>JASAUF010000340.1:952500-3825000 GCA_030180095.1 Magnolia changhungtana | reverse complement strand
GATTTATAGCAGTGGGTGGTTTTAAAACCTGAGATCGTTTCCCAATAGCTGCGGGGAGTCGGGGACCCCCTCTCGGATCTTGTTTTGATCTGACAACGAAGTTTTCATCTACAAACAGCTTTTTTTTATGATCTGTCCAAACAGGCCCTTAACTCTTAAGTGTATCTGAGTGTAGACCCTCATTCGGTGAGGCAGTGGCCCTGGGAATCTAGCGTACGGGTGGCAGTTTATATAAAGAGGAATATGATCCCGTACATACTGATATATATATATATATATATATATATATATATATATATATATATATATATATATATATATATATATATAGGAAAACGCTCACCTGCGAACGTAGTACGTACGAACTTTTTTGAGGACCCATCATACGTGATGAATCTCGCAAATCTGAACCGTCCACATGAAGCAGAACCTCATGAAACCTCATAGTATAAAATTTTACTTTGATCCGAAACTTTGGTGGACCGTGAAAAATGCAAACAGTTTCTTTCCTTGATTTGAATTTCTCTTTGCTATGGACGGTATGGATAAAAGTTTTAGATAAAAGTAAAACTTGGTCCTAGGGGGTTTCACTAGGTGCTGCTTCACATGAACGGTTCAGATTTGCGAGATTCATCACGTATGATGGGTTCTCAAAAAAGTTCGTACGTACTACGTACGAACTGGTTCGCAGGTGAGCGCTTCTATATATATATATATATATATATATATATATATATATATATATGGGAAATGGTACTATGAGGTTGACGAGTTGTGTGGGGGCCACCATGATATTTGTCGAACATCAACACCGTGCATTTGATGGGTCCCCTTTAGGTTATGGATATCCCAAAAATCAGCCTTTTACGGAACTCAGGTGAGCCATACCATCTAAAATCATAAGAAGACATGCCTAAAATATAAAGAGCACTTGGTGGGGCCCATCTGAAATTTGGATGCGTCTGAACTTGGTCCAACTCCTCATCCAATTGGGATACATATAATGGATGGGCTGGATTTGTGAACCACATCTAGGTAGGCCCGAAAAAACAAATATGAAAATTTTAAATGGTAGGGTAACCCCTCTCAACTGTTGTATGTGGTGTGGCCCACCAAAGTCATGGATTGACTTGATTTTTAAGCCCGAGGCCCACCATGAAATGGCCCACCGTGGTGTGTCAAACATCAACACGGTGAATTTGATGGGTCCCCTTTATGTTATGTGATATCCCAAAAATCAGTCATATATGGAATTTGGGTGGACCATACCATCTAAGACATGGGAATACATGCCTAAAACATATAAAAGCACTTGGTGTGGTCCACACACCTCAACCTCATCGGAAGTTCCCATGAGATCGACCTCATAGTGTGTGTGTGTGTGTGTATATATATATATGGATCACCAACTCAACGGATCCTCACCTTAGATGGCACAAAAAATTCTATGGTTAAAGGATCTCGATCACACACTAGCTGCAGATTGTATGATCTATGCATAAGTTTCAATATATTGTAAAATTCGGTTCTGGCATTCAAGTTTGTACAAGTGAGGCCAATTGTTCACAATCTCTCTCCCTCTCTTTCAACACACAATTAGATGTGGCAATGGGTTGGGCTCAGTGTTCAAAGTATCTGTATAGATACAAGGTTCATTGGATAGGGATATGGAAACAATATTGATTTTGCTGATAATATCGTTGATAATCGGAAACGTGGGGAAGCATGCGAAAAACAGTGTAATATATATATATATATATATATATATATATATATATATATATATATATAGAGAGAGAGAGAGAGAGAGAGAGAGAGAGAGAGAGAGAGAGAGAGAGAGAGAGAGAGAGAGAGAGTCTCGGTCTCCTGCGCACCGTGCTGCACGAGTGCTTAAGTACGAGCTCCGTTAGGAGCCGTTGGATACAAAACAGCGGCTGAGATGAAGCAGCCGTGAGAAGACTCGTGCGGCTGTTTTTTCGGACGCACGCCCAGCCTTCTGAAGTGACATCTACAAGCTCTGTGGGCCACACCATGATGTGTGTTTTGTATCTACACCGTCCATCCATTTGGACAGACCATATTACGACATGATGCAAAAAATGAATCAGATGCAAAGCTCGAGAGGACCCCACCACAAAAAACAGAGGGAATTCGCACAAAGCTGTCTTCAATGGAGCTTTCGCACAACAGAGAAAGAAAACCATCTTTCTTCCTGCTGCATTGCTGATGATGCCCATTATAGCTATCTTTTGACAGATCCACGCCATCCACCGTCTCCCTTTCAAGATTTCGACCGTAAATGACCAGTTTTGATCATCTGATGGTGTGGCCACTAAGATAATCAAGCTGCAACGGCAACTGAACGGTCTTCTTGCGATCGATGTGACGATCATTTAAGGGGACATGGATGCCAAAGGTCGACATGGTTTCAATGGGTTTTTCTCCCTCTACCTGATGGACGCTTCAGATCCATCTTCCATTTCGTGATAGTGGTCCACTACGAAAACACGAAGCCTCTGTTTCACGACAGAGTCGACGTACATCGACTCTGTGAAGTCTAAGGTCCCACTAACTGCTGTTAGTTAAAAGATCTACACCTCCCATTCGATTCACTATGGAAAATCATCCGAAAAGGAGTGGTTTTGAAGTGAAATCAACGTGGCCCGCAAGATTATCTACTTCGCCGTCCATTTCATGTTCGACGGTTAGAATGTTGTAACAGCCTGCATGGTTTCAAAATGCCACCTTGTCAAGGGTTAAAATTTCCTTCTGAACATGATGGACGGTCCAGATCGATGATTTGAATAATGACCGGGCCACACTGAGAAAATTGCAAAAGCACAGTGATGTGCGTTTTTGAATTTGAGCGGTCAATGGGTGTTGACCAAGTTGGGAGATTACATGCACAGCCGGTGCACTTGCACTCCATGTACATGTAATGCACGTGTGATCCCAGCATGATGTTTGTAAGAAATCTGCTCCGTCCATCCGCTTTGCCATTATGTTTAACGCGTTGAGACTGAGTTTGAAGCATATCCAAATATCAAGTAGGCCCCAAATCAGGACTTCAGGGGCTGATTTATCATTTTAGCCATTTCTACAAGGATCCAGGAGCTGAAATTTGACGTGTACGGCTAATTCATGGTTTTAAGGCTGCATACAAAGTTTCGAGCTGAACGGACAGATCATATTATCAGAACAAACCCTGTCATGACCCTCATAACCTTTTAACGGTGGACGTCACTCTTCCCTTTGTTTTTTGTGATAGGGTCCTTTCGAGCTTCGCATTTGATTCATTTTTTTGCATCATGTCGTAATATGGTCTATCCAAATGGATGGACGGTGTAGATACAAAACACACATAAAGGTGTGGCCCACAGAACTTGTAGACGTCACTTCAGAAGGTTGGGCGTACGTCCGAAAAAACAGCCACGATCCCAGTCATTGTTTCGTATCTAACGGCTCCTAACGAAGCTCGAACTTAAGCACCGTGCGGCACGGTGCGCAGGAGACCGGGACTCATATATATATATATATTGTAAAAAACCTACGTACATAACAAGTTTTCATACAAGTTTTCATTTAATAGAGCCTTAAAAGCATGTGTTATTATAAGAAATTAGTCCAACCATCCCACCATCAAAACATCCATTGACATCACAAAATATCAACAACACATAATATTTCACCAAAAAATCATCAACAATTGGAAATGAAACAAAAGATTATGGTCTCAATATCTCGCATGTTGTGATATCTATAATATCAAGATATTATCAATATTATCAATGACAAATTAAACACTACATGCAACCATGTGCCTATGGAAAAAAATTGAAATAAAATTTTTTTTTCTAATAAACAAAATTTTGATGATATCAATGTGTTGTTTGATATTTATTGAAATATTGTCGATACAGTTATAATACAATCATCACCTAAAATTTACATAGTCGAAAATATTAGCGATATTGATACATTGGCAATACAAGCGACACCTAGAATTTACGTAGTTGAAAATATTGACAATTGCATTAGCAATATTGATACGTTGGCGATACTTAGCGATACATAGCTAATATCTAGAATTTCTGATACTACCAGTGTTATCAGTATCGATGAGCTGGAGACAGAGATAATATAAGAGATAATTTGAACATTGGTTGGGACCTAGCCTACCCCCACATTTATGGCCCTCTTCCTAAGCTCGGCCCAAGCCTAACATTGGCCTATCACAACAAGTCCTATTGCACAATCCCGAAAGATTGGGTGGACCTTGCACAACTAGGCGTGGCTCAAAAATAGATAAAATCCCTGTTTCCCACTTGAATGTTCCTCCTAATCTAATCTATCTGCTTATCAAGTGACCTGCATATGCTTAGACACTTATAAGGAATAAAATCAATTGTCTACATTCAAGATGCATGGGTTGCCTAATCAATTATTAGAATGGCATAATCATAGTAAGAAGTAGGAATGAAGTCGTACTTTCCTCCTCCCGGTAAATGACAAAAGCCTTAAGGCGATATTGTTACCGAGGTGGAAAAACCTGCTGAACTATCTCCACCTGAAAGTGGTGGTTGGATGCATCTCCCACCAAGAGACTAAGCATGCAATTAACTCTCATCCTGAGCTTTCTATTTTCCTCATATTTCTTGGAGCTTTGGCTGGGCTGAGCCAGGTCGGGCTAAAATAACTTCAGCCCACCCTTGAGGTTAAAAATTGATCAGGCCATACATGTTAAGCCCAAGCCTGGCAAATAAGCCTATCTAATTGGTCAAACCCATTCCACAGCAGGGTTGGGTCCAGTAGGCCGCCTGTCCCATTGCCACCCATAGCACAACTACACTCAAAAATTAAACCAATCAAATTTGGCTCTGATTTAAACTAATTATAAGCTAGTACAAAGATATATATATATATATATATATATATATATATATATATATATATATATATATATATATATATATATATATATATATATATATATATATATATATATATATTGTTAGATTCAAGGATGTTTAATAGATGATGCTTTGTATGGTCGGCCTTTGGATATGAGCGGGAACGACGGCCATGGTATTGTGGGAGCGGCCGCATGGGTTTAACAAAGACATTACAAATTTCGACAAAAATCATCTGTGGACTTTGTGGATCGGGTTTTAGAGGTACCAACTCCACTGATACATGCATCTTTCCAAATAATTTTCTATGAAGCTTGCACCAAACGGGTTCTCAGGTCATTCCTAATATCCATTTGGATGCATTGTATGCCTTGGTGCATGAAGTAAATATATGGGCTGGTAAAGTCCCAAAGGGTGGACCCAACATATGTAGCCAGTGGGCTCCACCAAGTGGTAGCAAGTATAAATCTGTTAGCAAATCTTGCAGCAAGTGTAGGTGGAGGAACTTGTAATGGCAAGCCCCCCAATCAGCCCCAGAAAATTAAATTTTGTACTCTAGGGGCCTGTTTGGGTGGAAAATACTTTACAAGAAAATGACATTATTATTATTATTATTATTATTTTTTTCTAATTGGGAGTTCAATTTTTGGTGGAAAAAGATTTTCCTAGAGCATGATTTCATGAAAAAGTACTAGAAAATTTTCCAAGCACTCGATGATGCTGTTTTCTTATTTTTCAAAGGCTTCCTTGAAAATTAATTTTTGAAATAAGGACGATGACAGGTTGGCTGTTAACATATCATATTATCCCTCAGAAGTTGTGGAACCAGCAAATGTGTGAACAGATACTTGGGATGTTTCCTCCTCTCCCTCCTTTTCTGCATTGCCTTCAGGATTTCAGGTTCTGATCAACTAAATAATTTTGAGTCTCAAACCTTTGGGGGCCTTTTCTGCCCTGCAACGTCCCAAAATCTTTTGAATGATACATGGGATGTCCAATCATTGATTGGAATAGTCATTCAATATAGTATTATTGGGAACAAGCCATGGTGAAAAAAAAAAAAAAAAAAACATGTTGATAGGTGAACTTAACCCTTTAAATGAGGCTAAATTTTAACAACAGTCCTTTGTTATGAGCCATAAATTATATGGCTAGAATCATCAAACCAAAGTGCTACTTTGAAATCATAAGCAAGAAAAAGTGCGATCAGTCATGCCTGCTGATAGGAACCCTTGGATCATTCAATTGGCGTGATTTTTATACCATGGCTTGCTCCTAGTTGTATGAATGAATGAATGAATGGTTTTGATCAATGATGGGTCACCCTTTGTGCCAAATGTCCCCATGAAAGTCAATGTGGACAGTAGCAACGTTCCCAATCCTTTTAAAGGATATGTGAGACATCCAATCTTTAATCAAGATGGTTCATTCAATAGTACCATTGGGAGCAAGTCATTGTGCAAAAATCACACCAATTGGATGATCCTAACCCTTTCAATAGAGCCAATTTGTTACAACTGGTTGTTGCTTATGGGTCATAGTTCACATGGTTAGAATCATCAAACAAAGTACTACTTTGGATATTAGATTTGTAATCTATAATTAGCTATTATACTGATTAGGATAATTTCATTTTGGTTAATATCTTCTCTATAAAAGATTTTTTCTTCTTTCAATACAAAATATATAGAAATTATCAAACCTAATATGGTATGAGAGTAGGGCTGTACACGAACCGGGCTAGCCTGATTAACTCGCTCGACTTGGCCTGACCCGGAACTGAGTTCGGGTCGGGACAGGCCATTTCTTCGGCCCGAAACTGAGTTCGGGCCAAGTTTGGATAGGTTCCAGTTTGGCCTGACTCAGCCCGAAACCCGACTCGACTTGGCCCGACTAGGCCTATATATATATATATATATATATATATATATATATATATATATATATATATATATATATATATATATATATATATATATATTCCTAAATTCTTACCCAGTTACCCTAACCATTTACAGCAATCCAGGCTGTCCGAATCGTGGGTCCCTTTGTAGATGGAGCAAAGTCCCAAAAATCTATGACAAAAGCCTTTCCCAAATCAAGGTCGTTCAAGTTACCTGCCAAAGCCCTTCCCATGGAGTAGATGGAGCAGAGTCAAAAAATCAAGGCCGTCCAAATCGTGGGTCCGAAACTGGCCCGAACTCGCCCGATTGCTGATCGGGTTGGGTTAGGGCTGGACAAGTTGGCCCAGTGACCGGGCCGAGCTGGGTTCGGATTGGTTTGGCTAGTGACCAGGCCGGGCCAGGTTGAGCCCAGTTTGACTCGGTTTGGCCTGATGTACACCCCTATATGAGAGCACCACCATCTGAAATTTTGATTGATTTATTTATTTTTATTATTTTTATTATTTTTTCCTGAATTTAGTCGTTTCCTCCATTCCCCCATGGCGCACAATTCATACCCTTGTGGCGCACTGCATTGTTATGCTTCTGTCCTTCCCATCACCAGCAGCCACTCCACTGCCTATGCATCCTTCCCTTCTCTAACAAACGGACAACAAGTCTCTCTGGTGACAACCATGGCCATAGCCATTGCGATCTCGGTGCTTTGGTCCCCGAATTGTCATTGACTCCCTCAAATCTTAATGAAGTCCCATTCAAATCCCCATTTGAATTTAAAATTTTCATTTTAAAATTCAAATCTTTGCTTTTAATTATTTTTTTAATTGTGAGTTATCTTTATCATTATAATTATTTAATTGTAAGTTGTGCATAGCTTTATTGTGATGCTTATAGAAGAGAATGCAATGAATCCCTCTGGGCAGAGAAATAACAATTAACTCTTCTTCATAGTCTTCTCTCATTTCTCAATTCTCTTCTCTCGTCTCAAATTCTCATCTTTTTTCCTTATTCTTTTCTTCTCCCTCAAATATTCGATTAAGGCACGCATTATTTAGCATCAGAGCATACCAATCTATTATGATTAGAATGTAGGATTCCATTAACCAGCTTGAAATACAAATGGTAACTGTGGCGAAACGAATAAAAAATCTATCAAAACAACAACAAAACACCTCTCAAGACAATCAATTTTAAGGAATAATAAGCTACTTTGCTAGTAATTTTCAAAGTTGAAGAACACGTTGGAGATACTTTTGTAACTTAACACCAACCGAGTCACCCCAAACACATCATCCACTCCCATTGTTACCCACACCTTCAACAACTTACAATTCCATGCCAGTCGACTTTTCTTCCTCGTTGCAAACAAAATATATGCGAGTAGATTTCCCTGCTTCAATGGGGAGGATCCGATCAATTAGATTTACCAAGCTCAACTTGTATTTGCCTATAACCAAACCCCTGCACATGAGAAGATTAGCTTAGCGGCTTTCCACATTGAAGACAATGTCATTGAATGGTGTTATTGGATGTAAGATATTATGGCCGCGTGAACGTGGGACAAGTTCAAATCTACTATATGAAATTACACAAAGTGTAGGATACCACAACTACGCACAGAAGCTTAGCAAATCTATGAAATAAAGACTGTCCTAAAGCAGGGGGTGGTTATGACTAAATATATATATTTTTTCAATTAATACACAATTGCTTAATTAAAATAATATGCCAATTTAAACTAAGTAAAACAATTTAACACTAAAGCTTCCAAGCCAATAGTGGGTCTAATCACATAGACTGCAATAGATGCAACATGCTAAACAACTAGTCTATAAATGATAGTGTATATATATGTGTGGGATATGCTAACTATTAACTCATAGATTTATCTAATCATGCATACATATAACTTACTAATCTATCACACAAGCATAATTAAACAAGTGCTCAAATGATAATTCCAGACATAAGCATGTATAGTGGTTCAGTTTTCCTACTCCATTCCTGGTGGATGCACTCAGCCCATGCGTGTACTAGATTTCACTATCGAAAGTTTTAACTCAAGTTCACCCTAACATTTACAATCATACACAAGAGCCGGCTCCTTTGGAGACTTACGTGGTTTTTTATAGGCTCGTCACGAACTTCGATCCTACACAAGAACCTAGACATATAAACTCGTGTTGGTGGCCTACACAAATACTTGATTTAGGTCCTACACAAGAACCAATGTCATACACAAAAACCTAATCGAGTTTAATAATTAAACTCTTACACTCAATCCTACATAAGAAAGGAGTATACATGGACTCTACAAATGATAACCTTACTTATCAAATTGAGTCCCGTTAATGCATCGTCTCGGGTTGCTTGATCGATGCTCTCCCATACTTCAATCAGCCCCCCTGTTGCTCCCCTGATTGTTGATGCTGATGCTTTGTAAAGGCTTCAGCTTTAAGATCATATACCTTACATAAAGTGCTCATATGAGGTGGCCGAGGTGATGGGAGGTTGGGTGAATCTTCTATAACAAATGGAATGTTGTAATCAGAGAAGATTCACCTATATGGGTGTTCTAGAGTGTTTAGACAAATGGTATGTCAATAAAGATTGGGTATAATCTTTAGAAAATGGTGGATTTCAAACTTGTCTTCAAGGTAGAGGTTGAAATCCTTATTAGAGTGTTAATCTCAAGGAAGAAGACTTAAAACTCATTGGTTTAAAGGCTTAAGATGAGAGATATGAACATGCAATCATCTAGGCTTCTATTGCACTAAAAATCCATACAAATATCCAAGAACTAAATGCCATTTTATAAGAAACTAATTTATAACGGCTATAAAATAGCTAGTTAACGGCTCTTTCGATGGGATCTAAGAGTCCTTCGATTGGATCAAACAATGCGTCGATCCTATCGAGAAAAATCAGGAATTTCTTTGATGGTTGTAAGACTCATCTTCGATATGATCGACTGAACCTTCGATTGGATCAAGTCTCATCGACAGGGATCGATGACTATTTGCAAACTGATGTTTTGGGTACACAATTTCATAGCAGTTTTGCTCCACTTCTATCCTAATTTATCATGTTCCAATTAAGCTTCTAAGGCAAAATGGATGATCAATAAGGTTTACCTATTAAGATTATGATCATCTAGAGGTTATAGGTTTATTTTGGGTCAATGTTAGGGTCACCAAGGCACCTCATTTATATGTTCTTTGCTCCTTAATGCTCCACATCCTCACGTGTCTTCGATCTTCAGCTTCTAAGGGATCAACCGACTACATGACATATGAACTCATGTGATTGACAAACAAGATGCACAAATTAGTGCACTAACACTAATTGTGCTCACTTTTAGCTCCATAAAATATATGTGGTCAAGTGAGATGTTGTCACGATTGTAACAACGTGGAACGATGCAAGAATTTGAAGACAAATTTAAAAGTATTTCGAACCCACGGCTAAACTATCCAAATCCTTTATGATTGATTGCTTCGTATGAGAGTTGCGCAACGATATTTAGGGCAAGGTTAAGCTTTTTTACACGATGTCCTTAATCAAGGCGATTTGATTAACATGATCGATGGAAGAAAAGATTGCCTTAGCCCACAAATCCAACATTCTCACAATGGGCCTTTTCTTCCATCAACAACCACTCCAGTCTACACCTAAGCCATCCACAACACCCGCTATCATTCTCATCAAACACCTTACACTATCTAAAATGGAGGAACAACATGATCAGGGTTTGTGTTTTAATTGATACAAGTAGTTCCATCCAAGCCATCGCTCACCTTCAATGTGATGGTGGCAAATGATGGATAATGCCCTTACAATAGCAAATGTCCAAACGTTCTTATTCACATTGGTTACTTAATATATGACTAAATTTGTTCCTTCTCCTACTTGACATTGTTATTATTCCCATCAAACACCTTACACCATCTAAAATGGAGGAACAACATGATCAGGGTTTGTGTTTTAATTGATACAAGTAGTTCCATCCAAGCCATCACTCACCTTCAATGGATGGTGTCAAATGATGGAGAATGCTCTTACAAAAGCAAATGTCCAAACGTTCTTATCCACATTGGTCATCTTAAGATATGGCTAAATTTGTTCCTTCTCCTATTTGACAGTTGTGACATTGTGTTGGGAGCTTAATGGTTGTGTACCTTGGGACCAATGACATTCACTTCACTGATTTATGGCTGCAGTTTCACTACCAAGGGGAATAGCATGAGGTGTGGGGCATCAAATCCAAATCGGTGACAATTATCTTAATGTATTGTATTTAGAAGGCATTACGTATGGGAGATCAACAGTCGATAGTCCAAGTACATACAACTCATGTTTCTCCATCTCCGCATCAATAACCCCAACCCCTCAAGCAACTTCTTTTTTAATATGATAATATATTTCAATAGCCCACTAACCTTCCTCTTCCTCGTCGAGAAGATCATCACATTGCATTACTTCTGTATCTAGACCACCCAACATCCGATGTAACCGGTATCCACACTTTCATATGGTAAAGATAGAAAGAATAGTTTGTGAACTATCCCAAGTTAGCTTCATCCGTCCTAACACTAACCCATTCTCTTTACTTATCTTTTTGGTGCACAAATCTAATTGCACATGACGCATGTATGTCGACTACCAAGCTCTTAATGATAGCTCAAATTTCACACACACACACACACACACACACACACACACACACATATTCTTCTTTCTTTAGAGTGAGTACCGCAGTAGAAGAAAGATAAATCAAACATAAAAGAAGGTCTGAATATACATTCAAGATATACAAGCGGTTGCCCATAGGGCTTATACAAACTAATGTCCCAAGACTAACAAATATAGGAAAGAAATAATTTAACACATAAAAGAGAATAAAAATATAACTAGACTGGAGTTACAAGATCACACTTCTTCTTTTAAGACAGATATGAAAATATATCTCTAATATTTATATCATGCTCCTCATTAGTCTGAATATGAGTATCATTTAAATCACATGCACCATTTGTACGGTTGTATAGTTCAAAGCATGAGTGGTTAGCTCAGTGAGAATATTCCTCAAGATTACACATCATCACATTAGTTAAGTATAGTTTTAAATAGAAAATATACAAAAAATAAAATAAAATTATAATGTAATTTTATTTAAATGCATGGATGCATGAAATGCACATCAGCTTAGAGATGCTCATCCAGTTGGCTTTGGGCAAAACCCACGAGTAGGGCGCAAACCATATTTCAATCTCAGGTGCTAGTCACTAGTGAAAGTATATCAAGTATGGGCTCCATTGACAAGCTCACATAAATTAGGTCGATCGACAATGGTCTGGGAGTTAGCGAACATACCACGACAAAGGGTACAAGTTACAACATCTAGATTAGCTACCAATTATCGCTCATATGCAATGAAAATGTATGATTAGCTCAACCGTTATTAGTCCAATTACAAACAACCATTCTAAGAAAGCTCAAAGGTCACTATAAGAGGCTCGTCACCTAGCAAAGGTCCACAGATCAGGCATAGTGTCACATACCACCATCCCCAGCTCATAAGATTTTAACAAATAGGATTTTAATGGTAACCTCTACAACTAGTGGTTTATAATAATACAACAGGTAGAACTTACCATCACAAGTTTATACGAAAATAGTCAATCAAAGTCACATAGGACAAAAAGTCCATTCAAGGTTACGATAAAAATGGATTAACCAAAAAGTCATATAAGTATAAATGATCCACAAGATGGTAAGTCCACAACAAAATTCAATTTAATCCATTACACAAAAATGGCCACTAGTTCAAGGAACCATTCTTTAAAGATGATCATAATCATTCAAGTTCATATTCCAATTTTGGATTTTCATACATGGTTGAGTTTTCCACTAATTAATGTGGCAATTCAAGCTTCATAAACAATCCACAAGTATGAGAGAGTATTCATGTACAACATATAAGTGCTTATACTAAATAAATGTTGAGCATATGATTTGAGGATCTATTCTAATAACTAACATAGGTTAGCATGAAATAAAGCTAACAATTATCAGTCAAAGTTAAAATGTGAAACTATCACTTAGAATAACATGAAAGCAGAAAGCCCAATGGGAAAAATAATCACATTATGAGTCAAATCGTCTACTAATATTGCTAGGATGTACGTGCACCCTTAAGATCAAATCCTACCACGAATTGTGAAATTGTATGGTTAGATCCGAGTTCTACACACTATCTATGGTTAAGATCATCACTTAGGGTTTAAATTACTTAAATTTAGGGTTTTAGTGTACAATCTAGAATTTAAGGATTAAAAATCTATTATTTATTTATTTTTCCAATGAATAATATTCATGATAAAGGTAATAAATAATAATATCTAATGATAATAATGTTATTGTAATAGTATTATCATACGATCAATAACCAACATTATTATAATATCAATAATAACCAATGTTAATAATTTCTAATAATAATTATTATAATAATATAATAATTTAACCGTTATTAAAATAATAATAATAATAATATCTAACAATTATTACCTAATAACAAAGTGACAAAAATAAAAATAAAAATAAGAAAATTGATTGTGGAAACTGACTCACCTAACCTGAACTCAACTCGGGTGAGTCAACTGACTTTACTCGATTTGATGCCAAAACAAACTCTCCTTGGCAAGTTGAAAGCACAAGCAACTGATAACAGTTCTAAATGTGGCAACCCGAACTCCAACTCCCCAACACTCAACTAACTCGTACTGAGTCAGCAAGTTGACTCAACTAGATTTCATCTCACTTTCTATGTTCTTCTACCTTCTTCTCCTTTCTTTTCTTTCTTCCTTCTTCTCTTCTAGAATGATCACACTGATTCGGACAGACCAGAGCTTGAGACATATACTACGCAAATGAGTTAACTTGGCTGAGTTAACTCAATGAAACCAACACCCAACTCTCTTTTCTAATCTTCCTCCCAACTTCCTCCTTTTCTTCCTTTTTGTCCAGCAAATCTGGACCAAATCTAACTCTGACTCGGTCTAGGGCACAACAGCAGCAGTTTAGGCTCCAAGCTTGACTCAACAGATGTGGAGCTACGAGCGGGCTCGAACCAGTAACCTTCCCCTACATTTTTTTTTTTCTACTTTCACCTATCTCTTTCTTTAATCACCAACCAGTGTCTGGACTCACCCCTAGACACCTCAAAACTCGAACGACTCAAACCCCAACTCGGTGTAGCTCTCATAACTTATCGAATTTCTCTCTCGATTTTTTATTTTGGGAAAGGTTTCCAAGAGAGATTTTATAGGGCTCAACCAACTATTTCTAGAGACTTCGAGACTTAATTAATCAAGGGATTAGTTATGCTTAGCTAAACACAACTTAGTGATTTCTTAATGATAATTACTGACTACATTGCATTCTAATTGCATGACACTGATCCACTTATATGGATTGATTCTAAGAGGCATGGACCATCAAATGAACACTTCAGATCACTGACTAAGGCCCACCACAGATAGTAGGGTATTTTAGTTAAATGGAGAAGATGACTTGGTCGTTCATGGCAAGTCTAGATCTGGGGGTTTTCCTTGCGATCCAAAGACTCTGGACAAACCAGATTAGTCCCTGGAAGGTTGTGGGGCCCACTATATGGATGATCATTTGCTTTTTTATGATGGGTTCAGGTTCGTCATGTGACGATGGGTGAAAACTCTAACGGTAGCAACAACTAGAGAACCTTCTAGGCTCTATCCTAGGGTTTATTTGGATGTAGGGGAAGCTCTGAGAAGTTTTTAGAATTGGATGTGTGGATGGGATCATGCCAGTGCATGAAAGGAAAGATTCTTTCCGCCTTTTCTAGCTAAGGAATGAAACCCTATAATTGAGGGCTAGGATGACTCAGAATGAAAGGTCGAGATGAAGAGAGAATGGTGCTTTCATATTGCCAGCACAGCAAGGGAAAACGGAGTTCCCGTTTTGGAAATCATCTTCCTGCACAGTCTGTTTGTGCTCGAACTTGTGTGCACACTTGCATATGCCAATGTGCGAGATGATTAGGGTTTTGATCGGATTTATCATCTGAACCTAATGGACAGTTTTGATCGTTCAGGCTGGGTTTCGGGCAGGAAAAGAAAAGGAGGAAGAGGAATTTCCTCTTCGGGCTCTAGTCAAACCCGGTTTGATCGAGATCATAGTTTGGTGTGCCACAGGTGTACTCTGGCTAGTGTACACATGCCGCCTAGAAAGTGGGGTCCACAACAATGTTTCGTGAAATATATGTCATTCAATGGTATTTACTAGTCCCATTAGGACCACAGTCAAGCAATGAGACAGATCCATAACCCAGGTGAGCCACAATTCTTAATTTGGTGCATCTAAAAGGATGATTCAATGGTCAAATCCATCTAACTTTGTTCATTAATGGTCCTAGGGCCTTAGAAAACTATCGAGGTAGTTTTTAATTGTTGGAATTACCTTCAGGTGGTTAGATTTGTATGGCTCTAAATGAGCACGCCCTGCAAATGTTATACGTCAAATTTTGTCGTTTAATCAAGGTCGATCTCACATTGAACAGTAATCTCATGTTCTAACAATTGACATCGTAATCCAACTGTTGGATTATTTAAAATTGGTGATTGAAGATCTTATGACTTCTTGGAAGCTCCTAGGTGAACTTGAATAATTGATTTTCACAATCATAAGATTGGATTGTCCACTATTATAATGTGAGTTGGTTAAACAGTGGATCTAACAATTTGGGTCCCAATATTGATCATGGACGATTTAATTTTCCTAAAAGGTGCTGTATAAAATTTTCTCGCGATTGAAATTCTAGAAGTCTGTTTTCATGTGTACAACTTGAATTATTTAAGTATAAGTTAAATGTAATCCCTCACATACATAAACTATATTGGATTTCCCTAGTAACATCCGAGTATGGAAAAGTACGAGGTGTTATAGGTTGTCCAGAGAAAATCTTAGCCATGCTTGACTGGCCAACTGCTCATTCACTAAAGGGACTTACTTTATAGTCTTTTGGAGTTGACAAGCTACTACCACAATTGCATTAAAGATCATAGTTGTATTGTTGCCCCATTAACCAGCTCCTCAAGAAGGGTTTCTTTGAGTGGTCGGATGAGGCAGATGATGCTTCGCTTCGTTGAAGACGGCAATGACTATTGCTTCAATATTAGCTCTACTTGATTTCTCACAACCTTTTTCCATTGAGGTGAAGTAAGTGGGACGGGTATTGGGGGGTTCTCAGGTAAGGCAATCGTCTAGTCACATTCTCAAGTAAGACTCTAGTGAATTAGCATCGGGGGTTGTCCATGTACGAGAAGGAGATGCTCATGATCCTCTAAGCCATGACGAAATAGCAACACTACTTGATCGGGCTCTACTTAATGATCCTAATGGATCATCGTAGCATCAAGTACATGCTCGGCCAATGGGTGCAAACTATAATACAACAAAAATATATATCAAACTTGTTAAGTGTGACTTTATTATCGCCTATGGGAAGGGGAGCGATGATAAGGTTGTCAACATGTTGTCACAAAATTCTGAAGACAGTACAGTAGTTATATCTCTTCTCGTCTTTACATGGTTGGATCACATCCAATATAGTTATCATTAGGATGCCAGTATCCAATGGTTACTCTCAACCCTTCATTTGAACCCTTGTACCTATCCTAAGTACTTGATGTCGAATGTTGTAATCCGATGTAAGAGTCGTATTATGCTTTTGCCTTCACTCCCTTTGTGCAAGAAACTGTTGCATCACCTTTACTCCTTTCCAACTACTATTTAGTTCAGATCCTACAAGACACTCAAATGACTATCAAATACTTTCTATTGGAAGGGGATGGAATGTGCGGTAATGAAATTTGTGGTAGAATACGAAATTTGATAATGGAATAAGGCAGAGTCCATCACCCCACTTGATCTCTTAAAGCCCCAACTCTGCCTATCAGGGAGCCCATAAACAATCTGCCCGAAGGAATATGCTATCATCAGTCACTCCTCATATCAAGCATACATATGATGCGTATGAGCATGGATCATGGAACTATACTAAACATGTTATGTAGTGATGAACTATCCTCACAACGAAGATGGGCCTCGACGACCAATGCACAATAAGTATGAACCTATCATTAGGCCTTAGGGAGAGTTACAATGCGGACATTTAACCAACATTGTACTTACAATGTGGGTGTCAAACCATCATTGCTCCCAAGGCATAGTCCACTATAAAGGTCAACATATAAACCATGGTGGAATCACATTGCAATGGGCTTATGTACATCCCATTGAGCCTCGACCCATGGGCCTCCAATATATCAAATGGGCCTCATAACATGGGTCTTATATATATACCAAGGTGAGCCTCAATGGACGACCACAAATAAATCAAGATGGGCCTAATCACATGGGCCTCATGTATCAAGGTGGGGCTCAACGGACGGCCCACAAATACATCAATATGGGCCTCATCACATCCAAAAAAAAAAAATCATAATGAAGGATCATTTGGACCATACCACAAATAGCAATGGAGATAATAATTTCCACGGTTAAATAAATCACAGGGCCCACTATAAAGTTTATTTTCCAACTAATCCAATCATAAGGTCATAAAGACCTGGATTAAGAGGGAAAATAAATATCATATTGGTCCAAACTTTAAAGTCCAAGGGTTTAATGGTGGACGCTCAAACCCACTATTTTCTGTAATGTGGTCTACCTGATCCTAGATCTGTCTCATTTTTTTTTTTTAGTCTCAAGTCTTAAGATGAGCTTTCAAAATGGTTGGGCGGTTTGGACGTAACACATACATCATGGTGGGTCCCACAGATGGACGGCGCAGATGAAATAGGTGGGACCCACAGAACTTGGTGATGCCACTACAACAGTTATGTAGCTGGAGTGGGTACACCAGCCGTCCCACCTCCCATGGTGTGGGCCGGTGTGGGATAAAATACATACATCAGTGGGTCCCACATGGGACCCACCATAACGTTTATCTGCCATCCAACCAGTTAATAAGGTCACACAGACCCTGATGGAGAGGAAAAAAACAAATTTCAAAATGATCCAAAACTTCTGTGATAACCCAAAAGGGTTTCAATGGCAGACGTTCAATCCCACTGCTTCCTGTGACATGGGCCACCTGAGTCATGTATATGGCTGATTTTTTTTATTTTTATTTTTATTTTTTTTTGGGGGGGGGGGGGGGGCACTGTCCCAAAGGGGACCTACCCAATGCACAGTGTTGATGTGCAACACATAACATGGTGGGGCCCACGGCTGGGACCCACGGTCCCTGCCCGCCCAGTGTCCACGCAGCAGCAAGACGTTGTTGCGTCCTCTGGTGTTAGCGGCAACAGCAGGCACTACTGCCTAATTATTATTATTATTTTTGAAATCAGTAATCCTGCGATTTTTTTTCCATGTGGGGCTCGCATCGGGAGGATCCACTCCACCCATTGGATTCCATAGCTCGATATCGTCCAAAAGAGCCCAATATCCATTATGTTTTAGAACATCAAGGTGGGTTTTCAACGGTAACAATGCTGTTTTCTATGATATGGCCTGCCAGATAGTCGGATTGGCTTCATTTTTCGGCTCAACGCCTAAAATGAGCTGAGGAATAGGATGGACGGCTTGGATTAAGTACATACATTAAGGTGGGGCCTGTAAGAGCGGCCCACCCAAAAAGCTTTAAAAAATTCAAGTTTTGTGTTAGCACACCCACTGTCTATTCACTCTCCACACGTCCCACGTCCAGCGTCCAGGGACGCTGGACGGTGTGGGTACAATGCAGTCATTATGGTGGGTCCCACATGGGAGTGGCCCACCTATCTAGATCACCTGATAGTTATGTTTTTCCTTCCGTCCAGGCCCGCTAATGGGCTGGATGGTGTAGATCCAACACATCCTTCAGGCGAGTCCCGCATGAAGGTGGATGGCATGGATGAAATATATGCTTCATGGTGGACACACACACACACACACTAGATGGGCCACACACTCCATCATCATCATCATCATACGAAGAGAGAGAGAGAGAGAGAGAGAGAGAGAGAGAGAGAGACGGTGATAGAGGGACCCCTCCACTATGGGCCCCTCATAGTTACATCACATACATCAAAATGGGTCCCACCAATAAGTGGGCCCTAAAATAAGAATCAACGGTGGATCACCCACCTATTGGCCTTCTCATTGATCCCTTGGACTCTTATGCTCTTTGCCTTCACTTTTGATGGTGGTTGATGGAGTTTTGATGGTGGGGATGAGAGATGAGAGGGTGGGTCACGCTTGTTGTTTTGGGAGAGTTTGGGGAGGCTTGGATGTATGGAATTTCTTGCTTGAGAGATTTTTTTGAGAAATGAGGGAGAGAGAAAAGTGATGGGATGATATGGGATGGGTGTGATGTGTGATGGGTGATGGGTGATGTGATGGGGTTGTAAGAAAGGGATGGGTGGAGAGAGAGAGAGTTGACTTTGGGAATGGGAAGGGATGGGTTGTTGTACTTGGGGTATGAAGTATACTTGACTTGTACTTGACATTGATTGATTAATTGATGGGATATATTATAGAGATTCCCTCGAAATTCGCAACGCGCGGTGTTTTCCTCGAGATGAACACGGGCCCGCAACTCTTGGCTCGGGTATCGGTTCGGTGCGCGAGTCGTGGCGTCGCCGCGGTCGCTAGGGTATAACTTTCGGGTCGAGCCGACTTTGATATGCATGACTTGACTTAAGATCGTGCGCAAACATCGGATACGGGTCAAAGATTGCCGGAATTCGACCGGAAGGACTGCGGAAGCCTACGGATTGGTACGGACTAGGGTACGGGTCTTACACGGTTCTTCTATTTTTTTCTTGTGGACCCGTTGCAACCATATGGTCCTATTTTGGATTCTCAATGCCCTCACTAAAAAAGTATTCAATATCGTTGTCTATACCAATAATGCTTATTATGTTGGGACTAACATATGCGATCAATTTTCTTAGAGTAATGCTCCACGCAATTCCAACTCTAGTGTTCCATGTTCTTACACGCAAGGCCATTCCACCATTGCTACATTTTTTTTTTCAATTGAAATTATATTTGGACGAATTGTCGTTTTGTTCTTTTTTTACCCATGTGTACTTGTGGGTTGCTTAGGACCTTGCCTCCCATTATCAACATGAACGTCTTATGCAATTCCTTTTGGGGTTTAAATTAGGTTCGCCATTCAAGAGCATTTTTTCTTATGAATTATTTTGCTATAATCAATAAAGTATATGATTGCTTATTCAAGAAGAAAAACAATGGGGAGGTTTCCTTTCCCCACTCACATTCCAATGTTATAATTGCCTTACTCGTCATGAAAAATCAACCTAATGTGAGTCCTTCTCGCAATCCAGGATGAAACTTTCTTAAGGACAACCATGACCGGTGTCACTCTAGACCCACTTGTGATCATTGTGGCTAGGTTGGCCACACCAAGGAGAAATGTTATGTCATTCATGGCATCATCCTGGTTATCACTGCTACAACTCAACTCCATTCAAATCGAATGCACCATCATCTCATGGCCTTATGGGTCCTAACGTCCCTGCTTCACCTGCTTTCACTTTTATCTGGATCAGTATCATCAAATCTTATCATTGCTCAATAAAAGGTATTATACAGATGGATGTACTCCTTACAGGTAATTCCTCTTGCTTTTTTGCCTCTTCTCTTTCTCCTACATTAGCCATTAACACAGACGCGACCGCCCATATAACTCATTCTCATATCTGCTTCAATCATCCACAAAATCTACTAAAGTTTTCTAGTTACATTACATAATGGTAATCATGTCACAACTACTCATATGGATGCCACCACTTCTACACCCTCTATTTCTATTACTGATATTTTATATGTTCCCTCTTTTCATGTTAACCTCTTCTCTGTAAGTCAACTACTTGGTCTTTAATCTGTTTGATTACCATTTACCTAAAACATGTCTCTTTTAGGACTTAGCTTCAAAGACGATGATTGTACTGGCCAAGGAGCACGACGACCTCTATTATTTCTCCCCACATGCTTCATCGAATACTCTATCTACCACTCTCTTATCTTTTCCCATGCTATAACATAGATGACTAGGACATCTCTCACAAGCTCATGTTCAATATATATCTATCATCATCCCTTTTATTTATCTACCACCTAGTTAAATTTATATAGAACATGAAAGCTTAGTGTATTAGGAAAATGGTTTTTTTTTTTTTTTAAATTAGGAGTATCTAAAAGGAAAAAGCCACTCATATAAAAAATTTATATAGTGGAACAATGAGGTCCAAAAGGTTATTAGAGATAAACAATCTTGTTTTAAAGCCTAAAAAACAACTACAAATAAGAAAATTTTAGAAGAATATAGAAATGCCTAAAAGGAACCATAAGAAAGTAGTGATGCTAAACTTAAAGAACATGATGATAATTATAATATATTAAAAATAAGGGAAAGTGAGAAAGAAGTCTTTAAACTTGCTATAATGAGATAGAGGAAGGTTAGGGACATAAATCATGTTAGATGTATTAAGAACGATGATGACAGGATGTCAATTAAGGATAATAAGATCTATAAAAGTTATAAAAGCTATTTTCAGAACTCGTTAAATGACAATCACTTTAAGGGGACATTTGACACTATGAAAATGGTGGTAATAGGTGGTAAAGGCATTAGAGTGAGTGTGTTTGGGGAGTAGTACTATGGTGGTAAATGGATTCCATTTACGACCCTTTTACCCGTTTTAAATTCCTTGGCTAAGCTATATTTTCAAACCCCATTACCACCCTTACCATGGATGAGTACAAAAATGAATTGTGTACTTGCTTCAAAATTGTTGGGGCCCACTGTGATGTTTATATGAAATTCATCTCAATCACTAAGTGTGTCCCCTTAACTTGATCGTAAAGTCGAAAAGTAAGCTCGGTGTGTAATTTTGGAAAGCTATACTAAGGGAAAGCGGGGAGAGGGACACCCACCATTGATTTTATTTTTTCAAGGCCCATCTTGATGCTTATATGAAATCCACTTCAATTGTTAGATATAAAATGTAGGCCTAGGGGCAAAATATCAGGACCATCCTCAATTCATATAGGCCACATGAAAGGAAATAGTTTGGAGGGTGAAGGTTGTTGTTTCCCTTCGTATGGCCCACCTGAATCATATAGCAATCTAATATTTGGGCCCTACAGCTAAAATTAAGCAACGTGCTTGGTGATCAGAGTGGATTTTACATAAATATCACGGTGGTCATGTCCTATAATATTTTTTAAGGCCTAGATGCGTCTCTACATGAATGGTGGTAGTTGATTTCAAGAATTAGTGTGCCCAACCTTAATGTTTATGTGAAATCTATCCTGATCACTAGTAGCCGTAGGGCCCAAAATCCAACCAGTTACATGATTTAGGTGGGCCATATGAAGGGAAACGGTTGGGAGAGGGATGCCCTGTATATTGTTTTCAATTTTATGGTCCACCTAAATCATGGGTCGACTCTCTGGACACTATGGCTAAAATGGAGTGCCACACCTGGTGATCGGCGTGGATTTCATATAAACCTTATAGTGGGCCACTATTGAGAATTAGTAAAATGCATAAAAATGCATATCATGCATGGAGAAAGTTGTCAAAAAATAATAATGGATTCACATAGAATCCATATGCATAGTGCCAAACACAACCAATGATTTCAATTTACATAGATTCCATGGTGATTGTGATTTGGATTCCAATTCACATGCAATCTGATGTAGAGAGGGTCGCGGACAGTTTCATGGCCAAGATGGATTAGAAAAGGCCCGGTCGGCGACAGAAGTGATCCAGACCATCAGACCTTAAATCGGGCGTATCTCACAATCCGGAATGAGTTACCTGACGTAAAATATATGATTTTGGGGTAGAACGAGCTACTTTAGCCAACCAACCCGCTATGCCGGGTTGCGATGCCCAGAATTGCGAAATAGTAAGTTTCCCTGTTTTAATTCCGTTTTTACTATAAATAGTAAGTTTTAGTTTGATTATAACTCTTCATCCATCGGGCTTTAGGAGTTGTGCCCAACGTGAAAAGAGCTTAGAATAATTAGGAGAATAGTTTGGTGAAGCCAAATAGGACACTTACTATTTTTGGCCGAAAACCTTGCGCACTAGTAGACATCACGACCGTCTATAAATAGTAAGTTTACTATTTATAGTAAGTCACAATTTCTAGGAGTTTTAGTTGTAGTTTGATTCTGATTTCTTTCCCATTGCTTGGTACCCTTATTTAAAGGGTTGTGAACTCGTTTTTATTCATTCATTAATCAATTTCGAATTTATTAGAATTTATTTCTATTTTATGCTTTCTTTCCTCGTGGATTCGAGAAGTCTCTGTGAGGAGTCCAAAGAAGTTCCGTGGATTCGGAATACTTATCCTCTTGAGGAAGATGGTGCTCGACCTCACGTCCTCCCCTGCGTCACAATCCATGTTACTAAACAACTCCTAAGAGTATAGGGATTGAAGGAGCTATCTATTCAAATGAGGTCGAGACCATAGATACTTTCGTAAGATTAGAATATATGAAGCGAAATAAGCTTTGAAAATGATGAAAATAGGAAAGGCCATACTGCGGGATGTTATACCGATAGAGGTTTAGAAGTCACTTGTGATATTGAATGTACTTTAACTATTGGGTTACGGACGAACAATTTACCAGAAGTTTTTATTATATCAATTAACCCTTGTATGAGCATAGTTAAAATAAGGATGTTGAAATGAATGAACAATAAGACAATGGGGAATCAAATTGGTAATTAATGCATTTGAAGGAACTTAGGAGAAGCACTAATAGGTAATATGATGAGGGAAAGTAGATTTGGATGGTTTGTGACTAAGAACTACACTAGTTAGGAGTGAGTTGGTTTAAGTTGATGGCTCAAAAAGGGCAAGGTGAATGTCCAAAAGTACATGAAAGTAGTAAGAAATGACTTAATGAGCTATGTTTTAACTGAGGACATGGTCCTTGATAGAGTGCAATGGAAGAACAAGATTTGTATAGCCACTCAGTTAGGATAAGGCCTAAATGATAACGATGATGGTGGTGATGATAAAATAATTTTAAAATATATATACACACCTTGATAGAATGATTCCACTTAGGAAATCAAAATTTTGAAAAACCCTCATTAGAAAGCCACTCACTCAAACCTACCCAACCACTCCATAACCATTTCTAAAATAACACAATGACCTTATAAACCTATCCAGGCCCAATAGAAAAGGCCAAAATGTAATATTTGATCTCGACAGCAATTTGATAATTAATATCAGCACATTCTAGCCACATTGAGCCCACTGAAGGGTGCCTTGGTTCGCCCAAAAGCAACATATATAAAGAAAGCATGAATATATGGGCTGACGACAATCACATTGTCATTAACGGACAAAAGTCAATTGATGTCTCCACAGGACTGCGTAGAGATCGGTTGGGAAAGATTTAGCCACTTGGTAATAATCTGATTGCCACCGAAAGAATAAAAAGGTCATTTGCACAAGACAATCAAGAGATGATACATGTCCAATAGCTAATCAAACCTCTCCACATAACATTTTCACCCTTAAAACTTTTTATTTATTACATAAATGTCATCAACTCATCTATAATACTCCTCCTTTCTCACCTGAGACACCATTTTCTATACAAGAAATCTTTGATGTTAGGTGGTGGTGTGAGGGAGATAGTGAGAAAAAAAGGAAGTGAAAAAAGAGAAGGTGAACCTCATACATCCATCACATCCATCATCCACTCGATCTAAGCTATCTAGCCTAACCCATTACCCATATCCAAACCATCTCAACAGTTCAAGTTGATCGGAGTAGAGTCTGGATTTGGGATTCTTGATTATCTTCTATAGGGAGGAGTATTGTATCTCTCACTTCTTCTCTCAAATCTCCACATGCACAGGTGGTGCTCTGACTATCCATTTTATTTTGCTTTTTTTATATTGCACATCTCCCTTCTTAGATACCCCTTGCTTTACCTTCAAGTAACACTTGGGTGTATACTTTACACCTTGGTTAATTCTTGGATCTTGGTGTATGAGAAACCAAGTGTCATTTGCTATTTTTTATTTATTAGTTTGCTATATTGCCTTTCATTTCTTTCTTTTTTCACAACTATTGTCTCCTCAAATGGCCACCGAGGTTGAGACATTGCGATCTCCTAGGTGGTGATTCAAGCTGAGCAATGGTTCTTTATTTAGTTTTGAATCTTGTCCGCGATAATAAGATTATGTGAACCCTTGAAATCTCTAAAAATCTTGAACTCCCACAAAGTAGAGATTGCATGCGAGCAAGAGTGAAAATGGTACCTAACCCTTTCTCCGTCACCATGTACGTGCATACATGAACACTTGCATTCATTCAAGCATACATGTATAGGTCCATCAATTCATGTGTACACGCATTAATGAATTTGTACAAGATGTGACCATTGATATACACCATCGATTTGCTTAATGTAAACTATTGATTTATATAATTAATAATTATATGATTTTATGTATATGTGTGTGTACGTTCACTCGCACCACTAGTACTCACAAAACCACCTGTTTATCCATAAATTAACCCAAATCTAACCATTGAACAAACACTAAACCTAACCTGTTTACACATTTGTACATCAAATCAGTCCATTTTAAACCATCTAATACCAAGCTATAGTGACCCATGGCAAACCCATAAAGTTAGAGATCAATTCGTATTCGTTTGACTCGTGATTCTCACCATAGACTTGCATTACTAATGATAGTTAAACTCATAACTTGGATAAGCCCTTTGAGCCATGTGATAACATACGTAGACTGTCCAAAACAACGATAGACTAATCCTTCGATTCTTATCTTTTAACTGACATGTACAGATCCTCCAACTCCATCATCAATTTAAGCAATTCATTCGTCCAGCCATTGGACCGATCCATCTCAAAACTCACTTTCTATTCATCTATTAGTGAAAGTGACCATATGTTAACCCATTGAAACGACTAGCTCCTAACCGTCTGATTATATTAACCGTATCTCATTATATAACCATATATGGCGCTCATATTCGCCACCTAGGCCACACGAGAATCACGTGTTTTAAACTTTTACGCGTGAAAAAAAACAAAACAAAAACAAAACAAAACAAAACAAACATCACAATGGACACTGGGAGGTTTCAACGCGTAGGCATTTCCCTGCCCTCTTTTACATCGTGCGGCCCACTTGAGTTTTGGATCTGCCTCATTTCTGGGTCCGGGTCCTAACATGATCCGACAAGATAGATGGACAGGGTGTATGAATGTTCTCATGCATACTGTATGCTATCAAATCTATTAAAATGCTCAGGCTGAAAGGTTGTACGGCACTGTTTGGGTGCACGGTTTTGTACAAGTTGTGCCCATGGTTGGCTGATCCAAACCGTTGACATGATAACCTATCTGTGGATTGCTACATGCACTGAAAGTCCCCAAGAGTGAAAGATCCTAGCAATCTAATAGTTGCCTTCTTCTATTTGAATGTGAACCATTGCAATACTTTCTGAACTTGTATTGAAGGATTAGAATTCTATCAATCTAGAGAATTTTTGGTGCATGGACCGTCTAACAGCACAACCCACAATATCTCAACTGTTTGGATCATCGAGCAATGGCCCCCCACTTCTACAAGCCAAAAACCGAAACCAAACAGTAGAACCTCAGACGCGGATTGGTTGGCGAGGAACTCACTGCCCACCTTGGGGGACGCTGATTAGAAAATTTCCCCGCCTGTCCTGAGCTCAGAACAGGTTGGGGCTCTGAGGGACCCACCGTGATGTATGGGTTTATCAACACCGTCCATCCATTTTTCCATATCATTTTATGTTATATCCCCCAAAAAAAATGAGGCATATCCAAGGTTCAAGTGGACCACACCAACGATGATAATAACACCCTTTGATCTGTCCAAAGGTCTGCACTTTTTCTAACCTGATTTAGGAACATGAGGTGGGCCGCTCGTACTCTGATGGAGAATGTCCAGCCATTTCCAGTAGAAGAGGATGCTTGTGCTTGTTGGTTAGAGGATTGCTCCTTTTGCTTCAAATCTTTGGGTTGGAAACCCATTTCTTACTTGGGCTAGCTGATGAGTCCAACTCTCTCATTATTGCCCATTAATTGTGGATCCCCCACCACTTTCCTTCTTTCTCCCTTCTAACCAGGTTTTTCTCCCACTTCAGACTCTCACTCCTCCTTCCACTTCCTACCAATTTATATTTGCTTGGCCACTACTCTTGCAACCTTCGTGCAACTATAGTATCGATGATTTCAAGACTGACTTTTTAACTCCTTTGCTAACATTCTCTTTCAATCTCATCATTTCAAGCACATCTTTGACTTGGAACTATTGGCATCCAAAGACATCTTCATCAATGGGCAACTTCCAGAAGCACTCCAACTTGAATATTACCAGTAATTTTTCTTGTCTACTTTTAAATTTCAAGACTGACCCCTTTTGCTAACATTCTCTTTCAACACTCAGGTCATGGGTTCGAGTACCCATGTGGGGTGTGTGTTTCAAAAAAAAAAAAAAAGCTTTTATATCCAGAGACATCTGCATTGATCCATCTCCATCAACTCCAACTTGATCATTGTTAATAATTCTTCTTGTCTAAGTCCATATTACAAGATTAACCCTTTTGCAAACATTCTCTTTCAAACTCATCTCAAGAGCATCTCCAACTCAGACTTTGTTGTCGGTTTCTATAATTTCCCTCAATAGCTTCAAGTTCTTACATCCAAAGACCTCTCCATCGACAGGCCATCATCATCCCCAACTGATTTCTTGTGGCATAGACCAGATTACATGTGATTTCATCTATGGGGAACTACCAATTTTCCTCAACTTGGAAATGGATTTCTGCTCGTAACCGGCCACAGATTCTTCCATCTCGACTGTGTCTCTGTGCAAGAAGGCTAATCACATTCCTAGCGCAACAGGGTTTGGAAAGCATTTTCTTCAACCTCTGGCCATTTCGCATTGAATTGGCCACCTCAAACACATTTCACGAGTACAACACCACCAACAACAATGACAATGAAGACAAGAAGAAGAAAATTATTTGCAAATTACACTAAGCATTCACAGCTGATCTGTGTTTGAAGTTCCTGCCTGCTATCAGCTACAATTCCTTTTTATACACCATAGAAAGTAAGAGATACATGGTAGATAATATTACATGAGCACCAACTTCAGGAAGAAACAAAGTACCAATTCCTCGAACAAAAATTCATAAATGTCAGGTCCATTAATCGGTAAACAGAATACCCCTTGTTTTCTACTATTTATTTGAGCAGAAAAAACAAAAGATGGATAGATGCGGGTTGCACCTATTAGTCTGCTGTCCAGCTCTGCTCCACAATCTCACGCACTCTTCGGTTGTAATCACGCTTGTTCTCGCTGAACATGCGGGCAGCCTCAGAATTAGTGGGGGAGTTTGGGTTGGGATCACAGAGGAGAGACTGGAAAGAGCACATGATAGGATGGATTAAATAAGTATTTTTTTTTTTTAAATGATGATGATGATAATAATAATAAAGAATGGCAAACTCAATTCATTAAAGCTTAATCAGCCTGATACAATATTTCACTAGCACTGTTCATGAGATGGAGGTCTTATACACTTCAAGGTCCAAATTAGCTTATTTCACTAGCACTGCTCATGAGATGGAGGTCTTATACACTTCAAGGCCCATATCAGGGCCGTCTATATTTGAGCCAGCTCTACGTACAGTCGGACCACCTTCAGGGATCCACTCAAAATGGATGGGTGGTAAAAGACTCCTCCAAACAATCCAAGCCATCAGATCGGTGGGCTCTAACCTTAGCACACGGGCCATTTGCAATATTGTATTTGGAGTCATCCATTTACAGGCCAACAACTGGCGCAAATTGGTTAATGGGAGAGCTTACCCAATGAACAGCTTGGATTGTCAAAGGCACTTCCACCTGTTGCCATGCAGTCTGGACCACCACTAGTTTGAGCTATCTGCATATTCCGATTAAAAAGTAAATAACTAAGAACCAAGAGACCAAGCCAGAAGGCATTTTTACAAGGTGTCGAAATTCCTTGTATGAAGGAGATATGCTTTGCATTGGAAATTCCTTCCTGCTTTCTTTGTGCACACTTGTTCTTTTATGATTATTAAATAAAAGGAAGGAAAGAAAGGTAGATATAATAATTTAGCACAATAGAAGGAGGTGACTTTCCCAAGGGCTAGGGGCAAGGTAGTCAACTGGGTGATGCAATTAGTGGGGATTCGAGTCAATACGTTAAATATTTTAACCGACCAGAACCTGGGAAGACTCAAACCCAATCCCCTTGGGCAGTTCCAGATATAGGTATGCTAGTATCTGACCAGGACTTGCCCACTGACATTCAAAGCATGGGCTTCGGCTATTAGATCGAAAACCATTGACCATTTTCTTTGGCATTGTAATCAGTCTAGAAGCATTTGGGATTACTTTATGCATCTTTTGGCATTGATTGGATCATGCCACAAAAAAGGCTTAGATGTTTAATGCCTGGTCAACTAAAAGTGATAAAGTTGAACTTTAAGAGGAATCTGGGTCTGCCAAGTATTGTGAGCACTAAAAACTGAGATGGGTGAGGTAGTGTACTACTCCCTTTCCAGTTTGACATAGATCAAAGACTCTACGGAAGCAGAAGCTAGAGCCCTTTTAATGGGACTTTGAATTATTAAAAGTCAATTTCCAATTAAGATTTAACGTGGAGTTTGATTGGCGGACGTTATTTATCAGTCAAGTAAAACAAACAAGGAGCCAAGGAGGTTAATGAAATTATGATCCTTTTCTTAATTTAAAAGCAATGTCGTGTGCTAGACTCCTAGGGGATGCTAATGAGGTAGCAGCCTCTAAGCTAAATAGGCTGCATATAGAGATACTTCATTTGTTGCATACACTCTACCGCCTTTGCAATGCTTTTTCCCTTCGGTAAATTGGTTAGATTAAAAAAAAAAGTATTTGCCTACTTCTTTTAGGCCCCTTTGTAATCTTTCGTTTTTTTTTTTTTTTTGCCAAATAATTATTTTCACTTTCTAAACATATCAAGGACCATCCTAGTACTGGTAATAATAACATCATCAACTTGAAGGAAGTGGAGGAAAAAAAAATGTTTCCTAACAACCAATAAAGCAAAACGCAGAAGAGTCAAACCTGGATAGAAGTCAATATAGCAGCAACATCATAGATAGGACTCCACTGATTCTGTAAGATGTCCAAACAAATGCTTCCATCTGCATAGACTGATCAAATCCATAAACACATAGTTAGAGCCTGCAAGGCACAATTTGGACTTATGGGGACCTGCCTGCGTGCCTAAAACAGCAAAACATGTCTTTAAACTAAACACCATACTTCAACGATCAATATGTGAAAGCAATTTTATCATCTATATGGATAAGGGTGAAAATGGGCCGAGCTGGGGCTTGAATGGGCTAAACCCCAAAGGCCCCTGGTTAGGAAAAGGGCATGAATTTTCAGGCCAGGTAACTAATGGGTCTGTATCTGGGCCTGTGATTGCTGAATGCCTGGTAAAAAGGCCTTGCATGCCCTGAGCCTGGTCCGGGCTACCTCAAGCACCGGACCACTAAGAGCCTCAGCCTCGCCCAGTTGCAACCCCCATATGGGGCAATGAGAAGGTAATCAGGTCCCAATTTAATGTCTCAACTTACTGTTTGGATGGAACATTCGCGAGACAAATCAAACTGTCGGAGGCTTATTAGGATAATCCTCTGTAAACTGCAGTGACAGCCTAAACGTACCTGAAGATCCAGAAAGGGGATTTTAGATGCTAAAAAACACAGTCAAAATATAGATATCGCAAAAGATTTATTTTATCAATAACCAAATTTATTAAAGGAGCAGAGCATCAAAATTCGATGTGCTTCAATCATGAAACCCAGTCCCTCCTATTGAAGTTATCCCCTCGGTAAACAAATCCTTAAGAACTATGCCCTGAAGAAGCTAATTGACCGCTCACCCTTACTATCACCTGGCCCACAGTTTCAGAAATCTTATTGCATGTCTTGTCATTTCTTTCCTTCCAAACTGATCTGATCACCCTAAAAGGAAGAATCTCCAAAGAGTCCAAGCTTTGTGGCCATCCAACTTGGCATCAACCAAGCTATTGCAAATTGGTTGAAACACCACCCACCAAAAGCCTCTGCAACAAACCAACAATTTACTGAACCGATGATCCACCGTTTTTGGGTTCCTCAAACACAAGATGCATCGACGAAAATCTGGTCTGTTCCTTAGGTCTTCAACCATCAGCATTCACCGTCTTATCAGTATCGCACCTTGCCACCTGCCAACTCTCGAGGTCCCATGAATGACCAAAGCCAAACCAGTGGTGTTTCGACCTGCCTTCCACCCAAATTTTGACCAAAAGAAAATTTCCCGTGCATTAGTTTACATGAAATTTCTTGGTGCTTTTGGCCTTGTGTATGCTGCACGAATAGAACCTTCCAAGTTCCAAACAGAGCAGCAAAGTTCCAAAACAAAAAATGACACCCATCTGAAAAACTTTTTTGGTGAGGTGGTCTGGAAAAACAGCCAAATGGGAACCCAGCCTATATTTACAATGTTCAATGCCCCTTTTTGAAGGAGGGGCAGTTTGGAACTCGTGAAAGGTCATTCAGCAATATGGCCATTTGATGCAGGACATAGAAATTAAACATGATATGGTGGGGCCCTCCTCTTCCTTGTGTAGGTGCGTAGGGGGGGCGTGTATGTGCGCGAGATGTCCCCATCAATTCTCCCTGGCTGCGAAGGTTTCGTGTAACACCCCGAACTTTCCAGTGCTCGGGTATTACCATGTAATCTAGTTAAGTGTGAATGCAAACCTAACCTACTTAAATATTCACGTACATTACAGCCCCCATCCATATGTTAACCCATCCAACCGTTGACGTTCGAGACGAAGCATCACATCATCAGCGCAACCCGTCGTTAGGACTTTGATCACCTCAATAGATGAATCAAACCATCCAGTAATATATTCAATAAATATATTAATTTTTTATTATTTATTATATTATAAATTTTACACAAACACATATCAAAAGGATTATGGATGTATTTTGATATTTTAATTATCAATTAAATAATGTATGAAAATGTACTGAAATAGAGTGATGTGTATGTACTTAATGTATGTAAAATATTATGAAAATAATATTATAATAAATAAACATAATGAATAATAATTTTACAACATATGATTGAATTATAAATATTAGTGTAGTATTAAATATCTTTTATAAATACGTATACAAAAATTATTAGATATTTTAATAAAGTTGTATATTATTTAAGAATGCAATTTTAAATATAGTGTTGTACAATTTCCAATTCATACATATATATATGTATAGTATGATAAAAGATATTATGAATTATACACTAGTAAATGTGTGGCCAATAGCATGTAAATAGTAGTATGTTAATATTAAAATTATATTTATATAGGTTTAAATTGTTTAATCAATGTAACTATAAGTAATGTACAATAGTAATAAATTTTATATTAATTGGCCAGTAATATATGATGGAAGCCTCATAGATGGCCCATTCAGGTCTTTTAACCGTTGACGTTCAATCTTGGGATGATCCGACCCTCAGATCAACGGGAAATCACCGTTAGAGCTAAGAATCAGCTTGTATGGCCCACCTGGACGTTGGATCTACCCCATCTTTGGTGAGGGGCTAAGACAGGACCCACCAAGGAGAACGGATGGTGTGGATGAAGCAAAAGAGCCGAGTGGACCCCACCTCTAGATCGTGGGCGTGCACAACAGGGTGTGCACCCGCCGTACACTGAGTCAAGGGAGCTTGGTCAGACGCCTCTGACCGTGTCTCTCTAAAAAAAAGAGAGATTTTTCTCTCTCTCTCTCTCTTCGGATTGGCAGCGGACGGGCTGGCGTCCTCTATTTTGATCCGTGGCCCACCATCATCAGCCATCTGGATGATCAGAGCCATCCATTGTGTGAGGCATTGGATTCTGACCGAACCCTAGGTGGTTTCACCCGTTGAAATGCAACCGCATGCACACAATCATTGCGGAGAATAGGCCCTACAAACACAAACATTCCGAAAATGGAACTTATTCTTGCTGCCAAGATTGGCAATCCATGTAAGCTCCTCTCCTTGCATCTCCACCATTCAAACTGGAGTGATCTTGACCGTTCAAGGCTAGGTTTTTAGAAAAGAAAGAGAATGAGAGAGAAAGAATAGCTGCCACCTCCTCCATCCGAACCCACCAACCTAGCTCCGTTCAACCTTCGAAAATCCATGTCCACAAGCTCCCTTGAGCCGGACCAAACCACCCAATGCCTCCGGATCGGAAGAAGAGGCTCCCGTTTTCGATCCACCATGGGAGGCCGATCTTCTTCCTCGACTGCTATCACGCCACGCCACACCGAATCCATTCGAACTCGGGTTCGTTTAGACCCCCTATTGGCCGTGGTTAAAAGAAAGGAAGAAAGGAGAGAATGAGATGGTGAAGAAGAAGAGGAAGAATAGAGAGAGAAGGTGCGGCCGTTGCACCACTTGACCCGACTCACTGACGGGCTTGAGGCTGGTCGTCTGGAGGAGCTAGCTGAACCCACTAGCAATGAAAAAAAAAAAACAAAAAAAGGGAGATAGGAGAAAAGGAGATAGAGGGAAGAAGATGGAAATGTGAAGAAAGAGAGAAGAAGAGAGGGAAAGAGGAAGAGAGAGTTTGAGTTTAAGTCATGGGCTGACTCGCTGCCTTCCGAGCAAACTCGGTTGAGTCGAGACACGGCCCAGGTTGGGCCTGGTTCGCGTGTTGCTGGACATTCCAGCATAGTAGGAAAAGGAAGAAGAAAGAAAGGGAAGGAGGAAAGAAATAGAGAGAGGAAGGTGGGCCGTTGCACCACCTCAACTCGACTCGACTCGTTGGATTGCGAGTTGGGCCTGATGCATGAGGCTGAGTCCAGGTATGGCTGGACATTCCAGCAGAAAGAAAGAGAGAAGGAGAGAGAGCAAGATGGGTGCTTGTGTTGAGCCGAGTCAACAAGGTGAGTCAACCTTTCCTCCCCATAGTCTTGTTTCGATGTATTGTTATCATTTATTACCATTGTTATTATTAGGATTATTAATATTAGCAATAGTTAGCCATTAGTAGATCATTATGCTAGAACTAGTTATTATAAACAAGTTGCAATTATTAAATGATAGTATTTTATTTATCATCCTGAATATTTATTTTGGATAGTAGATTGTACTAATCATGATGATTATTATTACTACATTAGCTAACATTAATCGTAACATTGACATTAATAAATATCTTACAACTATTGAATTAGCATTTATTAGGATTATTAATAGCCATTAGTGAATTACCTATACTAATATCGGTTATTATATAGATTTCAATGGTTAAATATAAGTGTTTTATTATTCATGCTTAAAAATCATCCTTAATAGTAGAGCACACTATTTGCTCCCATTACAATGATTATTGGTGTCCTATTAACTAATATTAATTATATCATTACCATGAAATTATTAATATTATTAGCATGGTATCCATCACCTGAAAATATTATCCTTAATAATAGATTTTACTATTTTATTACGACTGTAATACTTATTATTACCAGGGTCGCAAAAATTAAAATACATCATTAACGTTAAATTTTAATTAATCGTATTATTACATTGTGTTTAAACCACACAAACATCATAATATAACTCCTAGAACTAAACCATAGGATGAAACCCTAAGAATAAATAATTCAAACCCTAGGCTATGATCTTAAATCTAAGTAGTGTGTAAAACTTGGACGTAATTGTACAAGTTCATGATTTGTGGTAGGATACAATTCTAAGGGCACAAGCACTTAGCGACACTAGAAGGCGATTCAAAGTATAAGCTGATGATTCTTCCCCTTGAGCTTTCCATTTTTCCATTAGCTTAAGTTATAGTTTTATTTTAATTTATAAATGATATCTCCATTCTATAACCACATGTGTTAATTGTTGGAATTGAATTGCTACATCACATGCTTAATCTTTATCCTGTATATTTAATTCATGCTATTGGATTACTTGTGGATTGCTTCTATGATTTAAATTGGTACATTAGTGGGAAACCCCCACTTATAAATGTACACCCATACTTGGGATGTAACTCGATTGATGGTGATTGCAACGGACCTTCGACCTAGTGGTTATTGAGTGGTGGTCTAGATGGATCATTGATGTGGGCCTACCATCCAGGGTTGTTGTGTCTAAGTGGTTTTCAAAGATGGTCTTTTATCGCATGGTTTTGGTACTCGCCCTATGTGGCTTATTTTGATAATTGCCCTATGTGGCTTGTTTTAATATTGGCTCTACGTGGCTTTGTTTTGATATTTTCTCAATATGGGTTCAATGTGTTCAATGTTTTATACTGCAACCATGCGATGGTAAACCCCATATACTGTAATATGATTGGCCACTAGTCGACGGGTTTTCATTAAACATCCTAAGATGGTAGTCTCATGAGCCGGGGATGGTGGTATGGGACCTATGCCCGAGCTGTTGGCCTACATTGGTGACGAGCCCCCGTAGTGACCTTAGCTTATTTAAATTGGCTGATTGTAACTGGACTAATAATAGTTTGGCTAATCACGCATAGATGGCACAGACCAGCATCTACTGCTATCGTACGTGATGTACGTATTTGTCCGACTGGTTGAGCATTCCCATGTCGATGATTGCATGGGTGACGAGCCCAACTTCCGTATGGATGTGCATCCCCGGGGCAATGATTGCATTCACGCATCCATGCATCTAATAAAACCTGCATCATGTATTATTTTGTATGCTTTGTTTTATTACTATGCTTACCTAACGCGACAGTGTGTAATCTTGAAGGGAATTCACACTGAGTTGGCCACTCATCCATCAAATATATAACTGTACAGGTAGCACAGGTGGCTTAATTGATCTTCAGGTTCAGACTGATGAGGAGCAGAGTGTCACTGTTGAAGATGCATGATTGTATTGTCAAGAGTTGCTACGTGGTTTTACAGTTCCAAATTTGTTATAATTTGCCTTGTTTACATGTAACATCATTTCATTTTGTAATTATAAGTTTAGGACATTTGTTTGTATAAGTCATTATGGGCAACCTTTTGTATATTCTAAATTTAAATATAAATTTTCCTTTATGTTGATTTGTCCATCCTACGCTCATCTGCTTACACTGAATGAAGAAAAAAAAATGTATACTCGAATTTGACCATCCTTTAAGGTTAACACTGGGGTTTTTGGGATACGGGTCATATGCTCGAGTCCTGAAAACACGGGGCGTTACATTTCGCCATTGGCGAAATAAAACTCCTGAACCGCTCCGAGATATAAGGATCAAGTCTCTGAAGCTCCTCCTCAGCGAGCTACGTACTGTCTAAAGCTAGGCGTGACTTCCACTTGACCAATAACTTCTGAAACTCGTCGTCTGACGTGGATATTATCTGATGGTCCAGAATATCCTCTATTTCCTCTCTGAGTGTGGGAAGGGTAGGTATGGGAGATGGAGGCTAGGAAGATGGGTCGGGAGGGGGCCATGGATTAAGTGAAAAGTTTGGCAAATCAAGATGGTTAGGTGACAAGCTGGACAATATATCAGTGGTCCCTTGAAATGCAACTAGATCCTCCACATTAAATGTGGAATTAATTCTCATGGAAGGTGAAAGATCTACCACATACGCGTTAAAACCGTTTCGTTTTATAATTTTGAATGGTCTAACGCTACGCGCGTGTAATTTACGAACGGTTCCCTGAGAGTATCGCTCTGGCCTGATGCGGACCATCACAGAGTCCCTTACATTGAATTCCTTAAAACATTTATGTTGGTCTACAGAAAGTGAGTAATGTTGATTACTAGTCATGATCTTCTACCTGATTTCTTGATGCCATAAATGAATGTGATGCGCAAAAGACTCTGCAGACTCTGACGGCCTATGGGACAGTGACATAGGGACAAGATCAATAGGTTTCCTAGGTTTATAACCAGTAACGACTTCAAAAGGACTTAGACCTGTGGACCTATCGACAGAACTATTAAACAAAAACTCGGCTATAGGTAGTACGGTGTCCCACGTCTTGGTGTGTTGTATATCCCTCATAAGGGGAAACTCATTCGGTAGATTATCAGGAAAGATATCATGAAACTCATCCACTACCGGAATGGCCTCAGTGGGTAACTCTACACTAGCCTCTAGTGTACCCTCTCTAGCCACAAGGCTGTACATGTCGTACCACTAAAAAAGGTGGTCCATGTCTGCCAACCAATCTTGAAAAACTTTAGGGTCCAAGTGGCCATCAAACGTGGGGGCATCTACTCTAACTCCTTTGAGAAGTTACACATTGGGGTCATAGTGGTCTTGATGTACCTCACGGGGTGGGTGTATGGGTGCACGCCTATAACCGATTCCTTGGCCACCTCCATTCCTTAGTCTAATCCTCCTGACCGCCTGCCTGAGATTGGGCATCTTCCCCAATGGTGGGGTTTGCCCTGACGGATGTCTCTAGTTGGGTAATGCACACATCAAGCTGCTCAAAGCGTTGGTCCATACGTTTTCCAAGCGCCTACCCAAAGACTCAAACTGCTGGGTCAGCTTGTTCATTGACTATTGCAATTGCTCCATGTTTAGTGTAGGGTGCAAGCCAAAACCACGACCCGTATGTGTGGGCATACAACTATCAACTCAATCTAAGAACCTTCTACTATGACTATATGCGCCTAAATAGGACTAAATGCTCCTATAGAACTCTATATGGAGAAAACGATACAATACTACTCAATTTCCAGCAACCTATCTGTCCAAAAAATCTGTCAACAGAAAATCCAGCAAAGAGATGCGGATTTTCTGATAGCAGAAAATTCAGCAGCCTATATCAGAAATTATGGACCTCTAAACAACTCTATATGATGTTACTTAATGCATAATGGACACAAATAAATTAAACCCTAAACATGCAATGCATTCCCCTATAAAAACCTTGTGCTCTGATACTAAATTTGATGCAGGACATGAAATTCAAATATGATGTGCAAGATTTTCAGGCTTTAGATCATGTTAGTTCAGAAACAATTACACAAAATTTCATATCCCACACTAAAGTTCAAGCATTCAAGCAAGGGGAATCTATACAGGCCCAAGCCTACACAAGCTAGGGCTAGATCAATCAAAATTATAGACCAAACAATAATCAAAGGAGGATAAATTCATCCACACATGCACAGAAATAATTCCCCAATCCAAAGGGTTCACAGATTTCAATTCGGGGAACCCTAAGGTTGAAGAAAGGGCATAAAATTGGAGATTTGAGTAATTTAGGTTTAGGTTTAGGGATTTTGGGTGAAATAGGAGTGAAAGAGAGGAGAGACGAACCAAAGAAGTACCACACATGTGGACAGCAGCAACGGCCCAGACGTACATGCGTGTGATCCCGACCGCACGTGTGTGGGGCCCACTATTCAAAAAAAGGCCACCTTGGCCCTGGTCGGCCAAGAATGGGCTCCAAAACCCCCAAATCTCAGCTCGATTTGAAAATCTGTTGTAGAGAGAAAAATGGTTGCAATAGAGGATGGATTTGAAGCGTAGATGATTGTAGGAGAAGAGAAATATAGATGGAAGAAGGTGGGGGCGAATCGGGATGGGTGTGGCTTCGCACCACGGTAGTCAACCCTTCGAGGAAAGGAGGGTTTCGCACCCAATTGAATCTCCACAACTCAAAAATTTAGAAGAGCAAAAAAACATAGCAATTTTATAATCTTCATTGAACGAAAAATACCACAAGGGGTGCCTATTTATAATAAAACCCTATACCCCAAAACTCGCGCCGTGCGCAACCTATTACTTGACAATGAAGTAATAATAAATAACAACTAATCAAAGCAATCTAAACCGTCCATTATACTCCTAATAACACTAATAAGCAAAACCCAAAGTACTAAATTAATTGAAATAGTGGGCTACGGTCATGAAAACCCATGGTGAGATTCACATGACTATCGGGTCCACTCTAACGAACCAAAACGCAGCCCTCTAACTAGGAGGCCCTCCCTAGACGTCGTCATCGATCCAGATCGATTGGGGGGGATGTGCGCGAGAGGTCCCCATCACCATTTGGGGGCACGACCATTCTGCTCATTGGAAAAATAGAAACATCCAAACATGCAATATATTTTAACCCTCAACAAAAGATAAGGTTGGAGGACTCTCCAAATAGACTTGTTACTCACCTTAGTCAACCCATGATTAAGCAAAACTAACTCCAAAGTCAAAATAGCCATCCTATACGGAAAAAAAAAAAAAAAAAAAAAAAAAAAAGGACCGGACTCATATGAGTTTTTTTAATTACTCGTCTTATACGAAAAAAAAGGACTTGACGCATATGAGTTTTTTTTTTAATTACTCTATGACTCTTCCAAATTGATAGGGACTCGTTCTTTGCGTTGAGCAGCAATAATCAATGATAGTTGTCACCTAGCAAGAAGAACCAATCTTTGGTCCCTAGTAAAGGGAAAGAGAAGATGAATTGATGCAGGACAATTAACCACTTGCTCTAAAAGCTCGAACTGTTAGAGTATAGCGAATTAATCCCTTTATCTCATAGCCCAGGCCCCACATCTCATTGGTTAGGACCTCGGCTGAACCCCCATTGTGGGCTCGTGGGCCACCCTCCTCGAGTGTGTCCCCGCATCCCACGGGCTACCCCACTCGAGCCCGGTGTGAAATGCCCCTGCATTATGAATCTTATGCATATGATAATTGAAAGACTTCAAGGGAGGAACCTACTCACAATGGGTGCAGCTAATCTAACTTTACAAATCCCCTGCAATCAAAGTTGAAGGACAAATACAGTGAGTGGAGAAGTCCAAACTAAATACAGAGTTCAAATATTCGACAACTAGACTAGTGACTCGCCTGGGTCAATTCATGTTTAAAGAAAACCGAGTCGAAAAGCTAGAAGACTCACCCTAAAGGAAATGGATTTGATTCATCTGATCAACTTTCATAACTCATGACTCTCTTGAGCTGAAGGGGACTTACCCAAGTTATTCTCCATGGTTTGGACACTGATGTGGGGGAGATGAATTCCATGCATATGACAATAGAAATACTTCAGCAGGGGAGGAACCTACACGCAAATTCCCCCTTCAATTCAGGTTGAAGCACGTGTGGTGAACGGAAGTTTGATGCTAACACAAGACCAAGAAACTATCTGATAAGACTCGTGAATCACTTGCCTGAGTTGACCCATGTCTAAATAAAAACTGAGTCAGAAAGTCAAAGAACTCTTCCCATGCAAAAGAAGAGAGAGAGAGAGGACTGACTTATCTGAGTTTTGCCTGTTCTTTTCATAACTCATGACTCTCTTGAGTTGAAAGGCACTCATCCAAGTCATTCTTTGTGATTAGTGAGATCTTTCTTCCCCCTAGATCCTCCCAAGCTAGGGAAAAAAGATTGGATACTGCCAGGCATCACCTAAAAATCTCAAAACAACTGAAGAATCCCCATGAAATCTCAAGTGGAGCCACAATACATGAAAAGGTGCTCCATAACCTCCAAACCATGAAGACAGAGAAAGCACACATTAGAGATAATTACATTTCTACTTTTCAAGTGATAATGGCAAGAACCTTATTCCCTCCCATCAACCAGCTGAAAGCAACAATCCTAAGATGGTCCAGGATCTTCGATATGAACGCAAGCTACCAACTACTCCCATGCCACCCCTGCCAGCAGGGAGTAGGACTCAACTGAAATCTCTCTTTCCTCTTGGACTGAAAGAGTTAAGGTCTTAAGGACAGACTATAGTTGCACAAAGCATGAAGTGAAGCAGCAACAAATTTGGTGTGGGAGTAGGAATCATCTCTTTGAAAATGTAAACAAGTATACATTGATAGGAAGTAGAAGCAAGAGCTAAAGCCCAAAGCAACGATTTGAAGCAACAACATCACCTAGTTAGAAGGATCCTACAACTAAGGAACAGACACCATCATCTCTTTGAAAATGTAAACAAGTATACATTGATAGGAAGTAGAAGCAAGAGCTAAAGCCCAAAGCAAGGATTCGAAGCGAAAGCAGCACCTAGTTAGAAGGATCTTACAACTAAGGAACAGCACCTTGGTCCCAAACCATACTTAAACTTGAGAGAAACTTCCAACTTTCCTTATTTTATTCTAGTTATTTCTATTTCTAGTTTACTTAACCTCCAAACAATCCTAAATTTGGAAATAATCCTTCTTAAATTAAAATTTTAAATCCTCCTTGAAATCTAAAAATAACTCTCCACCACACATTTTCCTTTAATTTTCATTCTCTACCACTAGTTTCCTAACTAGAATTGTTGTAGCTTACCTACACTTCTCTCCCCCACCACAAAAGCAAGGACATTCCCACCTTAAACATGTGACTAGAAATGTTCTGCCTCCTCTGAAGGTCCATGTATCGTGTGTGCTCTCTAATGACAACTGACAATTACAATTTCTAGCATATATATATATATATATATATATATATATATATATATATATATATAATGATAATTATCATGAGATATATAGGTGTGTGCATGCACGCGCGTGCGCACACACACTCAATATAACACTCATCATGAATTCATATATCTTCAAATACTTAATCATTCATCAAACCAACCAATGAAATACTCATTCATCACTAGATCAAGCTATCCAATCCACACACTCAATATAACACTCATCATGCATTCGTATATCTTCAAATACTTAATCATTCATCAAACCAACCAATGAAATAATCATTCATCACTAGATCAAGCTATCCAATCCTTCGCTTTGCTTTTGGACCACTCCATCATAGTGAAATAGCCATGAGTTCATCTAAACCATACATGCTATCATCCATCCAAGTGTGTAAACCATTCACCCTACTTCTTATCCATACATGAACCTTTGCTACCGTTGAAATCCCGAGACAATAACTATGTCATGAGATACTCCCCACTTACATAACCTAAGTGCATTTTAAGGCATAAACACTTTGAATCATATAACTGCATGCATAATTAACCATTTGAAATTTTGTCCAACCACATACTCAATGACCCTTGGATCTAGCCTTCCGACTATTCACTTGACCATCGGACCACCCGATAATCCATAATAACATTTTTATTGACTTTAAACATTTGTACATCACTTACCCAAAATGTACTCTGTACATTCTCTTCTAATACATACTTACACCTATCCAAACCATTCATGTCTCCATTACATCATCCTACATCAATCTAGCCATACCCCATTAATTTTAATAGTTCACATGCCTTTATCCATGTCACACTTACATCCCCTCAACCGCCAATCGATCTATGATTCTAAACCGTTCTCTACTTAACCCACCTCGTTGGCTACCTAATTATCCAGTCACTTCCATCTACAAATTCTCTCGACTCTCCATTTTATAAATTCATGACATCCATCAAGTAGCTCATCTGAATACAATGGTAACGACGCATTGCATAGATTACATTTTTTTACACAAATTGTATTGGTGTGATTATCACTAGAGAGCACACACACACAACACATGGACCTTAGGATGAGGTGGAATGTTTCTAACAGCATGGTTAAGGTAGGAACATCCCTTGCATTTGTGGTGGGAGAGAGAAGTGTAGGTAATCTACAATTCTAGTTAGGAAACTAGTGGTGGAGAATGAAATTTACGAAAAAAAATGCGTGGTGGAGAATTGTTTATAGATTTCAAGGAGAATTTGAAAATTTAATCTAAAGATTATTTCTAAATTTAGGATTGCTTGTAGATTAATTAAATCAAGGTGTTCTGTAACGATAACGGTGGTCGTAACGGCCACCACCGTTACCTTTACGATACGGGTCGTAACGGCTGTTACGGCCCCCATAATGGCCGTTACGGTCTCCTTTTTTTTTTTATTGAAAATTGTTTTTCTGAAAAATCTATATTTGCCCCGTAATGTTAATTAAAAAGTATGGAAAACCTGTATATACCCCATAAAAGACAATTACGAGATTGCTACAGCTTTTATAGGGGACGTAACGTGCTGTTAACGGCAATTACGAGTCATTTTTTTCCATAACGGCTGTTACGGCCGTTACGACCCCGTAATGTGTAACGGTTGCCACTGTTACCTTTACGTAACGGCCTTTACGGCCCTGTAACGGCGAAATTATTAGAGTAAAATAAGGAAAGTTGGAAGTTTTTCTCACATGTGTACATACACATATGTGAAGAGAAAGGGAGTTGCCAAACATTATAAATAAGAGGGGAAGGTGTGACGTCCAACCCATGCCCCCTTAGGAAGTGAAAACGTGAGAGAGAGAGAGAGAGAGAGAGAGAGAGAGAGAGATGCGAGAAAGAGAGGAGGATGAGGAGCTTGAGATGGGAGTTCTCTGTTTTTCTTATTTGCGTTCACCTAGATCAGAGGTGAGTGATCCTCACATAAATTTCGAATTTATTTTACCTCCAATTTCCAAAAAAACTACCCGATTACATTGTTTTTATGAATTCTCACCCAAACCTTGGAAATCTATTTATTTATGGAATAAATAGATATTTTGATGATGGAAGTTAATATTGCATTAATTTTTCCAAATTTTAGATTAATTTGATAAGTAGTTTCACGAAACTATGCGATTTTGTGCACCTAAACACAACGATTTTGGTGATTTCTTCCCTGAACCCTAGAAATCTATTTTTCCTTTTTCGTTACTAGAACGATATGAGATTTTAATAGTAGAATTAGGGTTTTCAATGGAAGTTTTATGTCATTGAATTATTTTCTCACTCGATTTCTTAAACTATGTGATTTCGAGCACCATATGTATTGTTTTGGTAAAAATTATGAACAAACTTTGAATTTATGATTTTTTAATTTTATTGCTAGAGTAATATTAATTATTAATCATGGAAATTAGGTTTTCATGAATTTTCCCAAAATTTGGATCAATATGACAAGCGGTGTAAGGAAATTATGCCTGTATGTGCTAGGATTGGAATTTCTATACCATTTGTTCCCATCCTTTAGATTCAAGATGGGTTTTTTCTTAATTCTCTAGAATCGAAGTTGTTAAATATTAAATTTATAATTCTAATTAAGTCAGGTTCTGATTTGCACAGAAAACCCAAGCGTTGGATTGAAAACCATGCGAAAACCTACACCGTGTTGTGATGTTGTCCAAAATCACTTAAATCGCACCGACGACTAGAATTCTATTTTTCCAGGGTTGTTTGTGTAATTTCTTATATTTTCAGATGTGTTTTATTTATTTTAATATAAATTTATTGCTGAAAAAAATACTTTACTTTGATCTTAAGGGGGTGTTTGTTTTTTCATTTACACATGTAAATGGTGGTAAACGAGGGCAAAAAAGTAATCATAACTTCCCAAAGGAATTCATGCCAGCGCCCCAAGTGATGTTGACAACTGCTACCTTTTGTCACTAATAACGAGGAGAATTTTTGTGGGGCTCACCGTGATGCATTTGTTTGATCCATGTTGTCCATCCATTGTACAAGCTCATTTTAGGGAATGAGCCCAAAAATGAGAAGGATTCAAAGCACAAGTGGACCACACCACTTGAAACAGGGGGAATAGAACGCCTATCGTTGAAAACTTCTTTGGGGCCACAAAAGTTTTGGGTGAAGCTGATATTTGTGTTTTTTGTTCTTTCATGCTTGACTAACCTTATGAACAGGTTGGATGATCAATACATGTGACTATGGACCCCAAAAAACCTATATTGACCCCATAATGGACTGTTATAGAGCCGTTACAGCTTTTACGGGTTATTTTTTTCCGTAATGGCCATTACGGCCTTTACAACCCTGTAACGTGTAATGTTGCTACCGTTACCTCTACATAATGGCCTTTACGGCCCCATAACGGCCTTTATAGCACACCATGGTGGTAAATGAGAAAACAAACACCCCCTAAATTATTTATCATGTATTGTACTTGAATTCATTTCATAGAAATCATGTGTGTTTAAATCCTATGAGAAATAGTTGTTTTAGAACACGTTGTTTACATTGACTATATGTCTTGGATGATTTATGCATTAACGAGTGGGATTATCGAACAAAGGTTATCTCATGCATTAAAGAGTGGGATTATTGAGCAAGGGTTATCTCATGTATTAAAGAGTGGGATTATCAAGTGGGGGTTACTTCCTATTTTATGAGTGGGATTGTGACGAGGGTTGCTTTACGCATTATTGAGTGGGATTATGGATGGGGTTATTTCATGCATCGTAGTGTATTAATGCTTTGTGATCTATGAATCAACTGTACTAAGATTGTGATATCGCTTGTTGCATTGCATTGGAAATCATGATTTACTTTATTTCATTCTAAGATTGTATTACGTGTTTTTTTTTAAAAAAAAAAATATTGAGCTTGTTTTCAAACTTCTAAAGGAAATCATCTCACTGGGCTTGCAGTTTTTTAAAGATATCTCACTAGGCTTACATAAGCTCACCCAACTTTTGAACATTGAATTTCAGGTTCAAAATTTGAGGTAGGGATTATAGAAGAGGAGTATTTAAATGATTATTTCTATTAGATGCTAATTAGCAGATTAGTAGTTTATTTTAAATTTTATTTTTTTCTTGGAAGGAGTTGTAATAAGTTGACAAAGTGATTTCTTAATGCCTTTGAGTAGTTGTAAGACCGGAGGCCCAGAAATCTGGTTTGTACACTGGATAGCCATTGACTGTAGATCCATTGGCCTCGAGAATGTTTTGACTTGATCATAATGTTTTTCTGTTATCGAGCCGCAAGCTGTATTTCAACCTGATGTCCGAATTATAAGATACTGACTTAAAATTAAACAATCTGAGAAATGACAACTACGTCCTTATTTTATCTAGCGGAGCCCCACCATCGAGTTTTCAAGATCCGTTAGATCCGAGAGACTAACCGTTGTGACCGTAGTTGAGTTACGGAATTATTGGCGAAAACGGCATGTCAATAGAACACCCGAATTGTAAGTTATGAATAGATATGTACATGTATATTTTAATAAAATAACTCAAATGACCTCGATTTGTTTTAAATCTTTGGAATGCTTTCTTTCAAATCACTTAAATAACATTTTGTTTATTGCTACCATAAGTTTAAACTTCTCAAAATCATCACAAAACATCCCATAACCCTCCTTTTTAGCCAAAAGTCAATTTAAAACCATTTACAAGTCCATATATATGAAAAACCTCTTTCTACATTTCATTTCAGGTGAGTGCAGAGATTAGGAGCACGTATATGTGTACGTTGGGGTTTTCTTGAAAACCCTATCGCTGGATTTTTATTTAGGGTTAGGCGATTGCTGGAATTTCTGTTTTAAAGTTCGATTATTGCTGCATTTTCTGTTTTAGGGTTAGGTTTATGCTGGATCTTTCATTTAGGGTTAGGCGATTGCTGGAATTTCTGTTTTAAGGTTTGATTATTGCTGGATTTTCTGTTTTAGGGTTAGGTTATCGCTGAATTCTCATTTAGGGTGATTATGGCTGGAATTTTTGTTTTAAAGTTCGATTATTGCTGGATTTTCTATTTTAGGGTTAGGTTCATGCTGGATTTTCATTTCGGGTTAGGCGATTGCTGGAATTTCTGTTTTAAGGTTCGATTATTGCTGGATTTTCTGTTTTAGGGTTAGGTTATTACTGAATTTTCATTTAGGGTTCGATTGTGGCTGGAATTTCTGTTTTAGGGTTAGATTATTGCTGGATTTTCTGTTTAGGTTAGGTTCTCGTTGGATTTTTATTTAGGGTTAGGTAATTGCTGAGTTTACTAATCTAGGGTTCGGTTATTGCCGGATTTTCTAAAGGTTATTGCTGGATTTTTCTGCTTTAGTTAGTGAGATTAGTAAGGGAAGGTTGGATGATAGAGATGAGTTAGTTTTGTTTAAATTCATACGAATTGCTATCGGTTTCTCGCTATCCATTACAAAGTCCGCCCACTACCTGTTTGACAAAACGTTTAAAAGAATTATCCTTCCTCCTTTTGATGTAATTAATTCTTGAGAAAAAGCATGCTTGTGGCATGAAGTCTTATAGCGGAATGAATTCCGGATTGGAGTTAGATTGGCTAAGTCATGTGCATATCATATGCATGGTTCATAGTTGATGTATCATTGTATGATTGAGAGTGAATGATTCATATCATGGTATGGTGATCATAATGGGTTGTGTCGCGACAGACGATGTGTCTATGAATAGTATGTGAACTGTCTAGATACAGGATGCATTACATGAGACCCCTTGGAGAAACTTACAATTCATGAGGAGACCACATGAGGAAGGTCATCCTTTGCTTGTCTTGAAAAACATGATCTATTGTGCTTGTGTGTGGACTCATGCATACATGCATATGGTGATTATAAATGCGATGAAACATACTTCGTTATGACACGAGTTGGACACCACACCGAAAATGTGAATTCAACAGGACATGATTAGAGGGTCCGTGGGTGAAAGTCCCTAAACCCCGATTGGTACCATTGGGAGCAACCAATGCCTAGACTGGGTGGAAGAACAGAGCGCTGGAATGCCGAAATACAAAAGTAGGCAGCGACTCCCACCGACGCGTGTCGATTGGTTGAGAGGTTTGACCTGACCTGCTTATGGGCAAGCAAAGAAAGGTTGTGTGTGACGAGCTCATAAATTGTCCGCTATCGTTTTGTCAGACGATTTATGACTTTTCGCCGTTAGGCAGATAGTAAGGTTCAACACAAGTGGGTTAGACTAGTTCTGCCCGTGAACTATGTAGTCCCACTTCTATAGTTGACCACGGTGGAAAAGTCTATACACGTGGGTAGCAATTATATGTGAGTCTCGCCTCTGTTTCAGACTTTGGTGATCCAATTGGGAAATATGGAAAGTTGTGGAAACGTTGAAAGAGTATATATGTTACAAGTGGGTAGAAGTCCCACCTCTGTATTGGAACATAAAAAATGGCATAATGCATTATATCTTTAGTTTATTGATTCAATTCAGAAAGCATGTGCATTCCTGTGCATTATATGAGCATGACATGAAACATGCATTTTCACTGCACACGCACTCACTGGGCTTAGTAGCTCAAGCTTTCCTTTCTATTTTTTTTACAGGTGAGAGTAGGGAGCTGCAGGAGTAGATGCTACAGACTACAGTTGTCTTTTTTGTTTTGTACATATCAGTGTATATATTTTTTTTGTAATACCCTGAATATGTACATCGGGTATAGTAAATATGACATGGTTTATGTTTTGGTTTTGTCTTGATGTGCTCAGTTGTACACAGTAATATATGTTGAATATGATGACATTTTGAGAAATGATACGTGTTTGTCGTCTTTACTTTCAGAAATCCTCCTTGTGGAGCCCCGCTTATGGGACTTAGTATGTGATAGTTGGAAGTCCCAAAATCAGAGTTCTACAGAGGCTGTCAACCAAAATTTGGTGTATGGTAATCATGGATTACCAACACTAGATTTATGGTCGTGACAGAAAATGGTATCAAAGTATGATCTGGAAAATCTCTACATAAATCATATAATGTATTTACTATATGTTGTTGTGTTAGAGTTGTTAGGTTCATGCTTTGCGAAGTAGAGAAGTTTATTATGGTGTATATTGTATAGGTTTACTTGTTCTTTTTAGGCTAATTCGGTGTTTTATCTATAGGATGCCGGCTAGAAAGAATCTTGTTCAGACTCCTCCAGTGCAACCCAAGTCTAAGTCAAAATCTATGTCAAAATCTGTTCCAGATCTAGTCATACCTATTCCTGCAGCACAACTTCAACAACTGTTGCAGACTATGTCAACTATAACGGCTAATCAAAAGCAGCGATCTAGTTATATTCCTGAGACATCAGCGAAGGTGCGGGCCAGTGCTCTTTTTATGGAGTTTAGACGTCTAGATCCACCTTGTTTTTCTGGCAAGCCAGATCCTATGGCAACCGAGTTATGGAAGTCAGAAATAGAGAAACTGTTTCAAGTTATGGGTTGTACTTCCAAGTAATGTGTTACCTTAGCGACTTATCAATTGCAAGGAGAGGCAGACCAATAGTGGAAGTCAGTTGTTCGTTCAGTAGATCCAAAATTTGTGTGGACATGGGAAGCATTTAAAGACCAGTTCAATCGTAAGTTTTTCCCCATAGCTGTTCGTCGTCAGAAAGCACATGAATTTGATTCTTTGGTTCAGGGTGAGATGTCTGTTGCTGACTATGAGGCTCGTTTTATAGAATTATCTCGTTTTGCTCCACATTTAGTAGCCAATGCTGATTTGAAGGAGAGGAAATTTGAGGATGGTTTGTGTCCTAGTTTGCGATCTCGAGTTAGAGGGTTTGAGTTGTCGACTCTTGAGGGAGTAGTAGCAGAGGCACAGATTTTTTAGTCTGATTGGAACCAACAACAAAGTACGCATCCATCTACTTCTAATCAACAAAGGAAGAGGAGATTTATTTCAGAGAGTGATAGTAGTTTTCAGCCCTTTTCATCCCCAAAGAGGCCTACAATTAGATATGATAATGCAGCCAGACCTGATGTAAGATCCCCAGTATCACCATCTATCCCTCAACGACAGTTTGTAGCCAGACCTAATGTCAGATCCCCAGTATCACTATCTGTTCCTCAGCGACAGTTTTTCGGAGCCTGTTATAATTGTGGTGGTGTAGGGCACCATAAAAAGGATTGTTAAAAAGGATTGTCTCAATCCGCAGAAACAGCAACCATATCAACCACCTAGACATCAGCAGCCCCAGCAGCAAAGGCCACCATATAGGATACAGTATAGACCCCAACAACAACAATCTCAACAGCAGTCACAGCGGCAGCAAGGTAGACAACCCTTACCCCTTCAGACACAACCTCGTGTTTATGCAATCCAGAAGAAAGATTCTCAGACTAAGAGAGGAGTCATAGAAGGTATACTTGTAGTATCATCCCTTTTTGCATGTGTCTTTTTTTATTCTGGCGCATCACATTCATTTATAGCAGTAGTTTTTGTCAATCGTTGGAATTGCCGAGAACATCGATGACCAAGGGATTAGAGCTCTTGGCTCCTTTAGGGAAAAGAATAGTGTTGAGTTCTATATGCTAGGACTCTCCTGTTTACATAGCAGAGTATGTCCTTCCAATCGATTGTTATGTTTTGGAGGTGTTAGAGTATAATGTGATTTTGGGAATGGACTGGTTATCCAAGTACCATGCAGTGTTGGACTGTACAGCTAAGACAGTCACCTTTTCTATACCTGAACAGCCTCGATTTCAGTATGGCTGATCCTAAAGACAAGTTTATAGAAACTTTGATGTGCTGTATTCAGAACGAGTCCAAAGGTGTATGTATTAAACGGTTGCTGGTAGTACGTGATTTTCCAGATGTTTTTCAGGAAATTCCAGGTTTGCCACCCGTTAGACATACAGAATTTCGAATAGATCTTATCCTTGGCACTGCCCCTATATCCAGAGCCCCTTATCGTATGACACCGTTAGAGTTGCATGAGTTGCAAAGACAGATAGATGAATTACGTCGTTTGGAGTTTATTCGCCCGAGTACTTCACCTTGGGGAGCGCCTGTGCTTTTTGTAAAGAAGAAGGATGGTTCTTTGCGGTTGTGTGTCAATTATAGAGGACTGAATAAGGTTACGATTAGAAACAAGTATCCACTCCCAAGAATAGATGATTTATTCGATCAGTTGAGCGGTGCGCAGTATTTCTCGAAGATAGATTTACGGTCTGGGTATCATCAGATTCAGGTTCGGGAGGAGGATATCCCGAAGACAGCTTTTGTGACTTGTTATGGACAATTTGAATTTCAGGTTATGTCATTTGGTCTGACTAATGCACCTGCAGTATTTATGCAGTTGATGAATGAGGTATTCCATCCTTATTTGGACCAGTTTATTGTTGTTTTTATTGATGATATTTTAATATATTCAAAGACAATGAAAGATCATGAGTGTCACTTAGAGATGACGTTGTAAACCCTTTGTGCCCACCAGCTATATGCTAAACTGGAAAAATGTGAGTTTTGGCAGGAGGAAGTGAAATTTTTGGGGCACACAGTTTCAAAGAATGGAGTTTCAATTGATCCAGCTAAGGTTGAAGCAGTTTTGCAATGGAAATAGCCGAAGAATGCATCTGAGATTCGGAGTTTCTTAGGTCTAGCAGGGTATTACAGACGTTTTGTTAAAGGATTTTCTCGTATAGCTGCCCCACTGACTCGATTGACTCGAAAGGATGCAATGTTTGTTTGGAGTGGAGCCTTTGAGCAAGCATTCGCGGAACTAAAAACTCGTCTTACGACGGCACCGATTCTTACTCTTCCATCTGGGAGTGAGGGATTCATTGTTTATACAGATGCCTCGCTTATAGGTTTGGGGTGTGTCCTAATGCAACAGGCAAGGTAGTAGCATATGCATCTCGTCAACTTAGGCCTCATGAGCGGAATTATCACACGACCTAGAATTAGCAGCGGTAGTTTTTGCCCTCAAAGTATGGAGGCATTACTTGTATGGGGTTAGATTCGAACTCTTTTCGGATCATAAGAGCCTGAAATACCTCTTTTCCCAAGCCGAGTTGAATATGAGCCAAAGACGTTGGATGGAATTGATGAAAGACTATAATTTTGATCTTTAGTACCACCCAGGAAAAGCTAATGTGGTGGCGGATGCTTTAAGTCGTCAGCCACAGGCCCAAGTGGCACAATTTATGATGCGAGAGTCGAAAATGGTAGAAGATATAGCTGAATTTGATTTTGAAATGACTCTACAATCCTCAGTTGTACAATTAGTAAACTTGACGATTCAGCCCTCTTTGATATCCCAAGTAATAGAAGCCCAACAGTTTGATCAATGGGCGTTGTTTTGTAAATATGTGATAATAGGGAAAAGTCAACCGGAGTGCTAGATAGGTTTGGATGATAGACTTCGGTTTCAGGGCAGATTATATGTTCCAAATATCTCAGAATTGAAGAAGGCCCTTATGGATGAGGCACATCGCACTCAGTTTACTATCCACCCAGGATCTACGAAGATGTTTAAGGACATGAAAAGGCAATGTTGGTGGACTGGAATGAAACGTGAAATTGCTAGGCATGTGTCAGAGTGTGACGTTTGCAAACAAGTAAAGGTAGAGCATCAAAAGCCTACAGGGGAATTGCAACCTTTGGAGATACCAGTATGGAAGTGGGAACATGTAACTATGGATTTCATTGTGGGTTAACCAAGAACCTTACGTCGACATGATGCTATATGGGTTGTTGTAGACCGTTTGACAAAGCCCGCTTTCTTCCTATTTGTATTTCTTGGTCTAAAGATCGGCTCGCAACTTTGTTTATAAACGAAATTGTTAGATTACATGGTGCACCTGTGTCGATTGTATCTGACCGAGATCCGAGGTTTACATCAAAGTTTTGGAAGAGTTTTCAAAAAGCAATGGGGACGGCTTTAAAATTTAGCACAGCATATCATCCACAAACAGATGGGCAGTCCGAAAGAGTTAACCAGATTCTCGAGGATATGCTTAGATCATGTGCCTTAGATTTCTCTGGTAGTTGGGACGACCACTCGCCGTTAGCAGAATTTGCATATAATAATAGTTTTCAGGCTACTATTGACATGACACTCTATGAGGCGTTATATGGTAGACCTTGTAGGTCCCCAAGTTGTTGGACTGAGATTGGTGAGTGATGTCTTTTAGGTCCTAATGTTGTCCGAAAAACGTCTGAAAAGATTGATCTTATTTGACAACGTATGCTTACAGCTTAAAGTCGGCAGAAGAGTTTTGCAGATCGCTGGCGTAGACCCTTAGAGTTGTCAAGGGAGATCGTGTATATCTCCGAGTTTCACCGGTGAAAGGTGTAGTACAATTTGGTGTTAAGGGAAAGTTAGCCCCGAGGTTTATAGGGCCATTTGATATTGTTGAACGAGTTGGCACTGTAGCTTATCGTCTTGCTTTGCCAACCCAATTATCTGGAGTTCATAACGTTTTTCACGACTCGATGCTCCGTAAATGTGATCCGAAGATAATAGCACCTGTTATTGATTGACAATCCTTAGCAGTTCGGGAAGATGCATCCTATATCGAGCAGCCAATTTGTATCATGAATAGAAAAGAACAAGTTCTTCGTACTAAAGTCATTCCCTTAGTTAAAGTCCAATAGGGTTATCATTCTGTAGAAGAAGCAACCTGGGAACGGAAAGTAGAGATACGCAGTCGTTACCCTCATCTATTTGATTCCTAAGTACGTATAAATATGATATGGTTATTGTTGTATTGTACTGTTATAACCGGATATGTTTTGAAATTTCGAGGACGAAATTTTTTTAAGAAGGGAAGAGTCGTAAGACCCGAGGCCCCAAAATCTGGTTTGTACACTGGATAGTCGTTGACTGTAGGTCCATTGGCCTCGAGAATGTTTTGACTTGATCATAATGTTTTTCTGTTATCGAGCCGCAAGTCGTATTTCAACCCGATGTCAGAATTATAAGATACTGAATTAAAATTAAACAATCTGAGAAATGACAACTATGTCCTTATTTTATCTATCGAAGCCCCACCATCGAGTTTTCAAGATCCGTTAGGTCCGAGAGACTAACCGTTGTGACCATAGTTCAGTTACGGAATTATTGGCGAAAACGGCATGTCAATAGGACACCTGGATTGTAAGTTATGAATAGATATGTACATGTATATTTTAATAAAATAATTCAAATGACCTCGATTTGTTTTAAATTTTTGGAATGCTTTCTTTCAAATCACTTAAATAACATTTTGTTTATTGCTACCATAAGTTTACACTTCTCAAAATCATCACAAAACATCCCATAACCCTCCTTTTTAGCCAAAAGCCAATTTAAAACCATTTACAAGTCCATATATATGAAAAACCTCTTTCAACATTTCATTTCCAGCACTCTAGTTGAGAAGAAGAAGAAAAAGAAGAAGAAGAAGAAGAAAAGGAAATAGAAATTGAGGTTGAGATCCAATCCTCTATTAGCTACAGATGAGTGCATAGATTAGGAGCACGCATATATGTACATTGGGGTTTCCTTGAAAATCCTATCGCTGGATTTTTATTTAGGGTTAGGCAATTGCTGGAATTTCTGTTTTAAAGTTCGATTATTGCTAGATTTTCTGTTTTAGGGTTAGGTTCATGCTAGATTTTCATTTAGGATTAGGCGATTGCTAGAATTTCTGTTTTAATGTTCGATTATTGCTGGATTTTCTGTTTTAGAGTTAGGTTATCGCTGAATTTGCATTTAGGGTTCGATTATGGCTGGAATTTCTGTTTTAAAGTTCGATTATTGCTGGATTTTCTGTTTTAGGGTTAGGTTCATGCTAGATTTTCATTTCGGGTTAGGCGATTGCTGGAATTTCTGTTTTAAGATTCGATTCTTGCTGGATTTTCTGTTTTAGGGTTAGGTTATCGCTAAATTTTCATTTAGGGTTCGATTATGGCTGGAATTTCTGTTTTAAGGTTAGATTATTGCTGGATTTTCTGTTTAGGTTAGGTTCTCGTTGGATTTTTATTTAGGGTTAGGTAATTGCTGAGTTTACTAATCTAGGGTTCGATTATTGCCGGATTTTCTAAAGGTTATTGCTGGATTTTTTTGCTTTAGTTAGTGAGATTATTAAGGGAAGGTTGGATGATAGAGATGAGTTTTGTTTAAATTCATACGAATTGCGATCGGTTTCTCGCTGTCCCTTACAAAGTCAGCCCACTACCTGTTTCACAAAACGTTTAAAAGAATTATCCTTCCTCCTTTTGATGTAGTTAATTCTTGAGAAAAAGCATGCTTGTGGCATGAAGTCTTATGGCGGAATGAATTCCGGATTGTATGAGTGAGAGTGAATGATTCATATCATGGTATGGTGATCATAGTGGGTTGTGTTGCGACAGACGATGTGTCTATGAATAGTATGTGAACTGTCTAGATACAGGATGCATTACATGAGACCCCTAGGAGAAACTTACAATTCATGAGGAGACCACATGAGGAAGGTCATCCTTTGCTTGTCTTGAAAAACATGATCTATTGTGCTTGTGTGTGGACTCATGCATACATGCATACGGTGATTGTAAATGCGATGAAACATAATTTGTTATGACACGAGTTGGACACCACACCGAAAATGTGAAATTCAACAGGACATGATTAGAGGGTCCGTGGGTGAAAGTCCTTAAACCCCGTTTGGTACCATTGGGAGCAACCAATGCCTAGACCGGGTGGAAGAACAGAGCGCTGGAATGCCGAAATACCAAAGTAGGCAGCGACTCCCACCGACGCGTGTCGATTGGTTGAGAGGTTTGACCTAACCTGCTTATGGGCAAGCAAAGATATGTTGTGTGTGACGAGCTCGTAAATTGTCCGCTATCGTTTTGCCAGGAGACTTATGACTTCTCGCTGTTAGGCAGATAGTGAGGTTCAACACAAGTGGGTTAGACTAGTTCGGCCCATGAACTATGTAGTCCCACATCTACAGTTGACCACGGTGGAAAAGTCTATACAAGTAGGTAACAATCATATGCGAGTCTCGCCTCTGTTTCAGACTTTGGTGATCCAATTGGGAAATATGGAAAGTTGTGGAAACGTTGAAAGAGTATGTATGTTACAAGCGGGTAGAAGTCCCACCTCTGTATTGGAACATAAAAAGTGGCATAATGCATTATATCTTTAGTTTATTGATTCAATTCAGAAAGCCTGTGCATTCCTGTACATTATATGAGCATGACATGAAACATGCATTTTCACTACACATACACACTCACTGGGCTTAGTAGCTCAAGCTTTCCTTTCTATTTTTTTTACAGGTGAGATTAGGGAGCTGCAGGAGTAAATGCTACAGACTCCAGTTGTCTTTTTTGTTTTGTACATATTAGTATATATATTTTTTTTGTAATACCCTGAATATATACATCAGGTATAGTAAATATGACATGGTTTATGTTTTGGTTTTGCCTTGATGTGCTCAGTTGTACACAGTAATATATGTTGAATATGATGACATTTTGAGAAATGATACGTGCTTGTCGTCTTTACTTTCAGAAATCCTCCTTGTGGAGCCCCGCTTATGGGACTTAGTATGTGATAGTTGGAAGTCCCAAAATCAGAGTTCTACGGAGGCTATCAACCAAAATTTGGTGTATAGTAATCATGGATTACCAACACTAGATTTAGGGTCGTGATAGTAGTTGAGTAGATTAGTTACTTGTTGAGAAGAGACTTGTTATTCTCGGAATGTGTAACTCTTTAATTATTCTTTAAGAAAAGTTATAGTAGATGTTTATGTTGTATGGTTTACATGTGAAATGAATGTGAATGTGGTGTAAGACTAAATATAATTTAGCTCATACCCTAAGACTTGGGATCGCGGTCACCGTACTCAAGTACTGCATTTTGGGGCGTAACGTGGGGGGGGGGGGGGGTGGAACCATAACATATGGCTTAGGTGTTGCAATTACCGATAAATCCAACCACGGCTTTTAAGAAGTTGCTTTGAATGTTATAAACCGCTTTCTAAAAGCAAGGTGCCTTGTAGACAGAGTCCCTCATGAACAATTCATTTGCACACAGTGTTCGAAGTATCGGTATCACTACAAGTTTCGCTAGCAAGGGATATGAAAACAATATCGATATCGCCGATAATATCGGTAATAACTGGAAATGCGGAGAAACATGGGGAAAACGGTAGAATTTTCAGCAAAACTTTAAGAGATGTTAAAATGGACATATTTGCATATTTAGAAAAAAATTTTAAAAAATGTAAAAAGAATGCATACATAACAAGATTTCATTTAATAGGGCCTTAAAAGCATGTGTTGTTGTAAGAAATCAGTACTACAATCCCATCCGGTCTATTTAACCATCCAACCTTCCATCCAAACATCCATCGATATTGTAAAATATCAACAACAAATTATATTTCACCAAGAAATCATCAACAATTGACAAGGAAATGAAAGATTGTGGTCTCAATATCGCGCATGTTGCGATAGCAATAATATCGAGATATTATCAATATTATCAATGACGAATTGAACACTACATACAACCATATGCCCACGAAAAAAAAATTGAAATAAAAATTTACTATTGAAATATCGTCTATACACTTATGATACAAGCATTACCTAGAATTTACATAGTCCAAAATATTGGCGATACATTGGCGATATTGATGCATTGGCAATATAAGCGACACCTAGAATTTACATAGTTGAAAATATTGGCAATTACCAATGTTGTCAAATCGTATATGCAATTGCGTGCGATCAGCATATGTTGTTCGCATATTGGATCGCACAATCACATATGCCATGGCATATTTTTTTGAAAATAATAAAATTTTGAAATTTTTTTTTTTTTAATTCTATAAATTATAAATAAAAAAAAGGAAAAACTTATCTAATTAGTACACATGATTGGATTGGGTTATTTTACTTATTTCATTATAGTTTGAGTGTTTCATTAAGTGATATATTTAATTACTTATATTATATTATATAAATTTTAACAAAAGAATCAACAAGCTACATTAAAAGATAACTAATTATTATAAACTTCGAACAAAGAAATTTTACTGATAAATGGAAAACTTGAAACAACTTGCAACTTAATTTATAAAAAGTAAGCACAACTTATAAAATACAAAAAATAAACATAATTGAAATAATTGTAGAGAGATTAGAGTAAGAGAGAAAGAGTAAGAGATTTAGAGCTTTGGAGTAAAGACTAGTGAAAAGAGAGGGGATATGAGTACATATTTATAGGTAAAAGTTCTCCAAATTGAAAAAATTTAAAAAAAAAAAAAAAAAAAATTTCTTCCGCTATTGGCTATAGGAAAATATGTGATCACATATGCAGTATGCGATCGCATACTCGCATATGCGATCGCATATTGGTCGCATATAAAAGTATGCCATGGCATACTTGCCAGAATCGCATATGCCGCCATGGCTTACTTGCCAGGATCGCGTATGCGCATTTGACAACAATGGGGATTACATTAGCAATATTGATAGTTGGCGATACTTAGCAATACATTTCTAATACCTGTAATTTCTGATACTACCAGCATTATTGGTATTGCTACCAGTGTTATCGGTATCGTTGAGCTGGAGATAAAGATAATATCGGAGATAATTCGAACACTGCCTGCACATGAACCATGTTTGCTCCAAAAGCCACCTTCCAAGCAATGCCAAACTCATGAATTTTGAAGATCTGATCCTCAAACCTCCTAAGGTCTTTGGACTACAACCCATACCAGGAGATGGTATTTATGTTTATAAGTGGTTCCTTTCCACAAGAAAGTCCTCCATATTTTTATTTCAAACTTTCTAATGACCCCATGACGCAGGGATGGGGGTGATGAGGTCAATCACCGTCTTCCTCAAGGGGATAATTACTCTGAATCCACGGAGCTTCTCTGGACTTCTCACAGAGATTCCTCGAATCCAAGAGGAGAGATAGAAAATATAAATAAATTCTAATAAAATCGGAAATAAATTGATTGATGGATAAAAACGAATTTACAATCCAAGCGCAACCTTGAATAAAAATCTAGTAGTGTGTAGCTTATGCCTCACACTTTAAAGGGGTGAGCGCTACATTACACGCAATTCGCACATTGCTCATCATAAGAGTAACGCACTCCAAAAGATAAATATCTGATTTTCAGCCTGACAACTTTCTTTCAACCCTCTTCACCACCTCATTCCATAAGTGGATAGGGGCCTTCCCAGCACAGAGGGAGGCCCAAAGTTGAAGGGAGAGAGAATCCACTTTACAGATAAATCTTCCGGCTAGCCCAATGATGTCTTCCTATTCCAACCAAATTCCCATCATTTCGGTTTTTTTGAAGATTAATCTTTAATCCCAACACTACTTCAAAGCATCCAACCACCATGCACAAATTTCTCACCTATTTCCTGCTTCCTTCACAAAATAGAACTGTCATCCCCAAATTGAAGGTGGGAAACGACGAAGTCTGTGTTCTCCACCTTAAACCTATCAATAAGACTTTCTCATCAGCTTTAACCAACATCCCACTAAGACCCTCCACAATCACAACAAAAGAAATGGAAAAAGGTCAAACTTGACAATCTACAATTGTTCTCAAAATTCACTAACAAACGCAAGCAATGTGCTGTGCATAATTCTTCTCACAAGCCGTTCACACAGCTAAAAGTGAAATAAGTTCAAATTAAACAGTTTAACACATTTCCGCGTCCATGATAAATGTCATACCAATGAAACCAATACCAAAAAATACAAGCAAGCTGCAAACGAAATCCTAGAAATCCCAAGATAGCGACCTAATCTAATAGATCGTACAGTAGTGGTGAAATCACAGGTCAGAAAACTACTGCAGAAAATGTCTCAAATAAGCATCTTAAATGTAAAAAGCATATCTGTAGAGAAAGATAAAATTCTGATTATAAATGCATAGAAACCAAAACCTCCATTTCTAATCCTTTTTTTATCCTAGGTAAGACAATTTTATTGAACCATTTCTGGTCTCTTCAAAGGAGAATACAAAAAAATTTAAAAAATAAAATAAAATTGCAACCAAAAGTTTCAAACCGCATTTAAAAAAGAAAGGTCAAACAACTACAGCCATAAACAATCAACTCCGAAAACCATTCCTATTTTGAGACATATATATATATATATATATATATATATATATATATATATATATATATATATATATAGGGAAAAGGTTCTATGCGGTCGAGCTCATGGACACTTCCCATGAGGTCGAGTTGTGTGGACCGACCCCACCGTGATGCGTGTCGAACATCTACCCTATTAGTCAGATGCACCATTCCATGGTGGGCCTGGGAATTAAAAATCAAGTCAATCCGTGACTTGTGTGGGCCACACCACATACAAAAGTTGAGAGGGGTTACCCTCCATTAAAACATTCATAATCATTTATTGGGCCCACCAAGATATGGTTCACAAATCCAGCCCATCCATTATGTGTGTCCCACTTGGATGAGGGGTCAGACCAAGTTTTAGATGCATCCAAATTTCAGGTGGGCCCCACCAAGTGCTTTTATATGTTTTAGGCATGTCTTCACGTGATTTTAGACGGTATGGCCCACTTGAGTTCCGTATATGGCTGATTTTTGGGATATCCCATAATTTAAAGGGGACCCATCGAATGCACGGTGTTGGTGGTCGACACACATCATGGTGGGGCCCACACAGCTCGACCTCATGGGAAGTTGCCATGAGCTCGACCGCATAGAACCTTTCCCCATATATATATATATATATATATATATATATATATATACATATATATACATATATATATATATATACATATATATATATATATATATATATATATATTGAGAGATGAGACAACCCAACAATCTTACAACCATAAACTATACGCAGCTGCAAATCCATCTCTTAAAACAAAAAAGAAAAAATGTAGAAGGAAAATCCTAATCATAAAACATTAGCGACAAGGTTGCATACACTAAATATTTAGAGGCAAAATCTAATCACTTCCACAACCAGAACCAAAAGCCTATTTCTAACTGAAAAATAAAAGCAAAAGCTCAAGAACATTCACAACAACAAACAACCAAAGCTCAAAATCCACATCTAACAAAACCAAAGAATATTCAAAAACATACATGATCAAAACACAACAGCACCAACAAAACGTATATTCATAACCATAAGCAACCAATGCCCAATATCCATTTTAATCTAAAAACCAAAACACTAACAATCATAAACAAACCAAAAAAGACTCACTTCTAAGTTCTAACCTAACAGGATAAAAAGAAACCCCAATATGCTTTTCATTCACAGCCACAAACAACCATAAACATGGTTTCCAGGTTTGCAATTTGACTCGGTTTGGGTCTGGCAAACAATTTGTAACTTGCGGATTCCCAATTAATCTAATTCGCTTGCAGTTAATCCATCAATTTATCAACACAATTCACCACATTTGCAAGCTCAATTTGTTCTATTCATCGAATCTAGTTGTCTTATCAGTAAAGCTGCACCAACCCGTCCTCCAAGTATTCTGTTCAAACCTTGCCAAGTTAATACTTTCATCATCTCTAGCAAGCTTTGACTTTTCTGTAATTTTTATGGACTGAGGATGCACAAATTCTTACAGACTTAAATGCAATAGAAGGAGAGAACTAGGCCAACTAAGAAATGTGTTAGCATGAATTAGAGGTTACTGATTCAAAAGTTGATTTACCACCAACTGTGAGTAAGCACGCATGATTCGCTCTGTTGGGCATGCGAGAGGGAGTTTAGAGAATTTGGCAACCATGACCAAAACTGAAAGACCGTTTCTAAGTTTAACGAAGAAAGACGAAACCCAAAAACACTTGCAACCAAAAACAACCTAAAGCCCATTTCTAACCTAGCGAAGAGAAGCAAAAAACCAAACAATGCTCACAAGTCACAACCATAAACAAGCCAACCATTTCTAACCTAGAGAAGAAAGATGGAAAACCCAACAACACTCACAACCATAAACAACCCAAAATCCATTTCAAACCTAGCGAAGAAAGTTGAAAAACCAAACAACACTAACAAGTAACAACCATAAACAACCCAAAACCCATTCCTGAGCTAAAGAAGAAAGACAGCACTGACAAGTCACAACCATAAACAACCCAACCTATAACCAACCAAATCCATTTCTAAGACAACCCATTTTCAATCCAACAAGAAGAAAAATAAAATAAAATTTTCAGTTTTTCACAACTGCAAACAACCAAAACTCAACAGTCAACACCCTAGCCTGTTTGGGAGTGTGGATTTGGAACCCCTAGATTTGGAATCCTCCCGTTGTGTTTGGCACCCTAGATTCAAAATCCCCTATAACCCAAAAGTAACTATGCATAGTATATTTACAGGGGTTTGAATTTAATTACTAAATCAACTTTAGTATCTCTAATTAGTGTACGTATGTAATGTTTGACACAATGGTTGTAATAAGCCCGTTGAAATATATACTTTGCCCAAAAATGATGAAATTCCAAGTCTCGAATGGGCCACAAGAACAGGATCACATCCGAGTGACTAACCAACGCTTTTTAACCGTTGATTTACATGGACAATGTTTGGATGGCGCAGATTATCCTATTAAAGTAATTATAGTGATGCAGTTGATAATCTGATTGTTTTGGGATATCATCAGTGGGCCATGTGCCCAATAGATTAGTAGCCTGGTGATACACATGTTACCCATGCAACTCTTGGAAGGATTTTAGATGTAATCCAAGCTTCAACCTCGTATTTCAAACCCCCTCTTTGAGGGGATTTGAAAGCCCCTGGATTTGAAACCCCCAGTTACTTTATGGTGCCAAACATATCAGGGGATTTGAAATCCCCCCAAATCCATGGTGCCAAACGACAGCACTGATTTCTAATCTAACAAAGAAGAAATCAGAACCCAATCAAATGATATCCAAAAACAATCCAAAACCAATCACCCTTCTATTTAAATGTTACACACAGTCTGATTGAAAGGGGCACCCTTTTCTTCCTACTCTCATAATACTGTGTAGCATTGTATTACAAAAAGTGTAAAGAAAAGGTTGCCTCTATCAATCAAGGTGGGTGTAGATATCAATTCCAAAAAAAAAAAAAGCAAAGAAAATTGACTATGGAAAAATGCACTCACCTCCATCCCAAGGTGTATCATCAGGCCTGAAATTCAAAAAACAAAAATGCAGAAGCCACATTTCAAAATTCCCAAAATAACAATCTGAAATGCAAGAAAGAAAAGAAGAGAATGAAAACGATACCCAAAGATGACGGCATTCCAGAGCATGATGTTGTTGCCCTGAGGCGCTCCGCTGATACCAGCTGGCGGATCTTGCTGCAACCTCTTGAAATCCCTCATCAGCCTCTTCCTCGCCGGCGTCGACATTGCCGGAGGTGTCTCGGAAATCAGACGCCTCTGTTCGGAAAATCAAAGACCAGACAGACGAGACTGACTGAGAGAAGAAAGAAAACAGATGGAAGTTTTGGGTTCTCAAATACTCTCTTCGTTGCCTCTGCTTTTTTAAAATATCGCGAAATATATCAGAAGGATTTTGCCCGTACTACACCGTGGTGTAGTCAAAATTTTAAAAAAGGAACGGAAGTTTTAAATATTTCGAGGGTAGTCTGCTGACAAAATTTTAAGAGTTTTTTGGACTAAAATAGGATTTTTGCTCACAGTAAACTTCACCTTTATGGCATGTTTGGATTTACGTATAAGGGTGTATTGTATTGCATACAACTACTGCTGATGTATACGTTCGTTCAATTTCAAATACATCCACATCAACAGGCCACGAAATAATGTTTGGATGGGAGGAATTCTTCGGGCAAGTGTACAAATTCTTCCTCTGATCAATGTTTGGATACGACGTACTAGGTGATGGGTTTTTTTTTTTTTGACCCATCGTCCTTTCGCAACTAGGATGCGCAAGTCCTTTCACAACTAGGATGCGCAAGTCCTTTCGCAACTAGGATGCGGAAAGGAGTTTCCTAAAACTATAAAAAAGGGTCCTTAGGGTTTTTCTAGGGTATGTTGTGTTGATGAGAAAAACACAAGAGGGCTATCAAACGTGAAAGAGGGGGGGAGAAAGAGAAAGAGGAAGCTTGTAGAAGGGAGGTTATGCTCGTGGAGGTGATCTACGGTGCAGTCTATATCTCAGCGCTCCTACGTCCTCGTAATCGGTGAGATCTCTCTGGTTTTCTTTATTCTTTCATTGTTCATCCACTCCTGCGTGAGTGAAGAAGGTTGTAAACGTTCTACTTCATAGTGGATTGTTGATCTGGACGAGGTCCCGTGGTTTTTACCTCTTTGAGGGCTTTCCACGTAAAAATCTCTTGTGTGGTGTATGATTGATGCTTTGATTTATTTCATTGCTTTATTATCCATAATTCTGGTTTGTTCTGGAGGGCTAGATCCTAAGGTTTTATGCAAGGCCCCCAACAAAGTGGTATCAGAGCCAAGTTCATTGAACGGGTAGGATTGGTTTTGAATTATGAAAGGTGGCTCATCAAGGATGATCAGCCTCAATGGTTCTAACTGGACTATATGGAAGGCTAAGATGGAGGACTTGCTTTATTGCAAGGACCTATATTCTCCAATTTTAGGCATATCAGCAAAATCCAAGGAAATGACTGGTGATAATTGGAAGAAGATGGACTGAAAGGCAGTGGGGTTTATTAAACAATGGTTGGATGATTCTGTGTTCCACCATGTGTCCACGAAAACCTCAGCCGCTAGCCTATGGCTGAAATTACAAGGGCTGTATGAGAGGAAGACAGCCAGTAATAAGATTTTTCTGATAAGGCGACTTATGAATCTCAAATTCAAAGATGGTGGTTCTGTGGCCGAGTACATGAATGAGGTCAGCAATATAGTGAACCAACTCACCGCTATGAAGATGGTCCTGGATGATGAATTGCAGGCTTTATTATTGCTTAGTTCATTACCTGACAGTTGGGAGACATTGGTGGTGTCTCTAAGTAACTCCACGCCAGACGGAAAGATATTCATGGAACAAGTAACCAGTTGTCTCTTCAATGAGAAGACAAGGAGGAAGTCTCAGGGGTCTACTCAACAAGAGGCCCTTGTGACACAGGAACGGGGGAGAGGAAAGAACAGGAAGGGCGGGAAGGCCCGAGATAAATCAAGAGGTAAGTCGAGTAACAGAAAAGATGTTGATTGCTAGAATTGTGGCAAAAAGGGCCACTACAAGCATGAATGTCGCGGTAAGAAAAACGACAAGAAAGGAAAAGGGAAAGAAGATGAATCAGATTCCACTGCGGTCGCTTCAGATGGCGACGTTGTGGTTATTCTTTCTGCAGATCATGACGTATGTCTTACGGCTACGAGTCAGGACACCGACTGGGTGATAGACTCGGGAGCTTCGTTTCATGCGACTCCACGCAGGGACTTCTTCACAAGCTACAAGTCAGGTGACTATGGGACTGTGAAGATGGAAAATTTTGGGGTATCAAAAATCGTGGGAGTCGGTGATATTTGTGTGAAAACTGATGTGGGCTGCACATTGGTTCTCAGGGATGTGAGGCATATCCTAGACCTTTGCCTCAACTTGATGTCGACGGGAAGGCTGGATGATGATGGTCATGAAAGCCGGTTTACAGGTGGGTGCTGGAAGCTCATCAAGGGTTCATTAATCGTGGCCAGAGGAAAGAAGTGTTGCACCCTTTACAAGGCAAGTGTCAATGTGTACAATGGTGGGTTGAATGCAGCAGAAGATTCAGCTATTGACATGTGGCACAGGCGTTTAGGCCACATGAGTGAAAAAGGGCTTCAGCTACTAGCAAAGAAGCGGCTCCTTCCAGACGTGACAGGTACACCTCTCAAAACCTGTCTTGATTGTTTATCAAGGAAACAGCATAGAGTTTCATTTTTTAAATCTGCTTCTTATGTTAATAAAGTGCATGCATTAGATTTGGTTTATTCTGATGTTTGTGGTCCTATGGGGACAAAAACCTTGGGTGGGGCACTGTATTTTGTTACTTTTATAGATGATGCATCTAGGATGGTTTGGGTTTATGCTTTGAAATCCAAGGACGAGGTCTTTAGTGTGTTTAAATTGTTTCATGTTATGGTCGAGAGAGAGACAGGTAGATCATTGAAGTGCATCCGCACTGACAATGGTGGTGAATACATTGGCGACTTTCATGAGTACTGCAAGTCCCTGGGTATACGGCATGAACAGACGATTCCCAAGACCCTCCAGCACAATAGTGTAGCTGAGCGAATGAATCACACCATTGTTTAGAGAATCAGATGTATGTTATCCCATGCGAAATTGCCCAAGACGTTCTGGGGAGAAGCAATGCACACGGTGGTGTATTTGATAAACAGGTCTCCATCAGCCCCATTGAATGAAGAAGTACCTGAGAAGGTGTGGACTGGACATGATCCATCGTACAGTCATCTCAGGGTGTTTGGATGCAGGGCATCCATTCACGTACCAAAGGACGAGAGGTCCAAACTCGATATGAAGATTAGGCAGTGTGTGTTCTTAGGGTATGGTAATGAAAAGTTCGGTTATAGATTGTGGAATCCGACCGAGAGGAAGCTCGTCAGGAGCAGAAATGTGGTTTTCTTTGAAGATTAGTGTATAGAAGACATTAGTAAGCTAGAGAAGAACCAGCCTAGTTCAGGTGAGCTAGAGGACATGGATCTGGTTACTCCTCCCATGGTGCCTGATGACGGGGGAGTACAACAAGGTGCAGAGGATGAGGGAGTTCTTTCAGAAGATGAACCAGGGGAGCAGCCCCCACTTGATCCACCTATTGAGCCATAGGTGAGGAGGTCATCTAGGGACAGACAGCCGTCCAATAGGTACTTGCCACATGAGTACATTATGCTGACTGATGGGGGAGAGCCAGAAGATTATTCTGAGGCCCTAGCCGACGAGCATAAAGGGGATTGGTTGAAAGCTATGCAAGAGGAGATGGAATCCTTGCATAAGAACCACACCTATGATATGGTGAAACTGCCTAAGGGCAAGAAAGCTTTGAGCAACAGGTGGGTGTTCAGAAAGAAGATTGAGCAGAAGAATTCACAGACGAGGTTCAAGGCCAGACTTGTGGTGAAAGGTTTTGGTTAGAAGAAAGGCATAGACTTCGAGGCTAGGAGATATTCTCACCAGTGGTGAAGATGACATCCATACGGGTGTTACTTGGGTTGGCGGCTAGCATGGATCTGGAGATAGAGCAGTTAGATGTTAAAACTTCCTTTCTCCATGGTGACCTAGAAGAAGAGATGCGGAAGATACCCTACGCGTCAGCGTTAGGAAGTTTGATATATGCTATGGTGTGTACACGCCCATACATAGCATATGCGGTTGGTGTTGTCAGCCGGTATCTTGCCAATCCTGGTAAAGAGCATTAGGTAGCGGTGAAATGGATACTACGATATCTAAGAGGCTCATCCAAGTTGAGCCTATGCTATGGTGACGGTAAACCTGTGTTAAAGGGCTACACAGATGCAGATATGGCAGCAACATAGACTCCAGGAAGTCTACATCGGGGTTCATGTTCACGTTTGTAGGGGAACAGTTTCTTGGCAGAGCAAGCTACAGAAGGTCATAGCATTGTCAACTACAGAGGCCGAGTACATTGCAGTCACAGAGGCATGTAAAGAGATGCTTTGGATGAAGAGGTTCCTACAAGAACTTAGCCTGAAGCAGGAGAAGTACGTGGTCTATTGCGATAGTCAGAGTGCTATACACTTGAGCAAGAATCCAAGTCAGCATTCCAAGTCAAAGCACGTGAGATTCAGTATCACTGGATCAGGGATACTTTGGAACAAAAGGTGTTACAGCTTGAGAATGTCCACACGAACGATAATGGGTCAGATATGATGACCAAGGCCTTACTTAAGGGCAAGTTTGAGGTTTGTAGAAACCTGGCTGACTTAAAGAAGGTGAATCCCTCCTGGGTCAAAAAGGGGGAGATTTGATGGGTTTTTTTTGACCCATCGTCCTTTCGCAATTGGGATACACAAGTCCTTTCCTAACTAGGATGCGAAAAGGAGTTTCCTAAAACTATAAAAAAAGGTCCCTAGGGTTTTTCTAGGGTATGTTGTGTTGATGAGAAAAATATAAGAGGGCTATCAAAGGTGAGAGAGAGGGGGAGAAAGAGAGAGAGGAAGCTTGTAGAAGGGAAGTTATGCTCGTGGAGGTGATCTATGGTGCAGTATATATCTTAGCGCTCCTACGTCCTCATAATCGGTGAGATCTCTCTGGTTTTCTTTATTCTTTCATTGTTCATCCACTCTTGCATGAGTGAAGAAGGTTGTAAACGTTTTACTTCATAGTGGATTGTTGATCTGGACGAGGTCTCGTGGTTTTTACCTCTTTAAGGGTTTTCCACGTAAAAATCTCTTGTGTGGTGTGTGATTGATGCTTTGATTTATTTCATTGCTTTATTATCCATAATTCTGGTTTGTTCTGGAGGGCTAGATCCTAAGGTTTTGTACAAGGCCCCCAACATTAGGGTTATATATTGTATATACGTATAATATTGAGTCAACTTGTACGACGATGGCTATTTTCAACGGCCGCTGGAGTAGAGTTGATTCTGAGGGGCTATGTGCGTCCATCAATGACGTCGTCTCCTTTCATGTCCCATCTTCATAAAAAATCTGGCACTCGAATCTGGTCCTTGTGGCTAAGACCATCCACCTCCTCCAAAATCCCAAGTAGCCGTTGCACACATGTCATACTCTTGCCCTATGCCATAGTAATCGTTAGGGACTTCACAGCTTCAGCCATTTCCTCCATCCTGTCACCTATCTATTCACTCGGCTTACCCTTCCTTTGATGGCTTATGTCACTCGCATTTGAGCGACTTTGACGAGATCCTGATGTCGTCTTCATTGGGCTTTTGTTATAACACTTAGCTCGATGTGTGAATCCCTCGCCATCGTGAGTGCAGGGATCAGGCCCATGATCATCCTTATCATCAGATGAGAGATGTATAGTCTCGGAAGTCTCCTCTTTAGAATCGTCATCAGAATTCAGTTCATTGCGTCCGCGGCGCTTCCCTAAAATGGGAGAAGAGTAAGTCGTACTTGCAAAGGAACCATGTGCACACTCATTATCGAAGATGAACGCCAAATCATCGTATCTTTCAATGTACTTTTCGCGCACTCGCTCAGAATAAGGGTGTGACTGTACACAGGTAGACGATATATTTAACGGAAGATATTAAACAAATCCAAAATTAGAAATCCAAAATTTTCAAACAAATCTTGCCCAAATTTACCGCGATATAGCCTTCTCAGACATCGTCAGTAGCGATAACCATCTTCTCGTTTGCGTCCCAACCAAAATCGGAGGCATTAAGCATGTCCTTGATTGCCCAGTAGAATCTCTTCAACGTCCATAGACGATTTGATATATGACAATTTTCCAGCAATATATCACAAGTGTCATGGATTTCCTTGATTGTTACCATGTATGCCTCAGGTTTAAAACCAATATTACTCTTCAAACCAAGATTTACTTGCTCTACTAAGGCATCAATCATATCAGACCACTGGATTCTAGTAATTTTGCTATTGCCCACTAACTTTCTTTTCGGGTTAGCTAGACTCTTTGGTAAAGGTCCTTTGCGCGAGGGTGTGGCATTTTTGTTTTTTGGGTGATGTAAGTTGTTCTATGGGTGAACTTGGACTCCAGCATGACGAACCACCCCTCTTTAAAGGAGATGATTCCACTTTTTTTTCCTTGAATCCTTCAATGTGCTCCACAAGAAATTCATATCACCTACGCCATAGTAACTGTTAATAGAAACATGAAAGCTATAGCCAGATAATGCAACAAATTAATAATTCATAACAACAAGTGACATTCAAACTCTAATAATAGTAATAATCCCCTCAACATAGTACACATTTGTTAAAATATTCTTGATTTAAACTAAGTAGATCAGTACATAAACCGGCAAAACTAAATACGTTGTCTTGTGTGTGGAAGACTGTCATTCCACATTCTCTTAGCAATCTCGTCTCTCTTCCTTACCCACTCATCCCTTGCGCGGTTCGTCACCCGAGATAACGCTTGACCTTCCTCCACGGTAGTGACCTCTACAGGGGATGACGAAATATCCTCTGTACTATTTCCACTGTCCTCTACTGCCTTAGTCAATCCATCTTCACCACTAACACGGATGAAATTATGAATGACACAGCAAGTTATAACAATTTTTACTTGAGTTATAAACTTGAACTAAGGAAGAGTACGTAGAATAGGAAAGCGGCCTTTTAAAAGACCAAAAGAAGCTTTATGACATTTCGCAATTGGGCGTGGCGATAATTGAAAAGTTCTTTTTTATTAGTAGTTCCACTACGAAACTCATTCAAGTGATATCGCACACATCAATAAGGTGTCATAAACCCGGGTGAATGTGCATATCAAGCATCAACAACATAATATTTTCCTACACATTGCAAGATATGTTTCGGTGATATTTCAAACATAAATTTTTATAATGTAAATAATCACCCCCTATGTATGATTACCATGAGGAATAAGGAAACAATCAGGGTGACGGGTTAGTGCATTTTGTAAGACATGAGCATCGGATGCGGATCCATCTCAACCAGCAAGCATGTATGCACATTTCATATCAAAAGTACATGCGGCTAAAACATTCTTTAACAAAAATCCTTTCCTATTTCTGAAAGTTAAGCTTGATTCTTTTGGCAAATAAGCTAGGATATGGGTACTATCTAGGGCCCCGATGCAGTCCTATAATCAAAAGTGTGCCACATGATCAGTTCATTCTTTAACCGTGCAAAATTTTACAAATGACTTCCAACATTTATACAATATTACCTGAAAGTATGGACTTCACAAAGGGTTGTCGGAAATTTCTTTGGGTGTGTGTAATCTAGGAAACTTCACATATTTTGGATATAGACCGATTATAGCATCCAACACTCTAGTAAAGTTTCTTCTTACGCTCTCACCAGATCGTGTAAATCAATGACCAATCACATGATTACGTACATTGTGTCCGATAGTATGTACAAACATTACAACCTACTCTTCCATACTGCATCTCCTACTATCAGATAGGAGTTTCCGATCTCTTAACAGCGAACATAATTCAAAGAAATTGTCCCTGCCCATTCTCAGTTGCGCTAGACAATCAACATCGCTCTTTCTTATTATTCCATTGATGAATCTATCCCTCTCAATGTGATCATCCTTGGGCTTTGCCTTAATACAGTAATGGTGATAATATTTAGCCACTCCCATTACACATGCAAAAGCTGCAATGGCTGTTAATGCAGCAGCTATTTCACTCTTAGTCCATTCACTGACAAAGGACCTTTCATTGGTATTTTCCGCACTGTCGGAAGACATGGGATTATTGGAGTAGAAAATTATCTGAATGGGAATTATAGTCAATCATAAATTTTATATCTATAGAAACAGGAAATGATACCATAGCATTCATTTATAAAACTGAATCAATATCCTTCATGCCTCTGTTAACAGTTTTCTTTTAAACTTGCTAATTCACACATCCATTATCATCGAGATATTAGAGGCATGAAGCTCTGTTAACAGGTATTTTTTTTTTAACTTACTGATGTACAGATTGATAAAATGTATTTATAAAAGCTATCAAGGAACATCATACCACGCATGCGTAATCATGGGGGTATCACAATAAGAAGTTCACGCACCTGCTGTCCAAAATTGAGAATGTAGGGATATGTAATCAATGATAAAAGTCATATATATAAAAACAGGAAATGATACCATAACATTCATTCCAAAACTAAATCAAACCTGTTAACAAGCCTCCGTTAACAAGTTTTTTTTTCTTTTTTTTCGTTTTTAAATGCTGATATACACATCCATCATCAATAAGATTTTAAAGGCATGAAGTTATATTAACAGGTAATAACTTTAAAGCTGGAAAGGCATGAGTCTCTGTTAACACACACTGATGATCACCGACTTATTATACCCATGAATCTCTGAGGACAGGTATTTTTTAAAACTTGCTGATGTACATATTCATAAAATGTATCTATAAAAGCTGTCAAGGAACATCATACACTGATCAACCCAACAATTAACAATCAATACAATGGTGAAAAGGGAAAACATATTATTAAGGGAGAGTCATCTTAAGAAAGGCCCTTTCGAATCGATTTGGACAAAAAGATAGAGTACATTTTGTAAGAAAAAGGGTTTTAGAAGAGTAATACCTCCACCATAGATCAACCCGGATGACGCAGAGCCTTACAAAAATAAAAAACTTCTCAAAAACAGATGGTTTCGAAGACGATAAAATGGAGAGGATTTTATATTAACAGAAGCCTTCCAAAAATCATAATCTGTGACCCATAGAAACATCATCTACCTGATTCAGGGTCACATGCACCCGTCGTTTCCAATCCTCCACACCGACCAAGCGGATATTGTAAAACCTGATGATTCAACATGTTGAGATTTCCCCCATTATCTCCTCAGTCGGCGGTATAGGCAGACCTCTACAGGGAATAGGGATTTCACAGATAGGGGTGTATACACAAACCGTATACACCCCATCAACGAGGGGCCTCTTGCACTCCAAGAGGGTCATGCAACTTCTAACTTGAATCGGCTCGTGGTTTCAAGGTAGATGCATATCGCAGTATGATCGGGATGGCAGATATTCGTACCTGAATGATTGACTTTCCGCGAAACGATCTAGTGGACAATTTCCCAATTTGCCCCAATCTAACGTGGTAAGAAGTGTATTTTCCAACTGTATTAAGAAGGTAGACGTTCGGAAGTGAACCTTCTCAGCTGAATGGCCACATGCAGAAGGTGGGAGATGATCTAAGGCGATGCTGGAGTAGGAATTTTAGGTCTTCCTCAGATAGAAAACCCCCTGCAACAGACGCAACCTCTATCACACGCGAATATAGTATCTTGAATAGGTTGTACTGTAAGAAGTAGAGCCGTCTAACAATACACTACCCTCAGTTGAAATTTTTGATGAAATGTTGTATTCGCATGCGTGGTACTCCACGGATCTCAACTCCTAATCAAACATTATATAATGTATTTTAACCCGTTTAATATAATACAATTCAGTCGAGATTGTCAATCCAAACAGGCCCTTAACTTATCAGCTTTTTTAAATGATCAAAACTTTACTTTTCAGTTCTAATCTCTAGTGCTTTTTACGGACGAGAATACTATTGCTAATATAAATCCATTTTCTAAAATTTTCTCATCTCATCATGAGAATACCCATTTTCTGAAATCTTCTCCTCTTCCTACGAGAATACTCATTTTCTGAAATCATCTCCTCTCTTTCTATGAGAATACCCATTTTCTAAAATTGTCTCCTCTCTTCCTACGAGAATACCTATTTTCTGAAATCATCTCCTCTCTTCCTACAAGAATACCTATTTTCTAAAATCTTCCCCCCTCTTCCTACGAGAATACCATTGCTACCAAATACCCATTTTGTAGAATCTTCTCATCTCTTTATGAAATTATCTCATTTCCATTTCTAAAGTTAAGAACTTTTTTCGGATGAGAATACCATTATTTTTCTTCATTTTCTTTTGCCAATCTCTACCTCAAACCCGTTATGTTGAAGAGGGATTTGAGAGATAAAAAAATGAAGAAAATGATGCCTCCATCTAAGAAGCTGCGCATTGCAGGTATATTTGAAGAAATTCCCATAAATCCTAAGACTATAAATACACGGTCAATTGGCATGAGTACTCTGTCAATTTGCACCCCTCTTTAAACCATAAACCCTAAAAATTTGCACTTGCACAAGTTCTCGAACACTTAAATGAGTAGTCGATCAATTTCACCAAGTTCTTGGTCAATTTCACTGAGTGCTCGGTCAATTTTACCAAGTTCTTGGTGAATTGATCGACTACTCGGTCAATTTTAGCGAGTTCTTAATGAATTTCAGCGAGTTCTCGGTCAATTTTACCGATTTCTCGGTCAATTTCAGCGACTTCTCGGTCACTTTCACTGAGTGCTCGGTCAATTTTATGAAGTTCTCGGTCAACTTCAGCGAGTTCTTGGTCAATTTTAATGAGTTCTTGGTAAATTTGGCTGAGTTCTCGGTCAATTTCACCAAGTTCTCAGTCAATTTCAATGACATCTCGATCAATTTCAACGAGTTCTCAGTCAATTCTAATGAGTTCTCAATCAACTTCAACGAGTTCTCAGTGAATTTCAGGGAGTTCTCGGTCAATTTCACCGAATTCTCAGTCAATTTTAGCGACATCTCGTTTAATTTCGGTGAGTTCTCAGTTAATTTTAATGAGTTCTCGGTTAATTTCAACGAGTTCTTGATCAACTTCAGCGAGTTCTCGGTCAATTTTCCCGAGTTCTCAATGAATTTCAATGAATTCTCGGTCAATTTTAGCGAATTCTCTGCCAATTTCATCAAGTTTTCGGTCAATTTCAATGACTTCTCGGTCGATTTTCCTGAGTGCTCAGTCAATTTCACCGAGTTCTCGGTCAATTTGGTCGAATTCTCTCTACTTCTCAATTAATTTCACTGAGTTCTCAATGATTTTCAGCAGCTTCTGGGTCAATTTGCCCAAGTTCTTGGTCAATTCACCGAGTTCTCGGTCAATTTCACCAAGTTCTCAATCAATTTGCTCGAGTTCTCAATTAATTTCATCAACTTCTCGGTCAATCTGCCTAAGTGCTCAGTCAATTTCACCGAGTTCTCTGACAATTTGGCCGAATTCTCTCTACTTCTTGGTCAATTTCACCGAGTTCTCAGTAATTTTCAGTGGCTTCTTAGTTAATTTTCCTGAGTTCTCAGTGAATTTCGTCGAGTTCTCAGTGAATTTCAGCAAGTTATTGGTTAATTTCACTGAGTTCTCGTTCAATTTCAGCAACTTCTCGATCAAATTTTCCAAGTGCTCGATCAATTTCACCGAGTTCTCGATCAATTTCAATGAGTTCTCGGTCAACTTCATCGAGTTCTCGGTCAATTTGCTCGAGTTCTCGATCAATTTCAGTGACTTCTTAGTCAATTTCATCGAGTTCTCAGTCAATTTCAACGACATCTCGGTCAATATCGGTCAATTTTAGCGAGTTCTCGGTTAATTTCAACGAGTTCTCGGTCAACTTCAGTGAGTTCTTAATCAATTTGCCTGAGTTCTTGGTGAATTTTAGCGACTTCTCGGTCAATTTCACCGAGTTCTCAGTCAATTTCAACGAGTTCTCGATCAACTTCAATGAGTTCTCAATCAATTTGCCTGAGTTCTCGATGAATTTCAGCAACTTCTCGGTCAAATTCATTGAGCTCTCAGTTAATTTTCACCGAGTTGTACCTCAAATTCACCAACTTCTCAATTAACGAGTTCTTGGTCAAAAAAATCCTTAGGAAATCTTATAAAGTTCTCAGTGAAATTTTAACAACTTCTTAGTGAAATTTCAGCAACTTCTTAGTGAAATTGACCGAGAACTCACTGAAATTTGATCGAGAAGTTGTTGAAATTGACTAAGATCCCTATAAAATTGACCGAGAACTCGGTGAACTTGACCAAGAACTCGAGCAAATTGACCGAGAACTCACTGAAATTTACCGATAACTTTGTGAACTCACACTATACTTGATGAATTTTCACCTTATACTTGGTCCATTTGAACTATTGAACTATCGTGCATTTTCATGATATGCTTAATGAACTATTGAACTATTGTGCATTTTCAGAATATGCTTGATGAACTATTGAATTTTATTTGTGATGTATTTTGCAATTCATCCTTGTAGATGATGAGTCTCCACATAAGGGAATTGATTTTGGGATCCCAAACATGTCCTCCAAATGTTCATTAATATGGTGGTTTGATACTGTGAAGAGTGGTTTGGAGAAGAATGAGAGTACGTTAAATCTATTTAGGCAGCCCCCATTTTCTTTTATTTTTTCTACACCTTTCATCTTTTAGATTTACGAGAGCACCATTTCACGTACTTTTTATAAGATATAAAGGTGAATTATATTTGAGATATGGGGAAAACCTTTGAAATTTACGGAGATGGACTTCGTCCTTATCACATGGCTTAAGACTGGAGACATTTGTATACCCAAAATTCAGCCTATTAAGAAGTTAATAAGAGAGAAGCATTTCAAACAATATCCCATCTTAAAGAAACATCTAAGAGAGGTGTTTGATAAATAGTTGACAACAATAAACATAAAGATGTCCTGAAGGTTGTCCTAATAATGTGTGTAGAGTTGTTTATTAGGAGAATTGACACCAAAATTATGTGCAACCTGGAGTATATTGACCGAGTTGACTCTTTAGAGGACTTCAATAGCTATCTTTAGGGTAGTATGGCCTTCTAGACAATGGCGGGAGAGGTTAAAGGTGCCATGAAGGAATCATATGTGATTCGTTACAATTTCTACGACTGCATCTTTTCTCTACAAGTAATGATTCTTTCCTTATTCCACATAACTAGAGTTTGTATTAAGCTATAGTTTTCTAACCTTATGCAATTTCATTGTAGCATATATGAGCCGTTGAGAGAGTGTCGGCCCTTAAAGAGTGTGTGATTTCATTTGTTCCCTCCCAAATTCCACCCTTCATTCAATATTAAGCTGGAAGGGTTGGAGGTACAACATAATAAACCAAATATATGAGAGTGAAGATGTAAGCCAATTTATTTCAAGATATTTGAATGCTTATTTTAACATATACGTTCTATATATGAACATGAAACAAGTTCTTTTGCAGACTGAAGTAATCCTTACCTTGGAACCCACTAGTGAAGAACTGAAAACGGATGCCATTCGTTTGGTCCATGAAAAGTTTTTAGGTAAGATGTCATGAATGTCTTTTTTTATATTGAAGATTATTAATTTCTTTCATATATTACATCTCTAATATATATACATTGTTACATTTTTTAGGACATTAAAGATGATGAAGAGGAAGATGGGGAAGAGAAAGATGACGAAGAAGATGGGGAAGGAGAGGGAGAGGGAGAGGCAGAGGAGAAGGGTAAGTGATATAATTTGGTGGAAGAACTGAGGGAGGAGAAGGAAGAGTGAAGAAGTAGAGGTAGGAGTTGAAGAAGGATATGAAATGGTTGAAGAAAGAGAGAGAAGAATTAGGAAGAAGGAAGAGTTTATGAAGGAGAGGAAATAGTTGCAGAAAGAGAATGAAGCATTGAAGATGGAGAGTGAAGAGTTGAATGAGAGAGCACAATTTGAAGAGGGATAGGGAATTGTTTTTGAATGAGAAGGAAGACTTGAAGAACGAGAATGAGGAGTTCAAGAAGGAGAATGATGAGTTTTTTAAGGAGAAGGAAGAGTTAAAGAAGGAGAAGGAGGAGTTGAAGAAGGAAAATGAAGATTTGAAGGAGTTGAAGAAGAAGAGGGAAGTAAAGGATATAAAAGAGAAGGAACATGGGAATGGAGAGGTGGAGATTCAACCATTTATTGCGATAGAAGGTACTGCAGTAGAGAAAGCAATGATGTCTACTCCTATTTATCCAAGGAGACCTAAAAGACTCTTAAAGCCGTCTTACTATAAGGTTTCTCCATTTTTGTCCATGTTTGCCCTTCCTACAACTCCAAGCATCATCACCAGATCCGACAAATCTAAAGACTTTTGTACTTCTCTGATACCCTTCTAGGCCCAGATGGACCCATTTTGAGTGATATCAGAGGAGGAATTGCAAGAATTGGAGGGTTGGTATGATGCAAACAAACATATAGTGGCGGTAGTTTGGTTTAAATCAATATGGGTGAAAGATGAATGGGTTGATATTGTTGTAAGTATTCTCAATATATATACATTGATTTACATCTATTTAGCTCTTATATATAGTTTTGAGCTGATTAGGCTATTGACAAATACCTTTCATTCTTGGATAGAAGGTAGAATGAACTTTCAACAGCATATCCTAAGGATTACAAGTTTTGCCCCACTTTTTTTTTTTTTTGGTAAATGTTTACATTGGATTATGGTTAATTTGTTTTATATTTTTATGAGATTTATAGTAATATTTAATTCTATTTGTAATAGCCATGTCTCGAAAGCAGTATCCTGAATTTGAGAACATATCGGGACCAAGGCAGTGACTCGGAGCAAAAAGCACTACAAATCAAGATCGTCGATGCCTTTGGAATTGTTAGGCATCGACAAGGTGCCAAGGCAATGTGTTGCTACGAATGGGTAATGTTTTTGTTACAACTTATCAACGCTAGGTATACCCTTTTCAGCATGTCTTTAATGACATCTTATTTTGTAAAAAATGGACAGGTATATGTACCAGTGAACCACGTGAATAGTCATTGGTTTTTTATGTCATCCACCCATGAGAACGAGGGATCATTATTCTTGATAGTTTACATACAAAGGCATTCAGTCGATATAGGAAAGAGATTAAGATCATGACTGAGGGACTCCTAATAATCTTCCATGCCACAGGAGATACATTTTCTATCGCACATTGAAAAAGTAATCCAATCAGGCAAGTTTACCATTCATATAGGTGGGAAAATGATGCAAAATTGAGGATAAATATGCAATATTTAGTAACTATCATAGCCCTCTGACCTTTTGGAAGTCCCGTTAACTCCTATGTTTGATTCCTATGTAAAGATTTCATCTCTTCCATGGCTGACATCTACCTGTCACCATCCTTTCAGATTTTACTTCTTGAAAGATAGAGGTATCTTCATCCCTCAAACAATGCAAAAGAAACCATGTCCTCGAACCCATATTGAACCGGGGCTCTAATGGTTCTTTTCTCCCTATTCCTGGCTATACTCTCCTGGATAATCCACTGATTATTTTGGTCAATTTCTAGCTCCTGCTGAATTTCACCTTCAATAACCAGCTCAATTGGCTCCATGTACATCGATAATTTCTTGACCTCACTGTTTTTTTGACTTCTCTGTAGTATCATTGTTAGCATTCAACATTGATGCCTTAACAAAAATGACATTGACATTTCTATTAATGACCACATTCTGTGAAATTGAATCCCAAAGCTTGTAGCCCTTAACACCTTTTTCATATTCAATAAAGATTCAATTCCTGGATTCGGGATCCAACTTCGTCCTTTGTCGACTCTTCACATGGACATATATTGAACACCCTAAGATCCTTATACCTGAGTAATCGACGTCCTTGCATGTCCAGACTTCCTCTACAACCTTAGAGTCCAGCGTTGTAGATGGTGACTGATTTACAATATAGCATGCCATGTTAACCATTTTTTCGTAGAAGCTTTTAGGCAGCCTCACATGCAATCACATACTTCTCACCCTCTCCAATAGAGTTTTGTTCATCCTCTCTGCCACTCCATTTTGCTATGGAGTCCTTGGAGGTGAGAAGTGCCTTATGATGCCATGTTCCTTATAGAATTCCATGAATCCTACCTTTTTGTACTCCATACCGTTATCTAATATGAGATACTTAACATGTCTCTCGGTTCGCTTCTTTACTTCTGCCTTCTATTCCTTAAACTTGGTGAACATCTCATACTTGTACTTTAAGAACTAGACTAAAACCTTCCTTCAGTAATCGTTTATGAAGCTTACAAAGTATTATACTCCTCCCTTAAACGGTACTGTCACTAGCCCCAAGACATTGGATTGAATATAATCGAGCACCCGATTATTAGTATGTGTAGCAGTCTTGAACCTTACCTTGCATTGCTTCTCGTAAATGCAATGCTCACAGAAATCCACCTTATATGCCTTAACTCTCTTTAACAATTTTCGTTCATGGAGTTTCATCATGTCTTAGCCGCATAAACCATAGATTAGTGTCATCTGTGCCGGATTCTACATGTGAAGTGGTAGCAGCCTTACCTATAATTGTGCTCCCAACCAACTTGTACAAATTTCCTATCTTATGTCTCTTCATTAACACCATTGCACCTCTAGTGACCTTGATTACACCACCAGATGCGATGAACATACACCCGTTCGATCTAAAACCCCTAAGGATATCAAGTTTTTCTTTAGATCCGATACATGCTTGACATCACCTAGAGTTTGCATGACTCCATTAAACATCCTTACCATGATGGTCCATTTTCCAATAGCCTTGTATACTGCACCATTCTCCATCAGAACACTTTCACCATCATATAACTTGTAGGAATCGAACCAAGTCCTATCTGGGCAGATTTGATACAAACATCCTGAATTAAGTATTCATGTATCTGAGAGATGGCTTGTACTTGAAGAGACCAAGAGGTCTCTTTCCAAGTCATTGTTTCGTTTCTAGTAGTCTCTCTTGAAGTGCCCATTTATGCTACAATAGAAACATCCGTCCTTAGCCTTTAATTTCGATATAAAATTTTTCTTCTTGTCAAACTAAGATCACTCCACGGATATCTAGCGTCCCTAACCCCTTTCGTAACTAACACTTCCACCTAAGAGTCCTCATCGTTTGACATCTTCCTCATCTCATTGGAAACGAGAGTTGATGTGATTTCTTCCAACTTCACTATATTTTTCACATATAGTAAATATAGTGACGATATGATCATATGATGTGGGAAGCGATCGTCACTCCGAGCCTTAACAACTCGCTACACATCTTTGTAAATGAGTTCATGTGTTTTAGGAGATTGGATCCTTCCTTCATATGTAGCCTAAAAAGTTGTTTCTTTACAAATATTTTATTAGTGTGAGAATTTGACATGTATAGGTCTTTAGTTTTTTTCACATCTCTAGGGGAGATTCCTTATCTAGAACATTGTACATGATTTCATCCGATAGATATATACGGATGGTGTTCATAGCCTTCTCATCCAGTTCGCTCCAATTTCAGCTGACACATTTTCTAGTTTAGTCTCCAACAACGCCTTGCTCAAGCCTTTTGATACTAAAATATTCATAACATTTCGATCCCACAAATTGAAATTGTACTTCCAATCGAATTTCTATATATCAAACTTCGACCCTGATATCTTCATTGAATTCCTGAACGTCCTTAAACCTGATGCTCTGATACCACTTTGTTGGAGTTTCAGCTCTAATCTCACATTATTATGATGTAAACCCAAGCCACAACAAAACCCAGATTGTCCCTAGGTATTAGAAATTCAGATCTAATACTACCATTAATTTGTGCACTTTGTGGAAGCATGCTTAACGATTATAGAACAAACAAATAAACATAATAACCAATAAAGTAATCACACAAACACAAGATATTTTACATGGAAAACCCTTGTGGAAAAAAACCACGGTACAAAGAGATAGAGATCCACTATAATCAAAACCTTAAAGTTTACACCACTTGCCTTCATTGATTATATAAGCACCCGATCTCTTCTTGTGATGCGCAACCTTAGGAAAACCCTAGCCCCTTGAGAAAATTCATTCCCAAGCCCTTACAAGTGTTCAGAACCCTCTCACCTTACAAACCATTGCCCTTAGAGAGAAAACACTCATGTTGGATTAAGCCCTAATCGAAATTAGACTTAATATATATAACTTATGTCAAACCATGTAACCTATCGGTTGAACCAAATGGGACCTTTAGTCAGACCGAACCAGACAGACTCACACTTTTCAGTCGAATCGAAAACGAGCAAATATTCACAGCATGCAAATTGAGAACCCACCCAATTTTCGGTGGGACCAAAAATGGATCTAGTCGAATCGAGATAGGGCTTCTCTCTATAGGAGACTAGCAGAATCCAAGGCATCCTGCACAACAACTTTACATTTATCTTAACATACCCTATCCTAGATCTAGTATAGATCGCTACTACTTAGTGGCTCCTGCTATAATACTTTAGGAGTAGATTTTAATATCTTCAACTTTAAGTTGTATGACTATGATCAATTAAGTTCTGATTTATCTTATCATACCCATTTGGTCACATCCTACTTACCACCCACCTCGGTCGTTCGTTCCGATACACGACTTAGGTTTTTATATTTCATTTTCATTTATTTCATTTGGTTAATTAACACTTTATCTATTGTAATGGGAAATATATTCAAATACTAATAAAATCGACATTGTTTAGACTTCTTTTATTTATCTGTACAATCTTGTTCCTTCGAGAAATATTGAGCTAAAAGTACTGGTGAAAGAAAAAGTCCTTAAGTCTGTAGACTCATGTCTATTGTCACAAGGAAAAAAGAATCTATCCATAAGGGCTAACCCTTATCATTTCATAAAATTCATGAATGATGAGCGCAATTATTAGTTAAGAGGATAACTAGATCATATGTCTAGTCTCCAATATGTCCATATCAACGTGAGGGAACACTAACGATTTAGTTAAACCTCAAGTCGAGTAGACTTTAGCATGCCCGTGCATCATACCCACACATGAAAACTAAGTACAGGTACTCGTTCACAAGTGTGACCTTGTTTGATTGAATTGACAACAACACTCTTTTGGCACGCCCCGTAGGACCCAAAAAGTTTTATATTTCTCGACATAATGAGATGTCTAATACATTGAAAAAGGCTTGTTTTGTGGCCAGAAGAACAACAAGACAAGGCAACATGCCTCTAGAATTGTACACGTACTCGAGCTCAGCTCCACTCGTCTTTGAGCTCACCCCTTTAGCTCAACTCGGCTCGTCGGTATGAGTCGAGTTGAGCTGGGATCGAGTCGAGTCGAGTCGAGCGAGCTATTCGAGTCGAATCGAATCGAGTTGAGTTAATATTATTTTACAAATAAAAGATAAAAAATCAAGATTGTTAGAACTGAGTCAAGTGCAATGGTAGTGCATAGCAAGTTAATACAAGCTAGCAAATAACAATATGAGAATGTTATAAGAAAACCATAAACTCACTCAAAATTTATCGGCATCTTGTTAATATGGTCCATATGAGGAACGCCTTCCCGACCGATGGATAAGAGAGTTATCACCTTCATCTGAACCCGATCCATCAGTATCGCTTTCGTCAACAGGAAATATGTTTGCAGATCCATATGTGTTATCTTCTCCAGGGTAATTGTTTACTTCTTCTAAATTAGAAGGTGGTGAAACTTCACCATCATGTTCTTGTATAGATTTAGCTAACTTTTTCAATTATTCTTTATGAGCCGATTTATAAGGAGTTCCCAACATCTTATAGAATGATGAGAGCTTGGAGAGAAACTTTGATATTTCATGGCTCTTCTTTGTTTCCATGCTCTGTTGTCTGTCGCTTGCTCTCACAGTCACACTCGGTTCGGTGGTGGGCTCTGCCAGACTGCTGTCTACCAGCCGCTCACTCGCATAGTCAGTCGTACTCGGCTCAGGTAAGGTAAAACAAAAAGAGGGAAAGGGAGTGGAAGGGTTTAGGTGTAACATCTCGAATTTTCATAGCCAGAGTTTATACTCGTGCCCGAGAAAACTGAGTGTTAATAATTGAATGGATTGGATGCCTTAAAAATCGCACCTTTCTTTTTTCATTTAGATCACATCCAATTACATTCATGAAGGTAACCATTCACGAGAATAAAATCGACTATATTTATTATTTTATTTGAGTAAAAGAATTCAATAAATAATCAAATGCCCTCTCAATGGGAGCTTATTACATTTATCGAGTTTGTAACGGAAGTATAAAACTAATTCATAAAACTATCTTCTTATTCTTTCAATATAATCTTCCATAGGGAGATGGTACTCTAGGTCTTCAATCTGTACATCACTTGTATCATTTGTACGGTTGGAGAGGGTCAATGCCCTACTCATAGTAATGGTTATTATTTAAGATTAATTATAATTCAAGAGATTCATAAAAGTAATGTAAGGGTTCTGATACGTCTCGTACTCCACCACTACGAGAGGTATTAGTATGCGTAACTAATATGTATATGAATGAATGCCTAGCAAAGTGTGTGCGGCACATCATACATAGTGATTATCAGAATGTGGAATATAATTCATAGAAAACCTGACTACCCCGCATTCCACAACTGCGGAGATTCACCTGCGTGTCCAATGTTAACGTGGATTTATGCAAACATCTTAAGGGGACGTAACAATGCGATGGGGGGATTTACGTAACACGATGTGTTTATGGAGTGACTATTTGCGACATCCAATCCCGAAAAGTGATGTAACATGTATGGCGATTTACTTACATCGATTGTGCACCACGCCAACCAACCCACAGAATTACGTACTGACTAAGAGGGTCATTACTTGTAATTCATTATATCCACGACAAATATTGAGTTACTAGTTGTGATACCTCTAACACATCACTTGCATTGATAGAGAGACAACTCAAATTACGGGGGCTTTGGAATACCAAGACACATGCCTAAGCCATAAAGGTAAATAGCACAAGGCTAACAAAATAAAGAGGAGGGTAACAATGGGTAACTCTGTTAGTGTACTCATCTTACAAATGTTTGTCAATCATGTGACTAGTTGTGTTATGTAGTCGGATGAGTTTTTGAAAAATAAAGACTAACGGCGCAATTGGAGCAAAAGCCCAAGCTATAAAGTCAGAATCTAGAGAAGCTTCTACAATATAGATCTTGCCTATGGATGATCCTAACCCAAATAGGAAAACCCACTTAGGTCACTATTCAAGCCAATTCTAAGTTCATATTTTCTATCCTTTAGTCTTGACTTTAAGAAGTTCCAAGTTATTGAATGATTTAAAGGACAAGAATTTAGAACAGGAAAATCTGTCTACATTCGGTAGGAAAAGGTGCCACCGAATGGCACCTTTGGTATTACCGAAAGTGCCCAAAACGTTCCACCAACTTTCAAAGAAAATTCGGTACCACCGACTCCTACTAATTAACAACTTTCGGTACCACCGAAAGTGACAAAAATCATCCAACAACTTCGGGAAATAATTCAGTACCACTGAGTGACTTTTCGGTACTATCGAATGTTCACTCAGTAGCACTGAAAACTAGCCATTATAGATCCCTTGGGCCCTTTTCTCTATAAATATAGGACCCAAAACTTTGTGGAAAGTGTGAATTTATGCATTTCAGAGTCTCTAGGTTGTCCCAAGCTCTAATCACTTATCCTATACTCTATCCACATGAGATTCATGTTCTTTTCATTATGATTTATCATCTCAATGAGAATTCAAAGCTCACTTTAATGAAGAACATGATCTCAAGCCTTCACTAGAGTATTGAGACCAAACCTACAGGTATATCCTTAGTCTCAACCATACTCTAATGCATCCATCAGTTGAATCTCTTAGAAAATCCATTCATAACCTTAATAGGAACATCATATGCAAGGTTCTTGATCGCGAAGCTGACACAACAGGTAAACTACAGTATAGTGATCGGGGGAGCATTGGGGAGCTGATTCAAGCACGAAAGAGCAAAGATCAAGCAACCTAAGACAAGCTACAAAAGAGGATATATTCCGACAAGTGTTATTATTAAGAGTCCAAAAGTTTAGTCCCTATCCTCGTATAGGATTAAGGATAAGAGTTTGCTATCCACAAACTCAATTAGGTGTGTGACCTTGGCCGGTGAGTCTAAACATAGTTGCCTTGTGTGGGACCTTGGCCAGTGGGCCTAAACGTAGGTGCCTTCTATGGGACCTTGGCCGGTGGGCTTAAACGTAGGTGTCTAGTGTGGGACCTTGGTCGTGGGGCCTAAACGTAGGTTCTTAGTGTAGGACCTTTGCTCGTGTGTAGAGCATAAATCGTTAAGTCCTTTGTGTAAGGTTATAAAGGTTAATGGTGAACCTGATTTAAAACCATTGATAGTGAAATCTGACACACTCTAGAAGAGAGTGGGTTGTCGGGAGTGGAGTAGGCGAGTAGCTGAACCACTCTACATACTTATGTTTAGAATTGTCATTTGCGCATTTATTTAATCATGATGATTTAAGTTTAAATGCTTGATTGTTTATGCATGATTAGCTGTATGCTTAAGATTGATAGGTAGAACATTCCATACATAAGTTCACAATACTATAGGCTAGTTGTTTTATTTGTATATCTTGAGTAGCCTTTAGATTGGACCCCCTATCGGCTTGGAAGCTTTTAGAGTTATATTGCCTTGCTTTAAACTGAAAGATTGTTTAAGTTAGGTAATTAGGAGTTTTTAAATAGGCATAATAATTGAAAAGTCCTATTCACCCCCCTCTAAGACCTTGTCTCATATTCATACTTTAGTATCAGCAGTATTAACTGCAATTTTAATTGGTATCAGAGCAAGGTTCCTCTGAAAAAGGTTTAACAACTTAGAGGAAAATCTTGACTGAAGATAGAATTATGGGCAAATGAGAGGGACCATCAGTCTCAAGACCACCCATCTTTAATGGTACAAACTATGCATATTGGAAGGCTAGAATGATATATTTTCTCCAGGCCTTAGATGATGATGTATGGGAAATTGTTGAAAATGGATATGTTGCACTAACAGAACAAATTGTTCTCGAGGATGGCAGAACAATCACAAAACCAAAACCAAAGGCCAAATGAACTGTAAGACCCGACCCGAGTTTCTGCATGTGCCTGTGTGTGTGTGAGTATGCATTTCATTTCTTGTAGTTCGGCGGTCCTACCGGTCGAATTCCGGTGACTCGTGACCCTCGGATTGTGTTTGCAGTCATCCTTGAGTCCGGTCATGTAGACTCGACTCGGATTGACCCAAGGCCTATGCCATCTTGTTCGCATCGTCGCTGCGGTTTCAACGATATGTTTTGTGCGTCCATCCGACTTATGGATCAAAACTTATGAGCATTACATAGTATGACCCTTGATTATGTGGTCCACTTTTTTACAAATGCATGTGGACCACCTCCATGGCACAATTCTCCATGCACACTACACGCACACACTACACAATTCTATGGAATAACACCACCCACTCAACTCACTACCCAAGCCTAGTCTAAAACCTACAACATAGTAATCTACTCCCATAGGCATCATTACTTACTTACAAACTCACGATGACTTTTCTCTCTCTCCTTATCTTTCCTTCCCCCTCATTTTCTTCCCATAGCTAGCAACTCCTCCCTCTCTAACATCCATTTTTTTCTCTTTTCTAGCCCCCTTCTTCCTTAATCCCCCACCATATAACCTTTGAAACCCCATCTCCACCATTGATTCATTTCCCTTTGTGCTAGAGAATCTCAGTGTGAAAGTTTGGTGATCATCTTTGAGGTGGGTGCTTCTTCTTATCCCTTTCTCCCTTTCCTTTTGCTACATGCATGGAAGCATGTAGGGTCCACCAATCCATGGTGGAGGCCCTACATGACTCCTAGGATGGAGGCCATGGGCCTAGATCTTACTCATTCCTTTTATGGTGGGCCATTCTCCATGGACCCACCATGATATACTTCCTCTTCATTCTAGCATCTCATAGGCCATTTAGGCCTTTGCATGCATAGTGGGAAAAATGTCCCCACCCTCCAACAACTTTTCTTGATATATATTAGCTTGCATGTAACATATGTACATGGTGGATGGCATGGACTGTAGTGTTGAAGGTCCATTAGTGGTGGGACCTTTCACCAATGGCTGGATCACTCTCCTTCTCTCTCCCTTTCCCTCCTTTTCTTCTATTTATCTCTGATGATGTGTGGCCCACTAAGAAGGTCAACAACATCTCAGATCCATCAGGGAGATGGGACGTCCAAGCCCACCTTGTTGGACGTCCAGGCCCACCATGCATGCATGGGTTGGATGGCCTCCAAACTTGATTTTTCATGGAGATTTTAATGCACTAATGGATGTGAAATTTTGTTCACCCATCAAGGTGGACCCCACTTGATGAATTGGGCAATAAGCCCTTAGATTAATTTACATGGGCTGAAACATGGACAACATATGTCGCTGTCCAGTTTTCAGGGCCAGTTTGAGCATGACTTTTGAGCTAATGTTTGGATCTGTTTGCATGACTTTTCTCTCAAATTTCTTTGGGAATTTTGTAGTGTGTGGACCTTACTTTGATATGGAATGGGGCCCACGGCATTTCTCCCATGATTGAGGCCCATGGGATGGGCCAAAGTGGGCTAACCGTCCAGAAATTTCTAGACAATTCAGCAACACTGCAAGTTGGAAATGAGCATCTTTACTTGACTTTCTGGAAGAAGTGGGCCACCCCAGTGGACCCCACTTGTTTTCCAGATGTAGGGCCACCTTTTTCCCCAATTTTCCAAGGGTTTGGGTTGGTCTAGGCCCACTCCATGTGGTCCCAAACATAGGGACAGTTATAATTCCAACAACATTTTACCTTGGACAGATTGTAATTTCGAAATTTATTAAAATAGTTCTGAGTATACAAAAATCATGAAAATTTACAGAGAGGTGACCCACCCATGGGAGGACCTACCTACCAAATTTTAGGGTCAACGGGCCCCTATGCACATCACGGCAAGGGCTGGACCGGCTCACCACGTTGGGACGTCCAGGACAACCAGATTTTTCTAGATAGATTGTGTTCTTTAAATAAATTAAAATACTTCTGAGTATCTAAAAATCATGAAATTTTGTGGAGGTGTGACCCACTTATGGAAGTATTAACCTACAAAATTTTGGGGTCAACAGGCCCCTGTACCGGCCGTGGTGCGGCCTAGAGTGGCCCACCAGGCTGGGACGCCCAGGCTAGGGCGTCCAACCTCGGCTGGCCGTTCAGGCCACTTTTGTAGGCCTACCTTAATATATTATATATCCCACCATTCATCCATGTGGGGTCCATAGGGGACTTTATCATCCTCCCTTTTAGTAACATTCAATTAGGGCCCATTGGATGAGTTTTTGGGCCATATACCCAAGCCCATAGAGCTACCTATGCATGGGACGCCTTGACCATTGAGGCTGTCTGGCGACATCCAGGTCAAAGAAGATGGCCCATCTGGTTTATGTGTTAAATCCACTCCCTTTATCTGGTGGACCCCCCTGTGACATGTATAGGTCACCAGGAACTAAAATAAATTTATGAATTAATTATTTTAGAATTTCCAGCAAGCCCAGATTGTAGGTGGGCTGGAATTTCTCTAATAGGCCCATGATTACTGCCCATAAATATATGTTTTGGGGCAGCATGGTTCACAAAATTTGGGGACATTATTACACATGTCTTGCCCTACTTTAGTTAGTTTTCTTTTGGGCTTGATTAGTGTAAGGCCCACCCCCACAACACATGATATTGTCCGCTTTGTCGAAGCTCACAGCTTTAAAACGCGTTATGTCTATTAAGGGAGGAACCCAATATATAACCACCACAACTCCAGACAAATCTTCCGATGTGGGACAAGTTACGCTACAAATCAATCGCAACAAGAGCTCGCCCAAAGACAAGAGTTCCGCCACCGCACTTGGGGGCCCGCCCACATGAAGTAGTGACCGGGGCGTCACATCATCCCCCACCGAGGGCAGAGCCGTCCTCGGCTCTGATACCATTTGTAAGGCCCACCCCCACAACACATGATATTGTCCGCTTTGCCGAAGCTCACGGCTTTAAAACGCGTCATGTTTATTAAGGGAGGAACCCAACATATAACCACCACAACTCCAGACAACTCTTCCGATGTGGGACAAGTTACGCTACTGAATCGCAACAAGCAGTAGCTCGCCAAAGACAAGAGCCTACCAGCCACAAGAGCTTTGCCGGCCCGCACTTGGGGGCCCGCCCACATGTGTGCCCACCCATGTGTGCCTGCCCACATGAAGCAGTGATCGGGGCGTCACAATTAGTATATATTTAAAGCCCATTCCAATTGGGTTTTTATTGGACTAGTCTTCTTAGTTATTTGTTGGGTTTTCCTAGGCCCATTACCTTGAAACTTTTAATAGGCCCATTGGACCCTTGGGGCCTATATTTATCATGACATTGTGATGGGTTTTATGGGCCAAATACTCAAAGTAGTTGGGCCCTTGCTTACCCATTAAAAATAAATCCATACTTGGGTCGAGATGTGAGGCCCAACTTGTTTTAAATATAAGGATTTCCCATATGTTGGGATAATGGACTGCCCATTAGGCCCACCACAATGAGTAGTCTTATGATCTTTACGGTTGGGTCCAAACCTTGCTTGAGGGTGCACTATCTTGCTTATGTATTGGGCTTAGAGTATGACCCATTAGGCTATGGATTGCTTGGGCCTTGGACCTTACTTTATATGCATAGCGGGCTACCTTTTGGGACCTAGTTGAGGTTGGATGTCCTCCTTGGTGGCCCTAAGGTAGGCCCATAGGGCCCTTATAGGTGGTTGAAGGCCCACCTTGGACCTGGTTAGGACCATTTCCTCTATTGAGACTTTATGACCCTCTTAACTTGTGGGTCACCCCAAAGTATTAGACCCCCAATAGAGGACTTTACTTCTCTTTAAAGTACCTGTCTATGTATCTAGTCCTTGTCCCTCCTTGGGAAGGAGGAATATATTCTATAGGTAGCGCACTTACATCATTATGACCCATATGCGTCATCTGTGTGAAGTGATTGCATTGTGTGGTGGTCATAGAGGGATGAAGTTTCTCCCCTTGTGCACATTGAGTGCCTGAAGCTTGTGCATGATCTGTACGTGTGACTCATGCATTGACATCACATTTCATAATGATACTGCCCTTGCTTCATCAAGGCCTTGCCTCCACAAGGACATTCGTGGATGGTCGTATGTATGGACACCGGAAATATTTCTTGAGCAAACCGTGTGCATAGGATGCCCATGGGTGAAATTTCTAAAACTTCCATGTTACCAAAGATCTGCCCCAATGCCGTGACCAAGTGAAATCTATGAGCGCACGAGGGCCTTATACCATTAGGTCGTGACTCCCATTGTCATGTAGTCAGTTGGGTAGGGATGTGACCTTATCTGCCTGTGAGGGAGGGCATTACTAGGCTTAGTCTGACTAGCTCATGAAATGGGTCCGCTATCGTCAGGCCTTGCTGGTGATTGACTGTCTATAGGCGGGTAGTGAGGTCTCTTATGCTCGTTTGACTGTGCGGGGTCTGTAAAGTAGCGGTCATCCAGCAGTGTAATGGACCCCAGTGATTTTCTTATGATTGGAAATGTACTTGATATGTGGATTGGTTATGAGCATTAACATTACTTGCATCGCATTCGCATCGGCTGTATAAGCCCCGTCATGCATTGCCTTGGTATGGTGCCCAGTACTCATTGCATCGTATTCATGATAAGCCTTGGTAAGGCTAGTGATATTGTCATTGGGCATGTTTCTCTTCCTGTACCTCTTACTATTCTTTTGTGCACCATTGTCACACACTTTCACCACCCTTTAAGCTTCTATAAACTTATGCACGATTGATGCGTGCAGAAGATCCTAGGCAGGCGTCATAGCGGTAGAGCTTGCAGTAGAGTCGAGCTTGAGGACCCTTGTATTGCAGACTTTCCTTTCCTTCTTCTATTATCTTATGTATGTCCTTTTGGACCTTATGAAAACTTGTAAAAGTTCAAATTCATAGTGGATTTTGTGATGTGAGCCTTTGTATTCTCAGATGTGTTGTGCAGCATGCCAACAACGCAGTGAGCCAAGATCCAATCTCAGGCCTCACCCACAAACGATAAACAAGAAGAAATATAAACTAGAAATAAATTAAAACAATCCAAACAAACCACAAGATAAGATATACGTGGAAAAACCCTAGCAAGGGTAAAAAACCATGGATGCAAACTTCCACTATGAAGAACAAAGATTACAAGACAATATACTAACCTCTCCCTTGGAAGAACATAGAAAACCCATTGCCTACACCTTAGAATTATTTCCCCCAATATTCCAATACACGTAGAAAAGCCCTAGGAACACGTATATATAGTTTAGGCAACTTCCCTTTCGCATCCTTGCGAAAGGCGACACCAAAAATCCGCAGTCCGCATCAGATTCGGAAATGAATCTGCGTAACTACGATCGGTCGAGCAGACTGTTCGAGCGACCCCTATGACCGGTCATGAATGGGCCATGACCAGTCGAGCACCTCGAGACCAAAAAGCGATGCTCGCTGGACTTTGAGTCGAACCGGTCCACGACTGATCGAGCGGGCCCCTACGACTGGTCGAAGACGACCCCAGATGTGGCTCCATATCTCAACAATCTCCCACTTGGAGACACATTGCCTTAAACCTTCGTCTTTTTTATCCGGAGTGCACCACCTCCCAGTCTTCAAGCCTGAAGACCAATCAAAGCTGAACAGAGCTTCAGCTTCTCTTGTGTGACTGCCTTGGTCAACATATCCATAGGATTCTCACTTGTATGAATCTTCTCCATAGCAATTGATTCATCTTCCAGTAACGAACGTATGAAGTGATATCTAATGGAAATATGGTTGTTCTTGAATGAAAGGCTGAATTCTTAGCCAAGGTATTGCACTCTGACTGTCACTAAATAACTTGCAATCTGCTTGCTTTTTACCCAACTTTTCCATGAAACCTTGTATCCATACCATCTCCTTGCACGCTTCTGTAGCCACAACATATTCTGCCTCTGTCGTACTGATAGATACTATCTTCTGGAACTGAGAGACCCAACTGACTGCAACACTACCTAGAGTAAAGACATAACCTGTAGTGCTTATTCTGCTGTCGATATCTCCTGCGAAATCTGAATTTACGTAGCCTTGTAGATTGATTTCCGATCCTCCATAACATAGCCCTATATCCACAATACCTACCAGGTATCTGAGGATCCACTTCACAACTTCCCAATATTCCTTCCCAGGGTTGTTCATGAACCTGCTAATAACTTCCACTGCTTGAGCAATATATGGCCTCGTGCTCACCATAGCATACATGAGACTCCCAATAACTGACACGTATGAGACTTTAGCCATGTAGTCCCGTTCCTCCTGCGTCTTTGCACCTTGCTCCTTTAATAGCTTGAAGTGGTTGGCTAATGGAGTGCTAACCAGCTTAGCACCTCCCATATTGAATCGATTAAGTACCTTGACTATGTACTCTGCCTATGACAAAACTAGTTTCTTATTTTTCCTGTCACGTTTTATCCTCATGCCTAGGATTTGTTTTGCAGCTCCTAAATCCTTCATGGAAAATTCTTTAGACAGTTGTCTTTTAAGATCTGAGATGTCCTTCATACTTGAACTGGCCATAAGCATATCATCAACATACAGAAGAAGGATGGTGTATGACGTATCAAACTTCTTCAAGTAACAACAGTGGTCTGCATGACATCTCCTAAAACCGTTTTCTGACATGAAATTATTGAACTTCTTGTACCACTGCCTCGGGGCCTGCTTCAGGCCATATAAACTCTTCTTCAGTCTGCACACCTTGTTCTCATTACCTGGTGCCATGTATCTTGTCGGCTGATGCATATATATCTCTTCTTCAAGGTCCCCATAAAGAAAGACTGTCTTAACATCTAGCTGCTCTAGATGTAAGTCCTCTGTAGCCACTATACTTAAGACCATGCGAATTGTAGACATTTTTACCACAGGTGAAAATATTTCAGTGAAATCGATACCTGCCTTTTGTTGAAATCCTTTCACAACTAATCTAGCCTTGTACCATTTCGAACCATCGTGTTCCTCCTTTAGTCTGTAAACCCATTTGTTATGAAGAGCTTTCTTACCCTTGGGTAGAGTGACTAGCTCCCACGTATGATTAGACTCAAGAGAGTCCATCTCCTCATCCATGGCCTGCTCCCACTTAACTCGTGTATCTAACCGTAATGCCTCTTTAAAACATTCTGGTTCACCATTATCTGTCAGCAGTAGATAATGTAAGGAGGGTGAGTATCGGACCGTGGATCTCCTCTCCCGAGTAGATCTCCTCACAACCGGTGTATGTGGTTCTGCCTCATAATGCTCCTGTGCAAAATCATCCTGTGGCGCTGTAACGCCCGTGTTCGGTAGCTCTTCCAACTCTACGAATCCTTTTTCATTAGCCTTAGTTTCTTGTACAATGTCCTTATGCATCACTTTTTTATTGAAGATTACGTCCTTGCTTCTGATGATTTTTCTATTTTCTACATCCCAAAACCTGTAGCCAAAATCATGCTGTCCATAGCCTATAAACGTGCACCTCCTAGACTTCGCATCCAGCTTATTTCTGTGCTCTGCATCAATGTGAATATATGAAGTGCAACCAAACACTCTGAGATGTGTCAGGTTCACTTCTTTTCCAGTCCACGCTTCTTCTGGTAGCCCACCATTCAATGGTACTAAGGGACTTTTATTGATGAGATATGCGACAGTATTCATAGCATCTGCCCAAAAAATCTTGGGTAACCCTGCATGTAACCTTATGCTCCAGGCACACTCAAGGATGGTCTTGTTAATGCCCTCAGACACACCATTCTGCTGCGGTCTCCCTGGAATCGTTTTCTGATGTTTGATTCCATTTACTGCACAATATTCCTCAAACATCTTATCATAATATTCTCCCCCATTATTAGATTTGAGACACTTTACTGTTTTACCTGTCTTATTTTCTACCATAACTTTTCACTTCTTAAATACATCAAATACATCAGATTTATGTTTTAAGAAATAGACCCACAGTTTTCTACTAGCATCATCAATAAAGGAAACAAAATAACGTGAACCACTAAGAGATAATACTTGTGCCGGTCCCCACATATCAATGTGTACAAGCTTCAACAGATGTGTCTTTGGAGTGTGTCCCGTCTTCTTGAAGCTTACCCTCTTCTGCTTGCCATACACGCAGTCTTCGCAGAATTCCAAGTCAATAGACTTTAGTCCTGGTAGCTTTCCTTTTGACAATAATACTTTCATCCCCTTCTCACTCATATGTCCCATCCTCTAATGCCATAACTACCCATTCACTCCAGTTGATGCAACTGAGAGTGAACTATACGATCTTGAAGTCACATATAAAGTACCTTCCTTCTTGCCTCAAGATATCACCAATGCACCTTTTGTGATCTTCCAGGAATCACCGGTGAATGTCGTCACATAACCGGTATCGGCCAACTGCCCCACTGAGATCAGATTCCTTCTCAAACTCGATACATGTCTGACATCCTTCAATTTCAACGTCGCTCTGTCTTTCTGATTTATATGAACGTCTCCCTTTCCAACAATACTGCACGGCTCATCATCACCCAGGTAGACTCTCCCAAAGTCACCTGACATATAATCCCGTAGAACTTCCTTACATGAAGTGGCATGAAATGAAGCACTCGAGTCTATAACCTAAGACTCATTCCTTGCATCAAGAGACAAGATCAACGCCTCTGTGTCGCTCTCCTCAGACAGATTCACAGAATCCTTCCCGCCTTGAACGCTTCCTTCTTGTTTCTTGAGTGCCCTGTAATCACGTTTCATGTGCCCCTTCTTGCCGGAATGTCAATACCTGTTTTTGTCTTTCGGTCCCTTAAACTTCTTTCTCGACTTAGAACGTCCGTGTTTATTACCTCCTTTATTCAACGATCTTCCTCTTCCTTCAACATTTAGAGCATTCCTTGAGTCCCCTGAAACTCCTGATGCCTTCCTTCTAGATTCTTCGCTGAGAATTAGACCGGTCACATCATCAAATTTCAGCTTTGTCGACCCTGAAGAATTGCTCACAGCAATCACCAAACTATCCCAACTGTCTGGCAAATTGGACAAGATCAATAACGCTCTGACTTCATCCTAAAAAAATAATGCCAACAGATTCCAACTAGCTCGTGACTGTATTGAACTCGTTTAGATGTTCAGCCACGCTCCCACCATCTGACATCTTCATGTTGAATAGTTATTTCATAAGATGAACCTTGTTGGATGCTGAGGGCTTTTCATACATGGTGGCTAGGGCTTTCATTAATTCTTTTGTAGTCTTCACCTTGGATATATTGAAGGTGATGCTCTTAGATAAAGAGAGTCAGATTGTTCCTAAAGCCTTCCTATTCAGTAAAAATCATTCATCATTTATCATCTTTTTTGGTTTCTTCTCTTTTCCTCCTAGAGGAATATAGAGGTCCTTCTGATACAGATAATCCTCCATCTGCATCTTCCAGAAGGTAAAGTTTGAACCATCAAACTTCTCAATTCTAGTTTCCCTTCTTCCGCCATCGCTCCCAATAGAACTAAACCAATAGCTCTGATACCAGTTGTTGTGCAGCACGCCAACAATGCAGTGAGCCGAGATCCAATCTCAAGCCTCACCCACAAACGATAAACAAGAAGAAATATAAACTAGAAACAGATTAAAGCAATCCAAACAAACCACAAGACAAGATATACATGGAAAAACCCCAACAAGGGTAAAAAATCACTGATGCAAACTTCCACTATAAAGAACAAAGATAACAAGGCAATATACTAACCTCTCCCTTAGAAAAACATAGAAAACCCTTTGCCCACACCTTAAAATTATTTCTCCAATATTCCAATACACCTAGAAAAGCCCTAGGAACACCTATATATAGTTTAGGAAACTTCCCTTCCGCATCCTTGCGAAAGGCGACACCAAAAATCCACAGTCCACATCGGATTCAGAAATGAATTTGCGTAACTACGACCGGTCGAGCAGACTGTTCGACCAATCGAGTAACCCCTACGACCAGTTGTGAATGGGCCACGACATGTTGAGCACCTCGGGACCAAAAAGCGAAGCTCGCTGAACTTTGAGTCGAACCGGTCCACGACCGGTCGAGCAGGCCCTTACGACCGGTCGAGCATAGCTCACAACCGGTCGAAGACAGCCCCAAATGTGGCTCCATATCTCAACAATCAGATGTACTTGCTATGATCTTGGGTATGCTTGTATTGGAAATGGTTATACTATTTTGGAAATCTTCCTTGTAGGATCCCAGGATCGAAACCTGTCTCAGGAACCGAGAATGGGGTACTATAAAGGCTGTTGCGGCTAAAACTGGCTATCGGGTTCCTTATGAGTCTGGTTACCGAGTTTGGGGTGTGACATGGACCCAGTATGACAAAGAGATGAGGGTGTGTGAAGATAAAGCCATGCATGCAATTTGCTGCAGAGTTTCACAAGAAGTATTTCATCAGATAAGTATGTGTGAACACTCTAAGACAGCATGGGAGTTATTAGAAACTACCCATGATGAAACTAATACAGTAAAAATGTCAAGGCTTTAATTCCTAACTTCTTAATTTGAACATATAAAGATGGATGAAGATGAGACACTCATAGAGTTTTTCACAAGGTTAAATAGTATATGCAACTCCATGGGAGGACTTGGAGAGACAATTCCGGTATCCAAAATCTGTAGGAAAATTCTGAGATCCTTACCAGAACGTTTTAATTCCAAGGTCACTACCATTGAAGAATGTAGAAATATAGAAGAAATGAAAGTAGAAGAACTAGTAGGTTCCCTACAAACTTTTGAACTACACTTTAAACGACCCACAAAATCAAAAATATTATTCTCAAAACCTCTAAAAATATGAATACAATAGAGGAAGAAGATAGTGAGAACGAAGATGGAGATGAGGAGGTTTCCCTCCTAGCTACAGAATTTAAAAGATTCTTTAATAGGAACCGTGGAAGACCATACAACAATAAAGGAGCTCAACTAGACCACAAGCGTCAAACAGGCAAATTCAACAAGTCCAAAGAGCTTTAATGCTACAACAGTAAAAAGTTAATTTGGTCACATCTCCACGGAATGTCCTACAAAGAAGTCCAAAGGGAAAGTTATGACAGTCACTTGGGATGATACTGACGACTCAAATTCAGATTCAAATGAGTCAGAAAATTATAGAGACATAAAATCATTAAAGATCCTCATGACCTCCACCACTACTATCATTCCGAAGAATCTGGATGAGGAAGATGAACTTGATCTTGAGAGAATTAAGAATGGGAGTGGAACTACTGTTAGAAGCATAACCTTTGATAATCTGATTAAGAAAATTGAACTTCTATAAATGAAAGTTGAAAAATTAAAAAGAGAAAACAAGAAACTAAAAATAAAAGTAAAACATTCTGATCAAACAACAGAACTAACCCGAAAATTCACTCAAAGCAATGAAAAATTTGAGAAACTTCTAGGCATGGGTATAAAATTCAAAAATATGATAGGCCTAGGATATGAATCAGAATCCTCCTCTACCTCATCAATGATGACAAATTCAACTACTCCAAATCAGAAAAATTCAGTTGAATCGTCATGCCATCACTGTGGAAAGATAGGACACTACAAATGGGAATATCATATGTTCAAAAAACTTGATATTACTTCTAAGGCAAATCTCAAAGTCACATCGAAATTATTGGGAAGCCACTTAGAGAAATACTCCTCTGGCTCAAAGAAAATGGTTACCAAATGGGTAACGCAAAACAGTTACAAGTGTCCTGAAAATAACTCGGGCCCTTGTGACATCTGGTCCATGTAAATCAATAAGTTACCTAGACCCATCTTTTGATATATTTGGTAATGGGTCAAGAACTTTAAAAAGGGGGATGTTGATAAGTAAAAGTGAGCCATAAAAACTGATTGGTCAAGAAGTAAATCACAGTTACCTAAAATTAATTTTAGAACATTAAAAAGAAGATTTTTTAAAATCAATTTACAAACTAATTCTTGACTAATAACTTCTTCATCCATGGAGTTTGATAAAAGTGCCTTCATGATAAACAACTCCATATAAAACAAGTATCATGCATAACTCTTGAAATGTTCATATGATACTTACCTTGAACCAAAAAAGGTTGATACACATACTACAATCAAATGTATATAACCTATTGATCAGCCATCTCTAATGAATGGCTATTGGTTCATTTGAACTAAATTGGTATATCTGAGGATCATGCCTCCTATATATGCATTAGAGTCAAACTAAAGAATAAAGCCTGATGATTGGTCTAATTGTTAAATCTGAGGATTCTTGGCCTTTAAACATTTTGGTAATTCCATGCTAGACCTTCACTCTCAATCATATCATGGAATCCTATCTTAGAACATAAGGTGTATATTAGGAAAATCCATTGTAGAAAATTTTGAGTTCTAGGAACACTTTGGTAACACCAAACTTACCTTCGGTGCTACTGAAATCGAGCCGCGTCAAGTTATTTAAATCCCTCACTGCTTAGTTTTGTTTAGACTGTCACTTCTTTTATTTCTTCCAAAGTTCGTTTGAAGGGTTGTGCAACCAAAATCAGCAAAATCTAAGGTATCTCCTAATGCTTTCTCTTTACATCTTAAAATCTAGGATCATTTACCTTAGGTTTATCTTCTCTTGATAGCTCCTTATCATTCCACTTCATTTCCACAAAATGGAGTCATCTTCACCTTAAAAAAAATCGATCCAAGAAGAAACGTGACAATGAAGAATCAACTGGAACTAGGCATAAACTCTGCATTCCAAACTGAGGGCGAACCTATAGACCCTCGTCTTCCTAAAACCCTAATCCTTCCAGAGCCATTACTGCGAGATTTTTACAAAATATTGTGTGTACAAAAATTGTGGATGAAAAATGTCTTGAAAAATTCAAGATCTAAGAAATTCCTTCTCACCAAAGATGTTACCACTCCTTTACTTTGGGGGACCAGTCAATGAAAACTTGGCGTGATTAATTTCGTCCCATTACACACTATTTGGGGGTTTTAATGTTGATTGCGATGGTCGAATAGTTAAATCACTCCATACCGCATATCAACTCTTATAAGGATACCGTTGTGTTCCAAAACAACCTACTGAATTACAATTACATAGAATAAAAAAGGGTTATTTTGAAAGAAACTCACTATATGATCCATATGTGCTTAATTGAAAAACCCGTGATTGTAACCTCATTCTGTCAGAGGATACATGCATCTTTTCAAATTAGTTATTATTTGTACTTATGGTTTTAACCTATGATTTCAACACAACATGGTTAAGAACAAAGGAAAGGAAGATGCAAAAGGAGAAACCTCATCTAGAAAAAATCAGAAACTATAGTCCTTACCAGCATTCTATTGCCAGGGCAAATAAATTTACCTTTGATCGATTTATCAAATCTCGTCTCATAGAGCCATACGGGATAGACATCTATTTGGGATCAATAGGGTGGGATAACGTCCTTTACTTAGGAGGAGAAATACAATATGACCTTGTTAATCAATTCTTGAATTCTTGTCATAATACTCAAGATGATCCTCCGTTGATAAGCATCAATTACATAAACCAAACCAAGGAGATCACTCCTTTGATGCTGGGACAACTTCTGAATCTTCTAGTCACACATACCTCACCAACTGGTTGTTGCTTAAATGATCCAGGTGTTTAGAAAGAAGTGACCAGAACACTGTGTGTTGACTCAATGATTCCCAGAAACAGAAGAAACTACCTATCTTCATTGCATCTGGACTCTACCACAAAAGTGTTTCACGATATACTGAGTACCAATGCATATCCTTGTGAAGTTTCTGGAGATATGCTCTCACCAGTTGTTCTAAATACCCTATGTGATATCTATCGGAGAATTGAAATATGTCTACCCACTCTAATTTTGAAACAATTAACTCAAGTTGTCAAAGGTATTCACCACACAATCCTTCCTTTTTCAAGCGTCATCTGCAAACTCTCCAAGTTTCTAACACTGCCACCTACTCGTGATACAATATATCCTGCAGTGTACTTTACCAAGAAAACTCTACTCCAGTTAAAAGTAGTTAAAGCCAATCATGAATGCAAGGGTGAATATGTTCAAGAAAATCCCATGGCCTCTGCTTGGGGTTCATGTCGCAACCCAATGCCAGCTCCAAGTCAAAATGATCTTGTTCGTCAACTCCTTTAAGGGCAGTCAAATATAGAAGCTCGCCTCCGACAGTACGAAAATCGGCTCTCCGAGATTGAACTGCGTCTTGACGCTATTCAACATACTAGAGAGTATATCACAAAATTGCTTCTGTCTAGTCGTCCTTATATTCCTCCGTATGAGGGTGGATCTTCTAAATGACCATGGTTCTTGTGTTGTTGCTGAATCATAATATATATATATATATATATATATATATATATATATATATATATTTGGATGATTATGCCCTTAAGGTTCTGTTCTTTTTGGATTATGAATGGTACTACCCAAGCTTGGGGTAGTAATTTTGGATGCATTTATGATGATACCTTTATGTTCATGTCAGTGGTTCTGTTTCATGATTATATATTCTTTCTCACATGGGATTGTTACATAATGTTTATATATTCTCTGCTATTGCATTCTAAATTTATGTGACTTGTATGTTCTCTCTCTCTCTAACCTGCGTTTTATCATATATATGGTTATTGGCTTACTTCTTAGTAAATCCTTTGCCAATGACTAACAAAAAGGGGGAGAAGAAACCTATCCACCCACCAAAACACTCCGTTATTTTCTGCAGAATACAGGTTAATCATGGAAGAAACTACGGGGGAGCAACATTAGTGCGTTACATGTCTAATCTTGTGTTTGAGTTGTAATTTGATACATTGATATGTAATCTTCTATTGTTTTGGTATGTCATTAGTATGGACCATGACAATGTCCTAGGATAGGTTTTTTTTGTCATGTAATTGACAAAGGGGGAGATTGTTAGTGCACTCATCTTGCACATATATTTATCAATCATGTGACTAGTTGTATCATGTAGTCGGATGAGTTCTTGGCAAATAAAGACCAACGACACAACTATAGTAGAAGCCCAAGCTACAAAATTAGAATCCAAAGAAACTTCTACGATCTGGATCTTACCTATAGATGATCCTAACCCAAATAGGAAAACCCACTTAGGTCATCTATTCAAGCCAATTCTAAGTTCATATTTTCTATCATTTAGTCTTGGCTTTAGGAAGTTTCAAGTTGTTGAATGATTTAAAGGACAAGAATTTAGAACAGGAAAATCTGTCCACATTCGGTGGGAAAAGGTGCCACCAAATGGCACCTTCCGTAGCACTGAAGATACCTTCGGCATTACCGAAAGTGCCCAAAACGTTCCAGCAACTTTCAAAGAAAATTCAGTACCATCGACTGAAATTTTGGTACCACCGACTCCTACAAATGAACAACTTTCGGTACCACCGAAAGTGGCAAAAAATCATCCAGCAACTTTAGGATCTAATTCAGTAGCACCGAGTGACATTTCGGTACCACTGAGTATATTTCGGTACTACTGAATGTTCACTCAGTAGCACCAAAAACTAGCCATTATAGATCCGTTGGGCCCTTTTCTCTATAAATATAGGACCCATAACTTTGTGTAGGGGTGCACATTTAACCGGTAGAGCCATGGAACCGGATCGGAACCGACCAAATGGTCCGGTTCTAGAGTGCACCGGTTCCGGTTCCGGTTCCAAAAATCAAAGAACCGGTTACATCGGTTCGGTTCTCAGTTTGGGGGTATGTAGAACCGAACCGAACTGTGAACCGATCCGTAGAACCAAACCGTGGATCCGATCCGTAGAACCGAATCATGGAACCGAACCTGGAACCGAACTTGGAACCGAATCAAGAACCCTTTGATTGTTTCCATATTTGACTCGTGAATATTTATGGTTTATAATGCACCATTTAATTATTTTCATAAATGTATTTTTGCACACCTTATACAATATTTAAACCATTCATCAAATGGACCACAACATGGATGGACATGGGCTTGCAATTGGGCTGGATTATAAAAAGCCCAGAACTGTGGAACCGATCCGGAACCAAACTGGTTTTAACGGTTTGGTTTTAGGGTGCCAACGGTCCGGTTCCAGTTCCAAATATCCTAGAACCATTAGAAACGGTTCGGTTCCGGTTTCACCCTAGAACCGGACCAAACCAACCCGTGTGCACCCCTAACTTTGTGGAAAGTGTGGATTTAGGCATTTCAGAGTCCCTAGGTTGTCCTAAGCTCTAATCACTTATCCTAGACTCTATCCACATGAGATTCATGTTCATTTCATTATGATTCATCATCTCAATGAGAAATCAAAGCTCACTTTAATGAAGAACATGATCTCAGGCCTTCACTAGAGTATTGAGACCAAACCTACAGGTATATCCTTAGTCTCAACCATACTCTAGTGCATCCATCAATTGAATCTCTTAGGAAATCTATTCATAACTTTTGTTAGAGATTCAACCAACTCACATTGTCTTAGCTACCTTAATAGGAACATTATATGTAAGGTTCTTAATCGCGAAGCTGACACAACAGGTAAACTACAGTATAACGATCGGGGGAGCATCAGGGAGCTGATTCAAGCACGAAAGAGCAAAGATCAAGCAACCTAAGATAAGCTATAAAAGAGGACTTATTCCGACAAGTAAGTGTCATTATTACGAGTCCAAAAGTTTAGTCTATGTCCTCGTGTAGGATTGAGGATAAGAGTTTGCTATCCACAAACTCGATTAGGTTCTTAGTGTGGGACCTTGGCCGGTAGGTCTAAACGTAGGTGCCTTGTGTAGGACCTTGGCCGGTGGGTCTAAACTTAGGTGCCTTGTGTGGGACCTTGGCTGGTGGGCCTAAACGTAGGTGCCTAGTATGAGACCTTGGACGGTGGGCCTAAACATAGGTGCCTAGTGTGGGACTTTGGCCGTGGGGCTAAACGTAGGTTCTTAGTGTAGGACCTTTGCTCGTGTGTAGAGCATAAATTGTTTAGTCCTTTGTGTAGGGCTGTAAAAGTTAATAGTGAACCTGATTTAAAACCATTGATAGTGAAATCCAACACACTCTAGGTGAGAGTGTGGTTGTCGGGAGTGGAGTAGGCAAGTAGCCGAACCACTATATATGCTTGTGTTTAGAATTATCATTTACGCATTTATTTAATCATGATTATTTAAGTTTAAATGCTTGATTGTTTATGCATGATTAGATGTATGCTTAAGATTGATAGGTAACACATTCCGCACACAAGTTCACAATACTATAGGCTAATTATTTTATTTGTATATCTTGAGTAGCCTTTAGATTGGACCCTCTATTAGCCTGAAAGCCTTTAGAGTTATATTGCCTTACTTGCTTTAAACTGAAAGATTGTTTAAATTAGGCAATTAGGAGTTTTTAAATAGGCATAATAATTGAAAAGTCCTATTCACCCCCCTTTAGGATCTTGTCTCATATTCATACTTCAGTATCAGCAGTATAAACCACAATTTCAAACTCAACAAAGAGGAGTGACAATGGCCAACTCAACAAGGAGGAGAGTAGCAAGGGCTAACTTAACAAAATTGGTAAAGGCAAGGGCAAGGCTTGTATCCATCGCCTTATAAAAATAATGAAGATCACTCGTAATTAGCATCATACCATAATTCCTAAGGATAAATAATTGTTGGTAGTAAATAAACAACGATAGGGAGAGAATCATAACATTATGAAAGCATGTAAAGGGCAAGATAATTCGCATCAACTTAAATTAATGTAAGCTTAAAGGAAAAACTTTCACCTCTGATGTCGGATCTTCCCTCAAGTGTTGTTATAGCTCTGTGTATACGCCATATGATTGAATTCTAACATTATTTTAAACAATTCATGGGATTAGATCACCACATTAGATGACTCTATTAGGTAAGATCATGGGTTAGGATTTTGCCTAAGATCTAAGTTTAGGCTTAGAGTGGTGATGATTTTAGACATGAACCTATTATAGGGTTATTAGCATATGAGTGACTTACCCTAACCTCAATCAGTAAAACTCGAAATTAAGCAAAATTCACCTGTTGAGTTGACCCAAATTAGCCGGTCGACTCGCTGAGTCACCTCAAGTCACCTCGGTTCGACTCTTCCTCTTTTCTTTCTTCTTCTTTTCACTTCTTTTATTTTCTTCCTTTCTTTCTTTCTTCTTTCCTACTCCAGGATACGTCCAGCAGGGGACTGGAATTCAACACAACTTGGTTTGACTCAGTGAGTCACACCGTCCTCTCAACTTTCCTCCCTCTCTCTCTCTCTCTCTCTCTCTCTTTTCTTTCTTTCTTGTTTCTCTCTTTTTCTCTCTCCTTGCATGAAGTCTAATGTTCCCTTTTCTTTTCTTAGCGGGGGATTTTATAGCCTTTTGCCCCTATGAAAAGGCAAGTTCCGGATCGGACGAAAACTTGTTCTCCACACTGTGTTTACGCGTAACGTTTTGTTATTGTCTGCGTGTGGGTCTGGACTACACTTCTTTCGTTGCATTAGATCCGATCGATCAGTTGGGACAGATTTCTTTGATGGAGTGCCTTCTGGCGAACATCCCCGATCTTCTTCTTAATCATCTGTTCTTGTCTCTATCGCCCTGTGCTTGATCGAGCAGGTGGACGCTGTTTTAACGGTAGATTGATCCACAGTTTCCCTTGATTTGGATCTTTCTTTTCGGACGATTTGCAATGGCCTTCCGATGACCACTGGCCCACTGGTTCTCAATCTGATCGCGTCATTATCTCACGAACACAACGTTTCGAAGTTTTCGAAGTTGTGGTTAGTGCAAGGGAAAAACAGCAGAATGCCATATTCAACTCCTCCTAGTGTTCCCTTCGGACGACTTGGGTGGAATTGGAATCCCACTCTCTAGGGTTTTGATGGTCCAGATTAGTGGGACTGCCGGTGTAGAAATCGTGGAAGGGGCTCTGTTTTAGATCGCTGGTTTGTGCGGCGTTTGTTCAGACGGATTGGCGTATCCTATACAGCCTCTCTGTGTCGAGGGTCATTGAGCTCTCTGGTCGTGGGATAGAGTTGAGTCCAATGGATGACTCGGATCCGATCACAAGGTTGTGATGGTGGTCCCATTCGTTTCCGCGGACTGTTGCTTGATGGTAGCTTGAAAGCCATCGCGTGGAGTGCGGGAGGGAACTTCTTCTTCTTCTATATTTTTTTTCAGGAGAGTTCGGTCAAACATGGTTTGATCGGTCTCTTTGTTTGGGTGCGTCGTGAGTGCACTTAGTTCATGTGGATGCCATCCTATTTTCGGGTTCCTACAGGTTGTCCTTACTGAATCCACTTCGTTCGTCTGATTATTTGATGTGTGTGGATCTTCGAGTTCTAGAATGGGGCTGATTTGACATTCACATGGTCCTAATTCATTATTCTTGGGTTTTAATTGCGGATTTCTCTGGTGATTTGAGAGTCGGGTCTCTTTTAAGTTTGACTGTTCACGTAACTAACAGTTTGTAGTTTGCTTTAAGGTGGTTTTGGGGTTATTTGCTTTTATTTGTGTTGGGAGGATAAATCATTACGGATAAAGAGTTATTTGCCAATTTATTTAAGGAAAGATACATATGTCAAGTCACATGATAGATGGTCTTGTCTTAAAATCAACGGTCAGATGGTTTGAGCTATGAAGAGACTATTCTCAACAGTTAGATTTGTGTTGGGGAATAGATGTAAGGTTGGGTTAGCTAAATTGGTACCATACACATGTACATAATAAGTTAAATTCTATGGTAACACTCGAGAACTTTTAATGCTCAGGTATTGAAAAGTTCGGGGTGTTACAATCTACCTCCCTTAAATAAAATTTCGCCCTTGAAATTTAATTACTTCTATTATTTATATTGATTTATTGTGTTCAAGTTTTCACTGTGGTCTTCATGAGATAGATATATATGTCTAGGCATGCCTTGAATTGGCTACTTAAAATCGGAACACTATAATCATCTAACCCCCTTAAATAAGAATTTCAACCCCGAGATTTGGTAATTGGATTAAACTGCTTATGCCTTGCCTAAGTATGGTTTCTAAATCCATGGTCCTCGATAAAAAATCTTCTTCTTGCCATAAAGCATCCTAGGTTTCATAAAGGATAGGCCAAATCATCCATTCATTGTTGAACCTAAGCTTTAGTGTATCCTTTATATGAACGGTTGTAAATTCCAAAAATCATTTTCATATTGACAGCCTGTTAATCCCAGAATTTTAATTTCCGATCCATACGTTCGATTTATTCGAAATTTGGAGCCTAAGCCCCTGACACTCCAGAAAATTTTACGAGGCAAGATTCTATGGTTTGTGGTTTGAGGGGTCTTTCACCTTTGCGAGGTATATAAAAGCTTGCTGTCTAGCAGCAATTTTTACTGATTTTTGCTATTGTCGGATTTTTATGTAATTTTGTACAAATTCAATCGCAATGAAATTTTAGAGGAAGGTTGATGGAGGCCTAAGTGATCTATTGAAAATTTTTTAAAATTTTTGGATATATCTTCTTTCTGTAACTAGTGGAGATTTCACAGTATGTCAGAATTTTTCTAAAATAGTCAAAGATTTTGGGAAAATTAGAAAATCTCTATTCCCTTAAGGAAAATTTGTTCTTCTTGATTGTGACTCTATTTAAGGATGACTTTTTAGTTCATAATAAGTTTATTCCGAATTATGGGAATTTATTCTGGTGGTACCTAGATTCGTAGTTTCTAAATTCCACGTTTAGCTTAATATTTCCAATGGGGAACCTGAATATGGGTTTCTAATTCCTCAACTTCCTAGTTCCTTCGGGAATTCATTTGAGTATATGTATCTAACTCATTATATGTCCTAATCGCGTAAAGCTTATGGTGGTCCACTCCCTCAGGCCCAGTTAATCTCATTCTCGTGCTCTTATACCAACTGTAACATCAAGAATTTTCACGGCCAGAGTTTATACCCGTGCCTGAGAAAACCGGGTGTTAAAAATCACACCTTTTTTTTATTTAGATCACATTTAGTTACATTCATGAGAATAAAATCAACTGTATTTATTATTTCATTTGAGTAAAAGAATTCAATAAATAATCAAATGTCCTCTCAATGGGAGCTTATTACATTTATCGAGTTTACAGCGGAAGTATAAAACTAATTCATAAGACTATATTCCTATTCTTTCGGTATAATCTTCCATAGGGAGATGGTACTCTATGTCTTCAATTTATACATCACCTGCATCATTTGTATGGTTGGAGAGGGTCAATGCCCTACTCATAGTGATGGTTATCCTTTAAGATTAACAATAATTTAAGATATTCATAAAATTAATGTAAGGGTTCTGATACATCTCGTACTCCACCACTACGAGAGGTATCAATATACGCAACCAATATGTATATGAATGCATGCCTAGCAAAGTGTCTGCGGCGTATCATACGTAGTGATCATCACAATGTGGAATATAATTTATAGAAAACCCGACTCGCCCCGAATTCCATAACTACGGAGATTCACTGTCGTATCCAACGTTAACGTGGATTTGTACGAACATCTCAAGGCGACACAACAACGCGATTGAGGGATTTACGTAACACGATGTGTTCATGGAGTGACTATTTGCGACATCCAATCCGGAAAAGTGATGTAACACGTATGACGATTTACTTACATCGATTGTGCACCAAGCCAACCAATCTACAGAATTACATGCCGACTGTAAGACCTGTACCCTAGTCCGTACCGTTTCGTATGCGTCCACGGTCCTTCCGATAGAATTTCGGCACTTATCGACTCGTATCCGACGTTGCGCGTGATCTTAAGCCGAGTCCTGCCTACCGAAGGCGGCTCGATCCGAAACTCGTACCTTGGCGACCTCGTCGTCGCCGCGGTTCTAACGCCGCAACTCGCGCACCGATCAGATACCCAAGGTAGAAGATGTCGGTCTGCGTTTATTTCGAAGAAACACCGCACATTGTGAATTACGAGGGAATCTCTACGAGATGTCCCATCAAATCATGACAAGTACACACCATGTCATGTGAACATGCAACCCATCCCTGCTTTTTTAAAAGTCAATATTCTCTTTTCCCTCACCATACCACTTTTTACAATTTTCAAACCAAACCATACCACTTTTTTACAACATTTCAAACTCTCCCATGCCACCCCATCTTCCTTACATCATCATCCCATCCATATCTCTCTCTCTCTCTCTCTCTCTCTCTCTCTCTATTTCTCAAAATCTCTCTCAAGCAACATCATACGTCCAAGCTCTCTCCCTCTCCCCAAACACCAAGTGTGGCCCACCCTCTCATCTCTCATCCCCACCATCAAACTCCCATCTACCTCTATCAAATTCATAGGCAAGGAGCTAAGAAGGCTAAGGGACCAAGGAGGAGTGCAAGAGGTGCGTGATCCACCATTAAATTTCTTTTCTTAGGGCCACTTGTTGGTGGGACCCGCTTTTGATGTATGAATTGTATCATGTGGGGCCCATAGTGGCGGGGCCCCACCATCACCGTCTTTTGTCTCTTATCTCTTTCTCTATCTCTCTCTTTCTTTCTTTTCCCCTTGAATGTTGTGGGCCCCACCAAATTATGTTAAATCCACTCCATCCATCAGACGGTGTGGTCCACCGCATTTCAGGTGAAATCCACCCTTCATATATACATATATATATATGTATGTAGTAGTATATTATATTATATTATTATAATATTATTAATATATATATATATATAAATATGCATGGTGGGCCACGTGCATGTGGGACCCACCATGAGGCCTGTGTGTATACCGTCCAGCGTCCAGAGACGCTGGACGTGAAGGTGGCTAGCATGGAGTGTTGTGTACTGACATGGGTGTGTACTTACAAGCTAACTTAAAAAAAAAAATTTGCTTTTGGGGTGGGCTGCTCATGCAAGCCCCACCTTGATGTATGAGGCTGATCCACGCTGTCCATTCTGTTCTCCAGATCACTTTAGGCGTTGAGCCGAAAAATGAAGCTGATCTGATTTTCTGGCGGGCCGTGGGATTGAGAATGCTTGTAGTTTTTTGTTAAAACATGGGAAAATGATTAGTGGGGTCCACCAGAAGCTTGGACCCACCTGAAACTTGGTTTGGACCCCTAATTTGGTGGGACACAGACAATGGACGGGATGGATCTAGTTAACGTGGGTCCCATCTAGAAAAAAAAGAAAAAGCAGCGCTGCTGCTGCTGCTGCAGACGTAGGCAGCGCCTGCGCTGCATGGGTGACGGGCGGATGGGCTGGGCCGTAACCATGATGCGTTTCGACCATCAACACCGTGCATTTGATGGCTCCCCTTTAAATATGGGTTGTCCCCAAAAATCAGCCGCATACGGAACTCAGGTGGGCCATATCATCTAAAATCATGTGAAGACATGCCTAAACATATAAAAACACTGGGTGAGGCCTACCTGATGTTTGGATGTGGCTGAAACTTGGTCTGAACCCTCAGCCAGGTGGGACACACATAATGGGCGGGCTAGATTTGTGAACCATATTACAGTGGGCTCCCTGACCGTGGGCCTAGGTCACGTGTGACCTTATAAACAGATTTGATGGTAAATGAATATCACGGTGGGCCTTGGTCTGCGTGACCGTGTGAACAGGTTTGATGGAAAATAAATATCACGATGGGCCCTGGTCTGCGTGATCATGTGAACAGGTTTGATGGAAAATAAATATCACGGTGGGCCCTGGTCCCATGACCTTATGAATAGGATGGATTTCAAATAAACATTACAGTGGGCCCCTAGGTCTGTGTGACCTCATCAACAGGTGGATGGAAAATAAATATTATGGTGGGCCCCCTATTCATGTGACCTTATCAACAGATTGGATAGGAAAATAAACATTTGGTGGGCGTCACATGAGGCTCACTTTGGTAAATATGGGCCCATGTATTTAGGCCCATCTTGATGTATTTTTAGGCTCATTATGGAGGCCCACTTAGATGCATAATAGGCTGATGTGTTTAGGCCCATCTCGATGTATTTTTAGGCCCATTATTGAGGCCCACTTTGGTATATATGGGCCATGCATTTAGGCCCATCTTGGCATGTATATGGGCCCAATATTGAGGCCCACTTTGATGTATATGAGGCCCATATAATTAGGCCCACCTTGTTATATTTGAGACCCATGTTATGTGACTAATGTAATATATGCAAAGCCCATGGGTTATGGCCCATTGCAATGTACGTAAGGCCCGTTGGTGCGGTCCAATTACACGGCCCACTTGATGAATATAAGCCCCATATGATACGGCCCAATTGATGTACTCAAGGCTCAATCAGGTGCAATTAGGTCCATTGCAATGCGTGATCCCTCCGTGGTGTAGATAATGATGTTTATAATAAGTAGTGTATTGGAAACAATGTTGGTTTGACGTCCACATTGTACGAGTAATGTTGGTTAAATGTCCACCTTATAACTCTCCCTGAGGCCACTGATAGGCCCGTATCTGTTTCATGTAGGCCATCTAGGCCCATCTTCAATGAGAGGATAGTTTATTGCTTTATAACATGTTTAGCATAGCCCCATAATTCATGATCATACGCATCATATGTATGCTTGAGATGAGGAGTGTTTAATCAAAACATATGCCTTTGGGCAGACTGATTACGGGCTCCCGATAGGCGGAGTTGCCCTACATGAGTACATGATATACGCAGGACTGTTGCATGACTAGTAATGTGACTTATGCACTTGCATTATGTGATTGCAGTTATTGTAAGCTCTACCGACATCAGGGCCATAACCTCCACAGACACATTGTGGGTGGCTAGATTGGATATCGAAAATGTTTGGTTCTAGCATACGGGCGCCATAGATGTCCTTGGGTGAAAATCCCTAAACCCGATGGTACCAGAAGATGACTCCAACATCGAGACCGAGTGGATATATGAGCGCACGAGGGCCGAATACCAGGAGGCCGCGTCTCCCACTGTGTCGTGGTCGGTTGGAAAGGGGTGTGGCCTTACTCGCCCGAGGGTAGGGGCAATACTGGGCTGAGTCTGACCAGCTCGTGAATGGGTTCACTATTGACGTGCCAGATGGGTATTGGCAGACTATTGGCCAGGCGGATAGTGAGGTTTCTTACGCTCGCTTGGACTGTGCGGCTGGAGAGCGACAGTGCCATTTGGAGTGTACTAAACCCCGGTGATTATCCAGACTAAGAACTGTATTGACATGAGGATTTGGATGAGGATTGGCATGCTTGAGCTGCATCTTGCATCGCATGGTCTTGGTATGGCTGATTGCATTCATATCTTGTTCTATATAGCCTTGGTACGGCTGGTTGCATTTACGTACTCATCAGCACTATTCCGTATTACTCTGACCTTGCATTCTGAGCACGCTCATATTACGCACACACTTACACCACCCTCTAAGCTTTCCATAAGCTTATGCACGATTGATGCGTGCAGGTGACGCCAGGTCACAGCCGTAGCTTTGCCGCAATTAGAGCGTGCAGTCGAGCTTTTGAAGTTTTGATATTACCACTATCTTGTATTTCCCTTTATACGCACTGTATTCAAAGTTTTTGATCATAGTGGATTTTGTGATGGTGTTCTTGTGGTTATTGTTCGTGGGTTATGCTTAGTTATGCTCATTACGAATCAAATTGGTATTGGAAATTCTCCTCGTAGCATCCCAGGATCGGAACCTGGTGTATGGGTGTTGGGAGCCGAGAATGGGGTACTACGGAGGCTGTCGGCGCCGGATTCTGCGATCGAAAATTTTGTGAGCCCGATTTCCGAGTTCGGCGCATGACACCGACCAAGAGGGCCATTACCTGTAACGCATTATGTCCACGATAAATATTGAGTTACTAGTTGTGATACTTCTAACACATCACTTGCATTGATAAAGAGATCTAATTATATGTTCTTGTCTCTATTGCCCTGCGCTTAATTGAGCAGGTGGACGTTGTTTTAACAGTAGATTGATCCACAGTTTCCCTTGATTTGGAACTTTCTTTTCGGATGGTTTGTAGTGGCCTTCCGACGACCCCTGGCCCACTAGTTCTCGGTCTGATCGCATTATTATCTCGCGAACACAACACTTCGATGTTTTCGGAGTTGCGGTTCGCACAAGGGAAAAACGGCGGAATGCCATATTCAACTCCTCCTGGCGTTCCCTTCAGACGGCTTGGGTGGAATCGGAATCCCACTCTTCAAGGTTTTGACGGTCCATATCAGTGGGACTGTTGGTGTAGAAATCATGGAAAGGGCTCTGTTTTAGATTGCTGGTTTGTGTGGCATTTGTTTGGACGGATTGGCGTATCCTATACAGCCTCTTTGCGTCGAGGGTCATTGAGCTCTCTGGTTGTGGGAGAGAGTTGAGTCCAGTGGACGGCTCGGATCCGATTGCAAGGTTGTGATGGTGGGTCCCATTCGTTTCCGCGGACCGTTGCTTGATGGTAACTTGAAAGTCGTCGTGTGGAGTGTGGGAGGGAACTTTTTTTGTTTTTTCCGGTAGAGTCCGGTGAAACATGGTTTGATCGGTCTCTTTGTTTGGGTGCATCGTGAGTGCACTTAGTTCGTGTGCATGCCATCCTATTTCCGGGTTCCTACAGGTTGTCCTTGCTGAATCCACTCCGTTCATCTGTTTATTTGATGTGTGTGGGTCTTCGAGTTATAGAATGGGGCTGGTTTGAGATTCATATGGTCCTATTTCATTATTCTTGGGTTTTAATTGTGGATTTCTCTGGTGATTTGAGAGCCGGATCTCTTCTAAGTCTGACCGTTCACGTAACTAACGGTTTGCAGTTTGTTTTAAGGTGGTTTTGGGGTTATTTGCTTCATTTGTGTTGGGAGGAGAAATCATTACGGATAAAGAGTTATTTGCCAATTTATTTAAGGAAAGATACATATGTCAAGTCACATGATAGATGGTCTTGTCTTAAAATTGTTCACTCCCCAAGTATAGGGTTGTGATGTAGTAATAAATTCAGTGAGATCGAGGTCGAATCCACAGGGACTGAAACCTGTACGTAATCTGAAACTAAGTAGAACTAGAATTAGACTAAGATGAAATCTAAATCGAGTGTAAAGAAGAATAATGATGAAATAATTATCTAAAACTTAAAGAATTCAGGGAAAGGACACTAGGGATTCAGAGGATCCACTTGTAGAGATCAGGGAGATCTTATGCTTATTTTAAGAATTCAACTGGACTTAGAGTCCTATCTTCATCTAGTTGAAGGGTGTAACCATCAAACTAAACTTCCTTTGATATAGTTTTCAAGAGATGAAAAGTATATAAATTTGAATGGATTCCATCACCAAACCATGCCCATTCTTCCAGCTTTTGATGACTTTCCCGCTAAGGAGGGGAATCAGTTCTTCACCTTTAAGGAGCAAACCTGTGGTGAAGATTGTACACCCAACCCTTTTCACATATCATCCATGGGGAATTAAATCTACACTTGTAGGGAGCAAACCTATGGTGAAGATTATTCGCCCAACCCTTTCCGCAGGCAGCTATCTTGTAGCTGGATACTTTCTTTTTTCTTTCATTCTTCTTATTGAACAGGATGGATAAATTTCCTAGGTTGGTTCCTTATATACTTAGTGATTACCAAGTTAACCCCTCAATATCAAACTGAAAACTTAATGTGAAAGTGAGATGTGACATGTGAAATCATGACTCAATCAATGTTTACAACTTCTAATTCTGGATTAACAATTCAAACTTAACTGTGAAATTTAATAGATAACTGAATTTAAGAGTCGTAAATTACCAACATCGCTTATCTTGTAATTCTAAATCCAAGATGGTCGACAAAATCACTTTGAATTCACAAGAAATTCTAGAAAAATTTTGAAAAATTTTCACAAATTTTGCTCAAGACCAAGAAAACACTGATTAGGTAACATAATCTCCCGGCATTCTGGTTGTCATTCAGGCCATTTAAGCTTCACCGTCGGTGAGAAGCCCACGAGATATTCCACTCCATCGTCCGTCCTGCATTGGTCGGTTGAAGACGTGTTTGTGTGTACATGGGGCGAAAAGGCGACCTTGTCGAGGGTTTTAGCTACCCCCTTGATGCAATGGACGGTTCAGATTATCGAACCAGATGATGAGTGGGGCCCACAACGCAGATCAGCGTTGAACGGCGTAAACGCTGTTGCGTTTTTTGATTTTGGAAGAAGAAGCCGGTCAAGAGTCGGTTTGACCGACTCTTCATTGCTGTGCACGGCTAGGGCACTTGTGCACTATGCACACTCATGGTCAAGTGGGGTCCACTATGCTGTTTTCGAGAAATCCTCTCCGTCTATCCGTTTTGTCAGCTCATTTAAACGGTTGAGACCAAAACTAGAGCATATCCAGATATTAGGTGGGCCCCACTTAAGGATTTAAGGGGCTGATTTGTCCGTTGGGCCACTCCACAGTGATCCAATGGCTGATTTTTGATGTGTATGGTTAATTTATGGTCCTCAGGCCATATATAGAGTTTCGAGCTGAACGGATGGTGGGAACCCTGTGATCTTGCATTCTGGACGTCTTTCGGGCCACTTGAGCTTCAGTTTCTTGATTTTCTCAGATCTATGGCCTGTAAATTTGTCGATCTTAGTCCTCTGGGGTTCCGTAACTTGCCTTGGTGAATCTTGAGTGTTAAAACCATACTTTTAATACCCATTTTCAGTTCAAGCTCATAAAGACACCCTACATCACAAACACGATTAAATCGGGCTGTTAAATAGTATCATGTTCGTAAATCCAGACAATAATTGGGGTCTGATATGCAATATTTGACCCTCAACAAAAATCAACGGTCAGACGACTTGATTTATAAATGGAGACTATTCTCAACGGGCAGATTCGCATTGGGGAATAGATGTAAGGTTAGGTCGACTAAATTGGTACTATACACATATACATAATAGATTAAATTCTATGGTAACACTTGAGAACTTTCAATACTCGTGTATTGAAAAGTTTAGAATGTTACATTAGGGAATTGATTCGAGCATGAACAAACTCGGCTCGATTTTATTCGAGCTAAGCTTATTGGCGCTTAGCCTTGATAGGTATATTGCTAGTCGAGTCGAAGCGAGCTTAACCGAGTTGATTTGAGCAAGTTTCTCAAACTAGCTCAACATGTGTTCAGCTCTACATGCCTGGCACGCTGTCACAGCATGGTGTGGCCGCTGTGCTATTTATTTGCCATTGAACATGTTAATTAGATGACTCGAATTTGGATGGAAGAAAAATACAAAGATTAGTTTAATCCAAATCATTTTGGGCCCACCACAAGGTGGTCAAGCAGATGAACGGAGTGGATCTGCACGCATAGACCCACGAGCCAAAAATAAAATTTAAAAAATTTTAAAAAATAAAAATAAAAAACAAAAAAGGGAAGAACCATCTCGACGCTGGACGCTAGCGTCAGAGACGCCTGCAGTACCAGCGTCCAGGACGCTGCCTTATCGGAAGTGGAGTGGGTCTCCACTCGTGAGGCCATGTTTATGTATTTGTATAATCCACACCGTCCATCTAGTTTTCCATATCATTTTAGGGCTGTGGAAATTTTTTGAGATATTTCCAGATCTCGAGTGGGTCACATCATAGAAAAGAAAACAGTAGTGATGATGATACCACTGTTGAAACTTCCCAAGGCTCACTGTGATGTGTTTGTGTTACCGAAATTATCCAAGATTGGACTTCTTGGGTACATAGAGAGCTGGTCTACTTGATGAAAGGAACGGACCATCTCAATGGGGGTCATTCAAATAAGAAAAAGAAGGGACGCAGCGTAAATGGGCGCTCCTGTCCACTGGCGTGAAGGGCGAAAGCGGGGTCCCACTCGTGGCACCCACCATGACATGTATGTATCATCCACACGGTCCGTCCACTATTACAGATTATTTTAAGGCCTGGGACCAAAAATGAAGAAGATCCAAATCTTTGGTGACCCACACCACAAGGATAGAGGGCCAGGGGCGCTGCCCCTTCATGCAGCCAGCAAGTGAGCCACTCGTGGCACACCGTGGGTATCTGTTTAATCCACGCCATTCATCTTCTTTATCAGATCATTTAAACCCATTGGCCCAGAAATGAGTCAGATCTGACACCCAGATGGGCCGCATTAGAGGAAACAGTGAGTATTGAGTACCTACCATTGAAATTTATTGGGCCTACTACAATGTTTATTTTGGCACGTAACCAGGGGTCGTGGGGCCCACTGAGGAGTCCCACCATGATGTACACACCTCAGTCTAAGTAGCCCACCATTTTAGCAACCGGAAAGGCCAACCGGCCTTGGTGGTCCAACCATGTTGGAACAGCCCAGCATCCTTGGCAGGAAACACTATTGGCATTGTGTTATTGTATTATTGGGCTGGTCATGCACGTCAGGTCAAGAGCTTTCCTTACTTCTTGAGATACATGGATTTACCCAAGTGGTCCACCCAATCCGATTACAAAATGGGCCACAGGCCCTTCTGGGCCAAATCCAAACATCTGGTGGAGCAACACGGCTAAGTACTAACAGCTTACTATCCAGCATGTTGTACCACGTTGTGGGGCCCGTTTTGGGGTCCCACCTTGGGGTCTTTACTGTATCCACACAGCCCATCCATTTGGAAAATCGTTTTAGGGTATGGGTCAAACCGTGGTGATTGAAAGCCTTACATTGAAGCTTACTAGGCTCACTGTGAGGTGTTTAATTGTCATCCAACCAGTTCGTGGAGCTGAGGAACCCACCTTGATGAATATATATTACATATCTAGCTGCTCCAGCGGGTGGGGCTTGCTATGGTGGCCCACCTTGATTCTATATCCGAGGCCCTGCGGGCCACTGAAGGGCCACCATGATGTATTACTTTTATCCACACCGTCCATCTATTTTTCCATATCATTTTAAAATACTGTACCAAAAATAAGGTTGATACAAGGCTCAAGTGTACCACACCACAGGAAGTAGCAGTGCTAAGGACACCCACCATTGAAACCTTTTTAGGGTCTATGGTGTCATTTATTTTCCATCCAACCTATTGATATGGTCATATACACCTGGATGAAGTGAAAAAATAAATATCATCATGATGTGGTCCCTGATAATTTTTCAATGGCAGGAATTTAATCTACACTATGTGGTCCATTTAAAACTTTAATATGCTTGATTTATGGTCCAGTATTCTAAAATGATATGGAAAAATGTATGGACGGTATGGATAGAAGTAATACATCACGGTGGCCTCTCAGTGGCCCGCGGGGCCTCCACCTGTCCCGAGCTAGGAACAGGCAGGGGTAATACCTAATCCGCCCCCAACAGTGGGCCTGCCGTAGTAAATTGTGGAGCCCACAACAGTGTACGATGTTGTGGAAACGGCGTGCGCGAGCACGCTATTTACAAAAGCGTGTGTCACACGCTGTTGGGTCCACCGTGATGCTCGTGTTATATAGCATGCTATTTGTTCATTTTTTTTTTTTTTTGGACCATGAGCCCATACTTGTTGGGGTTTTTGGCCTGCGGAATCACACAGATCTAGATCTAGGATGGTAATCCAATGGCACCAAGCACACAAGAGAATATACAGATTTAACGTGGAAAACCCTTGCGGGAAAAAACCACGGCACAAAGCTACAGATCACCACTATGAAAGCATCAATTACAAAGAGAAAGGACTTACCCGATTCGAACAACCTCGAATCTCACCCTTGCTACACCCTTTAGAAACCCTGGAACCCCTTTAGAAAGCTTTTGCATACCCTAGAAACACCCTAGGAATGCCTATTTATAGTTTAGGAAACTTCCCTTTCGCATCTCAGTTGCGAAAGGACTCAAATCCGCAGTTTCGCGCAAAATCGCGGAACAAACTGCGTAACCTTCGACTAGTCGTAGCTAATCTTCGACTGGTCGTAGCCCACCTTCGGACCAGTCGTAGCTGACCTTCGACCAGTCCTGACTACAGTAAAAAACAGTAAAAACTCGCTGGACTTTGAGTCGTGCCAGGGCTCGAACCTACGACCGGTCGAGCACCTCCTACGACTAGTCGAAGCTTCCCACGACCGGTCGAACGACCTCAAAACCTTCCGATTTAAGACTTTTCTCAACAATCTCCACAAAGTCTTCAATCGTCAACCGTGTAGCTTCTTGACCTCTTCTCTTATCTCTGCTTCACATTATAGCTCAAGATCACACTCCGTCCTTCTTTTCCGCCATCGCCGAGCCCAGAGAAGTTTCACAGAACTTGAACTTCTTTACAGGAATTTCTTGTTGATCATGTCTGCCGGATCTAAATCCACATGCCCAACCACCTTTGCTCATGTCTTCACAAAAGAATGACGTAGTCTTCTTACCATCTCACCGCTACCCAATATTGCTTGCCGGGGTACTTGCTCACAACACTGATAGCCTATGAAATAACTGGTCTAATCCAGACCATGGCATACACTGCCCACCGCATTCGAATAAGGCTTATGAGATATCCTACTTTTCCTCATCCGTTTTGGGACATGTCCTGAGGAAAACTTGGGGAGAGATGCATAGGGAACGCTCTCCAGCTTTACCTGGCCCATCACATCCTGGATCAATACCTACACACAAGGTATTCCTCCTGTGATTACCAAAGCCTACTCCTCCTTCAGTCTCAACGCCGAGAACCATCTTTGCAGCCCCCCGATCCTCCATCCTGAATGTCCCACCATGAAGGAATCAAACCACTGCCTAGGCGACAGGTCGAACCATGACCTCCTGCAAAGTATTTTCTCAGCCCCTTTAACTTCGAACCGCTCTGGTTGCTTCATGTAGATCTGCTCTTCACTTTCCCTTACAGAAGTGCAGACTCCACATCCATCCTTCCAGCTCAAGATCACGTTGGCCAACCAGCGCCAAACACGGATCTAATAGACACCTGCTATACCGTCAGCGTGAATATCTCTGAGAAGCCAATCCCTTCTCTCTGAGCATAATCCTTCACTACCAACATCACCCTGTATCTATGCTGTATTCTCCTGAAGATCCACCTGCATCCAACCACTTTCCGGCCCACTAGAAGCTCCACCCACTCTCATATGTCGGTCTGGTACAACGAATCTATCACATCACCCATAGTCACCTTCCACTTCTCAGCACCAGGCTCACCTAGAGCCATCTGAATAAAAGATGAATCTTCTACGATATTGGAGTCGTCCATGTACCTCGCCGATATTCTGCGATCATGCCGTGTGATTCTTCTCACAGGTGGTCGCTCCACCTGCTTTGTATCCCTGTTCGCACGTCTCAGCCTTCCTGTCCTGCTCGCTCATGTGGCCATGCCCATCATGCCACACAAGTGCAGAGGTGGAATCCGCTACATCCACTGTAGCTCCACCTTTTGAAGTGCTCCCGATCAACCTATAAACATGATCGAGTCGTTGCGCTTTCATGACTACCCGTGCCCCCTTGGATACTGTAAGAGCACCATCAATACCTGTGTACTCGCATCCTTTTGCCTCAAGCACACCAAGAGAAATCAGATTCTTCTTCAAATCAGGAACGTGCCTCACATCTGTCAAGGTACGCTCCACCCAATCAAACATCCTGATGCGCACAGAACCAACAACCACAACATTACAGGCAATATCATTGCCCATAAATACATGTCCACCATCGCACTCCCTATATCTGGTGAACCAACTCCGATGAGGAGTCATGTGAAAAGATGCCCCTATGTCTAGCATCCACTCATCCTCATGATCATCGTATGACCGTTTGAGTGTAGACACAGATAAAACATCACATCACATCCACTCGATCCATCTGACGTGGCAACATTGGCCTCCGTGCATGAAGCCTCAGAATCTTCTTTCTTCGATTTAGGATTTTCACAATCCCTCTTCACATGTCCTTCCTTCCCACAATTCCAGCACTTTACCTTTCCTTTGCCCTTACCCCTGGATTTGGATCTAGAACCAGAAGAACCTGTACCTTGTTCAGAATTCCTACCCACTGTAAACAGTGCATCAGAAGACGTCCCCATGTCGCTGTTTAGTTGTCTCATAGCCTTCCCTTGAAGGGCCGAGATAACTGTATCAACACTCAGGGTTTTGTTCGTGCTGCACATAGTGTCCTTGAATGCCTCAAAAGACGCCGAGAGAGAATTCAGCAACATACATGCCTGTTCTTCATCTTTCATCACTTCCTCCATATCCAGCAATTTGCAAACCAATTTATTAAAGTTGCTGATGTGAGCCTCCAGATCTCTACCCTCTGCCATCTTAAAGTTATACCACTGCCGCTTCAAGTGCAGGCTATTTTCAGAGGACTTCTTCGCATAAACATCCTCTAACTTCGCCCATAACTTAGCCACAGTTTTCTCCCTCATGACATTGTAGAAAACCTCATCCGTGAGACAAACGGATCGATGATAATGCCTTCTTATCAAGAGTATTCCATTCATCATCAGTCATAGTGGACTTCCGCTCCTCAAGAGCACCATCCTCGTCTTGCTTGGTTAACAGGCTAATCATCTTAACCTTCCATAACTCAAAATTATTTTTTCCTGAGTATTTCTCAATATCATACCTAGCGCTTGCCATTATTACTAATCCCTCAGATTCAGATCTGTGCCCCAACCGATCGCTCTGATACCACTTGTTGGGGTTTTTGGCCTGCGGAATCACACAGATCTAGATCTAGGATGGTAATCCAATAGCACTAAGCACACAAGAGAATACATAGATTTAACGTGGAAAACCCTTATGGGAAAAAACCACGGCACAAAGTGACAGATCACCACTATGAAAGCATCAATTACAAAGAGAAAGGACTTACCCGATTCGAACAATCTCGAATCTCACCCTTGCTACACCCTTTAGAAACCCTGGAACTCCTTTAGAAAGCTTTTGCATACCCTAGAAAAACCCTAGGAATACCTATTTATAGTTTAGGAAACTTTCCTTTCGCATCCCAGTTGCGAAAGGACTCAAATCTGCAGTTTCGCGCAAAATCGCGGAACAAACTACGTAACCTTCGACTAGTCGTAGCTAATCTTCGACTGGTCGTAGCCCACCTTCGACCAGTCGTAGTTGACCTTCGACCAGTCTTGGCTACAGTAAAAAACAGCAAAAACTCGTTGGACTTTGAGTCGTGCCAGGGCTTGAACCTACGACCGTTGAGCGCCTCCTACGACTAGTCGAAGCTTCCCACGACCGGTCGAACGACCTCAAAACCTTTCGATTTAAGACTTTTCTCAACAATACTTAGGGAAAATTCTAATCTCGAATGTAATAGCGAGCATGTTGTTGGCCACCGTTGGAACATTTCTAGGGCCTACCGTAATGTTTTGTGCCTGTACCATTGGCCCACCTTTATGAACGGGTTGTATGTGCACCATGGCCATATCTTGATGTATGAATTGTATTCACGCCATGAAACCCACCTTATTATATGTATGGTATTGGCCCCATAGGCCTGTTTTAAAGTAAGGAACGTAGCCATGCTGTCCCACTTCGGGACCCATCCTTGATGTATGTGGGGCACGTCACTTGGGTCCCAACTTTGCTTATGATTTAGCCCATTTAGGTTTCATATATTGTGAATGATGCATTTCCCTTATCATGTAGTACAATGTTTTAAATTTGTGTTGTTACCACACTTCCTGGATTATTTATGTGGCATTACATTAGTGATTGGCGTATACTTGCTAAAGCATTTTCTTTACATCGATGTGACGCTTTCTTTAATTATGTACTTACTCTATGCTAGATGTAGTATTTTATCGTACTCCTGATTTAGCATTGCTCTTATGTTTGGTATAATACTTCTCTTATGCTTGATGTTTAGTATCTCATCTACATCATGTTTATGTGACTTGGATGATGGCTAATTCATGATTTTTTGCTCGCTTATACGTGGCAAGGCCGTATTGATGACTTTATAACTTGGGGCATTTTCAGGGGACCCATATTAGATGGGGCCGCCCCGTATGTATGTATGGCTTGCATGACATGGTTGCATGACTTAGATGATGGACTCATGTATTCACACATTGCATGATGCATTTATATCCACGCTCTAGCAACATCAGGGTTGTGACCACCACAGGATCATCGTGGTTGGCAACTTGAGTATGGATATCGAAAATCTGGTTACATTTACTAGGCATGTAAGATGTCCCTGGGTGAAAGTCCTTAAACCCTATGGGCCAACAGGATGCTCCAACGTCGAGACTGAGTGGATAACATGATCGCCTAAGTGCTAAATACCAATAGGCCGCGTCTCCCATTGCGTCGAGATCAGTTGGAAGGGGGTGTGACCTTATCCGCCTGGGTGAAAGGAGCTATAAGCTAGGTTGAGTCTGACCAACTCGTGAAATGAGTCCACTATTAGCGAGCTAGGTGGGGATTGACATATCACTAACGAGGTGGATAGTGAGGCCTCTTCCACGCACTGGGTCATACGTGTGATGGGGCGGCAGGCCAGTGTCACAGTGTACTAGACCCCGATGATTCCAGATGAGAACTGTACTGAGATGTGGATTAGGCATTAGGATTTGCATGTTGCATTGCATCCTTAGCATATGACATTTGGCCTGGTAGGTCTTTGCATCGCATAACCTAGGTAGGGTTGATGGTATTTATGGACTTACCGATCTGACCTTCCATCATTCCGCTTACTCTAACATTTGTATGATTGACATATGCATTGCACACACACGCATGAACTCTCTAAGCTTCGTAGTAAACTTACGCACATTCTTTACGTGTAGGTTATGCTAGACTGCAACATCATTGGGGTAGGAGCATGTGTATGACCTTTTGAATTTTTGTTATATTATGTATTTCTCTTCCAACACTGTACTTAAAGATTATATTAGTGGATATGTGGTGATAATGTTTTGTGACTTGGTTACACTTGTGGTTATGCTCCTTTATATATATATATATATATATATATATATATATATATATATATATATCACCATGAAAATCTTCCTTATAGGATTCCAGGATCGGAATCTAGCGTATGAGAGGTAAGAGTTGAGAATGGGGTACTACGGAGGTTATTAGCACCGAATTCGGCGGCCAGGAATTTTGTGAGCCCAGTTCCCGAGTTTGGGGTATGACAAAACATGCGAAAGATTTTTATTTTTATTTTTAATCCAAAAGTAAAATTCCTTTCTAGAAGAATTCATTATGTACCTTCATATAATCTCCAAAACAGTTCAAATAAAAGACTTCTAAAGCACACCAATTTTGAAAACCTATTAACATCCTAGTTTTTTACTTAGTACATTACCAAATTAAGTTAAGATCATTAATCATTCAATTGAAAATTTTCAAATATTGAGTTTCATGATATACAATGAGATCTAACTTATCATCACTATAAGTTCAAATCCACCATAATGCAACACTCATAATCACTAAGAGTGGTCAGATCAACCAAAGCATTAAACCAAAACTTGCCTTACTGTTCAATGTACATTTTCAATTTTAATTTTTTCCATCGAAGACTTTCACTTTATTATTTTTTTCTCTTCTTTTCTTTTAAATTCACTTCCTTTCAATTTTCATACTTCTTTTATTTTTTTAATAGGTTACCCTTTTCGATGATCACTATTTTCTAACTAGATTTTTTTCACTTGAACATGATGAACAATTTCCTCAGGCCTAGTTCTTAGTACTCTCAACAATCATCAAATCACATTACAGTATCAAACTTCCATCCTATTAATGTAAACTAGATTTAAATTGTGAGAATTCATGACTCAATCAATGTTTACAAATTTTGACTGAAAATTAATGAAATAAACTCGAATTTTAAAATTTACCGAATAACTAGATCCTAGGCTTTAAAAGTTCTTAAAACTATGTGCCTTTTTATATTCAAACTATTTTAAAAATCATTTGAATTCATAAAAATTTCATCCACAAAGAATTTCATAAAAATTAACCCAAAAATTTCAAATTCAACATAATTGAAGAAATTTTAAAGGGAAACCTTACCTCCAAACTTAAATAATACATTGTCCGCGATGTAAAAATATCATGTAATAAGAGCAATATAAGAAAAATCAAATTATAAAGCAAGTAAATGGTAGAAAGTACCTAAGAGACAACGAATATATAAGTGCTAGTGCGAACTTCTCATCAGTTGGTACTTCAACAACTAAAACTAAACTAACAAAGCAAACTAATCCCAAGAAAGCAATTAAACTAACTTTAAAATAGGAAAGCAAAGAGAAAAAACTACTCATTCTGACAAACATTTTCCTCCTCTGGCTAGTATCTTAATAAATTTCTCAATAGGCTTCTCAACAAGATTATCCAAATGTCTATTTTGCAGTAGGCATGGATATCATAGAGTATGTACGTCATGAGAAATTTATCAACCTCAGTAAAATATCTTCGATCAAAATTTTGAGGTATCCATATTGTATAGAATTCACCTATGGGAGATTTTATTTATTTATTTATTTATTTTAATGTCAATACACCACGATGAATCAGAGACTACAATTAATTATAATTCATAAGAAATGTCTTTTATCATAGTAGTCTCAATAATTTTTGAAGTTTAAGACTTCGGCTCAAATTCTAGCTCCTCCACCCTCAATCGTAAACATTCATGATTGGTGGAAGGAGGCACTTCAAAATAATGTTTTCCCTCCTGGTTAGTGTCAGGTACCAGGGTAGAGTTCTGCAAGGCATTCACTATTTCCTTAATGATGTCATCATCTGAATTTTCAAAGTTTGCCAAGCAAACTTCTAGAGAGTTCGAACATTCAATTGAAATGGATTCATTCTCTATAATAGAATCAAGCATGTCATGTCGGTGGATTGTTTCAACATCACCATGTTAAAAAAAAATTCTTTATATCTAATAAATTTCAACATTCAATTGAGCAAAAAATTTCAAATATTTTTCAAATTTTATATTTCAAAACTGTCTTTGAAGATTGATATTTCGTCTATTTAATATATTTGAGGGTAAAATGATAAGATATAAAGAAAATTTTGATAGTCTAGAATCTAGTTGATTGGTAGATTTTTGAATAAGTTTTTTTAATGAATTAATTAATAGATATAATGTAAAATAAATAAACAATTACTCTCAATTTCTTGGAGTATTGAAATCTTGTTTCTAAATAGTTCGTAGGACAACCTTCACCTAAAAGATTTAAGCAGGACAAACTTATTTCACGACGTCTTTGAGATCAAATTTTTAAACTAGCAAGAGACAATCAAAACAAATAAAGCATTCACAATGAAAAGATAATCAATCACAACCAATGCATAAGGAATTATAGTGGTTAGGTGCTTAACCCCACACCTACTACACTCCTAAAATTACTGCTCTCGTTTTTTGACTTTTACTATTTCAAGGTTTTCATAGGATCACCTTAACAACCTGATACAGTTCTTGTGATTTTAACGGGTTATCACAACAAAACTCAATTTTTTATTTTCACGAGCTTACCACAAAACAACTCGCTGAGATTTCCGGGCTATCTAAAAAAAACCTAAAATGAAATAAAATAAATACACGATACTTATCTTCAGATGCCGAATTAAATATGTAATCGAAGCTTGATTGCAACGATATTCTTTCTTGAAAAATTGATGAAGCAGTATATGTTCAACCTGAAAAAATATAGGGATCTAATGTATTTTAAATATAATAAACAAAACCGCAATTACTGTAAATTTTATTATCTGAATCTCAAGTTGAATTTAGATAACTCTCTTAAATTCGATTAAAACTATCTTGAGAAAGAGAATAAAATAAGTTAAATAAGAATTAGAATTACCACACATATATATTAAGGAAGGCCTGACTTTCTCTCTCCAACTTTGATAAGGTTTTTCACAAATTTTCATTATTAAAATAAATGAGAGAAGGCCTCTATTTATAGCCAAGGGATTTCAAGGGATATGATAATTCAAAAATTCGGCTGGCCTGAGCCAAAATTCGGCTGCCCGAATACAGGGTTCGGCTGATCGAATCTTCCTGAATTCTGAAGAAATGCATTGCTGAAAACTTGACCGAACAAACTTAGGCTGGCCAAACTTAGAGTTGGGTTGACTGAACTTGCCATGGAAAAAATCAATCTTGTTGTAAACTTGCCCGAATTATGTTAGATTAGCCGAAGATGGTTAGGCTGGCTGAACTTAAAGTCGGGCTGGCCTAATTCCAGTGTATTTTACTTTGTATAAATTATTATTACGGTCATATTTGAAGAACACCTAACCTAAGGTCATTCTAAGGTTATACCACATGATGGTAGACATAAACAAAGTGCTTCAGTTTTGAACCATGCAAAGTCTTTAAGGCTTGAGATGTTGAGCCTATCTTTAAGTGATCTTCATGAGTTGCCGAAGAAGAATGAAGTGTACTTGCGAATAATCTAGTACTTTGTCTACGAAATTTGACAATTCTAAGTGTGCTCAAATACAAGCACTAACAAAAATTTTTTAATATCAATTAAGCCTAATTCACAATTCACATCTGACTCATATTCTAATAAAAGTTAACTTGAACTCCTAATTATAGCTTGATGATTACTTAAAAGTGTTAGAAATCAAGTCTGGAGATCCTTATCTACCTTGGTATGAAAAAAAGAAATATATTAGTTAAAAAAATAGTTGGAATAAAAAATGGCTAACTATTACATCTACCTAAATAAGAAAACAATGAAGAAAAAGAAAATAAGAGATGATAGTGTGTATTACCTTAAAGTAGTTAGCTCAACACAAGCAACTGATTCTGAATGTCAGATCAACATAAGTAATTGATACTTGAAAAGGAGATGATAGTGTTCAGTGATAGTGCTCAGTGATATATCACTTTTGTTAGGCATTGGTCGCACCGAAGGCTACACTTGGTGCAATTGATGCGTAACAAAAGTGTGTAAATTTGAAGTTACTTTTAAGTCGGTACGGATTTTTCATATTTAAATGAATGTTTAATGCTTTCTTAGGGACGAATTGGGATATGAGGGATAAAACAAGGAGTTATGGACCTTCTTCGGAGCGTTCATTCTTCTCCAATCCTTTGGTTCTTCTTTAGTTTTTCTATTTTTCTTTTGAGTTTTAGTTTAATCAAGTCTTTGGTTGGAAAATCTCTTAGCTAGAGCTAAGAGATAAATCTTGTAGTTATTCTTAATGTCTTACTTTACTTTGATTCAAGTAGTTAGTTTGATTATTGAACAATTCATTGATATTTAGTTTGAATGAAAATTTATTTTTAGTTTATTTTGATCCATTTTCGATTCTGTGCACATTGGATGCTTAGGAAATCTAAGAGTAATCTCTTACCTATTTTGCAAAGGATTGATTTGTAAAATCCATTGATCTATCGTTAACTAAGGGTATGATAAATGCTTTGAATTCCCTACGATAAATACTTTGGTGACTTATGTGGGAACCAATTCAATTGAAATTTAAAACTATAAGTGGATCATTGGGGCTCTAATGTTTTAACCGCTGGATCAAAGAAAAGCATCATTCATATATACTTGATATATGAATGATGATTTAATCGCTCCATTATCTGGCTGGATAGGATATGACTTCAATTCTAATTGACTTACATGATTGAATCAAGTAATTTAAACATTAAAGATGGATATAAGTGGATCATTGAGGCCCTGATGTTTTATTTATTGATTTCCCTTACAATTACATTATCACTTATTAATTTAGATTATTTAAGTTAGCCTAGATCTAGTTCTAATTTTAAATATTCTAAAAATTGCATAATCATAAGTCCATGTGGTTACGACCTCGGTCTCACCAAGTTATTACTACGTCACAGCCCTGCACTTGGGGTTTGTTAGATCATTAAGCTTCTCAAAAGATGAATTAGGGCTTTGGAGAAAGACCAAGTATTGGCAAAGCTTTCACGGAGTTGTTCTTTTTCTTCAATCTTTTAGTTCTAGTTTGTCTTTCATGTTTTTCTTTTTATTTTTTTTTAAAGATGTTAGTCATACTTGGCTGATCTCTTAGTTAAGGTTAAAGGATCAACCTTTTGATGGATTTTTTTTATATTTAATTCATTTTCAATAAAAGTTTTTAGGTTTTTATGTCGAAATATAATTGAATGTGATTGAATTCCTATATTAAAGAAGGAATCAATCTGTTAAATTGATTAATCTATTATTGTCTCTGGGTACAATGAATGCTTTTGATTTCCTGTGACTGATTGCCTAGATCTTCATGAGAGATCAAATCTATTTTAATTCTAATATATGTTGGATATTTTGATTGAATTTACTTTTATATATTCAGATTGAAATGATTTGGAATCTAGTTCTATTTGAGTAATCAACTCGAGAAGACGAATTGAATTAAGAGTTCATTGATTAGGGATTCTTGGATCCTTAGTTACTTTTATTATTTGTTTAAACCATTTTAACTACTTTTTCGCTATATTAAAACCTAGACAACCCGTTAACTTCACCGTGTTCTTACCAGTAGATGATCTCGGTCTTACTAAGTTTATTACTATAGTGTAATCCTACACTTGGGATTGCCTAACAAGTTTTCGGCGTTAATGCTAGGAATTTTGCATTGAGAATATATTAGGGTTTAGATTAGGGATTAGTTTTTTTTGAATTTTTTTTTTAACCTAGGATATTTAGATTTCAGAATTTTTAGTTAGAATTTTTCTAGATCTTCTAGATCACTACCATTATTTTATATTTTGTAGGATCTCCTTAATTCTAGTTTCTCCCATCCAGTAACATCTTCTCCTCACCTTTTTCAATTCCCCGCTAGTTCATTAATTTGTTGTAGGATTTTATCTTTAATTAGGTTTAGGTTTAAAATTAGGGTTTTTATATATTCATGACTGAGTGGACACGTGATTACTCTAATCAACTTTTAAGAAATGAGATATTAGCTGAAGGGTTGTCAAATAACTATATTAGGAAATGCCATATATCTCAAAAATTATTTGGAACTACGATTGAGAATCAATCAATTTATGAGGAAAACAAGGTTTGTAATGTTCCACCGATTAGGACAATGCGTGATTATTATGTGAGACATTACGCTTATCAAAAACCATTGAGTACACCCATATATAATACATATAATCTTAATTGGAGGAACCATTAGAATTTCAGTTGGAGAGATTGACCAACAATGAATGCTAACAACTATCCCATTGGGCCCTCTACTTATGAGCTCCCACCGACCAAGACCATTCATGATATATTACAAGCATTTATGTAAGGGCAATTGAAAATTAATCAAAGCATCTCACATGCCATGCAAGAGCTAATAATGTCAATTGAGACAATTGAATCACGCCTCATTAGGAAGGAAGTAAATTTTCTAGCCCAACCTCAGCCTAACCCAAAAGCACGATGCGAGATAAGTGATCTTAATTCTCCCAATACGCTTGTTGAGGGTATTAATTTTACCACCATCCCAAAAAGTAGTAAGGTGATTAATGAAGAGATTCCAAAAAATATAGAAGAACCCGAGGAATCCACAAAATCTAAGGGTGATGATGATGTTAGTAATGTTCAACTTGATGAAGAGCCATTGTGTGATTATGAGCTTATGATCTAGTTTTCCTAAAGGTTGATCTCATATAAGGCTTTAGTTATGTGTAATTAGATGTAATGTTGAGTGATGTTATAAGTGCAATGCAGTAATAACTTTTATTTCATTTTTATATTATATTTTTCTTTATGTTATAATTCATATTTCATTACTACTTTTATTTATTATATTGCATTTTTGCCTTTGTGTTTCATATTTCATTATTATTACTAATTTCTCCAACACGTAAAGTGTAGATATGTCATCAACTAAATCATCGACTGATGTTTGGAACTCAGCTCAAAAGTTCAAGCTCAAACTTGAACTCGGTTCAAAAGTTCGAGTTCAAACTCGGCTCGATCTAGCTTGAGCTACGAACTGAGCCGAGTCGAGTGTTGAGACTCAAATATTATATATTTTCCTTCATTTATATCTTAGTTTTATGAACATGATAAGACTTAATGGTATGTTTTATATCTGTTTGTGTTACAAGATGAGTTTAAGAGCTTGGATTAAAAAGAATGCTAAAAGCATAGATTTAGTGTTCAAGAAATACCAAGGTATAAAATAGATCTTTGGAGACTAAGATTGATGATTTCAAGACCCCAAGATCTAAGAAAACCAAGTGGAGAAGGAAGGAAGTCGAAAGAACAAAGTGTTGAAATTCACTTCATTGTCTGTGTCATCGACCACTGTTCGATGACATCGAAGCCATGGTTTGATGACATCGAACACAGCTTGATGACATCAAATTTTTACATGAAAATCAAGTTGGTCGCTGGACATATTGGGTGCAGTTTTCGATTACTCGAAGCCTTCCCGATGACATTGAGGAGTTGCTCGATGACATCGAAGTCTGTTCGATGGCATCGAATTTTCTGAAGAATTATGAAGCAACTCGCTGGACTGTTTTGGACACTTTTTCGATTGCTCGAAGACATGTTCGATGACTCGAAGCTTCACTCGATGACATCGAAGGACGATTCGATGACACAGAGACTTACGTAGTGCGAAAGGAGAAAAGGCTCGACTTTCAGATTCAAACCCCTTCGACGACATTGAAAGTTGTTCGATGACATCGAAGGCGTTACGTAGAGTTACGCGGACTGCGTAAATTTAATGTGGTTTTCTGATTTTACACGGGCAACGCTATAAATATGGGTTTCCTAAACACTTCTAGGGATATTTAGGGTTTTGAAAAGCAGAAAAAAGGGGTTGAGCCTTCATCCAAGAGTTTCTTCTTCCTTACTTCCTAGTTTTTAATGCTTTCTTTAAGGATTTTAGATCCAATCATGTCTATAGTTGGCTAAATCCCTTAGCTAAGGCTAAGGGGTGAAGCTTGTAGCGTGATTGTGATATTTTTCTTGTTTGATTCTTGTTCTTGTTGAACTTCTTTGATTCTAATTTGATATTTAAGAAATACTTTCAGTTTTTAATGATTTGTTGTTACTCAAGTTACAATGGATTTGCAATAGCTTTGAGTATATCTTATTTTTCTTCTTTGAGATTGTGGGATTGATAAATCCTATTATTAGCCAACGTTTCCAGGGCATGGTTTGGTGATGGAATCCCTTCTAACCTTCACAATTCTCCTTCATTGAGAATTAGGTCAATGAAAGTTCAGATTGTTTTTATTGATATATCTTCCAATTGAATAGGATAAGACTCCAATTCCAATTGTGCTCCTTGAATCAAATAAGGAAACATCGTAATAGTTGTAAGTGGATCCCTGGGCACCCTAGTTCCCACCTTTGAATTTATAAGTTTTTATTAGATTACTTACAATTACTTCCTTATATTTTAGATTTAGTTTTAGATCTTCTTTTAGTTCTACTTCTAATTACTTTTAAAATACACACAAGATTTAGTCCCTGTGGATTCGACCTTGGTCTTACCGAGATTATTACTACATCGCGACCATACACTTGGGGTTGTGAACATTGAGTTGGCCAATCGGGCTCCGTAACCGTGTCAAGCCAAACTCGAGCTAGGGGTGATTGTTGACCGAACCAAGCCCAAATAGGCCCAGCTCGACTTGGTTCGACTCAGTGTCCAGCTCTAGGCTTGCAACCTCAAGATCAACCTCTCTCACAACCCAACCCTCTGCATTAGGGCGCAGACTCACTGCAACGTCTATGGCCAGAGTAGAGGGTCCTGTTTTCATTTGACAGGCGTTATATGGCATTCATCGTTTTATTCCCAACCTGATAAACACAGGCACTGCTGGACCAACAGCTCAAGTGTGTGTGCTATAAGGCCAATGCAAGCCTCATTGATCAAGGATCCAAACACTCCAAAGATAAATGATGATAAATTACTATAGGAGACGTCTGATGCCTAATTACTATAGGAGACATCTGATGCCTCATGGCTAAAGAGTAGCTATGATGCCCTTATTCAATCCCAATTAACAAATACACATGTTGTTATGAACATGTGTCTAAGCCAATAATTAATAACCTGGCCTAGTGCATTGCCATCACTACCGATCTGGGTCTGTGCTGCGAGTAGCCCATCTCACTTGACCATCAACTAATATCCAGGCCTGCCTGTTTACTAATTAGACTTTAAAATTCAGGCTCAGTTCCATCCATATCCAATATTCTGTCATAAGTGGTCTATGAAGAAGACTAAATCTGAGTTATGAACTAGGTTCATTTATGAATTGGGTCTGATAGACAGACCCAAGGTCAGTCCATGGCTTGTCAGGCTATGAAACCATACGACTTAGGGCTGTCGATAGGCCAGAATCAAGCAAACAAAAATCAAACTTTTAAATAGGCCTGAACAGTTCAAAATCTAAGCTGAAGACAGCCCAGGCCCAGCCCATTAATAGCCTAATCAGGCCAACTCATTTCTTTTTTTGTTGCCTTGTACGTACTAACGGAACGCGTATATATGTACTTCCGAGCTGGGGTTGAATTCAGATCCAACGATTCGGATTCAATTAGAAGTTGATTTTCTTCCCAGGTGATCATAACATTTTTCAGCGATTGGATGTTATACACGTGGCATGTTGGCAGAAAAGGAATAGATGGATATGGAAGTTCAAGTTCAGCTGTTATAGGTGTGATTAATATAGAATATCTGTGGAAGATATGAGACATTAATAACGTGGCTTGTACGGATACTCTGTATTCAGGCGGCTACATATGAACAGACAAACAGAAAGTTAAAAAGAAACAAATGCCAAAACAATCCACGTTCAAAGTGCATGTGTTGCTGAGGGATTGAATGTTTGGGCTGATTTTCGCACAAGGAGGTTCTCATCGTGTTGTCTACGTATTGGATGGATATTGGTGGATGGTTACCATCAGTTGGTCTTGAGACGTGCACAGGTGTAGGCTATTAGTGACTGTTCAATTAAAATGAAGGTTTGAGATTGACGCATAGAGTCCGCTGGGAGCATGAGCCCTGAAATGGTACTATGAGGTCCAACATCTACACCATGCACCTTGGTGAATCCGGGTGTGGATTTAAGGCACATACATGACTGTGAGTCCCACAGTCAAGGATCGCACCCACCTTGGTGAATCCGGGTGTCTCACCTAATCCGCTCCATTTTTATTTTTATTTTTTCTCGCTATGTGTGCCCACTCGCGATGGGACCAACTAAACTAGTGGTCTGGATCAACGTTTAGCAAGGAAAAAAAAAAATAGCTTGCAACTATAAGAGAGGAGCATTTGGTGAGTGACGGTAGCATCACTCAAGAATATTCAGTTGATATTTTTAAGATTCTGTCTGCCCCCACCTCTCCCTTTCGATATTTGGAAGCAGATTGTGTACTGAGTAAGCGTACTGAGTGAACTCCGTGGGGTCCACTCCGTCCATCTATTTTAACATATAATTTTAAGCTTTCACCAAAAATAAAAATGAAGCATATCCAAAGCTTAAGTGGCACATCACGAGAAACAGCGTGAACTGTACTTCCACCGTTGAAAAAATCTTAAAGGCCACCAAAGCTTTGGATCAAGCTGATATTTATATTTTCCTTTCACCTATGTCTGTTTGATCTTATGAAAAAACATCACTTTGGACCCTAGCGAGGTTTCAACAGTGGAAATCATTATTCCCACTGTTTCCTGCGGTGTGGTCCACTTGAGTATTAGATATGTTTCAATTTTGGTTTCAACGCCTAAAATTATTTGGGACAACAGCGTGGATAAATCACACACATTCACGCTTAGTCCAACAGAGTTTACTCAGTACGTACGGAGTAACTCAGTACCCAATCCGATTTCTCGATATTTGGCTTCCTATTAAATGTGGTGAAGATATTTTTTGTACACTTAAAAAGTAGGCAATCAGGGACCGTAGACGTGGCATATATGCAACTCAAATCAAACCTCTGGATGCAATTCCCAAAAGAGGTCTTCCATGAAAAAAAAAAAAAAAAAAAAACCCTTCCTGTTTTAGCGAGTGTGACATGAGCAGGCAATTAATTGAGATTTGTAAAAGTGTATCCAAACAGGCAACTTACCAAAGAAAATATATTTGGTTGGCACTCAATTTATTTTCTATTACATGTAGTGTGTGCAAGCGTGCCAAAATTGATGAAGCGATTTAATTCAAATCAAACAACTTTAAACCTCAAGCATCAAAATAAGCGGATACATTCTAAGAATGTGGATGACCACATTCTAAGAATATTAGTTGCGTACTCAACCACTTCTAAAAGTTTTATAATGATCAGGTGATAACAGGAGGATGGGGTTCTTCCTCCGTAAGTGAGTTGTGAATTGTTTTCTACAGAAAAAAAAAGAAAAAAGAAAAAGACTTTTTAGTATACCAATGCAATTTTTTTTTTAAAAGGAAAAAGTCACAATCGATAAATAGGAGCGAATGTAAGAATGCATATTTTAAAAGAACTGTGTGATATTGGATAAATGACAAATTTAACATATGAGCATAAATTTATATTACAACTAAAAACTATAGATAAGAATTATCATTATTAGATTATTGTTACTTCTACAATAAACTGAAATAAAGTAAATTGATAGATTTAATTTGATTGGTGATCGAGACAAAATCCAAGTGCAAGGCTATGAGGTAGTGATAACTCGGTAGGATTGAAGTTAAACCCTCAGCGAATAGAGAACATGACCTAAAACCAGTCTAATAGTAAAGGTTGGTCTAGGTAATTTAATTCAACGAGATAAAAATGATTTTAAAATAGTAAAATTAAAATACCAAGGATCCAAAAATCTACCCATAACAATCACACTATCCAATTTACTGATTCAATATATAACTCGATTGGAATTGAAATTCTATCTTATTCAATCGGAAGATAATTTTGTTAAACCATTCATTAAAACCAATAAGAATATGAATTCGATTGAACGATTTTTTCATTAAGTACTCAAATCTCAACCGCATGAAATAAAAAATGTCTAAAGCACCCTTAGGTGATAATAGATCAATCAATTATACAGATCGAATCATTCTTAATTTAAGCAAACAATTGTAAAATCAAAGCATTCATTGTACCCATAGTGTACAACAAATCAAAAAATAAACAACTTAAAAACTTTAAAGTAAATCCAAACAAAATCAATTTACAATCATCATTCAACCCATTGTGATTGAATCAAATAAACTAAATATTATAATTGAACTACAAGCTTTATCTCTTAATCTTTACAAAGAGATTAGTCTAACATACCTACATCTTAGAAAGAAAAACTAAAAATACAAACTAGATTTGAGGGATCGAAGAAGAAGGATAGCTCCATGGAAGCTCTTCCACTCTTAGGCCTTTCTCTCAATCCCTAATTCGTACTTTGGAAAGCCTAAAAATTCTTTTAAAGAGAAATTTTGCATTGACTTAGAACCGACTTTAAACTTATGCACTTTTGTTACGCTTCGGTTGCATCGACCTGATCTCTTAGTTGTAGTTGAATTTTTTGAAAATTCATCTAAAATCTATCTCCCTTATGTCGCACCGAACTCTCCTTCTGTGGCACCAAACATGGATTCGGTCGCACCTAAGTGTCGAGTTGAATTACATTTGAAAATCACATTTTCTTATTGGAGTATTCTATGCACATTCGATCGGACCAAACCAACCTCAGGTGGGACGGAACCGTCTATTATTTTTGTTATTTAATTGTGTGATTTTTCAATTGTCTGTGAAATGTATGGAATTGTCTGTGAAGTGAAGGGAATTGACCGTGAAATGCATGGAATTGACTGTGAAGTGAAGGGAATTGACCGTGAAATGCATGATATTAACTGTGAAGTGAAGCGAATTGACCATGAAATGCATGGAAATGATGGTGAAGTGAAGCGAATTGACCGTGAAATGCATTGAATTGACCGTGAAGTAAAGGGAATTGACCGTGAAATGCATGGAATTGACCGTGAAGTGAAGGAGGATTACCGGAGTTGACCGTGAAGTGAAGGGGAATCGCCGGAATTGACCGTGAAATGAATGGAATTGACCATGAAGTGAAGGAAATTGACCGCGAAATGTATGGAATTGACCGTGAAGTGAAGGGAATTGACCGCGAAATGCATGGAATTGACCGTGAAGTGAAGGGAATTGACTGTGAAATGCATGGAATTGACCGTGAAGTGAAGGGAATTGACCATGAAATGCATGGAATTGACCGTGAAGTGAAGGGAATAGACCGCGAAATGCATGGAATTGACCGTGAAGTGAAGGGAATTGACCGCGAAATGCATGGAATTGACCGTGAAGTGAAGGGGAATCGTTGGAATTGACCGTGAAATGCATTGAATTGACCGTGAAGTAAAGGGAATTGACCGTGAAATGCATGGAATTGACTGTGAAGTGAAGGGGAATCGCCATAAATGACCGTGAAATGCATGGAATTGACCGTCCCATACAAAAATTGTGACTGAGTAAGAACTTAGTCAGCTTCTCATACCATGCTCTGGAAGCTTGTTTCAGACCGTAAAGAGCCTTAAGACGATATACATGATTAGAGTGTTTAGGGTCCTCAAAGCCCTTAGGTTGTTCCACATAGACCTCTTCATGTTGATCACCATTTAAGAAAGAACTTTTAATATCCATTTGATATATTTTAAATTTTTTGAAGCAGATAATGAATATGAATAATCTGATAGATTCAAGACAAGCTACTTGTGCAAAGGTTTCATCATAATCAACTCCTTCTATTTGAGTGTATCTTTATATAACCAGTCTAGCCTTGTTTTTTTATTATATTTCATAATTCATCAGATTTGTTTTTAAAAATTCATTTGGTTCCAATTATGTGTTTATCAGATGGTCTTGGAACCAAATACCAAACATCATTCCTAACAAACTAATTTAATTCTTTTTAGATGACAACAATCCAGTTTTCATCAGTAAGTGCTTCTTTTATGTTGACTGGTTCAACTTGAGAAGTAAAGCAAACATAATTGCAAATGTTCTCTAATTGTTTTCTAGTATGGACACCAGTGAAAGGATTGCCTAATATTAGATCAATAGGATGGTCTTTGACTGATCTTAGTTCAGTATTGACTGGACTAGATGAGGAGTCAGGTTTCTCAATTACATTAACTTCATCATCTTCTAAACTGGATGAGGGTGTGTTTAGGTGATCATCAATTATAACATTAATAGATTCCTGAATTACACTTGTTCTCTTGTTAAGAACATGATATGCTCGACTATTCAGAGCATAACCTAAGAATATCCCTTCATCACTTTTGGCTTCAAACTTCCTTAAAATTTCACGATCACGTAAGATGAAGCACTTACTTCCAAAAATTTGAAAGTATTTAATAGTAGGTTTCTTATTAAACCACAATTGATAAGCTGTTTTATCTTTAGATTTTCTAATATGCACACGGTGTATAATATAGCATGCAGTCTTTACAACTTCAGCCCATAATTTTTTGGGTAACTTCATGCTATTTAGCATAACATTAGCAATCTCTTGTAGCACTTTATTTTTTCTTTCAACAACCCCATTTTGTTGAGGTGTTTTAGGAACTAAAAACTCATGCGATATGCCATGATCGTTACAGAACTTCTCAAAATTGCTATTTTCGAATTCCGTCCCATGATCACTTCTAATCTTGATAACATTCATTTATGTTTCAGTCTGAATTTGTTTTAGTATCTTTTTAACTTCATCGAGAGACTCGGATTTTTCTCTCATGAATGTTACCCAGGTAAATCTGGTAAAGTCATCAACAATAACCAGAAATACTTCTTACCACCTCTACGCTCTGTTCTGGTTGGTCTAACTAGATTCATATGAAGAAGTTCAAGGGGTTTCGATGTGGCAGAGGAGTTCACTTTCTAATGGCTACTCCTTGTTTGTTTGCCAATTTGGCATGCACCGCATATTTTATCCACTTTCTTTAGTTTGGGTAGACCTCTAATAAGATTGATTTTGCTTAGTCTATAAAGATTTCGGTAGTTAACATGTCCAAGGCGTTTGTGCCATAATTCAGTTATACCAGTTTGGACCATGTAACATGAGAATGTAGACAAGCAAGACTCATTAATGATATAACAATTTTCAGACATTCTACGACCATTTAATATCATACAACCTTTCTCATTTGAAATCTCACATCCGTGATTAGTAAATTTAACACTATGTTTGTTATCGCAGATTTGAGATATACTTAAAAGATTTTGCTTAAGACCTTCAACATATAAGACGTTTTCAAAAGGAGGAAGGTTAGAAATTTGTACAGTACCTTGGCCAATAATCTTGCAGTTGCTTCCATCAGCAAAAGTAACTGAGCCATCAGTCATTTCTTTGTAGTTGGTGAACATATCTTTATCACCTGTCATGTGTCTTGAATAACCACTGTCTAGGTACCACTTTGAATTACTAGAAGCCTTGAAGGCAGTGTGGGCAACAAGACAAGTTACTTTAGGAAACCATTTCATTGTTGTTCTGAGTTTTGGAGTACCATTAGTTTTTCTTAGCTTGGTAGAATTGAAATTTCTTTATTTATCAAGTCTGATATTAGAGTTAAATTTGAGAAACTCTTTGAGTAAGTCCACCATTTTTTCAAATAAGGGGTTATAACTTTGATTTCTAAAGCTGATGTTATTAGGATTGACTTTAGAAGCTTAAAAAAGTTTTGAATTTTTAAAGTTGTTTTGGTTATTATTTTTCAAGCTCTTTCCTTTTAATTTTGAGGATTCTCCTTTAACAAATATAGGAGATGCATTCTTATTTTTCGAAGGAGTGTCTTTGATATAGCCTAGACCCGATTTATCACCACATTGCCTGGATGCGGTTAATAATTTTTCAAGCTTAGGGTCTTCATGGGCATATTTCCAAGTATCCTTAGAACCCTAAGCTTAGAGAAGAAACTTCAAGCTTTAATTTCTCATTTTCTGTTCTGAGTTTTTCAAATTCAGAAGTTTTGAAACTTAAATCACATTTAGATTTTTCATAACAATCAGAAAGATGAGATTTTTTCAAAACAGAATTTTCAAGTTCTTCTTTTAATTTAAGAAAATTTTCTTTTTAAAGCTTTAGTTTGACAACAATTTTCCAACTTTCCCTGTATACGGCATTATAGGTATCTTGAATATCAATTTAATTTTCATTTTCAGGATCACTTCTGAGATTCTCATAATCAGATAAATTGCAATTATCTGAGGAGGTGACTCTAGCTATAGTCATTAGAGCCTTTACTTCATTTGAGGTTTCTTGTTCTGATTCATCCGACTCGGAAGAAACTTCAAAGGTGGATAATTCATCCCAAGTGGCTAACGTGCTTTTTTCTTTTTGGCTTATCCCCTTTTAGACACTTATTTTCCAAATGCCCATATTCATGGCAGTCGAAGTAGTAATTGTCTTTTAGAGATTTTCAATTTTTAGATTTTCCCTTTCTCTTCTCAGAAGGTTTTTGAAAGTCAACTCTTTTCTTACTTTTAAAAATCCTATAAAACTTTTTAGCAAGTAAAGCCATATCATCCTCAGTGTCTTCAAAATCAGAATTAGTATCACTATCTTTCGAAATATATTTAGATGATTTAAGAGCTATGGACTTACCTTGGGGAGATTTAAAATTTAACTCGTAGGTTTGAAGTGAACCAACTAACTCCTCAACCTTCATTTGATTTGTGTCTCTTAGTTCCTGAATGGCAGTAACTTTGGAATTAAACCTCTCAGTAAGAGATCGTAGTATTTTAACACAGACTTTGCTTTATGGGATTCCATCTCCTAAACCCCACATAGAATTGACTATGTCATTTACTTTCGTATAGAAGTCCATAGAAGACTCATTTTCTTCCATACGAATTTCCTCAAACCTTGTAATGAGGATGTGAACTTTAGACTTCTTGACAATAGTCGTTCCTCCATGTGTCATTTAAAGAATGTCCCAGGCTTGTTTAGTTATATCACATGAAATAATTTTTTTGAATTCATCAAGTGATAGAGCACATGTAATTGCATTTAAAGCCTTAGCATTTGCACTGCTTTCACTTTTCTGAGGTATAATCCATAAATAAAAAGGAGTTTCTTTAATGGACTTGGTTCCATCACTGTCTGAAACCTCAGACACTAGTGGTTTCCATTTGGTTACCGTAGCTTGCCACATGCGTTCATTAATAGATTTTAAGAAAATCCTCTTTCTGGCTTTTCAATAAGCATAATTTGAGCCATCAAAAGGTGGTGGTCTAGTAATAGACAAACTATCGAAATTTGACATAATGAAAGCTCTACATCGTTAAACTCAAGAAATTTAATCCAAGCAAATGAGCAACTTAGCTCTGATACCACTTAAAAAGGGTGAGCACTCAATCACCGGGGGGGGGGGGATAGGACTATGCCAAATTAAAAAATAATGAACAGAAATATAAAATAAAACTGAATCAATCAGAGATCTCAATTGTAATAGTATTGAGAAATTGATTCAAACCTTGTTCAAAGGACAACCTTACGCAAAAAACAAATGTTTATGGTAGGACAACCTAATTTCTTGAATATAGGGATCAAGATCGCAAACTAAAACAAGAGGCAAAGAAAGGAAGCTATCTATTACAAGCATTCACTACATGTACATGAAAAGATTACAAACATTCAGCACACATTCATCACATACATCATCATCCACAAAATACCAGGAGTTATAGTGGTTCAGTGTGTACACCAACTATTCTCAAACAACCACACCTACTCCACTCCCAATAATCACACCCCACGTGATATTGGCGTTCAGTAGAAAATAAGGTTTTCTTAGGTTCACCTTAAAACCTATACAATTGTGTTTTTAAATGGGGTATCGCAATCAAAATCCCGCGCTCAGATTTTCTGGCTGATCTTAGTCAAAACAATACAGAGATTTTCTGGCTAATCTCAAAAACCAAAAAGCAAATAAACAAAGAGTACTTATCTTCTTCTTGAAGACGCTGTTTGATATAGCCCGTAGAATCGCTTCGCTTGATGTGTAGATGTTCAATGTCCAACAAACATAATTAAGGGTTCTAGGTTCTAAACAGATTTTAAATTATCTCAAACCCTAGGCTACTTGTTTGAATTCCTTAGATCTCAAAGGGTAAAGTAAAGATTCCCTTAAAAAAATTAGATTCACAATACAGAGATCAAAGAATTATAAAAACAAATAAGCTATTAAAGGATATAAAATTATCAGACTATAACTTGATAATGACGAGGACTTTTCTCTCAAAGTGGAGGCTTTCTGTGGCTTTTCTGAATTATTTAGAATGATAAAAGACCTCTATTTATAGGCTGATAAATGGTTCCTTCGACTGGTCTAAGGTCTCCTTCGATTGGTTTAAGAATCAACCAAATTTCAAAATTTTCGGCACGATCGGATAAAACCGACCTTGGACTGGTCAAGTATAGCCCTCGACTGGTCAAGGGATCCTGAAATATGTTGCTGGAGTTTGAGTTAAGCTCCCCACGACTGGTCGATTTGATCTCCACAACTGATCGAGAAGGGTGCTCGACTAATCGAGGATCTACCAGAAAAACTTCGAATTTGAGTTTGAATCTTGGATTGGTCGAAGTAATTCTTGGACTAGTTGAACTAGAGCCTGGACTAGTCGAATTTAGGCTAGAACTACTCGAATTTAAGCCTAACTAAAGTATAAGAACCCATAAATAATATACATAAGAAAGGTCCTAAGCCTAGGGTCTTTCTAGGGTCACTTATACCTGAAATATTGGACATTGAAATTACTACTCGAATCTTCAGTAGCTTCAATAGATCTTTTACCTGAAGTAGACTTGAATTAGTAGCTTGATCTTGAACTTGAAGTAGATCTCAACCTTATAGTACTATCTTCATGTCTTGCACTTTTAAACTTCATATGATGATAGTTTTGAAGGTGAACTTTCCATCTTTCTTCACTTAAAGGTAAACTTTCCATCTTATAAATAAGTCATATTCTAAATTGTTTTGTCTCATCAAAATTTGACAACAAAGGGTGCTTTATACATCACAGCACTTACAGTAGTTCCTTCATGTGTCATTTCAAGAATATCTCAAGCTTGTTTGATTGTATCACATGAAATAATTCTCTTGAATTCATCAGGTGATAGAGCTCAAGTTATGGCATTTAAGGCCTTAGCATTAGCACTGCTTTTGCTTTTCTGAGTTGCAGTCCGTGAATAGAATGTAGTTTCTCTCATAATTTTAGTTCCGTCACTGCCTAATACTTCAGTCATAGAAGGTTTCATTTGATTACAGTGGCTTGCCACACTCTTTCATTTAAGGATTTTAGAAAAATCCTCATTCTGGCTTTCTTGTATGCAGAGTTAGAGCCATCAAAAGGTGGTGGCCCGTTAATAAACAAGCTATCAAAATTTGACATTATAAAAAACTCTAAATCTTTTAACTCAATAAATTTAATCTAAAAAAATGATCAACTTAGCTTTGATACCACTTGAAAATGTGAGTTAAAGAAGTCCTAAAGGGGGGGGGGGGGGAATAATAAATAAATCAGAAATCTCAATCGCACTAGTATTGAAAAATTAATTCAAACTAATTAGTAGGACAGCCTACAACCAAACTAAGTTTAGGTAGGACAACCTTATTTTACAAATGTTTGTAAGAATCAAGATCTCAAACCAAAAAAGTGGAAATAAAGTTATCTATTACAAACATTTACCACTTTTGCATAAATGAAATTACAAACATTCTCCATAAGTACAAAAAGTAAACATTCACCACAATACCAAAAGTTATAGTGGTTCGGAGTGTATAACAACTGTTCTCAAATAGCCACACCTACTCCACTCCCAATAATCACTATCTACATGATATTGGCTTTCACTATAAAGAAGGTTTTCTCAGGGTCACCCTAAAACCTGATACAATTGTGATTTTAAAGGGCTGTTATAAACAAAAAATTCCTTACTGAGATTTTCTGGATATCTCAAAAAAACCAACAAATGATATTTTTTGACTATCTCAATAAAACTAAAATACAAAAATAAAATATATTTATCTTCACCTTTGAAGACGTATCTGTCAATATAGCCGTATAACCGCTTCTCTTGTAGTAGATTGTTCAATATTCAGTCATATAAACAAAGGTTCTAGGTTCTAAATTAATTTTAAATAGATTCAAACCAAAGGCTACTTGTTTGAATTCCTTAAGATCTCAAAGAAGAGTATTTACTCTCTTTATAACATAAGATTGAGAAAATAGGAGATCAAGGAATTAAAATAAAAAATGCTATTAAAAAATATTATAAATACAGTGTAATAGCTTGATAATAATGGAGGCTTTTCTCTCTCTTGATGAAGGCTTTTATGAACTTAAATTGGTAATTTCGGATTGAGAGAAGGTCTTAATTTATAGGTAAAGAAGTTGTTGATTTGACTCGTCTAAGACAGTCTTCGACTTATCGAAGGACCAAATTCCGTTCCAACAAATTTTCAAATTTGAGCATGATAAGATAAAACAGATCTTCGACTGGTCGAATGTTGAGGGTCAAATATTGTTTATTAGACCCCAATTATTATCTACATTTACGAACACGATACTGTCTAACGAGCCATTTTAATCGTGTTTGTGATGCAAGGTGAATCTAGGAGCATGGACGGGAAATGGTGCACAAAGCATAGATTTAACACTCAAGCATCACCAAGGCAATGGAAGGGACTCCATGGGACCAAGATTAAAGAATTTACATGCCAGGGATCCAAGAAAATCAAGCCATTCAGGTTAAAGAGGCTCGAAAGTCGTCCAAGATGCAAGATCACAGGGTTTCCACCATCCGTTCAGCTTGAAACTTCATATTTGACCTGAGGACCATAAATTAACCGCACATATCAAATTTCAGCCATTGGATCTTTCTAGAAGTGGCCCAATGTATAGATCAGACTACATATCAGTGATTTGAGGCCCACCCGATATCTAGATATGCTTCAAAGTTGGTCTTAACCCATTATCTGAAGAGACAAGACGTCTAGACGGTGCGGATGCCCCAAAACCATCGTAATGGACCCCATTTATGCATGAGTGTGCATAGTGCACAATTTCACTCGCCGTGCACGATAGTGGAGAGTCGGTTAAACTGACTCTTGACTGAGCAATTTCAGAAGAAGAAAACTTCCTTCTTCAGCAGTTACGCAGGCCGTCCGCTGGTCCACTTGCAGTCACCGTACTAGTGATCCGGACCGTCCATTGGTCTCCCATCGAGCTTCTTATCACTACCTAGGTGGAAGAATTGCAAAAGATTGCGAGGATTGAAATCCAGCCATTCAAGCGGAGGATAGACGGTGTAAGGAGAAATCAGGTGGGCCACACCAAAATAGAGGAAAAGTGGTCATGTCCGACTGGTTTTTCGAGGGGAATTCAATGAACGACACTGATTCTTCAAACACCAATGCATGTGGGCCCCATAGCTAACGCAAAATCAGTTTTTAGGATTCTTTACGCAGGCATCCGTCCGGAGAAACCCAGATTTTCTGGGCTATTACGCATCCATAGAGAGGGTCGGATGGCCAATCCGAACCGTCCAAATACTAGAGAAATGGGCCTTCAACCCCACCATGAAGTCAAATCATTAAGATGGGGCCATCTCTCCTCTCAATCTCGGTCCAGACACGGTTGCAGAATAGAGGTGTGCGTTCGGCATGTGTAAAGAGGTGGAGTCGGTTCACCAGCCGAGTCAGCCACTCTATCGACTTCTCTCGTTTATAAAAGGAGAGAGAGATCTGGACATGGAGGGCATCTAGGAATTGGGGATCCAGGAAGCAGAGGACGTGGAGAAAGAGAAAGAGAGTGAGAGAGAGATCAGGGGACGTGGAGGCATCCGTTTTCCTTCAACTTCTTCGGGTTCTTCTTCTTATTAATGTTTTCTTTTAATTGAGATTAGCCTCATCATGTCTATTAGTGGCTAAACCTCTTAGCTAGGGCTAAGAGGTGAAGCTTATAGCGTGATGGGAGACTTTATGCTTGTGCCTTTTGTTTAGACTGAATGAATCTTGATTATTGGTTAATTTAAAGCAATGTTTTTAGTTTTTAATGGTCTGTTGTGATTGAAATTACAATGGGTCTGCGATAGCTTTGAGCATGTTCCTTTCCTTTTTATGATTATGACGTTAGGAAGCCCTGTTGTTCACCATCATCTCCTGGGCATGGTTGGATGATGAAACTCTTCCTAACCTTCATACATCTCATTGATTGGTTGCTAATTAGTTTAATTCTATTGTTTACTTTGTCTCCTGGGCATGGTTTAGTGATGAAATCCATTCTAATTCATATACCTGTCATCTCTTGAAAACTATATTGAAGAAAGCTCAGTCTTGATTTTCATGGTTACACCCTTTAACTGGATGAAGATGGGACTCTAAGTCCAGTTAAGTTCTTGAATCAGGCATAAGATCTCTCTAATCTCTATAAGTGGATCCTCTAAATCCCTAGTTTCCCACCTCTGATTTCTTTAAATTTTAGATTAATATTTCACCATTATTCCCTCAAATTTATTCGATTTAGATTTCATCTTAGTCTAGTTCTAGTTCTACTTAGTTTCAGATTACGTACAGTTTCAGTCCCTTGGGATTCGACCTCGGTCTCATCGAGTTTATTACTACATCACAACCCTATACTTGGGGAGTGAACATCGAAGGCCTTGCTCGACTGGACTTCGAGTTGAGCAACCCTCGACTGGTTGAAGACCCATCTTCGACTGGTCGAGCAGTCTGCTCGACTAGTCGAAGAAGTAACGGAAAAATCCATTTTCTTGAGTTTAAACTAGGACTGGTCAAAAAATGCTTAGACTAGTTTTCGCGCCCCAAACTCGGAAAAAGGGCTCATAAAATTCTTGATCACCGAATCCAGTGCCAACAGCCTCCGTAGTACCCCATTCTCGGCTCCCAGTGCCCATACGCCAGATTCCAATCCTAGGATCCCACATGGAGGATTTTCAGTATGATTTTTTTTTTTTGTAATGGAGCATAACCACAAGCATAACCAAGTCACAAAACAATATCACCACATATCCACTATATCAAAAACTTTTAAGTACAATGCGGAAAGTAAAATACAGGATGATCAAGAAGCTCCAAAAAGATCTGATACCCTCTCCTGCCTCAGCGCTGCTGCTGTCCAACGACACCTACATGCAATGGTCATGCATAAGCTTACAAAAGCTTAGAGGGTGGTGTAAGTGTGTGTGCAAGGCGAGTGTCAAGTGTACAATATCAGAGTAATGCAGAAATATATGGTAAGTCCATGAATACTATCAGCTATACCAAAGCTATATGATGCAAGGCATGAATGCTATCAGCCATACCAAGGCCATGCGATGCGAGGCCTATGTAGCCAAATGTCATATGCGAGATGTAATACAAGCATGTCAGTACTCGTCAAGTACACATATCAGTACAGTTCCTCTTGGATATCACTAGGGTCTAATATACCTCACACTGATTGCCTCCTCCCTAGCTGCATATTCAAGTAAGTGGAAGAGGCCTCACTATCCGCCTAACCAGTAGTCTATCAATACCTACCTGGCTCGTCGATAGCGGACTCATTTGCGAGCTAGTCAAACTCAGCCTAGCTTATAGCCCCCTCACTCAGGTAGATAAGGCCACACCCTCTTCCAACTTTCTACGACACAGTAGGAGACGCGGTCTACTAGTATTCGGCACTCAGGCGCTCGTGTATCCACTGGGTCTAGAGTTGGAGCATCCCCTAGTACTAAAAAGGTTATGAAATTTTCACCTAAGGACATCCTAAGTGCCCACAATGCTAGAGCTAATATTTCTGGTATTCGATACGACCATCCACGATGTGCCTGTGGAGGCCACGGCCCTGATGTCGCTAGGGCGTGTAGTGATCATGACACACAAATGCGAGATGCATGAATCACACCGTCAAATCATGGAGCAATCCAGCGCGTATCGCGCGATCATGTGAGGCACTTCGTTTCATAAGGAGTCCTGTAAAAATGTCTGAACCCAACGGCTTATGCTATGATCATACATTCCTCATATCAAGCATACATATGATGCATATGAGCATGAATCATGGAGTTATACTAAGCATGTTATAAAGTGATAAATTGTTAACAAGTATGGGCCTATCAATGAGCCTTAAGGAGAGTTACAATGCGGACATTTAACCAACATTATACTTACAATGTGGACGTCAAACCAACATTGTTCCCAAGGCATGGCCCGTCATAAAATATCTTTACACAACCATAGGGAATCACACATTACAATGGACCTATATACATCTTATTGGGCCTCGACCCATAGGCCTTAGATACATTAAATGGGCCGCCTCATATGGGCCATATATAAATCAAGTGGGCCGTGTCAATGGGCCTTATGTACATTGCAATGGGTCATATCCCATGGGCCTTTGAAAACATCACAATGGGCCTCGTAACATGGGCTTATATGTCAAAGTGAGCCTCGACCATGGGCCACAATTACATCGAATGAACCTTACATTCACATCAAGGTGGGCCTCAACAACGGCCATAATTATGACAAGATGGCCTAATCACTTGGGCCTTATATATATACCAAGGTGGGCCTCAATGGTCGGCCACAATAAATCAAGATGGGCCCCAAATATATACCAAGGTGGGGTCCAGTTGAACTATGATCTGTCTTATTCTTAGTCTCAAGTCGTTAAAATAAGCTCGCCAAGTGGTTGGACGGTTTGGATGCAACATAAGCATCATAGTGGGTTCCATGAAGGCCTACCATCATATATATTATGTATAATATAATATATAATTTATATACAGTATATGTATACAATATTATATATATTTACATACATATATATATATATATATATATCTACACATGCACACACACACACACGCATACACACACCACACACGCACACACACACACACACACCCACCGTCCCTTGGACGGTGGGGATAGAACAAATACATCACTGTGGGTCCGATGTGGGGCCCACCATTATGTTTATAAGCCATCCAAGCTGTCCATAAGGTCACACAGACCTAGATGAAGAGTAAAAACAAATTTCACCTTGATCCAAAACTTCAGTGGACCCAAAAAGGTTCCAATGGTAGCCTTCCAATCTCCGCTGTTTCCTATGATGTGGGCCACCTTAGCGTTGGATGTGGCTCATTTTTGGAGGGAGCCCACTTCAGGGAGGGTCCCACCAAATGAACGGTTTAGATGTCATATACACGTCATGGTGGGGCCCACAGCTGGAGCCATGGGTCCCTGCGTACACGGCCGCCTGCCACCAGTAGGCACTGCCTGCGCCTCTGACAACAGCAGCAACAGTGGCTGTTGCTGCGGTATATTATTATTATTATTATTTTGAAATCGCGTAATTTCACAGTTTTTCGCATGTGCGGCCCGCATCAAGTGAATCCACCCCAGCCATTGGTCTTTACTACTCGAGACAGACCAAACGAACCCAATGTGCGGTATATTCTGGGGTACAACAACGATAGAGTGCATTTAAATGGTAAAAATCACTATTTCCTATGCTATGGCCCACCAAGACATCGAATTGGCTCCATTTTTTGGCTCAACGCCTAAAATGAGCTAGGGAAAGGGATGGACGGCTTGGATTGAAGACATATATCAAGGTGGGCCTAAACGAGCGACCTTTCCCAAAAGCCTTGAAACAAGGCTAATATTTGTGTTTCCAGTTGACGTCCAACGTCCTTGGACGCTGGACAGTTTCGGTATACGTGGTGGGCCCTGCACAAGTGGGCCACCAAATGGCGAGTGGTGTGGGTATAACACATCTAAAGTGGGCCTCACCTACAGATGGCTTGGATACATGCTTCATGGTGGGGTCTATCTGGGTGGGCCACATGGCCACATCATCATATATAATAAGAAAGAAAGAAAAAAATGAAAGAGAGAGGGAGAGAGAGAGAGAGGGACACACGTGTGATGGAGGGACCTCGACACTATGGGTCCTCCTTTTCATGATCTACGACATACATCAAGTGGGTCCCATTACATGTGGGCCCACTGATCAAAATCAACGGTGGAGATCCTTTCTCCATCGACATGCAAGGTCTAGATGACCCTATTTGTGCAAGGAAATAAACATCATGATGGGGTTCATGAAAAATGGCCCCATCATGGAATGATCATAAGGATCAAAGTAGTCCATCGGCCACATCAAGGGTCCAAAGTGAGATCTATACCATCGATCGGTAGGCCTCACTTGGCCCATCATCAAAACATGAAAAATCTATCCTAATAAACACCCACCGTTCGATCTTCTCGGTCCGTTGGAGCGTCGGTCTCCTTGTACTTCACTTTGATGGAGAGGATGAGAAATGAAGGGCTAAGATGATGGATTTTTGGGATGGAAAAGGTGGGCCACACAAAGTCATTTTTCTCTCATGGAAGGGCTTGGACGTGAGCCACTTCTCTTGCTCTTGGTGTTGCTTGGAAATTGTGAGGAGAAAGAGAGAGAAAATGTGTGGTTGTAAGATGGATGGATGTGAGGTGAGTGATGGGTGAGGTGAGTAATGGGTGAGGTGAGAGATGGGTTGACTTTGGTGGTTGCTTTACTTGTGGAGAAAGAAAGCATGGGTTACTTTTATACTTGACATGATGTGATTAATTGATGGATTGATTGTTGATTGATGGGACATGTTGTAGAGATTCTCTTGGGTTTTGCAATGCGCTGCATTTTTCTCAAACTGAACGTGGGCCCACATCTCCCAGTCACGGTATCAGATCGATGTGTAAGATGCGGCGTTGGAACCGCGCAACGGTGTGGTCGTAATGATACAGGTCTCGGATTAAGCTGACTCAATTATACAGGATACGACTTAGGGTCGATCGTAAACGTTGATTATACATCGCAGGTTGTCGAAATTTAACGGGAAGGATCGCGGAAGTCGATGGAACAGTACGAACTAGGATACGGGTCTTACACTAGTTGAACCACAACTTAAACTAGTTGAACCTTAGTCTAGACTAGTCAAATTTTAGCTTAACATAAGCATAAAAATCCATTTTAAGTTATGTTTTGAAAGAAACTAAACCTAAGGTCTTTCTTATACCTGATATGATTGAACTTTGAAGTAGCTTGAACTTTACGGAACTTATTTTTCTACTTAAATCTTCAATAGAGCTTGAAGTTAAAGATGGAGCTTGATCTTCTACTAGAACTTTAGTAGAACTTGAACTCAATCACTTGAACTTTAGTAGAACTTGAACTCAATCATCTTGAACTTAGTAGAACTTGAACTTTTCATCTTGATCCACTAGTTGACTTGAACTTCAGTAAAGTCTTGAACTTTCTATCTTGATCTTGAACTTCTGTAGAGTCTTGAACTTTTTATCTTGATCCGCATTAAAAGGCTTACATCATAGTTGTTTTGTCTAAACGAAATTTGACAATCAAAAGGTGTGCTTTATACAATATAACACTTATAGAAGGATTTAGAGAAAGGCTTTTCAACTGCTATAACCGCGACAATAATTGAGGAAGGATATGGAAAAATAGCTGCAACAAAACTCTATAAATAGTGTTGAGGGCAAAATCTGGGCCACCCTCCACTCGTCGGGATGCTCTTAAGATGAAGACCTGGTCCTGTGCAAAAAGGGTGAGCATAGGAGACCTTGGCTAAGCCGGGGGATCATCCAATGCCTAAGTCAAGTTAAGGGAATCTGGGTATAAGTTGTAAAGGAAGAGTGTGAGATATTGCGTACCTGTAGCAGTGGGGTCCTCATATATTTATACCTGACTGTAAGATGGTCTAGGTCTGTTAATTACAGCATGATTCACTCAATCAAGGAGATTTTCAGATCATGGAGATACTGCACGTAATCCAAGGATCAGGTACCACATCATGCACATTGTGCGTATCTGCGAGCGAAGTAACCAGCCATGTTTACTTATGGTAGTTTCTAAGTTCGGCTTGAGAAGCGTCCGCCTAAGAATATAGGGTCCGCCCGGATCAGAATATGGAGTCGGTTCGGACCTTTATGCAGGCGAGGTCTCAATCGGAGTGGTTATGGATCTTTGTTGGATACTATCCGCTCTCAAAATCTGTGCCGAGCTATTAGTTATCCGTCTGATTAGATCAACACGTCATTAGACCTTGGAATTACAAGGGGCTCGGATATTCTCATAACAGAAGCCCCCTACTCTTTGAGGTCTGCTAAGGACTCAAAGAGTAGACATATAGAAGATCAAACGCCTCATCTGCCGATTCTCCTGCACATGTCAGAGTTATTACGTTTTGAAACTTCACGCTCTTAGGGTTTCCCACCTACGAGTCTACGTGCAGTAGACGCATGGCAACGGTTAACATTTTGAATTACCACCTGCCAATGATTTATTGCCACGTACATCTGGAGTAACATTTTGGATGGAACCTTTCCCTACTCGGGCGTCGTTTCGTTTATCCGAAGCACGCCGATTGATGTCAGAAGCATACTGCCCAATAGAGCCCGAGCTAATGGTGTATGGCCACATCAAATCCGAGTTCGGCCAACAACGATTCGGCTACGGCCATCATTGCTGGTCATTAATGCAGGGATTTGATGAGGTCTATATAAACCCCCCTTTAAAGATTTCGGTTCACTTCCATACTTGTGTTTAAGTCATCACCGGAGGAGGCGATTTTCAACATAGGCAATTCCGATCAATCAGGGTTTTCCAATAGGCGATTCCAACCGTTAGGATACTTCCGGTAGAAGCGATTTTCGGTGACTGCCCGGTGAGTCTCCTTGTGCCTCTCTGCATTCCTTTTTAAGATGTCTTCCAACCTGGTGACTGTTCAGTGTTATGGCGATGACTCCGAGTCGGGAAGTTTGAGTGATGGGAGAGGGGCCTCTAAAGGACCCTATAAAGTTGTGCCCCTCTTTCCTCTGCCCCAAAAAACTAGGGAGACGGGCGCCCGGACTCGCCAAGGTGGTAGAAAGAAAACCACTCTGGCCCCCCGGACCACGACTACCGAGGCTGCTGAGATGCCAGCGAGTGGGTAGGCCTCGGAGGTAGTCCCAGGAGGATTCGTTCTCTTGGAGTCTCAAATGGAATGGATCCGTTCGGAGTTTCAGATCCCGGACTCCGTTCGAATAAGGGCCCTTAAGCCCCTCGATACCGCTGGTGTGCCTGCTGAGGGAGAAGTTGTTATTTTTCTCTGCGCACTGCAATGTGGGGTTCAACTTCCTCTGCACCCCTTCATCCGAGCCATGACAGCCTACCTTGGACTAGCTCCTAGGTAATTCGCCCCCAACGCCTGGAGGGTGCTGATTTCTGCTTTCATCATCTGGCGTCAAGTTGGGAATTCAGAGTTGACCCTAGGGGAGTTGATGAGTTTCTGCCTTCATCATCTGGCGTCAAGTCAGGAATTCAGAGTTTATACCTGCTCAAACACGATAGCCAAGAACCATGATACTACTTCGCGACCCGAGGGAGCAAGGGATCAGGGTTGGTTATGAATCTTCCATCTTTCAACAAGGATTAGAAGAATAAATGGTTCTGGGCTCCGGGCGAATGGGAGGCGCCAGTGGCTGAACTCGGGACTTTGACAACTCGGGTTCCGACCCAATTTTCAAAACCATGTCGGATTAGTTAATCCCCCTTATCTTTATACTCCTTCTGTTACATCAGTCAGACTAAAACCTGTCCTTTATCTTTGTAGATTTCCTAAAGGGCACACCTCTCCTCAACTTGGCTCAGAAGAACCGCATAGCCAAGGCTAGGGAGCGATCGGGGGAGCTTCACTCCTAGTCGGACTTGATTACTACTACCAACCTTCATTGGTCTAGACTGTACAAGTCCCAACCTCTCTCGACGTCTTTCAATAAGTTTCCCTCGTGTTCCTTTTGGAGGGATCAGACTTGTCCATTTGGTCACTAACTTGTCGTTCTTCATGTAGGCATGGCTGAGGCATCTGGTTCTTAGAGGAGGAAGGTTGCCCCAACGGCGGAAAATTTGTTGAGAGACGAGCCCCGGACGAAGACCACCGTTTGGAGGAAGCAGGCAACTCACGGAGAAGGCCTCTCAGCTCCAGTTTTTGTTGTTGCGGCTTCAACTACAGCTCCTATTGCTGCAACTGCGATTGTGGCGCCTGCTGAAGTTGGGGTCCCAGCAATCATTGCTACGACTCCGACAACCACACCTCCTCCAGCAACCATAACTCCTTCCCTTCCTCTCACTGCTGTTCCCCCCACCGAGGAGGCTCGTCTTGCAGCTGTGGCCCCCTGCATAGCCATTCCTTCATCCTCCGAGCGGGAGGATGCCATTCGGATGGCCGATGTGATGATATCTCCCCTTGAGGTAGGGAATGCCCACGGGTTCGAGGCTCAGGCATCGGCCGGTAGCAGGACTGGGGCCTCAGAGGAGGGAGGCTTGGCGCATGTAGGGACGAGCGGAGCAAGGTACGAGCCGGGCTTCCATATGTGTTGTTTGGCCCACTGGGCGGCCAAACATGCCCCAGAAGAAGAGATCGCCAATCTGCTTTCCAAGTCGGATAACTCCTACCTAAATGATCTGGCAGTGGTATTTTACAAGGTATTCTCCATCTCCTCGTATTTCTTAATCTTTATTTTTTGTATGCATCTACTTATTTCCTCATCTTTACTTTTATTTAGTCTGTTCAGAGGCGACGTTGCGACCGCCGAGCTGACCCTGGCTAGGGCTTAGGTGAACTCGCTGGCTCAGGAGAACGCTCGACTGGGTGAAGCCCTTGACCGAACTAAGGTCGAGGCGGTAGAAGAGCAGACCCAAGCTGTCGCTCAGGCAAGGGAAACCTAATGGGCTAAGGACGAAGCTTCTCTAACCGAGGCGGTGGCCGCAGCAATAAAGGCCTTCAGAACTTCAAAGGAGAGGGATGCCGAGGCCGCCAAGTTTTACAACCGCAGCTATGATGATTGTATTGAGGTGGTCCAGGGCATGTACCCAGACCTTAACCTTTACTCTTTGTTATCCGAAGAAGTTGGAGAGATAACTGCTGAAGAAATTTGCCCGGATCAGGCCCTTGATGCCCAAGCTCCTGCTCCGTTCGCATAGCTTACATACTTTTTCTCCTTTTATGGAAATAGTCGAAACTTTTTCTTTCTGATTACTCCTTTGCCTTCTAGTGAGGGTTTATGAATGAGGATGTTTCATATGTTAATCTGTAGTTAATTTCTAGATGTTGGCTATCGATTATTGGTTGCCGATTGTTGGTTGCCAATTTTCGCCAAGGCATGGTAGTGCCGACCCTTTAGTGGGTCAGCTTCTTTTAATGCTGCCTAATAAAGTTTGAGGCCTTTATAGCCTGTTTGTTGGCGTTGCAGTGCCGACCCTTTAGTGGGTCAGCTTCTTTCAATGCTGCCTGGTAAAGTTTGAGGCCTTTATAGCCTGTTTGTTGAGTCCAGACCCCTAAGGGGTCGGCCCGTCCCGCAATTGGTGAGAACCTTCCGCTTCACCCGTTAGTCCGTGAGCCGACTCTTATGTTAGGAGAGTCGAGCTAGTTTTTTTGGCTTTACCCCTGACTTAGAGGGGATGCCATGTAAAATTTTTGTGGGATAATGTACTAACCCATTCTTTAAGGGATTAGCTTATTGAGTCTGCCTCTACATGTGAGAGGTAACTTTTGCATAGCAGATAATTCGTTCGTGTAGATGCGAAGAGGTGAATTTAATTAAGAGCTTTAAAAGCTTATCGCTCGGAGGCGTACATTTGTCGAGGGCCTTAAAGGCCTGTCGCTCGAAGGCATACATTCATTGAGAACCTTAAAGGTTATTTCGTTACGGGTAGTAAACCTTCAGATGCTCGGCATTCCAGGGGTGGGGGAGCTGACGGTCCTCGAGGTCTTTTAAGTAGTAGGAGCCTGGCGTGGTTGACCGGACGACCCGATAGGGCCCTTCCCAATTCGGTCCGAGTGTCCCAGCCCCCAGCTCAGCGGTATTCTGGAATACCCGATGAAGAACCAAGTCCCCTAGTCTGAACCGCCTGGTCTTGACATTCGAATTGTAGAATCGCGCCACTTGTTGATGTCGAACTGCGGCTCTGAGCCTTGAGATATCTCTAACTTCTTCGAGTAAATCTAGGTTGGTTGCAATCTACTCGGAATTCTGGTTTTCTTGGTAGTTCTCGACTCGAGCTGTAGGGAGACCAATTTCAACTGGTACCATTGCCTTTGAGCTATAGGAGAGCGAGAATGGAGTCTATCCTATTGAGGACTGAGTTGTGGTCCTATAAGCCCATAGAATGAACGGAAGTTTCTCGGCCCAACTTCCTTTTACTTTTTTCAACTTTGTCTTGAGGTGGTGCTTGATGACTTTATTGACTGCCTCTACCTGTCCGTTGGATTAAGGATGTCGAGGAGAAGAGTATGCATTTGTGATACCGAGTCCCAAACACACACTTCAGAATTTGTCGTTGTCAAACTGCTGACCATTGTCTGACACCATGGTGCGAGAAATTCCGAACTGACAAATGATGTTTTTTTAGACAAAGTCGACCACCTTTTGTTCTGTGATCTTAGCAACTTGTTCGGCCTCTGCCCACTTAGTGAAGTAATCGACAGCAACGATGACGAACTTGACTTGCCCTTTTCCTTTAGGTAGATGGCCAATGATGTCGATTCCCCACTGGGCGAATGGTTAAGGGCCGTTTATAGGAGTCATTTCTTTAGAAGGTTGTCTCGGCACGGCTGCGAAGCGTTGGCATTTATCACATTTTCAGACATAGTCCTTGGAGTCCTCCTTGATAATTGGCCAAAAATATCCTTGTCGGAGTATCTTCAGGGCCAAGGCTCGACTGCCAGATTGGTTCCGCAAACTCCTTCATGAATCTCCCCTATGACATATTCTGTCTCGTTGGGCCAGAGGCACCTGAGGTAGGGCTGGAAATGTCATTTCTTATATAGGATGTCATCTAAGATGGTATATCAAGCTGCTCGGACCCTTAGTCGCCGGGTCTCTAGCCTATCCGAGGGGATCTTGCCAGACGTGAGGTAGCTGAAGATTGGGTCCATCCAGCTTGGACTAGCATGAATTAGATTGACTTCCTTCTCTTCCGGCTTGCCGATACTTGGGTGTTCTATGAATTTGATGGGGATGACTCGCGGGATCTTCCCTTTTGCAACCGAAGTAAGCCACGCTAGGGCATCGGCCTATGAATTTTTCGCTCTCAGGATTTGATGGATAAAACAATTTCAGAATTTTTTGATCAATTTTCTCACCTCGTCAAGATAAGCGATCATCCTTGTTTCTTTGGCCTTATACTCAGTGGAGATATGATTTACCACCAGCTGAGAGTCACGCCAGACTTGAAGAGATTGGACACCCAAACTTGCTGCCAAGCTGAGTGCACCTAGCAAAGTTTCATATTCTGCCTCATTGTTTGAGGCCTTGAACCCGAGTCTGATTGCATATTGAATGGTTATGGAATCTGGAGCGATCAGGACGATCCCAGCCCCGACCCCCTTGATATTGGACAACCCGTCCACATAGAGGATCTATCCCGAGTCTGACACTGCTTCTTTGTCACCTGGGGGATCAGCTGGACTTGTTTCAACTTCAGTACTGACCTCTCCTGTGCTCGGATTAGTAAATTCGGCAATGAAGTCGGCTACGGCTTGGCCTTTAATTATAGTTTTTGGACGAAACTAGATGTCGAACTCACCGAGTTCGATGGTCCACTTAGTTATGTGACCCGACACCTCAGGCTTTTGAAGAACTTGTTTGAGAGGGGAGTCGGTCAATACAATCACAGAATGTGCTTGGAAGTATGGACGTAACCTTCGAGCTAAAATAACGAGGCTGAGTGCTAGCTTCTCCAGGGGCGAATATCTTGCTTCTGCCGGTACCATAGCCTTGCTCACGTAATAAATGGGGTGTTGTTTACCTCTGACCTCCCTGAATAGGGCCGAGCTGATGGCTAAGGCTGAGACTGTAAGGTAGAGGAACAGAGGCTCACCTTTTTCAGGTTTGGACAGCAGAGGGGGCAAGCCTAGATACTGCTTCAATTGTTGAAAGGCTTGCTTGCACTCCGACGTTCATTCTGTCTTCTTATGACCCTTCAACTGTTAGAAGAAGGGGAGACATTTATCCATTGCTTTAGATATGAAACGTTCGAGCGCCGCAAGTCGCCCTGTAAGGCATTGTATTTCCTTAATAGTCCAAGGTGAACTCATGTCGAGGAGCGCCTTGATCTTGTCAGGGTTCACCTCGATACCTCTCTGACTGACTTGAAAACCGAGGAATTTCTCCGAGCCAACTTCGAAAGCACATTTCATTGGATTCAGCTTCATCTGGTGTTCTCGGAGGATAGCGAATGTTTCTCCGAGATCAGTCAGATGATCAGATGCTTTGATACTTTTTACGAGCATGTCATCGACATACACTTCCATGGCGCGTCTGATCAGCTTAGAGAACATCTGATTCACTAACCTTTGATACGTGGCCCCAGCATTATTAAGGCCAAATGGCATGACCCGATAACAGTAGAGTCTCTTGTTTGTTACAAAGGTAGTCTTCTGCCTGTCTGGGGGATGCATCGCGATCTGATTATATCCAGAGTATGTGTCCAGAAAGGAGAGCAACTCATGCCCTGCTGTGTTGTCCACTAGTTGGCCGATCTGAGGTAATGGGAAACTATTTTTCAGACAAGCTTTGTTTAAATCTGAGTAATCTACGCAGACCCACCACTTCCTGTTGGTTTTCTTCACAATGACCACATTTGCGATCCAATCGGGATAATGTATTTCTTCTATAAATCCAGCATCGAGCAAAATGGAAACCTCGTCGGCTATTGCTTCGTATCGCTCGGCATCGAACGGCCTTCTTTTTTGCTTGACAAGTTTGTGATCTAGATCCACGTTCAGCCTGTGGATGACTTCCGGAGAAATTCTAGGCATATCTTGGTGGGACCATGCAAAGATATCTTTATGTTGCCATAGAAATGTTAGAATTTCGAGTCGTTGTTCAGGGTTCAATGATGTCCCGAGCTGAACAGTCTTGCTCGGATTAACCTTATCGAGCGGTACTTTCTCCAAGTCTTCCACGGATGAGCCTTCCACAGGCCCTCTAGGGTCTAGAACGTTGATGGTGAGCGCTTGCTTAACTGACCCATTTTTTACTGCCATCGCATAATACCTCCGGGCTTGTCGCTGATCGCCTCGGAGGTAGCCTATCCCACCCTCGACGGGGAATTTCATCATCAGGTGATAGGTGGAGACAGCTGCTCTCATTGCATTGAGGGAAGGTCTGCCCAGGATAATGTTGTGTACTGACGGTACATTGACAACTAAGAGGTCCACCATGAGTGTGACTTGATGTTGTCCTTCTCCCGTGGTTATAGGGAGGGAGATGACTCCTTTGGAGATCACATTTTCCAAGCAAAGTCGTGCAGGGAGGTCTTCACGGGTATGAGATGAGACCTCAGAATTTTCATTCTTTCGAAGGCCTAGGAATAGATCACGTCGGCCGAGCTCCCGGTGTCGACCAAGATGTAGTATACCTTTCAGTTCGCTATGGTCATGGTGACTACTAGAGCGTCATCATGTGGGTGCTGGATTCTGCGGGCATCTTCTTCTTTGACTGTCAGAGTGCATGGGCTGACCCGAAGTTCCTTGTTGGGCCGCTCGGTTAAATGGACGTAATGCTCCGGTTCAGACTTCCAAGAGTGAGCCTTTTACGCCCTGTTTGAATCTCCTCCACCAGATGAGCCCCCAAAGATCGTACAGATTTCAGCGAACTCCTCCGTGGCGTTATTCAGCTGCTCTCGCTCTCTTTCTCCTTTTCAAGTGACTTTTTCTTCCTTGGTGTACCGACGTAGATGTCCCTTCCGAATAAGGGCTTCGATCTCATCTTTGAGATCCATACGGTCAGTCGTATTGTGGTCGTGGTCTTGATGGAAGCGGCAATACTTGCGCTTGTCTTACTGATCTGGGTCGGCTCTCATGCAAACAGGCCAATTCAGCAGCTTCTCTCCTCAGACGTCTAATAGAATCTGCTCGGTAGACGCATTGAGGGGGGTGTAGGAACAGAATTTTCCCTCCGGTCTTCTATTCGGACGATGATCGCGAGAGACGCAGTCATCGGCCCCTTATTAGACGGTTGAGATTCCTCGTTCCTAGGCCTCTTCCCTTTACCATTCGGCTCTATCACTAGGACATTTTTACAGGCATTGGAGAATTCCTCCGCGTTGGTGTACTTCTGAGCTCTGCAACCAGTTCACCTAGTGTCTTCGGCGGGTTCTTTCCAATGGAGAAAGTGAATTTCTCTTCTTTTAGGCCACTGAACACAGCAGCTAGTGTCATTTTATCGTCATAGTCTTCCACTAATAATGCTTCCTCGTTGAAGCAAGCGATGTAATCTTTCAATGACTCCTTCGGCTCTTGCTTGATAGCAAACAAGTGAGTATTGGGCTTTCGACTTCTCTTACCACTTATGAACTGGGTAAGGAATAGTCGGCTCAACTCTGCGAATGAACCGATGAAATTTAGTTTAAGCTGTCGAAACCAACTCCGTGCGGAACTTGCAAGTGTGATTGAGAACCCTCGGCACATCATCACATTCGTCGCTATCTGGATCTGCATCCATGAGCGATAGGCTTCTACATGTTCGGATGGGTCTCCAGACCCAGAGTATTGGATGACGGGAGGTATCCAGAACCTCTGAGGCATCACCTCATTCATGATTTCTGAGGTAAAGGGAGATTCGGTCTCTTCCATCATTGCCTGAACGGCAGCGGGAATTGACGTAGGCAGCTATTTCCTTTTTAGAGCCGTGAATTTGTCGTTGAACTCTACGAACCGTTTCTCCCATGGGTCTTTATCTTCTGTCACGATTTCCCGATTGTTTTCAATTTCCGGAGTTGTCCTTCCTCTTCTCTGTTCTAGCCAATGACAGAGATTCGTTGGTGTCAGGGCTGAGGTGACTGAGGCATCGGTCGAAGCTCGTGTTACCGTGTTCCGAGCCGAGGTTCGAATTTGGGTCGGAGGAGGATTCCTACCCGAGAGCGGCATCTGGGGGTGTCGAGGCGCCTCAGGCCTCACACTCCTCATCACGGAGTGAGCTTCCATGACTGGACCGACTAGTTCAGGAACAGGGTTTTCCTGCGCTGGATGCTGTCACGGCTCTTGTTGTTGTTTCATCCTGTTTGCCTCATTATGTAAGGCCTGTATCTCACCCTGCATGGCGCGATACTTACTCGCCCGATTGTGAGAACGTTAGGAAGGCCCCGGGTTTGATTCGGCGTGAAGCAGTGAGGAGGAGCGAGTTTGTTCGTTTGGTTCTAGCTCTACAGCTACTACTTTCTTCTTTCCTCTAACCATTGTACTTAAGAATAGGAACCTGACTTTTTGTACTAGATTCTCATATACGGTGCCAAAAATGTTGAAGGCAAAATCTAGGCCACCCTCCACTCGTCGGGATGCTCTTAGGATGAAGACTTGGTCCTGTGCAAAAAGGGTGAGCACAGGAGACCCTGGCTAAGCCGGGGGACCCTCTAATGCCTAAGTCAGGTCAAAGGATCAGGGTCTAAGTTGTAGAGGGAGAGTGTGAGATATTGCATACCTGTAGCAGTGGGGTCCTCATGTATTTATACATGACTATAAGATGGTCTGGGTCCATTAATCACGGCACGATTCACTCAATCAAGGAGATTTTCGGATCATGGAGATACTGTACATAATCCAAGGATCAGGTACTGCATCATGCACATCGTGAGTATCTGCGAACGAAGTAACCGACCACGTTTACTTATGACAGTTTCTAAGTTCAGCTCGAGAAGCGCCCGCCTCAGAATATGGAGTCGGCCCGGTTCAGAATATGGAGTCGGCTTAGACCTTCAGGCAGGCGAGGTCTCAATCGGAGTGGTTATGGATCTTTATCAGATACTATCCGCTCTCAAAATCTGTGCCGAGCTATTAGTTATCCGTCCGGTTGGATCAAGATGTCGTCAGACCTCGGAATTACAAGGGGCTCGGATCTTCCCATAACAAATAGCATAGGAATTTAACAGAGCAAAACACCTAAACTAATATAAAAAATACCAAAAATCTTCTAATCAAATCAAACAAATCTATCAATTTGCTTTATCTCAATTTATCTTAGGAGTAGCGGTAATCAAGTTGTGGTAATTCTTAGTTATGATATTTAGTTGTAATCTAAATCTACGCTCATACGATTAGATTTGTCTTTTATCTAATATCACGCAGTTCTCCATTATGTAGCCAATCCCCATTCAGGTCTGTAATTCATTATCCTTGGCAAAACAATTCAGATGGGTTCTTCGCCTAGTGACAATGATGTAGTAGAAAAAGACTAATGTACCCACCATCGCATCCAACAGTAAGGGGCTCAAACCGAATGACGATAACCCAGAAGTAGTAAGGGAGGCCTGGCTTAAAGGAGAAAACACCAGGGGAGTCGATGAGCATTTCTTTCCTTCAACCATTGCTCCATCTACCGCACAATAAAAAGTCAATCCAACTTTGATTCCATCTCTAAAGCAATGAAAAAGGATTGAGGGGCATCTTTTATGACATAAAATTCATTAAGTTATTCTGAAGGAGTTGTGTGGGTTCTGAAGGTGTATTGCGGGTTCTAAAGGTGTATCGCAGGTTATCACGAGTTCTGAAGGTGTATCGTAGGTTACCATGGGTTCTGAAGCTATTGTGCGAATCAAAAGCTGTTGTGCATATCTGAATTTGAAGCTGTTGTGCAGATCTGAATCTAAAGTTGTTGTGCGAATTTGAAGCTGATTATGCAGTTCTGAAGTAGTTGTGCAGAAAAATGATAGTCTACATGAGATTGCTCCGTTGCGCGACCACACAACAAAGATGTGTTGCGTAACTATGCAACACAAAGAAAGTTGCCAGATTGGGGGAAAGCTGCCTAGATCGGATATATAGCATGTTGCATGACCTTGCAATAAAGATATGTTACCCAACCGCTGAATAGTGCTCCGTTGTGCGGATTTGCAACTCACACGTGCAAAGGCCTATAAATACCCCCCTCCCATTCTCATTTATTTCATTCACAAGTGGAAAGTTTTAGAGAGATCAGAGAGAGCTTCGAGAGTCTTCAAAGGTTAAGAGCTGTGACATCTAGGTATCTCGCAGTGCGATATATGAGAAATGAAGAAGAAGAAGATACAACAAGTAGTGCAAGAGTCTGTTGTACGACCATGCAAAAAGCAATCTTCAAGTTTGTACATTGGTAAATTTATATCTTCCTACGAGATCAGTCTTCCCACGAGATCAGAATCTCCCGCAAGTTAATCTCTTATGAATGTATTCTACGCACATCAATGTGGAACAGGGGGTTTTGAATTCGCGGAACTCCTTTGTCATTACAATGGATGCTTCACAATTCGAAATGCTGACGAAATCACTATCGAATTGCTTTCTTTTTCTTTCATTATATTAATAAAGAGTATTTTATTTTGAAATCAAGGAATATACGAAGGATGTAATACGAATTCAGAATTAATAAAACAAGTGATGATGTTTGTTCTTACATTTTCTTTTTTTATTATTGAGTCTAAATATTCCAATATGTCATACTTTATTTCTTGTCGAAACAATGTCAATGACACCAAAATGAATGAGGACTCACAATTCATCTTACAATTGTTCAATTTCTAATGAAGGTGTAGGAGATTCGACCATTAGGATATTACACAGGAAGGCTTAATCGAAGGAAGATAAGATGTCTTCTACAATAAGCAGCAATTCTTTGAAAGAAGAAGACAAGGTATGAGAAATTGTAAGACCCGTATCCTAAACAGTACCGTTCCGTAGGCTTTTGCAGTCCTCCCGGTCGAATTTCGGCTACTAGCGATCTGTTATCGATAATTGCGTGCCACCCTGAGTCATACCCTATCAATCTGAGTCGGTTCGACCCGAGACTTGTACCCTTGCGACTGCACCGTCACCGTGGTTCGTATGCCGCGTCTCGCGCTCCGAGGCGATACCTATGCCAGGAGATGTGGGCCTGCGTTCAGTTTGAGGAAAACGTCGTGCTTTGCAAAACTCAAGAGAACCTTTCAAATCAATCACATCATATCCCATCAATTACCTCAAGCAAGTACAACCACCCCTCCCCTAAAGTCAATTCTCTCTCTTACAACCCATACATGTCAAGTACACCCATCACTCACCCATCCCTCTCTCTCTTTACATCTCATCCTCTCTCCTTCTCTCTCATTTTCTTCATTTCCAAGCAAACCCCATGAAAAATTCCAATGTTTAAGGGAGAGGAGAAAGCTAGGTATGGCCCACCTCCCTACCACCTAATCCCACCATCCAAAGATCATCTCCACCATTGAAATGCATCCCTTAGAGCTCTAAAATGCATTGATGGAAGAAGAAGTCCAAGAAGATCAAAGGTGGGTATATTTTATGATTTGATTTGTATGATTTTGATGATTTGAGGGCCCACATATGGTCGGACCCATCATGATATATGCATTGTATCATGGAGAAGCTCATAGTGGCAGAGCTCCTCCCATCTCTCTACCTTTTATTTTTTTCTTTTCTTTTCTTTATCTCTCTCTCTCTCTCTTGTGATAGGTGGCCCACTTGATCCACGTCATGCACCGTGTGGACCACACGCTGATTTATGTATTTTAGATCCAACCCGTACATGCATGGGACGTGGGGCCCACCTTGATGCTGCCATGTGGGGTCAACCATGATGTATGGGTTTTATTCACACCGTCCACTGTCTGGATGGTGGGACTCACCTGCTGTATAACGTGAGCAAGTCTGTAGGTCCCGTATGGTGTATGTGTTATATCCAGAACTGTCCACTTGCTTGGACAACAGTTCTGTGTGGGCCCTGATCATGGAGGTATGTGTTAGATCTCAACCGTCTATGGGACCCACGTGATACACGTGTCTTATCCTGGCCGTCCTGATCATGTGGGACCCACAGGATGAGTGACCTCACACAGACGTTGAATAGCTGCTGATCATAGTAGACCGTCCACTTGCTGACCGTCGATGCAGGTAGAACATAATTTCAGCTTTGTTAGAAGCTGGTGGGTCCCACACATGTAGACCCACCTAGTATGTATGTTACTTCCAAACCATCCATTTGGACGATACATGTGGGACCACCATTATGTATTTATTTTATATTTTAGTCGTCCATCTGTTTGCCACGTGGGACAGGTGGGACCCACGTGGATGTACGTATTAGATCCCTGCCGTCCATCAATTTTTCAGGATGGTGGGTCCCCACTGCTGACCAACGTTAGCAAATCCTATGGCCCACAAGTCGTTTGTGTTCCCTTAGCCGTCCATCTATCTTGGATGTGGGAACCACTCCACACGTGTTGCACGTGTGGAGGTGGGCCCACCTTGATATATATTGTATCCACACCGTCCATTGCTCGGACGGTGGGCCACCTGCATATATGTAAAATCTACATCGTCCATCCAGAACGTCCAGAGTTTGAACGTTGGACGCTACATCATTTAAATATTATAATATTCATTATAAATATGTATGCTACATCATTTAAATATTATGATATTCATTATATATAAACCGGTTCGTACGTAGTACGTACGAACTTTTTTGATGACCCATCATACATGATGAATCTCGTAAATCTGAACCGTTCATGTGAAGCAGCACCTAGTGAAACCCCCCAGGACCAAGTTTTACTTTTATCTAAAACTTTTATCCATACCGTCCATAGCAAAGAGAAATTCAAATCAAGGAAAGAAGCTGTTTACATTTTTCACGGTCCACCAAAGTTTCGGATCAAAGTAAAAATTTATACTATAGGGTTTCATGAGGTTCTGCTTCACATGAACGGTTCAGATTTGCGAGATTCATCACGTATGATGGGTCATCAAAAAAGTTCGTACGTACTACGTACGAACCAGTTCGCAGGTGAGCGTTTTCCTATATATATATATATATATATATATATATATATATATATATATATATATATATATATATATATATGTTTGTGGTAGGCCCATGTGGGCCCACCTGCTGGACGATCTGCTGGTGTACCGAACTTCAGTTATATAGTTACTGTATGATCAGTGGGTGTGATCATGTGGTACGTGTTATATCCACACCGTGCATCCGTGGGCTACATATGATATACGTGATTTATCCCTGCTGCATTGCAGCCGTGGGACCCACACCCGTGTGGACTCTACCATGTTGTATGTATTTCATCAGTACCATCCAAATGGTGGGCCCTCCCCTGATGTACGTAGGTGTTACATCCAAACCGCCCGTCCATATGGTGAGCTCCTCTTATGGCTCGAGACTAAAAATAAGACAGATCTACTATCAAGTGGCTCACACTACAAAAGCAGCAGGCGATTGAACGTGTACCATTGAAACCCCTTTTTGGGTCACAGAAGTTTTGGACCAATATGAAATTTGTTTTCCTCTTCATCCAGGTCTTTATGACCTTGTGAACAGATTGGATGGAAAACAAGCGTTATGGTGGGGTCCACCTTAATATATGTGTTGCAGATCCATGTTGTTCATCTAGTGGGCCCATTTGGGAGGCGTAGGCCCACCTACTAGTTGTGTAGGGTCCACTTGTTTGTGGCTCAGCACGATGTATGTGAGGCCCAGATGGAGAGGCCCATCATGATGTAGTTTTTTGGCCCATGTGATGGGGCCCACCTGTTGTGTATTTGAATCCCATAAGATGAGGCCCGACTTGATGTACATGGGGCCCATTGTGATATGTATTAGGCCCATGTCGCGTGGCCCATTTGATGTATTCAAGACCCATGGGTGAGGCTCATTGTGATGTATTTGAGGCCCATAGGCGTGGCCCATTGTGATACATTTGTGGCCCATGAGTGAGGTCCAATGCGATGAATGTGAGGTCCATGAGTGAGGCCCATGGCGATGTATATTATGCCCTTGTATGAGGCCATGGGCCCACTATACGTATGACTCTATGTGGGCCACTCCTTGGGAGCAATGTTGGTTAAATGACCACATTAATGGGCAATGATGGTTGAATGTCCACATTGTAACCTTCCCTTAGGCCTTGATAGTATCATTCTCATCATTCTCTTGTAGGTTAGCCCTAATCAGTGGACCCCATTCGCCATAGACGGATGGCTCCGTGCTTTCGGATTTGATATGACCACAGCCAAAGGTCGATCTTTTTTTCATGGTTGATCAGCTGTGCATCTATGGACCCTGCCTAGTTTATATGCTGGTTGTCGATGCCGATTATCAATGCAGATTATCGGTGCCAATTGTCAATGCTGATTGTCGAGGTTGATTCTGATTATCGAGGCCGAGTCAGATTGTCAAGGCCGATTCCGATTGTCGAGCCGATTGTCAAGGCCGAGTCAAATTGTCGAGGCCGAGTCAGATTGTCAAGGCCAATTCCGATTCCGATTGTTGAGGCCAAGTCAGATTTTCGAGGCCGATTCCGATTCCGATTTACCGAGGCCAATTCTGATTGTCGAGGCTGATTCCAATTGTATAGGCCAATTCTGATTGTCGAGGCGATTCGGATTGTCGAGGCTAATTTCGATTATCGAGGCTGAGTTAAATTGTCGATTTCGATTCCGATTCCGATTCCGATTGTAAAGGCCGATTGTTGAGGCCGATTCTGATTTGCCGAGGCCGATTATTGAGGCCTAATGTGATGTATATGCGGCTCGTATTTAAGGCCCATTGTGATGTGTATTCAATCCGTGTTTAAGGCAAGATGTGATTTATATGAAGCCTATGTAATGAGACCCATTGTGGTGCATTTGAGGGCTAGGCGATGGAGCCCATTGTGATGCATATTAGGCCTATGTGAGAGGCCCATCGTGATGCGTATTAAGCTCTTGAGAATGACCCTTGGTGTGGTATATTAGGCCCTTGTATGATGTCATGGGTCCACTATATGTTAGGCTTTATGTGGGCCATTCCTTGGGGGCAATATTAGTTAAATGTCCACATTGTCGAGGTTGATTATTGATGTCGGTTATTGATACCGATTATGAGTATGTGACAGCATAGCATCATGATGCATGCACATACGCATCATCTGCATGTTTGTTATGAGATGTGGTTGGCCATTGCATATGCCGTAGGACAATTTGCTCATAGGACTCCCTAATAGGCGAAGTTGCTCTATAGGAGCTTAACGCCCTGAAAATCGGGGGTCGAGCATAGTCTCAACTCCCGAGTTCCAATGCATCACTTATGCAACATGGATAAAGATGATTAATTATTGTCTGTATTAGTGCATTAAACATGAGTGAGATTAAGCCAAATCAGCAAAACATAATCTAGAAACAGTTGTAATACGCAAGCGGAAGACTGAAACAAACAAGTATAACTTATAAACTAGTATAGGTCCCTAAAGTATGTATGCGTTGCTAGGTCAATAAATACAAGTATTGTGTCAAAATACAAAATGTTCAAAATGGTAGTCCTCTACAAAGTATGAACCCTGAAGCCCCGTCGATTCAGAACAGCTCACATGAACCCGCATGAATACTGCATGTACGAGAATGCCTCCTCGTCCTCATAAAAGTCCAGCTCCACCTCAAGAGTCATGTCGCTATCTTAAATCAAGATAGAGTCTGGTTGGTGTTTAAAACACCGTCCCGTAACGTGCGAGTGAGTAATCAACTCAGTGGAACTATACAGCGAAGGTTAACATGTTATCAATTCAGTCAAGCAGTAATGATAAAGCAGTAAAATCAAACATCCTTAAATACTCTTATTAATGCAAGAATGATATGAACAATGATGCATGCCCTCGCCTACTCTCCCTCAGCGACTTCATCTTACGATCACGGCATGAAACCCTTCCTCAGTGCTTGACCTGCTACGCCAAACGCACACGTAATGCAGTGCATGCACGTGATTAGCCAGGTTCTTATTAGTCATTTTCATACAGTAGGATTGGGAAACTAAGGTACCTCCCTTATATCATTTCCCAAACAATGATCCATCTTAGGGTTGTCAATGCCAGTAACTCTCATACAATGTTGCGGTTCTAGGTTGCTGCAAAGGGCTCGTCACCTGATCAGTGCAGGCCTAGTTTATACTCTGATTTCTATAGAAAGGCTCGTCGCCTCAACACAGGTTCAGAGTATGCTCGAGGTCACTACAAAGGGCTCGTCACCTTATCAGTGTAGGCCGACAGCTCGAATACAGTGTCCCATACCACCGTATTCGGCTCACGAGGCGGTGTTGCTCACTGGTCACTACGGGGAGGTTTGTCCCCCCAACATAGGCCGACAGCTCGACCATGGTGTCCCATACCACCATGTTTGGCTCATGAGTCTTAGCGGATCAAGGTACCAAGGTTAACGGGGATTTCACTGGTGAGTTTGGTACCCTAGGTTTAAGCAGTAGTGTCCAAACATGGTGAACATACATCAGGCCAATCGGGTTACTTGACGAGCTCGACTAGCATGAGCACACCTCGAGTCGATCGACATGAAGTGCATAAGCACTCCGTGTGGCCTAACCACTGCCGTCGACCGAAGTACGGCTCGGATTCAGCGAATACGTCCTTGGTGGTAACACAATCTCAGCCACCAAATCAAAGCCTGTTACCGATTGCCTGGACTATATAATAGTCCCAAGTATATTTAATTGCAACAAGTAATCATATGAGAAAGTGAAAGCAGTAATGAATAAAGAAATCAAATCATGCAATCAATTGAGCATTCCATGGAAAAACATGAATTCCTGCATATGTATTTCCTACACATGCGAAAACTATCATATAAAGTACATGGGGGAAGTCATACATATAGTTAGGGTAGTTGAGAATCATATCTCAACACTCATATAAGTACGCTTTGCTAACTCCTAACTCATTCAAACATTTTCACAAACACTTAAGCTACACATAATAACATACACAACGTATGTTGATATAACATGTACTAGGGCTAATCCTTTCACCCATGAGTTATTATACATACATCTAGTTTACATAGATGCCAGTTAATTATGGCAAACTCATTTTCAAATTTCCTACGTATACGATCATTTCAACAACCCCATGAATTACCCTATATTCAACATAGTTCATATATAACTGAAATACAAATCAAACATCGCATTTTACATGTGAAATAGCGTCTACGCTAGGAATCTATCATTAACCGACATTGAAAGCTTTAAAAACCATAACCTATACATCTATAGTCCACACCTTACGCCGGTAAACGCGTAACGGATTCATTTTAAACATGTAGTCTTTGTTACAGGCAGAATGACAACTTATAGCATGAATTAGGTTAGCTATTTTATCATTTCAACTATTTAAAACCTTAGAACGTATTATGGTTAGGTTTTCTTACCTAAGAATGAGATTGGTATCGCCGGTAGAGCGATATGGAAGTGGTGGTAAGGCACGTGGAGTAATAGGGATCAAATCCCAGGAGTGACTCCAACTCTCTCTCACTTTCTCTCTCTTTACTCTCTTCTCTCTCCTAGGGTTTTTTCTAAATTCGTATGAAATGAATGAGAGAGGGTTTAAGGCCCTTATATAGGGTTAAAACTGATAGAAATGGCCCCAGGGCCAAGGTATACTTAGGTTATAGCCAAAAGGAGGCTTGTTCCAATCCAATGGAGCACTTCTGGAGGCCCCCTTTCTATGTGCTATCAGACTTAAGCTCCCTGACCATGGATCTAGGTCGAGTTAAGTTTTCAGTCTGATCGGATTTACAGATCGACCGCAGCGGACCAGTTTCCATTCAATGGTCACCGAAACTCGATCAGGGCCACAAGTACACTACCATGTATGGGCAATTTCTCCAGATCCGAGGGTGTATTGAGTCAGATTCTGACGGTCTGAATCCTTATATTCGGACCGCAAGTGACAAGTCTCAGATTACTTAAATTTAGATTTTTATTTCTAAAGATATTCACGTTTCACACACACTTCACTCCGAGCTCAAGTGAATAGCTTCGGGATACTATCTGGACTTGATTTCTGAGGTGGTGGTCAAGTCCAGCAAGGCGGTCTTAATTATATAATTTCGTAGTAATCAGACTTTCGACGTGTGGTTCAGGTCCGATACGAAGTTTCAATGTGCTCACGAGGGCAACCGAGAATAGAGTTTGATCCTAGATTTTAGGATAACCTAGCGTCAATGATTCTACAAGTTTTAGGTCTTGCAGATCGTATTTAAAGTGATTAATGCTAATTTTGCATGAAATCTAGTTTAACATTAGTTAGCTCTCGCCTAATTTCTAAAGGATTTGGTCCTTAGTGATTTCTGCTTGAGGTGGTACTCGGGTCTTTGTACGGATTTTTTAAGACGTTACAATCTACCCCCCTTAAAGAAAAATTTCATCCATGAAATTAATATCTTTTCATACTCCTCGAGAATCTAAGGGTAGTTCTTTCGAACTTCGGCTTCTGTCTCCCAAGTAGCCTCTTCTTCAGTATGGTGCATCCATAACACTTTCACCAGTGGAATAACCTTGCTACATAGCACCTGCTCCTTCCTGTCTAGGATATGCGTCGGTCGTAGTATATATGTAGCGTCCTCGCTCAACTGTACCTTCTCCTATATGATAATGTGTGAAGAATCAGGAACGTATTTCTTCAGCATAGATACATGAAATATGTTGTGCACGCCCGTGAGTGGTGTGGGCAAAGCAAGACGGTATGCTACCACACCCACTCGATCAAGTATCTAAAATTGGCCAATGAACCGCGGCGTAAGCTTCCCTTTCTTGCCAAAACGCAGGACTCCCTTTATGGGGAAAACTTGGAGGAATACATGGTCCCCAACTTTGAACTCTAGTGGTCGCCGTCTCATATCGGCATAACTCTTCTGTCTGCTCTGGGCTATCAGAAGTCGACGTCTGATAATGTCGATCTTCTCTGAGGTCACCTGTACTAACTCTGGGCCAATCAAACTCTTCTCGTCAACCTCTGCCCAGCAATGCGGTGCTCTACACGGGCGCCCATACAAGGCCTCATAGGGAGCCATGTCAATACTCGCCTAAAAACTGTTATTGTAAGCGAACTCAGCATAAGGAAGACAATCATCCCAACTGTCCTTGAAATCAAGTACACAAGCTCGCAGCATATGTTCTAAAACTTGGTTTACCCGTTCTGTCCGCCCATCAATCTGCGGGTGGAACGCCGTACTGAACTTCAACTTCACTCTCATCACTTCTTGGATACGATTCCAGAAGATGATGTGAATCGCGTGTCTCAGTCCGACACGATCTCTAAGGGAACTCCATGTAGACGCACTATTTCCTTGATGTACTGCCTGGCCAACTTGTCTACAAAGTTCGAGACTTTAATCGGGAGGAAGTGGGCCGACTTAGTCAATCGGTCCACGATCACCCAAATAGAGTCGTGTCCCTTCCTCGTCTTCGATAGCCCTGAGATGAAATCCATAGAGATGAAATCCCATTTCCATTCAGCATGGGCAGGGGCTGAAGTAGTCGAGGAGGTCGGTGATGTTCAGCCTTGACCTGCTGACACGTGAGACAACGGGACACATAGTCTGCTATGTGGCCCTTCATGTTATCCCACCAATACGATCTATTCATGTCTCAATACATTTTCGTGCTACCAAGATGCATCGCAAGCTTCGAATTGTGTGCAGCCTCGAGAACCTCCTGTCTTAAGTCATGAAGATTCGGGATGCACAGGAGGCCGCGGTAACGCAAGTCCTCATCCGTATCAACTCTCCACTCGGCATCCTCATCATCGCTAGCTTGATCTCGAAGCCCAAACAACTGCTCATCGCCCTTCTAGGCCTCGATAATCCTGTCATCAATAAGTGGCTGCACCCGAATGTGCGCGACACTCTCAAATGGCTCCTCCACAGTGAGTTTCTGCTCGAAGTCCCGCACGAACTCTACCATATTCCACTCTGCAATCATCAGCTGAGCGGCAAATGCTATAGCCTTCTTGCGGCTCAACGTGTCTGCCACAAGATTAGCCTTACCAAGATGATAGGAAACCTTGAACTTAAAGTCCTTCAAGGTCTCCATCCATCGCCGCTGCCTCATATTCAGGTACCTCTGAGTGAATATATAGCGAAGGCACTTGTGGTTACGGAAAAGCTTGAACTCCTCTTCGTAGAGGTAATGTCTCCAGAGCTTTAGTGCAAAGATGATTGCTACCAACTCCAAGTCATGTGTAGGGTAATTCTCCTTGTGTTTCCTCAACTGTCTCGAGGCATATGCAATCACCCTGTCCTTCTGCATAAGGACACAACCCAGACCAACGTGAGACCCGTCGGTGTATATAATATACTTAACCCCTTGCTTTGGCAATACTAGCACAAGGGTGGACGTCAACTTGTCCTTCAGCTCCTAGAAAGCTACTTTCGCCTTCTCGTTCCAGGCAAACTTCAAATCCTTCCGTGTCAACTAAGATAACGGTCTGGCAATCTTGGAGAAGTCCCGAATAAATCGTCGATAGTAGCCCGCCAGACCAAGAAAATTCCTCACCTTAGTGAATGAACCGGGCTGCTCCTAGTCTTGAACTACAGCTACCTTAGCGAGGTCAACTGCTATCCCTTCCGTGGATACTACATGTCCCAGAAACTTGACTTCCTCCTTCTAGAAGTCACACTTCTTGTACTGCACAAACAACTGGTTCTTCCTGAGCGTATCAAATACCGCTCTCAGGTGCTCCTCGTGATCCTCCCGACTCGTGGAATATATCAGGATGTCATTTATAAACATGATGGCGAATCGGAATAGAAACGACCGAAACACTTGGTTCATAAAGTCTATGAACACGGCCGGTGCGTTCGTAAGGCCAAACGACATCACAAGGAACTCATAGTGCCCAAAACAGGTCCTGAAAGTCATCTTCTGCACGTCCTCATCCCTGACGCGCAATTGATGATACCTTGACTGTAGATCAATCTTCGAAAAATATCATACCCCCTTCAACTGATCAAACAGGTCATCAATCCTGGGCAAGGGATACTTGTTCTTCACCGTCAACTGGTTCAGTCTGCAATAATCGATACATAATCGAAATGACCCGTCCTTCTTCTCTACAAACAACACTGGTGCTCCCCAAGGGGACACACTAGGTCATATGAACTCGGCCTCTAATAGACCATCGATCTGCTTCCTCAGCTCCTCCATCTCACATGGAGGCATGCGATAAGTTGGCAATGAAATAGGTGTCGCACCAAGCGTAAGGTCAATGGTAAAATCGATCTCACGCCGAGGAGGTAATCCAGGAATCGTCTCAAACACATCCGCAAAATCCTGAACTACAGGCATGTCCACAAGCGTCGGACCATCAATACTCTTCAACAAAGAAGCATAACACCTCAACTGGGAAGGATGACTGACCTGAACAGGTAAAGTAAAAGTTGTGCCCTCAGGTCCATGGGCTGTCACTACCCTAGTCTCACAATCTATCTCCGCCCGCATCTCAGTGAGCCAATCCAGACCGAGAACAATATCGTAGTGCCATAATGGGGTGACAATCAGGTCGATGCGCATTGTCCTGCTACCCAAATCTACCGATCAAGCCTCGCAAATCTGGGTAACATTCGAAAAAGTCCCTGTAGCGGTAGTAAGTCTCACTCCCTTCGTAGGAGTAGTAACCAATCCCAGCAGCTTGACTACGGCGCATGATATGATCTAAATAGTAGACCCGGTGTCCACCAATAAGAAAACAGGCGTACCTTGAATCTGGGCTGTGACCTCAAAAGCCACGGGTGCTACGTCTGATCCCTCGGATGCCTCAGCTATAAGTGAGTGTACACGAGCCTGCTGCTGACGGTTCGGCTGCGGAACCATGGGCCATTGAGGCGGCCTGAAGCGAGGTGCAAGGGGCCTGAAGGATGGATGTGCAGGTGCTGTCCATAGAGGTGGTGCTGAAATGGCCTAAGGAACCTGGCAGTTGATCCTCTGCGGCGGTGAGAAGCTGCTATCCCGCATCCTGGTGAAACAGTTCACCTTTGAGTGGCCCGGCCTCTTACAATAGGCACACCACACATCAGGTCCTTTTGTCTGGGCAGGTGGAGCCATAAGCCTTGGCGGTGAATCTGCACGCGGCCTCTTACCGAGGAACGGCCTGGGCGAAAAATCAGATCGGGGCCTAGGGGCCACGAGTACTTGTATACGGGACTGTCTATCCCCGTCATGCTCAGCCCACATGGACATGCCGACTAGCTCAGCATAAGTAAATATGCTAGCGCAACACATCTTCGAGCGGATCTCTGGTCGCAGACCCTCAGCATATCGTCGCATCCGCATATCCTTATCCCCTAATATCAGGGAGACATACCTGCCCAACTCAGTAAACCTGTTCTCATATTCCGCCACTGTCATGCCTCCCTATCGAAGGAGTAGGAACTCACTCTTCTTCTCATGGCGGTACGTGAGAGGATAATACTTCTCGTGGAAACACATCTCGAAAGCCTCCCACATCCACACATAATCTTTCGCAACAATGCGGAGAACACAATCCCACCACAAGCTGGCCTCCTTCTCCAGTATGAAGGTAACCAGCTCTACCTACTTTGACTTACTGCAACGCAGCGGCTTGAGCATCTTAGAGATGCGGTCAAGCCAATACTTAGCCTTCTCGGGTCTGTGAGTACCTGCAAAAGTGGGAGGCCATAAGTGCTGGAATCGCTCAAACGTGTCGCTAGCACTAGAGGTCCCAGCAGTGTGCATAGGTGATGCATGTGGAGTCACCCCCATATTCAGGGCAAAAATACCAGCTAAGGAGGTAAAAAATTACTACTGCTGCTGTGCCTACTGCTGCTGATATTGTACCTGCTGCTGCTGATACTGTGCCTACTGCTGCTGCATCAATAGCATCATCTGCTCCAGCCTATCAGTAGGGGGAGCCTACTGAGGCATGGGTGGCGTCGACGTAGACGCACAGTTCTGCTCAGGAAACGATGGCGTAACAGGTGGCACCACGGGTGGTGTCATAGTTGTGAGCCCAGATGGGATACCAGTAATCTGTTATACATGGGATGCTATGGGTGAAAGTCTCTAAACTCTCTTGGTTCCAGAGGTTGCTCCAACGTCTAGACCGAGTGGATGTATGAGCGCATGAGGGCCGTATACTGTTTGGCCGCATCTCTCACTGTATCATGGTCGGTTGGAAGGGGTGCGGCCATACCTTCCCAAGAGGAGAGGGCAAAGCTAGGCTGAGTTTGACTAACTCGAGGAATGGGTCCACTATCGACGAGCCGGGCCAGATATTGGTAGGCAGATAGTGAGGTCTCTTCCACTCGCCTTGTCGAGTGCTATGGGGCTGTAATCTGGTTTGGAGTATAATAGACCCCGGTGATTTTCTAGAGAGGAACCGTATTGATATGTGGACTTATTGAGTAAGAGTTGTATACTCATTCATTCATTTACTCACTATCCACTCGGGCTGGTGGTGCGCAACTAATTGTTGTGTACCTTCGTGATGGCAAGGATTTCAGTTGGGCACGCGACTAACCTGAGATTATGAGTCTACCACATTGAGTCTAGCTATCCAAATTCAGGTATGGGACTGGTTTGGAAAGAAGTTTCTTGTGATGGACCCTATAGCCTGCGATACTACGTACTATCATCCTGACTTCACTCCAGCTTGGTCATTTCATTCGCACCGCATATTGCATTGCACCAGCGACATTTAACATTTTGGGTTGCCATATTTCTGCATTATATGGCCTAGATACGGCTGATGGTATTCTTGGACTCGTCAGGATTTACATATTGCATTGTATTCTCGGCATCTGATATTTGGCTCATTATGTCTCCGCGTTGCATGGCTGATCTACATTGCATCCTCGGCATCTGATATTGGCTTATTATATTTTTACATCACATAGCCTAGGTACGGCTAATGACATTCATGGACTTACCAGTATATTTCCACTTACTTTGATTACTCTGATATTGCTTACTTGGCACTTACCTTGTGCACACACTTTCACCACCCACTAAGCTTTCTATAAGCTTATGCACGATAGATGCGTGCAGGTGGTATTAGGTTGCAGCAGCCTTGAGCTTGGAGCATTTAACGAACCTCTGGAGCTTTGATTTTCAGCATTTTATTCAAATGATTATATTAGTGGATATGTGATAATGATGTTGCCTTTGTGATTTGGGTAAACTTGTGGTTATGCTTCTTACGAGATAAATGTACGTTAGAAAATCCTCCTCATAGGATCCCAAGATCGAAATCTGGCGTATGGGCGCTGGGAGCCGAAAATGGGGTACTACGGAGGCTGTCGGCACCAGATTTGGTGATCGAGATTCCTGTAAGTCCGATCTTCGGGTTTGGGACGTGACAAAAATAATGGTCGATGAGGTTAGAGGGGCAGAGACATCAACCACAGGAACTTCTGTCCTTGGCCAGGAGAAGCTTCACGGGGTGTTTGGCGCATGGTATTAGATGGGCTTAGGTGGGATGGAATTGCATCTGGTCCTATGCCAATTCCACTCCATGTTTGAGAAGAATGGAAAAGCTTGGAAATAGATTAGATGGAATTACATTGGGTCCCGTGCCAATTTCACTTAATGTTAGTAAGTTGTGTAGGTCCCACCATGATGTGTGGGCTATATCCACACCGTCCACCCATTTTTTGAGATCATTTTAAAGCATGGGCCAAAAAATCAGGTAGATCTAAAGCTCAAGTGGACCCCACCATAGAAAGCAAAGGGGATTGAGTACTTACCGTTGAAAACTTCTTTGGGGCCACAAAAGTTTTGGATCTGCCTCATTTTTAGGCCCATGCCATAAAATGAGGTTACAAAATAAATGAACGGTTTATATATAACATATGTGTGTTATTCTCAATAGTTTCAAATGATGGTGGGTATATCCATTCAATGTACCACCGTATTTCAAACAAAGTATGGAATTAAGCTTATCCCATGGTAATAGGGAACAATCCCTGCCATGGGTAATAATTATGTTTTTTGTATACCATCCCACCTAATCCTTCCCAATGCCATGCCCCAAACACCCCCTCAGTTAGTCGAGATGTTTCATCTTCAAGTACTTCTACTTCATCTAGAAGAATAATCCTATGTGCATCGACTAGGCCAAGGGCTTCTTGATTGGTTAGGTTCGTAGATGAAGTAGGTTGAACGGAAGATAGCGTTGTCAGCATGACTAATTATACGACTCCTTGATCCTGATCAAGTGTGGCTGATGCAATTATTAATTATACAAGAAGACTAAAGTATTCCATACGCTGTTATACTATTACCTCATCTTGAGTTTGACCTTCTGTTTGGTCTTCTGATCGATGAACATTGCTTGTGGCCCTTTCTAAGTCAAACACCTTAAGTCTTTTTGTAGGGGACTGAGCAACATTGACTGGGATGTCTGGAATATATGTCTCAGCTTGAGGAGTTAATACAGAGACTAAGTTCTAAGAGGTCGCAGTTCCCTTGTTACTATAAACAAAGGAAAAAAGTAAATAAGAAGGATTGTAAGATAATTATAATGGAAAAGAGCAAAAGGTTGGAATAACATCTACCGAAATTTGACTAAACAACAATGGTGGTAAATTCGTCAACTACTAGTGAAATTTTAATAGGATCGACGACCAAAGCTAAAGCTCGGTTGGAACGAGAAAAATCAGGAGTATTAGCATGATAGGGCTTGAGATACCAATCAAAAGAAAGATTATAATTGTTTAATATTTCTTTTTTTGCTCTATCATTTATTAAAGGCCCTATTGAAGTGAGTATATTTATATCTCTTATATGCTTTTTCTATCTTCTAAGAAAATTTTGAAGGTAGAATGCTCGATCAAAATTTGGTTTTGTAATTTTTCGAAGTCAGCAATAGTTTTGGTCGAGAAAATATCTGGAGCAAATCAACCGGACGTTGTAGGCAGAGAGGGGTGAGGAACCATGAGAGGTCTAGTTCATAAATCTTCAAAATAGTTGGAGTTGTTGACATTGGGATTGAAGTGGTAGCTGGAACCATCTTAGTTGGACTTGCCACCGTGGTCTCCTGATGTTTCAATTTAAGTTGAGCTAGATTGACCATTTTTATTAATGAAAAAAAAGGTTCAAATATCTTTATTGGTGTTGGAGCTTGGACGGTCGATGTGAACGAGGTTATTCTCCTTAATCGTGTCTTCCTCTGGGTAGGAGACACGACTAAGTGAGGAGTGGTCGATTTCTTGGTGCTTTCTTTATTTGTTTTCTTCTTCTCGGCCATAGGTTTTTCTACCTTTGATGGAGAAAAAAGTCAGCCGATAATCAATTCATGAGACTCACTGATTAGGGTAACATAGTAATTTTTCCACCGGAAGTGGAATGATTCCAAATGATGTAGATATTTAGTGAAGAGAGTGAGCGTGAACGAAGTGCTTATGGAATCAAACCCTCTGTGGAGAGTTTGAAAGGTGATGACTGAGTCTACAACTGGTCGATGAGTCAGAGGTTGGTTGTAAGTTTGGTGAATGAAAGGAAAATAGATACCTTGAGCCAAACCAAATTTTCCAGCAAGAAGATTGGGGCAGTATTGTTCAATGCCAACCTTGGCATTAACACGTATATCTATAGTGCCGCCATATGATAGGTCTCTGCAAATTATATAGCATTTCCAAGTTGTATTTAGGAGGCTTGCCATCTCGAGTCGTTCGACTCGTAGTCTTCAATGAACCACGTCAAGCTGAACTCTTTATCTTTGAATGGGTAGAAAGAATGATTGGACTTATCGAGAGTAAAAGAAAGAAAGAAGTCCATACACTTAGCAAAAAAATAATTGATTTCGAGGTAGAGGATGTTGCGATGGTCGAAGTAATTAAAATCTACTCATACTAGAATAGATTTAACAAATTTGTTCCAAAATACTTATAAAACCACACCTAGACAAGCTAGATAAGCCCACCAAAGTGGTAAAATCCTATTAAAGTTGTTTCATACATGTTATGGTAAAGGTGGTTAAGCACAAAAGGGGTAGTAGCAAGTTAAAGTCCTTGAGCAAGTACATCGGTTAGATGGATATATTCCTTAGTGATTTGGCACTTACGCATAACAGGAATAAGAAAATCCATATCAGAAGGAAAGCCATGTGTTTTTATTGATCAACCTCATGCCGAGATTTTCATTGTACAGTCATGAAGGTAGAATATGCCTTATTGGTCTTGTCCAGTATGATAAAGGAATATGGGTACTTTAAAGCAAAGTCCAAATAGACAGGCTCTCAAAAGGCAAAATGTGGGTGTATACACATATATCCATGATTGTCGGACCCATGGGGCCACATCCAAAAGGAAATGTGTTGGCCTATTAACCAACTCCAGAAAGTTGATGCTGCTACTAGGAGGAATGAATTGCTGAATATTCATGTAGGGAGATTTTAATGCATTCGCAGACTCTTGCTCGCCTCCATGTATACTATGTTATGCTTTAACGCGAGTGAACCATTTGGCCTAGCCATTCACTTGTTTGGCCATGTTTGTGGAGACTTAAAAGCATTGGGAGGGTTCAGAAGATTATTAAATTGGACAAGCAAAACTTCATAAGGGCACTTCGAAAAATTGGGTTCGATTTCACGAAGTTGTTCGTAGGTGACTATAGGGTGGAAGGTTGGACCAAGCGTCAACAGTGCAATGTCTAGTTGGATCGGAGTGTTAAATAAAAGGTCATTGATCACTCCCGGTGACAAGACATCTAGGTCTTTGATGAATGATTCAAAATAGAAAGTTAGGGCAAAAGCAGAAGAAGATGCTGCCATGACAGATTGAAAGGAGGAAACTGGAAAAAATGGAGTTTGTGCAAGAAAGAAGCAATGAAGAATGAAAGAATATGAGCACCAACTTACACTCATCTACGTATCAGTCGCGATAAGTGCGCATTAATGAAAGGATGATCATGACTCCTTATACAATACGATTCTATACGATGTGTCACATGGATAGTCTAGAAGAGTGAGACGGAATATTTCTCGATATGGCTTCAGTTGGGCGGAATCGATAGAGAAATAACATGTCGATCAAACGACCGATTGCATTTATCGTATCGAGCAACATAACAACGTCACTTTCACATTTTTTCCAAAAGCGAAGTGACGTGTGGGGCAATGTCGCACCCTATTTCTGGCTATTCTGAGAAAGTCAATAGGAGGGCGACATTTGCATTGCATGAGGAATAAGAAGTGGATGAAAAGATCGTCAAGATAGAGCACTTTTTGTGGGATTATAGTTGTCGTAAATCCAGTTTTACACTTCAGGGGATGGTCGACGGAATATTGTGGTCGAGTTACAAGTGAAGAGAGAAATGTGGTTGAGCTGTTTGAAATATAAAGGCAACTGAGAGGAATAAAGTCTTGGCTAATAGAAGATAAACGTTGTGAAAAGAAACTTAACCAAAGAAGGATTTAGATAAAAGAAGGATTTAGAAATACTTTTCGACTACTATAACCATTGCAGTAATGGAGGAAGGACCTGGAAGAACAAACTGCAACCGAACTCTATAAATAGCAAAGGAATCCAATAGAAAAAACCCTAACCAATTCAACACAACAGCCAATTAAATCAAATATATTAATTTATCTTTTATCTCAGCTTATAATAGGGGGAACGATAATCCAGTAGCGGTAGTTCTTAGTTATAATCTTTAGTTGTAATCCAAATTTACGCTCATATGCTGGATTTATTATCTATCCAATATCATGCAATTCTTTCAAGAGACATTCTTACAATTGCTCCTAATAACCGATTGTGAGTTTTTCCTTTTGGTTGATTGCATTGTTTTTATTTAAAAGTTTTTTTAAAAGTTTATTATTATTATTATTATTGTTATTATTATTATTTTTGTGAAAAGTACAAAGTAACCCATCTTTGGAGGAAGAACTCTACCCTCTGATCATCACATAATCATTATCAAATTTTGCAAGTGGCCGAGTAAGTGACCAATCTTCTCACAATTTAGTCATATACGTTGATGTTCATATTTCTTATTTCAGCACTTGGGTTCGAAGTTGATCGGTTTGGATCCAGCTGCTATATCGATTCTGGGACGCCCGTGCATACTACATGTGATAGAAAGCAAACCGGTGGGTCAATAGTGATCTATCCTAATTTTTTCACATATGGCATGTTTAATGTGTGCCCTATCAGATTAATGGTCAATATTTTTAAAATGTGTATTTTTATAGCCTATTCAACCACTTCAAAATCATCTCTGCCCATCGTAAGGCAAAAACAATCGTGGAAATGCCCATAAGTGTTTCTTACAAAGTTTCTTTTTTATTTTTGGTAATTTAAAGGGTGATGGGAAATGGTAGTTGGGTTGTTGGAAAATGGTTGTTTCGGTGGTAAATGATGCGAACACAAGCGCATTCAAGGTGTACCAATGAAGAAAGCGTCAACTACAAGTGTCGTCCTTATGGATAGGCGACTATTGAGGAGCTGAAGACCTTTCACATGTGATTGGACATATAGAAGACCCCACTCAGGGAAGACACATGTGAAGGATGATTGGAGAAAGAAGACCGAGCGCCTGAACTTTCCCGTACTTATGTTATTTGCGCGTTTTTGCTTAGTTAGAGGGTCTTTTAGTAATTTTATGTCTTTATTTGCTTATTATAGGGGTATTTTAGTAATTTTATGTCTTTATTTACTTATTTAAGTGGGCTAAAGCCTTAAACTCGAATTTTTAACTATTGATTAATGAAAAGAAAACCCTTTGGTTGCCTCCTTCCTCTCTTCTCTCTAATGGTGCTTCTTCTCTTATCTTGATCTTCCTCTTCTAATTTCTTCTTGTGCCCCTCCAATTCTTCAAGATAATTATTTTCTTTTTTCTATTTTTCAGTTTTGGCTAATCCTTCTTTGATCAAATCTTGAGAACCGATCTAAACCCTAAACCCTCAAATTCTCAAATCCCTAATCCGAGAAACTTCTTGGTTATTTGGACTAGTGATCTTCATTGATCGATTGGGTGTGACCATGCAAGATTAGGAGGTCTCATCCCTCACCGGATCCAACCTAAGTAATAATTGAATGTCATACTCCATGGTTGTGATGATGGCCCGCTCCATTGCATGTTTCCTTTCTTATTTTCTCAGTTATGATGATTACTGCTAGAATTTTAGATCATTTATTCCTTTTATTTCTACTGTTTAATTATGTTCATGAGTATGCATCATAATTAGGGCTGTCATGCGTCAAATTTGGTATCAGAGAATAGGCTTGCATGGTTTTTGTCTAGATCGAGTTATCAAATTAGGGTTTTGATTTTTAGGTTTAATTTAGGAAAGTTCTAAATTTAGAAAGTTTTCAATTTTAGAAACTTTCCAATTTTAGAAAGTTCCTAATCTAGAAAATTTTCAGATTTGAGTTGTTTCCTGTTTCAACTTAATTGTGTCAGTTAATAGTAGTTTTGTATTCATCGCATTCATCTTGAAAGTCATAACACCTAGTAGTCCAGTTGGGTAGAGTTTGGTTCAAGTCTTTATTGTATGCATACAAGAAGATGTAGAGGTTTCGGACTTCAACCTACCATGAATAACGAGCAGTTATCTGAGCAACTTGCTTAATTGATATAAAAGATAACCGCCTTAGAAGCGAGTCAAAGGCGTGAGTTTGCCCGCCTTGAAAACCAAATTACTACTACCATGACTAAGGTCGAGCAACTAGAGGCGTCCCAAAAGGAAAACCCTGCTGTAGGGGATGATGCGCACTCCCAAGTGGGAAGAATCATTGAAGAACGCACTGCCACACGTGGTGGTAGTGAGGATAGAGATCGTGGTAACTGTCGTGGTGTGGTACGAGAAGCACGAGCCACATGTGATCATCAAGACCGCTATGATCCAGATGAGCGTGCGGTGAAGAGTGTGAGAGTTGAGGCCCCGAGTTTTGATGGACGCTTGGATCCCAAGGCATTCCTTGACTAGGTTGCTGACATGGACCACTACTTTGAGTGGTATGGCATGTCAAAAAACTATCAAATGCGGTTTACTAAGATGAAGCTTGTGGGTCAAGCCAAGCTCTTCTGGACCAACACCGAGCGTAGGATAGAGAGAGTTGGTAGAGCCCCTATCACACATTGGTATGAGGTGAAAGAGAAGTTGAAGGAGAAGTACATTCCTCTCTCATACCGTCAGAAGCTCCTTGACCAATGGCAATCCTTACGTCAATGGTCAATGTCTACCGCTGACTACATCGCTAAATTTGAAGAATATGTGATGCGATGTGATATCCGAGAAGACTCTCTAGTAATGCTCTCGCGTTTCAAGACGGGCCTTCATGCGGATCTTCAGCGCGAACTTATGACTCAGCCCTTAACGGACTTGGATGAAGCATATCAAGTCGTGTAAGAGTTAGAGCAATATCTGAAGGCTCCTGTCGTTCGTCGTTTTGAGTCCCGAGACTCTAGTGCTAGATCTAGTTCCCAGGGAACTAGACCTGATATTGGTAGTCAACCTAGGGCACAGGCGACCATTCCGCCTAGGCCTAGGGAGGACAAGGGCAAAGGGGTTCTTGGTGCCGGTCGTAGTAACATGACCCAAGTGAGGTGCTATGAGTGTGGCAATCTTGGCCACATGTCCAATCAGTGTTCTACGAAGAGTCGTGGGAGAGCTTTAGTTATAGGCAAGTCCCACGAGGGTGGAGATGACCAGGGTGATTATGAAGTTGAAGAGTATCACCCTGAAGGAGGACTTACTAATGAAGAAGAAGTGGATGAAGAAGTAAAGCTTGCTGTACTCAGGCATGTGCTAGCTCGTCTAGAAGTAGTGCTAACTGGCGTCGAAGCACTATCTTCTACACTATTGCCAAGTGTGGTGAAAAGAATTGTAAGGTGATAGTGGACAGTGGAAGTTGTCAGAATGTGATTTCCACTAGCACTTTAAATCGCTTAAAACTGAAATCCACACCTCATCCAGACCCATATAAAGTTTCTTGGGTTGACAAGACATCCCTACCTGTCACCCAGCAATGTCTAGTCCCTATCGAGTTTAGGTCATACAAAGAGTTCCTGTAGTGTAATGTTTTACCTATGGATGTGGGACATGTTATCCTAAGTAGACCATGGCTATTCGATAATGATGTCACGATCTTTGGCTGTTCAAATGCATGTACTTTTATGTATAACGGTAGAAAGATCAAACTTAATCTCATGCCACCTGAGAATACATAGGGAAGAAGAATGATGAGAAGGCAAGTGAGCCTAGAGGAATGAGAAAATATAAACCTAAGTCTCTACATATAATCAGCGCAAGAGAGTTTAAAAAAGAGGCTAAGGAGGATTCTATGGTGTATGCCCTTGTGGCTAGAGATATTACACATGAGGTTCCATCAGAGTTACCCTGTGAGGTGACTTCGGTCCTGAAGGAATACAGTGATGTATTTCCTAAAGACTTACCGAATGAGTTGCCACCTATGAGGGACATACAACATGTCATTGATCTTGTACCAAGGTCTACTTTATCGAACCTTTCTCACTACAGGATGAACCCTGCAGAGCATGCAGAGTTGAAGAAGTAAGTTGATGAGCTTCTGCAAAAGGGTTTCATCCAAGAGAGTATGAGCCCGTGTGTCGTGTTTACATTGTTAACGCTAAAGAAAGATGACACGTGGCGCATGTGTGTGGATAGTCGTGCCATAAACAAAATTACTGTCAAGTATAGGTTCCCTATACCTAGACTTGATGATATGCTTGACATGATGGTCAGGTCCACTATATTATCTAAGATAGACTTCAAGAGTGGATATCACCAAATCCATATACACTCAGGAGATGAGTGGAAGACGGCGTTTAAGACGAAAGATGGGCTATATGAGTGGTTGGTCATGCCCTTCGGCTTGACTAACGCACTCAGTACTTTCATGCGGGTGATGACACAAGCTTTTCATGAAAAAATTTCTAATGGTGTACTTTGACGATATTCTTATTTATAGTACCACTAAGGAATCACACCTTGAACATTTAAAGAAGGTCTGTAGCGTCCTTAGGAAGGAAAAGTTGTACGCTAATCTTAAGAAATGTGCATTCATGTCTAGCCAAGTTGTGTTCTTAGGATTTATAGTGTCATCTGAAGGAATGCACGTAGACCTTGAAAAAGTCAGGGCCATAGTTGAGTGGCCAGAACCAAAGAATATTCATGAGGTGCGAAGCTTTCACGGCCTAACAACTTTTTATCGTCAGTTCATTAGGGGTTTTAGCACGATCATGGCTCCCATTACTAAGTGCATGAAAAATGGAGAGTTCGTGTGGTCTAAAGTCGCAGTCAAGGCTTTTAAAGAAATTAAGGGCAAGATGGTGGAAGCTCCTGTCATGGGTCTACCTGACTTTTCTAAAGTCTTTGAAGTAGCGTGTGATACGACTGGTGTCGGTATAGGTGGAGTGTTGAGTCAAGAAGGACACCGAGTGGCCTATTTCAGTGAGAAACTGAATGAGGCAAAACAAAAATACTCCACTTACGACAAAGAATTTTATGCGGTAGTGCAATCCCTGAGACATTGCGACACTATCTCCTACCGCAAGAATTCGTTTTGTTTTCTGACCATGAGGCTTTAAGATATTTGCATTCTCAGAAGAAACTCAACCCAAGGCATGTCAGGCGGGTAGCATTTCTTCAGGAATATTCGTTTGTTTTAAAATACAAGGCTGGGGTTGAAAACAAACCAGCGGATGCCCTTAGTAGGAGAGTGGCCTTGCTCAACTCCTTGAGTGTAGAGGTAGTCGGATTTGAGCAACTGAAAGATGAATACCCCATATGTCCTGATTTTGGAGGTACTTACGCGTCGCTCGCTAGTGACCAGCATATTATGTGTGAATATGTTCTTAAAGATGGTTTCCTTTTCAAGGGAGACGGACTTTGTATTTCCCGTATGTCCCTTCATGAATTTCTCATCTGGGAGCTTCGTTCAGGAGGGATAACTGGCCATTTTGGTCGTGATAAGACCATTACCCTTGTGGAAGATCGTTTCTATTGGCTAAGTCTCAAGCGAGACGTATCCATAGTTTTAGGGCAGTGTCGAACATGTCAGCTGGCAAAGCATAGAAAGCAAAATACCGGACTATACACACCATTGCCAGTGCCACATGCTCCGTGGCAGAACATTAGTATGGACTTCATGCTTGGGCTTCCCAAAACTATAAAAAAGCACGATTCCGTTTTCGTCGTTGTGGATCGTTTTTCTAAAATGGCGCATTTTCTCCCATGTTCGAAGACGTCGGATGCGTCTCATGTTGCTCATCTCTTTTTTGAAGGTGTGGTGCGTCTTCATGGGTTACCTAAAATCATAGTGTCTGATCGTGATGTTCGATTTATTAGCTATTTTTTTAAGACACTGTGGCACATTATGGGAACTCGTTTGCAATTTTCTACTACTTACCACCCACAAACAGATGGTCAAACTGAAGTGGTAAATCGCAGCCTTGGAAATCTTCTATGTTGTCTAGTGGGTGAACATGTTAAGACTTGGGACCTAATTTTACCAACTGCTGAACTTGCTTATAATGGGTCAGTTAATAGATCTACAGAGTTGAGTCCTTTTGAAATTGTAAGTGGTTATAAACCTAGAATACTCATAGATCTCTTACCTATGTCTGTTACCCAAAGGTCTTCTGAGTCAGCCGATGCATTTGCACGCCATATTCATGATTTGCATACACATATTAGACAACAATTAAATAAGAGTAATGATGATTATAAAGTTTTAGCCGATTTTCATCGTAGAGTGCAAGAATTTCAAGAAGGAGACTATGTAATGGTGCGAATAAGGCCAGAGCAATTCTCTTAAGGATCTGCTAAAAAATTACAAGCCTATAGTGCTGGACCATTCAAGATATTACAAAAGGTTGGGTCCAACGCGTATCGGATTGACCTTCCACCTGAAATGAGCATTAATCCAACTTTTAATGTGAAAAATTTAATCCGTGCCCATACTCCCATTGTTGATACATCGTCCATTTCATGGCCTTTTTTTGAGTTTGCTACCCAACCCCTTCCACCCCCTCCTCCACCCATTTCCCATAAAGAAGAAATTGAAGAAATCTTGGATGATGAGATAGTATCCATAAGAAATGGAGGTTTCTAAATGTATCTTGTCAAGTGGAAGAACAAATCATCGTCTGAATCTACGTGGCTGTCAGGTGACGCATTGCAGGGTATTGATCCAGATTTTCTAAAGCGCTACAAAAGTTTCAACTCGTCGGAGTCGAGTTTTTTTCACCCGAAGGGAATTGATGCGGACACAAGCGCATTCAAGGTGTACTAACGAAGAAAGTGTCAACCACAAGTGTCGTCCTTGTGGATAAGCGATTCTTAAGGAGCTGAAGACCTTTCACATGTGATTGGACATATAGAAGACCCCACTCAAGGAAGACACATATGAAGGATGATTGGAGGAAGAAGACCGAGCGCCCGAACTTTCCCGTACTTATGTTATTTGCGCGTTTTTGCTTAGTTAGGGGTCTTTTAGTAATTTTATATCTTTATATGCTTATTCTAAGGGTATTTTAGTAATTTTATGTCTTTATTTGCTTATTTAAGTGGGCTAAAGCTCTAAAATCGAATTTTTAACTATTGATTAATGAAAAACAAACCCTTTGGTTGCCTCCTTCCTCTCTTCTCTCTAATGGTGCTTCTTCTCTTCCCTTGATCTTCCTCTTCTAATTTCTTTTTGTGCCCCTCCAAGTTCTTCAAGGTAATTATTTTCTTCTTTCTATTTTCTAGTTTTGGCTAATCCTTCTTCGATCAAAATCTTGAGAACCGATCTAAACCCTAAACCCCTAAATTCTCAAATCCCTAATTCGAGAAGCTTCTTGGTTCTTTGTACTAGTGATCTTCATTGATCGATTGGGTGTGACCATGTAAGATTGGGAGGTCTCATCCCTCGCCGGATCCGACCTAAGTAATAATTGAATGCCATACTCCATGGTTGTGATGATGGCCCGCTCCATTGCATGTTTCCTTTATGATTTTCTCAGTTATGATGATTACTGCTAGAATTTTAGATTATTTATTCATTTTATTTCCATTGTTTAATTATGTTCATGAGCATGCATCATAATTAGGGCTGTCCTGCGTCAGTAAATGGTTGTACAGTGCGAAAAGGGTTACTTGATTCGTATTAATAAGTTGTAATTGAAATTCTCTGAAAAAAGTGAGAAAAAAAGTGAGATTCAACTGCATATGTTAGAAATGGTTGGACTTTTAAAAGTGAGTTCACTTTTATAGTTTACTTAATACTCAAATTTTTATTTTTATTTTCCAGCTAAAGTATACATTTTATAAACTTATTACAAATATTATATCAAATCATATGGTAATTTGGAGTATTAAAATTGATTTATTTATTACATCCTAATTAGAGGCATTAAAACATAATTTTTCTATTCCAATGTACTCAAATTACGGGCATCCAAAAACCACTAAGGATTTTAATTCACACCAATTCCATTTATCATATGATGGATTCGAGTGTATTCTAATTACAAGCATCTAAATGAGTTATGGTTAAAATATGTTTAACAACTAAAAATCATTTTTAAAAATACTTAGCAATACCTACCAGATCCTAAAACCGTATACACTCAATTTTTAATTTTTTTTTTAAAAATCAGAATTCTAATAATAATAATAATAATAATAATAATAATAATAATAATAATAATGCTAAGTTTAGTAAAGCAAAATAGGCCCGTGTGTGTTTGTGGTGAAGTTTTGGAGGCCCTAATATAATGTATATGTTATATCTACTTTATCCGTTCATTTTGCAAGATTGTTTTAAGGTTTGAGACTAAAAATGAGACATAAAAAACTCAAGTGTGTCGGATCATGGAAAGTAGTTGGGATTGTCTATTGTTGAAAACCTTTTGGGGTCACATAAGTTTTGGATCAATATGATATTTGTTTTTTATTTGTTTTTCCTTCACCTGTGTCTATGTGACTTTATAAACATGTTAGATGGCAAACAAACATTATGGTAGTCTTAGAATGTTTCAACGGTGGGAATCAATATCCCTGCTGCTTCCTGTGGTGCGGTTTACTTCAGCTTTGGTTCTACTTCATTTTTGGGTTCATGCCTTAAAATGATCTCACCCATTGAACAGAAAGCATGGATACAACACATACATCATAGTGGGGCCTACGAAACTTAGTGACATCAACACACCACTTGGTCAGTGACTGCTCGGGAGCCTAGCTCGATACTGGTCGGTGCGATAAAAACTCCCTCAGCTCCAACCCCGATGTTTTTGTTACTGTTCATCTATTATGCCAGCTTATTTTAGGGCATGGGCCTAAAACTAAGGCAAATCCAAATATTAAGGGGACCACGCCATAAAAAACAGGGGTGACTGAACACCCAGTGTTAAAAACTTCCTAAGGACCATGTAATATTTATTTTCTGTCCGACCTGTTTATTAGGCCACGCAGAAGGAAAAACACAAATGACTCTTGAGAAGTTTTAAAGGGAGGGCATTAAATGACAACTGTTTTTTATATCGTGGTCTGCATGAGATCTGGATATGCCTCATTATTTTTTTATTTTTATTTTTATTTTTTTGTATTGTGCGTTAAAATAATTTGAAAAAATAGATGATGGAGGTTGATAAAACAGATACATCATGGTGAGCACTTGGATTAAGTGTTACACCAGTTACAGCTTTAGTTGTTGTTACCTTTACCGTAGGGCCCACCCTGATGATATGTTGTATATGCACTCCCATCCGTTTTTCCAAATATTAAGCATATTCAAATCTCAGGTGGATCACACCACAAAAAATAGTGATGATTGAAGATTCACCGTTAAGCCTAATGTAAGCAGATCCGTAATGTTCATCTGCCATCAAACTGGTTGATAAGGTCGAATTAAAATGGATGAATGGAAATAACCATTCATCACTTTTTCTAGTGGTATGGTCCATCAAATATTTGGATCTGCTTAAGTTTTACGATAATGTCTTTGAACCAGCTAAAAAAAAAAGCAGATCTGCTTAATTTTTGGTATAACATAAATTATCTGAAAAAAGAAATGAACAGAGGTGATATAAAACACATTAATCAAGGTGGGACCCACACGGCAGGGCCCACTAAGCTGTTAGTCGGGTAACAGCGAATCCGCTCTCCTTCGGCGAAAGGGAAGTCACTACGCTTGGTCGTACTGAGTAAACTCTTTGGGGTCCACATGATTTATATATTTTATCCTCTCCGTCCATCCATTTTGCCAGATAATTTAAGGGCTTTAGCCCATAAATTAAAATTATACAATGTTCAAATGGACCACATCATAGGTAACAGTAGAATTGAACCTATACCATTGAAAATTTCTTATGGGTCATAGAAGTTTTGGATCAAGCTTATACTTGTTTTTTCCTTTCATCCATGTCTGTATGACTTATCATCAGGTTAGATGACAAATAAACATCGCTGTGGGGCCTAGCAAGGTTTCAACGGTGAAAATAGTGATGATTGATCATTGGATTTGTCTTATTTTTTAGCTCAATACTTACGCCGGGTTCACCAAATGGATGGACAGTTTGGATATAACACATATCTCATGATGGGACCCAAATAACTTAGTAATGTCAACACACCAGTTAGGTGGGTTGTATGTGGAACACCAACCAATCCGTTTCCCACTCCAGCGAGAAATTGACTACCGTGAAGCCACCTTTTATCCGGCGTCTTTTCAAAACGCTCCCAAGCTTTCAAAAAGGTGGCGTTTCCAGTGGTCAATATCTCGACTCCAGCTGAGAGCAGAGTGGGTGATAACCAGAACTCACTCAGACGGTGCGGCCTTTTTCATAGGCCCACCTTGATGTATGTATTATATATCCACACCATTCATCCGTATTTTTCATATTGTTTTAAGGTATTATCTTAAAAATGAAACAGATCCAATCATAAAGTGTAATACGGTGGAAGCAGTGGTGATTGAACGCCCTACCATTAAAAGCTCTTTGGGCGTACTTCAATGTTTCCGTAGTGTTTAAGGTTACGTGAGCGGACGCGGATTGCGTCCTACCCCCGGACGGTAATCCGTCAGGGCAGGGCTCTGTGGGGGCTAAAGTGATGTAAGTATCTTGTCCATATCGTTCATCGCTTTTCTTAGATTATTTTAATATATTAATTTAAAAATGAAGCAGGTCCATAGCCCCAGTGGACCACACCAAAGGAAGCTGCAGTGATAGTGACACCACCGTTGAAACCTTTCTAAGGGCCACCGTGATTTTTTATTTTTTATTTTACCATCCAACCTATTAATAAGATCATGTAAACGTGGATGAAGTGAAAACACAAATATCAGCCTGATCCGAAACTTCTCCATCCCTCAAGAAATTTTTAATGGTGGACGTTCAATCCCCACTTTGTAGTTCACTTAAGACTGTACTTGCCTCATTTTTAGAATAATATGTTAAAAATATATGAGAAAATTGATGAACGGCGTGGATAAGACACTTACATCACCCACGTAAGCATGGATGAAGAAAAACAAAAGAAAAAGGAAAAAACCAGAAAAAGAAAAAGAAAAAGAAGAAGAAGCAAATATAAGCTTGATCTGGAACTTACCGAAATTGGATTGCGTACTGACTAACTCGGTACGCACTTATCGTACCTGAATAAATTCTGTTTGTCCCACCGTGAATGCATGTGGCTTATCCACACTGTCCATTCGTTTTTCCAGATCCTTTTAGGGTTTAATCCAAAATTGATGCATATACAATGCTCAATTAGACACACTACCATAAGAAAAAGTAGAACTATTGATTTTGACCATTGAAAACTTTCTAAAGCCTTCGGTGATATTTATTTGTCATCCAACCTGTTCATAAGATCAGACACACATGGATGAATGGAATACACAAATATCAGCTTGATCTAAAACTTTGGTTGGCCCCAAGAATTCTTCAACGTAGTTGTTCAATTCACACTGTTTCCTGTGGTGTGGTCCGGTCTGGGTATACTCCATTTTTAGGATAAATTAACAAATTTTGTGTTAAAAGAGATGGACGGAGTGGATACAATGCATGCATGAAAGTGGGCCCACAGAGTTTACTCAGTACTCTTAGCGTACTGAGTTACTCACTACGCAATCTGCTTCTAAACTTATGTGGCCATTAATGTTCAATCACCACTGTTTTATGTGGCATGGTCTACCAGATAATTTGATCCGTCTAATAGGATTAATGTCCCTAAAATGATATGAAAAAACGGATGGACGGCGTGGATATAGAATACATGAAGGTGGGCCCCACAGTAAGGGACGCACCGTCTTGGGTGAGTCCGTGGTCTCTCCCAATACGTTCCCACACCAGCGAGCCTCCTTATAAAAGCATCTTCTCAGATCCACTTTCCCTGCAGAACCTCCATCATCTTTCCTTTCTCTCCTCTTTCTGAGGTAGCAATGGCGGCTTCTTCACCTAATTCCTTTCTCCTCCAAAACCCAACCCATCCCACTAACGACTACTTTTTCAAAAGACCTTCATTCCCAAACAGCTACTTTTTTAAGAGACCTAATTCCAAGAAACCCCTCTCCATCACTTGCACAACCCTCTCCTCATCCTCTTCTCCATCTTCCTCTGTCTTATCTTCCTTCACTGATCAGTCCAAGATCCTCAAGGAAAGGATCTTCAACTTTGCCGCTGGGCCCGCGACGCTACCCGAGAATGTCATCCTCAAGGCTCAATCGGAGCTTTATGATTGGCGTGGGTCTGGCATGAGCATCATGGAGATGAGCCATAGAGGTAAGGAATTCCTCTCTGTTATACAAAAGGCCGAATCGGATCTACGTGCCCTCTTGAAGATCCCCGATGATTATGACGTGCTTTTCCTGCAAGGCGGGGCCACTACCCAATTCGCAGCAATCCCGTTGAATATCTGCACGCCTGATGATCCGGTCGATTACATCGTTACCGGTTCCTGGAGTGATAAGGCCTTTAAGGAAGCGCAAAAATTCTGCAAGCCTAACGTCATCTGGTCAGGGAAATCAAAAAAATACACAAAAATCCTTTCTTTTGATTCTCTTGATCAAAACCCGGATGCCAAATATCTTCATATCTGTGCAAATGAGACTATCCATGGTGTCGAATTCAAGAATTACCCAACACCCAAATCGAAAGATGTAATTTTGGTCGCTGACATGTCGTCGAATTTCTGTTCTAAGCCGGTGGATGTCTCAAAGTTCGGTTTAATCTACGCTGGTGCCCAGAAGAACGTGGGCCCATCAGGGGTCACCATCGTGATCATCACGAAAGATCTGATCGGGCACGCCCAGGGGATCACGCCTGTGATGCTTGATTACAAGATCCACTCGGAGAACAAATCACTCTACAACACGCCGCCGTGCTTTGCAATTTATATCTGCGGGTTGGTTTTCGAGGATCTGTTAGAGCAGGGCGGATTGGAGGAGATTGAGAGGAAGAATATGAAGAAGGCAGGGATCCTCTATGATGCTATTGATGGGAGTGGTGGATTTTACAGGTGCCCTGTTGAGAAGTCAGTGCGGTCGTTGATGAATGTCCCGTTTACCCTTGAGAAGTCAGATCTGGAGGCGGAGTTCATCAAGGAAGCAGCCAAAGAGGGTATGGTCCAGCTCAAGGGTCACAGATCGGTGGGTGGGGTCCGTGCTTCAATCTATAATGCAATGCCTTTGGCTGGTGTCGAGAAGTTGGTGGCTTTCATGAAGGATTTTCAGACTAAGCATGCTTGATCCAGGCAATGTGGCGTAAAATTCTGTTAGAGTAGTTTATGGATTTATGTCATATTGTATTTTTTTTTTTTCCCCTTTTTAAATCTTTTTGGGTTGTATTTAAATTGCATTTGATGCAAATCTGAGTATGGTTGTGATGCCCGATGGGTAGATTTTAATCAAATTTTAGCCTGGGTTGTTATAAAATGGCCTTCTATTGATTGTTTTATGCTCTGCATTAGGTTGAATTTGGTTGTGTCAAATATCATGAAATCTTATGATTTTTCATGATTAATCAGTCTACTTTGTTGTGAAATATCATGAAAATATCATTATATTTGGGGCAACCAAACACACCTTAGTCAAATTGTGAATCTTATTAGTTTTTCTTTGCGATAATTGCATGAATAGTATGTAGATCTAGATCAATGTAACAGCATGACGGCCCATGTGGAACTCCACCCAGATTGGCATCTGTTCCATGTTTTTCAGCAGACAGAAATGCCTTGTGCTGGTGAGGAGAGGAAAATCAAAAGCAGACAACATTACAGTTGGATTGGAAGTCTGTTCAAGTTGAGATAAGAACAGATAGAATCCATTCTTTTCTCATTCCCACTTTCAAAGTGGTGAGGGAGGGAATTGGGATCAGTTCCGGTTTTTCAGCAGAGATTGTTGGGTTGGAGATGAAATAAGAAGCAGAATGCAGAACATAGATCAGCACTGTAACAGCACAGGGACCCATTTGGAAGTCTGCCTAATTCGGTATCTGTTCCAACTTTTTCAGCAGAGACAATCACGTCGTGTTGGGACTAATAAGGAATGAATAGCAGAAGGTAGATCTAGAACATTGTAACAGCATTAGGAACTGTTTGGCAGTCACCCAGATTAGGACTAGTTCCACTTTTCTCAGCAGATCTGATCACATTGCGTTGAAGAAGAGATGAAATAGGAACCATATTATTTGAGGCTCTTGTTTCCCTACCTCTATCCTGCAACAAATCGCGAGTGGGATAAGAACAGATAGGTCCATTATTTTCTCATTCCCACTTTCAAAGTGGGGAGTGAGGGAATGAGAGGCAGAAGCTAGATATAGATATAGATCACCGAAACATCATTAGGGCCTGTTTGGATGCTTGTACAAATCAGATCTGCTCCACTTTTTTCAATGGAGACAACCCCTTTTGTCCGGAGAGAGGAAATGGTAAGCAGGTAGGTAGGTCAAGCAGGTAGGTAGGTCTTAGAGTGCAGTATGGAATCAGTTCCACTGTGCTAGAGGAAATGGAACAGTCTGAGAACTTGTTTGGAAGTCCGGCCAAATTGGAATTGGTTCCACTTTTTTCTTTTTCAGCAGAGCTGCTTGCCTTCTGTTGTGGAGGAGAGGAAATGGGAACCTTATTATGCACATGGAATAAGGACACATAGAGTCCATTTTCTTTCCATTCCCACTTTCAATTTGGACAGTGCTCATCCAGTCTGCTGTAAACTGTGGTATCGGGTTTCTTATCATGCACATCCAAATTAGGGGATTGCTCTCCAGTCTGCCAAATAATCGGGGAGCTTTCTAATGAGCCATAAGAAAGCACAAAGTCTGAATTTTCTTTTCTGGTGATTGATGTAAATGAGAGATAGGGTTTGATTCATTTTATTTATCCATTATATTAGATTCATGAGGCCAATGTTCTTTTTTTTTTTCTTTTTTTTTTTTTGCTCAGTTTGTAGATTTGGGGCATGGTTGGTTTATCCAATCCATTGATCTGACAGCCCCCATCTTGGATGAACCATTCCCGAAAAATCCCCATCATGGATGGATGATTCCCAAAAAAATCCCCATCATGGATGGACGATTCCATTAAAGACATGCAAACACATGATTAAAAAGAAGTGCATGACAAAGCCATATTGAATGGATGAAAGACCAAAGATTTGATTTGATTGCTAGGATCTTCTAATTAGGGAGACTTTGTGTGGATGCTTTGTCCGTGGTGGGGGCCAGATCAATGGCTTGGATAGACCAGCCATGGCCCAATCTACAAACTGAGTTTCGCACAAGCAAAATTTCCCCATGCAAAATGAATAGGAAACTTGGCCTCTACATTCAATTATTATTATTATTATTATTTATTTATTTATTTTTATTATTGTTTAAATCCATTATATTTCCTTTCTCTATTTGGGATTTAATGGATTAGATTGTGGTTTGTGTACTTTTTTATTTTTTGAATTCTCACTCTCTAGTAATGGATCCATACTCTTCTCAATTGCTAAGCAGCACAAATAGGTAGGATGTGCTTGGGTGTCAACAGGAAGGCAGGATTCTCAGTTAGCGAGGGCCGGAGGAGTACTGTGTTCTGCCTTCCTCACTTGCCTCAAATGCAAGAAGAAACAGATGGTTCTGCCACCTGATATTTGGGTAACATCTAAATGCACCCTAAAGCATCTTGACAGGAGCTGAGATATTGCTTTTCATTCATCATGTTATATTTTGATTCTTTTACATGACCATTTAATGGATATCCGTTGAACTTGATATAATCTGGAGGTATTAGTTTTGCCAATTCTATCTGTATCAGTGATTCAGTTTATCCATGGTTCCTCTTCGCAATTTTTTTTTCCTGAAAATTTCATGGGAAAGAAGTTACTTCGAAGTCAGATTGGTTCAGTCCTGCATCGTCGCATTTATTTCCTCCTATCTTGTGGTTTGTAGCTTCATCTGATGAAAAATCGAGTACATGATTTTGTTCTTTTGGTACCTTGAGATTGATGAAATACATCCATTGATCAATGATCATGACCACAATCTAGCTTTATGCATGATGGATCTTTGTTAGTGGCTTGTTTTCAGTCTTATCTGATCAAATAGATGGTGGGTTTGTTTGGATGCACTATCAGATGTAATTGCATATGTTAGTGTAGTAAAGTGGATTAACCAGATTGATCCTAGCAGTCATGAGTTGGAATTATGTTTCTTTTGAATTTGATTCAAACGGATTGCTTCCTCATTAAGAACAGAACAGTAACATCATTAGTTTTTTTGTCCTTCTTCTCACAAGACCAGTCATGTTTCAATCAGTTGTGCATCCAAACGCAGCCAGAAGATTTTCATCCATTCACTGAATTGCACAGATGAGCAATTGAACATAAATAATCTCAACAGATGTTCATGTGAGGAAAAAAGATTCTGGCATGCGCTTCGGTCACTCATTCTGCAATATAGGTGGTCCACCCAAGTAGATAAAGGGTTGCCATACTCTGATGTGTAGGTCCTACTGACTGTGAACAATCAGTGGGAGCACGTTTCTTCAACATGCTTGTGTGAGGATTAACATTTTCCTTTGTTGTGTAAGTATTTTTAATGTCCTTGTTCGTTTACAGGAGAAAGAATCTAGTGCTAAATGCATTTATCTAGCCTACTTATCAAGCCCTCAATCTCCTTAACATGTGGCACATATCTACGAAATCCAATCCGCTTCATCTATTGTTCTCTACTATTTGGAATATATCTAAGTTACCCTAGTCATCATCAGTTCAAGTTTTTTCCTTTCATAAAGCATTGAACATTAACCTTTAGTTGGACCTTTTTCCTACAGCTCATTCACAATCATCAAGATTGTCCAATCAGAGGCTAGGATCACCCGACCACAGCGATTTATAGGCACCAACAGATGAAAAGCCTAGATTTCATATTTCTGTACCCTCGTGTATGTATAATGAATGTGTGATGACGCATTGTCCTCAGCAGCACCATTGCCATCGTGGTCTTAGCAATTTGAGTGTTTTTCCTTGGCACCATCACCACCTTATGTGTTTCTTATGTCTCATGCTTGCAATATCAAGGCATTCTTCTTAGTAAATGATATGGGAGAGCCACTAGAACTGAAGCATGGTAGAGTTCCCTCTGCACCTACATGTGGTAGGAAAATGAGCCAATCATAGCTGTCCATATAGTGGACCCTACTGTACAGTTGTACCCACACTCTCGCCTGGTTTCCTGCTTGGAAACACCTTGACCACAAGAAACACTTGGCAAATGATGACTGTCAACCTCTGTGGTAAGTACAGCTGAGATTTTGAAAATCTTGCCATATTATTGAGAGAAATTAATTAGATGATCTTATCATGATAATATAGCAAGATCTTTGAAATATCGGCAGTTTCTTAATTGTATCATGATTATTTTTCCCTATATTAACATGAAAATTGTTAGAATTTTAAGTAGTTAATGATATAAGAGGTCTCATGTCCAACTGGTTGAAACCACAAGTTATAGTCAACCACAAGTTATAGTCCATCCAGTGGATACCTTCTAAAATATTAAGCGAATGCGAGATCCAACCCTTAATAATAGGTTGGGCCCACCGTGAGGATCACCTAGTGCCAAAATCAGCCCCATCTACTCATTAAGTGGGTCACATCACAGAAAACAATGTCTAGCCATTGATAAATAGAAAAATAGGTATCTCACTAAATTAGTGGATGTGGCTGATTTTTCCACAAGGAGATCCTCATTTTGGGGGAAACTTATTAGATGGATTGGATATTGCGAGTACATGAAAGGTTGGAAGCTATCTGCTGGGTCGATTGTAACTTGTGGTCCAACCAGTTAGACATGAGACCTCATTATATAATTACATTTTAAAGATCTTAAATAATTCATTAATTGCAATAAATATTTTTAATTTTTAATTTTTAGCAAAAATTTTGCAATAATATACTAGGAAAATCCCCAAAATTTAAAAATCTCTTGAAAAATTCCCAGGAACATGATTTGCCAATAGGCTATCAACCTGCCAAACATGATATTATACACTACTCAAAACCAAATGCAAACAACTCCCTTCCAACTAAAAAAGAAAAGAAACCTATCTCTTACTCATGTACCCACAGCTTAATCCTAATAAACTAATTGCTTTATCCAGCTAATAGGTGGCATGTATGATGCATGATGCATCAGGCTCCCATAACTCCTAACTGATAAAGAAACCTAATCTCTATGATATATAACACAAGTAGTGCTTCAAATTTACTCTTGCAATTAGTCATGGGGAGGGGTGTGAATGGTAATTTTGGGATGTGACCAGCCCTTCAACTGATGGTATTTTTGTCTTTTGAATTCATGGATTCATAAGATGAACCTGCCCTAACCTCTCTTTGCATGTAACCGGCACAGAAGCATAGATTAGGGAGACTTTGCAACAAAGGCTTAGTGGGGCCCACCACTATGAATATGTGGCATCTATCCCATACATATGTTGTGCCAGCTCATGTTAGGATGTCAGACCCAAAGCGAGGTAGATCTAAAGCTTGGGTGGGCTACAAAAATAGGAAAAAAGTGCATATACACTCACCATGGAAACCATTTTGAGCACCCTTTTTCTCTTTGCGTCAGCTCATACATGCTTATAGCTACACCTTTCTCCTTTGTCTCTCCTTTTTATTTTATTTTTTTGTTCTCTCCCCTAATCTCTCTATGTGCATTGCATGTTCATTGTCTCTAGTATAACAATAACTCTTATTACAACGGCATCCCACTTCGTAATTCTCAACAAGCCCCTGATTGTTAGGGTGTTTTGGTACAATCTTTGTCCTGTAGTTTCCACTCTCTCTACATCTCCAGCAACTTGATGGCCCAGCTCTTCTGTCTTTGTTTTAGATGTCAGTGCTCTAGTACTCCCCCTCAGCACTGACTGCTTGCTTGACATGTCGAGCTGCCCTCTAAACTTAGAGAACTTGAGAAATAGTAACCTATTTAGCAAACTCTGCATAAGATGAGTCCACATACTTCGGGTTAGGTTCCGGTACAGTTAATGTTCTTCTTGGCTCTGACATCGCGTCACTCTCTGCCTCACAAAACTATTAAGGGCGCTCATCCTCTGTCGTACCACCATGCTGTATATTCACACAGGGTCTCTGGGTCTCCATGGATGAACTGGTGTATCCTGTACACCCTCATGATGGGAGACATCATCCTACTATGCATTTAATCCTTCAGTCTCTGTTAGTCAATTGGTCCAGTCCCAAATTTATCATCTCAACCCATCTTCTATGATTCTTCGTGGAGATGAGTAAGGATTTCATCTCCTAAGACCTTCGAACCTGGTAGAGCACATTATCTTTTAACCACCAAGATGACACTTCATGAGAACACAAAATCCCATGAGGAATCAAGTACCTCTACTGTTTTCTTTTGCACATTGTCCCATGAAGATTTATTTTAGTGCTTTCTTGTCGAGTTTAGCACGTATTGGCTACACCTAAGCACTTAAGTTATTTCACTGACGGTTTACTTTCATGTAATCTCTTGTGCGGAGAAACAAATCATAGTTGAGGTGGTAGGAGTCAATGTAGGGAAATGCGGAAGATGAGCCCTCAAGATCTGACGGTTTACACGATAATGGGGACCTTCACAAAGCTGAAGATTGATGCTCCAATGGCCCGTCTATCTACTACTGGAGCAGATTGAACTTTTCTACGTCTAGAATAAATAAATCTGAATATCAAAGAATAAATAAATCTGAAATTAAATTACCCCATGCAAAAATGAGGTTATTCTGTCTCAAAGAAACTCTTGTCCCGGAAAATCGAATATCAAAACCATCAGCTAATAACCTAGAAACAGAAATTAAATTCCGACGCATCCCCGGTGCATATAGAATATCACGGAGTATGATTGTTCGCCCTATGCGCGTACGTAGATGGAAAACGTCAATCCCTTGTACGTCTTCAACAGTATTATTGCCCATGTACAGCTTGTAACTCCCCTTGGCTACAGGCCGAAATTCCTCGAGTCCTCGACGACTACTTGTCACGTGCTTTGTTGCGCCTGAATCCAAAATCCACTCGTTAGATATAGTATCAACGGAAAGGATTTCAGAACAAACGCCTACATACAAAGTATCTAGTGACTGAGAAATTACCGTCTTTTTATGGGCGCACTGTCGAGCATAATGGCTGGAATTTCCACAGACAAAGCAGACTACATTTGTCTTTTTCTGCTTATTCTTTCCGTTCCCCTTCTTGAGATTTGGAGCAGGTGCTGTGATCTTCTGTTCTTGGTTATTCTTCTTCGCCTTCTTGCAAGCTTTGGACCGTTTATTGTTAGCTTTCCGCTTATGGGTCTCTGCTACAAAGGCCCTGGCCGAACTTGGCTGAATTGCATTCATTTCAACCTCACGTACCAAGTGGCCACAAAAGTCTCTGAACGTAGTGATAGAATCAGTATGGTTCGAAATTCTTTTGATTTGGGCCCAAGATTCAGGCAAGGAACGGTGCATGGCTATAATCTTTTGATTTTCAGTCAATTTACACCCAACATTCCTAAGGGCACCTATCACTTGCTCCATCTTACGGATATGATCTTTGATGGGACAGCCGACAGGCATCCTATACTCCTGGAATTTCAATTCCATTGCCCTAACTCTTGCATCTGACTTTTGCGCATAGGCATCTGTTAGTGCTTCCCAGATTCCCTTAGCGGTTTCATGCACTTCATACGTAGGTATGAGTTCTTTGTGCATGGTGCTAAGAAGAACATTACGGGCTGAACGATTTTGTTTTCGCCACTTATTGTAGCGAGTCATCGCAACCCTATGTTCTTGTAAATTTCCGTTTTCAGCTAAGATGGGTTCCTCTTGAACTACATCGAGTGTGTGAGATATATCGTCCTCGTCCAGAAGGCATCGCACCGCGCGGGACCAGTCTTCGTAGTTATTGCCGTCGAAATGTTGTCCTTTCAGTTGTTCAGCGATCAACGCTTTGGTAGCCATCTCTACATTGCATGAGTATCACTACTTATCTAAGATCTAAGGTATTGACACTAATCATCAGCATTTCTACGTGTTATACAAATTTTCATAATATAAAAGTAGTCAACACATCTTAACGAGATCTGAAAGTCTACATACCCGAATGGGCGGTGTAGAACAATCAAGTTCTCAAATTAAGATGAAATTGATACTTTTATAAAATTATAATTGTATAACATGCAACCTTCCATTATTTGGTTGCATGCATCATTTGGTGGAGGAGATTAAACTCCCACTCAGGTTATGCACAACCTTTAATTTTAGGGAGGATTCTAGCACTAAGTTTTTCTATATGTTCAAATGAAAAATAAGGAAGGCTTAGATCTAAACATATCAAGCCTAATTATTTCACTCATATAAACATCATCAGAAAGAAAGAAAATAAAGTGCTAAAATATCAGGAGAGTTCTATCTTCTTCTGTGATCATGACTATTAGTGATAGATCCGATCATTACCGTTAATGATCATTGTTGATGATGGATCCTTTCATCAACATTGATCATCATGGTTGATGATCGTTTCGCTCACTAATTATCTCTAGATCAACGGTGAAGATAATATCATGAAGGAAACAATATATATATATATATATATATATATATATATATATATATATATATATGTAAGCAGTATGCCAATCCTAGGGCCTATCATTATATTACAAGCATAGATGCATTCATTACACACAGTACTTCACTTGTGCATCATTATGTATATATTATATGTGCATCATCATTACCAGATGATCGGCCCATTTCCCATGTTCATGTGCCACATTGCTACAGGCGACATGGAAATCAGATTGCGTACTTAGTAAACTCCTTTGAGCCAATCTCAAAAATATGTGGTTTATCCATGTCGTGCATCCATATGGCCCACTTGATATTCAAGCTCACCAGATGGATGGACGATTTCGATACAACACATACCTCGTTATAAGATCCATATGTGTTGCTGACTGCATAGTACTCCATGTGGATAGACGGTTTAGATACAACACATACCTTGCCATCCGAGTAATACATGAACATTTTATAGCACATGGATACAACACATGGATACAATACATAATTTGCATATGGATTCAACACATGATTTGCATATGGATACAACACATGAATATGGCACGTGAATATTCAATGTGGGAAATATTTAATGCTAACGTACAAGAATACAACGATGGAAATTCATGGGTTGTTGACGTACATGAATAGAGCTATGGCAAACACTAGCCAATTCGTGTACGGATGCTATGTATCAAGTTGAATTGTCTATCAGAACAACATGTGTACATCTGGCAAGTATTCGTGCACACGTGTACATCATCCAACATATGGAGAAATTTTTCTAAACTTGTGTACACGTGTACATCATTCAACATACGTGCATATACATTTGTGTGCATGTACAACAGTCATCACATGTACAACAGCCAACAATTCAAGTATGGTGGGATACTTCACCAGTAGCTATGTTTTAGTGGTTGACTTCAATTCAACAACTATTTAGTTGGTATTATGCACACGTATTGGGTATATGCTACATACTTTCATGGTTTGGTAATCCACACCGCTGGTAGATTGAGTTGCACCATGGATGGATTATACCCTACAAACTTTCCTTCATGGACAATTTTAACCTTTCCATCTGTGGTCTACCATTGGACGGTCGATTATAGAAAAAACACAACAACAGTCCACATTCAACATTAAAGTGGGAGTATATATCTGCTGTAATGTATATTCATGGGGTACATCACGTGGATTTTTTATTGTACAGTAATCATATATGGACCCACTTATTAGAATAAGAATGCGTGTACTTAGCCATTCCGTTTTTCTAATACATCAGCCAGTGGTGTATTTCAATACAACAACACTAGTCACTAATAGCTATGTTGTATTTCAATACAACAACATCAGTCAAACCTATCTCTACGTTTGCTTGAGATATGGCATAACGTAGACTAGCCATTATGACCCCCCACGTGTACAAAAGTTATGGTATGACATATATTTGTGATGTACACGCATGTGGTACATTACTTGGATCATTCCGTGAATCAACAAAATGGTATACATGAACTAATACCATTTGAAAGCCTTTTATTCCAATCTAAAAAGAAAGGATGGGCCACTTACCTTTTTAGATGATAAGAATCGGAGATCCGCCGTTGAAATGCTCTGATACCACTGTAGGGAAATGCGGAAGATGAGCCCTCAAGATCTGACAGTCTACACGATAATGGGGACCTTCACAAAGCTGAAGATTGATGCTCCAATGGCCCGTCTATCTACTACTGGAGCAGATTGAACTTTTCACACCTCTGATCCTATGGTATATAGTGGTCCCGGATATCGATCTATGGATCAGATTGTCCCAAGGACAAGCCAAGATGGACAGACTATAGCGCACTCTATTTCTCTCTGTGTTTCGTATGATTCGATGCGTTCCATGAGAGAAGCGCGCTCCTTTTTATAACAGAGGAAGTAGAGTTTGGGTGGGATTGGGATAAGGCCACATCATCCGGTCTTATCCCTATCTCCTATCATAAATCAAATTCAAAATTGAATTTGAAATATAACAGAAGACGAAAAAGACCGGAAGAAGCCAAAGCTCGTGGGACCCACCCACTAGTGATTGCTCACCAGTGGGCCCCACTGGCCTACGTCCAACAGTCAATTGATGACATAAGCTGTTGTCACAATGCATTCAGCATAATGTTGTGGTTGCATGTTTTTTGCATACATCATGCTTCAGCACTTCTCTCAGAGATCCTGATTCTTCCTTTTGGATACTGTATCCCTTTGAGATGTATTTGCATAATTCAGCCTATGTACCCTGTACCTTTTGAGATACGTGTCAAACTCGAACCTATATTCTCCACAATTGACAAATCACCAGTAAAGGATTTTGCAACCGTTTTCCTGTTGGTGATTTTTAGAAAGACATGGAAGCGTAAACTTTGCAAAATTTTCAGATTTCAAAATTAAGGATAGGTTACTCATCTAGATACAATCAGATTTTAAAATTGCAAACCCACTGTCAGGATTTTACCACATATTTGTGTCGTATGATTGTTGCAAAAGTCCGAGTTGATCCTCCAATGTACGAGGTCTCACTCCGATCAATCCCAAAAAAGTAGATAGTGGAGTAGCCCGCACATGATCCGGCATAGGATTGGGCCGTGCTCGCCTTGGGAACCAGTCACCGGATCCTCTCTCTCTCTCCTTGAAATGTCCTAGGGATAGGCCTCTTTCTTGCTCTATCTGCCTTCAGATATTATCTATTTGTAATGAGGAGTTGGGGTTTCAAAGGAAAGCACCCATACAAACTTTGGTATGCCTTACTTCATCAAAAGTCTGAAAGCCTACCTCATCCATGCACCCAAATTGACCAAATCCTTCCACTCTATGTGGCCACCATCCTTGACCTAATGTCAGCCGACGAGATGGATCCATACATCTCAAACATTGGATGCCCCATCAAGCATGATAAAAATAGTTTAATGGTTAAAATCAAAATAGTTTAATGGTTAAAATCAAAAGTTCAACAGTTAAAATCCATTGATTAAACATCTAAAACATTTAAAATGCATTGGCCAGCTTAAAAATCACTTGATGGACAGTCCAAACTTCAAGATCAGCCCACTAAATGTATCCTTGGTAACCAAGTGGATCCCATGTTGAAGTAAATGGGCTTCTATAGTATTCTAATGCATGTGCCCAACCAAACTTGTACGTCAGGCACTAGCGCAACCTTGCAGGGTGAGTTAAAGCCCAAAATAATAGGACCGTGAAGTCCCCACACAACCTCAAATCTAAGGATTAGAGGTGTACATGAGTCGATCTGAGACGAGCTTTGCCCAGCTCGGCTCAACTCGGCTAGCTAGAGTCCTCAGCTCGAGCTCGGCTCGGCTTGGCCACGAGCTTGGATTGGCAGCTCGGCTCGGCTCGATCAGTAGCTCGGTCCAATTTGAGCCGAGTTCGTGCTGAGTTCGAGTTCAAGTTCCTGTTGTCCAGAGAGATGCCGAAAAAATGGAGAGAGGAGAGGAGACTCACTTTTCAGTTGTCGGTCATTCGGACAGACGCTGAAAAATGAAGAGAGAGGAGAGGAAGGAGAGTAATCGCCGATCGGGTGCTGGAGAATGGTGAGAAATAAAGGAGAGTACCACTGGTACTGGTCGCCGGTCTCCATTCGTGCGTTGAAGAGACGATTTGAGCGTTGGGGTTAGGGTTAGGTGAACGGCCGAGATGATTTGGGTGCTAGGGGGTTAAGGTTTTTTTTTTTATTTTTTATTTTTTATTTTATTTTTTTATATTTTATTTTTTAAACCTATATTTGGGCGTCCGATTTTTTATATATAATTACTCAAAAATTGATCCGAGACGATCTGAGCCGAATCAAGTCGAGTTTGAACTCAATACTGAGTCGAGTCGAGTCGAGCTAGGTCCAGCTCAGACTCAACTCGAAAAGTTTCGAGCCCATTAAAATTGGCTCGACTCTGCTCGAACACAGTTTCAATCTGAATCAAGTCGAGCTTTTTCCGAGTTGATCTGAGCGAGCTAACGAGCTAACTCGACTCGTGTACACCTCTACTAAGGATTAGCCAAAGCTAGTACACGATCAAGTCGATCAGGTCCAGGCATAATGGGTCTCCCAAACTAGAGATGATGCAATCTTTCAGTGTAAGTGCTCAGCTAGGCATAAGCACAAGAACCTACAATCCGTCAACAATCACAGTCTCATCTGGGGTAGGGCATAGGTATTGGTAGCCCTATGGTGGAGACCTTTCATTGCAACTTGTTGTTGGCTCCCACACATAGGATGACCAATTAAGCCTTTCACGGATTGCCCACTCCCACAACTATGGTCATGGAATTTCGGATACTGAGATCTATGAAACACAGCTCTTCCTTGCCCAGTGGTGGTAGTGTCCAAACTCATCTTACCCTCCGACACCATAGGAAACCCTCTCCTTTAGCCCACGATATAGCCACATGTTTCATTATTTCCACACATCATTACTTGTGGCAAAAGAAGAACATTCCATTAATGAATAATTGAGGTCACACATAAAACATTGGCTTTCCAGGCTAATATTAATAAAACAAAGGCAAGTATATAGCACATGTAATCTGGGTACCCAATTGTTCAAGATTTTTGTTTATCAAATCACGAAATTTTAGAAAATGTGGACCTAGATACCCCCAAATTCTTCTCCTATAGCCTCAAAAGAGCCTTCTTCTTCCTCAACTCCTCTTGTTTAGGGTACTCTCAAGATTGGTGGTTTGGAAAAAAAATGAGAAGGGTATTGGGGACCAGGATTGTATTTAACAATGAGGGAGAAGGGTCTCCAACCCATTAATACTACTACCAACTCTCTCTCTCTCTCTCTCTCTCTCTCTCTCTCTCTCTCTCTCTCTCTCTCTTGTATCCACTCACCGCACTCACTACGCTCCTTGAACACAACAAATGAGGATATTGCTGCCACTATAATCATATTTACACGATCACCAATGGTGGGGCCCACCAGCCTGCTGATACACTTGAGATCAAATGGCTAATCCGATTTGGTTTGATCAAAACCGTTGATTTGTGATGGACCACCTGATGGAAAAATCTAACATTGTACCACTTGGGCCGCATAAATTAACATTTCCTCTTGAAAATGAGTTTGAGAAGTTTTTTTTTATATATATTTTTTTAAAAAAATCATGTATCAAATATTTATGAAATACCTACTAAGCATTCTCCGAAGTCCAAATTTTAAAGAACCACCATCGTTAGAAATATAGATTTCACCCCTTGGATCTCGTCCATTGAGACTAGTCCTGGATCATTGTAGTCGTCAAGTGAAGCCAATCATGGTACTAGCAATCCAGTCACATAGATCTCAAGTGTAGAAGTGTGGCATGAATACGTGTCAAATGTGATCATATTCATATTCCTAAGTTTCCCTGTTAACTCTACTAAAAGATGCTTTCTGTCTTTGACAGAGGCCCAAATTATTCTGCTTACTCATCTCAAACATGTGTAAATAAATTAAGAAGTAGAAATTAATTTTATGACAGAATCATGAATGTATACTTAAATGTAATCACACCAAAGTGTTTGTATATACTAACCATAATCCCAGTGATCTAGAACTCATTAAGCCAGCCACTCAGTTCAATGTACTTAGAAGTTAAGCTCTTTAGTAGCAGATCTATGTGTCCCTGTATCCCACGGGCTACCCCACTCGAGTCCGGTGTGAAAATGCACCTGCATTAATCACCCCCGGTGAGGAGTCTCGAACACAAGACGTCCCACTCTGATACCACTTTGATGCAAGACAATTGACCACTTGCTCTAAAAGCTCGAACTCATAGAGAGTGGTGAATCAATCCCATTATCTCATAGCCCAAGCCCCACATCGCATGGTTTAGGACCTCAGCCAAACCTCCTCGTGGGCCCCACTTCACATGTGTTTCGATTCACATAAGCCACCCACCCCGAGTGTGTTCTTGCATCCCACATGCTACTCTACTTGAGCCCAGTGTGAAAATGCCCTTGGATTAGCTATGGGCCTAAAAAACAGGCCAATCCATGACTTTGGTAGGCCACGTGCACACACATGGACACACTATATTCATATTTCATTCATTGCTCTTTCGCAAAAGCAGTTTGGAATGATTTCTTTCAACTGTTAGGAGTGGTGTGGGTGTTACCAGGTTCTATAGAAGTTTTTTTTTTTTGAATGGCATGGAGGAGGTAGTGGAACAAGGGGGACAAAAAACTGGAGATTGGTTATGCTGGCAGGTTTATGGGGTCTATGGAGAGAGAATGAGCAATGTTTTAGAAATCGTAAAGGGAGAGCCTCAAATGTGTTTAGGAGGGCTAAAAGGCAGGTTGAGGAATGAGCTTTGGCTATAAATCTCTATAGCCAATTCCCAATTTCTTGACAGTCGCTGTAAATTGTTGTTTGTATATGTATTTTTGGCTTATGCTTTTTTAAAGACATTATCATTGTTCAAAAAAAGAAAAAGAGAAAAAAGAAGAAGAAGAAGAAGAAGAAGAAGCTACCCTACAAAATAGGATAAACTCCATATTATCTCAAAAATTCATTACTGTATTTATTATGATTCATCATTTGCAGCTTCAAACATATATCAAAGTGTCAATTTTTGGAGGTTGGGCCTTCTTCTTGTGCCTACGGAGATTTGGTGGAGCTACGGAGATTTGGTGGAGAGGACATTTCATAGTTTTTATAGGTAGAATGAAGATTCAATGGTGCCAACATATAAGAAAATATCAAATATTATAAAACTCTTATGATGTGTGTGGAATTTACTATATTTGCGTGGCTATTAAAATTGGTTGTGCTAAATTCACCACTTGCTGGATTGGAGCCCACTTGATTTTCTAGCTGGTATGATGAAGGAAAGCAATCAAGCGTCAAATAATGCACTTTTTTTTTTTTTCTAATTAGCTGAAATCCTTGGGGCAATTTGCTGGCATTCAAATAAAATACTAAATGGTAATTGGGAACCTTTCTTAGCCTGGTTTTGGTAGTATAAGCTCAAAGGGGCATGCCCATTTGCAGCCAAACATGGCACATGTGCCACATTCCGAGGTGTTTGTGCATTTGGCAAAGCTCAAATTCCAAGCCTTCTTTAGTTTTAGTTGGAGACGATTGCTCGGTTGGTACAAATCTTTATACTTGCCTGATTCTTGTTCTTTTAGAATTTTGAAGACAGATATGTGCAAAACTACATATGGGTTTTGGAAATGATACCTTTTAGAAGTCAGAATTGCTGCCATTTCCCGTTCAAATATTTGATACAATAAAATAATGATCCAGACATGTATTTATTTGTGTTTGGAAATAAGCCTGTTAGACCTGTATGTGTTTAAGAATTTGCTGATTCTGCAAGAACATGTGTTAATATGGCAAAGTGTCTGAAATCAGAGCTTTCCTTTGGGTGGGCCACACTGTTTTCGTCTTCTGGCCTAAAAATCAGACTGCTTCACTCTTAAAGTTGGCTAGTGTATAAACAATTCAGTGGATATAAAACATTGTTTAGCCATCCATTTGTTTTGCACGTTGTGGGCCACCTGAGCGAAACTGCATGGTTTCTGAGCCACGATATCTTGTTACTGTGCTGCACCCGATGGAAAGCTCAGCTCTGATATGTGTGTGTAAATGGGCAGGGTCTGTGCACGTGTGGTTCCTGCAAACATCATTTAGAAACACTGAAAAAATAACTGGTAATAATAATAAACTTCAAAATCCATTATTTATATGTAAGAAGTATCCCCAAATAAAAGATTATAACTAACAAAATGTAAAATTAGTATTTTTTTACACCAGCATTCTAGGAAGGTCAGACACAGAGAAAGGGAAATGTGTATAAAGTATCATGTCCTTTCTACCAGATAATGATTGCTTGCTTCACACTCCTCTAAATGTGGCCATGCGTGTTAAACTGGCGCTTTTGTTGGACCTCTGATCCATGTATCAGGTGGGATCCTCCTTGTGGATGACTTGCCCAAAACATTCTGGTTGTTAAACAAATAGGACATACATGCATGAAAACCAAAACATCTGGTTGTTAAACAATTAGGTAGGACATACATGCATGAAAACCAAAACATCTGCTTGTTAAGCAATTAGGTAGGACATACATTTATGAAAACTACCCGTGTGAAAATTTTGCATGTTTTGTTAGACTGTCCATTATTTCATTAAATATCTAGTATAAATGATTATGTCGATTGGTCTGATGATTTGGTGGGGTCATATACGATTTGACCATTTGGGTCCCACCTGATAGGTGGTTAGGATGTCCCACGTGCCACACTTGAAGACTCGAATTCTTTCTTACCTAAGGCACTGAAAGTACCTGAAATTGGAATGGTCTTTTGTTTGAACAAAATTCTAGCTAACTACGAGAAAAGACTCGTAAGATGAGATTTTCTCGATGCAATATTGTTGTTTGTTGTTGCGCTAAAGTTGGTAGACGCCTGTTTTCATCGGAATATATATTTCATGCAGTGAATCAGGAGAGTCCGAGGATGGTGGTGATGGTGGTTAGTCGGGTTTGTGTTTGTGTTATTCAGTGATTTTCTTTGTAAATTCTTCATGGAAAAGACGGATGAATTCTAATTACTCTGTGACTACATGGAGGCTCAATGCTTTGCTAAAACTGTAAGATCTTCACAACTCACATTGTTTTCGCTAAGCTTGACAGACCTCTTCATGTGGCCACTAGTCACATGCGTGGGACATGAGCCATTCATAGGTGGATGCAAGAATCAGGTCAGTGCACTCATTGGGTGGCCTTGTGTATGTTGAGCGTGGACCATTCATTCTCTAGACTTTATTGTCTTCATACATGTGGCCCACCTGATGAGTTGACTGGCTGAGTTTCCGCTACATCATCTCTATGCTGGTTTGGAAGGCCCGTACATGTTCCAAGTTGGTGCCCATAGCTTCATACAGAGGCGTATGTTGTCTTAGAAAAGCTGATATTTACATATTACTCACTTCGTGGATCAAGTCCATTATTGCCATGAATGTGCCCACCTTCGACATGAATGCAAGTGCTGAGTAGGATTTTGTTCCTGTGTGGTCTATGATTACAACTGCTTTCACTTGGGCAGGATTGAATCCTATTAGCTGTATTGAAGGAGATGATGCTATTAGTTCCCTTTCTCTTGCTAGCCATCACTGAAATATTGGGTTTTTAGTTTGGGAAACTGTTAAAGCTTAATTTACTGGGCGGGGTCATTTTATTATACTCAAGGGCCAGTTTTGATACAAAGATTCCTCACCGAAAGATTTGATATGTGCAATGGTTATATTTTACTTCTCTATATTTACAAAATCTCCTAGATCCCAAATTTGAGTGTTCTATTTGTTTTGTATGTGGCATTTCTATATTCTTTAAGCAACGGTCACCCTTGTGTTAGAGAATTGCAACTGTGAACAATTCTAATGTTTACTTTGTGTTTCCATGATTCTCTCTGTAATTCAAATGAAGAGGAAATGTAATAATTGTGGAATATAGGATTGTGGTTATACAAATTGGTCGGGCTTGTAAGCTAAATTTGAACGTAGGTACTCAAGTGTTGAGTAGTATTTCGTGTCTTGCGTGGTCCATGATTACAATTGCTTTCACTCGGGCAGGATTGAATGCTAATAGCTACTTTGAAGGAAATGGTATTATTTATTAGTTCACTTATTTGTGCACTTTGTTTGTCAATCATGTGCGTCTGTGTGTCAGGGAGTTGGTTGAGACCTTGGAAGCTGAAGGCCCAAGACACATGAAGACTGGAGCATTAAGGAAGTGAAAAATAAGTAAATCAGGCACCTTGGTGACCCTGACCTTGACCCAAAACAACCCTTAGCCTCTATATGATCCTAACCTATAGAGGTAAACCTTGTTGATCATTCCTTTTTTCTTAGAACCAAAATTGGAACATGATAAGTAAGGCTAAAAGAGGTGTGGGCTGTTGTAAAACAAACTGCCCAAATAACAGCCATCGAGCGATCTTCGATCGATCGATCAGGGCCAAAACTATCTAGTAAGTTTTTAAGGTAAATATGAATTTTGGCCAATTGATCAATGTCCCCTAGTCGATCGATCGAGGGTAGCCCAAATCGTCCAACAAGCATTTTTGGATATAAGTTGGATCTGGCCGATCGATCGATAGTACCGATTTTTGTCCCTTTTTTTACCATTCGAACTTGTTTCCTTTATAAAGGGCATTCATGCATTAGGCTCTTGGATGGATTTTAGGTGCAATAGAAGCTTGGGAGATTCCCCACTCATATCCCACATTCCTAGTCTTTATCTCCATGAGATCTAAGTCATCTTCTTTGTGATTCATCACTTGAAAAAGGATTCCAACCTCATTGAAGAAGATGAACTCGATCTCCACTTTGTTCTAGAGATTAGACTTGAACCCATAGTAAATCATTGTTTAAATCCTCTATAACACCTATCTAGGTGAATCCACCAGGAATTACAACCTTTCCATATGTTGTAGGAGATTCACCCAAGAAGGTGCGTCAAAGGGGCTCAATTCGACAGGTAAGTGTTATGTATGAGTCCATACTCTCTTTCCTTGTGTAGGATTGAGGATAAGAGTTTGTAACCCAAACTCGATAAGTTCTTGTGTCGGACCTAGGCTTTTGTGTAGAGCCGAATTCACCGGACACGGGTGTATACGTGTTAGTATCTGTGGGAGCCTCCGGCAGCAGTAAACGTAGGTCCTTGGACTAGGACCGAGGTTGTTGGTTAGCCGATAGAAAACCAACTAAAGTCTCCTACGGGAGCCTCCGGCGGGAGTGTACCCTAGATAGGTTCTTGTGTAGGATCATAGTCTTTGTGTAGGGTTGTAAAGGTTAGAGGTAAACCTGATTTAAAACATTCGATAGTGAAATCAGGTATACTTAAGGGAGAGTGCGTCCGCTGGGAGTGGAGTAGGGAAACCACACCACCAATACATGCTTGTGTTTAGGATTGTCATATGAAAACTTTTCTAATTATGCTTAATGTGATTGTTTTGTTGAATTATATGTATGTATGATTAGATGAATACTAAGATTTGAATAGTTAGCACATCCCCCACACATGTACACTATTAATTATAGACTAGTTGCCTAATTGGTATATCTTGTATAGTCTATGTGATTGGACCTACTATTGGCTTGGAAGCCTTAGGTGTTAAATTACTTTACTATGAAGTCTTATGTTGCTTGCTCAAAAAAAATAAAATAAAAAATAAAAATAAAAATCATGGAGTCGAGTTGACTTGGTTGAGTTCCAAGTCGAGTCAGTGAGTTTTGTAACTATGAGATGGGCTCCTTTACAATTTACATGTTACTTCATTGTTGAAGATGTTTGCATATGTGAGTATAGAAAAGTTCTTCACAACTTTTGTGGCACCATTTGCATCTGATATAGATTTACCAAGTCCAATTAAATTAGCTATGTAACATTGCTAGAAAGGTGGATGATCCTGACTTTAAGATTAGGTGGAGCATTTAGATGGTCTGAACCATTCAATCGACGGGCCATAGCCCAAAAAGTTGCATTGCTTGGATGATCCTGACTTTGAAATTAGTTGCATTACTTAGGAAGGTTAATAGCATCACGGGAAACTTTTTTCTTACCATCAAAGCATTTGATTTATAGTTTGGTTAAAATCATTCAATCAATGTGATTTTAACATATAGCGCATGGTTTTGGACAGTCAAGATGAACTCCTTAATTGGACGGCAGATGAGTTGAAGTTGCAGATGCAATGCACTCTTTCTCGTCATATTACTATGTATATGCACCAGAAGAAACTAGTAAAATGGTAAATTAGTGATATTTTTCCACTGCACCTATATTTTCATTGTCTAGAACACTTGCCTCGACATTGCAATTTTCCCTAAAATTCATTGTTATTGTTAAACCATGGTCTGTTTTCTCCTCTAATACAGGTAGCTGAAAAGATGCTGAACAAGAAGTGAAGATAAAATGGAGACTATTAACATAAAGGTATTAATGAACTAGTATATTGGAATGATTCAAGGAAAAAATATGAGTACTGATGGACTGAATATGTGGATGATAAGAGTACCCTAACAAAGACTAACAATAACTATGAATAAAAACAAGTTGATCATCGCTACATTACTGGTACAAGAAAAAAAAAGGAAAGTGTTTATACATTCCTAGCCATCAAAATATCAGTGAATGACACATAAAAAAGCTTTTTTTATTTTTTATTTTTAAAGGAATATAAAAATGCTTGTTAAAGGCTTAAAGCCTTAACCAACAAAAGCAGTCAATACAAATTGACAGTAGCTGATAGAAGGTGATATACCTTAAGGATGTAAAACTTGTTCGAATTTTAGTTGCTGAAAATAAAACTTGTTCGAATTTTAGTTGCTGAAAACACTCTTCACTGGAAGTTTATATCCATTACTGCTTGTTCAACTATTTAGTAGTCATAAATAACATGCAACTTATAAAAGTCAATTTATTATGATCAATAGAGATTTCATGTGTATGGAAAAAACTCCCCAGTTTAGGCTCTGCACTGGTCATCTTTGCATCTTAATCAAAATCAGTTTCAGAGCATTATTGGTAGCCGATTTTCATCTTACTGCCAATCAATGGTTAATTGATTATATAGCTCATGGGTGTTTGAGTAGTTTTGTTTTCTGATTAACAGTATGTCGTTGAACTGTCATAGATTTAACATTAGTCTTTATTTATTATTTATTATTATTATTATTATTTTTTTAAAGATTTAGCATCAGTAGGTTGGTACAACTTGTCTAAGGTTTTTGAAGGGTTTTTATTTTTATTTTTATTTTTAATTGTGGGAGCACACCATCTGAAATTATATTGAATGGGGAAAATATACAACTCAAAATTGGGGACCCCTAAACAACAAAGCAATTGAGCTCTCCAAACAACTAAGGGAAAGCAGAGATATAACAGAGACCAGACATACCTCAAATGCCCAACTAACTACTGGCAAAAGGCAGAAAACCATAGATCAGAAGAACACTTGCATGTGGATTGAAACAAACCTTCACTCAGATCCCATAGCGCCACTTGATGCTGCTAGCAAAGATGGTGGTCTGATGTTGCTGATGCTGCTACCAATAAAGGTGTTTCTGTAGATAGGACTGCTGAAAATGCTGATCTGATGCTAATGCTGCTGCCAATCCGTGTTGCTACAAATGCTGGAATTGAAGATGTGCTGCAAAATTGTGCAGATGTAGTAGCTGTTGCTTCTGCTGAGTGCCGCCCAACCCCCCCCCCCAAAAAAAAAAAAAAAAAAAAAAAAACTGTTCTTCACTCAGCTACCACCAGCACCATCTGGCTGGTGGTGCTAAAGGCAGAGCTGCTGCTTCTGAGGCTGCTGCCGAAGATGGGTATGCAGCAGGTGATATTGTGGGTTTCCTTCTGATACAGATGTTGAAAATGTTGAGGAAAAAAAAAAACAAAACACCCAGAGATGCCCACCCAATTTGCGGCCTAGGTCTTGAAAAGTCACCTCTGCCTCACATTTCCAGCCCTAGCAAAATCCAAAGCTAAATGCCCTCTTTCCTCTCGCAGGAGATCGCTTCTCCTATAAATTCTGTCCTCTGTGCCATTGTTTCCCATACAGACCAAAAAATCCGCCACCGAGTTTTTCTCCCTATACGAATGAAATATTACATGGTTTATGTTTGAGAGCTCCGTCTTAATTTCTCCGACAATGTACTAGATTCTCCAAGGAATGGCTGGGCTAGGGGACATGATTATATTCTAGATTACCTTTGAATCCTACTCTATTTTGACGTTTGAGAGTCCTAGACTTTTACAGATCTTCACTCCATCAAGAAATGCTTTCGCTTCCGCCAGAGTGTTCAAAACCCTGCAATTGATGTGGTGGAAGCCAAAGATCACTTTTCCATCCTAGTCCCTGCACACCACCTCACCACTCATTCCCAGGTTCCTCCTGGATGAGCCGTCAACGTTTAGCTTATCCCAGCCATCACTAGGTTTCTCCCACCTAATAATTATCATAGCACACAATTTCCAAGGAGCCAAGTCATGTAAGATAATTTGACTTCTCTAGGTAGACACATCGCTCCAAAAATAGATCAAATGCTAGTTGAGCATCTTTGATAATGTGCATTAATCTTCTGAACTCTGAAGTCACTGTATGCAGACGAGTCAAATGCTTCATCTAGTGACTTGGCTAACCATCTGATGTTATGTTACATGAGTACAAGCACAGGTGACAAGTAAGGGAATAGATAGGTCTTGGACTAGCTTAATCCCAAATCTCAGGGTATGAGAAGTGAGAAAGCGGTTACATATCTAAATTTCATTGGTTGTGGGACCCTTCCTGGAATTTCTTGGTTAAATCCATATCTAAATTTCGTTGTTGTGCATGTTGGTTTGTCGACTTTTGGAAACTGAAAACTTCGCCAAGAAAGTAGTAGACACTACACAAACTAGTTTACAGGTTTGCAATTTGCGACTCCTTATTGCTTTTGTGGTCTTATCCTTATCTTGATTACATGTTTTGGCATACAAGTAACTCAAACTAAACCGCCCAAATCATGGGCCCCAGTTTTGATGGGCTGTAATGCAAAAGTTTACACTGATTTGGTGGACTGGACATCTACTGGACGATCAAAATGAAAAAATAGTTGATGGTCCAAACCCAACAAAGAAATGTCCATTAAACAAATTTCTAAGATTTCTCCAACAATCTGATTTTGGGTTGTCAGCCTATCCAATGTGGGTCCCATAAATTTGGACCATCTCAGCCTTTTACTATCAATACCCATCCATCGTAAGGTCATGCCAGACCATAAGCAACAGCAGCCATGGCCATACATATGTCTCTCTTGCTTTTCTGATCTTTTTGCCAGCCTTTCTTTCTTCCCATGCAACGTCATTTGCAACAGCAGCATCATCACTGCCACTCCCTGAAGCAGAGGATCTCCTGAAATGGAAAGCCAGCCTCTTGCCAGCAAAAGCTATCCATTCATGGTCACTTCTTGCTGCTAATGCTAGCACCAACACAATCTTTCCATGCAAAAGGATTGGATCTCATGCAACAGCCTTGGAAGCATAACACAAGCTTACCATGTGCAGGCTTGCAAGGTAAGCTTGATAACTTGAGCTTCCTGTCATTTCCAAACCTCCTCCATCTCAATCTCAGTCACAACACCTTCACTGGAAACATCCCAGCCCATATTGGCACTCTTTGCAAACTCACGTCCCTGTATTTGTCTACAAATAATCTTTCTGGCATTTTACCACTCTCAATGTCTAATCTTAGTAGCATTTCAGAGCTCGGGATCTCGTCTAATGAAATAAGAGGCGAACTAGCTCCCATTTTCTTCACCAATTGGATCAAACTCATTTTATTTTATTTTTTTGAACGATGATGATTTTATTAAAAGGCCACGGCCAGTAACAAAAAGGAAATAAAATTACAACCCAACCCAACTAACTGGGAGTGAATCAAGCAACTTTGAAGCAAAGACCCACTCTTGCATCATTGATTTCACTTTTTGGAAGACCACTGAAACAAGCTTTTGTTTGTTGTTAAAGCAATGATCATTCTGTTCTAGCCATATACACCAGATAACTGCGAGAAGGGACATACGCCAAGCATGAGTCCCAATCTTTCCTATTCCCCCCTCCATACCCATGCCATGAAGAAATCACCAATCAACCTCGCAGCCACCCTACTCCGAACAAGAGGAAGAGGTTATCCCACATTTTACTTGCGAAGGAGCAATGAATAAAGAGATGATCCATTGATTCCGCTGCTTTATAACACATAATACAAACATTCGGGAGAACCATATTCCTTTTTTAGAGATTGTCCACTGTTAGGACCTTACAACCCTCTAACCATGCAAACGGTACCACCTTTGGAGGGGTACTGTAAAAGTCCTATTCACCCCCTCTAGGACATATTGGCATATCCCGACTTCAACTAAAGCGGTCTTCACCGCAATTTCAACACTCCCACATACGGTGCCCCGTCGCACCACACCCAAAATAGGTGCCGGTGAACTGCCTCAGATGTGGTGCTGGTGCTCAGAAGGTTGGGCGACCTGTGCGCCTCTGCTGTTGTGGTCGACGCTATTGGGAGTCACTGGGAGGAGCCTACCTCTTCCGGTCTCTCCTCTGACCGCGATCAGACTGAAAACCAGCCCACTCAGCCTCTTAAATATGGGCCTTCTGTACCACCCCCTCAAAAGTCGGGAGCTCGTGCCCAATAACACGACCTCGAAGACCGTAACGCAAGCTGTCCTTTAAGCGGCGGGTTCTCCGCTCCTCATCATCTATTAGGTATGGTGCAAATCTAGACAGTGCTACAAAATGAGCCGCATACTGAGCCATTGTCATATCACCCTACACCAGGGCCTCGAACTCCAACGCTCGCTGTCGTCGAATGTGATCAGGAAAATACTGTCGGTCAAACCGATCCACAAAATCCTCCTAGGTCCACACAAAATTGGCGCCTGCTGCTCGGGAGACCGATGTCCACCAGTGCTCAGCCTCACCATGGAGAAGAAATACTGTTAATCAAACTTGCCGCTCGGTCGTACATCCCATTGTATCAAATATCTTCTCCACATCAGAGCATTATCTCTCAGCTACCATCGGTTCTGGCTCGCCCTAGAAACGCTGGGGATCGAGCCATCAAAACTCTTGAAGAAGGGCGCTCGCGCGCTCCTGCTCGGCCTACTCCAGTGAAACAACGGAGTGCCTGCCTTGCCCCTGAAGTGCGGCCGTCATAGCCTGCAACATCTGCTGTAATTGGGAGGCACTCGTGGATTCGGTCGGATCTGCACCGATCTCTAGTAGATGAGTGACATCCTCAGGCTGGGGAGTCAGAATCTCTGGTGGTGGAGTGGGGATCGTAGGTGGTAGTGCGGAAGTCTCAGGTGGTGGAGCGGGAGTCTCAGGTGGTGCGGGAGTCGATCGGGTCACTTTCCTAGGCAGCATATCATACAGGAAAGAGCAAAGACACTTATCAACTTTAAAACTCTCGAAGGCATGCACGTTAAGGGTCTGTAAAAGAATATAACTAAGCTATCCGAACTCGAAACCCAATTATTCTAAACTCATAGCAGATATGTAATGTTGTTCTTAGTTATTCCCGAGTTATGCTCTGATACCAACTTCTGTCACACCCCAAACTCGAAAACCGGGCTCACAAAATTTTCGATCGCTGAATCCGGCGAAGACAACCTCCATAGAACCCCATTCTCGGCTCCCAGCGTCCATTCGCCAGGTTCCAATCCTGGGATGCTACGAGGAGGATTTTCAACATCAGTTTGATTCGTAATAAGCATAACCAAAGGCATAACCCACAAACAACAACCAAACACTCCATCACATTTCTATTATGATAAAAAACTTTATAAGTACAATGAGTATAAAGGGAAATACAATGATAATGGACAAAAAGCTCCAAGATGATCTGATATGCGCTCTTGCCTCAGTGCTGCTATGATCCAACGTCACCTGCACGCAACAGTCGTGCATAAGCTTATGGAAAGCTTAAAGATGCAATACAAGCTCACCAATCCTCATCTAAGTCCATATATCAATACAACTCAACTTTGGAATATCACCGGGGTCTAGTACACTCCAAACCAAATTGCCGCCCTATCGCGGGCAACAAGGTGAGTTGAAAAGACCTCACTATCCCCTTGCCAATATCGGACTCAGCTCATCGATAGCGCACCCATTCCTCAAGCTGGTTAAACTTAGCCTAGCTTTGCCCTCTCCTCTCGGGCGGGTAAGGCCACACTCCCTTCCAACCAACCACGACACAGTAGAAAGTGCGGCCTCCTGGTAATCGGCACTCGGTGCTCATGCACCCACTCGGTCTAGACATTGGAGCAACGTCCTAGTAGCATAAAGGTTTAGGGACTTTCACCCAGGGATATTTATAGCACCCCATGTAGAACAAAATTTTTGGTATCCAATCCTGCCAACCATGATACACCTGTGGCGACTACGGCCCTAATGTCGCTAGGGCGTACAGTAACCATGTCACGCAATGCAACATGCATGAATCACGTAATCCAATCATACAGCAAACATGTACGTACCGCGCGCTCATGCAGGCAACTTCCCTTACCAGGGAGTCCATAACAATCTGCCTAATGGCATATGCGATGATCAATCACTTATCTCATTACATGCATGCAGATGATGCGTATGAACATGTAGCATGATGTTATGTTGTTGTATACTCATAATCGGAATTGAAAATCGGAATCGAAAATCCGAACCGATAGTCACATACAGCGAATGGGGTCCACTTATTTAGGTTAACCCACGCAGAGAATGGGCCTAATAAGGCTTAAGGGAAGGTCACAATGAGGACATCTAACCATCATTGCCCATCAATGTGGACATATAACCAACATTGCTCCCAAGGAGTGGCCTACATAAGGAATTCATACACAATTTAACGGCCACACATACATCATATTGGGCCTCGCTCATGGGCCTCACATACATTGCATCGGGCCAATTGAATGGGCCGATCAAATGGGTTGATTCGAATAGGCTGATTCAAATGGGCCGAATCAAATGGGCCGATTCAAATGAGCTGAATCAATGGGTCAAATCGAATGGACCGAATCAAATGGGTCGAATCAATGGGCCGAAACTTTATCAGGTGGTTCGCACCATCCACGCTATTCATCTATTCTTAGCGATCATTTTAGAGTATTAAAAATATATTTAAATCACATGGACTGCACCCCAAATACAGTGGTGATAGTAATTCCCACCATTAGAAGTCTCAAGGCCCACCATAACCTTTATTTCCCATACAATCTGTTCATAAGGTCACACAGTCCTAAATTAAGATGGAAAAATAAATTTTAAATTGATCCAGAACTGTAGTGACCCTGAGAAGGGTTTCAGTGGTGGACATTCACTCACCACTAATTTCTGCAATGGGGTCCACTTGATATTAGATCCGACTTATTTTAATCTCAAGCCTTAGAGCTAGCTTACAAAATGGATGGACGGTTGGATAAACCGTATGCAGCAGGTGGGGTCCACGGTCACCAAATGGGCGAACGGTATTGATACCACACGTGCCTGATGGCTAGGGCCCACAGAACTTGCAGACATAAATGGACAGTGGGTCCCACTAGTTGGACAGCTTGGATGTACTCATACATCATGTGGGACCTGCTACTTGCTGACATGCAGCGTTGCTGCCCCTCTCCCTTTTTTTAAAACTTGGAAAACGGGCTCACAAAATTTCCGATCGCCGAATTCGGTGCCGACAACCTCCGTAGTACCCCATTCTCCCCTCCTGGCACTCATGTGCCAGATTCCGATCCTGAAATCCTACAAGGAGGAATTTCAGTGTGATTTTTTTATTTTTTATTTTTTTGTAATGGAGCATAACCACAAGCATAACCAAGTCACAAAACCACATCATCACATATCTACTAATATAAACATTTGAATACAATGTTAAAAAGAAAATACATATGTATCAAAATCAAAGCTCCAAAAGTCCACTGCATACTCCAAGTTCAACGCTGTTATGACGTAATGTCACTTGCATGCATCTATCGTGTATAAGCTTATAAAAAGCTTAGAGGGTAGTGAAAGTGTGTGCAAGGTAAGTACTAAGTATACAATAAAGCCCATAAATCATACATCATTGGAATAAGCGAAAATACTGACAAGATCATGAATCATATGTGTAACGCCCTGAAAATCGGGGGTCGAGTATGAACTCAACTCCTGAGTTCCAACGCATCACTTATGCAACATACACAATGATGGTTAAATGTTGTCTGAGTTAGAGCAATAAACATGAATGAGATTATACCAAAACGGTGATCATACTCCAGTTCAATTGTATAAAGGCAAGCGGAAGACTGAAATTTTATATTCAAAGTATGTAAAGTAACAAAATTTTATGAACTCCAGAGTATGAGTATTAACTGAGTACCAATATACATGTATTGTTTCTAAGTCAAAAATCAAAATACAACTCCCAAGAGAAGCCCTGAAATCCCCGCGATGCAGCCGGCCTAAGCAAAGCCGTCAGAGTACTGCATAAAGGAGAACTCCTCCTGATCCTCATCGAAGTCGGGCTCCGGCTCCTGAACCGAGGCGCCATCTATACCTGCGACAGAGTCTGGTGGGTGTTGCAAACACCGTCCCGTAACGTGGGAGTGAGTAGCTAACTCAGTGGAACAATAAAGCATAGGTTAACATGTTATCAATTCAATCAAGCAGTAATGATAAAGCAGTACAAATCAAACAATTCTAACTACTCTTATTAAGTGCGAGAATGAAATGACATGATGCTGTATGCCCTTGCCAAACTACCCTCATGCGACATCATCTTACGTTCGCGAATGCTTAACTCCCTCAGTGCGCCACATCTACTAGCACATGCGGTGCGATGATGATCATGATTACCGAGTTATTATTAGTCCATTTCAAACAACAGTATTAGGAAACTAAGGTACCTCCCTTGTATTATTCCCAAACATGATCCATTCTAGGGTCGTCAATCCTAGCTAATCTCATACGATATTATGGTTTGAGAAGCGTAGTGAAGGCATCGCAAAGGGCTCGTGACCCGTCAGCGCGGATACAGATCTCACCGTATGCGGCTCAATTGCTGGCCGTCAGCTCAAGTACAGGTCTCACCGTACTCGGCTCAATCACTAACCGTCAGCTCGAGTATAGGTCTCACCGTACTCGGCTCAACTCATACTCTAGTTGCTGTGAAAGACTCGTCGCCAATCACAGACACTTGGAGTATACTCGAAGATACTACGGAGGACTCGTCGCCCGTCAGCACGAGTACAGGTCTCACCGTACTCGGCTCTCGCCGTAAGTATCGACAGCTCGAATACAGTGTCCCATACCACCGTATTCGGCTCACGAGTTTGGTTGCGCAATGGTCACTACGGGGAGGCACATGGCCCCAAAGATAGGCCGACAAATTCGACCACGGTGTCCCATACCACCATGCCCGGCTCATGCGTCTTAGCGGATCGAGGTACCATGGTTAACGGGATCGCCACTGGTAAGTTTGGTACCCTAGGTTCAAGCAGTAGCGACCAAACATGGTGAACACACGTACACATATCGGTTTACTTGACGAGCCTGACTAGCTCGAGTGCACCACAAGTTGGGTGATATGGAGCGCAAAAGCACTTCGTGTGGCCAACCACTATCGCCAACCGAAGTACGACTCGGGTTCGCCAGACACATCCTTTGTGGCGACATGAGTCTCAGCCACAATCTCAAGTCTGGTACCGAATGTTTGGACTATAGACTTAGTCCCAAACTCAAACAGTTCTCATCGATAGCATGTGGAGTAAAGCATGATAACAAAGTAGTACAAGCATGTTAGTAGGCATGTTATAAAGCATGAAATAAAGCATGAAGTAAAGCATGTTGTAAAGCATGTTATAAAGCACTATACAAGTAGGGATACAATTACATACACATCACAAGTGAGTGATTATAGCCAACCATCACATGGAGGGGATCCTACATGTCTCTAAGGTAGTCGAGAATTTCATATCAGCGCCTATCTAAGGCACTAACACTCAAGCTTTTACACACACAAGCATTTACACCAACACTTAGAGTACGTTATTCCAACATACATGACGTATGTTAGCAAATGCGTATTAGGGCTATTCTTTCGCCAAGTGGTTATTTTATCTGCGTATACCATATTCATACAACAAATAATCATGACAATTACACTTCCAAAATTTACACATATGCGGTATTTCTAGAATACACAATTTCAACATACATAGTGTTTACAAGCGAACATATATTACGGCGATTCCTTTCGCCAAACTAGTATTTTATCCATGTATTGTATAATCATACATTAAATAAACATGTCAAACCTTTTCCTTAAAAAAATACGTATACGGTATTTCTACGTATACCTAGAGTATGTGAAATTCCATATTCTACAACGTTAATCGAAACAGGAAACGGAAAGCACTTTGTACATGTGCAATTGCATGCAGATCATGAATCTATCATTATCTGACATTGAAAGTATTGAAAACCGTAACTTATACACTTAAAGTCCTCACCTTTGCCCTTGGAATCACAACGAATCAGCAAGGGTTGTTGAGCTTCCGTATACGGGCGTTTTCTAGGCTAAAGAGTGAAATCGGTTAGCCTTTTCACAACCTACAACCTATATACTTCAAATCAGACCTAGGGTTAGGGTTTCTCACCTTCAAACGGAGTGGATACCGCCGGGAAAGCGCCTGAAAAGAGGCGGTGTAGGCCGTGTGATGATTGAAAGCAGTAGGAGGAAGGTGGTCCCACAAATCCAAAGCTTTCTCTCCCTTTTCTCTCTCTCTCTCTCTAAGGTTTTATCCCAAATTCGTATAGCTGTGAGAGGGGCTGTTCTAAGCTCCTTTTATAGCCAAAAACCTCCCCAAAACAGACTCAGGTTCAATGGTTACTGCTTATATAGGTATTTCATCACTTTTCCAGCTCAAAAGAGTATTTCTGGTGGCCCCCTGTAAGTGTTATGGTCTCATACTCCTTTGGTTGTCAAATTTTGTTATGTCAAAACATCTATCTGTATCTTGTGCTGGTATGATGATTTCAAGATGCTACAAGTTGAAGCACAAGATGTTAAAGTTCAAAAAGCTACAAGATGAAGCTCAAGATGTTGAAGATCTCAAAGTTGATTTATGTTGATGAAGATCTCAAGACTTCAAGCCTGATATTGTTCAAGACTTCAAGCCTGATATTGTTCAAGACTTCAAGCCTGATATTGTTCAAGATTTCAAGCCTGATATTGGTTCAAACAATCTACATTCGTTGAATGGTTGAAGTTCAATGTCCATACGACATGTTTCAGGTTTGAATGACCTTAGGTTGACCCTTTAAGTAGGTCATTTTGGATACATAAAACAAATGTTTATTCTACATGAGCTTGGTCTATTCCAAGACCAGTCCTAGCTCTTGTTCGACCAGTCCTAGCATTGGTTCGACTAGTCCATGAAATTCCACGACCAGTCCTAATTTGTTGAAGATTTTTCGGATTTTTTGGAACGCCCACGACCAGTCCTGGAGGTCCTTCGACCGGTCGTAGGTTGGCTTCGACTCGTCCACTATCAGTTGTGGAGCTACGACTGAAATTCCAGCAACCTATTTCATGGTCCTACGACCAGTCGTAGGTGTCCCACGACCAGTCGTAGGTGTCCCACGACCAGTCGTAGGGTACACACGACCAGTCGTAGAACGGTTTTCAAAGATCGCGCTCAAATTTTCAAAAATCTGTTAGAGCTACGACCAGTCCTAGGTTTCTAAGACCAGTCGTAGGAACGATTTTTTCTTCTATAAATTGAACACGAAATTTAGAGTTTTTACATCCAGAACTCCATTCCTTTCAAGAATTTTCAAGTAATCACTCTGAGATAAGTCTGTGTTTATTTTAAGCTAAATTGTGCTTATTTAATATTCCTTTTTGCTAGCTTATTTAATTTGATTTTGTTTCTCTATTCCAATCTTATTTGAAAAGAGGAATTATATTATTCCTTCTTCTTGGAATCAAAATCAAATATAGCTACGCCCAACAAGTCAAAATCTAAAATCTATTAGAATCTAGAACCCTATGAATGTGAGTATTGGAAATTGAACTTTGATATTCAATCATCTACTCCGATTGGTTCTACCGGGCTGCTAAAGGAGAAATCCAGGTATTTTACAATTCTGTAAAATTCATTTGTTATTGGTTTTGTTTGAGGTTAAGCCAGAAAAATCTCATTGTATTGGTTTTGTTTGAGATTGAGCCAGAAAAATCTCATTGTATTGGTTGTCTGAGGAAAACCAGAAAACTCAGAAAAAGGGGTTTTTGAATTGTGTAAGCCCAAGTGAAAAAGACACAATTGTAAAGGTTTTTGGTGAACCTGAGAAAACCTATTTGATAGTGAACGCTAATATCCCCTGTGTGAGGATATTAGGAGTGGAGTAGCATTCTGTGTGGCTGTTGTAAAACAGTTGGTGTACACACAGGCGAACCACTATAACTCTTTGTCTTGTGGATTGAATGCTTGATTAATTTTCATATCTTTTATCATTCGATTGTGTGGAATGTACAAGTGGATGTGAATGTTGTAACTATTTACATTTTCAAGCAAGTGTGGGGATTGTTGTAATAATTTAGATCTTTACTTCTGCATTTATTTTCAATTCCTTGTTATTTCATTTACTTATATTAACATTGAGTTCTTGATTCAAAAGAGGTTCTAGAAATAAGGTTGTCCTACCATAAGCCCTTGTTTATTATGGTGTAAGGTTGTCCTTAGAACTGAATTTGTATCAATCTCTCAATAATTATTTATCAAGGTGATTTATATTTAGCATTGTGAATTGATTCATTATTGTAAGGGTATTGATTTACTTTAGTTCCGCTGATTTATTTTTAAATTTGGCATAGTCCTATTCACCCCCCTCTAGGACATATAGCTTGGCCTTTTCAAGTGGTATCAGAGCCTAATAGCTCATTTCTTGTTACTTTTTATTTGGATTTATTTCCTGAGCTAACGATCTAAGCTATTTAAAAAGATGTCAAATTTTGATAGCCTTTCAGTTACTAGGCCTCCACCTTTTGATGGCTCCAACTATGCCTATTGGAAAGCCAGAATGAGAATCTTCCTCAGATCAATGGATGAAAGTGTGTGGCTAGCCACAGTGACTGAATGGAATCCTCCTATCATGGAAGTAACTGGTGTTGATGGTTCAAAATCTATGAAAATTACACCATTTTTCCAATGGACCACACTTCGAAAAAATGAGAGTAGTGCTAATGCTAAAGCACTAAATGCAATCACTTACACTATCACCGGATGAGTTCAAAAGAATCATATCTGTGATACTTGCAAAAAGCAAGCCTGGGATATTTTAGAAATGACACACGAAGGTACTACAATTGTCAAGAAATCTAAAGTCCAACTCCTCACAACTAAATTTGAAGAAATTCATATGGAGGAAAATGAAATGTTTATGGACTTTTACACTAGATTGAATGACATTGTAAACTCTATGTGGGGTCTTGGTGAAAAGATCTCAGAAAGTAAAGTGTGTGCAAAAATACTACGCTCTCTTCCTGAACGGTTCAATTCAAAGGTAACCGCAATCCAGGAACTTCGTGATACGGACAATATGAAGGTAGAAGAATTAGTTGGTTCTTTGCAAACCTATGAATTAAGTTTTAAAGCTCCTAAAGGTAAGTCTATTGCTTTGAAGTCATCTAAAAGTATTACTCAAGAAAATTCAGATTTAGAAAAGTCTAAAGATGATATGGCCCTTTTAGCGAAAAAGTTTTATAAGATTTTCAAAAGTAAGAAAAGAGTCGACTTTCAAAAGGCAAATGAAAAGAAACGTTCTAAACCTAAGTCTAAAACTTGGAAATCATTGAAAGATAGTCAATGTTACAACTGTCAAGAATATGGGCATTTAGCAAACAAATGTCCTAAAAAGGACAGATCCAAAAGGAAGGGTATGTTGGCTACTTGGGATGAATCGTCGATTAAGCCTCTTCGAATCAGAAAATTAAAAGAGTCGGGGGAGTGAACTTAAGGCCCTTATGACTCTAGCCAAGTTTACCTTTTCGATCACGATGATTCAACAAGTGAAGAAAATTTGGATAGTGATCATGAAAATGATGAAGATCTACAAGATGCTTACAATGCCTTATATAAAGAAAGTTGTAAAATTGCTGTCAAACTTAAACTTCAAAAAGAAAAGTTCTTTAAACTAAAAGAATGTTTTGAAACCCTTGTTTTAGAAAAATCTCAAATTTCAGACTGTTTTGAAAAATCAAAGTGTGATTTAGAATTCAAAACCTCCCTAATTGAAAATTTAAAATCTGAAAATGATAAACTTAAAAATGAAGTATCCTCTCTTCTGAGTTTGAAGGACACATGGAGATATGCCCAAGGTGATCCAAAATTAGAAAAATTATTATCCGGATCAAGAAAATGTGGTGATCGATCCGGGTTGGGCTTTGACAAAAACACATCTCCTAAACAGAAGAATGCTCCTTCCATTTTTGTGAAAGGAGAGACTTCTCACTCAAAAGGAAAAGGTACTAATCAAGTTTTTTCTAAAAATACAAAAACCTTTCAAAAACACAAAAGCAGCTATATAAATTTCAAAAATCAGATTCAAAACCCGCTAGCTGAAAAAATTATTGATTTACTTAAGGAGCTATTAAAATCTAATTCAGTAGGTCACTCTAATAACTATAAACAAAAGAAGACCAATTATCCTCCTAAACCCAAAACAGTACTGAAATGGGTTCCCAAGGTTACTTGTTTGGTTGCTCACACTGCTTTCAAAGCTACAAGCCATTCAAAATGGTACCTAGATAGTGGATGCTCCAGACATATGACAAAGCACAAAGCTCTATTCACCGATCTTAAAGATATGATGATGGGTCAGTCACATTTGGTGATGGTAGCAAGCTGAGATAATTGGCAAAGGTACGGTCCAACTCTATAACCTTCCCTTATTTAAAAATGTGTTATATGTTGAGGGTTTAAAACACAACTTGTTGAGCATATCTCAAATATGCGATAACAACCATAATGTTAAATTTTCTAATCAAGGTTGTGAAATTACAAATGAAAAGGGTTCTGTAATATTAACTGGTCGCAGAACTTCTGAAAACTGCTATATAGTAAGCAATGGTAGCTCATCTAATCAAATGTGCTACATGGTCCATACCGATGAGACAGATTTATGGCATAAACACCTTGGACATGTACACTACCGAAATTTATACAGATTGAGCAAAAGTGAACTAATAAAAGGTCTACCTAAAATGCGAAAAGTAGACAAGATCTGTGGTGAATGCCAGTATGGTAAACAAACTAGGAGCTCTCACAAAAAGGTGAACTCCAATATCACCACAAGACCACTCGAACTTCTCCATATGGATCTTATAGGACCAACAAGAACGGAAAGTCGAGGTGGCAAAAAGTACATCTTAGTTATTGTAGATGATTATACAAGATACACTTGGGTTTCATTCTTGAAAGATAAATCAGAAACCCTTGATGAAGTGAAAAAGATTATAAAACGGATTCAAACTGAAAAATGTTCACAAGTCAGCAAAATCCGTAGTGATCATGGATCCGAATTCGAAAATAGCGGTTTTGAGAAATTTTGTAGCGATCAGGGAATATCGCATGAATTCTCTGCACCTAAAACTCCTCAACAAAATGGAATTGTCGAGAGGAAGAATAGAGTGCTTCAAGAAATGGGAAGTGTTATGTTAAATAGCATGAAGCTACCTAGGAATCTCTGGGCTGAAGCAGTGAATACAGCTTGCTACATTATTAACCGTGTTTATATTTGTAAATCTAATAATAAAACGGCTTATGAAATGTGGTTTGAGAAAAAGCCTTCTGTCAAATATTTTCGAATTTTTGGCAGCAAGTGCTATATTTTGCGTGACCGTGAAAATTTGGGAAAATTCGACACTAAAAGTGATGAAGGGATCTTTTTAGGTTATTCTTTAAACAGTCGTGCTTATCGTGTTCTGAACAACAGGACCGGTGTGATTCAAGAGTCAATAAATGTTGTGATTGACGATCTTTTGAAGACACCTGTCCCTAGTTTAGATAATGATGAAGTTCTTATACTTGAAAAACAAGAAACTTCATCAAGTGAAACTAATCTGAATTAAGGACAAGTTAAAGATCATCCAACCTCTCAAATACTTGGAAACCCTCTCACTGGTGTGCGCACTCGTAGACAATTAGAGGACATATGTAACTACGTATGCTTTACATCCCAGATTGAACCGGGTAACGTAAAAGAAGCACTTTCTGATGAAAATTGGATTCTTGCGATGCAAGAAGAACTTAATCAGTTTGTCAGAAATGATGTCTGGCAACTTGTTCCTAGACCTAAAGATAAACATATTATTGGAACAAAATGGATTTTCAAAAACAAATCTGATGAGCTTGGAAATATTATTCGAAATAAAGCAAGACTAGTTGTACAGGGATATACACAAATCGAAGGTATTGACTATAATGAAACATTTGCCCCTGTAGCTCGTCTTGAATCGATCAGACTTTTTATCTCCATAGCATGTTTTAAGAAAATTAAAATTTATCAAATGGATGTAAAGAGTGCCTTTCTGAATGGTGATTTACATGAAGAGGTATATGTTGAACAACCTACAGGGTTTGAAGATCCTAAATTTACTGATCATGTGTATCGTCTTAAGAAAGCTCTCTATGGTCTGAAACAAGCTCCCAGAGCATGGTACGAAAAATTGACTAAGTTTTTACTGAGTCATAACTTTCAGATGGGATGTGTTGATAAGACACTCTTTGTTAAGAAATATAACGATGATATTCTAATGGTTCAAATATATGTTGACGATATTATTTATGGATCAACCTGTACTAACATGACTGTTGAGTTTGCAGATTTGATGAAGTCTAAATTGAAATGAGCATGGTTGGAGAATTAAACTATTTCCTAGGATTGCAAGTAAAACAACAACTTTGATGGAATATTTATTTCACAAACCAAATATGCTCGAGTTTAATTAAAAAATTTGGATTTGAGAAAGGTAAAAATTTTGATACTCCAATGAGTACAAGCGTAAGACTCTCAAAAGACTCTACGGTAATGATGTGGATCCTAAATTATATCGTAGTTTAATTGGTAGTTTACTTTATTTAACTCTTCTAGTAGACCGATATTGCTTTGAGTGTTGGTATTTGTGCTCGTTATCAATCAAATCCTAAAGAATCTCACTTAATCTACTTTGTTAAGCGGATTATGCGATATGTCGCAAGTTCTACTAAATTGGGTCTCGGTATCCACATGAGACTAATGTTCAATTAATAGCCAAGATGCACGCAGATGATCTTGATGGTAAATGGAAACATTGATGATAGGAAATCAACCAGTGGTGGTTGTTTCTATATTGGAAATTGTCTTGTTTCTTGGTTTAGCAAGAAGCAAAGTTCTATATCGCTATCAACTGCTGAAACTGAATACATTGCTGCTGGAAATGCATGTACTCAACTTGTTTGGATGAAACGAATGTTAAGCGATTATGGAATTACTCAAGATTCTATGATTTTATTTTGTGATAATTCCAAAGTCAATAAATATCTCTAAAAATCCAGTTCAGCATTCACGTACTAAGCATATTGACATTAGATTTCATTACATTCGTGAATTAGTGGAAGAAAAATTAATAAATTTGGATTACATTCCAACCGAGATTCAACTTGCGGACATTTTCACTAAACCGCTCGACAAAAGCCGGTTTAATAAATTAAAATTTGATCTCGGTATGTGCAATTTAAATTGAGTTTGCATGATTTTGTGTAGCATAAGTTTGATGTTTTATTTGCTTGAAATTATTTTTAAAAAAAAATTGCAAATTTTTTGTCATACTCGACCTGTCGTGAGAATACACGACCGGTCGAACACGTACACGACCTGTCGTAAAGCACGGGATTTCACTTAAAATTGGGGATTTTAGTCTTCTTCTTCATTTCTTCATTTCTTTCCAACCGTCCTAGCTACGGCTGCCCCAACCCATCTTCATTGTTCTTCAAGGTTAGTGATTCTTTTACATTTTTCTTGTAGATTCTTACTATTAGTGCTTCAAAACTTATGTTTGTGGAATCTATTTGATCATTGATTGCAGGATTTGGGGTTTTTCTCTTGAAAAATCTGTTCTATCTAAATCTCATTTCTACTATCTTGCATCTTGTTGTTCCCTTGAAATCTTTGTTTGAAAATGGATCCTAGAGGTAAAAAGAAAACTACTCGAGGTCCATCTTCTTCTAGATCAACTTCTATTGTTCAACGTCATCTTCGTTCTCCTGAAAATGATCCTACTGATGCTCGAGATTTGCGTATGCGTAATGTAATTGTTGAACGTCATGTTAATGTCAATCACATTGCTTCTTTTGGTATTCCTTCTTTGTTGGAATCTGTGGGATGGGATAACATCCTACATTGGGGTGGAGCTGCATACCAGTCCATTGCCCAATCCATGTTTGCATGTATCTGCGATTTTTCTCTTGAGAATTTAACATTTAAAGTTGATACTCAAGAAGGTTTGTTTGTTGTAGATCGACATTTGATTGCAGATATTATGGAAATACCTATCAATGATGAAAGCATTCCAATTAATATTTTACATGATAGTCTCTCGAGAATCGAACGACGAATGCTTACTAGAGATTTATGTAATATGGATGTTCATTGGACTCATAAAGGTCATGTACTTCCCTCAAGGTATTTGTTACCCAGACACAGAGTACTTCATAAGATATTCATTTCAAATCTTTATCCACGTTCTGGTAACAAAACCGAACTCACTTCTTTTATGGTTCGTGTTTTGCATTCTGTTGTCTCTGGTGTTAATATATGCCTCCCTTCTTTAATCTGTCATTCCATTATTCTGTCACGTCACCATCCTGGACATAGTGATATACCCTTTGGTTATTTACTGACTAGGTTAGCAAATCATATGCTCATAGCCATGCCTACTAGAGAAAAACCCATCCACCATCTCCCTTTTAATAACTCAAATCTTAATAAGATGACTTTAGAATTGGCTAGAGGCCAAGTGGATGCTGGTAGCAGTGGTGGTGAAGCAGGTAATGCTGAAGCTAGTGATCTTCCTGAGGACGTGAATATGGATGACTTATTTGAAGAACTTGAGTCGGACTCGGCTGATGATCCTGATTTTCAGCCTTCTGATTTTGATGAAAGGTTGAATTCTCTTCAAGAGCAGGTGGCTCAAATTCGTGTTACTCAAGACACACAATTTTCCTATATGCGTAAATATATGAGGCGAATTGCTAAGGGTTTACACAATATCGATCCATCTAATTCTGCACCCTCTTCTGGTTCTGACTGAATTTTTTTTGGTCTGTAATATTTACTGATATTAGCTTGCATCTCAAACCTTTTTGTTGGTTATGGACTATTTTTATTTGCTTCAACTCCAACTTGGTTATGCACATTAACTGCTTTTCTTCCTTTGTCATTTTGTGTCAAAAAGGGGGAGAAGTTTGGTGAATGTTATAAATTTTGTTGTGCTATTACTCAGGGGGAGTTCAACTTCTCATGAATTATGGGAAAATGATTATTGCTTATCATGTCTATACATGTCTATACTTTGCTTATCATCTGTACACATGTCTATACATTGCTTATCATGTCTATACATTGCTTATCATCTGTACATCTGTGCTTGCTTTGTACTTCTCTTATGTCTATTGGAAGTATTATTACTTGGTGTGGTGTTTTGTCACAAATTTGACAAAGGGGGAGATTGTAAGTGTTATGGTCTCATACTCCTTTGGTTGTCAAATTTTGTTATGTCAAAACATCTATCTGTATCTTGTGCTGGTATGATGATTTCAAGATGCTACAAGTTGAAGCACAAGATGTTAAAGTTCAAAAAGCTACAAGATGAAGCTCAAGATGTTGAAGATCTCAAAGTTGATTTATGTTGATGAAGATCTCAAGACTTCAAGCCTGATATTGTTCAAGACTTCAAGCCTGATATTGTTCAAGACTTCAAGCCTGATATTGTTCAAGATTTCAAGCCTGATATTGGTTCAAACAATCTACATTCGTTGAATGGTTGAAGTTCAATGTCCATACGACATGTTTCAGGTTTGAATGACCTTAGGTTGACCCTTTAAGTAGGTCATTTTGGATACATAAAACAAATGTTTATTCTACATGAGCTTGGTCTGTTCCAAGACCAGTCCTAGCTCTTGTTCGACCAGTCCTAGCATTGGTTCGACTAGTCCATGAAATTCCACGACCAGTCCTAATTTGTTGAAGATTTTTCAGATTTTTTGGAACGCCCACGACCAGTCCTGGAGGTCCTTCGACCGGTCGTAGGTTGGCTTCGACTCGTCCACGATCAGTCGTGGAGCTACGACTGAAATTCCAGCAACCTATTTCATGGTCCTACGACCAGTCGTAGGTGTCCCACGACCAGTCGTAGGTGTCCCACGACCAGTCGTAGGTGTCCCACGACCAGTCGTAGGGTACACACGACCAGTCGTAGAACGGTTTTCAAAGATCGCGCTCAAATTTTTAAAAATCTGTTAGAGCTACGACCAGTCCTAGGTTTCTAAGACCAGTCGTAGGAACGATTTTTTCTTCTATAAATTGAACACGAAATTCAGAGTTTTTACATCCAGAACTCCATTCCTTTCAAGAATTTTCAAGTAATCACTCTGAGATAAGTCTGTGTTTATTTTAAGCTAAATTGTGCTTATTTAATATTCCTTTTTGCTAGCTTATTTAATTTGATTTTGTTTCTCTATTCCAATCTTATTTGAAAAGAGGAATTATATTATTCCTTCTTCTTGGAATCAAAATCAAATATAGCTACGCCCAACAAGTCAAAATCTAAAATCTATTAGAATCTAGAACCCTATGAATGTGAGTATTGGAAATTGAACTTTGATATTCAATCATCTACTCCGATTGGTTCTACCGGGCTGCTAAAGGAGAAATCCAGGTATTTTACAATTCTGTAAAATTCATTTGTTATTGGTTTTGTTTGAGGTTAAGCCAGAAAAATCTCATTGTATTGGTTTTGTTTGAGATTGAGCCAGAAAAATCTCATTGTATTGGTTGTCTGAGGAAAACCAGAAAACTCAGAAAAAGGGGTTTTTGAATTGTGTAAGCCCAAGTGAAAAAGACACAATTGTAAAGGTTTTTGGTGAACCTGAGAAAACCTATTTGATAGTGAACGCTAATATCCCCTGTGTGAGGATATTAGGAGTGGAGTAGCATTCGTGTGGTACATTTGTAAAACAGTTGGTGTACACACAAAGTGAACCACTATAACTCTTTGTCTTGTGGATTGAATGCTTGATTAATTTTCATATCTTTTATCATTCGATTGTGTGGAATGTACAAGTGGATGTGAATGTTGTAACTATTTACATTTTCAAGCAAGTGTGGGGATTGTTGTAATAATTTAGATCTTTACTTCTGCATTTATTTTCAATTCCTTGCTATTTCATTTACTTATATTAACATTGAGTTCTTGATTCAAAAGAGGTTCTAGAAATAAGGTTGTCCTACCATAAGCCCTTGTTTATTATGGTGTAAGGTTGTCCTTAGAACTGAATTTGTATCAATCTCTCAATAATTATTTATCAAGGTGATTTATATTTAGCATTGTGAATTGATTCATTATTGTAAGGGTATTGATTTACTTTAGTTCCGCTGATTTATTTTTAAATTTGGCATAGTCCTATTCACCCCCCCCTCTAGGACATATAGCTTGGCCTTTTCACCCCCCTTGAGCCAAACGTCAGACTTAAGCTCACCACATATGGATCTATGTGGGATTACGTTTTTGACCCGATCGGATTCCCAGATCGCAAGTGGCGGACCACTTTCAGTTCAACGGTCAATGGGCCACGATCCGAAATTCCAAGTTCATGTAAATGTTCCTGAAATTTTTCTTAATCCGAGGGTGTACGATCCGAAATTTTTCTTAATCCGAGGGTGTAATTTGGTCTGATTCTGACGGTCTGGTTGCTTAATACTGATGCGCAAGCGAATGGTGCCAGATCACTATTCCATATATTTATTTTTCAAAGGGAATAGTGTTTTTCACACTCCCTCGCTTCGGATCCAAACGAATGGCCGTGGGACATCGGCTGGACCTGATTTTTGAGATGATTGTCAAGCCCAGTGAGGCGGTCCTAGTTCCTTAACTTTGTGTTAATCGGACTTCCGATGTGCGATCTAGACCTAATATGAAGTTTCGTTTCATTCCCGAGAGCAGCCGGGTAATGAGTTTGGCTCTAAACTTTAGGGTAAACTAAAGTCACTGATTTTGCAAGTTTTGGGTCTTGCAGATCGTATTTAAAGTGATCCCAACGGATTTCATGGCTAATCGAGTTTTGCACTTAGTTAACTTTGTTAAATTTCTAAAGGATTTAATCCTAATTAATTTCTGGTCGAGGTGGTACTCGAGCCAACGTACGGAAATTTACGGGTCGTTACAATCTACCCCCCTTAAACAAAAAATTTCGTCCTCGAAATTTATACATTTTCATATTCCTCGAGAATCTGAGGGTAGTTCTTCCTGACCTCGGCCTCAGTCTCCCAAGTAGCTTCCTCCTCGGAATGATGTGTCCAAAGTACTTTCACAAGTGGGATGACCTTGCTACGCAGTACCTGCTCCTTCCTGTCAAGGATGCGCGTCGAGCGTAACTCATATGTAGCATCCTCGCTCAACTGTACCTGCTCTCATCTGATGATATGCGAAGGATCAGGAATGTACTTCTTCAGCATAGACACATGAAATACGTTGTGTACCGACGCAAGCGGTGTGGGCAAAGCGAGACGATACGCCACATCACCCACTCGATCCAGTATCTGAAAGGGACCGATAAACCTCGGTGTGAGCTTCCCCTTCTTCCCAAACTGAAGGACTCCCTTCATAGGGGAAACTCGAAGGAACATATGATCCCCAACCTCGAACTCCAGTGGTCGCCGCCTCGTATCGGCGTAACTCTTCTGCCTGCTCTGCGCTGTAAGTAATCGACGCCTGATAATGTCGACCTTCTCTGTAGTCGCCTGTACCAACTCCGGGCCAATCAGACTACGCTCGCCAACCTCGGCCCAACAATGCGGTGCTCTACAAGGACGACCATATAGAGCCTCATATGGCGCCATGCCAATAGTCGCCTGGAAGCTGTTGTTGTAGGCGAACTCTGCGTACGGAAGACAGTCATCCCAGCTGTCCTTGAAGTCCAACACACATGCTCGCAACATATCCTCCAGAATCTGATTCACCCGCTCTGTCTGCCCATCAGTCTGAGGATGAAACGCCGTACTGAACTTCAACTTCACACCCATCGCCTCCTGGATACGAGTCCAGAAGATGGATGTGAACCGCGTGTCTCTGTCCGACACGATCTCTAATGGAACTCCATGCAGACGGACAATCTCTCTGATGTACAATCTAGCCAGCTCGTCTGCAGAGTTCGTAACTCTGATAGGGAGGAAATGGGCCGATTTGGTCAACCGGTCCACAATCACCCAAATGGAATCGTGTCCCTTCCTCGTCTTCGGCAGCCCGGATATGAAATCCATGGAGATGAAGTCCCACTTCCACTCTGCTATGGGCATGGGCTGAAGCAGTCCAGGAGGTTGGCGATGTTCTGCCTTGACCTTCTGGCATGACAAACATCGCGACACATACTCAGCGATGTGGGCCTTCATGTTATCCCACCAATACGTCCGTCTCATATCCTGGTACATCTTCGTGCTACCAGGATGCATCGCAAGCTTCGAGTTATGGGCAGACTCGAGAAGCTCGCGTCTCAAGTCAGGCACATCAGGAACGCATAGGCGGCCACGGAATCGTAGACCTCCATCAGAACCAACCCTCCACTCGGAATCCTCGGCGTCGTTAGCCTGCTCTCGAAGCTCAGACAGTCGTATATCGCCCTCCTGGGCCTCAACAATCCTGTCGTCAATAAGTGGTCGCACCCGAACGTGCGCAACACACTCAAATGGCTCCTCGACAGTGAGTCTCTGCTCGAAGTCCCGGACGAACTCCACCATGTCCCACTCGGCTATCATCAACGGTGCCGCAAAAGCTATCGCCTTTTTGCGGCTCAACGCGTCTACCACAAGGTTCGCCTTGCCAGGATGGTAGGAAACCTCGAACTTGAAGTCCTTCAAGGTCTCCATCCATCGGCATTGTCTCATATTCAAGTCTCGCTGTGTGAATATATACTTAAGGCTCTTGTGATCGCAGAAAAGCTCGAACTCCTCTCCGTAAAGGTAATGTCTCTAGAGCTTCAATGCAAAGATGACAGCTGCCAACTCCAGGTCGTGTGTAGGGTAATTCTCCTCGTGCTTCTTTAATTGTCTCGAGGCATACGAAATCACCCTATCCTTCTGCATCAGAACACAACCCAAACCAACGCGAGACGCGTCAGTATATATCGTGTATTTCTCCCCTTGCTCTGGCAATACTAGCACAGGGGCGGACGTCAACTTATCCTTTAGCTCCTTAAAAGCTACCTCCGCCTTCTCATTCCAGGCGAACTTCAGGTCCTTCCGAGTCAACTGAGACAATGGCCTGACGATCTTCGAGAAATCCCTGGATGCTGGACGGTGTGGATATAACATGACATCATGGTGGGTCCCACATGAACGTGGCCCACCTGATTTGGATAATCTAGTATTTGTGTTTCCCTTCCATCCAAGCCTGTATGACCGTTCGGTCATGCAGGCCCCAAATAGGGATCAAGGTGGCCCACTAGTTGGATGGAATGGGTAAAATATGTGACGCCCCGGTCACTGCTTCATGTGGGCAGGCATACGTGAGCATGCCCCTAAGTGTGGTTAGCAGGCTACTGTGTGGCTGACAGGCTACTGTTGCAGTTGACTGTAGCGTAACTTATCCCACATCGAAAGAGTTGTCTGGAGTTGCGGTGGTTATATGTTGGGTTCCTCCCTTAACAGACATGACGCATTCCCACGGGGAACAAAACCATCGCTGTGTACTCTGATGATGCCAGTTGGGTTGGACAATATCATAGACGGGTAGGTGTTGTATGGGCGGGACCACAGGAGCACCGAGTCTGGGCGAGCTACCAGTATCCTTACCCCAAAATGACGCGTTTTAAAGCCGTGAGCTTTAGTAAAGCGGACAATATCATATGCTGTGGGGGTAGGCCTTACAAATGGTATCAGAGCCGAGGATGGCTCTGCCCTCGGTGGGGGATAATGTGACGCCCTGGTCACTGCTTCATGTGGACGAGCATACGTGGGTTGGCACACATGTGGGCGGGCCCCCAAGTGTGGCTGACAGGCTACTGTGCTAGGCGAGCTACTGTTGCAGTTGACTGTAGCGTAACTTGTCCCACATTGGAAGAGTTGTCTGGAGTTGTGGTGGTTATATATTGGATTTCTCCCTTAACAGACATGACGCGTTTTAAAGCCATAAGCTTCAGCAAAGCGGACAATATCATGTGCTGTAGGGGTGGGCCTTACAAATGGTATTAGAGCTGAGGACGACTCTGCCCTCAGTGGGGGATAATGTGACGCCCCGGTCACTGCTTCATGTGGGCGGGCATACGTGGGCGGGCACACATGTGGGCGGGCCCCCAAGGATGGTTGGCAGGCTACTGTGTGCATGGCAGGCTACTATGCTGGGCGAGCTACTGTTGCAGTTGACTGTAGCATAACTTGTCCAACATCGGAAGAGTTGTCTGGAGTTGTGGTGGTTATATGTTGGGTTCCTCCCTTAACAGACATGACGCATTCTTGTGGGGAACAAAACCACCGCTGCGTACTCTGATGATGCCAGTTGGGTTGGACAATATCATTGATGGGTAGGTGCTATGTGGGCGGGACCACGGGAGCACCGGGTCTGGGCGAGCTACCAGTATCCTTACTCAAAAATGACATGTTTTAAAGCCGTGAGCTTCAACAAAGCGGACAATATCATGTACTATGGGGGTGAATGTGATGCCCCGGTCACTGCTTCATGTGGGCGGGTATACGTAAGCGGGCCCTTAAGTGTGGCTGACAGGCTACTGTGCTGGGTGAGCTACTGTTGCAGTTGATTGTAGCGTAACTTATCCCATAGTGGAAGAGTTATCTGGAGTTGTGGTGGTTATATGTTGGGTTCCTCCCTTAACAGACATGCCGCGTTTTAAAGCCGTAAGCTTTGGCAAAGAAAAAAATATCATGTGTTGTGGGGGTGGGCCTTACAAATGGTATCAGATCTAAGGATGGCTCTGCCCTCGGTGGGGGACAATGTGACGCCCTGGTCACTGCTTCATGTGGGCAGGCATACGTGGGCAGGCCCTCAAGTGTGGCTGACAGGCTATTGTACTGGGCGAGCTACTATAGCAGTTGACTGTAGCGTAACTTGTCCCACATCGGAAGAGTTGTCTGGAGTTGTGGTAGTTATATGTTGGGTTCTGTAAGACCCGTACCCTAGTCCGTACAGTTTCGTAGGCTTCCGCAATCCTACCGGTCGAATTCCGGCAACCCTCGACCCATTTCCGATGTTGCGCTTGATCCTAAGCCGAGTCCCGCATGCCGAAGGCGGCTCGATCCGAAACTCGTACCTTGGCGACCGCGCCGTCGCCGCGGTTCTAACGCCGCAACTCACGCACCGACCCGATACCCAGCTAGAAGATGTCGGTCAGTGTTCGGTTCGAAGAAACGCCGCACGTTGCGAATCTCGAGGGAATCTCTACGAGATGTCCCATCAATCAAATCAATCACTCAAGTCAAGTCACACCTACCCAAGTACAAGCAACCCATGCCTCCTTTACTCAAAGTCAAATCTCTCTCCCCTTTTTTCAAAGCCACCCTTACCCATGACATCATCACACCACTCCCTCCATCCCTCCTTTCTTTAATTTATGTCTTTCTCTTCTCATTCTCTCATTCCCTCTCTCTCACACGTCCAAGCCTCTCTAAGCAACTCAATCTCCCAAAACTTCTAAGTGTGGCCCACCTCCTCATCTTCCATCTCAACCGTCCGATCATCATCCGCACCGTTAAAACTCGATCAACGTCCATAAGAACCGTAGGTGAGGAGTTTCCAAGCCAAGGGAGCAAGGTGGAGTGCAATAGGTGGGTGTTATACCATTGCTTTCAATTTTAAAGAGCCCACTTGTTGTGGGACCCACATGATGTATGTATTGATTAAGGGAGGGCCCATTAGTGGCGGGGTCCCTCCCTCCTTTACCGTCACTCTCTTTCTCTCTCTCTCTTCTACTCTCTTTTACCCATTGGATGTAGTGGGCCCCACCATTTAGAGCTCCATTTATACCATCCATCATGAATGGTGGGACCCACCATGAAATACCCTGATCTATAGCTCAACTGGTAGACTGAGTGGATACACCTCGTTTCAACACTTGAGGCCTTGGTATCTATCCCTAGTTGAGGTGGCTAATGTGGGTGGGACCCACCATGATGCACGTCCATGTGGGACCCACCGGAATGTATCTGTTATTCCACGCCGTCCAGTGTCTCTGGACGCTGGACTGGCAGCGCCAGTTTAAAAAAAAAAAGATGAAAAGAGGGGAAGTTGCAGTGGGCTGCTTGTATAGGCCCCACCTTGATGTATGTGTTTAATCCACGCCGTCCATCCTCTTCCTCATAATGTTTTAGGCCTTGAGCCAAATTTTTAGGGTGATCTGATCACCGGGTGGGCCATACCCTCTAAAACTATGTAAAGACATGCCAAAACATATAAAAGTACTTGGTGGGGTCCGTCTGAAGTTTGGATACAGCTGAAACTCGGTCTGGACGGCCTAAAACTCGAGACACACTAAATGGATGGGCTGGATTGTGAATCACATCTCGGTGGGCCCCAAAACAAAAAAAAAAATAAAATAAAATTTTTTTCAGACGAAGCTAGCTTTCTTCTGCCGTCAATGACCGTGACGGCGGACGGTCGGCCTGGGCCTCACGGCTCCAAATGTGGGCCCCACGGTGATGCGCTTCGATGATCAACACCGAGCATTCGATGGGTCCCCTTTGATTATGGGTTGTCCCCAAAATTCAGTCGTATCCGGAACTCAGGTGGGCCACACCATCTAAATCATGGGAAGACATGCCTAAACCATATAAAATCACTGGTGGGGCCTACCTGGAATTTTGATGGGGCTGAAATTTGGTCCGGACCCTCGACAGGTGGGACACACATAATGTATGGGCTGGATTTGTGAAACACCTTGCGGTGGGACCCCGATAATATGACCTTACCAACAGGTCTGTTGGCAAATAAACATGGTGGTGGGCCCTGGCCGCATGACTCACTCAACAGGTTGGTTGGCGAATAAACATTGCAGCGGGCTCCCTGGCCGTGGGCCCAGGTCATGTGTGACCTTATAAACAGGTTTGATGGCGAATAAATATTATGGTGGGCCCTAACCCCTTGATCTTATGAATGGGTTGGATTTCAAATAAACATTTTGGTGGGCTTCACATGTGGCCCACTTGGATGCATATGGGCCCATGTACTTGGCCCATCTTGATGTATTTTTGTAGGGCCCATTATTAAGGCCCTCTTGGATATTTATGGGCTCATGTATTTAGGCCCATCTTGGCATGTATATAGGCCCGTCATTAAGGCCCACTTTGTTATTCATGGGCCCAAGGATGTAAGCCATCTTGTTGTGTTCATAGGCTCGTTGTTGAGGCCTACCTTGATATATTTAGGCCCACGTTATGAGGCCCATTTGATGTATGTGTGGCCCGTTGTTGAGGCCCACTTGGGTTTGTATAAGGCCCATGTTGTGAGGCCCATTGTGATGAATGTAAGGCCCATGGGTGATGGCCCATTGCAATGTACCTAAGGCCCATTGGTGAGGCTTATTGAAGTAGCCCACTTGATGAATATGAGGCCTATGAGATACGGCCCATTTGATATATTTAGGGCCCCATGGGATGTACCTAAGGCACATTGCAATGTGTAATTCCACCAGGATTTATTTAATGGTATTTGAGGCGAGCCGAGCCTTGGGGACAATGTTGGTTTGACGTCCACATTGTACGAGTAATGTTGGTTCGATGTCCACATTATAACTCTCCTAAGGCTACTTGACAGAGGCCGTGATCTGTTTCATGTAGACCATATAGGCCCATCTTCATTTAAAGGATAGTTTATTGCTTTAGAACATGTTTAGCACGTACAGTCCCATGATTCATGATCATACGCATCATATGTATGCTTGAGATGAGGAGTGTCGATCACAGCACGTGCCTTCGAGCAGACTGATTACGGGCTCCCCGATATGCGGAGTTACCCTACATGAGTGCATGTACGCACATGATTGATGCATGTCTGGCAGTATGATTCATGCACTTACATCTGTATGATTGAGTTATGCTCTAGCGACATCAGGGCTATAGCCTCCACAGATATATCGTGGGTGGCTGGTTGGATACCGGAAAATCTTGTTTCAAGCAATTGGGGCGCCATAGATGTCCCTGGGTGAGAGTCCCTGAACCCGATGGTACCAGAGGATGACTCCAACGTCGAGACCGAGTGGATATACGAGCGCACGAGGGCCGAATACCATGAGGCCGCGTCTCCCACTGTGTCGTGGTCGGTTGGAAAGGAGTGGTAGCCTTACTCGCCCGAGAGCAGGGGGCATTACTAGGCTGAGTTTGACCAGCTCGGAAATGGGTTCGCTATCGACGTGCCGGATAGATATTGACTGACTATTGGCCAGGCGGATAGTGAGGTTTCTTACGCTCACTTGGACTGTGCTGCTTGGAGAGAGACAGTGCCACTTGGAGTATATTGAACCCCGGTGATTATCCATACTGAGAACCGTACTGATTTGATGCTCTAGTGAGGAGTTGCATTGGTATGAGGATTGACATGCTTGTCTTACATATTGCATCGCATGGCCTTGGTATGGCCGATAGCATTCACATCTTGTACTGCATAGCCTTGGTACGGCTAGTTGCATTTCGTACTCATCAGCATGATTTCGCATCACTCCGGCATTGCATTCTGAGCACGTTCACACATACTTACACCGCCCTCTAAGCTTTCTATAAGCTTATGCACGATTGATGCGTGCAGGTGACGCCAGGACGCAGTTGTAGTCTCGCCGCAGTTGGAGCGTGTCGTCGAGCTTTTGGAGTTTTTGTTATTTGTACTACCTTGTATTTCCCTTTCTATGCACTGTATTCAAAGTTTTTGTTCATAGTGGATTTTGTGATGGTGTTCTTGTGGTTATTGTTCGTGGGTTATGCTTGGTTATGCTCATTACGAATCAAATGGATTATTAGAAAATTCTCCTTGTAGCATCCCAGGATCGGAACCTGGCGTATGGGCGCTGGGAGCCGAGAATGGGGTTCTACGGAGGCTGTCGGCGCCGGATTCGGCGATCGGAAATTTTGTGAGCCCGGTCTCCGAGTTCGGGGCGTGACAGGTTCCTCCCTTAACAGACATGACGCGTTCCTGCGGGGAACAAAACCACTACTGCTACTCTGATGATGCTAGTTGGGTTGGACAATATCATGGACGAGTAAGTGTTATGTGGGCGGGACCACGGGAGCACCGGGTCTGGGCGAGCTACCAGTATCCTTACCCCAAATGACGCGTTTCAGCGGGAAACAAAACCACCGCTGCGTACTCTGATGATGCCAGTTAGGTTGGACGATATCATGGATGGGTAGGTGCTGTGTGGGCGGGACCACGGAAGCACCGGGTCTAGGCGAGCTACCAGTATCCTTACCCCAAAATGACGCGTTTTAAAGCCTTGAGCTTCGACAAAGTGAACAATATCATGTGCTGTGGAGGTGGGCCTTACAAATGGTATCAGAGCCGAGGACGGCTCTGCCCTCGGTTGAGGATAATGAGATGCCCCGGTCACTGCTTCATGTGGGCGGGCATACGTGGCGGGCACACATGTGGGCGGGCCCCCAAGTGTGGCTGGCAAGCTATTGTGCTGGGCGAGCTACCATTGTAGTTGACTGTAGCGTAACTTGTAACAACCCTAAATTTTGGTGCATTAAAAAAAAAATTAAAATAAATATTTAAAATTTTTATTTTTCAATAAAAAATAAAAACAAGTCAATAGTTATGTTGGTAGAGACATTCTTAATTGAGAGAGAGGTTTAGAGATCGATTCTTGAAGTAGTAATAATAAAATTTTTATCAAATGTCATAAAAAAATTCAAATTCAAGATAAGGGAGGATGTGCTCATCCTATCTTATGAGAATTTCTTTAAAAAGGATACGGAAGGTTTCTGCATTTAAAAATAAAAAGGAGATAGGAAGCCCTAAAGTAAAAGGAAGAGGAAATTTTAAGAAGGCTCGATCAGGTAAGTTCTAATCGTTTGATCTTTTTAATTTTTTACTATGTTATGAATTTCTTCCCGATCTATACAATGGGTGGTGTGGATCATCCACACGATCATCGTATAGGTGTAAAGAGTCTATTTTAATAAAGTGATATTTTTATGATTTCAGATTTGGTTAGTAAAATTTTATGAATAAATTGAATGGTTGTAATCTAATGTATTAAGATAGATCTGTACGGATCATATGATCCCTATGGTCAAAATATATAAAGGCCCTAATTTTCAGATCAATCTAACCATCAGATGGACTACATTATGAAATCTATAAATGTTTAATAAGGAATCTTAGATATTTTGCGCAAGTGTTGCTATCACTTGATGTAGAAGGTCGAGATGGGCCATTGGCGAATGTGTGGTTAGATCCACACCACTCCTCAAATGCATAGAGGTACAACATGACAAGACCTCAAGAATCTGAATGATCTGACCATCCGATGGACCACCCCGATCAAGTAATTATCATTCAATTTTATAATCTTAAAAAGGAAAAAAAAATAGAATAGAAATTTTAATTATTTGATTATTTTGGATCTGGCCACCTAGGATGTTAATCAGAGGTGGGCCCCACCATGTAATAAAAATATATGAATAATAATGTTGTTGATATAACTGATAGGATTTCTGAATTCAAACCAACCTAATTACCTGTGGATTCTACACTACCAGATTCAGGTGAGTGATCCCGATGTGTTTCTCATCCATCAAGTTAAAAATAGATGGATTATTTGTTGTGTTGTATTATTATTCTGATTTAATTGACATGATTTAATTGCCATGATTTAATTGTCATGATTTAATTGCCATGATTTAATTGTCGTGTACTTATAGTTGACTGAAAGGACTATGATTTCTGTATTAATAATGATATGATTTGATTAAGGTGTTAAACTATATTGATTCAAATGTGATAAATAGCCTGTGCAATACATGATTCATGACTTCATGGTGCATCTAACAATTGCATGCACAACACGTGCCGGATTCCTGGGGGACTTCCTTGGACGGTATATCCTGGTAGAATCGTTACCAGAAGCCCACTATACTAGTGGAAGCCTACTCAAGGAGTAGATGCGGGCCTTGCCTATGCCTACTAAATGGTAGAAGCCTGCCAAGGGGCAGATGCGGTTTGACGGGTTTCCAACTCAAGCAAGTGGACGGATTCCCACTTGAAGCATTATTGCATTGCATTTATATTTTTTAAATTTAATTTTATAATGTGTATGTTTATTGGACATTCTATTTTGATGTAAAGAACCATGTCGGGAATTCTCACTAGGCCTGGCCAACTTATCCTTTTTATTGATAGAAAAACCGTACAGATGTGAATGAGGGTGAGCCGATGGCTCAAGAACAGGAATACGTGGCCGAGCCAGAGGAGGATTTAAGGGACACATGGCCCTACTTGACAGAGGAAGAAATTACTGCCTTAGAGTAGACATGATTTGTTTTTATTATATTTAATTTTCTTAGATTGTTAATTAATTCTTTCAAGTTGTTGGACATGTTTATTTCATTTTGTAAGATCCCAATTGAGAGGGTTCTTAGTTATGTTTATGATTAATTATTGGAATAAATGATCGTTTCTTATTTTTGAGATGTTGTTGAGTATGAATGGAATGTAAATCTACGGTACAGCTAGTAGGTAGATGAATAATTGTATAATTGAATGAAATTAGTACACTTAGTATACGTGTCATGGGCCGAAACTCGGGTCTGAGGGTGCGCACTCTGTACTCGAATTTCGGGGCGTGACAGAATGGTATCAGAGCTGTTCGTTCTAAATTTAGTGTGACCTGTAAGTTATGATCCCACATACATACATAATTGGTAGATCCCCTTTAATTAGAAATTGTACACTTAGGATTCCCTATTTGACTATTGTGTATTAGGAAAAAAAAAATGTAGAAAAAATAAATAAATAAATAAATGTTCCATATTCATTGATGTATTATTATTATATTTTTTTTAAATGAATGTATAAAACAACGTTAGGATGTCTCCCTATATTCTAATTTAATGTTATTTGAACCGTAAAATTTTATTAAAAACATTAAATTTCTCAAAATCCTGCTATACAGAAATGGACAACAGTAGTCACTCTGATTGTAAAAATCGTAACTATATATATATATATATATATATATATATAATTTTAATGATAGTGATTCAAAAAAAAAACAATAATAAATAAATAAAATAAAAAATAAAAAACTTAATTGTAGGTTGTAAAGTTTGGATTAAATTTTATTATAAAGAAAAAAAAAATCTAGGTTCCATGCACTCAAATTGAATGTGTTTTACATTGAAATGAGTTATTCTGATTCAAATATAAATTTTAAAGATATTTAGTCGACAAGTTGCGTTGGACAGTATGAATCATCCACAACTTGTAAAATTCATAATTATAAAAGTATAACTTTGATCGATGCGATTCAAAATCCTGATCGATGATAGACAAGTCTAAATTAAAATAAAAAATAATTAAAAAAAAAAAGAAATTAGATAGTCATTATACTGATTTAGGGACTTAGTGTAGACTTGTCAAAATTCATCAAATTTTGGATAGGTCATACTGTGGGAATTTTAGAAATTCATGTGAATTGCTGACTAAGCTAAAATTTTATAAGAGGACTGTATACTTGTCATGGAATCCCAAAATAAATAAATAAATAATTAATTAATTAATTAAAATAAAAATAAAATATAATTTGATGTTCCTAAGTATTTAAATAGTGATTATGACCACATCCATTAGAAAGAAATTAAATTTGCTAAAAAAAAAAAAAAAAACTAAGTTCCTATTTATTTTTGTTGAACGTAGAAATAAGAATTTAGTTTCTCTATACTCTTATTTGAATATAATTTAGATTAAAATGGATTAATAGAACGAAAATGAATTTTAAAGATATTTTAATTCACAAAATTCTGCTAGACAACAATGGGCAGCAAGAATTACCCAACTTATAAAATTCATAATTATAAAAGTACTACTCCGATTGAAGCGATTGAAAAGCCTGATCGAAGATAAATAAGTCTATATTAAGATAAAAATAATAATAAAATTTGGATCTCATTGTAAATATACTGATCTAGTGATTTAGTACGGGCTGATCATAAATCATCAAATTTTAGACATGACTGACTGCAAGAATTTAAAAAAAATAAAATTAGTTAGAATCTTTGTATAAGATTTTACAGAGACATAGTAAACTTATAATAAGATCTCCATTTAAAATTTTAACTTAATCTGTAATTTTAAAGTATAATAAAATGTAATATGAACAACAATCATCAAACCGAAAAATTTATATGCCCATACTGGCTTTTTATAGATTTAATTAGCAGAATTTTCATTTTGATAATTACCTTTGGTTAAATTAATATTTTTATTTGAAGTACTTTATTTTAAAAAAAAAAATATTAAGTATAAAATAAAATAAAACCATAATCTCTATTAAATTTTAAAAGTTCCTTTTTATAGGATCATAAGTCCATATTTGGTGGAAAAAAAAATTACTTAAAAATAATAAGAAGAAGAAGAGAAAAAAAAATAATTAAATATCAAACTCACTCGAACCTTTTTCAGGTATAGGACAACATTTTCCCCAAATTTCAAGGTATGGAAAAATTATTTCTAATTTTCTAACAAATTTCAAAATTATATAGTGAAAATTTGGAGCAGTTTAGTATCCCTGATCAAATCAGATAAAAAAAAAAAATTCAAAATAATTCCCGAATATTTTTTTTTGAGTCATGTACATACCCCTAAACAACTCCATAAAATTTTATTCGAATGGTAAAAAAAAAAAAAAATTATAAACATTTAAGCACTGAGCTATAAATGATAGAAACGACTGTTGGACAATAGGATTTTTTTTCTCATTAGCAGTGATGAAAACCTTAGTAAAAGTAATAATTTTAATCTGATTTTTTTACTATATAATTAATGGCATACTTTTTAAATTTCAAGTCATTCTGACTTTTGATTCAAATGTTAAAATTCCGTAAATAACATTGCGTATGTGAATCTAAATTTAAAATATTTCGTTAATTATTACGAGAGATGCAATACATAAGATCATTGATTGTTATGATATTTGAAACTTAGAAACCCAACCTAGGACCCCATGATATTAAAAAAAAATAAAATAAAAAAAATTGCCCCTCATATTTTGTTAAATAATAAAATCACCTGATTTGATTAACTTATAACTAATTAAGTATGAGTCCAATTAAGGTGATTTAAATGCCACATCGTAGATTGATAAATCGAGTTCAAAAGAAAATAATTAAGAAACTAAAAATTAAAAAAATAAAATAAAATAAAATTTCAATCAAAGTTAGTTTTATTTTTTAACTTTTTTTTTTTTAAAGAAAAAAACCATTTATTTCTAAACAACCCTTACTGTCCGAATTTTTGAATTTTCTATAAACTTTATTTTTTGACAAAATTTCACATACTTATAAATTCACTGCTAGAAAAAAATTAATAATAAAAGACCAATCCAGTATTTAAAACTATTCATAACATAAGCGTGACCAACACCATTAAAATCAGAAAAATTTGAGATGTTTGTTTCTAAATCTCGAGGACGAGATTTTATTTTAAGGGGGGTAGAATGTAACAACCCTAAATTTTGGTGTATTAAAAAAAAATTAAAATAAATATTTAAAATTTTTATTTTTCAATAAAAAATAAAAACAAGTCAATAGTTGTGTTGGTAGAGACATTCTTAATTGAGAGAGAGGTTAAGGGATCGATTCTTAAAGTAGTAATAATAAAATTTTTATCAAATGTCATAAGAAAATTCAAATTCAAGATAAGGGAGGATGTGCTCATCCTATCTTATGAGAATTTCTTTAAAAAAGATACGGAAGGTTTCTGCATTTAAAAATAAAAAGGAGATAGGAAGCCCTAAAGTAAAAGGAAGAGGAAATTCTAAGAAGGCTCGATCAGGTAAGTTCTAATCGTTTGATCTTTTTAATTTTTTACTATGTTATGAATTTCTTCCCGATCTATACAATGGGTGGTGTGGATCATCCACACGATCATCGTATAGGTGTAAAGAGTCTATTTTAATAAAGTGATATTTTTATGATTTCAGATCTGGTTAGTAAAATTTTATGAATAAATTGAATGGTTGTAATCTAATGTATTAAGATAGATCTGTACGGATCATATGATCCCTATGGTCAAAATATATAAAGGCCCTAATTTTCAGATCAATCTAACCATCAGATGGACTACATTATGAAATCTATAAATGTTTAATAAGGAATCTTAGATATTTTGCGCAAGTGTTGCTATCACTTGATGTAGAAGGTCGAGATGGGCCATTGGCGAATGTGTGGTTAGATCCACACCACTCCTCAAATGCATAGAGGTAAAACATGACAAGACCTCAAGAATCTGAATGATCTGACCATCCGATGGACCACCCCGATCAAGTAATTATCATTCAATTTTATAATCTTAAAAAGGAAAAAAAAATAGAATAGAAATTTTAATTATTTGATTATTTTGGATCTGGCCACCTAGGATGTTAATCAGAGGTGGGCCCCACCATGTAATAAAAATATATGAATAATAATGTTGTTGATATAACTGATAGGATTTCTGAATTCAAACCAACCTAATTACCCTGTGGATTCTACACTACCAGATTCAGGTGAGTGATCCCGATGTGTTTCTCATCCATCAAGTTAAAAATAGATGGATTATTTGTTGTGTTGTATTATTATTCTGATTTAATTGACATGATTTAATTGCCATGATTTAATTGTCATGATTTAATTGCCATGATTTAATTGTCGTGTACTTATAGTTGACTGAAAGGACTATGATTTCTGTATTAATAATGATATGATTTGATTAAGGTGTTAAACTATATTGATTCAAATGTGATAAATAGCCTGTGCAATACATGATTCATGACTTCATGGTGCATCTAACAATTGCATGCACAACACGTGCCGGATTCCTGGGGGACCTCCCTGGACGGTATATCCTGGTAGAATCGTTACCAGAAGCCCACTATACTAGTGGAAGCCTACTCAAGGAGTAGATGCAGGCCTTGCCTATGCCTACCAAATGGTAGAAGCCTGCCAAGGGGCAGATGTGGTTTGATGGGTTTCCAACTCAAGCAAGTAGACGGATTCCCACTTGAAGCATTATTGCATTGCATTTACATTTTTTAAATTTAATTTTATAATGTGTATGTTTATTGGACATTCTATTTTGATGTAAATAACCATGTCGGGAATTCTCACTAGGCCTGGCCAACTTATCCTTTTTATTGATAGAAAAACCGTACAGATGTGAATGAGGGTGAGCCGATGGCTCAAGAACAGGAATACGTGGCCGAGCCAGAGGAGGATTTAAGGGACACATGACCCTACTTGACAGAGGAAGAAATTACTGCCTTAGAGTAGACATGATTTGTTTTTATTATATTTAATTTTCTTAGATTATTAATTAATTCTTTCAAGTTGTTGGACATGTTTATTTCATTTTGTAAGATCCCAATTGAGAGGGTCCTTAGTTATATTTATGATTAATTATTGGAATAAATGATCGTTTCTTATTTTTGAGATGTTGTTGAGTATGAATGGAATGTCAATCTACGGTATAGCTAGTAGGTAGATGAATAATTGTATAATTGAATAAAATTAGTACACTTAGTATATGTGTCATGGGCCGAAACTCGGGTCTGAGGGTGCACACTCTGTACTCGAATTTTGGGGCGTGACATAACTTGTCCCACATCGAAAGAGTTGTCTGGAGTTGTGGTGGTTATATGTCGGGTTCCTCCCTTAACAGACATGACGCGTTTTAAAGCCGTGAGCTTCGACAAAGCGGACAATATCATGTGTTGTGGGGGTGAGCCTACAAAATACACACATTATAGGTGGGCCATGATCATAGAAAGAGAGAGAGAGAGAGAGAGAGAGAGAGAGAGAGGGGGAGAGAGAGAGAAAGAGAGATCGGAGATAACGGAGAGGCCCCACCACTATGGGTCCCTCTTGGATACAAGCATCATCAAAGTGAGTCCCATCATATGTGGGCCCTTAAATCACAAAAAGACAAATACAAAAGGAATAAAAATGTGGGTCTAAGATCACCCACCGTCCACTTCTTCTTGCTCCCTTGGCTTCCTTTGCTCCTTAGCTCCCAACGGAAGATGATGGAGTTTTGATGGTTAGGATGGGAGATGAGAGGGTAGGAAGTGGGCCACACTAGAGCTTCTCCATAAGGGCTTGAAAGGCTTGGACGTGGGATCTTGTTTGCTTGGAAAATGAGTTTGAGAGTTAAGAGAGAGAGGGTTGTAGGAGAGAGAGAGAGAGAGAGAGAGAGAGAGAGAGAGAGATGGGTGATGGGTGAGGTGAGTGATGGGTGTATAAGAAATTGTTGACTTTAGGGGTAGATTGTGTAAAAAAGGTATGGGTTGTGTAAGGGTTTGTTGACTTATGGGGTTGCTTGGGGATAGGTGTGAGGTGATGTGTACTTGACATGTACTTGACCCTTGATGGGATTGATTGATTGATTGAGGTGACATGTTATAGAGATTTTCTAGGAATTCGCACGCGCGGTGTTTTCCTCGAACTAAACGCGGGCCCACATCTCCTGGCCTGAGTATCGGACTGGCGCGCGAGATGCGGCATCGGAACCACGGCGACGGCACAGTCGCTAGGGTACAAGTCTCGGGTCGAGGCGACTCTGAAATATGGGATGCGACTCAGGGTCGCGCGGAAACGCCAATAACAGATCGCGGGTCGCCGAAATTTGACCAGGAGGACCGCGGAAGCCTATGAAATAATATGGTCTAGGATACAGGTCTTATAGTTGGAAACTTGATCGAATCAAACTCAGGCTGGCCGATTGTCAAGTTCGACTAGCCAAACCTAGAGCCAAGTTGGTCGAACTTGCCTCAGAAGTTGGTCGAACTTGCCTCAGAAAATTCGATCATTGCTGTAAACTTGCCCGAATTATGTTGGGTCAGCCGAATATTGTTAGACTGGCTGAACTTGAAGTTGAGGTAGCAGAACTTCAGAGTTTTTACATTTTATACGTTATATTTACAACCATTATTTAAAAACACCTAACCTAGGGTCATTCTAAGGTTATATACCACATGATGGTTGACATATACAGAGTGCTTTAGTCTTGGACTATGCAAAGTCTTTAACGCTTGAGATGTTGAGCATGTTTTTAAGTGATCTTCATGAGTTGCCGAAGAACACTGGAGTGTGCTTGTTATCCATATGAAAATATGAAATTTGACAACACTAAATGTACTTTAAATATAAGCGCTTACAGTTACTATTATGGATAAGGTTACTCGGGTTACACGCCACAAATGCATTCATCATATAGATGATATTGAATGAATGAATAGTTTATTAGTATGTATGTGCAACTCCATCTGAAATTTTGAACATACTTTTATGTTTTGACTTTTGATCATATTTATTTACTTTGTTCACGTTTTTTTTTTTTTTTTTTTTTTTTTTTTTAAAAATTACTTTTGATAATGTTTATTTTGAACAACTCAATTCAAGTACATCATTAAATCATGATACAAAAAGAAAAAAAATCAACTCAACCCAACTTAGTATTGACTCGACTTGACTCGGTCCAGGTTAGCCCAAGTTAGACCTGAACTCAGATCGAGTCAAGTATGCTGGACTCGGTACCAAGCCGACTTGATTTTTGATGAGGTCTATTTTAAAATTGGGTAACTCCATGCGACTCAACTAGATGACCTGCTCCAGTCCTCGGACTTTACCTAACTTAGTACGACTCGACACGATGCCCAACTCTTCTCGTCAGGCTTGGATCCGCCCGAATTGGAAGCGGATTGGTTGGTGTACCTCACACCAGCTATATTGCTGCTGTGTTGACGTCAGCAAGTTCTGTGGGTCTGATCATGAGGTATGTATTATATCCAAACCGTCCATCCATTTGACGAGTTCATATTAAGGCTTGAGAATAGAAATAAGACAGATCTAACCATCAAGCGGACCACACTGAAAAAAGCAGTGGGGGATTGAACGTCTACCATTGAAACCCTTTTTGGGGTCACGAAAGTTTTGGATCAATATGAAATTTATTTTTCTTCTTCATTTAGGTCTTTGTGACCTTATGAACAGATGGGATGGAAAATAAACATTATGGTGGGCTCTACGAATTGTTTAAGGGTGAAAATTATTATCTCTACTGCAATTTGTGGTGTGGTCAGATGATTTTTGGACATGATTCTTTTCTGGATAATGCTCTAAAATGATCTCAAAAATATATAAACGATGTTGATATAATAAATACGTTACCGTGGGGCATGTAACTTTGATCTCCTTTGTGTCGTTCGTACAACTCGCGCTCGAGGAGCGTCGGTGCTCGTGGAAACGGATTGGCTACTCCCCTTGACACCAGCCCCGAGGCTGATGGTCGGTGCTCTGTGGGCCCCACCATGATGTATGTGTTTCATCCATTCCGTTCATCCATTTTTAAAGGTCATTTTAGGGCTTGATGCCAAAAATGAGAGGTATATAAATCTTAGGTCGACCACACAACTTGAAAACAATAGTGATTGGATATCCACCATTAAAATACTCCTAAGGTCCATTGTATTGTTTATTTGACATCCAATCTGTTGATTAGGTCCCAGACCTAGATGAAAGGAAAAAACAAAAACCAGCTTGATCCAAAACTTTTATGGCCCCCCAAATTTTTTTATGGTAGACGCTCATTCAACACTGTTTCCTGTAATGTGGTCCAATTGAGATTGAGATATACCTCGTTTTTGGTCTCATACCATAAGAATAGATGGACGGCATGGATGAAATAGATACATCATGTTGGCCCCAGAGCACCGACCACCAGCCATTGGCTGGTGTCAAGGGGAGTAGCCAATCCATTTCCGGTGCTCGTCCTCGCGGAAACAGATTGGCTACTCCCCATGACACCGGCTCCGTGGTTGGTGTTCGATGCTCTGTGGGCCCCACCATGATGTATGTGTTTCATCCATTCCGTTCATCCATTTTTAAAGATCATTTTATTTCTTGGGATTATTTCTTGATCCCAAAAATGAGAGGCATATAAATCTCAGGTGGACCACACCACATGAAAACAATAGTTATTGGATATCAACCATTAAAATCCTCCTATGGCCCACTATACGGTTTATTGGACATCCAATCTGTTGATTAGGTCATACAGGCCAGATGAAGAGAAAAAACAAATATCAGCTTGATCCAAAACTTTTATGGCCCCCCAAAATGTTTTTAATGGTCAACCTTCATTCAACATTGTTTCCTGTAATGTGGTCCACTTGAGATTTGGATATACCTCATTTTTGGACTTATTCTGTAAAATGATCTGTAAAAACAGATGGATGGCATGGATGAAACACATATATCATAGTGTGGCTCACATAGCACCGACCACCAGCCATTGGCTGGTGTCAGGGGGAGTAGCCAATCCGTACCCCGTCCTCGCACGACACGTACCTACAGCAGCGTGTGGTACACCAGCCAATCCGCTTCCGCCCGAAGCCAGCCTGCGGTCAATGATCCGTATCTTTCACTCGTGTGCCAGCTAGCAAGCACACGAGATTTCTCCTCCGGAAAGAACTAGGGTTTAGGTGTTGCTTCGCTCCATCCAATCTTTATATAAACGCAGAGCCCATTCCACCCACCCAAACAAGAATCCTGAAAGTTGCTACTCTCTCTCTCTCTCTCTCTCCCTCTCTCTCTCCCTCTCTCGATTTAACTCTCTCTCTCTCTCCCTCTCTCGATTTAACTGTCTCTCTCTCTCGATCACATATCTCTCTCTCTCTCTCTCTCTCGATTTAATCTCTCTCTCTCTCTCTCTCTCTCTCTCTCTCTCTCTCTCTCTGGATCTCAAGAAATCCTATCTGGGCTCTGAAAATTCCCCTCATCTCAACCTCAACCTGTAAACACCATATTCCGATCTCGTCTCCGTTTTTTTTTTTTTTTTTTTGGGGGGGGGGGGGGGGGGGGGTGTATCTTCTTTCTTTATCATATTCATTTTATTGCTACGAAATCTTTAATCTACTGGGTCTCCGAAATTTATTTTTTTATTTTTTAATCTACTGGGTCTCTGAAATTTTTGTTTTTGTTTTTTTTTTGTTTTTTTTTTTTTTTTTTTTGTTTTTTTCTTTTCTTTTCAGGTCTCAACTTGATTTGGATTTTTAGTAGATTCCATTTTGTGATTGAAAAAAAATGCCTAATATTGCAATTCCTTGCTTTCGTGATTTGAACAAAGCGAGGACTCTATCGTTAGGCTATATACATTTCTACCTTTAGCTCTGATTTTCCTCTCATATATATATATAGGATTTTTCGGTGACAAGGTAGAGATATTTCCTGTGTGTTTCTATATATATTCTCTTGGGAGTTTGGTGATGAATGATGAAATAAATCAGACGGATTCCCACTGATTTCTTTTTGAACGTGATTACCCACCAGCTACTTCTGACACACCATTCAATTTCCCAACAATCTGCGGCAAAATATGAATTATGTAATTGGTACTTTGATTTTTTATTATGCTAGCTATTATATCTGTGTTATTTTCTCTTCTTTTATTCCAGTTATTTTGGTGTTGATATCCTATAAAATCTATCATTTTGTTAATATTTTCATTTAAAAAAAAAATCTGGGCCAGTGATGTTAGAAAATATTTGCTACTCTTGATGGTGGGAATGCCTACCATCTGATGATCTCTATCCACCAAGATCTCTGAGGCTCTTTCTCTCTGTTTTTCTTTTGGACGAGAAAAATTAATTTCAGCAGTCGGAAAAGACTGGGAGCGGATTAGGTTAGACACCGGATCTAAAGAGGGGGGTGGCACCCTTGACTGTGGTGAATGATGTATGTTCCTTGAATCCACATCGTCCAACCGTTCTGAAAGCTCATTTTAGGTCCGAATCTTAGGTGGAACGTAACGTAGGAAACAGTAGTGATTGAATCCCTACTGTTAAAAACTTCATGGGGCCATCGGAATGCTTATTTGCCATACAACCGCTTGATAAGTAGTTCCAAAAATTTTGTGGCTGATTACCACTGTTTCCTGTATTATGGTCCACCTGAGTTTTGGATCTGCTCTTCTTTAAATTTTTTTTTTTTTTAATCATTCCCTAAAATGAACTTTTATTACGGATGGACAGAGTGGATTTAGTCACATTAAGCAAGGGTCCCACCGACGCCTGTGGATGTTGGTCTCACCTAATCTGCTCCCGAAAAGATTGGTCTTTCGATTCAATAAACCTGTTGGGATACAAACCATTCCTACGATGGAGGCGAGTTTGTTGTCTGGTAGAGATAAAACCCAACCATCTTTCCTCTTTAGTTTGGGCTATCATTTTGGACGCGGGATCCATCCAATGCAAGCGTTTCTAGGTTAAAACTCCGTATAAGCTTTATACATAAATTGACATGTAGGGCCATGGCGAGGTTTTTCTTCAGAGACATGTAATCCGTCCATCATATGAGCCTGGCCTTATTATACTTGGATACTGAAACTTGGGTTGATCTGAAATCCATGTCCAACTTGGAACTATTGGAATAGCCTTATGGTGATGCAAGGCTCGGGTGCACCACATATGATAGGAAATAGTGGTGATTGGACTGTTTCGGTTGAAGCTAGATAGGTTTAAATTTTAGGTGTCACTATCTCCAATGTTTCTTGTGGAGTTGGCCTGGTTCAATGTTACGTTATTCGTATATCATCTGATTGGGTCATGATTATAGACCATTAGAAATAATTGTTGATTAAAGTTAGGGCATAACATGAGCCATCCCTTTTAAAAGCCATGTTCATCTCCATTGACACGGTGGAAACCAATTAGAATGAGATCGGGGTGATTTACATTGACTCACTGTGTATTCGAAGATCCGCAAAGATTTATGTAAATAAATTTATGAATTTGAAGATCTGTAGAGATTTATGTAAATAATTTTATGATAATATATATAGAGCACATTAAATAATGCCACATTATTGTTTAAGTGACTGATGAGAGAGCAATCATGTAAAAATAGTTATAGGTGTCATGCCCTAAACTTGATGAACGGGCTTATAAAATTTATAAGCTTAGAATTCTGCCTATTCTTGGCTCCCACCTTAGGGATAGCTTTCAAAGATGTATTTTCTCATTATGTGGAGCATAATTGTGGGTATTTGTGGTTGCCCTTAACTGATGATTGGATAAGAGCTGAAGCAGTTCGCAAGTTCCTTTCTATTTACAATACAACAAAAAAAATTTTAGGAAGCAATTATCCAATAATAAATATATTTTTATCAGAACTATGAATGATAAAATATGTTTGCAGTTAAAGTTTGATAAGTATTGGTCTTGAGTGCAGTCTATTAGTGGCTGTTATAGTCGTTCTTGATTCTCGATATAAGATGTTTATTATTATATTCATCTTTAATAAGTTGCATGGTTAGAATAATACCACTAAGGTTGATAAGATTTGTGATACATTGATGATTTGTACAATTTATATGTACAAACTGTGAGTGCCGCAAAAGACAATGCTGTAATCGTAGTCCTGACTCTTGAAGTGGGTTCTATTTGTATTTTTGATGAGCAACGAAACACAATCGATGATTTTATATCCTTCATGGCACCGGTGAGACTCAAACACCATATAATTATTTCATCAAAAAGAAAGATGAGTACGCCCTTTTGTGACTTAAATTGTCGATACACTTTTCGGCTCGTGACGACTCAAACAGGCGGATAGACATTCAATGTCCAAGAAAGGTGGAAAGTCTCCATCTGAATTTGTTCAGCACCTTTTCCACTCTTGTTCTAAGGTTCTCCATGAAAAACGAGCACCCCTATTTAGAAATAATCCAAATAGAGCTTGACCACTATCTCAAGGAGCCATTTGTAAAGAACATATGCAAAGAATTTGATGTTTTAAACTGGTGAAAGTCGAAAGCTTATGATTTATAGAACCATGTGCTCTCGTTAATGGCATATGTCTCTGAGGATCCCATCAGAGCGCTGTCCATTTCTAATTCTAATAGGCCATGAACTAGATCAGAATCATTCTCAACGAATCCATAAGAAGGGATACAACTTTTTTTATTGGATTCGGGTGGAGACCAAAGATCTCGAGTGACCAATCTGACAGAACAATTCAAAAGATAAAGAAGTATCGTTAATTTTTTCATGCTCGTTCCAAGTTCGAAGTACCACCATATGTACAAATAAGAATCCCCTTACATGATTTCTTCTTCATATAAATAGATATAGGATTGTGGAGTTCGAATTTTCTTTTAGTACTACACTGAAATCAATTGAAGCGTTCATTTATACACATGATTGGCTACATTCAATCTGGGGGGAATGAAACTTTGTTGATAAGGAGTTTAAGGAAAAGGAGAGTGAGAAGCAAGATGAGACAATACCTGCAACAATTGCATAAAGTAGGATAAGACATCCAGCACCAGATAACAATATCAACCCCCACCGAGACAACATGATGCCGAAACAGATATGAGTAAATCATCATAAAAAAACAACTAAAAAAACTTGTTGAATTTATGAATGAGGACGATAGAAAGATATCTCTACCATCCAATTCAGTAGAGGTAAACGACCAACTTTTGGATACCTCTAGCTCAAGAGTCAGCTCAGAGTTCTCCTGCAGTTGAAGCCGTAAAAAGAGAATTAAAGGATGATTCTGGCGACGAATGTGGAGGAGAGGGTTACTATTATAGACAAGGTTACTCAGGTTATACGCCACAAATGCATTAATCATACAGAGGATATTGAATGAATGAAATGTTTAGTAGTTTGCATGTAAACGTGGTTTATTTACTTTTGATTTTTGATAATATTTATTTACTTTGTTCGTTTTATGGACATTATTTATTTACTTTTGATTTCAAAGAAGACCCATCTGAGTGGTTTTAAGCGATATTTGTATTTTGAACATAGCTTGGACACCCCAAAGGCCAAGGCTAGATTTTTAAACTTGTGTTCAGCCCTTGGGCCAAGTGTTTGATCCCAAGCTCTTGCGGCCTTGCCATAGTAACCCAGCCCGACGACCTGATCCGACTCAATGCCAACTTGATCCCTAAGGCTAAATTTTTAAGCTTTGGGCTCAACCCTTGGGGTCAAGTGTTTGAGCCTAAGCTCTTACCACCTTGCCCTAGTAACTCATCCCGGCAACCCAATCCAACCTGGTATTTCTGATTGGGTTGGACTTGGTTTGGATCAGTCCAGCCCAGACCTGGACTCAGATCGAGTCAGACATAGTAAACTTGGTACCGAGTTGGATCAAGCCTTTTTCAAAACCGGATCGAGTAGAATCAGACCTAACTCGGTTCGACTTGACTCGATGCCCACCTCTACCCGAAATCAAATAAGATATCATAATTTTTATAGGTAAAAAAGTTCACAAAAATAATTAAAACAAAGCCTAAAGATGTATAAGAGGAAACAATAATACCAAATTCCCTGCTAAGAGACACAAGGTGTCCACAAACAAGGTGTTAGGAGGAGAAAAGTATTTACAAGGTAAGCCTAACTTCATTAGTTGATCTAGGAACGAGATTGCAATAATTAAAAGAAATGATCTAAGGAATAGAAAAGGTAGATTAAACACAATTACCAAGCATTGTCAGAAATAAAGAACTCGTAAACATTTTTTGTTTTTGAATGAGCTTTTGTTAAAGAGAGGCCAATCTTAAATGGGATCCTCATGGCAAATGATTGCATCATTAATTGGTTGACATCGTGGATTAAGTACTCCTCCATTAGTTGCTGACAGTGTCTGACCAACTCCTAACTCAGCCCATCATAAAACATCGCTGCACTCCAATCATCTCCGGACAAAGAATCGCCGGTTTCTCCGGCCGCGTAAAGTACATCAGCTGTTGCAATCGTCGAAGGTTGATACCCCAAAAAAATCGATAACTTTGTGAGTACTGAGGATAAGATCCGAAACGGGCAAAGAAAATTGATACGAACAAAATGTGTGGCGGGAGTCAAAACTCAGCGGCTTCCGTGTGAAAAATCTTTGACAAAATTGAAGGGCGTAATGGACTACATCCGCCATTTGAGATTGGCCATGACGAGAAGCTCCATCTGCCCAATCGTTCGAGGGGTGAACACGAAGCGCAGCTCGAACAACTGGAGTCCAAGAGCAGAGGCATGTTCGTTTCTTCCATTTTCGCTGCGAGGGAAAGGCAGTTATTAACAACAGTTGAAAAGGCCACCCATTTCCTCTTGGGAGAGTGTGGGAGAAGAGGAACCGATCGAGGTAGTTGACAAAGAGATACGCCATTATAGGACGGAAATGGTAGTACTCGTGCACCTTGGACATCCAGTTGATGGCGTCTTGACAGGCGGTAACGTCGAGCGACCAATCCTGGAATAACGGAGGTACTCAGATTCCGACATGTGGTGGAGCTCGGAATCGAGGAGGGCGGAGATCGAATGGTCATCGTTGTTTGGCGAGAGATGGTGGTGGGGTATGGTGGAGGAGCATGGTTGTGGTGGTGGGAAGAGATGGGAAGAGAAGAAATGGGAAGGAAAGAAAAATGAGAGAAATAGGGTTTTAACTTTGCCTTAATTAACATTTCAATACTCAGGAACAGTTTAAAATCATTAAAATTAGGAACAACTTAAAACCATTTCTAAACCAAAAACATGGCCATTCCTAATCAATAATTTTGGTGGTGTCCTTTTGGCAATGGTTTCCTCAACCGACATAGAATAGTGGGAGAGGTCTTTGTTGGAGTTTTCAGACCATCTATCCAAGTAAAGGTGGATCCCTAGACTTAAGCTCGAAATATCCAGATATCTTAGAGATCTCTAGGTTGGCAGCTTCCTCCTACTTCAGAATGGACCATTGTAAGACTCGCATCCTAGCACGTACTGTTCCATAGGCCTTTGCGGTCCTCCCGGTCAAATTCTGGATACCTGCGATCTGTTATCGGCATTAACGCGTGATCCTGAGTCATGTCTCGTATTCCAGAGTCGGCTCAACCCAAGACTTATACCCTTATAACCGCGCCATCGCCGCGGTTCCGACGCCGCGTCTCACTCGCCGAGGCGATACCCGTGCTAGGATATGTGGGCTCGCGTTCAGTTCAAGAAAAATACTGCATGTTATAATTCCAAGAGAATCTCTATGAAACATCACATCAACCAATCAAATCAAGTCAAGTACAAGAAGCCATCCCCAAGTACAACTACCTCTCTCATAAAGTCAAATCTCTCTTTACACAAGTACACATATCACCTTCACCCATCACTCCCCATCACACCCATCTCCCTCTCTCTCTTACATCCCATTCTCTCTCCCTCATTTCTTCATTTTTCAAGCAAACCATGAGACTCCAACGTCCAAGCCTCCACATGAGAAGCCATGTGTGGCTTGCTTCCCACCTCCTATCTCCACTATCCTAAGAACATCTCGATCGTTGAAATCATCCCCTTGGAGCCCTAGATCATGTTGGCGGTGGAAGGAAGAGTCCATGATCAAGGGTGGGTGCTTCTTTCTCTCCCTCTCTCTCCCTCTCTCTATAATTTTGTGTGATGATGTGGCTGTGTAGCCACCTGGATGGACCCCACCATGAAGCATGTATTTGATCCCAAGCCAATTGTAAGTGGGGCCCACTTTATATATGTGTTATATTCACACCATCCACCATTTGGTGGCCCACCTGAGCAGGGCCCACCTTATAACCCAAATCGTCCAGCGTCCCTGGACGCTAGACATTCATTAAAAACACAAATATTAGTATTGGATTCAAAGCTTTTGAGAAGGGCTGTCCATGCAAGCTCCACTTCGATGTATAAGTTTAATCCATGCCCTCCATCCTATTTCTTAGATCATTTTAGGCGTTGAGCTGAAAAATGAGGTTAATCCGACTCTTAGGCGAGCCATAGCATAACAAACAATGTGTCTACCATTGAAATCCACCCTGATGTTTTGATGCGCCAAAATATAGCGAATATTGGCTCGTTTGGTCTGTCTTGAGCAGTAAAGACCAATGGGCAGGGGGGATTTTGTTGATGCAGACCCCACCTATGAAAAACCCCAAGAAAACCTAAAAAAAAATATATGCAGGCTTCGCCTGCTGCTGCTGATGCAGCAGCAGAACGCTGCTGCGTTTTGGGGAGCGGACAACACGGACCCACGGTCCCAGCCTGGGCCCCACCATGATGTGTGTCCTTCATCCATACTGTGCAATTATTAGGTCCCCCCAGGGCAGTGGGCCACCCCAAAAATCAGCCTTATACGACGCTCAGGTGGCCCACACAGTAGGAAACAATGGTGATTGAATGACTGCCATTGAGACCCTTTTTGGGTATCACAGCGATTTTGGATCATGGTGAAATTTGGTTTCCTTTCCATCCAGGTTCGTGTGACCTTACCAATGGGTTGGATTGCAGATGAACATTATGGTGGGCCCCACGTGGAACACACAATGATTTATGTATTTTATTCACACCGTCCACAACCGTGGACGGTGGAATCCACCATGGTGTATGTGTTCTGTTCACACCGTCCACAGCGCTGGACGGTGGGACCTTACTGATGTATGTGTTTCTCTCCACACCGTCCATCCCTATGGGACCCACCATGATGCATGTGCTGCATTCAAACCATCCATCCATTTTTAAAGCTCATTTCATGGCATGAGCTAAAGAATGAGTCAGATCCATAGTTCAAGTAAACCCCACCATTTAAAGTAGTGGACAATGACGTTCACCGTTCAAAATTTCTAAGGGCCGAGTTTCCTATTAAGCTGATATTTGTTTCCACTTCATATATCACTATGTTAATTTATGAACAGGTTGGATGGGAAATATATGTTATGGTGGACCTTGGGAATTTTAATGGTTGAAATCAATATCACCACTTATATTTGGGTGTGGCCCATTTGATATACATGGGGCCCATTTGTGTGGCCGTCCATTGAGGCCCACCTTTGATGTGTTTATGGCTCGTCCATGAGGCCCACCTTTAATGTGTGTATGGGCCATCCGTGAGGCCCACCTTTGATGTGTTTGTGGCCCATCCGTTAGGCCCACTTTGATATACTTTTGGCCCATTGATGCGGCCCACTTGTTGTATATGAGGCCCATTGGTGTGGCCTAATGATGCAACCCATCATGATGTATATGTTATCTAGGCCGTTCTTTGGCTGGACCACTGGTAGGCCCAGCTGTGATGTGTAGGCCCACCTCTAATGAATATTTGAGGCCCACTTGTTGGCTATTTAAGGCCCACTTGTTGGATATTTGAGGCCCACCTGTTATGTATTTTCAGCCCATATGGCATGGCCATTGTGATGTTTTGTAACCCATTTAACGAGGCCCATTATGATATGCATTGGGCCCATGGGTTGTGGTCATGCAATGTATCTGAGGCCCATGTACAGGGCCCACTATTGTGTATATATCCTTTGAATGAGGCCCAATGCGATGTACATTAGGCTTTTGTGTGAGGCTATGGGCCCACCTTATGTTTGACTCTATATGGGCCACTGCTTAGGAGCAATGTTGGTTGAATGTCCACATTGATGGGCAATGACGGTTAGATGTCCTCATTGTGACCTTCCCTTGGGCCTTGTTAGGCCCATTCTCTTCATGGGTTAACTCAAATAAGTGGGCCCCATTCGCCATAGACAGATGGCTCCGTGCTATCGGATCGATATAACCACTGCCGAGAACCGATCTTTACTAATTTGTTGATTAGTTGTCTATCTATGGACCCCGCCTTGTTATAATATGCTGATTGTCGGTGCTGATTATCAATGCTGATCGTCAGTGCTGATTATAGATGTTGATTATCGGTACCGATTATCAATGCCGATTCTAATTGTCGAGGCCGATTATTGAGGCCGATTTCGATTGTCGAGGCTGATTATTGAGGCCGATTTCAATTGTCGAGGCCGATTGTTGAGGCCAATTTTGATTACCAAGGCCGATTGTCGAGACTTATATGATATATGCGCGACCCATAGTTGAGGCCTATTGTGATGTGTATTCAGCCCGTGTTTAAGGCTTAATGTGAATAGGAGGTCTATGTAATAAGGCCCATTGTGATGTATTTAAGGCCCATGGGCAGGGCCCATTGTAATGTATTCGTGGCCCATGGGCAAGGCCATTGTGATGAGTATTAGGCCCATGATGCATGACCTATTTGATGTATTCGAGACTCATATGCAAGGCTCATATGTCATGTATTTGAGGCCCATGAGCAGGGCCCACCTATTGTGTATATATGGCCCTTGAGTAATGCCCATTGTGTTGTATATTAGGCCTTTGTGTGAGGTTGTGGGCCCATTATATGTTTAGCTCTATGTGGGCCATTCCTTGGAGGCGATGTTGGTTAAATGTCCACATTGTTGAGGCCAATTTTTAATGTCGGTTGATGATATCGATTATGAGTATGTGACAGCATAACATCATGATATATGCCTATACACATCATCTGTATGTTTGTTATGAGATGTGGTTGACCATTGCATATGACATTGGGCAGGTTGTTATGAGACTCCAGATAGGCGGAGGTTATCTCACATAAGCGCACGGTATGTGCAGGATTGATGCATGACTGGATTGTATGACTCATGCATCTTGCATTGTGATTACTGTACGCCCTAGCGACATCAGGGCCATAGCCTCCACAGGCATATCGTGGATGGCCAGATGGGACACCAGAAATCTATTACTAGCATCGGGCTGCCATAGATGACCCCGGGTGAAAATCCCTAAACTCTCTTGGTACCAGAGGACTCCCCAACGTAGAGACCAAGTGGATACATGAGCACTCGATTGTCGAATACCAGGAGGCCGCGTCTCCCACTGTGTCGTGGTCGGTTAGGAGGGGGTGTGGCCTTACCCACCCGAGCGCAGGGGACATTGCTTGACTGAGTTTGACTAGCTTATGAATGAGTCCGCTATTGACGTGCTGAATAGGTATTGGCAGACTATTGACACTATGCGGCCGGGAGAGCGGCAGTACCATTTAGAGTGTACTAAACCCCGGTGATGATCCTAAAGATGAATAGTACTGATATGTGGACTTATTGAGCAGGAGTTGTATACTCATTTATTCATTCATTCACTATCCACTTGGGCTGGTGGTGCACGACTATTTATTACGTGTACCTTCGTAATGGCCAGGATTTCGGTTGGGGTGTGCAGCTAACCTGAGATCAAGAGTTTACCACATTGAGTCTGACTATCCAAATTTAGGTATGAGACTAGTTTGAATAGAAGTCCCTTGTGATGGACCCCATAGCGTACGATACTACGTACTATCATCCCGACTTTATACTCCAGCATGGTCATTCCATTCGCATCGCATATTGCATTACATTCGCGGCATATGACATTTTGGGTTACCTGTGTTTCTGCATTTATATGGTTTAGATATAGCATCTGATATTTGACTCTTTAGGACTCCTCATTTGTATAGTTGATTTGTATCGCGTATTCTGATATTGTTCCTCATTTATATAGTTGATCTTATCACGTATTCTGATATTGTTCCTCATTTGTATAAGTGATCTGTATCGCATATTCTGATATTGTTCCTCATTTGTATAGTTGATTTGTATCGCGTATTCTGATATTGTTCCTCATTTATATAAGTGATATGTATCGCGTATTCTGATATTGTTCCTCATTTGTATAGTTGATCTGTATCGTGTATTCTGATATTGTTCCTCATTTGTATAGTTGATTTGTATCGCACATTTTGATATTGCTTGACTCATGGACTTGTCAGTATTTTCGCTTACTCTGATAACATATAATTTATGACTTTGCACCTATTTCGACATTGTATGATTATGACATTACGTTGAATACATGACACTTACCTTGTGCACACACTTACACCACCCTCTAATTTTTCTATAAGCTTATGCACGATAGATGCATGCAGGTGATGTTAAGTTGCAGCAGTGTTGAGTTTGGAGCGTGCAGCGGTCTTCTGGAGCTTGATTTTTGATTTATGTATTTCCTTTTTAGCATTGTACTCAAATGATTATGTAACGCCCTGAAAATCGGGGGTCGAGCATAAACTCAACTCCCGAGTTCCAGAACATCACTTATGCAACAAAATGAATGATGATTGAATGTTGACTGTATTCGTGCATTGAACATGAGTGAGATTAAACCAAAACAGTATATCATACTCCAGAGACAGTTAAATTTGCAAGCGGAAGACTATGATAGATAGATAAAATATATAAACTATGATGAGTCTCCAGAGTGTGATAACATTACCAGGTTAAATAATTACAAGGACGGTTCTAAAATATACCTAATGTGATGACGTGTAATGTCTCCTATCCCAAATACCATAGCCCCGTCAAGACAATACCGGTCTTCATAGACTGTCGAGAAGATACTGAGATAGGAGAACTCCTCCTCATCACCATAGAAGTAGTCCGGCTCTGCTTCACAAGCATCGCCATCACCTGAAACTCAACAAATCTGTTTGGTGTGTACAACACCGTCCCGTAACGTGGGAGTGAATAGCTAACTCAGTGGAACAATAAGGCATAAGTTATCATGTTATCAATACGGTCAAGCAATAATGATAAAGCAGTAAATCAAACACTCCTAGTTACTCTGATTAATACAAGTATGAATGCAGGTATGATGGATGCCCTCACCGACATACTCCCTCATGCTACACCATCTCACGTTCGCGGCATGCTTACGTCCCACAGTGCTCCACATCTTCCAGGCACATGCGATGCTTGATGAGCATGATTACCGAGTTTTTAATTAGTCCATTTCAAACAGCAGGATTGGGAAACTAAGGTACCTCCCCTGTATCATTCCCAAACATGATCCATTCTAGGGTCGTCAGTCCTAGTTAATATCAGACGATGGTGTGTTTTCTAGGTCACTGTAGAGGATACCAGGGCTGTTACGCACAAAGGTTGCACCACTCCCCCATCACCCCTTAAACGATTCATCACTATACAGAAACAGGCCTAGTTCATACTCTATATACCGCGACAAACTCTAAAGCTCACCGCGATTTCAGAGTATGCTCGAGGTCACTACAAAGGGCTGCTAGGGGCATTGTTGCTCGCATACGTTGCACCACTCCCCCATCACCTTATCAATGTAGGCCGACAACACGAATATAGTGTCCCATACCACCATAATCGGCTCACGAGTTTGGTTGCTCATTGGTCACTACGGGGAGGCACGTAGCCCCAGCGTAGGCCGACAGCTCGACCACGGTGTCCCATACCACCATGCCCTGCTCATGAGTCTTAGCGGATCGAGGTACCATGGTTAAAAGGGTTTTCAATGGTAAGTTTGGTACCCTAGGTTCAAGCAGTAGCGTCCAAACATGGTGAACATACATATGACAGATCGGGTTGCCTGACGAGCTCAGCTAGCTCGAGCGCACAACAAGTTAAACGACGTGAAGTGCATAAGCACTTCGCGTGGCCAACCACTATCGCCAACCGAAGTACGACTCGAGTTCGTCGAACACATCTCACGTGGCAAATGAATCACAGCCACAAATTCAATTCTAGTACCGATTGTCTGGACTATAAACATAGCCCCAAACACAATCAATTTCAAATAGTAAAGCAGTAATGGGTCAAGGTTCAAATCATACAATCAAAGTTTGATAATATCCGTCTGAAATTTGCCTGTGGTAATTTGCATGCATTCGTTACTCCACTCCCCCATCACCCATGACGGATCGTACAACGTAAACATGAATTTAACATATGCATTACATAATTAAAATCATAAAAGCAGTTGAGCATGTTATAAAGCACAACACAAGCATGAGTTTGTACATATTCAATTCCTAATCATACAGCTATTCAAGAAAATCATACACATAGTTAAAGGAGTTGAGAATCATATCTCAACACCCTTAAACATTACAATTTACTAACTACTACTCATTCGGACATTTCAACAAACACTTTAAAATACAGGAATCAACATACATGACATATGTTGATCACAGAGGTATAAGGCCAAATCCTTTCACTAGGGAGTTACCCCAATCATAACACGCATACACCCATGACGGATAGTCATGGCAAGCAGGAATCCAAGTTTCATATTCATTAAGTCATTTCCACAAACACTTGGGCCACACATTTTAGCATATATAGTGTGTATTGGCCGTGGCGTGATTTAGGGCAAATCCTTTCGTCAAAGGAGTATTGCCAATACAACAATCAGTTATCCATGACAATTAGTCATGGCGAGCACGAATGAGAATTCTATACTCATTCAGTCATTTTCACAAACACTTAGAATACACTATTACAACATACATGATGTATGTTAGCAAAAGATGTATTAGGGCTATCCTTTAGCCAAGTGAGTATTTTATCCATATATAATATATTACTACAGCAAATAATCTTGATAAATACATCTCTAAAATTTATACGTATACAGTATTTTCTAGAATACGCATTTTCAACATACATAGTGTATACAAACAAACATGTATTACGGCGATTCTCTTCGCCAAAAAAGTAATTTATCCATATATCATATAATCATACGACGCATAATCATGGCAAACACATTTCCAAAATATACATGTATACGGTACTTCTTAAAATACCGTATTTCTGCATACATGGTGTATATTATTAAACATGTATTTAGGCGAACCCTTTCGCCAAATGAGTATTTTATCCATACATCATATATCCATACGACAATTAAACATGTCAAACACATTTCCATAAAAAATACGTATACGGTATTTTATACGAATACCTGAGTATGTGAAATTCCAAATTCTACAATTCTAATCGAAACAGAAAACAGAAAGCACTTTGTACATGTGCAATTGCATGCAGATCATGAATCTATCATTATCTGACATTGAAAGCGTTGAAAACCGTAACCTATTCACCTAAAGTCCTCATCTTGTGTCGTAGAATCGTAACGGAGTTGATAGGTTCGCTAAGCTTCCGTATACGGGAGTTTGGCAACCTAGAGAACGAAACAGGTTAGCTATTTCATAACCTACAACCTATACAACCCTAAAACAGGTTAGGTTTAGGGTTTCTTACCTAGAAACGACGCCGGAATCGCCGGGAAAGCGAAGAGAATCAGGCGGTGGTGCCCGAATAGCGATAGGGAACAGCAGCAGGGAGTTCCTCCCACATCTCCCACACTTTCTCTCTTTTCTCTCTCTCAATCTCAAATTCGTATGGCTGCAATGAGAGAGGGTTTAAGGTCCTTATATAACCTAAAAATTTACCGAAATAGACTCCTGTTCAAAGTATACTTAGTTTATAACCAAAGCGGGACTTTTTCAGCTCAACGAAGGACTTCTGGCGGGCCTCCTTGAGCCAAAGGTCGGACTTAAGCTCACTAACGCTGGATCTACATTCTATTAAGTTTTTGTTTCAGTCGGATTTCCAGATCACGCGTGGCGGACCAGTTTTAGTTCAACGGTCAGCGGATCTCGATCGGAGATTCCGAGTACATGTAAATGTGTATGAAATTTCTCCTGATCCGAGGGTGTAATTTGGTCTGATTCTGACGGTCTGGTTGCTTAAAACTGATCCGCAACCGACGAGTCTCAGATTACTATTCAAGATATTTAGTTTTAAAGAAAACAAGTGTTTACACACTCTCTCGCTCCGGACTCAAGCGAACAGCCGTGGGACATCGGCTGGATTTGATTTCCGAGATGGTTGTCAAGCCCAGCGAGGCGTCCTAAGTCATTAACCTCGTATTGTTCGGACTCCCGACGTGCGGTCCGGATCAGATACGGAGTTTCAACGTGCTCCCGAGAGCAGTTGGGTAATGAGTTTGATCTTAGATTTTAGGGTAACCTAGCGTCAATGATTCTACAAGTTTTGGGTCTTGCAGATCGTATTTAAAGCGATTCAAATGGATTTCATGGCTAATCTAGCTTAGCACTTAGTTACTTTGTCTCATTTCTAAAGGATTTAATCTTAAGTGATTTCTGTCTGAGGTGGTACTTAGTCCTTTACAGTTTGTATATAAAGTGATCCAAGTTATACTACTTGGCTAGTTTAAGATAGTGTCTAGGGTGAAAGTTCTTAGAAAAATTGGAAGAAGAAGGTGGTGAAGGGTTGGATTTGTGAAGGAAATGGGTTCAGAAGTGATTTTAGACTATGGGATTCAGTTCTGACAAGTTAATGAGGTGTTAGGATCGACCCATTGCCTAAGGACGTCTAATCCCAGGTTGGCAAAAATCTGGGGTGTTACAATCTACCCCCCTTAAAAGAAAATTTCGTCCCCGAAATTGGCTAAGGGTAATAAGGGAAGATTTCTATTATTTTATTTGCCTAAGACTTATTGGTTCCAAGTTTCTATGCGTGGTAGGGTATGTACTAGCTGGTTCATTTTAGTCTACCCCCCTTAAAACTTATTTCTTTATCCATTTCTCATACCCTGATGGGTTGCTACAATTTATTTCTTTACCTATTTGGAGTCTTGAGGACAACTCCCAACAATTTAGAGTAAGATAGCTGTTTTCATTGTTTGACCAACACGGAGAGACGGTAATAGTGGACTCGATCCCGATACATCAATCATCTACCTGACCAGGGTAGAAGGCTCATTGTATCACTTCTGAATCCTGGTCTTCTGCTCGGTCAAGCGGTGAGTCCGTTGGTAGTCGCTCAGGATTGAGAATTGGGTCAAGCCGCGAATGCTTCGCAGTTGTATATTTCAGTAACTCCGTAGTCCGATCACTCTAAAAACGTAGGGAATGTCCATCACTGAAAGGCTCAAATTGTCTATTCTAAGGTTGCCCTTTAGGTCTTAGTCTAAGAGAGTCCTCGTTATTATCTATGTCAAAAGAAATGGTGAATCAAATCTTACTAGATCATCCTAAAACGGTTTCTCATAGTAGACCTTGCTAGGGCTTCTATAATGTGTGTATGTTAACGAGCACCGTTTCGATCCTGGGCCAGTGGAGTAGGGTCCACCATGCTTTCACTGTGCCACCCAGATCAAGAGATACAATAGGTAACCTAACTAGATTGGGCTCATAATGTTCTACCCCCCTTAAAATTTCATTTTCACCCTCAAGGCTCAAGATTTATGTCCTGCTCCGTATATCGGAATAAGGTGTAGTTTATGATCTATCCTTGACATGAAATGGGAAATACATTGGTCTGAATTTCATCGACAATGTGTACTAAGGCATTGATACTTGTGGTTACAGAAATGAGCAAAAGAATGATGGGTATTGTAGTTGATTGCAGGGACAGGTGTGAGTTTGAGGCAAGATGCCTAATTCTACCAAGGAGTTTTGTCACGGTCCAAAATTATCCTATTTAATCATGTCTAGCTTAATAGGCATGCTATCTTTCTACGTTCATAAGCACAATATGTATGCCGACATGGCATGTGATTTAGGACCTAATTCTTAACTGTCTGTTGCTCACTTGGGAAATTCCTTAGGCCTAAAAGGAAATATTTTTATTGACTATATATTCTTACACTTCTCAAAGACAAAGTTATAAACTTTTGGTTGTAAGTGGTCAAGCCAACACGGAAGGAAAGTTGTGTAGTGGGTTAGAATCGGATACATGGACCTTCTGCCTCGCGAAGACAGAAAATTGTTGTATCAGTTCTTAATCCTAGTTGATCCCGACCTTCTGTTTGATCAGAGCATAGAGTTTATTGGTCACCACCAGGATTGAGAATTCGATTCAAACCGCGAATACCTCGCTTATAGGTAGTGTCTCTGCTTCGTGTTCCTGATTGTACTAAGTCCTTGAGAAGGCAATTCTAAGGGTTATGTTGATTTGACCTAACATTTAATCCAAGGGATCTATAAGTTTTCTCTGGGCGTGAATAGGTTCTACGTTAAACAAGCTTCCTAAGAGTTGTTAAAGAAGCCTATGAGTACCAAGGGGATTTAACGAAGGAACGGGGTCTCGCTCCAACCTAATCAAGCCGACTTACGCTAGATGGTTTCTAATACAAGAAATTGGTTATCGCTTAGGGTTAAAGTTGTCTAAGTGGAATTGAGTTGCCCGAACTTGAATTTAATTACGCTTGAGCACTACACACCTGTTTATACTAGCTATGGAGGTCCTAGGGCTCACATTATTCATTTATTGGGTTTCCTATACTGTCAAGTCTGTCGAAATCTAGGAGCACCGCTCTAGGTCCAAATCCCAAAGGCCTACTTGGCCAGCGATCTTAAGTTGTACTAAATGGAACTGCATTGCTAATCCGACTTCAGGATTGGCAGTGGCATGGTCGGTAGGAGGGTGGGTGGGGATTAAATTTTATAGGCTTTGGAAAATGAGTCTTGTGTGGGAAAGCGCGAAAATGGCCGTAACCAATTCGAATAGGGCCATAGAAATTCAATGAAAAGTGAAGGGGAGAGAGAGTAAGGGCTGGAGATTTGTTTCTCCACGAGTTTGAGCCTCAACAGATGTTTGTAGAAGCCTCAATGACAGCATTTGAAGGTGAAAAATGAAAAGGTAGGATGGGTTTGGGAGCTCAGACGTTTTTGAGCTTCAAATGGGGGTGTAGGAGCTCAACCGAGAGAAAATGGAACGGGTAGAGGGTGGTTGGGGATTAAAATTAATGGTAGGCTTTGGGAAAAGAGCCTTGTGTCGGAGAGTGTGAGATGGGAGTTCCAAATCCCAGCATGATAAATTTCTAAGTGTAATTGAAAGGGAAACTCGGAATATTCTTTTAATTACATACATTTTAAACATGGTGTTGGAGAGACACAAATGACAAGAAATGAAGAAGGAACAAGGGAGAAATGGTATTGGTTTGAAGGTAGGTGTGGCTGTGATCGATGGAAGTGGGTGAATCATGGTTGAAAATAGTAGATTGAAAGATTGGAGGAAGGATTTGAGGGAAAAATTGGAAATAGAAGGGGAGGGCGTTTGGAAGGGAAGATGTGAGAGAGAGGGGTGCTCTAGCCCCCAAAATCCCAAACCCCAGCCAAAACCGCACATGCCAGGGGGTAGGGGAGGTCGGGCCGACCAGTCTCAGGCCTGGCCCACCACCAGCCGAGCCACTGGACGGCGGCGCACCGCCCTGACCGCGGTGCCACCGCGGTCCGCCTTGGCCGGAGCCGTGCCGCCGCAGTGGGGCCATGTTCCCCATGGTCCCAAGGTGCCAATTGCACCCTGGTTCGACCCTGGGTCCCTTTGTATTTAAGTGGGGAGGCCCCCGACTCCGTTTCGAATCGTTTCGATCAAATCGGATGTATCTGGCAATCTGGAATGAGTTATCTGACGTAAAATATATGAATTTGGGGTAGAACGAGCTAATGAAGCCAACCAACCCCGTTACGCTGGGTTGCGCAGCCCGGAATTGTAAAAAAAGCCTCCGATTGACAGTTATTTCCCTATTTTAATTTCGTTTTACTAAAATAGTAATTTTTGTTTGATTACTCTTCATCCGTTGGGGTTTAGGAGTTGCGCTCATCGTGTAAAGAGCCTGGAATAATTAGGAAGACGGTTTGGTGAAGTCAAATAGGACACTTACTATTTTTGGCTGAAAGCCTTGCGCACTTGTAGACATCACAACCTAGGAGTTTTAGTTGTAGTTTATTTCTGATTTCCTTCCCATGACTTGGTATCCCTATTTAAAGGGTTATGAACTCATTTTTTTTCTTTTGACATTCATTAATCAATTTCGAATGTATTAGAATTTATTTCTATTTTCTGCTTTCTTCCTCATGGATTCGAGAAGTCTCCGTGAGGAGTCCAGAGAAGCTCCGAGGATTCGGAATAGTTATCCTCATCACGCCAATCCTATATTCTACCGATTGTCAACGGTTGGGGTGAGGTGGATTGTAATCTAGAATTATCTATAGACGGCTTAGGAATATTTTAAGGTCAACCCGTACGACCAAGGGTTAATACGGACTCGATTTCGACGTTCGTTTTCAGCGAACTAGCCGTTGGACGGAACAGGTATGTCTAAGACTGTTTCTACATTCCGTCGCTCCCTCTTAAGTCAGAGTGCGTCAGTGTGCGTCGTGTGACCATAACCCAGGTCCGGTTTAATCCAAATCATGCTCTGATACCATCTTGTAACGCCCTGAAAATCGGGGGTCGAGCATAAACTCAACTCCCGAGTTCCAGAACATCGCTTATGCAACAAAATGAATGATGATTGAATGTTGACTGTATTGTGCATTGAACATGAGTGAGATTAAGCCAAAACAGTATATCATACTCCAGAGACAGTTAAATTTGCAAGCGGAAGACTATGATAGATAGATAAAATATATAAACTATGATGAGTCTCCAGAGTGTGATAACATTACCAGGTTAAATAATTACAAGGACAGTTCTAAAATATACCTAATGTGATGACGTGTAATGTCTCCTATCCCAAATACCATAGCCCCGTCAGTACAATACCAGGTCTTCATAGACCTGTCAGAGAGATACAGATAGGAGAACTCCTCCTCATCACCATAGAAGTAGTCCGGCTCTGCTTCACAAGCATCGCCATCACCTGAAACTCAACAAATCTGTTTGGTGTGTACAACACCGTCCCGTAACGTGGGAGTGAGTAGCTAACTCAGTGGAACAATAAGGCATAAGTTATCATATTATCAATACAGTCAAGCAGTAATGATAAAGCAGTAAATCAAACACTCCTAGTTACTCTGATTAATGCAAGTATGAATGTAGGTATGATGGATGCCCTCACCGACATACTTCCTCATGCGACACCATCTCACGTTCGCGGCATGCTTACATCCCACAGTGCTCCACATCTTCCAGGCACATGCGATGCATGATGAGCATGATTACCGAGTTTTTAATTAGTCCATTTCAAACCGCAGGATTGGGAAACTAAGGTACCTCCCCTGTATCATTCCCAAACATGATCCATTCTAGGGTCGTCAGTCCTAGTTAATATCAGACGATGGTGTGTTTTTTAGGTCATTGCAGAGGCTGCCAGGGCTGTTACTCACAAAGGTTGCACCACTCCCCCATCACCTCTTAAACGATTCATCACTATACAGAAACAGGCCTAGTTCATACTCTATATACCGCGACAAACTCTAAGGCTCACCGCGATTTTAGAGTATGCTCGAGGTCACTACAAAGGGCTGTCAGGGCTGTTGCTCGTATACGTTGCACCACTCCCTCATCACCTTATCAATGTAGGCCGACAGCACGAATATAGTGTCCCATACCACCATAATCGGCTCACGAGTTTGGTTGCTCACTGGTCACTACGGGGAGGCACGTAGCCCCAGCGTAGGCCGACAGCTCGACCACGGTGTCCCATACCACCATGCCCGGCTCATGAGTCTTAGCGGATCGAGGTACCATAGTTAAAAGGGTTTTCACTGGTAAGTTTGGTACCCTAGGTTCAAGCGATGGCGTCCAAACATGGTGAACATACATAGGACAGATCGGGTTGCCTGACGAGCTCAGCTAGCTCGAGCGCACAACAAGTTAAACGACGTGAAGTGCATAAGCACTTCGCGTGGCCAACCACTATCGCCAACAGAAGTACGACACGAGTTCGTCGAACACATCTCACGTGGCAAATGAATCACAGCCACAAATTCAATTCTAGTACCGATTGTCTGGACTATAAACATAGCCCCAAACACAATCAATTTCAAATAGTAAAGCAGTAATGGGTCAAGGTTCAAATCATATAATCAAAGTTTGATAATATCCGTCTAGGGCTGCCAGGGCTGTTGCACGCATTCGTTGCTCCACTCCCCCATCACCCATGACGGATCGTACAACGTAAATATGAATTTAACATATGCATTACATAATTAAAATCATAAAAGCAATTGAGCATGTTATAAAGCACAACACAAGCATGAGTTTGTACATATTCAATTCCTAATCATACAACTATTCAAGAAAATCATACACATAGTTAAAGGAGTTGAGAATCATATCTCAACACCCTTAAACATTACAATTTACTAACTACTACTCATTCGGACATTTCAACAAACACTTTAAAATACAGGAATCAACATACATGACATATGTTGATCACAGCAAATCCTTTCACTAGGGACTTACCCCAATCATAACACGCATACACCCATGACGGATAGTCATGGCAAGCAGGAATCCAAGTTCCATATTCATTCAGTCATTTCCACAAACACTTGGGCCACACATTTTAGCATATATAGTGTGTATTGGCCGTGGCGTGATTTAGGGTAAATCCTTTCGTTAAAGGGGTATTGCCAATACAACAATCAATTATCCATGACAATTAGTCATGGCGAGCACGAATGAGAATTCTATACTCATTCAGTCATTTTCACAAACACTTAGAATACACTATTACAACATACATGGTGTATGTTAGCAAAAGATGTATTAGGGCTATCCTTTAGCCAAGTGAGTATTTTATCCATGTATAATATATTACTACAGCAAATAATCATGATAAATACATCTCTAAAATTTATACGTATACAGTATTTTCTAGAATACGCATTTTCAACATACATAGTGTATACAAAAAAACATGTATTACGGCGATTCTCTTCGCCAAAAAAGTAATTTATCCATATATCATATAATCATACGACACATAATCATGGCAAACACATTTCCAAAATATACATGTATACGGTACTTCTTACAATACCGTATTTCTGCATACATGGTGTATATTAGTAAACATGTATTTAGGCGAAACCTTTTGCCAAATGAGTATTTTATCCATACATCATATATCCATACGACAATTAAACATGTCAAACACATTTTCATAAAAAATACGTATACGGTATTTTATACGAATACCTAGAGTATGTGAAATTCCAAATTCTACAATTCTAATCGAAACAGAAAACGGAAAGCACTTTGTACATGTGCAATTGCATGCAGATCATGAATCTATCATTATCTGACATTGAAAGCGTTGAAAACCGCAAACTATACACCTAAAGTCCTCACCTTGTGTCGTAGAATCGTAACGGAGTTGATAGGTTCGCTAAGCTTCCGTATACGGGAGTTTGGCAACCTAGAGAACGAAACAGGTTAGCTATTTCATAACCTACAACCTATACAACCCTAAAACAGGTTAGGGTTAGGGTTTCTTACCTAGAAACGACGCCGGAATCGCCGGGAAAGCGAAGAGAATCAGGCGGTGGAGCCCAAATAGCGACAGGGAACAACAGCAGCGAGTTCCTCCCACATCTCCCACACTTTCTCTCTCTTCTCTCTCTCTCAATCTCAAATTCGTATGGCTGCCATGAGAGAGGGTTTAAGGTCCTTATATAACCTAAAAATTTACCGAAATCGACTCCTGTTCAAAGTATACTTAGTTTATAACCAAAGCGGGACTTTTTCAGCTCAACGAAGGACTTCTGGCGGGCCTCCTTGAGCCAAAGGTCGGACTTAAGCTCACTAACACTGGATCTACATTCTATTAAGTTTTTGTTTCAGTCGAATTTCCAGATCACGCGTGGCGGACCAGTTTCAGTTCAACGGTCAGCGGATGTCGATTGGAGATTCCGAGTACATGTAAATGTGTATGAAATTTCTCCTGATCCGAGGGTGTAATTTGGTCTGATTCTGACGGTCTGGTTGCTTAAAACTGATCCGCAACCGACGAGTCTCAGATTACTATTCAAGATATTTAGTTTTAAAGAAAACAAGTGTTTTCACACTCTCTCGCTCCGGACTCAAGCGAACAGCCGTGGGACATCGGCTGGATTTGATTTCCGAGATAGTTGTCAAGCCCAGCGAGGCGGTCCTAAGTCATTAACCTCGTATTGTTTGGAGTCCCGACGTGCGGTCCAGATCAGATACAGAGTTTCAACGTGCTCCCGAGAGCAGTTGGGTAATGAGTTTGATCCTAGATTTTAGGGTAACCTAGCGTCAATGATTCTACAAGTTTTGGGTCTTGCAGATCGTATTTAAAGCGATTCAAATAGATTTCATGGCTAATCTAGCTTAACACTTAGTTACTTTGTCTCATTTCTAAAGGATTTAATCTTAAGTGATTTCTGTCTTAGGTGGTACTTAGTCCTTTACAGTTTGTATATAAAGTGATCCAAGTTATACTACTTGGCTAGTTTAAGATAGTGTCTAGGGTGAAAGTTCTTAGAAAAATTGGAAGAACAAGGTGGTGAAGGGTTGGATTTGTGAAGGAAATGGGTTCAGAAGTGATTTTAGACTATGGGATTCAGTTCTGACAAGTTAATGAGGTGTTAGGATCGACCCATTGCCTAAGGACGTCTAATCCCAGGTTGGCAAAAATCCGGGGTGTTACAATCTACCCCCCTTAAAAGAAAATTTTGTCCCCCGAAATTGGCTAAGGGTAATAAGGGAAGATTTCTATTATTTTATTTGCCTAAGACTTATTGGTTCCAAGTTTCTACGCGTGGTAGGGTATGTACTAGCTGGTTCATTTTAGTCTATCCCCCTTAAAACTTATTTATTTATCCATTTCTCATACCCTGATGGGTTGCTACAATTTATTTCTTTACCTATTTGGAGTCTTGACGACAACTCCCAACAATTTAGAGTAAGATAGCTGTTTTCATTGTTTGACCAACACGGAGAGACGGTAATAGTGGACTCGATCCCGATACATCGATCATCTACCTGACCAGGGTAGAAGGCTCTTTGTATCACTTCTGAATCCTGGTCTTCTGCTCGGTCAAGCGGTGAGTCCGTTGGTAGTCGCTCAGGATTGAGAATTGGGTCAAGCCGCGAATGCTTCACAGTTGTATATTTCAGTAACTCCGTAGTCCGATCAATCTAAAAACGTAGGGAATGTCCATCACTGAAAGGCTCAAATTGTCTATTCTAAGGTTGCCCTTTAGGTCTTAGTCTAAGAGAGTCCTCGTTATTATCTATGTCAAAAGAAATGGTGAATCAAATCTTACTAGATCATCCTAAAACGGTTTCTCATAGTAGACCTTGCTAGGGCTTCTATAATGTGCGTATGTTAACGAGCACCGTTTTGATCCTCGACCAGTGGAGTAGGGTCCACCATGCTTTTGCTGTGCCACCCAGATCAAGAGATAAATAGGTAACCTAACTAGATTGGGCTCATAATGTTCTACCCCCCTTAAAATTTCATTTTCACCCTCAAGGCTCAAGATTTGTCCTGCTCCGTATATCGGAACAAGGTGTAGTTTATGATCTATCCTTGACATGAAATGGGAAATACATTGGTCTGACTTTCATCGACAATGTGTACTAAGGCATTGATACTTGTGGTTACAGAAATGAGCAAAAGAATGATGGGTATTGTAGTTGATTGCGAGGGAAGGTGTGAGTTTGAGGCAAGATGCCTAATTCTACCAAGGAGTTTTGTCACGGTCCAGAATTATCCTATTTAATCATGTCTAGCTTAATAGGCATGCTATCTTTCTACGTTCATAAGCACAATATATATGCCGACATGGCATGTGATTTAGGACCTAATTCTTAACTGTCTGTTGCTCACTTGGGAAATTCCTTAGGCCTAAAAGGAAATATTTCTATTGGCTATATATTCTTACACTTCTCAAAGACAAAGTTATAAACTTTTGGTTGGAAGTGGTCAAGCCAACACGGAAGGAAAGTTGTGTAGTGGGTAAGAATCGGATACATGGACCTTCTGCCTCGCGAAGATAGAAAATTGTTGTATCAGTTCTTAATCCTAGTTGATCCCGACCTTCTGCTTGATCAGAGCATAGAGTTTATTGGTCACCACCAGGATTGAGAATTCGATTCAAACCGTGAATACCTCGCTTATAGGTAATGTCTCTGCTCCGTGTTCCTGATTGTACTAAGTCCTTGAGAAGGCAATTCTAAGGGTTATGTTGATTTGACCTAACATTTAATCTAAGGGATCTATAAGTTTTCTCTGGGCGTGAATAGGTTCTACGTTAAACAAGCTTCCTAAGAGTTGTTAAAGAAGCCTATGAGTACCAAGGGGATTTAACGAAGGAACGGGGTCTCGCTCCAACCTAATCAAGCCGACTTACGCTAGATGGTTTCTAATACAAGAAATTGGTTATCGCTTAGGGTTAAAGTTGTCTAAGTGGAATTGAGTTGCCCGAACTTGAATTTAATTACGCTTGAGCACTACACACCTGTTTATACTAGCTATGGAGGTCCTAGGGCTCACATTATTCATTTATTGGGTTTCCTATACTGTCAAGTCTGTCGAAATATAGGAGCATCGCTCTAGGTCCAAATCCCAAAGGCCTACTTGGCCAGCGATCTTAAGTTATACTAAATGGAACTGCATTGCTAATCCGACTTCAGGATTGGCAGTGGCATGGTCGGTAGGAGGGTGGGTGGGGATTAAATTTTATAGGCTTTGGAAAATGAGTCTTGTGTGGGAAGGTGTGAAAATGGCCATAACCAATTTGAATAGGGCCATAGAAATTCAATGAAAAGTGAAGGGGAGAGAGAGTAAGGGCTGGAGATTTGTTTCTCCACGAGTTTGAGCCTCAACAGATGTTTGTAGAAGCCTCAATGACAGCGTTTGAAGGTGAAAAATGAAAAGGTAGGATGGGTTTGGGAGCTCAGACGTTTTTGAGCTTCAAATGGGGGTGTAGGAGCTCAACCGAGAGAAAATGGAACGGGTAGAGGGTGGTTGGGGATTAAAATTAATGGTATAGGCTTTGGGAAAAGAGCCTTGTGTCAGAGAGTGTGAGATGGGAGTTCCAAATCCCAGCATGATAAATTTCTAAGTGTAATTGAAAGGGAAACTCGGAATATTCTTTTAATTACATACATTTTAAACGTGGTGTTAGAGAGACACAAATGGCAAGAAATGAAGAAGGAACAAGAGAGAAATGGTATGGGTTTGAAGGTAGGTGTGGCTGTGATCGATGGAAGTGGGTGAATCATGGTTGAAAATAGTAGATTGAAAGATTGGATGAAGGATTTGAGGGAAAAATCGGAAATAGAAGGGGAGGGCGTTTGGAAGGGAAGATGTGAGAGAGAGGGGTGCTCCAGCCCCCAAAATTCCAAACCCCAGCCAAAACCGCACATGCCAGGGGGTAGGGGAGGCCCGGCCGACCAGTCTCAGGCCCGGCCCACCACCAGCCGAGCCACCGGACGGCGGCGCACCGCCCTGACCGCGGTGCCACCGCGGTTCGTCTTGGCCGGAGCCGCGCCGCCGCAGTGAGGCCAAGTTCCCCATGGTCCCAAGGTGCCAATTGCACCCTGGTTCGACCCTGGGTCCCTTTGTATTTAAGTGGGGAGGCCCCCGACTCCATTTCGAGTCGTTTCGATCAAATCGGATGTATCTGGCAATCTGGAATGAGTTATCTGACGTAAAATATATGAATTTGGGGTAGAACGAGCTAATGAAGCCAACCAACCCCGTTACGCCGGGTTCTGCTGCCCAGAATTGTAAAAAAAGCCTCCGATTGACAGTTATTTCCCTGTTTTAATTTCGTTTTACTAAAATAGTAATTTTTGTTTGATTACTCTTCATCTGTTGGGGTTTAGGAGTTGCGCTTATCAAGTAAAGAGCATGGAATAATTAGGAAGACGGTTTGGTGAAGTCAAATAGGACACTTACTATTTTTGGCCGAAAGCCTTGCGCACTTGTAGACATCACAACCTAGGAGTTTTAGATCTAGTTTATTTCTGATTTCCTTCCCATGACTTGGTATCCCTATTTAAAGGGTTATGAACTCATTTTTTTTCTTTTGACATTCATTAATCAATTTTGAATGTATTAGAATTTATTTCTATTTTCTGCTTTCTTCCTCATGGATTCGAGAAGTCTCCGTGAGGAGTCCAGAGAAGCTCCGAGGATTCAGAATAGTTATCCTCATCACGCCTATCCTATATTCTACCGATTGTCAACGGTTGGGGTGAGGTGGATTGTAATCTAGAATTATCTATAGACGGCCTAGGAATATTTTAAGGTCGACCCGTACGACCAAGGGTTAATACAGACTCGATTTCGGCGTTCGTTTTCAGCGAACTAGCCGTTGGACGGAACAGGTATGTCTAAGACTGTTTCTACATTCCGTCGCTCCCTCCTAAGTCAGAGTGCGTCAGTATGCGTCGTGTGACCATAACCCAGGTCCGGTTTAATCCAAATCATGCTCTGATACCATCTTGTAAAGCCCTGAAAATCGGGGGTCGAGCATAAACTCAACTCCCGAGTTCCAGAACATCACTTATGCAACAAAATGAATGATGATTGAATGTTGACTGTATTCGTGCATTGAACATGAGTGAGATTAAGCCAAAACAGTATATCATACTCCAGAGACAGTTAAATTTGCAAGCGGAAGACTACGATAGATAGATAAAATATATAAACTATGATGAGTCTCCAGAGTGTGATAACATTACCGAGTTAAATAATTACAAGGACAGTTCTAAAATATACCTAATGTGATGACGTGTAATGTCTCCTATCCCAAATACCATAGCCCCGTCAGTACAATACCAGGTCTTCATAGACCTGTCAGAGAGATACAGATAGGAGAACTCCTCCTCATCACCATAGAAGTAGTCCGGCTCTGCTTCACAAGCATCGTCATCACCTGAAACTCAACAAATCTGTTTGGTGTGTACAACACCGTCCCGTAACGTGGGAGTGAGTAGCTAACTCAGTGGAACAATAAGGCATAAGTTATCATGTTATCAATACAGTCAAGCAGTAATGATAAAGCAGTAAATCAAACACTCCTAGTTACTCTGATTAATGCAAGTATGAATGTAGGTATGATGGATGCTCTCACCGACATACTCCCTCACGCGACACCATCTCACGTTCGCGGCATGCTTACATCCCACAGTGCTCCACATCTTCCAGGCACATGCGATGCATGATGAGCATGACTACCGAGTTTTTAATTAGTCCATTTCAAACAGCAGGATTGGGAAACTAAGGTACCTCCCCTGTATCATTCCCAAACATGATCCATTCTAGGGTCGTCAGTCCTAGTAAATATCAGACGATGGTGTGTTTTCTAGGTCACTACAGAGGATGCCAGGGCTGTTACGCACAAAGGTTGCACCACTCCCCCATCACCCCTTAAACGATTCATCACTATACAGAAACAGGCCTAGTTCATACTCTATATACCGCGACAAACTCTAAGGCTCACCGCGATTTCAGAGTATGCTCGAGGTCATTACAAAATTTGCTGTCGAGTACATTGCTCGCATACGTTGCACCACTCCCCCATCACCTTATCAATGTAGGCCGACAGCACGAATATAGTGTCCCATACCACCATAATCGGCTCACGAGTTTGGTTGCTCACTGGTCACTACGAGGAGGCACGTAACCCCAGTGTAGGCCGACAGCTCGACCACGGTGTCCCATACCACCATGCCCGGCTCAAGAGTCTTAGCGGATCGAGGTACCATGGTTAAAAGGGTTTTCACTAGTAAGTTTGGTACCCTAGGTTCAAGCAGTAGCGTCCAAACATGGTGAACATACATAGGACAGATCGGGTTGCCTGACGAGCTCAGCTAGCTCGAGCGCACAACAAGTTAAACGACGTGAAGTGCATAAGCACTTCGCGTGGCCAACCACTATCGCCAACCGAAGTACGACTCAAGTTCGTCGAACACATCTCACGTGGCAAATGAATCACAGCCACAAATTCAATTCTAGTACCGATTGTCTGGACTATAAACATAGCCCCAAACACAATCAATTTCAAATAGTAAAGCAGTAATGGGTCAAGGTTCAAATCATATAATCAATGTTTGATAATATCCGTCTAGTATCTAGAAATTTGCCAGTACATTCGCGCATTCGTTGCTCCACTCCCCATCACCCATGACGGATCGTATTAAACGTAAACATGAATTTAACATATGCATTACATAATTAAAATCATAAAAGCGATTGAGCATGTTATAAAGCACAACACAAGCATGAGTTTGTACATATTCAATTCCTAATCATACAGCTATTCAAGGAAATCATACACATAGTTAAAGGAGTTGAGAATCATATCTCAACACCCTTAAACATTACAATTTACTAACTACTACTCATTCAGACATTTCAACAAACACTTTAAAATACAGGAATCAACATACATGACATATATTGATCACAGAGGTATAAGGCCAAATCCTTTCACTAGGGAGTTACCCCAATCATAACACGCATACACCCATGACGGATAGTCATGGCAAGCAGGAATCCAAGTTCCATATTCATTCAGTCATTTCCACAAACACTTGGGCCACACATTTTAGCATATATAGTGTGTATTGGCCGTGGCGTGATTTAGGGCAAATCCTTTCGTCAAAGGGGTATTGCCAATACAACAATCAATTATCCATGACAATTAGTCATGGCGAGCACGAATGAGAATTCTATACTCATTCAGTCATTTTCACAAACACTTAGAATACACTATTACAACATACATGGTGTACGTTAGCAAAACATGTATTAGGGCTATCCTTTAGCCAAGTGATTATTTTATCCATGTATAATATATTACTACAGCAAATAATCATGATAAATACATCTCTAAAATTTATACGTATACAGTATTTTCTAGAATACGCATTTTCAACATACATAGTGTATACAAACAAACATGTATTACGGCGATTCTCTTCGCCAAAAAAGTAATTTATCCATATATCATATAATCATACGACGCATAATCATGGCAAACACATTTCCAAAATATACATGTATACGGTACTTCTTACAATACCGTATTTCTGCATACACGGTGTATATTATTAAACATGTATTTAGGCGAACCCTTTCGCCAAATGAGTATTTTATCCATACATCATATATCCATACGACAATTAAACATGTCAAACATATTTTCATAAAAAATACGTATACGGTATTTTATACGAATACCTAGAGTATGTGAAATTCCAAATTCTACAATTCTAATCGAAACAGAAAATGAAAAGCACTTTGTACTTGTGCAATTGCATGCAGATCATGAATCTATCATTATCTGACATTGAAAGCGTTGAAAACCACAACCTATACACCTAAAGTCCTCACCTTGTGTCGTAGAATCGTAACGGAGTTGATAGGTTCGCTAAGCTTCCGTATACGGGAGTTTGACAACCTAGAGAACGAAACAGGTTAGCTATTTCATAACCTACAACCTATACAACCCTAAAACAGGTTAGGGTTTCTTACCTAGAAACGACGCCGGAATCGCCGGGAAAGCGAAGAGAATCAGGCGGTGGAGCCCGAATAGCGACAGGGAATAGCAGCAGGGAGTTCCTCCCACATCTCCCACACTTTCTCTCTCTTTTCTCTCTCTCAATCTCAAATTCGTATGGCTGCCATGAGAGAGGGTTTAAAGTCCTTATATAACCTAAAAATTTACCGAAATATACTCCTGTTCAAAGTATACTTAGTTTATAACCAAAGCGGGACTTTTTCAGCTCAACGAAGGACTTCTGGCGGGCCTCCTTGAGCCAAAGGTCGGACTTAAGCTCACTAACGCTGGATCTATATTCTATTAAGTTTTTGTTTCAGTCGGATTTCCAGATCACGCGTGGCGGACCAGTTTCAGTTCAACGGTCAGCGGATCTCGATCGGAGATTCCGAGTACATGTAAATGTGTATGAAATTTCTCCTGATCCGAGGGTGTAATTTGGTCTGATTCTGACGGTCTGGTTGCTTAAAACTGATCCGCAACCGACGAGTCTCAGATTATTATTCAAGATATTTAGTTTTAAAGAAAACAAGTGTTTTTACACTCTCTCGCTCCGGACTCAAGCGAACAGCCGTGGGACATCTGTTGGATTTGATTTCCGAGATGGTTGTCAAGCCCAGCAAGGCGGTCCTAAGTCATTAACCTCGTATTGTTCGGACTCCGGACGTGCGGTCCAGATTAGATACGGAGTTTCAACGTGCTCCCGAGAGCAGTTGGGTAATGAGTTTGATCCTAGATTTTAGGGTAACCTAGCGTCAATGATTCTACAAGTTTTGGGTCTTACAGATCGTATTTAAAGCGATTCAAATGGATTTCATGGCTAATCTAGCTTAGCACTTAGTTACTTTGTCTCATTTCTAAAGGATTTAATCTTAAGTGATTTCTGTCTTAGGTGGTACTTAGTCCTTTACAGTTTGTATATAAAGTGATCCAAGTTATACTACTTGGCTAGTTTAAGATAGTGTCTAGGGTGAAAATTCTTAGAAAAATTAGAAGAACAAGGTGGTGAAGGGTTGGATTTGTGAAGGAAATGGGTTCAGAAGTGATTTTAGACTATGGGATTCAGTTCTGACAAGTTAATGAGGTGATAGGATCGACCCATTGCCTAAGGACGTCTAATCCCAGGTTGGCAAAAATCCGGGGTGTTAACGAGCACCGTTTTGATCCTCGGCCAATGGAGTAGGATCCACCATGCTTTTGCTGTGCCACCCAGATCAAGAGATACAATAGGTAACCTAACTAGATTGGGCTCATAATGTTCTACCCCCCTTAAAATTTCATTTTCACCCTCAAGGCTCAAGATTTGTCCTGCTCCATATATCGGAACAAGGTGTAGTTTATGATCTATCCTTGACATGAAATGGGAAATACATTGGTCTGACTTTCATCGACAATGTGTACTAAGGCATTGATACTTGTGGTTACAGAAATGAGCAAAAGAATGATGGGTATTGTAGTTGATTGCAGGGACAGGTGTGAGTTTGAGGCAAGATGCCTAATTCTACCAAGGAGTTTTGTCACGGTCCAGAATTATCCTATTTAATCATGTCTAGCTTAATAGGCATGCTATCTTTCTACGTTCATAAGCACAATATGTATGCCGACATGGCATGTGATTTAGGACCTAATTCTTAACTGTCTGTTGCTCACTTGGGAAATTCCTTAGGCCTAAAAGGAAATATTTCTATTGGCTATATATTCTTACACTTCTCAAAGACAAAGTTATAAACTTTTGGTTGTAAGTGGTCAAGCCAACACGGAAGGAAAGTTGTGTAGTGGGTCAGAATCGGATACATGGACCTTCTGCCTCGCGAAGACAGAAAATTGTTGTATCAGTTCTTAATCCTAGTTGATCCCGACCTTCTGCTTGATCAGAGCATAGAGTTTATTGGTCACCATCAGGATTGAGAATTCGATTTAAACCGCGAATACCTCGCTTATAGGTAGTGTCTCTGCTCCATGTTCCTGATTGTACTAAGTCCTTGAGAAGGCAATTTTAAGGGTTATGTTGATTTGACCTAACATTTAATCCAAGGGATCTATAAGTTTTCTCTGGGCGTGAATAGGTTCTACGTTAAACAAGCTTCCTAAGAGTTGTTAAAGAAGCCTATGAGTACCAAGGGGATTTAACGAAGGAACGGGGTCTCGCTCCAACCTAATCAAGCCGACTTACGCTAGATGGTTTCTAATACAAGAAATTGGTTATCGCTTAGGGTTAAAGTTGTCTAAGTGGAATTGAGTTGCCCGAACTTGAATTTAATTACGCTTGAGCACTACACACCTGTTTATACTAGCTATGGAGGTCCTAGGGCTCAAATTATTCATTTATTGGGTTTCCTATACTGTCAAGTTTGTCGAAATCTAGGAGCACCGCTCTAGGTCCAAATCCCAAAGGCCTACTTGGCCAGCGATCATAAGTTGTACTAAATGGAACTACATTGCTAATCCGACTTCAGGATTGGCAGTGGCATGGTCGGTAGGAGGGTGGGTGGGGATTAAATTTTATAGGCTTTGGAAAATGAGTCTTGTGTGGGAAGGCGCGAAAATGGCCGTAACCAATTCGAATAGGGCCATAGAAATTCAATGAAAAGTGAAGGGGAGAGAGAGTAAGGGCTGGAGATTTGTTTCTCCACGAGTTTGAGCCTCAACAGATGTTTGTAGAAGCCTCAATGACAGCGTTTAAAGTTGAAAAATGAAAAGGTAGGATGGGTTTGGGAGCTCAGACGTTTTTGAGCTTCAAATGGGGGTGTAGGAGCTCAACCGAGAGAAAATGGAACGGGTAGAGGGTGGTTGGGGATTAAAATTAATGGTATAGGCTTTGGAAAAAGAGCCTTGTGTCGGAGAGTGTGAGATGGGAGTTCCAAATCCCAGCATGATAAATTTCTAAGTGTAATTGAAAGGGAAACTCAGAATATTCTTTTAATTACATACATTTTAAACATGGTGTTGGAGAGACACAAATGACAAGAAATGAAGAAGGAACAAGGGAGAAATGGTATGGGTTTGAAGGTAGGTGTGGCTGTGATCGATGGAAGTGGGTGAATCATGGTTGAAAATAGTAGATTGAAAGATTGGAAGAAGGATTTGAGGGAAAAATCAGAAATAGAAGGGGAGGGCGTTTGGAAGGGAAGATGTGAGAGAGAGGGGTGCTCCAGCCCCCAAAATCCCAAACCCCAGCCAAAACCGCACATGCCACGGGGTAGGGGAGGTCGGGCCGACCAGTCTCAGGCCCGGCCCACCACCAGCCGAGCCACCGGACGGCGGCGCACCGCCCTGACCGCGGTGCCACCGCGGTCCGCCTTGGCCGGAGCCGCGCCGCCGCAGTGAGGCCAAGTTCCCCATGGTCCCAAGGTGCCAATTGCACCCTGGTTCGACCCTGGGTCCCTTTGTATTTAAGTGGGGAGGCCCCCGACTCCGTTTCGAGTCGTTTCGATCAAATCGGATGTATCTGGCAATCCGGAATGAGTTATCTGACGTAAAATATATGAATTTGGGATAGAACGAGCTAATGAAGCCAACCAACCCCGTTACGCCGGGTTGCGCATTCTGGAATTGTAAAAAAAGCCTCCGATTGACAGTCATTTCCCTGTTTTAATTTCGTTTTAGTAAAATAGTAATTTTTGTTTGATTACTCTTCATCCGTTGGGGTTTAGGAGTTGCGCTCATCGTGTAAAGAGCCTGGAATAATTAGGAAGACGGTTTGGTGAAGTCAAATAGGACACTTACTATTTTTGGCTGAAAGCCTTGCGCACTAATAGACATCACAACCTAGGAGTTTTAGTTGTAGTTTATTTCTGATTTCCTTCCCATGACTTGGTATCCCTATTTAAAGGGTTATGAACTCATTTTTTTTCTTTTGACATTCATTAATCAATTTCGAATGTATTAGAATTTATTTCTATTTTCTGCTTTCTTCCTCATGGATTCGAGAAGTCTCCGTGAGGAGTCCAGAGAAGCTCCGAGGATTCGGAATAGTTATCCTCATCACGCCTATCCTATATTCTACCGATTGTCAACGGTTGGGGTGAGGTGGATTGTAATCTAGAATTATCTATAGATGGCCTAGGAATATTTTAAGGTCGACCCGTACGACCAAGGGTTAATACGGACTCGATTTCGGCGTTCGTTTTCAGCGAACTAGCCGTTGGACGGAACGGGTATGTCTAAGACTGTTTCTACATTCCGTCGCTCCCTCCTAAGTCAGAGTGCGTCAGTATGCGTCGTGTGACCATAACCCAGGTCTGGTTTAATCCAAATCATGCTCTGATACCATCTTGTAAAGCCCTGAAAATCGGGGGTCGAGCATAAACTCAACTCCCGAGTTCCAGAACATCACTTATGCAACAAAATGAATGATGATTGAATGTTGACTATATTCGTGCATTGAACATGAGTGAGATTAAGCCAAAACAGTATATCATACTCCAGAGACAGTTAAATTTGCAAGCGGAAGACTATGATAGATAGATAAAATATATAAACTATGATGAGTCTCTAGAGTGTGATAACATTACCAGGTTAAATAATTACAAGGACAGTTCTAAAATATACCTAATGTGATGATGTGTAATGTCTCCTATCCCAAATACCATAGCCCCGTCAGTACAATACCAGGTCTTCATAGACCTGTCAGAGAGATACAGATAGGAGAACTCCTCCTCATCACCATAGAAGTAGTCCGGCTCTGCTTCACAAGCATCGCCATCACCTGAAACTCAACAAATCTGTTTGGTGTGTACAACACCGTCCCGTAACGTGGGAGTGAGTAGCTAACTCAGTGGAACAATAAGGCATAAGTTATCATGTTATCAATACAGTCAAGCAGTAATGATAAAGCAGTAAATCAAACACTCCTAGTTACTCTGATTAATGCAAGTATGAATGTAGGTATGATGGATGCCCTCACCGACATACTCCCTCACGCGACACCATCTCACGTTCGCGGCATGCTTACATCCCACAGTGCTCCACATCTTCCAGGCACATGCGATGCATGATGAGCATGATTACCGCATTTCTAATTAGTCCATTTCAAACAGCAGGATTGGGAAACTAAGGTACCTCCCCTGTATCATTCCCAAACATGATCCATTCTAGGGTCGTCAGTCCTAGTTAATATCAGACGATGGTGTGTTTTCTAGGTCACTACAGAGGATGCCAGGGCTGTTACGCACAAAGGTTGCACCACTCCCCCATCACCCCTTAAACGATTCATCACTATACAGAAACAGGCCTAGTTCATACTCTATATACCGCGACAAACTCTAAGGCTCACCGCGATTTCAGAGTATGCTCGAGGTCACTACAAAGGGCTGCCAGGGCTGTTGCTCGTATACGTTGCACCACTCCCCCATCACCTTATCAATGTAGGCCGACAGCAGAATATAGTGTCCCATACCACCATAATCGGCTCACGAGTTTGGTTGCTCACTGGTCACTACGGGGAGGCACGTAGCCCCAGCGTAGGCCGACAGCTTGACCACGGTGTCCCATACCACCATGCCCGGCTCATGAGTCTTAGCGGATCGAGGAACCATGGTTAAAAGGGTTTTCACTGGTAAGTTTGGTACCCTAGGTTCAAGCAGTAGCGTCCAAACATGGTGAACATACATAGGACAGATCGGGTTGCCTGACGAGCTTAGCTAGCTCGAGCGCACAACAAGTTAAACGACGTGAAGTGCATAAGCACTTCGCGTGGCCAACCACTATCGCCAACCGAAGTACGACTCGAGTTCGTCGAACACATCTCACGTGGTAAATGAATCACAGCCACAAATTCAATTCTAGTACCGATTGTCTGGACTATAAACATAGCCCCAAACACAATCAATTTCAAATAGTAAAGCAGTAATGGGTCAAGGTTCAAATCATACAATCAAAGTTTGATAATATCCGTCTAGGGCTGCCAGGGCTGTTGCACGCATTCGTTGCTCCACTCCCCCATCACCCATGACGGATCGTACAACGTAAACATGAATTTAACATATGCATTACATAATTAAAATCATAAAAGCAGTTGAGCATGTTATAAAGCACAATACAAGCATGAGTTTGTACATATTCAATTCCTAATCATACAGCTATTCAAGGAAATCATACACATAGTTAAAGGAGTTGAGAATCATATCTCAACACCCTTAAACATTACAATTTACTAACTACTACTCATTCAGACATTTCAACAAACACTTTAAAATACAGGAATCAACATACATGACATATGTTGATCACAGAGGTATAAGGCCAAATCCTTTCACTAGGGAGTTACCCCAATCATAACACGCATACACCCATGACGGATAGTCATGGCAAGCAGGAATCCAGTTCCATATTCATTCAGTCATTTCCACAAACACTTGGGCCACACATTTTAGCATATATAGTGTGTATTGGCCGTGGCGTGATTTAGGGCAAATCCTTTCGTCAAAGGGGTATTGCCAATACAACAATCAATTATCCATGACAATTAGTCATGGCGAGCACGAATGAGAATTCTATACTCATTCAGTCATTTTCACAAACACTTAGAATACACTATTACAACATACATGGTGTATGTTAGCAAAACATGTATTAGGGCTATCCTTTAGCCAAGTGATTATTTTATCCATGTATAATATATTACTACAACAAATAATCATGATAAATACATCTCTAAAATTTATACGTATACAGTATTTTCTAGAATACGCATTTTCAATATACATAGTGTATACAAACAAACATGTATTACGGTGATTCTCTTCGCCAAAAAAGTAATTTATCCATATATCATATAATCATACGACGCATAATCATGGTAAACACATTTCTAAAATATACATGTATACGGTACTTCTTACAATACCGTATTTCTGCATACATGGTGTATATTATTAAACATGTATTTAGGCGAACCCTTTCGCCAAATGAGTATTTTATCCATACATCATATATCCATACGACAATTAAACATGTCAAACACATTTCCATAAAAAATACATATACGGTATTTTATACGAATACCTAGAGTATGTGAAATTCCAAATTCTACAATTCTAATCGAAACAGAAAACGGAAAGCACTTTGTACATGTGCAATTGCATGCAGATCATGAATCTATCATTATCTGACATTGAAAGCGTTGAAAACCGCAACCTATACACCTAAAGTCCTCACCTTGTGTCGTAGAATCGTAACGGAGTTGATAGGTTCGCTAAGCTTCCGTATACGGGAGTTTGGCAACCTAGAGAACGAAACAGGTTAGCTATTTCATAACCTACAACCTATACAACTCTAAAACAGGTTAGGGTTAGGGTTTCTTACCTAGAAACGACGCCGGAATCGCCGGGAAAGCGAAGAGAATCAGGCGGTGGAGCTCGAATAGCGACAGGGAACAGCAGCAGCGAGTTCCTCCCACATCTCCTACACTTTCTCTCTCTTTTCTCTCTCTCAATCTCAAATTCGTATGGCTGCCATGAGAGAGGGTTTAAGGTCCTTATATAACCTAAAAATTTATCGAAATAGACTCCTGTTCAAAGTATACTTAGTTTATAACCAAAGCGGGACTTTTTCAGCTCAACGAAGGACTTCTGGCGGGCCTCCTTGAGCCAAAGGTCGGACTTAAGCTCACTAATGCTGGATCTACATTCTATTAAGTTTTTGTTTCAGTCGGATTTCCAGATCACGCGTGGCGGACCAGTTTCAGTTCAACGGTCAGCGGATCTCGATCGGAGATTCCGGGTACACGTAAATGTGTATGAAATTTCTCCTGATCCGAGGGTGTAATTTGGTCTGATTCTGACGGTCTGGTTGCTTAAAACTGATCCGCAACCGACGAGTCTCATATTACTATTCAAGATATTTAGTTTTAAAGAAAATAAGTGTTTCACACTCTCTCGCTCCGGACTCAAGCGAACAGCCATGGGACATCGGCTGGATTTGATTTCTGAGATGGATGTCAAGCCCAGCGAGGCGGTCCTAAGTCCTTAACCTCGTATTGTTCGGACTCCCGACGTGCGGTCCAGATCAGATACAGAGTTTCAACGTGCTCCCGAGAGCAGTTGGGTAATGAGTTTGATCCTAGATTTTAGGGTAACCTAGCGTCAATGATTCTACAAGTTTTGGGTCTTGCAGATCGTATTTAAACCGATTCAAATGGATTTCATGGCTAATCTAGCTTAGCACTTAGTTACTTTGTCTCATTTCTAAACGATTTAATCTTAAGTGATTTCTGTCTGAGGTGGTACTTAGTCCTTTACAGTTTGTATATAAAGTGATCCGAGTTATACTACTTGGCTAGTTTAAGATAGTGTCTAGGGTGAAAGTTCTTAGAAAAATTGGAAGAACAAGGTGGTGAAGGGTTGGATTTGTGAAGGAAATGGGTTCAGAAGTGATTTTAGACTATGGGATTCAGTTTTGACAAGTTAATGAGGTGTTAGGATCGACCCATTGCCTAAGGACGTCTAATCCCAGGTTGGCAAAAATCCGGGGTGTTACAAATTATATTAGTGGATATATGATGATGATCTTGCCTTTGTGAATTGGGTAATCTTGTGGTTATGCTTATTACGAGTTAAATGTACAAAAAAAAATCTTCCTTGTAGCATCACAGGATCAGAGTCTGACGTATGGACGCTAGGAACCAAAAATGGGGTACTACGGAGGCTGTTGGCACCGGAGTTGGCGAACGGGATTCCTGTGAATCCGATCTCCGGGTTTGGGGTGTGACAACCATGACAACAGGGCCCTCTCATTCGACAACCACCTGCATCGTTCCAATCGTCTATCAGTGAAGGTTGCTTTTCAGATCCTTATTATCTGTAACTTACATTTTGTATTTCGTCGATTGTACTAAATCAATATGAATTAAATCAAAATTATTTTTTGTTGTTTAGAATTGTCTCTTCTATGACTTGTATTATCGCCAAACCAATATATCGTTTAATCCTTGAGATGTTACCAAACAACCATTATCAGGCCTGCTCAACATTGTTGTTTAAAATTGTCTCTTCTATGACTTGTATTATCGCCAAACCAATATATCGTTTAATCCTTGAGATGTTACCAAATAACCATTATCGGGCCTGCTTAACAAATTTCTTCATAAATGAATATCATAACCAAATAACATGATCGACTTTTGATCCGGTTTTCTCGGATCTTTACTTCCATCTCTAGATGTGATCGCTAAATTCAACTTCCTTTTGAAATTCAAACAATGGTTGGGTTATGCGTAAGTTATCAAATCATGGAGAAGGAATAACTACTCCCACCATGTTTATGCTCCTGTAACTGTTAGTAGTAGATTTGTGACTTCCCATGGCTAATCTACCCTCTAAGCTTACAAATATTTGCATTCTGATAACTGCTAGTGGCACACAAAATCCTAACCCATTACCTAAGTGTTATAATGTCTCCTACTCTAAGAAATCATCATACCATTAGCAATTGAGCTTAAGATGAGGCTTTTATGTTTTCTCCTTACACTTAGGCCAACACTCTGCTAACCATGTTGCTGGCTTTTGACATGGAAGATCTGAGAAATCATATGGATATAATATACTTATGTTAATCTATGACCTAAATGGTTCTTCTGCTACTGATCTTATTTTACAGAATATCTTACAAGCTCTAGAGTCAGATTACAATATGTTTCAAGAGTATGAGTACGATCACCACGAATATGATCACTTAGAATGCTTGATGAAAATGATTATACTATGCATAAGGCAAATCTTATGTCGATAAAATATGAACAAGCTTGTACTTAAGCCCTTATTTGACATCATCAATATCGACTCACCAAAAGTCAATTAAAAGTTTGATGGCATGAATGGGATGAATTTGATAAGGACATTCGCTCAGAAGGAGTATCTTTTTCTGCTTTGGATGTTGTCAACTGTCACGCCCCAAATTCGGGAACTAGACTCACAAAATTTCTGGTTGTCGAATCTGGTGCCGACAGCCTCCGTAGTACCCCATTATCGGCTCCCAGCTCCCATGCGCCAGGTTCCGATCCTGGGATCCTACAAGGAGGATTTTCATGGTGATTTTTTTTTTGTAAAGGAGCATAACCACAAGTGTACCCAAGTCACAAAACATCATCACCATATATCCACTAATATAATATTTGAATACAATGCTGAAAGAAAAAAAATTGATATAACAAAACCCCAAAAGATCGGGCACATGCTTTTGCTTCAATGCTGCTACGGTCTAGCATAACATGCACATAACGAACATGCATAAGCTTACTACGAAGCTTAGAGAGTGCGCGTGTGTGTTCACAATGCATGTGCCAAGCATACAAATGTCAGAGTAAGCAGAAAGATGGAGACCAAACTGTTAAGTCCATAAATGCCATCAGCCCTAGCCAAGCTATGCGATGTAAAGATATAGTAGGCCAAATGTCATATGCCGAGGATGCAATGCAATATACATATCCTGACAAGTCCATAAATACCATCAGCCTTATCCAGGCTATGCGATGCAAAGATATAGTACGTCAAATGTCATATGCTGAGGGTGCAATGCAATATGTAAATCTTAACAAGTTCATAAATATCATCAGCCTTATCCAGGATATGCGATGTAAAGACATAGTAGGCCAAATGTCATATGCTGAGGATGCAATGCAATATGCAAATCCCGACAAGTTCATAAATACCATCAGCCTTATCCAGGTTATGTGATGCAAAGACATAGTAGGCCAAATGTCATATGCTGAGGATGCAATGTAATATGTAAATCCTGACAAGTCCATAAATACCATCAGCCTTATCCAGGTTATGCGATGCAAAGACATAGTAGGCCAAATGTCATATGTTGAAGATGCAATGCAATATGTAAATCCTGAAAAGTCCATAAATACCATCAGCCTTATCCAGGCTATGCGATGCAAAGACATAGTAGGCCAAATGTCATATGCTGAGGGTTCAATGTAATATGTAAATCCTGACAAGTCCATAAATACCATCAGTCTTATCCAGGCTATGCGATGTAAAAGGCATGACAAAGCTGGTGTATATAGCCGGGATGATAGTACGTGGTATCGCAAGCTGTGGGGTTCATCATAAGAGACTTCTATCCAAACTAGTCTCATACCTGATTTGGATAGCTAGACTCAATATGGTAAACTCCTAATCTCAGGTTAGTCGGGTACCTAACCGAAATCATGGCCGTTGCGAAGGTGCACATAAGGATTTAGTTGCTCACCACCAGCCCGGATGGATAGTGAATGAATGAATGAATGAGTCAAATGTTGAACATGCAACTCCTACTCAGTAAGTCCACATTTCAGTACAATTATCATCACTGGAATCATCACCGGGGTCTAGTACACTCCACACTGGCTTCCGCCCCATCACGCGCATGCCCAGGTGAGTGGAAGAGACCTCACTATCTGCCTTGCCAATGGTATGCCAATGCCCACCCGACTCATTAATAGTCGACCCATTTACTAGCTGATCAAACTCAACCTATCTTATAGCCCTTTACCCTTGGGTGAATAAGCTCACACCCCTTTCCAACCGACCACGACACAATGGGAGATGCGACCTACTTGAGATGCAAGTCTACCGTGGGCAAGAGGATGCTGGATTGCCTCAATGGACGGTGCACAAACTAGAAGTGGAAGAGATATTGGCTGATTGCGCTTTCCTTATATGAATCCCTTCGCAATTGGCTAAATTAGAATTTATCTCCTGTCTTGTATTTTCTGTCTCTTTTGTTTGCACATATATTCTTCTCTATAATGTACAAAGCTATCCTTTGCCTTTTTGTATTTAATTTCTGTCGAGGTCAAAATCTGGACCACCCTCCACTCAATGCGGTGAACCTTCGACGAGCCCTAACCCTGCATAAAAGAGTAAGTAAAGGAGACCCTGGCTAAGCCGGGAGACCCTTCGATGCCTAAGTCAGGCTAGGGAATTTGGGTCTAAGTTAAAGGTAGAGAGAGGGTGTGAGATCTTGCGTACCTGTAGCAATGGGATCCCTTGGTATTTATACTTGTCGGTTGGATGATCCACGTCCGTTAATCTCGGCATGATTCACTCAATCAACGAGATATTATGATCGTGGAGATATTGTCCGTAATCTTTAGATCGTGCGAAGTATCGTGCCTTAATGGCGCATATCCTTGGGCGAGATTGTTGGTCACGTCCGCATCTAGGTCGATCTCCAAATTTGGCATACGAAGTACCATCACACGGGCTCGGCCTCAGCCTTAGTATACGGCACATCCGTGCCCAGACTCGACCTCGCCCTTGGTGTACAACATATCCATGCCCTGACTCAACCACGTCCTCATCGTACGGAGTATTCATACTCTAACTCGGCCTCGGATCATACAGTCATGAGGCCGAGTACTAGTAGTCGGAGTCGATCGATAGACCACCGAAGTCGGAGTTCGCTGATTAAAGTTGAGAATGAAGAAAAGGACTGTAACGCCCTGAATTTCGAGGGTTGAGCAGAGCTCTACTCCCAAGATTCAGCATATCACTTATGCAACATGGATAATGATGTTTAGATGTCGTCCATATTAATGCATTAAACATGAGTGAGATTATACTAAAGCAACATATCATACTCCAGAGATAAGCATACAGAAGTCTGAAGGTTATGTATTAAAATAAGTAAGCAATTCACAACTTCCAGAGTATGATGGTGTAACAGGGTTTAATATATACAAAATTTATTTCAAAATAGACAAAATGGAAAAATGTAAGATGTCCAACTAAACAAGTATCCCAGCATCCCATCGTCCCGACGAGTCAGCTCAAGGTCTACGTGGACCCGCCAGAAAGCTGACAGTAAGAGAACTCCTCCTCCTTGTCCATGAAATCCTGCTCCATCGCGTAAACCTCATCATCATCTACATCTAAACTAGTGTCTAGTTGGTGTTTTAAAACACCATCCCAGAGTCGGAGTGAGTGATCAACTCAGTGGTACTATAAGGCAAAGGTTAATACATTATCAATTCAATCAAACTGTAATGATAAAGCAGCATAACAATCACTTCCTATCTACTCTTGTTAATGTGGGAATGAAGTGCAAGTAATGATGCATGCCCTCACATCAAAAGCTCCCTCAGCAAGCGATGCCGACACATATCGCATATGAAAACACTACCTCCTGTGCGACTTCCACGCCTTTAAAGCATGTCCTAACTAATGCGGTGCTATGCATGGTCATGTTAGCCTAGTAATTAATTAAGTTTATTCATACAGAAGATTTGAGAAGCTAGGGTACCTCCCTTTATATCATTGACCCAAACTGAAGGATCCATCTAGGTTTGTCACTCCTAGTCAAGTACATACGATAGGTAAGTTGTGGGGTCATCACTCCCGATTAAAAGTAGTGGATAAGCAAGTTCATAATTTTATGCTCGCGGACGGTAAGGGGTGGCTAATCACCTCGGCGTAGGCCGACAGCTCAAACACGGTATCCCATACCACCATGCTCGGCTCATGAGTCTGAGTTTTCTCACTGGTCACTACGGGGTGGCTGATCACCTTAGCGTAGGCCGACAGCTCGAACACGGTGTCCCATACCACCATGCTCGGCTCATGAGTCTTGCTGGATTGAAGTACTATAGTTAAGGCGGGCCTTTACATCGGAAGGGGGTACCTTAGATTCAGGCAGTAGTGTCCGTACATGGTAAACACACAATAGGCCAATCAGTTTATTAGACAAGTTCAATTGATACGAGCATACATCGACTTAATTGACATGGAGTGCATAAGCACCCCTCGTGGCCTATTCATTGTCGATATTTGTCGTGTGACCTGGATTCGTCGAATATATCTGAGGTGGCGAAATTAATTCGACCACCTGAATGGGGACTGTTACCGATTGCCTGGACTACAGCATAGCCCCCATTCTACTCAGATGTAATAAGTAAACACATGTAACAATAATATCAGCATTTGACAATTAGTCCAAACAAATCTCTCATTTGAGCATTTCATCAAACACATTGAACATGTCACCTACACTTGCACTTTATCCATAAATTGCATAGTGACAAATATGATTACATGGAAGAAACTATACATATGATTAAGTTAATTAAGAATCCTATCTTAATACACTGAATAAATACACTTCATCAACATTTTCTCATTCAGACATTTTATCAAACACCTAAGTTACACTTTACCAAATACATTGACTAGATTAGTTACGACATATATTATGACAATTCCTTACACAAGGAGATCATCATGCATATGACAAATATGAATCCTAGATTAGTAATCATGGCAAGCACATATCACATTTACATTTCATTCAAACATTTCAACAAACACATAGGATGCATATTTTGTTCTACATAGTTCATACATGTATATTACATCGAAAACGGCGTAACTAAGATCATACGACAGCAAACAAGTCAGACATAAATCATTAGCTGGCATTAAAAGCATTGAAAACCATAACCTAAATGTTTATAGTTCGTACCTTTCGTCGGATTTCTTGATTCAGACGCGGTTCGAATTCTACGTTCCTGAAAATGGAACGTCGAGCACCTAAGCAATGAAATAGGTTAGCTATTTCATTGATTACTCTATTTGAATCCCTAAATCAAGGTTAGGGTTAGGATTTCTTACCCAAATCATAACCGAAACAAATCGGTTAGCTAAATAGAAAGGCGATTCAGTGTGTGTAGTTGTGGGAGAGAAACACTGTAACAGTCTCCCAGACTTTCTCTTCTCTCCTCACTCTTTTCTCTTCTTTTCTCTCTTCTCTCTCCTAGGGTTTGGAACAAATTCGTATGGAATAGAAATGGGGTGGTTTAAGGGCTTTATATAGGCCTAGAACTGATGTAAATGGCTCCGGGGCCATGATATACTTAATTTATAACTAAAGGGTGCTTGTTTCTGATGAACGGGGCTCATAGGGAGGTCTATTGCTCACCTACGCCACAGGGTAAGTTCCCTGACAATGGATCTATGTAGGATGTGATTTCGATGTGATTGGGTAGGCCGATTGGCCGTGGAGGACCCGCGTCAGATCAACGGTCATGCTTACTCGATCGGGGCCATAAGTATACAGATTCGTGCGGTGAAATTTCCCTTATCCATGGGTGAAGTTTGGTCAGAAACTGACGGTCTGAAATCTTCAATTTCGCACGTAAGCGAATGACCCAATTCACTTAAGTTTCAGTACATTTTCTAAAGATATTCGCGTTTCTCATACACTTCGTTCAGGGCTCAAGTTGTGCGTTTCTGGACACAGTCTGGGCTCGATTCCCATGATGGTTGTCAAACCCAGTAGGACGGATATAACCCTATAATTTCGCGGTCATCGGAGTTTCGACGTGTGGTCCAGGTCCGATATGGAGTTTCAATGTATTCCCGAGAGCGACAGGCTCATGAGATTTCTCCTAGGTTTTCAAGTAGTGTTGAGTTAGCGATTTTGATGGTTTTGGGTCTTGCCATTTGTGTAAATGGTGGTTCGGGCTAAATCCACCGATTAATTTAGTTTAGTCTTAATTAATTTTTGCCTAAATTTCTACAGAATACGGTTCTTAGGGATTTCTGCCTGAGGTGGTACTCGGGTGTTTGTACAAGTTTTTTCGAGACGTTATAAGGACTCGGCTTAACCATTCTCCTTCAGATGAGTACGAGGACTCGGGTCGGCCAATCAGGATTGTAGTCCCGAGTCGTGACTTAGGAGTTGGCCTTAACATTGTATCCTCCTTCTGAGGCCTCGTTATCTAATTCGCGTAGCTCAGGCTGACCCCGATTATCCTTGTATAGATTTTTCTATAACAGAAGTCCCCTACTCTCTTGGTCCGAGTCCAGATTTGGAGAGTAAATGCTTGGGAAAATGAGTCAACGTCTCCTCTCCCTTGCTCATGATGGCAATTGGGATGATCGGGGCATAATTAATGTGATTCGCACACCTCAAATCTTGCGTGCTATGCCGCGGTTGTAACCCTTCGGTTTCTATCCTCTTGGCGAGGGACGCGTGGTGACGGTTACGATTCGCAGACGACGAAGCGAGGGAAACAACACCATGCATTTGCCGGGAGGGGGGGAGGAGGCGCTTGCATCATTAATGACATTAAATGCTGAGAAGACCCCGACCTCGAAGCATGGGTTCGGACTTATAGCACTCTTCCACATGTCCCTTGAAGCCAATGCTGAGTTGCATCGAATTCTGGAATGGTCGCTTGCAATGATGGCACCGAGTAATGAGGCAGTTACATAAACCTCTCTCACCCTCGCTCTCATACTTCTCACTTTCTCATTTTCTCTATTCCTTCCTTCCGAATCATCTTCTGCCGAAAATCGCCCTTCGCCGGAAATCGCCTTCTGCCGGAAATAGTATTTTTATTGTTGGATAAAGGATTCCCGATCATTGGAGAAGGGATTCAGCTCAGCGAAAGATGTCGAAGTTAGGAAAACTTATGCTGGAGGAAATTGCCTATAACGCTGTGAGTCCTCCAACACTTAAACGTCTTTTTCCTTCATGTCGAGCAACTTTGATGAAATGGTTGAGGTCCAAGGAACTGGTTCGGAGTCTGAACTAGCGACTACAACCTTGGGACCCGGAGAGTCTGAAGGCCCTCTCGAGGCCGTACCCCTTTACACTCCAGCCTCGGCCCAAGGAATCACAAGTTAGAGGGCCCTTAGAGATCCCACGGGGCGGTCGAAGGAGGGCCCTAAGGGAAGTAGGTCGAAGCCGTTAGTCCATGGGGGATCGATTCTGGTCAAGTCCCAGAAGGTCCAACTCTACGAAGACTATCAAATCCCTGACTCGATTCACATCCGAGCCCCTGCCCCCATAGACCATGCGGGATCTCTAACCGAGGGGGAGATTGTTATCTTCGTCTGCGCCCTCCAATGCGGGCTCCAATTCCCCATCCATCCTTTCTTACGCGAACTGACAGCGCAGATGAAACTTGCGCCGGGGCAGCTAGTCCCGAACTCTTGGAGGATCCTTGCCTCCACTTTTGTTCTCTGGCATCGGGTGAGAAACCAGAGGCCGACACCAGATGAGTTTCTTTTTTTTTGTATATGGTCAAATTCGATAACACGGATAAGACCTGGTGGTATTTCTCGGCTAGGCCTCCATGCCTCCCGGGTCTGGTAACTTAACTCCCTTCTTCTAACAAGGACTAGAAGGGAAAGTGGCTCTGGGCCTCCAGAGAATGGGAAGCCCCTGCCTTTGAATTGGATAGACTACGGGTCCGAGTCCCAACCAGATTTGCTAATCCAGGTCGGACATTTCTTTTTGTCGCACTGCTTGCTCAATTCATCCCTCTATGCTTACACTCAGTCTTTGCTTATATTTGCAGTCCAGCCGAAGGGCTTTCCTCTAAAAGCGACAGGTTGACCGAGTCCGAGTACTTCCCACAGACCAGCGTACCTGGTTTGACCTCATCAGTTAGGAGAATTTGGTATCGTCTGGCTTTTGTGGAATATAGCCCACCCTCTTTGCTCTAGGTAAGCAAGGTATGAATCTCAAGAAGTTAATTTGTTGAAGTTTAGCTATCCAGTAACTCTTTTCTTGAACTAATTCCTTATTTTAAGCAGGAATGGAGATAGGAGGTTCAAAAAGGAAGAGATCACCGCCCTCCGATGGACATTGTCCTTTCCTCCAAGCCGAGGACGAAAGTGACGCCGAAGAAGAGGAAGACTTCTGAGGCCGACTCTTTTTCAGCTGTAGCCAGGACCTTAGCCGAAGCCGTACCCTTCGTGGCCCCAGCCAAAGCCATGCCTACCGGAGTCCCCTCTGAGGCTGTCCCTACCATTGTTCCGACCCTTGCTCCTGAAGCGCGAACTCCTGAGGCCCCTGTCAAAATCGAGCCTATCACCATCTCGTAGCCTTCTGTAGAGGAGCAAGTCCCCAAGGCTTCGCCTTCCGCGGTTTCAGGTCTTTCTGGGGAAGGGAGAGAGGTAGTGGGGGAGACCCCCGGTACGGTTGCCCCTGCATGACCTGCGGCCCCCCACGCTACCGCCGAGGCCGAGCACTTAGTCGGCCAAACCGACGCTCCTGCTCTTCTTGGGTATGCCACCACACCCGAGGTTGCTGCCCAAGCTTCTACTGCCAGTGGGGTCGGAGGAACTTCTGAGCCTACTCTAGGAATTCTGCCTCTTAGTTATCACATGGCATTGCTGAACCCATGGGCGGCTAAGCACGTCCCAGAGTCGAAGATAGCCAAAATGCTCTCCCGGTGCCACATCAGCTTCATAAATGATAACGCAACGGTCTGTTACCAGTCGCTGCCAATGATTGTGGAGGTGAAGGAGAGGTTGAAGGAGATGGAAGACTCGAAGCAGAGCAACCCAAGTTTGTGGTCGAGAAGGTAGAACAAGAAGCATAGTGGTCTAAGTTTGTGGTGAAGAAGGCAGAACAAGAGGCATGACGGGTCGAGCTCAAGAAAAAGTTGGAGGCCTCAGCTGAGGAACAAGAGGAGTTGAGGAGGGTTGCTATGGAGGGTCATGCAAGGGAGCTTGCACTCCAGGGCAAGGTCAATCAACTCCAAGCTCGCTTGGACATTGCCGACCTTGAAGTTAAGCGTTTGCGTAAGGCCAAGTCATACCTGGAGTTCAGGATCATGGAAGCCGAGTCGTGGCTCAAGGACGCAAAGGGCAGACTTGAGACAGAGCAATGGATGGTTGTGGACCAGTTGGCCCTGTAGTGGATTGTCCTTGAGGTTACGACATCTACAGACCGGGCGACATTATGGGATGAGCTCAAAGCTCGAGTGGCCTCGCAGGCTGTCGCAGCCATGGTCAAATACAAGGATTCAGCTGAGAGGACCAAGGAGCTAAACAAATTATACTACTTCGGCTATGATACTGGCTTCGATGCTTGCCTGGCCGAGGTCTGAAGGCTTCATCCGACCCTCGACCTTGACGCTCTCGTGACAGACAATGCCGAGCATGGCAAACCGGTTGTGGCAAGCGAGCCTGAGAATACCCCTCCCGTCACCGAACCCACCCTCGACCCTCAGCCCCTTAGCTTGGTAACTGGTCCCTCTACTCGGAGGGAATGAAACTTATTTGTTTTTTTATATGATGTAGATGGATGATTTTTTATGGTAATTTTTTGAATGAATGGTATGTTCATTAGGAGATGGCACGTTCGCATGCGTTGATTGTCGTGATGGTTCTTTAAAGTTAGTAATTAACGACCAACCCCTTAAAAGGCCAACCCCCCGCCACGAATAGCATGCTTCTTGGTCGTTTTCGTAGATTTGTCATTACGTGATGAGCCGACCCCTTTCACAGGGAATCGGGAGGTCTCCAGGCTTTTCCCTTACGTACGAGGGATCCCTTTGTAGATTTTCATGGGTTTAACATTTCGAACCCTTCTTTAAGGGATCGGTCTGTTAAGTTAACCTCTGCTTTAAGAGATCACTTTTTTCGTTTGTAGATTTTACAAGTAGACGATGTAAAAAAAGAGAAACTTTTATTAGAAGCCTTATGTAACACCCCGGATTTTTGCCAACCTGGAATTAGACGTCCTTAGGCGATGGGTCGATTCTAACACCTTATTAACTTGTCAGAACTGAATCCCGCAGTCTAAAATCGCTCCTTAACCCATTTCCTTCACAAATCCAACCCTTCACTACTTTGTTCTTTCAATTTTTCAAAGCACTTTCACCATAGACACTATCTTAAACTAGCGAAGTAGTATAACTTGGATCACTTTAGATACAAACTACAAAGGACTAAGTACCACCTCAGACAGAAATCACGTAGGACTAAATCCTTTAGAAATGAGACAAAGTAACTAAGTGCGAAACCAGGTTAGCTACGAAATCTGTTTGAATCGCTTTAAATACGATCTGTAAGACCCAGAACTTGTAGAATCATTGGCGCTAGGTTACCCTAAAACTTAGGATCAATCTCATTACCCGGTTGCTCACGGGAGTATCTCGAAACTCCGTATCAGATCTGGACCGCACATCGGAAGTCCGAATAACTCGAAGTTAAGAAATTAGGACCGCCTCGTTGGGCTTGACAACCATCTCGGAAATCAAGTCCAGACAATGTCCCACGGCCATTCGATTCCGTCCGGAGCGAGAGAGTGTGAAAACCACTATTTCCTTTACAAAATAAATATCTTGAATAGTAATCTGGCACCATTTGTTTGCGGATCAGTATTAAGCAACCAGACCGTCAGAATCAGACCAAATTACACCCTCGGATCAGGAGAAATTTCATACACATTTACATGTACTCGGAATCTCCGATCGAGATCCGCTGACCGTTGAACTGAAACTGGTCCACCACGCGTGATCTGGAATCCCGACCGAAATGAAAACTTAATAGAACGTAGATCCAGCGTTAGTAAGCTTAAGTCCGACCTTTGGCTCAAGGAGGCCCACCAGAGTCCTTCGTTAAGCTGAAAAAGTCCCGCTTTGGCTATAACCTAGGTGAACCTTGTCCAGAAGTCTATTTTGGTGAAGTTTTAGACTATATAAGGACCTTAAACCCTCTCCCATTTCAGCCATACGAATTTGGATTTGAGAGAGAGAAAAGAGAGAGAAAGTGAGGGAGATGTGGGAGGAACTCCCTGCTGCTGTTCCCTGCCGCTATTTGGGCTCCACCGCCTGATTCTTATCGCTTTCCTACGATTTCAAGGCCGTTTCTAGGTAAGAAACCCTAACCCTAACCTGTTTTAGGGTTGTATAGGTTGTAGGTTATGAAATAGCTAACCTGTTTCGTTCTCTAGGTTGCCAAACTCCCGTATACGGAAGCTTAGCGAACCTATCGACTCCGTTACGATTCTACGACAAAAGGTGAGGACTTTAGGTGTATAGGTTACAGTTTTCAACATTTTCAATGTCAGATAATGATAGATTCATGATCTGCATGCAATTGCACATGTACAAAGTGCTTTCCATTTTCTGTTTCGATTAAAATTGTAGAATTTGGAATTTCACATACTCTAGGTATTCGTATAAAATACCATATACGTATTTTTTATGGAAATGTGTTTGACATGTTTATTTGTTGTATGGATATATGACGTATGGATAGAATACTTATTTGGCGAAAGGATTCACCTAAATACATGTTTACTAATAAACACTATGTATGTAGAAATACGGTATTGTAAGAAGTACCGTATACATGTATATTTTGGAGATGTATTTAACATGATTATTTGTTGTAGTAATATATTATACATGGATAAAATACTCGCTTGGCTAAAGGATAGCCCTAATACATGTTTTGCTAACATACACCATGCATGTTGTAATAGTGTATTCTAAGTGTTTGTGAAAAATGACTGAATGAGTATAGAATTCTCATTCGTGCTCGCCATGACTAATTGTCATGGATTCATGATTGTTGTATTGGCGATACCCCTTTGACGAAAGGATTTGCCCTGAATCACGCCATGGCCAATATACACTATATATGCTAAAAATGTGTGGCCCAAGTGTTCGTGGAAATGACTGAATGAATATGGAACTTGGATTCCTGCTTGCCATGACTATCCGTCGTGGGTGTACACGTGTTATGATTGGGGCAACTCCCTAGTGAAAGGATTTGGCCTAATGCCTATGTGATCGACATATGTCATGTATGTTGATGTATGTTTGTTTAAGTGTTTCTTGAAATGTCTGAATGAGTAGTAGTTAGCAAATTGTAATGTATAAGGGTGTTGAGATATGATTATCAACCTCTTTTAATTATGTGTATGATCTCCTTAGATAGTTGTGTGATTAGGAATTGAACATGTACAAATTCATGCTTGTGTTGTGCTTCATAACATGCTCAACTGCTTTATGATTTTAACTATGTAATGCATATGTTTAAATTTATATTTACGTTGTATAATCCGTCATGGGTGATGGGGGAGTGGAGCAACGAGTGCGTGCAACAGCCCTGGAAGCCCTAAACGGATAATACCAGACCTTGATTGTATGTGTTGAATCTTGATCCACTACTACTTTATTTATCTACACTTGATTGTGTTTGGGGCTATGATTATAGTCCAGACAATCGGTACCAGAATTGGATTCGTGGCTATGATCCATTTGCCACGTGAGATGTGTTCGACGAACCCGAGTCGTACTGCGGTTGACGATAGTGGTTGGCCACACGAAGTACTTATGCGCTTCATATCGTTCAACTTGTTGTGCGCTCGAGCTAGCCGAGCTCGTCAAGCAACCCGATCTGTCTTATGTATGTTCACCATGTTTGGACGCTACCGCTTGAACCTAGGGTACCAAACTTACCAGTGAAATCCCGTTAACCATGGTACCTCGATCCGCTAAGACTCATGAGCCGGGCATGGTGGTATGGGACACCGTGGTCGAGCTATCGGCCTACGCTGGGGCCATGTGCCTCCTCGTAGTGACCATTGAGCAACCCAAACTCGTGAGCCGAATACGGTGGTATGGGACACTGTATTCGAGCTGTCGATACTTATGGCGAGAGCCGAGTACGGTGAGACCTGTACTCGTGCTGATCGGCGACGAGTCCTCTGTAGTATCTTCGAGTATACTCCAAGGTCTGTGATTGGCGACGAGTCTTTCACAGCAACTAGAGTATGAGTTGAGCGGAGTACGGTGAGACCTGTACTTGAGCTGACGGCTAGTGATTGAGCCGAGTACGGTGAGACCTGTACTCGAGCTGACGGCCAGTAATTGAGCCGCATACGGTGAGATCTGTATCCGTGCTGACGGGTGACGAGCCCTTTGTGATGCCTTCGCTACGCCTCTCAAACCATAATATCGTATGAGATTAACTAGGACTGACGACCCTAGAATGGATCATGTTTGGGAATGATACAAGGGAGGTACCTTAGTTTCCCAATACTTCTGTTTGAAATGAACTAATAATTACTCGGTAATCATGCTCATCATCGCACTGCATGTGCCTGGTAGATGTGGAGCACTGAGGGATGGACGCATTCGCGAACGTAAGATGATGTCGCATGAGGGTGGTTTGGCAAGGGCATACATCATGTCATTTCATACTTGCATTAAATAAGAGTAGTTAAAATTGTTTGATTGTACTTCTTTATCATTACTGCTTGACTGAATTGATAACATGTTAACCTATGCTTTATTGTTCCACTGAGTTGATCACTCACTCCCACGATACGGGACGGTGTTCCGAACACCCACCAAACTTTGTCTGATTGCAGATGGCGACACTACTTCTGAGGCGGAGCCGGACTTCTATGACGACGAGAATGCTTTCTCGTACATGCTGTTTTCTGGCGGCTTCGTGAGAGCCGTGCCTTGATTGTCGGGGCTACAGGGATGTTGACTAGATCACACTACACAACTTGGTATAATTTAAAATTATACTTGTAATTATTTAACCTAGTAATGTTATCACACTCTGGAGACTCACCACAGTTTATATATTTTACATATCTATCACGGTCTTCCGCTCGCAAATTTAACTGTCTCTGGAGTATAATATGCTGTTTTGGCTTAATCTCACTCATGTTCACTACTTTAATATAGACAACATTCAATCATCATTCATTTTGTTGCATAAGTGATGCGTTGGAACTCGGGAGTTGAGTTTATGCTCGACCCCTGATTTTTAGGGCGTTACACCTTAAGAGGCTAGTAGCTTTGAGTAGTACATTTATTAAGGGCCTTCGATGGCCAGTAGATCCTCACGGATAGTAGATTTTCAGATGTTAGGCATTCCAGGGGTGAGGGAATTGGCGCCCTTCGAGGTCCTCCAAGTGGTAGGAGCCTGGTTAGGTCGATCTGACCACACGGTAAGGCCCCTCCCAATTGGGCCCGAGTGTCCCAGTCCCCGGTTCTGTCGTATTTTGGAAGACGCGGTGGAGGACCAAGTTCCCTGGCTAGAACTGCCTTGTCTTGACTCTTGAGTTGTAGAATCGGGCCACTTGATGATGCCTAACAGCAACTCGGAGTTGGGAGATATCTCTAGCTTCTTCGAGTAAGTCGAGGCTTGCTACAACCTGCTCTGCATTCTGATCTTCTTGGTAGTTTCAGACGCAAACCATTGAGAGGCTGATCTCAACTGGGACGATCGCCTTCGAGCTATAGGGCAGCGAAAAGGGCGTCTCCCCAGTAGATGACTGGGCCCTGGTCCGGTAAGCCCATAGGACAAATGGGAGCTCCTCAGCCCAGTTGCCTTTCACTTTCTCCAATTTCTTCTTAAGATGGTGCTTGATGACTTTGTTTATGGCTTCTACCTACCCATTGGACCGCGGATGCCGAAGCGAAGAATAGGCGTTTGAGATGCCGAGTCCCCTGCACATGCTTCGGAACTTATCATTGTCAAACTGCTTGCCGTTGTCAGAAACGATGGTGCGCGGGATTCTGAACTGGTAGATGACATTCTTCCAGATGAAATCGATCACCTTCTGTTTGGTGATCTTAGCCATGGGCTCGGCCGCGACCCATTTAGTGAAGTAATCGACCGCGACAATAACAAACTTCACCTGTCCTTTCCCTTTAGGCAGAGGTCCAATGATGTCGATCCCCCATTGAGCTAACGGGCACATCCCACTCATGGGGGTCATTTCTTTTGTGGGCTGCCTTGGTATTGTCGTGAACTGCTGACATTTGTCGCACCTTCGGATATAATCTTTCGAGTCCTCTTGGATGGTCAGCCAGAAGTACCCCTGACGGAGTATCTTCAAAGTTAAGGCTCGGCCACCAGAATGATTACTGCAGATGCCCTCATGAACTTCTCATATCATGTAGTCCGCTTCCTTGGGTCGGAGGCATCTAAGGTAGGGCTGTGAGTGCCTCTTCTTGTATAAAACCTCGTCCAAGATAATATATTGGGTGGCTCTGATCTTCAGGTGTCGAGCCTCCAGTTTGTCCTAGGGGACCTCACTAAATACAAGGTAGTCGTAGATTGGGTCCATCCAACTTGGGGTAGTTTCAACTAGGTTGACCGCCTCCTGGTCCGTTCGGCCGATGCTCAGGCTTTCCATAAATTCTACAGGAATGATCCGAAGAATCTTTCCTTCTGTGGCTAAGACTAACCTTGCGAGGGCGTCGGCCTAAGAATTTTCTGCCCTCAGGATCTAATTGATAGTGCAGCTCCAGAACCTTTCTATCAATTTTCTGGCCTCGGCCAGGTAGGCCACTATCCTGGTTTTCTTGGCTTCGTACTTGGTAGAGATATGGTTTACCACAAGTTTGGAATCACATAGCACTTCAAGGGACTGAACCCCTAAACTGGCCGCTAGTCTGAGTCCTGCTAGCAGGGCCTCGTACTCCGTCTCGTTATTGGAGGCTCTAAAACTGAGCCTAATGGCATACTGTATAGTCGTAGAATCTGGCACGACCAAGACAATTCCTGCCCCAGCGCGCTTGACATTTGAAGACCCGTCGACATAAAGGACCCACCTCTGCCCTGACTCCATATCCCTGATAGGCAAGGGAACAGGCGGGGTCGCGACAACTACTTCTGCTATGAGATCGGCACTGGGGATGGTAAACTCGGCTATGAAATTAGCCACAACTTGGCCTTTGATTTCAGTCCTCGGATGATATTGAATGTCGAACTCCCCAAGCTCTATTGTCCATTTCATCAACCGACCTGAGATGTATGGCTTTTGGAGAACTTGCCTGAGAGGAGAGTCAGTCAGGACGATGATGGTATGTGCCTGGAAATACGGATGCAACCTCCGTGCTAAGAAGACCAAGCTGAGTGCCAGCTTCTCCATACTTGGGTATCTGGTTTCGACGGGTACCATTGCTTTACTTGTGTAGTAGACAGGATGCTGCTTGCCTCCTACTTCCCTGATGAGTGCATAACTGACGGCCGAGGCAGAGATAGCTAGGTATAAGAGCAGGGGCTCGCCCTCTTCCGGTTTCGACAGCAAGGGAGGCGAACCTAAGTATTGCTTCAGCTATTAAAACGCTTGATCGCATTCAGAGGTCCACTTAGCTTTCTTGTGACCTTTCAGTTGCTGGAAGAAGGGGAGACATTTGTCTGTTGCTCTAGAGATAAATTGACCGAGCGCTGCTACTCGGCAGTCAGACACTAGATCTCCTTCATTGTCCAAGGCGAGCTCATGTCGAGCAGCGCTTTTATCTTCTCGGGATTTGCCTCAATGTCTCTCTGGATGACTTGAAACCTAAGGAACTTGCTCGAGCCGACTCTGAAGACACACTTGGCCGGTTTTAGCTTCATACGGTACTCATGGAGGATTGAAAATGTCACCCCGAGGTCTGCGAAGTGGTCGGATGCTCTGACGCTCTTGATAAGCCTATCAGTAACGTAAACTTCCATTGTTTGATCGATCTATTTGGCAAACATCCGGTTCACCGATCTCTAGTACGTCGCCCCAATGTTCTTCAGGCTAAAAGGCATGACTCGATAATAATAGAGCCCTTTGTTAATGACAAAGGTAATCTTCTGCATGTCTAGGGGATGCATCAGGATCTGATTATACCCGGAATAGGCATTTAGGAAGGAGAGTCGTTTATGCCCAGCCATGCTGTCCACTAGCTGATCGATTCGAGGTAAGGGAAAGCTATCCTTAGGACAGACTTTGTTCAGGTCCGAGTAATTGACACACACCTGCTACTTTCCACTCGATTTCTTTACTAGGACCACGTTGACAATCTAGTCTGGATAATGTATTTCTTCGATGAAGCTGACGCTAAGGAGCTTGGAAACTTCATCAGCTATGGCTGTGTAGCTTTCGGCATTAAACACTCTCCTCTTCTGCTTTACTGGTTTGTGATCCGGATCCACGTTCAGTCTGTGGACTATAACATCTGGAGAGATTTCTGAAATATCCTCATGCGACCATGCGAAGACGTCCTTGTGCTGTTGTAGGAAAGTCAATTTCTTAGATCTCTGCTTGAATTCACCGAAGATCCAAGTTGAATAGTTTTGCTCGGGTCAACTTCCTCAAGCGGGATGATCTTTAAGTCCTCGGGGGGGGGGGGGTCTTTTGTGGCATCGAGGACGTTGATGTTGAGGGCTTGCTTCACCGATCCTTTTCTCATAGCTATCGTATAACATCTCTGAGCTTCACGTTGATCCCCTCGGAGGTATCCAACCCCACCTTCGGCAGGAAACTTCATCTTCAGATGGTACATGGACACGACTGCCCTCATTACATTAAGGGAAGGCCTGCCCAGAATGACGTTGTACACTGATGGCAAGTTGACAACAAGAAAGTCCACGAGAAGTGTGACTTGATGCTATCATTCTCCTACTATCACAGGGAGGGCGATGGCTCCCTTGGAGATCACCCTATCTTCGGCAAAGCCGTGCAGAGGGGTTTTCACATGTCGGAGGCATGACCTTTTGATCCCCATCTTCACGAATACTTCGGAGTAGATGACATTGGCCGAGCTCCCAATGTTCACCAAAATATGGTAAACCTTGTGGTTGGTTATCGTCATAGTTGCCACGAGGGCATCGTCGTGCAGGTGCTGGATTTCGCATGCGTCATCCTCTTTAAAAGTTATAATGCTGGGGCTAACTCGAAGTTCTTTCTTTGGCCTCTCAGCCAAATGGATGTAGTGCTCAGGGTCTGAACTCTGAGTGTGGGCTTTGCGGGCCCTATTCGAATCATCTCCACTGGATGAGCCGCCATAAATAGTATGGATCTCAGCAGGTTCTTTCACAACTTTACTCGATCATTCTTCTTTCCGAGATGACTTCTCTTCCTTAGTGTATCGTCGCAGATAACCCCTACGGATGAGGGTCTCGATCTCATCCTTGAGATCCACACAGTCGCTCGTATTGTGACTGTGGTCACGATGAAACCGGTAGTACTTGCGCTTGTCTCGGTTCTCCGAATCGGTCTTCATGCAAACGAACTAGTTTAGGAGTTTCTGGCCCCTGATGTCCAGCAGGATCTGCTCAGGAGATGTATTGAGGGGAGCGTAGGAACAAAATTTTCTCTCAGGCTTCCGGCTGGGTCGGTGATCGTGAGTGGCGCAATCGTCAGGCCTCTTGTTGGATGATTGAGACTCTTCATTCCTCGGTTGCTTCTCCTTGGACGATTGCTCAGTAGCTTATATGTTCCTACGGGAGTTGGAGAATTCCTTGGCATTGGTGTATTTCTGAGCTCTACTGATGAGCTCAACCAATGTGGTCGGTGGATTCTTTCTGATCGAGAAGGTGAACTTCCCCTCTTTGAGTCCACTGAACATGGCTGAGAGTGCCATTTTATCATCATAATCCTCCACCAATAATGCCTCCTCGTTGAAGTGGGCAATGTAATCCTTCAGTGGCTCCTTGTTTCCCTGCTTGAGGGTAAACAAATGGGTAGTCGGCTTTCGACTCTTCTTACTAGAGAGGAACTGGGTAAGGAACAATCTGCTGAGCTCTGCGAAGGAACCGATCGATTTTGGTTTAAGTTGTCGATACTAGCTCCGAGCAGATCCAGAGAGAGTTATTGAGAAGGCTCGGCACGTCATGGCATTCGTGGCCGACTGGATCTACATCCACGAACGATATGATTCCACATGTTCAGAGGGGTCTCCGGATCCAAAGAATTGGATGATGAGATGCATCTTGAACCTCGATGGCATCACCTCATTCATGATTTCTGAGGTGAAAGGAGGCTCGGTCTTGTCCATCATCGTCTGGACTGTAGCTGGGATGATGCAGATTGTTGGTTCCTCTAAAATGTCTTAAACTGGTCTCGGAGTTCCTTAAACTATACTTCCAAAGGATTCTGATTCTCAGCTACTGTTTCTTGGAAAGTACCTACCACCTCAGATGCTCTGCCTTGTCTACTCCTCTCCAGTCGATGGCGGAGGTTGGTGAGGGCCAGAGTCGAAGTGACAAACACGTAGGACTGTTCGACGTCCTGAGCGGGTTCAGGGATTCGGGCGGATCACTCCTGGGACATGACATTGTGCACAAGGTCAGGAGCTCGTGCGGACTGCGCTTGGGAACCTTTTACCTGGGAACTGACTTGCTGTGGTCTTCCCTTAGGCGCTGGGCTGGCTTCCACCAAGTTCATTGGTGGTTGCTGATTCTGCCGCACCTCCATTCGGTTGATTTCATCCTTTATCATCTGGACTTCGTTTTGCAGCCCCTTATATTTCCCTCCTCGGCTTCGAGTCCTTTGGGATGGCCCTATTGGAGCCGACTCGGTGTGCAACAACGAAGAAGATTCATGTTGCCCGCTAGGTTCGGGCTCCACTGCTATCGGCTTTTTCTTTCCTCTTGCCATTTCTGGTGAAACCTTCTAGCTTTTTCGTTTACGTTTCCCACAAACAGCGCCAAAAAATATTGAGGTCAAAATCTGGACTACCCTCCACTCGATGCGGTGAACCTTCGACGAGCCCTGGCCCTACACAAAAGAGTAAGAAAAGGAGACCCTGACTAAGCCGGGGGACCCTCCGATGCCTAAGTCAGGCTAAGGAATCTAGGTCTAAGTTGAAGGCAAAGAGAGGGAGAGATCTTGCGTACCTGTAGCAATGGGGTCCCTTGGTATTTATACATGTGTGTTGGATGATCCATGTCCGTTAATCTCGGCATGATTCACTCAATCAATGAGATATTATGATTGTGGAGATATTGTCCATAATCTTTGGATCGTGCGGCGTATCATGCCTTAATGGCGCGTATCCTTGGACAAGATCATCGGTCACGTCCACATCTAGTTCGATCTCCAAATTCGGCATACGAAGTACCATCACACGGGCTCGACCTCAGCCTTAGTATGCAGCACATCCGTGCCTAAACTCGGCCTCGGCCTTGGTGTACACCATATCCATGCCCTGACTTAGCCTTATCCTCGGCATACGGAGTATTCGTACTCTGACTTGGCCTCAGATCATATAGTCATGAGGCTGAGTACTAGTAGTCAGAGTTGGTCGATAGACCACTAAAGTCGGAGTTCGCTGATTGAAGCTGAGAACGAAGATTAGGACTCGGCTCAACCATTCTCCTTCGGACGAGGACGAGGACTCAGGTCGGCCAATCAGGATTGTAGTCCCGAGTCGTGACTTAGGAGTTGGCCCCTAATGTTGTATCCTCCTTCCGAGGCCTCGTTATCCGATTCGCGTAGCTCAGTCTTAGTGGGATAGTATCACACTAACGATTATGAATGAACACATCCATTGGGAACAGGGTATCCTAGATTCCATTTAGTCGTGTCATACATTGTGAACATACATGATCAGTCGGCTGGTGGACTAATTTGATTGACCTGAGAGAACCACGACACAACTAACATTGGGTGCAAGCAGCCCATATACTCTAGCTACTGTCGGTCGTCCGTGTTCAACCCGGGTCAATCAAACAAGCCTAGGGTGGCCACCTTAACTTGGGCCACTCCTTTAGTTCGGGCGGTTAGCCAACTGACCCAACATCATAAAAATTCTAAGTATCACTACGGACTAAACATTACATCACACAATTATAGCATGGGTTCTACTACACAATCACTCAAGCGTTTCATCGAACATGTGAGCATCAATAGAAGCAACACACCTACTTAGGCATTTTATCAAACATGTGGGCATCAACAAAATAACGCACTCAGTTAGGCATTTAATCAAGCATATGAGCATTCATAAAACAATTCATTCAATCACCTAGACCTTTTATCAAACACGTAAGCATCCATATGTAACCAATAACATATATTATAGAAAAAATAAAAATGTCAACATATTAGCATATACAAATTCATCTACAAGCATTTAATAATTAATCGAGACCCCCAAGGGTCGATAAACGATAACCTAGAGATAATGGTCTGCACCTTAAGAAGGAATATCCAAATTTGAGCTCATAGGGTTAGGGATTTAGGGAAAATCACAAATTCCTATATAAACACCAAGAACTTATATGAGATTCATGCAATTTATTTTAGAAAAACCTAGGTTAAGAAGTACAATTTGTTTCTTACCTCCCAAACGCAAGTAGGGCGGATTCGGTGGAGAAAAATGATCGAGGCTAGGGCCTTGGTTGGAGGAGACCGATGAAAGGAAGCACCAAAACCTCCAACTCCTACTCTCACTCTTCTTCTCTTATTCTTTCTGTTTCTCTTTCTCTCTTTCTCTCCTTTGAAAAATGTAAATTCGTATGAAGAGATGAGGTGCCCAAATGAAACCCTTATATAGTGCCAAATTTGGTGTAAATGGCCCTAAGGGTTGAGTTTTTACTATACTAGCCTTATGGGAGGGTTTTTCTAACCTCTAGGGCCCACTATGTGGTGTACATATTGATATATACCATAGGATAGTTATTCCTAATGATGATATATGTATGGATATGATCGACTCACAATTTGAATGCGCCGATCGACAGATATGATTAGAAGTCAGTTCAACAGTCACCGATAGTCGATCGGGGCCGCGGCTATACGGATATGTTTGGAGAAATATCTTTAGTCAATACCCCGATTTTGGCCATGAATTGACGGTCTAAAAGTCACAACTTTGTGAAAGAATAAAGTGACTAGTTTCACTTAAGTTCCAGATTTCCAGCGATAGGTGTCAAGCCCAGTGAGACGGACATTATTCTATAGTTTCGGATTTAGTGGGCCCATAATGTGCGGTCTAGAGCTTGTTTAGATAATCAAAGCATTTTTTGAATGAATTGGGTATCGAGATTTCTCGTGCACAATCATAAGGGTTTGGATTAGATAAGTTCATAATATGACTTATTTGCAACTAGCAAAAATAACGATTCAATTATAATCACCATAAACCGTCGGTTTTTATGCTAAAAGGATACGGGGTCATTTTGGTTTGTTAATTAAGATTTGACCACTAATTATCTCAGATTTTAGCAGGTCTTTATTTAGTTGTAATTGTCATGATTAATTAACGATAGGTCGGCTAGATTTAGGCTTTGCGTGAGCAAATTATGTAGCTAAACTCGGTGTTTAAGTCATTAGCCGGATTCGTTGGCTTCCTATGGTTGATTAATCGGATTTGTGCAATTCTTTACTGGTACTACCCGTGTATAGGCTCACTTCGAGCGTCAAGGGTCAATAAGCAACAACGTAGGCTAGTCATTCGAAGATTTTCAAGGGTTTTTAGAAATTCAAAATAACGAAAATCCAGGACGTTACACAATGACCTTCACTAGTGATTCATGAAAAATTACAAGGGGTTATGGTAATTGCTCAGGGTAAGAAAGAATGCACTCTTTACTTGACTTCCAGCTCTAATAGTTTTATTATAGTTGCTCATCAGGACACACGTATATGGCATCACAAACTTAAGCACATGAGCGAAAAGGGAATGAAGGTTCTACTTTCGAAAGGAAAGCTACTAGGGATAGAATATGTTGACATAGACTTTTGCGAAGATTGTATTTATTTCAAACATAGGAAGGTTAACTTTCAAAGGTCAGAAGGACTCTAAAGTTGTAGCGGTTGGAACTGATTTACATTGATGTGTGGAGACCAGTTAAGGTATCCTCTCTTAGTGGCTCTCTTTATTTGGTTACCTTTATTGATGCTAGTAAAAAATTATGGGTTTATTTCTTGAAGCATAAATCAAAAGTATTTGATGTGTTTAAGAAATGGAAAACTTTTGGTTGAGAATGAAACATGTTTAAAGCTGAAGTGTCTTGTCACACCCCCAAAATTCGAGTACAGAGTGCGCACCCTCAGACTTGAGTTTCAGCTTGTAACTCATACACAAAGTGTACTAACTTCATCTGTTGATCAGTTTAATCAAATGTGAGAATTACATTCATTCTAAGTTCCACGCAATTTCATCGAATTTCAATCATGCATACATAACACATAACACAAATCAACCAGGCATATATAAATATTCATGACCATTTTAAAAACATAAATCTCAATCACCATTCACTTATTATATTATCTTACTATAAATATGTTTATTCTATGCTCACAATGTCTTAATCAAATAAATCTAAATGATTGCTTAGAACCCTATAATCAATGCCAATATTCATTGTACACCAAGCAAATTATCCTTGCATATAAATCAAATATTCAGGAATGGTTTGATGTTGTCAATTCATCGTTAGACAAGTATGGTCACGTTTCACGTGGGTCATGTTCAGATTCAGTGGCTCCCTTCCTGTTCATGCACCACATCATCTGCTAATAGCTCATTTGTATGGTTTTTACATCAATAAAAAAGTAAGCTGGTCAGGCTTAGTGAAATAACGCAGCATAGTTCATAATCATAACAATTAAAATAGTACAAATCATTGAATGTAAAAATGTATGGATATGATGGATGTATGAATGTGCTAGATGGGGTGGTGATCGTCCATTGGCTTAGGTTGGAGATCATTAACTCGCATACACTTGTTGGGTAGGCTTCCACCTTTCGGTAGACAAGAGCATGACCCACATCTGGTAACACTCTACTAAGATCAACATTTCTTTTAGAGAGGGTCCCCGAGATAGACCATGTATTATGTGAATGCAATGAATGATGTATAATTTTATCATTTTCATATTTGTTCATATATACTTATTTAAATCAGAATGTAAGTATGTGATTTCAAATCATATTTTCAGAATTTAAATATTAGAATATAAATCAACATATCACGAAGTTTCGTACATATCATCATTAGTAAAAATAATACTTCAAACTGGTAATACATCAGTCAAACCATACACATAAATAAATCAACACATCAACCAATCCTATTTTAATTTCCATGAACATGAGAGATATTGGGTTACTCCCCTGAGTCTAGTAGTGCAGAATCCACAACGTAATCAGGCTGATTTAAATTTAGAAATTCTATCAATTATATTGACAACATTGTTATTCATTTAGTTATATTACACGGTGGGGCCCACCTTTCATTAACACCCTAGGTGGCCAAACCCTAAATGACCAAATAATTGAAATAATATGTTAACTAAATTCAATTATCAAAATTCAGAATTTTTAAAATTCTATTCAGATAGCTATCGATTGAGTTCGTCGAATTGAGAAAACACTACGCCAAAACAGCGAAAAAAGGATGGTTCAAAATCGTCTCAAATGACCAAAAAGGACGGTCATGGACCGTCGCATAGGCCGTCAAATTTTGACGTGTCTTATTTCTTAAAGGACGGTTGAAAACCATCATTCTTATTGATTAAAAAAAGACGGTCATAGACCATCCTTAAAATGGACTGTTATGAGCCTAAAAAGGACGGCCATGGACCATCCTTTAAAAGGACTGTTATGGACCGTCCTTTTTAAGGACTGTCATGGACCGTCTCTTATGAGCCTTCAAAGGATGGCCATGGACCGTCCTTTAAACGGACGGTCATAAACCGTCATTAAAAAGGACTGTTATGGACCATCTCTTATGAGCCTTCAAAGGACGACCATGGACCGTCCTTTACATGGACGGTCATAGACCGTCCTTAAAAAGGACTGTCATGGACCGTCTCTTATGAGCCCATCCTTTCAAAGGACGGTTATGGACCATCCTTTCAAAGGACGGTCATGGACTGTCCTTTAAAAGGACTGCTATGGGCCGTCTCTTATGACCCTTAAAGGACATTTTCAAATTTGACTCAAGTTATTCTGATTCTTCCCGATATACACCTGTTATACAATATATTTCATCACATTCACATTCACATTCATCTAAACCCAAACTACGTAAATCCATCCAAACATAAACTACATCCATCCAAACACAAACAATCTTATCCACAATACATTATTCATCCACGCATAATACATATAAAGTTTAACTTCACAAGTAAAAAAAAGGAAAAAAATCAGCAACAATTTTCTTTTTGGGTCTTTCATCTAATAAAAAAATATTCAATCAACAAAACATTATAATTCAGAATCATGAAGAATTGCAGAAACTTCATCCAAAAAAGTGGGCACTTTTTTAAAATAAAACTGATCATTAAAATAAACCTAATATGAGAAAATAATGCAAAAAAGTGTTTCAATTAATAGAAACAACAACAAAAATTAAAGCTTTGTAAAAAGGGGCATGTGTTAAAAGGGATACATTCTTGTTTGTTGCCTTATGTTTGGGCTACATTATTACAAAGAATTGGGTTCTGTTCGGTATCGGGTTTAGGTTTGGGTTTTCAAGTTTAGGTTTAGGATTAGGTGTAGGTCTAAGTTTAAGGATTTGAGAATACATTCAGGTTTTAGGTTTAGGTTTTAGGTTATAGGTTTAGGTTTTAAGTTTAGGTTAAGGTTTAGGTTATAGGTTATAGGTTTAGGTTTTAAGTTTAGGTTAAGGTTAAGGTTTAGGTTTAGGGAATTGAGAATAGGTTAAGGTTTAGATTTAGGAAATTAGGTTCGGGTTCGGGATCGTGTTTAGGTTTGGGTTTTCAAGTTTAGGTTTAGGTTTAGGTTAGGGAGTTGAGATTAGGATTAGGTGTAGGTTTAGGTTTAGGGATTTGAGAATACATTCGGGTTTTAGGTTTATTTTTAGGTTTTAGGTTTAGGTTAAGGTTAGGTTATAGGTTATAAGTTTAGGTTTTAGGACATAGGTTTTGGTTTTAAGGTTATAGGTTTAGGTTAAGGTTAAGGTTTTAAGGTCTTATAAGCTATAGGTTTAGGGAATTGAGAATATGTTAAGGTTTAGGTTTAGGAAATCGGGTTTGGGTTCGGGATCGGGTTTAGGTTTGGGTTTTCAAGTTTAGGTTCAGGTTTAGGTTAGGGAGTCGAGATTAGGATTAGGTGTAGGTTTAGGTTTAGGGATTTGAAAATAGGTTAAGGTTTAGGTTTAGGAATTCGGGTTCGGGTTTGGGATTGGGTTTAGGTTTGGGTTTTCAAGTTTAGGTTTAGGTTTAGGTTAGGAGTTTAGATTAGGATTAGGTGTAGGTTTAAGTTTAGGGATTTGAGAATAGGTTAAGGTTTAGGTTTAGGAAATCGGGTTCGGGTTCGGATCGGGTTTTAGGTTTGGGTTTTCAAGTTTAGGTTTAGGTTTAGGTTAGGGAGTTGAGATTAGGATTAGGTGTAGGTTTAGGTTTAGAGATTTGAGAATACATTTAGGTTTTAGGTCATAAGTTTTGGTTTAGGTTAAGGTTATAGGTTTAGGTTAAGGTTTAGGTTTAGGTTGAGGTTAAGGTTTAGGTTTAGGTTATAAGCTATAGGTTTAGGGAATTGAGAATAGGTTAAGGTTTAGGTTTAGGAATCGGGTTCGGATCGAGTTTAGGTTTGGGTTTTCAAGTTTAGGTTTAGGTTTAGGTTAGGGAGTTGAGATTAGGATTAGGTGTAGGTTTAGGTTTAGGGATTTGAGAATACATTTAGGTTTTAGGTTTAGGTTTAGGTTTTAGGTTATTGGTTAAGGTTTAGGTTAAGGTTAGGTTATAGGTTATAAGTTTAGGTTATAGGTTATAGGTTAAGGTTTTAGGTCATAGGTTTTGGTTTTAAGGTTATAGGCTTAGGTTAAGGTTAAGGTTTTATGACTTATAAGCTATAGGTTTAGGGAATTGAGAATATGTTAAGGTTTAGGTTTAGGAAACCGGGTTCGGGTTCGGGATCGGGTTTAGGTTTGGGTATTCAAGTTTAGGTTTAGGTTTAGGTTAGGGAGTTGAGATTAGGATTAGGTGTAGGTTTAGGTTTAGGGATTTGAAAATAGGTTAAGGTTTAGGTTTAGGAATTCGGGTTCGGTTCAAGATTGGGTTTAAGTTTGGGTTTTTAAGTTTAGGTTTAGGTTTAGGTTAGGGAGTTTAGATTAGGAATAGGTGTAGGTTTAAGTTTAGGGATTTGAGAATAGGTTAAGGTTTAGGTTTAGGAAATCGGGTTCGGGTTCGGGATCGGGTTTTAGGTTTGGTTTTCAAGTTTGGGTTTAGGTTTAGGTTAGGGAGTTGAGATTAGGATTAGGTGTAGGTTTAGGTTTTGAGATTCGAGAATACATTTAGGTTTTAGGTCATAGGTTTTAGTTTAGGTTAAGGTTATAAGTTTAGTTTTTGGTTATAAGCTATAGGTTTAGGGAATTGAGAATAGGTTAAGGTTTAGGTTTAGGGAATCGGGCTCGGGTTCGGGATCGGGTTTAGGTTTGTGTTTTCAAGTTTAGGTTTAGGTTTAGGTTAGGGAGTTGAGATTAGGATTAGGTGTAGGTTTAAGTTTAGGGATTTGAGAATACATTTAGGTTTTAGGTTTAGGTTTAGGTTGTAGGTTATTGGTTAAGGTTTAGGTTTTAGGTTTAGGTTAAGGTTAGGTTATAGGTTATAAGTTTAGGTTATAGGTTATAGGTTAAGGTTTTAGGTCATAGGTTTTGGTTTTAAGGTTATAGGTTTAGGTTTAGGTTAAGGTTTTAGGTCTTATAAGCTATAGGTTTAGGGAATTGAGAATATGTTAAGGTTTAGGTTTAGAAAATCGGGTTCGGGTTCTGGATCGGGTTTAGGTTTGGGTTTTCAAGTTTAGGTTTAGGTTTAGGTTAGGGAGTTGAGATTAGGATTAGGTGTAGGTTTAGGTTTAGGGATTTGAAAATAGGTTAAGGTTTAGGTTTAGGAATTTGGGTTCGGGTTCGGGATTGGGTTTAGGTTTAGGTTTTCAAGTTTAGGTTTAGGTTTAGGTTAGGGAGTTTAGATTAGGAATAGGTGTAGGTTTAAGTTTAGGGATTTGAGAATAGGTTAAGGTTCAGGTTTAGGAAATAGGGTTAGGGTTCTGGATTAGGTTTTAGGTTTGGGTTTTCAAGTTTAGGTTTAGGTTTAGGTTAGGGATTTGAGATTAGGATTAGGTGTAGGTTTAGGTTTAGAGATTTGAGAATACATTTAGGTTTTAGGTCATAGGTTTTGGTTTGGGTTAAGGTTATAGGTTTAGGTTTAGGTTTAAGTTTAGGTTTAGGTTAAGGTTTAGGTTATAAGCTATAGGTTTAGGAAATTGAGAATAGGTTAAGGTTTAGGTTTACGGAATCGGGTTCGGGTTCGGGATCGGGTTTAGGTTTGGGTTTTCAAGTTTAGGTTTAGGTTTAGGTTAGAGAGTTGAGATTAGGATTAGGTGTAGGTTTAAGTTTAGGATTTGAGAATACATTTAGGTTTTAGGTTTAGGTTTAGGTTGTAGATTATTGGTTAAGGTTTAGGTTAAGGTTAGGTTATAGGTTATAGGTTATAGGTTAAGGTTGTAGGTCATAGGTTTTGGTTTTAAGGTTATAGGTTTTGGTTAAGGTTAAGATTTTAGGTCTTATAAGCTATATGTTTAGGGAATTGAGAATATGTTAAGGTTTAGGTTTAGGAAATCGGGTTCGGGTTTGGGATCAGGATCGGGTTTAGGTTTGGGTTTTCAAGTTTAGGTTAAGGTTTAGGTTAGGGAGTTGAGATTAAGATTAGGTGTAGGTTTAGGTTTAGGGATTTGAAAATAGGTTAAGGTTTAGGTTTAGGAATTTGGGTTCGGGTTCGGGATTGGGTTTAGGTTTGGGTTTTCAAGTTTAGGTTTAGGTTTAGGTTAGGAGTTTAGATTAGGATTAGGTGTAGGTTTAAGTTTAGGGATTTGAGAATAGGTTAAGGTTTAGGTTTAGGAAATCGGTTTCGGGTTTGGGATTGGGTTTAGGTTTGGGTTTTCAAGTTTAGGTTTAGGTTTAGGTTAGGGAGTTGAGATTAGGATTAGGTATAAGTTTAGGTTTAGGGATTTGAAAATAGGTTAAGGTTTAGGTTTAGGAATTCGGGTTCGGGTTCGGGATTGGGTATAGGTTTGGGTTTTCAAGTTTAGGTTTAGGTTTAGGTTAGGGAGTTTAGATTAGGATTAGGTGTAGGTTTAAGTTTAGGGATTTGAGAATAGGTTAAGGTTTAGGTTTAGGAAATCGGGTTCGGGTTTAGGTTTGGGTTTTCAAGTTTAGGTTTAGGTTTAGGTTAGGGAGTTGAGATTAGGATTAGGTGTAGGTTTAGGTTTAGAGATTTGAGAATACATTTAGGTTTTAGGTCATAGGTTTTGGTTTAGGTTAAGGTTATAGGTTTAGGTTAAGGTTTAAGTTTAGGTTTAGGTTAAGGTTTAGGTTATAAGCTATAGGTTTAGGGAATTGAGAATAGGTTAAGGTTTAGGTTTAGGGAATCGGGTTCGGGTTCGGGATCGGGTTTAGGTTTGGGTTTTCAAGTTTAGGTTTAGGTTTAGGTTAGGGAGTTGAGATTAGGATTAGGTGTAGGTTTAAGTTTAGGGATTTGAGAATACATTTAGGTTTTAGGTTTAGGTTTAGGTTGTAGGTTATTGGTTAAGGTTTAGGTTTTAGGTTTAGGTTAAGGTTAGGTTATAGGTTATAAGTTTAGGTTATAGGTTATAGGTTAAGGTTTTAGGTCATAGGTTTTGGTTTTAAGGTTATAGGTTTAGGTTAAGGTTAAGGTCTTAGGTCTTATAAGATATAGGTTTAGGGAATTGAGAATATGTTAAGGTTTAGGTTTAGGAGATCGAGTTCGAGTTCGGGTTTGGGATCGGGATCGGGTTTAGGTTTGGGTTTTCAAGTTTAGGTTTAGGTTTATGTTAGGGAGTTGAGATTAGGATTAGGTTTAGGTTTTAAGGATTTGAGAATACATTGCTGGCGAACGTTCCCGCGAACCAGATCTCGATCTTAGGCTTGAGATCAGACATGGGAGCTGAGCACTGGCGCCGGAGAATGCCGATCTGGTGTCGGAAAAAGCGATCGATGTGGCCATTTGAATGTGGGCTCTCGATGGAAGATGAAAGAGGAAAAGAGGGAAATGAGGGGCACTCAATCGATTTGGGATGGATATGAAAATCCTCTTCCAAATAAGATAAAATTTTGAAATCCGTGTGAGTTTTCCACTAAATAATAACACAAACTTTATTAACGGTCGTACATGTATGGGACCAATTTCTAGATGGTTAAGATTGTATTATATAATAAAAATATATAAATATTTATCATTTACAACTATACCAATTATTTGGATGGTTTGGATAACTCTATATCTTAGCCACTATTGTTATGAACAAGTCACCACTATTTTATATTAAATACAAAACTCACCATGAAGAACAGAAAAATGAAAACGTAAGTTAAGCTTTGGATCTAGTATGGCTTTGTGGCCCCACCATGATCGATTTGTTTCATCCATGCCGTCCATCCATTTCTCAACATAATTTATCATCGATCCCAAAAAATGAGCGCGAACTAAAACTTGGGTGGACGACATAATGCAAAAACAATAGTTATTTGACATCCACATTAAAAATCTAGCCCATCCATTATGTGTTACCACTTGGATGAGGGGTCATACCAAGTTTCAGACGCATCCAAATTTCAGGCGGGGCCCCACCAGGTGCTTTTATATATTTTAGGCATGTCTTCACATGATTTTAGATGGTATGGCCCATCGGTGTGTGTTCTGTATATGCCTGATTTTTGGGATATCCCATAATTTAAAGGGGACTCATCAGATGCACGGTGTTGATTTTTGACACACATCATAGTGGGGCCCACACAACTTGACCTCATGGGGAGTTCCCATGAGCTCGACGTATAGAAACTTTTCCATAATATATATATATATATAATATTTAAAAAATATAAAACCTATGATGTATTTGTTATATCCACATCGTACATCCATTTTGAGATATCATTTTAAGTCACGAGCAAAAGAATGAGACAGATAAAAATACGTAGTGGACCACACCACAGAAAACAACGAGAGGGTGATTCCCACTGTTGAAACTATCCTAAGACCCATCGTAATGTTTATTTGAAATCTAATTGGTTTAAAAGTTTTTTTAAAAAAATGGTTTGTGGGGCCATACATTATGGTGGGGCCCACATAGCACCAACCACCAGCCATTGGATGGTCTAGGGGGAGTAGCCAATCTATTCCCCTTATTTATGGTGTGGTCCATTTAATCTTTGGATATGATTCATTTTTTAGATAATTCTATAAAATGATCTTGAAAAATGGATGAATGGTGTATGTTGACCCAAATTTTCGGCAAATCCAAAACTCAAGTGGACTATGCCACACAAAACAGTGTGGAATAATGATTTCCACCATTGATACCTTCCTTGGGCCCACGATAATGTTTATTTTCCATCCAACATGTTCATAATATCAAAAAGATATAAATGAAGCGAAAACACAAACATCAGCTTGATCCAAAACTTCTATCAAATGCACGGTGTTGATGAAGCGAAAAAACAAACGTTAATTCTTAGAGTCTCAGAGTGTCAATAAGTTGGGTCACAATTTTGACTAGAATATTTAACCCATTTTACATGTCTGGTCCATTCACTCTATTTTACTGATCATTACTCTCAAATTGACTAGTTACTCGCCCTAGATCATGTTACATATGAGAAAGATATTGGGCAAACAAGATTGATCAACAATTTGAGTGAATTTTGATTTAAACATCTGAAGTTATTACTCTTCAATCTAGACTGATCAGGTTGTCCAAAAATGGTTAAAGGTTGTTCATAATCTCAAAAATATATGAATGAATAAAAAACACAAACATCAGCTTGATCTAAAACTTCTATGGCCTCCAAGAAATTTTAAATAGTAGAGGTTCAATCACACTATTTCCTATGGTGTGGTCCACTTGAGCTTTGGATATGCTTCCTTTTTGTTCTTTAGACCTCAAATTATCTGTTAACATGGATGAATTGAGTGGATAAAATAAATAAATGACAGTGGACCCCACAGAGTTTACTCTGGTAAGGGTAACGAGTAAATGTAGTAGAGAAGGGTTTCCTTAAAACATTTATAATCATATATTGGGCCTGCCTAAATGTGATTCACATATCCAACCCACTCATTATGTGTGTCCCACTTGGATGAGGGATCAGACCAAGTTTCAACCGCATCCATGTCTGTATTAACTTATAAACAGATTGGATCTCAAATAAACATCGCGGCGGGCCCTAAGAAGGTTTCAATAGTGGGTGTCACTGTCCCACTCTTTTCTATGGTGGGTCCACTTGAACTTTGGATCTGCCCCGTCAATCAGATACACCATTCCATGGTAGGCCACGAGCTTAAAAATAAAATCAACCATGACTTGGGTGGGCCACACCACATACTATAGTTGAGAGGGTTACCCTCCCATTAAAACATTCATAATCATTTATTGGGCCCACCTAGATGTGGTTCATAGATCTAGCCCATTCATTATGTGTGTCCCACTTGGATGAGGAGTCAAATCAAGTTTCATACACATCCAAAACTCATGTGGGCTCCACCAAATGCTTTTATATGTTTTAGGGATGTCTTCACATAGTTTTAAATGCTATGGCCCACCTAAGTATCGTATATGACTGATTTTTTGACTTAAAGGGGACACATCAAATGCATGGTGTTGATGTTCTACACACATCATGGTGGGGCCCACACAGATTAACCTCATGGGAAGTTCCCATGAGGTGACCTTATAGTACCATTTCACTATTTAGGTAACTCTTTCATGGGTGTTACTCTAACCGTGTAGGGCCGACCTAGATATATTTTATGTATATCGACACCGTCCATATATTTTTCCATCATATTTTAGGATGTGATTTCAAATCACAACAACTCAATAATCTCAGGTAGGCCATACCAATCAAAACAATGATGAATAACCATTAAAAACCTTTTGAAGGCCACAAAAGTTTTGGATCAATTTGATCTTTGTAGTTTACCTTCATCTAGATATCCTTTACATTATCAACAAGTTAGATTGCAAATAAACATTACTAAAACCTTACGATGGGCTCATTATAATTTTTAATGGCTAGGTACTATATTATCATTCTTTCCAATGGTGTGGTCCACTTAAAATTTAAATCTACATAATTTTTTATACCCGGCCCAAAAATGGGTCGGAGAAACATATGGGCGGCAAGGATATACAACACATCATCAAAATACAAAATCTAGTTTTCTTTTTTAAAAATATATATTTTTACAATTTATCAATTTTTTCACAATTTTGTTTAATTTCTTAAATTTTTTTTTTCAAAATATCATTTTTTTAATCTCACTTTTGTTATATAACTTTTCAATTTTTGTTGTCAAAATACAAAATCTAGTTTTCTTTTTTAAAAAATATATTTTTTTACATTTTATCAATTTTTTCACAATTTTGTTTAGTTTTTTAAATTTTCTTTCTAAAAATATCATATTTTTATTATTATTTTTTTAATTATCAATATTATTCAAAGTTCTTAATTTTTTTTCAAAATCTAGATTTTTATAAAATTACAGTTTTTTTATTTTTTCAAAATTAAATTTTTTCTTAAACATTGTTATTTATTTTTCTAAGCTCCTAAACTATTTTTTTTTCGAAATTCATAATTTTTTTGAGCTTTTTCATTTTTGACCTGAGGATTTCTAATAGAGACGGTCTTTGACAGTCTCTAATAGAGAGTCTTTGACAGGGTTGTAAGACGGCTAAGGACCGTCTCTAATAGAGACGGTCTTTGACAGTCTTAAATTGTAAGTAAAAGACGACCAGTGACTGTCTCTAATGCAAACGGCCAATGACCGTCTCAAATGACCGCATATAAGACGGTCAAGGACCGTCTCTGATGCGGACGGCCAATGACCGTCTTAGATGACCCATATAAGACGGTCAACAACAGTCTTAAATGATTTGTGGACACAATTTTAAGACAATAATAAGGACAGTTAGGGGCCGTCTAAAATTTTAGAGACGGTTTAGGGCTGTCTCTAAAGCGTCTTTAAACCAAACAATTTTAGAGACGGTCCAGAACCGTCTTTAAATCCATCCTTTTTTTTTTTTTTTTTTCATTTTTCACGTAGTGAAATATTCTTTAAGGTACATAGATCATTGGATAAAATTTAACCAATTTAGATAGATGTACACCCATCATTGCTCACTCCTTGGTCAAATACCAGAGAAGACCCATTGATTTGCTAATTTAAACCATTCATATGCTTATTTACATCTAGATTCTGAAATTAAATGACAAATGATTGATCGGGGTGGCCCACTGAATCATTGTATCACCCAAATTCTTGAGGTTTTGGCATATTTTGTCTCTACACGTTAGATGAATGGTGTGGATCTAACCGATGACCCATCTCGACCTTCTACACCAAGTGATACAAACGCTTGAGCAGAAATCTAAGCTTTCCTTATTAAATACTTCCAGATCTGGCTAGTGTGTCATCCGATGATCAGATCAATCTAGAAGTTAGGGCCTTTGTATATTTTGGCCTTAAGAATCATAGATTCGTACAGATCTAATCTAATTCGATTAGATGCACACAAATCGATCTTTGCGACAATAAATTTTGCATGAAATCTTAGCTTTCCATCGTCTTTATATTATATCCACCCGCAAATTAATGTAAAGAACGTGTGGCCAATCCACACCGATCATTGCATAGATCAAGTTAAATTACAGTAAATGCATAAAAAATAATAAAAGAAGGACAACAAACTTATCGGATCTAAGCTCTCCAAAATCCTCTCTCTCTTTCTCAGTCGTACGCAAGGTGCCTTTTAATTAATATTTAACTTTAAGTATAACTCCTTTTACGATACCTTCCTTAAAAGGAAGGGCTCATTGGGAGGTTGAGAGATACGAGGAGAGAGTTAGAGAGATAAAAGGAAGAAGGGTGAGGGATAAAGATAAGATAAGAGATTAGGATTAGGTTTGGATGAGAGAGAGAGAGAGAGAGAGAGAGAGAGAGAGAGAGAGATACGAAATCTCTCTCAAATTCATTTTTTTTTCACGGGTATTATATGTCCTATATTAGATAATGGGGGAGAGTATTGTGATAATGAGTTCGAGGAGTATTGTGTAGTTAATAGAATCAAGAAACAAAATATGACTCAATGAATGCCACAACAAGATGTAGCTGAGCAGATGAATAAAACCATTCTAGAGCGGGCAAGGAGCATGAGAATCTAAGTTGAATGGCCTAAATATTTTAGTTTGCTTGATTAACAGATGACCCTCAGTTACTTTGGATGGTGGATTGCCAGAGGAAGTGTGAATTGGAAAAGAGGTAAACTTGTCCCATTTCAAGGTATTTGGTTATATCTCCTTTATCCATATCGATTTTAAAATAGGATCAAGCTTGATCACAAGTCCAAAAGGTACACATTCATTGGATATGGCCTTAATGATTTTGATTATCGATTTTGGGATACTGAAAATCAAAAAATCATTAGGAGAAAGGATGTGATATTCAATGAAACAGTTATGCATAAGCATATAAGTTGGAACAAAAGAAGATAAAATTAGCATATTAAGTTTGTAAAACTTGATGAGATACCTGACAAGGATGTTCTAAAGTCCCAAGATGAAAATCTATACACAGAACCTTAGATACTTGTTCATGTGAGGAAATCATCTAAGATTAGTAAACCCACAGTTCATTATTCTCATTTTTTGCATTATTTGTTGTTGACTAATAATGGTGAAACATAATCTTATGACAGGGTTTTGTGGTTTGGGACTAGACACAAGTGCGAATAAGTTATGGATGATGAGATTAATTCTCTATTATCAAACCAGACATGTGATTTGGTTTAACTACAAAGGCGAAAGGCAGTTTTGCATAACAAGTGAGTTTATAAAATGAAGGAAGAGCGTGAAAGTACTTAACACTTCAAGGCCAAGTTGGTTGTGAAAGGTTTTCAGCATAAGGCATGTATTGACTACACTGAAATCTTTTCTCCTGTTGTTATGATCTCTACTATCAAATCAATTCTAAGCATTGTGGCTATAAAAGATTTATACTTAGACTAATTAGATGTAAAAATAGCTTTTCTTCATGGCGATCTTAAAGAAGACATTTATATACGTCAGTCACAGGGATTTGTTTCACCTAGCAATGAGAACATGGTGTGTAAACTCAAGAAGAGTTTATATGGTATAAAATAGGCTTCAAGACAGTTGTATAGGAAGTTTGATAGTTTTATGTCAAATATAGTTTTAAGAGATACTATGCTGATCGCTATTGTTATTTTAAGAAACTTGAAAATTCGTATCTCATACTTCTTTTTGTATGTAGATGATATGCTTGTTGCGGGATTAAACATGCATGAGATTTAACGAACAATTGCCTAATGACTTTGTAATGAAGGATTTGGGTGTTGCAAAATTAATCCTTTGTGTGAGAAGTCAGGTAACACTCCCTTAATAAGTCACTTCAAGCTCTCACTAGAATGGGGTGTAGCAACGCAAGAAGTGTTGCGTAGCACGCCAACAACGCAGTGAGCCTAAATCCGATCTCAGGCCTCACCCATAAACGATAAACAAGAAGAAATATAAACTAGAAGTAGATCAAAGCAATCCAAAGAAAAAAACCACAAGACAAGATATATGTGGACATGAAAGACGATGCTCGCTGGACTTTGAGTCGAACCAATCCACGACCGGTCGAGCGGGCCCTTACGACCAGTCGAGCATGGGCCACGACCGGTCGAAGGCGGCCCCAAATGTGGCTCCATATCTCAACAATCTCTCACTTGGAGACACATCGCCATAAACCTTCGTCTTCTTCATCCAGAGTGCACCACCTTCCAGTCTTCATGCCTGAAGACCAATCAAAGCTGAACAGAGCTTCAACTTCTCCCGTGACACCGCCTTGGTCGACATATCCACAAGATTCTCACTTGTATGAATCTTCTCCAGAGCAATTGATCCATCTTCTAGTAACGAACGTATGAAGTGATATCTGATGGCAATATACTTGGTCATTGAATGAAAGGCTGAATTCTTAGCCAAGTGTATTGCACTCTGACTATCACTGTCTAACTTGCAATTTGCTTGCTTCTTACCCAACTCTTCCATGAAACCTTGCATCCACACCATCTCCTTGCACGCTTCTGTAGCCGCAACATATTCTACTTCCGTCGATAGACACTATCTTTTGTAACTGAGAGACCCAACTGACTGCAACACTACTCAGAGTAAAGACATAACCTGTAGTGCTTCTTCTGCTGTCGATATCTCCTGCCAAATCTAAATCCACGTAGCCTTGTAGCTTGATTTTCGATCCACCATAGCACAACTTTACATCCTTAGTACCTACTAACTATCCAAGGATCCACTTCACAGCTTCCCAATGTTCCTTCCCGGGGTTGTTCATGAACCCGCTAACAACTCCCACTGCTTGAGCAATGTCTGGTCTTGTGCTCACCATAGCATACATGAGACTCCCAATAGCTGACGCGTATGGAACTTTAGCCATGTAGTCCCTTTCCTCCTCCGTCTTTGCACCTTGAGCCTTAGATAGCTTGAAGTGGTTGGCTAATGGAGTGCTAACTGGCTTAGCACCTCCTATATTGAATCGATCAAGTACCTTGGCTATGTACTCTGCCTGTGACAAAACTAGTTTCTTGTTTTCCCTATCACGCCTTATCCTCATGCCTAGGATTTGTTTTGTAGCTCCCAAATCATTCATGGCAAATTCTCTAGACAATTGTCTTTTGAGATCTAAGATGTCTTTCATGCTTGAACCGGCTACAAGCATATCATCAACGTATAGAAGAAGGATGATGTATGATGTATCAAACTTCTTCAAGTAACAATAGTGGTCAGCATGACATCTCTTGTAACCATTTCTCGACATAAAACTGTCGAACTTCTTGTACCACTGCCTCGGGGCCTGCTTCAGGCCATATAAACTCTTCTTTAGTCTGCACACTTTGTTCTTATTACCTGGTGCCACGTATCCTATCAGCTGATGCATATATATCTCTTCTTCAAGGTCCCCATAAAGAAAGGCTGTCTTAACATCTAGTTGCTCTAGATGTAAGTCCTTTATAGCCACTATATCAAGACCATGCGAATCGTAGACATTTTCACCATAGGTGAAAATATTTCAGTGAAATCGATACCTGCCTTCTGTTGAAATCATTTCACAACTGATCTAACCTTGTACCGTTTCGAACCATCGTGCTCCCCCTTCAGTCTGTAAACCCACTTGTTATGAAGAGCTTTTTTACCCTTAGGTAGAGTGACTAGCTCCCATGTATGATTAGACTCAAGAGAGTCCATCTCATCATCCATGGTCTGCTCCCACTTAACCCATGTATCTGACTGTAACTTCTCTTCAAAACATTCTGGTTCACCATTATCTGTCAGCAGTAGATAATGTAAGGAGGGTGAGTATCGAACCGTGGATCTCCTCTCCTGAGTAGACCTCCTCACAACCGGTGTATGTGGCTCTGCCTCATAATGCTCCTATGCATGATCATCCTGTGGCGCTATAACACCCGTGTTCAGTAACTCTTCCAACTCTACGAATTCTTTTTCCTCGGCCTTATTTTCCTGCACACTATCCTTATGCATCACTTTTTTATTGAAGACTACGTTCTTGCTTCTGATGATTTTTCTATTTTCTGCATCCCAAAACCAGTTGCCAAAATCATGCTGCCTGTAGCCTATAAACGTGCACCTCCTAGACTTCGCATCCAGCTTGTTTCTGTGCTCTGCATCAATGTGAACATATGAAGTGCAACTGAACACTTTGAGATGTGTAAGGTTCACTTCTTTCCCAGTCCACGTTTCTTCTGGTGGTCCACCATCCAATGGTGCTGAGGGACTTCTATTGATGAGATATGTTGCAGTATTTACAGCATCTGCCCAAAAGGTCTTAGGCAACCCTGCATGTAACCTCATGCTCTTAACGCGCCCAAGGATGGTCTTGTTAATGCGATCAGCCACACCATTCTGCTATGGTGTCCCTATAATTGTTTTCTGATGTTTGATTCTATTTGCTGCATAATACTCCTCAAACCTCTTATCACAATATTCTCCCCCATTGTCAGATCTGAGACACTTTACTGTTTTACCTGTCTCATTTTCTACCATAACTTTCCACTTCTTAAAAACATTAAATACATCAGATTTATACTTTAAGAAATAGACCCACAGTTTTCTACTAGCATCATCAATAAGAGTAATAAAATAACGTGAGTCACCAAGAGATGATACATGTGCCGGTCTCCATATATCAGTATGTATAAGCTCCAACAGATGCATCTTTGGGGCGCGTCCCATCTTCTTGAAGCTTACCCTCTTCTGCTTACCATACACGCAGTCCTTGTAGAATTCCAAGTCAATAGACTTCAACCCTGGAAGCTTCCCTTTCAACAATAGCACTTTCATCCCCTTCTCACTCATATGTCCCAACCTTTGATGCCATAACTGCCCATTCACTCCAGTTGATGCGACTGCGAGTGAACTATACGATCCTGAAGTCACGTACAAAGTACCTTCCTTTTTGCCTCGAGATATCAGTAAGACACCTTTTGTGATCTTCCAGGAATTACTGGTGAATGTTGTCACATAACCGGTATTGGCTAATTGCCCCACTGAGATCAGATTCCTTCTCAAACTTGGTATATGTCTGATATCCTTCAATTTCAAAACTGTTCCGTCTTTCTGATTGACCTGAACGTCCCCCTTTCCAACTATACTGCATGGCTTATCATCACCCAGGTAGACTCTCCCAAAGTCACCTGACACATAATCACGCAGAACTTCCTTACACGAAGTGGCATGAAACGAAGCACCCGAGTTTATAACCCAAGACTCATTCCTCGCATCAAGAGACAAGATCAACACCTTTGTGTCACTCTCCTCAGATAGATTCACTGAATTCTTGTCGCAATGCCAACACCATCTTTGTCTTTCGGTCTCTTGGACTTCTACCTCGACTTAGAACGCCCGTGTTTATTGCCTCCTTTGTTCAGCGATCTTCCTCTTCCTTCAACGTTTAGAGCATTCCCTGAGTCTCCTGAAACTCCTGATGTCTTCCTTATAGATTCTTCGCTGAGAATTACATCGGTCACATTATCAAATTTTAGCTTTGTCGACCCTGAAGAATTGCTCACAGCAATCACCAAACCATCCCAATTTTCTGACATACTGGATAAGATCAATAACGCCCTGATCTCATCCTTAAAAACGATGCTAATGGATTCTAACTGGTTCGTGACTGTATTGAACTCGTTTAGATGTTCAGCCACACTTCCACTATCTGACATCTTCATATTGAATAGCTGTTTCATAAGATGAACCTTGTTGGACGCTGAGGGCTTAAGGCTTCCATTAATTCTTTTGTAGTTTTCACCTTGGATATATTGAAGGTGACGCTCTTAGACAAAGAGAGTCGGATCGTTCCTAAAGCCTTCATATCCAGTAAAGACCATTCATCATCTGTCATCTTTTCTCGTTTCTTCTCTTTTTCTCCTAGAGGAATATAGAGGTCCTTCTGATACAGATAATCCTCATTTGCATCTTCCAGAAGGCAAAGTTTAAACCATCAAACTTCTCAATTCTAGTTTTCCCTTCTTCCGTCATCGCTCCCAATAGAACTAAACCAATAGCTTTGATACCAGTTGTTGCGTAGCACGCCAACAACGCAGTGAGCGTAGATCCGATCTCAGGCCTCACCCACAAACGATAAATAAGAAGAAATATAAACTAGAAGTAGATCAAAACAATCGAAAAAATAAACCACAAGACAAGATATACATGGAAAAACCCCAAACTAGGGTAAAAAACCACGGATGCAAACTTCCACTATGAAGAACAAAGATTACAAGGCAATTTACTAACTTCTCTCTTAGAAGAACATAGAAAACCCTTTGCCCACACCTTAGAATTATTTCCCCAATATTCCAATACACCTAGAAAAGCCCTAGGAACACCTATATATAGTTTAGGCAACTTCCCTTCCGCACCCTTGCAAAAGGCGACACCAAAATCCGCAGTTCGCATCAGATTCAGAAATGAATTTGCGTAACCTACGACTAGTCGAAGGGGAGCTACGACTAGTTGAGCTACGATTGGTCAAACAATCCTTACGATTGGTCGAAGGGCACGAACATGAAAAACGATGCTCGCTGGACTTTGAGTCGAACTGATCCACGACCGGTCAAGCATGGGTCACGACCGGTCGAAGGCGGCCCCAGATGTGGCTCCATATCTCAACAAGAAGAACATGACTACATGGATAAGGTTTCATATGCCTCGATGATTGACATCTTAATGTACACCATGATTTGCATAAGAGTAGATATTGCTCATATAGTACGAGTTGTCAAAAGGTTTATAAATAACCCAATGAAGGAACATTGAGAAGTTGTCAAATGGATTTTCAGATACTTGAAAGGTATTACTGATGCAACATTGTGCTATGGAGGGTTAGAAATAAGTTTGTAAGAATATGTTAATTCAAATCTGGAAGGGGATATTGATAGCAAAAAAACACTACATGGTATTTTATTTTATTTTTTACTTTAGGTAGTGCAATAGTCAGTTGGGTCTCACAGTTATAGAAGATTGTTACTATCTCGATGAAATAAGTAGAGTATGTTGTTATAACAAAAACTTGCAAGGAAATGGTATGGTTAAATGGTATCATTGAAGAGTTTGGTAAGGAGTAAGAAAATTGTAAGTTCTAAAGTGACAGTCAGAATGTAATTCACTAATAAAAAACTCAGCCTTTCATTCAAGAACTAGGCATATAAATATCAAATATCATGTCATATAATCACTTTTGGAGAATGGACAATTTACTTTAGAGAAGATTCATACAATTTAGAACCTTACAAATATGTTGACTAAGGTGATTCCTATAAAGAAACTAAGTCATGTGCAGCTTCTATTGGTCTCCAAGTTGAAGATAAGGAGGAGATTCATAGCAAGTTCCCCGTAAAAGCATAGCTTTTGTAAATGCAGGAGATTCAGTGAGAGTTACACGTGATCAGTCTCCAAGTAAAAGATTGTTAGGATTTGTGCCTAATCATTAGAGGTGTACTATTCATCCAACTATCATTGTTGCGGAGCGCCTCGCTAGGGTTGTAGGGGTGGATCCATTAAATTAGAATCCAAAAATCAGATTGGTTTAAAAGAATCCTGACCTTTATTCATGGACGCTTGATTGTTAAAATAAGACATTGGATTTTTTTCTTTTCATTTCATGATACGTCTAAACTAATACTCATAATTTGGTCAGTTTAGCTCGATTACTTGTGTGCCATATGTGTAATTTTCAAATGCTGGCTTATCATCCATCACACTCTGGCAGAGTATTAAAGTTTAGTAGACGGGTCTATTTGTGGCGGGTTCCACATGATGCATGGCCCGAATCTACACATGGGTGCCACACCAGCATGTGTGGAAGAACATGAACCCAATCAGAGAAATATGAAAAGATCCACCTCTCGTCTTGTCTGTTGCCACGTGGCACACGCTCTCTCATGGTGTGACCCCGCCCACCCAGCGCTCCCGTCCCACACGCGACGGGCAGCACAAATCTTGTGTGCTCCGCAGCCGACCAACCCAAATATAGTAACAAAACAACAGCGCCTTGGCACGTGCCAATCACACCACTTTCTATAAATAAATATAGACGCCCTGGGAAGTTATTTGATACTCTGGCTGACTATGACCCTTGATAGACAGGCACTTAGAAATTGAACATGTGAAAAATATTAACTTAAATGAAACCAACTAGATTACGGAAGGCAGAAACGATAAGTTACAGTCTACAAATATAAATTTTTTTTGAACGATCCTGACCACTGATTCATGAACACTTTTTCTGAAATAAGACCGTTGGATATTTTTCAATTTTAACCGTTCTATAAATATCAAGATATTTAATTGTTACATAAATAAATGTGAGTAATTTTTTTGTACATGGTACATCTAATCTGATACCCATAATTTGGAAGGTTTTGTTTAAATTAATTGTATTCCAAGTATGCAATTTCTCAATAATTTCTAATTGCTTGCGTATCATCCATCACAGTCTGCCAGAGCATCAAAGTATTTCTCGGACGCTCTTTCTCACAAAGTAAATACTAGAGCGATTTGCGTGTGTAGAATCAGTTGGGTTAAATTGCGACCAATGCGCAAACATGTCACATGTGTGTTGAATCCTGGCCTTTCATTAGATATTCCTCACTGTTGAACTAATCTGGTCTAAAATTCACAGTTCTCTGCTATGTAATTGTGCTACACATATATGAGTAAAAAAATGAATGAATGGGAAACAAGATAACCAGTGGGGGTCAACCATAATACACGAGGGGCACAAATGATCATTTGTACGTGTTTTTCACAAGAGGCTACACCCAATAAATGGACCCGATCATTTGTACGTGTTCAAATACAGAACGTGCGACGAAAATGCGTACTTCCAATTTTAGTGGCACAGGTCTCCTGCTCGTCTCTTCGAACTATAACGTCTTCCTATGCACCACACTCACCTCGCCAACCCTTCACGAGACAAACGTGCACTGTACAGTACCACTCTTCATAACAACCCTTTCCCGCCACCACCCTAGCCATTTCCTGATCCCCACACGCTCGACACCCATCTGCCCGTCGATATGGACTCGCATGGCGATGAAACGTCCGACAAGACGTGGGACCCACGTCAAGGGCCCACTAAGAATGGGCTCGATGTGGACACCACTGGTACGCGTGCGGGCCCACCAGCAACGGTGGGGAGTGTGCCATGTGGTGCGTGTAAGTTCTTACGACGTAAGTGCATTAGTGGGTGCATCTTTGCGCCTTACTTTGGGTCCGATCAGGGTGCAGCCCGGTTTGCAGCAGTGCACAAGGTATTCGGTGCTAGCAATGTTTCCAAGCTATTACTGCACATACCGCCCAACCGACGCCACGATACGGTCGTTACCATATCTTATGAGGCACAGGCGCGGCTTTCTGATCCTGTTTATGGATGTGTCTCCACCATACTTGCCCTACAACAACAGGTTCTTCCACCATTTCTCTTTTCAAATTTTTTTTTTTAATTTTTTTAAATATTTTATTTTTTGAAGGGTCCTGTTGGGGATGTGCTCTATTTTCTAAAATCATTTTATCCATCAGTTGAGTGATCTAATTTTTGGCTAGGATTGAAAAATCAGTTCCATTCATAGTTCAGGTGGACCGCATAATTGAAAATAATATACAAGGTTGACTGCAGTCACCCTACAAACCGTTTATATTGATGTGGCCCATCCTATATCTATGCCCTTTTACCCTGTAGACCAGAAGGATGGTTTGGACCTAAAGGACGGTCCTGATCAATGGATTGGGACCATCCACATTTCTGACAGCGTACTGGATAGAGTACGGTGGGACTGGGTGCGAAGATTTCACCTATTGGGCGACAGTGTGGCATGTAATAGCATGGCTAAATAAAATGGGGAATGATACATGATCAACGAACCAAAAGTCCCTTTTATGGTTAGGACCAGCCCATCAATGCAGATCTTTCAATATGGCCACTTATAACGGGGCCCGCTGGATAAACGGTCGGTTTCGACCGTCGAGGGTCGGTCTCATCTATATTGTATTAGCGGGTCTCATCTGTTTTAGCATGACAATCAAATATCTATTAATTACTTTTCTTCACGCCGTCCATTTGTTTTTCCAGGTCATTTTAGGGCTGAGGCAAAAATTGAAGAATATCCAAGTTTCACATAGACCACACATCACACAAGAAACAACATAGGGATAATGACATCCACCGGTTGAAACCTTCGTAGGGTCCACAATGATGTTTATTTGTCATCCAACCTATTCATAATGTCACACATATATGGATGGAGGGAAACCACAAATATCAACTTGATCCAAAGTTTTGTGGCCCAAAAAAATTTCAATGGTGAGGATTCAATTCACAGTGTTTTTGCCCTAAAATTAGCTGGAAAAACGGATGGACAGTGTAGATAAGGCACATACATCACGTTGGGCCCAACAGAGTTTACTCAGCAGCTTGCTTACCGAGTACCCAATCCCCTTGCAATAAACGCGTGCCTATGTGTCACTGTATAGGACATCCGAGCCATGCTTTAGGTGAATCCCACCGTGAAGATATCTATCCCACCAGTCAGATGCACCAATATTCTATTGTAAGCCATGAGCTTAAAAATCAAGTTAATCTATGACTTGAGTGGGCCACATCACATACAAAAGTTGAGAGGAGTTGATGCCTCATTAAAACATTTATAGTTATTTATTGGGCACACCAACATATGGTTCCCAAATCCAGACCATCCATTGTATTTGTCCCAGTTGGATGAGGGGTCAAATCAAGTTTCAGCCACATAGAAAACTCAGGAACTCAGGTGTGCCCAATTTAGTAGCCTCCCCCCTTTTCCCTCGCCTTAAAATTTCATTTCCGCTTTAGCTTCCGGGTCGAGGGTGTGATGATTTTCCCAGAAAGAACCTTGTCCCTTACAAAGTGACAATCCACTTCAATATGTTTGGTTCACTCATGGAAAACCAGATTTGCAGCAATAATGCCAGGCACTTTGATTATCACAAAGCATAGTCAAGGGCCTTGAGAAGCTTCTATCTCACTCATAAGGAGTTTCATCCGACGTTAGTTCACATGCAGCAGTTGCCCTTTCTTGGTGTGCTCTGTTTACTATTCTTTTGGCTTTGGGCAGTGGTAGTACTGCCTTCTCGTGGAGCAGTGCATTTCGACTCCTAAGTTCTTTGTGATGATTAGCGGGCAGCCAAGGAGTTGTTATTTTGAGAGCTATAAAGGCCTGAGGTAGACCCATCAAATGCACGGTGTTGATGTTCAACACACATCATAGTGCCCACAGCTCGATCGCATACCTGCCTTCACATAAATTTATTTATTTATTTTTTTTGTTAATTATCAATTTTTCAGGTGATGTCATTGCAAACGGAGCTCTCGATCGTGCAGACGCAACTGATAAACAGCAGGTTTATGGTTGCAAACGCATTACAAAGTTCTCAGCAGCAACACATTGCACTGTTGCAACCGGCGTATTCGAACAACTCCTCGGCGTCGACTAACCTTAACAATCTAAGCAACTTCCCCTCAAATTTTGAACTTGTCGAAGCAGTGCCATCTTCCCAAAGCTTCGATCCGCTGCAACTCTCTCGGCCATCTCAGGAAGAGGATGACGACGAGGAAGAAAGCCAGAACCCCGTTGTTTTCGTGGAAGGGATCCTTCAGAGAAAATAGATATTTCCTCATGATATTGTTTCACTGGTTTAAGGAAACTGACCTTCCATACATATGCCATGTTATATTAAGAAAACTCATTCGTAATGTTTTATGTTTCTACGTAGATATTATTTATCTTGTGGGCCCTCCATGATCAGTGGATGTGGTCGTTGAAATGCCTGGATGAAATTATGATCGGACATAATTTCAGCATTAACCTTTCTTGTTATTGGTTTATTTTGTCACTCTTGACTTGTCATGAGCAGAACAGGATCTCTGTTCTCTTAGAAGCGTGGACCTCATGTAACCATCACATGAGGGCGCGAGCTGTGTGGGTCTCATGTGGTGTGTGTTGGACATCCTGACGCAGGGAGGGACGTGATGAGGTCGATCATCGTCTTCCTCAAGGGTTGTCTACTCTTATATAGAGTGGGTCACAGACACTTTCATGGCTAAGATGGATAAGAGAAGGCCCCATGGGAGGCAAAAGTGATAATAAGGACTTTCATAAATCTAAAGTAGGCCTATCTTCCAAATTAGAATGAATTATATGATGTACCATATATGATTTTGGGGTAGGAGAAGCTACTTTAGCCAACCAACCCCACTGGGTTGCCCGTGCCAGATTTGTGAGATTCCATTAGATCAATGGTCGAAAGTCCATTTTAATTTTATTTTTATTATTTATAATAAGTTTTAGTTCGATCATAACTCTTGGTCCTTTGAGCTTTAGGAGTCGTGCCCAACATGAAAAGGGCTTCGAAAATTTAGGAGAATAATGTGGTGAGACCAAATTGGACCCCTACTTTTTTTTCTTTTTTTTTTGTAATACCGAAAACCGAGAAGTCTAGTAGGTATCCCGTATATAAATAGTAAGTTTACTATTTATAGTAAGTCACTTTTTTAGGGAGTTTGAGTTTGAAAACTCTGTCTTAAGTTTGAGTTCACTATTTAAAGAATTGTAATTTCATTTATTTTTATATCATCAATCAATTTATTTTAAATTATTAAAAATAAATTTTATTTTTTCCCTCATGAATTCAAAAAACTATTTCTATTTTCTTCCCTCGTGGATTCGAGGAATCTCTATGAAGAGTTCAGAGAAGCTTCATGGATTCAGAGTAGTTATCCTTGAGGAAGACGGTGATCAACCTCATCATGTCCTTACTTGCTTGAATCGGTATCAGAGCAAGGACTTCCCTTGAGATGATAGCAACTAATGACGACATGTATCAAAATAATGTGGATGGTGATTTAGGAATTTGTTATCTTTTGGGAAGAATGAAAGCTTTTTACCGGGAGAGTCGGTTGACCATACAAGGGCTACAGGAAACCCTCAACTGTATTGCAGATGCGCTAATTCCACCTTGAGCCCAAGGCGATGCTCAACTACCCATAGTTGTTGTATGACATAACCCGATTTTCGTAGAGCACTTTAGGAGGTGAATCATAGGTCTACCCTAGATGAGTCGAACTCTAACAATGAGGAAAAGAACCAGTAAGAGGATGTCCTCAACCTCCTACAATCTCAAACTGTGACATGGGGAGTGGTCCATCTAGGCATCAACGTGCGACACCCATAACGGAGGGTCTGAGTAGAATTCTAAATCCTTATAGTTGGCCAATGCCGAACAATTGTTACCTTTGTGGCTAACCGGGCCACTTATCAAACAGCTGCCCTCAATGCCCCACATCCCACTTGGCCATTAACGAAGGTGGCACTGAAGGTGATGTAACAGAAGAGGGACTTGGATTTGATGAAGATGAATAAGGCATTGAAGAAGGAGCTAATGACGAAGAATTGTTAGCTAAGGATCATGGACAATCCTTTGTCTTGAGACAATTATTGTACACTCCAAGTAAGGAGGCAGTAGGGGTATAATATATTTCATACGCGGTGTACTGTCAATAATGAGATTTGTGATGTAATCATAGATAGTGGTAGTAGAGAGAACATCGTCTCGAAGGTGATGGTGGATAAGTTGCGGCTACCTATGACCAAGCATCCTTCACCATATTCGATTGGATGGATTAAGAAGGTAAATGAGACTAAAGTAACAGAACAATGCATTGTCTCATTTTCAATTGGTAGGAATTATAAGAATTATGTACTTTGTGATGTAGTCAACATGGAAGCATGTCATATGTTACTCAGTTGACCATGACACTTAAAGCATGATGCGACTCACCGAGGACGAGACAACGTTTACGTCTTCCTCAAGGATGATCGAATGATGATCCATGCCCCTATGATATCACCGAACCATCCCGAAGTTTCTAAAGTAGAGGGTAGCTCCCTCTTAACCATTTAGGATTTCGTGGAGGAATCCATGAAAACCAATGATGTGTACGTCATGGTGGTAAAGGGCGAGGAATTAAAGCCCTTAGACTTTCCTCCGAGTTAAGGCTTTTACTGAACAAATTGAAAGAAATTTGACCTAAAGATTTACTCGATGAATTGCCCCCATGTAGGATATTTAACATCACATAGATATCATCTCTAAGGCTAGCTTGCTTAATAACCCTCACTATCATATGAGTCTGAAAGAGTGAGATATTTTATGAACAGATGAGCTATACATGTCCTAGAGGGAGGGTGAATAGGACCATGCCAAATATTTTGATTCAATGCGGAATAATAAATCAAATAAACTCAATTGCTTAAAGTATTGAATTATTGATATCAAATGGTTCGTAGGACAACCTTCACCTAAAGGATTTAGGCAGGACAACCTTATTTCATGACGTCTTTCAAATCAAAATATCAAACTATCGTAAGAATAAATGAAGTACAAGATAGGCATAAATAATAAAAAAGCAATCACCATAATGCATAAAAGAATTATAGTGGTTTAGTGCTTAAACGCAACCTACTCTACTCCCAAAATTACTACTATTGCAATTTTGGCTTTCACTATTTCAAGGTTTTCCTAGGGTCATCTTAACAACCTTATATAGTTATTGTGATTTTCATGGGCGATCACAATTAAACCCACTTTGTGATTTTCACGCGATTATCACAAACAAATCCACTGAGATTTTCGAGCTATCTCAGAAAAACTCAAACCGAAATAAATATAAAGATAGTACTTATCTTTGATTGGCGAGTTGAAGTCGTAGTTGTAGCTTGAATGTAGTGATCTTCTTCCTAGGATGTAGATGAAGTCTTTGTATGAATTCAACCCAAAAAGAAATAAAGGGATCTAATGTATTTTCAATAAAATGAATGAAACCCTAACGCTGCAAATTTGATTCTCTATTTTTTAAGTAGAGTATGTATTACTCTATTAAAACAATTTAAACTAACTTAAGAGAGAGAATAGAATTAGCTAAAACAAATATAAAAATTACAGCGCAAATAGCTTAAGGAGGCCTGGACTTTCTCTCTTTTCAACACAAGATAAATCTATAAATTTTCATACTTTAAAGAGTAAGAGAGAGCCTTTATTGATAGCCAAAGATACTGGAAGTTCAACTAGCCCGAGGGTTGGTTCAGGTAGTCGAATTCCAAAGATTACATTCCAACAGAACTTAGATTTTGCGGGATAAAATCTTTCAAAAATTTAGCTGGCCCAAACCCAAGTTCGGCTGGCTGACGAAAGACTTCTGTTAGCCTAATATGCTTTAAATGTAAAATTTTGTTGTTGCTAAAAACTTGACTGAACCCACCTCGGGTTGGCCGAACCTATGGTCGGGCTGGTCGAACAGGCCACTAAAAAATCTTTTCAGATCTGCCTTTTTGCCTGAATAATGTAGGGTTGGCTGAACCAAATGTTGGGCAGGCCTAACTTGAGTGTATTTAACATAAAATATGATCATTGTTATGCATGTGTGAAATACACCTAACCTATGGTCAATTTAGGGTTATACCACCTGATGGTTGACTCATACGAAGTATTCTGATTTTTGAACCATGAATGATCTTGACTTGAGATGTTGAGTCTTCTTTTCAGATGCTTGATTGAGTTGAAAATTTATATTCAGTAGAGCTTACGATCCTAACAGGACTACGAAATTTGAAAAACTATAATGTGCTTGGGTATAAGCACTTACAATCTCCCCCTTTGTCAAATTCATGACAAAACTCACTCATACAATTATACAACTTATCACAACATATTACAACATCTCAATAACACACTATATACATAACATTTAAGTCATTACGAAGGATAGTTCGGATCTTGTTACTCCCCCTAAGATCATGCATACGAAAACTCCCCCTGAGTACTTAATCACATTTATCACATGCTGCAAAAAAATATAATTCCATAGAGTGTGCATGTAAACGTAAATGCGTGTGCTCATGATGATCATATCCATTCATAATTATATAATTCTCCCCTTTTTGTCAGAAGTTGACAAAGGTAGACATATAAATGAAGCAGTTAGAGAATATAATCAAGAATAAGAGCAATAAACATAAGGATAAAGATGCATTAAACAATAACCATAACATAGTATCCAAATGTATGAGAAACAAGAGTAAAAATAATTTAGAAGTTATTACAGACCATAGTTAAAAAGAAAGTTTCTTAGTCAGATCTAGAAGAAGACGGTGCAGGCATATTAGGATCATTAATCTTCAGACTCCTACTGAAATGATGAAAGTATTTTTTCATGTACTTCATTTGTTGTTTCTGATTTTAAAGTGATGCTTCCTGAGAAACATTCAAATATGTCATTGGTATCTTCTGATTCTTCCAGGTCAGCAAAGATGTCACCATATTAACATCTCCTTCAGGAACAACTTCTTGATCACCTCCCTCCTTAGGTCTCAAATCAAGTTTCATCATATTTAAATTTACATTACCGAAAGGGAGCTCAGACTTTAATGCTTCAATTGCGGGAATTTGGACATGATACCGTAAAGCAATGAAAGTCATAAGGAATGCAAATGGAATAGACCCATGAAAAGGATGGAGATAATACTGAATAATCAAGTATGTAATCAACGATGGAAGACAAATGCAAATACCATAAATGACGGAATGTAAGATGCGCATCATATAGGGAGTAAGATCTGTCTTATTCCCTGAACGAGGATAAACATTAAAAGTGAAAATATGATGCAAAACACGATATTTTGGACTAAGATTGTAGGTGGGAAGTGAATTACGATTACACCAAGGTGCATCAAAACCACATAACACCAGAGTGGGAGAATCTCTTTCCGTCGGATAAATGTCTTCGAAAAGTGGCGGAATAGAAATTCCATCTTCCGCCATATTAATGTCTATGATAGACAATATGATGAAGGGTGTAATGGTGACAATGCCTTCCATAAACTAAATAGTAAAAGTTAATTGTTCAAAGGAGATGTCATAAATGGATGCATATATCTCTTGAGCGATGGACAAATAAGTTGCTCTACAGCACTCAAAGATCTTCTCCCATCCTACCTCGGATAGAATTTCAAGGAGGTCAAATCTTGCAATGTGATTTACAATCATAGTGCACTCAATAATTATGTTACGGGTACGAAAATCCCGCTCATTCTCCGGATCATCTTCCAGTGAGTGAATAGTGCGCACAATCCGATTGGCAGAGCAGGAGGAGGAACTGGACTGAGGATGTCAAACAGTACGCTTAGTCCGAGTTTCCATGGAAGAAAATGACTATAGATTTATCAAAGAAGTACCAACCAATAGATGAAATGATCTGTATTAGATTTTTCAACAAAAACCTAACAAAAGGGAGCTCTAGATTCAAATAAGATAATGAAATCTACAATAAAGCACAACTAGGAGCTTAAATCTAGAAGAAAACACAAAAAGATTCACTTACAAGAAGTTTAGATTGATGGGTTGGCCAAAGGAAGCACTGGCAAGCCGAGGAAGAAGAAGTTGAAATGAGGGTTTTGAAAATTTTTCCCCAAATAGCTCTAATCGTGCTCGGTTTGGCTAGCCCAAGTGTGGTCCTCGACTAGCCGAATCGGTTGATCATTGGTCGAAAAAATAAAAAATAATTTTAAAAATGATATTTATTTTAACATTATATTTTTAATGCAAACAAAATAAAGGACAATAAACATATATTGCACTAAATAATGATTACTTAAGAGATACAACATAATCTGATATCATTTCTTAAATTAAAAAATCTGACACTATTAAGGGGTTTTTTCAGAATGTCTGTAAGTTGTTTTTCAGCATTGATATATTTAAGCATAATAGTCTTTCTTTCAATTAATTCTTTGATATAGTGATATCGAATATCAATGTGCTTAGTTCGAGAATGTTGAATGAGATTTTTAGATATGTTTATGGCACTAGTATTGTCGCAGTATAAATTCATGGTATCTTGATCAATGTCATAGTCTGCTACCATCCTTTTCATCCACATTAATTGCGTGTAAGCATTTCCTGCCGTAATATACTCAGCTTCTGCAGTGGATAATGATACTGAGTTTTTCTTCTTGCTCATCTAGGAGACAAGACAATTTTCAATGTAGAAACATCCACCACTTGTGGATTTTCTATTGTCCACATTACCTGCCCAATCAACATCAGTTTATCCAGCAATTTGTAAAGACATATCATGAGGATACCATAAACCTAGATTAACAGTACTGGCAACATATCTGATTATTCTTTTAACCGCAGCCAGATGTGATTCTTTAGGGTTAGATTGATATCTAGCATAAATGCCTACGCTGAAAGAAATATCAAGTTTGCTGGTAGTTAAATATAAGAGACTACCAATCATGTTATGGTAGAGACGTGGATCAATGCTTTTACCCAAGTCATCTTTAGAAAACTTGAGCGTTGTAGCCATGGGGTTGAAAAGTTTTTACCATTCTCAAACCCAAATTTCTTAATTAGATTTATTGCATACTTGGTCCAAGATATGAATATCCTATCTTTAAGTTGTTTCACTTGAAGACCAAGGAAATAATTCAGTTCTCCCACCATACTCATCTCAAATTTTGATTTCATAGAGTCTGCAAATGTAGAGGAAAGGTTAGCATTTGTTGATTCATAAATAATATCATATACATATATTTGAACAATCAACATATCTTCATTAATTCTTTTGATAAATAAGGTTTTATCAACACTTTCCATTTTAAAATTTTGACTAAGAAGAAACTTTGTTAATTTTTCATACCATCATGCTCTAGGAGCTTGTTTTAAACCATACAAGGCTTTTTAAAGATGGTATACATTGTTAGGAAGTTTAGGATCTTCAAAACCTTTAGGTTGTTCTACATAAACTTTTTCATTTAAGTCACCATTTAAGAAAGCACTGTAAGTGCTATGTTTTCTAGCTCCTATGATTGTCAAATTTTGTAGTGCCAAAACCTCTTGGAATCTGTATCTTGTGTAGCTCATCTTCATATTCAAGATCATGCAATTCTTGTACAAGTTCAAAATATTCCAATTCAAGATTCAAGCAGCACATGTATAAGAACAAGAGATTCTTACACAAGTTTTAGTTCAACATCAAGTGATAGATCAAGCTTTCAAGCTTTAACCTGTGTCAAGACAAAGTGCATTACTCTGGAACTCAATGCTCAAGGTGAAATACAACTCATAAGTACTTCAAGTTCAAGCTTTAAAGTACTTTAAGTTCAAGCTTCAACATACTTCAAGATGTCAAGCTTCATGTACTTCAAGATCAACTAGCAACTGAAGCGAATGATGACTCAATGTTCAAATATCATTTATAAGGATGATTGACCCTAGATTGACCATAGGCTAGGTCATATTGATTGCATACTTAAATTGGGTCACTATATAATTTTATAGACTGTTTCTCGACTAGTCTTAGCCTATGTTCGACTAGTCCTAGTACTGGTTCGACCAGTCCAAGAATTTTCTCGACCTGTCCAAGGTTTGTTACTAATTTTTGAAATTTTTGTTGGACCCTTGAATAGTCCTGGAGACTACTCGAATAGTCGAGTGAACAGTGCTCGACTCAAAGTCCGGCAACCTTTTTGGTTCCACACGACCAATTGAGAGTAGGGCTCGACTAGTCGTGAAGGCCACTCGACCGGTCGTGCAAGCCATTCAACCAGTCGTGGAACAGCCTTATCTTATTGCGCATGAAATTTCAAAAGTTTGTTGGTCCTTTGACCAGTCGAGCTGACCTCTGGGCCAGTCGAGTGAACAGTTTCTATACTTATAAATAGAGCACGATTTTTAGAGTTTAATAATTCATTGAAACAAAATCAAGACACCACTCTGAGAGATAAGTTTGTGATATTCTTAAGTTATTTAGTGCTCATTTAAATATACTCTTTAATTTAGTTTTTTGCAATTGATTTTGAGATTCTACATTCCAATCTTATTTGAAGAAGGGATTTAAGTTTTCCCCTTTCTTGGAATCAAAATCAAATCAAGTTAGCCCAAAGTGATTTAATCTAAAAATCTTTTAGAACTTAGAATCTTTTCATAAGTGAGCGTGAACAATGAATATCTATGTTAAACATCTACTTCAAATTGGTTCTACCAGGCTTCATCAAAGGAGAATATCCAGATAAGTATTTTACATTTCTTGTAAATTCCTTTTTGGTTTTTGAGGTTAGTACTACAAAAATCTCTTATGCCTTTTTGGTTTGTCTGAGGTGATCCACAAAACTCAGAGTGTGGGGTTTTGAATTGTGTAAGCCCACTTGAAAGACACAATTGTGAAGGTTTTAGGTGAACCTTGAAAAACCTATTTCATAGTGAACGCCAGTATCCACTGTGTGAGGATATTGGGAGTGGAGTAGTTGTGTGGCTGTTTTTCTAAACAGTTGGTGTATACACAAGCGAACCACTATAATTTCTGTTCTTGTGGTGGATGGTTAATTGTGACATTGTATGAATGTTATAATTTTTTATGCATTTGTAGAGAATATTGTAATCTCTTTTATGCAAATGTGGGAATGCTGTAATAGCTTAGTTATTTTTTTACTATTTTTATTTTTTATTCCTCTATATCGGTTTGAGTTTTTGATACACAGACCGTTCTAGAAATCAGGTTGTCCTACCATAAGCCATTAGTTTTTGGTATAAGGTTGTCCTTAGAACATCTTTATCAACCTCTCAATACTTGTACATTTGAGGTTGTTATTCATTTATGCTTTGTGGGATTGTTTAGTGCTATCTTTATTTACATTTGTTTATTTCTGCATTAATTTTTTTTTTTTTTTAATTTGGCATAGTCCTATTCACCCCCCCCCCCCTCTAGGACTCTAAGCTCGACCTTTCAAGTGGTACCAGAGCAAGCTCGCTTTAATTTTTTGGATTAATTTCCTGAGCTAATCGATCTGAACTTTTTAAGATGTCAAATTTTAATAGCCTTTTAGTAACTAGGCCTCTACCATTTGATGGCTCCAATTATGCCTATTGGAAAGTCAGAATGAGGATTTTCTTAAAATCTATGGATGAGAGCATGTGGCAAGCCACAGTGACCAATTGGTAGGGGTGCACATTTAACCGGTAGAACCGTAGAACCGGACCGGAACCGTTGGATTGGTCCGGTTCTAGACGGCAACGGTTCCGGTTCCGGTTCCAAAATGGTCAGAACCGTTGGATACGGTTCGGTTACGGTTCAAAGGGGTACGTAAAAAGCGAACCAAACCGTTAACCGAAACCGTGGACCCAATCCGTTAAACCGTAGCCTAGATCAACACCGTCCATTGACTTCCTTTTGGAATTTAGACCGTGAATAATGAGCTTTGATCATTTGATGATATAGCCCACCTGAATAATCAAGCCTTAAAAGCAGTCAGACGGCCTTCTTTCGATTGTTGTAGAGATCACGAGGATGTACATGGTTAAGAAAGCTCAACATGGTTTTGATGGGTTCTACCCCTCTACCTCGATAAACGGTTCGAATCCATCTCTACCGCATGATGGTGGCCCACAACAAAATCACGGATGCTCTGTTTTCAACGAGTTGACGTAAGTCGACGAAGTTCGAATGTAAAATTTGGTAGCCATTTACCGACGTCTTTTGGAAAATCTATTCCGTTCATGGGATTGAGGACGAAAAATCATCAGGAATAGAGTATTTTTGGAGGAAAATCAGCGTGGCCCATGAGCTTATCTACTCCGCCGTCCATTTTATGTTCAACGGTCATACTTCTACAACATCCTGCATGGTTTCAAAATGCCACGTTGCCAAGGGTTAAATCTCCCTTCGTAAACAATGAACAGTGCAGATTAACGATTTGAATGTGGAGTGGGCCACACCGAGAAAATTGCAAAAGTAACTGGATTTTTTTTCACCTTTTTTTTTTTTTTGTTAATTTTTTAAAAACGCTGAACCGTGGAACCAATCCGAACCGAACCGGTTTTCACGGTCCGGTTCTGGTTCGGTTCTAATGTGCTAACGGTTCGGTTCCGGTTCCGAAAATTCTAGAACCGTTAGTAACGGTTCGGTTCCGGTTTTACCCCAAAACCGGACCAAACCGGACCGTGTGCACCCCTACCAATTGGACCCCTCCTACCACTGAAGTAACTGGTACCGATGGATTTAAAACTGAAAAAGTCATACCTTACTTTTCTTGAATCGCTCTTCAGAAAAGTGAGAGTAGTTCTAATGCAAAGGCATTAAATGCAATTACTTGTGCACTATCACCGGATGAATTTAAGAGAATTATATCCTGTGATACTGCAAAGAAAGCCTGAGATATTTTGAAAATGACACACGAGGGAACAACAATTGTCAAGAAATCTAAAGTCCAAATCCTCACAACAAAATTTGAGGAAATACGTATGGAAGATAGTGAAACTTTCATGGACTTCTATACAAGATTGAATGACACTGTCAACTCTATGTGGGGTCTTGGTGATAGAATCGCAGAAAGTAAAGTTTGTACAAAGATATTGTGCTCATTGCCTGAACGGTTCAATTCAAAGGTGACCGCGTTCCAGGAACTTTGTGATACGGATAATATGAGGGTAGAAGAATTAGTTGGTTCCTTACAAACCTATGAGTTAAACTTTAAAGCTCCTAAAGGTAAACCCATCTCCCTTAAATCTTCTAAAAGTATTTTTCAAGAAAATAGTAATAATTCTGATCTAGAAACTTCTGAAGATGATATGGTTCTTTTAGCTAAAAAGTTTTATAAGATTCTCAAAAGTAAAAAGAGGGTTGATGTACAAAAACCTACTGAAAGGAAAAGATCAAGATCTAAAAATTGGAAATCTTTAAAAGACGGCCAATGCTACAACTGCCATGAATATGGGCATCTAGCGAACAAATGTCTTAAAAAGGACAAACCTAAAAAGAAAGGTATGTTGGCTACATGGGATGAATCTTCCTGCTCTGAAGCCTCTTCTGAGTCAGAAGATTCTGAAACCGAGTAGGGTAATGATGTTAAAGCCCTAATGACTATAGCCAAGTTCACTTTTTCAAATAATGATGATTCAACTAGTGAAGAAAATTTGACTAGTGACCATGAAAATGAAGAAGATCTTTAAGATGCTTATGATGCCCTATACAAGGAAAGTTATAAAATTGTTGTAAAGCTAAAACTTCAGAAAAAAAATTTATGCACGATAGATGCATGCAGGTGGCGTTAGGTCGCAACAACGTTGAGCTTGAAGTGTACAACAGTCTCTTGGAGCTTCGATTTTCGATATATGTATTTCCCTTTCAGCATTGTATTCAACTGTTTATAGTAGTGGATATGTGATGATGATGTTGTCTTTGTGATTTAGGTAAACTTGTGGTTATGCTTCTTACGAGATAAATGTACATTGAAAAATCCTCCTTCTAGGATTCAGGATAGGAATCTGGTGTATGGGCGCTAGGAGCTGAGAATGGGATACTACGGAAGCTGTCGGCACTGGATTCGGCAATCGAAAATTTTGTGAGCCCAGTTTCTGAGTTTGGGGCGTGACAAATGATGTCTATTCCCATTAGACAAACGGTCATGGCTCGGTCATGGTGGTCAGCTGCTCGGGCGGCTGATGAGGTATTACCACGAATCTTTGACATTTGTTGTATGTTTGGATGTATTGCTTGACATCGTTTCGGATGGTCGGCCAAAAGTACCCTTGTCGGATGACCTTGTGGAAAAGGGCGCGACTACCGGAATGGTTGCCACAAATTTCTTCGTGTATTTTCCTAAGAACATACTTGGCTTCTTTAGGTTAGAGTCACCTAAGATATAGTAGAGAGAACCCCTTTTTGTATAAGGTGTCCTCGACCATAGTGTAACGAGTTGACCTGGATCGAAGCATGCATGCCTCGAGCCGATATTTGGGCAGCTTTCCTTCCTGAAGATAGTCAACTATCGGGACTATCCAACTAGGGGCCAAATTTATTAGGAGAATTGCATCTGGGTCAGGCTTGTTGATGCTTGGCTTGGCTAGGAACTCGACTAGGATCGACCTTGGGATATTATCCTCGGCTGTTGTGGCCAGCTTCAGTAGTGTATCTTCTTTGGAGTTTTCCAACCCGGGGATGAGGCTAACATTGCACTTGGGGAATTTGCTGATAAGTTCCTGGGCCTTTTGTAAGTAGGCGATCATTCTTCCCTTCTTGTCTTGGTACTTATTGGTGACCTGGTTGACGACGAGTTGTGATCGTTGTAGACTTTTAGGTTCTGAGCTTTGATTGTTGTTGCCAGCCGAAGTTCAGTGAGCAATGCTTCGTACTCTGCCACGTTGTTCGATGTTTGAGATCCAAATCTTAAAGCATATTGCGTGCAGGTCTAATTGAGAGCCTTAAGGACTACCTTGGCCCCGCTACCTTTAGAATTGGATGAGCCGTCGACTTATAATGTCTAGGTCGATGGGTCAAGCCGGGCCACTTAATCGTCGTTGATTGATTGGTAGGTTTCGTTGCTCGGATCAGCTTTCAGATTTGGACCGCATGCAAGCTCGACAATGAAATCGACCACCGCTTGATCTTTGATGGTGATCCAGGGTCGCTATTTGATATCGAATTTACTGAGCTCAATTGCCCACTTTGTGAGCTTTCCCGACACTTCAGGCTTTTAGAGCATTTAGAGGAGAGGTTGATTGATCAAGATTATGATTGTATGGGCCTAGAAGTATGGTCGGAGACAGCCGAATGACACGACTAAAGCCAGGGTGAGCTTCTTGATATCTTAATACCTGGTCTCAGTTGGGACCAAGTCTTTACTGACTAATACACTGGTAGCTGCTTCCCTTCTTGCACCCGAATAAGGGCTGAGCTGACCGCTGCTGTCGAGACTGCCAAGTATAATAATAGCGACACTCTTTGCTCAAGCTTTGAGAGTAGCAGGGTGAACCTAAGTATTGTTTGAGCTGTTGGAAGGCTAGCTCACAGTCCTCGGTCCACTCTATTTTATGTTCTTCTTTCAACAGTTTGAATAAAGGGAGATACTTGTCAGTGGCTCGGGAGATGAAACGGTTGAGGGCGACAATTCTCCTTGTGAGATACTGAATTTTCTTCGTTGTCCTAGGTGAGTTCATGTCCAACAGAGCTCGAATTTTATCGAGGTTCACCTTTATCCCCCTTTGGCTAACTAGAAAGCCAAGGAATTTTCTCGAGCTGATGCCAAAGGTGCATTTGCTCGGATTCAACTTTGTTTGATATTTTCACAGGATTGAGAATATCTCCTTGAAGTTAGCGGTGTGACTTATAGTTTTAATGCTCTTGATGAGCATATCATCGACGTAGACCTCCACGGAACGTCCAATCTGCTGAGCAAACATTTTATTGACAAGTCATTGATATGTGGCCCCTTGAAAGGACGAGTTATAGATGTCCTAGAGGAGGGCGAATAGGACAATGCAAAATATTTCGATATAATGTGGAATAATAAAATAATTATACTCAGTTGCTTAGAGTATTGAATTCTTGATATCAAATAGTTCATAAGACAACCTTCACCTAAAATATTTAGGCAGGACAACTTTATTTCATGACATCTTTGAAATCAAAATATCAAACTTAGCAATAGTTAATCAATCACAAGACAGACATATAAAGAATTAAAACAATCACCACAATGCACAAAGGAATTATAGTGGTTTGGTGCTTAAACCCACACTTACTCTACTCCTAAAATTACTACCCTCACAATTTTGGCTTTCACTATTTCAAAATTTTCACATGGTCACCTTAACTACTATACAGTTCTTATGATTTTCACGGGTTATCACAACAAAACCCACTTTGTGATTTTCATGGGATCACCACAAAACAACCCGCTGAGATTTCCGAGCTATCTCAGAAAAATCCAAAATGAAATGAATATAAATATAGTACTTATCTTCAAATGGCGAGTCGAAGACATTACTATAGCTTGATTGCAATGACCTTCTTTCTTGGGATATTGATGAAGACGTGTATGAGTTCAACCCAAAAAGAATATAGGGATTTAATGTGATTTTAAAATAAAAAAACCCTAATGCTGTAAATTCTATTATCTTAATCTCAAGTAGAGTTTAAATAACTCTTTTAAAAATAATTAAATTTAACTTAAGAAATGGAATAAAATAAGCTAATAGAAAATTAAAAATACTACAAAAATAATTTAAGAAGGGCCCGAATTTCTCTTTTTCTTTAAAGAGTTTTCTCACTAATTTTCGTGTGTTTTATGAATGAGAGAAGGCCTCTATTTATAGCTAAAGGATTTGGAAATTCGGCTAGCATTAGTGTTGATTCAATTAGCCAGATTCCGGCGATTTCATTCTAACAGCTCTCGAATTTCGCGGGATAAGATCTTTCAAAAATTCGGTTGGCCCAAGCTAAAATTCGGCTGGCCAAACCTTCAGTTCGGCTAGCCAAATATAGGGTTTGGCTGGCTAAATCTCTCTGAGATTTGAAATCTTTAAACACTGGAAACTTGACCTAACATAGTCGGGTTGGCAGAGCGGTCATGTTTGGCTGGCCGAACCCAAGGTTGGGTTGGCCGAACTTGCTGTGGAAAATCTATGTTAATCTATAAACTTGCCCGAATTATGTTGGGTTAGCCGAAGGTAGTTAGGCTGGCTGAACCAGATGTTGGGTTGGCCTAACTAGAGTGTATTTTACTTGAAATTGTGTTCATTATAATGTTATGTGAAATACACCTAACCTAGGGTCAATCTAAGTTATACCACCTGATGGTTGACTCATAAGAAGTGTTCTGATCTTTGAATCATGTACTTTTATGCCTTGAGATGTTAAGCCTTCCTTGATATGCTTGATCGAGTTGATAACAGTTCTTCTTCATGAGTTGTTGTCGAGTGTGAAATATTACATATTTTTCCCTATTTATACATTGGTTTTATAAACATGATAATGCTTAATCAATTTAATTATACATATTTTCATGTGCAAGGTGATTTCGAGAGTTTAAGGTGAAATTGATGTCAAAAGCAAGATTTATGCTCAAAAGATTACTAAATGAAGATTTGGAGATTTAGAAGTCATTAATGAAGAATTCACATGCCAAAGATCCAAGAAAACCAAGTGAGGAATGAAGAGAATCAAGGTTTGAAGTGAAGAAAAAGAATCCTGAAATTGTCCTGAAAATAAACATATTCTTGAAATTGTCCTGAAAAAGCATATTCTGAAACTCCGAGTCTATTTTGAAACTGCGCAGAGTGCATAAATTTGAGGCAGTTTCTAGATTTTTCTAACTCAGTGCGAAAGTTGGAGTTTCACATTATAAATAAGACTCCCTAGGATGCTCCAAAGCATCTTCTAGGGTTTGTAAAGGTCTCACGGAGTATACACAAGGGTGGAGTAGTCGCTAAAGTGTTTTTCTTCTTCCCTAGTTTATTTTTCATGCTTTGTTTAAGAGATTTGGTTTCAATCATGTTTATGGTTGGTTAAACCTCTTAGCTAGGGCTAAGAGGTGAAGCTTTTGGCGTATTTGGATGTTTATTTTGCTTTGATTCATGTTCTTATTGACCTTCATTGATTTCTAATTTGATATTAAGAAAATATTTTCAGTTTTCTATGATTTATTGTGACTCAAATTACAATAGATTCTATGAAAGCTTTGGATATCTTCTTTTCCTGTTTTGAGATAGTGAGATTGGTAAATCCCGTTGTTAACCATCATCTCCTGGGCATGTTAGGGTGATGGAATCCCTTTCAATCATCACAATTCTCCTCCATTGAGAATTAGGTCAATGAAAAGTTCAAATTTGATTTAAATTACTTTATCTTCCAATTTGATAGGATAAGACTCTAATTCCAATTTTGTTCCTTGAATCAAGTAAGGTAACATCTTGATAGCTACAAGTAGATCCTTGACACCCTAGTTCCTACCTTTAAATTCATAAGTTTCAATCAACATTATTCAAATTTCAATTTAGATATTTTTCTAGTTCTAATTCTAATTATTTTTAGAATACATACAAGTTTAGTCCCTGTTGATTCAACCTCGGTCTTACTGAGTTATTACTACATCGCAGCCCTACATTTGGGGTTGTGAATAAGTTTTTAGCACCATTGTCGGGGACTATGGTTATGTTATTTTAGAATTAATTGGTATTAGAATTAGTTTAAGAGTAGGGTTAACTTTTTTTTTTTAATTTTTTTTAAGGTTATGATTTTTTCTGAAATTATTTTTAAAAACTAACATTGTTTTTTGTTTTGTAAGATCTTAACATAGCAGCTCCAATTCGGTAACCTCTTTCCAATTCTCTCTTTTTTTTTCTAGATTTCTTATTTGCTTTAGTTTTCTTTCTTCTAGGTTTTAGTTGTTTGGTGCTTGAGAGTTGTACGTGTTTCATGCCCAAGTGGGTTCGTGAAAATACTTAACGTCTTTTGAGTAAGGGAGGATTAGTTGAAAGGTTGCCTATCCATCAAAGTATTAGACACCACTTGAGATCCTCTTAGTTAATTGAAGTAATGGTTGCAAATCAACCTCAACCACCAGTCGAGAAAGTTCAAGATGAAAACGAGGTATATAATGCACCCCACCTCGTACTTTACGAGATTATTTACAACCGGTGGGGGTGAGTACACCTTCCTGCATGATATTTTCATTGAATGTAGGAACTGTGGACATTAAACTAGAGGTAATTCAACTCCTCCCTAAGTTTCATGGACTAGAATCTGAAAGTCCATACATGCATATGAAAGAGTCTGATGAAATCATATCTACATTACACTTCCCAAACATGTCTGAGGACACAGACTGAAATTGTTTCTTTTCTCTTTGAAAGAAAAGGCTAAGTCGTGGTTATATTCCTTAAGACTAAGGTCTATTGGCACGTGGGCTGAGATGACAAGGAAGTTCCTTAAAAAGTCCTTCCCCTATCATAAAACAAATACCTTAAGGAAAGCAATTATAAATTTTGCGCGAAAAGAGGATGAGACTTTCTTCCAATGTTGGGAGCGATTTAAGGATCTCATAAATTCATGTCCACAACATGGCTATAAAACATGGCGTATAACAAGCTTTTTCTATGAGGGATTGACCTCACCTATGTGCCAATTTGTGGAGATGATGTGTAATGGGGAATTCATAAATAAGGAAGCTGATGATGCGTGAGATTATTTTGATAAACTTGCTGAAAACGCGCAATCATAGGATACCTCTTCAAGAATTACCACTTCTAAGCCTACTCAATCAAAGTAAAGGGGAGGAATTTATGTTCTAAAAGAGGAAGATGATATAATGCAAGAGTGGCCAAACTCACAAGAAAAGTAGAGGCCATGGAACTTAAAAAGGTAGAACCCGAAAAGACTGCGAAAGTTGTTTGTGATATTTGTGCTTGTAACATACATATAACTGAGAATTGCCTAACAATTCCTATTTTTCAAGAGATATTGAATGAGCAATCAAACGTCATAAACAATTACCAAAAATCTTTCAGTGGACCCACCTCAAATACATATAACTCAAGCTGGAAGAACCATCTATACTTTAGTTGGAGGAACGGACAAACTGCTACTCCTCAAGGGATCCTTAACCAATTTCTGAATCAAAGGAAACCTCAAGAGGATTCGGTCTTAAAACATATACAAAACCAAGAGCTTTGTAATCAGGGTATGTTGCAAGCCAATCAAGACCTTACAAAGGCCATACAAGGGCTTGAAACAAAAAATTCGATTAGGGAGAAAGGGATCGTTCTGGCTCAGCCTCTCCCCAACCCAAAATTGCAATATGAAATCAGTGACCCAAGCTCTTCAGAACAGATGGAGCAGGCTAAGTCTATCATCACTCTTAGGAGTGGGAAGATAATTGACAAATCTACTCTGGTGAGGGCTAAAAAGCCTAAGGACCCAAAAATAAATGAGAATGATAGACCTAGCAATGCTCCACATGGGTTAGAACCAGAACCTCGAAGTAAACCGATTGCGTCATTCCCTCAACGGTTGATTGCACCAAAACCTCTCTCTAACTCTCAGAATATTCTAGAGGTGCTTAAGCAAGTGAAGGTCAACATTCCTCTACTAGATGTCGTTAAACAAATCCCTTCATATATCAAAATTCTGAAAGATTTATGTATGACCAAAAGATGACAAAACATACAAAAGAAATTTTTTTTGACAAAACAAGTGAGTGTCATCCTCAAGCAAGATATGCCACAAAAATACAAAGATCCCGATAGCCCAACCATCACTTGTATAATTGGGAACTACTGGATTAAGCATGCACTTCTTTACTTAGGGGCAAGTGTAAATCTGATCCCTTACTCAGTTTACGAACAATTGGGTATAGGTGAATTAAAACCCACATGGACCACATTACGATTTGCTGATCACTCAGTTTGTGTACCGAGAGGGATGATTGAGGATGTGTTGGTGCAAGTTGATAAATTCTACTATCTAGTAGATTTTATTATCTTAGATACTTAACCCATTATAGATGTAAGGACTTAAATTTTCGTCGTTCTTGGTCGCCTATTCCTTGCTACATCAAATGCCATCATTAATTATATGAATGAAATTATGAAATTATCTTTAAAAAATATGACATTGGAGCTCAACATCTTTTTCAACACGAACAAACAGTCAGAGGATGATGACGATACCTACGACATTAACATGATCGATTCTTTCATGGAAGATAGAGCACTCCTAACTCTATACTCTGACACTCTCGAGACATGCCTAACCCACTCCCCTGATTTAGATGATGACATGATTAGGGAGATGGATGCCTTACTTAATTCTATGTCGGTACCATGAAGTTAATCGGTGGAGGCCACAATTTGAGAAATTATCTCAAACCGATGTAGTGCGTCTACCGTCTAGGCTTAAAGTACCAAAGCTTGACCTAAAACCTTTGCCCACTGATCTTAAATATGTCTACTGAGGTCAAGATGAGACATACCCGGTGGTGATCTCTTCCCATCTTAAGAAGGAATAAGATAGTATACTTATTTCTACTCTCATTGAGCATAAAGGAGCCATTGGATGGTCGATTGCAGACCTCAAGGAAGTTGATCCTTTGATTTGTACTCACCACATTCATCTTGAGGATAATGCAAAAACCTTTTGGCAACCACAACGTCGACTCAATCCAAATATAAAATAAATGGTTAAGGCTGAGGTACTTAAGTTGTTGGATGTGGGTATCATATACCCTATATCCGACAATCAATGGGTGAGTCCAACTCAAGTGGTTCCTAAGAAGTCCGGAATCACCATCGTAGCCAATGCCGACAATGAACTCATGCCAACTAAAGTTACTACTGGTTGGAGAATGTGCATTAACTACAAGAAGTTGAATACCGTCACAAGGAAGGACCACTTTCCTTTACACTTCATTGCTCAAATTTTGGAAAGGATAGTTGGTCACTCTTACTATTACTTCCTTGATAGATATTCGGGCTATAACCAGATAGAGATAGCCCTTGAAGATCAAGAAAAGACAACGTTCACATGTCCATTTGCACCTTTCCTTACCGAAGGATGCCATTCGGACTGTGTAATGTGTTCACAACCCCAACTGTAGGGTTGCAATGTAGTAATAATCTCGGTGAGACCGAGGTCGAATCCACAAGGACTAATCTTATGTGTCTATTCTGAGAGTAATTAGAATCAAAACTAGGAGAATATCTAACCTAAATCTAGAAATGTAGAGAGTAATTGTGAGAGATTTAATGAAAAACTTAAGAATTTAAAGGCAGGAACTAGGGTTTCCAAGGATCCACTTGCAACTATTAGGATGTTCCCTAATTTGATTCAAGGCACTCAATTGGAATCGGAGTCCAATCTTATCCAACTGGAAGATATTCAACGAGATCAGATCTAAACCTTCATTGACCTAATTCTCAACGGATGAAAGTTGTGAAGGTTGGAAGTGATTCCATCACCTAACCATGCCCAGGAGATAATGGTAGACAACAGGGTATACTGATCCAATAACTAACATGGGAGAATTGTGAAGAATAGAAGGGATTTCATCACCCATCCATACCCAAGGGACGATGGAGAACAACAGGATTTCCTATTTTCACAAACTCCAAACAGAAAAAGAAAATACTTCAAGCTATTGCAAATTCATTGTAATTTCAGTCACAATAAACCATTAAACACTAAAAGTATTCCTTAAATATCAAACTAGAATAAAAAGAGTTCAACAATAATAAGAATCAAACAAAAAAAAAACATTCCAACCATGTTACAAGCTGCACCCCTTAGCCCTAGCTAAGGGATTTAGGCAACCATAGACATGATTAGATTAAAAACCCTAGAAGAAAGTATTAAAAAATAAGAAGAAGAGAAGAAGAACTCTTGAGAAGCGGCTCCGCCCTTTTGCTCTACTTCTCCAAAACCTCGATATCCTAGCAAGACTTAAGAAACCCCTATTTATAGGAAAAGTTCCACAAAATCGCAAAATCAGATCAAATTTATGCAGTCTACGTAAACACTCCGTAACTGGTTCGATGTCATTAAACACCCTTCGATGTCATTGAAGGGGTTTGAATCCGAAAGTCATCATTTTCTTCTTTTGCACTGTGTAAGTCTCTGTGTCATCGAACCGTCCTTCGATGTCATCGAGCAAAGCTTCGATCCATCGAACATGTCTTCGAGTCATCGAAAATGTGTCCAAAATAGTCCAGCAAGTTACTTCAATTTCTTCAATAAATTCGATGTCATCGAGTGGTCTTCGATGTCATTGAGCACCTTCCTTGGAGTCATCGAACATGTCTTCGATTGATCGAGAAAAGCACTTAATATGTTTAGCAACCAACTCGATTTTCCCTCATAAATTCGATGTCATCGACCAGTGTTCGATGTCATCGAACGGATCTTTGATGTCATCGAACAATTTCGATGGCACAGTCTTTATGATTTCTGCGCTTGTTCTTTTGACTTCCTTCTCCACTTGATTTTCTTGGATATTGGAGTCTTTAATCTTGGTTTCCACAGATCCCTTCTTTGCTTTGAAAATTCTTGAGCACTAAATCCATGTTTTTAGCATTCTTTTCAATCCAAGCTCTTAAATTCACCTTGCAACACAAACATATGTAAAGTATAACATTAAGCTATATTATGTTTATAAAGCCAAGAAATAAATGAGGGATAATATGCAATATTTGATCCTCAACACAATCCCCAACCAGCATGTTGCTAGTCCTGAGCAAAATGTGCGAAAAATAATCTTTAATCTCAGTTTAAAACTTTTTAGGAAGACAATTGTTGAGGGTCAAATATTACATATCAGACCCTAGTTACTGCTTGGATTTACAAACATAATATCGTTTAAAATCCTAATTTAATCGTGTTTGTAATGCAAGGTACATTTGTAAGTGGGGACTACAAAAAGGTGCTAAATGTGTGTATTTAATGCTCTGATGACACCACAAGTAAGGGACGGACTCCAGAGGACCAATATTGAAGAAATTATATACCAGGGAGCCGAGGAAATCAAGCCGTTCACATGAAAGAGGCCCGAAACTAGTGCAGAATGCAAGATCACAGGGTTTCCGCCATCCAATCGACACGAGACTCCATACATGGCTTCAGGACCATAAATTAACCGTACACGTTGAATTTTGGCCGTTGGATCCTTGTGGAAGCTGCCCAACGGACAGATCAGCCCACAAATCACTCATCTGGGGCCCGCCTGATATCCAGATATACTTCAATTTCATTTTCAGCGTCTTAAATCGGATGGGGAAAAGGATGGACGGTACAGATTTTTCATGAACATCACGATGGACCCCTCATGTACAGCGCATGTACATGGGGTCTGTGCACAGGCAGTGCACTGGATCGGCCGCCCGGTCAGCTCGGGCGCTGACCCGAGCCTTCTCCCAGACTGAAACAGCGGACGACGCTGTCCATTTGTTTTCACGTAGTGGGCCCCACCCATTGTTCATATGAACAATCCAACCCGTCCATTGTATCAAGAGGGTAGGCGTGACCATCGCCTAGGTGGCAGAATCCCGGAAGACGACGAAGATTCGTTTTCAGCCGTTAAAATGGACGATGAACGGTGCAACATGTGATCTGGAAGACCACATCGAATTCAATTCAAAAAAGACCATATCCAAACGGTTTTTCGAGCCTAATTCAATGGTCGGACTGGATTCTCAAAATACATCAAGAAGTGGGCTCCACCGAGAGTCCAGCGTCCATCTGCTGCGGACTCTGTTTACGCAGGTCCGAAAAATTCCGGACGTTGCGGATCTTTATTCGTGGTCGGATGAACGATCTGGACCGTTCATTCATCCCGTGGGATGGCAAAAACTCATGCCTAGGTGTCCTAATTGCAAGAGGCAGCAGAGATTTGATATCAACCGATCAAAGGAAGACGGACGGTGGAATTGTTTGAGATGGTGGGCCGCATTAAACTCAAGAAAAAATACTATTTCTCAGTTATTTTCCGCCACGAGTAGAATGAATGGAGTGGATTTCTTGTTTGATATCAGTAGTGGGCCCACAAATCAACGTACTTGCGTAGGATTTCTCTGTTGCGTAAACAGAGGAGTTTTTCGACTCCGTTTCGGAGTTGAACTCCTTGCACACTGACGGATGCTGGCTCTATAAAAGGGAAGTTTCCACGGCTGGACGGGAGGAGATTAGACACAGGGAGCAAGAGTTTTGGCTTGAGGCTTGGTTGTGGAGTACCAGGGAGAGAGAAATTAGAGAAGTTTTTCTTTTATTGTTTATTTGTTTTTCCTGATTATGGAGAGATCTAGTTCATCCATGTCAGGCTAAACCTCTTAGCTAGGGCTAAGAGGTGAAGCTTGTAGCATGATGGGAGGCCTCTTTGCTTGTGCCTTTGTTTAGACTGAATTTGATGTTGATTTAGATTTTTATTATGGGAATGTGTTTTTAGTCTTTAATGGTCTGTTGTGACTGAAATTACAATGGGTCTGCAATGGCTTTGAGCATGTTCTTTTCCTCTTTATGTTTATGATGTCAGGGAGCTCTGTTGTTCACCATCGTCTCTTGGGCATGGTTGGATGTCGGTACCCTTCCTAACCTTCATACATCGATTGGTTAGTAATTAGTTTAATTCTGTTGTTTGCTTTGTCTCCTGGGCATGGTTTGGTGATGGAATCCATTCTAATTCATATACCTTTCATCTTTTCAAAACTATATCAACGGTAGTTCAGTTAATTTTCCTGATTTTTAATCCAGGCATAAGATCTCCCTGATCTCTACAAGTGGATCCTCTGAATCCCTAGTTTCCCACTTTTGAATTCTCTTAAATTTTAGTTTAATTATTTCACCATTATTCCTCAAATTATAATTGGTTTAGATTTCATCTTAGCTTAGTTCTAGTTCTGGTAAATTTCAGATAACGTACAGGTTTCAGTCCCTGTGGATTCGACCTCGGTCTTACCGAGTTTATTACTACATCACAACCCTATACTTGGGGAGTGAACAAGTTTTTTGGCGCCGTTGCCGGGGACTGACGGCTACGATTTTCTGAAATTAATTGGATTTAGAGTTAGTTTAAGATTAGGATTTTACTAATTTTAATTTTATTTTTTTTTAATTCATAGGACTAACATATTTCCTATTCTGTAGGTTGTTAAGATAGAACTTCTAATTTGGTAAACTCTTTCTAATTTTCTAGATTTTTTAACTCTTTAGATTTGGTTTACTTCAGAAACTAACGTGTTTTGGTTTGTTTTGCAGGTTTTTAACATAGGAACTTCTACTCTGGTAACATCCTTCTCACCTCTCTTCTGCTTACCTTCCATATTGCTGTAGGAATTTTATTTTATTCTAGGATTAGACTCAGAGTTAGGGTTTCACTATGTATATGCACGAGTGGGAACGTCAGTATGCTGAGAAGAATAATCTATATTGGGATGATGATTATGATAGAAATCCACCAATGTCTCAAAACTTTTCTGAAACTATCATCGAGAATCGACCGGAATACAAAGAGCCACCAGTTAAGAAGTCCTTACGCGATCATATACGGGAGAACAATTCCACCCCACGGACCGTACGTGAATGTTGGGGTTATCATAACTATGGGAGTGAGAAGTACTATCACCCATCTGAGAAAAAGAAAATAATGCGTGATTATATCATGAGTGATAATAAGTATTACCAACCATCAGATTCTCTCACCTATGATCCGTATGACTATAATCAGTGGAAACATCAAGGTTGGAAAGATGAACCAACAACCTATTATAATGATTATTCTTTTGGATCCCCTACCTTTAAGATTCAACCAAAATCGATCCAAGAGAATTCATTTCAAAGTAACACAGACTCTTCTGCTGACATGAGGAAATTACTAGAAGAGCTTGAGTTACGCCTTGATAGGTTAGAGGAAGCTCGCTCATCCCAACTACAATCCAATCCAGAAATACAATGTGAGGAAAGTGATCCTCACTCACTTTTGACGAAATCTGGAGTTTGGAATGAGGAGTTGGATTCGATTAATGAGCATACGGTTCAATTCCCCGATGAGTCGATCTCAATGACTGTTCAAAAGAATGGTAGAGATACTTGGGTGTGTTTCAAATACAGTGATGATGACACACTTTCCTTACATGATACACAGGATTTCAATGATGAGGTTGAGGTTAGTTTATTCGAACCTCAACCAAATTTAGAATGTAAGGAAAGCGATCCCATCTCAAGTGTGTACTGCACTGAATTAGAAGCTGAGAAATATTGGGATGAGATTCATGAGAGCACAACCCAAATTCCCCTGGAATCAATCTCAAGTATGGTCCAGGTCAATGCTCAAGAAGCACACGAAGTGATCGGTCATACTGAGCTACTCCACTCACCTAACATGTCTGATTTAAAAGTGGAAGATGAGCTCATTAGAACCGACCTTTCCAACTTCTGTGAGACATGTTTGGACCACTCTCTTGAATTGAATGATATGATTTGGGAGATGGATGAGCTACTCGATACGACTCTGGAATTTGAAACCACGCAGTTGAGGTCACCATCTGAACTATCGAATTTTGACGAGTCCAGGCCTCTTCTGAGTAGTATCAATGAACAGAGTCCGCACTTCAATACTTCGTCTACTGACTCTCTATCTGTCTATGCTGGGCTGGAGCAAGAGAGCACACCTTCGTTTACCTTCAAAGACGATGAATTCCTTGGGCAGATCATCATGAGCTTTAATGTAGAAAATGAGTCACTCTCAGCTGAATGTCCCAACTCTTTGGATGATTGCTTGGCACACTTTGCAGATTCAAACGATCTCATGATAAGAGACATAATGAATGCCTTGCAAGATGACATCTCGGTAGTCATGACTGACCGAGAGAACCCTTACTCTGAAGCCCCTCTCTCCCCAGATCCTCACTATTTACCATTAAGGGAGGAGGAGCTAAAAATTGAACCGAAGTCTGATACTTCGGAATGTGTTGAGACTACACCACTTCTTGAAAATTTTTCTCAATTTGATCTACTTGTAGTCTCTGATTCACCATGAGATACTAACTTCGAAACTTCTTCTGTCGCAGGTGAATCGTATATCCTCTGGATACCTCAAGCGAATCAACGACAAATTTTTGATGAGGTACATAAGTTTCTCTGGAATGTCATGCTCCAGGGCATCCAAGCCTATTGCAAAAAGGGCTTTTGGATGATCCTGTTAAGAAACCTTCTGAGAAATTTATCACGATACTGGCCAGAAGAGGAACCTTGCGGCATGACTGAGTAGTTTTTCCCTGCTTTCTTAGGACTAGGGTAGTTTCCTTTATGTTGTTTTAGGATAGACGGTAAACTTAGCGCTCCTGGGAGGCAACCCAGCTTTTCATTCCATTTAATTTTCCTAGTTAGTTAGTTTAATGTTTGTGGGTAGCATTACTGCAAACCCTCACGAGACTACAACTCGTCCACTAGGGGCAACCTAGGGGTTTAAAGGCTTGTTGCATACGCTAAATGCAATCGAAAGCACCTGCGAAAGTGGTATAGGTATGATTTTATTTTGTTATTTTTGTTGGTTTCACTCTTGTACTGACCTTCTCTCTCCCTGCAATCTCTTGGAAAGTCTCTTACGATTCATCACCCAGGTACTATCTTCCCATCACTTTTTCTTTACTGTCGTTGTCTCATGTGCATTGCATGTCTATATCTTTTACATTGAGGACAATGTAGATTTTAGGTTGGGGGTGGGAGATTAGGTTACCTAATCAGTGTTTTTTTCGTCTTGAGCAAAAATTGTGAAAATTTTTAAATTTTTTCTGGACTTTCTAGTGAATTCAAAGTGAGTTTGACAAGATATCCTGGATTTAGAATTTTAAGATACGTAATGTTGGTGATTCATGACTCTTGGATTCAGTTGCTCGATAGATTTCAGAGTTAAGTTTGAATTATTAATCCAGGATTAGAAGTTGTAAACATTGACTGAGTCATGATTTCACAGGACACATCTCGCTTACACATTAAGGTTTCAGTTCATATTGAAGGATTAACTTGATAATCACTAAGCATGAAGAAACCAGCCTAAAAGATTTGGCCATCAGGGTATTAAAAAAAAAAAAAAGAGAATTACACCATAGGTTTGCTCCCTATAGGTGTGGATTCGATTTTTCATGATTAACAATTGGAAAGAGTTGGGCGACTAGTTTCACCATAGGTTTGCTCCCTATAAGTGAAAATTTGATTCCCATCTTGACTAAAAAAAAAAAAACTAAAAAGAAAATGAAAGAATGATCCAGAGGCAAAAATCTTGGTTTAGGTGATAGTTGTTATGAATTTTCTGATTGATTACTAATGATATCATGAAATCAACAATTTGATCTCTTAATGATAACAGGCTGAGATTACACTCTACACCCATGGAACTCAATGTTTAAAATTATTCTAGTTTATGGATTAATATTTGAACTTGATTATGAAATTCACCGTGCATGAGAGGCCAGGAGAAATTGATAATCAACATTCATGAATCTTAAAGATTTCTCATATCTGGATTGTTTTTCAAAATATCACTCGGCTTCACAAGAATGGTCTCGTAATTCTCAACTTAATTTTCGCATATTTTGCTCGGGACTAGCAAAATGCTGGTTGGGGGTTGTGTTGAGGGTCAAATATTGCATATCAGACCCTAGTTACTGCTTGGATTTACAAACATAATATCGTTTAAAATCCTAATTTAATCGTGTTTGTAATGCAAGGTACATTTGTAAGTGGGGACTACAAAAAGGTGCTAAATGTGTGTATTTAATGCTCTGATGACACCACAAGTAAGGGACGGACTCCAGAGGACCAATATTGAAGAAATTATATACCAGGGAGCCGAGGAAATCAAGCCGTTCACATGAAAGAGGCCCGAAACTAGTGCAGAATGCAAGATCACAGGGTTTCCGCCATCCAATCGACACGAGACTCCATACATGGCTTCAGGACCATAAATTAACCGTACACGTTGAATTTTGGCCGTTGGATCCTTGTGGAAGCGCCCAACGGACAGATCAGCCCACAAATCACTCATCTGGGGCCCGCCTGATATCCAGATATACTTCAATTTCATTTTCAGCGTCTTAAATCGGATGGGGAAAAGGATGGACGGTACAGATTTTTCATGAACATCACGATGGACCCCTCATGTACAGCGCATGTACATGGGGTCTGTGCACAGGCAGTGCACTGGATCGGCCGCCCGGTCAGCTCGGGCGCTGACCCGAGCCTTCTCCCAGACTGAAACAGCGGACGACGCTGTCCATTTGTTTTCACGTAGTGGGCCCCACCCATTGTTCATATGAACAATCCAACCCGTCCATTGTATCAAGAGGGTAGGCGTGACCATCGCCTAGGTGGCAGAATCCCGGAAGACGACGAAGATTCGTTTTCAGCCGTTAAAATGGACGATGAACGGTGCAACATGTGATCTGGAAGACCACATCGAATTCAATTCAAAAAAGACCATATCCAAACGGTTTTTCGAGCCTAATTCAATGGTCGGACTGGATTCTCAAAATACATCAAGAAGTGGGCTCCACCGAGAGTCCAGCGTCCATCTGCTGCGGACTCTGTTTACGCAGGTCCGAAAAATTTCGGACGTTGCGGATCTTTATTCGTGGTCTGGATGAACGATCTGGACCGTTCATTCATCCCGTGGGATGGCAAAAACTCATGCCTAGGTGTCCTAATTGCAAGAGGCAGCAGAGATTTGATATCAACCGATCAAAGGAAGACGGACGGTGGAATTGTTTGAGATGGTGGGCCGCATTAAACTCAAGAAAAATACTATTTCTCAGTTATTTTCCGCCACGAGTAGAATGAATGGAGTGGATTTCTTGTTTGATATCAGTAGTGGGCCCACAAATCAACGTACTTGCGTAGGATTTCTCTGTTGCGTAAACAGAGGAGTTTTTCGACTCCGTTTCGGAGTTGAACTCCTTGCACACTGACGGATGCTGGCTCTATAAAAGGGAAGTTTCCACGGCTGGACGGGAGGAGATTAGACACAGGGAGCAAGAGTTTTGGCTTGAGGCTTGGTTGTGGAGTACCAGGGAGAGAGAAATTAGAGAAGTTTTTCTTTTATTGTTTATTTGTTTTTCCTGATTATGGAGAGATCTAGTTCGTCCATGTCAGGCTAAACCTCTTAGCTAGGGCTAAGAGGTGAAGCTTGTAGCGTGATGGGAGGCCTCTTTGCTTGTGCCTTTGTTTAGACTGAATTTGATGTTGATTTGGATTTTTATTATGGGAATGTGTTTTTAGTCTTTAATGGTCTGTTATGACTGAAATTACAATGGGTCTGCAATGGCTTTGAGCATGTTCTTTTCCTCTTTATGTTTATGATGTCAGGGAGCTCTGTTGTTCACCATCGTCTCCTGGGCATGGTTGGATGTCGGTACCCTTCCTAACCTTCATACATCGATTGGTTGGTAATTAGTTTAATTCTGTTGTTTGCTTTGTCTCCTGGGCATGGTTTGGTGATGGAATCCATTCTAATTCATATACTTTTCATCTTTTCAAAACTATATCAACGGTAGTTCAGTTAATTTTCCTGATTTTTAATCCAGGCATAAGATCTCCCTGATCTCTACAAGTGGATCCTCTGAATCCCTAGTTTCCCACTTTTGAATTCTCTTAAATTTTAGTTTAATTATTTCACCATTATTCCTCAAATAATAATTGGTTTAGATTTCATCTTAGCTTAGTTCTAGTTCTGGTAAATTTCAGATAACGTACAGGTTTCAGTCCCTGTGGATTCGACCTCGGTCTTATCGAGTTTATTACTACATCACAACCCTATACTTGGGGAGTGAACAACAATCTTTTGTTTACTCAAGTATGATCGGGTAAAGATAAGATACGAAAGTGAGATTTGAAAACCCTATAACCGAATCACATAGGTAACCAATCAAGTAAGTTCTTTGTTAATCAGATAAGTGTATAAGTTTATATACCATATTTTTCATTGTGCTCAGTGAAAATCAACTTACTTTCCGTACGAATATTATTGTTTCCTAATGTTGGCCATGCTCATCACTTTAAGATTGGTTTGAACTTAAGTACTGATTCCGAACTCATCCCTTTTCCTTCTTTTTCTAGTTTTATATATATATATATATATATATATATATATATATATATATATATATATATATATCGATAGTCAATTTTGATCCCTTTTATATATATATATATATATATATATATATATATATATATCGATAGTCAATTTTGATCCCTTTTTTTGCATCTTTTTTTTTTTTTTTTTTTTTTTTTTTTTTTTTTTTTTTTTTTTTTTTGCATTCTTTCCTAGATTTTTCATTCTTTTTCATGACCTCTTGGTCGATCTCATGTTTTTTAACTGGTTCTTTTCTTCATTTAAGGTGGAGAAAATTCTCCAAACTCAATTCTCACCATCTATCAATGATTTACATACTAACAATCAGAAATTCTAGTACATCTTACAGAAGGTAGATTATGTGTGTCTTGTGATTTGAATAATCATGAATTCAAGCTTCCACTTAATTAATTAAGCGTAAACACTTAGGTGATAAATTACTTAGATGATTAGACTCCAGCTATTTAAAATTCAATCTCTATCTTATCATACCCATAGCACTCTTGAGTACATAATTCATCGCTTCCCAAACAGATTTCAACTTGAAATATCGAAAATTTTAAAAAAATTCCGCTCAAAATTGAGAAAGCCACTGATTAGGTTACCTAATCCCCTACAGTCCCCACAAAAATTCTACATTGTCCTCAATGTACAAAAAATAAGTATGTAATGCAAAAGAGGCAACGAAAATAAAGGAGATGGTGTTGGGAAAATAGTACCTAGAAGAAGGAATTTTGAAACTTTTCCACGGATCTCAGCATAAAATAGGTTAGTACTCAACAAAACTCAATAGAGTATAAGAAAACTATCTTAAATAGTGGAAAGAAAACTACCCTAGTCCTAAGAAAGCGATAAATCTGACTACACCTCCATCAGACTAGGAGGTCAATCCTGGTACACAGGATCACTCAGAGGTATGGACATGTCCTCTGAATCGAATTTCTCCACAAATGGCTTTAAACGATGTCCATTCACTTTAAACCTATTGCCATTGTTCGAATTCTCTATCTCAACAGCCCCATGAGGATAGATATTTATAACAGTGAAAGGGCCAGACCAACGAGATCGGAGCTTCCCTGTAAAAAGATGTAACCGAGAATTGTACAAAAGGACTTTCTGGCCGGTCAAGAACAATTTCTGAAGGATGTTCTTATCATGGAAAACCTTCATCCTGTCCTTGTAAATTCTCGAGTTCTCGTATACGTCAATCTGGATCTCCTCGAGTTCATTCAATTGTAGCTTCCATAGCGAGCCAATGTTGTCTAAATTGAAGTTCAGATTTTTAATAGCTTAGTAGGCTCTATGTTCCAGTTCCGCAAGTAAGTGGCAAGCTTTCCCGTAGATGAGTCTAAAGGGAGATATTCCAATGGGAGTTTTAAAGGCTATACGGTAAGCCCATAAAGCATCGGTTAAGCGAATTGACCAATTCTTATGGTTAGGGTTAACCGTCTTTTCCACAATCTGCTTAATCTCCCTATTGGAAATCTCAGCTTGTTCACTTGTCTGTGGGTGGTATGAAGTGATCACCTTATGAGAGATGCCATATTTCTTCATTAAGTTTGTGAATTGCCTATTGTAGAAATGTGAGCCTCCATCATTAATGATGGGCTGAGGCGTTTCGAACCGGGAAATAATGTTCTCTTTTAAGAATTTAATGACCGTCTAATGGTCATTGTTCCGACACGGGATCGCTTTGACCCATTTAGTGATATAGTCTATGACTAATAGAATGTATAAATTCCGATGAGATTGGGGGAATGGTCCCATGAAATCGATGCTCCAGTAATCAAATGCTTCAATTATGAGAATGAGGTTTAAAGGCATCATATTTCGATGGGATAATGCCTCCAATTTTTTATAATGCTTACAAGCTTTGCAAAACTCATGAGTGTCCTTGAACATAGTGGGCCAATAAAAACCGCACTGCAGAATTTTAGCTGTGGTCTTTTTGACAGAAAAGTGACCGCCACGGGCCTGAGTGTGACAGAAGGAGATGATACTTTGGTGTTCATTGTCTGGCACACGTCTCCTTAAAATTTGATATGGGCCATATTTAAATAAATAAGGATCATCTTAGAAGAATTTGTGCCCCTCGGTGAAAAATTTCTTCTTATCTTGCGCAGTCTAATGTGTCGGTGTGAAACATGTGGTAAGATAATTAGCAATATCAACGAACCAAGGTGAATGAGAAACTTTAAACAGTTGTTCCTCAGGGAACATGTCATTTATGGGTGTCGTTTCAAGGGAATCAGGGAGGTCAAGTCTAGAAAGATGGTCAGCCACTACGTTTTCTACTCCCTTCTTATCTTTTATTTTCAAATCAAATTCCTGGAGTAGGAGGATCTATCTTATCAAGTAAGGCTTAACATCATTCTTAGAAAGAAGATACTTAAGCACCGTATGATCGGTGTAGATAATTATCTTAGAGCTGATCAAGTAAGATTAAAATTTGTCCAAAGCGAATACTACGATCAAGAGTTCCTTTCCATAGTAGAGTAATTCACTTAGGCCGAATTTAGAGTCTTACTTACGTAATGAATAACGTAAGGCTTCTTATCTTTTCTTTGACCTAACACCGCCCTAATAACATAGTCAGACGCATCACACATAAGTTCAAAAGGAATATTTCAATCGTGTAGCTGCATAATAGGTGCAGTAGTCAACATGCCCTTGAGCTTAGAAAAGGCTTCTTGGCATTGCTCAGTCCACTCATATGGAATATCCTTTTGAACTAGATTACACAAAGGATGAGTCATGTGACTGAAGTCCTTTATGAATTTCCTATAAAACCCAGCGTGTCCTAAGAAGGATCGTATGTCTCGTATACTTTTGGGTGGAGGTAGCGTAGAGATAAGATCAATTTTCACTTTATCAACCTCAATTCCCTTGGAAGAGATGATGTGTTCAAGAACAATTCCCTTTCAAACGATGAAATGACACTTCTCCCAATTGAGTACCAAATTCTTTTCTTCACATATTTTCAACACACATTTAAGATTTTCTAAGCAATCGCTGAAAGATGGACCAAAGATAGAGAAGTCATCCATGAAGACCTCTAGATATTGCCTCACTATGTTAGAAAAAATACTCATCATACATCGCTAAAAGGTGACAGGGGCATTACACAGTTTGAATGGCATCCTTTGGTAAGCAAAGGTGCTAAAAGGACATGTGAACGTGGTCTTTTCTGATTGTAGCTTGAATATCTGTCAAGGAAACAATAATAAGAATGACCAGCTAGTCTTTCTAAGATTTGATCAATAAAGGGCAAAGGAAAGTGGTCCTTCCTCATGATGGTATTCAACTTCCTGTAGTCAATGCACATTCTCCAACCAATAGTAACTCTAGTTGGCATGAGTTCATTATTGGCATTGGCTACGATGGTGATTCTGGAATTCTTAGGAACCACCTGAGTTGGACTCACCCATTGACTATCGGATATAGGGTATATGATATTCACATCCAATAGCTTAAGAACCTCGGCCTTAATCACTTCCTTTATGTTTGGATTTAATCTACGTTGTGGTTGTTGGGAGGTCCTTGCATTATCCTCTAGATAAATGCGGTGAGTACAAATCGAAGGGTCAATTCCCTTGAGGTCCACAGTTGACCATCCAAGGGCTCCCTTATACTCAATGAGATTAGAGATGAGCATACTCTTCTGTTATTGCTCAAGGTGGGAAGAAATCACCACCGGATATGTCTCATCTTAACCTAAGTAGACATATTTTAAATCAGAGGGCAAAGGTTTTAGGTCAAGCTTTGGTGCCTTGAGGTTAGACAGTAGAGGCACTACATTAGTTTGGGACAATTCTTTAAATTGTGGCCTCCATCGGTTAACTTCAAGTACCGACATAGTATCCAGCATGGTCCCTATCTCCCTAATCGTATCATCATCAAAATCATGGGAGTGGGCCAGGCACGTCTCGAGAGGGTCGAAGATAAGGTTAGAAGTATTCTATCTTCCACGAAAGAATCACTGAGGGTAATATCATAGGAATTGTCTTCATCCTCTAATTGTTTGCTTGTCTTGAAAAAGATATTTAACTCCAATGTCATATTCCTAAAAGACATACTCATGACTCCATTCCTGTAATTAATGATCGCATTTAATGTGGCAAGGAATGGGCGACCAAGGATGACAGGAATTTGAGTGCTCATGTCCACGATAGGTTGAGTATCCAAGACGATAAAATCTACTGAATAGTAGAATTTGTCAACCTGGACCAACACATCCTCAATCATCCCTCTCGGTACATGGCTAAGCGATCAACAAGTTGTAACGTGGTTCTGGTGGGTTTTAATTCACCTAGACCCAGTTGCTCGTAGACCGAGTACGGGATCGGATTCACGCTCGCTCCTAAGTCAAGAAGTGCATGCTTAATTTGGTAGTTCCCAATTACGCAAGTGATGGTTGGGCTACCGGGATCTTTGTACTTTTGTGGCACATCTTGCTTCAGGATGGCACTCACTTTTTTCAGTTAAAAAGATCTTCTTTTAAATATTTTTCCATCTTTTAGTTGTACATAAGTCTTTAAGAAATTTAGTATATTTAGGTATTTGCTTAACGACATCTAGTAGGAAAATATTGACCTTCACTTGCTTAAGCACCTCTAGAATGTCCTGAGAGTTAGAGAGAGGTTTTGGTGATATCAACAGTTGGGGAAATGGGGCAGTCGGCTTCCCTTGAGGTTCTAGTTCTAATTCTTGTGGGGCATGACTAGATCTATTATTGTTGTCCTCTTCCAGGTCCTTAAGCTTTTCAGCCCTAACCGGAATGGTTTTGTCAATGGTCTTCCCACTCCTAAGAGTAGTAATAGATTTAGCTTGTTCCATCTAATTTGAAGAGCTTGGGTTGCTAATTTCATATTGTAGTTTTGGATTGGGGAAGAGGTTGAGCTGGAAGGCTCCCTTTATTCTTAATCACACTTTTAGTGTCAAGTCCTTGTATGGCCTTTGTGAGATCTTGAAAGACATGTAGCATACCCTGATTGAAAAGCTCTTGATTTTGAAGATGTTTTAAAACCGGATCCTCCTGAGGTTTCCCTTGATGTGGAATTTGATTAGGGAATCCTTGAGGTGTAGCAGTTTGTCTGTTTCTCCAACTGAAGTTTGGATGATTTCTCTAGCTGGGATTGTACGTATTAGAGGTGGGTCCACTGAAAGGTCTTTGGTAGTTATTAATGGCATTGGATTGCTCATTCAGTACCTCTTGAAAGGTAGGTATTATTAGACAATTTTTAGTTGTATGAATGTTATGAGCACAAATACTGCAAACAGTTTCCTTAGCCTTATCTTTCTTTAATTCCATGGCCTCGAGTTTTCTGGTGAGATTAGCCACTTTAGCATTGATATCATCATCCTCTTTCAGTAGGTAAATTCCGGCCCTCTCCTTGGATTGAGTCAGCCTAGACATGGTGCTTAATTTTAGGGAGATGTCCCATGATTGTGTGTTTTCAGCAAGCTTATCAAAGTAGTCCCACACATCATCAACATTTTTATTCATGAATTCCCCATTGCACATTGTCTCAACCAATTGGCACATTGGAGATGTCAGTCCATCATAGAAAATGTTCATGATGCGCCATATTTCAAAACCATGTTGTGGGCATGAACTAACAAGATCCTTGAACCGCTCCCAACATTGGAAGAATGTTTCATCTTCCTTTCGGGTGAAGTTCATGATCGACTTTTCTAAGGGTGTTCATCTTGAGGTATGGGAAATTTTTCTTTATGAACTCCCTTGTTATGTCATTCCATCTACCAATAGATCGAGGATGTAGTGAATGCAACTACATCTTAGCTTTCTCTTTCAAAGAAAAAGGAAAGAGTTTCAGCCTGACCGTGTCATCGGACACGTTTGGAAAATATAAAGTAGCTATAATCTCATCAAACTCTTTCAAGTGTAGGTATGGATTTCATATTCAAGGCCATGAAATTTTGGAAGGAGATGGATCACCACTAGCTTGATATCTACGTGTCCCGTATTTTCTAGAAAAAACATGCATGAGGGTGCACTCACCCCCCTAGTTGTAAATAGTCTTGCAAAGTACGAGGCGAGGGTGCTTGATGCACCTCATTCTCATCCTGGACTTCCTCAACCCGAGGTTGAGGTTGTCTTCCTACTTAATTGACTGGTTGATTGACAGCCATCACTTCAATTGACTATGAGGATCTCAAGTGGTGTCTAATCCTATGATGGATAGATAACCCCTCAATCAATCCTCCTTCATTCAAAAGACGTTATGTGTTGTCACGTTCCCACTTGGGCATGAAACACTCTCAGCCCTTAATTTCAGACTCTAACCTAAACCTAAAAGAAAGAAGGGAAATATAAATCTAGAAATAGAAAGAGAGAGAGAATTAGAAAGAAGTTACCAAATTAGAAGGTTCTATGTTAGGATCCTGCAAAAGATAAAAGAAAGTGAGTTAGTTTCTAAAAAGGAAATAAGGAAAGCAACCTAGTTTCTAAAAATAGAAAATATAAGTTTCTAAAAAGGGAAAAAGTTAGTTACTAAAATTAAATTAGGAAAATTTCAAAAACTAGAATTATAAAGTAGAAAAGAGGAAAGTTTCTAAAAACAGAAATGGAAAATTTCTAAAACTAGAATTAGAAAGCTAAGTTAGTTTCTAAAATAATTCAGAAAAACCCTAACCTAAAATAGAAAGTAGAAAAACCCTAATCTTAACCTAATTTCAAAACTAGCTAATTGTAACGCCCCGAGTTTTCAGGACCCGAGTATACAACCCGTTTCCCAAAAACTCGAGTGTTAACTTATAAGGAGCCAAGGTCCACATATAATTTTTTTTTTCCTTTCATCAGAGTAAGCAGATGAGCGTAGTATGGACAAATCAGAGATAAAGGAAAATTTCATTACCATTTAAATATATAAGAAACTACCCATAATGACTTATACAAAACCAATGTCCCCATTCTTACAATTACAAAATGGAATAATATTACATGTGAAATAAAGTAAATTACAACTCTCTTGGAATGTAAAACTCTACAGCAACCCTGTGAACAATATCGGCTTGCTCTACACCTGCATCAACTGTTACGGTTTGATAGCGTCAATGGCTATCACAGTGAAGAGCACCCTCCAAGATTGCATACTCGTCATTCATAATCAATATAGAATGCTAATAATAAATTTAGATATATTAAACAGAGCAATTTATAATCATGAGTATGCCTACAAAAATTTAAGTCAACCAACACAATCTCATCATATGCAAGATATAATAGCAGTCGCGATGCAAAGAAACATGTTCAGATAACCAAACAATCAAACATATGATTTTCTATTGCACCCGAAATCACATTGTACGTGAACTCCGCAAGATGGCTAGAAAATCGTCAAAGCGAACTTCGGCTCCACCCAGAAATCATGGTACAAGTAGAATTCGCAAAGCGAATAGAAAATCCCCCCTTTAAACCCCCACTTCACCTGGGAATCATGTCGTATGTGAACTCCGCAAGATGGCTAGAAAAAAATCGACAAAGCGAACTTCAACTCCACTCGAAAATCATGGTACGAATGAACACCACAGATGAAGAGACAAACAACATACAAACCCTAGACCACCCGGAAATCATGTCGTACGTGAACTCCGCAAGATGGCTAGAAAATTGACAAAGTGAACTTCGGCTCCACCCGAAAATCATGGTACGACTGAACTCTGCAAGATGACTAGGATACAGTGGATGTGTAAATATAACCAATAAGCCACAAAGGGCACCAATGACACATCCAAGCCACAAGGGCAAATGTGGACCACAGGATCATAAGTCCAAGGTAAGTTTCGTTCAATTCATCGTTCAAGCACAAGTAGTAGCATATAAATAAATTAATACATATACAATAAAGGATAACATGTTATCATCAAGCCATTCATGCATATTGCAATTTAAAAGAAACGTTTATCATCCAATACATGAATTAACTATACCACGAGTTAGCATATTCTATAGTAAAGTAAGAAACTCAGTTAAGGGAATCATGCCATCATTCATATTTAGATTGATGAAATCAAGTGGGAAGCTCAAAGGGTGAGTCCTCACCTTGGTCGAACAAACTAGTTGTGTGTGGCCTGCTAGGTAGTACGGATGTAGCCCGATCGAGTCAAACCTAATCGATAAACATATGACCATGACTTAATCAAAACATCAAGGAAGATAGTAAATACTTAGCTTCTACGGTTAGTGTACTTAAAGAAACAAATGAAGTGAGTTGTGATTTACCTCGACTCGATAACTTAACTTGGCAACTCGGATCTAGGCAAAACGACAAGTCGTGGATTCAACTACGACCCACCGAGTCGACTCATTCCCTCTCGCTCTCTTCTCTACCCTCTTTCACTTTCTCACTCCCTTCCTTTCTTTTCTTTTTTTTTTCTTTTTCTTTTCTTATTGCTGGAACATCTAGCCAAAATATGAACCGAGTCAACTCAGACTCAACTCGTCAGCGAGTTGACTCGACTCGCAACTCTCTCTCTTCTTCCTTCCTCCTTTCTCTCTTCTTCTCTTTTCTTTCTTTTCTTCTCTTTTATTTTTCTTCTATTTTTTCTGAGGTGTCCAATCTTGTCAGGCCGAGTCAACTCTCAACTCAGCGACCCCAACCTCCTCTCTCTTCTTCTCCCTAAGTCGGGTTCGACCCGAACTCAATTGCTGAGTCGGTGGTGCACCAGCAGCAAGCACACCTCTCCTTCCTCACGTTTTTCTTCCTTTCGTCCTCTCCTCTCTTCTCTTCCTTTATCTCCGTCCCAGCAACAGTGCTGGACTCACTCAGCAATGGCCCAACGAGTCAGGCAGCACCATGACGCAGACGCACCCCTCTCTTTCTCATTTACTCATTCATCATTTTTTTTCCTTCTTCTCTGCTTTTCTTTTCTTCTTCTGCCCAGACGGTAAGGCTGGATTCGACCCAAGACTCGGTCAGATCGAACTCGAGCCGGACTTGGTCCGAGTCATCTTCGGTGCAACGACAAGAGTGCAAAGCAGATCTCGCTTCCCTCTGTCTTCTCTCATTTTTCTCTTTCTCACCATTTTCTTCTCTTTGGTGAGACTCAGACTGAGCCGGAACTCAGCTCGGGCACCATTCATGAGACCTGAAACTCGGAGTGAGTTATGACAGCAGCGAAGAAGAGGTTGCACTCGGAGAAGAAGCTTCGACTTCAATGGCAGATCTCCACCCGATGGACTTTTCTCAAATCCGGTCGTTGTGGATAGATCAGAGGGACATTAGGAAGCTTGAGGATGTGAAAGATCGAAGCTCTAATGAATTTTTCTCAATGGGTTCGACGGTTGAAGAAAAATGGCTTGAGTTTCGCTAGTGTGGCTACAGGGGATCGGACAGTGCACCCTTTGCAATATAAGCCCTCTATTTCGATGCCCTAAATCCTCCACCACCGTCGGATGGAGGACGCACGGCCAGGATCTAATACCACTGCCAGGCAGCTTGAAACAACTAGCAAAACGGTGGGCGTGGGCGTCGGTTTTCCACGGAAAAACCTGTTTCTCGTGAACAATGAGTGGATGGTCAGGATTAGTTCATTTCGGACGGTCTAGATGAGCCCTTGCTGGTTCACGCGGATCACTGAGCTGGAAGAAAACAAAGCTTTCCATTTTTGGAAAGAGAAGAAACACAACCAGCCCTATTACGCCTATGATCGTGGTCACACGTGTGCGAGGCAGTTGGTGAAATTGGGCAGGTTTTGTTCTTCCCCATGTCCTCTACGAGATGGACGGTTTGGATTGGTCGAGCCAATCACAGAGGTGGGCCACAGGTTAACGTACGGGGACGGCTCGCTCATCTGTCGGTTGCAACAACTGCGGAGAGGGAGAGATTTCTCCATTTTTAGAGGGGCACAAGTCAGAGACGTCTGACAGTGCCCATCGGCTCAGTGCACAGCGTGTGCTCCGCCCTTGGTGCACATGTAACTCGTGTGTGGGGTCCACAAGGGTATGTGAATCCGATCCGCTCCATTCAACTGCTTCGTCAACTCATATTAGAGCCCAACTCAAGGCATGAGGCAGATACTAGACTTATGTGGGCCATACATGCCAAGTTGTTTAGTAGTTTGCGCGGCCCATGGTGACGTTAAGTGAAATCTGGCCCGTCCATTAGTTTCAACATTAGTATAAAAATAATATATCATGTAATGCTAATTACAATATTAATATATGATATAGTATATATTATAAGTATACACACAACTTATAATACATTTATTGCATTATTTCATATTTTATATTAATAATTATTTATCAATTAATAAGGTATTTAATTTGTAATATTATGTATGTATATGTATTTTTTTTTGTATATCTAAATATTAATAATAATATTCAAAGTGTACTATAGTTACTTGATACAATATTATTATATATTTATTATAATAAATATTAGTAAATAATATTCTAAATTATATAACAAAAATACACTTACCTATTTGTTTATTACAATACATTGATAGTTATAGGTAAGTATTCATTTACAACCATTAATATTTATAATGTATTTTCGTGATTTTATATGCACTTTTAGTATAACAAAAAATATATATATTATATATATATATATAATATAATGCAATAATATATAGTTAAATTTTAAAAAACGTAAATATTAGTCAATGTACATCAATTATATGATAATGTGTTGGCATAAAATTTATTTTATTCATAGTTTAAATAATATACATAATTTGGATAATTTAAGTAATATATGTATTATTACGAATAATTGTAAAATTACTTTGTATTTTAATATATATGTACAATTACATCGCATTTAAAATGAATTATTAGGGTATCAACTTAAGATAGGCCACCCATCTGTCTTGACGTAGATCCATAGCTTTAGATCTGACGATCACTCCTAAAATTAGATTCCCCTACATATCAGTTGGATGGTAGATCTCGAACCTCGTAGTTGCTCCACCATCTCGACGGTAGGATTTAGGCCAGAGTGTGAATGTTCATATAAATCGGGGTTGTATTTATACTAAGTCAGGTTCTCATGGTAACACCCAAGTACAGAAAAGTACGGGGTGTTACACTAATCTCAGAAAAATGTAACCGTTAGTCCCCGGCAATGGCGCCAAAAACTTGTTCATAACCCCCAAGTGTAGGGTTGCTATGTAGTAATAATCTCAGTGAGACCGAGTTCGAATCCACAAGGACTAATCTTGTGTGTCTATTCTGAGAGTAATTAGAATCAAAACTAGGAGAAGATCTAATCTAAATTTGGAACTGTAAAGAGTAATTATGATAGATTTAATGAAAAACTTAAGAATTTAAAAATGGGAGCTAGGGTTTCCAGGGATCCACTTGCAGCTATTAGGATGTTCTTTAATTTCATTCAAGGCACTCAATTGGAATTGGAGTCCTATCCTATCTAATTGGAAGATATTCAACGAGATCATATCTGAACCTCCATTGACTTAATTCTCAACGGATGAAAGTTGTGATGGTTGGAAGTGATTCCATCACCTAACCATGCCCAGGAGACAATGGTAGACAACAGGGTATACTGATCTAACAACTAACATGGGATAATTGTAAAGAATAGAAGGGATACCGTCACCCATCCATACCCAAGGGACGATGGAGAACAACAGGATTTCCTATTTTCACAAACTCCAAACAGAAAAAGAAAATACTTCAAACTATTGCAGATCCATTGTAATTTTAGTCACAACAAACCATTAAACACTAAAAGTATTCCTTAAATATCAAACTAGAATAAAAAGAGTTCAACATTAATAAGAATCAAACAAGAAAAACATCCCAACCATGCTACAAGCTTTACCGCTTAGCCCTAGCTAAGGGATTTAGGCAACTATAGACATGATTGGATTAAAAACCCTAGAAGAAAGTATTAAAAACTAAGAAGAAGAGAAGAAGAACTCTTGGGAAGTGGCTCCGCCCTTTTGCTCTGCTTCTCCAAACCCTTGATATCCTAAAAAGACATAGGAAACCCTTATTTATAGGAAAAGTTCCACAAAATCGCAAAATTAGATCAAATTTACGTAGTCCGCGTAAACACTCCGTAACCGGTTTGATGTCATCGAACACCCTTCGATGTCATCGAAGGGGTTTGAATCTGAAAGTCATCCTTTTCTTCTTTTGCACTGCGTAAGTCTCTGTGTCATCGAACCGTCTTTCGATGTCATCAAGAGAAGCTTCGATCCATCGAACATGTCTTCGAGTCATCGAAAATGTGTCCAAAATAGTTCAGCGAGTTGCTTCAATTTCTTCAATAAATTCGATGTCATTGAGTGGTCTTCGATGTCATTGAGCACCTTCCTTGGAGTCATCGAACATGTCTTCAATTGATCGAGAAAAGCACCGAATATGTCCAACAACCAACTCGATTTTTCCTCATAAAGTCGATGTCATCGACTAGTGCTCGATGTCATCGAATGATTCTCGATGGCACAATCTTTGTGATTTCTACGCTTATTCTTTCTACTTCATTCCTTCTCCACTTGGTTTTCTTGGATCTTGGAGTCTTCAATCTTAGTCTCCACAGATCCCTTCTTTGCTTTGGCAATTCTTGAGCACTAAATCCATGCTTTTAATAGTCTTTTCAATCCAAGCTCTTAAATTCACCTCGCGACACAAACACATGTAAAATATACCATTAAGCCATATTATATTTGTAAAACCAATAAATAAATGAGGGCTAATATGCAATATTTGACCCTTAACATAATATCCTTACCACTTTTCAGCGATGCATGTTGAGTATTTTTTTGGACATGGTGGGACAATATTTAGAGGTCTTCATGGATGACTTCTCTGTGTTTGGTCCATCCTTCAGTGAGCGTCTGAAAAATCTTTAAAATGTGCTGAAACGATGTGAGGAGAAGAATTTGGTTCTGAATTGAGATAAGTGTCATTTCATGGTTCCCACGGGAATTGTTCTTGGACATATAATTTCGTCCAAAGGAATTGAGGTAGATAAGGCAAAAATTGATCTTATCTCTAACCTACCTCCACCCAAGAGTATACATGACGAGCGATCCTTATTAGGACACACCAGATTTTACACGATTCATAAAGGACTTTAGTAATCCCTCTCGTCCTTTATGTAATCTATTTGAAAAGGATACACTATTCAAGTAGAGTGAAGAATGTTAGAGAGCTTTTTCTAAGCTCAAGGACATGTTGACTATTGCTCCTATCATGGAGCCACCCGACTGGAGCATACCTTTTGAGATTATGTGCGATGCGTCTGACTATGCTATTGGGGTGGTGTTAGGCCAGAGAAAAGAGAAGAAGCCCTATGTGATTCATTATGCAAGTAGAACTCTAAATTTGGCCCAAGTAAACTACTCTACTACGAAGAAGGAACTCTTAGCCGTAGTGTTCGATTTGGACAAATTTAGGTCCTACTTGATTGGATCCAAAATCATCATTTACACTAATCATGCAGTGCTGAAGTACTTTCTTTCTATGAATGATGCCAAGCTCTACTTTATAAGATGGATCATTCTACTCCAAGAGTTTGACATAGAAATACGAGATAAAAAGGGAGTAAAGAACGTAGTGGCTGACTATCTCTCTAAGCTTGATCTTCCTGATTCTCTTGGACCAACACTGATAATTGACATGTTTCTTGACAAACAATTGTTTAAACTTTTCCAATTATCTTGGTTTACTGACATAACGAATTATCTTACCACAGGTTTCATACCTACATATTGGATTACGCAGGATAAGAAGAAATTCTTCACCGAGATACGCGAGTTCTTCTCGGATGATCCCTATTTGTTTAAATATTGCTTATACCATATTTTAAGGAGACGTGTGTCAAATAATGAACATCAGAGTGTCATCTCCTTTTGTCACTCTCAGGTCTATGGTGGTCACTTTTTTGTTAAAAAGACCGTGTATAAAATTCTAAAGTGTGGCTTTTACTGGCTCACTATGTTCAAAGATACTCATGAGTTTTGTAGAGCTTGTGTGCGTTGTCAGAAATTGGGAGGATTATCCAGTAGAAATATTATGGCGCTAAACCCATTTCTTATCATTGAAGCATTCAATTACTGGGGCATCGATTTCATGGGTCATTCCCCCAATCCTTTGGAAATATTTACATTTTGTTGGCAGTAGACTATGTCACTAAGTGAGTCGAAGCGATCCCGTGCTGAAATAATGATCACAAAATAGTGATTAAATTCTTAAAAGAAAACATCATTTCCCGATTTGGAATGCCTCAGCCGTCATTAGTGATGGAGGTTCACACTTTTGTAATAAGCCATTTGAGAACTTAATAAAGAAATATGGCATCTCTCATAAGGTGAGCACTCCATATCATCCACAGAAAAGCGTGAAAACTGAGATTTTCAATAGGGAAATTAAGAAAATTCTGAAAAAAATGGTTAACCTTGACCGTAAGGATTGGTCAATCCATTTGACCGATGCCTTATGGGCTTACCATACAACTTTTAAGACCCCCATCGAAATGTCTACCTTTAGACTCGTCTATGGGAAAGCTTATCACTTGCCTATAGAGTTGGAACATAGAGCCTACTGGGCTATCAAAAATCTAAATTTTAACTTAGACAACGCTGGCTCATTACGCAAACTTCAATGGAATGAACTCGAAGAAATTCGGAATGATGCACACGAGAACTCGAGAATTTACAAGGACAAGATGAAGTTGTTTCATGATCGGAACATCCTTCAGAAATCATTCACATCTGGCCAAAAAGTCTTTCTATACAATTCTTCGTTATATCTTTTTCTGAAAAAATTTCAATCTCATTGGACTGGTTCTTTCATTGTTACTACTGTTTATCCTCATGGGGCTGTCGAGATAAAGAATCTAGCGAATGACAATGTTTTTAAAGTAAATGGACATTGTCTTAAGTCATTTGTTGAGAAGTTTGATTCAAAGGACATGTCCATGCCTCTGACTGATCTTGTGTACAAGGATTGACCTCCTAGTCTGATGGAGGTGTAGTGAAGTTTATTGCTTTCATAAGATTTATGATTAGTATACTTTGATTTCAGTTTGTTTAGTCTTCGTGTTAACCTATTTACATGTTAAGAACTTTGGAAAAGCTTCAATTCTCCTTCTTCAGGTATTATCTTCCCATCACTTCCCATTTCTTTTCATTGTCTCATGTGCATTATATGCTCATATCTTTTACATTGAGGTCAATGTAGGTTTTAGTCTGGGGTATGGATTAGGTAAACTAATCAGTATTTTCTTAGTTTTGAGAAAAATTGTAAATTTTTTCAAATTTTCAAGTTAAAAACATGTTTGAGAAATTATAATTTATGGAATTAAGAATGCTTTGAATATGATGATAAGATGGAGATTGAACTTTGAATTGTTGGAGTTTGATCAACCGAGTATACTATCGTCTAAATTCTTGCATTTAATTGATTAAGATGAAGTTTGAATATGATGTTAATCTAAGTCACAAGCCACATTCAAATTGCTTTTTGTGAATTGTACTAGATTTTCTCATTGTTAATATGTGTATCATTGATAGATATTGAGAATTAAGTCTGGAGAATTTTATCCACCTTAAAAAGATGAAAAAAATCAGTTAAAAAATAGAGAGATTGACAAAAAGGTCATGTATGATGAAAAGACTAAAAATGAATGAAAAGTCTAAAAAGAATGAATAAATAAAAAGGGACTGTCAATATAAAATGAAAAATTGGAAAAAGAAGGAACATGTGATAAGTTCGGAATCAGTACTTGATTATTCAATAAAATTTGAAGTGATGAGCATGGCTAACATTATGAAATAGTAGTATGTTATAGAAAGTAAATAGAATTCATTAAGTACATTGGAAAGTTTTGATATATGAACTTATGCTCTTAAATGATTGATAAAGAAACTTTTTGATTGATTGCTCATGTGATTCGGCTCTAGTTTTTCAAAATTGTACTCTCACTTCTTTAGATTGTACTCATTCATACTTGATTGCACAAAAGATTATTTTCTAAAAGTGATTTGAACATTGAAGATTGAAGATCACTTCATACATGTTTTGCTCGAGACTAGCAAAATGCTAGTTGGGGGGGGGGGGGGGAGGTGTTGAGCATGAAATACTGCATATTTTCCCTTATTTATACCTTGATTTTATAAACATGATAATGCTTAATCGATTTAATTATGCATGTCTTCATGTGCGAGGTGATTTCGAGAGCTTAAGGTGAAATTGATGACAAAAGGAAGATTTATGCTCAAAAGATTACTAAATGAAGATATGGAGATTTGAAAGTCATTAATAAAGAATTTACGTGCCAAAGATCTAAGAAAACTAAGTGAGGAATGAAGAGAATCAAAGGTTTGAAGTGAAGAAAAGGAATCCTGAAATTGTCCTAAAAACAAACATATTCCTAAAATTGTCCTGAAAAAGCATATTCTGAAATTCCCAGTCTATTTTAAAACTGCGCGGAGTGTGTAAATTTGAGGCATTTAAAACTCCGAGTCTATTTTTGGAAACTGCACAGAGTGCATAAATTTAAAGCAGTTTCTAAATTTTTTTCAACTTAGTGCGAAAGTTGAAGTTTCACAACTATAAATAAGACTCCCTAGGATGCTTCAAAGCATCTTTTAGGATTTGGAAAGGTCTTAAGGAACATGCACAAGGGTGGAACAGCCGCCAAAGAGTTTTTCTTCTTCTCTAGTTTATTTTTCATGCTTTGTTTAAGATATTTGGTTTCAATCATGTCCGTGGTTTACTAAACCTCTTAGCTAGGTCTAAGAGGTGAAGCTTGTAGCGTGTTTGGATGTTTATTTTACTTTGACTATTGTTCTTATTAACCTTTATTGATTTCTAGTTTGATATTAAGGGAATATTTTTAGTTTTCTATGATTTAGCATGACTCAAATTACAATAGATGTTGTGATAGTTTTGGATATCTTCTTTTCCTGTTTTGAGATAGTGATATTGGTAAATCTTGTTGTTCACTATCGTCTCCTGGGCATGGCAGGGTGATGGAATCCCTTTCAATCATCACAATTCTCATCCATTGAGAATTAGGTCAATGAAAAGTTCAAATTTGATTTAAATTGCTTTATTTTCCAATTGGATAGGATAAGACTCCAATTCTAATTGTGTTCTTTGAATCAAGTAAGGTAGCGTCTTGACAGCTACAAGTGGATCCTTGACACCCTAGTTCCTACCTTTAAATTCATAGCTTTTAATCAATATTATTCACCATTACTCTCAATTATTCAGATTTCAATTTAGATTTTTTTTTCTTGTTATAATTCTAGTTATTTTTAGAATACGTACAAGTTTAGTCTCTGTGGATTTAACCTTAGTCTTACTGAGTTATTAATACATCGCAACCCTATACTTGGGGTTGTGAACAACTGTCAAAGAATATCTTCACGAGTTCTTGTGTTCCTTTCAAGACTACGAAATTTGACAATCTTAATTATGCTTAAGTATAATCAGCACTGACACCCCCACGTTCTTTAGCCTGAAGTGTGTGACCTTATAACAGTAGAGTCTCTCGTCGGTGACAAAGGTTGCCTTCTGCTTGTCGTGGGGATGCATGAAGATCTGGTTATAGATCGAATAGGCCTCCATGAAGCTTAGGAGCTTGTGCTCGATCGTACTATCAACCAGTTGGTCGATCCATGGAAGGACAAAATTGTCCTTGGGGCAGGATTTGTTTAAGTTGGTGTAGTCAACACAGAACCACCACTTCCCATTAGAATTTTCACCAAGATGACGTTGGCGATCCAGTCAGGATAATAAATCTGTTCGATAAAATCCGCTTCGAGGAGCTTGCTGATCTCCTCACCAATGATGGTGTAGAGTTCTGGTTCGAACGCCCATCGCTTCTGCCTCACTGGTCAGTGGTCGGGGTCAATGCTCAATTTGTGGACCATTACTATTGGGTTGATGTCGGGCATGTCTTGGTGGGACTAGGAGAATACGTCAATGTGTCGTCGGAGGAGGTCCATGATCTCATCCCGCAGGGCTAGAACCAATGATGAGCCGACCTGTACTGTTCGGGTCAGGTCAGAATCACTAAGGGGGGCGTCTATGAGATCTTCTACTGAAGACCCTCTTTCGACTGATTCTTCTCAGGGATTGAGGGAAGTAATGGTCATCGTGTGGTGTTGCATCCTCAATGTTGTGGAGTAGCACTGGCGAGCTTCCTGTTACCCAACCCCATGCTCGGTTGGGAATTTCATTGCAAGGCGGTACATCGATACCATTGCTTGCAGAGTATTGAGAGACAGTCATCTGAGGATGGCATTGTAGACGGAAGGGCAGTCAACTACAAGGAAGTCGATCATCATTGTCATTTGATTCCATCTTTCTCCCGTGGTGACCGGGAGTAGTATAGATCCTTCGGATGTTACTTTATCTCCTGCGAATTCGTGCGGAGGAGTTTTGATTGGTCGAAATCGGGACCTTCTGACCCCCATCTTATCGAAGATGTCTGTGAAGAGGATGTCAGGCGAGCTACCAGTGTCCACCAGAATCCAAAACACTTTACGGTTGGCTATGGTCATGGCCATCACTAGTACATCGTCATGGGGATGGTAGATGCCTCAGGCGTCCTCCTCGGTGAAGGTCAGTTCTCTGGAGACCATCTTTTGCTCCTTCGGAGGTCAGGATGTGAGGTGGACCTAATGTTTTGAGCTACCTTTACTTATGCTCTGAGAGTGAGCTTGACGTGCTCAGTTCGAGTTTCCACCTCCTGCAGACCCGCCGAAGATGCTGCAGATTTCCCTAGAAGCATCATTGTTGTTGCAATTACTGGGCTGCTCATTTTTCCGATTTGATTGCTCCTCCCTCCTATTGACATACTCTCGTAAATGCCCATTGTGGATGAGGGCCTCGATCTCTTCCTTAAGGTCGAAGCAATCACTGGTGGAGTGGTAGTAGTTGCGGTGGAAGTGGTAGAACTTCCGTTTATCCTACTTGTCGACGTCGACCTTCATCCGGTTTGGCCATTTGAGGAGCCATTTGTCCCAGACCTCTATGAGGACCTACTCGGGCATAGTGTTGAGGGGAGTGTAGGAGCGAAATCTGCTCTCAGGTCGTTTATTCAGACTTTGACCCTTGGTCAAATCATCGTCTTTTCTACACTTGTTGTTAGGAGCTTATGCTTGTTCTTCCTTAGGTCTCTTCTCTCTGGTCAAGCTTCCCCTATTTCGAGTCGCTTTTCATGAGCTAAAAAGCTCCTCGGCATTAGAGTACTTTTGGGCTCAATTGAGGAGATCAGCTAATGTTATTGGAAGATTTTTGCCGAGCAAGAAGAGAAATCTCCCCTCCCTCAAGTCGGCCATTATGGCGGTCAGGGCAATCTGATCCGAATAGCCCTCTACTTGCATCGCTTCTTTGTTAAAGCGTTTAATGTAATCCTTCAATAGTTCGTCCTCCCTTTGAATGATGGTGAGGAGGTGAGTCATCGGCTTTAACCTTACTTTTTCTCTGATGAAATTAATGATGAATGCTTTGTTGAGTTGTGTGAATGAGCTGATAGATTTTGGTTTTAATTGGCGAAACCACTTCCGAGCTGCTCCTAAGAGGGTTAAGAAGAAGGCTTGTACATCACCGCGGTCTAGGCGCAATGAAGCTCCATCCATACCCTGAAAGATTCTAGATGCTCAACTCGGTCAATGGACCCAGAGTAAGGAGTAATCTGGGACATCTTGAATCTGGGCAAGAGCTGAGCTTATATGATGTCGTCGGTAAATGGTGGCTCAGTTTTCTCCAGCATGGCTTTTATCAAGATCGGAGGGTGGGCACGATAGGCCTATCGTATGTCGTCGATCTGATCTCGTAGTTCATTGAACTTGGCTTCCCAGGGGTCCTCGTTCTCGGCTATCGCCTCGGGAGCACGTTATTCTTCTCCAACAATGGCGCAGGTCAGAGGCAACCAGTGTGGCAGTTCCCAAGGCATGGGAGGGTTCACGGTTCGGCACCTCATGAACTTGTTTATTTCTTTGGGAGTTGATGGGTGTTCGAGATGACATAGAGACTTTAGTGACTGCTTGAGCATTAACCTCCTCAGCCCCCTTATTGGGGGAGGATTTGGTCGTCCTAGCATCTATTTTATCTGATAAATGTTATTGGTCAGTGCTTCAACCTGGTGCTCTAGAGAGACAAGCTGACCCCCCTAGTTCCGGGACCGCTGTATTGGACCTACGGGTGCAGAATTAGCTTAGAGTTGGGAGGTTGAGTCACGATGGTCCATAGATTGTTCTTCCAATGTGGGATTGGGTGTAATAGTGGTAGTCTGGGCCTTCTTTCTCCCTTTGCCATTATTGGAGCACTGTAGATGATGAGAATGGCTTTTAATATCGTTCCCATAGACGGCGTCAAACTTTGATGCTGAAATATGGATATCATCTTTAAACCACTTGAGACTTGCAAGAGAAGACAAGGATGGAGACCTTGGCTACAACAGGCGACCTTCCAATGCCGAAGTCAGACAGGAAAGCTAGGACCAGTAGAACGTAAGGTTTTTGGGTGTATTTTCTTAGGTAGATTGTGTGTACCTTTCACCATTAGAGATGCTCATATTTATAGGTGAGAGATAGCGATGTCATAGGGGATGATCTCCCTATTTAGCATGAGCATATTTTAGAGGGATTTAGATCTTAGGCGTATCGCAATAATCTTTTGAGATCTTTGGCGAAGATCTCGGATAGACCCGTGTTATGGTTATTTCCTAAGATCCTTAGCTAAAATCTCAGATTAGTAGTTTTGGTAATATATGGACAGTCGATACCGGGTCAGAACTAGTAGAAGCACGCGGCAGGAGGCTGAGGTGGAGAGTCTGAGGTGACTTATACGGTTGTTTATGAGAGTGGCTTACCACCTGAATTCTCTAGTGAACCGTGGTCAGGCTTTCCCTCGATATCAAGCGGATGGTCGACCTACCGACCTTCCTTTATCCGAGCACAGAGGCTGAGGTCCTTTCTTTAGTGAAATGTAGATGAAATCTGAGATGACCATCCTCTTCATCTTACCGCATGGGGTAGGAGCTATTCTTACCAAGCGGCAAATTAAAAATGTATGGGATTGTGGAAGAGCTCGATGCCAGAAGATGGAAATGGGCACTTCATCTTCTGGCGGCTAAGTTCGTGATGTGCACGGATGTCTGACCTACACCGTCTTATTGATCAGTCCATTTTTACCCATAACAAACACAATCGAAGCGATTCTGAAACTCATTATGCATGATTAGGTTATTGAAGATGTTACCCAGCCTAATAGTACATTGACAATCGTGATGATTTGTCTAATTATCTCATTGACGTGTGGTTCTCATGTGACGATCTGCCGATTGAAGAGCTAATGGCGACGACCGAAGCATTGGAAGTGTCTTCACCCACTTTCAAGCAGATATGGACGACTTCGAAGATCGATAAGAACACTGAATGTTCCGGTGTAGGCTATGATGAACAACACGGTTCTGACACACTTGGGGGGTGGCAATGTTTAGGTTTAGAGATTGTTTTTGGATCCTTACTGTAATCTCTTAGAAAAATCCGTACAAAGACCCGAGTTCCACCTCAGGTAGAAATCGCTCAGGACCAAATCCTTTATAAATTAGACGAAAATTAATCAAATGCAAAACTAAATTATCTATGAAATTAGCCTGAACTACTTTAAATACGAACTATAAGACCCAAAACGTGTAGAATCATTGATGCTACATTATCTTGAAACTTAGAATCAATCTCAAAACTCAGTTGCTCTCGGGAGCACACCGAAACTCCGCATCGGACCTGTACCGCACGTCAAAAGTCTGATTACCGCGAGACTATATGAATATGACCGCCTTACTAGGCATGATGACCATCTCGAAAATCAAGTCCAGATAGTATCCAGAAATGTACAACTTTAGCTCGGAGCGAAGTGTGTGAGAAACACGAATATCTTTAGAAAATATACTCAAAATTAAGTAAACTGGGCCGTTTGCTTGTGGGCCAATTCTAAGGTTTCAGACCGTCAGAATTTGACCCAATACACCCTCTGATCAGGGAAAATTTCATACACAGGTTAATATACTTATGACCCTGATCGAGTGGCGATGACCGTTGAATTGAAACTGGTCCTCTATGGTCGTTCCGTAAATCCGATCGGACCAAAAACTTAACCTAACCTAGATCCAATGTCAGGGAACTTTTCCCAGATCGTATGCAGAAAAGAGGCCTCCAGATATGCTCCGTTGGACCGAAACAGCTACTTTTTGGCTATAACCTAAGCATACCATGGCCCTGGGGCCATTCCCTTCAGTTATGGGCCTATATAAGGGCCTTTACTCACCCTTCTCTTATTACATATGAATTGTAAACCCTAAGAGAGAAAAGAGAGAGAAAGTGAAGGAGAAAGTGGAGAAGTGAGAGAGCGAGTGTGAGATAGTTCCTGAGATTCGATCCCACTACTCCACGCACGTAACTACCGCTTCCGTGTCGCTATACCGGAGACTCTAATTTCATTCTTGGGTAAGAAACCCTAACCCTAACCTATTTTAGGAATCCAAATACGTAGATCGGTGAAATAGTTAACCCGTTTTATTGATTAGGTAATCAAAGTCTAGTTTACAAGGCGAGAGTGTTCAAACTAAATCTGTTACGAGTTTACCGGTGAAAGGTGCGGACTATAAACATTTATGTTATGATTTTTAAGGCTGTCAATGACGGTTAATGATTTATAACTGACTTGGTTGTCATTTCTCATGCTAGATACGATGTTTCCCTCACTTTACTGACATATAACTGACTTGGTCGCCATTTCATTTGTTAAATGTTTGAATGGGTATGGAATTTGGATTCGTGCTTGTTATGATTATCTGTCATGGATATATGATTGTTGTATATATGACAACTCCTTGGTGAAAGGATTTGCTTTAATATATGTTATGACCAACATACGCCATGCATACGCCATGTATGCTGAAGGGTGTAGTCTAAGTGTTTGTAAAAATGTTTGAATGGGTATGGAATTTGGATTCGTGCTTACCATGATTATCCGTCGTGGATATATGATTGTTGTATATGTGATAACTCCTTGGTGAAAGGATTTGTTCTAATTTATGTTATGACCAACATACGCCATGTATGTTGAAGTGTGTAGTCTAAGTGTTTGTAAAAATGTTTGAATGAGTATGGAATTATGATTTGTGCTTACTATGATTATTGATCACTAATACATGATCGTTGTATACGCAGCTACTCCTTGTGAAAGGACTAGCTATAATATGCGTTTTTAACGAATTTATTACCTATATGCAATATGTGTGGTTTAAGTGTTTGATAAGATGCCTGAATGAGAAAATGCTTGATGTAATGTACTTACTGAGGGTGTTGAGATAGGATTCTCAATTCCCTTAAATATAGTTACAGTTTCCTTTATGCAACTTATCTTACTATGTTATTTATAAATGAATGTCTATGTATGATGACATGTGTGGTATGTATTTGTTGAAATGATCGAATGGGATTTATGTTTAGATTTGGTTATCACATGCTATCTTGGAATATCACATGTGGATGTTATTGGTTGGAGTGTTATTGGGGCTACGATGTAGTCCAGGCAATAGGTAATGGTTTACGATCGGTGGCTATACTGCTTAGCCACAACGAATACGCCTGATTAATCCGAGTCATACGTTATTTATCGACAGTGGTTAGGCCTCACGGAATGCTTACGCACTCCATGTCGATCAAGTCAACATACGCTCGTACCAGTCGAGCTTATCAAGTAACCCGATTGGCCCAATGTATGGACACTACTGCTTGAATCTAAGGTACCAAACTTACCAGCGAAAGGCCCGTTTAACCTTGGTACATCGATCCGCTAAGATTCATGAGCCAAGTATGGTGGTATGGGACACCGTGGTCAAGCTGTCAGCTTACGCTGGGGCGACGAGCCTCCCCGTAGTGTCCAATGAGCAACCCAGACTCGTGAGACGAATACGGTGGTATGGGACACTGTATTCGAACTGGCAGCCTATGATCAGGTGACGAGCCCGTAGTGACCTCGAGTATACTTTAAGAGTACGTTAAGGCGACGAGCTTTTCCTTAGTGATCTTGAGTATAAACCAGGCCTACGCTGAGGTGACGAGCCACTCCATAGCTACCTGGAATTATTTTTCATATGTGATTAACTAGGATTAATGACCCTAGATGGATCAATGTTTGGATAAATGATATGAAAGGAGGTACCTTAGCTTCCCAATCCTGCTATATGAATATGCCTAATTAAGAACTTAACTAATCACGATCATGCACCGTACTGCATATGCTTTGGCGAGGAAGCGCATGTTTCGGGAGGATGCCATACGCGAACATGAGATAAAGTCGCTAAGGGAGTATAGGCAAGGGTATGCATCATTATCACATGCCATTCTTACATTAACAAGAGTAATCTAGGACATGATTATTATACTGTTTTATCATTACTGCTTGACTGAATTGATAACATGTTAACCTTTGCTTATAGTTCAACTAAGTTGATCACTCACTCCCACTCTGGGACGGTGTTTTAAAACACCAACCAGACTCTATTTTAGTTGCAAATGATGGCGCAGTTTATGAAGCGGAGCCTGATTTTTATGACGACGAGGAGGAGTTCTCGTATATGCAGTACTCTAGCAGGTTCATGTAGGCCACATTCTGATCTTCGGGGCTATAGGGATTTCAAGATGTAGACGAACCTACACATTTTGATATTTTGTATTTTGAAACGATATATGTAACTGTTTAACCTGGAACATGATTATACTCTAGAGACGCACCACCACTTATATGTTTTATACATACCTATCATAGTCTTCCGCTTGCATAATTTAACTGTCTCTGGGGTATGATATGCTGATTTGGTATAATCCCACTTATGTTTAGTACACTAACACATACAACATTTAATCATCATTATCCATGTTACATAGGTGATGCGTTGGAACTCGGGAGTTGAACTTCTGCTCGACCCCTAATTTTCAGGGCGTTACAAGTTGATATTAGAGCATGATTTGGATTAAACTTGATCTGGGTTATGGTCACACGATGCATGCTGACGTATTTTAACTTAGGAGGGGGGCAAGAAAATGTAGAAATTATCATAAGATTCCTAGTTTCGCCGCCAGGTGAAACTGATCGTCGAAATTGGTGTCTGTATGCATCTGTGATCATGCGCAGGGACCCCGGATCTTTTCTAGACTGACAATCGATGGGTATAGACCAAAATTCTACCCATTCCACGTCCTAACAACTCAAAAAGCGTGAAAATATGCGAAATGAGACCCGAAACGACTCAAACGGAGTCGTGGGCCCAAACGACGCAAATCAGGGGGAACCAAAGTGGACCCCGCACCCTTACGGCACCCCGGGGACTATCCTATGCTGTGTGCAGGACAAGGGTGCACCCCCACCATCACCGGGTTCTGACGACCAGTCATGTAGTTATCTTTTAGTATGCCTTGTTGTTGGTTTCTTTTGTTTCTATGTATGGTCTTATTAGGTTTAGTTGTATGGTAGAGTAGGTTGTGTGCTCTAGTGTTTAAAGTTGTTTAGATTAGTTTACATGCATCTTCTGTCATGATCCATATAAGGCATCTCATATATTGTGACAATTTTGGTTAAATGAAATGCATGAAGTTCTTTTGTTCTGGGATGTGTAAACCACTTGAGTAATTTGGTGCTATTATGCTAAATCTAACACATGTTGCACCCTGTGTTGCGTATAGGGCATGCCTCCAAGGACTACTCGGAACACTACCCATCTAGCACTCTTTAGAATGCTTAAAGGGGTACCTCCCCTGAGCGATAGCTACACGGACCCCAGCATGGGCCCCAACACGGACACGATGCTAGACTCACTATCGGCCACTGGCCTCACTACTAGGCCACCACCTTATACACCCCCAGTTCGCGAGCAGAATCGTGCGTCCACCTTGACGCCTCACATGCCACAGTCGGCTCCTCCTCCTGATAGGTTGGAGCAGGTGATGCTACTGATGCAGGAACAACAGCTGCAACACCACTAGCAGCAGCAGCAGCAATAGTTTTTGGCCGCCATAGCAGGGGATTTTGTCTAGAATATGCACGCGACCCCTCCTGCACCACCTATGCACCCTGTTGGGAACACAAGTGCTAGCGGCGCATTTGAGCGATTTCAGCGCTTGCGACCTCCTACCTTTGCGGGTACTCACAGACCCGAGGAGGTCGAATATTGGCTTGACCACATCTCTAAAATGCTAAAGCCGCTATACTTCACTGAGGCAGAGCAGGTGGAGTTGGTCACCTTCATGTTTGAAAAGGAGGCCAGTCTCTGGTGGGACAACGTTCTTAGGACTGTGGTTGTTGGTTACGTGTGGACATGGGATGCATTTAAGACGCGTTTCAACGAGAAGTATTTCCCTCTCACCTACCGTAATGAGGGGGGAGAGTTTCTTTGCCTCCGATAGGGAGGGTGACCGTGGCTGAGTATGAGAACAAGTTCACGGAGCTGGCTAGGTATACTCCGTTGATATTGGCTGATGAACCGATGCGTATGCGATGATTTTTTGAGGGTCTGTGACCCAAGTTATGCTCGAAGATGTGTTGCGCTAGCATACCCAGTTATTCTGAGCTGGTGAGCATGTCTCTACGAGCTGAGTGGGATGGGGATAGTTTATCTCGTACTCGTGCACCAGTGGGTCCTTAGCCCTGCCCTGATTTTCTGACCAGGCGGTTCTTAGGCAAGAGGCCACGTGCGGATTCGCCTCCTAGGCTTGAGGCATTACCGACTCAGCTGGGGCGAGCAGACTTGCGGTGTGACTACTGCGGGAGGACGGGCCACACGAATAGATATGGTTTCAGTAGGATAAGGGACAGCGGCTTCTTGCCGCCTCAGAGAATCAACCGTTAGCTTCCTCAGACTATTACAGCTCCACCTCTACGGTCAGCACATGTGCCTTCATCTCTTAGGCCACTTGCACCTCGATTCAGGCCGCCTCAACGGCCTATGTACAGCAGCCGAACCATCTGCAACAGGCTCGTGTGCACTCACTTGCAGCTGAGGCATCCGAGACAACAGTTACAGCACCGATGACTTTTGAAGTCATGACACATGTTCAAGGTACTCCAGTTTTCTTATTGGTGGATACCGGGTCCACCATCTCTATAGTATCATGCGCAGCAGTTACATGATTAGGGTTGGAAGCTAGTCCTATGATTGGAATGAGACTCCTTACAGCCACGGGGACCTTCTCAGACTCCACCAAGATGTGTAAGGGTTGCTTGATAGACTTAGGGAGTAGAATAGTACTCGTCAACCTGATGGTTGCGCCGTTATGTCATTATGATGTGATCCTCAGCATGGATTGGCTCACCGAGATGAGGCCAGAGATCGATTGCGATACTTGACTGGTGACTGCCCATGGACCGGAGGGCATGACCTTTACATTTCCAGTGTAGGTTAGTTGGTACTACCGCATCAATTGCTAAGCTACCTTATTAGAACATGTTGATGGGCCGATGTTGGGGAACACGCTGGTAGTCCAGGATTTTGTGGACGTATTCAGGACAATACCGAGATTACCTCCTCGGCGTGAGATCAATTTTACTATCGACCTTGTGCCTGGTGCGACACCCATTTCATTGCCTATGTATCACATGCCTCCATGTGAGATGGAGGAATTGAGGAGACAGATTGATGACTTGTTGGATTCAGGTTTTATACGGCCAAGTGTATCTCCTTGGGGAGCACCCGTGTTATTTGTGAAGAAGAAATATGGATCTCTGCGACTGTGTATCGATTATCGTAGGCTGAACCAAGCGACGGTGAAGAACGAGTATCCCTTGCCCAGGATAGATGATTTGTTTGATCAGTTAAATGGGGCACAGTATTTTTCAAAGATCGACTTACAGTCGGGGTATCACCAGTTGTGCGTCAGGATGAAGACGTGCAGAAGACAGCATTCAGAACCAGCTTCGGGCACTACGAGTTTCTTGTGATGTCGTTTGGACTCAAAAACACCCCGACCATGTTCATGGACTTGATGAACTGGGTGTTTCGGCCATATCTATTCCGATTCGTCATCGTGTTTATAGAAGACATCCTGATATACTCCAAGAGTTGAGAAGATCATAAGGAGCATCTGCGAGTAGTCTTTGATACGCTCAGAAAGAACCAGTTGTTCGCTCAGTACAAGAAGTGCGACTTCTGGAAGGAGGAAGTCAAGTTCCTAAGACATGTGGTGTCCAAGTAAGGGATAGTTGTGGACCTTGCTAAGGTAGCCGCAGTTCAGGACCTGGAGCAGCCCGGTTCAGTTACTGAAGTGAGGAGCTTTCTTAGTCTGGCAGGTTACTACTGTCGATTCATTAGGGACTTTTCTAAGATTACCAGGCTGTTATCACAGCTGACTCGGAAGGATCTAAAGTTTGCCTAGAATGAGAAGGAAGAAGTAGCTTTTCAGGAGCTAAAGGACAAGCTGACGTCCGCCCCTGTACTAGTATTGTTAGAGTAAGGGGTTAGGGTGATTGCCTATGCATCGTGACAGTTGAGGAAACATGAGGAGAATTATCCTACGCATGACCTTGAGTTAGCGGCTGTCATCTTTGCATTGAAGCTCTGGGGACATTACCTCTACAGAGAGGAGTTCGGGCTCTTTTGTGACCATAAGAGCCTTCGCTATATATTCACCCAAGAGACTTGAATATGAGGCAACGCTGATGGATGAAAACCTTGAAGAACTTCAAGTTCGAGGTCTCCTATCATCTTGGCAAGGCCAACCTTGTGGCAGACGTGTTGAGCAGCAAGAAAGTGATAGCATTTATAGCTCCGCTAACGGTTGATGAGTGGAATATGGTGGAGTTCGTGTGAGATTTTGAGCAGAAGCTCACAGTAGAGGAGCCGTTTACGAGCGTCGCACACATTCGTGTGTGGCCACTTATGGATGATAGGATCATAACGGCTCAGAAAGAGGATGAGCGATTGGTCGAGATGAGAGAACTAGTGAGCGGCAGTAATGACTCCGAATGGAGGGTTGGTTTAGATGGAGGTTTGCGATATCGTGGTCACCTGTACATCCTAAATCTCCATGACTTAAAGAGAGAAGTTCTGGCAGCTGCTCACAATTTGAAGATAGCGATGCATTCGGGTAGTACGAAGATGTATTGAGACATGAAGTGTTCATACTGGTGGAACAACATGAAGGCCCAAATAGCTGACTTCATATCCCGTTGTCTCACGTGCCAGCAGGTCAAAGCCGAGCATCGTCGACCTCCTAGTCTACTTCAACCTATGCTTATAGCTGAATGAAAGTGGGACTTCATCTCTATGGATTTCATTTCAGGGTTACCGAAGACGAGAAAGGGGCATGACTCCACTTGGGTGATTGTGGACTGATTGATGAAATTGGCTCATTTCCACCCTATTAACCAGGTTGTACATCAAGGAGATAGTATGTCTGCATGGAGTTCTTATGGAGATCATGTCGGACCGAGACATGAGATTCACGTCTATCTTCTAGACTCGTATCCAGGAAGCAATGGGTGTGAAGTTGAAGTTCAGTACCACGTTTCACCCACAGATGGATGGGTAGATGGAACGAGTAAACCAGGTGTTAGAGGACATGTTGCGAGCTTACATGCTTGATTTCAAGGACAATTGGGATGACTGTCTTCCTTATACCGAGTTCTCTTACAACAATAGCTTTCAGGCGAGTATTGGCATGGCTCCTTACGAAGCACTGTATGGGCGCCCATGTAGAGCACCGCATTGCTGGGCGGAAGTTGGTGAGAGAAGTTTGATTGGACCCGAGTTAGTATAGGCAACCTCAATGAAGATTGACATTATCAAGTGTCGACTTCTTGCAGCACAGAGCAGACAGAAGAGTTACGCCGATACGAGACAACGACAGCTAGAGTTCGAGGTTGGGGACCATGTATTTCTTAGGGTTTTCCCCTGAAGGGAGTCATTAGGTTTAGTAAGAAGGGGAAGCTCACACCGAGATTTATTGGTCCATTCCAGATACTAGACCGAGTGGGTGTAGTCGCATACCGCATTGCTTTGCCCACACCACTCACGGGTGTGCACAACGTATTTCATGTATCTATGCTGAAGAAATACATTCCTGATCCTTCCCACATCATCAAATGGGAGCAGGTCAGTTGTGTGAAGATGTTACTTATATACTGCGGCCGACGCGTATCCTAGACAGGAAGGAGCGGGTGTTGCGTAATACGGTTATCCCATTGGTGAAGGTGTTATGGATGCATCACACTGAGGAAGAGGCTACTTGGGAGACATAAGCCGAGGTCCGTAAGAACTACCCTCAGATTCTCGAGGAATACGAAAACGTACTAATTTTGAGGACAAAATTTTTCTTTAAGGGGGGTAAATTGTAATGTCTCGAAAAAATCCGTACAAAGACTCGAGTTCCACCTCAGGCAGAAATTGCTCAGGACCAAATCCTTTAGAAATTAGACAAAAATTAATCAAGTGCTAAACTAAATTATCTGTGAAATTAGCTTGAACCACTTTAAATACTAACTGCAAGACTCAAAACGTGTAGAATCGTTGACGCTACATTACCCTGAAACTTAGAATCAATCTCAAAACTCAGTTGCTCTCGGGAGCACACCGAAACTCCGCATTGGACTTGTACCGCACGTCGAAAGTCTGATTACCTTGAGACTATACGAATATGACTGCCTTACTGGACTTGATGACCATCTCGAAAATCAAGTCCAGATAGTATCCAGAAATGCACAACTTTAGCCCGGAGCGAAGTGTACGAGAAACACGAATATCTTTAAAAAAATGTATTCAGATTTAAGTAAACTGGGCCGTTCACTTGCAGGCCAATTCTAAGGTTTCAGATCGTCAGAATCTGACCCAAATACACCCTCGGATCAGGAAAAATTTTCATATGCAGATCAGTGTACTTATGGCCATGATCGAGTGGCGATGACCGTTGAACTGAAACTGGTCATTTGCGGTCGTTCCATAAATCCGATCGGACCGAAAACTTAACCTGACCTAGATCCAATGTCAGGGAACTTTTTCCAGATCGTATGCAGAAAAGTGGCCTCTAGATGTGCTCTGTTGGACCAAAACAACCACTTTTTGGGTATAACCTAAGTATACCATGGCCCTGGGGCCATTCCCTTCAGTTATGGGATTATATAAGGGACTTTACCCACTCCTCTCTCATTCTATATGAATTCTAAACCCTAAGAGAGAAAAGAGAGAGAAAGTGAAGGAGAAAGTGGTGAAGTGAGAGAGTGAGTGTGAGATAGTTCCTGGGATTTGATCCCACTACTCCACGTACGTAACTACCGCTTCCGTGTCGTTATAACGGAGATTCTGATTCTGTTCTTGGTAAGAAACTCTAACCCTAACCTATTTTAGGAATTCAAATATCTAACCCATTTTATTGATTAGGTATTCAAAGTCTAGTTTACAAGGCAAGAGTGTTCAAACTGAATTCGTTACGAGTTTACCAGCGAAAGGTGCGGACTATAAACGTTTAGGTTATGGTTTTCAAGGCTGTCAATGACGGTTAATGATTTATAACTGACTTGGTTTCCATTTCTCATGCTAGACATGATGTTTCTCTCGCTTTACAGATATATATAAACTATGTTGAATATAGTGTAATTCATGTGTGTGTTAAAATGTTTGAATGGGTATGGAATTTGGATTTGTGCTTGCCATGATTATCTATCGCGGATATATGATTGTTGTATATATGACAACTCTTTGGTGAAAGGATTTGGTCTAATACATGTTATGACCAACATACGTCATGTATGTTGAAGGGTGTAGTATAAGTGTTTGTAAAAATGTTTGAATGGGTATGGAATTTGGATTCGTGCTTGCCATGATTATCCGTCGTGAATATATGATTGTTGTATATGTGATAACTCCTTAGTGAAAGGATTTTCTCTAATACATGTTATGACCAACATACGTGTAACGACCCGTAAATTTCCGTACATTGGCTCGAGTACCACCTCGACCAGAAATCAATTAGGATTAAATCCTTTAGAAATTTAACAAAGTTAACTAAGTACTAAACTCGATTAGCCATGAAATCCGTTGGGATCACTTTAAATACGATCTGCAAGACCCAAAACTTACAAAACAAGTGACTCTAGGTTACCCTAAAGTTTAGAACCAAACTCATTTCCCGGCTGCTCTCGGGAATGAAACGAAACTTCGTATTAGGTCTAGATCGCACATCAGAAATCCGATTAACACAAAGTTAAGGAACTAGGATCGCCTCACTGGGCTTGACAATCATCTCGAAAATCAGGTCCAGCCGATGTCCCACGGCCATTCGTTTGGATCCGGAGCGAGGGAGTATAAAAAACACTATTCCCATTCCAAAATAAATATCAGGAATAGTGATCTGGCACCATTCGTTTACGCGTCAGTATTAAGCAACCTGACCGTCAGAATCAGACCAAATTACACCCTCGGATTAAGAAAAATTTCAGGAACATTTACATATACTTGGAATTTCGGATCGTGGCCCACTGACCGTTGAACTGAAAGTGGTCCGCCACGTGCGATCTGAGAATCCGATCGAGTCAAAAACATAATCCCACATAGATCCATGTGTGTTGAGCTTAAGTCTGACGTTTGGCTCAAGGGAGGCCACCAGAAACACTCATTTGAGCTGGAAAAGTGACGAAATACCTATATAAGCAATAACCCTTGAACCTGAGCCTATTTTGGGAAGGGTTTTGGCTATAAAAGGAGCTTAGAACAGCCCCTCTCACAGCCATACGAATTTGGGATAAAACCCTAGAGAGAGAGAGAGAGAAAAGAGAGAGAAGAGCTTGGGATTTGTGGGAGATCTTCCTCCTACTGCTTTCATTCATCACACGGCCTACACCGCTTCCTTCCAGGCATTTTTCCGGCGGTATCCACTCCGTTTGAAGGTGAGAAACCCTAACCTTAGGTCTGATTTGAAGTATATAAGTTGTAGGTTGTGAAAAGGCTAACCGATTTCACTCTTTAGCCTAGAAAACGCCCGTATACGGAAGCTCAACAACCCTTGCTGATTCGTTGTGATTCCAAGGGCAAAGGTGAGGACTTTAAGTGTATAAGTTACAGTTTTCAATGCTTTCAATGTCAGATAATGGTAGATTCATGATCTGCATGCAATTGCACATGTACAAAGTGCTTTCCGTTTCCTGTTTCGATTAACATTGTAGAATATGGAATTTCACATACTCTAGGTATACGTAGAAATACCGTATACGTATTTTCTTTGGAAAAATGTTTGACATGTTTATTTAATGTATGATTATATGATATATGGATAAAATACTAATTTGGCGAAAGGAATCGCTGAAATACATGTGCACTTGTAAATGCTACGTATGTTGAAATTGTGTATTCTAGAAATACCGTAGACGTATTTTTTTGGGAAAATGTTTGACATGTTTATTTAATGTATGATTATACAATATATGGATAAAATACTAGTTTGGCGAAAGGAATCGCCGTAATATATGTTCGCTTGTAAACACTATGTATGTTGAAATTGTGTATTCTAGAAATACCGCATATGTGTAAATTTTGGAAGTGTAATTGTCATGATTATTTGTTGTATGAATATGGTATACGCGGATAAAATAACCGCTTGGCGAAAGAATAGCCCTAATACGCATTTGCTAACATACGTCATGTATGTTGGAATAAATAAGCACTCTAAGTGTTTGTGTAAATGCTTGTGTGTGAAAAAGCTTGAGTGTTAGTGCCTTAGATAGGCGCTGATATGGAATTCCTGACTACCTTAGAGACATGTAGGATCCCCTCCATGTGGTGGTTCGCTATAACTACTCACTTGTGATGTGTATGTAATTGTATCCCTACTTGTATAGTGCTTTATAACATGCTTTACAACATGCTTTACGTCATGCTTTATTTCATGCTTTATAACATGCCTGCTAACATGCTTGTATTACTTCGTTATCATGCTTTACTCCACATGCTATTGATGAGATCTGTTTGAGTTTGGGACTAAGTCTATAGTCCAAACATTCGGTACCAGACTTGAAATTGTGGCTGAGACTCATGTCGCCACAAAGGATGTGTCTGGCGAACCCGAGTCGTACTTCGGTTGGCGATAGTGGTTGGCCACACGGAGTGCTTTTGCGCTCCATATCGCCCAACTTGTGGTGCACTCGAGCTAGTCAGGCTCATCAAGTAAACCGATATGTGTATGTGTGTTCACCATGTTTGGTCGCTACTGCTTGAACCTAGGGTACCAAACTTACCAGTGGCGATCCCGTTAACCATGGTACCTCGATCCGCTAAGACGCATGAGCTGGGCATGGTGGTATGGGATACCGTGGTCGAGCTGTCGGCCTACGCTGGGGCCATGTGCCTCCCCGTAGTGACCATTGCGCAACTAAACTCGTGAGCTGAATACGGTGGTATGGGACACTGTATTCGAGCTGTCGATACTTACGGCGAGAGCCGAGTACGGTGAGACCTGTGCTCGTGCTGACGGGCGACGAGTCCTCCATAGTATCTTCGAGTATACTCTAAGTGTCTGTGATTAGCGACGAGTCTTTCACAGCAACTAGAGTATGAGTTGAGCCGAGTACGGTGAGACCTGTACTCGAGCTGACGGCTAGTGATTGAGCCAAGTACGGTGAGACCTATACTTGAGCTGACGGCCAGCAATTGAGCCGCATACGGTGAGATCTGTATCCGCGCTGACGGGTGACGAGCCCTTTGCGATGCCTTCACTACGCTTCTCAAACCATAATATCGTATGAGATTAGCTAGGATTGACGACCCTAGAATGGATCATGTTTGGGAATGATACAAGGGAGGTACCTTAGTTTCCCAATACTGCTGGTTGAAATGGACTAATAATAACTCGGTAATCATGATCATCATCACACCGCATGTGCTTAGTAGATGTGGCGCACTGAGGGAGTTAAGCATTCGCGAACGTAAGATGATGTCGCTTGAGGGTGGTTTGGCAAGGGCATACAGCATCATGTCATTTCATTTTCGCACTTAATAAGAGTAGTTAGAATTGTTTGATTTGTACTGCTTTATCATTACTGCTTAATTGAATTGATAACATGTTAACCAATACTTTATTGTTCCACTGAGTTAGCTACTCACTCCCACATTACGGGACGGTGTTTGCAACACCCACCAGACTCTGTCGCAGGTATAGATGGTGCCTCGGTTCAGGAGCCGGAGCCCGACTTCGAGGAGGATCAGGATGAGTTCTCCTTTATGCGGTACTCGACGGATATGCTTAGGCCGACTGCATCGCGGGATTCCAGGGCTTATCTACGAATTGTATTTTGATTTTTGACTTAGAAACAATACATGTATATTGGTACTCGCTAGTACTCATACTGGAGTTCACAAAATTTTGTTACTTTACATACTTTGAATATAAAATTTCAGTCTTCCGCTTGCCTTTATACAATTGAACTGGAGTATGATTTACTGTTTTGGTATAATCTCATTCATGTTTATTGCTCTAACTCAGACAACATTTAACCATCATTGTGTATGTTGCATAAGTGATGCGTTGGAACTCAGGAGTTGAGTTCATACTCGACCCCCAATTTTCAGGGCGTTACAATACGCCATGTATGTTGAAGTGTGTATTCTAAGTGTTTGTAAAAATGTTTGAATGAGTATGGAATTATGATTTGTGTTTGCTATGATTATCGATCGCTAATACATGATCGTTGTATACGTGACTACTCCTTGTGAAAGGACTAGCTATAGTATGCGTTTTTAACGAATTTATTACCTGTATGCAATATGTGTGGTCTAAGTGTTTGATAAAATGCCTGAATGAGAAATGCTTGATGTAATGTACTTACTGAGGGTGTTAAGATAGGATTCTCAATTCCCTTATATATAGTTACAGATTCCTTTATGCAACATATCTTAGTACTATGTGATTTATAGATGAATGCCTATGTATGATGACATGTGTGGTATGTGTTTGTTGAAATGATCGAATGGGATTTATGTTTAGATTTAGTTGTCACATGCTGTCTTGGAATATCACATGTAGATGCTATTGGTTGGAGTGTGATTGGGGCTACGATGTAGTTCAGGCAATCGGTAATGGTTTACAATCGGTGGCCGTACTGCTTAGCCACAATAGATACTCCTGATGAATCCAAGTCATACGCTGTTTATCGACAGTGATTAGGCCTCGCGAAATGCTTATGCACACCATGTCGATCAAGTCAACGTACGCTTGTACCTATTGAGCTTGTTAAGTAACCCGATTAGCCCAATGTGTGTTTACCATATATGGACGCTACTTCTTGAATTTAAGGTACCAAACTTACCAGCGAAAGGCCCGTTTAACCTTAGTACCTCGATCCGCTAAGATGAGCCGGGCATGGTGGTATGAGACATCGTGGTTGAGCTGTCGGCCTACGATGGGGTGACGAGCCTCCACATAGTGTCCAGTGAGCAACCTAGACTCGTGAGCCGAATACGGTGGTATGGGACACTGTATTCGAGCTGTCGGCCTACGATCAGTGACGAGCCCGTAATGACCTCGAGTATACTCTAAGACTACATTAAGGCGACGAGTTTTTCCGTAGTGACCTCGAGTATAAACCAGGCCTACGCTGAGGTGATGAGCCTATTCGTAGCTACTTGGAACTATTCTTCGTATGTGATTAACTAGGATTGACGACCCTACATGGATCAATGTTTGGGTAAATGATAGGAAGGGAGATACCTTAGCTTCCCAATCCTGCTGTATGAATATGCCTAATTAAGAACTTGACTAATCACGATCATGCACCGCACTGCATGTGCTTTGGCGAGAAAGTGCACGTTTCGGGAGGATGTCATCCGCGAACGTGAGATGAAGTCGTTGAGGGAGTGTAGGCGAGGGCATGTATCATTATCGCATACCATTCTTGCATTAATAAGAGTAATCTTGGATATGATTGTTGTACTGCTTCATCATTACTACTTGACTGAATTGATAACATGTTAACCTTTGCCTTATAGTTCCATTGAGTTGATCACTCACTCCCACTCTGGGACAGTATTTTAAAACACCAACCAGACTCTGTCTTGGTTGAAGATGATAGTGCAGCTTATGAAGCGAAGCCTGATTTTTATGACGACGAGGAGGAGTTCTCATATATGCAGTACTCTGGCGGGTTCATATAAGCGGCATTCTGATCGTCGGGGCTATAGGGATTTCATGATGTAGACGAACCTACACATTTTGATATTTTATATTTTGAAACGATACATGTAATTGTTTAACTTGGAACATGATTATACTCTGGAGACGCACCACCACTTATATGTTTTATACATACCTATCATGGTCTTCCGCTTGTGTAATTTAACTGTCTCTGGGGTATGATATGCTGATTTGGTATAATCCCACTCATGTTTAGTGCACTAACACGAACAACATTTAATCATCATTATCCATGTTGCATAGGTGATGTGTTGGAACACGGGAGTTGAACTACTGCTCGATCCCCGATTTTCAGGACGTTACACTTACCAACCGTGGCATTTGATTGCAACATGGTACTTATTCTCTCATTCAGTTTTTAGGCCAAGCCATTTCAGCCCACTAAGATGGTAGGTGACATGAAAGAGCTTGATCCTCTTGTAGTGATATAACAAGCTTCTTTCTCTTTAGAAAATCCAATTAAAAAAGCACCGAGAATGAGCAAAACACCATAGATAAACATTGTCACCGTGGAGTCAGAGCCATCATCTGAAATGGTGGGTATAGAATGGCCCACCCATGTCATGGCGCCTTTAACCGGTACCACTATATATATCCACCCATCTTGAGGAATATCCAGTTACTAGAATTTTGGTCAACAATGGGGCTGTCGTTATTCTTCTCCTAGTGAGAATGATGCCAAAATTGGGAAAGACTCCAGTTGATTTGATGACATTTGAAGTTACATTCAGTAACTTTGCTGAGCATGCCACAAATACACAGTGTGTTACCGATCGACTTGATTGTAGGAACTAAAAGAGTATTTGATCCTTTCTTTGTGGTTGATACTTCATCCAGTTATAATTCCCTGCTCGGGAGAGATTGGATCCGCTCTTTTTCATGCATTCCATCATCGTTGTATCATTTTATGATATTCTGGAATCAGGATAAAGTCGAGTTGGTACTGGCTGATATATAACAAGCCATTCTTGGCTACATCAAATGCAAATGAGGCCTTCTACTACCAGGAAGAAGACTGATTTTCTTTACTGGCAGGAATAAGTACGAATGTCCAATTGGGATATTTATAAAGAAGAATCCAGGCAGTATTGTGCAAGATATTACTATTGTAATTCGCCTAGTTATTAACCTACTAAGGGATATTATACCTTCTCGGTCGATCCCATATTGCACCATTGAAGAAATTCCATGACTAGTACATTAATAGATGATGATCGAATGGCTAATTTCACGGGTAGAATGAAGAGGCTCGAAGATAGCCTAAAAGATGTTGACAATGGTTGCTTCGTAAATTTAGCTGACACGATTATTCTGTCCGATGAGGTAGATGGAGATGAAATAAACGTGCACATAAAGGAAGCCGATGACAAGTTGGAATTATTCTCAGTCTCAGGTTCAGGATCCATTGGTGTTAGACGAGGTGAATCTAGGAAATGAAGAGGACCCTACGCCAACCTTTATCAGTGGATTGGGAACATCAAGGGTCAGCCTAATGATGAGTGGCCCATGTTCAAGTGGGTTCCAGCATGATGAATGGCCCACATCGGAGGTGGGCCCACCAGATGGATGGTCCACATTGAAGGTGGGCTCACATGATGGGTAGTGGATATTGAAATGGGCCCCACATGATGGAGAATAACATTGATGGTGGACCTCACACAATGGATGAATAACATCAAAGGTTGGTCTTACCTAATGAACTATATACATTAAAAGTCGAGCCCTAATGATGAATGGCCCACAATCAAGGTAGGCCCTGATGATGGATGACCCACGTCAGAGGTGGGGTCAACACAATGAATGATCCACATCAAAGGTTGGCCCCACATGATGGACGATGGATGTAAGAGGGACTAAACAGACTTTTGGAAAATTACTTATGATGTTGGAAACCAAATATGCCTTTAAAAAAAAACTCTTTTAGATGATAATTAATTAGTATGTTGTTTACTAAACATACTTATCTGTTGATTAAGTAGAAACCAAGATAAGTTACTTATGGCGTAAGTAGCTTATCTAAATTAACTTATAAACGCCCTTATAATAAGATGACACATCAAAGTATAATAAATTAAAAAATTAAGTTATGTCCAAACGAGCCTGAATATTGCAGATTCTTAATGTTTTTTTTTTCTTTAGCGTGGATTATTTAATGCATATGGCCGATTGATAAACAAAATTCTAGATTATGTTGCACAGGACACCAAAGTTGGGCTCACAAGAAGAATGGCTCAGATGTCAGACTTACACAGGGCACACATTTGTCTCATTAAAAAGGTCATGCTTCCCAATTTAAAAGAAGTAGACCAGGACATTCGACGGGCCATCGGAGAGATGGAAACACGAGACCCTCCATGGTCAAAGGTCGGCCCAAGAAAACAGTCTCATTTATCCTTTTCTCTCTTCACCGCAAATCTTACTTATGACACTACGGTGGAAGATCTTCACTGCATATTCGGTCGTTTCGGCAAGGTAAGAATAAGAGGCTAAACCGCTCCAGGGGTTTCGCATTCATCCGGTTTACCTACGAACAAGAGGCTTTCAACGCCAAAAACTTTCTTCATGGTAGAAGAATCGATGGGAGAGTTGTGCACATAGACTGGGTGAAGAAAACAAATGATCGGTTACAGAGCTCAATCAACTGTGTTCACAATCTCCCGATCCGACCATATACATCGAAGAAGTTGCTTCCCAATCGGCCTGTTCCTGGCCAAGAAGCAACCCGGGATAAACACAAATATCTATGTCAGGAGGTTAAATCCCAAGATCCGCGTCAGGGGGATTATCCACAAAAGCCCTCCTTCAAAGAGATGTTAAAATCAACGCCTTCAGAGACTATTGGGTCCTTTGCCCATACGAGTTCCCCTGCAGCCGCTAACCCTTTCATCGTCAATATGGACTCCCGTTTGGTAAACCGCACCATCCGATCCCTCACATTCGCCCTAGTTACTATGGTTGAAAACAAAGGGGTTTCCATTCTACACCTCATTGATGTCTTTAGAGCATCGTCTTTTGCTCGATTCCAAGTCGATTTCACTCACACTGCCCCTTGTCAGATCATTATGAAATTCCAGTCGAAGCACGAAAGAACGATGTTCGTCACGGACCTAAATTTGCATAAGAAAATGAAGATCGTCTTTGTGCAGGAATGGAAGATCAACTTCGTATCATGTAGAGAGGGAGTCTGGATTCGCCTGTTCGGCATTCCTTCACATGCGTGGTTCCCTGAGGCAATTGAAAGAGTAGCAAAGAGCTTTGGCAAGGTGATGGAAATTGATAGTTTGGCCAAGTTGGGAGTGTTCCAAGCTTTTGCGCGAGTTCGCATTCTCCCAGCGCCTGAGCTTCCCATGTATCAGCCTCGTTTCCTGGTTGTTCTAGGTCAGCTATTCCCAATTTCCACCTCCCAAGAAGAGTATCACTCCAAGTCTTCTAAGGAGCTCAGCCCTCAACCATCTGAAAAACAGGTTACATCCACTAGAGATTGGGTTATTCAAGCTTTCCCTCAGTCAAAAGGGTCTCCTCAACGGCCCCCTATAGGTGTTCGACGAAATGCAGCATCCACCTCATGTCTTCCAATCCAGCCCAGTGGGCCGCCTGATCAATCCCCTGCAGATGTTCGACGAAATGCAGCATCCACCTCATGTCTTCCAATTCAGCCCAGTGGGCTACCAGATCAATCCCATACAGGTGTTTGACAAAATGCAGCTTCCACCGCATGTCGTCCAATTCAGCCCAGTGAGCCGCAAAACAATCCCCTGCAGATGTTCGCTAAAAAGTCACTCCCAACACAACTATTTCAACTCAGCCTGAGTTGCATGGAAATTATCCTTCTCCAAACAATCAGGTGGCCCTATATCATTGCCAACCCTTAGGTTCCGCCCCTATTTTGGCCCAACCTCCACCTTCAATTAACATAAGGGGAGTACAACAGCCGTTGCTGGAAAATCTGTCACTTGCACCCCCTAGTAATATTGCCCCCTCTGCATCTGTAATCAATTCCCACAGCCCTACTTTGCACACGCCTGTTCCTCTTCTGCTTCAATGTCCTACTACCGCGTCGGGACCTGATCTCTGCTCCACACCTTGGCCCATTCAGGTTCTTCCACCCACCAGCCCCTCCTCCCCTAGGTGCTTTCTCAGGTGTAACAAAGCTCTCTCCGAGGGCTGCTCTCCCCTTCACAATCACAAAAATGGCAGTAGCAAGCTGCTGAGCAGGCCTGAACATTACTGCTGTCATCAAAAACTGCTACTCTCCAAGAGAAAGGTAGATTTCGATGAGCAATCCGAAATTCAGGTCAATAACCAATTTGATATTCAAGACAGTCCGGGAGGTATCACAGTAGATCTATCATCCTTCTTCGATAAGGAACAGGAGCAGCAGCCCCCTCCAGGCTCATCAGATCAGGCCCTTTTCCAATGTCCTATAGTCCAGGAAGAAGAACCTCATCCTATTTTCACCCCTCAGACTACTCATCAGTTCGACAGGTCTAAAGAGACGGCCCCATCCTCGGGCAGTGAACTCTGGATGTGTGACAGATGGATAACGCAATCATATGGAATGCGCACAGTGTGGGTAATGCGCCTACGGTAACATCTCTCAAACAGATGGCTAAAAATTTCCATCCTTATTTAATAGCGATTCTTGAGCCAATGCTCCCGAACAGTAAGTGGGTTGCACTGGGCATGAAAATGGGATTTCATTCTTCCGTTTCAAACGAGGCGCAGGGAGGAAAAATCTGGATATTTTTCCAGAATCAGCTAAATGTGGTGGTGATTTCCTCTTCCTCTCAGATGGTCACGCTATCCTGCTCCTTCCTGCCGCTGAGTGGGCCTATTTATCTCTCGGTGGTCTATGCGCGTTGCAGTATTTTGCAAAGGAGGCCGCTATGGCAGGATATAATAGCTCTTAGTAGATCGATGCGAGGGCCCGGGCTATTGTGGGAGACTTCAACGCTGTGGAAACCGCAGACGAAAGAAGAGGTTGCTACACCCCTGTCAATGCAAGTATGGTAGAGTTCGCGGAGATGATTAACAACGCCAGGCTACTGGATGCAAGGTTCGTGGGGAATCAATTTACTTGGTGTAATAACCGCCAAGGTAACGCTCGCGTGTGGGCGAGATTGGATAGGGCGCTCCTTAACTCTTATTGGGTGAACTTGTTCCCTCATTTTCACGTCGAACATCTTCCCAGAATCAACTCAAATCATGCGCCATTGCGGCTCTTTTTCCCTCCCTCTCAGATATCTAAGGTTGGGCCATTTAAATTTCTTAGGATGTGGACGTTACATGAAACTTTCCACCAGCAGATTCAGAAAGCCTGGGACGGGTGCTGTTCACTTCAACCATTGATCAATGTGCAGCTGAAATTGAAGAAAACAAAACAGATTCTCAAAATGTGGAACAGGTGCACCTTTGGTAATATCTTTCAGCAGCTCCGGAAAGCAGAAGAAGAGCTCGAGGGGATTGATTTTAGGATGCAATCGTCTCCCACGTCTGATCTATCCTCTCAGTACTTGGCAGCAAAAAACAGGGTAAATCAACTCCATCTTATGGAAGAGGTGTTCTGGAAATAAAAATCCAGAAACTCTTGGCTTCATGAGGGTGATAGAAATACAAATTCTTTCATTTATCTACAAATGAAAGAATTAGGAGGGCTTCCATCAGCTCCATCACTACTGCGGCTGGGAACGTTGTCTCGAATATGTCAGACATTAAGGCAGAAGCGGTTCGATTCTTCGAAAATCTGTTTCAAGAAGAGCCGATTAGCAACCGCCCTGAATTTCTTCAGGCCATTCCACACATCATTTCTCAGCAGGACAATGATGCTTTACTGGCTCCCCCGTCGCTGACGGAGGTCAAAGGGGCAGCCCTGTCGATCCCCATCGATGGAGCGGCGGGTCCTAATGGTTTCTCTGCAGCTTTCTTCTCGTCATGCTGGGATATTGTTGGAGAAGACATCCTTTCTGCTTCAAAGGATTTCATCACTGGCTCCCCACTCCCCCGAGCTTTCTCCTCCAACTTAATCTGTCTCATTCCCAAATCCCTTTCTCCCTCTACATTTGCTGATTTCCGCCCAATTAGCTTATGTAACGTCATTTATATAATCTTCTCTAAACTGCTAGCTAATCGGTTGAGCTCTCTCTTACCTAAGATGATATTGCAGGAACCAGGCGCGTTCGTGCAGGGGAGATCGATAGCGGGGCACATAGCGCTGGCTCAAGAGGCGATTAGACATATCAATAGAAAAGTGAGGGGTGGAAACCTCATCATTAAGTTGGACCTCGAAAAAGCTTATGATCGAGTCAACTGGGATTATTTGAAGTAAGTTCACTGTAAATTTGGCTTTGATCAGAGGTGGATTCAGTTGATGGAAAGTTGTTGGAGTAACAACTGGTTCTCCATTCTCATCAACGGTGAAATGACGGGTTTCTTCAAATCTTGTCGGGGTCTACGGCAAGGAGACCCGCTCTCCCCTGCTTTGTTTATCATAGCTATGGAGGTTTTTTCAGCAAATCTGAACCTCATGATTGCTAGTGGGGCCTGTCAGAATTTTGCGATGCGTCAGGGTAGCCCGGTCATCTCGCATCTCCTCTATGCGGATGACATTTTGCTCTTTGCAAACGGTAAGAAGAAAAATCTTGTCCGGGTTAATCAGTTCCTAGCCTTTTTTCAAGAAGCGTCAGGCCAAAAAATAGTTCACAGAAAAGCACTTTTATTTGTTCCAAGGCTCTCTCCCCTGTGCGGATTAGAATCGCAGAACACACGTTGGGATTCAGGCGTGTTGCTGGGGGATTCACATATTTGGGAGCTCCCCTTAGCGGTGGCAGAATTAAGTCCTCGGCGTTTCAATTTCTAGTGGATAAGGTGGATAGAAAAATCTCTGGTTGGGCGGGGAGACTGATCTCCCATGCTGGAAGGGTAGTTTTAATCTGGTATGTTTTGGGAAGCTACCCCATTCATATTATGGCGGGAATGCACATCCCAAATCAGGTGATAGTAAAAATGGAAAGAAGTTTTTCTAACTTCTTTTGGGGCTGGAACGAAGGAAAACAGAAACTCCACGGGTGGCGTGGCCCAGAATCACCAGGCCCACCGACGAAGGAGGGTTAGGAATCAGACGGCTGAAGGAAGTCATGGACGCACAACGCCTAAAGCTCGCTTGGTCAGTAATTTTTGGGGATCAGCAACATCCTTGGGGGAAACTCATGAGAAACCAACATGGCAGAGACCTCTCTTCTGACAGCCTTCCTCAGCCTTTGGCATTCGCTTCGCCATTGTGGAAACAGGTTCGATCTCTGCTGCTCACTCTGCGGGAGACTGTCCTGTGGAGTGTGGGGCAGGGGGACATGAATTTTTAGACGGCTAACTGGACGGGGAGAGGCCTCCTTCAGCATCAGTCAGACGGTCCTATTCCTCCAGAGCTGATGAACGTGCAGGTTAAAGACGTGATAGGCCGCGCTGGGCCTCTCCCACCCTCCCGGGTCTGGTCTCTTCTTCCCCAACATATTATAGATGACATCTTCAATGGTGGGTTTATCTTGTCGGACGCTGTTTCAGCTCGAATCTATCCGCTAGAAATCTCAGGAACCTTCTCTCTCAAGTCTGCCTGGTGACTGTTGAGACCGCCTTCCCCCTTGATGTACTAGGCTAGCTGGATCTGGAAAGCCCATCTCCCCCCAAAATTTTCAATCTTCATGTGGAGGCTCCTGCATAATGCTCTCCCTATTGACTCTCGCATCCAGGCAAAAGGAGTTGCTCTCACCTCCAGGTGTACTTGCTGCCTCCAGCTCTAGATGCTAACCCCTCAACCGGAGTCTGTTGAGCACCTTTTTCTGTTCGGAGGCCAGGCCAGAACTCTATAGTGTACGATCGGTCAGCTGTGTGGAGTTGCCCCTCTCATCCAAAATTCTATTATGGGTAAGCTGAGATACTGGAGTTCGGCTGCGGCGCCAGGTGCAACGTCTTCTATTGTCAGATCACTGATTCCTATTCTCATCCTTTGGGAGCTCTGGCGCTCCAGGAATGAGGCAATCTTTGATATCTCGCCTAGTTCAACCAGGAAATTGCTGGCCCGCATTAGATGGTGGGCAAAGCAGATCTTAGAAATAGATATTTTGGCAAATGCAGAGTGGCCTCGCCGTGCTCCTTCCAGGAAACCGGGTTTCTTTAAATCTCGTGCTAGTGCGGTCCTGGTTAAATGGAAACTGCTGTCTCCAGACTGGGTTAAATTAAATGTGGATGGCTCGGCACTTTCAAACCCCGGCCCGTCAGGTGGGGGAGGAATTTGCAGGAATGACTCCGGTGCCTTTTTATTTGGGTTTTCTGCAGCCTACGAAGTTGGGCCCAACAATTTGGCGGAGATCCGTGCTATCCATGATGGGATGGTAATCTGTTTGGAGAGAGGCTTCGATAGAGTTATTGTTGAATCTGATTCACAAGTGGTGATTGCGTCGCTCACCTCTCCCTCCAACATTCCTTGGAGGTGGAAACCGTGGATGACCAGGATATTCTGTCTATGTAGGCTGGGACACTTCTCTTTCTCCCACACGCTCAGAGAAGGTAATGGGCCAGCGGACGCCTTGGCCCATGCCAGGAGTCTGCACCAGCATTCTTCCCTTCACCTAGATTCCAGATCGCTCCCACCCCGGATTCGTGAGCTAATTTTCTTGGATAGAGTCGGAATTGGGGAGATCAGACTCTCCCGATAGTCTGCTCTCCTTCCTACCTTTCTTGTTTTTTTTTTTTTTTTTGTTTTCCTTTTCATTGTAAATAGGTGGACGTTTGTCTGTCCCCTTTCGATTTAAAAAAAAAAACCATGATATTCTGTTCAAATGAAAAAAAAAAAAAAGAAGTAGACCAAGCATGCCTTTACTTAGCTTTGGTTTTTTTTTTTTTTTAATCAATGCTCTTAGCCTAGTCGTGCAATAAGGTAAATCACATGAACAATGATTAGTCTAGAGGGCACATCGGCACCCCTTTTTGACCATATCTCCACCGGTTGCAGCATGACTAAGCTTAGTATATTCCTTCTCACATAGTTTCATGCCCCTTAGCCGATTTGGAGTACTTAGCATCTATGAAATCCAGAATTAGTAAACAAATGATGATATTTTCTACACGTAACTGAGTCAATTCCTTCTTTCACACAGGACCTGAAGAGGAAGAAGTCTTGGATTTCAAATAATTTTAATAAAAAGGTCCATTTCAATGACAAACAGTTCTATAACCCTATTATAAATACTAGCCTAATCCTCTTACATAACCCACAGCCAAAAACACTCCTCATTATAACATTTAGAGTTTCCTAGCATACATACATACACACTTCTAGACAGATTTTCAAAATGTCCACCAGCTTTCTTCTTTTAGCATTCATTGCATTCAGTTTCTCCTTTACCTCATCGTCATCCGATCCCTTTCTTAGATTTACGTGTCATTTGCCAGGCGCAACGGCCCAGGTATTTTCACTCCATTGAAAAAAAAAAAAAAAAAAATCAAGTAACAGCATCATTGCGCTGCAAATATATAATATTTCATGTGCAATCCACCCATTCATGAAAGGATCCATGCACATAATGAATGGGATACAACACCAACCCCATTGTCTATTATTTTCTATTTATATTGGTTTAATAAGTCTTGAAAGAATTTGCTGATTACAATCTCTTGTGTTATATGATGGTAGTGTTGGTGAATGGATTTGCGTGCAAGGAGCCAAAGCAAGTTCAGGCTGATGATTTCTTCTTCACAGGACTTGACAAACCAGGCAACACAAATAACAAGGTTGGGTCCAATGTGACCCAAGTAAATGTAGCCGAGATAGCAGGACTCAACACCCTCGGAGTCTCTTTGGTTCGGATAGACTATGCACCCTATGGTCTCAATGCACCCCATACGCACCCAAGGGCGACTGAGATCTTAACAGTTTTGGAGGGCACCCTTTACGTCGGATTCGTCACTTCCAACCCTGACAATCGCCTCATAACAAAGATCCTTCAGAAGGGAGATGTGTTTGTCTTCCCAATAAACCTGATTCACTTCCAGTTTAACATCGGCCACACCAATGTCATAGCGATTGCAGGACTGAGCAGCCAGAACCCAGGAACCATTACCATTGCGAATGCCGTGTTCGGATCGAATCCACCCATCTCAGATGATGTTCTTGCCAAGGCATTCCAAGTTGATAAGAAAATAGTTGATTATCTTCAATCGCAGTTTGGAATGAAAAACTAGAGCATGCCCTCTTACAGTAAACTCTCTCAGCAATATGTGGCATATCCACTAGTAGTTTCATTACTAAAGTAATTGCTTGAATAAAATGGGAGTGCAACACATTTGTTTTTTTTTTTTTCTTTCTTTCTTTCTTTTGATTTCTTTATTTATTAGTTTTTGTTTAATGGTATCTAATGGATTTTAGCATGTTTGGAAAATCTCTCTCTTGGTGCATTCATAAGAATATTACCAAATAATTCTTGATTTGTGTTCAAATGAATTTGTGGAAGAAGCATGTTAAATGAATTTAAAAACCAATCAAGAGAGAGAGTTCACCTGATCCACACCAAGAACAATGCAGGTAGCATCCGCAGCATACTTGAGTGCAAAAAATCTGTAAAGAAGCCCAAATCAAAATGTTTGAAGTCAATTCGAAGAGAAAATTACATTCAAGAATTATGGGGCTGTCAACTGGCTGGGTTCACATCTCGTACTAGTGCATCTGTATCTGGACCAACCAGTGGAATCAGATTGAGGTCCTGGGCTCAGGTACAGGATCCAAATCTGAAATTGATATGATATTGGATCAGAATCCGATCCAATCAGATTCTGGTACCATGTTAGGTCCAATTGTATCCAGTTTTGATCTAGAATCAGAAGGATGTTTGGATTCAGAATCAGGTCCAGACATATTCGTAGTCAGATCTGTATGTAGGGCCATACTACAAGCATGCCTTTTGACGCAGGACAGCCCTAATTATGATGCATGCTCATGAACATAATTAAACAGCGAAAATAAAAGGAATAAATGATCTAAAATTCTAGCAGTAATCATCATAACTGAGAAAATCATAAAGGAAACATGCAATGGAGCGGGCCATTATCACAACCATGGAGTATAGAATTCAATTATTACTTAGGTTGGATCCGGCGAGGGATGAGACCTCCCGATCTTGCATGGTCACACCCAATCGATCAATGAAGATCACTAGTCCGAAGAACCAAGAAGTTTCTCGGATTAGGGATTTGAGAATTTGAGGGTTTAGGGTTTAGATCGATTCTCAAAGTTTTGATCGAAGAAAGATTAGCCAAAACTAGAAAAGAGAAAGAAGGAAATAATTACCTCGAGGAAGTTGGAGGGGCACAAGAAGAAATTAGAAGAAGAAGATCAAGGGAAGAGAAGGAGCACCATCAGAGAGAAGAGAGGAAGGAGGCAACCAAAGGGTTTGCTTTTCATTAATCAATAGTTCAAATTCGTATCTAGGGCTTTAACCCACTTAAATAAGCAAATAAAGACATAAAAGTACTAAAATACCCCTAGAATAAGCAAGTAAAGACATAACATTACTAAAAGACCCCTAATAAAGACATAAAATTACTAAAAGACCCCTAACTAAGCAAAAACGCGCAAATAACATAAGTGCGGGAAAGTTCGGGCGCTCGGTCTTCTTTCTCCAATCTTCCTTCACATGTGTCTTCCCTGAGTGGGGTCTTCTATATGTCCAATCACATGTGAAAGGTCTTCAGCTCCTCAATAGTCGCCTATCCACAAGGACGGCACTTGTGGTTGACGCTTTCTTCGTTGGTACACCTTGAATGCGCTTGTGTCCGCATCAATTCCCCTCGGGTGAGAAAAACTCGACTCCGACGAGTTGAAACTTTTGTAGCGCTCTAGCAGATCTGGATCAATACCCTGTAATGCGTCGCCCAACAACTACGTAGATTCGACGATGGTTTGTTCTTCCACTTGACAAGATACCTTTGGAAACCTCCATCTCTCGTGGATACTATCTCGTCATCCAAGATTTCCTCAATTTCTTCTTTATGGGTAATGGGTGGAGGAAGTGGTGGAAGGGGTTGAGTAGCAAACTCGAAAAAAGGCCATGAAAGGGACGATGTATCAACAATGGGAGTATGGGTACGGACTAGATCTTCCACATTAAAAGTTGGATTAATGCTCATTTCGGTGGAAGGTCAATCCGATACACGTTGAACCCAACCTTTGTAATATCTTGAATGGTCCAAAGACTACGCGCTTGTAATTTTTAGCGGATCCTTGAGGGAATCGCTCGGCCTTATTCGCACCATTACATAGTCTCCTTCTTGAAATTCTTGCATTCTACGATGAGAATCAGCAAACTTTATAATCATCATTGCTCTTATTTAACCGCTGTCTAATATGTGTATGCAAATCATGAATATGGCGTGCAAATGCATCGGCTGACTCAAAAGACCTTTGGGTAACAGACATGGGTAAGAGATCTATGGGCATTCTAGGTTTATAACCACTTACAATTTCAAAAGGACTCAACCCTGTAGATCTATTAACTGACCCATTATAAGCAAGTTCAGCAGTTGGTAAAATTAGGTCCCAAGTCTTAACATGTTCACCCACTAGACAACGTAGAAGATTTCCAAGGCTACGGTTTACCACTTCAGTTTGACCATCTGTTTGTGGGTGGTAAGCAGTAGAAAATTGCAAACGAGTTCCCATAATGTACCACAGTGTCTTCCAAAAATAACTAGTAAATCGAACATCACGATCAGACACTATGGTTTTAGGTAACCCATGGAGACGCACCACACCATCAAAAAAGAGACGAGCAACATGAGACGCGTCCGACATCTTCGAACATGGGAGGAAATGCGCCATTTTAGAAAAACGGTCCACCACGACAAAAACGGAATCGTGCTTTTTTATAGTCTTGGGAAGCCCAAGCACGAAGTCCATACTAATGTCCTGCCACGGAGCATGTGGCACTGGCAATGGCATGTACAGCCCGGTATTTTGCTTTCTTTGCTTTGCCAGCTGACATGTTCGACACTGCCCTAAAACTTTGGCTACGTCTCGCTTGAGACTTGGCCAATAGAAACGATCTTCCACGAGGGCAATGGTCTTATCACGACCAAAATGACCAGCTATCCCTCCTGAATGAAGTTCCCAGATGAGGAATTCACGAAGGGACATACGAGGAATACAAAGTCTATCTCCCTTGAAAAGAAAGCCATCTTTAAGAACATATTCACCCATAATATGCTGGTCACTAGAGAGCGACGCGTAAGTACTCCCAAAATCAGGACATTTGGGGTACTCATCTTTCAGTTGCTCAAATCCGACTACCTCTACACTCACAGAGTTGAGCAACGCCACTCTCCTACTAAGGGCATCCGCTGGTTTGTTTTCAACCCCGGCCTTATGTTTCAAAACAAACAAATATTCCTGAAGAAATGCTACCCACTTGGCATGCCTTGGGTTGAGTTTCTTCTGAGAATGCAAATATCTCAAAGCCTCATGGTCAGAAAACAAAACGAATTCTTGCGGTAGGAGATAGTGTCGCCAATGTCTCAGGGATTGCACTACCGCATAAAATTCTTTGTCGTAAGTGGAGTATTTTTGTTTTACCTCATTCAGTTTCTCACTGAAATAGGCCACTGGGTGTCCTTCTTGACTCAACACTCCACCTATACCGACACCAGACGCATCACACGCTACTTCAAAAACTTTAGAAAAGTCAGGTAGACGCATGACAGGAGCTTTCACCATCTTGCCCTTAATTTCTTTAAAAGCCTTGACTGCGGCTTTAGACCACACGAACTCTCCCCTTTTTATGCACTCGGTAATGGGAGCCATGATCGTGCTAAAACCCCTAATGAACCGACGATAAAAAGTTGCTAGGCCGTGAAAGCTTCGCACCTCATGAATGTTCCTTGGTTCTGGCCACTCAACTATGGCCCTGACTTTTCGTGGTCTCATACGCATCCCTTCAGATGACACTATAAATCCTAAGAACACAACTTGGCTAGACATGAATGCACATTTCTTAAGATTAGCATACAACTTTTCCTTCCTAAGGACACTACAGACCTTCTTTAAATGTTCAAGGTGTGATTCCTTAGTGGTACTATAAATAAGAATATCGTCAAAGTACACCACTAGGAATTTTTTCATGAACGGCCTCAAAGCTTGTGTCATCACCCGCATGAAAGTACTAGGTGTGTTAGTCAAGCCGAAGGACATGACCAACCACTCATACAGCCCATCTTTCGTCTTAAACGCCGTCTTCCACTCATCTCCTGGGCGTATACGGATTTGGTGATATCCACTCTTGAGGTCTATTTAGAGAATATAGTGGACCTGGCCATCATGTCAAGCATATCATCAAGTCTAGGTATAGGGAACCTATACTTGACAGTAATTTTGTTTATGGTACGACTGTCTACACACATGCGCCACGTGCCATCTTTCTTTGGCGTCAACAATGTAGGCACGGCACACGGGCTCATACTCTCTTGGATGAAACCCTTTTGCAGAAGCTCATCAACTTGCTTCTTCAACTCTGCATGCTCTGCAGGGTTCATCCTATAGTGAGGAAGGTTCGGTAGATTAGACCCTGGGACAAGATCAATGGCATGCTGTATGTCCCTCATAGGTGGCAACTCATTTGGTAAGTCTTCAGGAAATACATCACTATATTCCTTCAGGACCGAGGTCACCTCACGGGGCAACTCTGATGGAACCTCAGGTGTAATCTCTCTAGCCACAAGGGCATACACCATAGAATCCTCCTTAGCCTCTTTTTAAACTCTCTTGTGCTGATTATATGTAGAGACTTAGGTTTGAATTTTCCCATTCCTCTAGGCTCACTTGCCTTCTCATCCTTCTTCTTCCCTAGTGTATTCTCAGGTGGCATGGGATTAAGTTTGATCTTTTTACCGTTATACATAAAAGTACACGCATTCGAACGGCCAAAGATCGTGACATCATTATCGAATAGCCACGGTCTACCTAGGATAACATGTTCCACATCCATAGGTAAAACATCACACCACAGGGACTCTTTGTATGACCCAAACTCGATGGGGACTAGACATTCTTCGGGTGACAGTAGGGATGTCTTGTCAACCCAAGAAACTTTGTACGGTCTGATGAGGTGTGGATTTCAGTTTTAAGCGATCTAAGGTGCTAGTGGAAATCACATTCTGACAACTTCCACTGTCCACTATCACCTTACAATTCTTTTCACCACACTTGGCAATAGTGTAGAAGATAGTGCTTCGACGCCAGTCAGCACTACTTCTAGACTGAGCTAGCACACGCCTGACTACTACAAGCGTTGCTTCTCCATCCACTTCTTCTTCATCAGTAAGTCCTCCTTCAGGGTGATACTCTTCAACTTCATAATCACCCTGGTCATCTCCACCCTCGTGGGACTCGCCTATAACTAAGGCTCTCCCACGGCTCTTCGTAGGACACTGATTAGACATGTGGCCAAGATTGCCACACTCATAGCACCTCACTTGGTTCATGTTACTAGGACCGGCACCAAGAACCCCTTTACCCTTGTCCTCCCTAGGCCTAGGCGAAATGGTCGCCTGTGCCCTAGGTTGACTACCAATATTAGGTCTAGTTCCCTGGGAACTAGATCTAGCACTGGAGTCTCGGGACTCAAAACGACGAACGACAGGAGCCTTCAGATATTGCTCTAACTCCTGCACGACTTGATATGCTTCATCCAAGTCCGTTAAGGGATGAGTCATAAGCTCGCGCTGAAGATCCGCACGAAGGCCCGCCTTGAAACGCGAGAGCGTTACTAGAGGGTCTTCTCGGATATCACATGGCATCACATATTCTTCAAATTTAGCGATGTAGTCAGCGACAGACATTGACCCTTGACGTAAGGATTGCCATTGGTCAAGGAGCTTCTGGCGGTATGAGAGAGGAAGGTACTTCTCCTTCAACTTCTCTTTCATCTCATACCAATGCATGATAGGGGCTCTACCAACTCTCTCTATCCTACGCTCGGTGTTGGTCCAGAAGAGCTTGGCTTGACCCACAAGTTTCATCTTAGCAAACCGCATTTGACAGTTTTTCGACATGCCATACCACTCAAAGTAGTGGTCCATGTCGAACCCGATCCAAGGAATGCCTTGGGATCCAAGCGCCCATCAAAACTCGGGGCCTCAACTCTCACACTCTCCATCGCACGCTCATCTGGATCATAACGGTCTTGATGATCACATGTGGCTCGTGCCTCTCGCACCACACCACGACCGTTACCACGATCTCTATCTTCATTACCACCACGTGTGGCAGCGCGTTCTTCAATGATTCCTCCCACTTGGGAGTACGCATCATCCCCTACAGCGGGATTTTCCTTTTGGGACGCCTCTAGTTGCTCGACCTTAGTCATGGTAGTGATAATTTGGTTCTCAAGGCGGGCAAACTCGCGCTTTTGACCCGCTTCTAGGGCGGTTATCTTTTGTATCAATTGAGCAAGTTGCTCAGATAACTGCTCGTTATTCATGGTAGGTTGAAGTCCGAAACCTCTACCTCTTCTCGTGGGCATACAATGAAGACTTGAACCAAACTCTACTCAACTAGACTACTAGGTGTTATGACTTTCAAGATGAATGTGATGAATGCAAAACTACTATGAACTGACACAATTAAGTTGACACAGGAAACAACTCAAATTTGAAAATTTTCTAAATTGGAAAGTTTCTAAATTTGAAAAGTTTCTAAATCTGGAACTTTCTAAATCTGAAAATTTTCTAAATCTGGAAATTTTCTAAATTGGAAAGTTTCTAAATCTGGAACTTTCTGAATCTAGAAATTTTCCAAATCTGAAAATTTTCTAAATTGGAAAGTTTCTAAATCTGGAACTTTCTAAATCTGAAAATCTGGAAATTTGGAAATCTCAAATCTGAAAATCTGCAAATCTGAAAATCTGCAAATCTGAAATCAAAAATCATAAAATTTGAAATCATAAATCTGGAAATCGGAAATCATGCAAATCTGCAAATCACGCAAATCTGCAAAGTCGAAATCTGCAAATCGAAAATCTGCAAATCTGAAATCTCAAATCAAGCAAATCTGCAAATCAAAATCTGAAAATCAAAATTTGCTTTAAACCTAAACCCTAATTTGATAACTCGATCTAGACAAAAACCATGCAAACCTATGCTTTGATACCAAATTTGACGCAGATGACCTAATTATGATGCATGCTCATGAACATAATTAAACAAAAAAATAAAAGGAATAAATGATCTAAAATTCTAGCAGTAATCATCATAACGAGAAAATCATAAAGGAAACATGCAATGGAGCGGGCCATTATCACAACCATGGAGTATAGAATTCAATTATTACTTAGGTTGGATCCGGCGAGGGATGAGACCTCCCGATCTTGCATGGTCACACCCAATCGATCAATGAAGATCACTAGTCCGAAGAACCAAGAAGTTTCTCGGATTAGGGATTTGAGAATTTGAGGGTTTAGGGTTTAGATCGATTCTCAAAGTTTTGATCGAAGAAAGATTAGCCAAAACTAGAAAAGAGAAAGAAGGAAATAATTACCTCGAGGAAGTTGGAGGGGCACAAGAAGAAATTAGAAGAAGAAGATCAAGGGAAGAGAAGGAGCACCATCAGAGAGAAGAGAGGAAGGAGGCAACCAAAGGGTTTGCTTTTCATTAATCAATAGTTCAAATTCGTATCTAGGGCTTTAACCCACTTAAATAAGCAAATAAAGACATAAAAGTACTAAAATACCCCTAGAATAAGCAAGTAAAGACATAACATTACTAAAAGACCCCTAATAAAGACATAAAATTACTAAAAGACCCCTAACTAAGCAAAAACGCGCAAATAACATAAATGCGGGAAAGTTCGGGCGCTCGGTCTTCTTTCTCCAATCTTCCTTCACATGTGTCTTCTCTGAGTGGGGTCTTCTATATGTCCAATCACATGTGAAAGGTCTTCAGCTCCTCAATAGTCGCCTATCCACAAGGACGGCACTTGTGGTTGACGCTTTCTTCGTTGGTACACCTTGAATGCGCTTGTGTCCGCATCACCTTTTGTATATATGGATTTTAGAATAAAGCTTTAACAAAAAAATAAATCACATTACTGGTAACCCAGTCAACAACCCAACCTGATCTAATTTTTAATTAGATCTGAATCCGTGGACCCCATACCGAGTCAACTATTAACCAGACCTAAAATCTGGATCAAGATGAACTCATTGATTCGAACTTTATTATATTTTTAAACCAATGATATTTAAAAAAAAAATTTAAAAAAAAAAAAAACTTTTAAGTTTAAAAGAACAAGATAACAGATTTTGAATATCTCATCTTTACCTATAAAACAAGCATAAGAAAGTATTTTTTATTCCAACGTCAAAACCATTTAATTCAGAAACACCAACAATAACATACTGATGTAGAACGGGTCGTGGACTCTTTCATGTCCAAGATGGACTAGAGAAGGCCCAATCGGAGGCAGAAGTGATCATGACCATCAAAACCCTAAAACAGGCTTATCTCATAGACCAAAATGAGTTATTTGACGTATCATATATGATTTTGGGGTAGGAGAAGCTCCTTTAGCCACCCAACCCCATCATGCGGGGTTACCTACTCCGATTTTTATAGATTCCATCAGATCGATGGTCGAAACTCCATTTTTATTTTCAATTTTACTATTTGTAATAAGTTTAAGTTCGATCATAACTCTTGATCCTTTGAGCTTTAGGAGTTGTGCCCACCATAAAAAGGGATTAGAAAAATTAGGAGAATAACGTGGTTAGGCTAAATTGGACACTTACTATTTTTGGCCAAAAACCATGAAATCTAGTAAATCATGGTTGTCTATAAATAATAAGTTTACTATTTATAGTAAGTAACATTATTTAGGGAGTTTGAGTTAGAGTTTGATTTTGAAACTTCTTCCTAGGTTTGGTATTACTATTTAAAGGATTGTAAATTCTTTTTTATCATCAATCAATTTATTTTTGAATTTATTAGAATTATTGTTATTTTTTCTATTTTCCCTCATGGATTCGAGGAATCTTTGTAAGGAGTCTAGAGAAGCTCCGTGGATTTGGAATAGTTATCCTTGAGGAAGACAGTGATCGAGCTCATCATGTCCATCCCTACATCACATACATAAATGTTTCTCACAAGTCAGATCTAACAGTAATATACAACATTGGCAACCTAAACCTCAATTGAGTTTGAAAAAATGGAAAAGCTTTTTCCAAGAAACGGGCACATAAATCCTTGACATTGTTGAAATCTGTGTTTGGATGCCCAACTAAATTGAATAGCAAACATTAGGTTCAATCAAGAGGACGTGACCAAACTTCTATGACATTTCCTACTATTCATACGAGGAATTAGCCTTCAAAATGGAGTTACATTCCATTCAACTCCAATTTGGAAGTAACATAATTTCAGTTTGGAGCCTATTCACTTGTGCAATTTCAGGTGTCTCATCATCTTATATCTGGAAGAAAATCCTAATTTCCAGTTAATATAATTTCTAAGAAAACTTGAGGAAATGAAATAACAAGAATCATAGAAAGAGATACCTCCCCAAATGCGTCCCTTCCTATGATTGGAAGGATCGAGCTCAAAGTCATCGATCAACACCCATTTTATGTCTCTGACTACGCATATATTCACTTCCCTTTTTCCCCAACATGCCATTCAATTTGTTGAGAAACTCCCTCATAAGCTCAAAGTCGTCAACACCCATATTCTGCCCAGCTTCATATATATATTACACAGAGAGAATCTGGTATATATAAAAAATGCCAAAGAAAAATAAAATCAAACCTGAAAGTTAGAAAAAAGAAAAAGAAAGAAGAAATTCAAGGTTTTAAAAGGAAAAGTTAATATCTATAAAGCCCAAAATTAAAACATCTGAATGTCGTTTTAGTGCTTAGTAAGATACAATGAATACCACTTGGTTTCTAGTGCCGACCTCAAGTGTTGGCTAACCAATCAGAGGCGTCAGTATCTTCCCTATGAAAATTACCAACTTCAAGTTGAGCCAGAATATGCCAACTGGAGCAGAATGAGTTTCCAGAAATTTCACCAAGACCAAGCTAAAATGATCTACTAATAAGTCAGGCAAATATCAAGATACTTATAAAGAAGAAGGATATATGGCACATCCATTATACCGATAAAGAACAGAAAGCACCTCAACTAGGGCAAGTGTATTCAGATTAGGAGATAATGTTGGCTTAACGCCTCTTGTTGCAATAACCTCATCTGGTGTCCTATTGTGAAAAATAAACAAGTTCTTTAGTACACACAAGATCAATAATACAATGACAGATCCGAAACCAATGAAATAAGTGATAAGGAAAACGTTCATGACAAAAATGCCAAGTCTTCAAATTCAAATGGAAAATGAGGCAAGAAAGCTTCTGATGAATGAATAAAAGGTTATGCTAAATTCCGTCATGTCAAATTGTCCGCAATTCAGTTCAAATGCAGTTTACGTACCTGGCCAAGACCGGCTTTTGGAGTAAGCATGTCCTCTGGAAAGGATTCCGGCACACTGGTGGTTTCACCTGATGGAGCTGTTTGGGCAATGTTTTCTGCCCTAGGGGCGCCAGCATGCCAAAATTAAAATTGTGCATTCAATTCAAACCGAACAACAATGAGCCAAGCGCCAAGATAGGCAGACATCTAGTTTATGACCGAGATTCAAAGAGATTAGTCGCCTATTCAACCACTCGCTCAGTGTATAAAATTGGATCAGGCGATATTCAGATGGTGGGGTTCATCCTCTGATGATGGATTACACCTTTGCCTTCCGTATGAAAGGACTTTTCAATACAAAATAAAATAGGAAAAGAGATCCTTACGGTTAGTTGTGAAAGACAGGTGAAGAACACTTTTCCAATGGAATAATTGAATCCAGTGTGGGAGCTTAGCCTCAAGTTACAACTAAAGATTATTAGTTACTTCATTATCACAACGGATTACACTACGAAAATGTAAAGTAGTAGACTTAGAAAGTAAAGATTACACTAATGAATGTAATTTTTCTTAACAAGGAAAGTACAAGATTACACTATGGAATGTAAATCGACGGGATAATTTGCAAGATAAGTTTTGATTTGTTTAGGTTGGTATGAGACAGTTTCCTTTGTTGCATTCCTCTTTTATTTATAGTTTCGATATAGCCATTCTAGATTCTTCCCACGTATTGACGGTTGTCATAACGCTCTCCATTACTATTTTCTGGATGCTTCCCATGTTCTAACTTCCTCTGCTTCTCTTCTTACCACCTGTCATGTAACCATTTGAGCACGATCGTTTCTCCATAGGCTGTTTAAGCAGTACACAACACCACCTAATACATCCTGGTTACACTTATTGAGAAATTTCCTCCGTACATATCGACAAATCTCTGAATGCACCATGCGTATCCGTACAGATCACACGTAACTCCCTTTGATTGGTCGTGATAGGGTATGGTGGTAATGGGAAAAACATTGCTCCCCACATCACCGTACCTTTGGCAGAAAGTGACAGCGACGTACGACTCCTCATTAATATTGCATTTATTGCGTACACGCGTCACTAAGAGATCAACCGCCTTCGGCCGATTCATTCTAATACGTCAGTGACAACTGCACTTCTTCGAAATGAGGGAGGAACCCCATGCTGACACGTGGTTTTCTATCGATTTTGACAAAATCATAATGATGCCCTAATAAATGCTTCATTCATTTGACCGATATAAGCGTCATTTCGAATTCATTCGCCACTCTCTCATTTCATCTTCCTGCTCTAATATTTTCTTCCTCTGAAAACTTCATTTTCCTACTCTGATCTTAACAATGGCTAGCTTTTCCTCATTTGCTCCTACTTTTGATCAAACAGACTCGATGGTTGTAATGGACACTCTTGCTGACAAGTGCGTCGAGAAGACGGTTTTTTAATCACCCCTAAGTGATTATCTTTGCATGGGTCCTTCGTTCTCCCCTGCAATGGAGATGGAAGAGGTCCAAGCGATGGATCCGCTATTCCCCATCTGCCCTGGGGAGACCCTCTTAATCTAATTCGACTCCATTCCAGATGCCGCAACTGCCTTGAAGAGTCCCAGGATGTGGCCGAAGCCACTCCTAGAGTGGGAGTCCTAGTTTGCCCATGTGTATTCCCAACACGAGGAAACATGGAGAGAAGCAAGCATCTATGAGTGCATCAAACTCTCTATCCAAGAGTATCCGACGGACTCGACCCTTCTTCTTGCTGCTTTAGCTTTTTGGAACATGTCAAAAAACACTTTCTTTTTTTTTTTGTTGCGGTCCAATGAGCCCGACCGTGCTAGTTATCTCAGCTCTGACCCAATTGTTACCCTTTGGTACGACCATTTACCTAAGATTTTTGGCCAGACGTAGCAAGGATTTCCCCAACAAGAACGTAAGAGCCTATACCAACTTCATGAAGACCTACCAAGGTGTCAATGGCCTGGTCGATAAAGAGGAGCACATAGCCTTCTAGCTTCTCTGGATATGCCGACATCTACTCTGTGTGAATGCTCATCGAGTTATTGTAGAGTATGTTTCTTTGGCCGAGAACCTCGCTTAGTGCTACAGGCTTGCCCTAACACCCTTTGTGCTCGACCACTTATACAAGGGAATCCCTGAAGCCACCCTCAAGGGTTTGTACTCCGCAGGAGGACCATTATTGCTCCTACAAATGTGGTACTACGCATACTTCCGCCCTTCTTTGGTACACCATTCTATGCACGACAACATGACTTACACTTCATATGGTGAATGGATCCTCCACTCCCTTTAGGAGAATCATTCGTGTGAAGTGTATCTGACTACATTCTTTTCTTTGAATAAAACCAAGAAGAATAAAACCTTCATGCCTTTCTCCAAAGGAGAATACATTTGAAGCTAGCTCACCGACCGGTTTACATCAGATGATGAGGAATCTATGACTCGGTCGCATCAGGCATGGGGGAGCTATCTTATCGACCAAGATCTTCCATACTAGGGGATAGTCAAGCAAGGCAAGAATGTCAAAGCTGGGGCCGAGCAATACTACCGTCAATTACTTTCTCAGCAATTCGGCCTTGTCCAGTGCATCCCTGGCTCCCTTACTCACAAGACATGCAACCAACTGCCATTTAGTCGTCAAGTGGTGACTAACCCAAGCCTCTATCCATCCCTCCATTCTTCTTACCATAAGGCCGTGAATGCCCTTAAGCTCTCAAGCTATCCCAACCTACCACAAGCAATGGATAGTTTCTTGGAGTGGTGGGAGAATCATTATTATATGCTACTAAGGCAGAAACACCCCAAAGAGATCACCAGCCACTTCTCCTCACAGATCAAGACGAAGGAAAAGAAGAGAGCAGCTGCCTCATTGGCTTCCATACCAACCAAGAAAATAAGTAGGCCAAAGAAAAGGTCGGCCACATCTTCTCCTTCTAAGGTTCCATTGATTGAGGTTGCTACTCCAACAAGCCAAGAGGTTGTTGCTCCCATGCCAACTCCTCCAGCAGCTCCAAGGAGAATGTTAGACCTGGGAGCCCCACTCAGTCCACTTCCTAAGGCATCAATTCTCACCCTTTGGTGCTTAAGTCATCTCAAACCTTCAGTAATAATAGTGGATCGATCGCTGCCAAGGTCATATTCTCCTTTGAAACATACTTCAAAACCAAGTATTGGCCAGGTTTCTCCATTACTGATTACTCAAAAGAGATCGAGGAAGGATTGAAACATCACAATAAGGCTCGTTATAATAAATGCTAGAATAAATGATGGCGAGATAGAGAGAGATTGAATGATCCCGATCTTCCCTTCGATGGGAAGTACCTTACCCCCTATCATCCTAATCCACCACCATTCCCTACTTCAACTCGACCGTTGGCGACAATAATAAAAAATCCTCAAGCCGTTAGTAATCGGTTTATTGTCTACATCATCCAATCTGACTTAGGTGGAGATTGCTCACTTATATATACATCTAATTTATTCTGAATTCCATGTTCTTACATCAGCTAACTTTCTTTGTTTCTTTTGTAGTTACTCGGGAGCTCATAGCTGCAGACAAATAGATTGTTGTGGCCCAACCACAACAATAATAACAACACTCCTTAGTGGTCGGTGCTCCCATGATCACTAAAATTTAGATTATTAATTTAGAGATAACAGTCAGTTGAGGGTCTCCCTTCTTATAGCCCTCCTGAAGTTAGTACTCTCCCTACTGACTTAGAATATATAATCTCAATCCCTCCGCTCATGTTGATCAGAGCACAGATGCAACACCTCTCGTTCACCGATCGGCCGAGAAACCTTCTTCCCAGTTGATGCTCCCCCTGCAAAACTAGCTTCTCTAACGATCAAGGAGATCGCTATCTTAGAAGAAGTTGTGGTTGAGACCGAAGAGACCACAACAATTGAGGCCGCAGAGGCAACTACAGTTGAGGCTATAAAGCCTAGTTCTCATCCATCATCTGCCCCAGAACCCATACAAGCGGATGATGTTACTGCTTTTGACAGTAAGAATCCTCCTTACGAAGATATCATTTCTTTGTTCGAGAAGGCCCTTGCTGGAGACGTAATTATGGCTGAGTCTCCCTCTCTTTTAGGAAACCTGCAAGATATCAAGGCTGAGCTTTAGGATCTCCTACAAATGGGATTGTCAGGATCCATCGATGTCGAGTCAGTCGACAAATTCGATCGATTGGTTAAGTCATACCACGTCTATTCTTGGTCAGACCCTTCCTTAGTAGACAAAGTACCAGGTCTTCAAGAGTTTATGGGGCTGATCAAGACACGCTACCATGTCTACACCATTGTTGATCGACTTAAGGACGAGCATTTTGTAGCGGAATTCTAAAGGGCATCTGCAAAAAGCCTTGCTAAGAACCTCACGACCGGGACTACCGAATTGAGGGCTTCTGGCACTGATCTAGAGAATCTAGAGATTAGGTCCAAAGCTTTGGAGCAGCAGCTACTCACTTTAAAGCAGGAGATTGCAGGAAAACATGCTAAATATATTCAGCACAAGGGGAGGGTCAACCAATTGGCAGTTGTTGTACATTCCCAGACAGCAGTCATCGGTCGATTGTCTCAATCGACGGCTAAACGGGAGGCTACTTTACAAGCCACGAAAAGGCAATTGGAAGTGATAGAGGGATCGATGCAGCATTTACATCTTTTGAATTGTAACTTGTAATGGCTTTTATCAACATAAATAACAGCTGAGCCATTTTTGTACCTTGTTGTGCCTTTGACTTCCACTTCTTACATTTGCAACTAACTGCTTACTTGTCGCTAGAAAATTGGTGTAATGTGGGTTAATTCCGAACTCATAGCCTTAACTACTTTGTGCCCCTGATTGCTCAGAACATATAGTGATTCTTTCCTCATGATCTGTAACGCCCCGGATTTTTGCCAACCTGGAGTTAGACGTCCTTAGGCAATGGGTCGATCCTAACACCTTATTAACTTCTCAAAACTCAATCCCAAAGTCCAAAATCCCTTTTTAACCCATTTCCTTCATAATCTCACTTTTCACCACCTTATTCTAAAATTTTTCTACCTACTTTCATATTAGACACTAATCCTAAAGTTTAGGTGATGGAGAACAATACTTAAACTAAAAATTACCATCAATAGTAAATAAATAAGTAAAATAGATTTTTGACCATTAACCTTTTAGAATCTCAATAAATAAATAGATTATTTGGATAAATCAGCTTCTCTTACCCCAAAATCATATATTGCACGTCGAATAACTCATCTTGGTTTGCAAGATACACCCACTTCAAAATTCGCATGGCAGAAACCACTACCGAATAGTCCAGCGGACCGTGACGCCACCGCACTAACCGCGGCGCACCCGATCTAGTGGGCCACAGCGGGCCGGGCGGCCCGTTTGAAACCCCGTTTTCTGTAATTTTTCATCCGACTTTGAAAAGTCATATCTCCTCGTTATAACTCAGATTTAGGTGATTCAAAAGCCAGATTGGACCTTGATAAGTCTAGTTTCATATAAAAATAAGTAAAAAATATAATAAATACTTTAATATAATTAAATATAAGTCATTGTGACAACTGTCTGAAAATCATTAGTTTGGACAGCTGCTGCTTCTAGAATATTTTAGAATTTTTTCACAGCACGAAATATAATGAAATTTGGTAGAGATGAATTAGACTTGATGAAAAACTACTAAAAAAATAATTAAAATAATATTCTACTTAAAAGTGCCAAAAAGGGGCATAGAATACCCTAAGACCTTATTCTGTCATAATTAGGGCGTAATTTAGTTAAGTACTAAACTGAATACTCAGTAGAATTAGCTTGAACCACTTTAAATATGAACTGCAAGACCCAAAACTTACAGAATCCTTAACACTATATTACTCTATAACTTAGGATCAATCTCATTACCCAGTTGCTCTCGGGAGCATCACAAAACTCCGTATCAAACCTGGACCGCACATCGAAAGTCCGATTACCGTGAAACTAAACGATTATGACAGTCTTATTGGGCTTGACAACCACCTCAGAAATCAAGTCCAGATAGTATTCTGAAGCTATTCGCTTGAGCCCGGAGTGAAGTGTGTGAGAAATGTGGGTATCTTTAGAAATAAAAGTAATCTGAGACTTGTCGCTTGCGAGCCGAATATAAGGATTCAGACCATCAGAATCTGACCCAAATACACCTTAGGATCAGGAGAAATTTTCCATACATGGTAGTGTACTTGTGGCCCTGATCGAGTTTCGGTGATCGTCGAACTGAAACTGGTCCGCCGAGGTCGATCTGTAAATTCGATCAAACCAAAAACTTAACTCGCCCTAGATCCATGGTTAGGGAACTTGAGTCCGACCGCACATAGAAATGGGGCCTCCAAAAGTGCCCCGTTGGATCAGAACAAGCCTCCTTTGGCTATAACCTAAGTATACGTTAGCCCTAGGGTCATTCCCATCAGCTTTAGGCCTATATAAGGACCTTAAACCCTCTCCCATTCACTCAATACGAATTTGAGAAAACCTAGGAGAGAGAAGAGAGTAAAGAGAGAGAAAGTGTGAGAGAAGTGGGAGAAGATTCCTAGTACTCTATCCTACCGTTTTACGCGCTTAACCATCCCTATCTAATCACTATTCCAACGATTCTGACTTCGTTCTTAGGTAAGAAAACCTAACCCTAATCTGTTCTAAGGTTTCAATTGCTACAAGTGGCAAGATAGCTAACTTAACTCATGCTATAGGTTGATGTACCATCGTTGACAAAGCCTTCGAGTTTCTAGCGAATTCGTTACGCTTTTACGGTGTAAGGTGCGGATTATAAACATATAGGTTATGATTTTCAAGGCTTTCAATATCGGTTAATGATTTATTCTTGGTGTGGGTGCTATTTCACATGCAAAATGCGTCGTCTATTTCATGTTACAGTTATATATGAATTATGTGGCATATAGTGCATTCTATGTACATGTTGAGATATTTGGATATGTATGGAATTTGGATTTGTGTCTAACATGATTATCTGTCGTGAATATATGCTTGTTACAGATGCGACAACTCCTTAGTGAAAGGACTTGCCCTAAATCACGTCACAAACAAAAATACGATATATATGATACAGTGTGTAGCCCAAGTATTTGTGGAAATGCGTAAATGAATATGGAACCCGGATTCATGCATGTCATGATTATCTGTCGTGGGTATATGCGCGTGGTATGCGGGGCAACTCCCTAGTGAAAGGATTTGACCTAATATATGTGTAAACAACATATATCATATATGATGATGTATGTAGTCTAAGTGTTTGTAGAAATGTCTGAGTGTGCTAAGTATTACTAAAGAGTACTTTATATGAGGGTTGAGATATGAATCTTAGCTACCTTAATTATGTGTATGATTTCCTACATGTACGTTACATCATGATGTTTGTTTTATTCATGGAATGAATGTGTGTGTAATCATGTCAGTGTTACATTTCACAACATGCTCATATTATTGTACGAAGTGAATTCGTTGTTCTTTATTGCTTTGACTATCTCATATGATTACTGGATGAAATTGAATGAAGTTGGGACTAGGATATAGTCCAGGCAATCGGTAATCGGCCTTGAGTTCGTGGCTGAGATTCATTCGCCACGTAGGATGTGTTTGACGAACCCGAGTTGTGCATTGGTCGTCGACAGTGGTTAGGCCACACGAAGTGCTTACGCACTTCATGTCGAACGATACGATGTGCGCTCGTATTAGTTGAGCTCACAAAGTAACTTGATTTGCCTATTGTATGTTCACCATGTATGAACGCTATTGCTTGAACCTAAGGTACCAAACTCACTAGTGAAATCCTGTTTAACCTTGGTACCTTGATCCGCTAAGACTCATGGGCCGGACATGGTGCTATGGGACACCGTGGTCAAGCTGTCGGCCTATGCTGGGACGACGAGCCTCCTTGTAGTGACCAGTGAGCAACCCAGACTCGTGAGCCGAATACGGTGGTATGGGACATTGTATTCGAGCTGTCGGCCTACAATAATTTGGTGATGAGCCCTTTATAGTGACCTCGAGCATACTCTAAACCTGCGTAGAGGCGACGAGCCTTTCTGTAGTAATCAGAGTATACACTAGGCCTGTACTGATTTGGTGACGAGCCATTTGCAGTGACCTATAACTGCAACATCGTATGAGATTTACTAGGACTGACGACCCTAGAATGGATCATTATTGGGTATTGATATAAGGGAGGTACCTTAGTTTCCCAATCCTGCTGTATGAAAAGGACTAATAAAAACTTGGTAATCATGCTCATAAAATCGTACTGCATGTGCCCCGGGTTGAAGAGCACAAAGGGAAGAAAGCATGCCGCGACCGTAAGATGGTGTCGCATGAGGGAGTGTAGGCGAGGGCATATATCATGAATACATTTCATCCTTGCATTAATAAGAGTATCTAGGAATGTTTGATTGTACTGCTTTATCATTACTGCTTGACTGAGTTGATAACATGTTAACCTCTGCTTTATAGTTCCACTGAGTTGATCACTCACTCCCACGTTACGGGACGGTGTTGTACACACCAACCAGACCCTGTCTTAGTTTCAGATGATGGTGATGCTTGTGAAACGAAGCCGGACTTTTATGATGATGAGGAGGGTTTCTCCTGTGTGTAGCTATCAGGCGGGTCTATGTAGACCATCTTCTGATCAACGGGATTACAGGGTTGCTGATTAGATGCCATTACACTTTAGTTTGCACTTTTGGAACACCCACGTATATTCATTTTGTTCATTTTTGTGTATATATGTCTATATTTAACCTGGTAACATGTTCATACTCTGGAGACTTACAATAGTTTATAAATTTTATATATCTATCACAGTCTTCTGCTTGCGTAATTTAACTGTCTCTGGAGTATGATATGTTGTTTTGGTCTAATCCCATTCATGTTTCAATGCACTTATCATAATCATCATTATCTATGTTGCATAAGTGATGCGTTGGAACTCAAGAGCTGAGCTTTGCTCGACCCCTGCTTTTTAGGGCATTACATGATCGCTCTAGATCATGGGTGTCTAGGCTACCTAGTTTAATAACTTATGATGGCCTTTGCTTGAATTCATATTATTCTTTTCTTGCGGTTTCTCTTTGCTACCATGGCTTCCAACACTTCCTCCCTTATTATAGGTGCTGAGAGCTATTTGACGGAGATTTTTGCATGGGGTTTGAAAGAATTCTCTCAATCCACATTACTGTTTGATGCCAATTGTTTCACCAAGGATGCATTACCTGCGGCTAAAACAGAAGCTACGCTCAGGAAACCTATAAGATATAAAGGCTGAGCTCCAGGATAATTATGGCCGAGTCTCCCTCTCTTTCAGGAAACCTGCATGATATCAAGGTTGAACTCTAGGATCTCCTGCAAATGGGATTGTCAGGATCCCTCGATGTCAAGTCAGTTGACAAACTTAATCGATTGGTTAAGTCGTACCGTGTCTATTCTTGGTCAGACCATGCCATAGTAGACAAAGTACCAGGTCTTCAAGAGCTTCTGGGGTTGATCAAGACACGATACCATGTTCGTGCCAACGTCAAACGACTTGAGGCCAAGCATTCTATAGTAGAATCCCAGAGGGCATCTACAAAAAGCCTTGCTAAGAACCTCATGGTCGGGACTACCAAATTGAGGGCTTCTGGCAATGAACTGAAGAATCTATAGATTAGGGCTAAAGCTTTAGAGGAGGATCTGCTAACTTTGAAGCAGAGATTGTAAGAAAACATGTTGAATATATTCAGCACAAAGGGAGGGTCAACCAATTGGCAACTGTTGTACATTCCTAGACAGCAGTCATCGGTCGACTGTCTCAATCGATGGTTAAACAGGTGGCTACTTCATAAGCTGCGAAAAGGCAATTGGAAGTGATAAAGGGATCGATGCAGTGTTTACAACTTTTGAAATGTAACTTGTAATGGCTTTTATCAACATAAACAACAGCTGAGCCATTTTTGTACCTTGTTGTGCCTTTAACTTCCACTTCTTACATTTGTAATTAACTGCTAACTTGTCCCTAAAAAATTGGTGCAACGTGGGTTAGTGCCGAACTCATTGCCTTAACTGCTTTGTGCCCCTGATTGCTCAGAACATGTAGCAATTCTGTCACCATGATCGCTCTAGATCATGGGTTCCTGGGCTGCCTATTTAAACAACATCTAGCCTTTGATCGAATTCATATTATTCTTTTCTTACGGTTTCTCTTTACTACAATGGCTTCCAACCCTTCCTCCCTTGTTGCAGGTGCTGAGAGCTATCTGACGGAGATTTTTGCATGGGGTTTGAGAGAATTCTCTCAATCCACATTACTATTTAATGCCAATTGTTTCGCCATGGATGCATTGTCCATGGCTGAAACAGAAGCAATGCTTAGGAAACTCATCCAGATGCTAAAGTGCCTGTACGTCATGGGAGATAGATTCCATGAACTAATATTTGCTAATAAAATAAACTTGGAATATCTGAAAGTGCCCTGGTTTGTCAATTAGCGTGAGTGTTGAGTCAGCAAGACAAGTGAGCCCCATAGGAATATTGTTCAAACGTCTGCCTCAATCAGATGTGACTTTAGATCTCTACAAAGGTAAACTTAGCCTCCATCCCATGTCCCAAAACACCAGGTATATCAAACCCTTAAAAATGGTTAGAACAACATAGGGGTTAAGGTGTGAAAACTGTTTTGCAAATTCAGGAAAATCTATAAGTTTTGAGCCTTTGTCGATTTATCAATAGTGCTTCAATGAAATCGGACTCAGTTATCGATGTCCTCAAAACTCACTCGGTATTATCGAAATGAGGACTTCAGGTGTCCAATAACCAAAATGAATCTTGGGCTGAATTCTCGATGAATCGATGGCGGGATTGATATCATCGACTTTCGAATCTCGAGTTCATCGAAACAGCTCGATAAAATCGATATCTGGTTAGTTTGTGTCCAGAAAGCAGTTAAGGAAAATCATGTGATTTTCGATGTCTCGAAGAGAGCCTCGATATCTTCAAATTTCAAATCTCAATGATATCGATGGACCTTCGATGACATCGGATTGGGACACAAATCTGTCCAAAAAGCTTTTAGGTAAATTCTTTTAAATGTTCGAGGTATCGAGAAGTACTCGTTGATATCGATATTCAAAGATTGATCATATCGAGACCAGGTCGATGTCATCGAATTGGGACACAAAACTGTCCAGCGAGTTTATAGGAAAATTCCTTGAAAAGATCGATAAATCGAAACTGGTATCGATATCATCGATATTAAAAACCAGATGATATCGAGGAATGCTCAATCATATCGATGCCTGTTCAGTTCCAAAGGAAAGTCTTCTCTCTTTTTTTTTTAATGTCGAAGAATCGAACCATGGGTCGATGAAATCGGAGCTCGAAATTCGATGACATCGAAACATGTTCGATATCATCGATCTGTTGATAAAAAGGTTCAAAAGCGTTTGACAGATTGAGTTTGTGTCATCGAGCGGCCATTCGAAGTTATCAAGAGTATAAACTCAATGATATCGAACTCTATAAAAAATTATGATTGTTTTATTTCCGTTGGAACTTTTTGCCTATTTAGTGAGAACTTGCCTTAGGTTGTGGTTGTGAGAAAAATATAGAGAGCCTTGAGAGAGTTCTGCATATTAGTTAAGCTCTTTTTCTCATGGGAGTTCATCCTCCAACCCACCCTCATCATTGATATTCAATAGAGTAGATTGGGGAATGAACTTCCACATTCAAGGATCATCCAGCTACCACCTTAATGGCAAATCATTGAGCTGAGATACCTTGAATGTTTAGATGCTTAGAATCACTTTGTCTGTAAAATAGGAAAACATTTAATAGAGTAGGATTCGAACATAACCTTGACCCAAACCGTCGCCTTACATTGGAGCATCATAAGTGTTGCAAATCAAGGGAGCTGAAGATTCTTCATCATCAAAGAATGAGATCTTCATCAACGTGCTTAATGGGGCTCATCTACTTATTTATAAGTCATTAGAATTCAAAGACCCTGTTGATCATTCCTTTATGTAGGATTATGTCACAGGTGATTTTCACCCCTTTCAAGTCCTCATAAGAGGCCTCCGATGGGAGAATACGTGTGGGTGTTGTGTGTTGACCCTTGCTCGTGGTGAGCATAAACTTAGGTCCTTAGTGTAGGTCCTTGGCTTATGTGGCCTAAAACTTACATGCTGTGTATTGACCTTTGCTCTTGTGTAGGGCATAAACTCTATGTTCCTTGTGTGGATCCTTAGCCTGTGTGGCCTAAAACCTGGGTGTTATGTGTTAACCCTTGCCCATATGTGGGGCATAAACTTGTGTCTCATGGAGACATGCTAGGAACCTTGTGGAGGTCCTAGAGTCAGCCTTATGTAGGTTATACTGGTTTGAGGTAAACCTAATTTGAAACCTCCGTTAGTGAAATCCGGTACACTCAAGGGTTGAGTGCGTCCGCTAGGAGTGGAGTAAACAAGTAGCTGAACCACTATACATGACTGTGTTTGGGATGTTATTTGCACTTTACTTTTTTGAGTTTACTTTGAATGTTCACATGATGCATGATGACATGACTATTTAGAACTGATAAGTATCACATTCCACACACGGTCACTCATTCAATCCATTATAGACTAAATTTATATATTGCTTAGATATTGAATAATCTTTTGATTGGATCCTCTATTTGGCTTAGACCATTAGAGTTAAGTTAAAGATATCTTGATAAATTATTATATTAGATCAAGATAATGATGATAGAATTTTAAATTGTCATAAAATTTTATAAAGTCCTATTCACCCCCCTATAGGACACTTTGACCTATTCCTACTTCTACTATAGCGGTCATTACCGTAATATCAATTGGTATCAGAGAGAGTCTCTCTTAAGGACTTCACCGCCTAGAGAGTGATCTTGACCGAAGTTGGAATCATGGACAAAGGAGAGGGCTCATCTGTAACTAGACCTCTTGTATTTGATAGATCAAATTATGCTTACTGGAAGGCTAGGATGCATTACTTTCTGAGGTCATTAGATCATGACGTTTGGGACATTGTTGAAAATGCATATATGCCCCAACTGTTCAAATAGTACGTGATGATGGCACAACCATATTCAAACCAAAATCCAAAGAGTTGTGGTAAACTCATGACAAAGAAAAACAGACTGCCGAGGCAAAAGCAATGAATGTTATTTATTGTGCTATGTCCCAAGAAGTCTTTAATCAGATCAGTATGTGTGGAATAGCTAAAGAAGCATGGGACTTGCTGGAAACAACTCATGAGGGAACCAGTACAGTAAAAAGATCCAAACTGCAACTTCTAACTTCATAGTTTGAAAGTCTCAGAATGGAGGAGCATGAGACCTTCATGGAGTTCTTCACGAAACTGAACATCATCTGCAATTCCATGGGTGGATTAGGAGAGAAAGTTCCAATCCCAAAAAACTGTAGGAAAATTTTGAGATCCCTACCGGAACGCTTCAACTCAAAAGTAACAACCATTGAAGAATGTACGAACATGGACGAAATGAAAGTAGAAGAACTAGTAGGTTCCCTACAAACATTTGAACTACACTTCAAACAAACTCCCAAATCCAAAAATAATGCCCTTAAAACCTCAAAACATAATTCCACTAATGAGGAAGAGGAAAGTGAAAGGGAAAATGAAGATGAGGAAGTGGCCCTTTTCACTCAACAGTTCAGAAAATTCTTCCATAAAAACCATGGCCGACCATTTAAAGGAAAACAATTGGACAATAAGCATTAAATAGGTAAACCTGGTAAAAAGTCCAAAGAGCCACACTGTTACGCTTGCCAAAAGTTTAGATACCTATCCACTGAATGCCCCAATAGGAAAACTAAAGGAAAGGTGATGGCAGCCACATGGGATGATACTAAAGAGTCAAATTCAAAATGTAGTGACTCAGAGAGTGATGGAGACCAAAAATTCCTAAAAATTCTTATGGCCTCTACAGCCTCCAACACTCCCATAGAGACTGAGAAAATCAAAGAACCTCAAGCCACAGGATCATTTCCATCTGATGATGAGGAGACAGAGAAAGAAGAAGAAAAGGATAAATTACAGGATGCCTATAATCAACTTTATATCCATAGTATCAATATCCTTAAAAGACTTGGGATTAGTGAAAATAAAAATAAATTGCTGCAAATGGATCTAGATAAAACTTCAGAAGCCAATACACACCTGATCAATGATCTACAACAATACCACTCTGAAAATGATAAGATGGAAAGAATCAATCTGTCCCTCAAATCTAAATCCTCAAAACTGACTAAACTGATTGAACTATTGAAAGATGAAAATGTGCATCTAAAGAATGAGAATCACACACTTAGGTTTAATGCAGAACAATCTATGAAGTCTGTTGAACTGAATTACAAATTCTCTCAGAGTAGTGAAAAGTTAGAAAGACTCTTAGGGATGGGAAGACGAGGGAAAGACGAGTGGTTTGGGATATGAAAAATTCAAATCAAGTCCCAAAAATGCAGCACCAATGTTTGAGAAATTAACTGCATCAGGAAGTAAAACAAAAACTAGTTCTGTCTGTCATTCATGTGGAGACTTAGGCCATTTTAAATTTGAATGTATCGCCTCTAGATGGACTCAATCCAATTCTGGTCCAAATCATATTGGTAAACACAAACCAACCGAAAAAATAGTACAAAATGCCAAGAGTACACCAAACAAAATGGCAAGAGGTAAAACACATCCATCTCCACCCAGAATAACTAAGAGAATGGAGGAACTATTGAATCAAGTGGCTGAACTAAATCACAAAATAAATGAATTTATAAAACAAGGAAATATGATTCAGTTGCCAAACATGCCTATAAAAATTCTTAATGAACCAAAAACTACCATAATAAGAAATCCTATCATAAAATGGGTAGTGAAAGAAAGGAAAAATTGCCTTATTACTCACTCAAATCATATAACAGGCAATAATGTTAAGTGGTACCTGGATAGCGGATACTCTAGACATGTCAAGGGTGACAAATCTCTTCTCTCAAATTATTCAAATCTTGATGATGGGATAGTCACTTGTGGGGATGGAAGCACCGCTAAGGTAATAAGGCAGGGAACTATCAAAGGAATTGATATGCTCAAAAATGAGAAGGCCTTTTGCATAAAAGGATTGACACATAATCTTGTAAGCATTTATCAAATGTGTGACAATAAGAATGTGGTTACATTCAACAGGCAAGAATGCGAGATCCTAGACCTATCAGGTAAACCAGTGATGAAGGGTCGTCGCACAAGTGACCACTGTTATGTCATCAATGGCAATGGGAAGGACGATCCATGTGCCCGGTAACAATTGAGCATAGAAAACAAGTCTAGGTCATAGCATCTAAACCTGGATGGATAGTTTAAATGATGAATTTTTGATGATTTTCATGATATAACTGAGGTCTCTACACCTCAAAAATTCTTTTTGCATATAAGCATGGTTGATGTTTGTAAGTTTGATGTAACAGCTTGGATTTTTTCCAACCTGAAATTAGACGTCCTTAGGCGATGGGTCAATCCTAACACCGGTTTAACTTCTCAAACACTCAATTAAAGCCTCAAATCCCTTTTCAAACCATTTTCTTCACAAATCTCACCTTTCACCACCTTGTTCTTTCAATTTTTCTAAGTACTTTCACCCTATAAACTATCTTAAACTAGATAAGTAGTATAACTTGGATCACTTTATATACAAACTACAAAGGACTAAGTACCACCTCAGACATAAATCTTATAGGACTAAATCCTTTACAAATGAGACAAAGTAACTAAGTACTAAACTAGATTAGCTATGAAATCCGCTTGATCGACTTTAAATACGATCTGTAAGACCCAAAACTTGTAGAATCATTGACGCTAGGTTACCTTAAAATCTAGGATCAATCTCATTACCCGGCTGCTCTCGGGAGCATCCTGAAACTCCATATCAGATCTGGACCGCACGTCGAAAATCTGAATAAAATGAAGTTAAGGAATTAGGACCACCTTGCTGGGCTTGACAACCATCTCAGAAATCAAATCCAAACAGTGTCCCAGCGCTATTCGCTTGAGCTCGGAGCGGAGAGTGTGAAAATACTTGATTTTCTTTAAAAATAAATATCACAAATAGTAATCTGAGACTTGTCGCTTGTAGGTCAGTATTAAGCAACCTGACCGTCAGAATCAGGCCAAATTACACCCTCGGATCAGGAAAAATTTCATAAACATATCCATGTACTTAGAATTTCTGATCGAGATCTGCTGACCGTTGAACTGAAACTGGTCCGCCACGTGCGATCTGAAAATTCAACCGGAACGAAAACTTAACTAAACCTAGATTCAGTGTTAGTGAGCTTAAGTCCGACCGCACACAGAAAAGGGGCTGCCAGAAGTCCTCCGTTGAGCTGAAAAATGTTCGCTTTGGCTATAACCTAAGTATACCTTGACCTGGAGTCTAATTTAGTGAGTTTTTAGGCTATATAAGGACCTTAGAACCCTCTCTCTCACAGCCATACGAATTTGAGAGAAACCCTAGATTGAGAAGAGAGAAAAGAGAGAGAAAGTGTGGGAGTTGTAGGAGGATCTCCCTGCCATGCTTCCCTGCCGCTGCACTAACTCTACCACTCCATTCTTGTTGCTTTCTCGGTGAATCCGACTTCGTTTCTAGGTAAGAAACCCTAACCCTAATTTGATTTGGGGTGTTGATAGTTGTATGTTATGAAATAACTAACCTAAAGCATCCTATAGGTTGCCAAATCATCATAGGAGAAAGCCTAGCGGACCTATTGAACTCCGTTACGATTCTACGACAAAAGGTGAGGACTTTGGGTGTATAGGTTATGGTTTTCAACGCTTTCAATGTCAGATAATGATAGATTTATGATCTGCATGCAATTGCACATGTACAAAGTACTTTCTGTTTTCTGTTTCGAATAAAGACGTAGAATATGGAATTTTACATATTCTAGGTATTCGTAGAATATACTGTATACGTATATATTTTGGAAATGTGTTTGACATGATTATTTGTTGTATGAATATATGATATATGGATAAAATACTTATTTGGTGAAAGGATTCGCCCTAATACATGTTATACATACAATATGTATATAGAAATAGTGTATTGTAGAAAGTACCGTATACGTATATATTTTGGAAGTGTGTTTGGCATGATTATTTGTTGTATGAATATATCATATGTGCGTAAAATACTCGCTTAGCGAAAGGACTCGCCCTAATACATGTTTTGCTAACATACACTAAGTATGTTGAAATAGTGTATGCTAAGTGTTTGTGAAAATGCTTGTGTGAGTAAGTGTTTGGATGATGATGCCTTAGGTGGGTGTTCAGATGGGATTCTCAACTACCTTAGAGACATGTATGATTTCCTCCACGAGGTTGTTTACTTAAACCGCTTACTTGTAAATTATATGTGTTTGTATTCTTGTTTATATGGTACTTTATGACATGCTTTATAACATGCTTTATACATGCTTATGACAGGTTTGTTAGTATGCTTGAATTACTTCGTTTATTATGCTTTACTCCACATGCTTTGAATATGGATTAACTGCGATTGGAACTATGTTTATAGTCCAGACAGTCGGTACCAGACTTGATATCATGGTTGAGATTTATTTCGCCACGTAGGATCTGTTTGACGAACCCGAGTTGTACTTCAGTTGGCGACAGTGGTTAGGCCACGTGAAGTGCTTATGCACTTCATGTCGTTCAGTTGATCGTGCACTCGAGCTAGTCAGGCTCGTCAAGTAACCCGATATGTCTAAAATATGTTCACCATGTTTGGACGCTACTGTTTGAACCTAGGGTACCAAACTTACCAGTGAAATCCCTTTAACCATGGTACCTCGATTTGCTAAGACTCATGAGCCGGACATGGTGGTATGGGACACCATGGTCCAGCTGTCGGCCTACACTGGGGCCACATGCCTCTCCATAGTGACCATTGAGCAACCAGACTCGTGAGCCGAATACGATGGTATGAGACACTGTATTCGAGCTATTAACACCTACGGCGAGAGCCGAGTACGGTGAGACCTGTATTCGTGCTGACGGGGGACGAGCCCTTCGTAGTGTCTTCGAGTATACTCTAAAGTCGGTGATTGGTGATGAGCCCTTCGCAGCAACTAGAGCATGAGTTGAACCGAGTACGGTGAGACCTGTATTCGAGCTGACGGCCAGTGATTGAGCCGAGTACGGTGAGACCTGTATTCGAGCTGATGGCCAGCAATTGAGCCACATACGGTGAGATTCGTATCCGTGCTGATGGGTGACGAGCCCTTTGCGATGCCTTCGCGATGTCTCTCGAACCATAATATCGTATGAGATTATCTAGGTTTGACGACCCTAGAATGGATCATGTTTGGGAATGATACAAGGGAGGTACCTTAGTTTCCCAATACTACTGTTTGAAATGGACTAATAACAACTCGGTAATCATGCTCATCATCGCACTGCATGTGCCTGGTAGATGTGGAGCACTAAGGGATGAACGCATTCGCGAACGTAAGATGGTGTCGCATGAGGGTGGTTTGGCAAGGGCATACATTATGTCATTTTATACTTGAATTAAATAAGAGTAGTTAGAATTATTTGATTGTACTGCTTTATCATTACTGCTTGACTGAATTAATAATATGTTAACCTATGCTTTATTGTTCCACTGAGTTGGCCACTCACTCCCACGTTACGGGACGGTGTTTTAAAATACCTACTAGACCCTGTATCCGATGCAGGTATCACTGGAGCACAGGAGACTAAGCCCTACTTCTATGACGATCAGGAGGAGTTCTCCTACATGCAATTCGCTGGAGGCTTCGCATAGGCTGTCTAGTGCTACAGGGCTATAGGGTTGATAATTTTAGTTGTACTATTTTGACATTTTGATTCAGAACCAACATGTATATATATGGTGACTCAGTTAGTGTTCATACTCTGGAGATCGAGAATGTTTTGTTTTATATATATATCTATATACACCTTTCAGTCTTCCGCTTATGTTTTATACATGGATTTGGAGTATGAATTACTGTTTTGGTAGAATCTCACTCATGTTTATTGTACTAACACAGACAACATTTAATCATCATTATCTATGTTGCATAAGTGATGTTCTGGAACTCGAGAGTTGAGTTACTACTCGACCCTCGATTTTTCGGGATTTTACATTTGATGTTACAACTTTTTGTAAAGATTTTAATTGCATACTGAAGCTGATATGAAAATATTTGAAGATATACATATATGAAAGATTATCGAAAACTGGAGATAACATGTCCTATCTTTCTTCTCGATAAGTGAATCGTTGAATCGAATGAGTCGCCGATATCATCGAAACCACATCGATCCCATCGACGACCCCTCAAGAATTTAAAACATTAGGTCGATTGGTCTGCCCTCGAACTCATCATCGATAACATCGATTAGGGTATATCGATATCATCGAAACCAAGTTCGATGATATCGAAGGTTACCGCCTGATAAAAGGCGAACGAGCTAGAAATTTTCATTCCCTTACTCGATGCTCGTCCTTCTCTCTGCCGCTCATCCTCCTCGACCGTTTTACATGGTTTTTTTCATCTGTGAGCCTTCCAAGATCACCCAAATCTGGTAATTCCTAGTCTATTCTCTTGATTTCTCAAGATTGCATCTTGTAAGTTTGGGTATTTCTAGATTAGGTTGAGAAGTACTGTCTATTCATGTCAAAAATCCTTCAATCTTCTATCAGATTCCATTCTTCGTCACCCTACTTTGATTTGTAAACGTTCAATGGGGAAGGACAAAGGAAAAACTCCTGTTACTGGGGAATCCTCATGATCCTCTAGACATAAAATCCTTGCACCTAAAGAAAGGGCAAAGGCTTTTGATCAAGGGACCCCAACACACCAGCGAAGTTCTAGACAAACATTGCGTGATGGGTCTCAAAGTGCCGCACCTATTCATCCTCCTACTATAGTAGACCCTATTCTGGCAAAATATATTGGAAGACAGTTAGTACATGAACACAAAGTTGACAGGGATTACCTCAAACCCTACAACTTGGAAACTTTGTTGGCTGCAATAGATTGGCTGCCTATGCTCGATTTTGGTGGCCTATGTCATAATGAAAGAACCTATAGATTCTTTGCTTCCAGCCATTCTCCTGTCGTAGACCCTCCTTCCATAACTGTCTCTATTGGAGATACCGATGTCAAAATTACCTCAGAATCTATTGCAAGTATTTTTGGTCTCACTCAGTCTCCAGTCGGTCTCTCTGATCTGGATCTTGAAAATCCAGTGACTCGATCTAAGATCATGTCGTTTCTATGCCAGGGTAGGGATATTCCTTGGTACCAGGGTAATGCATTAAAGGCAAAATATATGGATCCCAAGTGCCGAGTGCTACACGGCATATTCGCCACTAACGTTTACCCTAGAGGAATAAACCGATCTGACCTTACAGGATTTATGGTCATGATCATGTATTGTGTGGCAACTGGGATCAAGCTATGTCTCCCACTCTGATAATTCACCAGCTGGTATGCACCATTCACACTTCTAGAGACATCCATCTACCCTTCCCTTGGATTGTTCATGTGCTGAGTGATAAGATCGGTCTTCCATTGACTAATGATCGGGAGCTACCTCTCCAACATTTCAACAAAGTCAATATTAGGAAGATGGATTTGAAGTTTCATCGATATCCAGAAGATCAACCTGAGGAGGAGATTCATGAATCAAGTGAAATGGGTGAAGGAGCAGCATAGAACGAAGGAGACCCACTCGAATTGCAGTAAGCTCCCCCTCCAACTGACCCTGTGCTGACCAAAAGATTCAAATTACATCAAGATCAGATCGAGACGACGTTGCGAGAATTAACTTAGATTAAAAAAAATGGTGAATGAACGATTCACTATCCTGGAAAGATTGGTGGCTGGGGTGCAACAAACGGTACAACAACTAGTTGATCTGATGACATACCGACGAGACGATAGCCACCGTCTTCATCAACCCCTCCACCATAGTATCGATAGCCTTTGTGCCGTCACATACACCAGATACTCATCTCTGCGTATGGGCATGGATATCTTTTTAAATGACCGTGTGATCTTGTGAGTATATATGATGGCCAACTAACTGTGAACAGTCTAACAAGTTTCTTTTCCTGTGATAGTTGTCCTCTGAAGGAGGAAAATATAGTGGTTCTTATATGCCCATGGATGGGCTGAATGTGTGTTTGTGGATTGTTAATTTTGCCAAGCTTTGGGAAGCATGTTTTGGATATTTTATTTTGGATGGTTGGATACTACCAAACTTGGGCAGTGTGTTTTTATTTTGGATATTTTTGATGGCTTGCATGATGATATATATATATATATATATATATATATATATATATATATATATATATATATATATATATATATATCTTTGATGCCTTTTTCTCTGTCATCTTTATTTGCTAAGGATAATCATGAATCATCTTATCTGAATTTATATTGCATATCTATGGAATGATGAATGCAACTGGTATATATTATTCTGACTACTCTTATGAGCTATCTTATGGTTTCTACATAGTTAAACCAGTTCTTCTTGAGAAATCACAGCTCTCCCGTTGCCCTATTTCTCCCAATTCCTTAACTGCCAATTTCAATCATTCATGTTATTTTGGTTTATGATTGCCATTGTTAATGACTAACAAAAAGGGGGAGAACAAATCCCACTATGGACAAAATTGTGTATCTTTATATGTATGGTGGTACAGTTGTTAGGGGATGCAGCTACACGAAGATTGTGAGACCCGTATCCTAGCCTGTACCATTTTGTAGGATTCTATGGTCCTCCCGGTCGAATTCAGGCAACCCTCGACCTGTATCCAACGTTTGTGCGCGATCCTAAGCCTAGACCTGCATACTAAAGTCGGCTCGACGCGAAACTTGTACCCTAACAACCATGCCGTCGCCACGGTCCCAACGTCGCGACTTGCGCATCGATCAGACACCCGGGTCAGGAGATGTGGGCCAGCGTTTATTCTGAAGAAAAGCCACACGTTGCGAATTCTGAGAGAATCTCTATGACATGTCACATCAAATCATGTCAAGTACATAAGCCCATACCCCATGCCACCTCACCCTACCACAAGTACAAGCAACCATCACTCTTTTTTCTAAAGTCAACTCTCCCTACCTATCCCTCTTTTTAAAAATTTTAAACACACCCATATCTCTCCATCCCTTCCTTAAACACGCATCACCCATTCCTCTCCTCACATCTCTCTCTCTCTCTCATTGTCTAACTATTTTCCAAGCAAAACCATGGAGAGGAAAACGTTCATGGCTTCCATGGAGTGTCAGAGAGTTTTATGTATGGCCCACTCCCTACCACTCTATCTCCCATCTCCACCCTTCAAATCTCATCATCTTCCATCGAAGTTGAAGCTTAGGAGCCAATGAGTCCAAGGAGCTAAAGAAGGAGGCCATAGGTGGGTGATCCACAGTTAAATTTTAGTTTTTTGGGACCACATGTGGTGGGACCCGTTTGAAGTATACAAGTAAGAAATGGAGGGCCCATAGTGGCAGGTCCCTCCTCTTCATCACAATCTCTCTCTCTCTCTCTCTCTCTCTCTCTCTCTCTCTCTCTCATTATAGGTGTGGCCCACTTGATCCACGCCGTACACACTTCTCTCTCTCTCTCTCTCATTATAGGTGTGGCCCACTTGATCCACGCCGTACACACTTGATCCACGCTGTATAAGCCATGAGCCCACCTGATGTATGCTTTCCATCCATGCCATCCAACTGTCCAAATGCCTTGACGGTGGGGCCCTGATTCGTGTTCCATCCACACTGTTCATCTACAACATTGGATGAAGGGAATCTATATAAAAAATCAACAGATCCAAAACTCTGGTGGGCCATACTGACATGAGCCCACCTGAATATCTGTATTTTATCCTCACTGTCCATTTATGGACGGTGGGATGGAAGCAAATGGGATGGAGTATCCCACGCAGCAAGGTGCTGCTGTGGACGTCAGTAAGTTCTGTGGGGCCACCCTGATATAACTGTTGTATCTGCACCGTCCATAACGCTGGATGGTGAGATCTACCTTGATGGCATGTGTGGAACACACACCGTTCAGATCATGGGACCACCATGACTTGTATTTCACCCAGGCGGTCCATTTAGGACGTTGGACTATGTTTTTTTTTTTCTTTTTTAACAATATATATTAATATGATATATATTAGCATATATGTATGAGAGGTGGGCCACATGTGTGGACCCACCAAGATATATGCCTCAGATCTGCACCGTCCAGATCATCAGACTCTCTGGACGGTGGCTTTTGGTTTTTTTTTTTTTTTATATATAAGTCATGTTATATATATATATATATATATATATATATATATATATATATATATATATATATATATATATATAATATGTCACAGGTGGGACACTACGTGGACCGCACCATGATGTGCATATCTGCACCGTCCAATTGCTGGATGGTGCAGCTAGCGTGATAGCCATGCCGTCCATCCATTTTACGGGTGGCCCACCTTAAAGAAAGCCTTGTTGTCCATCCATTTTATGGGTGGTCCACCGTGATGTAAGCCATTCCGTTCATCCATTTTTTATGGGTGGAGCCCATGTTAACTAAGCCGTCCAGCCACCGACGTGCACACAGCCCCACCATGATGCACATGCTGTATCCCTACCGTCCACCCAGCTGACGTGCTGGCCACGTGCGGGGTCCCCTCCATGATATATGTGTTTCATCCATGCCGCCCATCAGTGGGCCCCATGACATCAGCAGTCTTGTGGGGCCGCTGCTGTATGTGTTGCATTTAAACTGTATGATGTATGTGTTATACCCAAACTGTCCCGACATTTGGTAAGCTCGTCCTTTGGTTTGAGAAGAAAAATAAGACTGATCTAGCTATCAAGTGGACCACACTGCCATAACAGTGGGGATTGAACGTCCAACACTAGAACTTTTTCGGTCATTGAAGTTTTAGACCAATATGAAATTTGTTTTTCCTCCTATTCAAGTCTTTATGACCGTAAGAATAGCCTGGATGGAAAATAAATGTTATGGTGGCCACTATGAAATTTTCGAAACAATGAAAATCACTATCTCCACTGCTATTTGTGATGTGGTCCAAATGATATTTTGATCATTATCACCACTGTCATTTGTGGTATGGTCTAGATGATCATTTGGATATGATTCATTTTATATAATGCTCTAAAATGATCTCTAACAATGGATGAATGGTGTGGTTGGTTTAGGCCCATTCGACTTAGCCCATTTGAATCGGCCATTTGACTCGACCCATTTGACTCGGCCCAATGATTTGGCCCATTTGAATCGGCCCATTTGATTCTGCCCATTGATTCGACCCATTTTTACTGGCCCATTTGATTCCGTCCATTTGATTCGGCCCAATTGATTTGACCCATTTGTACTAGCCCATTGATTTGACCTATTCGATTCGGTCCATTTGATTCGACCCATTTGATCGGCGCATTTGATTTGACCCATTTGTACCGGCCCATTGATTTGGTCCATTAGAAATGGCCCATTGATTCAGCCCATTTGATTCGGCCCATTTGAATCGGCTCATTTGATTCGGCCCGTTTGATTCGGCCCATTTGACTTATTGATTCAACCCATTGATTCGGCCCATTCGATTCGGTCTATTTGGATCGGCTCATTTGACTCGGCCCATTGATTCAGCCCATTTGATACTACCCGATGTTATATGTATTGGCCCATGAGTAAGGACCAATGTGATGCGTATATACCCCATAAGCGAGGCCCATGATGATGTGTATTAGACCCTTGTATGAGGCCGTGGACTTATTATACGATCAACCCTATGAGCGACATTCCTTGGGAGCAATGTTGGTTAAAGGTCCACATTGATGGACAATGATGGTTCAATGACCACATTATGAACTTCCCTTAGGCCCTTTGTTAGGCCAATTCCGATTATCGAGACCGATTTCGATTGTCAAGGCCGATTCCGACTGTCGATGCCAACTACCAAGGCCGATTTTGATTATCGAGGCCGATTGACAAGACCCATTGTGATGTATATGCGGCCCATATTTGAGGCTCATTTGTGATGTGTATTCAGCCTGTGTTGAAGGCCCATTATGATATATATTAAGCCCTTTGTGAGGCCATGTGTCCACCATACGTTAGACTCTATGTGGGCCACTCCTTGGGGGCAATGTTGGTTAAATGTCTACATTGTCGAGGCCGACTGTCAATACCGATTATTGATGCCGATTATTAATACCGATTATGAGTATATGATAGTATAGCATCATGATACATGCCTATACGTATCATCCGCATGTTTGTTATGAGATGTGGTTGACCATTGCATATGTCATCGGACAGATTGTTAGAAGACTCTCTGATAGGCAGAGGTTATCTCACATGAGCGCAGGGTATGCGCAGGGTTGATGCATGACTGGATTGTTTGACTCATGCATCTTGCATTGTGTGTTGTGCACTACATGAAATCCCACTTTTAGTGACGAAAATTTTCGTCGCTAAAAGCCAAATTTTCGTAGCTAAAAACTTTTAGCGACAAAAATTTTTGTCGCTAAATTTATTGCTAAAAGACCGACGCAAAAGCTTATTATCGACGAAAAATTTGAATTGTCGCCAAAAGGTAAGCTTTTTAGCGATGAAAATTTTTGTCGCTAAAAATAATTACAAAACTTTTAGCGACGAATATTTTCGTTGCTAAAAATAAGTAAAAACTAATTGTTAAACTTTTAGCAACGATAGTTTTCGTCGTTAAAAGTAATTATAAGACTTTTAACGATGAAAATTTTTGTCGCTAAAAAGTATTCTATAAAGTTTTAGTGACGAAAATATTCGTCGCTAAAAATAATTACAAGAACGAATTGTTAAACTTTTAGCAACGATAGTTTTCATCGTTAAAAATAATTACAAGACTTTTAGCGGCAAAAAATTTTGTGGCTAAAAATATTCTATAAAGTTTTAGCGACGAATAAGAAAATATTTGTCGTTAAAAATGAATTGTTAAACTTTTAGCAATGATAGTTTTCGTCGCTAAAAATAATTACAAGACTTTTAGCGACGAAAATTTTCGTCGCTAAAAAACTACTCATTAAAGTTTTAGTTCCGACGTAAAAAATAATTACAAAACTTTTACCTATGAAAATTTTCGTAGGTAAAGGTCTTTTTTTTAGAAAAACTATTTTAGTGCAAAATTCCTAATATACACACTTGTTATAATATATTTCATTATATTCTTCGTGATATACACCTGTTATATAATATATTTCATCATCTTCACATTCACATCCATATAAACCCAAACTAGTAAATCCATCCAAACATAAAAGTACATTCATCCAAACACAAACAATCTTATCCATATTACATTCATTCACTCATAAATACATATAAGTTTAACATCATAAACAAAAATACAAAAAATCACAAAGATGAAGGCGGAGGTGGTGGGGGCATCGGTGGGTACACGTGCAACGAGAGCCTGAAACAACTTACCGTTGTAATCCTTGAACCGCTCCTTGATCATGTCGTCGACGGCATGGGAGATGTGCGGAACACTCAAATCCAAGTCAAATTTATCTTACAGTTTCGTAAATAATAGATTAAGACAATAAACTTATTTAGAAAATAACTTAACCATAAATTAACTTTTATAAAATAAATTAGGATTTATAAGTATAGGTTTAGGTTTAGGTTAAGGTTATAGGTTTTGGTTAAGGTTTAGGTTTATAGGTTATAGGTTATAGGTTAGCTTTAGGGAATTGAGAATAGGTTAAGGTTTAGGTTTAGGAAATCGGGTTCGGGTTCGGGTTCGGGATCGAGTTTGGGTTTTGGTTTTCATGTTTAGGTTTAGGTTAGGGAGTTGAGATTAGGATTAGGTGTAAGTTTAGGTTTAGGGATTTGAGAATACATTTAGGTTTTAGGATTAGGTTTAGGTTTAGGTTTTAGTTTATAGGTTTAGGTTTAGGTTTTAGGTTTAGGATAGGTTATAGGTTATAAGTTTCGGTTATATGTTATAGGTTATAGGTTAAGGTTTAGGTTATAGGTTTTGGTTAAGGTTTAGGTTTAGGTTTAGGTTATAGGTTATATGTTATAGCTTTAGGGAATTGAGAATAGGTTAACGTTTAGGTTTAGGAAATCAGGTCCAGGTTCGGGATCGGTTTTAGGTTTGGGTTTTCAAGTTTAGGTTTAGGTTTAGGTTAGGGAGTCGAGATTATGATTAGGTGTAGGTTTAGGTTTAGGGATTTAAGAATACATTTAGGTTATAGGTTTAGGTTATAGGTTTAGGTTTTAGGTTATAGGTTAAGGTTTAGATTTTAGGTTTAGGTTAAGGTTAAGGTTAAGTTATAGGTTATAAGTTTAGGTTATGGGTTACTGAGTTATAGGTTAAGGTTTAGGTCATAGGTTTTGGTTTAGGTTAAGGTTATAGGTTTAGGTTTAGGTTAAGGTTTAGGTTTAGGTTATAAGTTATAACTTTAGGGAATTGAGAATAGGTTAAGGTTTAGGTTTAAGAAATCAGATTTTGGTTCGGGATCGGGTTTAGGTTTGGGTTTTCAAGTTTAGGTTTTAGGTTTGGGAGTTGAGATTAGGATTAGGTGTAGGTTTAGGTTTAGGGATTTGAGAATACATTTAGGTTTTAGGTTTAAGTTTAGGTTATAGGTTATAGGTTATACCTTTAGGGAATTGAGAATAGGTTAAGGTTTAGGTTTAGAAAATCAAGTTCGAGTTCGGGATCGGGTTTAGGTTTGGGTTTTCAAGTTTAGGTTTAAGTTTAGGTTTGGGAGTTGAGATTAGGATTAGGTGTAGGTTTAGGTTTAGGGATTTGAGAATACATTTAGGTTTTAAGTTTAGATTTAGGTTTTAGGATTAGGTTTAGGTTATAGATTTAGGTTTAGGTTTAAGTTATAAGTGTAGGTTATAGGTTCGAGTTTAGGTTAGGTTATAAGTTAAGGTTTAGGGAATTGAGTTTAGGTTATAGGTTTAGGTTTAGGTTTAGGTTATAAGTGTAGGTTATAGGTTCAGGTTTAGCTTAGGTTATAAGTTAAGGTTTAAGGAATTGAGTTTAGGTTATAGGTTTAGGTTATAGTAGGTTAAGGTTATAGGTTTAGGTTATAAGTATAGGTTTAGGAAATTGAGAATAGGTTAAGGTTTAGGTTTAGGAAATCGGATTCGGGTTCGGGATCAGGTTTAGATTTGAGTTTTTAAGTTCTAGGATTAGGTGAAGGAGTTAAGATTAGGATTAGGTGTAGGTTTAGGTTATAGGTTTAGGTTAAGGTTATAGGTTTAGGTTTAGGCATTTGAGAATACATTTACGTTTTAGGTTTAGGTTTAGGTTTTACATTTAGGTTAAGGTTACAGGTTTAAGTTATAAGTGTTGGTTATAGGTTTAGGTTTAGGTTAGGTTATAGGTTAAGGTTTAGGGAATTGAGAATAGGTTAAGGTTTAGGTTTAGGAAATCGGGTTCGGGTTCGGGATCGGGTTTAGGTTTGGGTTTTCAAGTTTAGGTTTAAGTTTAGGTTTGGGTCCACCGTGAAGGTTTAGGTTTAGGTGAGGTTATAGGTTAAGGTTTAGGGAATTGAGTTTAGGTTACAGGTTATAGGTTATAGGTTATAGGTTAAGGTTTAGGCTATAGGTTAAGGTTTAAGTTTAGGTTATAGGTTTAGGTTTAGGGAATTGAGAATGGGATTTGAGATCGAGTTTACGTTTGGGTTTTAGGTTTAGGTTTTAGGTTATAGGTTATAAGTGTAGGTTTAGGTTTAGGTTTTAGGTTTAGGTTAGGTTATAGGTTTTGGAATTTGAGAATAGGTTTAGGTTTAGGTTTTATGTTTAGGTTATACGTTTAGGTTTACGTTATAAGTGTAGGTTATAGGTTTTGGTTTAGGTTTAGGTTAGGTTATCGGTTAAGGTTTAGGGAATTGAGTTTAGGTTTAAGGTTTAGGTTATAGGTTAAGGTTTAGGTTTAGGTTAAGGTTTAAGTTTAAGTTTAGGTTATAAGTTTTGGGATTTGAAAATAGGTTTAGGTGAAGGTTATAAGTTTAGGTTTAGGAAATTGGGTTCATGTTTGGGATTTTAAGTTTAGGTTTAGGTTTAGGTTTAGGTTTAGGTTAGGGAGTTGAGATTAGGATTAGGTGTAGGTTAAGGTTTAGGGATTTGAGAATATGTTTAGGTTAAGGTTATAAGTTTACGTTTAGGAAAACGGGTTTGGGTTCGGGTTTAGGTTTGGGTTTTCAAGTTTAGGTTTAGGTTAAGGAGTTGAGATTACGATTAGGTGTAGGTTTAGGTTTAGGGATTTGAGAATACGTTAAGGTTTAGGTTTAGGAAATCGGGTTCGGGTTCGAGATCGGGTTTACGTTTAGGTTTTAGGTTTAGGTTTAGGTTATAGGTTATAAGTGTAGGTTTAGGTTTAGGTTTTAAGTTTAGGTTATAGGTTATAGCATTAGGTTATAGGTTTAGGATTAGGTTAAGGTTAAGGTTTAGGTTATAGATTTTGGGATTTGAGAATAGGTTTAGGTTATAAGAATAGTTTTAGGTTTAGGTTTTATGTTTAGGTTAAGGTTATAGGTTTAAGTTATATGTTTAGGTTTAAGTTATAAGTGTAGGATATAGGTTTAGGTTTAGGTTAGGTTATAGGTTAAGGTTTAGGGAATTGAGTTTAGGTTTTAGGTTAGGGAGTTGAGATTAGGATTAGGTGTAGGTTTAGGTTTAGGGATTTGAGAATACGTTAAGGGTTAGGTTTAGGAAATCGGGTTCGGGTTTACATTTGGGTTTTAGGTTTAGGTTTATGTTATAGGTTTTAAGTGTAGGTTTAGGTTTAGGTTATAAGTTAGAGTTTAGGGAATTGAGTTTAAGTTATAGGTTTAGGTTATAGGTTATAGGTTTAGGTTAAGGTTTAGATTGTAGCTATAGGTTTTGGGATTTGAGAATATGTTTAGGTTATAGGTTAAGGGTGTAGTCCTTGCAAATACAGATATAAACATGGCCTGTCCAAATGGCTTGGCCACTCCAATGCTGTCCATAGAAAATGTACAGCTTCATCATGGTCACGACAGCGGTTCCCACCTTTCAGGGACCCCCGCTTAACATCTAGATAGCTCTGACGTACATTCGAGTCTACTCCATCAATTTTGAGCAAATACAGGTATAAACACGGCCTGTCTAAATGGTCAGGTCACTCCAATGCTGTCCACAGGAAATGGACAGCTTCATCATGGTCATAACAACAGTTCCCACCTTCCAAGGACCCTCACGTAACATTCGGATAGCTCCGACGCACATCCGGGTCTGCTCCATCAATTTTGAGCAAATACATATATAAACACGGCCTGTCCAAATGGCCAAGCCACTCCAATGTTGTCCATAGGAAATGACAGCTTCATCATGGTCATAACAGTGGTTCCCACCTTTCAGGGACCCCCGCTCAACATCTGGATAGCTCTGACACACATCCGGGTCTGCTTATTTAAATAAAATGGATTATCAAGATCATTTAAATAAAATCAGGTCCAATCAACAATCTAACCTGGAGGATTCTGTTAGCATTGTTGATGACACCTCAAACCTTGTTTAAATTCAGGTTGCAATCTGTGGCCACTGATGCTATTTATCTTTCTGTGAAGTTGGTGACGATTTTTGCATCAAACCTGGTGAAAGTAGCCCTAATGATAAAGAACATTTCTTTCCATGAATTCATTATCTCTCTCTTTTAATTTTTTAACTTTCCATTACAATAATAACTACGTGAAAGCATGACATTTTCTCAAGATAGAAGTCCAACCCATCCCAACTTGTGCACCTGTTAGGACAAGCAATTCAAACAACATCCTGCAACACATTTAAATGCCTAATCAGTCCCACTCCAGTCTTATATATTGAATGCCTAATGTATAGTCTCTTGAATTGGTGCAAACCATACCTGAATTGAGTGTAATGAATCAAAGAACAAAGAAATTCGACATGTAACTACATATAAGAAAGATAAAGGATATGCATATCTAGAGTGCTGTTATTCTCACATTGCTGTGAGAGAGTAGGGTTTCATCATATATATTGATCAACCTATGGAATTTTATGATCGTATAAAGCTAAGGCTTGCATGCAAACCAAAAAAGGCACTCCATAATTTAAAACAAGCATCTAAAGCTTGGTTACAAAGGTTAGAGAATACTTTCTTCAAGTGATTTTATTTTCTCTTTTACTAATACATACACTTTTGTGAGGAAATATATAAATAAAACTTTGTCTTGTTGACATAGATAATTTGATCATCACAAGTGGTGTTGTAGGATATGTGAAAATTTTGAAAAATCTCTCTCAAAATTTTAAGATAAAGGACTTTAAAGACCTTCAATACTTTTTAGGTAAGAGTACTATCAATTTTGATCCTTTGAAAGAAGCTCATTGTTAGCTTAGTTGTAAAGTTTGGTATATTGTGAAACAAAACCAATTGCAACCCCACTGGAAGGGCTCAAAAGCTAACGATGATAGATAGCTACTGATGGATGCAAGTGCTTTGAGAAATGGTTGATAGGATAGTATGTTAATCATTAATCATCCAAATTTGGCATGTCCAATTAAAGTCATCAATTAGTTCATGTAAGACCTGAGGACACCACATATAAATACAATACAACAGATCTTCAAATATGTGCCAACAACCATCAACAAAATCATATATTACAAGTAGCTACTGCTGTTTAACAAATAAAGCAGTTTCCCTCAAACAAGCATAATAGGATGCCTCACAACCAAAACATTAATAAATAAATTAATGAATGACAATGGTCATAGCACATACCACGAAGTTCCATCTCTAAAAGTTCCAGTAGATTTGGATCATCAACAACATCAACCTTATTCAGAAAGCACACAAGTGATGGCACCCCTACCTAAATCAATGCAAAAAAAAAAAAAAAAAAAAAGAAGACGAAGAAGAAGGTGGAGAGCACATGCACACATCACCCATATGCATGGTGCACATGTGCGTCAGTCAAGACCATTCAAATCGTGGGGCCCTACTAAGGATGGGCATGGCCCAAGAATACAAAGACCCGTTGTTCCTAAAAATCCAATTGGTGGCCATCAACGAACGGTTGAAAAAGAAAGAAAGGTCAATGATCTAGCTTTAACAAGCAAAATCTACTAAATAGAAAGCTCAAATTTTGACTAATGTTATTGATAATATCGGCGATGCCAGATATTAGCTCTACCAAATAGAAAGCTCAAATTTTCAATTGGACCTATTTTTTCATAGATGGTTTTGATATGCCATTGATTAGATGGTTAGATTCATCCCATCAGTATGATCTTTACATGGTAGCTCATGAAACCTCTACTGGAGCTAATGGACTGCCTAGATTGAACCGTATTACTGAAGAGATAGTCTATATTCCATAAAACAACAACTCTAAATATGGATTTTTAATCCAAGTTATGTAACAGTTTTTCCATACCTTGCTAGATACGCAAGAGAATGATCTAGGGCTCTCCTAGCAACAGTGGAGGTCTACATGGATCTGAGGGTACTTATGTTGTGCCCATATGTATTAGAGTCAAATAGGCTCCCTTGAGCATGGTCAAGGGCTGGCCAAGTTCTAGACTTCATTCATTTCAAATCTGGAAGTGGATAATTGAGGGTATTTGGTTGTTTCATTCAATAGCATGACACCTCAACATAGCCTGTCTAAACTACAGACTCTAAACTCTCAGAAAAAACTACCGGTGAGGCAGGTAAAAACCTGAAGGATACCATGTGCCTCATGGAATGTCTAGTGGTTAAAATGGAGCTATAGAATCTATATTGCATTAGGTCAATCGCTTAGCTCAGGCAAAGAGATGAATCATAATTTTATGCTTAACTGCAGTCCTTAAGCCCATATACAAAATTTCGAAGAACATTAGAGGAAAGGCAGTAGATCTAGTGGGCTTCTCACCAGTGGAGAACATGGAAGAATTTTGTGAAGATCACACCAATAAGAGCTTTAATGGCTGGACCAGGAGAGTGGGAAATTAGGACAATAACACGGGCCATTTGAAGTGGATTGGATAAACATTCATTGATTGCAAAAGAAACAAGCAGAAATGGAAATTGCAGGTTGAGTTTTTCATCGTAATCTATTACAAATCCTTTAAAAAAAAAAAAAATTACTTTGTTCTATGGTACAAGTTTTTTTTTTGCAAGCATCTGCTCTATTTGTTTGCTGCGATGTTCTAGAAATGTATTGTGTTATTTCAACTCATAGATACCAATTTTCATGGGTTGCATCATTTGTAGAGGTTATGAGACTTGTGCAACAGCCAATAATTAGAAATAAACAAACAATGCAAGAGTTGGCAACTCTAGTCCAGCTGATGGCAATGGTCAGGTTGATGTCCTAGAGATCAAAGTTATCACAACAAGAGTATCTACACATGAGAAGAAGCAACAAATGTATCTACACAGAAATTAGCAAGTGGAAAAAGAAAAAAGAAAATCCAAAATTCAGTTAAGCAAATACCTATAAAGAGCAATTAGTAATGCATAGGCCACGAATTTTGAGAAATCTATGCACTCCTCCAAAACCTCCTAAGTCCCAATGTATAGTTTATTTGACATCCAACTTGTTGATTAGGTCATATAGATTTACATGAAGGGAATAAATAAATATTAGCTTCACTTAAAATTTTTGTAGTCACAAGAAAGTTTTTAATGATAGTCGTTCAATCAACACTGCTTGTGTGATGTAGTCCACTTAGATTTGGACCTACTTCAATTTTAAGCTCATATTATAACATAATTAAAAAATATAAATAGAAAATGGACGGCACAAATGAAACACATGCATTATGATGGGCCATATAATGCACCAGCCACTGGCTATTGGCTAGTGATAGGCTCACTTGCTTATTTTCTCATGTTTCAAATATAATTTGTGTAGAGTCTATTTTTAACAGTAACTTGCCATCCAATCAATCTCATTGGATCAGAAGAAAAGAGAGGTCGATGCACGTGGGGGTAGTACCCAATCAACTTCCCAAACCAAGTAGTTTGTAGCCATTCAAACAGACTTTTTATCATGCCATTTCATCAAACAGAGCATGCCATTTCATCAAAAAGTTAGCATGCCATTTCATCAAAATAGAAAGAATGCATGAAATCTAGCCATTTCATCAAACAGATAGCATGCCATTTCATCTAGCCATTTCATCAAACAGATAGTATGCCATTTCATCAAACAGTTAACATGCATGAAATCTGAAAGACAAAAAAAGAGACACAAAGAGAGGAAGATATGAGCCATGGTTTTCTTCGGAATTAAAAGATACCTCAAAGATATGAGAAGGGTTTTGAATGGTGTGTGTTTCTTCGAGTAGGAGCTTCACAACTGCTGCATTGGAGAGAGATATAGAGGGCAGAGATGCATTAGAGAGAGAGGCAAGAGAATGAGAAGATGGAGCAAAGCTGGCGAGGGGGAGAGAGGATTGGGGAGATTTTAGGGCACCGAAAATCAAAAAATGAGAGTGAGAGAGGGGGAAGAAATGAGAATGAGAGGGGAAAATTGAAATTTGGTGAAAAATTCCGTACAATGTGCGTTTTACACCGTTTAGGTTAAACGAACAGGTTTGGCCTGTGGGCCCCACTATGATGTATATGTTATATCCACACCGTCCATCCATTTTGAGATATCATTTTAAGTCATGAGCCAATGAATGAGGAAGATAAAAATTTGTAGTGGACCCCACCACAGAAAACAGCGGGGATGGTGATTCCCACCATTGAAACTATCCTAATGCCCATCCATTATTTTTGGGCCCATCGAGATGTGATTCACAAATCCAGCCCATCCATTATGTGTGTTCCACTTGGATGAGGGGTCATACTAAGTTTTAGACGCATCCAAATTTTAGGTGGGGCCCACCAAATGCTTTTATATATTTTAGGCATGTCTTCACATAAATTTAGATGGTATGGCCCACCGAAGTTCCGTATACGGCTGCTTTTTGGGATATCCCATAATTTAAAGGGGACCCATCAAATTCACGGTGTTGATGTTTGACACACGTCATGGTGGGGCCCACACAGCTTGACCTCAGGGGGAGTTCCCATGAGCTCCACCGTATATATATATATATATATATATATATATATATATATATATATATATATAATATTTAAAAATATAGAAAAATCTATTGTATATAATTAAATTCAATGGTTCGTGGCCACTTAAAAATGATAATTAAATAATATGGAATTCCTTATTGTGCTAAAATTTTGTATATATGGGCCTAATGGTTTGTTGATCCAAACCATTGGATTTATTCCCCATCATGGATGGATCATACCCAATAAATTGCCTTTATTACATTAAAGTAATCTTTACATTGTTAACAGGTACTTACATGATTAAGGAAGATGTTTGGCTTGAAATTCGGCCGTTAATATGTTGTTAGAACTTCTTTTTTTTCCCTTCTCTTTTCTGAAAAACTTAGTTAAATTAAATCATCCAAATTTTGATATCTAGTGTAGATGTATTATGAACCAAAACTAAGATTATTATTTTTTCCTATCGTCTGACTATCGGATTCTCGGAGATGTATAAAAAATATCCACCAATCTTGTTTCTACAAATAAGTATGCATGAATAAGAGATTAGGTTTACTCAGCCGACCTGATATTGGGATTATGAATTGGAGACAGTGGGATGCGCAATCTAGTCGATTTTATTCACTTAATATATGTTACATGGATAATTTCTGAATGCCTCTATATGAAACATCCGCAGCCTAAGTAGCAATCAAATAACTCTTTTTTTTTTCTTTTTCTTTTGGTTTTTTGTTTATTACAAATTGACATTTTTTGGAAGGATTTATTGTTCTCTTCCTCTCTCTCTCTCTCTCTCTCTATATATATATATATATATATATATATACACACACATAGGGAGGTCGAGCTGACGATAAGCTCCCTTGAGGTCGAGCTGTGTGGGCCCCCCGTGATGTGTTTCTACCATCAACACTGTGCATTTGATGGGTACCCTTTAAATTATGGGATATCCCAAAAATCAGCCGTATACGGAACTCAGGTGGGCCATACCATCTAAAATTATGTGAAGACACCGTTAAAACATATAAAAGCACTTGGTGGGGCCCACCTGAGTTTTATATGCGCTTGAAACTTGGTCTGAACCCTCATTCAAGTGGGACACACATAATGGATGGGCTGGATTTGCAAACTACATCTCGATGGGCCCTCAAAAATGGTTATGAATGTTTTAATGGTGCACGGCCCCTCCCCACTTCTGTGTGTGGTGTGGCCCACACAAGTCACGGATTGACTTGATTTTTGAGACCTAGGCCCACAATGGAATGGTGCATCTGACTGATGGGGTAGATGTTCGAAATGCATCACTGTGGGGCCCACACAACTCGACCTTAAAATCAGCTCGAGTGCATTGTACCTTCTCCCCCCCCCCCCCCCACACACACACACACACACACACACATATATATATATTTATTGGTTACATATTATCATCTTTTAGATGGGCTTGCCGTTCTTTTCCTTTTTCATGTTTTTGTTTATTATGAAATGTTATCTTCTGGATGGCGGCTAACACTCCTTTATGGGTCCCGTACAAGGGTGCCAATATCTTCAGTGAAAAATACTCTGTAGAGTATGACAGATAATACACATGTATCTTTAAGTTACTAAGGGCCTATTTGGCCAGTAGTATTAAGTTGTATTAAATGGGATTGCATTGCTAATCCCACCTCGGGATTGGGAATGGCATGTTTGGAAAGAGTGTGGGTTGGGATTAAAATTAATTCTATAGGTTTTGGAAAATGAGCCTTGTGTTGGAAAGTGTGAGATGAGATTTCCAAATCCCATTATGATGAATTTCCAAGTGTAATTTGAAAGGAAATTTCAGGATTTACTTTTAATTACATACCTTCCAAATATGGTAATGAAAAACATGGGATACACCCCAATTCAGGGACAATACCTTACGCATGCATTTATTGTTACTTTTACAATTCCATCCACCTTAATCCCACCTAATGCAGTTGGCCAAACGGGCCCTAAGAGATTGCATATGTGGAATATGTAAGTAATTTAGATTAAACAGTATAACTTATGTATGAGTCTAAATGCACTGTAAACCAAAAATTACACATTTGATTAACATACAATCAAATTGGTAGCCATTTATTGGAATGATAACGGTGAAAATTATTAAACGATCCTATTATGGGAAGATTCGGGCACCTTCTCGACTCTGAGGTTCGACACCGTTCAGAGCCGATTGGAGACATTCAATGAATTTAAGATTACGGGGACGGCAGGAGGGAAAGATTCCCGGATCGGCCTTAATTACGCTCTCTCCGAGGCTTCGGATAGGCGAGCTAGGACCGGGGCTACCAACTCGGAGTAGTCTAATGTAGAGGGCTTGGAGAATCTACTAATGTCCCACTACTAGATTACATTACAACTAAGTAAGAGCTAGAAGCTAAAGTAAGGTAAGCAGCGTTATGTTGTGGAGTTGTGTTGTGTGGAGTTGTGTTTTGGAGTTGTGTTGTGTTGGGTTGGGTTGTAAATTGCTACGGTCTATCACTTAACACCATGTGTATTGGTTGTTTATTGTGAGTTGACCATTGGTTGTGTGCACGCCTTCAGTCTACTAGGTGGGTGAGAATCCATGGAAGGTATCAACGTGATTGTGTATTTTTAAGCTCTTGGCCCACCTAAGTCATGGATTGACTTTCTCCATACCGTTCAACACTTGTCTCGGATCATTTTAAGTAATTAACAAAAAATGGGGCAGGTCGAAAGCTTAAGTGGACTACAAAGTAGGGACGGAACGTCCACCATTAAAAATAACATTCGTAGAAGTTATAGATCAAGCTGATGTTTGTGTTTTCTCTTCATTTATATCTTTTTTATATTATGAACATGTTGGATGTCAAATAAACATTATTGTGGGCCCAAGGAAGGTATCAACAGTGGAAATCATTATTCCACATTGTTTCGTGTGGCATGGTACACTTGAGTTTTGGATCCATAGGAAATTTGGGATCAACCCACACCATTCATCCACTCGAGTTTAATCCATGTCGTCTATCTATTTTTAAAGATCATCTTACGGTATGAGACCAAAAATGAGATATATCCAAATCTTAAGTGGACCACATTCCAGGAAACAGTGTTGAATGAGCGTCAACCATTAAAAAAACATTTTGGGGCCATAAAAGTTTTGGATTAAACTGATTTTTGTTTTTCCCCTTCATCTGGCCCTATATGACCTAATCAACATAATGGATGTCAAATAAACAGTATAGTGGGCCTTAGGAGGATTTCAATGATGGATATATAATAAATTTATAATTTATTTTATACACACACACACACACACGGAAACGCTCACCTGTGAACCAGTTCGTACGTACTACATACAATCTTTTTTGAGAACTCATCCTATTTGATGAGTCTTAAAAATTTGAACGGTCCACATGAAGCAGAACCTCATGAAACCCCCTGGTATGAAATTTTACTTTGATCCAAAACTTTGGTGGGCCATGAAAAATGCAAACAGTTTCTTCCCTTGATTTGAATTTCTCTTTGCTATGGCCCACCAAAATCTTAGATCAAGGTGAAAATTCACCTCCTAAGGTTTCATGGGATTCCACATCTTATGGACCGTTCGGATTCGACACCCATGACATGTGTGCAAAGGTGCGCACGTGCGTAGGTGTGCATGCCTCTCTCTCTCTCTCTCTCTCTCTCTATATATATATATATATATATATATATATATATATATATATATATATACACACACACACACACACACACACACACACGTATGGAAAAAGGTTCCATACGGTCGAGCTCATGGGAACTTCTCATACGATCGAGCTGTGTGAGCCCCATCCGTGACTTTTTTGGGCCACACCACGTACAAAAGTTGAGAGGGGTTACCCTTCATTAAAATATTCATAATCATTTGTTGGGACCACCGAGATGTGGTTCACAAATCCAGACCATCCATTATGTGTGTCCCACGTGGATGAGGAGTCAGACCAAGTTTGTTATTCATCAAATTTTCAGGTGGGCCCCACCAAGTGATTTTATATGTTTTAGGCATTTCTTCACATGATTTTAAGTGTATGGACCACCTAAGTTCTATATATGGCTAATTTTGGGGATATCCCATAATTTAAAGGGGGCCCGTCAAATGCACGGTGTTGATGGTCGACACGCATCACAGTGGGGCCCACACAACTCGACATCGTGGGAAGTTCCCATGAGCTCGACCGTACATAACATTTTCCCTGTATACCCGACCTCACCCAACCCTAGCCCCATTTCCCCTTACTCTCTTTCTCTGCCCGCCGCACTCCCTCCCGACACCCAACCACCCGAAATCCCTCCTCTCTCTCTCGCACCCTCTCCCTCTTTTCTCTCTCTCTCTCTATCTCTCTCTTCCTCTCTCTCTCTCTGATCTCTCCACCCCACCGTTGTCACATGCCCTACCCACACACGCCCCCTCTCTGTCTCTGAAGCTCGGTGAGGTATCTCTCTCTCTCTCTCTCAATCTCAATACCGATTTATGGATTTGGGGATTTAGCAATATGTGGATTTGGGGATTTAGCAATTAGGGATTTGGGGATTTAGCAACAGGGATCCACCCACCTGTGGATTTTCTGGAACATATAATGGATTAGTTTTTCTGATCGTTTGTTTGGACACACCCTCCAGTAGGGCATTTGAGGCCCAAATAATGTTTTGATCCCAATGTATGTATGTATGTATGCATGTCATGGCCCAAGAATTGGGTTAGGCACCTGTGTTGAATAGGTGCGATGGTATATGTTGACTGGGGAAGTTCATTCATGTACAACCTGATTTTTTATGTTTGTTGCTTCCCTTCCCCTACTATATGATGGTTGCTCTGCTCTCTTTATTAAGCTACTTTAGTTTGTACTTGAAAAGTAAGCTTCTTTTAATTTTGAAATAGATGATCTGTTTGGATGCATAGTTGATTTCACGTACAGAAAATGGTGGGTACTTGAAAAGCAAGCTGCTTTTATTCGTGTGTTGCTTTATTTGGAGGGAGTTGCATGTTAGTGTTCGTCTTATTTATCCTCTACAATTACAATTCTAGCTGGAGATTCATGTTTGGATAGTGAGGGCTTCATTGCAGAGCTTTATAGCTGGGCCATGGTGTTGATAGGCATTTCCAAAAATCACAATGATTTTATAATCTTAGCCATCACTCATGGTAAATTCCATTTATTGAATTAATTAGTAGATTAGCTTGAATTCCTTTCTATACGAACTACAAGACCCAAAACCAGTAGAATTTCTAACTGTACATTACCTAAAAACTTAGGAGAAATCTCAAAACCCAGTTGCTCTCAGGAGCACATTGAAACACCGTATCAGACCTGGACCGTGCATCGAAAGTCCGACTACCGTTAAACCAAATGGTTATGACCGCCTTACTGGGCTTGACAACCATTGTGGGAATCGAGCTCGAATAGTATCCAGAAACGCACAACTAGAGCACTGAGTAAAGTATGTGAAAAATGCGAATATCTTTAGGAAATGAATTCAAATTTAAGTGAATTAGGCTGTTCACTTGCAGGCCAAATTTAAGGTTTCAGACCATCAAATTCTGACCCAACTATACCCTTGGATTAGGAAAATTTTCCTACACAGATTAGTGTACTTATAGCCCTGATCGAGTGACGATAGCCGTTGAACTGAAACTGGTCCTCCACAATCGATCCACAAATTTAATCAGACCGAAATCTTAACCTGACATAGATCCAATATCAGGGAACTTTCTCTGGACCGTACGCAGGTAATGGACCCCCAAATGAGCTTCGTTGGCTCGAAATAGCCACCTCTTAGCTATAACCTAAGTATACCATGGCCCTAGGGCCATTGACATCACTTCTGGGCCTATTTAAAGCCATAAACCCACTCCTCTCTCATTCCAAACGAATTTCCTGAAACCCTAGGAGAGAGAAGAGATAAAAGAGAAGGAAAGAGTGAAGAGAAGAGAGAGAGAGAGAGAGAGGTAGTTGCTGGGATTCATTCCCACCACTCTACGTGCCGAATCATCTCTCCCGTGTCGCTACACCGGCGAATCCGAATCCGATTTGGGTAAGGAATCCTAACCCTAATCTGTTTTAAGAATTCGAATAGAGAAAACGGTGAAATAGCTAACCTATTCCATGATTTAGGTAGCCGTTGCGCCGTAGACAAAGGCGTAGTGTACGAACCGAGTTTGTAATCTGTGTACCGATGAAAGGTGCAGACTATAAACATTTAGGTTATGGTTTTTAAGGCCTTCAATGTCAGCTAATGATTTATGTCTAACTTTTTTGCCACCATATGATCTCAGTTATGATGTATTCGATAAATAATACATGTGTGTGAATTAAGTGAATATATAATGCATTCCATGTGTTTGTTGAAATGTTTGAATGAAATTACTATCATGATTTGTACTTGCCATGACTATTAATCTTGAATACGTGTTTGTTGTATGTATAACAACTCCTTTGCGAAAGGATTTGCTATAATATATGTCATAACTAAGTTAGGGCATATATGTAGTGATGTGTGGCTAAGTGTTTGATAAAATGTTCGAATGAGTAATTATTTGTTGAATTATAATTATTAAGGGTGTTGAGATAGGATTCTCAAACTACCTTATCTACGTGTATAAATTCTTTCACGTAACCTTAATTTCGCATACGTGATTTATGTATAAAAATGTCTATGAATAATAGTATGTTCTATGTGTTTGATAAAATGCTCAAATGATTTTTGTATTTGTATTTATTGTTAAATGTGTTATGCTTATCACATGTGGATATCTACTGTACTTGAGTATAATTGGGACTACTACATAGTCCAGGCAATCAGTAACGGTTTCCGGTTGAGTGGCCGAACTAGATTTGCCACATTGGATACGTTCGATGAATCCGAGTTGTACGATGATTGTCGACAGTGGTTAGGCTACGTGGAGTGCTTACGGGCTCCATGTCGATTAATTCAGCATGTGCTCGTACCAATCGAACTTGTCAAATAACCCGATTAGCCTAATGTATGTTTAGCATGTATGGACACTGCTACTTGAATCTAAGGTACCACTTATCAATGCAAAGCTCATTTAACCTTAGTACCATGATCCACTAAGACTCATGAGCTGGGCATGGTGGTATGGGACACCGTGGACGAGCTGTCGGCCTACGCTGGGGTGACAAGCCTCCCCATTGTGTCCAGTGAGCAACACAAACTTGTGAGGTGAATACGGTGGTATGGGACACTGTATTCGAGCTGTCGGCCTACGCTAAGATGACAAGCCTTTCCATAGTGACCATGAGTATAAACTAGGCCTATGCTGAGGTGACGAGCCTCTCCTTAGCGACTGAACTTGCCTATCCAATGCTTTTCAATCAGGGGTGATGTTGCCCTATAACTTGCCTATCGTATGTGATTTACTAGGATTGACGACCCTAGATGGATCATTGTTTGGATAAATGATATAAAGGGAGGTACCTTAGCTTCCCGAATTTGTTGTATGAATAAGCCTAATTAAATATTGGCTAACACGACCATCTACCGCATTGCATGTGCTTTGGCGAGGAAGCGCACTTGTCTAGAGTGGTGCATGTGCGATCGTGAGATGTTGTCACTGAGGGAGTGCAAGCGAGGGCATGCATCATTATCACATACCATTCTTGCATTAACAAGAGTACTTAGGATATGATTTTGGTATTACCTTATCATTACCGCTTGACTGAATTGATAACATGTTAACCTTTACCTTATAGCTTCACTGAGTTGATCACTCACTCCTACTCTAGGACGGTATTTTAAAACACCAACCAGACTCTGTTGTACCTGCAGGTGATGGCGAGGCTTACAAGATGGAGCTTGACTTTTATGATGACGAGGAGTTCTCCTACATGCAACTCTTTGGCGGGTCTATGTAGACCTGAAGTTGCGTCACTAGGGTTACAGGGATATGGATTAGATGCCATTACATTATATCATTTTGTAAATTTTGAAACTATACATGAAATTATTTAACCTGGTGACATGTTCATACTCTAGAGATTTACAACCACTTATATGCTTTATATATCCATCACAGTCTTCCACTTGCGTCTCTGGAGTATGATATGCTGATTTAGTGTAATCTCATTCATGTTTAATGCACTAATACGGACAACACTCAATCATCATTATTTATGTTGCATAAGTGATGCAATGGATCTCGGGAGATGAGCTCTGCTTGACCCTCGAAATTTGGGGCGTTACAAGTTGGTATCAAAGCATGATTTGGATTAGACTGGACCTGAGTTATGGTAACACGATGCACACTGACGTACTTTACTTTAGGAGGGAGCGATGAAATGTAGAAACAGTCGTAGGATTCCAAGTTTCGCCAACCCGTATGCATTTGCGATAATGTGATATGATCTCAATCCCTCTCTAGACTGTCAATCAATGGATTTAGATAATAATTCGGCTTCTTCCACATTCAAATAACCCGAAAAGTGTGAATATACACTAGATGGACTCGGAAAACGCCTCAAACGGATTCTGGGGTCTAAACGGTACAATTTGGGGGAAACCAAAGTGGACCCCATGCATTTCCAGCACCCTAGGAGAGGGATGCCATCACCCCTAGGGCGAGCCATTGCCCATAGGTCCAGCGAACCGCCATGGCATCGCGCCTACCACGAGTCCTCATTGTCCAGGTCCAGCGGGCAGGGTTGGCCGCAATGGGCCAAGGGGGGCCGGCCTTGTGCATGTGTGTGGGGCCCATGAAAATCATGTGGGGCCCCTATTTCTTCCCTTTTTGCTCATTTCACTCCCCCACCTAGTTTCTACACGCTTCGAACCCCTCCAAAAACCTGATTTTTCACCTCAAATCTCCCTCCATTCTCATATCTTCTTCTTCTTCTTCATTACATACACCGCTCTACCATTTTCATCAAAACCCATCTTCTACAACCACCTATCTCCCTTAATCCCTCTCATTTGATCACACCAAACCATCTTTGTGTCTCATACACCTCCAAATCCACCAACCCATTCCATCTTTCAAGCTCCCTTGACTTCATGGCTCTCTTCGAGCTTATTGCTACGATTTTCTCCATTTCCACACTTCTTTCCCTCATGGGAAAGAAGGGGGCTTCCACAGATGAAGCTGGGCCTAGCCGCCCAACCTGTCTAAGGAAGAAATCAGGCGCCGAAGCAAGTATAAGTATTGCATGAGAGCGAAGGATGAAGCAGAATGTTACTCCCTAGATCTCATTCAAGAGGGCTCTACCGTTGGACATCAGACATGGTAGGTTTCAAGGTCATAGAGTTCTCTTTAAACACACATGGACGAAAAGCTATTTGGGCTTTATCCAGTGATGGACCTCCTGGTGGACGCCGGATGGGGTCCTATATTTGAGCGCAAGGCACGTGCGAATGAGAGCATTGTCCGAGCCTTCTACGCCCGCATACGAGATCCACTGCTAGATCCTCTTCAGTTCACTATCCCCGTGGGGAGGCGGGAGTCCACAGTTGATGTTGGTGTTATAGCTCGGATTATGGGGATTCAACTTGGAGACGTTCATGCTAGCGAGAAGAATCTTAGGAGTATGCAGGAAAGAGATTGTCACATGCGATTTCTTTGTGGCCGACTGGTCCACTGGACTCGAGGCAATTGCCTCCTAGCGTCTGAGATGACTCATGACTTCCGCCTACTCCACCACATATTCACACACAATGTGTATCCCAGGTAGAGCAATCGTAGCAAATGCACGCATTTAATGGTGGACTTCCTATACAGAGCGGGGCAAGGAGACAAGTTGTGCCTACCTACATTTATCCTGCTACAAATAGTCCAGACTGCACGCTCTTTTAGGATAGATATTTCACTCCCATTCGGTTGGCTCATATGCACGCTTGCTCGAGAGTTCGGCTACAGACTTGGCCCTGATGAGCCTGCGCCGATCCACTTCATCAATGATGCCACAATTAACAACATGGGTATTAGGCAGTGACAACATCATGCCCGACTCGATGATAATGAGGATGAGACAGAGAGTGAAGAGGAAGAAAGTGATGAAGAAGAGGAGGGAAATGAAATAGAGGAAGGAAGTGAGGAAGAGGGAGAGCAGGAAGAAGAAGAAGAGGAGGCCTAAGACTCTAATGAGGGCCCTCCTCCTGCTACACATAAGCACCACCGTGATCGGGCTACCATAAAGGCCCGCTTGGCTCAGATTGAGGAGAGTCAAGTCGCCATGAGACTTGAGGTCAGAGAGACCTGTACCAAGCTTGAAGAGAGTCAGGCCTACATGAAGCAGAGATTTAAGAAGGTGTCCCATACCTTGAAGGCCCTCCTGTGCTGCATGCAGGACAATGGTGCTCCTCCACCATCACCAGATTCGGACGACTAGTCATATGTGTAGTCATCTTTTAGTTTACTTTGTTGCTAGTTTTCTTATGTTGTAGCCTTGATAGGCTTAGTAGTATGGTAAAGTTGCTGGTATGTTTTAGTACTTAAAGCTTTGTTTTAATTAGCTCACATGCATCTTCTGTCATGATCCATGTAAGACTACATCTCATGTATTGTGACAATTTTGGTTAAATGAAATGCATGAAGCTTCTTTTGTTATGGATCGTGAGCTGGCCAAATATCCGCACGAAGATGTGTTGCGCTAGCATACCCAACTATGCTGAGCTAGTGAGCATGTCTCTACGAGCTGAGCAGGATGGGGATAAGCTATCCCGTACATGTGTACCCATGGGTCCTAGGCCTCGACCAAATTTACCGACCAGGCTGTTCCTCAGTAAGAGGCTACATGTAGACTCGCCTCCCAAACTTATGGCTCCACCAGCCCAGCTAAGGCGATCAGACCTGTTGTACACCTACTGCAAGAGGTCAGGCCATACAGATACTTACTGTTTCACCAAAATGAGAGATAACGGCTTCTCGCCGCCTCAGAAGATCAATCGCTAGCTTCTTTAAGCTATCTCGGCTCCACCTCTATTTTCAGTACCACCAGCACAGCCTTTCTATAGGCCTAATGTACCTCGTAGTAGGCCGCCTTAACGACCTATGGTACCGCAGCCAAATCGTCCTCAACAAGCTCGTGTGCACTCACTTACAGCTGAGGCATCTGAGACGACAGTTACAGCACCATTGGCTTTTAAAGTCACCACACATATCCAAGGTACACCACTCTTCTTATTGGTGGACACCAGGTCCACTATTTCAATAATATCATGCGTAGCAGTCAAGCGACTAGTGTTGAAAACAGTTCCTATGAAGGGGGTGAGAATCCTTACTGCCACAGGGACCTTTTCAGACGTTACCAAGATTTATAAGGATTGCTCGATAGACTTAGGAAGCAGGACAGTACTCGTTGACCTGATCGTTGCCCCACTATATCATTACGGCGTTATCCTCGGTATGGATTGGCTCACTGAGATGAAGGATAAGATCGATTGCGATACCAGAGTGGTGACAGTCTGTGCACCTGAGGGCACGACCTTTACTTTTCTAGTTTAGGTCAGTTGGCCATACTGCATAAGTTATCATGCTACCTTGCTAGAGAATGTTGATGGTCCGACACTTGGGAACACGCCAGTAGTTCAGAATTTTGCGGACGTGTTTAGAAAGATACCTAAATTACCTCCTCAATGTGAGATCAATTTTACCATTGACCTAGTGCCTGGTGCGATACCTATATCTCTTCCGACGTATCGCATGCCTCCATGTGAGATGGAGGAACTGAGGAGACAGATCAATGATCTGTTGGATGCAGGCTTCATACGACCAAGTATATCTCCTTGAGGAGCACCCGTGTTGTTTGTGAAGAGGAAGGATGGATCGCTGCAATTGTGTATTGATTATCGCAGATTGAACTACGTGACAGTGAAGAACAAGTATCCTTTGCCCAAGATAGATGATCTGTTCGATCAGTTGAAAGGGGCGCAGTATTTCACTAAGATCGACTTGCATTCAGGGTATCACCAGTTACGCGTCAGGGATGAAGGGTGCAGAAGATAGCGTTCAAAACCAGCTTTGGGCACTACAAGTTCCATGTGATGTCATTTGGACTCACAAACGCACCCACCATGTTCATGGACCTGATGAACTGGGTGTTTCGGCCATATCTGTATCGATTCGTCATTGTATTTATAGATGACATCCTGATATACTCCAAGAGTTGGAAGGATCATGAGGAGCACTTGCGAGCAGTCTTTGATACTCTTCAGAAGAACCAGTTGTTTGCTCAGTACAAGAAGTGTGACTTCTAAAAAGAAGAAGTGAAGTTTCTGTGACATGTGGTGTCTAGGGAAGGAATAGCTATGGACCTAGCTAAGGTGACCACAATTCAAGACTGGGAACAGCCCGGTTCGGTCACTGAAGTAAGGAGTTTCCTTGACCTGGCAGGTTACTATCGTCGATTCATTAGGGACTTTTCCAAGATAGCCAGACCATTGTCTCAGCTCACTCGGAAGGATCTTAAGTTTGGCTGGAATGAGAAGGCAGAAACAGCCTTTCAGGAACTGAAGGACAAGTTGACATCTGCACTTGTGCTAGTATTGACAGAGTAGGGGGTCAAATATATGATATACATCGATGCGTCTCGTGTTGGTTTTGGTTATGTTCTGATGCAGAAGGACGGAGTGATTGCTTATGCCTCGCGACAATTGAGGAAGCACGAGAAAAACTACCCTACGCATGACCTGGAGTTAGCGGTCGTCATCTTTGTATTAAAGCTTTGGAGACATTACCTCTACGGAGAGGAGTTCGAGCTCTTTTGCGACCACAAGAGCCTCAGGTACATATTCACGTAGAGGGACCAGAATATGATGCAATGACGATGGATGGAAACCTTTAAAGACTTCAAGTTTGAGGTCTCCTACCATCCTAGCAAAGCCAACCTTATGGCAGACATGTTGAGCCGCAAGAAGATGATAGCATTTACAGCTCCGTTGATGATAGAGGAATGGAACATGGTCGAATTTGTGTGAGATTTTGAGTAGAAGCTTGCGGTAGAGGAGCCAATCGAGAGCGTCGCACATATTCGTGTACAACCACTTATTGATGACTGAATCATTGTGTCTCAAAAGGAAGATGAAAGGTTGATAGAGTTGAGAAAGTGAGCTAGTGACAATGAAGACTTGGAATGAAGAGTTGGTAGGATAGGGGTTTACGTTATCGTGGCCGCCTATATGTCCTAAATATTCATGACTTGAGAAGGAAAGTTTTCAAAGCTACTCATAATTCAAAGATGACGATGCATCCTAGTAGTACGAAGATGTATCGAGATATGAAGCGTTCGTACTAGTGGGACAACATGAAGGCCCACATAGCAGACTATGTATCCCGTTATCTCACGTGCCAGCAGGTCAAGGCCAAACATTACCGACCTCCTAGTTTACTTCAGTACATGCCTATAGCTAAATGAAAATGAGATTTTATCTTTATGGATTTCATCTCAGGGTTACCGAAAGACGAGGAAGGGACATGACTCTATTTGAGTGATCGTGGACCGATTGATGAAGTCGGCTCATTTCCTCCGGATTAGAGTCTCAAACTCAGCAGACGATTTGGTCAGGCTGTACATCAAGGAGGTAGTACGTCTGTATAGTGTGCCTATGGAGATCGTGTCAGATCGAGACACGCGATTCACATCTATCTTCTAGACTCGTATCTAGGAAGTGATGGGTGTGAAACTGAAGTTCAGTACCGCGTTCCAACCATAGACGGAACGGGTGAATCAGGTGTTAGAAGACATGTTGTGGGCATGTGTGCTCGATTTTAAAGTCAGTTGGGATGACTGTCTTCCCTATGCTGAGTTCACTTATAATAATAGCTTTCAGGCGAGCATCGGCATGGCTCCCTAAGCATTGTATGGGCACCCATGTAGAGCACCGCATTGTTGGGCAGAGGTTGGCGAGAAGAGTTTGATTGGCCTAGATTTAGTGCAGGAGACCTCGGAGAAGATCGACATTATCAAGCGTCGACTTCTTGCAGCACAGAGTAGATAGAAGAGCTACGCCGATACGAGACGGCGACCGATAGAGTTTGAGGTCGAGGACCATGTATTTCTTAAAATTTTCCCCATCAAGTGAGTCTTCAATTTGGTAAGAAGAAGCTCACGCTACGATTTATTGGTCCATTCTAGATTCTAGATCGAGTGGGTGTGGTAGCGTAACGCCTTACTTTACCCACACCACTCACAGGCGTGCGCAACGTATTTCATGTATCGATGCAAAAGAAATACATTCCCGATCCTTCCCACATTATCAAATGGGAGCAAGTACAGTTGAGTGAAGACGCTACTTATATATTGCGACCGACACATATCCTAGACAGGAAGGAACAGGTGCTGCGCAGTAAAGTTATTCCTCTTGTGAAGGTACTATGGACACACCATACTGAGGAAGAGGCTACTTGGGAAACAGAAGTCGAGGTCTACAGGAACTACCCTCAGATTCTCGAGGAGTACAAAAAGGTACTAATTTCGAGGATGAAATTTTTCTTTAAGGGGGGTAGATTGTAACGTCTCAAAAAAATCCATACAAAGACCCGAGTACCACCTTAGGCAGAAATCACTAAAGATCGAATTATGTAGAAATTAGATGATTAAGTACTAAACTGAATTAATTAGTAGATTGCTTGAACCGCTTTCTATATGAACTGCAAGACCCAAAACCAGTAGAATTGCTAACTCTACATTATCTTAAAAGCTAGGAGAAATCTCAAAACCCAATTGCTCTCAGGAGCACATTGAAACTCCGTATCGGACCTGGACCGTACATCAAAAGTCTGACTACCGCAAAACTATATGACTATGACCGCCTTATTGGGCTTGACAACCATCGTGGGAATCGAGCCCAAATAGTATCCAGAAATGCACAACTAGAGCCCTGAGTAAAGAGTGTGAGAAACGCAAATATCTTTAGGAAATGAACTCAGATTTAAGGGAATTAAGCCATTCACTTGCAGGCCAAATTTAAAGTTTTGGACCATCAAATTCTAACCCATCTACACCCTTAGATCAAGAAAATTTTCCTACATAGGTTAATGTACTTGTGGCCCTGATAGAGTGACGATAGCCGTTGAACTGAAACTGGTCCTCCACAGTCGATCCACAAATTCAATCGGACCAAAATCTTAACCTGACATAGATCCAACGTCAGGGAACTTTCTCTGGACCGTACATAGGTAATGGACCCCTAGATGAGCTTTGTTGGCCTGAAATAGCCACCTCTTGGCTATAACCTAAGTATACCATGGCCCTGGGGCCATTAACATCACTTCTAGGCCTATTTAAAGCCCTAAACCCACCCCTCTCTCATTCCATACGAATTTCCTAAAACCCTAGGAGAGAGATTGGGACTACTACATAGTCCAAGCAATCGGTAATGGTTTCTGGTTGAGTGGCCGAACTAGATTCACTACATTGGATACGTTCGATGAATCTGAGTCGTACGATGATTGTCGACTGTGGTTAAGCCATGTGGAGTACTTACGCACTCCATGTCGATTAATTTAGCATGCACTCGTACCAATTAAACTTTTCAAATAACCTGATTGGCCTAATGTATGTTTACCATGTATGGACGCTACTACTTAAATCTAAGGTACCACTTACCAATGTAAAGCCCGTTTAACCTTGGTACAACGATCCGTCGAGCATGGTGGTATGCGACACCGTGGTCGAGCTGTCCGCCTATGCTGGGGTGAAGAGCCTTCTCGTAGTGTCCAGTGAGCAACACAAACTCGTGAGCCGAATACGGTGGTATGGGACACTGTATTCGAGTTGTCGGCCTATGCTAAGGTGACAAGTCTTTTCGTAGTGACCTCGAGTATAAACTAGGCGTACGCTGAGGAGACGAGCCTCTCCGTAGTGACCTGAACTTGCCTATCTACTACTTTTCAATCAGGGGTGATGTTGCCTTATAAATTGCCTATCGTATATGATTTACTAGGATTGACGACCCTGGATGGATCATTATTTGGGTAAATAATATAAAGGGAGGATCTTAACTTCCCGAATCTATTGTATGAATAAGCCTAATTAAATATTAGCTAACACGACCATGCACCGCATTGCATATGCTTTGGCGAGGAAGCGCACGTGTCCGGAGTGGCGCATGCATGATCGTGAGATGATGTCGCTGAGGGAGTGCAGGTCAGGGCATGCATCACTATCGCATACCATTCTTGCATTAACAAGAGTACCTAGGATATGATTACTGAAATTACAGTGAAGACCTCACTAGTTGAAGAAGGAATACGCCAATATGTCCTAGAGGGGGGTGAATAAGACTTTCAAAAGTTTTTATGATTTATTTTAAAAATCCTATTACACTAATCCTAACAATAAACATATATTAGGATTCCTCAAATGTAACTCTACTGGCTTCCAAGCCTAGTAGAGGATCCAATCACAAATTATTCAAGAAGTAGCAATATATAACTTAGTTTATGATGGATATGACTATGAATGTGTGTGAGGTGTGATCAAATATATAAATATGAATGAATCAACATGAATCACAAACACAGAAGAAGAGCAATCACAAACACAGTCATTTTTATAGTGGTTCGACTACTTGTCTACTCCACTCCCAGTAACCGCACTCAACCCTTGAGTGTGCCAGATTTCACTAAGGAAGTTTCACAATGGTTCACCTCAAACCTAAGGTTTTAAATCAGGTTCACCTTTAACCTTTATAACCTACACTGAGGCTGACTGTTTATGCTCTCACGAGTAAGGGTCAACACAACGCACCCACATTTAGGTACACTAGCCAAGGATCCTCCATAAGACCCTACTGGAGGTTTCTACACGGTTCACCTCAAACCCAGGAGTTTTACTGGTTCACTCCTAAACAGATGTTTATGCTCTCCACACAATGCACCCACCATGTACGGAGGCCTCCTTAAGGACTTCAAAGGGTGAGAACCACTTAAGACCCAATCCTAAAAAGGAATAATCACAAGTGTCCTCTTGGACTCTAAATGCTTACAAATAAGTTGATGAGTCCCGATTAGCACAATGCCGAAGATCTCCTCCTCCTTGTTGACGAAGTGTCTTCTGCTCCCTTGATCCACAACAGAATGATGTACTAATACTCAGCTTCCGGTTGGGTCAAGGTTAAGATGGAAACCTACTCTCTAAAGGTTTTCCTATAAGGAAGATAGAGTAGTTCCAATCTTATGCATTCAAGGCATCCCAGCTTAATGATTTTCCATTAAGGTAGTAGCTGGAGGATCCTTGAATGTGAAAGTTCATTCCCCAATCCACTCTATTGAATATCAATGATGAGGGTGGATTGGAGGATGAACTTCCTTGAGAGAAAGGGCTTTGGGTATATGATTTAAGGTTAAACACTCAAAAGCTCTCTCTGCTTTCTCTCACTCAGTAACAATAGACAAGTCCTCTATATATAAGCAAAAGGTTCCAACAGATATAAAACGGTCACATTTATGACTGAGTTCGATATCATCAAGCGTATACTCTCGATAGCATCGATGGTCTGCTCGATGACTTGAACTCAAAGTCATACGCTTTTGAAACCTTTTGCCAGATGGTCGATGAATCAAAACCACTGTCGATATCATTAACTTTTGAACTCCAATTCCATCGATCGTAGGTTCGATCTATCGACACTTGAAAAATGAGAGAGACTTGACATGAAATATTTCAGGTTTTGAGGATATGATCGAGGGTCAGCCGATATCATCGGAATTTGTATATCGATGATATCGAAGGCAGTGTCGATGCATCGATAAATCTAATAGATTTACCAGTAAACTCGCTGGACAGTTTGTATCTAGTTTCGATGCAGTTGACTCGGCCTAAATATCATTGACATATGAATATCGATTTCCTCGAATAGCCCCCGATCAAAGTTAAAAACAACCTGAAATATTTACTAAAAGAAATGTGCGCCTACGGTCGATATCATCGATGGACTTTCGATCTTATCGATATTTGATTTCAGATCATATCGGACGGTGCATCGATATATCGAAGAAATTCAAAATTTTCTCTCAAAAACAAGGTCGCCGAAAATCTGTCTGTCGATCTTATCAAGCCACTTTCAATGAGCTCGAGATTTGAGTATCGATGGTATCGATAGGTGTATCGATACCTCAATAATTCGTTCAGATATGTTGTGAAGTTGCTGGACATATTTGGTCCTCTTTCCGATCATATCAATAAAGCATCGAGGACTCGAGAGCGTAGGTTGATCATATCGAGGGTGTTTTAATAAAATCGACAAGGCGAGAAAAACTTAGAGATTTTCCTATTTTAAAAAAGTTTTCTCACCTTAAAACCCTATGCTTTTCTAACTTATTTTTAAGGGTTTTAAACACCTGGTGTTTTGGGACAAGGGATGTAAGGCTTTAAATTTACCTATGGCGAGCTTGCACACATCCGGTTGAGCCAGACGCTTGAATTGTCTTCCTATTAGGCTCTGTAGACAATTTGTCTCAATACTCTTCGATCTGTTATTGGTATATTAACCTTTGTCAATGACTGACAAAAGGGGGGAGAACAAATCCCACCATGAGAACACTGCTTGGTATATGGTTTTGAGCATGGTGATGCTGGTGATAGGGGGAGCAGCTGCTTAGATCAAGATTGTGTGTGAACTCCATAGTATCTTTGTAAATTTATGTAAAGTTCATGTACACACAATTTAGGATGTTGTTCTAGGTGTGTTTTAGTCGTTTTGTCACGTAATTAACAAAGGGGGAGATTGAAAGTGCCCCAGTTTGTCAATTAGCATGAGTGTTGAGTTAATGAGTCAAGTGGGCCCCATATGAAGATTGTTCAAGACATTGCCTCAACCGGATGTGTATTCAGAGCTCATCACAGGTAAACTTAGCCTCACATCCCAAATCCCAAAACACCCAAATAAACAAAGCCTTTAAAAAAACTTAGAACAAAATAGGTGTTAAAAGTCTAAAAACCTGGTTTTAAAATGGAAAATTCTCTAAGTTTTCAGCTAAGTTCAATATCATCGATTATTGGTCGATATAATCGAACACTCAGTCTCGATAATATCGAACTAGGATCGATAATATCGAATTGAGTCCTCTTTATGTCCAACAACCACAAAGTATTTTGGACAAAATATTCGATAAATCGAAAGTACCTTCGATAACATCAAATCTCGAATATCGATGATATCGACGGACAGTCGATGATATCAAAAAGTCTCAGAGCTTTATCCAGTAAAGGCTTGATAAATATTCTTGATATTGCTCAAGAAATCGAAGGACAATCAATATCATCGAAATTCAAATCTCGATAATATCGACACAGTATCGATGACATCGAAATGGGCCAAGTTGTGTCCAGCGAGTTTTTGAAAGAAAAACAACTAAATTTTCGAGGAATCGAAACCCACATCGATAACATTGAAATTCAAATCACGATGATATCGATATAGACTCGATACGATCGAATCAGGACAAAACTATTCCAACAAACTTGAAAAGGAAAATCTTATGTGAATAATTGAGGAATCAATATTGGATCGATATGATCGTAATTAAAAAATCGATGAAATTGATAAGGGATCGATATCATCGAGTTGAGTTAAAAAATATCCAGCAAGCTTTCTTAATATATTCATATAAAAGATCGATAAATTGAAACCACTATCGATGATATCAGAATTTAAAATTCGATATCATCGATGTATGCTCGATGCCATCGATCTTCAATCAAAAAGTTCCGGGTATGTTCTTTAGCTAAGTTCACACCATCGAACCCTGGCTCGATGAAATCAAAAGTATACATTCAATGACATTGAGTCAAGACAGATGAAATCGAACTTAGTCAAACTTGACATATTTATTATCGTTGGGACTTTTTGCCTATATATAAGAAGCTTGCTCTAGGTTGCTAAAGTGAGAAAAATAGAGAGAGCCTTGAGAGAATTTTTCATACTACTTCTGTCATGCCCCAAACTCGAAAACCAGGCTCACAAAATTCCCAATCGTCGAATCCGACGCCGACAGCCTCCATAGTACCCCATTCTCGGTTCCCAGCACCCATTTACCAGGTTTCGATCCTAAGATCCTACAAGGAGGATTTTCAACATCAATTTGATTCGTAATAAGCATAACCATAAGTATAACCCACAAATAACAACCAACAACGTCATCACAAATCAACTATGATAAAAAAAACTTAGAGTACAATGTGCATAAAGGGAAATACAATAACAGAATCAGAAGCTCTAAAAGTCTGTTGCACACTCCAATATCAATGTTGTTGCAGCGTTCTAGCGTCACCTGCACGCATCAATCATGCATAAGCTTATAGAAAGCTTAAAGGGTGGTGTAAGTGTGTGTGTAATATGAACGTGGTCAAAATGCAATATCAAAGTAATGTGGAATCATGCTGATGAGTACATGAATACAATCAGTCATACAAAGCTATACGATGCAAGACATGAATGTTATCGGTCATATCAAGACCATGCGATGCAAGATGCAACTCAAGCATACTAATATTCTTCTAAACCCACATATCAATGCAGCTCATCACTAGAGCATCAAGTATCAGTACATTTTTCACTCTAGATAATCACTGGGGTTTAGTACACTCCAAACGACACTACCCCTTTTCCAGGCACACAGTCCAAGTGAGCGTAAGAAACCTCACTATCCGCCTAGCCAATAGTCTGCCAATACCTATTCGGCACGTCGATAGTGGACCCATTTATGAGCTAGTCATACTCAGCTTAGCAATGTCCCCTACCTTCAGGCAGGTAAGGATACACCCCCTTCCAACCGACCACGACACAGTAGGAGACGCGGCCTCCTGATATTCGGCCCTCATGCGCTCATGTATCCACTCGGTCTCGACATTGGAGTCATCCTCTGGTACCATCAGGTTTAGAGATTTTCACCTAGGGACATCTATGGCACCCGATGCTAGTAACAGTATTTTCGATGTCTGATTCTGCCATCCATGATATGCCTGTGAAGGCCACAACCCTGATGTCGCTAGGGCGTACAGTAATCATGTCATACAAATGCGAAGTGCATGAATCACACTATGAGTCATGCAGCAATCCTGCGCATACCGTGCGCTCATGTGGGGGCAACTCTGCCTATCAGGGAGCCCATAAACAATCTGCCCGAAGGCATATACTATGATCAGTCACTCCTCATATCAAGCATACATATGATGCATATGAGCATGAATCATGGAGCTATACTAAGATGTTATATGGTGATGGACTCTATTCACAACGAAGATGGGCCTAAATGGCCTACTCACAACAAGTATGGGCCTAACAATGGGCCCTAGGTAGAGTTACAATGTGGACATTTAACCATCATTGCTCCTATAATGTGGATGTCAAACCATCATTGCTCCCAAGGCATGACCGTCATAAACATCACTACATACATCATGGTGGAATCTCACATCGCAATGAGCCTCATATACAACACATTTAGCCCCACACAAAGGCCTCACATACATCTCATCAGGCCTCACTCGTGGTCCTCATATACATCAAGTGGGCCGCATCATATGGGTTGCACCAATGGGCCAACATACATCAAATGGGCCGCATCATAGGGGCTGCACCAAGGGGCCAACATACATCAAATTGGTCGCATCATATGGGTCGTACCAATGGGCCAATCATACATCAAATGGGCCGCACCAATGGGCCAATATACATCAAATGGGCCGCATCATATGGGCCACACCAATGGGCCAATATACATCAAATGGGCCATATCATATGGGTCATACCAATGGGCCAATATACATCAAATGGGCCACATCATATGGGCCGCACCAATGGGCCAATATAAATCAAATGGGCCGTATCATCTACACTATTCTTCTATTTTTAGAGATCATTTGGGCCACATCATATGGGCCTCACCAATGGGCTAATATACATCAAATGGGCTGCATTATATGGGCCGCACCAATGGGCCAATATACATCAAATGGGCTGCATCATCTACACTATTCTTCTATTTTTAGAAATCATTTTAGAGCATTTTCATAAATAAATCATATCGAAAGATCATCTGGACCATACCACAAATAACAGTGGAGATAATGATCGAAAGATCATCTGGACCACATCTCAAATAGCAACAGAGATAGTGATTTTCACTGTTAAAAATTCACAGGGCCACCATAACATTTATTTTCCAATCAGTTTGTTCATAAGGTCACAAAGACCTAAACGAGAGGAAAAACAAATATCATATTGATCCAAAACTTCTGTGACCCAGGAAGGGTTTCAATGGTATACGTTCAATCCCATACTGCTTTTGTTGTGTGGACCACTTGATAGTTAGATCTGTCTTCTTTTTTTTCTCAGGCCTTAGGACGAGCTCACTAAATGGATGGACAGTTTGGATGTAACACATACATCATGGGTGGGGTCCACGTACGTGGCCTACCAAAGATTTAAACCTGCTTCATTTTTTGTCTTAAGCCTTAAGACGATCTCACTAGATGGATGGACAGTTTAGATGTAACACATACATCACGATGTGGCACATACATCATGGCTGTGACCCACCATCCAGCCATCTGGACAGTGTGGATGAAAGCATACATCACGGTGGAGACCCACAGAATTTACTGACGTGAGACCCACCATCCAGCCATTTGGACAGTTTGGATATAGCACATACATCACGTGGGACCCACAGATCTTGTTGACGTCAGTACATCAGCAGGGCCACATCCTTAAATGGATGGTTGGGATGAAACACATACATCATGGGAGGTGGGTCCCACCCGTCCAGATTGCTGGACAGTGTGGATCAGACCCACATATCACGATAGGGTCCCCAGAACTTGCTGACGTCAATTCACACTAGCTCTTGTTGTGTGAGGTACGCCATCCAATCCGCTCATTAGGTGGGTCCCAAGAACGTGGCCCACCAGATGTAGATATATATATATATATATAATCTATTTATTTATTTTTTACATAGTTGCTATCCAGCGACTAAGTGGGATTCCCACCATCCCAACAATGGACGGTGTGGATCATCTCATGCAATCGATGGGCCACACTGTCAAATGGACGAAGTAGATATAACACATATATTGGTGGGGCCCACTCCATCATAAAGGAGAGAGAGAGAGAGAGAAACGTGAAGGGGAGGGACCTCGCCACTATTGGGCCCTCCCTTATACAATGCATAGATCAAGGGGGTCCCACAACAAGTCGACCCTTAAACAAAATCAATGGTGGATCACCCACCCATCGGCCTTCTTCTTTAGCTCCTTAAACTCCTAGGCTCCTTGGCTTCGATCTTGATGGAGGATAATAAAGTTTTGATGGCGGGGATGAGAGATTGGGTGGTAGAGAAGTGAGCCACACTTGGGTTGCTTAGGAAGCTTGGACATTGGGTGCTCTCTTGGAAGTTGCTTTGAATGAGAGAGAAATGAGAGAGAGAGAGAGGAGTAATGTAAGGAGAGAGAGATGGTGTGTAAGAAGAGGGATGGGCTTGGTTGAATTTTGGGTGAGAGAGGGATGGGTGGAGAGAGAGAGAGAGAGAGAGTTGACTTTGGGTAAGGTTGTGTAAGAGAGGGATGGGTTGGGTTGCTTGTACTTGATTGATTTGATTGATTAATTGATTGATGGGATAGGTGTAGAGATTCTCTCAGAATTCGTAAAATAAATGCGGGCCCACAACTTTTGGCCTAGGTATCGGATCGGTACGCCAGTCGCGGCGTTGGAACCGTAGCATCGACACGGTCGCTAGGATACAAGTTTCGAGTCGAACCGACTTAGATCTATGAGCTGCGACTTAGGATTGCCGATTATAGGTTGAGGGTTGCCAGAATTCGACTGGGAGGACCGCGGAAGCGTACGGAACAGTACGGTCTAGGATACGGGTCTTATAATTTACCCTAAGCTCTTTTTCTTATGGAAGTTCATCCTTCAATCCACCCTCATCATTGATATTAAATAAAGTGGATTGAGGAATGAACTTCCCCATTCAAGGATCATCCAGCTACTACCTTAATGGCAAGTCATTGAGCTAGGATACCTTAAATGCTTGAATGCTTAGAATCACTTTGTAACGCCCCAGATTTTTGTCAACCTGGAGTTAGATGTCCTTAGATAAAGGGTCGATCTTAACCCCTTATTAACTTCTAAAACCTCAAATCCTTTAGAAATTAAACGAGAAGTAACTAAGTGCTAAACTAGATTAGCTACAAAATCCACTCAATCCACTTTAAATACGATCTTCAAGACCTAAAACTTGTAGAATCATTAACGCTAGGTTACCCTAAAATCTAAGATCAATCTCATTACCCAGTTGCTCTCGGGAGCACATTGAAACTCCGTATCGGATCTGGACCGCACGTTGAAAGTCTGATTACTGCAAAATTATATAATTAAGACCACCTTGCTAGGCTTGACAACCATCTCGGAAATCAAATTCAGATAGTGTCTTGGGGCTATTCGCTTGAGCCCGAAGTGAAGTATGTGAGAAACGTGGATATTTTAGAAATAAAAATCTAAATTTAAGTAATCTGAACCTTGTCTCTTGCGGGTCGAATATAAGGATTCAGACTGTCAGAATCTGACCCAAATACACCCTTGGATCAGGGAAAATTTCATACACATGGCAGTGTACTTGTAACCCTGATTGAGTTCCGGTGACCGTTGAACTGAAACTGGTCCGCCACGTGTGATCTGGGAACCCGACTGGAATACAAACTTAACTCGACCTAGATCCATAATCACGGAGCTTAAGTCCGACCTTTGGCTCAAGGGGGGGCTCCAAAAATGCTCCATTGAGCTGAAACAGACGCTCTTTGGACATAACCTAAGTATACCTTGGCCTTGGGGCCATTCCCATCAGTTTTGGGCCTATATAAGGGCCTTAAGCCCTTACTCTCTCATCTCATACGAATTTGGAAAACCCTAGGAGAGAGAAGAGAGGAAAGAGAGAGAAAGAGAGAGAGAGAGAGAGAGAGAGAGTTGGAGTCCATTCCTGGGATTCAATCCCATCATTCCACGGACTGAATCAGCCCTTCCGTACCGCTCTACCGGCGATACCGATCCTATTCTTAGGTAAGAAAACCTAACCCTAATCTATTTTCAGGTTTCAAGTAGTGTAGGTTATGAAATAACTAACCCAACTCATGTTATAGGTTGATATACCCTCGTTGACGAAGCCTTAGAGTTTCTAGCGAATTCGTTACGCTTCTACAGCGTAAGGTGCGGACTTTAAACGTATAGGTTATGGTTTTCAAGGCTTTCAATGTCAGTTAATGATATATTACTGACGTAGATGCTATTACACATGTATAAAGTACTGTCCATTTCATTTTTCAGATATACGTTAACTACGTTGAATATACAGTATTCCTCATATTTGTAAAAAATACCATATACATTTGAAATACGGATTTGTGCTTGCCATGATTAATTGTTGTCTATGTATGCTAGATGCATGTGTATCAACTTCTGGGTGAATGGATGAGCCTAAGACCTGTTATATTAACATACGTCATGTATGTACAAGTTATAGCCTAAGTGTTTGTGAAAATGTGTAAGTGGGTATAAACTATGCATTAGTGTATGCCATGACTAACCATCCTGGATATGTGATTGTTATATAGGCAGCAATCCTTTGACGAAAGGACTTGCCCTAATACGTATTCTAACTACTACATGCCATGTATGATGTTATGTGCAGACTAAGTGTATGTAAAAATGTCTGTATGAGTAAGTGCTTATAAATTCTTCTCTAATTGGGTGTTGAGATATGATTCCCAACTCCTTTAACTATGTGTATGCTTTCCTCCATGTACCGTATATTATAATATTTGTTTATCAATGTAATGCATATGTATAAATCCATGTTTAAGTTGTATTCCAACAAAGCCGTGAAGGGTGATGGGGGAGTGGTGTAATGATTCCGTGCAACAGCCCTGACAGCCCTAAAGCGGACATGATTGTATGATTTGAAATCTTGATCCATTATTGCTTTAACTATCTTCTAGGATATTTTGTTGTAATTGAATGTGATTGGGGCTATTGTATAGTCCAGGCAATCGGTAATAGAACCTAGATTGGTGGATGATGTTGTTTCACCAGCCAAGATGTGTTCGACGAATCAGAGCCGTACTTCGGTTATCGACAGTGGTTAGGCCACACGGAGTGCTTACGCACTTCATGTCGATCAACTCGATGTGTGCTCGTGCTAGTCGAGCTCGTCAAGTAACCCGATTGGCCTTATGTATATTCACCATGTTTGGACACTACTGCTTGAACCTAAGGTACCAAACTCACCAGTGGAAACCCCGTTAACCTTGGTACCTCGATCCGCTAAGACCCATGAGCCGAACATGTTGGTATGGGACACCGTGGTCGAGTTGTCGGCCTCCGTCGAGGCGACGAGCCCACCCGTAGTGACCAATGAGTAACCCAGACTCATGAGCCGAATATGGTGGTATGGGACACTGTATTTGAGCTATCGGCCTACACTGTTTTAGTGATAAAGCCGTGATGGGTGATGGGGGAGTGGTGTAATGATTCTGTGCAACAACCCTGGCAGTCCTAGACGTGCCCTTTGTAGTGACCTCGAGCATACACTAAACCTGCATTGAAGCGACGAGCCTTTCCGTAGTAATCAGAGTATGAACTAGGCCTGTACTGATTTGGCGATGTGCCCTTTACAGCGACCTAGAACCGTAATACGTATGAGATTTACTAGGACTGACGACCCTAGAATGGATCACTGTTTCGGTATTGATATAAGGGAGGTACCTTAGTTTCCCAACCCTGTTATATGAAAAGGACTAATAAGAACTTGGTAATCATATGCATGCACCGCATTACGCGTGCATTCAGGCGTAGCAGGTCAAGCACTGAGGCAGTGTTGTTCATGCGCGAACGTGAGATGAAGTCGCTGAGGAAGCGTAGGCGAGGGCATACATCATACATTCATACCATTCTTGCATTAACAAGAGTACTTAGGGATGTATGATTTACAACTTTATCATTACCGCTTGATTGAATTGATAACTTGTTAACCTCTACTTTATTGTTCTATTGAGTTGATCACTCACTCCCATGTTACGGGACAGTGTGTACACACCAACTAGACCTTGTTTAAGTTTCAGATGATGACAATACTTGCGAAGCAGAGCCGGTCTTTATGATGACGAGAAGGATTTCCCCTTTATGCAGCTATTAGACGGGTCTATGTAGACCATCTTCTAATTGACGGGGCTACAGGGATGATCCTTGTCGTTGTACTATTTTGACATTTTGATTTTTGAGACTATTACATGTATATGATGACTCAGTGATGTATTCATAATCTTGAGACCGATCATGATCATTAACTTATATATGTGTATTTCTGTCTTTTAGTCTTTCGCTTGCATTTTACAACTTGATCTGGAGTATGAATTACTGTTTTAATATAATCCCACTCATGACTAATACACTAATACAGACAACATTGAATCATAAGCATATATGTTGCATAAGTGATGTTTTGAAACTCGGGAGTTGAGTTGCTACTCGACCCCCGATTTTCAGGGCGTTACACACTCCTTCTCTAAAATAGGAAAACATTTAATAGAGTAGGATTCTAACATAACCTTGACCCAACCCGTCGCCTTTATCGGAACATCATCAAGTGTTGCGGATCAAGGGAACTGAAGAATCTTCATCATCAAGGAGGAGATCTTCATCAACATGCTTAATGGGGCTAACCTACTTATCTGTAAGTCATTAGAGTCCGGAGATCTTGTTGATCATTCCTTTTGTAGGTTTGGGTCATAGGTGCTTCTCACCCCTTTCAAGTCCTTATAGGAGACCTCCGACGGGAGAGTACATGTGGGTGTTGTGTGTTGACCCTTGCTCTTGTGCAGGGCATAAACTCTAAGTTCCTTGTGTTGATCCTTGGCCTGTGTGGAGTAAAACGGAGGTTCCTTGTGTGAATCATTGGCCTATGTGGCCTAAAACAGAGGTTCTTTATGTGGATCCTTGGCCTATGTGGCCTAAAATAGAGGTTCCTTGTGTGGATCCTTTGCTCTTATGTAGGGTATAAAACTTAGGTGCTTTATGTTGACCTTTGCTCTTGTGTAGGGCATAAACTTGTGCCTCTGTGTAGGCATGTTGACCTTTGCTCTTGTGTAGGGCATAAACTTGTGCCTCTGTGTAGGCATGTTAGGTACTTTGTGTAGGTCCTAGAGTCAGCCTTGTGTAGGTTGTACTAGTTTGAGGTAAACTAGATTTGAAACCTCTGTTAGTGAAATCTGGTACACTCAAGGGTTGAGTGCGTCCACCGGGAGTGGAGTAAGCATATAGTCGAACCACTCCAAAATGACTATTTTTGATATTGTCATTTACATATTCTCTTATTGTGTTTACTTTGAATGATCAAATGATGCATGATTATTAAGAACTGATAAGTATCACATCTCACACACAGTCACTCAGTGCATCCATCAAAGACTAAATTTATATACTATTTAGATATTGAATAGTCTTGTGATTAGATCCTCTATTTGGCTTGGAAGCCATTAGAGTTAAATTAAAAGATATCTTGATAATTGGTATATTAGATCAAGATAATGGTAATAGGATTTTAAATTATCATAAAATTTTCTAAAGTCCTATTCAAACCTCCTCTAGGACACTTTGACCTATTCTTACTTCTATTAGAGCAGTCATTACCGCAATTTCATAATAGACAAGAGAATCCTGATTGACTCGAGGTGAGCTATAGGAGCAAATGTTTCATCAAAGTCAATGCCCTCTATCCGTGAGTATCCTTGTGCTACCAGTCTTGCCTTATTTCTAATCACATTTCTAAATTCATCAAATTTATTTTTGAATATCAATTTTGTTTTGATGATATTCGTATTAAGTGGTCTAGGAACCAGTTACCATACCTCATTTCTCTGAAATTGTTGAAGTTATTCTTGCATAGCATTTATCCAATATTCATCTTGAAGAGCTTCCACAATATTCTTGGGCTCAACCTTTGAGGTGAAGCATAAATGACTATAAATGTCTTCTATCTGATGTCAAGTTCTCACACCATCATTAGGATCTCCAATGATTTGATTTATAGGGTGATCCTTGATGATGGGTATGTTAGACGACGGGTGAGGTTCATTAGATGTGGAAGTTTTGTTATCTGATTTACTTAGAATGCATGAATCCACATCATCCTCTAGTTCATTCAAAGGGCTTTCTTTTTCATGGGGTTGGTCATCAACCACCACATTAACTGATTCTTGAATGGTGAGAGTTCTCAGATTGTATACTCTGTTTATTAAATGGCAGGCAATATCGACTGCTTTAGCCTAGAAGCTCTTGGTCATATCCTTTCCATTCAGCATTACAGAGCCCATCTCCTATAGTACTTGATTTTTCTTTCAACAACTCCATTTTGTTGTAGAGTTTTTGGGGCTGAGAATTCATGTCGAATCCCTTTTTCATCACAATATCTTTGGAATTGATTATTCTCAAATTTACCACCATGATCACTCCTGATACGGTTTATGCAGTATCCTCTTTCATTCTGAAGTCACTTGGCCAAGATCACAAATTCATCAAATACATCAGATTTTCTTGAAGAAAAACGACCCAGGTAAACCTAGAGTAATCATCTACAATCACCAAAAAGTATCGTTTTCTGCCATGACTCTCAACATTGGTGGGGCCCACTAGGTACATGTGTGGCAAATCTAATGGCTTGGATGTTGCTATGGTGGTTATCTTTTTGTGTCCAACTTTTATCTGTTTGCCTTTTAGATAGTCACCACATCCAATTTTTTCTTCTTTCCTAATCTTAGGAAGTCCTCTAACTAGATTTTTTGAGCTTAGTTTGTCTAGGTTTCGATAGTAGACATGTCCCAGTCTTTGGTGCCATAGCTTGGACTCATTCTTCATACCCATATGACATTGCATGTAAACCTTTCATGATAGATTTTCCTATATGATCTAAGATTCTACACACATCTTTTGAGAAGGTGACCAAGTGTTCTTTGTTGCAGATTTGTAAGCTACTAAGGAGATTATGTTTTAGACCTTCCACACAAAGAACATTTTTAATCTTGGGGAGTCCTGGTCTAACTATTATTCCTTGCCCAATTATTTTGGCAGAGCTCCCATCTCTAAATGTGACTGACCCACCATCAAAAACAGAATACTCACAAAAGTGGGTTTGGTCACCGGTCGCGTGTCTGGAGCAACCACTGTCAAGGTACCATTTTGAACTATTACCGACCTTCAAAGCAGTATGGATTACTAGGCAATTGTTCTAACCTTTCGTACCCTCTAGTTCCACACTATTGGTCATGATTCCAACTTTAGTCAAGATCACTCTCTAGGCGGTGAAGCCCTTAAGAGAGACCCTCTCTGATACCAATTGAAATTGTGGTAATGACTGCTCTAGTAGAAGTAGGAATAGGTCAAAGTGTCTCAGAGGGGGGTAAATAGGACTTTATATAATTTTATGCCAATTTAAAATCCTATTAACCTAATCTTGATATAATATGGAACTTATTAAGATATCTTTAACTTAACACTAATGGCTTCTAAGCCAAATAGAGGATCCAATCACATGGTTATTTAATATTTAACTAATATATATACTTAGTCTATGAAGGATGAATAGTATGACTGTGTGTGGGATGTGATTTTTATTAGTTCTAAATAATCATGTTAATATGCTTCATAAGAACATTCGAACATTCAAAGAAAGCACAATAGAGCAATTTGCAGACAATAATCCTAAACACGGTCATTTATAGTGGTTCGGCTGCTTGCCTACTCCACTTTCGGCGGACGCACTCAACCCATGAGTGTACCGGATTTCACTAACGGAGGTTTCAAATCAGGTTTACCTCAAACTAGTACAACTTACACAAGGTTAACTGTAGGACCTACATAAAGTACCTAACATGCCTACACAAAGGAATAAGTTTATGCCCTACATAAGAGCAAAGGTCAACACAAAGCATCTAGGTTTTATACCCTACACAAGAGCAAAGGATCCACTCAAGGAACCTACCTTTTAGACCACACAGGTCAAGGATCCACACAAGGAACCTAACTTTTAGACCATACAGGTCAAGGACCTACACAAGGACCTAAGTTTATGCCCTACACAAGAGCAAGGGTCAACACACAACACCCACACGTACTCTCTCGTCGGAGGCATCGTATGAGGACTTAAAAGGGGTGAGAAGCACCTGTGACCCAAACCTACACAAGGAATGATCAACAGGGTCTTTGGACTCTAATGACTTACAAATAAGTGGTGAGCCCCATTAAGCACGTTGATGAAGATCTCCTCCTTAATGATGAAGATTCTTCAGCTCCCTTGATCTGCAACACTTGATGATGTTCCAGTAAAGGCAACAGGTTGGGTCAAGGTTATGTTGGAATCCTACTCTATTAAATGTTTTCCTATTTTGGAAAACGGGTGATTCCAAGCATTCAAGCATTCAAGGTATCCCAACTCAATGATTTGCCATTAAGATAGTAGCTGGATGATCCTTGAATGGGGAAGTTCATTCCTCCATCCACTCTATTGAATATCAATGATGAGGTTAGATTGAAGGATGAACTTCCATGAGAAAAAGAGCCTAGGGTAAATATTATGCAAAACTCTCTCAAGGCTCTCTCTGTTTTTCTCACTTGGCAACCAAGAGCAAGTTTCCTATTTAAGGGTAAAAAGCCCCAACAGTCATAAATATGTCAAGTCTGACTGAGTTTGATCTCATCGGTCCTAAGTCAATGTCATCGAACGTATACTTTTGATTCCATCGAGTCAGGGTTCGATGATGCGAACTCAGCTGAAGCACATGCCCGAAACTTTTTGACTGATCGATGACATCGAACATGTGTCGATGTTATCAAATTTTGAATTCTGATATCATCAATAGTGGTTTCGATTCATCGATCTTTTCAATGAATATTTTAAGAAAGCTTGCTGGACACTTTTTTACCCAATTTAATGATATCGATCCCATATCGATTTCATCAATTTTTGAATTACGATCATATCGAGACAATATCGATTCCTTGATCATTCACATAAGATTTTCCTCTTCAAGTTTGCTGGAACAGTTTTTCATGATTCAATCGTATCGAGTCTATATCGATATCATCATGATTTGAATTTCGATGAGATCAATGTGGGTTTCTATTCCTTGAACATTTCAATGATTTTCTTTCAAAAACTCACTAGACACAACTTGACCCATTTCGATGTCATCGATACTGTGTCGATATTATCGAGATTTGAATTTTGATGCTATCGATTGTCCTTCGATTCCTCGAGAAATATCAAGAATATTTTTCAAGCCTTTGTTGGATAGAGCTCTAAGACTTTTCGATATCATCAATTGTCCTTCGATATTATCAATATTTGAAATTCGGTGTTATCGATGGTACTTTCGATTTATTGAATATTTTGCCCAATGTACTTTGTGGTTGCTGGACATAAAGAGGACTCAATTCGATGTTATCGATACCAATTCGATTTATCAAGAATGAGTGTTCGATTGTATCGACTAAGAATCGATGATATCGAACTTAGTTGAAAATTAGAGAATTTTCCATTTTTAAACTAAGTTTTTAGACTTTTAACACCTATGTTGTTCTAAGTTTTTCTTAAGTCTTTTGTTTACCTGAGTGTTTTGGGACATGGGATGTGAAGCTAAGTTTACCTGTGATGAGATCTGAACACATCCAGTTGAGGTAATGTCTTGAACAATCTTCATATGGGGCCCACTTGACTCATTGACTCACCACTATGCCAATTGACAAACCAGGGCACTTTCTGTAGTGGTGAGGGTCTCTCACTAAGAATGTGTCCTGGTGAGAGACGTCTCTCTCTCTCTCTCTCTATCTATCTATCTATCTATATATCTATCTCTTTACGTGTGCGACCGTACGTACAGCCACGTGCGGTGAAGCCTACTTTTTCTAAGCTTTGTGATATGAGCTCTCTTGTGGTCTATATAAATAAGGCTATTGGTAGAGAGAGGTAGTCCAATTTCATTGTATTCATCCTTTGGGGTATTAATTCCTTAGTGTGGGATTCCTTTTAAGGGTGAGAGAGAGAGGTAAGCTTTGTTTTTCCATTTATCTTGTTTCTAGTGAAGAAGAAAGCTCTTTGTTGTTGTCCCGTGGAGTAAGCATATAGCGGAATCACGTAAATCCTTATGTCCCTTGCATCTTATTTCGATTTCGGCCTTTTATCACACCCTGAAATTCAGAATTCGAGTATAGTGACTCTAATCCTAAGTTCCAAGGTGTGAACTAAGTTTACACATTCTGACTTCCTCATCAATCATTCAAACCATTCTAAAATCAAACCAAACCATATTTAAATCATCCAATCCATAATAATTTAAATTTTAAACATTTTAAAATATCTTCCTGAAATCCATAATTTAACTAATTTACAACTAATTCTTTTCATTACAACTTTTCAAATACAAAAGTAAATAAGGACTTAATTTTCTAAATTGAAATGGCCTTCTAGGTATTCTTCATCTCCTGCTCCTCTCTCATCTTGTAAACGTGCATTTGTTCTTGATTTGGTGAGCTAGAAGCCCAATGAAATCATTTCAAGCATGAGTTTGACACAAACTTGAGAATGGAAAGAAAAATACGGCTTAACAAAATAAACTATCGAGACAAAGTATAGATAACGGAAGTACAACTTAAGACAAGGAATAAGGATGTTAAGAATACAAAGTAGACACAGTAGAGATTGGCTAATCATATAACAGAATGCAATGCCATAATACAATAATAACAAGATGTATATGATGTCGTGATGCATGAGATGTTCAATGCGTGCAAAGCAAGTTATCCTGGGTATAATCTCCTAGGAAACCCCCATTTGATAATCCCCCAAATAGTCACTCTTGCCATATATGGTAAGGGAACCCCTACTCGATAATCCCCCCAAATAAACATCAACAGCATCCTTGCCATATAGGCTAAGGGAAGCCCGATCGATAATCCCCATAATCAAACAACAACATCATCCTTACCATATAGGCCAAGGGAACCCCCGCTCGATAATCCCCCTAATCAAACATCAATATCAACGGAGGCAAGCAATACAATTAACAAGCATTCCATGTTTTCAATTCAATTCACCAAATCCAAACATACAAGTTCAAGCACTCATAATCATTAAGCATGTTGACATAAGAATCAACATACAACGTAAGGTACACATGTTAGAATGTGAGGCCTGTATCTTAGTCAGTACCATTCCTTAGACTTCCGTGATTCCCCCCATCGAATTCCGACAAGCCACGACCTGTAATCGGCGTTTACTCGTGACCTTAAGTTAGATCCTATAGATCTATGTCAACTCGACTCAAAACTTGTACCCTAGTGACCGAATTGTCGCCGCAGTTCCAACGCCGCATTTTGCACACCGATGCGATACCCAGGCAAGGAGTTATGAGCCCGCGTATATTCTAAAGAAACATCGCACATTACGAATTTCGAGAGAATCTCTACCATCCATCACATTGATCAATCAAGTACACATCCCATCACAAGTCAAGTACTAACCCATACCCTACCCATCTCTCTCCCATTTGCAAAGTCAACTCTCTCTCTCTCTCTCTCCACCCATCCCTTTCTTACATTACCCATTCCTTCCTTACACCCATCCCATCCCTTTTCATCCCATCACCACTCCTCCCTCTCTCATTTCTCACTCCATTCCAAACAAATCCTAAGAGAAAGGACCATCTTAGCTCTAAGGAGAGCAAGGAGAAGCTAGGTGTGGCCCACTCCATTCCACCTAATCTCCCCCATCGTAGCCATCCAACCTTCATCAACTTCCATCAAAGAGAGAGCTTAGGAGCTTAGTATTCAAGGAGCCAAGAATGAGTGAAATCGGTGGGTGTTTATGGCGCTAGATCTTGGTTATGATTTAGGGTCCACAAGATTTTTTGGGGCCCATCTTGATGTATGCATGTCCATGGAGGAGCTCATAGTGATGGAGCTCCTCCCATCTCCGCCGTCTCTCTCTCTCTCTCTCTCTCTCTCTCTCCCCCCCTTGTATGATGGCCCACCTATGATGCATGTATTTTTACCCATGTTATCCACCACATGGAACACCACGTGGGACGCACCGCTATCTAAGCGGGGCCCACCTCGCTGCCATGTCCGGGCTTGCACTTGTTGTCCGTTTGGACTGGCCCGGACCGAAGGGAAAACCACAAATATCAGTTTGATCCAAACTCTGGTGGGCCACCACCTAGACCCACCTTGGCGTGTGTGTGTGTTGGACGCACCATGATGTGTGTCCCACATCCACCACGTCCATCCATTTTGGCCAGATCACGGGCCCACCTTGATGATGGTCATCCAGACTGTCCAGCCTTAGGACATCTAGCAGCAGCTGTTGTTGGACCATATGAAGTGGAAAACAAATATCAGCTCCTTTCCAAAAGCTGGTGGGTCCCACACGTGTGGACCCACCTTTAATGTATGTGTTTCATCCCTGTCGTCCATGTGGGACGGTGGGTCAGACCTACCCTTATGAATTTATTTCAATCCACACCGTCCAGTCCCTGGACGGTGGGACACCCCCCCTGATAGCATGTGTTAAATCTAAACTGTCCATCCCTGGATGGGATTTGGGTGGCCACCTTAAAGATGTGTTGTATGTCCACCATCCACATGTGGGACGTGTGGACCCCACCATGACGTACGGTCTTATCTGCACCGTCCATCCAACTCCCAGGCCATGGGCCTGGGAATGAAGCAGATTCAAATCTCTGGAGGGCCACGCACGTGGACCCACCCATGATGTATACGTTGTATGGACCACCTGCCACGTGTATGGGTGACCACCATTATATGTTTTATATCCTAACCATCCATCTACTAGACCACCAGCTATATAGTTGTTGTAATGACGTCAGCAAATTCTGAGGGCCTGATCATGAGTTATGTGGTAGATCCAAACCGTCCATCTGTTGGACGAGCTTGTCTTAAGGCTTGAGACTAAAGATAAGACAAATCTATCTATCAGATGGACCACACTGCAAAAACCAGTGGAGGGTTGAACGCCTACCATTGAAACCCGTTTGGGGTTCTAGAATTTTTGGATCAATATGGAATTTATTTTCCTCTTAATTTAGGCCTTTGTGACCTTATAAATAGATTAGATGGAAAATATATGTTATGGTGGGACCTGTGAACTGTTTAACTGTGGAAATCATTATCTCCGTTGCTATTTATGGGGTGGTCCAGATGATCTTTCGATCACCATCTTCGCTGCTATTTATGGTATGGTCCAAATGATCTTTCGATCACCATCTCCGTTGCTATTTGTGGTATAGTCCAGATGATCTTTCGATCACCATCTTTGTAAGATCCATATCCTAAACCGTATTGTTTCGTAGGCTTCCGCGGTCCTCCTGGTCGAATTCTATCAACCCTCGACCCGTATCCGAAATTTACGCACGATCCTAAGCCGAGTCCTGCATACCAAAGTCGGCTTGACCCAAAACTTGTACCTTAGCAACCGCGCCGTCACCGCGGTTCCAATGCCATGACTCGCGCACGATCCGATACCCGGGCCAGGAGATGTAGGCTCGCGTTCATTCCAAAGAAACACCTCGTGTTGCGAATTTCGAGAGAATCTCTATGACCCTTCACATCAAATCAAGTCAAGTACACTACTATACCTCAATGCCACCTCACCCCATCACAAGGACAAGTAATCATCACTCTTTTTCCACAAATCAACTTTCTCTCTCCCTACCTATCCCTCTTTTACCAAAAATTTAAACAAACCCATGCTTTCCCATTCCCCTTCCTTACAACACCCATCCCATATCAATCCATCATTCTTCTCTCTCTCTCATTCTCTAGCAATTCCCAACTTCCATGAGAGCTCCAACATCCAAGCTCTCTCTTCCAAAAAACTAAGTGTGGCCCACTTTCCCACCCTCTCATCTCACATCTCAACCATCGAAACTTCATCATTTTCCGTTGAGATCGTAGCTAAGGCCACTAAGAGTCCAAGGAGATAAAGGAGGAGGCCGATAGGTGGGTGCTCCACCGTCGATTTGCATTTGAGCGCCCACTTGTAGGTGGGAGCCATTATGATGTATATGTTGTAATCATGAGGGACCCATAGTGGCAGGGTCCCTCCATCATCGTTCCTCTCTCTCTCTCTCTTCCCATTATGATGGTGTGGATCCCACCAATATGTGTTATATCTACTCCATCCATCAGCATCAGACGGTGTGGCCCATCTTATTGCAGGTGATGATCCACACCATCCACTATTTGGATGATTGTTGTAAGGCCTATATCCTAGTCCGTACTATTCCTTCGACTCCCGTGATCCTTCCCGATGAATTTCGGTAACCTGTGACCTATAATCGACGTTTGCGTGTGACCCTAAGTCGTATCCTGTAGATCTGAGTCAGCTTAATCCGAGACTTGTACCATTGTGACCGCACCATCGCCATGGTTCCAATGTTGCATCTTGCACACCGATCCGATACCCTGGCTAGGAGATGTGGGCTGACGTTTTATTTTGAAGAAATGTCGTGCAATTACAAACCCAAGAGAATCTCTACAACCCATCCCATCAATCAATCAATCAAAATACACAACCCATGCTTTCTTTCTCCCCTAGTCAACCAACCTACTAAGTCAACTCTCAAGTCAAGTACAATATCACCACACATCCATCACGTCTCTTACAACCATCCTTTCTCTCTCTCTCTCTTTCTCAACACATTTTTCAAGCAACAAAGAAGCAAAAAAAAAAAAGTGCCCGTCCAAGCAATTCTAAGAGAGAAAAGTGAGTTGTGTGTGGCCCACTTCCTCTCCCAAAAATCCATCGTCCTAGCCCTTCAATTCTCATCACCTTTCAACAAAGTGAGACACGAGGAACTCGGCGTTTCATCGGACCAAGAAGATCAAACGATGGGTGTTTCTATAGGCCTAGATTTCTTGTTTTGATGATGGCCCAAGTGAGGCCTACCGATTGATGGTATAAATCTCACTTTAGACCCTAGGTGTGGCCGATGGCCTACCTTGATTCTCATGATCATTCCATGATGGGGCCATTCTCCATGGACCCCATCATGATGTTTATTTTCCTTGCATGGATAGGGTCATCTAGACCTTACATTTCGATAGAGAAAGGATCTTCACTGTTGATTTTGATCAGTGGGCCCATATGTAATGGGACCCACTTGATGTATGTTGTAAATCATGAAAGGGAGGGCCCATAATGCCGGGGTCCCTCCATCATCACGTCTCTCTCTCTCTCTCTCTCTCTCTCTCTCTCTCTCTTTCTCTCTCTCTCTCTCTCTCTCTCTCTCTCTCTCTCTCTCTCTCTCCTTCCTTTATTTTGTGGCCCACATGATGAGTGTATGTGATATCTAGACAGTCCATCCAATGGACCACATAGCCATCCAAACATGGGGACTAACCCACTTTGTTACCCCTCTTAGAGGGTCAGGATGTTGGGAAAACACAAATATTAGAGTGATCCAGATCAAGTGGGCCACGTCTATGTGGGACCCACCTTGATGACATATCCACTCCATCCGTCCACCGTCCAAGGACACTGGACATGGGCGTTGTGAGTGTGAACAGACAGTGAGATGTACTCATAGCAATATATATATATATATATATATATATATATACACACACACACACACACACACAATATACTTTTAAGCTTTAGGTGGGCCGCTCATGCAGGCCCCACCTTAATGTATGGGTCTAACCCACTTCGTCCATCGTGTTCCCCAGATCAATTTAGGCGTTGAGCCAAAAAATGAAGTTAATCCGAGTATCTGGTGGACCGTATCTTGGAAAATGGTGATTTTTACCGTTAAAATCCACCCTAATGTTTCTATACTCCAAAATACCTTGAATATTGGGATTGTCTGGCTTGTCTAAAGCCATATGAGCCAGTGGATGTGGTGGATTCTCCTAATGCGGGTCCCACCTATGAAAATCATCAAGAAAATGCAAAAATAAAAAAAAAAAACAAGTAATGCAGAAGGCACTGCTGCTACAACGTCCAGAGGACGCGCAGCAGCGTCCTGCTGCGCTGGGACGTGAAGGGGGGCAGGGACGTGTAGAACATCAACACCGTGCATTTAGTAGGCCCCCTTTGGGGTAGTGGGCCCCCTAAAAATCAGCCGTATGTGGAACTCAGGTGGCCCACATGGCAAGAAATAGTGGGATTGAACGCTTGTCATTGAAACCCCTTTTATTGTCACAAAAGTTTTGGATCATTTTGAAATTTGTTTTTCCTAGTCTGTGTGACCTTATCAACGATTGGATGGAAGATTAACGTTATGGTGGGCCCCACGTGGGACCGTTTAACCCACACCGTCCATGGGAGTGGGCGACTGGTGTACCTCACTCCAGCTACATAGCTGCTATAGTGGCATCACCAAGTTTTGTGGGTCCCACCTATTTCATCCACGTCGTCCATCTATGGGACCCACCATGATGCATGTGTTGCATCTAAACCATCCAACCATTTTGAAAGCTCATTTTAAGGCTTGAGACTAAAAATAAGCCAGATGTAAGATCAAGTGGACCCACCATCAATGTGGACAGTGACATCTACCGTTCAAACTTCTAAGGGCCATAGTAGTTTCCAATAAAGTCGATGTTTGTTTTCACTTCATCTATCACTATGTTAACTTATGAATTGGTTGGACTCAAATACATTACGGCGGCCCACACCGTGACATGATCATCCATTGATCAGGTGGACCACACCACAGAAATAGCGGAGGATTGAACGTCTATCATTGAAACCCATTTGGGTCACAGAAGTTTTAGATTAATAAGGAATTTATTTTCCCTCTTAATCCAGGTCTTTATGACCTTATGATTAGATTGGTTGGCAAATAAACTTTATAGTGGGCCTTGTGGTTTATTTAACCGTGAAAATTATTATCTTCGTTGCTATTTGTGGTATGGTCCAAATGATCCTTCAATATGACTCTTTTAGGTATGTATGAGGCTCATCTTGATGTATTTGTGGTCCATCCGTTGAGGCCCACCTTGGTATATATATGAGGGCCATATGATTAGGCCCATCTTGATGTATTTGTGGCCGTCCATTGAGGCTCACCTTGATATATATGCCCATGTTATGAGGCCCATTTAATGTATCAAAGGCCTATGGGTCGAGGCCCAACGGGATGTACATAAGGCCCATTACAATGTGTGATTCCACCATGGTTTATGTAATGATGTTTATGGCAGGTCGTGCCTTGGGAGCAATGATAGTTTGACACCCACATTGTAAGAATAATGTTGGTTAAATGTCCACATTGTAACTCTCCATAGGGCCCATTGATAGGCCAATACTTGTTGTGTGTAGGCTGCCTAGGCCCATCTTCGTTGTGAGGATAGTTCATCACCTTATAACATGCTTAGTATAATTTCATGACTCATGCCATAACATCATATGCATGCTTGATATGAGTAGTGATTGATCATAACATATGTCATTGGGCATATTATTTATGGGACGCACTGATAGGTGTTACCCACATGAGCGCGTGGTACATGCAAGATTACTGCATGACTGACGTGTGACTCATGCATCTCGCATATGTGCGACATGATCATTGTACGCCCTAGCGACATCAGGGCCATGGCCTCCACAGGTACATCGTGGATGGCCATATCGGATACCGAAAATACTTGGTTCTAGCACTATGGGCACTTAGGATGTCCTTAGGTAAAAGTCTCAAGACCTTTTTGGTACTAGGAGATACTCCAACGTCTAGACCGAGTGGATACATGAGTGCAGGAGTACCGAATACCAGTAGGTCGCGTCTCTCACTGTGTCATGATCGGTTGGAAGGGGGTGTGGCCTTATCCGCCAGAGTGAGGGGGTTGTAAGCTAGGCTGAGTTTGACCAGCTCACAAATGAGTCCACTATCGATGAGCCAGGTAGGTATTGGCAGACTACTGGTCAGGCTGATAGTGTAGCCTATTTCACTTACTGGGCTATGCGGCTAGAGAGGCGGCAGTCAGTGTGAAGTGTATTAGACCCTGGTAATATCCCAGAGAGGAACTGTACTGATATGTGTACTTGATGAGGACTGGCATGCTTGTTTTGCATCTCGCATATGACATTTGGCTACATAGGCCTCATATCGCATGGCCTTGGAATGTCCGATAGCATTCATGTCTTGGATCGCATAGCCTTGGTACGACTGATAGTATTCATGGACTTACCAGCATATTTTCGTATTACTCTAATATTGTATACTTGGTGCTTGCCTTGCGCACACACTTACACCACCCTCTAAACTTTTATAAGCTTATGCACGACCATTGCATGTAGGTGACGTTGGATCGCAACTGCACTGAGACAGGAGCGCATATCAAACTATTTTGGAGCCTTTTGACCACCTTGTATTTCCCTTTCCGCATTGTACTTAAAGTTTTTGATATAGTGGATATGTGGTGATGTTGTTTTGATGACTTGGTTATGCTTGTGGTTATGCTCCATTACAAAAAAAAAAAAAAAAAAAAAAATTCAAACTGAAAATCTTTCTTGTAGGATTCTAGGATCAAAATCTATCATATGAGTGTCGGGAGCTGAAAATGGGGCACTACGGAAGCTGTCGGTGCCAGATTCAGCGATCGAAAATTTTGTGAGCCCGTTTTCTGAGTTTGGGGCGTAACAATCGTGGTCCCACACACTGGACCTAATACCCCCCTTTTTGTATTTTATATAATATATATGATATATATAATAGAATATATATGTAATATATATAATATAAGATATATATATATATATATAATAATATTATATATATAATATAATATAATATAAATATATATATATATATATACATGATAATGGTGGGCTACTCCCACGTGGGACCCACCTTTAATTACGCAATCTGTACCATCCAGATGTAACTGGACGGTGGATCTAGAATAGATATATATAATATATTATATTATATTATATTTAAATATATAATATATATACATTAATATTATATATATATATATTATCATGGTGGGCCACCCTCTCACGTGGGACCCACCTGACGAACAGTTTGGATGGCATGTATATTGTAGGTGGGCCATGTATGTGGGACCCACCTAATGAACGGTTTGAATGGTATATATATAACGGGTGGGCCACTTCCACATGGGACCCACCTTTAACGCAAGTACACTGCACCGTCCAAATGGTCTGGATGGTGGCAGCTTCCTGCCATGATATATGTAATATACATAATATATAATATTAAATAATATATTATATTATTAAAATAGATGTTTTGTGGGCCACTCTCACGTTGGACCCACACGTATGTGTTGTATCCACACCGTCCACACCACAGGTCAGTGGGACCCCACACGTATGTTGTTGTACGTGCAGCAGCAGCGGCATGGGACACATGGTGATGTATATATTGTATCCACTCTGTTCATCTGATGGATGGCCCAGCTCCTGCAGCAACTTGCTGCTGTAATTAAAGCTAACAAATTCTATGAGGCCCACTGATATATGTGTTACGTCTAAACCGTCCATCATTTTGGCGAGCCGCTCAAGGTGGGCCACGTCCATGGACCCCACCCTAATGTATTGGTTCATCCAAACCATCCATCCATTTGGCAGGACTGTCTCAAGGCTTGAGACTAAAAATAAGATAGATCCAGTTATCAGATGGACCACACTACAGAAAATAGTGGATTGAATGCCCACCATTGGAACCCCTTTTGGGATTACAAAAGTTATGAACCAATGTGATATTTGTTTTTCCTCTAATATCAGGACTTTGTGACCTTATGAATAGACTGGATGGGAAATAAATGTTATGGTGGGCCCACTGGAATTTAACGATGGAAATCTTTATCACCACTATTATTTATGGTATGGTCCAGATGATCCTTTGGATATTATTTTTAAATAATGCTCTAAAATGATCTCTAACATGGATGAAGGGTGTAGTTGGTACGACCCATTTAACGTATTAGGGGCCCACTTGATGAGGCCTGATTTGATTTATTTGGGGACCCATTTGACTCGGCCCATATGTATCGGCCCATTTGATTGACCCAATTGATTCGGCCCATTTGATTCTGCCCATTTGATTTGGCCCATTGACTCGGCCCATTTGATCGACCCAATTGACCTAGCCCATTTGATTTGGCCCATTGATTTGGCCTATCCGACTTGACCCATTTGATCGGCCTAATTAATTTGGCCCATTTGTACCGGCCCATTTGATTCCGCCCATTTATATCGGCCCATTTGATCGGCCCACTTGATTCGGCTCATTTGATTCAGCCCATTTGATGTAATTGAGGCCCATGATGTTGTATATTATGCCATTATATGAGGCCATGGGCCCATTATATGATTGGCCCTATGAGTGTCATTCCTTAGGAGCAATGTTGGTTAAAAGTTGTAAGGCTCATATCCTAGTCCGTACTATTCCGTTAACTCCCACGATCCTTCCCGTCGAATTCTGGCAACCTGCGACATATAATCGACGTTTGTGCGTGACCCTAAGTCATATCCCGTAGATTTGAGTCTGCTTAATCCGAGACTTGTACCATTGCAACCGCACCGTCGCCGCGGTTCCGACGCCGTATCTTGTACACCAATCTGATACCCTAGCCAGGAGATATGGACTGGCATTTATCTCAAAGAAACGCCGCACATTTACAAAACCAAGAGAATCTCTACAACCCATCCCATCAATCAATCAATCAAAGTACACACCCATGCTTTCTTTCTCCCCAAGTCAAGCAACCTACCAAGTTAACTCTCAAGTCAAGTACACCTATCAACTCACATCCATCAGCTCTCTCTTACAATCACCATTTTTCTCTCTCTTTCTCAACACAAATTCCAAGCAACACTAAAGTGGTGGACGTCCAAGCTCTTCCATGGGAGAAAAAGTGTGATGTGTGTGGCCCACTTCCTCTCCCAAGATCCATCATCCTAGCCCTTCATTTCTCATCATCTTCTATCAAAGTAAGATACAAGGAGCTCGGCGTTCCATCAGACCAAGAAGATCGAACGGTGGGTGCGTCTATAGGCCTAGATTTCATTCTTTTGATGATGGGCCAAGTAGAGCCTACCAATTGATGGTATGGATCTCACTTTGGACCCTAGATGTGGCCGATGACCCACTATGATTCTCATGATCATTCCATGATGGGGCCATTCTCCATGGACCCCATCATGATGTTTACTTTCTAAGTTTGAAAGAGGTCATCTAGACCTTCCATTTTGGTGGAGGAATCTCCACGGTTGATTTTTTTATTTGGTGGGCCCACATGTATTGGGAACCACTTGATGTATGATTGAATGCATGGAAAGGAGGGCCCATAGTGTCGAGGTCCCTCCACCGCACGTGTCTCCTTCTCTCTATCTCTCCCTCTCTTTTTCATTATTTTGTGTGATGATGTGGCTGCGTGGCGCACCCGGATGTACCCCACCTTGATGCGTGTTTTATCCACACCATCCTGCCATTTGGTGGCCCACCTGGTAGCACGTCTATAGGTGGGGCCCACCTTAAATAAGTGTTGCATTCAAACCGTCCAACGTCCAGGGACGCTGGATGTGGCCATGCAGTGAAGTGTGAACTGACGGCGTGGTGTACTGACCACCAAACAATAAAAATATTAGCTTGTTTCAAAGCCTTGGGGTGGGTCGCTCATGCAGGCCCCACCTTGATGTATGAATTAAATCCACACCGTCCATCCTATTTCCCAACTCATTTTAGGCATTGAGCCAAAAAATGAAGCTAATCCGTTAATCAAGCAGGCCATACCATAGAAAATAACGATATTGACTGTTCAAGGCTGTTAAGACCCACCTTGATGTTTCTACACGCTAAAAACATACTGAATATTGGGCTCATTTAGACTATCTTAAGCCATAGAATCCAATGGTTGGGTTGAATTTTTCGGATGTGGGCCCTACCTAGGAAAAACCATGAAAAAAATGAAAAACAAAAAACAAAAATCACATGCGGAATGCTATCTTGCAAAGACATCCAAAGGATGGCACAAGAAATCGTCTCGTCATACTGTGAATCTGAATGGCAGGGGACTGGTTGGGTCCCAGCTGTGGGCCCCACTATGATGTGTGTAGAACATCCACGCCATGCATTTGATGGCCCCTTCAGGGCAGCGGGCCCCCTCCAAAAATCAGCCGCATGTGAAACTCAGGTGGCCCACACCGCAAGAAACAGTAGGATTGAACGTCTCCCATTAAAACTCCTGTGGTCCAGGAGCTTTGGATCATTATGAAATTTGTTTTTCCTCTTTATCCAAATCTGTGTGACCTCATTAACAGATTAGATGGTAGATAAATGTTATGGTGGGCCCCATGTGGGACCCATTGATGTTGTGTTTCAACCACACCATCCCCAAGTACTGGGAGTGGGACAGCTGGTGTACCTCACTCCAGCTACATAGCTACTGTGGTGGCGTCATGAAGTTCTGTGGGCCTCACCTACTTCATCCACGTCGTCCATCTATGGGACCCACCATGATACGTGTGTTGTATCCATACCGTCCAACCATTTGGCAAGCTCGTCTTAAGGCTTGAGGCTAAAAATATAGACAGATCTAGGATCAAGTGGACCACATTACCGAAAATAGTGGGACTTGAACGTCTATCATCGAAACCCAATTGGTCACAGAAGTTCTGGATCAATAGGGAATTTGTTTTCCCTCTTAATCCAGGTCTTTAAGACCTTATGATTTAGATTGGGGGCAAAATAAACTTTATGGTGGGCCCTGTGATTTTTTTAATAGTGGAAATCATTATCCTCACTGCTAGTTGTTGTATGATCTAGTTGATCTTTTGATATGACTTATTTTCATACACATATATATTGAATTCAAAAAATAGATGAGTTGGAATCAGCCCATTTGAATTGGCCCATTCAACTCGGCCCATTAGACTTGGCCCATTTGATTTGACCCATTTGATTAGGACTGATGTGATATATAAGGCCCATTGTTGAGGCCCACCTTAATGTGATGTATGAGGCCCGTGGTTAAGGCCCACCTTGATATATATGATGCCCGTGTTATGAGGCCCATTTAATGTATCGAAGACCCATGGGTCGAGGCCCAACGGGATGTACATAAGGCCCATTGCAATGTGTGATTCCACTATGGTTTATGTAATTATGTTTATAGCGGGTCTTGCCTTGGGAGCAATGATGGTTTGATGCCCACATTGTAAGAGTAATGTTGGTTAAATGTCCGCATTGTAACTCTCCATAGGGCCCATTAATAGGCCCATACTTGTTGTGTGTAGGCCGCCTAGGCCGATCTTTGTTGTGAGGATAGTTCATCACCTTATAACATGCTTAGTACTCATGCCATAACATCATATACATGCTTGATATGAGTAGTGACTGATCATAACATATGTCATTGGGTAGATTATTTATGGGACTCACTAATAAGAGTTACCCACATGAGCGCGTGGTACGCGCAAGATTGTTGCATGACTGACAGTGTGACTCATGCCTCTCACAAATCTTCGACATGATCATTGTACCCCCTAGCGACATCAGGGTCATGGCCTCCACAGGTACATCGTGGATGGCCATATCGTGTGACGCCCCGGTCACTGCTTCAATGTGGGTGGGCGTGATGTGAGCGGGGCTTGAGGGCCTAGGCGAGCTACTGTTGCAGTTGACTATAGCGTAACTTGTCTCACATCGAAAGAGTTGTCTGAAGTTGTGGTGGTTATTTGTGGAGTTGTCACCCTATACTGTATGAGGCCTTTTGGGGGAAACTCCGAGAACAAAACTGTGCGGGCTGTGCCCAGAGCGGACAATATCATACAGTGTGGGTGAGGGCTATTACAAATGGTATCAGAGCCGAGGATGACTCTGCCCTCGGTGGAGGATAATGTGACGCCCCGGTCACTCCTTCAATGTGGGCGGGCGTGATATGGGCAGGGCCTGAGGGCCTGGGCGAGCTACCGTTGCAGTTGACTGTAGCGTAACTTGTCCCACATCGGAAGAGTTGTCTGAAGTTGTGGTGGTTATATGTGGAGTTGTCACCCTATACTGTATGAGGCCTTTTAGGGAAAACTCCGAGAACAAAACCGTGCGGGCTGTGCCCAGAGCGGACAATATCATACAGTGTGGGTGTGGGCTGTTACATATCAGATACCGAAAATACTTGGTTCTAGTACCGTGGGTACTTAGGATGTCCTTGGGTGAAAGTCCCAGAACATTTTTGGTACCAAGAGATGCTCCAACATTTAGACCCAGTGCATACACGAGTGCAAGAGTGCTGAATACCAGTATGTCGTGTCTCTCACTATGTCGTGGTCAATTGGAAGGGGTGTGACCTTATCCGCCCGAGTGAGGGGGTTGTCAGCTAGGTTGAGTTTGACCAGCTCGTAAATGAGTCCACTATCGATGAGCCAGGTAGGTATTGGCAGACTACTGGTCAGGCAGATAGTGTGGTCTCTTCCAGTTGCTGGGCTATGCGGCTAGGAAGAAGACAGTCAGTGTGAAGTGTATTAGACCTCGGTGATACCAAAGAGAGAACTATACTGATATGTGTACTTGATGAGGACTGGATGCTTACTTTGCATCTCACATATGACGCTTGGCTACATAGGCCTCGCAGCGCATGGCCTTGGTATGGCCGATAGCATTCATGCCTTGCATCGCATAGCCTTGGTACAACTGATATTATTCATGGACTTACCGCATAGTTCCGCATTACTCTGATATTGTATACTTGGCACTCGCCTTGCACATACACTAACACCTTCCTCTAAGCTTTTGTAAGCTTATGCAAGATCGTTGCGTGCAGGTGAGGTTGGTTCGCAGCAGCGCTGAGGCAGGAGCGCGCATCAGATCATTTCGGAGCTTTTTGATTACCTTGTATTTCCCTTTCCGCATTGTACTTAAAGTTTTTGATATAGTGAATATGTGGTGATATTGTTTTATGACTTAGTTATACTTGTGGTTTTGCTCCATTACAAAAAAAATATATACTGAAAATCTTCCTTGTAGGATCCCAGGGTCAGAATCTGGCATATGAGTGCCGAGAGCCAAGAATGGGGCACTACGGAGGCTATCGGCACCGGATTCAGCGATCAGGAATTTTGTGAGCCCGTTTTTAGAGTTTTGAGCGTGACAAAGGTCCAATTGCTGGGCATTGATGGTTGGACATCCACATTATGACCTTCCCTTAGGATGATTCTCGAGGTCGACTATCGAGGCTGATTTCGTTTGTCGAGGCCGATTCCGATTACCGAGGCCGATTCTGATTATCGAGGTCCACCTCGATTGTTGAGGGTGATTCCAACTGTCGAGGTCGACCCCAATTATTGAGACTGATTCCGATTGTCGAGGCCGATTCCGATTATCGAGGCCTATTCTGATTGTCGAGGCCGATTCCTATTGTCGAGGCCGACCCCGATTGTTGAGGCCGATTCTGATTGTCGAGGCAGACCCCGATTATTGAGGCCGATTCCGATTGTTGAGGCCGATTCCGATTGTCGATGTCGACCCCGATTATTGAGACCGATTCCTATTGTTGAGGCCGATTCCGATTGTTGAGGCTGACTTCGATTTCGAGGCCGATTATCGAGGCCCATTGTGATGTATATGCAACAATGTAATGTATGATGTATTCGAGGCCAATGTAATGTATGTGAGGCCTATGTGATGAGGCTCATTATGGTGCATTTGAGGGCCAGGCGATGGAATCCGTTGTGTTGTATATTAAGCCTATGTGAGAGGCCCATCATGATGTATATTAAGCTCTTGAGTGAGGCCTATATTAGGCCCTTATGTGAGGCCATGGGTCCACTATATGTTAGGCTCTATGCGGACCATTCCTTGGGGGCAATGTTGGTTAAATGTCCACATCGTTGAGGCCGATTGTCGATGCCGGTTATTGATACCGATTATGAGTATATGACACATAGCATCATGATACATGCCCATTCGCATCATCTGCATGTTTGTTATGAAATGTGGTTGACCATTGCATATGTCATTGGGCAGGTTGTTATGAGACTCCCTGATAAGTGGAAATTGTCTCACATGAGCGCACAGTATGTGCAGGATTGATGCATGACTAGATTGTATGACTCATGCATCTGGCATTGTGTGTTGTGATTATTGTACGCCCTAACGACATTAGGGTCATAGCCTTCACAGGCATATCGTGGATGGCCAGATGGGACATCGAAAATATGTTATTAGCATCGGCCTGCCATAAATGGCCCAGGGTGAAAATCCCTAAACCCTCTTGGTACAAGAAGATGCCCCAACGTCGAGACCAAGTAGATATATATGAGCGTATGAGGGCCGTATGCCAGTAGGCCACGTCTCCCATTGTGTCGTGGTCGGTTGGAAGGGGGTGTGGCCTTACCCGCATGAGGGAGTAAGCATACCTAGGCTGAGTTTGACTAGCTCATGAATGGGTCTGCTATCGACGTGTTGGGTAGATATTGGCCGACTACTGGCTAAGAGGATAGTGAGGTCTTTTCCACTTACCCAGTTGTGCACTTGATGAGACGACAAGCTGGTGTAGAGTGTACTAGACCTTGGTGATGATCCCAGAGATGAACAGTACTGATGTGTGGACTTATTGGGCAGGAGTTGCATACTCATTCATTCATTCATTCACTATCCACTCGGGCTAGTGGTGCGCAAATATTTATTGCGTGTGCCTTCGCAATGGCCAGGATTTCGATTAGGGCGTGCAACAAACCTGAGATCAGGAGTTTACCACATTGAGTCTGACTATCCAAATTTAGGTATGGGACTAGTTTGGATAGAAGTCCCTTGTGTTGGCCCCCATAGCCTGCGATACTACGTACTATCATCCTGACTGTATGTAAAGCCCATGAGTGAGGCCTAATGCGATGTATATAAAGCCCTTGTGTAAGGCCCAAGGTGATGTATATGAGGCCCATTGTGATGTGTGATTCCACCAGGATGTATATAATGATGTTTATGATTCCCATCCATGTTCCTAGCTGATATTAAATGGGCCATGCCTTGGGACCAATGATGGTTTAATGTCCACATTGTAAGAACAATGATGGTTAAATGTCCACATTGTAACTCTCCCTAGGGCCTGTTGTTAGGCCCATCCTTATCTCCCCTTAATGGGCTAACCCAAACCGTTGGGCTCCCATTGATGATTATATTACCCATCTTTCCCTTGATTAGGCTATCCCAATCCGTTGGACCCTCATTTGATAATGATGCTTTCCACCATACCCTGTAGGACCACCCAAGCCTTGGAGCCCATCTTTTGTTCGTACAGAGCCTTCCATGGGGAATGTGGCTCACATAGATGCATGTGTTTGTCCAAGCTTAGTGACCCAAACTCGAAGCCCACTTAGATGATGAGCAGAACCATTTGTAGGGTTATGTAGCCCTAGAGATGCGGATCCTACCATGGGCCACCTTACATTCTTATCAAGCCCTCATAGGAAAGCCCAGTTGTCATGATAAAGCAAGGAAGCCCACATGTTGTATAACCACTTGACTCACCCCATGAGAAATCTCTTATCCTTGTATCCAGTTACTAGGACCTCAGTGCATGTATATATCGTCACACCGTCCATTTACTTCTTTAGGACAAGTGTGAGGCCTATCCTTGATGCTAGTACACCATTACCTCTTGCCGTATATGGGAGAATATGAGGTACCAAATTTAGTATATCTTGTGTAAAGCCTATCTCGATGTATAGGCAAGATCCGTCGTCCTTCCAGTGGACCCCTATAACGCCCCGGATTTTTGCCAACCTGGGATTAGATGTCCTTAGGCAATGGGTCGATCCTAATACCTTACCAACTTGTCAAAACTCAATCCCACAGTGTAAAATCGCTCCTTAACCCATTTCCTTCGCAAATCCAACCCTTCACTACCTTGTGCTTTCAATTTTTCAAAGCACTTTAGCCCTAGACACTAACTTAAACTAGCTAAGTAGTAAAACTTGGATCACTTTATATACAAACTACAAAGGCCTAAGTACCATCTCGCATTTAAAATCTTACAAGACTAAATCCTTTAGAAATTAAGTGAGCTTTAGCTAGTGTTAAACTAGAGTGCCTGTGAAATTAGCACCAATCGCTTTAAATACGTTCTGCAAGACTCAAAACTTGCAGAATCATTGACGCTAGGTTACCCTAAAGTTTAGAACCAAACTCATTTCCCGTCTGCTCTCGAGAATGAAACGAAACTTCGTATTAGGTCTAGATCGCACATCGGGAGTCCGATTAACCCGAAGCTAAGGAACTAGGATCGCCTCGTTGGGCTTGACAATCATCTCAAAAATCAGGTCCATCCGATGTCCCACGGCCATTCGTTTCGATTCGGAGCGAGGGTGTGTGAAAAACACTATTCCCATCCAAAATAAATATCTGGAATAGTGATCTGGCATCATTCGTTGACGCGTCAGTATTAAGCAACCTGACCATCAGAATTAGACCAAATTACACCCTCGGATTAAGAAAAATTTCAGGAACATTTACATGTACTTGGAATTTCTGATCGTGGCCCACTGACCGTCGAACTGAAAGTGGTCCGCCACGTGCGATCTGGGAATCCGATCGAGTCGAGAACGTAATCCCACATAGATCCATAGGTGGTGAGCTTAAGTTTGACGTTTGGCTCAAGGAGGGCTACTAGAACCTCTCTTTTGAGCTGGAAAAGTGACAAATATCCTATATTAGCAGTAACCCTTGAACTTGAGTCTATTTTGGGAATGTTTTAGGCTATATAAGGGCCTTAGAGCACCCTCTCTCACAGCCATACGAATTTTGGAGAAAACCCTAGAGGGAGAGAGAGAAAAGAGAGAGAAAGTGAAGGAGATGTGGGAGGAATTCCCTGCTGCTGTTCCCTGCCGCTATTTGGCCTACACCGCCCTATTCTAGGCATTTTCCCGGCGTATTCCGTCTCATTTGAAGGTAAGAAACCCTAACCCTAGGTCTGATTTGAGGTGGGATCGATGTAGGATGTGTACCGACTAACCGATTCCGCTCTTTAAGCTAGAAATCGCCCGTAGACGGAAGTGCTACTACCCTTGCTGATTCGTTCCGTTTCCAAAGGCAAAGGTGAGGACTTTAAGTGTATAAGTTACGGTTTTCAACGCTTTCAATGTCAGATAATGGTAGATTCATGATCTGCTTGCAATTGCACATGTACAAAGTGCTTTCCGTTTCCTGTTTTGATTAACGGTGTGGAATATGGAATTTCACATATTCTAGGTATACGTAGAAATACCGTATACGTATTTTTTTTGGATAAATGCTTGACATGTTTATTTAATGTATAATTATATAATATATGAATAAAATACTAGTTTGGCGAAAGGAATCGCCAAAATACATGTTCACTTGTAAATGCGACGTATGTTGAAATTGTGTATGTTAGAAATACCGTATACGTATTTCTTTTGGAATAATGTTTGACATACTTATTTAATATATGATTATACAATATATGAATAAAATACTAGCTTGGCGAAAGGATTCGCCTAAATACATGTTTACTAACAAACACTATGTATGTAGAAATACGGTTGATTATAAATGGCACCGTATACATGTATATTTTAGCGATGTGTTTGTCATGATTAATTGTCGTATAAATATATTATGTGCGTATAAAATATTTACTTGGCGAAGGAATCGCAGTAATACATGTTTGCTTGTATACACTATGTATGTTGAAAATGCGTATTCTAGAAAATATCAGATATCGTATAAATTTTGGAGATGTATTTATCATGATTATTTGTTGTAGTAATATATTATACATGAATAAAATACTCACTTGGCTAAAGGATAGCCCTAATACATGTTTTGCTAACATACACCATGTATGTTGTAATGGTGTATTCTAAGTGTTGTGAAAATGACTGAATGAGTATAGAATTTCATTCGTGCTCGCCATGACTAATTGTCATGGATAATTGATTGTTGTATTGGCAATACCCCTTTTTACGAAAGGATTTGCCCTAAATCACGCCACGGCCAATACACACTATATATGCTAAAATGTGTGGCCCAAGTGTTTGTGGAAATGACTGAATGAATATGGAACTTGGTTTCCTGCTTGCCATGACTATCCGTCATGGGTGTATGCGTGTTATGATTGGGGTAACTCCCTAGTGAAAGGATTTGGCCCTATACCTCTGTGATCAACATATGTCATGTATGTTGATTCCTATATTTTAAAGTGTTTGTTGAAATGTCTGAATGAGTAGTAGTTAGTAAATTGTAATGTTTAAGGATGTTGAGATTGGATTCTCAACTACCCTAGCGACGTGTATGATTACCTCCATGAGGTTGATCACTTAAAACACTTACTTACAATACATGTGTTTGTATTCCTATTAATGTAGTGTTTTACAACATGCTTTATATCATGCTTTATAATATGCTTTTAACATGCCTACTAGCATGTTTGAATTACTTTATTTATCATGCTTGAATTACTTGTTTATCATGCTTTACTCCACATGCTATAGATGACAAGTGATTGTGCTTGGGGCTATGATTATAGTCCAGACAATCGGTACTAGAATTGAATTCGTGGCTGTGATTCATTTGCCACGTGAGATGTGTTCGACGAACTCGAGTCGTACTTCGGTTGGCGATAGTGGTTGGCCACGCGAAGTGCTTATGCACTTCATGTCGTTCAACTTGTTGTGCGCTCGGGCTAGCTGAGCTCGTCAGGCAACCCGATCTGTCTTTTGTATGTTCACCATGTTTGGTCACTAATGCTTGAACCTAGGGTACCAAACTTACCAGTGAAAACCCTTTTAACCATGGTACCTCGATCCGCTAAGACTCATGAGCCGGGCATGGTGGTATGGGACACCGTGGTCGAGTGTCGGCCTACTCGGCCGGGCTACGTGCCTCCCGTAGTGACCAAAGTGAGCAACTTAACTCGTGAGTAGATTATGGTGGTATGGGACACTATATTCGCGCCGTCGGCCTACATTGATAAGGTGATGGGGAGTGGTGCAACCTTTGTGCGTAATGTGACCACAGCGACCCTTTGTAGTGACCGCGAGCATATTCTCGAAGTCTGCGCGCGCTTAGGGTTCGCCGCGATATATAGAGTATGAACTAGGCCTGTTTACGTATATAGTCAGTATAGTGATGAATCGTTTAAGGGGTGATGGGGAGTGGTGCAACCTTTGTGCGTAATGACCACTGGCAAATGCCTTTGCGTGACCTAAAAACACACCATCGTCTCGATATTAACTAGGATTGACGACCCTAGATTGGATCATGTTTGGGAATGATACAAGGGAGGTACCTTAGTTTCCCAATCCTGCTGTTTGAAACGAACTAATTAAAAACTCGGTAATCATACTCATCATGCATCGCATGTGCCTGGAAGATGTGGAGCACTGTGGGATGTAAGCATGCGCGAACGTGAGATGGTGTCGCTTGAGGGAGTATGTCGGAGAGGGCATCCATCATACCTGCATTCATACTTACATTAATCAGAGTAACTAGGAGTGTTTGATTTACTGCTTTATCATTACTGCTTGACTGTATTGATAACATGATAACTTATGCCTTATTGTTCCACTGAGTTAGCTACTCACTCCCACGTTACGGGACGGTGTTGTACACACCAAACAGATTTGTTGAATTTCAGATGATGGCGATGCTTGTGAAGCAGAGCCGGACTACTTCTATGGTGATGAGGAGGAGTTCTCCTATCATGTAACCCTCTGACGGGTCTCTGAAGACCTAGTACTGTATTGTCGGGGCTGTGGTACTGGGGATAGAAGACATTAAACTTACACATTTGGTATATTTTAGAACTGTACTTGTATTTATTTAACCTGGTAATGTTATCACACTCTGGAGACTCATCATAGTTTATATATTTTATCTATCTATCATAGTCTTCCGCTTGCAAAATTAACTGTCTCTGGAGTATGATATGCTGTTTTGGCTTAATCTCACTCATGTTCAATGCACGAATACAGTCAACATTCAATTATCATTCATTTTGTTGTATAAGTGATGTTCTGGAACTCGGGAGTTGAGTTTATGCTCGACCCCCGATTTTCAGGGCGTTACAACCCCGTCTTGGAATATATGATATATCAGTACCTTAGAAGGCTAACGTGGGATATGTTGCGTAGACTCATATAGTTATAGAAGAAGCATGTCGTTTAGTTCATAATCTTGGTATGTGACATACCAGTGAAAGCTGATCGTGGTTTATTATTGTCTGCCTTATCTGATAATCATGCTAAGTGTACTTAGTCTAGTAGGACACACTGAGAACATGTATAGTATTATATCATAATACATGCCCATACGCATCATCTGCATACTTGTTATGAGGAGTTATTGAGCATCGCATGTGCCATTAGGCTGATTATTTATGGGACTCCCTGAGACACGGAGTTGCCCCACATGAGCGCGTGGTACACGCAGGTTAGATGCATGACTGAATGGTATGACTCATGCATCTCTCATTTTGTGATATGACCACCGTACGCCCTAGAGACATCAGGGTCGTAGCCTTCACAGGTATATCGTATGTGGCCAGATGGGACACCGGAAATCTTTTTCTACATGGGGTGTCATAGATGTCTCTGGGTGGAAGTCCCTAAACCCTCTTGGTACCAGAGGATGCTCCAACGTCTAGACTGAGTGGAAATACATGAGTGTATGAGGGTCGTTTATTAGTAGGTCGTGTCTTCCACTGTGTCGTAGTTGGTTGGAAGGGGGTGTGGCCTTACCCACCCGAGGGAGTAGGCAATGTTAGGCTGAGTCTGACCAGCTCACAAATGAGTCCGCTATCGACGAGCCGAGCCGATATTAGTAGGTAGCTAGTGAGGTCTCTTCCACTTACCTAGTTATGCGCCTGATGGGGTAGCAAGTGACGTAAAGTGTACTAGACCCCAGTGATGATCCCAGAGATGTACAGTACTGATATGTGGACTATTGAGCAGGAGTTCCATACTCAGCATTTTACTCATTCATTCATTCATTCACTATCCACTCGAGAAGGTGGTGCGTAACTAATTTGATATGTGTACCTTCACAATGGCCAGGATTTCGATTGGGTGTGTGACTAACCTAAGATCAGGAGTTTACCACATTGAGTCTAGCAATCCAAATTTAGGTATGGGACTGGTTTGGATAGAAGTCCCTTGTGATAGACCCCACAGCTTGCGATACTACGTACTATCATCCCAACTTCACACTCCAGTTTGGTCATTTCTTTCGCACCGCATATTGTATTGCATCCTCAGCACATAGTATTTGATTTACTATGTTTTTATATTGCATAGCCTGAATAAGGCTGATGGTATTCATGGCTCTTCAGAATTGCATATTGTATTATATCCTCGATATCTGATATTTGGCTCATTAAGACTCCGCATTGCATAGTTGATCTGTATTACATACTCTAATATTGAATGACTTATAGCCTTACCAGTATTCTACTTGCGCTGATATTTGTGTGCTTGGCACTTATCTTAGGCACAGATGTGCACCACCCTCTAAGCTTTATATAAGCTTATGCACAATAGATGCGTGCAGGTGACGATAGGACGCAATCAAGCTAAGGCAGGAGCGTGCGACAGAGCTTCTGGAGCTTTTAACATTTACCTTATATTTCCCTTTCAACATTGTACTCGAATGTTTATATTAGTGGATATGTGGTGTTGATGTTCTCATTTATGACTTGGTTATGCTTGTGGGTATGCTCTATTATATAAAAAAAATCACACTAAAAATCCTCCTTGTAGGATCCCAGGATCGGAATCTAGCATATGGGCCTAGAATCCAAGAATGGGGTACTAAGGAGGCTGTTGGCACTGAATTCGATGATTGAAAATTCTGTGAGAACAGTTTCTGAGTTTGAAGAGTGACAGAAGTTGGTATCAAAGCATAACTTGGGAATACCTGAGGATAACATCACATATCTGCTAATAACTACCCTTCACTATATGATTGTTGAGAACTTTGAATGATTAGATCCCTGAGTTTGAATAACTTAGGAATTTTCTGATATAGCTCCCCATCATGTGTATATTCGAGAGTGTTCAAGGATAATAGGCACTTGTTCCATACTATAGGACATGACATCTGAGAGAGCAAGCCAAGCGGCTCCCCTGTCCGAGTCTAGCGCAACAATAACCTTGTCCGTGAGTGCGAACCAGTTGCAGCAGATGTTACAAGAGATAATTGCCATTCTTCAGATAGGAGACAAGAAGAGGAAGGCCCGCTCCGGTAGCTCTTGGCAGCAGCAGCGTCGACAGCAGCAGAGGCGAGCAACCCGCCAAGCTCTAGTGGCACCGTCAGCCCACCTCGGAGGTAGCTCCCCGGTGTCTATTATGGATGCAGTGGGATAAGACACCATAGGTGGGAGTGCCCCCACCCTTAGTAGCCCCTGCCACCAAGACCGTTCTCAGGTGCTTGCTTTAGATGCGGTGGGATAGGGCATCGTAGGAGCGAGTGTCCCCGTCCTCAACAGCAGCCTTCACAGCAGCAGCAACAGCGATAGCAGTATCTGCTACCGAGGCCCCAATAGCAACAATAGCAGCCACATCAGCCACCGAGGCATCCGCAGTAGCATAAGCCGCCACAGCAGCAACAACAACCACAAAGCGGATATACACCTCCCCAGCAGGACCCTTAGCCGCCAGGAGGAGTCGACGACGATTTGTACGACCAGGCCTTAGGACTGTCTTGATAGATTATTCATGGAGGAGACGTCTTAGAAGCAAGAAGTTGAGATTCGCGAGTGTTATCCCCGTCTCCTTGTTGTTTTACTACACTCGTATGTTGTGTTTCTGATTTTACATAATGAAATGATTCCCCTCGTTTATGAGTTATAATTAGTTGCGATGATAGTGTATATTTCGATGACATAATTTATATAAGGAGGGGAGAGCTGTAAGGCCCGTATCCTAGTCCGTACTGTTCCTTAAACTTCTACGATTCTCTCCGTCAAATTCAGGCAACCCATGACCTATAGTTAGCGTTTGTGCTCTACCCTAAGTCCAATTTAATAGATCTATCTCGACTAGACTCGAAACTTGTACCCTAGCGACCGCATCGTCACCGCGTCTCACACGCCAATGCGATACCCAGGCCAGGAATTATGGGCCCGCGTATATTCCGAAGAAACATCGCACGTTGCGAATTCTGAGAGAATCTCTACCATCCATCACATCAATCAATCAAGTACACATCCCATCACAAGTCAAGTACCAACCCATACCCTACCCATCTCTCTCCCATTCCCAAAGTCAACTCTCTCTCTCTCCACCCATCTCTTTCTTACATCACCATTCCTTCCTTACACCCATCCCATCCCTTTTCATCCCATCACCACTCCTCCCTTTCTCATTTCTCACTCCATTCCAAACAAATCTTAAGAGAAAGGACCATCCAAGCTCTAAGGAGAGCAAGGAGAAGCTAGGTGTGGCCCACTCCCTACCACCCAATCTCTCATCCTAGCCATCCAACCTTCATCAACTTCCATCAAAGAGAGAGATTAGGAGCTTAGCATTCCAAGGAGCCAAGAAGGAGCGAAATCAATGGGTGTTTATGGCGCTAGATCTTGGTTGTGATTTAGGGTCCACATAATTTTTTGCGGCCCATCTTAAAGTATGCATGTCCATGGAGGAGCTCATAGTGGCGGAGCTCCTCCCATCTCCGCCGTTTCTTCCTCTCTCTCTCTCTCTCTCTCTCTCTCTCTCTCTCTCTCTCTCTCTCTCTCTCTCTCTCTCTCTCTCTCTCTCTCTCTCTCTCTCTCTCTCTCCTCTCTCTCTCTCTCCCTTGTATGATGGCCCACCTATGATGTATGATTTTTACCCATGTCATCCACCACGTGAGATGCACCGCTGTCCAAGCGAGGCCCACCTCGCTACCATGTCCGTGCCGGCACTTCCCGGACCAAAAGGAAAATCACAAATATTAGTTTGATCCAATCTCCGATGGGCCACCACCTGGACCCACCTTGATGTGTGTGTGTGTGCTGGACGCACCATGATGTGTGTCCCACATCCACCACGTCCGTCCATTTTGGATAGATCACGGGCCCACCTTGATGATGGTCATCCATACCGTCTAGCCTTAGGAGGTCCAACAATAACTGTTGCTGGACTGTATGAAGTGGAAAACAAATATCAACTCCTTTCCAAAAGCTGGTGGGTCCCACACGTGTGGACCCACCTTTAATATATGTGTTTCATCCCTGCCGTCCACGTGGGACGGTGGGTTGGACATACCCTGATGTATTTGTTTCAATCCACACCGTCCAATCCCTAGATGGTGGGACACCCCCCCCCCCCCCGATAGCATGTGTTAAATCTAAACCGTCCATCCCTGGATGGGGTTTAGGTGGCCACCTTGAAGATGTGTTGTATGTCCACCGTCCACATGTGGGACGTGTGGAGCCCACCATGACGTACTGTCTTATCTGCACCGTCCATCCAACTCCCAAGCCATGGTTCTCAGAATGAAGCAGATTCAAATCTTTGGTGGGCCACGCACGTGGACCCACCCATGATGTATACATTGTATCCTCACCATCCAGTACTCCGGACAGTGGGACCACCAGCCACGTGTGTGGGGGACCACCATGATATGTGTTATATCCTAACCATCTATCTGCTGGACCACCAGCTATATATCTGTTGTATTGACGTCAGCAAATTCTGAGGGCCTGATCGTGAGTTATGTGTTAGATCCAAACCGTCCATCTATTGGACGAGCTCGTCTTAAGGCTTGAGACTAAAGATAAGACAATCTATCTATCAGATGGACCACACTGCAAAAACCAGTGGAGGGTTGAACGCCTACCATTGAAACCCGTTTGGTGTTCCAGAAGTTCTGGATCAATATGGAATTTGTTTTCCTCTTAATTCAAACCTTTGTGACCTTATAAACAGATTAGATGGAAAATAAACGTTATGGTGGGACCTATGAACTATTTAACAATAAAAATAGATGAATGATGCAAATAATCCAATTAGGACGGTGGGTCCCACTTGATGCATATGCGGCCATGTTTGAGGCCCAATGTGATGCATTTGAGGCCCATATATGAGGCCTAATGGGATGTATTTGAGGCCCATGGATGTGGCCCATTGTGACTTATTCGCGGCCCGTGTATGAGACCCATTGTGATGTTTATAAGGCCCATGTGTGAGGCCCATTATAATATTGAACATGTGGCCCATCTTTAAGACCCATTGTGATGTACATGAGGCCCATGGGATGTGGCCCACTATGATGTATATGTGGCCCATGCGATATGGCCCATTGTGATGTGTATTAGGCACATGTGATGCAGCCCATTATAATGTATTTGAGGCCCAAGTATAAGGCCCAACGTGATCTATATGAGGCCCATGAGTGAGGCCCAATGCAATGTATATAAAGCCCTTGTGTGAGGCCCAAGATGATGTATCTGAGGCCCATTGTGATGTGTGATTCCTCAAGGATGTATATAATGATGTTTATGATGCCCATCCATGTTCCTAGCTGATATTAAATGGGTCATGCCTTGGGACCAATGATGGTTTAATGTCCATATTGTGAGAACAATGATGGTTAAATGTCCACATTGTAACTCTCCCTAGGGCCCGTTGTTAGGCCCATCCTCGTCTCCCCTTAATGGGCTAACCTAAACCGTTGGGCCCCCATTAATGATTATATTACCCATCTTTCCCTTGATTAGGCTATCCCAATCTGTTGGACCCTTATTTGATAATGATGCTTTCCACCATACCCTGTAGGACCACCCAAGCCTTGGAGCCCATCTTGTATTCATACTAAGCCTTCCATGGGGAATGTGACTCACATAGATGCATGTGCTTGTCCAAGCTTAGTGACACAAACCCGAGGCCCACTTAGATGATGAGCAGGACCATTTGTAGGGTTATGCAGCCCTGGATGTGTGGATCCTACCAACGGCCACCTTTCATTCGTATCAAGCCCTCATAGAAAAGCCCAGTTATCATGATAAAGGAAGTGAGGAAGCCCACTTGTTGTATACTCACTTGACTCACCCCATGAGACATATCTTATCCTTGTATCCAGTTACTAGGACCTCAGTGTCACGTATATATCGTCACACCTTCCATTTACTTTTTTAAAACAAGTGTTAAGCCTATCCTTGATGCTAGTACACCATTACCTCTTGCCGTATATGGGAGAATATGTGGTACTAAATTTAGTATATCCTCTGTGTAGAGCCTATCTCGATGTATGGACAAGATCCGACGTCCTTCTAGTGGACCCTGTCTTAGAACATATGATATATCAGTACCTTAGAAGGCTAACGTGGGATATGTAGCATGGACTCCTATAGTTATAGAAGAAGCATGTCATTTAGTTCATAATCTTGGTATGTGACATACCGGTGAAAGCCGATCATGGTTTATTATTGTCTACTTATCTAATAATTATGCTAAGTGTACTTAGTCTAGTAGGACATACTGAGAACATGTATAGTATGATATCATGATACATGCCCATACGCATCATCCGCATACTTGTTATGAGGAGTGATCGAGCATAGCATGTGTCATTGGGCTGATTGTTTATGGGACACCCTGAAAGACGAAGTTGTCCCATGTGAGTGCGCAGTATGCACGGGTTTAATGCATGACTGGATGGTATGACTCATGTATCTTGCATTTTGTGATATGACCACCGTATGCCCTAGTGATATCAGGGTCGTAGCCTCCACAGGCATATCGTAGGTGGCCAGATGGGACACCAAAAATTGTTTTCTACATGGGGTGTCATAGATGTCCCTGGGTGAAAGTCCTTAAACCCTCTTAGTACCAGAGGACGCTCCAATGTCTAGACTAAGTGAAAATACATGAGCGCATGAGGGCCGTATACTAGTAGGCCGCGTCTCTCATTATGTCGTGGTTGGTTGGAAGGGGGTGTAGTCTTACCCACCCGAGGGAGTAGGCAATGTTAGGCTGAGTCTGAGCAGCTCATAAACGGGTCTGCTATCGATGAGTCTGGCCGATATTAGTAGGCAAATAGTGATGTCTCTTTCACTTACCTGTTGTGCGCTTGATGGGGCGGCAGGTGACGTAGAGTGTACTAGACCCCAGTGATAATCCCAGAAATGTACAGTACTGATATATGGACTTATTGAGCAGGAGTTGCATATTCAGCATTTTACTCATTCATTCATTCATTCACTATCAACTCGGGCTGGTGGTGTGCAACTAATTTGATATGTGTACCTTCATAATGGCTAGAATTTCGGTTGGGCGTGCGATTAACCTGAGATTAGGAGGTTACCACATTGAGTCTAGCTATCCAAATTTAGGTATGGGACTGGTTTGGATAAAAATTCCTTGTGATGGACCCCCACAGCTTGCGATACTATGTACTATTGTCCCGAGTTCACACTCTAGTTTGGTCATTTCTTTCGCACCGCATATTGCATTGCATCCTTAGCACATAGCATTTGGTTTACTATGCTTTGTATTGCATAGCCTAAATAAGGCTAATGGTATTCGTGGCTCTTCGAAATTGCATATTGTATTATATCCTCAATATCTGATATTTGGCTCATTATGACTCTACATTGCATAGCCGATCTGTATTGCATACTCTGATATTTAATGACTTACAGCCTTGCCAATATTCTGTGGATGCTTATATTTGTGTGCCTGACACTTATCTTGTGTACACACGTACACCTCCCTCTAAGCTTTCTATAAGTTTATACACGATACATGTGTGCAGGTGACGATAGGATGCGAACGAGCTGATGCAGGAGCGTGCGGGAGAGCTTCTGGAGCTTTTGACATTTACCTTATATTTCCCTTTCACCATTGTACTTGAATGTTTATATTAGTAGATATGTGGTGTTGATGTTGTCATTTATGATTTGGTTATGCTCCATTACAAAAAAAAAAAAAAAAAAATCGCACTAAAAATCCTCCTTATAGGATCTTAGGATCGAAATCTGGCGTATGGGCACTAGAAGCCGAGAATGGATACTACAGAGGCTGTCGGCGCCGAATTCGGCGATCGGAAATTCTATGAACCCGGTTTCCGAGTTTGGGGTGTGACATAGAATATGTCAACAATTCCAGAACAATACAAGATACAAATATATAAGATAAAGTAAATAAAATTCAACGATGGAAATCAGAATTCAAGCAAGATGACAATAGGCCTATTATCAACAATATAAAATTAAGAATATACATCAACACTCAAGAAATTTAAAGGATACAAAGTCAAGAGAAAATCTTTTGAGTCAATGGGGGAAAAAGGGTTATTCCCAATCAAATAGGCATATATTTAAAGCGACAAAGGCAAACTCAATACAAGAAGGCTAAGCCAGAGGGAAAATGACTAGAATAAAGACAAAATGGCTATTACAAATACATATGATTGCAAAATTTAAGAGTGGGAAATATCCCAAACCAAGGATCGTGAAAGGCACAATAAGGAAAGAGAATTCAACAGGAAGGGAAGTTATATGTAAAAAACTGAAATTAAAAGGAGGAAATTAAACAAGTAGAGGATCACTCACCTATTCTATATTGTTGAGCTAGCCTAGTATCCATGAAACTTAACTAGACTTGGCGCGACTCAATGTATCTCAATGTGACTTGGTTCTAACTCAAGACAACACTGCATTGACTCAACACACGACTTCTTGTTCTAGATTTTTGACTTTCACTAGGGTTTTCAGCACTTCCTAGACCTAAGCTCAGCTCAAATCTACCCAAACTCAGTGAGTTGACTCATTAAGTCGACTCGAGTCACTTTTTCTCTCTTGTTTTTTTGTTCGATTTTGTTGTTAATCCTCTCAAGAGAAAGCCCTCTTAATAACCTCACAGACCACCCTAAAGTTTTTCTAATATTCGAATTGTAGTAGGACTTGATGTGCTGGACACATTGACCGTTTCTTGCATCTAATCAACATGCTTTCGACGTTATTTGCATTTGATGCAACACAGTTGTTGTCATATTCTGATCTTGGCTAAGATCTGATGAAGATACCCTAATCGCATGGCCCATTCAGAGAAAGATTTGGTTCTTGTCACGATGTCTTCTCAAGAACTAGAAGTTGTCGGTTTAACGGAGAAGATGGATCGAGCTTCAATGGTAGATTCCTCGTGGTTGGATATTTCTCTGTGTCGTTTCTTCTAGACGATCCGGATTGGTCCATATGAGCTTATAAAAGCATTATTTTGAAGGTTTGGGACCAAAATCCTAGTGGGTTCACAAGAAGACAAGTTCGGGCAGTTGTCGCTTGTAACCAAGATTTCCAACATGATAATGCGTCTCTCGACAATGACTATGGCTAGGAGTTGCAGTCTTCGAACGTAACGCAAAAGCTTGCGAAGCTTAGAATTTTGGTTAACTCGTAAACGGGGTGAATAGGACCACTTAAAATGTTTGTCAATTTAAAACAATTAAGTTATGTGGGTCGAAGAGCATCGACTACAATAGATATAATTATATGTGCAACTAGTCTATGAGATAAGATATGAAATATCAATTGTGTATGCTACAAATAACATGCCTAGCATACACTCTAATCATGCATCCTTATGAATTAAATAAATTCAATCACAAGCAAGAATAAACATGCATCCATCCATATAAATAATAACAAAGGTACTCGACTCTTAATGAACGCACTCAAACTCGAGTGTACCAGATTTCACTGTCTCAATTGATTTTTTATAAGTTCACCAAAAACCTTTACAATGGTTTTCAATAGGTTCACCACAAACCTACATGTACGCACCCATGTCAATGGACCACGTACACACCCGTGTTGGTGACGGTCCTACATAAAGACCTACACGTACTCACCCATGTTGGTGGAATACGTATCCACCCGTGTCGGTGGATCCCTCAAAGACTTAAAGGATTTTCTATGGGCTAACCAATAACATCTATGGTCCTAATTCAAGGACATACATACACTCCCATCAGAGGCTCCCACAGAGACTAACACAAACAGACCTGTGTCCGATGAATTCAAGTTTGGGTTACAATCTCTATACTTTGTAGCTCACATAGGAAAATAGTATACAATGGACTCTAAACAATAACCCTTATTTATTTGGATGATCCCCTTTGTAAGACCTCTAAGATGCTGCTTCAATCTTGAATCTACTTCTCTTGTGCTCCCTCGATCTTTGAAGTCGAACTTCTTTCGCTTTCTTGAATTGGCTACTGGTAATGATCTTCCTATTGAGATGCCAAGGTAATGAGAGTTTGGTTGAACCTCCTACAACTAAAAGTGTTAGTTGGTTCCAAGAGGAGATTCACCTAAATGGGTATTCTAAAGGATATAAGGATTTACCTATAGGTTTAATGTCTAATCTCTAGAAGAATGAAGAGTTTAAGAAGACCTTCATAATGGAGCCTAGAATGCTCATTAGAGTAATTAATCACAATAAGGGGAACATGAATCTCTTTGGTTTGGAGTCTAGGAGAGTGATAAAGAGTGGGGAATCACCTAGGCTCTGATTCTAACAAAAACCCATCATTTACACAAATGTCCAAGTGTCAATTTTATAAAGAAAATTCTCCTATGGTCATATAATGTCTAGTATCAATCGAGCAAGCAATACTTCAATTGATTGAACTTAATTCAATTTTGGGGTAAAACATTATTAGACGTTTTTATGCACCTTCAATCGATCAAGCGAAGGGCCTTCGACTAATCGAGACCGATCAAAGGTCGCTTAATTGATTAAAAACCAATCGAACTTGTGCAATATAGATTTCTTTCATTTCAAGCACTTTGCATATAATCTAGCCAGCACTAACCTGATGACTAAAGGTTTTCCTATTTAAATCGAGTCATTTTAAGGTAAGTTGTTTTAGAACTAAAAGGGTCTAAGACTAGGATCACCAAGGCATCTTAATTTATCTGTTGTCTTCAAGCCTTGATGCTTCATTTCTTCGAGTCTTCATTCTTCTAATGTCTTCTAATGGGGGCTTAACTGACTCAAGACTCCCTAACGCATGTCATTGGCAAATCAATATACTGACAATTTCTTCGCATCGTTTCTTCTTAACGGTCTGGATTGGTCCACATGAGCTTGTGGAAGCATTATTTCGAAGGTTCGGGACCAAACTTCCGATGGGTTTAACTGGGATTTCCAGCGTGATAACATGTCTCTCGACAACAACTATAGATAGGAGTTGTAATCTTTGAACGTAATGGACGTTTGATGCAATGATGTTGGATTTTGAACAGTCTAGATTACATTACGATTGGTGATTTCTTATTGTTTTAAACGAAAATGGGCATCTGAAACTATTTTCTTTGGTTGGTTGCGATATTGGGATCTTAGTGGGTCCCATCGATTGTATGATTATTGTTATGGGAAGATCCGAGCCACTTGCAATTCTGAGGACCGACATCTCTTTGATCTGATCGAACTCACAAGAGTCAATCTGAGATGATATAATGCTGCTGAAGAAAAGCTTCATGGTGGCTCTCCCACTCCGAGGCTAATAATCGGCTCGGATTTATCTAAGACCAGGACGGGCGACGTAGCGTTTAGATCGAATACTCTAGACCGTTCATCTACTGCCCAAGCAGAAACGAATAACTAACCACTTGCATCAGTTGCAGGAGAAATTCAACTCGACAGGATAGATCCGCCGTCCGCCTCAGAACTGGATAGAAGACCTCTAGAGTGGTCAACAGATAAATAAGGCTAAGTTCACATCCCATCCAGAACAGAGCTTGAGCTCAGCTCAGACTCGTGAAGCAATCCGTGTTGAACAGGCCAACAGTGAAAGCCCGTGTGCACGCTGGTCAGGACCTCTTCAGCCAGATGTCCCGAGCCGAGAGTCCCGAGCCGAGGTCAAAGAGAAGCGTGGACGCTTCATGAGCTAAAACAAGAAACTGCCTTAAGCAAACATGACCGATTACCTCGCCCGCAGATACGCACGATATGCCACACGATCCCTGGATTGTGGACAATATCTCAACGATCCGAAAATCCTACTGATTGAGTAAATCGTATCGAGATTAATGGACCCAGTCCATCCGATGGTCAGGTATAAATACAACGAAGACCCCATTGCTACAGTTACGCAACATCTGACATTCTTCCTCGATTCTTCGACATAGACCCAGATTCCCTTGACCTGACTTAGGCATCGGAGGGTCCCCCGGCCTAGCCATGGTCTCCTTTTCTCACTGTTTGTGCAGGACCAGGTTCCTTGGAGGTTCATTATGCCGAGTGGGGGTGATCCAGATTTTGTCATCAACAATTGCGATTTGTTAGGTTTGTTATTTTGCAACTTCTTATCTTGATAGGTTATATCGACCATTGCACACAGCCGTGAGAATCCTGTTGAAAACATATTCTGCATATTGTTTCTGACTCCTTGCATGGAAAGACATGGGAATGAACGTTCAGGATTGATTTAGGTTCATGGTTTCGGGAGTCTTCAACACAATGTATCAAGAGAAGACAAGATCACGGGAAATAGCTTGTTAACCTTTGGTTAGACTCTAATTCAGATGGTTTTATAATGAATGCCTACGATTTATCTCTCGGACAGTTCAGATTAGTTTAAGGCGATCTCTTCTCGGGTCGTAAAAGAGACGATTTCCGAATAAGGCAAACAGAGGGAGCGATACACCGTTTTCACGCCGGAGACCAATGTGTTTCTGATTCTATCACTTGCATGCACATGCAAGTATTCGATTCTGATTTTCATGTGTGAATCACTCAGGGGTTTGGTTTGTAGGCTGATCAAGGTCTCGGTGTTCAGTGGCCCTCCAATCAGTCATTTTGGATCCTCGAAACTCAATTCCAATCGGTTAATCTTGCATGGTTAGCTACATGAAGTCGTACTTGAAATTTACGATTAGATCTTCCTTAGATCACAGATCAGGCATACCACAGGGTTCCTAAGGGTGTTTGGATGATGATGTTGGGTTTCTTCCAATTCGACGGTTAGATCAAGGTTTATAACGCGAGAGTGTACGATGTAAGTTGTATATGTGATTACCGAACTCCTTTTCAGTTGTAGAAACCGTAGGTTGTGTAGGATTCTTCTTGCATAATCTATGACTTTATAATTTGGTTTATGCATGTTCCGATGAGCGTGGTAAACCGGTAGACTTGTTGGAGATCATTTGTGGATCACGACGATGGTGGTTGTGTGATTTTTGGGCGAGTCTTCCAGCAGATACGATGCGAAATCCAATGGACGGTCGATCTCGTGAGTCAAGTCCTGAAGTTGATGATGTACGGCTCAGTTGGACTGTATAAGCAGTCTCAAATTTCATCGCGTTCGGATTCTTAGAAATTGACTTTCTAGATTCAGTGTCAGGTGATGACATGTACACTATAGAAAACTTATGATGATCGAAGGCACGTTTCTAACCATTAGATCTGAACTTTAACAATGTAAAACATTCCTAAGTATTTCAGGATTAAGATAACATGTTTAAAATAAAAAATAATTGAGCATTAATGGCTCAGATTGCTTCTGTCTATTTGGTGATAATGTAAGGGTCAGGATTGAAATCAAGCAGTTGGATGGTTATATCTGTCCACTGAGGGTATTCTCAACGTTCGGATTGATGTAAGATCAAGTGAATTCTGATTTTAAGCTCAGGATGTGTGGAAAGATATATAAGTCAATGTATACTCAAGCAGGGTTCTTAGAGTGACGAGCAAGATGAATGGATCATAATCTTGATTAGATGCGTGTATGGGGGATATGAATATCTAATAGTTGGTTTGGTATGATCAGGTGCTTCAAAAGAGAAGTGGACGGTCGAGTATCTTTATCTAGTGATAATTGGTTGTTTGGATGGTTGAATGACGAAGGGAAGGAAGTGTTGAGGTCGAGCACCGTCTTCCTCAGGGGGATAACTACTCTGAATCCACAAAGTTTCTTTGGACTCCTCACAAAGATACCTCGAATCCACGAGAAAAATAAGAAAATAGAAATAATTTTTAAAAAAAATTGATATATATATATATATATATATATATATATATATATATATATACACGAGTTTACAACCCTTTAAACAGTGACATGAACCCTAGGAAAAAGTTTCAGAATCAAACTACAACTAAAATTCCTAAAATCGTGACTTACTATTTATTGATGGTCATGATTTCTACTAAACTTCATGGTTTTCGGCCAAAAATAGTAAGTGTCCAATTTCGCCTAACCACGTTATTCCCCTAATTCTTCTAAGTCCTTTTCATGTTGGGCACGACTCTTAAAACTCAATGGATCAAAAGTTATGATCGAACTAAAACTTACTAAAAATAGTAAAAACGGAAATAAAATGGATTTTCAGCCCTTGATATGATGGAATCTCACAAATTTGGCTTCGGTAACTCAGCTTAGCGGGGTTGGTTAGCTAAAGTACCTTCTCTTATCCCAAAATCACATATGGCACGTCGAATAACTCATTCGAGTTTGCGAGATATGCCCATTTTAAGGTTTTGATGATCCGGATTACTTCCGCCTCCGACCGGCCCTTCTCTGGTCCATCTTGCGCATGAAATTGTCTACGACCCGCTCTACATCAGTCGCCTGCACTTCAAAAAAACTCGTCCTACTTTGGTTCATGACACTCAGTTAGGTCCGCGACATTGAAAGTACGCAAGATCTCCAAGTCATCTAGAAGATCAATAACGTAAGCATTGTCATTGATCCTTTGGAGGATCTGTACCAATCCAATATTCTTGTTTTTCAACTTGTTGTACGTCTCATTCGAAAATCTCTCCTTGCGTAGATTGACCATATCTTGGTCGCCCACATAGAACACCTTTTGTCGCCGATGCTTATCGGCTTGCTCCTTGTACTTGTCATTTGAGGCATGTAACTTGGCTTGCACCTCTGCATGAATGCCCATGATCCTATTAGCCATATGTTCTACTACAACGTTCATGCCTGGGAGCTTGGGAAAAGGGACCAAGTCAAGTGTGTGGTGAGGCACTCGACCATAAATAATCTGGAACGGGGGCTTCCCTGTCAAACGGTTCACCATGTTATTGAATGCATACTCTGCTTAAGACAAGGCCAATTCCCACTGCTTCAGTTTTTCACCTGAAATACATCGAAGGAGGTTCCCCAACGTGTGATTCACAACTTCAATTTTTCCATCGGTCTGTGGGTGGTAGGCACTGCTAAACTGAAGTCATGTACCAAACTGATTCCATAAAGTCTGCCAGAAGTGGCTAATGAACTTCATATCATGGTGAAAAGCAATAATCTTGGGAACCCCATGTAGCCGCATGACCTCTTTGAAGAATAAATTCACCACATGTGTCGCATCGAGGGTCTTCTTATATGGGATGAAGTGTGTCATCTTTGAGAAACAATCTACCACCACAAACATTGAATCCATGCAATGTTGTGTTCGTGGGAGACCGAGCACGAAGTCCATAAATAGGTCCTCCTAAGGGCCATTAGGTACAGGTAACAAGGTGTAGCGACCCATATTATAAGACAGCCCCTTGGAGACCTGGAAAACATGACAGCGTTGTACCATTCTACCCACGTTATATACTAACTGCAGCCAGTAGTACAGTTCTTCAATAAGAGCTTGCATCTTGTCCCGCCCAAGGTGTCCACTAAGGTCACTTCTAAGTATTATATTGTATAAAGCACACCTTTGTTTGTCAAATTTCATTTAGACAGAACAGTTTATGAAGTGGCTCGTTTAATGTGGATCAAGATGGAAAGTTCAAGACACTACGATGGAAAGTTCAAGACTTTACTTCAAGTCAAGTAATGGACCAAGATGGAAAGTTCAAGACACTATGATAGAAAGTTCAAGACTTTACTTCAAGTCAAGTAAAGGATCAAGATGGAGAGTTCAAGTTCTACTAAAGTTCTAGTAGAAGATGAAGCTCCATCTTCAACTACAAGCTCTTTTGAAGAATCAAGTATAAGAACAAGTTCTATGAAGTTCAAGCATCACATATACTTCAAACTTCAGTCTTTTTAGGTATAACAAACCCTAGAAAGACCTTAGGCTTAAGTACTTTCAAAGCATACTTAAATGGGTTTTTATACTGACGTTAGGCTAAGGTTCGACTAGTCTAAGCTTAAGTTTGACTAGTCTAAGCTATGGCTCGACTAGTCTAAGGAATCTTTGACCAGTTCGAGTTTAAATTGCAGAAAAATGGATTTTTCCCTTACTTCTTCGATTAGTCGAGCATACTGCTCGACTAGTCGAAGAGGGGCCTTCGACCAGTCGAGGGTTGCTCGACTCAAAGTTTAACGACTGAATCAGTTCGGATTTTGGCACTCTCGACTAGTCGAAGACCAAGCTCGATCAATTGAACAGGGCCCTCGACCAGTCAAGTAGGGCCTTCGACCAGTCGAAGATCTGTTTAATCTTATCGTGCTCAAATTTGAAAATTTGTTGGAACGGAATCCGGTTCTTAGGCCAGTCAAAGAATGTCTTAGACGAGTCGAAGCAACAACTTTTCTGCTTATAAATAGAGGTTTTCTCTCAATCCAAAAATACAATTTAAGTATATCAAATCCATCATTAAGAGAGATAGAAGCCCCTATTATACTCAAGCTATTGCACGGTATTTATAAATTTTTAATAGCTTATTTGTTTTAATTCTTTGATCTCTTATTCTTTAAATTTTATTCTATAAAGAGAGTAAGTACTCTTCTTTAAGATCTTAAGGAATTAAAACAAGTAGCCTTTGGTTTGAATCTATTTAAAATCAATCTAGAAACTTGAACCCTTGTTTATGTGACTGAACATTGAAAAATCTACGACAAGAGAAGCGGTTCTACGGCTACATCGACTGATACATCTTCAAAGGAGAAGATAAGTATATTTTGTTTTTATATTTTGGTTTCATTGAAATAGCCAGAAAATATCATTTGTTAGTTTTTCTGAGATAGCCAGAAAATTCTCAGAGAGGGGTTTTTTTGTTTGTGATAGCCCTTTAAAATCACAACTATATTAGGTTTTAAGGTGACCCTAAGAAAACCTTATTTATAGTGAAAGCCAATATCACGTGGATAGTGATTATTGAGAGTGGTGTAGGTGTGGCTTTTTTAGAACAGTTGTTGTACATGACAAACCACTATAACTCTTGGTGTTGTGGCGGATATTTATTTTTTGCATTTGTGGAGAATATTTGTAATTTCATTTATGCAAAAGTGGTGAATGTTTGTAATAGATAGCTTTATTTTCTCTTACTTGGTTTGAGATCTTGATTCTTACAATTATTCGTGAAATAAAGTTATCCTACCTAAACTTTGTTTTAGGTATAAGTTGTCATACGAAGTAGTTTGAATCAATTTTTCAATACTAGTGTGATTGAGATTTCTGATTTATTTATTATTTCAGCACTTTAATTTGTATTTGGCATAGTCCTATTCACCCCCCCCCCCCCCGGACTTCTTAAGCTCGCCTTTTGAAGTGGTATCAGAGCTAAATTGCTCTTTTTTATTATTATTAAATTCTTTGAGTTAAAAGACCTAGAGCTTTTATAAAGTCAAATTTCAATAGCTTGTCTATTACCAAGCCACCACCTTTTGATGGCTCTAACTATGCATACTGGAAAGCTAGAATGAGGATTTTTCTGAAATTCTTAGATGAAAGCATGTAGCAAGCCATTATAACCAAATGGAAACCTCCTATGACTGAGGTAGTAGCCAATGATGAAACCAAGTCCATGAGGGAAATTACATTCTACTTATGGACTGGGTCTCAGAAAAGTGAAAGCAATGCAAATGCTAAGGCCTTAAATGTCATAACTTGTGCTCTATCACCTGATGAATTCAAAAGAATTATTTCATGCGATACAGCCAAACAAGCCTGGGATATTCTTGAAATGACACATGAAGGAACTTCTATAGTCAAGAAATCAAAAGTTCATCTCCTTACTACTAAATTTGAGGAGATTCATATGAAAGAAAATGAAACCATCATGGACTTCTATACAAAACTAAATTATATAGCAAATTCCATATGGGGTCTAAGAGATGGAATCTCAAAAAGCAAGGTGCAAAAATACTATAGTCTCTTCCTGATAGATTCAACTCTAAAGTTACTGTTATTCAAGAATTAAGAGATACTGATAATATGAAGGTTGAGCAGTTAGTTGGCTCTCTCCAAACATATGAGTTAAATTTTAAAGCTCCTAAAAGTAAGTTCATTGCTGTTAAATCTTCTAAATCTATTTCAAAAGAAATTTGTGTTAATTCTAATTGTGAAGATATAGAAGATGATGTGGCATTACTAGCCAAGAAATTTTATAGAATTTTCAAAAACAAGAAAAGATCTGATTATAAAAAACCATCTGACAAAAGAAAAGAAAAATATAAGTCTTTGAAATCTAAAAAGGAGAGTCAATGTTTCAACTGTCATGAATACGGGTGCTTGGCGAATAAATGTCCTAAAAGGGATAAGTCAAAAAGAAAGGACATGATAGCAACTTGGGATGAATCATCTAGCTCTGAAAATTCTTCTAAGTCTGATGAATCAGAACAAGAAAATACAAATGATGTAAAAGCCCTTATGACTATAGCCAGAGTCACCTCCTCAGATAGCTGTAACATATCTGATTATGAAAATCTCAGGAATGACCCTGAAAATGAAAATGAAGATGATATTCAAGACGCCTACAATGCCTTATACAAGGAAAGTTGTAAAATTATGTCAAACTGAAAATTCAAAGAGAGAAATATGTTAAATTAAAAGAAGAACTTGAAAACAATGTTTTAGAAAAATCTCATCTTTCATATTGTTTTGAAAAAGCAAAATTAAACTTAAATTTCAAAACCTCAGAATTATAAAAACTCAGAACTGAAAATGAGAAACTAAAACTCGAAGTTTCTTCCCTTTTGAGTTCTAAGGATACTTAGGGATATACCCACGGAGACCCAAAACTAGAAAAATTGTTAACCTCACCCAGAAAATGTGGTGAGAAGTCAGGTTTGGGCTATAATAAGAATGATTCCTTAAAAATCAAGAATTCAGCTCCTACATTTGTAAAAGGAGAATCCTCAAACTTTAAAGGTAAGAATTTGACAAATTTTGTTCGAAATAATTTCAAAAATTCAAAACCTCTTCAAGTTACTAAAATTAACTCTAATTGTCACGCCCCAAACTTAGAAACCTGGCTCACAAAATTTCTAATCACCGAATCCGGCGCTGACAGCCTCCATAGTACCCCATTCTCAGCTCCCAGCACCCATACACCAGGTTCCGATCCTGGGATTCTACAAGGAGGATTTCAAACATGATTTTAATTCTGTACATGCATAACTATAAGAATAACCCACGAACAATAACCACAAGAACACCATCACAAAATCCACTATGATAAAAAACTTTTGGGTACAATGCGTCTGAAGGGAAATATAAGATAAAGCAAATAACGGAAACTCCAAAAGCTTAACTGCACGCTCTTGCTGCTACTATGCTACGGCTGCGTCCTAGCGTCAGCTGTATGCATCGATCGTGCATAAGCTTATAGAAAGCATAGAGGGCGGTGTAAGTGTGTGCGCAATATGAGCGTGCTCAGAATGTAAGGTCAGAGTAATGCAAAAATATGCTGATGAGTATATGAATGCAATCAGCCGTACCAAGGCTATGCGGTACAAGGTATGAATGTTATCGGCCATGTTAAGACCATACGAGGGCGGTACAAGGTATGAATGTTATCGGCCAATCCTCATCATATATCAGTACGGTTCTCATTCTAGATAATCATCAGGGTTTAATATACTCTAATGGCACTGTCTCTCTCCCAGCTGCACAGTCCAAGTGAGTGTAAGAAACCTCACTATCCGCCTAGCCAATGTCTGTCAATACCTATCTGGCATGTCAATAGTGGACCCATTCACGAGATAGTCAAACTCAGCCTAGCAATGCCCCCTACACTCAGGCGGGTAAGGCCACACCCCTTTCCAACCGACCACGATACAGTGGAGACGCGGTCTCCTGGTATTCGAACCTCATGCGCTCATGAGTCCACTCGGTCTCGATGTTGGAGTGATCCTCTGGTACCATCGAATTTAGGGATTTTCACCAAGGGACATCTATGGCGCCCCGATGCTAGAAACAGTATTTCTGGTATCCAATCCAGCCATCCACGATATGTCTGTGGAGGCTATGGCCTGATGTCGCTAGGGCATACAATAATCACAATCACAAAAATGTAAGTGCATGAATCACCTTACCAAACATGCAACAATCCTGCGCGTACCACGCGCTCATGAAGGGTAACTCCGATCAGTGGGTCCCATAAATAATCTGCCCAATGGCATATGCTTTGATCAGTCACTACTCATATCAAGCATACATATGATGCATATGGCATGAGTCATGGAATTATACTAAGCATGTTATAAAATAATGAACTATCCTTACAACGCCGATGGGCCTAGACGGCCTACACACAACAAGTATGGGCCTATCAATGGGCCCTAAGGAGAGTTATAATGCGGACATTTAACCAACATTATTCTTACAATATGGATGTCAAACCATCATTGTTCCCAAGGCACGGCCTACCATAAACATCATACATAAACCATGGTGGAATCACACATTGCAATGGGCCTTATGTACATCCCATTAGACCTCGACCCATGGGCCTCCAATACATCAAAATGGCCTCCTCAAATGGGCCTTATATATATCAAAGTGGGCCTCAGTGGGCGGGCCACAATTACATCAAGTTGGGCCTAATCACATGGGCCTTGAATACATCACAATGGGCCTGATAACATGGGCCTCATATCTATTGAGGTGGCCTCAACAACGGGAATCATACAAATCAAGGTGAGCCTCAACAATGGGCCATAAATATGGTAAGTGAGCCACACCACGGGGGCCACATGTATATCAAATGGCCACACTCAAATATAAGTGGTGATAAGGATTTCCACCATTAGAATTCCCAAGGGTTTAATGGTGGATGTTCAAACCCACTATTTTCTATAATGTGGTCCACCTGATCCTAGATCGGTCTTATTTTTAGTCTCAAGCCTTAAAAATGAGCTTGCCAAAGGTTGGACGGTTTAAATGTAACACATGCATCATGGTGAGTCCCATAGGGATGGATGGCATAGATGAAGTACATACCTTATGGTGGGGTCCACACTAATGGAAGCTGTGGATTACAATACATAAGTGGGTCCCACATGGGGCCCACCTTAATGTTTGTTTTTCATCTAGCTTGTTAACAAGGCCACACAGACATGGGGCCCACCGAAATGTTTATTTTCCACCCAACCTGTTGATAAGGTCACGCAGACCTGGGGCCCACTATAATGTTTATTTTCACCCAACCTGTTGATAGGGTCATACGTACCCTAAATGAAGAAGAAAAACAAATTTCATATTTGATCCGAAACTTTTGCAACCCAAAAAGGGTTTCAATGGTAGGCGTCAATCCTCACTGTTTCTTGTAGTGTGGGCCACCTGAGATTCAGGTACGGCTGATTTTTAGGGAGGCCCATATCTAGGAGGAGGGCCCACAAAATGCATAGTGCAGATGTTCTACACATATCATGGTGGGGCCCACAGCTGGGACCGTGGGTCCCAGCCTCTTCCGCCCACGCAGCCGCAAGCGTTACCTGTTTCCACTGTCAGCAGCAGTAGCAGACGCTGCTGCTGTTTTTTTTTTTTGAAAACTATGTATTTTTGGGGATTTTCATACGTGGCGCCTGCATCAGGCAGATCCACCCCATCCACTGGCTCCCATGTCTTAAGACAAGCCAAACAAGCCCAATATTTGACATTTTCCGGTGTGTAGAAAGGTCAAAATGAATTTTAATGGTGAAAACTATTGTTTTCCATGCTATGGCCTGCCAAATGATCAAATTGGCTTCATTTTCGGCTCAACGCCTAAAATGGGCAGAGAAACAGGATGGACGGCGTGGATCAGCTCCATACATCAAGGTGGGGCATGCATAAGTAGCCCACCCAAAAGCCTTAAAAACTGTGTTTTTCTTTTTGGTTAGCTTGTTAGTACACACCCATGTCAGTACATGCACTCCATATTAGCCACCTCCTACGTCCAGCGTCCAGGGACGCTGGACAGCATGGATAAACACAGCATTATGGTGGGTCCCACAGGTACGTGGCCCACGTTACATCAAGGTGGGTCCCACATGAATGTGGCCCGCCTGATTTGAATCAATATGATACTTATGTTTTTCCTTCATCTTGGTCGTCCAATGGACCCGCTGCAAGGTGGGCCTCACGATCGGACGGTTAAGATCATCTTGCATCATGGTGGCCACAAGACATCACATAAAAGAAAAAGAAAAAGAGAGAATGAGAGAGAAAAAGAGAGAGACGGTGATAGAGGTAGAGGGACCCTGCCACTATGGGCCCCTCACTACATTGCATACATCAATGTGGGTCCCACAACAAGTGGGCCCTAAAATTGAAATCAACGGTGGATCACCCACCTCTAGGCCTTCTCCTTGATCCCTTAGCCTCCTTAGCTCCTTTCCTTCACTTCTGATGGTGGATGATGGGGTTTTGATGGTGGGGATGAGAGATGAGAGGGTGGGCCACACTTATTGCTTGAGAGAGAGGAGCTTCGACGTATGAAAATTCTTACTTGGGAGATTTGAGAAATGAGAGAGAAAAAGAGGTGATGGGGTGATATGGATGAGATGATGTGGTGGTTGTAAGGAAAGGTGATGGGAGGTATGGGTGAGTTTGATTTTTTTGTAAAAGAGGAATGGGTAAGGGAGAGAGAGAGTTGACTTATGGAAAAGGAAGGATGGGTTGTTGTACTTGGGGTATGGCTTGTACTTGACATTGATTGATTGATTGATTGATGAGACATATCATAGAGATTCCCTCGAAATTCACAACGCACGGCGTTTCTTTGAAATGAACGCGGACCCACAACTTCTAGCCTAGGTATCGGATCGGTACGCGAGTCACGGCGCTGGAACTACAGCGACGTCGCGGTCGCTAGGGTATAAGTTTTGGTTCGAGCCGACTTCGGTATATGGGACCGGGCTTAGGATCTCGCGCAAACGTCGGATACGAGTCGAGAGTTGCCAGAATTCGACCCGGAGAACCGCGGAAGCCTACGGAACGGTACGGACTAAGACACAGGTCTTACACTAATGTCATCAGCTATAGAAATCAAAGATATAATAAATCACCTTTAACTGAAAAAATTATGGACTTACTCAAAGAGCTTCTAAAATCTAACTCAGATGGAATCGGAGTTAATAGAAAGGGGAGAAATTCCAACTCCCAAAAATAAAGAAAATCCAATGGAACTCCTAAACCCAGAACCATAATGAAATGGGTTCCGAAGGTTACATGTCTTGTTGCCCACACAGCCTTCAAAGCCACTAGCTATCAAAATGGTACTTGGATAGTGGATGTTCAAGACATATGACAAGTAACAAAGCGATATTCACCAACTTCAAAGAAGTAAACAACAGCTCAGTTACTTTCGGAGATGGAAGCAACTACAGAATCATAGGTCAAGGTACTGTTCAACTCTCTAATCTTCCTCCCTTTGAGAATGTACTGTATGTTGAAGGTCTAAAACATAACCTCCTAAGCATATCTCAAATCTGTGATAACAAACATAGTGTAAAATTTACAAATCACGAATGTGAGATTACAAATGAGAAGGGAAGTGTGATATTAAATGGTCGTAGTACCTCTGAAAATTGCTACATTATTAATGGCTCATGCTCTTCCAACTTTTCATGTTATATAGTCCAAACAGACGAAATAGAACTATGGCATAAACGTCTTAAACATGTTAACTTCTGAGATCTTTATAGATTAAGCAAGAGAGATCACATTCATGGCTTACCCAAATTTAAAAAGGTAGAAAAAAATTTGGCGCATGTCAAATTGGCAAGCAAATTAGGAGTAATCACAAGAAAGTGAACTCCTTAGCCACAGCCAAACCTCTTGAACTATTCCATATGGACTTGGTGGGACCAACGAGAACGGAGAGTAGAGGTGGAAAGAAGTATTTTTAAGTTATTGTTGATGATATTACCAGATATACTTGGGTAGCCTTCTTAAGAGAGAAATCAGAGACTCTCAATGAAGTCAGAAAAATTCTAAAACAAATTCAGACTGAAAAAAAGTACATGTAATCAAAATTAGAAGTAATCATGGTACTGAGTTTGAAAATAACAATTTTGAGAAGTATCGTATAGACCATGGTATATCACATGAGTTCTCTACTCCCAAAACACCTCAACAGAATGGAGTTGTTGAAAAAAATACTAGAGTATTGCAAGAAATGGCCAATGTAATAGTAAATAGCATGAACTTACTAAAAAACTTATGGGCTGAAGCTGTTAATACTGCTTGCTACATTATAAATTGTGTGTATGTTAGATAAGTCAAAGATAAAACAGCATATGAATTATAGTTTAATAAGAAGTCGACAGTCAAATACTTTCAAACTTTCGAAAGTAAATGTTTCATTTTATGTGACCGAGAAAATTTGAAAAAGTTCGAAGCTAAGAGTGAGGAAGGAATATTCTTGGGTTATGCTCCAAATAGTCGAGCATATCGTGTTCTTAACAAAAGAACAGGGGTGATTCAAGAATCTATTAACTTAGTAATTGATGATCACCTGATCACACCCGCACTAAGTCAAGATGATGATGAAGTCAACATTATCGATAAACCTGACTCTTCATCTAAATCAGATAACACTAAATTAAGATTAGTCAATGAGCATCCAACTGATCAGATATTGGGTAACCCTCGTACTGGTGTTCAGACAAGAAGAAAGTTAGAAAATATCTGTAATTTCGTCTGCTTCACTTCTCAAATTGAACCGGCAAATGTGAATGAAGCACTTGCCGATGAAAGTTGAATATTGGTTATGCAAGAAGGGTTAAATCAATTCATTAGAAATGATGTTTGGTACTTGGTTCCTAGACCTTTTGATAAATATATAATTGGAACCAAATGGATTTTTAAAAACAAATCTAATGAAATGGAGAATATCATTAGAAACAAGGCACGATTGGTTATACAAGGCTACACTCAGATAGAGGGAATTGACTATGATGAAACCTTTGCACCAGTTGCGCACCTTGAATCCATTAGATTATTCATTTCAATTGCTTACTATAAGAAATTCAAAATATATCAAATGGATGTCAAAAGTGTATTTTTAAACGGTGATCTACATGAAGTATATGTTGAACAACCTAAGGGTTTTGAGGACCCTAAACTTTCACATCATATGTACCGTCTTAAAAAGACACTTTATGGTTTGAAACAAGCTCTCAGAGCATGGTACAAAAAATTGAATAAATTCTTACTTAGTCACAACTTTATCATGGGAAGTGTTGATAAAACCTTATTCGTGAAGAAATATAATGAACATATATTAATAGTACAGATCTATGTTGATGATATTATTTACGGATCTATATGTACTAACTTGTCTATTGAGTTTACTGATCTGATGAAATTTAACTTTGAAATGAGTATAGTTGGAGAATTAAATTACTTTCTTCGATTACAAGTAAAACAACAAGAAGATGGTATATTCATCTCGCAAACCAAGTATGCTTTGAATCTTGTAAAGAATTTTGGGTTTGAGAATGGAAAAAAGTTTGATACTCCCATGAGTACAACTCTCAAACTCTCTAAAGATGAATCAGGTAAAGTATAGACTCTCATCTCTATCAGAGTATGATTGGTAGTCTTCTATATTTAACTGCTAGTAGACCCAATATTGCTTTTAATGTTGGAATATGTGCTAAATATCAATCTGATCCTAAGGAATCACATCTAATAGTTGTTAAACGGATAATCAGATATGTTGTAAGTACTGCTAACTTAGGTATATGGTATCTGCATGATACAACTATACAACTTACTGGATATACCGATGCAAATTAGGCAGGAAACATCGACGATTGAAAATCTACCAGTAGTGGATGTTTCTACGTAGGGAATTGTTTAATTTCCTGACTCAGCAAAAAATAAAATTCTATATCTCTTTCAACAGCTGAAGCCGAATACATCACAGTTGATAATGCTAGTACTCAGCTGATCTGGATGAAAATGATGTTAGCTGATTATGGAATTGCGCAAGATACAATGATATTATATTGTGATAACTCAAGCACAATTAATATTTCAAAGAATCCTATTCAATATTCTCGTACAAAACATATCGACATTCGATATCATTATATTCGAGAATTAGTTGAGGACAAGAGTATTTCATTAGAATATATTCCGACTGAAAAGCAACTTGTAGACATAATAACCAAACCGCTCGATAGGAAATTAGGAATAGATATTCCAAATAAAAGCATGATATTGGTTTGTGTACTTTTAATTAATTAATCATGTTGTTTATGTATTTTTATTATTATTATATGTTTATAATGTTTAAATACAAAACATGTAAATGAATTTAAGATTTTAAATATAAATTTTTTGAGCTGCTCGACGGGTCGAGTACATCCTCGACTAGTCGACCTTCGACTAGTCGAGGTGCGCGGGTTTGCACATTAAAAGAGAGAAAATCACTTTTCTACTTCATTTTTCTCCTTCTTCCTCGACTAGTCGGTGTTTCTCTCGACAAACCCATCTCCAAATCTTCGTTGTAAGTGGTCTATTTCCATTTTCTTTCTCGATTTGGGTTCCTCTTTACTAGTTTATTTCTATTTGTGGTTTATTTGTAATTTACAACCTTTCTTTAGTGGGTTTTGAGCATAAATTCGATCTAAGCTAAACCCATCTATCTTCTTTAATCTTCTCTTTTGCAATCTCTAAATGGAGCACTGTACTAAGAGGAAGGCTACTCGTAAGGGCCCTAGTGGCTCCTCCTCCAAGTCGACTCCAATTAAGGTGAGAACCCTAACATCTCCCGAAGAAGATTCAAAGCATGTTAGGGATTTCTGCACTAGGGAAATTATCATAGAAAGGACTGTGAATGTAGACCACATTACACCATTTCAACTTTTGCCTATTCTTACTGCTATAGGTTGGAAAAATATTCTCAGTTGGGGTAGAATGGCTAACCGCTCCATAGCGCAAGACATGTACGCATCCATAAGTAACTTGTCCCTTGAAGATCTGATATTTACAATTAATTTTCAAGACGGGACAATCCCTATTGATCGCCACCTGATTTCAGGTTTGCTTGACATAAACATCAATGATGATGACATTCTCATTGCCGCTCTCACTGAGAAAATGACACATACTAATTGACAGGTGATCACACGCAAATTATGTCGCTTTGATGCTGAATGGAGTTCTGGGAATGCCCTTCGTGCTAACCAAATGCTTCCCAAATACAGAGTCTTATATTGCATATTTACGTCCAATGTGTATCCATGATTTGGGAATAAGTCTGAACTTACTCCCTTCATGGTCATGTCCTTCACTCTGTTGTTTCTGGTGTTCCTATTTGACTTCCTTCTTTGATGAATTATTTGATTATTCAATTCCATATTCATCCTAGTCATGGGTCGATTTCTTTCACGTATCTCATGACTAGCATTGCTATTTATTCCAATGTTGTCATTCCTTCGACCGAGGCACCGGAGTCGGAATTACCCTTTGATAATTCAAATATACACGAAATGAACTTTACGTTCCTTCCCAGCCAGCGAGATGAAGGAGAAGAAGAAGAAGACGTACTTTTATCAGATGACACATGTAAGACCTGTATCCTAGCCCATACCATTTCGCAGTCTTCCACGATCTTCCCGGTCGAATTCCAGCGACCCGCGATCTGTTATCAGCGTTTGCGCGCGATCCTGAGTCATGTCTCGTATATTAAAGTCAGCTCAACTAGAAAGTTGTATCCTTGCAACTGCACCGTCACCGCGGTTCCGACGCCACATCTCGCATGCTGAGGTGATACCCAGGCCAGGAGATGAGGGCCCGCATTCAGTTCGAGGAAAACACCGCACGTTGCAAATTCCTAAAGAATCTCTATGACATGTCCCATCAATCACATCTCATGTCAAGTACACATCACCTTATACCCCATTCCCAAGTACAACCACCCCTCCCTTAAAGTCAACTCTCTCTTACAACCAATTACACCCATCCACCACTCATCATCCCTCTCTCCCATCACCACTCTCTCATTCTCCAAGCAAGGAACCGTCCATGGCTTTCGTGGGAGAGAAACTTTGTGTGGCCCACTCCCTACCACCCAATCCCACCCTCCAAAATCAATCTTAACCGTTGAAATGCATTCCGTGGAGCTCTAGATCGCATCGGCGGAAAGAGGAGTCCAAGATCTAAAGGTGGGTATATTTTATTATTTGACTTATGTGATGTTGATGATTTGAGGGCCCACATATGGTAGGACCTATCTTGATGTATGCCTTGTATCAATGAGGGACCCATAGTGGTGAGATCCCTCCCATCTCCACCGCTCTCTTTCTCTCCCTCTCTTTCATTTCTTTAGTGGTGATGTGGCCATGTGGCCCACCCGGATGGATCCCACCTGATGATTGTATTTTATCCATGCCGTCCTCCGAGTAGGCCGACCATTTGGATGGGCCTGATTAGAGGAAGACGTAAATATCAGCTTATCTAAAGCTACTGGTGGGTCCCACACGTGTGGACTCACCTCTTGCCAGCATTGAATCCGGGCCATCCATCAGTTGGACGTCCAGCAGCATACAGCTGCTGGACCGTTAGCAAGTGTTGTGGGCTCCATCCCACCATCAGTTCGTCCAGACAACCAACCATCTGGACTTTGGATATTTTTTTATATAAATAATATAATAATGATAATATATATATAATATAATAATATTATCTTATGGTGGCCCTACGTGGGACCCACCTGCTGTGTAACGGGTTGGTTAGTGTACCGCACTCAGTTGTATAGCTAATGTATTCCAGTCAGCGAGTGTGGGACCCACTCCACACGTGTTGCACGTGTGGAGGTGGGACCCCCTTCATGTGTGTTTTGTTATATCCAAACCGTCCATCACGTGTGAATTCCACACGTGCCTATGGTCTGGTCATAAGGTATGTATTATATCCTACACCGTCCGTCTATTTTGCCAGCAATGGGACCCACCTTGATTGTATGTATTTCATTGTCCAGACCGTCCATCTGGACACCGGACGATGTCTAATATTATATATTATATATAATATATACATGATATAATATAATATATATTAAATATTATAGTTGGTGGGCCCCACGTGGGACCCACCTTGGTGTATGGAGTTTTCCATACCGTCCATCCACTCAGCTGGGACGGGCAGGAGCTTTGAATACCTACCTGATGTATGGGATCCACCTTGATGTACGTGTTGCATCTCCACTGTCCAGTTGGGACGGTGGGATGCACTTGATGTATGTATTCTATCCACCGTCCATCTGTGGACGGTGGGACCCACCAGAGGTACGTATTATATCCCTACCATCCACCTGTTTGGACGTCAGTAGCTACGGGCCCTACCATGAGATATGTGTTTTATCTGAGTCATCCACCTGCTGGACGAGTAGCATAGCTGCTGTACTGATGTCAGTAGTTGGGTGGACCCAGATCATGAGGGATGTGTTATATCCCAACTGTTCATCTAGGGACCCCACCATTCTGCCGCTGTCTTCATGTCAGCAAATTATGTGGGTCCCCTTGATGTATATGTTATATCACTCCATCCATCCATTTTGACGTGGCCCACCGTAATGTATTTTTATATCTGTACCATCCAGCCATTTGACGAACCTGCCTTAAGGCTTGAGACAAAAATGAGGTAGATCGGTACGTCAGGTGGACCACACTGCAGAAACAGTGGAGATTGAACGTCCACCATTGAAACCCTTTTTCGGTCACAGAGGTTTTGGATCAGTATGATATTTTTTTTTTCCATTCAACTCAGGTCTTTGTGACCGTATGATCTAGTTGGATGGAAAATAAAATGGTGGGCCCCGTGAATTTAAACGGTGAAAATCATTATCTCCACTGTTATTGTGGTATGGCCCAGATGATCTTTCTATGGGATTTATTTTTGGTAATGCTATAAAATGACCTTTAATTAATGTGTGGGCCCCACCTTGATGTGATGTATGTTGGGCCCGTTTGACAGGTCCTTTATGATTATTTGAGGCCCACATGATGCAGCCCGATTTGATGTATTTATGGCCCACATGATGCAGCCCGACTTGTTGTATACGCAGCCCATTGGTGCGGCCCATTGTAACGCCCCATGTTTTCAGGACCTGAGTACATGACCCGTTTCCCAAAAACTCTAGTGTTAACTTTAAAGGACGGTCAAATTTGAGTATACATTTTTTTTTCAATTATCAGAGTAAGCAAATGAGCGTAGTATGGACAAATCAAATATAAAACAAAGTTTGCATTATCATTTAAATATACAAGAGCTGCCCATAATGACTTATACAAACCAATGTCTTTACACTATCAATTACAAGATTGCATATATGAGGAATTTAACGCATATAAAACATATAAACGAAAGCTGCAAGGTCGCACAGCTTCCTTGACAGGTGCAACCACGTATCTTTGACCACCAAGACGGGCACCTCATCAGTCTGAACCTACATATCACTCAAGCCACCTGTGCTACCTGTACGGTTATATATTTGATGGATGAGTGGCCAACTCAGTGTGAATTCTCCTCAAGATTACACATTGTCCCCCTAGCTAAGCATAGTTAAAACGACAAGATAATCAAAACAATACATGATGCAGTCTTTTTATATGCATGGATGCGTGAATGCACATCGACCTGGAGATGCACATCCAGTCAGACTTAAGCTCGTCACCCATGCAATCATTGACCTGGGAATGATCATCCAGTCGGAACAGGGGTCGATAATTGGTAGTTTGGGAGCTAGCAAAACAATACCCCCAACAACTCTAGAGCACGTGCTACAGCATCTAGAATTAGCCACCCGTCATCGCCAATATACTATGAATGCATGATTAGTCAACTGTTATTAATCTAATTACAATTAGCAAATTTAAGTAACTCAATGGTCACTATGGGGGCTCGTCACCCAGCCTAGGCCGACAGCTCGGGCATAGTATCCCATGACCACCATCCCCGGCATGAGATTCCCCCACCTTAGATGCTTAATGGAACCCATCGATCAGTGGCCAATCAAATTCAATAAATAGGGATTACCATTGCATAATATAGGCCATCAAGGAACGCAAGGAAATCATCAAAGCTTGGGACAGATGTTAAATCGCAGCGGTAAAGGAGTGCTCGGTACATTAAATCGAAACCGCAAAGGGTCAGGTAATATTAAATTGTTGCGGTTAAAGAGGTCATTTCAAGTCATTCAAGCCGTATAACCTATGGTTGGTAAATCCCACATTAATATTCTATGTCCCACATAACCTCCAATCGAGGGTCCATTCTATTCCACACTCCATCATGTTACACCTTAAGTATGGGTTCACATACACAAGAGAGCTTACACACTAATAAGTGTAGTGAATATAGGTCCATAGTGACTTACAATAATTCATGTGAAAATATATAGTTATAATATGGCAGGCACAAGTTAAGCATAATAATCACAATAGGTCATGATGTGAACTATAAATTAAAATGAGAGCTATCATGTAAGCAACCATCGCATACAATTATTTTCACAATTGTCAACCATAAATCAGATATAAATCATGTAAGAGATCGCATGCTGTGAATTAACAATTTTAACATTTCATAAATACTATAACTTAGACCAATTTGAAAATGGAAAGCTTAAGGGGAAGAATCATCACCTTAGGTTTGCATCGCCTACCAGCATCGCTAGGGAATGTTTGTCCCCTTAAATCGAATTCTACCACGAACCAGGATGTACAATTAGATCTAAGTTTTCCATACTACCTAGGGTTTAAGATCATAGCCTAGGGTTATCTTTTAGGGTTTTCGTCCTAGGGTTTAGTCCTTAACTTAAATTCTATGATTTGATTATGGAATTTGGACTCTAATTGGTGTGACCATTAGTGATATTGTTAATGAGAGTAATCATTGAGTAAAATTAGTAAATAAATTAGTCATTAATTTTGAGAATATTACAACAACTAATATTATATTAAATTATCTAACAACCCACGAGTAATGATACTAGTAGTGACTCATAATAGTAATAACATAGTAAAAGAAGTTGTAGTGATATCATACAGAATAACTCATCAATTAGGATCATAATTTATGGTTTAGGTTACTTACATTCAGGGTTTTATCCACTAATCTAACTTTGGGCTTTGGCTTAGAGTTTTGAAATCAAATCCCTATAACTAATTTAAAACGATACTAGCAGAGGAGTAATGATAAGTGACAATTATCGGTTAATACTATCAACACCAATTTAAGATGAATAACCTACTAATCAAAATGCTAACTGTTAGTATCAAGTATCCATAATCGCTAATTCTAGCTATTTATCCTACTAATGGATTACCACCAGTAAGTGGGCTTATGAACTTGGGCTCAACTTATGCAAACTGGGCCCGAACTGAGGCTAGGCCTAGTCCAGGCCCACTAAGCAGTTTTGGCCCAATTTTGGCCTAGATATGGGCTGATATCAGCCCATCACATGGCCCAAATTAGCGGCTACCCTCAGCCCACCTTTTGGACTAATTTCAGCCTAGAACGTGGGCTTTTTGAGGCCCACTTCTTTGGCTCATGTCAGCAGCTGGGTTCGACCCAAACCATGACCCAAGTTGTAGCCCGATCTAGGCCCACTTCGAGTGGCTGGGCTGGACCCAACTACAACCAGAGTCAACCTAGACTTCGGCCCAATTCTGGGCTGATTTTCAGCCCAGCTATTGTGGCTGATTCTAGCCCAAAGTTGGGGCTAGTTTCGGCCCAATCTTCGATCCAACTGGTGGTCGTTTCTTAGCCCAGATCATGGCTCAATTTAGGGGCTACATTGGCCCGCATTTTAGCCCAATTTTGGGGCTGCATTCGGCCCCCATCTCAGCCTAGTTTCCATGGCTGTACATGGCCAGATTCTGGCCCATACATCAGCCCTCATCATGGTCTGATCTCGGCCCATTTTTCAGCTCATTCAAGGCCTGATCTCGGGCTCAAATCGCAATTGGACAAAACTCGAATCTCAATCGAGTAGTTTTCTCAACTCGATAGCACTAACATCAGGCAACTTGTTTTAAAATTGAATCCAACCAGTGCTGAGCTTAAACCATACCTGATCCACTTCTTGGAGTGTCGTGAAACGTGCCCACCCATCAACCGACTTGGTAGAACTCAACAATTTACCGAGCCAACTCGATCTGACTCGGCAATGAGTCAAGGTGCAGCAACGCACCATCTCTTTCTCTTTGTTCTTCTCTTTTCCTTTCTTCTTTCTTCTTTCTTTCTTTCCTTTCTTTTCTGTTGTTTCAGAAGCTCGACAGAGCCCATGGCTCTACCTGATTTCGCCCTGAGTTGAGATGACTCGATGCAACTCCAATGAGGAAGATGAGCTACCAATAATGGCGGATCATCATGCATTGCCTCTTTCTCTAATTCAACAGCTAGGGAAGATCCGTACGCTTGCCAGGGGGCTTGTGGAATAGAGGTTTTGAAGCTTGGGAGAGGATTTGGGCGGTGGTCTCTAATGGACAAGGGAAACGGCTGCACTCTCTCTCTATTCCTTTATAGCAAAAAGCCTAGCTCGAAGGGCCAGGATTGCGCTCTCATGGACGGCTGAGATTGGAGGAGTCCCTCACATGGATCGTGCCGGTTGGCAAGGAAAGGCAGTTTCCATCTTTGGAAAGTTCGTGTTTTCTGGCTCACTTGCGGCGAGGATCGTGTGTATGTACACGCGTGAACTAGGGTGAAACTAAGGGGTTTCGGTCTCACGTCTGCCCTCTGTCAGATGGACGGTTCAGATCACCCCAACGGGGCCAGATGGTGGGCCAACAATCCACGTCCATCCGGTGTGTAAACTGGAGAGAGAGAGAGAGAGAGAGAGAGAGAGAGAGAAATCTCTTAGTTTGAGAGAGCGCGTGGGTCAAGCATTGTTTGAACAGCTGTGCATTGTGGTGCACTGCGGGTGCATGCTCGCTGTGCTACACGTGCCGCATAATGTGGAGTCCATAGTATGTTTGTGATTAATCCGCTCCATCCACTTCACTTTGCGGCCCTGTTATAGCCCTTTTTATTAAGGATGGGACAGATCCAAGGTCCAAGTGGAGCCCACAACTTGATCTATAGTCCTAATGGTGGTTTCCAATTATCCTAATGGTCAGATGATTCCAAACCTGAACGCCAACGGTTAAAAGGTCCAAGGGACCATTTAAGGTACAAAACAACGGCTAGATCTTGGGTTTTATGACCTGCCATGTTTTTATGGCTTGTTACAACACTTTTAATTATATATTTTATTATTATTATTATTATTATTATATTTTTTAATTAAAATTTTAGGGCCTACTCCAACACTGTCCTTGTGGTAGATTGGCCACTATGATTTACGTACCTAGTTCTTAACTAATTTTAAGTGTTAAGTGGGACACATTGTATGGATGCCTAATTACAAATCTTCGATATCCTAACCGTTCAACCAATCTAACAGTTGGATTGATTCCAGTCCACACTTCAGAGTCCTAGGAATTTGCCTGAGTGGTTGGGACACTTTTAGGATCCACTGTGGATGGTCGAATGACTAAGCTTGCGATTAAATATGCTTATAATCTAAACCGTTAGATGATCTTAAGATTTATTATACAGTTTTAATGTTCAATGGCTACTTGTATTAAATCATCGATCAATAGCCTTGGATCAGCACACGCAACTGATTACTCGATTATATCGGGTCCTAAAAGTCTAATACTAAATCTTGAATTGAACAGCCAATCCAACGCATTTTGCCCGGGGGCTTTGTCTGACCAAACGTCATGGACTACTAGATAGTGGGTTAGGTGATTTGGATTAGCCCTCAAACATGCTTCAATGTTAGTGGGCATTCACTAACGATCATGACATTCCATGGTCTACAATGGACGACTAGATGGTCGGTCTCGCGATTAAGTAGACGTACAATCTAAAACAAATGATTGCTTTTGATGATGATGGCATGATTTGAGGATCACTGGATGTTAATGCGTAAGGAACGCTACGTGTGTTTCCACACACGAATAAACTGATTTAGATTCTTATGGTAACACCCGAGTACAGAAAAGTACGAGATGTTACACCCATTGTAACGTATTTTTGGCCCATTTGGTAAGGCCCAATGAGATGTATTTGGGGCCCATGGGTTGAGGCCCATTGTGATGTAATGAGGCCCATGGGTCGTGGCCCATTGAGATGTGTTAATGACCCATGTGCAGAGCCCACCTGTTATGTATATTGGGCCCATGAGTGAGGCCCGATGTGATATATGTCAGGTCCATATGATGGAGCCCACCTGCTTGAATCTGAGGCCTATGGGTAAGGCCCAGTGTGATGTATTTAAGGCTCATGGGTGAGGCCCAATGTGATGCATGTGTGCCCCGTGAGTGAGGCCCAAGGCGATGTATTTTAGGCCCTTGTGTGGGGCCATGGGCCCACTATACGTATGGTTCTATGTGGACCACTCCTTGGGAGCAATGTCGGTTAAATGTCCACATTGATGGGCAATGATGGTTGAATGTCCTCATTGTGACCTTCCTTTAGGCCGTGTTAGGCCCATTCTCATCATTTTCTTAGTAGGTCAACTAAAATAAGTGGGCCCCATTCACCATAGATGGATGGTTTCGTGCTATCAGACCCACGGTCGAGGACAGATCTTTATATTATGGTTGATCGGCTGTTCATCTATGGATCCCACCTTGTTTATATGTTGACTGTCGAGGCCGATTGTTGAGGCCGATTCTAACTCCAAGTGTCGAGGCTGATTGTTGAGGCCGATTTTGACTCCGAGTGTCGAGGCCGATTGTTGAGGCCGATTCGGATTCCGAGTGTCGAGGCTGATTGTCGAGGCCGATTTGGATTCCAATTATCGAGGTCAATTATTGAGGCCGATTCTGATTGTTAATTTTGACTCCGATTGTCGAGGTCGATTGTTGAGGCCGATTTCGATTTCGATTGTCGAGGCTGATTCCAATTGTCGATACCGATTCCGATTGTCGAGGCCGATTCTGATTGTCGATACCGATTCTGATTGTCGAGGCCATTCTGATTGTCGATTCTAATTCTGATTATCGAGGCCGATTGTTGAGACCGATTCTGACTCCGAGTGTCGAGGCCGATTGTTGAGGCCGATTCCAACTCCGAGTGTCGAGGCCGATTCTGATTCCGAGTGTCGAGGCCGATCCGATTTTGATTGTCGAGGCTGATTCCGATTGTCAATTTTGACTCCAATTGTCGAGGCTGAATGTTGAAGTCGATTCCGATTTTGATTCTGATTGTTGAGGCCGATTATCGAGGCTGATTCCAATTATCAATACCGATTCCGATTGTCGAGGCTGATTTTGATTGTCGATATCGATTCCGATTGTCGAGGCCGATTCCGATTGCCGATTCCGATTGTCGAGGCCGATTGTCGAGGTCCATTCCGATTCCAATTGTCGAGGCCAATTGTTGAAGCCGATTCCGATTGTCGAGGCCGATTCCGATTGTCGAGGCCGATTCCAATTATCAATACCGATTCCGATTGTCAAGGCCCAATGAGATGCATATGCGGCCTGTATTTGAGGCCCATTGTGATGTTCATTCGGCCCTTGTTTGAGGCCCAATGTGACGTATATGCGGCCCGTATTTGAGGCCCATTGTGATGTGTATTCAATCCGTGTTTAAGGCCCAATGTGATGTATATGAGACCTATATGATGAGGCCCATTTTGATGCATTTGAGGGCCAGGCGATGGAGCCCATTGTGATGTATGTTAGGCCCATGTGAAAGGCCCATTGTGATATGTATTAAGCTCTTGAGTGAGGCCCATGGTGTTATATATTAGGTCCTTGTGTAAGGTCATGAGTCCACTATATGTTGGCTCTATGTGAGCCATTCCTTGGGGGCAATGTTGGTTAAATGTCCACATTGTGGAGGCTGATTATTGATGCTGGTTATTAATACCGATTATGAGTATGTGACAGCATAGCATTATGATACATGCCCATACGCATCATCTGCATGTTTGTTATGAGATGTGGTTCACCATTGCATATGTTATTGGGTAAGTTGTTATGAGACTCCCTGATAGGCGGAGGTTATCTAACATGAGCGCACGATATGCGTAGGATTGATGCATGACTGTATTGTATGACTTATATATTTTGCATTGTGTGTTGTGACTACTATACACTCTGAAGATATCAGGGTCATAGCCTCCACAGGCATATCGTGGATAGCCAGATGGGATACCCAAAATGTTTGGTTCTAGCATATGAGCGTCATAGATATCCCTGGATGAAAATCTCTAAACCTCCGTGTCTAAGAGACGTCCCAACGTTGAGACCAAGTGGATACATGAGCGCCCGAGTGCTGAATACCAAGAGGTCACATCTCCCACTGTGTCATGGTCGATTGGGAGGGGGTGTGGCCTTACCCACCCGAGGGTAGGGGACATAAATAGGCTAAGTTTGACCAACTTGTAAATGGGTGCGCTATCAACGTGTCGGGTAGATATTGGCTGATTACTAGCCAGGCGGATGGTGAAGTCTCTTCCACTTACATGGTCACGCGTCAGTGGGCGGCAGTTGCATGTAGAGTGTACTAGACCGTGATGATGATCTCAGAGAGGAACCGTACTGATAAGTGGACTTATTGAGCAAGAGTTGCATACTTATTCATTCATTCACTATCCACTCGGGCTGATGGTGCGCAATTATTTGTTTCGTGTACCTTCGCAATGGCCAGAATTTCGGTTGGGGCACGCGACTAACCTGAGATCAGGAGTTTACTACATTGGGTCTAACTATCCATATTTAGGTATGGGACTGGTTTGGATAGAAGTTCCTTGTGATGGACCCCATAGCCTGCGATACTACGTACTATCATCCCAACTCCACACTTCAGCATAGTCATTCCATTTGCACCGCATATTGCATTATATCCGTTGTATATGACATTTTGGGTTACTGTGTTTCTGCATTTATATGGTCTAGATACGGCTGACGGTATTTGTGAACTCATCAGGAATTATATTGCATTACATCCTCGGCATCTAATATTTGGTTCTTTATGACTCCTCATTTGCATAGTTGATTTATATTGCGTACTCTGATATTGTTGGACTCATGAACTTACCAGTATTTCTGATATATGATTATGGCATTGTATTGAATACTTGGCATTTACCTTGTGTACACACTTTCACCACCCTCTAAGCTTTCTATAAGCTTATGCACGATAGATGCATGCAGGTGATGTTAGGTTACAGCAGTGTGGAGCTTGGAGCATGTAGTTGACTTCTGGAGCTTTGATTTTGACATATGTATTTTCATTTCAGCATTGTATTCAAATGTTTATATTAGTGGATATGTGATGATGATTTTGCTTTTGTGATTTGGGTAAAGTTATGGTTATGCTTAATACAAGTAAATGTACATTGCAAAAATCCTCCTTATAAGATCCCAGGATCGAAATCTGGCGTATGGATGCTGGGAGCCAAGAATGAGATACTACGGAGGCTGTAGGCACCGAATTCGGCGATCAAGAATTTTGTGAGCCCGGTTTCTGAGTTTGGGGCATGACAGAAGTTGGTATCAGAGCATAACTTGGGAATACCTGAAGATAACATCACATATCTGATAATAGCTACCCTGCACTCTATGATTGTTGAGAACTTAGAATGGTTAGATCCCCGTGTTCAGATAACTTAGAAACTTTCTGATATAGCTCCCTACCATTGAGATTGTGAGGCTGCTTAGCGTTGCAGTCATGATCGTTTCTGACCGGGATGCGAGGATCAGTGGGATTACCATAGGGCGAGGTTGAGTTAGAGAGTGTTGTCTTCATCCTTTTGTGCCTTGACATATATACTTGATGATGTTTCATCTTCCCTTGTCTATTTTATAAATTTTGAGGATGAAATTTTATTAGGTGGGGAGAGCTATAAGACCCGTATCCTAGCCCGTACCATTCCATAGCCTTCCGCAGTCCTCCTGGTTGAATTTCAGCGATACGTGATCTGTTATTAGTATTTGCGGGCGATCTTGAGACGTGTCCCGTATATTAAAGTCGGCTCAACTCGAAACTTGTATCCTTGCGACCGGGCCGTCGCGGCGGTTCTGACGCCGTGTCTCGATCGCAGAGGCGATACCCAGGCCAGGAGATGTGGGCCCGCGTTCAGTTTAAGGAAAACACCGCGCGTTGCGAATTCTAAGAGAATCTCTATGACATATCCCATCAATCACATCTCATGTCAAGTACACATCACCTCATACCCCATTCACAAGTACAACCACCCCTCCCTTAAAGTCAACTCTCTCTTACAACCAAGTAGACCCATCCATCACTCACCATCCCTCTCTCCCATCACTTCTCTCCCATCACCTCTCTCTCTCATTCTCCAAGCAAGGAACCGTCCATGGCTTCCATGGGAGAGAAGCTTTGTGTGGCCACTGAAATGGCGAAGCTATATGTACTAGAGCGGGGTGAATAGGACTATGCCAAATTTAAAATAATTACAGCGGAATTTAAATAATCAGATAGCTAAATAAAGTAAATCAATTCACAATTCTAAAATGAATAGCAACCTCAATAAACACGTATTGAGAGATTGATACAAAAGTTGTTCTAAGGACAGCCTTACACCAAAAACCAAAGTTTATGGTATGACAACCTGATTTCTAGAAAAGTCTTTGTATCAAGAACTCAAACTTTCGAGGAATAAACAAATTGAAACTAAACAGAGGAATAGAATGTAATCTCAAATATTGATTGTTCTAGGGACAACCATGCACCATAGAAATGGCAGGGCAACCTTACTAGAACAATTTAGAAAATCTAAAGCTCAAACAAAATAAAGGAATAACTTGAAATAAATTGTAGAAATTTAAATCTAAACTATTATAACATTCCCCACTGAGCTTGAACTTAAAATGATTACACCATTTACATCCACATACATTCCACAAAAGAATAATCAAAGATAGGAAAATAAAGCACACTTCCACACAACACAAGAAGTTATAGTGGTTCGCCTGTGTGTACACCAACTGTTCAACAATAGCCACATAGAATGCTACTCCACTCCTAATATCCTCACACAGGAGATATTAGCGTTCACTATCAAATAGGTTTTCATAGGTTCACCAAAAACCTTCACAATTGTATCTTTTTCAAAGGGCTTACACAATTTTAAAAACCCTCTTCTCTGAGTTTTCCTGGCTCTCCTCGGATAACCAATATAATGAGATTTTTTTTGCTTAACCTCAAATAAAACCAAATAAAGTAAATTACACAGTAAAATACCTATTTTTCTTCTTTGTTGTAGCAGCCCAGAAGAACCAAGTTGGAGTAGAGATTTGAATGTCAAAGTTCAATGTCCAATACTCACTATATAATGGTTCTAATTTTTAATAGATTTTAAATTAAAACAAAAGGGCTAACTTTAATTGATTTTGATTCCAGAAAAAGGAAAGACAACACTTACTCTTTTCAAATCTAATTGAAACACAAGAAACAAAATCAATTAAGAAAGCTAAATAAAGAAGATATTAAATAAGCACACTTAGCTTAAACAGATCACAGATTTATCTCTCAGAAGGCCGAATTACATTAGCTTGAATGGTCTGTCATATTCTGAGATTCGTGCTCTATTATAGTATGAATAAATCACGTCTTCGACTGGTCTTAAAACTCTACGACTGGTCGAAGATCCAACAGATATTTGAAAATTCAGGCACGATAGGATAAGACGGTTTCACGACTGGTCGTAGGGCACCCTCAACTGGTCGTAAGTCACCTTCGACTGGTCGAAGGTCACACACGACTGGTCGAAGCTAAGTGCAAATCATCGTTGTAGTTTGAGTCGAAGGTCTATGACTGATCGAAGAACCAGTCGACAATGTTCCTACGACTAGTCGAACAGTCCTCAGTACTAGTCGAAGCCTAAGAGAAAATATCTGAATTTTACAACAAACTTATGACTGATCCAGGAAATCCTTAGACAAGTCAAAGCAGTGCTAGGACAAGTCGAGCCAAGTCCAGAACTAGTCTTAGAACAGGTCAAACTCTCTTATGTAACATATATGGATTATGTATTTAAAATGGCCTACTCTAAAGGTCAACCTACGGTCAGTCATACCTCAATAGTGAAGTAAGGACATTGAAACTTAAAGACACGTGACCTTGAAAGTAGTGAAACTTGAAGTCTTGATGTAGTTCAAACTTGAAAGCTTCTTGAGATCTTGAGATTGAACTTGAAAGCTTCTTGCATTATCCTTGTTTTTGAATTAAGTCGAACAAACTCACTTCCTCGAGTCTTGACTTTGTGAGCAGTGCTTGTCCATTAAAGTTGATCTTGAGTAGAGCTTTGATCTCACATATGCAAGCTTCCTAACAGTGTCTTTGGCACCATAAATTTGACAACAAAATAGGCTATAAACAATAGCACTTACACCCACTCCCTACCACCCAATCCCACCCTCCAAAATCAATCTTAACCATTGAAATGCATTCCGTGGAGCTCTAGATCGCATCGGTGGAAGGAGGAGTTCAAGTGTAACGCCCCAGATTTTTGCCAACCTGGGATTAGATGTCCTTAGGCAATGGGTCGATCCTAATACCTCATTAACTTGTCAGAACTGTATCCCAAAGTCTAAAGCCGCCTTTGAACTCATGTTCTTCACAAATCCCACCCTTCACTACTTTGTGTTTTCAATTTTTCAAAGCACCTTCACCCTAGACACTATCTTAAACTAGCTAAGTAGTATAACTTGGATCACTTTATATACAAACTACAATGGCCTGAGTACCACCTCGACCAGAAATCACGTAGGATTAAATTCTTTAGAAATTTAACAAAGTTAACTAAGTACTAAACTCGATTAGCCATGAAATCCATTAGGATCGCTTTAAATACGATCTGCAAGACCCAAAAGTTGCAGAATCATTGGCGCTAGGTTACCCTAAAGTTTAGAACCAAACTCATTTCCCATCTGCTCTCGGGAATGAAACGAGACATCGTATTGGGTCTAGATCGCACATCGGGAGTCCGATTAACCCGAAGCTAAGGAACTAGGACCGCCCCACTGGGCTTAACAATCATCTCAAAAATCAGCTCCATCCGATGTCCCATGGCCATTCGTTTCGATTCGGAGCGAGAGAGTGTGAAAAACACTATTCCCATGCCAAAATAAATATCTGGAATAGTGATCTGGCATCGTTCGTTGACGTGTCAGTATTAAGCAACCTGACCGTCAGAATCAGACCAAATTACACCCTCGGATTAAGAAAAATTTCAGGAACATTTACATGTACTTGGAATTTCTGATCGTGGCCCACTGACCGTCGAACTGAAAGTGGTCCGCCACGTGCGATCTGGGAATCCGATCAAGTCAAAAACGTAATCCCACGTAGATCCATAGATGGAGAGCTTAAGTTTGACGTTTGGTTCAAGGAGGGCCACCAGAACCTCCCTTTTGAGCTGGAAAAGTGACGAAAATCCTATATTAGCAGTACCCCTTGAACCTGAGTCTAATTTCGGAATGTTTTAGGCTATATAAGGGCCTTAGAGCACCCTCTCTCACAGCCATACGAATTTGAGTTTTGGGAGAGAGAAAAGAGAGAGAAAGTGAGGGAGAAGTGGGAGGATCTTCCTCCTACTGTTGCAAATCACCCCACGGGCTGCACCGCCTCTTTTCAGGCGCTTTCTCGCCGATATCAACTCCGTTTTAAGGTAGGAAACCCTAACCCTAGGTCTGATTTGTGGTAGAATCGTCGTAGGTTGTGTAACGACTAACCGATTCCGCTCTTTAGGCTAGAAATCTCCCGTATACGGAAGTTCTACTACCCTTGCTGATTCATTTCGTTTCCAAAGGCAAAGGTGAGGACTTTAAGTGTATAAGTTACGGTTTTCAACGCTTTCAATGTCAGATAATGGTAGATTCATGATCTGCTTGCAATTGCACATGTACAAAGTGCTTTCCGTTTCCTGTTTCGATTAACGTTGTGAAATATGGAATTTCACATATTCTAGGTATACGTAGAAATACCGTATACGTATTTTTTTTGGATAAATGCTTGACATGTTTATTTAATGTATAATTATATAACATATGAATAAAATACTAGTTTGGCGAAGGGAATCGCCAAAATATATGTTCACTTGTAAATGCGCCGTATGTTGAAATTACGTATTTTAGAAATACCGTATACGTATTTTTTTTGGATAAATGCTTGACATGTTTATTTAATGTATAATTATATAACATATGAATAAAATACTAGTTTGGCGAAAGGAATCGCCAAAATATATGTTCACTTGTAAATGCGCCGTATGTTGAAATTACGTATTTTAGAAATACCGTATACGTACTTCTTTTGGAATAATGTTTGATATATTTATTTAATGTATGATTATACAATACATGATTAAACTACTAGCTTGGCGAAAGGAATCGCCGTAACCTATGTTCCTTTGTAAACCCTATGTATGTCGAAATTGGGTATACGAGGAAGTACCCTATACGTATAAAATTTGCTGACGTGATTGCCATGTTTAATTGCTGTATGAATATGATGTATATGTATAAAATACTAGTTTGGTAAAGGGACAATCCTAGTACACAATTCTCTAGCATACGTCATGTATGTTGAAATATTGCATTCCAAGTGTTGGTGAAATCACTTGTGAGTGTAAGTGCTTAAAGTGTTAGAATCTTAGGTAGGTGCTGAGATGGGATTCTCGGCTACCTTAGAGTCACATATGACACTCTCCATGTGGTTGTTCACTCTAACCACTCGCCTACGAAATATAAGTATTTGTATCCCTATTTACATAATGCTTTATAACATGCTTTTGAACATGCTTTATGACTTGTTTATTAACATGCTTCATGTTATGCTTTATCATATGATTGCTAGTGATCTTGAATTACCATGTTATCATGCCGTATTTCACATGCTATGATTAGGATTTGACTGAGCTTGGGACTATGTTCATAGTCCAGGCATCCGGTATCAGACTTGAAGATGTGGTTGGGATTCGTTCCGCCACGTATGATGTGTTGGCGAACCCGTGTCGTACTTCGGTTGGCGATAGTGGTTGGCCACACGAGGTGCTTCTGCGCCTCATATCGCCCAACTTGTTGTGCGCTCGAGCTAGCCGAACACGTCCGATGTGTGTGTCTTATGTATGTTCACCATGTTTGGTCGCTAATGCTTGAACCTAGGGTACCAAACTTACCAGTGAAAACCCTTTTAACCATGGTACCTCGATCCGCTAAGACTCATGAGCCGGGCATGGTGGTATGGGACACCGTGGTCGAGCTGTCGGCCTACGCTGGGGCTACGTGCCTCCCGTAGTGACCAGTGAGCAACCAAACTCGTGAGCCGATTATGGTGGTATGGGACACTATATTCGTGCTGTCGGCCTACATTGATAAGGTGATGGGGGAGTGGTGCAACCTTTTGTGCGTAACAGCCCTGGCAGCCCTTTGTAGTGACCGCGAGCATATTCTGAAGTTGCAGCGTGCCTTAGGGTTCGCCGTGATATATAGAGTATGAACTAGGCCTGTTTCTGTATAGTTGTATCGTGATGAATCGTTTAAGGGGTGATGGGGGAGTGGTGCAACCTTTGTGCGTAACAGCCCTGGCAGCCTCTGCAGTGACCTAGAAAACACACCATCGTCTGATATTAACTAGGACTGACGACCCTAGAATGGATCATGTTTGGGAATGATACAAGGGAGGTACCTTAGTTTCCCAATCCTGCTGTTTGAAATGGACTAATTAAAAACTCGGTAATCATGCTCATCATGCATCGCATGTGCCTGGAAGATGTGGAGCACTGTGGGATGTAAGCATGCGCGAACGTGAGATGGTGTCGCATGAGGGAGTATGTCGGAGAGGGCATCCATCATACCTGCATTCATACTTGCATTAATCAGAGTAACTAGGAGTGCTTGATTTACTGCTTTATCATTACTGCTTGACTGCATCGATAACATGTTAACTTATGCTTTATTGTTCCACTGAGTTAGCTACTCACTCCCACGTTACGGGACGGTGTTGTACACACCAAACAGATTTGTTGAGTTTCAGGTGATGGCGATGCTTATGAAGCAGAGCCGGACTACTTCTATGGTGATGAGGAGGAGTTCTCCTATCTGTATCTCTCTGACAGGTCTATGAAGACCTGGTATTGTACTGACGGGGCTATGGTATTTGGGATAGGAGACTTTACACGTCATCACATTAGGTATATTTTAGAATTGTCCTTGTAATTATTTAACCTGGAAATGTTATCACACTCTGGAGACTCATCATAGTTTATATATTTTGTCTATCTATTACAGTCTTCCACTTGCAACTTTAACTGTCTCTGGAGTATGATATGTTGTTTTGGCTTAATCTCACTCATGTTCAATGCACGAATACAGTCAACATTCAATAATCATTCATTTTGTTGCATAAGTGATGTTCTGGAACTCGGGAGTTGAGTTTATGCTCGACCCCCGATTTTCAGGGCGTTACAAGTTGGTATCAGAGCATGATTTTGATTAAACCGGACCTGGGTTATGGTCACACGACGCACACTGACGCACTCTGACTTAGGAGGGAGCGACGGAATGTAGAAACAGTCTTAGACATCCCTGTTCCGTCTAACGGCTAGTTCACTGAAAACAAACGCCGAAATCGAGTCCGTATTAACCCTTGGTCGCACGGGTCGACCTTAAAAATGTTCCTAGGTTGTCTAGTGAAGGGTCTAGATCACCATCCATCTCGTCCCAATCATTGAGAATCAGTAGAATGTGTGCAATAAACGTGATGAGGGTAACTACTCCGAATCCTTAGAGCTTCTCTGGATTCCTACCAGAGACTTCTCTAATCTACAAGAGGAGAAAGCAGAAAATAGAAATAAATTCTAATAAATTCGAAACTGATTAATGAATGACAAAAAAAAAGGGAGTTCACAACCCTTTAAATAGGAATACCAAGCAATGGGAAAGAAATCAGAAACAAACTACAACTAAAACTCCTAGCATGCGCGACTTACTAAGGTCATGGTGTCTATTAGTGCGCAAGGCTTTCAGCCAAAAATAGTAAGTGTCCTATTTGACTTCACCAAACCATTCTCCTAAGCATTCTAAGCTCTTTACACGATGAGCGCAACTCCTAAAGCCCAACAGATGAAGAGTAATCAAACAAAAATTGCTATTGTGGTAAAACAAAATTAAAATGGGAAAATGGCCGCCAATTGGAGGGTTTTCTCGCAATTCCGGGCTGCGCAACCCGGCATAGCTGGGTTGGTTGGCTTCATTAGCTCGTCCTACCCCAAATTCATATATTTTACGTCAAATAACTCATTCCGGATTGCAAGATATGTCCAGTTTACCCGAAACTACCCGAAATAGAGCAAATCGGAGTCGGGGGCCTCCCCACTTAAATTCGATGGGACCCAGGGTCGAACCAGGGTGCATTTGGCACCTTGGGACCATGAAGAACAGGGCCCCACCACGGCGGCGCGGTTCCGGTCAAGCCCGACCGCAGCGCCACCGCGGCACCGGCGGCGGACCGCGGTCCGGTCAGCTTTCCGGCGAAACTCCAAGCTTGGGGTTGGTCGGCCTGACCCCCTCTACCCCCTGGCACGTGCCATTTTGGCAAATGGTTGGGTTTTGAAGGGCTGGAGCCCCCCTCTCTCTCATTTCATCCCTTCCAAACTCCCTCCCTTCCAATTGCGATTTTCTCCCTCAAATCCTTCCTCCAATCTTTCAATCCATCATTTTCGGTCATGATTCACTCACCTCCATCGATCACAGCAACCCCAACCTCCTACCCTACCCCTTTCTTCCACGTTTAAGCACTCACACCTCCCCTTTGAAGCTCACATTCGTGTAAGCTTTCAACCCATCCCATCTATTCATTTTTCCTCCTTCAATCCCTGTCAGTTGGGGCCTTTGCAATCTCTGTTGAGGCTCAAGTCCATGGAGAACCAAAAACTCCAGCCCCCATTTCCCTTATCCTCATTTTCCATGGCTCTATCCAAGCTCATCCATATATTGTCTTGTAGTTGGCATGGGCTACTATCTTAGGGTGGTTATGTTTTCCTGTTAATAGGTGTAGTAGTTGGTAGAACGTTTTAAGTATTTGAGAACGTTTAGGGTCCGTTCGGCCAAATTACATTAGGTAAGTTTACGGTGGATAGAATTGTAAAAGTAATAATAAATGTATATGTAAGGATATAGCCCCTAGATTGGGTGTATCCTATGTCTTCCGACACCATGTTTAGAATGTACGCAATTAAGAGTAAATTCCGAGATTTCCCTTTCCCATAACACTTAGAAGTTCATTACCCTGGGATTTGGAACTCCCATCTCGTGCTTTCCCACACAAGGCTCATTTTCCAAAGCCTATACCATTAATTTTAATCCCCGCCCACCCTCCTACCAAACATGCCACTCCCAATCCCGAGGTAGGATTAGCAATGTAGTCTCATTCAATACAACTTAGGACCACTGGCCAAATCATGTTGAAGTGATAAAGTCCCTTGATATACATTCACCCACCACACTCTGACAGCTTAAGCTTTTAGAGTAAATGGTTGTTTGACAAATAGGCCATAGAGTTTTGGACCTAGAGCGATACTCCTAGTTTTCGACAGACCTGACAGTATAGGAAATCCAACCAATTGAGAACATAAACGCTAGAACCCCCTTAATTGGTTTGAGCATAGGTGAAGTGCCCAAGCGTAGCTGCATTCACGTTCGGGCAACTCAATTCCAAATGAATAAACAATTTTCTTTATTAGAAATGATATAAAATCATCTGGTGTATAAGCATAGACTTTAGATTACAACTGGTGGATTACCGCTACTCATCAGTTGAGCCTAGGCTGCTGATTAGGCTAAGAAATGTAAACGACAAAAAAAAAAAAAAAAAAAAAAAAAAAAATGCTAAGATAATTGAGTGATATACTTAGTAAGTCGGTTTGATTAGGTAGGAGCGAGACCCCGTTCCTTTGTTGAAATCCTCTTGATACTCATTGGCTCATTTAATAACTCATAGGAAGGTTGTATGACATAGAAACTATTCACGCTCATAGAAAACTTATATATCCATTGGATTTAATGTTAGATCAAATCAATACACCCTCAGAATTGCCTTCTCAAGGACTTAGTACAATCGGGAACACGGGGCAGAGAAACTACACATTAGCGAGGTATTCGCGGTTTGGATCGAATTCTCAATCATGGTTGTGACCAATGAACCCTATGCTCTGATCAAGCAGAAGGTCGGGATCAGCTAGGATTAAGGACTGATACGATGATTTTCTGTCTTCGCGAGGCAGAAGGTCTATGTATCCGGCTCAGACCCACTACGCAACTTTCTTCCGTGTTGGCTTGACCACTTACAACCAAAAGTTTATAACTTTGTCTTTGAGAAGTGTGAGAATATATAGCCAATAGAAATATTTCCTTTTAGGCCTAAGGAATTTCCCAAGTGAGCAACAGACAGTTAAGAATCAGGTCCTAAATCGCATGCCATGTCGGCATACGTATTGTGCTTATGAACGTAAAAAGATAGCCTGCCTATTAAGCTAGACATGATTAAATAGGATAAGTCTGGACCGCGACAAAATTCCTTGGTAGAATTAGGCATCTCGCCACAAACTCACACCTGACCCCGAATCAACCACAATACCCTTCATCTTTAGCTCATTTCAGTAACCATAGGTGTCAATGCCATAATACACAACATTGATGAAAAGAAGACCAATGTAGTGGGAGATCGCATCCCATTTCATGTCAAGGATAGATCCTAAACTACACCTTGTTCCGATATACGGAGCAGGACATAAATCTTGAGCCTTGAGGGTGAAAATAAAATTTTAAGGGGGGTAGAACATTATGATCCCAATCTAGTTAAGTCACCTATTGCATCTCTTTGATCTGGGCGGCGCAGCGGAAGCGCGGTGGACCCTACCCCACTGGCCCAGGATCGGAACGGTGCTCGTCGAATACGAACATTATAGAAGCCCTAGCCTGCCCTAATATGAGAAAATGTTTTAGGATGATCTAGTAAGACCTGATTCCCCATTTCCTTTGACATAGATAATAACGAGGACTCTCTTAGACTGAGACCTAAAGGGCAACCTTAGAATAGACAAATTGAGCCTTTCAATGATGGACATTCCCTACGTTTCTAGAGTGATCGTACTACGGAGTTACTGAAATATACAACTGCGAAACATTCCCGGCTTGACCCAATTCTTAATCCTGTGCGACTACCAACAGACTCTCTGCTGACGAGCGGACGACCAGGATCCACCAGGATTCGGAAGGGATATGATGAGCTTCCTACCCTGGCCCGGTAGATGATCGATGTATCGGGATCGAGCCCACTATTACCGTCTCTCCGTGTTGGTCAAACATTGAAAACAGCTATCTTACTCTAAATTGGTGGGAATTGTCGTCGAGACTCCAAATAGGTAAAGAAATAAATGGTAGCAAACCATTAGGGTATGAGAAATGGATAAAGAAATAAGTTTTAAGGGGGGTAGACTAAAATGAACCAGCTGGTATATACCCTACCACGCGTAGGAACTCAAAATCAATAAGTCTTAGGCAAATGAAATAATAGAAATCTTTCCTTATTACCCTTAGACAATTTCGGGGACGAAATTTTGTTTTAAGGGGGGTAGATTGTAACGCCCCAGATTTTTGCCAACCTGGGATTAGATGTCCTTAGGCCATGGGTCGATCCTAATACCTCATTAACTTGTCAGAACTGTATCCCAAAGTCTAAAGCCGCCTTTGAACTCATTTTCTTCACAAATCCCACCCTTCACTACCTTGTGCTTTCAATTTTTCAAAGCACCTTCGCCCTAGACACTATCTTAAACTAGCTAAGTAGTATAACTTGGATCACTTTATATACAAACTACAATGGCCTGAGTACCACCTCGACCAGAAATCACGTAGGATTAAATTCTTTAGAAATTTAACAAAGTTAACTAAGTACTAAACTCGATTAGCCATGAAATCCATTAGGATCGCTTTAAATACGATCTGCAAGACCCAAAAGTTGCAGAATCATTGGCGCTAGGTTACCCTAAAGTTTAGAACCAAACTCATTTCCCATCTGCTCTCGGGAATGAAACGAAACATCGTATTGGGTCTAGATCGCACATCGGGAGTCCGATTAACCCGAAGCTAAGGAACTAGGACCGCCCCACTGGGCTTAACAATCATCTCAAAAATCAGCTCCATCCGATGTCCCATGGCCATTCGTTTCGATTCGGAGCGAGAGAGTGTGAAAAACACTATTCCCATGCCAAAATAAATATCTGGAATAGTGATCTGGCATCGTTCGTTGATGCGTCAGTATTAAGCAACCTGACCGTCAGAATCAGACCAAATTACACCCTCGGATTAAGAAAAATTTCAGGAACATTTACATGTACTTGGAATTTCTGATCGTGGCCCACTGACCGTCGAACTGAAAGTGGTCCGCCACGTGCGATCTGGGAATCCGATCGAGTCAAAAACGTAATCCCACGTAGATCCATAGATGGAGAGCTTAAGTTTGACGTTTGGTTCAAGGAGGGCCACCAGAACCTCCCTTTTGAGCTGGAAAAGTGACGAAAATCCTATATTAGCAGTACCCCTTGAACCTGAGTCTAATTTCGTATGGTTTAGGCTATATAAGGGCCTTAGAGCACCTCTCTCACAAGCCATACGAATTTGAGTTTTGGGAGAGAGAAAAGAGAGAGAAAGTGAGGGAGAAGTGGGAGGATCTTCCTCCTACTGTTGCAAATCACCCCACGGGCTGCACCGCCTCTTTTCAGGCGCTTTCCCGCCGATATCAACTCCGTTTTAAGGTAGGAAACCCTAACCCTAGGTCTGATTTGTGGTAGAATCGTCGTAGGTTGTGTAACGACTAACCGATTCCGCTCTTTAGGCTAGAAATCTCCCGTATACGGAAGTTCTACTACCCTTGCTGATTCATTTCGTTTCCAAAGGCAAAGGTGAGGACTTTAAGTGTATAAGTTACGGTTTTCAACACTTTCAATGTCAGATAATGGTAGATTCATGATCTGCTTGCAATTGCACATGTACAAAGTGCTTTCCGTTTCCTGTTTCGATTAACGTTGTGAAATATGGAATTTCACATATTCTAGGTATACGTAGAAATACCGTATACGTATTTTTTTTGGATAAATGCTTGACATGTTTATTTAATGTATAATTATATAACATATGAATAAAATACTAGTTTGGCGAAGGGAATCGCCAAAATATATGTTCACTTGTAAATGCGCCGTATGTTGAAATTACGTATTTTAGAAATACCGTATACGTATTTTTTTTGGATAAATGCTTGACATGTTTATTTAATGTATAATTATATAACATATGAATAAAATACTAGTTTGGCGAAAGGAATCGCCAAAATATATGTTCACTTGTAAATGCGCCGTATGTTGAAATTACGTATTTTAGAAATCGTATACGTACTTCTTTTGGAATAATGTTTGATATATTTATTTAATGTATGATTATACAATACATGATTAAACTACTAGCTTGGCGAAAGGAATCGCCGTAACCTATGTTCCTTTGTAAACCCTATGTATGTCGAAATTGGGTATACGAGGAAGTACCCTATACGTATAAAATTTGTTGACGTGATTGCCATGTTTAATTCTTTGTATGAATATGATGTATATGTATAAAATACTAGTTTGGTAAAGGGACAATCCTAGTACACAATTCTCTAGCATACGTCATGTATGTTGAAATATTGCATTCCAAGTGTTGGTGAAATCACTTGTGAGTGTAAGTGCTTAAAGTGTTAGAATCTTAGGTAGGTCTTGAGATGGAATTCTCGGCTACCTTAGAGTCACATATGACACTCTCCATGTGGTTGTTCACTCTAACCACTCGCCTACGAAATATAAGTATTTGTATCCCTATTTACATAATGCTTTATAACATGCTTTTGAACATGCTTTATGACTTGTTTATTAACATGCTTCATGTTATGCTTTATCATATGATTGCTAGTGATCTTGAATTACCATGTTATCATGCCGTATTTCACATGCTATGATTAGGATTTGACTGAGCTTGGGACTATGTTCATAGTCCAGGCATCCGGTATCAGACTTGAAGATGTGGTTGGGATTCGTTCCGCCACGTATGATGTGTTGGCGAACCCGTGTCGTACTTCGGTTGGCGATAGTGGTTGGCCACACGAGGTGCTTCTGCGCCTCATATCGCCCAACTTGTTGTGCGCTCGAGCTAGCCGAACACGTCCAGTAAACCGTGTGTCTTATGTATGTTCACCATGTTTGGTCGCTAATGCTTGAACCTAGGGTACCAAACTTACCAGTGAAAACCCTTTTAACCATGGTACCTCGATCCGCTAAGACTCATGAGCCGGGCATGGTGGTATGGGACACCGTGGTCGAGCTGTCGGCCTACGCTGGGGCTACGTGCCTCCCCATAGTGACCAGTGAGCAACCAAACTCGTGAGCCGATTATGGTGGTATGGGACACTATATTCGTGCTGTCGGCCTACATTGATAAGGTGATGGGGGAGTGGTGCAACCTTTTGTGCGTAATGCCCACAGCGACCCTTTGTAGTGACCGCGAGCATATTCTGAAGTTGCGGCGTGCCTTAGGGTTCGCCGCGATATATAGAGTATGAACTAGGCCTGTTTCGTATAGTTGTATAGTGATGAATCGTTTAAGGGGTGATGGGGGAGTGGTGCAACCTTTGTGCGTAATGCTCGGCACAGCGACCTCTGCGGTGACCTAGAAAACACACCATCGGCTGATATTAACTAGGACTGACGACCCTAGAATGGATCATGTTTGGGAATGATACAAGGGAGGTACCTTAGTTTCTCAATCCTGCCGTTTGAAATGGACTAATTAAAAACTCGGTAATCATGCTCATCATGCATCGCATGTGCCTGGAAGATGTGGAGCACTGTGGGATGTAAGCATGCGCGAACGTGAGATGGTGTCACATGAGGGAGTATGTCGGAGAGGGCATCCATCATACCTGCATTCATACTTGCATTAATCAGAGTAACTAGGAGTGCTTGATTTAATGCTTTATCATTACTGCTTGACTGCATCGATAACATGTTAACTTATGCTTTATTGTTTCACTGAGTTAGCTACTCACTCCCACGTTACGGGACGGTGTTGTACACACCAAACAGATTTGTTGAGTTTCAGGTGATGGCGATGCTTATGAAGCAGAGCCGGACTACTTCTATGGTGATGAGGAGGAGTTCTCCTATCTCAGTCTTCTCTCGACAGTCTATGAAGACCTGGTATTGTACTGACGGGGCTATGGTATTTGGGATAGGAGACTTTACACGTCATCACATTAGGTATATTTTAGAATTGTCCTTGTAATTATTTAACCTGGAAATGTTATCACACTCTGGAGACTCATCATAGTTTATATATTTTGTCTATCTATTACAGTCTTCCGCTTGCAACTTTAACTGTCTCTGGAGTATGATATGTTGTTTTGGCTTAATCTCACTCATGTTCAATGCACGAATACAGTCAACATTCAATAATCATTCATTTTGTTGCATAAGTGATGTTCTGGAACTCGGGAGTTGAGTTTATGCTCGACCCCCGATTTTCAGGGCGTTACATCAAGATTTAAAGGTAGGTGTATTTTATGATTTGATTTGTGTGATCTTGATGATTTGAGGGCCCACATATGGTGCGACCTATCTTGATGTATGCCTTGTATCAATGAGGGACCCATAATGGCGAGGTTCCTCCCATCTCCACCGTTGTCTCTTTCTCTCCCTCTCTTTCATTTCTTTAGTGGTGATGTGGCCGTGTGGCCCACCCGGATAGATCCCACCATGATGAATGTATTTTATCCACGCAGTCCTCCGAGTAGGCCCACCGTTTGGACGGGCCTGATTAGAGGAAGACACAAATATCAGGTTATCTAAAGCTACCGATGGGTCCCACACGTGTGGACCCACCTCTTGCGAGCATTAAATCCAGGTCATCCATCAGTTGGACGTCCAGCAGCATACAGCTGCTGGACCGTCAGCAAGTTTTGTGGGCTCCATCCCACCATCAGTTCATCCAAACAACCAACTATCTGGGCTTTGGATTTTTTTTTTTATAAATAATATAATAGTAATATAATAATGATAATATATAGAATATAATAATATTATCTTATGGTGGCCTTACCTGGACCCACCTGCTGTGTAACGGGCTGGCTAGGGTACCGCACTCAGCTGTATAGCTGATGTATTCCAGTCAGCAAGTGTGGGACCCACTCCACACGTGTTGCGCGTGTGGAGGTGGGACCCCCTTCATATGTGTTTTGTTATATCCAAACCATCCATCCACGTGTGAATTCCACCCGTGCCTATGGTCTGGTCATAAGGTATGTATTATATCCTACACCGTCCGTCTATTTTGCCGGCAATGGGACCCACCTTGATTGTATGTATATCATCGTCCAGACCGTCTATCTGGACACTGGACGATGTCAAATATTATTTATTATATATAATATATACATGATATAATATAATATATATTAAGTATTATAGTTGGTGGGCCCCACGTGGGACCCACCTTGATGTATGGAGTTTTCCACACCGTCCATCCACTCAGCTGGGACGGGCAGGAGCTTTGAATACCTTCCTGATGTATGGGGTCCACCTAGATGTACGTGTTGCATCTCCACCGTCCAATTGGGACGGTAGGATGCACTTGATGTATGTATTCTGTCCACCGTCCATCTGTGGACGGTGGGACCCACCAGAGGTACGTATTATATCCCTACCATCCACCTGTTTGGACATCAGTAGCTACGGGCCCTACCATGAGATATGTGTTTTATCTGAGCCGTCCACCTGCTGGACGAGCAGCATAGCTGCTGTACTGACGTCAGCAGTTGGGTTGGCCCTGATCATGAGGGATGTGTTATATCCCAACCGTTCATCTGGGGACCCCACCACGCAGCTGTTGTCTTCATGTCAGCAAATTTTGTGGGTCCCCTTAATGTATATGTTATATCACTCCGTCCATCCATTTTGTCGTGGCCTACCGTAATGTATTTTTATATTTGTACCGTCCAGCCATTTGACAAACCTACCTTAAGGCTTGAGATAAAAATGAGGCAGATCCGTATGTCAGGTGAACTACACTGCAGAAACAGCGGAGATTGAACGTCCACCATTGAAACCCTTTTTGGGTCACAGAGGTTTTGGATCAGTATGATATTTATTTTCTTTTCCATTCAACTCGGGTCTCTGTGACAGTATGATCTAGTTGGATGGAAAATAAAATGGTGGGCCCTGCGTATTTAAACGATGAAAATCATTATCTCCACTCTTATTGTGGTATGGCCCAGATGATCTTTCTATGGGATTTATTTTTGGTAATGCTCTAAAATGACCTTTAATCAATGTGTGGGCCCCACCTTGATTTGATGTATGTTGGGCCCATTTGAGAGGTCCTTTATGATATATTTGAGGCCCACATGATACGGCCCGATTTGATGTATTTATGGCCCACATGATGCGGCTTGACTTGTTGTATAAGCGGCCCATTGGTGCAGCCCATTGTTGTATATTTCCAGCCAGTGTGAAGAGGCCCATTGTAATGTATTTCCAGCCCATTTGGTAAGGCCCATTGAGATATATTTGGGGCCCATGGGTTGAGGCCCATTATGATGTACTAAAGCCCATGGGTTGTGGCCCATTGAGATGTATTAATGACCAATGTGCAGGGCCCACCTATTATGTATATTGGGCCCATGAGTGAGGCCCAATGTGATGTATCCAAGACCCATATGATGGGGCCCACCTGCTTGAATATGAGGCCTATGGGCAAGGCCCATTGTGATGTATTCAAGGCCCATGGGAGAGGCCCAATGTGATGCATATGCGGCCCATGAGTGAGGCCCATGGCGATGTATGTTAAGCCCTTGTGTGGGGCCATGGGCCCACTATACGTATGGCTCTATGCGGACCACTCCTTGGGAGCGATGTCGGTTAAATGTCCACATTAATGAGCAATAATGGTTGAATGTCCTTGTTGTGACCTTCCTTTAGGCCTTATTAGGCTCATTCTCATCATTTTCTTAGTTGTTTAATCCAAATAAGTGGGCCCCATTAATGAGTAAGATGGTTTCGCACTATCGAATCTGATATAACCACGGCCGAGGGTCGATCTTTATATTATGGTTGATCGGCTGTTCATCTATGGATCCCACCTTGTTTATATGTCGATTGTCGAGGCCGATTGTTGAGGCCGATTCTGACTCCAAGTGTTGAGGTCGATTGTTGAGGCCGATTCCGACTCCGATTGTTGAGGCCGATTCTGATTCCGAGTATCGAGGCTGATTGTTGAGGCTGATTCCGATTCCGATTGTCGAGGCCGATTATTAAGGCCGATTTCGATTGTCAATTCCGACTCTGATTGTCGAGGCCAATTTTGAGGCCGATTCCGATTGTCGAGGCTGATTCCAATTGTCTATACCTATTCCGATTGTCAAGGCCGATTCCAATTGTCTATACCTATTCCGATTGTCGAGGCCGATTCCAATTACCGATTCTGATTGTTGAGGCCGATTCCGACTCCGAGTGTCTAGGCCGATTGTTGAGGCCGATTCCGATTCCAAGTGTCGAAGCCAATTGTTGAGGCCGATTCCGATTTCGATGTCGAGGCCGATTATGGAGGCCGATTCTGATTGTCAATTCCGACTCTAATTGTTGAGGCCGATTCCGATTCCAATTATCGAGGCCAATTCTAATTGTCAATACTGATTCCGATTGTCGAGACCGATTCCAATTGTCGATACCAATTTCGATTGTCGAGGTAGATTCCGATTGTCAATATCGATTCCGATTGTCGAGACCGATTTCGATTGCCAATTTCAATTCCGATTGTCGAGGCCGATTGTTGAGGCCGATTCCGATTCCGATTGTCAAGGCCAATTCTGATTGTTGATACAGATTCCAATTGTCGAGGCCGATTCCGATTGTCGATACCGATTCCGATTGTCGAGGCTGATTGCGATTGTCGAGGCCCAATGAGATGCATATGCAGCCCGTATTTAAGGCCCATTATGATGTGCATTCGACCCGTGTTTGAGGCCCAATGTAACGTATATGTGGCCCATATTTGAGGCCCATTGTGATGTGTATTCAATCCGTGTTTAAAGCCCAATGTGATGTATATGTGATCTATATGATGAGGCTCATTGTGATGCATTTGAGGGCCAGGCAATGGAGCTCATTATGATGTATGTTAGGCCCATGTGAAAGGCCCATCATGATGTGTATTAAGCTCTTGAGTGAGGCCCATGGTGTTGTATATTAGGTCCTTGTGTGAGGTCATGGGTCCACTATATGTTAGGCTCTATGTAGGTCATTCCTTGGGGGCAACGTTGGTTAAATGTCCACATTGTTGAGGCCGATTGTTGATGCCGGTTATTAATACCGATTATGAGTATGTGACAGCATAGCATCATGATACATGCTCATACGCATCATCTGCATGTTTGTTATGAGATGTGGTTGACCATTGCATATGTCATTGGGTAGGTTGTTATGAGACTCCCTAGTAGGCGGAGGTTTTCTCACATGAGCACACGATATGCGCAAGTTTGATGCATGACTAGATTGTATGACTCATACACCTTGCATTGTGTGTTGTGACTACTATACGCGATATCAAGGTCATAGCCTCCACAAGCATATCGTGGAAGGTCAAATGGGATACCGAAAATGTTTGGTTCTAGTATACGGGCGCCATAGATGTCCCTGGGTGAAAATTTCGAAACCTCAATGGCCAAGAGACGCCCCAACATCGAGACCGAGTGGATACATGAGCACCTGAGTGCCGAATACTAGGAGGTCGCGTCTCCCACTATGTCGTGGTCGGTTGGGAGGGGGTGTGGCCTTACCAGCCTGAGGGTAAGGGGCATAGCTAGGCTGAGTTTGACCAGCTCGTAAATGAGTCTGCTATCGAGGTGCCGAGTAGATATTGGTTGACTACCAGCCAGGCGGATGGTGAAGTCTCTCCCACTTACATGGTTGCGCGTCAGTGGGCGGCAGTTACAGAGTATACTAGACCCCAATGATGATCCAAGAGAGAAATCATACTGATAAGTGTACTTATTGAGCAAGAGTTACATACTCATTCATTCATTCACTATCCACTCGGGCTGGTGGTGCGCAAGTATTTGTTACATGTACCTTCGCAATGGTCAGGATTTCGGTTGGGACGCGCGACTAACCTGAGATCAGAAGTTTACCACATTGAGTCTAACTATCCAAATTTAGGTATGGGATTAGTTTGGATAGAAGTTCCTTGTGACGGACCCCATAGCCTGCAATACTACATACTATCATCCCGACTCCACACTCCAGTATAGTCATTCCATTTGCACCGCATATTGCATTACATCCACTGTATATAACATTTTGGGTTATTATGTTTTCGCATTTATATGGTCTAAATACGGCTGACGATATTTGTGAACTCATCAGGAATTGTATATTGCATTGCATCCTCAACATCTGATATTTGGTTCTTTATTACTCCTCATTTGCATAGCTGATCTGTATTGCATACTCTGATATTGTTCGACTCATGGACTTACCAGTATTTTCGATATTGTATAATTATGGCACTGTATTGAATACTTGGCACTTACCTTGTGCACACATTTTCACCACCCTCTAAGCTTTCTATAAGCTTATGTACGATAGATGTGTGCAAGTGATGTTAGGTTGTAGCAGCGTGGAGCTTGGAACATGTAGTTGACTTCTGGAGCTTTGATTTTGACATATGTACTTCCCTTTCAGTATTGTATTCAAATGTTTATATTAGTGGATATGTGATGATGATTTTGCCTTTGTGATTTGGGTAAACTTGTGGTTATGCTTAGTACGAGTAAATGTACATTGGTAAAATCCTCCTTGTAGGATCCCAGGATCAGAATCTGGCGAATGGACATTGGGAGCCGAGAATGGGGTACTACGGAGGCTATTGGCACCGGATTCGGTGATCGAAAATTTTGTGAGCCCGGTTTCCGAGTTTGGGGCGTGACAACACATCCATGGACGACATATTTGTCGAGCTTGATGAGTCAAATGATAAAGTTGATCTAGACTATCAACCTTCCCAGATTGATGATCGGCTCAAGTCATTGGAAGAAAAAGTTATTGAGTTGAAGGTATCCTAAGACAATCTGGCAGAAAGTTACAAATCTTCTATGAAATACATGCGAAAATACTTTCATCGCATTAACAAGAGACTTCACCAGATTGATCCTTCTATACCTCCTCCCTCTTTCTCTGGATCCAACTAGACTACTTTACTTTTTTTACAAAAAACAAAAATTGGTTTGTATAACTTTAACTTTTTGTGTGCTTGATGATCACTCTCATACTCTACTCTCTTCTAATGCTTATTGATGACTATTTAATAACTCCCTTTAATTGACATATTTATATGCATTTTCTTCTTTTTATCCTACTAATTTTGATATGGTTAGTTGAATGAGTATTCTTTCCTTTGTCATAATGTGACAAAAAGGGGGAGAGGATTGATTATTACTAGGTAGAATAAATGTTGAATGTTGATGCATAATATGAATGTTGATAAGTATATATGCTTGGAGTATGCATGCATTAGCATTGAAATGGAAAATGTGTATGTCATAATACAAGGGAAAGCTCACAGTGAGGGGGAGTAGAATTTTTTGCACATTTATTAAAGCTGCAACAAAACTTCTACACCATGGAAGATGTCATTCTAGTTGTTGTAATAATAAGTGTTTTGTCATGAATTTGACAAATGGGGAGATTGTATATGCTATATTGTATAAAGCACACCTTTGTTTGCTAAATTTCGTTTAGAAAAAACAGCTTATGAAGTGGCCTATCTAATGTGGATCAAGATGGAAAGTTCAAGACACTATGATGGAAAGTTCAAGACTTTACTTCAAGTCAAATAGTGGACTAAAATGGAAATTTCAAGACACTACGATGGAAAGCTCAAGACTTTACTTCAAGTCAAGTCGAGGATCAAGATGGAGAGTTCAAATTCTAAAGTTCTAATAGAAGATCAAGCTTCATCTTCAACTACAAGCTCTATTGAAGAATTAAGTACAAGAACAAGTTCCATGAAGTTCAAGCATCCCATCTACTTCAAAGTTCAATCTTTTTAGGTCTAACGAACCCTGGAAAGACCTTAGGCTTAGGTACTTTCAAAGCATAACTTAAATGGATTTTTATACTGACGTTAGGCTAAGGTTCGACTAGTCTAAGCTTAGGTTTGACTAGTCTAAGCTGTGGCTCGACCAGTCTAAGGAATCTTCAACCAGTCCGAGTTTAAATTGCAGAAAAACGGATTTTTCCCTTACTTCTTCGACCAGTCGAGCAGACTGCTCGACCAGTCGAAGAGGGGCCTTCGACTAGTCGAGGGTTGTCCAACTCGAAGTCTAGCGACTGAATCAGTTCGGATTTTAGCACCCTCGACCAGTCGAAGACCATATTCGACTAGTCAAACAGGGCCCTCGACCAGTCGAAGATCTGTTTTATCTTATTGCGCTCAAATTTGAAAATTTGTTGGAACGGAATCCGGTTCTTTAACGAGTCGAAGAATGTCTTAAATGAGTCGAAGCATGTCACGCCCCAAACTCGAAAAACGGGCTCACAAAATTCCCGATCGCCGAATCCAATGCCGACAGCCTCCGTAGTACCTCATTCTCGGCTCCCACTGCCCATACAACAGATTCCGATCCTGGGATCCTACAAGGAGGATTTTTCAATATGAATTTTTTTTTTTTGTAATAGAACATAACCACAAGTATACCCAAATCATAAAGGCAACATCATCATCACATATCCACTAATATAATCATTTGAATACACTGCTGAAAGGGAAATACATATATTGAAATCAAAGCTCCAGTCGACAACTGCACGCTCCAAGCTCAACGCTGCTGCAACCTAACGCCACCTGCACGCATCTATCATGCATAAGCTTACAAAAGCTTAGAGGGTGGTGAAAGTGTGTGCATAAGATAAGTGTCAAGTATACCATAAAGCCCATAAATCATACATCATCGGAATAAGCGGAAATACTGACAAGATCATGAATCATATGACATCAGAGTAAGCGGAAGTATACTGGTAAGTCCATGAATGCTATCAGCCGTACCAAGGTTATGCGATGCAAAACATAATAAGACAATAACAGATGCTAAGGATGCAATGCAATATGCAAATCCTAATGAGTCACGAATACTATCAACCTCATCTAGGCCATATAAGTGCAAAAACATAGTAACCCAAAATGCTAAGTACTGCGAATGCAATGTAATATGTGGTGCGAATGAAATGACCATGCAGGAATGTGAAGTCGAGATGATAGTACGTAGTATCACAGGCTACGAGGTCCACCATAAGGGACTTCTATCCAAACTAGTCTCATACCTAAATTTGAATAGTCTGACTCAATGCAGTAAACTCCTGATGTCAGGTTAGTCATGCGCCCAACCGAAATCCAGGTCATACGAAGGTACACGTAACAAATAGTTACGCACCACCAGCCCAAGTGGATAGTGAATGAATGAATGAATGGATATGCAATTCCTGCTCAATAATTTCACATATCAGTATGGTTGCTCTATGGAGAAATCATCGGGGTCTATTACACTTCCACTGACTGCCTCCTCCCTAGCTGCACGGCCCCGCGAGTGGAAGAGACCTCACTATCCGCCTAGCCAGCAGTCTGCCAATACCTACTCAGCTCGTCAATAGCGAACCCATTTACGAGCTGGTCATACTCAGCCTAGCTTATAGCCCCCTCACTTAGGCGGATAAGGTCACACCCCCTCACTTGGGCTGATAAGGTCACACCCCCTCCCAACCGACCACGACACAGTGGGAGACGTGGCCTACTGGTATTTGACACTCGGGCTCTCATGTTCAACTCGGTCTAGACGTTGGGGTACCTCCTGGCCTCGGAGATTCTGGGATTTTCACTTAAGGACATCCTAAGTGCCCACAGTGCTAGAACCAAGTATTTTCTATGTCCCATTTTACCATCCACGATGTGCCTGTGGAGGCCACGGCCCTAATGTCGCTAGGGCGTACAATGATCAAGTCACTTATATGCGAGATGCATGAGTCACACTATCCAGTCATGCAGCAATCCTGCGCGTACGGCGCGATAATGTGGGCACTCCGTCTCATAAGGAGTCCCGTAAATAGTCTGTCCAATGACATATGCAATGATCAGTCACTACTCATATCAAGCATCATATGATGCGTATGGCATGAGTCATGGAATTATACTAAGTATGTTATAAAATAATGAACTATCCTTACAATGCAGATGAGCCTAGACGGCCTATACTCAACAAGTATGGGCCTATCAATGGGCCCTAGGGAGAGTTACAATGCGAACATTTAACCAACATTGTATTTACAATGTGGACGTCAAACCAACATTATTCTAAGGCATGGCCCGCCATAAATATCATTACATAAACCATGGTGGAATCATATTCAATGGGCCTTATGTACATCCATTGGGCATCGACCCATAAGCCTCCAATACATCAAATGGGCCTTACAGCATGAGCCTCATGTATATCAAGGTGGGCCTAAATGGATGGGCCATAACTACATCAAGATGGGCCTCCTCAAATGGGCCTTATATATATATCAAGGTGGGCCTCAACGGATGGCCACAAGTACATCAATGTGGGCCTCACCACATGGGCCATATGCATATCAAATGGGCCACACCAATGGGCCTTATGTATATTGCAATGGGCTATATCCCATGGGCCTTGAATACATCACAATGGGCCTCAACCCATAGCCCTAATACATCACAATGGGCCTTAACCCATGGGCCCTAATACATCACAATGGGCCTTAACCCACGGGCCCTAATACATCACAATGGGCCTCAACCCATGGGCCCTAATACATCACAATGGCCTCAACCCACGGGCCCTAATACCTCACAATGGGCCTCAACCCACGGGCCCTAATACATCACAATGGGCCTCAATCCACGGGCCCTAATACATCACAATGGCCTCAACCCATGGGCCATAATACATCACAATGGGCCTCAACCCATGGGCCCTAATACATCATAATGGGCCTCATAACATGGGCCTTATATTCACATCAAGGTGGGCCTCGACAACGGCCTCATACACATCAAGGTGGGCCTCAACGACGGGCCATAAATATGACAAGTGGGTCACATCACATGGGCCATATGTATATCAAATGGCCACACCAATTAGGCGCCACGCATATCAAATAGGCCACACCAATTGGACCCCATGCATATCAAATGGGTCACACTCAGATATAAATGGTGACGATGACTTCCACCATTAAAATTCCCTAGGCCCACCATAGCATTTATTTCTTGTCCAATCTATTCATAAGGTCATAAGGACCTAGATTTACAGGAAAAGCAAAATCATATTTGTCCAACCTTGTAATCCAAAGGTTTTTAATGGTGGACATTCAATCCAACATTGCTTCTATAGTGTGGTCCACGTGATCATAGATCTATCTTATTTTTGAACTCAAGCCTTAAATGAGCTTTCCCATAGGGTTGGACGGTTTGGATGCAACACATGCATAATGATGGGGTCCACTGGCCATCCAGCAACCCAATAAAATGGCTGGATGGCATAGATACAACGCATGCATCATGGTGGGGCACACGGCACTTGCTGACTTCGGTCAGCTATGTAGCTGGTGTGTGGTAGCCCAACCAATTCGTTTCCACCGTGAGTGGGTCCCATGTGGGACCCACCATAATATTTATATGCCATCGAAGCCGTTGGTAAGGTCAGACAGACCTGGATGGAAAGGAAAACCAAATTTCATCTTGATCCAAAACTTGTGGCCCAAAAAAAGGTTTTAACCGCAGAAGTTCATCCAAACTGTTTCCTATGATGGGGGCCACCTGAGCTGTGTATACAACTGATTTTTGGTGGGGGGCCCACTGACCTAAGGGGCCCACCAATGCATGGAGCTGATTTGGGGTCCACTTCATGGTGGGGCATGCGGCTGGGACCCCCGTCCCAGCCCCCTTTTCACGTCCAACGCAGGACGCTGTTGTGTCGTCTGACTGACAGCAGCAGCGCCTGTTGCTGCTATGTGTGTGTGTGTGTGTGTGTGTGTGTGTATATATATATATATATATATATATTTCTATAAAAAAAAAATTTGAGGTTTTTCAGTGGTAGGGCCCACATCAACAAAATCCACTTCACCCATTGGTCCCTATAGCCCATAATAAATGCAACGAGCCTAATATTGGGTATGTTTCGAGGTACAAAAGCAGTAGGGTAGTTTTCAACGGTAAGGAACTGTTTTCTATGCTGTGGCCCGCCGGAATCTCGGATTGGTTTCGTTTTTCGGCTCAACGCCTAAAACGGTATCGGGAAAAGGATGGACAGTGTGGATTAAATTTATACGTCGAGGTGGGGCCTACATAGATAGCCCTTCCCAAAAGCTTTGAAAACAAAGCTAATATTTGTGTTTTCAGTGACGTCCCGCGTCCCTGGACGCTGGACGGTCTGGGCTTACCACGAATGCAAGGTGGGCCCTACTCAGGTGGGCCACCAAATGGCGAATGGTGTGGATACAACACATATAAAGTGGGCCCCACCTATAGACGACTTGGATAAAAATACATGCCTTATGGTGGGGTCCATCCAGGTGGGCCACACGGCCACATCATCATACCAAAAAATATGAAAGAGAGAGGGAGAGAGAGGGAGAGAGAGAGAGATACGTGATGATGGAGGGACCCCGGCACTATGGGCCCTCCCTTGCATGATCTATAACATACGTCAAGTGGGTCCCAATACATGTGAGCCCACCAAATCAAAAATCAACGGTGGAGATTCCTTTTCCACCAAAATAGAAGGTCTAGATGACCTCTATTTATGCAAGGAAGATAAACATCATGATGGGGTCCATGGAGAATGGCCCCATCATGGATTGATCATGAGAATCAAGGTAAGCCATCAACCACACCTAGGGTCCAAAATGAGATTCGTACCATCAATCGGTAGGCCTCACTTGGCCCTTTGTTAAAACATGAAAATCTAGCCTATAAAGCACCCACCATTCGATCTTCTCGGTCCGTTGGAACGCCGGTCTCCTTGTGCTTCACTTTGATGGAGAGGATGAGAAATGGATGGCTAGGATGAAGGATTCTAGGATGGGAAAGTGGGCCACACAAAATCACTTTTCTCTCACACTTGGGATGCTTGGACATCCATACTTTTCTCTCCTTTGTTGCTTGGAAATTGTGAAGAGAAATGAGAGGGAGAGATGGGATGTAAGGAGAGAGAGTGATGGGTGAGGTGATGGTGTACTTGACATGTATGGGTGTGTAAGAGAGAGGGTGAGAAAGAGTTAACTTGGTGGTTGCTTGACTTGGGGAGAAAGAAAGCATTGATTGATTGATGGGACGGGTCGTAGAGATTCCTTTAGGATTGCAAATGCGCGGCGTTTCTTCGAAATAAAAACTGGCCCACATCTTCCGGCTTGGATATCGGATCGGTATGCAAGACGCGGCGTTGAAACTGCGGCGACGATGCGGTCACAATGGTATAAGTCTCGGATTAAGCTGACTCAGACCTATAGAATATGACTTAGGGTCGATCACAAACGTTGATTATACGTCGCAGGTTGCCGGACTTCGACAGAAAGGATCGCGGGATTCGACGGAACAGTACGAACTAGGATACGGGTCTCACAAAGCAACAACTTTTCTACCTATAAATAGAGGTTTTCTCTCAATCCAAAAATACAGTTTAAGTACATCAAATCCATCATTAAGAAAGATAGAAGCCCCTATTATCCTCAAGTTATTGCACAGTGTTTATAAATTTTTAATAGCTTATTTGTTTTAATTCCTTGATCTCTTATTCTTTGAATTTTATTTTATAAATAGAGTAAATATTCTTCTTTGAGATCTTAAGGAATTCAAACAAATAATCTTTAGTTTGAATCTATTTAAAATCAATCTAGAACCTTTAACCCTTGTCTATGTGACTGAATATTGAACAATCTACGACAAGAGAAGCAATTCTACGGCTACATCGACTGATACATCTTCAAAGGAGAAGATAAGTATGTTTTGCTTTTGTATTTTGGTTTTATTGAGATAGGCAGAAAATCTCATTTGTTAGTTTTATTAAGATAGACAGAAAATTTCGTTTGTTGGTTTTTCTGAGATAGTAAGAAAATTCTCAGAGAGAGGTTTTTTTTGTTTGTGATAGCCCTTTAAAATCACAACTGTATTAAGTTTTAAGATGACTTTGAGAAAACCTTATTTATAGTGAATATCACGTAGATAGTGATTATTGGGAGTGGAGTAGGTGTGGCTGTTTGAGAACATTGTACACACCAAACCACTATAACTCTTAGTGTTGTGGTGGATGTTTACTTTTTGCATTTGTGGGTAATGTTTGTAATTTTATTTATGCAAAAGTGATGAATGTTTGTAATAGATAGCTTTATTTTCTCTTGCTTGGTTTGAGATATTGATTCTTACAATCATTCATGAAATGAGGTTGTCCTACCTAAACTTTGTTTTGGGTGTAGGTTGCCTTACAAATTAGTTTGAATCAATTTTTCAGTACCAGTGTGATTGAGATTTCTGATTTATTTATTATTTCAACACTTTAATTTTTATTTGGCATAGTCCTATTCAACCCCCCCTTTAGGACTTCTTAAGCTCGCATTTTCACCACTTCCATGTAGCTCTTAGATTATCTACTCCATCAACGAGCTTTTGGGGATGCACAGTTGGTTCCCTTTAAAAAGTAACTCGTCTTACATATGTAGGTCACTAGGGCGACTTTCTTAGCATCTAACCCATGCATCCTTGAAGTCGTCATCATCGGCATATATGTCGTTGAGACGCTCGAACCCGATAACCTCATTGTTCATAATGACTAACAAAGTTGCATGGTGGCTAAGTGCATCAGCCACTTTGTTCTGCTGCCTAGACTTATGTTTCAGCACAAACGTGAATTCCTACAAGAATGAAATCTACCTAACATGCACACGATTCATGTTATTTTTGCTATTAATGAATTTGAAAGCTTGATGGTCTATACAAAGAATGAACTCCTTCTGAATTAGGTAATGTCGCCAATGTTGCAATGCCTGGACCACTGCATACAATTCGAGCTCATAGGTCGACTACCTTTTGCGTGCATCGCTAAGCTTTTCATTGTATAAGGCTACCAGCCTACCTTCTTGAGACAAAACTCCCCGAATTTCGACATATGAAGCATCACATTCGACTTCAATTAGTTTGTCGAAGTTGGGAAGTATAAGAACCAAGGTTATAGACAACCTACACTTAATTTTAACAAAGTTCTTGTTGGCTTCGTCAATCTACTGAAATTGCCCCTTCTTCATACAAGCTGTGATTGGTGACACAATGGTGCTAAAATTCTTCATGAACCGACGATAGAATGTCGCCAATTCATGAAAACTTCATACTTCGTTGATGTTTGTTGGAATCGGACATTCCATGATGGCTCTCACCTTTTCGTCGTCCATTCAGATGCCCGTGTATGTCACAACAAAGCCTAAAAACAACAGGTTATCAGTCAAAAAACTGTATTTTTTTAATTGAGATACAACTTATTTCCAGTGAGCACTTGAGGGATCTTCTTGAGGTGTTCCATATGGCTTGCTTCGTCCTGACTGTATATCAAAATATCATCGAAGTAGAACACAACAAACCGCCCAATGAATGATTCAGAACTTGGTTCATCAACCTCATGAATGTGTTAGGCACATTCGGAAGACCAAAGGGCATGACCATCCATTAATACAACCCTTATTTGGTCTTAAAAGTCGTCTTCCACTCATCACCTAACCGTATTCAAATCTGATGGTATCCGTTCCTTAAATTCATTTTAGAAAATAATTTTGTGCCCTCAAGCATGTCCAACATATCATCCAACCGTGGTATGGAAAACCTTTATTTTATTGTAATCTTGTTAATGGCCCGGCTGTCGACACACATACACCAACTCACATCCTTCTTAGGAGTTAATAGAGTCGGTACGGTGCATGGGCTCATTCTTTCTTGGATAAGACCCTTACGGATTAGTTCCTTCACTTATCCTTACAAAATATTGCACTCCTTCGGAATCATCTGATAGTGAGGACGATTGGGTAAGCTGGACCTAGGGACAAGGTCAATATGGTGTTGAATATCTCGTATAGGAGGCAATCCATCGGGAAGGTCATCGGGCCAAATTTCTGTGAATTCATGCAGCAAGGGTTTTAGTTTCTTAGGGATGATTGTGGGCTTGAGTTCCTTCCCCTTTATAATTAATGCATAGGCTTGTCATGTTTTTTTGGATTCCTCCACGAAGTCCCGTATGGTTAAGAGAAAACGGCCCTCCACTTTAGAAGTTTCGAGTGGCTCCTTTGAATCCATAGGGGCTAATATGGTTTTTCGGCTCAAGTTCCTTCCCCTGTACAATTAATGCATAGGCCTGTCATGTTTCTTTGGATTCTTCCACGAAGTCCCTTATGGTTAAGATAAAACGGCCCTCCACTTTAGAAGTTTCGAGTGTCTCCTTTGGATCTATAGGGACTAATATGGTTTTCCGGTTGTCCTTAATAAAAATATACACATTATATCGCCCTTTATGAGTGGCATCACGATCGGATTGTCATGGTCGACCTAGTAGTATGTGACAGGCCTTCATGTCAACTACATCACATACTACTTTGTTTTTATATTGTTTACCAATTGAAAAAAATAGTGTACTGTTCAGTTACCTTCGTCTCACTGACCTTTTTAATCCAACCGATCATGTATAGGGAGGGATGACGTTCCATTTTTAATTACATTTTCTCCACTATGACCTTGGAGACGATGTTCTCGATGCTCCCACTATCGATGTTCACATCACAAACCTTTCGATTCACCGTACACCTAGTTCGGAAGATGTTATGTCGTTATGGTTGTACTTCTTTCCTTGGTGCATATAATAGTCGTCTCACGACAAGCGACTCGCCATGATTTTAAGCAACCCAATCTATCTCATCCGCTGCATCCACTGCGGCGTGCTCCAATCCATCAACATTTGGGTCTTCATCAACGTTTTCAGCACTACCATCATTGATGGAGAGGTTCACCACTTATCTTTGGGGACAAGTGTTTGATAGGTGACCCGGTTGGCCACAAAGATAGCAATGGTCGGGCCTTAACCGATCATAGGGGTTCGGGATAGGTCTGTGTGTTGGGACGTTCGAGTTTCTACTCGGGTAGCCAACTTAATTGCATCATTTATCATCCAAACAGGTTACATCTGGACCCGATCCTAGATCGCTATACGTAATCCACCATTGAATCGGGCGATTTGTTGCGATTCAATTTCAACCAAATCGTTACGTGGCGCCAAGTGGTAGAATTCTTCTGTATAATCTCTCACCGACCGACTACCTTGCTGACAATTTTAGTATTGTTAGAATAGTACCTAATCGTAGTCGATAGGAAAGAATCGTGCGTGGAGTAGCTACTTCATCCGCTGCCATGTGCGGATAGGTGCTTTCATCTGCCCCATCCGTGTGAGTTACAGTTGCTCCCACTAAGCTGAAGCTCCACCTTTCAATTTGTAGGCCACAAGCTTGACATTCTTTGCTTTAGGGATTTTCATATAGTCGAAGAATCGTTCAACTTTAGAAAGTCAATCGAGAAAATCATCGATGTAAAGTTGGTCATTGAAGCTAGGAAGATCGACCCTCATCTTGAATTCTCGATATGTCTTATCTACTCGATCGCTGCCTTGTTTGGGATATTGGAGGATCATGTTGTTGACCTCCTTGTCACTGGATTCCCCCTCCTTAGGGATCATACTTTGGTTCACTGCCAACAGTATCATGTGATCAGTGCGATTACGAGTTCTAGCAGCAGGTGCTAGTGGATTACCACCATAAACACGGAGTTGCCCTAGGGCCTCTGTCAAGTGGTCGATGGCAGCTTGCAGCCCTTGCATGACTTACCGATTTTTTCATTGTACTGTTTCAAAAGTTGCTTCGAAAGTTGTCGCTTCGAAAGTGGTTGCAGTTAAAAGATGATTCCATGGAGCACTGTCCATGAGATTATTGTCTGACTCGTTGTTAGAAGCCATATATCTGAGGAAAAGCCTCGCTCTGATACCAAACTGACGCAGGGAAGAACATGTTGAGGTTGAGCATCGTCTTCCTTGGGGGGATAACTACTCCGAATCCACGGAGCTTCTCTAGACTCCTCACAGAGATACCTTGAATCCACGAGGAAAATAAGAAAATAGAAATAATTTTCTAGAAATTTGAAATATATTGATTGATGATCAAAAAACAAGTTTACAACTTCATAAATAGTGATATGAACCCTAAGAAGAAGTTTCAGAATCAAACTACAATAAAAACTCCCTAAAATCATGACTTATTATAAATAGTAAACTTACTATTTATATACGGTCATGATTTCTACTAGACTTCATGGTTTTCGGCCAAAAATAGTAAGTGTCAAATTTAGACTAACCACGTTATTCTCCTAATTTTTCATGATGGGCACGACTCCTAAAACTCAATGGATCAAAAGTTATTATCAAACTGAAACTTACTATAAATAGTAAAAATGGAAATAAAATGGATTTTCAACCATCGATATGATGGAATCTCGCAAATTCAGCATGGGCAACCCGGCGTAGTAGGGTTGGTTGGCTAAAGTACCTTCTCCTACCCCCAAAATCACATATGGTACATCAAATAACTCATTCCGGTTTACGAGATATGTCCGTTTTAAGGTTCTAACGGTCCAAATCACTTCCACCTCCAATCGGGCCTTCTCTGGTCCATCTTGGCCATGAAATTGCCTGCAAACCGCTCTACATCATTGATTTTATGAACAATCAAGCATACCACGATAAACAAGGGTTGAAGTTCATTATTGTGTGAACTCAGGTGTGTAATGTTCCTCGAATCCAAAACACCCAATTTGTGGGGCCCAAGTAGATGGATCATATAACCCACAAAGTTAATTTTATATATATATATATATATATATATATATATATATATATATATATATATATATATATATATAAAGAGTATGATTCTAACCGACTGATTGGTGGACGTCTAATGGATGGTAGGGAAGAAAAGTTGTAAATGATCCAAATTTCAACAGATATATGTCCAGTATTCGGAGGTCAGGATTTCCTAATCTACCTAATTTTGAGGACATGAGTAGGCAGTTTGGGTTTGAGGTAAGCAGAGGCCCCCAGAACCACCGTAGATGTGTAGTATACTAGGATTTTTCATTTGTGAAAGTGGGGTCTATAATTCAGTGAACCAGACCATATAATTCAATGAACAGACTATTGGTCTGTTGGCTGATGATGGATTGATATTGCCATAAAAAATCTCAAACATTTGATGATCCCAGCCACCAGTTGAGGTGTCTTCATTTTCTATTTGCATGGCATCCTCTTATTGATTGATTGCTCCATTTGATAAGATTTTTGGGTGATGGCCTGTTGTCCACATGTACACTGGACAGATGGTTCTGCCATGGGGTCCATCATATAACACACTGCATTAACTTAGCTCAAGGTTCATATAATTCTCTCACTTGAAATGGGAAACAGTTGCAACATGACTTGGAAGTCTAAAAGACGGTAATACCAAATATTCAGCACATAGCTCATCACCACTATCTATGATGATCAGATAATGGTTTTGGAACTTGGAACCCATCACCTGCAACATCTAAGTTGCATATCAAGTGGGACACATCATTTGGATGACCTGGCCCATAAATCAAGCTAGTCAGCTAATATGGTAGGTTTCCCATCCCCGAGAATAATGGTAATCTTGAATATATATATATATATATATATATATATATATATATATATATATATATATATTATTTTAAAAAAAAAAAAAAAAAAAAGAGCGTTTGTTGATTTGGCCTACTTGATGATTTGTCCAACAGATTCTTTTAGCTGGGTGAAAAATGAGAACCCGCAGAAATGAAACATAGAGAAAAACTAGACTAGGATTTCATTGCAGGTCGAACAACCTGACATGTAATAGCAAAGGATTCCTCTGACACAAGTGCAATAAATATTGGCTGTAGTAGACAATGTGACTTATATGCTAATAAGAAAGGAGACTGATAGTGAGAAAAAAAATCTGAAGTACATGGGGCCAAGGACTTCCTACTATGAGAAATTCATATCTGAGATATTTGTCTTGAATCCAAATGTTCAATCACTGATGTTGTAATTTCGTCCAAGTCAACTGCTTGATCAGCAACATGAGCACTGTTGAATGCTTCAACAGGCATTTTTTGCATCTGGACTGCACCAATGGTTGAACCATTTTTATCGCTTTTACCAAAATAAGCCCCCCACACCGATGAAGACACGCCCTCTGTTTTCTTTCTCTTCCTTGCTCCCTCAGCCCAACCCTTTAGGGTTCCTTGCAGCTCGCCAAATATCTCTTGTTTGAACATGCCACCCATCTTCATTAAAAAAAAATTAAAAAAATTAAAAATTAAAAATTTAAAAATTTTAAAAAAAAAAATTAAAATTAAAATTAAAAAGGAAAAACAGAAAAATAGGCACCAGCCATCTCAAACTTTCTTCTTTTTTTTTTTTTTTTTTCCAAATGGAGCTTAAAAAGAAACAGGCAAGGCAAAACAATTACCTGAGTCACAATCGCATACAAAGGAAGGGTACTGTAGCTGCAAAGAACTTGAATAAGCACGCTGCACATGTAACCAACAGTGGCACATTCAAGGGTCAGAAATGTAGGAATACTGTTCATGGTATTTATCTTTATTGTTGCCATTTCAGGCTATTTTATGCAGCTATTACTATTCACAAGGCAAGAGAAAAGTCCTCAAAACATTACCCAATAATAAGCCTGGGAACAACGAAACCCACTTTTTCCATGATGCACGAATGAAATCCATAGGTACTCTGGAAATATAAAGGCAAATCAGTGGACAAACATGCACCTAGCCGGTTTGCGAAATATATGCTCTGACAAACTTACCAAGATCCAGAAGAAGAATGCCATCTCAAATGAATTCTGGAATAAGATGAAATGGATCAAGTAAAGGACAATGCGAGGCTTATCAAACCAGAAGTGTTCATCAGAAAGCTTCACTGAAGCATCCTCGTGCTTCTCCGCAACGACTTGAGCCATACGAGTTATTATGTTCTGTAGTTTTGCACCCACAAGAAGTAGAAGCTGCAAATTCATCCAGTTCATTAGTTAACATTAGAGTTCAAACCTTGATCGAGTACTCAAAAAGCTGCCACCCCGACTTGGTCAAATCAATACTCAGGTTCAGTAAATGGGTAACTTGTGTACAACAGAACCAGAAAGAATTCAACTCGATCAAAACTCAGGTCAACTTAAAGATCAAGTATGAGAGAGAGAGAGAGAGAGTCTCAAGCAAGCACACAAAATGCTGAACTAAATACTTGGAGAACTCAATTCACTACCTGAGTTAAATTTCAAAATGAGTCGAAGTGGCACTTGCGAGTTGAGTTTCAAGAGATTAGCATGTACTTTCAAAATACCACCAATACACTTGTTATAAAGTCCTATGAACTTACAATCAAAGGCAGAAAGGATAGCCAGAAATATGAGTGCCATCCTGCATAAACAACCCAAACAGGAAGATAAGGATGGGTGCATGCATACTATATTTCCAAAGGTGCAATGTCATATAAGCATGAACGCAATGACAATCAAGGTAGTATCTGAAATAAAATGCATGACGAATTATTGAAATAGATGTTTACTATCTCAAATCATGCATACCATCCACATTCAGCAACAGAAAGACAACAACTAAGAGCCACAGATACCAGCTGCACATTATGTTGACAGTGAGTGAAGACGAGTTTGCCCTGAAAATACAGATGGAACAGGTACAACAGGAAAGGATGAACAAAGAGGGAGAAAGGGTTACCTTATACCAACAACTTTCTTAAAATCAGTTTCGAGTACCCGCATTATGTACTTGTGAAAATCAAAATGTGGGTTTGAACTGCAGTGTTTCTGGAACAAGAAACAATATATGCAGTGAACATGGTGTCTGCAGCTATAACAGGAAAAAAAAAAAGTAAAAAGGGTACAACCTACCAACTCCTAAATCTAGAGCTTACCATGATAAATCCCAACCGAAGTGCAGCATAATCCGACTTGGTAACAGAGCCATAAAATTGTTTGAAGAATGACATCTACAATCAGAAAAGAAAAGAAAAGGCATCTAATCACATAAAGTGCCAAATAAACTATAGATAAAAAAAGTCTAGTTGCTTAACCAATACAGAACGTGATGCAGGATTGATACATGAACCAAATACGATGTGAGATCAAGTAACAGAATTAAGATAATTAACAAAAAACACAAGCTTTGCCATAATCATCACGAATCCCATGAAGACCAAAAGAACAATATGCATGATCCTATCCTAGGTTACCAACATCATCACACAAGATCATTAAATAAAACAAAACTAGGATCTAATGGATGTACGGACATCCAATTAGCATAGGATATGGTCTATTTCAAAGTAGAATGCCTAAAACAACCTAGGGTAAAAATTAGGGTTTGGGTAATTTGGGAAAGTAGGAAAATTACGGATTTTAGGTGTAAGGTTAGGGTTTTGGGAATGGAAGAAACGGATTTTGATATAAGGATGGTGGAAAGCTAAAAGGGGCAAGGTGTGGACATACGGCCAACCCCTCCTTCACACGTGTGGCCGTACGGTCACACGTGTGGCGTGGGACGGATGGGTTAGGTCGGTTAGGGTTTGGGATTGTGGATAGGTAAAGGAAAGAGAGGTTTATGAAAGAATGAGAGCTTAGGATGGGAGAATCGATGAGTTTGAAGAAAATACCTTGACGGAGGAGAAGAGAGAAGATGGTGTGTGGATAAATGGAGACCTCGCACCTCCGTTGATAAAGATTAGCCTCGCACCAATCTCCCTTCGAAATTGCATGGAAGTATCTTCAAATCGCATGAAAATGGAAGAAGAAAGCAAGAGCTTTTCTCTTTTTTATCACAAAATCCAATGGGAAAGGTTAGACGCCCCCCTCTTTTTATAAATCCAAGAAGTTTCAAAAATTACAACAATCCCCATGTCTTGTGAATCTTAACAAAAATAGTCCTAGTTTAAATAAAATCAACCAAAACACTCATAATGTGTCCAAATATAAAATAATCAAAAACTAAATCCTAAAAGATGATAAAGTCTAAAACTGATGTGGACGATCAATGATCAATGGCCCGATCATGTGATCCATGTGATCCAATGGCACGATCATCGCGTCCCTCCAATCCAACGGTCTGGATCACTCCATAAAGTAGCCCATGTGCATCTTTTCCATATGCTCACACGTGCACATGGGGTCTTCAGCACGATCACGGATACTTGCCTAGCCACAGGGAAATCGATGTGGCCCGCCTCCTCTGATATGTACGCAAGGGTGTACGTGATGTTCTCATCAGAACGAAAGAGTGAGCATGCTAAATACTTACTGGTGATTATATCTGTTAGAGTATACAATCTTCAGTGTATGTGTATTGCAACGTATTTGAGTGTGAGGGTATGCATGTTCAGTTGTCCTATGCTGCACCACATCTCAGAGATAATGGTGTATCTTTTAAATTTGATTTGCATTTATTTTGAGCTTATCTTCTTTCTTCTTTTTTTTGAACATTTATGAATTTATTGAGCAGGGTTGCAACCAAAATTACAAAACTGAAAAGACCCAAAAGGAAATTACCAACTTGCCAGAGAGTAAGCAATCACTTTAGAAGCAACCACCCACTCCATTACATGAAATTTCACCCTGTTTTCCTCCATTTCTGCCCCCCCCCCCCCCCCCCCCCTGTGTTGCAACGTATTTGAGTGTGAGGGTATGCATGTTCAGTTGTCCTATGCTGCACCACATCTCAGAGATAATGGTGTATCTTTTAAATTTGATTTGCATTTATTTTGAGCTTATCTTCTTTCTTCTTTTTTTTGAACATTTATGAATTTATTGAGCAGGGTCGCAGCCAAAATTACAAAACTGAAAAGACCCAAAAGGAAATTACCAACTTGCCAGAGAGTAAGCAATCACTTTAGAAGCAACCACCCACTCCATTACATGAAATTTCACCCTGTTTTCCTCCATTTCTGCGCCACCCCCCCCCCGAAATCCTAAAGCAACCATCATTCCTTTCTTACCAAAGGTACCAGATACCCGCTAGTAGACACATTTGCCATACTCCACTTTGGGGATTCCTGATGCCAACACCATGCCACATCAAGAATTGCTCGATAGAATTCTGCATCGCCCTTGCCACACCAAATAAATCGAAAAATCGTTCTCACAACCTTTTAGCAAAAGAACAATGGATAAAAATAGATGGTTCAGCAATTCCTCATCTTGACAACACATAATACATACATTTGGGAGAATCATCTTCCCCTTTCAAAGATTATCTATTGTGAGCACCTTTTTTCTTCCCAAAGGGATAAATGCCTTCCTTTCCATTGTGACAGCCTTCTTTCGAAACTCTTTAACAGTTTATCCCACATATGTTTCAACGATCTTCCCATGCATAATGGGAGACCAAGATGGGTTGTAGGAAAAGACCCTTACAACCAAAAATGCCCGCCAATCTCCCTGCCTCCTCAGAAATACCCACCCCCAGCAGCTCGCTTTTGCCAGTATTAACCCTTAAACCTAATACTGCCTCCAAACAAAGTATGATTGTTCGAAAGTTCTCCATTTTAACTTTATCCGCATCGCATAGAAGCAAAGTGTCATCCACATATTGTAGGTGGGATACCTGAAATTCTAAATTGTCCACCCCAAAACCTTTTACCAACTCCAATTCAGCTCCTCTATCAATCATCCTCCTGAGAGCCTCGATAACCACCATAACTAGATATGAGGAAAGGGGATCCCCTAACGCAAGCCTCTAGATGCTAAAAAGAAACCATTAAGGGAGCCATCAACCAATACTGAAAACTTTGCAAAACTGATTGCATGCTTGGATCCAAGATCCGCATTTCTGACCGCAAACCAACCTTCCCAACATATAATCAAGGAAGTCCCATTCTACATAATTGTATACATTTTCAATGTCTAGCTCACAAATTGCTCCTCTCTTTCCCTTTCTATCATAAGAATCCAATACATTCTTGAGCCACCAACACTCCATCTACTATATTTCTTCCTTCCACAAAAGCCCCTTGTGTTACAGATATAACTTTGCCTATGATCGTGTGGAATCTGGAGGCCAATGCACCAAAAGCTCCAAAGCTATTGAGGAAGCACCGGAATATCCCTTTATCCTGGCCCTCCCAAGCAACCCGACTGAGACCACCCCGTGGGCTACCCCGCATCTTACGTGTCCCACAGTGGGACCCACCCCGTGGCCACCCTGCATCTCACAGGCCCCACCTTGTGGGCCACCCCAGCCCAGTGTGGAGATGCACTTGCATCATCCACCCACACCAGTAAGAAGATTCGAACACTGATCTCTTGCTCTGATACCACTTGATGTAGGCAGTATTGGCTAACGCACCAAAAGCTCAAGAGTTGTTGGGGAAGCACCGAAATATCACTTTATCATGGCCCTCCCAGGAAACCCGACTAAGACCTCCCCGTGGGCTACCCTGCATCTCACGGGTCCCACAATAGGACCCACCCCGTGACCATCCTGCATCTCGCAGGCCCCACCTCGTGGGCCACCCCACCCTAGTGTGGAGATGCACCTGCATCAATATGGTCCATGATAGAGTGGAATAATGGAACATGATTTGTGTAGTTGACCCCAATTAGTTCGGATAAGGATTAGAGGATGATGATGATGAATCTATGTCAATTCCTAAGACAATCCAAACGTGATTCTCAAGGCACAATCTAAGCAACATTGCATCTAAGTGGAAATTGATTTTACATAATCTGATCATTGTGGTCCTTGAAATGTGATGCAATTCATGATAGCAAATAATTGGGTTACAAAATTTTTGGATTTATACTTATTTTGAAGCCCCTAATAAACGGAAATTTTGGTAATATTGAGTAGAAAAAGTTCATCTTTCAAAAAGTCTCAGCAATCAAATCCATGGTATATATATCCATAAAAGTGGGAGTACTAACCACCCAGGTTACGACAGTTGAACTCCCCCAATATCCCCTTGTGCGCTCTGTGATGAATACATGATGATGGTGAACATGAAAGGTGTTACCTGTATCTGAAGCTGCACATGAATTTAATTCGCGTATGAAGCTCATGGCACTAAAAAAAAGTTCTATCCACACCATATCATAACAGGATGCAGTGTGTTAAAATATATACATAAACAACCTCTTACTTTCATGCTTTGAAATCTCATGCTCAATTGAATTCTCCCAGCGCTTCCACTGCCGTATCTACATAAACTAGAGATATATCACAGTTCGATGTGCATATGCATACTTGCATATATGAAAACAAAAATAAATACATACATAAAAGTATAAAACTTGTGCATCTGTGATTAACAACTTACCTTTGCTCCTCCAAGTACCATCGTAGTGGCACAAAAAACTACATAGACAACAGCAAGCACAAAGATAAAAATGTGCAGTTGATGTAGCGCTTCAATAGATAACAGTGGAACTTTGCCCTGAAAACAGGACACAAGTAAATTGCAAGATAAGAACTTTTGCGTACCCAAAGTTGTTTATAGTCATGGCTACATGTAGAGAGTATAAAATGGAAAGACTTCTTGTTGGGATTTTTGACCTGCGGAATCACACAGATCTAGATCTAGGATAGCAATCCAATGGCACCAAGCACACACACAAGAAAAGAGAACACACAGATTTAACGTGGAAAACCCTTGCGGGAAAAAACCACGGCACAAAGCGACAGATCACCACTATGAAAGCATCAATTACAAAGAGAAAAGACTTACCCGATTCGAACAACCTCGAATCTCACCCTTGCTACACCCTTTGATAACCCTAGAACCCTTTAGAATACCTTTAGGAAGTCTTGGAATTATCTTAGAATAGCCCTAGGGACCCCAATTTATAGTTTTGGCAACTTCCCTTTCGTATCCCAGTTGCGAAAGGACTTGCGTCACAAAATCCACGAAACTCCTTTCGCATCCCAGTTGCGAAAGGACTTGCAACACAAAATCCGCGAAACTCCTTTCGCATCCCAGTTGCAAAAGGACTTGCGTCACAAAATCCACGAAACTCCTTTCGCATCCCAGTTGCGAAAGGACTTGCAACACAAAATCAGCGAAACTCCTTTCGCATCCCAGTTGCGAAAGGACTCAGATTTAAAACATCTCGCAACACTTCTAAAACTAGCATAGTAAACCCTCTATGCAGTTTCCTAAATATGAGAAACTGCATAGAGGACACCATCAAAATATGATTTGCTGGGTAATACACTCATACGTTAAAAGAACAGTTTCCTCCGCATTCTCTTTTAGAAGTAGTGCTCACCGCTTACTTGGACAAAAAGTCTAGAACATGATTGAGTGTATTGACAAATGGGAGGGATGCATCTGACTGATGTCTGTTTTCCCATTGTCTTCAAGTACGACTACCATAGCTTCATTGCTTAACACTTGACAATATTATGAAGAATTACAATAAAGAGGGTTAAATTGGAACATAAAAGTGTCCTTTATTATTATCTTTCATTTAGCACGGAGAAAGAAACATCTCTCATTTAGCAAGGAGAAAGAAACACGTTATGGACAAGGAAACTTAACTAGTAAGTGTTTAACATTATAAAGCATTACTATATAGAAATGGATACTTAAAAAACACTGAAACATTAGAAACGAATCAGGAAAAAAAATTTGCGACCTACAAATTTGTCTCATCTTCCTTCAGTCCATAGGGTAGAAGTAACTTTGAAACCACTTATAATCATGAAACTCCGTAACATTCCTTCTTAGGAATTTGCAAGATTCATGTACGGATCTAGTCAGAGAGAATCTATTTTTCTCTATCTGATTCAACTGAAATCTTGGATTTGATGTAGGATGAGTGAAAGTAGCCTAGGATGAATGATGTGAGATCGAACTATGTATCAATTTAAGCGTTCAACAAGTAAAATCAAGTAGATCCACATTATAAGTTATGAAATTTCAGATTAACTACTCAATGGACCTAGGCTATCACATACACGGTGCATGAAAGTATAAAATATCACAAGAGTGGCCCACTTGGAAGTTGGAACTTCCAATCTAGCATAGGTAGGGCAACATTCACATGAATAAACAACGGCACTATAAAAATCAGATTTGGGGAAAATGGGTTTGTTTGAAAATCAGATTTTTTGAAGGGGGTTTTGGGAATCTGGAATCAAGGTTTGGGGATTTTGGGAGTTAGGGACTTAGGGATTTAGGGTTTTACGAAATTGGGGATTACGGTTTTAGGTTTAAGATTGATGCTAGGTTAGCAAAAGGGTGTAGACAATGACACAAGGAGAAAGAAGATGTTAAAAAGGAGGGGATAAGGCTATCTGTACAGACGTAAGGCTGTCTGTATAAATGTACGGTAGTCCATAAGGCCGGTCTGTACAGACGCGCGTGTGGGTTCGATGGATGGTTGGGTTTTGATCGGTTTGATGGGGAAATGTAAAAAAATGGATGTGGGATGAGAGGTTTTGGTTTTAGAGTTGTAGAAAAATAAAGAAGAAAAAAGTCAAGAGCATTGTGTACCTTGTTGGAGACGAGAAAGAAGAGAACTTTGGAGGAGTCCACCACCAAGCAATCTTCAAGCCCTTTCACAATCTGATTGGAAGGGAGGATTTTCTCACAAACCCTAAAGAAAGATGAAGAAGGGTTTTACTCAAGAGAGACAAGTCCTTTGTTTTCTTTTACTCAAACCACCATTAGGGTTGGGTGCCCCACCAAGCAATCTTCGAGCCCTTTCACAATCCGATTGGAAGGGAAGATTTTCTCACAAACCTTAAAGGAAGATGAAGAAGGGTTTTTCTCAAGAGAGACAAGTATTTTCTTTTCTTTTAATACCAAATAAATGATATGGCCTATAATCCAAAATAAGCACACTAAAACACATAAGTGCAATCTCAACCGTCTACTAAATCTTAAAATAACAAAAATCATAAATAAAGCAAGATCAGGGTCTAGTCGTCCAATGGCCCGATCGACAAGATCCAACGGTCGGATCGACACGAAAATAAAAACCTGTAACTAAAAATGTCTCCTAAGTGGCCCATATGCATCATCCCAATGTAGGGTCTTCCTAATGCAGGTCCAATGCATGTGGGGTCTTCAAAGTGGTCCGACGGGCCCCATCCGGAACTCGTCTCCCATTTACAGAGAGGGTTGCGCTGATGTCGGTGGTCACATCCGCCTCTGGTATACTTGAGTAGGTCCTCTAATGTCCCCATCAACTCTCCCCAGCTGAAAAGAATTCACTACTAGTGAAATAGAACTGTGGTAGTGCTCGAGGAGGTCGGGATCAATGTACTAAAACTATGCCTCTGTAATTCAGGTGTTGTATAACTCCGGCCTGGCCTTCCATTTCACAAGGTATTTCTAATATCCTACATGGCGGGTAGAGACCACTTGGTGATCTAGAAAATCCCCAATCTCTTCTTTTTGTCCAGGCAGTGATAGAAGAGAAGGCAACGTCATGTGGGAAGCAGGGTCTGGCAAAGGCCATGGGCTTCAGGGACATCATCATGTGGGGTAGGAGAAAGGTCTGCAAGAGGGTTATAAGATGGATGTGTGGGTCCGTCACAAGGCACAAGGTCCTCCACATTGAATGTGGCACTAATACCGATGGTAGATGGAAGATCTACCACATGCATTAGTGCCCACTCTTATCAAAATTTTATATGGACCTGCACTATGGGCATGTAATTTCTTCATGGTTCATGTGGGAATCATTCGGGCCTAATGCAGACCATGACGTAGTCGCCCACCTGAAACTCCTTAAACCTACGATGTGAATCTGCAGAAAATTTATAATGTTGATTACTAGCTTCCTAATCTCACTATGCAAATCATGAATATGCCATGCAAATGCGTTTGCGGACTCAAATGGCCTACCTGAGACAGACACAGGTATGAGATCTATATGTGTTTTAGGCTTATACCCAAGTACTATCTTGAATGGAGCCATTCCTATGGACCTATTGATTGAACTGTTATATGCAAATTCAGCTATGGGTAAAACTGCATCACAGGTCCTAATATAGTCTCCCACCGGACATCGTAACAGATTCCCTAAGCTTCGATTGACAACTTCCTTCTGACCATCAATCTGAGGATGGTATGCCGAAGAGAACTGCAACTTAGTTCCCATCATGTGCCATAGAGTTTTACAAAAATAACTCATAAATTGCACATCTCTATCTGACACAATGGTCTTCGGCAAACCATGCAGACGAATTACCTTCCCAAATAATATCTTAGCCACGTTAGTGGCATCGGACGTTTTAGAACATGGAAGTGGGCCATTTTCGAAAAATGGTTCATAACCACAAAGATGGAATCGTGCTTTTTTATCGTATTGGGTAGCCCAAGCACGAAATCCATAACTAACATCAACCCATGGGGCATGAGGAACTAACAAAGGAGTATTAATCATATATTTTGCTTTCTCTGCTTCGCTAACCGACAAATCCTATATTGCCCTACAATGTTAGCCACGTCTCGCTTGAGACTTAGCCAATAGAAACGCTCCTCTACAAGGGCAATAGTCTTGTACCGCCAAAAATAACCAACTATCCCTCCAATGTGAAGTTTCTAGACAAGAAAGTCACAGAGGGACGTACAGGGTATACACAATCTATCGCCTCTAAACAAAAACTCACCGACCAAGACAAACTCACTACCAATGTTTTAAATATCGTTATTGCGTAATGTATCGCGCCGTTGGGATACAAATACATATTGGATATCACATGGGATATATCGGTTGTATCTCGTAATGTATCGTTGTTGTTAGGAAACATGAGAAGATTGGGAAATTGGTCAAAATTTTCAATGAAACTTCAAGGATTGTTAAAAAAGACATCAATACACACTTAGAAATCAAAACATTACAAAACGAAAAAAAAAAAAAAAAAAAACATAATAGGGGTGTCCTTTGTATGGGATCCTAATATGTGCGCTTTCCAACTGAATTGATGCAAGTATATTCAAATTCTATTCATATAATTTATAAATGTAAGAAGACATCAAAAGCAAAAGAAGAATCACTAAATCAGGTTACATACATGTTTAATTTTGTGTTTGGATACAAAGATTGCAACAGATTTGTGAGAAATTGAGAAATTTTGATCTTTCTCAATTTTCCGCAACTTGACCCATCTCCCCTAAATCTCGAAATCAAAGTTCCAAATCCATGATGTTTCATGGAAAATATGAAGAATCATACATTTCTAACCATTTGGCATTGGTTTAATGTGATTTCCAACAAAAACATGGATCGAAAATGCTTACTAGATCGAATAGGTGGGGATATATCGGCACTACCTGTGCGTTTCGTATCGCACAAGTGGGATACAAGATATATCGTGGGATATATCGGTTGATATCGTCGATATTTAAAACACTGCTCACTACTACCCCTAGACTGACCACCTAATAACGATGCGTACACCTTTCCAAAATCTGGGCAACTAGGATAATCTTCCTTTAATCGTTCAAACCCAGTGACTTCTACGCTCATGGATTAAAGTAATGCGACCATACGGCTCAGTGCATCAACAGGTTTATTCTCAACTCCGGCTTTGTGCTTCAACACAAAAGTGTACTCCTAAAGAAACTGGACCCACTTGGCATGTCTTGGATTCAACTTCTTTTGGGAGCCAATGTAGTGCAAAGCCTCATGGTCAGAGAATAAGACGAACTCCTGCGATAACAAATAATGTCGTTAATGGCGCAAAGACTGCACTACCGCAAAGAATTCTTTGTCATAGGTAGAATACTTCTGATTCGTTTCATTCAACTTCTCACTAAAGAAAGTGACAAGGTGCCCTTCCTGACTAAGCACTCCACATATACCTACACCAAACGCATGTGCAACCACAAAAACCTTAGAAAAATCCGGAAGTCGCATTACAAGAGCTTCAGTCATCTTGACTTTAATCTCCTTGAACGCCCTAGGGGTTACTTTAGTCCATTGGAACTCCCATTTCTTTCTACAATCAGTAATGGAAGCCATGATGGAACTAAATCCTTTAATGAATGGCCTATAAAAGGTGCCTAAGCCATGAAAGCTACGCACCTCATGAATATTGCATGACTTGATCCAACTGACTATGGCCTTGACCTTCCAGGGATCCACAGACATGCCTTCAAATGACATAATAAAACCTAAGAAGGTGACACTATCAAATAGAAACGAACACTTCTTGAGGTTGGCATACTTCTCTGTCCTAAGGATCCCACACACTTGCCTCATATGGTGATGTTATTCCTTTGTCATGCTATAAATAAGGATGTCGTCAAAGTATACGACTAGAAACTTCCCTATGAAGGGTCTCAACACTTGGGTCATCACCCACACAATTATACCCGAGGCCTCAATCAGCCCAAATGGCGTAACTAGCCACTCGTATAGCCCATCCTTCGTCTTGAAGGCAGTCTTCCGTTCATCACCTAGGCGAATACGAATCTGGTGATACCCTCTTGAGGTCTATTTTAGAGAAGATGGTAGTATTGGCCATCATGTCGAACATATCGTCAAGACGGGGTATGGGAAACCGTACTTGATGGTAACTTTGTTGAAGGCTCTACTATCCACACACATACGCCATGTGTCATCCTTCTTGGGCGTCAGAACGGCGAGCACAGCACATAGGCTCATGCTCTCCTGAATAAACCCTTTTCACAGAAGCTCATCAACTTGCTTCTTGAGTTCTACATGCTCTATTGGATTCATTCTATAATGAGGAAGGTTTGGGAGAGTCAACCCAGGGACAAGATCAATGGCATGATGGATGTCCCTCATAAGTGGAAGCTCATCCGAGAGATCATCAGGAAAAACATTTTTAAACTCATCCACCACCGAAATCACCTCACTAGGCAACTCTACACTAATCTAGGGCATAACCTCTCTAGCCACGAGGGCATACACCTCTGAATCCGCTCTAGTCTCTTTCTCAAACTCTTTTGCATTAATAATATGAAGAGGCTTAGGCTTCGACTTCCTCGAAGTACTAGGATCACCCTTCTTGGTAACCTCCTTTTCCAGAGTGTTCTTGGGTGATAGGGGGCTCAATCTAATTTTCTTGCCCTCCAACATGAACATACAAATATTCGAGCGACCGAATATTGTAACATCCAAATCAAACAACCAGAGCCTACCTAAGATGATGTAGCCGACATCCATGGGAACCACATCATACTACAACGAATCCTTATACGACCCAAATTCGATGGAGATAAGACATCGCTATGAAACCGGAATGGAAGACTCATTAACCCACGAGACTTTTTAGGGTTGATGGTGAGACTCGGCTTTCAAGCCCAGTCGACTCATAGTGCTGGTAGACACAGCTGGTAGACACAGCTGTCACTGTCCACGATCACTTTACAATTCTTTTCTCCACACTTGGCATAAGTGTAAAAGATCGTGTTCCTGTGCAAATCATCATTTTCTTTACCTTGGGCAAAGGCACATCTGACAACTGCGAGTGTTGAGGTCTCCTGCTCATCAAACTCCTCATCACTAGCACCAATGGCTCATGGTCCTCTACATTGCAATCGCTCTAAGCATCCTCATCTACCTCATCTATCATAAGAGCTTTACCTCTTTCTTTGTTTGCACATTCCTTTGCGAGGCCACCATAGCTATTGCAATGGTAACACTGCATGCTCTCACTTCCCTTTGAACTAGTGCTGGCTAGACCCTTACCTTTAACATCTTTGTTGTAGGTGATATCACTAGTTGAGGCCTTGGTCCAGCTCCCGGGATTAGGTTTGGCTCCCTGAGTAACCCTGCCACTAGAATCCCTAGCCCCAAACAACTTCATGGTTGGTTGGACTAGGTATCACTCAAGCTCCTCTGCCCTAAGGTAGGCCTCCTCTAGTATGTCAACATCATGAGGGATGAGTTCACGCCTAACGTCAACCCAAAGGCCCGTCCTAAAACAAGACAGGATCACTGAAGGGTGCTCATCGACGTCACATCACAACATATATTCCTCAAACTTGGCGATGTAATCCGTGACAAGCATCGACCCTTGCCTTAAGGACTGCCACTGGTACAAAAGACGCTCGCGGTAGGAAAGCAGGAGATATTTTTCTCCAAGGGCCTCTTTCATCTCAACCCATGATATAATGGGCTCATCTCCACATCGCTCAGCCTTCCGTTCCATATTGGTCCATAATAGCTTGGCTTAACCCATCAACTTCATCATTGTGAATCCCACTCAACGGCGATCTGACATGTCATGCCACTCAAAGAAGTGGTTCATGTCAGCTAGCCAGTCAAGGAAATCCTCCGGGTTCAAGTGGCCATCAAATCTAGGAGCATCAACTTTGACACTCTTCAAAACCCTGTCCTCAGGGTCGTAACGATCCCGTGACTCCCTACGGGGCACGCAGTCCTACATGACTTACTCTCTAACCAAAGTTCTTATTACAACCCCTAATGGGTTCTATTAGGACTGGACCACGTTCAACCGAATCCTCATCCACAGGCTCTCCTGCCTGAGCCTAGCGGTAGGTAGCCTCTAGTCACATGATACGCTAGTTGCTAGCAGTCAATTGTGCGGCAGTGGTCCTATTGTGCTTTTCAATGGCTGTCAGATGGTGGTTAATCTTTTCGGGAGCCTCAGCAATCGGATCCGGGTTCATGGCGGGAATATACCTAAACCACGACATGTTAGCATTTTGCATACACTAAACGACCCTAAGGAAAGACAACATAGACTCTATATGGAATATATGATGAATGGCAATGCAAAATTCAGATTTGACGCCACCTAAATGTGACTCTAAAAAAAATTCAGATTTGATGATACTCAATGCGATACTAATTTAGGTTTGCAATGGGATGCACATAGATTCTAAATGCACCTAACAACTCTGGGTTCGAATGGGGAAAACTAACCTACGTTAAAACCTCGCTCTGATACCGAATTTGATGTAGGATGAGTGAAACAAGCCTAAGATGAATGATATGAGATCAAACTACGTATCAATTAAAGCGTTCAACAAGTAAAATCAAGCACATCCACATTATAAGTTATTAAAATTCAGATTAACTACTCAATGGACCTAGACCATCACATACATTGTGCATGAAAGTATAAAATATTACAAGAGTAGCCCACTTGGAAGTTGGGACTTCCAATCTAGCATAGGTAGGGCAACATTCACATGAAGAAACAATGGCACTATAAAAATCAGATTTGAGGAAAATGGGTTTGTTTGAAAATCAGATTTTTTTTAAGGGGGTTTTGGGAATCAGTAATCGAGGTTTGGGGATTTTGGGAGTTAGGGACTTGGGAATTTAAGGATTTAGGGTTTTAGAAAATTGGGTATTATGGTTTTAGGTTTAAGATTGATGCTAGAGTTAGCAAAAGGGTGTAGAGGATGATGTAAGGAGAAAGAAAATGTAAAAAAGGAGGGAATAAGGCTGTTTGTAAGGAGGGTCTGTGTGGACACACGTACAAACACCCGTGTCAGTTTGATGGATGGTTGGGTTTTGATGGGGAAAGGTTAAAAAAATGGATGTGGGATGAAAGGGTTTTGGTTTTAGATGAGTTGTAGAAGAAGGAAGAAGAAAAAAGTGAAGAGATTTGTGTACCTTGTTGGAGAAGAGAACTTTGGAGGAGTCCACCACCAAGCAATCTTCTAGCCCTTCCACAATCCAATTGAAAAGGAGGATTTTCTCACAAACCCTAAAGGAAGATGAAGAAGGGTTTTTCTCAAGAGAAACAAGTCTTTTGTTTTCTTTTACTCAAAACACCATTAGGGTTTGGCTCCCCCCCCCCCACACACACACACACTTATATATCAAATTTGCCATCCACTTAAGTGTTATGGCCCATAATCCAAAATAAGCACACTAAAACACCTAAGTACAGTCTCAACCATCTAATAAATTCTAAAATAATAATAAACACAAACAAACAAACATAAATAGAGCAAGATCAGGGTCCAAGGGGCCCAAATCTAGAAGATCCAGTGGCCCGATCGACAAGATCCAACGGTCGAATCGACATGAAAATAAAAATCTATGACTAAAAATGTTTCCTAAGCAACCCACATGCATCATCCCAATGTGGAGTCTTCCTGATGCATGTCCAATGCATGTGGGGTATTCAAAGTGGTCTGACAGGCCCCATCTAGAACTTGTCTCCCATCCACAGAGAGGGTTGCGTTGATGTCGTTGGTCGCCTCCGCCTCTGGTATACTCGAGTAGGTCCTCCGATGTCCCCATCAGGATTGAATTGTAAATTGTTGGGTTAACACCTAATATATGTGAGAGGGGGCAGAACCTGACCACTAGAAAACTTTATCAACATGATTTCCTCTAGTAAGAATACAATACTGGCCCTTTTCAAGTTTCCTTTGACTCTCTGTATGACTAAGGATCCAAGGGTATCTTATTTACGTCATCAAATTCAAAATTATGAGGAATGCCTCTTAGACCTATATATATATATATATATATATATATATATATATATAATGTCGGAATGTAGTGGATTTGTTTAAGGGAACAATAAACAGTTGTTGTGTAATTTAAATATATTGGAAAAGTTGGACATTGTATTGTGCATCCAGAAATGCTATTGGAGAACTATCTCTATCATATTTGGTTGTGGCATCATTTAAAATCTCAATATCGGCACACACCATGCACCTCTTGAATTGACATGTAACAAGTGTCAGGCAAAGGACAAGGCATATCATCCATTATCATGAAATTTTCCCCATTTAGAGCTGGAGCAATGGTAAAGTAAAATATTAATATCGTAGAGTCATAGTTGAAAATCCAAAACATACCAAATGGAATGACAATGAGCAATTTTATATTGTGTTCAATAATAAATGATATCAATAAGAGAAAAGACGATATACAGAAGCTGCATAAATATATCCATACAAGTCTTGTCTCATGCATTTAGAGGAGCCTTGCACAAATGGACTCGCTAATCACCAGAGAAGTCAAAAACCAGTTGTTAAAAAGGATAAGCGAGAATGTCTACGAGAGAGATCTCATCAAGAATGTCTGCAAGAGAGAAAGTTCTCCTTCAAGGCCCGAGCGATTCTGGAACAGTGGTCGCAAAGCAACAGGGAGATGACAATGGACTTTGGTCTATGACCTACGAGAATGGGCCAGATGCCAAAGAGGTGGTGGTGAAAAATAGAGAGCAGGGAGTTGCAGGAAGTGGAGCCATTGTCAAGGAGAAGAATGTCTAGATTGAGGTGGGGAAACACAAAGCGGGGCCTGAGTAATCTAAGAGAACTTCCAACCTTATTTGTGGAGCGGTATCCATATGATTGGGAGGAATGGCATTTCCGAAAAGTGTTTGGGTCGTGTGGTACTGTGATGAAGGTGTTCTGTCCTAGAGATAAGAGGTTGGGATTGTTCCGTGGTTTTGCTTTTGTGAGATTGTCGTCGAAAAGGGAAGTGTTAGCGGCCATTGAGGAGTTCGACAAAAAATTCTGAGGGGGAGAGGTTGGGGGTCAAGAAGGCTCGTCATGGGCCAGCAAAAGCAAATAGGGAGACCTCTAAGGCAAGGGAGAAGAAAGGTAGGGGCGAGGGTAAAGGCGAGGAGAGGGCTTAGGACTCTGCAAAGGAATCGCAATGTGTGAGGTCAAGGTTTAAGGAGAAAGACAAAGGGAGAGTTTTGTGTGTGTGGCGGGGGGGGGGGGGGGGGGGGAGGAAAAGGGGTGATGGAATCAAAGATGTGGGTGAGGGGAGGGGTGGAGGAAGTGTTGCGACTAATGGGGTGGGGTCGATGCTAAGCAAGCTGGGTGGGGCGAGATTTCAGGAGGCGTGGTTTGGCGTTTCTAAAATCAAGGAAGACCTACAATGTCGATGAATCTAGAAATGATAAACACGGCAACCATGTCCTTCTGATGGTGCTTGGTGGCATCGGTTGTGATGTGGTTGCTACCAACAAGGTTGGCTACTGGATGGAGATGAACTGCGGGATGAAAGCAGTTGATAGGGTCCTGAAACCTATAAGCAGTACAGAAGTTCTAATTTCATTACAATCGGAGTCTGAGGTGCAGAGAGTGTTGACTTTGGGGAACTTCTTCAAAGCTGGGATCATGAATGGGCTATGGAGGTGGGATCAGTGGTCGGTGTTGGGAATAGAGGAAGGTTGGTTCTATTTCGAGGGCTTCCATTGGAGCTATGGGTCACAGAGGTGTTCATGGAGCTTGGTGCATGTAGGGGAAGTGATGGAGATCGATCCCCTGATGTCATCGCATTGTGTGGAGCTCCATGCAACGCGCAATCGCATATGTCCTCGTTGATCGTATTTGGTTCCGAGCTCAATCACTATGGTGGTAGGGGAAGTTAGTTTCACCACGTATATTTGTAGAGAGCAGGAACAAGGTGCTCATGTGTCATCTTTGTCGATGGAGGTGATGTCGGTAATGGAGCAGGGTTGTAGGGATGAGGGTGAAGGAGCACGCATTCCATCCCCTGGCAACCCACTAGATAGAAAGGGGGGGTAGTCGCATGTTCATGGAGAAGTGGATACTCATGTCGACACCTGCCAAGGAGGGGCAGAGATCATTTATGAGGAGTGGCAGCTGGCTCTGTTTGATGTTGAGATGGGGGTATGGGGTGTGGACATGTGTCTGACGTGGGGTGATTCTCTCAGTAGTGATGAGGAGGGAGACACCACTGGGAAGATATGGGGACCCCGCCAGAGTCCGGAGGATGACAGCTATGACAAGGACAACATTGTTGGTGGGGACATTTGGGCCACGAATGATCAAGATGATGCCACGGCTAAAGGGGAGCAATGAGAGGGTGACAATTACAATCCCGTGGCTGTCGAAGATGATATATGCATTGAGTTGGATGAAGACCTTCTCAACATCTCATCTGTAGAGGTTGCTCATGCGAAGAATTATCCAAGTGGATGCATGTGCATCTAGAGAGGAGCCTAATACATATGAGATACGTGGGAATCATCTTAATTCAGAGGCATACTTGGCACATGTTGAGCCACACGAGATGTCTATTGCATGTGAGGAGGGGCAACGAAGACCCTCATGTGATCTTATTTTATTTTCTCCTCCTCCATGTGTAATTGATGGGGTTGGGAATCCCTTTTTCCTCCAGCAATCTGCTTTAAGGCTGAACGGTTCTTTTTGTTGCGCTTCTAACGAAGGATGTGGCAAGATGAAGCCAAAGACAGTTCTTCAAGATGGCTGCCTAGATATTGTGCACCATTCTTCTGGAGATCTCCATCATCTCCAAATAGGGCCCCTTAGTACTGGTTGAAGACGTTATTCGAGAGACTTAGATGGCTCATTCATGGAAAGACATGGGGTTATCCAAGATCTAGGGGTTACAGGCTTACAGCTATGCAAACAGGGTCCAAGGAAGGCAAGCGTAACACTCTATACTTTTCAATACTCAGGCGTTACCTTCGAAATCTAATAAGTGCAAATATGCGTGAAAATACATAAAATCTATCCTACGCACCATTGCCAGATAATCCATTAATCCGCCCATCTCAACCGTCTGATCTTAGGTAGTGCAACTCATAGTGCAACCATAAGGTTTGGGATCAAGCTGCCTTTGACTGACCCTTAATTTTAAAACGAAGTTTACACCGTTAATGTTTATTCAACTCACAATCTAAATCAACCGGTGGAAACTTGCGATATCACACCCAAACACTTCGAGTTGATCAAATTACAAAGATGCACCAATCTCGCAATGTCTGTTCTAGACTGATATGCAAAATCCGTCAACTAATATTGGTTTAGGTCATTCCTATAACCGACATCAAGATCAGCCCATTTACTTAATTATACATCAATCTAACCCTATAGAATGATTTTCACCCATAGATCAAACCATCCATCCGTTGATTTGCAAGAATGACCACCACGTCATCGGAGAAACCTATTTTTTTGGATTTCAATTCCTTGGATAGATAAATCTAACCCTCCATCAAGTCCATAACATATCATTGGACAATTCATTACTAAATCGCGTATCAACCCAAATGTCAAGAATACTCATTACTCTTTATTCACAAATTAAGAAATCTAACCGTACATCTTAGGTCTCAAAGCTTGAATCATCAGATCCATCGTCTATTGGGCCTCCAACGTCTTGTCCATTGATATACAGCTTGACAGTACTAACAAGACAATCCAGGATTTATATGTAGCATTGAAGTTCACTTAAACTAGACTAAGGATCTTTTCAACCGTTGATGAACAAGTTTGAGGCAATCCAACCGTTGGATTCTTCGAGATCAATGGATAAAATCCTAAATTCACATTTCATGGCCCATTTAGGGACTAAAATCATCTGACTATGAAACAAATAGTGAAAATGTAATTAGATTTAACTCTAGGAACTCTAGAACCATTGATAATCAAAATTAAGATAATCCGGTCGTCAGTTCGACAGAAATCAACACCTAAAACACCACAATTCCCTTGATATGGCCCACTTGAGTTGTGGATTGATCTCATCTTTGGTCTAGGGTCATAGTGGAAACCTATAAAGTGAATCGACGGAGTAGATTTCACATAGCGTCACTGTGGGCCCCACATTGTGTGTGTACACTGGAGGGGGTGCACTAGCGACACACGGGACCTCAACCCTGGTCAAATCAGGTTTGACCCGACCTAAAGAGGTAAAAACCTCCTCATTTTTTTATTTTCTCCCGCTAGCATCCGTTTTAAACAGACGCCGTCCGTTTTGGTTCGTTGTGGCCAACCATCATGATAAGCTTGCCAATCCAAATCATCCATCGTGTTCGGCTGGGAATTTCGATTAAAACCTTAAAACTTCTGCATGTGGGTATATCCGAGCATGCGAATAACCTCGGGAGCAAACAGAGTCTGCACACGAACTATTTCCAAAAATGGAAATTCCGTTTCAGACCGTTGAGTTGGCAACCCACATGCGTCTATCTCTCGCAATCACAACCCTACATTCCAAAAGATCTCAGCCATTCATTTCATTCATACGAATTAGGGTTTCTTATCCAAAGAGTGGCACTGCAAGGAATCTTTCTATTTCAATTTGTTGGTGCGATCCCGACCATCAATCACCATCATGAAGCCTTCCAAAACATCTCCATCATTGAAATTAGGGCGTCTAGATGTATCTCTCGTGGCAAAAAGGGAAGCCCTCGTAAGAGATTCCATGGTGTGCGATAAATCACCCGTGGCCTAAAATCTCATGAATCATCGAGAAATTGCTTTGAACGTCCATAATGTGGGCCCCACAAGGTCCATGTGACTCATCTAGACCACCTAAGGGCAACGGATTGTAAGATCAACCGTCCAATGATGATTTTCCATTAACGGGTGGAGCTTCTTCTCCGTTTTAACAAAAACGCAACTAGTCGTACATAAACTCTGAACCCTGATCAAAGATGATCATTTTGTGGGCCACAAGGCCTACAATTGATCATATGATGGCCAACGTCAATCCTCATTGCAGAATCTTAGAAGTTCTATGTTAATCAACAGTCGAAAATCCTCCCGCGCTCGAGTTTGAGCATAACTAATCTCGTCATTAGTGGCCTAAGCCTCTAGAGATTCGGAAGGCCCTTTCCAAACCTAGAAATTCCAAAGAGAGAGAGGGAGTTTGAGGAGGAGAGTGCCGCACGGCACCGAGTTACTAAGTCTTAGACTGAGTCGTGTTAGTTTCAGGTCGGGTCTGGTCGATTCCAAACATCTCGAGACGTCCTTAGAGAGAGAGAGATTCAGGAGGAGAGGAAGGAATAAAGGAAAGGATGGAGAAGAGGATAGAGGGTTGCTAAGTAGAATTTGGGTCAAGCCGAGTCAACTCAGCAACTGCTGAGTTTGACACATTTCTAGGGCATTCCTCATCCAACAAATAAGGGTAGGAGACTAGGAGTCGAGCTGAGTTCATGTTTGGTTATTGCAAGCACTGTTCCAGCTTGCAGGTTGAGTTCAGGTTCGATAGCAGATTTAATCGGGTTGCATCGGGTTGCTACTGAGTTGACTCATTGAGTCCCACTGAAATTGGTCTCTAAAAGAGATCTGAGAGATCTGTTCGGGTTTGCCTCAGTCTAACTAATTTAGAAAAATAGGCTTGGGGTTTGGATTTGAGAAAACCCGGTTCAACCCGAGTTGGCATTAATCGAGGCAAGGTCGAGTCAACAACTAGGTGAGTCAACTCCCTAAAGGCATTCTATAGGTGTTTAATTAAATATTAATCTAGATTATTAATTATTTGTTTTGATTGAATGTAGGATCTTCCTGACCACTACCTTAAATCCATCTTGTCGAGTCCGAGTTGGACCTAGTTCAGAATTGAGAAGAGTTTACTCAAGCGATTGAGGTTACTCCAGAGATCCATAGGGAAATCATAGAGTACATGGACGAGCATGCTTGAAAAAAACATGACATAGTGGCTATATAAGAATTTATGGAGAGAGAAGCTTATAAGGACATCAATGTAGTAGATTTGGATGAATCTACACCACCTACGTCCACAAGGCGATCTATATCAGCCACCAAAAGAGCCCGTGAGCATAGGCCTATGGATAGGTGGTGCAGACCACATCCGGAACATGAAGTTAACCAAAGGGGTTAAGGGCAACGGACCTACCCAAACCACTTTAGAAAACCAATACAAGAAGGATAGAAAACCACGGTTCAATACATTGCAAAGTGGTTGTATCAAGCTGGAGTAGCTTTTAACACAATGAAGATGAAGAGTTTCAAAGTAATGGTCGAAGTTATACGCCAATTTGGACCTGGCTTGAAACCCCCTTCCTATCATGAAGTGAGGGAGAGTTGCCTAAAAAATAAGGCGGAGTTTACTAGAAACTTTATCTCCGAATACAAAGAAAGTTGGAAAATATATGGTTGTTTGTTCGATAATGGCCAATGGATGAACCGATAGATCCGGTCGAACATTGATAAACTTTCTTGTAAATTTTCTAACTGGGACAATGTTTTTAAAGTCTGTGGATGCATCGGCCCATTCCCACACGGCTGATTATTTATTCAAATTATTAAATGTTGTAGTTAGGTAGGAGAGGAATATGTTGTCCAAGTTATCACGGACAACGCAGTTAACATATTCCTCTCCTACCTAACTACAACATTTAATAATTCGAATAAATAATCAGCCGTGTGGGAATGGGCCGATGCATCCACAGACTTTAAGTTGTCCAAGTTATCACGGACAACGCGGTTAATTATACAGTTGTCGGTTGCTTTCTTGTGGAGAAGAGGCAACGTTTATTTTGGATACCATGCACAGCACATTATGTTGATTTAATGTTAGAAGATATAAGTAGGTTATTTCTTAAAGTAATTGCTAGGGCTAGGAGAATCACGGTTTTTATGTACAAGCATGCTCTTCTTCTCCATCACATGAGAAACCACATTGTGTGCAACTTGCCTCGTCTAACCCTGACCCGATTCGTAGTAGCTTTCTCAATGCTACAAATATTAAATTCAAATAAAGCTGAACTTAGGTCCTTTGTAGTATCGGTCGATTGGAATAATTAACCATGGTCAAAGAAGGTTGATGAAAAGTTAGTCCAACAAACCGTTCTTTCCTAAGCATTTTGAAATCGAGCAAGGTGTACCAAATCAATTATATATAGTCCAACAAACCATTCTTTCCCAAGCATTTTGGAATCAAGCTAGATGTACCAAATTGGTTACATATCAACCGAAATGACTAACACCTAACAGTAACGGCCAAGTCCGTTACGCGATATGGGGGGGTCAAAATGGTGACCCCACAATTTTTTACTCAGATCAGCCGTAACGGCCATTACGGGGATCGTAATGGCCGGTACTGCCCCGTAACGGTCATAAACGGCTAGCTTTTTTGATTTTTTAAGTTGTAATTTTTCTTATTTTTGGCAATTTTCTCTTCCAAATTCTTTCCTAAACTATTCTACTGCATATTCCGACCAATCTTTAGCTTGAATTTGAGGATCAAAACAAGTTATTCAAGGATTTTGTTGAATCGAAACTCTGTGTGCCATTTTTCAGAAAAATCTTCAAAAATAAGTATTTATACCTTTTTTCTTTTCTTTTTTTAATCTTTGTTGTTATGGTTGAATATGATGCATTATTCAAATTAGAACAAATGAATATGCATTTTACAAATTATGTAACTAATTCTTCTTCTTCTTTTGTATTTTTTTAATTTTCGGTCAATTTTTAAAAATTAGCAAACACCTACACATGTGAGATATTTTGATATTAAATTCATTCTAATATATCTATCATTAGTATTAGATAGTTAGAAAATTAAATCTATGAGTTTTGCAATCAATTCTAGGTTATCAGGTTCATAAATTCATCAAACCATCTGATACAACTTTCTCACCAAGGAGTGGACCGTTACACCACCATAAACACGTTCAAAAGTATAAATGAATGCATATTTGGAATATTTAGAATTTTCTAGATTTAATGGATATTTTTTTGAACTCTTTTAGAACAAAAAAATTACGATCGTTACAGGGGGCATATCAATAGTTATAAGGCCGTAATATCCTATACGGCCCGTAACTGTATTGAGAACGGTGAGCACCATTACGCCCACCGTTGCCGCAATGGGACACCTTGGATTCAAGTGGTAAAGGCCTTAAAACCATCGGAACCCTTAGTGTGTTGCAATTGGTGGACAATAATGAAAAGACACTCATTGGCTATATCTACAATGCGAATATGCGATGGAGAGGGTTAGAAACAAAATTATGGAACACTTCAACTATAAATAACGTGATTACCAGCCTATCCTAAATATTATATACTCTAGATTGGACAGCCAAATGTCGTCCCCATTCTATTCAGCTGCCTACATCCTTAATCCGGATGTATTCTTTGCGTTCACCGATCGGAATGTGGCAGCGACGTTGCATATGGTTAGATTTTTCAACGCTTTAGTAAGAATGGTTCCAGAAAAAGACGAACTAGATAGAATTTCTCGGAAGTTAGACATGAAAAGTGCAGGGATTTGGTCAAGAGAGATTGTTATTAGGCATAGAAGTAGGTAATTCTATGAAATTTATAACTTAAAATGTAAGAAGTTTTAAGTGAGAAAGTGTCTAACTTAAAACTTATTTGTACAGTTGACTGGTAGTCTATGTATGAAGTTGACCTGACTAGGAGGGATTGGGCACTACAGAATCTAGCCATGAGAATTCTTGGCCTTACATGTTCTTCAAGTGGTTACAAGAGCAACTGCAACTGGAGTACATTCGAGTTGGTAAGTTTTACAAGTTACAACTTAAAGTTCTATAATTCACTTTTAGTTTCAAATTTCAATACTAAATTGTTAATTCACATTCTACATGTCATGTAGATTCACATGAAGAAAAAAATTTGTCCCAAACAAAAGAAACTCAACAACCTAGTCTTCGTCCAGTATAACCAGAAGTTGCGGGAAAGATTCCAGGCTAGGCAAGAAAAGCTTGGAATCTATGATCCTATCAGCCTAGATGATTTAGATGCAGATAGTGAGTGGCTTGTGGAGGCAGATGATCCAGTCATTGCCAACGAACCCCTTACATGGGACCAAGTCGAAGACGCCGCTTATAGATCGACACCTAGCAAAGGTTCTACGACGAAGAAAAAGAACTACAAGGGAAAGTACTATCACAAGGCCTACTAATAGTCAAGGAGAAGACAATGATATTGAGATTGAAGAAGTACAAGAAGAAGATGATCAACCATTTGACATGAATGAGCTGATGAAAAAACATAAGAAGATAAAGTGTACGTTGACAGAGGTGACTCTGACGATGATGGTGGTGGTGATGTGCCACAATGGGAGAGGGAACAATGTATATAGAATATAGTAGATTAGTAGTTTGTACTTTGTAGATTTTGCTTATCAATAAAAGTATTAAATTTTTATTAATAAGTTGTTGAGTTGATGTTAATTTTTTTGTTTTTTACATGATTACATCTTATGGTTAATAGTTTAACTTAGTTATTAATTATTATAGCTTAGATAGTATTTAGTAATAGTACATAAATTAGTTTGGAAATTGAAATAGATAAACAAAACTAAATTGGAGTGGTTTATGTCTTTATGGGAGAAAAAAAAAAAAGATTTTTTTCCCATTTCATTCCTTTTTTAAAAAAAATTTCAAAAAAAAAAAAAAAAAAGTGTGTGATCACATAAGCAATCACGCACAGGCGATCGCTCAGGACTAGGTATTCCATATTGATAACAGTCACCACCGTTACTAATACGAGTATCGGCCGTAACAGCTGATACAACCCTTGTAACAGTTGAATTTTTTTAATTTTTTTTGGCCCGAAAAGTTCCAAAAAAATATTTAGAAAATCCAGAATAATGTAAATATTCCAAACATGCATTGATTTTTTGTTTTGAACATGTTTATGATAGTGTAACGGTCCACTCTTTGGTGAGACTTTTGTATTTGGATGTCCGATGAATTTGTGAACATGGTTATGTCTCTAATATTTACACATCAATCGAGCATTAGAACTACAAATCGCACAAAAAAAAAAAAGGCCATAAATACCACTTTTATTTTTTGAACAAATGGCCATCGAAGTTTCTATACACCGAAATCGCTTCAATCTACAATTTTAATCCTAAAAAATATAGTAAAAGTGATCGAAATATTTTGTAAAATAATCTTGGAAAGTTTTTAAAATAAGAAAAGTGGAAAAATGAAGAGAAAAATGAATTTGGAAGGCAATTGTGACCATAGAGCAAATGTCCTGTGAAGGAATTTTTCTCTCTTGCAAAGGGGAACCATATTCGCATTTGGATAGACACTTGATGTGGGGATAGGCCATTACATGAGCTTTTTCCAAGACTGGCTAGTCTTACCTCGAACCGGTTTATTTTGGTGGATCATTGTTATTCTCTAGGCGGCGGTTCAATTGTTTGGTCTCCTCCATGTCGGCAAAATCTCACGAATGAGGAATTTGAGGAGTTCCATAGTTTGCCTGATTATCTAAAGCTCATCGTGCCTTCACCTCAAGAAGATTCAAAGGTTTGGAAAATCCGCAACTCCAGCATTTTTTCGATGAACTCATTTTATAGTCTCATCTTTACGCCGTCTTTGCCTTCTTTTCATATCCACTGGTGCTCTTATGGAGCTCCTCCGAGGATTGTAGCTTTCATGTTGCTAGTTAGAAGAAAGAGAGTTCTTACCCTCAACAACCTTCAAAGGAGATCTCTTGTTCTTCCCAAAATTTGCTTGATGTGCATGAGGATCCGGAGTTGATCAATCATCTTTTTATCCATTGCCCCTTTGCTCACAGGGTTTGGGAGCAATTCATCAGTATCTCCCATATCTCCTGCGTGATGCCAAAGTCTATTGATCAACTTTTATGGGCTTGGCATAGAAGCGCAGTGGGTAAATCTCATAAAGAAATTGGAGGCTTGCTGCGATGGGAACTGTTTGGGTTTATGTTAATCTTTTTGTGGTTCTTTTCATAGCTTATGTTATATTCTTTCCTGCCTTTTCACAATTTCTTAATAAATTTCAGCTTTCTCTAAAAAAAAATAGGTAAGGATAGGATTAGGAATAAATGCGTTCAAGGGAACTTGGGAGTAGCACCAATAGGTAATTAGATAAGGAAACATAGAATTAAATGATTTGGCCATATAAAACGAAGACCGAGAACTACCAATTAGGAGTGAGTGGCTTCAAGATGAAGTCTTTAAAAGGACAAGGGGAAGGTCTTAAAGTAAGAAAATACTTGAGGACCAATGGTTTAACTAAGGATATGGTAAGGAGAAAAAAGGATATGGTCTGTGATAGTGGAATAGAACAGAGTAACAAGATTTCTGTAGATGATCCCAATTAATTGGGGTAAGGATCTAGTGATGATGATGATTAATGAGCATTATATGAGGTGCACACAAAATAGTCTACTTGAAGAAAAACAGTTATGGGTCAACCAAACCCAACCAATTTACTAAATGTGTATAAAATCCAGGCCCAAGCCTAACCCATGACACGAAATGAGATGACCTGGCCCATCTCATGATCAAGGTCACCTAGATCGCTGCTCGCTCCAATACATGGTACACTAGGGGTAGGATCATGTGGGGTCACTTCAATGCATACATTATCAATAGATTTTATATACAAATTGATATTGTACTTTACATATAACATGATGAATGTTACTGGGGATTTTTATAAAATATTACCTCATTGATTGGGAACAATGTTCATAGTATTTATATCATTACATGTATCGCCGGTTGGGGATATGAAAACATGTATCGAGATCACCAATATTATTGTTGATACCCGAAAATGAATCACTGATTGAGGGAAGCATAGGGGAAACACAAGAAAATGGTGGAATTTCTCAATAAAAATTTAGGAGATGCTAAAATACACATATTTGCAAATTTAATAATCACATAATTGCAAAAAAAAAAAAAAAAAAAAAAAAAAGACGCATACATAATAAGTTTCTCTTTAATGGGGGTCTAAAATCATGTAACGTTGACTTGGGGAAACATTAGAGAAACATGGAAAAGGTGGAGGAATTTTTCAATGACACTTTAGGTGATGCTAAAATACTAAGGTATCCGTAACGACAATGGTGGCCGTAACAGCCACCACCATTACCTTTACGATACAGTTCATAACAGTTGTAACGATCGTTATGGTCTCTTTTTTTATTGAAAAACATAAAAAAACCAAAAAACCTGTATTTGGCCTTTAACGAACTCTTGGGGGGGCAGCATAATGGCGATTACAGATCATTTTTTCCATGATAGTCATTACGACCCCCTAACATACAACGGTTGCCACCGTTACAGCACACTATGTAAAATACACATATTTGCATATTTAAGAATCAAATAATAGCCAAAAAGATGCATATTTGCATATTTAGGAATCAAATAAAGTTTCCCTTTAATGGGGCTTAAAAGCATATATCATTGACTATTGACTTAGGGAAACGTTGGGGAAACACGGAGAAAATTGTGGATTTATCCATCCATCCATTGTTGCACACACATATATAAAAACACATGCATGATCCATACATCCATGCATCCGTGCATACACACGTACACACAAACACAAAAATATATGTATATATATATACACACACATACATTCATCTATCCATCCATCCAACCAACCAACCAACCATCCATCCATCCATCCAGCCATCCAACCAACCAACCATCCATCCATCCATGCATACAGACATCCATCCATCCATGCATACATATACACATGCATTTCATCATAGAACCATGCATCCATAAAAAAATTTGAATTGAAAAAAAAATTTTAATAAACGAATTTTGGCCGAAATCAATACATTGACGATAAATTAGCGATATTATTGAAATATTGCCGATACATAAGCGATACAAGCAACACCTGGAATTTACATAGTCAAAAATATTGGCGATATATTGGCAATACAAGTGAAACCTGAAATTTACACAGTCGAAAATATTGCCAAAACATTGGCGATACTTAGCTATATAGCATTGAATTGATACCTAGAATTTCTGATACCATTAGTGTTATCGGTATTGCGGAGCTAGAGATATGGATAATATCAGAGTATTATCAATAATATTAGGGATACTTCAAACAATGATTAGGAATTTACATTCCATTACCTATATCAATAAGCTTTTCGTTAAGATACCTCATTAATTTAGGCATTTTTACATTTTGGTATCTTATGCTAGATTTATCCAATCGATTTTACTTCAATTGGCTAATTTTTTATAAAAGACTAAAATGCCCTTGTCTATACATGGCATGAAAATTTAAGGAGTTACTTGACACCTTGACCATACATTGGATATCAATAACTTGAGTAGCCAAGGCATAATTCTAGTATGCCCTTTGTTTTGTAAACCATTTAAAGTGGATCCCACTACATGAAATGTTTAATTTGAGGGGGGGGGGGGGATGCCACTTGTACGGTTTTTATGTGCACCTTTGTATCATCCATCACACTCGCCACTTGTACAATGAGCCTGCATTTAATCAAGACCCCTTTCCTAAATTTGACTTTTTAAATAGGGCTTATGGAGTCCTAATTTGTCATGATCTGTATGTGGTATCCACCTAATGCACCTAGCCCAAGAACAAAGGCCAAGATTGGTGACCCTAGATTGGAGGATTTCCAAAAACTCTTACCAACATTGAAGGATTGGTCAATGGAGTATAAACAGATCTTAAAGGTGGCACTAAAATATGTGACCTTTTGGTCCCCACTATACTGTTGTCAAATGTCTTAAATCTTGCGCTGCTCGACCAGTCGAGGGGCTGACTCAACTGGTCGAGGACCCCTTCGACCGGTCGTAGCTCGCTCGACTCGAAGTCCAGCGACAATATTTTTTGTTTTTTTGCGCTGCTCGACAAGTCGAGGGACTGGCTCGACCGGTCGAGGGTCCCCTCGACAGGTCAAAGCCCTCCCTTGACTAGTCGAGGGTTACACAGATACTGCGCGGATTCTGCGCGGACTGCGTAAATTTGAGGCGGTTTTCAGAGAGGTGCGGAAGTGGAGTTTCCTAAACTATAAATAAGGGTCCTTAGGGCCTTTCTAATTAATGTTAAGGCTTCCTAAAAGTATTCTAAGGGTTCCTAAAAGGGTTCTAGGGTTTCTAAAGAGTGTAGCAAGGGTAAGATTCGAGGTTGTTCAAATCGGGTAAGTCCTCTCTCTTTGTAATTTCTATTTTCATAGTGGATTTTTGTCGCTTTGTGCCGTGGTTTTTTCCCGCAAGGGTTTTCCACGTTAAATCCTTGTGTTCTCTTGTGATTGCTTAGTGCTCTTGGATTGCTATCCTAGTTCTAGATCTGTGTGATTCCGCATCACAAATCCCAACATATACATCAGTGCAAGAGGCCAAAGTTGTGGCACTCACTTTAAACGGAACAGAACCCCAAAATCATATCGACTAGACATGCATAACCTCATGACCTATTTGTTAAACTTGGACCATATTCAGACAAACTTTGGATCAATGATGCACATGATTTGGATGGTCTAGATTGTAGTGGTTGTGCACATCTCATGGATCATCATACTCAACCATCATATCAATAATCAAATAGCTTTTGTTATCCATAAAAATCCACCTTTAAATGTGGCAGTTTAAGGATAGAAGAACGGATGATTCATTGGGCCCCCTCTAACCTTGGTAGCTTGTTGTACGAGGGCGTTGATTTAGGTTCCAAATAGCATCCACCCCATCACATCATGTCACATATGAAAAAATGTTAAATGAACTCGAGCAAGTACAGTGTTTTGGTACTGCCTCTTACAAGTTGGAACTAGTTGATGCCCATGAAAGAGATTCAGAATCCGTTTATGAAGCAGGTCCACATTTTTAGATTCCTGGGCCCAAAAAAAAAAAAGAAGTTGGGGCATCGTGTGATGGATGATACACAGGTGCACATAAAAATTGTACAAGTAGCAATGTTTTGGCTCAAATAAACTGTTCAGGTCGTGGACTCATGGTACCCACTTTAGATGGTTTATAAAACAAAGTCCGTATTGGAATGATGCCCTAACTAGTGATATCTAATGGACAGTCATTTCAACTAGCATTTGTTAGAGCCATCTAGTGGAAGGTACCAGAATGTAAAATCCATATTGGAAGTGCATTTTCATCATTTAAAATAAAATTAAAAAAAAATAAAAAAATTCAGCCATTTCAACTAGCATTTGTTAGAGCCATCTAGTGGAAGGTACCAGAATGTAAAATCATCAAGTAAAGAGGTATCTTAGCACAGGTAATTAAATGAGGTACGGGACATAAATTCCCACCTAATGAGGTACTACTTCATAAAATCCCAGCATATATAATAGATTCACATGCATAGCACTGTGTTATATGCATGCTATTGTGTAAATCAAAGTATAAATCTCTATCTTGTAAATATAAAACTACATACAACTTTGTCAACACTAAAGTATACAAAAATCATTTTGGTTCGGTAAAAAATAGCAATCCAAACGACAAATGACCCGTAATGAACAATAATCCAAGTCACATGATTCATGACAAAAAACAAAAGGGGCTTGGCAATTTAAGTAACATTGCCCATGGATTCTTAAGCCCAACCCGACCAACTTATTTTAAAAAATTAATGAGACGGCTAAAGAGTCAAATGCAAGACAAGTGTCGAGTTTTCACACCTCTACCACTAAAGAAAGCCAGTGTTTTAAATAGCGGTAGCATGTTGTGTAGCGTTCGGCCCTCTGTAGTGTGTGGCGTAAGTAGCGTAAGCTACACGACATTTCTATTTTTTAATTTAAAAATAGGATAAATAGTAAGAAAAATATATATAAATGCCTAAAAGATGATTCATTTGAAGTTTTTTTAAGTATAAGCATGCTCAAACAAATTATTAATTATCATTTATCAAAAGCCAATCCACATATATAAACCAAATCAAATCATTATTGCATTAACAACTTTCTAAGCAAACCACTTTAATTAAAAATATTTAATTAAAAACACGAGTCACAATTATGAAAAGAAATTAAAATCCTACAAGTTGAGATTATTAAGTACCAAAAAAAATACAATTATCATCTCTCTCTCTCTCTCTCTCTCTCTCTCTCTCTCTCTCTCTCTCTCTCTCTCTCTCTCTCTCTCTCTCTCTCTATATATATATATATATATATATATATAGTGTAGCGCATACTACATACACTACGCATATACTACCTATGCTATGCGTACGCTACCTACGCTACGACCCCTATAGCGTACACTACAAGGGATTTATGCTATTTGCTAACGCTACCGCTACACTATGGACGCTATTCAAAACACTGAAGAAAGCACATGATTACTGCATACTACTCATTGAATTATACATAAGTGATATATCGGCAGGTAAGGTCAGTCCACAGTCAAAGAGCTTGGCCCACTTATTTCCGAAACCTGATAAACTTTGCCCAAGCTAGACCCATTTAGCTCCAAAACCTGATAAACTCCACTTGAGCCCTGCTTTTAAGCAGGTCAGGTCAGTTACCCCATGGGTTGCCAGCTCTATGATCCACCCTTGCTCAAAGAATTTAATTGATAGTGCCTATGATATAAATCCGGTGTTTGATTGATATACCAGCCCAGTGTAAAATTGTACGAAGCCTAGTTTTCCATATCAAGTTTGTTCTCTATTGTTTGGAACTGTTTTTGTATTCTCTTCCATCAGCACAATCATTGCTTGTGTGGCAGAAAAAGGAAGAAGTAACAGAAACGTATTAAAATTTACCTGCTTTGCACAATGATCAGTAGTGCCCCCAGACAAAAGCCGCCGGTTCCATGTAAGTCCAGCAGAGGAATCATGATGGTGGTTCTCGTGTCCAAAAGTAGAGGCGATATATCTCTTGCATGGAAGCATGTGATATGAAAAGCTCGTCCGGATGCATATATGGCTAATAAGACTTTGAAAGACAGTTAATAGGAGAGAGATAAAGCCGAGGAGCATCAACTCTGCACGGAGACAATTCGGTCAAACAGTTAAAGATAGCCTTGATGTCATTTGTTTAAAGAGAAGTCAGCAAACTCAGGAATCTTTTGTAAACAAGAGGAATAATTTGCCATGAACTCTTCATTTATGTACATACTAGATAAGGGTGTTATTCAGCTCAATTGGTGTTGTGCTTCATACGAATTAATTAAAACAAAAAAGAGAAACATTTTCCCATGCCAAACCAATGCTCAAAAGCCAGGATTTCACTCAGAAATCAGTTACTAATTTTTTCTGAATTATGCTCAATAGAAGGTTTGGTGGTTTTTTTTTTTTTTTTAATCTTCAATAAAATTGACATTCATAAAAATCTGATACAAGGTTTGACATGCCCATACTTTCTACAAAACCAGAGATTGGCCCAACCAAACCAATTTGAGTTGAGGAATTTTAAGCCAGTTAGCAAACATGCTGACGTGGCCCAGCCACTGTTGGGTACAAAACATTGAAGATAATGTGCAGATAGCAACTATGTGGTAATTAATATGAAAACAAGACGTTGACAGGTAAACCAGTTACTCATTAACTAAAGAAAGAAGTAGAAGACATGGAAGAAGAAGGGGAGCAGATGAGGTGTTACCCGGGTAATACCTTAGTGGATGTTACCCTTACCATGGGGCCCACCTTGATGATGCGTTGTATATCCACACCGTACATCCATTTTTCCCCGCCCATTTTAGACATGGTCCGAAAAATTAAGCAGATCCAAATCTCAGGTGGACCACACCACAGGAAAGAGTGGTGATTGAACGGTCACTATTAAAAACTTCCCAGGGCCCACCATAAGAAGATACTAACCCATTAATAAGGTCAACCAGACCTGGATGAAGGGAAAATACAAAGATCAGCTTGATCCAAAAGTTTTTAATAGTCATTCGCCAATTTCCAGTGGTGTGGCCCACCGGAGATTTGGACGTGCTTAAATTGTAATTGTAGGGTACCATCCTAGAATGAGCTTGAAAAACGGATGGACGGCGTGGATTTACAACACATTTATCAAGGTGGGCCTCACATGGTAAGGGTAATAAACGGGTAATAAATAATCCGCTCCCAAGAAGAAGTGAAGGCAGAAACAGAGTTGGATGGGGTTAAGTGACAAAAAAAAAAAAAACCTTCTTTTAGCTTCTGTAAGGCCTCGAAAAGTGCATCCTGGCTATTATTTTTCAAGCACTGCAAGAGAAACCAAGAAACAAAAAATAGAAAGATGGAAACATTTTTTATTGATTTTTTTTAGAGGAAATAAATAAATAAAAGACATTGCAGCAGACAGACAGAACCTTCCCCAAGTAGTGAAGTAGGCGTTCGACAAAGAGAGAGACGATGATGATGATAGAGCAGACGACGGCGACTACCCAGGTGGGAGTATGCTCGAAAGATACAGATTCCCCCGCCATTGAAGAAGAGTCCGTTTAGGAAAAGAAGGGGAAGAGATACAATAAAAAAGAAAAAGGGGGTGGTGATGGTGATCAGGAAGAGGAAGAGGACCGTGCAAGGATATGATAAAAAGATCCATCCATCCCTGTCTAATGTCTTGGAGGGAAAAAGTAGGAATTGAGAATATCCATGTCCATGTCCATGTCCACTCCATACTTTTTCCTTTGGGTTGATGGGATTGGACAGTTGATAGAGTGCTAGCAGCGGACGCGGTTTGGCTGCAGAACCAAAAACATTAGCCACCTACCTGATGTCAAAGGCTATGCAGGCAACACCACGTCTTCCTTCCCCTTTGCCTTATCATTTTGGAGAATGCGAGCCCAATGAATTAGAGAATGAGCCCAACCAAGCATATCCAAATCTCAAATATACCACACCACAATATACACCATTGAAACATTCCTGCTACCAACAGCAATGTTTATTTGTCGTATGTTTATAATGTAACTCCAACCTGGATGAAGATAAAACACAAAAATCAACTTAATCCGAAACTTTTTGGGTATTAGGAGTTGTTAACAGTAAATCTATTTTATTGTGATGTATAGATTTTATCCACACCGTTAATCTATTTTATCATATGATTTTAGGTATTGCGCCGAGAATACAAGCCAGATTTGAGACTCAAGTGGACTATGCCACGGAAAGCAGTTGCATAATGACACCAACGGTTGAAACTTTCTTAAGACTGATGTTTATTTGCCATCTAACCTATTCATAAAATCATATTTAACTGGGGGATGAAAAACACAAATATAAATTTCATCTAAGACTTCTGTGACCCTTAAGAAGTTTTCAACTGTAGTAGTTTAATCCCCACTGTATGGTCAATTCGAGCCTTAGATCTGCCTCAGTTTTGAAGTTACAACTTAAAATTATATAAAATTCAATCAAGGGAGTGGATAAAACCCATACATCATGGTGTACCCTCGGAGCTCCAACCAGTCCCCAGCTCGGAGTAGGCAGGGTTAGTACGTAAACAGCGACCCTTTCATCATTTTCCTTGAGACTCACTCTTGTTCTCTCACCTATATATGCGCCGTCGTGATTAGCGCGGTCGTCATTTCCGCGGTCCGTCTTGGGCCACACTCCGTTCTCTGCGGAACAGTCGGTAGCGGATTAGGTGCAGCCATAGTCTTACCCATCTTGGTGCGGCCCTTACCTTGGGGCCCACGTTAATCTATGTATTCTATATCCACTTGGTCCATTATTTTTTTTCAGATCACTTTAGGACATGAGCCCAAAAATAATCACATCCAAATCTCAAGTGGACCATGTTATAGTAATCAGTGGTGATTGATCATTAAAAAAATTTTATGAGTCACAAAAGTTTTGGATGTTTCATCCAGGGATCATGTGACATTAAAGACGGGTTGGATGGAAAACAAACACTACAATTAGCTTAGGAAGCTTTTAGTGGCATCGTATTCAATCCTAGGAAGTTTTTAGTGACATAGCATTCACTCGTCATTTTTTCCTATAGTGTGGTCTACTTGAGATTTGGATCTACTTAAATTTTTAAATCTTTTTTTTAAATATTCTTTCAAAATGGACTATCAGCATGGATATAAAATACATAAATCAAGGTGGGCCTCAATGTAACGTCCGCACCATCTTGGGTGATGGCAGGGCCGTACCTAATCCGCTCACTTTACAGGCACACTCAACTCCCCGCACACTCTTTCCTTAAAATTATAAAATACCTGCCTCACTTGGCCTTTACAATTTTGAGTTGTGTACTTGTCGTTGTCAACCGCACTAGTCATAATAGATCATGCAATTGCGCCTCTTTCTAGTTAGGGTTGCAAATGGACCCGGCTTTAAACCGGTAAAATTGAATTTTTGAAGTCCGTGAGGGCCCGGGCAGAACGGTTTAAAATCAAAGCCAACCCCAGGGCTGGTTCGTATATATTCCTGTGTTTAGCAAACCATATACTTGCAATTTCATTTAATGGACTGTCCACTTATTCTACTTTACTCAGAGGTGATAGAGAAGATACAGGCACGTAATATGAAGCCCCACACAGTCATTTGACCGATAACATGTCGCCACCAAACTATCTTCATCATTGGATTAGGAAGGTGAATTAGCTTGTCCTCCGGTATGCAGTTGATTTAAGTGGGCCACTTATTTTGTATATTGGTTCCAGACTCGATTATTATTGATTCATAATAATATAACAATTATATAAAATAGAACATGCCACGTTATCCGTATGTGTCACGCCCAACAATGGTATCAAAGCATTAATTGACACGGTTTTGATGAGAGAAAATGGTGAAAATAATTGCCGCCCATCAATGGTAACAAAACATTAATTGACACGATTTTGATGAGAGAAAATAATGAAAATAATTGCCGAAACATATTTCATCATATTTGATAATATATAACAAACACAGTACTATTAGATTTTGTGGCATATGAGTGGCACTGCAACAAACAAGCTAACAGCAGCGTTACATTTCCATATTGTTAAATTCTTAAGATTTTCTTTATGTGACATATTTATTGTTGTTGGACCTAGGCCAGTGGGGGCTACTGGTGAGCAATCACTAGTGGGTGGGTCTCATAAGTTTAGGCTTCTTACGGCTTCTTCCTTTTCTGTTATATCTCAAATTCGTCTTTGAATATGATTTTTGATGGGAGATAGGGATAAGACCGGATTATCTGGTCTCATCCAATCTCTCATTCTTTCCTATAAAATGATGAGACTCTCTCTCGTAAAAACACAGATAAGAAATACCGAAAGTATACGGAGAGAGATATAGTGTGCACAGTAGTCTGTCCATTTTAGCCTGTCCTTGGGACGATCTAATCCATAAATCGCAATCAGGGACTACTTATACCATAGGATCAGAGGTGTGAATAGATCCATCTGCTCCAGTAATAGATAGGCGGGCCGTTGGAGCGTCAATCTTCTGCTTTGTGAAGGTTCCAAAACTCGTGTAGACCGTCAGATCTTGAGAGCTCACCTTCCGCACTTTCCTACAGTGGTATCAGAGCATTCAACGGCGAATCTCTGATTATTTTCATCTAAAAAGGTAAGTGACCCATCTTTTCTTTTTGGATTGGAATCCATAGCCTACCTATTAGAATAATCTTAATTCCATATATGAAAAGTCATGTGTACGATGGATTAGATTTGGATTTTGCATACACGTATGCCATGTGTAAGTAAACTCGATTATGATGGACCAAGGTGATCATGTAGACCTTTATGATTCCATACACCTTATGTACACGTATGGGGTACAACATGTGAACCATTCCATAAACCAATAAGATAGTGTACATAAGTTGTTGTATTGAAATACATGCGTGTACATCTCACCAAATATACAGTAATAATTGTTGTATTGAACTACACCACGTGTACATAAGTTGCTGGTGACGTATTTCACCATACTTGAATTGACAAATATGGTATCTGTCACGTGTTGGCTGATATGCACGTGTACACATGCACATAAGTACTTGAATGATGTGCACGTGTACACATCAGACCCGTGTTTACACATCAGACCCATGTTTACACGCGTTGGCCGCTGTACACGCACTCAGCTATACACACGTGTTGGCTGATGTGCACTTGAATTGGCTAATGTACACACATGTTGGCTGTATGCTTGTGTTATATATGGACCCTGGGATTAGCATAATGCTTAGGTTTTCAGTTTTGTACAAGTGGGCCCATGTGATGAACCGTCCAGATCAAAAATGCAAGCCAAGACTCTGTATAGATGTATAGCTGCCTAAGGACTCTATGCAAAAATCTAGATCGTCCCCTTAGACTTTCGTTACCTGCACACAGAGAAGGGACAAAGGAGACCCTGGCTTGAGCAGGGGACCCTCCGATGCCAAAGTCAGGCCTGGATTCTGGGTCTAAGTGTATTGAGGGGTTTTTGAGAAAGAAAGTTTTTGCGTACCTCTTAGATGATGGAGGCTCCCCTTTTATAGCTGCTGGAGCGTTTAATCGTAGGAGGATTCTTCTCCTGGTCTTGTGCAATCGAAAGAGGATTCTCTTCCTAGGATCGCGGACACCGGATGGCACCCGTCCGTGATCTTCGTCCGATCCCGCGAGCTTCGGGATCGGGGATCTTATCCCAAAATATTCGGGACGAAATCCGGTTTTGCGTTATCCTTTGGCTGGCTCCGTTAAGAGGGTCGGCCCGATGCGTCCTCGGATTATTGGTTCTTCGCCCGAGGCGAGTTAACTTTCGTCTCGGTTTATATTCATAACCTTGCCTCGGATCCGACGTAGTGCTTCCCAAGCCGAGGCACCAGGTCCGAGTCTCTGGACTTAGTATTTTTGTCCCCAACAGTAAGCCCCCTTACTCCGTGTGTCTCATGTGACACTTAGGAGTAACGAGTTGTGCGTCGGTTCATAACTTGGTCCGAGGCAATAAGTAAACATTCAATGCATCCTGTGTTGTCTTTGATGGGAGACGATTCAGTTTCTGACAACGCATGCGCCGGCAACCGTCAAATCGCTTATCCCGCCAATGAGGGTTGGACACGTAGCAAGGGCGTTATTGTCGTCAGTCGATGTGCGCCACGTGTCGAGCCGGGGAGTCGACGCAGGCGTCGAATCATTTCCTCATTAATTGCCTCCGCCACATGGCAATCGTATAAAAGGGTAAGGGTCCCGCATTTTAAACTACTACTGCCATTCCCGCTTTTCATTTCTTTTGGAGCTCTTTTCGGCCTTTCTTCTTCTTTCATTCTTCTTTGTTGACTGTCAGCGGCTCTCTTCGCCATTTCCGTTTTCCTCCCTCCTTCCGGTGAGTCTCTCCTTCCTCTTTATTTAGTGATAATGGCGGCTAGGGGTTCTCAAAGTCCCCAGGAAGGAGCTTCCGGAGATGAAGGCGAAGCGCAACGTTTTTGGAACGTTGCGGAATGGCCTTCTTTATTGACGGAAATGGCAGTTGACGCTAACGCTGCTTTTCTTTCTGAGAGGGCCACCGAAGCTCCTGCGGAGCGCCCTGCTTCCGTTGCTCCTTCTCGGGGTGGATCGTCCTTAATAACCCGCCCGGGAAGGCCTAATCTTCCAAGGGATATGGAAGAAGAAGAAGAAGAAGAAGAGGAGGAGGAAGAGGAAGTATTAATTGCTGAAGGAACCTCTGCGTCGGTTCCTGCTGATAAGTCGGCACACGCCGAGTCTGACGGAGAAGGATCGGGGGATGACTTGAGCGGCCCGGTTCCTTCGGTCTTAACCGAGGCGGACTTGGACAGGATCCGAATCGGGTACCACATCCCCGAATCGGTCATCACTTATCTCCCCCGTCCGAGAGACTTGCCGGATCATCCTCCTCCCCAGGCAGTCGCGATTTACCAAGTCTCGATGCAATGCGGCTTGCATCTGCCCCTTCAACCCATTGTCCGGGGAGTTTTGTCTTGCATTCGGATTGCACCGGGGCAAATAGTTCCGAATGGGTGGAGGAACTTACTCGGGTGTGCGGTACTGTGGGCTGAGATGGAACAGCCGCCGTTAACAGTCGACAAATTTCTTCACTTATACCAAGTGCGCGTGAATCCGAACTACCCCGGCTTTTACGTCTTCGCTGCTTGGCGGGGCGGAGGCGGCTCCCTAATAACTGACCCTCCCACTTCCAACAAACATTGGAGAGAGCGTTGGTTTTGGGCCTGTGGCCGTTAGGAGACGGCTGAGTCCGGGTCCTACGAGGCTCGTGTTCCTTGGTCGTTTCAAAGAGCAGGTGACTTGGCTCTCCTCTCTTGCCTTTCTTTGTTTTTTATAATATCCTGAGTCTGACGAGCTTGTGTCTGGCAGACATCCCAAAGAAGCGGCAAAAGCTCGGTTCCAGTGCTTCAGCTCGGATTAAAGAGTTGAGGACGCTGGATCCGGCAGATAGGTCCTGGAAAGTGCTTTTACAGCCGGAGCGTCTTCATCTCGCAGGTCTAGACTCGGCTATCACAGGTAATTGAAAATGTACCCTTGTGTATCTTCTGAATTTTTCCTGACTTGAAGTTCTTTTCTTTTATTTCAGATTTGCCTGAAGCTCGTCCTCATTTAAGGACCGTTCCCGAATCTGCCCCCGCCCCCTCGGAGATGACTGGAACTCGTCCTCCTCCACGGACTGTTCCCGAATCTGTTCCTTTGGAAATGACTGGAGCTCGCCCTCCTCTTAGGGCGGTGTCGAGGTTGAAGGCTCCTCCACGATCAGTGCTTCTGTCCGAACCTCGGCCGCCGAAGAAACAAAGGGTGGTGCGGAAGGAAAAAGAACCTGCGGGTTCTTCTGCTCCTCCTGTTGTCGTGATTTCTGACCCGGAAGAAAGGGTGGAAGTGACGGCGACTGCGGCCTCGGAACCTCAGGCGGCGCCTGGCTCGGGACACGTTGCGACGAAGGTTCCGAGACAGGAGGAGGTTAGGGCCGCGTCTTCCAGGGGGGAAGAAGAGACGAGGACTGCATCCTCCAGAGGGGAGGAAACGAGCCAAGAGGGGCCGTCCGTTTTACAGAAGATGGTGTCGGGGATGGTTCCTTGGGCCTTAGCCCATGGGAGCGAGAAAGAGTTCATCGGCCTCTACAACTCTCCTTCGTCGCAAACCGTTGGACATGCGGCAAGGGTGCTTTTTGAACTTGCTCCTTGCTTGGTTAAGGCTAGCAAGGAGTTATCTTCGACTCATAGGCTGCAGACCCTTCTGTCGGAAGCTGAAAGGCGACACGAAGATGCCGAAACTCGGGTCGGCATTCTGACAGGGGAGGCAGCCCTTGCCCGGAAAGCTGCCGAAGATGCGAAAGCAGAGGCGGCTTTCTCCAGGAGAGCCCTCGATGAAGCGCAAGCCGAGGTTACTCGGATATCGGCTCTCCTTTCCAGCGCTGAAGAAGAGAACCGACGAGTTCTCGCAGTTCACTCTTCTTGCGCAGATGACTTGGCTCGGGCTAAGTTTGAGGCGGCAGAACTTGTTCAGCAGGCCAATGAGAAGACTCGGGAGGCCGAGAAGGCTAGGGATCAAGCCGTCCAAGCATTCCTTGAATCAGCAGAGTTCGAGGATGAGAGGGATCGCTTGTTTCAAAGCGGATTTCTTGAATGTGTTAAGGACATAAAGAAATCTTTTCCCGATCTTGATCTCTCGGAAATCGAGGGTGGCGGAGCCTCGGAATTCGAGAATCCGGATGCCGCTACTAAGGTCACCGCTGTGGAAGAGGTCGGCACATGCGAGAACGTTCCTAGGCAGTAATTTTTTATTTTTTTTTACTGTATTCACATGTTGTACTTGCATGTGGTCGTTGAATGAAAGAAAACACTTTAGTTTTATTTGACTCGGCTTTAATCTTACGTAATTCAGAGTCTTTACATTGAGTACCGAGCTAAGGATAGTAGATCTTGAGATGTTCAGCGTTCCACGAATGAGGCAACGATTGTCCGTTTAGATCTTCCAGCCGATACGTTCCTGGTCGGATAGTGCCCGATACGATGTAGGGTCCTTCCCAATTGGGTCCAAACGTACCCGATCCAAGTTCCTTGGTATTGGTAAATACTCTTCAGAGAACCATATCTCCCATCCGAAACCTTCTGATCTTCACTCGGGCATTGTAGAATCGAGCCACTTGCCGTTGTCGTGCTTCCGTGCGTAGCCGCGCCTCTTCCCTTTGTTCATCCAGAAGGTCGAGTCCGAGTGTGAGGAGTTCCTCATTTTCTTCCGCATTGAACGACGCGACCCGAGCCGAAGGTAATCCGATCTCGACGGGAGTGACGGCTTCCGAGCCATACGCGAGTGAAAAGGGAGTTTCTCCTGTGGCGGTTCGGGCTGTGGTTCGGTAGGCCCAAAGAATTTTCGGGAGCTCTTCAGCCCATGCTCCTTTGGCTCGGTCGAGCTTGGTTCGAAGATGTTGCTTGATAATCTTGTTAACCGCCTCGACTTGCCCATTAGTTTGAGGGTGATGAGGTGAAGAATAGACGTTTCTGATTCTGAGGTTGTTGCACATATTGCGGAAACTCCTGTTGTCGAATTGTCTTCCATTATCTGTAATAATGGTATGGGGTACTCCGAACCGGCAGACAATGTTTTTCCAGACGAACTCGGTGATCTTCTGTTCGGTTATTTTGGCTAATGGCTCGGCCTCGGCCCACTTCGTGAAATAATCCACTGCTACCACGGCGAACTTGGTTTGACCTTTTCCCATAGGGAGTGGACCTATGATGTCAACACCCCATTGTGCAAAGGGCCAGGGACCGGCCATTGGCGTTAGCGCTTCGGGAGCTCGTCTCGGTATTGCCGCGAATCGCTGACATTTGTCGCATTTTTGGACGAGCGTGCGAGCGTCGTGTTGGATAGTGGGCCAGTAATATCCCTGTCGTAGAACCTTGTGGGCGAGAGACCTCCCTCCAGAGTGGTTTCCACAGATTCCTTCATGGATTTCACGTAACACGTAATTCGCCTCACCGGGTGTGAGGCACCGAAGCAACGGAGCGTAGTAACCTTTCTTATAGAGGGTATCGTTGAAGATGGTGTAACGGGAGGCTCGGAACTTAAGTCGTCGAGCCTCGGCACGATCTTCAGGCAGTTCCCCCTTGTCAAGGTATTAGCGGATTGGATCCATCCAGGATGGTTCCGAGTCGATGGCATTGACGGCCTTAGTAATTGGTTCTTTTATGCTCGGTTTATCGACGTATTCGACGGGGACGGACCTGGGTATGTCATCTTCATCAGCAGAGGCGAGCTTTGCTAATAGGTCGGCTTTGCCATTTTCCGTACGAGGGATCCGAGTGACCTGACAGAGTTGAAATCCATTGATAAGTTCTTTTGCTTTCTCCATGTACGCTCTTAACTGGTCTTTCCGTGTCTGGTATACACCGGTCACTTGATTAACGACCAATTGAGAATCGCTGAACACACTTAAGTGCGTGACTCCCATGCTAGCGGCGAGTCGGAGACCAAGCAACAATGCTTCATATTCCGCTGTATTGTTCGAGGCTTGGAATCCAAGTCGCAAGGCATACTGTATGTAGGTATGATCGGGGGTTTCTAGTACAATCCCAGCCCCACTTGCCGTCGAGTTGGAAGAGCCGTCGACAAACAGTTTCCAGGGAATAGGGCAGGGTAGGTTCGGGGAAGCGGTTGTTGTTGGAACGGCGACATCCTTTGGCATATCGTTGACGGGGATTTCAGTTGGTGGTGTTCCCTCGGCAATAAAATCAGCTACGGCTTGCCCTCTGATTGCTACCTTTGGTCTGTATTGAATGTCGAACTCACTCAGTTCGATAGCCCATTTCGTGAGTCGGCCGGAAGCTTCTGGTTTCTGCAATACATGGCGAAGCGGGAGATCGGTCATCACGATGATGGTATGGGCATGGAAATACGGCCTGAGTCGGCGAGAGGAAGTTATTAGTGCCAAGGCTACTTTTTCCAAGCTTGGGTATCTTGTTTCTGCTGGATAACGCTTTGTTGACGTAATATACCGGCGGTACTTTTCATTCGGATTTCGCATCAAAGCCGAGCTAACGGCCGCTCGGATCTTGCTAGATACAAGAAATAGGATTCGCCTGATTCGGGCTTTGATAAGAGAGGCGGAGAACCGAGATATGATTTTAATTGTTGAAATGCCGCTTCGCATTCTTCCGTCCAATCCATTGTTTGTCGTCCTTTCAACTGCTTGAAGAAAGGGAGACACTTATCCGTGGCTCTGGACAGGAACCGATTAAGTGCTGCGACCCGTCCAGTCAACCTTTGGATGTCCTTAATGGTTTTAGGGGATTCCATTTCGACCAAAGCCTTTATCTTCTCAGGGTTTGCCTCTATTCCTCGCTGACTAACCAAGAAACCGAGGAACTTTCCGGAGCTCACCCCAAAAGCACATTTATTTGGATTTAACTTCATCCGAAACTTCCGTAGGATGAGAAACATTTCTTCCAAATCACTTACATGATCCGCCGCGTGTATACTCTTGACGAGCATGTCGTCAATGTATACTTCCATGGTTCGGCCTATAAGCCGAGCAAAGATTTTGTTAACTAATCGTTGATAAGTTGCACCGGCATTCTTCAAACCAAATGGCATCACTCGGTAACAATAAAGGCCTTTGTCGGTGACAAAGGTAGTTTTTGATTTATCTTTTTGATGCATTACAATTTGATTATACCCCGAATATGCATCCATGAAGCTAAGAAGCTCATGTCCGGCGGTACTATCTACTAGCTGATCTATCCTCGGAAGCGGAAAGCTATCCTTCGGGCAGGCTTTATTTAGGTCAGTATAGTCGATACAGACTCGCCACTTCCCGTTGGACTTTTTTACCAGCACGACATTCGCGACCCATTCTGGATAGTGTATTTCTTCTATGAAATTAGCCTGGAGGAGTTTGCTGACTTCTTCTTCAATGATGGCATATCGTTCGGGGCCGAGCGGTCGTCGCTTCTGTCGGATCGGTCGATATGACGGATCGACGTTGAGTCGGTGGGTCATCACCGATGGGTCAATCCCAGGCATATCGTCATGACACCAGGCGAATACATCGGCGTACCTACGGAGCAGGGCTATCAGCTTGTCTTTCAAGGGGGACTGTAGAGACGAGCCAATTCGTACTGTCTTGGATGCATCTGTTTCGACCAGGGGGACTGAGATGAGATCTTCAACCGGCTGTCCTCGTTCATGACTCTCGCCCCGAGGGTCCAACGATTCGATCGTTGAGATGTCGATCGGATTTTTGTCGGCTGTTCCTTTCACAGCTATCATGTAACAGCGCCTCGCATCTTGCTGATCTCCTTTGACAACTCCTACTCCCGACTCAGTCGGGAATTTCAGTGAAAGATGGTATGTGGATACCACGGCCTGAAGGAGACTTAAAGAAGGTCGGCCGAGTATGGCGTTGTATACTGAAGGTTGATCGACGACCAAGAAATCCACCATCATCGTCTTCTGATGTGGGGTACTGCCGGCAGTGAGTGGCAACGATACAATTCCTTCAGGCAATACTTGTCCCCCGGAAAATCCGATTAACGGGGTCCGAACTGGACGTAACATAGATCGTTCAATTCCCATTTTATCGAACGCCTGAGTAAATAATACATCTGCAGATGATCCCGTATCAACGAGTATCCGGAACACTTTCCGGTTAGCGATAGTCAGAGTGACAATTAGTGCGTCATCGTGGGGGTGATAGATACCTCGGGCGTCTTCCTCTGTGAACGAAAGACAATATTTTTCCCTTTTCTTTTCCTTTGGTGGCCGCTCTATAATCATAAGCTCGGACTCTGGCTGACTAAGTTTTCTTGCATGATTCCTTCTAGCATTGTTTGAGTCGCCACCTCCTCGCGGACCGCCGATAATTGTCCGGATTTCTTCCATCGGCTGACTCTCGGTCGGGCGTCCCTCAGCTTCCGCAGCTTTAACCACATGTTCTTTGAGTCGGCCGTCCTTTATGAGTCGCTCGATTTCTTCCTTTAGGTGACGGCAATCGCTCGTGTTATGCCCGTGATCACGGTGATAGTGGCAGTATTTATCCTTGTCCCGCCGATTGGGGTTGCTTTTGAGCTTATTGGGCCAGTTAACAAAGCCTTCGCTTTTGATTTCCATCAATACCTGTTCTTGTGTTTTGTTCAGGGGGGTATATGTGGAAAATCTTCGATCCGGGCGTTTGCCTGACCTTCGCTCGTCGTGCGCTTGATCATCCTTGCGTTTCCTTCCTCCGGTCGAGTCGGCTTCCTTTTTGGCCGACTCTTTGACCAAAGTTTTAGTTTCACGCAGGATTCGCGTCTCTTCGGCGTTTGCATACTTATCCGACCGTGCCATAAATTCTGCCAAAGTATCGGGCGGAGTTTTGTCCAGAGACGCCAGGAATGGCTTGTCTCTAACTCCTTGCATGAGCGCATTGAGAGCCGTTTCCTCTGAATGTTTTCGAACTTGAAGGGATTCGAAATTGAAACGCTTGATATAATCTTTCAATAGCTCTCCCTGCTTTTGAACTATGTTGTTCAGATGTGCAGGGGGCTTTAATTTCTTCTTTCCGCCGATGAAGTTAGTGAGGAAGGCGTCGCTCAGCTCAGCGAATGAACTGATGGACTTTGGTTTCAACTGTTTGAACCACAGTCTAGCTACATCGGTCAATGTAAGAGAAAAGGCCCGACACATCACTGCATCCGAGGCGTCATTGAGCTCCATATATGTTCTGAAGCATTCGATATGCTCCGTTGGGTCGGTTTTGCCGGTGAAGGGAGTGATTTGAGGCAATCGAAACCTCTCGGGCAACCGAGCCGCCATTACCGAGTCCATAAAGGGGGACGCCTTTGCCTCGTATCTGGTTGGATGCATATTTTGACTATGCTTCATATCCGCCATTTCTTTCGCCATTTCTTCCCGCACTTCTCTTTTAAAGTTTTGAATATCGGCTTTCCACGGTTCACTACTTTCTGTCGTGCCTTCTACGGGAGGTCGGATGCGCCTTCTTCGCTCTATCTCGTGCCGAAGGTTGGTTGGGGGCAAAGAAGCATTGGCCGACTGAGCTGGAGTTGGCTCGGCCGGTTCTTGGACGCCTTGGAGTTGGCTCGGCCGAAAAGACTGCGGCGCGGAAAGTTGAGGATCAACCGCTGCAGTCGGTACGTGTGCCGTTTCCCCTTGAAGAGGTGGGAGTGGTTGCATTTGCTTGATATACATTCGTTCTAACATCTGCTTCATCATATTCATATCGGATCGGATTTCTTGGACCTCCTGATCCAACCGCCCATCGTTCCGACCCCGCTGATTGTTGCTTGTTCGGGTCGCTCCTCGTTGGCGGTTGGTAGGTGGGTTCTGGACTGCGGGGATTGCGACTGGACCTGCTGGCCCTGTAACCGCGATCTCATTCAGATCTTCTTCTGGAACCGTCCTTCTAGTCATCACCATGGGATGTAACAAAGGAATATGGGATGGCTTTTTTGTACGGTTCCCACAGACGGCGCCAAACTGTTGATGCAAAAATCTGGATCGTCCCCTTAGACTTTCGTTACCTGCACACAGAGAAGGGACAAAGGAGACCCTGGCTTGAGCAGGGGACCCTCCGATGCCAAAGTCAGGCCTGGATTCTGGGTCTAAGTGTATTGAGGGGTTTTTGAGAAAGAAAGTTTTTGCGTACCTCTTAGATGATGGAGGCTCCCCTTTTATAGCTGCTGGAGCGTTTAATCGTAGGAGGATTCTTCTCCTGGTCTTGTGCAATCGAAAGAGGATTCTCTTCCTAGGATCGCGGACACCGGATGGCACCCGTCCGTGATCTTCGTCCGATCCCGTGAGCTTCGGGATCGGGGATCTTATCCCAAAATATTCGGGACGAAATCCGGTTTTGCGCTATCCTTTGGTTGGCTCCGTTAAGAGGGTTGGCCCGATGCGTCCTCGGATTATTGGTTCTTCGCCCGAGGCGAGTTAACTTTCGTCTCGGTTTATATTCATAACCTTGCCTCGGATCTGACGTAGTGCTTCCCAAGCCGAGGCACCAGGTCCGAGTCTCTGGACTTAGTATTTTTGTCCCCAACAGTGATCATGTAGACCTTTATGATTCCATACACCTTATGTACACGTATGGGGTACAACATGTGAACCATTCCATAAACCAATAAGATAGTGTACATAAGTTGTTGTATTGAAATACATGCGTGTACATCTCACCAAATATACAGTAATAATTGTTGTATTGAACTACACCACGTGTACATAAGTTGCTGGTGACGTATTTCACCATACTTGAATTGACAAATATGGTATCTGTCACGTGTTGGCTGATATGCGCGTGTACACATGCACATAAGTACTTGAATGATGTGCACGTGTACACATCAGACCCGTGTTTACACATCAGACCCATGTTTACACGCGTTGGCCGCTGTACACGCACTCAGCTATACACACGTGTTGGCTGATGTGCACTTGAATTGGCTAATGTACACACATGTTGGCTGTATGCTTGTGTTATATATGGACCCTGGGATTAGCATAATGCTTAGGTTTTCAGTTTTGTACAAGTGGGCCCATGTGATGAACCGTCCAGATCAAAAATGCAAGCCAAGACTCTGTATAGATGTATAGCTGCCTAAGGACTCTATATAGATGTATAGCCCACGCAGTACATGTTCCACGCACTATATGCATACCAGGACTCTATATAGATGTATAGCTGCATAAGGACTCTATATGGATGTATAGCCCACGCAGTAAATGTTCCTAAGCAGAAAATCCACTCATCAACACAAATGTAACTCGCTGGATGGGCAGGCAAGACTGATTTTTGGTATAGGACAGGTGTATTGAGAGGACCATATGATTGGTTTTATTACATACTGTACACATGTAATTGTGGCAATGTGTGGGGGTAAATGTAATGGGCAGTTGAAGACATACAAGTCCAATCATAATGTCCTTTTTTTAAAAATGTTACTCTGGGACCCACCTGATATATAAAAAATGTGCTGATATTGAGGTCAGTAGAACTTAAACGATATTTCCCACTTGATTCAAAAATAACATCGATACACCTGTCCCATATTAACATATGTGGCTGCATGTGGTGTTTCCCACATGCATGTGAGTGTGGATATATTAGAGAAAAATCTTTCGAATTTGGGAGGATCTTAACCTTTCAATCATTGGACAATTTTTTCATTAATGTGAACCGTGGCTGCATTCTCTTTTTATAACAATCAATTAGTAGGCCATTGATTGAAAGGCTAGAATGTTACATACCTTGCATGATGCGATGGATCTAAGACCATTCATTGAATGGCTAGAAGGTTACATACCTTGGATGTTGCATCATGATTGAGTGAGTCGTAGAAGGATGCGATGACTTCTACGGTTCTGTTTGGATGAGTGGCCACTGTTGAATGAAGGATAACCCATTGTAGATAATGGACCAGGGCTAGGCCCAATTCTTCCAGTGTAGCCCATGACATATAGACCCGAGTCCAAGTCCACCCCAGCCCCTGATTTAAGGATATGGGCCCATCTAGCCTGCCCACCATCAAAATAACTTAGGCCCGGATGTAGTTCTTGTTAGGTCAAAACACAAGCCCAAGATAACTAGCGATTAATCATGGGTCTCAAGTCGCGGCCCAAACATGATTGATCAACGGGCCTATAGTCATCGTTGTTGCTATCATTACTATATCCGATGATGAGCCCATCTGTACCACGTGTACTATTTTGAGTTGCTGCTATTAATTATGATACTCCATAATTTTTCTAGTATGTGGTCCACCCAATTTTTTGATATGCTTCAATCTTAGGCTCATGCCTATAATGAGCTAGTAAAACGGATGGATGGTGTAGATAGAATCTGCTTTGAGAATTAGTGATTTAGAGATCATTAGTGATCGAAACGATAATCAACCATGATAATTAATGTTGATGAAAGGATCCATCATCAACAAAGATCATTAACGGTGATGATCGGATCTATCACTAATGGACATGATCACTAGTGAAAATAGAACTTTCTTCATATTTTAACACTTCATTTTTCTTTCTGATAATGATGTTTATATGTGTGATATAATTTGGCTTGATGTGATTAGATATAAGCCTTTTTTTTTTTTCATTTGAAAACAGAAAACTTAGTGCTTAGAAACTCCCTATATATAAAGGTTGTGCATAACTTGAGTGAGAGTTTATTCTCCTCCACCAAATGATGCATGCAACTAAGTAATGGAAGGTTGCTCGTTATACAAATTTATTCTTATAAAAGCATTAATTTTCATCTTAAAAAGAGAACTTGATTGATCTACACCACCTATTCAGGTATATGGACCTTCAAATCTCGTAAAGATGTGTTGACTACTTTTATACTTTGAAAATTTGAATAATACGTAGAAATGCTGATGATTAGTGTCAATACCTTAGATCATAATTAAGTAGTGATACTTATGAAATGTATAGATGACCACCAAAGCGTTAATCACTGAACAGCTGAAATGACAACATTTCGACGGTGACAACTACGAAAACTAGGCCCACGCGGTACGATGCCTTCTAAACGAGGACGACATATCACACACACTCGATGAAGTTCAAGAGAAAACTATATTGGCTGAAAACTGGAATTTACAAGAACATAGGGTTGCGATGACTCGCTACAATAAGTGGCGAAAACAGAATCGTTCAGCTTGTAATGTCCTTCTTAGCACTATGCACAAAGAACTCATACCTACGTATGAAGTACATGAAATCGCTAAGGGAATCTGGGAAGCACTGACAAATGCTTATGCGCAGAAGTCAGATGCAAGAGTTTGGGCAATGGAATTAGAGTTCCAGGAGTATAAGATGTTCGTCGGCTGCCGCATCAAAGATCATATCCGTAAGATAGAGTAAATGATATGTGCTCTTAGGAATTTTGGGTTTAAATTGATTGAAAATGAAAAGATTATAGCCATGCACCGTTTCTTGCCTGAATCTTGAGCCTAAATCAAAAGAATTCTGAATCATACTGATTCTATCACTACATTCAGAGATTTTTGTGGCCACTTGGTACGTGAGGTTGAAATGAATGCAATTCAGCTAGGTTCGGCCAAGGCCTTTGTAGCAAAGACCCATAAGCGGAAAGCTAACAAGAAACGGTTTAAAGCTCACAAGAAGGCGAAAACGAATAACCAAGAATAGAAATCCACAGCACCTCCTCCAAATCTCAAGAAGGGGAATGGAAAGAAGAAACAGAAAAAGACAAATATAGTCTGTTTTTTTTGGAAAAATTTCGGCCATTATGCTCGGTAGTGTGCCCATAAAAAGACGGTAATTCCAAAGTCACTAGATACTTTGTATGTAGGCGTTTTGAAATTTTTTCCGTTGATACTATATCTAACGAGTGGATTTTGGATTCAGGCGCAACAAAGCACGTGACATGGAGTCGTCGAGGACTCGAGGAATTCTGGCCTGTAGCCAAGGGAAGTTACAAGGTGTATATGGGAAGTAATGTTGTCGAAGACGTAAAAGGGATTGATGTTTCCCATCTCCGTACGTGCATAGGGCGAACAATAATCTTCCATGATACTCTTTATGCACCGGGGATGCGTTGGAATTTAATTTCTGTTTCTAGATTATTATTTGATGGTTTTGATATTCGATTTTGCGGGACAAGAGTTTCTTTAAGACTGAATAACCTCATCTTTGCATGAAAAAATTTAATTTCAGATTTATTTATTCTGGACATAGGTTATGATAATGCCCATCTTGCTTTATCTACTATGTCGAATGAAACTGTAGTATTTGAATCTAAAAAATGACACGTGAGTTTAGGTCACTTCGGAAATGATCATATGACAAGACTAGTACGTTCTGGTCTGTTAGACTCCTTATCCAAAGTTGATTTGTCATTTTGTGAACATTGTGTGTTCGGGAAGACTTCGAAAAAACCAATTTCCAAAGCGGCTAGGTCCAAGGGCACACTAGAGATAATCCAATAAGATATCTGTGGACCCTTTAATGTACATGCTAGAAACGGATGTCAATACTTTGTCACTTTCATTGACGATTACTCGCGCTATGGATATGTGTATCTCATCTCACACAAATCTGAGACTTTTAATTATTTTCTTAAATATAAAGCTGAGGTGGAAAATCAGCTTGAGAAAAAGATTAAAATCCTTCGATCTGATAAAGGTGACGAGTATACATCTAAAACGTTTAAATCATATTGTGAAAACGTTGAAATTGTTTGGCAGTACATGATGGCTTACACTCCACAACAAAATGGTGTTGCAGAGAGAAGGAATAGGATATATTGGACATGGTTAGATCGATGATGGCACAAGCCAATCTCTCTATCACATTCTGGGGAGATGCCCTGTTAACAGCCGTCTACATCCTTAATAGAGTCTCATCCAAATCCATTCCTAAGACCCCATATGAGATGTGGTTTAGGAAGATTCATTCTCTAGCCAACCTACTCCCTTAAAGATCTTTAGGATATGTTTTGCTACCTACTCCGTATAGAGATAAACTTGATAGTAAAACCATTGAATGCTTGTTCATTAGGTACCATATGCATTCAAAGGGATACGTTCTAGTTTATGAGAACCATGGACGATGAATTGAGATAGAATCCCGAGACGTGACCTTCGTTGAAGACCTAAGCCAAATGAAATAAAAGGTTCCAATAGAACTTTTTGAAATACTCGATATATCTCAGAAGAGTGGGAGTTCTGCTTCTCAAGATGATGATGCTCCTATAGTTCGTCAGGACAGTAGGAGGACATCTCAGCAGGCTCCTGAGTTACGTCGAAGATACTTTGATATTAAGGGGTAAATATTCTCTTGCGTCGCAGTTGATGATGATGAACCTGATTCGTATCAGGATGCATTATTATCTTCTAACTTGGCCGATTGGGTGAATGCTATGGATGAAGAGATCACTTCCATGGAAAAAAAATAAAGTTTGGGAACTTGTTAATCTGTCTTCCAATTGCAAAGCGATAGGTAACAAATGGGTACTAAAGATAAAAAGAAATGCAGATGGTACAGTGGACAAACATAAAGCACGATTAGTTGCTAAAGGTTTTACACAAAAAGAAGGCATTAATTACGAGGAGACATTTTCACCTGTTGCAAAGTTCTCCTCAATCCGCATAATCTTGTCCGTTGTCGCAAGTTTAAACTTAGAGTTATATTAAATGGATGTAAAGAACGCATTCTTAAATGGTAACTTGGATGAAGAAATATATATGCAATAGCCCATGGGTAATGTAGACAAAAAAATCCAAAGAAAGTCTGCAAGTTGTTGAAATCTATCTATGGGCTGAAGCAATCTTCAAGACAGTGGTACATGAGGTTCCACTTGGCCATCACCACTTTTGGATTCACGATGAGTGAAGAAGATCATTGTGTATACCTGAAACGGTCTGGAAGATTTTTTCTGATACTATCTCTATATGTAGACGATATCCTGTTAGCTGGTAATGAAATGCAATTGTTGATATTGACTAAAGATTGACTATTCTCAAACTTTAAGATGAAAGACCTCGGTGAAGCCAACTTTATTCTTGGGGTAAAAATCATCAGGGATCGCCCTAAGAAATTTTTAGGCTTGTCTCAAGCAACCTATAAACAAAATATCTTAAAGCGGTTCAGGGTGAAAAATTCAAAAGCTGTTGAAACCCCTTATGGATAAAGCTACCAAGCTAGATAGGAAATCGTGTCCCCAGACTGAAGCTGAGAAACTGGCTATGTCCTCAGTACCTTATGCAAGTGCAATAGGGAGCTTAATGTATATTATGATTTGCACCAGACCAGATAATAGCTATGTAGTTGGCATAGTCAGCCGTTATCAGAGTAACCCGGGACAGTCTCATTGGCAAGCCGTCAAACGTATATTTCGCTATCTTAGAGGAATAAAAGACCTAATGTTGTGTTATGAAGGCACAAGCCTTGAGCTCAAAGGATATTCTGATGCTGCTTGGGGTAATGATGCCAACGAGGGAAAGTCTACTTCAGGATATGTTTTCTTACTCGGAGGAGGAGCTATCTCATGGTCGAGTAAGAAACAAACATCCACAGCTCTTTTATCTATGGAAGCCGAGTACATTGCATGTTGTGCTGCAGTTCAGGAGTGTGTATGGGTTCACAGATTTCTATTGAGTCTAGGTGTTGTACCGAGTGTTCGTCAGCCTATATCGCTGAAGATAGACAATACTTCTGCCATTGACTTGGCAAAGGACCCTAAACACCACCAGAAATCTAAGCACATTGAGATCAAGTATCATTACGTCCGTGATCAAGTGAGAGATAAGAAGGTCGCCCTTAGCTACATTCCTACTAAGGAGATGATGGTTGATCCCATGACGAAACCTATAACTAGAGATATATTTCAGGTTCACGTCAGGCAGATGAGATTGAGGAAAGTTTGACTGATATACTTGTTTTGTAATACATTCAATCTTTCATTAATGAATAATATATTCTATTTATTAAGTATTAAACACTAATATAAACTAGGTAAGTAGATCATTAACATTGATCTTGAGATCATGTAGGATTTCTATTTATGTCGACAGGCCGGTCACCGACTCGCACTGGTTGACCAACCTTGAATGTACAAGAGAGGTACATTTGGGGCCATGTTTATACATTGGGGTATGAACTTATCTTTATTATGAATAATAAAGGATGAGGATATGACTAAGTTATATCCGCCTACAATCTATTAAGATTGAAGATAAGACTGATAAAGTCAAATAACATGATCACACCATTCTTTTTTCATACGATCAATGTTATGGCCTAAATTTAAAGCCAAGTTATGAGGTTATGAGATGAATCGTATCTCATGTAGAATGACCTGCGTATTGTAGACCTGATATTCTCCTAGTATTGTCTACTTTACGACATGAATTTTAACCACGTGCTGGGACCTTTTACCTACAGATTACTTTGATTCGATCTAATCATTGCAACGTGCGAGTAGCCAGTCCCATAGGTGACTCTTTGTATCCTTAGCTATCCTCCTCTTGTGTATATGAGGATGAAATTGAGCGTTGCTACTTTAGTGTACTATGACGAAAGGTCCTTGATTGACCAGACTCGGTTACGCTAGGAAAGTAGCTTGATTGATTCCAAATTACACATCTGCATGAGGAAGATCCTGTGACAGCTACACCAAGTTTCTAGAACTTTAAATACGCACTTGAAAACTTATCCGCTGGCAGTATCGAGTTATTTTTAATAGACTTTTGCAAACAATATTTTTTCTTAAAAGCATATATATAAGTATTGCTTTAAATCGATTTTAGTCGAAATTTGTGAAAAATCAAGTTTTCAGAATAACTCGATAAGTTACATAAGTGCATATGTTGGCTGAGTACTCTAGGTTGGGAGTCAACTCCATCTAGTGTGGTCATGCGGACTAGGACAGGCATTGCAAAGCTTGGGTTATTGAGTACTAGTTAGGTGGTCACTTAGTACTTAAACACCTGTGAGAGATTATGATGATTCAGCTAGTCCCACGCCTCTGATTCTTTTGATCGCGATGTTTTGGTCTTTGATTGTTATTAGGCAAGTCAGATGGACAAATCTTTTGTGCCTATCCCATAATGTAATTGAGTGGGAGATGTTGAACTTAGGCCAGTGGGGGCCACCGGTGAGCAATCACTAGTGGGTGGGTCTCATAAGTTTAGGCTTCTTACGGCCTCTTCCTTTTCTATTATATTTCAAATTCATCTTTGAATTTGATTTTTGATGGGAGATAGGGATAAGACCGGATTATCTGGTCTCATCCAATCTCTCATTCTTTCCTATAAAAGGATGAGACTCTCTCTCGAAAAACACAGATAAGAAATACCGAGAGTATACGGAGAGAGATATAGTGTGCACAGTAGTTTGTCCATTTTAGCTTGTCCTTGGGACGATCTAATCCATAGATCGCAATCCGGGGCCACTTATACCATAGGATCAGAGCTGTGAATAGATCCATCTGCTCTAGTAGTAGATAGGCGGGCCATTGGAGCATCAATCTTCTGCTTTGTGAGGGTTCCAAAACTCGTGTAGACCGTCAGATCTTGAGGGCTCACCTTCCGCGCTTCCCTACAATTGCAAGTGTTACTTGTCTATTGTCATGAAAAGATTTCTTTATTGTCCTTGTTTACTTTTGTTGCTTCTATTATACCCAATTCGGTAAGTGGAACTTTTGAGCTGGATTGACAATGATTATATTGCCCTTTTATATTAATAGGTCAAAATGATACCAGTTTGGACTTATTTGAGCACCTAGTGATGATTGCATATGAATATTATCAAAATTAAGTGTCTCGGATATATTCCTTGATCCTTGATTAACTAATATAGGACCATTTTCTCACCTAATGTAGTAACAAGAAATTGCGTCCAAATTATTTGTGGTTAATCTCTTGAATTGAGTTCAATTTAAAGGGAATAATTTTGATGATTGGCGAAGATTTATCAAGATTCTATTGGATGAAGAAAATGTGTTGTACATGTTAAAAACCATAAGAAGAATGTCAAATGTAGAAAATGAAGATGTTCCAATAAGTAGCCTAAAACTTGCACAAAAGAAATATAAGAAATTAAATTTTAAATAAATAAATAAATAAAATCAAAGAAGTTAGAAATGTCATTCTTAGCTTTGTGCATAGAAATTTAATCCCTACGTATGAAACCTATGATACTGCTAAGGATATAAGGAATGCCATGGTTGTGTCCTATGCTAAAATATTGGATGCCAAGATCAGGATGATGCAAATTAAATTTAATGAATATAAGATGCTAGTTGGATGCTACGATAAGGATCACATTAGAAAAATGGAACGTATGATGATGGTATTGTGAAATGTTGGTTGTCTTGATATATATATATATATATATATATATATATATATATATATATATATATATATATATATATATATATATATATATATATATATATATAATATATATATATATAAAACCATATCAATGTTTTGATTTCTGGCAAATTCATGGTCTTTGCATCAAGGATATCTTAAATCAAAATGAGACAATAAAGACTTTTAAAGATTTAGAATATGAAGTTTAGTCAAAAGTTATTCTATGTAAAAGAAGCGTGGTTTTCCCAATTATTAATCGACCCGCTCATTTGTCCTTGTTTCCGTCAATATCCATCTCACTACCAACAACAACCATCCCAATATCAACCATATCCATATCAAAACTAGTAGTCATTGCCTTGGTATCATCCCATGGGACCTCCACAACAACTGCAGCCCTATGATATGTATATATAGTTTATGCAGCCAAGCCAATAAGAGTTAATAAGAAAAGACTTAGAGGGCACGGTATTGATTATTGCCTTGTATGTGGAAAACAAGGTCATTGGGCTAAGAAATAGCCCAGACGCAAAACATAAGCTTTTCTCCACTTGTTAGTCATGTTTGTTTAGAGGTACTAATAGTTTATCTGCTTGACTTCTGATATACCAAGATTCAAAAGTTCGACAAGGAGTAAAGCATACAATCAAGCTTTACTCAGACTCTAGGCAGGGGGATGTGAAAGAGGGGAGATATGCAAAATGTGAACAAAAAAAGATAAATAGACAACTAGATTGCACATGGAGATGTGGGAGAAGGAAAGCTAGGACACCCACTAAGAGGATGACATAGGGAAGGACGTGAGGTTGAGCACCGTCTTCCTCAAGGGGATAACTGTTCTAAATCCATGGAACTTCTCTAGACTTCGCACAGAGACTTCTCCAATCTACGAGAAAAAGAATAAGAAAATAGAGAATAAATTCTATAACATTCAAAATTGATTTATGAATGAGAAAAATGAGTTCACAACCCTTTTAATATGGATACTAAGCAATAGAAGAAATTTCAGAATCAAACTACAACTAAAACTCCTAGAATTCGCAACCTACTATTTATAAATGGTCGTGATGTCTACTAGTGCACAAGGTTTTCGGCTAAAAATAGTAAGTGTCCTATTTGGCTTGACCACGTTGTTCTCCTAATTATCCTAAGCACTTTCCATGTTGGGCGTAACTCCTAAAGCCCAACGGAGGAAGAGTTATAATCAAACTAAAACTTACTATTTATAGTAAAAATGAAATTAAAATGGGGAAACGACCGTCGATCTAATGGTATTTCACAAATCTGGCTTGTGCAAACCAGCACAGCAGTTTAGGTGGCTAAAGTAGCTCGTCCTACCCCAAAATCATATATTTTATGTCCGATAACTCATTTCGGTTTACGAGATACATTCGTTTTAAGTTTTGACGGTCCGGATCATCTCCGCCACTGATCGGGCCTTTTCTGGTCCATCTTGGCCATGAAATTATCTGCGACCAACTCTACATCAGAGGAGATTATCGTAGATTTCAGATCCCAACTCTACTCCATCAATCTTAAACCGTAGGGATGGCTTGGATGTAAGTGTAGACTTAGTTGGAAGGCTCAGATGAATGGCACACACTCTTACTCTATTTTCGCTCCTACTCTCTCCTTAGGCAAAGAAAATGGTTTATTATTGCTTATTATGTTATTCTCTCCTAAATCTAAGTGTCTCCCCCCTTGAAATGAGAGGGTGTGACTCGATTTATAAATGTTGGCCTAATTTTTTGGTAATTTGTAGCAGCTTGGAGGGAAAACATGTCATAGGGAGCAATTTGAACAGTTGGAGGCCATGTGTTATCATGAATTTTCTTTGATAAGTGGTAAAATATGTTATTTCATCTCTCAGGAGAGGTAAAATGATCGTTCTACCCTTGGATGACTATCATATTGTCACCTGGCTTTTGGTTTCCCTTCACCCTTGTCTAGAAAAATCTTGAGAGAGATTCTAAGATCTGCTCATTTTTTCAAAGATTTGATCTACCCATCTAAACACATTTTTTGCACTTTTAGTCCCAATGACTTTTTTTTTTTTTTTTTGGGGGGGGGGGGGGGGGGGGTTGGTATATGTTATTTGGGCTTATTAACATGGGCTTGGTAGGCAGTATTGTTTTGTGCACTTACTGCAATCCCGTGATATGCTAGTCCTCGTAAATGGCACGAGGTGGTGTTATTATTGCCACCTGAGTGGGGATTTGCTCCCCAAACTTTCTCATAAAACTCAAGGGCCCCATGGGAGGCCTAGGCCTTCTTTTGGATTGGCTTTTGCGTGAGTTTTAGTTGGTTTCCTAAATGTTTCAAGCTCACAAGTTACCTGTTTCGGTTTGAGATAAGTGCATAATTAACTGGGGAGGAAGTGTCCATAACAACATTATGAAATTTTTTGAAAATATAATAATATGAAATTTTCTAGAATATATATCAATCTAATTTAAAAAAAAAAACAAATTAACAACATAAAATTCTAAAAATATATCAATTTAGAAATTTTAGAACATTTTAAAATAATTGAAAATTTTTAGAATTTCCACAATAAATCTGGAATTTCTAGAATTTTCATAATAAATCTGAATAAATTTGAAATTTATGAAATTTTCATAATAAATCTAGAGTTTTCGCAATAAATTTGAAATTTCTAAAATTTTTACAATCATTGTATAATTGAAAAGAAATATGTAGGATACACTAAAATCTAGATAATTATTCATGTGCAAGATAATAAAATAAATATCATAAATAAAATAAATAAAGAAAAAGAAAATGGGCGAAAAACACCCTGTGATGAATGAGGGGATGTGTGGGGGAGAGAGTAATGAAGGAGTGAATTGGAAAACGGTTATGAAAAGTCATTATGGGAGAGAGTGAATGTGGTGAATTGGGGGTTATATGTGGGAGAGAGAAAGTAATAAGCGGTGAGTTGGGGAGTGATTATAGGTGAGAGTAAATGGGGTGACGTATGTGATTAGGTGGGGGGATGTAACACTTTGAATTTTCACGGCCAGAGTTCATACTCGTGCCTGAGAAAGCTGGGTGTTAATAATGGATAAGCTTGGATGCTTTAAAAATCGCACTTTATTATTATTATTATTTCATTTGGATCACATTTAGATACATTCTTGAAAGTAACATTCACGAGAATAAAATTGACTGTATTGATTATTTCATCAGAGTAAAAGAATAATCAAATGCTCTCTCAATGAGAGTTTATTACATTTATCGAGTTCGCAGCGGAAGTATAAAACTAAATCATGAAACTATCTTCTTATTCTTTCAGTATAATCTTTCATAGGGAGATGGTCCTCTAGGTCTTCAATTTGTACGTCACCTGCATCATTTGTACGGTTCGAGAGGGTCAACGCCCTACTCATAATGATGGTCATCCTTTAAGATTAACAATAATTCAAGAGATATATAAAAGTAATGTAAAGGTTTTGATACATCCCATACTCCATTAATACGAGGGTATCAAAATTCGCAAACAACCTACATGAGATGCATGCCTAACAAAGCATGTGCAGCTCATCATACGTAGTGATCATTATAATGTGAAATATAATTCATAGAAAACCCGGATCGCCCCGCATTCTCACACTATGGAGATTCACTGGCATGTCTGACGCTACCGTGGATTTACGTGAACACTTCAAGGTGCACAACACATGAGTCGGATGAATTACGTGACATAATTTATTCATGGAGTGACTATTTGCGACATCCAATCTCGGAAGTGATGTGACACAGCATTTGCGAATTACACACATCGATTTACGCACCATTACCTAAAACCCATGGAATTATATGATGACTGAGAGGGTCTCTACTCAGAACGCATTACGTCCATGATAGATTATTTGAATCACTAGTTGTAATATATCTTAACACATCACTTGCACTTATGGAGAATATAAACTGAATCATAGAGGTTCTGGAATATTAAGATACATGCCCAACCCTTAAAGATAAATAGCACAAGGCCAATATAATAAGGAGAAGAATGACAATGGTCAACTCAATAAAGATAAAAGTGGCAATGGCCAACATAATAAAGAGGAGAGTAACAATGGTTAACTCAATAAAGTGGACTGACAATGGCCAACTCAATAAAGAGAAGAGTGGTAATGACTAACTCAATAATAAAAAGAAGAGTGGCAAGGGCCAATTCAACAAGTAGATTAGTAGCAGGGCTAACTCAACAAAATTGATAAAGCCAAAGGCAAGGCTTGTATCCATCGCCCCACATAAATTCATAAAAATCACTTGTAATCAACATTATACTATAACCCAAAAGGGCAAATAATTGATGATAAACCATATAATTGAAGGGAGAATTCATAGTAACATGAAGGCATGTAAAAGGCAAGATAAATATAACAACTTAAATTAATGTAAGTTTAAAGGATAAAACCCTCACCTTTGGTTGTCTGATCATCCTCTATTATGGTTAAATATGTAGAGGCGCACTTCTAGATTGAATCTTATCCTAATTCACATGATTCAAATTGGTTAAGATAAATGGTAGATTTAGCTAAGTTTAACGAATTTTGAGGAAACTTGATTTAAGTTATGTTGATGCAGTTCTCGGCTCACCCCATTTTCAATACTTGAGTATGTAAGTGCTATAGTTTATATCCCTGTATGTTGTCAAAATTAGTGGTGACAAAAACACTGTTATATAACTTGCATTAGTGAAGCTCTTTCTAAAGTTCAACATTCATAACAAGCAAAGCTCACAACAAGTCTTTTTCTAAAGTTCAACATTCATAACAAGCAAAGCTCACAACAAGTGAAGATTACTAGTACAAAGATCAACCTTGACTTCAAGTATTGCTCTCAAGATGTGACTCAAGAATGCAAGACTACAAGAAGAGTACAAGGCAGTTCTTATAGAACTCAAGACATTTTTAAGGTTGAGCTACATCAAGACTTCAAGGCTTAAACTTCAAGGTCACTTGTTCCTAATATTTTCAATGTCCTTACTTCTTTATTGAGGTTTGAATGACCATAGGTTGACCTTAGAAGTAGGCCATTTTGGATACATAAGTCATATGTATATGACACTTGTTTTTGGCTGTTCGGGACTTGTCCTAGGCTTTCTTCGACTAGTCCTAGCTCGCTCGACCAGTCCCAAGAAGTTCTTCGATCGGTCGTAAGGTTGTTACAAATTTCGGATAAAATCTGTTAGGCTTCGACCAGTCGAAGGAGGTCTTCGACCAGTCGAAGGAACAGTGTCGATTTCTTCTACGACCAGTCGTAATTCTTCGACTCAAAGTCCAGCGATAATTTACGAGGTCTTCGACCAGTCGAAGGTGACCTACGACCAGTCGAAGGAGGCCTTCGACCAGTCGTAGAACGGTCAAAGCTTATCGCGCCCGATTTTTCTCAAATCTGTTATTTCTTCGACTAGTCGAAGAGCTCCTTAGACCAGTCGAAGATGCGATCCGCTCACCTATAAATAGAGTACTGAAACTCGAAGAATTCAAGCAATTTTATTATTCCATTTTAAGCCAATCTTCGTCGAACTTCTGAGAAATAATTTTGTGCTCCATCTAAGCTAAGTGTGCTTATTTTATATTCTCTTTCTTTAGCTTTGTTTAATTGATTTTGTTTCTACTATTCCAATCTAATTTGATACGAGGAATTGTTATTCCCTTTCTTTGGAATCAAAATCAATTAAGGCAAGCCCTAGTTGGTCTAATTTTAAAATATATTAGAACTAGAACCATTATAATTGAGTCTTGGACATTGAACTTGAACATTCAATCATCTACTCGATTTGGTTCTCTTAGACCGCTACAACGAAGGAGTTAATTAGGTATTTTACATTTAATTGTAAATTCCTTTCGCTTTTGGTTTCTTTTAAGATTTTCCAAAAAATCTTGTTGTATTGGTTATCCGAGGAGAGCCAGAAAACTCAAGTGGGGTTTTTTATTGTGTAAGCCCACGACAAAGACACAATTGTAAAGGTTTTGGGTGAACTGTGAAAACCTATTTTGTGAGTGAACGCTAATATCCCCGTGTGAGGATATTAGAGTGGAGTAGCATTTTGTGTGGCTGTTGTTTAACAGTTGGTGAACACACAGAGCAAACCACTATAATCCCTTGTGTTATGGTTGAATGGTTTACATTTCTAATCTTTAATATTTATTTGTGGGATGTATGTGTGGTGGTGAATGTTGTAATCATTTAATTCAAGCATTGTGGGAATTTTGTAATAGTTTAGAATTTACTTTCACTATTACTTTATCTCGCTTAAAATTCAATTTCTTTTAAAGTTGTTCCAAAGAAGGTTGCCCCGCCATTTTTATGGTGTATGGTCATCCCTAGAACAATACATTTGTGATTACGCTTTATTTCAATTTGTGCTTAATTACGTATTCCTCTTTGGTTTGAGATTTGATATAAAGATCTTTCTAGAAATAAGGTTGTCCTACCATAAACTCTGGTTTTTGGTGAAAGGTTGTCCTTAGAACAACATTTGTATCAATCCCTCAAGATCAGATTTTTGAGGTTATTTTACTTTCCTGCATTGTGATTTATTTTGGCTATCATATTCATGTTAATTCTGCTGTTATAAGTTTTATTTGGCATAGTCCTATTCACCCCCCCTCTAGGACTTATAGCTAGGCCTTTTCAGAGTACCTGGTGCCTGCACAAGAAGAGAATAAAGGAGACCTTGGCTAGTTCAGGAGACCCTCCGATGCCTAAGTCAGGCCTGAATCTGGGTCTAATGGTAAAGATTTAGGGGTGAAAAGTATATGTGTATCTGTACATTTTACCGTGGGTAGGTAATCTATTTATAGAGGTAGCATAATCTCGTGGCGTGTAGAGCTTTCCCTGGAGGGATCGATCGATATCTTTAAGGATTTTAAGATCTTTGATCCCCTAGATTTTTGAGATCGGAGTTTATCCTCCGAAGATCTGGGAAGGAGATTGAACCGCCTTCTTGGCTCAGCTCTAGTTCCATAAGATGAAATAATAGTCGAGATTTGGCTGACCGAGGCTCGGCCGACCATTCACTGATCTTGAATATCAGCATATTTAGATGGCTTACGTTGGGCGTCTCCCTCTCTTGTCAATTGTCAATAGATTGTAGACGCCGATCTTCGATCAGTGTAGTCAGTCGACCCATAATCGACTCTACTGACCCATGACCGACCTAAAAGATAGGTTGGGCTGGCGCTGGGCCAAGGCCCGGTTTGTAGCCGATCGATGTATAAAGTCAGCCTAAAGTCACCTTTGAAAGACCTCTTGGAAGTCAGTAAAGGTGCATCGGCCTCCATGGAGGTTTTGCCCTTTGGCTTAGGACATGTAGGCCCCAGTTAGGCTCAGCGACTGGTAAATCTGGGCCATGTCTCTCCTTTCGGTGTTCTAAACATGTAGGCATCGGTCAGGCTCAGCGCCTGAGGAAGCCGAGCCATGTCAATATGGTTAGTCCACTCCATAAGCAGACTCATCTGACTTGTCATATTTTTTCCCCAATAGTGAGCTCCCTACTTCTTGTGCCAACCTATAGAGGCCGAGGAGTAGATCAGTGTTGGGTCAGATTATGCGTGGTCTGAGCTTATGATGGAGCATTTATTGCTGGTATGACGGCTAGCTCGAATACTGAAGTAGACTATCTCATCCTAAACATGTGTCGGTTCAGTTCTCGAGGCCGCACGAGCAGGAGGTCGTCATCTCAACGGCGGGGCGAATGAGCGGTGGACGCGTGGCAGGGTGTTTAATGACGGATCCATACAGTGTGTGGTGTGACGCCATGTGTCGGATTGGGGAGTCTGACAGGGCGTCAAGTCGGCTTCTCATTTAATGCATGCGCCACGTGATGCAGCTATAAAAAGAACGCCCTAGCCCCCGAATCGTCCCCATTTTTGTGCCTCTTCTTTTTTGCTCTCTGTCTTTCACTTTCTCTGCCCTGTTTACATTTTTCGGCCGTCGTTGGAAACTCCAGTGAGCATTTTTCTCTCTCCCTTTCATTTAATTTTAAAAAATGTCAGGCTTTGTAAGCCCTTGGGAGGGAGTTTACAGTGACGAGGGTAAAACGAGCAGCTTCCGGGCTACTTTGAAACCACCCTCGTTGCTGGTAGAGATGGTGGCCGGTGCTGATGCTGCATTCCAGCATTCGCAGAGGGTAATGGAGTCTCTGGCACGAAGGCCGATGATATCCGTTAGGGGCATCTGACTCGTCTCTTAGGCGGGGGGCAGTGATAGAAACTGCTCCAGGCAGGCCCAACCCTCCTGCTGTAGACGAGGACGATGAAGCCGAGGAGGCCGATGAAACCGCGGCTAAAGAAGTTGTAGTCGAGGAAGGGTCAAGGGGGCCACTGCCCTCAATTTTGACTGAGGACGACCTACTTCAAATCCAGGTCGGATATTGTAACGTCCCGAAAAAATCCGTACAAAGACCCGAGTACAACCTCAGGCAGAACAACCCAAGGACCGCATCCTGTTGTATAATTTAGATGGGATTTAGTTAAGTACTAAATAATTGGTGGATTTAGCTTGGGCCACCATTTTCACAAATGGGAAGGTCTAAAATCCTGAGTACCACTGACTCAATGTCATCTTAAGACCTAGGAGAAATCCCAAGGGCCCGTCACTCTCGGGAGTACATTGAAACTTGGTAATGGACCTATATCATATGTTGAGGGTCCGATGACCGTAAAACTATAGGAAGATGTCCGTCCTGCTGGGCTTGACAACCATCGCGGGAATCAGGCTCAGATAGTGTCCAGAAATGTCTAACTTGAGCCATGAGTGAAGTGCATGAGAAGCACGAATATCCTTAGAAAATGAGCTGAAACTTAAGTGAATTAGGTCGTTTGCTTTTGTGCAGAGTTGAGGATTTCTGACCGTTAGTTTGTGACCAAACTTCACCCATGGGGAAAGGAAATTTCCTTGCACATATCCGTATAACCATGACCTCGATTGAACACGTATGACCGTTGATCTTAGACAGGCTCTCCACGGTCGATCGGCTTATCCGATCGCACCGAAATCATTACCTGGCATGAATCCATTGTCAGGGAGCGTACCCTATGATGTAGATGAGTCGTGGGCCTCCCTATGAGCCATGTTTGTCAGAAACAGCCGCCCATGGGGTATAAACCATGTACAAAGTGGCCCTAGGGCCATTTGCATCACATCTGAGGTTATAAATAGCCTTTATTTCACCCCTCTCTCCCATATCCGAATTTCACAAACCCTAGAGGGAGAGAGAGGAGAAAAGAGGAAAGAGGGAAGATAAACGTTGGGAGATTGCTGCAGAAACCTTCTTCCACGAATCCACAAGCCAAATCACCGCCCCATTGCGCTACCAAACCTCTTTCAGCAACGATTTCAGGTAAGAAATACCAACCCTAATATTGAGGTAGAGCTCCAGGATAGTTTTTCGTCAACCTAGCTAACCAGTTTCATCATTTAGGTGCCTGACGTTCCATTTTGGGAAACGTAAAATTTAGACTGAGTCCGAGTCGAGCATACTAACTAAAGGTGCAGACTAAAAAAGTTTAAGTTGCGGTTCATCAATGCTTTCATGATAATTAATGATTTATGTTTGTCTTAATTGCTACCGTATTGTCTTAAATGTGTTAATTCCTGTATGAGATACACCTATGAACTAAGATAAATAAATGATGCACCCCATGTATTTGTTGAAATATTTAAATGTGCAATAGAAAGTGATTAGTGCTTGCCATGATTGCTAATCTTGGATTCATCATTATCATATACATGTACACCTTTGTATAAAGAATTGATAAAACATATGTTGTAACTAACGTAGTCTATGTGTTTAATAAATTGCCTAATTGAGAAAATTGTTGATGATTTATATTTACTATGAGTATTAAGATAGGAATTTGATTTTCTTATGCATATGTAAAATTTCCTCTATGAAATCAATTGATAAATGCATGTTATATTAGCACGGTCTATGTGTTTGATGAAATGCCCACATGAGAAATCCACATGGATTGTTTGTTAAATGCTGGGATAATTATTACATGTGGTTGTTAGCCGCATTCGAGTGGGATTGAGGCTAAAAACGTAGCCCAGGCAATCAGTAAAAGTCCTTGTTCGGGTGGCCAAATTAGTCTAACCACCTTTGGTAAACTCGACGAATCCGAGTCGCACGACAATTGTCAACAGTGGCTAGGCCACGAGGGGTGCTTACGTGCTCCATGTCGATTAAATCAGCATGCGCCCTTACCAATCGATCTTGCCTAATGAACCGATTGACATATTATGTGTTTACCATGTATGGACGCGACTGCTTGAATCTAAGGACCCCTCACCAATGTAAAGATCCACTTTAACCATGGTACCACGATCCACTAAAACTTATGAGCTGGGTATGGTGGTATAGGACACCGTGTTTGAGCTGTCGGCCTACGTTAGGGTGACGAGCCTCGCCATAGTGACCAGTGAGCAACTAAGACTCGTGAGCCCGGCATGGTGGTATGGGACACCGTGTTTGTGTTGTTGGCCTACAATGGGGTGACGAGCCTCCTCGTAGTGACCGTGAGCACAACTTCTTGCAACTTACTTATTGTATGTGTTTGACTAGGAGTGACGAACCTACAACTTGCCTATCATATGTGTTTAATTAGGAGTGACGAACCTAGAAGGATCCAGAACATAAGAGTAGGACCACTGCGGTTGTCCAATACCAAATGTTCGATTTGGGTCAATGATATAAAGGGAGATACCCTAGCTTCCCAAACTTACTGTATGAATGAGCTTAATTAATTATGGCTAACATGACCATGCATCACACTGCATTAGTTTGGATGTGCCAAAAAGGCATGGGAGTTGCACCGTTTGAGGAAGTGTTGTCATATGAGAAATAGGCTGTTAAAGTCGCGTGTGAGGGAGCATTGATGGGTGAGGGCATGCATCATTACTTGCACTCCATTTCTGCATTAAAAAGTGTAGTTAAGAAGTGATTGTTATGATTGCCTTATCATTACTGCTTGATTAACTGATAACATGTGTTACTTTTCTCTTATAGAACCATTGAGTTGATCACTCACTCGCACTCTGGGACGGTGTTTTAAAACACCAACTAGATGCTAAATTAGATACAGGTACAGACACGTCTATGCTTTGGAGTAGGACTTCTTGGATGAGGAGGAGGACTTCTCCTACTTCCAACTCTCGGGTGGGTCAATGTAGACCAAGGACCATTGCGCAGGGGACGTTGGGCATCTGGGCTTAGTAGAACACATTGACATTTCCTCATTTTGTTCATTTTGGAATTATATATGTATATATATTGGACCTGGTTACATACTCATACTCTGGAAGAGGTTTTGTGAAACACCCGCATACTTAAATAGATATGTTTTAGACTTCCACACCGGCTTAATTTCATTAAATCCGAAGTATGATGTGTTGTTTAGTATAATCTCATGTATGCTTAATTCATGAATATGAAAGATCTAAATGTCATCATTCATAAGACATAAGTGATGTTCGGAATCTCAGGAGTAGAGCTTTGCTCGACCCTCGAAATTCAAGGTGTTACAGATATCATATCTTTGACTCTATCGGACTTGGCCTTCCTTTGCCAAATGAACTACCCGATCGACCCCCTCCTGGGGTGGTCACGATTTTTTAGGTTACAATGCAGTGCGGCCGCCATTTACCGCTGTAAGAGATCGCTAGACGTCTTTTGTGCTCTCTTAGTTTAGCTCTAGGGCAGATAGTTTCGAACGGGTGGAGGGACTTGTTCGGTTGTACAGTCCTATGGGCTGAGATGGATTAGCCAACACTGACCATTAATGAGTTCCTTCATCTGTACCAAATGCGGCCGAATTTTGGGTAGCCCTGTTGGTACTGCTTCTGTTCTTGGCGGAAAAAAGGAGGAGCTCTGATAGTCGACCCTCCTTCCTCCAACAAAAATTGGAGGGATCGGTGGTTCTGGGCCTGCGGACGGTAAGAGATGACTGGGTCGGAGCCATTCATACCTTTCATTCCCCGGGCTTTTTTCGAGCCAGGTGACTTGGCGTTTATTATTTTCCCTTCGTAGTTGGTTGAACCTCTTTAATGTGTCCTCTGATCGTTTATGCTCCTTCAATCCTCCCCAAGCATCGTCTGAGAGTTGGACCGACCTCAGAGGCTCGAATCAAGGATCTGAGAGCGCTGGATCCGGAGACGACGTCTTGTAAAAGACTTCTCCAACCAGAGCGCCTTTTTAAGGCGGGCTTGGACTTGGTTCCGACAGGTACGACCCATAGCTGACCATTACACTACTATAAAATTGGGCAAAGGCTACAGATTTAATCTGTAACCATAGACCTATGGCTACGGTTTTCGTCCGTAGCACGACCGTCGTCGTAGGTGCCGAGTCAATAGGTCTAAAAGTATGGCTACGGATTAAATCCGTAGCTATAGATTACAATAGCTAGGGAGATAATCCGTAACAATTATATCTGTAGGTAAAAGTTACTACAGCTACGGATAGTATTGGTAGCTAAAAGTACTGTTGGATCCGTAGCAATATGCCAAATTTTAATAACAGCTGCGGTTATCAGATTACCAGCTATGGTCAATATCCATAGCTATTTCCTAGATAAAAAAAATTATAATCATTCGTTCATCCACCACCTGCATAATCATTCATTCATTCAATTACCACCTGCATAATCATTCATTCATTCAATTATACAATCATTCATTTAATTACAATCATTCGTTCATTTAATAATGAATCAATTACAATCATTCATTCATTCAATAATGAATCTAATTACAATCCTTCCTTCAGTCATTCAATAATGAATCAATTACAATCCTTCATTTAATCGACTTGCAACATTGTGCATTGTGATCAGATAGAGGCCTGCGGTAGCTTCACTTTTTCTCATCAAACTTCGCCAATTCATGGAACCTACAATGTAGGCAAATAACTACAATATCAACATCCTAGAAACAAATTTAAAAAATTGTTAGAAACCGGTCAGAGAGATTGGAACCAGTGTTTTAAAACTCTGACCTTAATAAAGAATTTGAAGACCATAAAGAAAATTCAAGATCTAAGATTCTATCTTTACAAACTTAAATTCAAGTGAAGAAAGATATCTGACAATTTTCTTACCTCAAAATGCCTCCAGGAAAGAAGAAGAAACAATCGAATTGAAAGCACCATATTGGTAAGGTTGTACAGAGATGGCCCATAGCGCTGCTGTTGCTTCTCCATGGGCCTAAAGTATAAGAAGATGAGCAGTATGAAATTAATACATGTTAACTGCATTCTATTTCTTTGATAAAAACTTGAAGGTAAAGCAACCCAATACACAAATGAAAATTGGAATAACTACTTCCAAGAAAAGAAAACATACCCCTGATTATCATTTATTTGTCGTATAAAATCTAGTAAAACCTGCCCAAGTATTGGATAAAATCATACGAGGTGATACTTTGAGGACTTGATTATACACTATGACATACACATGACACCAGGGAAGTCAGTCAATATAATTCACTTTGTTGAAGTCATGCATCGACCTGACCTGGATATGTTCAATCATCTTCCAAATACAAACTAGACTTGAGAAGGCAGGTTGTGTTTAATGAGCCAACACCTTTCAAATTCTCACAAGACATTGAATTCTCCTAAGAGGATAAAAAAGCCGACCTTTGAATATAGTGAAAAGTACTTTCATACTCGTTGGTCAGAAATGATCCAAAGTTTCTCTGAAACAGTGCTTCTGATTCAAGGACATTGCTTGTGTGATACCCCAAACTAACAAGAATAATGGATATGAAAAGATGCCCAAATGGAAAGCGCCAGCAGAAGTATACATGGTGTGGCACCGGATTCATGATCACCATTCACCAGAATGTTAAAGTGAGTAGAGAACTGACTATTTCAACTGTGTCCATACTGAAATTTGCACCAACCTTTGCATCCATTCAGTCAAGAGGCATGTAAACATTGATCTGTATAGAAAATGGAGTTAACCATGACCCCTGACATGAATTTACATGTCTTCCCTGAATTTCATACCATCTTCCTAATGTAAGACTATAAGAACTTTTCAAGTAGAAAAACACTTCCGAAGGTTACGAATGTTGCTCAATGATAATGCTGATGGTCTCACCATCTAGAACTCCAACTATTAAATAAAGAATGTAATTGACAAATCAACATAGCAGGTGGATGCTACAACAATGCGATCTAATGAAAGCATTGAAAAAACCTACAAATTCACCAACTAAGATGTCAAAGTAAGAATTTGAAAGCAGAGAATAGAGAATTCATTATGACAAGGAAAATCCCTAAGCTTAGACATTTAGACCTATTTACAATGGGCCCAAGAAACACATAATAGCTACCTACGTTACCCAGCCAAACAATGGTAGAGGTGGGATGTGGACCCCATCTTTCCATGAACCAAACTGTTCAACAGTGGGGCCCATCATGAGGAATGCTCAACTGCACACCAATTCTCACTGGCCTGATTTTTAGGCCCAAAACCACAAGTTTGGTATTTGTTGTTGTTGTTAACAAAGTTTTGAAAAAATAAAGTCTACTATATAAGGAGAAAACAAAATCTAACATCCTTGTTTTTGGTAGTGCAACTTGTAGATAATGGGCACAAAAATTAGGCCATCCTTCATCAGGCGGCAACACATGTACGAAACAATTAAGAGCTCAAAAATTGCTGATGTTCCACATTCAACAAACATGTGTGGCCTGCCTGATATATATAAACTAACCTAATGATGGGCCTGGTTGAATGGTGACACCCACCTGATACATTGTTTAAGTGTTTCACATGTGCCAGTTGGTAGGTATATGTGGTCACATTTGGGATTGACAAAATAGTTTGAAGCAAATCATACTGTGAGCCTCTTGGCATGGTGCATCTCAGGCGATCTGCTTATGTTTCCCAAGTTCTTTAAGCTATCAAATGTTCCCCTGTAGAAAAGATAAATACACAACTGAAAGCCAGTTACCTTCTTTTCGAAACATCTTTCCTTTCTCTTCTGCCGGAATTTGGTCAGGGCGGCCTCTCTTTGTGCAAACTGGTTTTGATCTACACCACTCCCACTTCCACCAGCAGCTACACTTTTACCAACCACCCCATTATCACTCTCTGTGTTTAACCCTCCAACATTCACAGTAATGCTGCTTCCATTTTGCACAATATTCCTAACTTCCCATTCATGGATAGTTAAATTTTGAAATAAGACCATGGATATTTTCATTTCAAGTGTCCAATAAAAGCCTATCAATCTAATATTCAAACAACTTGATAGAGTTAACTTTTAGTTCATGATGCTATACGATGATGCTGGTGCATATGTGAATAAAAGCTTACATGATGGTGACGTTTGCATGAGGATCAAGAGTGCCTGAAATATTTAAAAGTAAATTATTCTGGAAATCCCTACAAAATAGAGCAAATAGAAAATATTTAGCAAGAAATTTATGTTATTCAACTTGAAATATGGAGCAAGGAAAACACTATCATTAATGTGTTGTAGGTCAGGTTTAAGTTGGAATTCTTGGCCCAACTTCGTAAAAATCGTCCTGCATCAAAACATATACATAAGATGTTAGTTTACTTGCAGTTAATCTTTAAGCATATTAGCCAAGCTAATGGTTTACCAAATGTCCAAAAACATAGCAGCCAAGCACATCCCAACATATCAAGATTCATTTACAAGAATTAAGTTTCAAGGCATAAAACTGAACCCAAATTTGCACCAATGAATTAGTGCATATCTTATTACATTGAACTACTAGAACCATTTCTTACTTTACTTCAATTACTATTTTTGGTAGGTACATGTGGTCACATTTGGAAGTGCTGAAGTTTACCAACCCAAAACTCATAGTTGAATAAATCATGAGAGGTGGTTAAGTGGTATCTCAGACCCTGTAAAGAACACACTGAAATTGTGATGCATCGTATAACCAAAACCTAAGCTTCCAAAATGTACATGAACAAAAACCTTTACATAAAGTTTTTAGCATTCTATTTATGACCATGTGAAACCTCAAAAAGTGACATTGAGGAAACAAACCAATGGCCTAAAGGGAGTGTTATTCTGGACAGATGATTGTAATCACTTGAATCAAATCAAAGAGTTGGATAGAAGAACTTTACTAATTTTATTTTTCTAGGACTCATAGTATTCTTGAAAACCCTTGTTACAATCTTGAATACAAATCAGGGATCTAAAATTAGTAATTACACTGAAGAGCGCTATAGGTTATGTATATTTACAATATAATAGAAAATGATTAAACTACACCTATCTCATGTTCAAAATATACCCCTCAAGTACAACATCCTCTGACAAAGAAACCCTAGAATTTCAAACTTAAAACTTCTAGGTTCACCAATCTATAAATAGCAACAGCTTTACATCATCCCTCATTTAACAAATAAGCTCTTACTAGTTTATAAAACCAAAAATAAATGAGAAAGAAGTTAATGAATAACATTCAAGGTTGAAAGGTAAGCAATCATTAACATGAGGGAAAAGTATTTACCTGGTGAAAGGCCCTAGGGCATCCATCACAAAGAAGAAGATCTCCAAAATCTGCACATATTGTGCAAAGGTCATCATTGTCAGTGGCAGAAAGCTTCTGAACTTTAGATAAGGACACCGACAATTCATGAAGAGACACCCCATTGGAGGTGTAGATGTGTAGTTAACTGGCAAAACACAAAAGGAAAGGTCACCCAAATATTCGAGACTACAGGACTAAGGAATCAAACATTGAAGCAGTAACTCACGGTTTTTGCCTAGAAGCACAACCAGCATGAGCTTCAAACTGTGAGGGACTGACTTGCCCATTATATCTTTAAAGTTTAAGGTCTGTAGTGGAACATTTCAAGAACTCAAATGTATAAACCAATCATATGTACCTCACTGTTGCAACAACTACAGAATATTCCATTCGCCATTTTGCAACCCTCATGCAATCTCAATAGAACTTTTATGGAAAGAAATTATATGGTTATAAGAAGTGTCAAACAAAGTTAAATTGACCATTTCAATTTTTCCAAGCTAAGGGTTGGAATTGTCCAATCGGACTAAATTTTGGGATATGAACCATCTAAGGTAGGGCTAGCCTACCTGATGAGAGTTCGGATCTTGTAAAGGTTTGCCACATACTATACAAAACATGCAGATCAATCAAAATATGAGAGATTAATCAGGAAATTTAAGTTCATTAAAAGGTTGGAGCATGACACAGCATATTCATCATTTTAAAGTCCCATTTTTAATACCTTTGCAACATCAAGCACATGTTGGCCAAGTACAGGATGCTTCCACCGCTCCCTATTGTGCAGCATGCCTAACTCTTGGATTTGACTGATTCTTAGGATCCTTGGTGAAAATGTGACTGCACCTAATGGTCAGGGTGGATCTGATGAATTTTTCCCTACACAGCTCTCCGTTAGTGCAAGTAACTTTTTCGGTGTGCCTACACAAGTCAGCTAGCAAATTCCTATAAAATCCCAATATTATCCAAACAAATCATACTCTAATAGGTCACTATCCTTGAAATGCAAATCCATTAATCAATATAGAAAAATGAAAGATACGAACACATCACCTCTGCAACCTCAAATTTGATCCCGAAAATAAACAAAACCCACATCCGATATCTTCTCAAACCTAGATTAAAACGGCAAACCTAAATCAAATGTATGAATGTTCCCCCCTCAAACCAATCCCAAAAATCATCCAACATGATAAAAAACTGAAAACCCACATCGAATCTATAGATCAAAACAGAGCAATTCCACCCCAAATCTAATAAAATCAGCAACACCTGGCTGAGTTTCCCTACAGATCAAACAAGAGATCCAATCAATCACTAAATCTCATGAGCTATTTAAACAAACAAGCAAACACCCAATCGAAAATCTCCATTGAAGCATTGGAACCCAACCCTATTGGACTGGTAACATCTTTTACAATCCACATAAGCAATCAAAAGAAAACCCATCTCAGATTTCAGTCAAAAAATACAAATACAAATCCAAATAAGGAAAATAAACCTGAGGGAAAGTCTCGCTCTAAGCCCATACGCTTCCATCGTGTCCGATGATTGCCGTGGCCATGAGAAATGGCGCTACCTATATAGAGATCTTCTTCTCATTCTCCTTCTTATTCTCTTTCTTGCAGCGAAAGGGGGTTTTGAAGATTGAGAGATGGGTTTTGGGAGGTCTGCTGCGCTCGGGAGAAAAGGGCGGACTGAGATGGAGAGGCTGAGCGCGTGAGCGAGAGCGGGAGATCGAGAGAGGGCGAGGGAGATGGAGAGGTTGAGTGCGATGGAGAGTTGGAGAGAGAGACTAAGAGATGGGTTTTGGGAGGTTTGCTCCACAGGGGATGAAAAAAGGCGGACTAATTTCGATTTGGGAGCGCGCGTTTCATTTTGGGAGGGGCGCGTGACGGACAACCCACAAAGACTTTGGGTTTTAGGACCGTAGGGCCCACCGTGATGTATTTTATTTATCCACTCCGTCCATTAATTTTAAAATACTATTTAAAGTTTTGATATAAACAATGAGTTAGATCGAAGCTATAAGAAGACTACACAACATATTAACAATAGAAATTTAATTTTTATTATTTCTTATGGTGTGGTCCACTTATACCTTTAATCTACATAATTTTTGGGCTAATTGACTGAAATTATACATCAGAATTGATGGGCGGCTTAGATCAAACACATATATTTCAATGGCCCTCATAGAGACCCTTAAGCATTATAAATATTTAATAAGGTTCTGGTGAGGATGTAGGCTTTAGCTATAGATTAATTAGGATTTAGCTACGGATTAAATCCGCAGTATAATTGCTACGGATTTAATCCGTACCCAAAAGCTTTCAAAGTCTGTAGCCTTTGCTCGATTTTTTGGTAGTGTTAGCACTTGTCGTAATTTCTTTTTTGTTTTGTTTACTGACACTTATTGTATCTTGCTTCTGACGTAGAGATGTCTGAGGCTCGGCCGATTCTTTGTCCCCCTTCCAAGATGAAGGCTCCTCTGCGGGACAAACCTTGGGTTGATACTCGGCCCTCAAAGAGGCAGAAGGCAGCCTCCAAGAGCCAGGGGAAGGTCGCCCCTCCTCCTCCAACCATCATAGAAGTCGCGGATGAGGGCACGGAGGTGGCGGAGGCGGTTCCACCCGAGCCAGGACCTGTTGCAGAATAGGTCCTTGAGAGGAGAGAGGAAGGGGAAGGGGATGCGTCCGAGGGAGAGAGGATGGGCTTCCTTTGGAGCATTGAAGGGATCCTCCATTGGGCAAGTCACTAAAGGACCGAGGAGGATTTCACTGGCCTCTTTGAGTCCTCCATGGAGCTGACGCTCACCAAGATGATGAGGATGCTCCTCAAGGTAAGAGAAAAATCTTCTGTTATTCGCTCTGCTTCTCTATCTAATGGTAACTTTTTTTTTTTTTCTGTTTTATGCAGTTTACGCCGTGTGCGCTGAGGGCCCGCGCCGAGCTATCCAAGGCCAACAAGCGCGCATATGATGCAGAGGCTTGGCTAGCGACCGTCGAGGCTCGAGTTACCATTATAACGGCCGATCTGGCATTGGCAATGGTGTCCCTTGATGAGGCAGCGATGGAGAATACTCGTATGGCCTCGCGATTGGAAGAGGCTAGGGTGGCATATAATAAATGCCACACCGAGTACATCCGAGCCTGTGAGGTGGCGAACTGGCTCAGAACAGAGACCAAGGTTGCTTTTGTCATTGCGCAAGATAAGGCGCAGGAAGAGGGACAGGCAGAGGCGGTGGAAGCCTTTCTGTTGTCCCAATCTTTTTGGAGGAGCAGGATCGTCTCTACCGAGATGGTTATGTTGAGTGCATGAAGTTGATGAGGGAGAGCTTTCCTCAGCTCAACCTCTCTGGCTTCAACAAGAGTGGGTTGGGATCCGGTGATCCGGGCGCCGAGGGGGATGTTAATCCTTAGGCTAAGTCGGCTGCAGCTGGTCCTTCGATGGTCGTAGTTGATCCCGAGGCAACTTCTGAGGCTACTCCTGAGTTGGCCCTTGATGAGACGGCTGAGCCTTGAAGTTGAATTTGCGGAGCAAAATTCCTTTCTGCTCCCCTTTTAAGCTTCAAGCACTTCAAGCACACTGAGCGTCGAGCTGGAGAGCATCTGCAACCCCGGGCGCCGCCAACCCTCGACACTTATGCATTTTGTGCCTTCTATTAATGTAATACCGATGTACATGATGATGCGTTCCCAATGTAATCTTATTCTGATCAATGAATACACTTTTTCCTAGCATTCAATTATCTGACCTACACGATTACAAATTTTTTATATGTTTATCAATAGAACTCGAGCGATGCTTTGTGTGTTGACCGATTTAAGGATAGTAGATCTTGAGATGCTCGACATTCCAGGGATGAGGCAGTAGTTGGCCGGTTAAGTCTTTCAGTCGATATATGCCAGGTCGGATGGTGTTTGCAATTACATAAAGTCCTTCCCAATTAGGCCCTAACGTGCCTGCGCCGACCTCCTTTGTGTTATGGAATGTCTTTCGAAGGACCAAGTCTCCAACTGGAATCTTCTTACTTTAACTCAGGCATTATAGAATTGTAACACTTGCTGTTGACGGATGATCGTCTGGAGCTGAGCTTGTTCCCTACATTCTTCTAAGAGATCGAGGCTGAGCGCCAGGAGTTCTTCATTGTCTTGTTCATCAAACGAGCTTACTAGAGCGATCGGTAGTCTGATCTCAACTGGGGTGATGACTTCTGACTCTTATGCTAAGGAGAACAGGGTCTCCCCAGTTGCGGTCCGGGCTATAGTTTAGTAGGCCCATAAAACTTTAGGAAGTTCCTTGATCCAAGCTCCTTTAGCTCGGTTGAGCTTAGTTCGGAGATGTTATTTGATGATCGTGTTGACGGCTTCGACCTGCCCGTTCGCCTGAGGATGGCGCGGAGAAGAATATATGTTTCTGATTTCAAGGTTCTTGAACATCTCTCGGTACTGCATATTGTCAAACTGTTTATCATTGTCGGTGATGGTCCGAGGCACACCAAATCGACAGATGATGTTTTTTCAAACATTGTTAGTGATTTTTTGCTCTGTTATCTTGACCAATGGTTCGGCTTCCACCCACTTGGTGAAGTAGTCTACGACAACGACGACGAACTTTGTCTGACCCTTTCTTGTAGAAAAAGGTCCGATAAGTCGATCCCCCATTGAGCAAAAGGCCACGGGCTGGCCATAGGGGTGAGCTCTTCGGGCAGTTGTCGAGGGACGGTTGAGAACCTTTGGCATTTGTCACAACTCTGGACGAGCTTCTGTGCATCATGTTGAATGGTTGGCCAGTAATATCCTTGCCGTATCACCTTATGAGCCAAGGATCATCCTCCAGAGTGATTTTCACAGATGCCTTCATATATCTCCCTCAGGACGTAGCTGGCCTCGTCTGGTCACAAACACCTTAGCAGAGGCACGTAGTATCCTTTCTTGTATAGTATCCCGTTGATCAAGGTGTAACAAACGGCTCAGATCTTCAGTCGTCGGGCTTCGGTTCGGTCTTCTGGTAGCTCGTCTGCTTCGAGGTAATAAATGATAGGATCAACCCAAGAGCGTCTTGAGTCAATTGGGAGTACGGTCGCAGCCTCGGTCTCATCAATACTCAGCTTGACGATGTACTCGATCGGGACGGACCTAGGGATCTCATCTTCGTTGGTTGTGGCGAGCTTAGCCAGTAAGTCGGCTTTGGCATTCTCTGCTTGTGGGATCTAGATGATGGTAAAATGTTGAAAACCGCTAATAAGTTCCTTTGCTTTTTAGAGGCAAGCTTTCAGCCGCTCTTTCCTAATCTGGTAGACATCAACTATTTGATTGACGACCAACTATGAATCACTGTATATGTCGAGGTGAGTGACCCCCGAGCTGGCTGCTAAACGGAGTCCAAGGAGCAACGCTTCATATTTCGCTGTGTTGTTGGAAGCTTGAAATCCAAGTCTCAAGGCATACTGTATGTATGTATGATTGGGAGTTTCCAAGACGACCCCTGCCCTACTTACCTTGGAGTTGGATGAACCGTCGATGTATAGTCGCCAATGGGGTTAGGCAAGAAGTGAAGTGGGATTCTGTTCCGGATTCTGAGCGTCGGCCGAGCTTTCGGGTGGATCGACCTGGTTAGGATCGACCACGATTGGCTCGGATTGCTACGTGACTTCAATAATAAAGTCGGCTATTGCTTGGCCTTTGATTGCGACTCGGGGCTTGTACTGAATGTCGAATTCACTTAGCTTGATCACCCATTTAGTGAGGCGTACGGATGTTTCTGGTTTCTGGAGTATCTATCGTAATAGTTGGTCGGTCAGAATAATAATCGAATGAGCTTAAAAGTATGGCTGCAAGCGTCGGGAAGAGATAACCAGCGCACGGGCCACTTTTTCCAAGGTCAGATATCTTGTTTCTGCCGGGACAAGTGCTTTGCTGATGTAATAAACTGGAAACTGCTTCCCCTCATACTCACGAATCAGAGACGAGCTTACGCTGTGTCAGATACTACTAAGTACATCAGCAGTGTTTCGCCTTGCTCGAGCTTGGAGAGTAACCGTGGTGATCCCAAGTACTGTTTCAACTGCTGGAATGCTGTTTCATATTCTTTTGTCCAGTTCACCATCTGCCGACCCTTCAACTATTTAAAGAAGGGGTGGCATTTATCTGTGGCTCGAGATACGAAGCGATAGAGTGCAACAACTCTTCCAGTCAACCTCTGAATATCTTTGATCATCTTTGGCGAGTCCATGTCGAGTAGAGCTTGGATCTTTTCTGGATTTACCTTGATTCCACACTGGCTGACCAGAAATCCGAGAAACTTACCCAAGCCTACATCGAATGCACACTTTCTCAGGTTTAGCTTCATTTGGTATTTTTGGAGGATGAGGAACATTTCTTCAAGGTCGGCAATGTGCTCGGGTGCTTTGATGCTTTTGACGAGCATGTCATTGATGTATACTTCCATCGTCTGTCCTATTTGTTGGGCGAACATTTTATTAACCAACCTTTAACAGTTCACTCCTGCATTCTTTAAATCAAATGGCATCACTCGGTAACAATAAAGACCTTTGTCGGTGACAAAGGTGGTTTTCGATTTATCAGAGGGGTGTATCAGATCGGTTTGTAAGTCGGATCGATGTTGAGGCGATGAGTGATAATCGAAGTATCTTCGTGTGGCCAAGTGAAGACATTGGCGTATCGGCGTAGCAAGGCTACCAACTTCTCTTTTAGTGGCAGAGTCAGGGACGAGCCAACTCGAATGGCTCTGGAGAGGTCAGACTCATCCAGAGGGACCTGGATGAGGTCTTCCACCGGTTAGCCTTGTTCGGGAGTTTCGTCGCACGGGTCCAGGGACTCGATCATTGCTACTTCGAATGGAGCTTTTATGGCAGTGGCGTAGCAATGCTGGGTGTCGTGCTGGTCTCCCTTGACAACTCCAACTCCTGACTCGGTCAAGAACTTCATGGAAAGGTGGTATGTTGAAATTACTGCTCGGAGAAGACAGAGTGAAGGACGGCCAAGAATACTGTTATAGACCGAAGATTAGTCGACTATTAGAAAGTCGACCATAGTTGTTGCTTGGTTCGGTGCATCCCCGGCAGTGAGTGGGAGTTGAATGATTCCCTCGGGCAGGACTTGTCCGCCCAAGAATCCAATTAGAGGAGTTTGGACAGGCCGCAATGCGGACCGTCCAATGCTCATTTTATCGAACGCCTGGGTGAATAGTATGTCGGCAAATGACCCTGTGTCGACGAGGACCCTGAAGAGTTTACGATTGGCGATAGTGACAGTGATGACCAAAGCATCGTCATGTGGATGATGGATGCCTCAGGCGTCTGCCTCAATAAAGGTCACGCTATACTTCTCAAGTTTCCTTTCCTTCAAAAGTCGAGCCAGGACCATGATCTCAGACTCAGGCCGACTCATGTTTCTCGCATGGGTTTTTCAAGCATTGTTTGAGTCGCCTCCACACTTGTGACCTCCAACAATGGTTCGAATTTCTTCTATTGGTTGGTTTTCACTTGGGCATTCTTCTGGTGCGGCGGTCCTGTCGGCTCCTTGGTCTACGTGCTCACCGAGATAGCCTTCACGAATGGCCTTTCTATTTCCTGCTTCAGAGTGTAGCAGTCACTCGTGTTGTGCCCATGATCGCAATGGAAGTGACAATATTATTTTTGTTGTGTTGGTCAGGATTGCCTCATAACTTATTCAGCCAGTTAACGATTCGTTCACCTTTTATCTCCATCAAGACTTATTCCTAGGGCTTATTGAGAGGGGTGTAGTTGGTGAACTTGCTGTCGGGTCGTTTGTTCGACCTTTGCTCATCTCGAGGCCGATCTTCCTTGCGCTTTTTGCCAGCGTTGGCTAAGTTGGTATCCTTCTTCATTGATCCCTTGGCTGAGGAGCCCCTGTTCTGAGCCGCTTCTTGTAAGATTCTAGTTTCCTTGGTATTGAAGTACTTCTGCGATCGGGCCATGAACTCAACGAAAGTGGATGGAGGATTTTTATCCAGGGAAGAGAGAAACGACTTGTCTCTTACCCCTTGCATGATGGAATTCAAGAACGTTTCGTCTGAATGTTTTCGAACCTGTAATGACTCGAGGTTGAAATGCTGAATGTAGTCTTTGAGGAGCTCTCTGTCCTTCTGGACCACATTGTTGAGATGGGCTGAGGCTTTGAGCCTTTTCTTACCCCCCTATAAAGTTCATGACGAAGGCCTCGCTAAGCTCATCGAACGAGCTAATGGACTTCGATTTTAGTTGCTTGAACCAGAGTCGGGCACCATCGGTTAAGGTGAACAGAAAGCGCGGCACATTACCTCATCCGAGGCATCATGTAACTCCATATAAGTCCGGAAGGACTCTATATGTTTAGTAGGGTCGGCTTTCCTGTTGTATGACACAATTTGAGGCAAGAGGAACCGATCAGGGAGCTGAGCTCAGATTATATAAGCCACGAATGGTGATTCCTTCTCTTCCAGCTCGGATGCGTTGCTCGTCCAATTTTACTTCATGTCTATAATTTCTTTCTTTAGAGCTAGGAACGCGACCTTCCAAGGTGCCTCGTTATCCGCGTTCCCTCGGTTGGGGATCGATTGAGTCTCCTCCGGTCTATCTAGTGTCGAAGGACGGAAGCGGGTAACGGAGCCATTTTCGAGACGTGAGTTGCATCGGGTTCGGGCGGTCCTTGATGCTGGCTCCGCTGGGGAGCATCCCGGGGGTAGACAGTTGAGGATTGACGAACTGTCCGACGCCACTTGACCATTCTTCCCTCGGATTGGGCTACTACATTTGCGAAGGCTGCATCCGTTCTAGCATCTGCTTCATTTAGTTCATGTCAGCCCTCATATCTCCGACCTCTCTTTCCAGCGAATCATGTTGCTTACTCCCTCCGATGTCCCGCTGACTATACCTGGATGGGCCAGAGGCGGCTCTTTGAGCCAGAGAGCCTTGACAGCTCTCTTATCGTTTTGGCCGATCCACGGTTTGTGGGCTGCATTCCGCTGGTTGCAAGGTTGCGATCATAACCGCCTCTGGAGGGGTTGGGCTTTCTTCTTCCCTCTTGCCATGACAAATCGTAGTGTCTTGATAGAGCGAAACACGACTTGTAATGTCGTTCCCTCAAACGGCGCCAAACTGTTGATGGAGTTCTCGGCTCACCCCCTTTTCAGTACTTGAGTACTTACTGTTTGCACAGGAAGAGAATAAAGGAGACCCTGGCTAGTTTAGGGGATAAGTCAGGCCTGAAATCTGGGTCTAATGGTAAAGATTTAGGGGTGAGAAGTGGATGTGTATTCGTACCTTTTATCGTAGGCAGGTCCTCTATTTATAGAGGTAGCATAATCTCGTGGCGTGTAGAACTTTCCCTGGAGGGATTGATCGATATCTTTAAGGATTTTAAGATCTACAATCCCCTAGATTTTTGGGATTAGAGTTTATCTTCCGAAGATCTTGCAAGGAGCTTGAACTGCCTTCTTGGCTCGGCTCTAGTTCCATAAGATGAAATAATAGTCAAGATTTGGTTGTCCGAGTGTAACACCCCATACCTTCGATACACGGGTGTTACCCCTAATGACCCCGGTCATAGGGATTAAAGACGATTAAACAAGATAGCTTAAACTTTACACGTGTAGGTCGAGACTCCTGTTCGACGATAAAGCCAACCACCACGATCCAAATGAGCCAAGTCAAACCCAACACTAGCCCGGAAGGTAAAACCTAGAAGATCCTTAGATTAAAGAAAAGTTATGAACAAAAATTTCTAAGTCACAATGACACCATGCATCCACTAACCACCTTAGAATAATAAATTATGGCTGACCAGGCACTCAGAACCCCTCGAATGACTGTTCCACCATTGAAACAAAACCTCGTACCCATCTGACCAGTGGAACACGTCATATGGATAAAATGAGGCCTTGAATGGTATGATATGGCCCACCTGGGCCTCGACCCCACCCCAAACCAGGCCGGGACCCTTACAATAGGTCCCCAAGATAGTTGATCCGGGCAGATCAGGCACCAGAGTCACGATCGGCCCCCAATACTAAGTGCATGTACACCCCAACCACTAGTGTACGATGTGCACTGGACAGCCACTTGTGGTCAAACAGTGTTAGACGGAACTCAAATACAAATTCTCAAACACATTTCCTGCTAGCACCCTGTTTAAAAACATTTATCTTTGAGCCTCAAAGAGGGCCACCATAGTCATTTTCCAGACAATCCAAGCCGTCCATTCTCCTCGTGAGGTCTGCCCAACCCAAACGGTATAGGGATTCAGCCCCACGAATAGGGACTTGGGATTTGGGTTGCAACCGTCCATTCCTTTATCATGTGGCTTAGATTCAAAGGAAAGTGACCCTGGAGTGCTTCTCTTGCAAGGCAAACTCCCCATGGACCAATGGACCCAAGCTTTCTACAAGCACAGCTAGGCGGGTCCTCTCATGGCCAGAAATGGCTAGGCAGGACCATGAAAGATGCAACTAAGGCTTTCTCTTTTAGGCTGGGGAGGGCGGCGACGCAACCGCTGTCTTCTGAGGCCGCATCAAACCCAGCCGTCAGCCTCTCCTCTCCCTGCCTATATAAGGGAAGGCTCAGCTCTCTCAGACCCCACACTTGAAGAGAGAAAAAGAAAGAAAAAGAGGGAGAAAACAGAGATAAGGAGTGCGTCTCTAGTGAGCTCGGAGCACACTACCCCAGCTTAGTCCGTGAAAATCGGACCAAGCCGAGTCAGTGTGGGACCATAGCAGCACCACTTGAGTGAGAAAAAGGAGAGAGAGATCAGGGAAGAGAAAAGAGAGAGTAAAAAGTGGTGGGTGCGTGCGTGCCAGCCCAAATTCGGGTCAGATTTGACTGTAGCAAGTAAGAACCTTCCTTGCACTCTGTTGGAACTCTAAATGAACTCAAATAAAAAATCCATCACACCCTGCCCGCGCCACATACAACCTTCTAAAACAGGCCCTGATCGTAGCTGAAAAACACCCATCAGTAAGAACCATACATAGAGTCAAGAAGAGGCCCTATTTTGGAGTTAAAGGTGGCTTGCGTTCAGGCACTGTTTTAAGGCCGAATCGGCCTGAGTACGGGTTCTATTTGAGGCCAAACAGATGACATGAAAATGGCCCTAGCTGTGTGCTAAAACTCGACTTAAGAAACAACATGCAAACGAGTTGCAACACAGACTGAAAATGGTCCGAAAAAAGAGGGGAAAATGACCCTGTTTTGGGCTATTCTTGGATGGTGAAGGTGGCAGCCACCGTGCCTCTGGTTGAGGGTTGAAGAACAGCCAAGGGTGGGCCGTGATCAAGCAAAAATCGAGACCGAAAATGGCCTCCAAAAATAGCTTGACTGTGCACGTTGGCAGTAGAAGTATTAAACAGGCTTTGGGCCCCACCAAAGTTCAGTTGGGCCTCACCAACTTGCAGGTGGGCCTCACCAAATGGAGGAGAAAAACCAGATGGGCCGCATCCTGCTGCACTGATGGTGGGCCTCATCCAGTGTACATGGGCTGTTCAGGCCGTCCATCTGGGGACATTGCCCTGGACCATCCATCTATGGACGGTGTGGTCAGGTCGTCCATCAGGGCGTCAGGCCCTAGACGTTTTTAAAAATATATAAATGTACATATAATACGTACATGTAAATTTTAAATAATATTATATTATATAAAATGCATCTATACATGCATATAACCGGTGGGTTCCACACATGTGGACCCACCTTTGATATGTATTCCATCAACGCAGCATGGTGTATGTGGATTGCATCTAGGCCATCCATCCATTTCAAACAGTCCTGGACCTCCATGTTTCGTCCTGGCCGTCCAACAACGGATGTCATGTCCAGGCTGCCAATGAACGCCCAGTGCTGGACGGTTGACATGTATATGGAAGGGAAAATAAATATAATATAATAATAAGCAACATATAACGTAGCCTATATACATATATGTACATATATATACATATTCTATGTGGGCCACACCACGTGGGAGCCCACCCTAATGTTTTTGTTCCCAACCATCCATTTGGACGGGCTGTGGGGACCTGACCTTGATGAATATATTCTGCATCCACGCGGTCCAATGTTTGGACAATGCCGAATTACATTTGGACGATGCCAACTTACCCGAATTATATTTGGACGGTGGAAAAATCGTATTTCTCTGTTAAACGCAAGCTGGTGGGCCGCACCGTTAAAACAGTGGGCCGCATCTGAGATTCCAATCTCAGTAGGCCACGTCAGGTGTTGGAAATTACTGCAGACCATCCATCAGAAGACGTCCAGCGCCGGATCTGAACACCCAGATCCATAGCTCCACTGGCAGACTGTGTGGAGATACCTCGCTTCAGCACTTGAGGTCTTGGTGGCTAACATGGAGTGTGTGTACTGTCATGGGTGGCATCAGTGCCATCTGAACCATTCGTTAGATGTGCCTCCATGATTGGTCAGGGATGGCCGAGATACCAAAATACCTTCTAATCATTAAAACTTCTGTGGGCCATACATGTGGACTCCACCCTGATATACATGGTTCATCCAAACTGTCCACCTGTGCAGCGGGTCCCATCATAGTATAGCTGTTTTGCCTGCACCATTTGTGCAGTGGATCCCAACCTAACATAATCATTTATTTACACCGACCATGTGGCAGTGGGCCCTACCTTTGATGTATGCATTCTTCATCTACGTCGTCTAGCCCTCTAGACGGGTGAGGCCCTCCTCATGATGTGTTGCATGTCCGCACCAGCCATGGACTTCACTGTGATATATCTGTTAATCCAAGCCATGGAAGTACCTGACAAATATAAGCTATAATTTTAGGAGATTCCTTGAGTGACCCCAAGCCACAAGAATACTCGGACATAGTTTGTGAACCCTACCATACAGGTGATGACTTTTCCCTTGGGCTTTCCATTTCTAAATTAGCTAAACATAGTAGCACTAGATTTCCACCATTAATTTAGGTTCAATGTAATCATTATATCAAATTTGTGATACTTTGTTTTCACTATATGATAGGCTCACATGCTAGCTAATTCTTGAACAATGACCAATATTCACATGACTTGGCAGCATATCATCAATAGTTATTATCTCATGATGCCTCCTTACATGTTTTATTTGAAGTCATATGTTGTCACATGTTAACATGATTGCGTCTTTATATAATCTCTTAATGCTACACGTGGAGGATTCCATAATTGTATACAAGCCACACTTGGGATGTAATTAGATAAATGTGTGGGAAAATAGGACCCTTGAACTGGTGTCATTTTGATCAAGGTATCTTATTAAGACATCTCAAGGTGGAGAACCTCATGAGCTGAGGATGGTGGTCATGGGACACTATGCTCGAGCTGTCGGCCTACGCTGGGTGACAAGCCCCCCGTCGTGACTTTTGAGTTGCTTAAATTGGCTGATTGTAACTGGATTAATAACAGTTGGCTAATCATGCATTCATACCATATTAGCGATGATGGATGGCTAATTCTAGATGCTGTAGCATGTGCCCTGGAGTTGTTGGAGTATCATTTCGTTAGCTCCCAGACCATCGACTATCGACCCCTGTTCCGACTGGATGATCATTCCCAGGTCGATGATTGCATGGGTGACAAGCCCAAGTCTGATTGGATGTGTATCCTCAGGTCGATGTGCATTCATACATCCATACATCTAACAAGACTGCATATTACCTGTTTTGGATTATTGCCTTATTTTCCTTTAAACTATGTTTGTTAAGGCGGCGATGTGTAATCTTGAGGAGAATTCACACTGAGCTGGACACTTATTCATCAGCTATCCAACCGTAGAGAATATGCAAGGACGGATGTAGAGGATGACGGTGCTGGCCTTGGTAGCGCGACCGTGGAGCCCGAGGGAGAGTACTATGATGAAGAGCCACAACAAGAAGCAGCAGCATATTTCGGGATTAATCAATAGTTCAATGTTTTAATTTCAGTGGTTTAGTATTTTGAAAACTTATGGAAATTTTGTAACTAAGACCCCTAGCTGGGTGGGTCAAATACTTGGGCTCACATGATTATCAATGCTTCTTTTTGCTATCGCACTCTGAGTTTACATTTCTGTTGGTTCTCTGATTTATAAAACTCACAGATTTCTGAAGCGAGTCTCGTACTCGGGTTTTAGAAATCGGGATGTTACACCGAGGCTCGGCCGACCGTTCACTGATCTTAAATATCAGCATATTTAGATGGCTTACGTTGGGCATCTCCCTCTCTTGTCAATTGTTGGTGGATTGTAGACGCCGATCTTTGATCAGTGTAGTCAGTTGACCCATAATCGACTCTACTGACCCATGACCTACCTAAAAGATAGGTCGGGCTAGCGTGGGCTAAGGCCCGGTTTATAGCCGATCAATGTACAGAGTCGACCTGAAGTCACCTCTGAAAGACCTCTTGAAAGTCAGTAAAGGTGCATCAGCCTCCATGGAGGTTTTTCCCTTTAGCTCGGGACATGTAGGCCCCAGTCAGGCTCAACGCCTGGTAAATTCGGGCCATGTCTCTCCTTTCAGCGTTCTGGACATATAGGCATCGGTCAGGCTCGACGCCTAAGGAATATGAACCATGTCAATATGGTTGGTCCACTCCATAAGGTGACTCATCTGACTTGTCATATCTTTCCCCTAATAAGTTATAATCTAGACCTGTTACCTACATTGGTAAGCTTTAACTTGGAAAGTTGAGGTTTTGGGTGTATTTGTCCACCAAGTCAACTTGGCTCGACATGGTGGAGTCCTCCACTTCCATGGCTGGAAAATGGTTTTGAAAAGAAAAATAAAGGAAAGGAAAGGAAAATGAAAGAAATCTGGGTTTAATTATACTTGGGTAGCAACTCAGCGAGCTATTGCATGAACCGACTCTTCTTCCTTTCTCCTTCGCTGCTCAGTGGGTGGCCGGAATTGCCCCAACGGCATTGGCTTCTGCTAGGACTGGCGTTGTTTTCTGGCAGCTAACCTCCTCTCTATCTTTATCTTGCTTTCTCTTATTTCTGCCTCTCTCTCTCTCTCTCTCTCTCTCTCTCTCTCTCTCTCTCTTTCTTTCCCCTCTGTTTGCTGTGCTAGGAACCTGTAAGGAGGTCCTCTTATATAGCCTTGGGCTAAGGTTTCCGCCTTAGAGGGATGTTTCCTATTTTAACTCGGTAACGTGCAGTGTTACTGCGCATGGTTTAGAATCGCACTAGTTTATAGGTTCGGCTACTTCTTTCGGACTAAAACGTTGCTCCCTTCCCTCTTTCACCTTCAAAACCTTTCTTTTGGACCTATGGGCACCATCATGTTTGGTTGGGATTGGAGGGTTGTAATTGGATGGCCTTCCTTGGACGTCATCTTCTTGACGCAACGAAAGGTTTGCTTCAATGGCCGATTTCATTGTGGCCAGCCATTCCTTGATCTGGCTTCTCTGGACGGATCGGTTTTACTTTCTGGTGTTTGTTGGGCTAACAGATGGACGGTCCAGGCCCCTCTCTTGCAGTGGGTTTTTTGGTACAATTCCCACATGCTTTCGTAATTCCGTCGGTAAGAATCAATGATCCTGCGCATGCGATCTCCACGATCTTTCTGGATTTCTAGAGCTTGATTGGAATTCTCCTTAGGGAAGTTTGGATGGTTGAGATGTGGTAATGGGTTGCGTAGGGAAGTGTAAGAAGGAGGAAAGAAATCCCAGTTGGGATCTTCACGCTATCGCAACGCGAGGGCGGTTCAGCCTTGTCTACTGATTGTTATGGTGGGGTCCACTTACGATTGTCTTTCGGTGGATCCGTCCCATACATCTATTTTGTGGGTTAGTGTTAGGCCATGGGCCAAAAGATTGGGTAGATCCGAACTCCGGGTGGGCCACAACACATGTGATAAGTGGGTGTTTCACAATGGTTAAACGTTATTGAAAATCACGTAACAGAGTTACGTGATTGGCTGTGGTATTAGGTGGGGCCCACATAATTGTTTCCTTAGAGGATCTGTTCCGTCTATCCCACTTGTTACGCTAATTTAGGGCATGAGGTCAAAAATTAAGTGATTCCAGTAATCAGGTGGGCCACACTAATCGATCGAGCATTGAGAACATTCATTCACCATTGAAACTTAAATTGAAATTCTTCGTTCAACACTGCCATGCATGTGGTTTGACCTTATTTACAATTCTACCCTTTATTTTATCTAAACTTCCGCTATTCGTAACTCACGACTCCACTGTCCAAATGTGATGAGATTTGACGAGTGCTCTTTATTTTTCACGCTCTTTCAATCGTCCAAATTTGAGCCTTGATCTCTTGAGGATGACTGAGATGCTCTTATAATGGTTAATATGCTTCAAAATTTTAAATAACGTTTGTACACGCCTAATTGATGAGTTACCAGGTGGTTTGGGTCTATACTTCGAGATCTTCATGATGATTGATTTACCACGATATTCGTGTGGCCCGTTTGGTAGATCTTAACATGACGGACGGTCAGATGACTTCCTAAAAATAAGGGAACTTGATGGTTAGCACTCTGACCATGTATCTAGGTGGGTGTACAGTTAGTTTCGTAAACGGATGGACATAACGTGAGTTTCTGGAGTGATTAGGGGTAGAACATGTGTATCGTTATATTTGAGTGTTTTGTTCACATGTATAAGTTCCTCAGATTATAATTCTAATGGTGGGTTAAGCAGATTCATATGGGATGAACAAGATGAACGGATCAGAATCTTGATCTGATAAGTGTACGGACGGATGTAGACGTCAAGTAGCTAGTTTATTGTGATTTAAGGGCTGAAATTTGACGTGTTTGGTCAATTTATGATAATTAAGCCCAGTATAAATTTTCACAAGAAACGGATCATGAGAACCATGTGATTTGGAATTCAGGGGTATAAGTTGATGACATTTTCGTAATTATTGCCGATCTAACAGTTTTGTGAAATCTAATGGTTCCACATGATTATATACCCATTTCTAAACAATTCTTACAAAAGAACTTACATCTAAATCATTATGGATAAAGAGTTATTCACCGATTTAATCAAAGGAAGGTACATATATCAAACCATATAATCAACAGTCAGATGACTTGATTTATGAATGGAGATTATTCCTAACGGTTAGATTCGTGTTAAGGAATAGATGTAAGGTTATGATAGTTATATTGGTATCATACACATGTTCATATTATGTTATTTTCCATGGTAACACTTGAGAACTTTCAATACTCGGGTATTGAAATGTTCGGGGTGTTATAGGGGATGTGGAAAATGTGCATGTGTGTGAGTGAATATGCTTGCTTCCAAAGAAGGCGGCGTTAGCCCAACTTCAAAAGAGGGGAGCCACCCCCTTGAAATCTACTTTGGTTTTCTCAAAACAATAAAAAAAATGAGATTTTTCCAAAATTGATTTTTCAAGTTCTAGTTGACGTTTAGCAAAGTTTTCTTTTTTAATTTTTAGTTTAGCCGTAATCTTACAACTTTCTTTGTATAAGGCATCATAAGCGATTTGAAGATCTTCTTTATTATGAGAATCACTTCCAGAGGTTTCATAGTCAGAAGTTTCACATTCATCTGAGGAAGTGACTCAAACTATGATCATGAAAGCCTTTTAATCTTTCTCGGTTTCTTGGTCTAATTCATCAATTTCTGAATTGGATTCAGATTTTGATGATTCATCCCAAATGACAATCATGTCTCTTCTTCTAGATTTTCCCTTCTTAGGACATTTTGAAGCTAGATGCCCATATTCAGAATAGTTGAAGCATTGGGTGTCTTTAGATTTTAATTTCCAAAAATTTGGATTTCCTTTTCTTTTGTCAATGTTTTTAAAAAATCTGATCTATTTTTATTTTTAAAAATTCTATAAAACTTTTTAGCCGACATTGCCATATCATCTCATTCTCTTCATTATATGAATTTACATTTGTATCTTTATATTTAGATTTAGAGGATTCAAAAGCTATTGACTTGTCTTTAGGAGCTTTGAAATTCAACTTGTAGGTTTGTAGAGATCCAACTAATTCCTCAACTTTCATAACATTATTATCTCTCAATTCCTACATAGCAGTAACTTTGGAATTGAATCTGTCAGGAAGTGATCGCAATATTTTAACACAAACCTTGCTTTCAGGGACTTTTTTTTCCAAGACCCCACATCAAATTAACAATGTCATTTAGTTTCATATAGAAGTCCATAAATAACTCACTTTCTTTCATACAAATTTCCTCAAACTTAGTTGTGAGGATTTGAATCTTAGAGTTTTTTTATAATGTTAGTCCTTTCATGTGTTATTTCTAGACTATCTCATGCTTGTTTTGATGTATCACAAGAAATGATTCTTTTGAATTCATCTGATGATAGAGCACAAGTAATTGCATTCAAGGCTTTTGCATTAGCGCTGCTTTCACTTTTATGAAATCTCAAAAAGTATAAGCAATTTCTTTCATGGAGGTGATTCTATCCTCAGCCAATACTTTCATTGTTGGCGGGGTCCATTTAATTGAAGTTGCTTGCCACACACTTTCATCAATAGATTTTAGAAAAATCCTCGTTCTAGTTTTCCAATAAGAATAATTTGAGCCATCAAATGGAGGTGGCCTGGTAATGGATAGACTATCGAAATTTGACATTCTAATAGCTCTAGATCTTGCTTTAGGAGGTCAATCCCAAAAAGAGCAACCTCGCTTTGATACCACTTGAAAAGGTCGAGTTATAGACGTCCTAGAGGGGGTGAATAGAACAATTCAAAATATTTTGATATAATACGGAATAATAAAACAAATACTCTCAATTGCTTAGAGTATTGAAATCTTGATTCCAAATAGTTCGTAGGATAACCTTCACCTAAAAGATTTAGGCAGGACAACCTTATTTTACGATGTTTTTGAGATTAAAATACCAAACTTAGCAAGAGACCATTAATTACAAGGAAAACATATAAAGAATTAAACATACACCACAATGCATAAAGGAGCTATAGTGGTTCGGTGCTTAAACCCATACTTACTCCACTCCCAAAATTACAACCCTCATAATTTTGGCTTTCACTATTTCAAGGTTTTCATAGGGTCACCTTAACAACCTTATACAGTTCTTCTGATTTTCACGAGCACACAACAAAACAACCCACTGAGATTTCTGGGCTATCTCAGAAAAACCTAAAAATTAAATAAAAGTAAACACAGTAGTTATCTTCAATTGGCGAGTCGAAGACGTAACTGTAACTTGATTGCAACGATCTTCTTTCTTGAGATATCGATGAAACCGTATATGTGTTCAACCCAAAAAAGAATATAGGGATCTAATGTATTTTCAATATTATAAACAAAAACCCTAATAACTGCAAATTCTATTATCTGAATCTCAAGTAGAGTATGGATTACTCTATTTAAATATGATTAAAACTACCTTGAGAGAGAATAAAATAAGCTAAACAAATATTAGAATTACCGCATAACTAGCATAAGGAAGGCCTGAGTTTTTCTCTGACTTTGAGGAGATCTTTCACAATTTTTCGTCTTTTAAATGAATGAGAGAAGGCCTTTATTTATAGCCAAAGGATTTGGAAATTCGGCTGGCCCAATTTTAGGTTCGGCTGACCGAATTCCAACGACTCAAGGATTTCGCGGGATAAGATCTTTCAAAAATTCGGCTGGCCAAAGCCAAAATTCGGTTGGCCGAACCTCCAGTTCAGTTGGCCGAATATAGGTTCAGTTGGCCGAATCTTCGTGAGATCCAAAATTCTAATGTTGCTGGAAACTTGATCGAACACTTCGGGTTGACTGAAAATTGAAGTGGGCCACACCACATACAAAATCTTAAAGTATAAGTTTGAAAATTTTTGAAATTCAAAATCTCAAAACTGAAAATGAGAATTTAAAATTAGAAATTGCTTCACTTAAGACTTCAAAAGATACTTGGATATACACCCAAGGTGACCAGAGACTTGAAAAATTATTAACTGTATCTTGACGAAGTGGTGACAAATCTGGCTTTGGATATATCAGAAGTCACACAGAAAAATCTAAAAATTCTTCTCCCATATTTATAAGAGGAGAATCGTCAAAGTTTAAAGAAGAAACTTGTAACGTCCCGGGAAAATTCATACAGAGACCCGAGTTTGACCACGGGCAGAATCGTCCGAGGGCCATACCCGACTAGCTAATTACGACAAGATTTACGTAAATGCTAAGATTTAGGTAAGTTAAGTTTGGGCCACCGTTTTTACAAATGATGAGAGGTTAGGATCGCAAGTGTCACTGGCCCAATGCCATCCGAAAACCCGAGGGAAATCCCAAGGGCTCACCCCTCTCAGGAGTGCCCTGAAGCTCCGTAAAGGACTTAGACCACACATCGGAGGTCCGCTAGCTTTGAAATTATAGAGAAATGTCCGTCTTACTGGGCTCGACGTCCATCGCGGGAGTTGAACCTGGATAGTGTCCAGAACCGCTCAACTTGAGTCGAAGGATGAGTACACGAGAAGTGCAAATACCCTAAGAGAAGAAGTTAAAACTTAAGTGAATTGGGTCGTCCACTCTTGTGCAAAGTTGAGAGTTTTGGACTGTCGGTTTATGACCAAACTTATAGGGTAAGGATAATTCCCCGCACACATCCTTATAACCGTGACCCCAATTGAATATTATCAATCGTTGATCTGACACTGGCTTCCCACGGTCGATCTACGTATCCGATCATATTGAAATTTTGTCCTAACATTGATCCATTAGTGGGGAACCTACCACATGGTATATATGAGCTCGCGGGCCCTCCTAGGGGCCCCGTTAGTTAGAAATGACTACCCATAGGGTATAAGTATCAAATAAGGTGACCATAGGGTCATTTGCACTCCTTCTGGAACTATAAAAAGCCTCCAATTTGCACCCTTTCCTCCCAATCCGAATTTAGGAGCAATAAAGTGAGAGAGAGAAGAGAAAGGAGAGGGATAATGAAGAGAGAGATTGAAGGAGGGCTTGCTACGAAGGGTGACTCCACTTCCGTTTAACTCGCAATTCTAAGCATGACCACTTTTACTGTCGGAACTTCTCCGGCGACGATCTAAGGTAAGACTACGAACCCTCGTAGATGTAGGTCTTTAAATGGATTTTTCCCAACCCTAACTAACCCATGTGCTTGTTTAGACGCCGACGATCCTCCCTTGGAAAAGTAACCCTAGGGGCGAATCCAAGTAGGATGTGCTACCAATAAGTGCAGACCATAAATGTTTAGGTTACGATTTATCAATGCTATTATTCAGTTATGATTTATGATTGCTAAGGCAGAGTTTACTTGCTATCTTAAGTATACTTAAGATTCTATTAAATAAATTGCAAGTTGTATTGTAGTATTACCTATGTGTTCGATGAAATGCCTGAATGAGTACATGATTGAATTTAATTTCCAAATGTGAATACCCTTTGTTTTAAATGCAACTTGAGTCGGTTAGTATGATAAATAGGACTGCGAGAGTAGTCCAGGTAGCTAGTAAATTTCCACATATGGGTGACCGAATTAGGTTAGCCACCCTAGGTAAGTTCGAACGATGCAGGTCAGACATTGACTACCGACATTGGCTAGGCCACACGGGGTGCTTACGCGCTCCATGCTGGTTACGTTAGTGTATGCCCATACCAACTGAAATTGTCCAAAGAATAGGCTGACCTATTGTATGTTCACCATGTATGATCACAACTGTTTAAATCTAGGATACCGCCTCACCATTGTGAAGATCCATTATTAACCATTGTACCGTGATCCTTGAGACTCGTGAGCCGGGCATGGTGGTATGAGACATTGTGTCTGTACTGTCGGCCTACGCTGGGGTGACGAGCCTCCCCATAATGACCGAGAGCATCACTTTTACAACTTGTCTATCGTATGTATTTATCAAGGTGTGACGAACCTAGACGGATCAAGAATACAGGCGTAGGATCGTTACAGCCGTCCCACACCTAGTGATTCAGTTGAGATCGATGTTTAAAAGGGAGGTGTCCTAGCTTCCCCAAACTACTAGATGAATGGGTATAATTAATTACTCGACTAACATAATCATTCATTGTATTGCATTAGCTTAGAATGTGGCAAAACAGTCATTGAAGTCGCGTGTTGAGGAAGTGTTGTCATTTACAAACCAGGTGGTCAGAGCCACGTGTTGAGGGAGTGTTGTATGGTGAGGGCATGCATCATTTCATAAACTCCATTATTCGCATTAAGAAGAGTAATTAAGAAATGATTGTTTTACGTTGCTTTATCATTCTTGTATTGATAGACTTAATAACATGTATAACCCATGATTTATGGAACCATTAAGTTGATCACTCACTCCCACTCTGGGACAGTGTTTTAAAACACCAACTAGATGCTAATGTAGATGCAGGGACCGTCGATGCCGATGCGCTGGAGTAGGCATTCATAGATGAGGAGGAGTTCTCCTACTTCTAGCTCTCGGATGGGCCTATGTAGGTTGCGCACTTCTAAACAAGGAGCATTGGGCACATGGGCTTGCTGGACGTTATGTTTCTACATTTTGTTCTTTTTTTTTTGGAATTATATATACATTAAACCCAACCATGGACCCATACTCTAGAAGAAACTTCACAATATATGTTTTGATTTACACATCTACTTTGATTGCATTAAACCTGGAGTATGATACACTGTTTAGTATAATTCTATGCATGCTAAAAATACCCAATGTAGAAGTAACAGGGAAATCAACTTCCGTAAAGCATAAGTGATGTCTAGAATCTTAGGAGTCGAGCTTTGCTCCACCCTCGAAATTCAGGGTGTTATAAGTTGGTATCAAAGCATAAGTTTAGGATTAAACTGGATTGTGGGCCGTGGACTCGCCATAATGCATTCGCTAATATAGATAGGAGCGCTAAGACTTATCGATGTTAAAACTCTAAGACCAAACCCTTAGTCATCTTGAATAATTGGACTTTAGCTTATGAAACTGATCCTAGAAAGGGTTAAATTAAGAGAGAATAGTCACGATGAGGGTAGAGTCAGGGTCTTGGAAACACTGAGAGGTGTTTCAGCCCGCACTCATGCAAGAAATCACAAATTAGGTATCTTAACTTGACGGAATAAGGTTAGGTGACTAAAGTAGCTTGTCCTACCCCAAAATCATAAATGGTACGTTCAATAATTCATTTCGATTTAGGAGATACGTCCGTTTTGAGTTTTAATAGCCTAGATCATTTTCACTTCCGATCGAGCCTTTATCTGGCCCACCTCGATCATGGGATGGGCAAAAACGAAGTCAGATTTAGAAAAATGGGAAAAATATATTAAGAAAAATCTAACTTCGGCACAAACCAATACAATTTTGCTCAAATGGGCCACCGCCGACTCAGATCTGATCTTTCGAACCATCCTAGGCCATCACTGACTTCGACTGGCTTGTTGAAATTCATCTTGACCCCGAATTGGTAGAAAGAGGTCGAAAATAGAGAGAAGGAGATGTAGATTAAGAAAAATCTAACTTCGGCGAAAACCGATACAAATTTGCCCAAATGGGCCACTACCGACTCAAATCTGATTTTTTTTTTACCCATCCTGGACCACCGCCGTCTTCGTTCGAGCTTCCTTTTAAAATCCATAATGACCTTTAAACAGTCGAAGGTGGCTAGAAATGTGAAGGAGTGATGGGCAATCTTTGTGGGATGTTAAGGCAAGATCGCGACATAGCAACCCAATGGGCCAGTAAAATGCATGGTTGACATTAAGGTAGCTATTTTTGGTATGGTTCATTTAAGATTTGGATGTGATTCATTTTTATCTAATGCTCTAGAATGATCTAGGAAGATAGATGAATGGTGTGGATTTACTAAATACATCATTTTGGGGCCCATTGAACTTTGATCTCCTTTGAACCGTTCGCATAACTTGGTGCTCGATGAACGTCGGTACCCATCTTCACGCGACATGTATCAACACACCAACACCCAAAGGGGCAGTAGCAGCATCACCAGCCAATCTGCCTCCTCTTCTCCTCCTCTTCGTCAACCCGAGCATCACCTGTAACACTCGAATTTTCACGGCTAGAGTTTGTACTCATGCTCGAGAAAACTGGGTGTTAATAATGTATAAATTAGATGCTTTAAAAATCGCACCCATTTTTTTTTTCATTTAGATCATATCCAGATACATTCATGAGGGTAACATCCATGAGAAAAAATCGACTATATTGATTATTTCATTAAAGTAAAAGAATTCAGTAAATAATCAAATGCCCTCTCAATGGGAGCTTATTACATTTATCGAGTTCGCAGAGGAAGTATAAAACTAAATCATAAAACTATCTTCTTATTCTTTCACTATAATCTTCTATAGGGAGATAGTCCTCTTGGTCTTTAATCTATACATCACCTGCATCATCTGTATGGTTGAAGAGGGTCAACGCTCTACTCATAGTGATGGTTATCCTTTAAGATTATCAATAATTTAAGAGATTCATAAAAGTAATGTAATGATTTTGATACGTCATGTACTCCACTACTACGAGAAGTATCAATATGTGCAAACAACCTACATGAGATGCATGCCTAGCAAAGCGGGTGCGGTTCATCATACAGTGATCATCACAATGTAGAATACGATTCATAAAAAACCCGACTCAACCCACATCCCATAACTACGGATACTTGCCAGCATCTCTAACGTTAACATGGATTTATCCGAATATCTCAAGGCAACACAATAATGCGATTGGGGGATTTATGTAACACGATATGTTCATAGAGCGACTATTTGCAATATCCAATCTTGAAAAAGTGATGTAACATGTGATGCCTCAAACTCGAAAACCGGGCTCACAAAATTCCCGATCGGTGAATCCGGCGTCGACAGTCTCCGTAGTACCCCATTCTCGGCTCTCGGCACCCATATACTGGGTTCTGATCCTCAGATACTATAAGGAGGATTTTTCAGTGTAAAATTTATTCCATAACAAGCATAACTATAAGCATAACCCACGAACAATAACCAAGACACCAACACAAAATCCACTATGATCAAAAGCTTTAAGGTACAACGCGCATAAAGGGAAATACAATATCGATAATCAAAAGCTCCAGAAGCTTACGGCACGCTCCTGCTCTTGCTCAGCTACAGTCTAGCGTCACTTGCACACATCAATCGTGTATAAGCTTATAGAAAGCTTAGAGGGTGGTGAAAGTGTGTGCGCAATATAAGCGTGCTCAGAATGCAGTATTAGAGTAATATAGAATATGCTGGCGAATCCATTAATACTATCAGTTGTACCAAGGCTATGCGATGCAAGGCATGAATACTATCGGTTGTATCAAGGCTATGCGATACAAGGCGTGAACGATATCGACCATACCAAGGCCATGCGATGTGAGATGCAACTCAAGCATACCAATCCTCATCCGAATCCACATATCAATGTAGCTCATCACTAGAGCATTAAATATCAGAACAGTTCTCACTCTGGATAATCAATGGGATTTAGTACACTCCAAATGACATTGCCCCTTTCCTAGGCACACAGTCCAAGTGAGCGTAAGAAACCTCACTATCTGCCTGACCAATAGTCTATCAATACCATCTGGCACGTCGATAGTAGACCAATTTACGAGCTGGTCATACTCAGCGTAACAATTTCCCCTACCCTCGGGCGGGTAAGGCCACGCCCCCTTCCAACCGACTACGACACAGTGGGAGACGTGGCTTCCTAGTATTCGGCCCTCGTGCACCCATGTATCCACTCGGTCTCAACGTTGGAGTCATCCTCTAGTACCATTAGATTTAGAGATTTTCACCTAGGGACATCTATAGAGCCGTGTTGCTAATAACAGTATTTCTGGTGTCCAATCTTGTCATCTATAATATGCCTGTGGAGGTTACGACCCTGATGTTATTAGGGCGTACAATAATTACAGCACATAATGCAAGATGTATGAGTCATACAATCCAGTCATGCATCAATCCTGTACATGTCGTGCGCTCATGTGAGACAATCTCCGCCTATCAAGGAGTCCCATAACAACCTGCCCAATGGCATATGCAATGGTCAACCACATCTCATATCAAGCATGCGGATGATGCATATGGGCATGTATTATGATAATATGCTAAGCATACTCGTAATCGGTATCGATATCTGGCATCGATAATCAACATCGATAGTTGGCCTCGATAATCAACCTATAAGCAAGGCGGGGTCCATAAATGAACAATCGATCTAAACCATAATATGAAGATCGTCCCTCTGCCATGGATATACTAAATCTGGTAGCACGAAGCCATGCGTCTACGGTGATGATAGACCATGTAACATCAATGGGCCCCAATGATTTGGGTTAACTTGTAAGACCTGTATCCTAGCCCGTACCGTTTTGTTGGCCTCAGCCATTCTCTCAGTCAAATTTTGGCTACCCATAACCTATAATTGACATTTGCGCATGACCCTAAATTGCATCCCGTAGATCTGAGTTAGCTCGAAGACTTGTACCTTAGCGACCGCACCGTCCCCGCGGTTCCAACGCCTCATCTTGCGCATCGAGGCGATACCCGAGCCAGGAGATGTGGGCCCACATTCAGTTCGAGGAAAATGCCGCGTGTTGCAATCCAAAGAGAATGTTCCGTTAATCACATCAAATGTCAAGTACTCTATCCCATCCCTAAATACAATCACCCCTCGCTTAAAGTCAACTCTCTCTCTCTTACAACCAAGTACATCCATCCATCATTCACCATCCCTCTCTCCCATCACTTCTCTCCCATCACCTCTCTCTCTCATTATCTCTCCATTTCCAAGCAACACCCATGAGAGCAAACGTCCCAACCTCCATGAGAGAAGCTAGGTGTGGCCCACTTCCTATCACCCAATCCAACCCTTCAAAGTCGATATCAACCGTTGAATCGCACCCCTTGGAGCTCTAGATTGCATTATCGGAAGGAGGAAGAGGAGATTGGTGTGTGATTTTATTTGTTGATTTTGATGATTAGAGGGCCCATTTATGGTGGGACCCATCTTGATGTATGATTTGCATTAAGAGCTCCGCTACTCCAATCTTTCTCTCTCTCTCTCTCCATTTTTTTATGGAGTGTGTCCCACTTGATCCATACCATCCACCGAGTGGGCCCACCCGGTGGTCTGTTTGGACGGACCCGATTGGAGGAAAAATACAAATATCAGCTTAATCCTAAGCGTATGACCCACTGGACGTGGAACACCATGAAGTATGTGATTCATCCACACCGTCCATCTGGACAGGTGGTGGGATGCCACTGTGATGTGCATAGTTTAAATCCACACCGTTCGTCCAAGTGTCCAGAGGGTCTGGACGCTTGGCTCTTTTGAAGGAATGATATTATATTATGTTATATTATATCATATTTATGTATACAATACGTGATATGTATATATACATGCATATACATGTGGGCCACTTGTGTCGGACCCACCTGATGTGTGGCTGGACGGGATCCACCATATGTGTGGATTTCATCCACACCATCCATCCAAGATGGGGACCCACCATAGTGTATGTGTTCCATCCCCACCGTCCAGCCATTTTTGGATGTGGGACCCACCCACACGTACTACACGTGTGGGGTAGGGCCCACCTTCATATATGTATTCTATACCTGCATCGTTCATCTGGACGGTGCCATGTGGAGACCACCATGATATGTGTATCATCCACGCTGTCCGTCCATTTTGGATGCGTGGACCTCAGCTGTGATGTATGGGTTTAATCCACATCGTCCACTCATGTGGGCCCCTCCATGATGTATTGTATATGCAAGCCGTCCACCTGCTGGGGCCTGTACAACGGGCAGCTACTGCTGCCTTACACATCAATAGTTTTACGAGCCACACCTTGATGTATGTGGTGTATGCACACCGTCCAGCAGATCCGGACAGTGGACCACACCATGATGTATTTATTTCATCCACACCGTCCAGATTGTAATGGACAGTATTTGGATAGTGCTGATTTATTAGACAATACTTAGATGGTACTGATTTACATAGACAATGATTAGATGGTGCTGATTTACATGGGAAATTTTGGATGGTGCTGATTTACCTGGACAGTGTTTGGACAGTGCTGATCATCATTAGTGGGCCATGTGCCCTATGAAATGATAGTGTACAGTGATACACATGTTGCACCTGGCTCCCACTTGAGGTCCACCTTGATGTATTTTGTGGCCCATTCATCAGGCCCACTTTGATGTATTTTGTGGCCCATTTGAGAGGTCCACTTTAATATACGTGTGGCCCATTAGTGTAGCCCATTGATGCAACCCACCTGATGTGTATGAGGCCCATTAGTGCGGCTCATTGATGCAACCCACTTGATGTGTGTGAGGCCCATGTACAGGGCCCACCTGTGATGTATATTAGGCCCATGTGTAGGGCCCACCTATTGTGTATTGAAGCCCATGGGTTGTGGCCCATTATGATGTGTTCGAGGCCCATGGGCAAGACCTGATGTGATGTGTTTATGACCCATATGGTGAGGCCCAACGTGATGCATATGGGGCCCTTGAGTGAGGCCCATGGTGATGTATATAGGTCCTTGTGTGAGGCCATGGGCCCACTACATGTCTGGCCCTATAAGGGCCACTCCTTGGGAGCAATGTTGGTTAAATGGCCACATTGTTGGGCAATTATGGTTTAATGTCCACATTGTGACCTTCCCTTAGGCCTTGTTCGGCCGATTGTCGAGGTCGATTCCGATTGTCGATGCCAATTTTGATTGTCGAGGCTGATTCTAATTATCGAGGCCGATTTCAATTGTCAAGGTCGATTGTTGAGGTTGATTCTGATTATCAAGGCCGAGGCTGATTCCGATTATCGAGGCTGATTCCGATTGTCGAGGCCGATTGTTGAGGCCGATTCTGATTGTCGAGGCCGATTGTCGATGCCGACTATGAGTATGTGACAGCATAACATCATGACACATGCCCATACGCGTCATTTGCATGTTTGTTATGAGATGTGGTTGACCATTGTATATGTTATTACGCATGTTATTATGAGACTCCCTGATAGGCGGAGATTGTCTCACATGAGTACACGGTATGCGCAGGATTGATGCATGACTGGATTGTATGACTCATGCATCTCGCATTGTGTGTTGTGATTACTGTACGCTCTAGCGACATCAGGGCCATAGCCTCCACAGGCATATCGTGGATGGCCAGATGAGATACGAAAAATTTGTTACTAGCATCGGGCCGCCATAGATAGCCCTGGGTGAAAATCCCTAGGACGTCCCGACGTCGAGACCGAGTGGATATATATATGAGTGCATGAGGGCCATATACTAGTAGGCCGTGTCTCCCACTGTGTCGTGGTCGGTTGGGAGGGGGTGTGACTTTACCTACCTGAGGGAGTAGGCATAGCTAGGCTGAGTCTGACCAACTCCTAAATGGGTCCGCTATCGACGATTCGGGCCAATATTAGTAGGTGAGTAGTGAGGTCTCTTTCACTTACCTAGTTGTATTGTGCGCTTGATGGGGCAGCAAACCGGCGTAGAGTGTACTAGACCCCAGTGATGATCCCAAAGATGTACAGTATTGATATGTGGACTTATTGAGCAGGAGTTGTATACTCATTCATTCATTCATTCACTATCCACTCAGGCTGGTGGTGCATAACTATTTGTTACGTGTACCTTCACAACGGTCAGGATTTCGATTGGGGCGCGCGACTAACCTGAGATCAGGAGTTTACTACATTGAGTCTGACTATCCAAATTTAAGTATGGGACTAGTTTGGATAGAAGTCCCTTGTGGTAGATCCCGTAGCCTGCGATACTACGTACTATCATCCCGACTTCACACTCCAACATGGGCATTCCATTCACACTGTATATTGCTTTACATCCATGGCATATGGCATTTTGGGTTACTATGTTTTTGCATGGCCTAGATACGGCTGTCGATATTCATGAACTCATCAGGAATTGCATATTGCATTGAATCCTTGACATCTGATATATAACTCTTTATGACTCCTCATTTAGCATAGCTGATCTGTATGCGTAATCTGATATTGTATGACTCATGGACTTGTCAATATTTTCGCTTACTCTGATATCGTATAATTCATGATCTTGCTAGTATTTCTGATAGTGTATAATTATGACATTGTATTAAATACTTGACACTTATCTTGTGCACACACTTACCCTTTAAGCTTTCTATAAACTTATGCACGATAGATGCGTGCAGGTGATGTTAGATTGTAGCAGCATTGAGCTTGGAGCGTGCAGTGGTCCTCTGGAGTTTTGATTTTCGATATATATGTATTTTCATTTCAGCATTGTATTCAAATGTTTATATTAGTGGATATGTGTAACGACTTGAAAAATTCCGTACAAAGGCCCGAGTACCACCTTAGGCAGAAATCACTCAGGACCAAATCCTTTAGAAATTAGACGAGATTAACTAGTGTCAAACTAGATTACATACGAAATCTGCACTAATCACTTTAAATACGATCTGCAAGACTCAAAACTTGTGGAATCGTTGACGCTACATTACCCAAAAATCTAGGATCAATCTCATTACCCATCTACTCTCGGGAGCATCACGAAACTCTGTATCAGATCTGGACCACACATCGAAAGTCTGAATAATACGAGGTTATAGAATTAAGACCGCCTTGCTGGGCTTGACAACCATCTCGAAAGTCAAAACCAGATAGTGACCCAGGGTTATTCGCTAGAGCCCGGAGCGAGGAGTGTGAGAAAACATGGTTTTCTTTAGAAATTAAATCTAATTTGAGTAATCTGAGACTTGTCGCTTATGGGCCAAATATAAGCAATCAGACCGTCGGAATCTGACCCAAATACATTCGGATCAGGGAACATTTCCCATACATGTCTGTGTACTTGTAACCCTGATCGAGTTTCAGTGACCGTTGAACTGAAACTGGTCCGCCACGTGTGATTTGGGAACCCGACAGGAACGAAAACTTAACTCAACTTACATCCAAGGTCAGTGAGCTTAAGTCCGACCTTTGGCTCAAGGGGGGCTCCAGAAGTGCTCCGTTGAGACAAAACAGTCCGTATTTGGACATAACCTAAGTATACCATGGCCCTGAGTCTATTTCCGTGAGTTCTGAGCCTATATAAGAACCTTAAACCCTCACTCTCTCATCCCATACGAATTTGAGAAAACCCTAGGTGAGAGAGAGTAAAGAGAGAGAAAGTGTGAGAGAAGTGGGAGAAAGATCCTGTTGCTCTAACTTGCTACCATACGTGCTTAGCCACCACCGTCTAATCGTTATTTCGGCGATTCTGTCTTCGTTCTTAGGTAAGAAAACCCTAACCCTAACTTGTTCTAGGGTTTCAACTATTACAAGTAGCGAGATAGCTGACTTAATTCATGCTATAGGTTGTTGTGCCGCCATAGACAAAGACTTAGAGATTCTATCGACTTCGTTACGCTTCTACGATGTAAGGTACGGACTTTAGACCTATAGGTTATAGTTTTCAAGGCTTTCAATGTTGGTTAATGATTTATTCTTGTTATGGGTGCTATTTCACATGCAAAATGCGTCGTTCGTTTCATGTTTCAGTTATATATGAACTGTGTAATATAGTGTATTCTATGTATGTGTTGAAATATTTGAATACGTTTGGAATTTGGATTGGCGCTTAACATGTTTATTTGTCGTGAATATATGCTTAATACATGTGCGGCAACTCCTTAGCAAAAGGACTTGCCCTAAAATCATGTCATGGCAAATACACACTAATAAAGTGTGTAGCCCAAGCGTTTGTGGAAATGCTTAAATGAATATGGAACCCGGATTCGTGCACGCCATGATCATCCGTCGTGGGTATATGCATGTAGTTTACGGGGCAACTCCCTAGTGAAAGGAGTTGACCTCATATATGTGTAAACCACATACATCATGTATGATGATGTATGTAGTCTAAGTGTTTGTAGAAATGTCTGAATGTGCTAAGTATTACTAATAGTAGTTTTGTATGAGGGCTGAGATATGAATCTCGGTTACCTTAATTATGTATATGATTTCCTCCATGTACGATACATTATGATGTCTGTTTTATTCGTGTAATGAATGTGTGTGCAAATCATGTTTGTGTTACATTTCTCAACATGCTCACATGCTTGTATGAATTGAATTATTTGTTCATTACTGTTTTGACTGTCTCTTATGATTACCTGTTGGAATGAAGTGAAAGTGGGGCTATGATATAGTCCAGACAATTGGTAACAGGCTTGAGTTCGTGGCTGAGATTTATTCACCACTTAAGATGGGTTTGACGAACCCGAGTCGTACTAAAGTTGTCGGCAGTGGTTAAGCCACACAGAGTGTTTGCGCCCTTCATGTCACTCAACTCAACGTGCGCTCATGCTAGTCGAGCTCGTCAAGTAACCCGATCTGCCGATGTATGTTCACCATGCATGGACGCCTCTGTTTGAACCTAAGGTACCCAACTCACTAGTGAATCTCGCTTAACCTTGGTACCTTGATCCGCTAAGACTCATGAGCCGGGCATGGTGGTATGGGACACCGTGGTTGAGCTGTCGGCCCACACTGGGGCGATGTGCCTCCTCGTAGCGACCGGTGAGCAACCCAGACTCGTGAGCTGAATACGGTAGTATGGGACACTGTATTCGAGCTGTCGGCTTACACTGATTTGGTGATGGGGGAGTGGTGCAACGATTCCGTGTAACAGCACTGACAGCCCTTTGTAGTAACCTTGAGCGTACTCTGAGCCTACGTAGAGGCGACGACCCTTCCGTAGCAACGAGAGTACAACTAGGCTTGTACTGATTTGATGATTAACCATGTAGGGTGATCGGGGAGTGGTGTAACGAGTGCGTGTAATAGCCCTGGCAGCCCTTTACAGTGACCTAGAACCGTACCATCGTATGAGATTATCTAGGACTGATGAACCTATGATGGATCATTGTTTGGGAATGATATAAGGGAGGTACCTTAGTTTCCCAACACTACTGTATGAAAAGGACTAATAACAACTTGGTAATTACTCTCATAACATAGCACTGCATGTGCCCCGGGTTGAAGAGCACTGAGGGATGAAAGCATGCCGCGGATGTAAGATGGTGTCACATGAGGGAGTATAGGCGAGAGCATGCATCATGACTACATTCCATACTTGCATTAATAAGGGTATTTAAGAGTGTTTGATTGTACTGCTTTATCATTACTGCTTGACTGAATTGATAACATGTTAACCTATGCTTTATCGTTCCACTGAGTTAGCTACTCACTCCCACGTTGCGGAACGGTGTTGTACACACCAACCAAACCCTGTCTTAGATGCAAGTGTTGAAGAGACGCAGGAGGCTGAGCCTGACTACTACGATGATCAGGATGAGTTTTCCTAATGCAGTTCTCTAGAGGCTTCGCTTAGGCCATTCCGATTACGGGGCTACAGGGTTTACCATTGTAGTTTTGGCATTTTGATTTTGAAACTAATACATGTATATGGTGACTCAGTAAGGTGTTCATACTCTGGAGACTGATTGTGACCGTTTCTGGCTTTATATACATTTATATACACCTTTCACTCTTTCTCTTGCATTTTATAACTTGATCTGGAGTATGAATTACTATTTTGGTATAATCCCACTCATGATTATTGCACTAACAGAGACAACATTCAATCATAAGCATTTATGTTGCATAAGTGATGTTTTAGAACTCGGGTGTTGAGTTGCTACTCGACCCCCAATTTTCAGGGCGTTACAAGTTGGTATCAAAGCATGATTTGGATTAAACTGGACCTGGGTTATGGTCACACGATGTATGCTGTCACCTTTTAACTTAGGTGGGTACGAGAAAAATGGCGAAACAATCATAGGTATCCCGATTTCACTAATTGGCGAAGTTCGTTGAAAACAGTCGCTGAGATCGGGTCCATACTCATCCATGATCACATGAGTCGACCCCAAACTACTTCTAGACCGTCAAACGACGAGTGTAGATCACAAATCACCCCATCCCAGCCCTTAGGAATGTACAGATACAGCTGTGCATCAGAAACCACCCGAAAGGACCCGAAACGAAGTATATCGGAGTCGGGGGCCTACCCACACCATTCCAGAGGGACCCAGGGTGGGCCCCATACTTTTTTGGGGCCTAGGGGGCAGGAGGGCCTCGCTGAAATGGCGAACCCTCACCAACTTGTCCAGGGAGTGGTGAGGGCCTCGCCGAGTTGGCGAGGCCTCACTGGTCAGCGGGCCCGGCCGGGCGGGCCTCTCGGGCCGATGATGTTTGAGGGCTAGGGTAACTCCCTGGTGTGTAGGCCGTCGACTAAAACACCCCCAAACACACCCCTCCTTCACAAAACACACCTCCAAGCTCTCCCTTTCCCTCGAAGTTTCTATTTTCTCTCTCAAACCTCTCCTTCAATCACCCAATCCGTCAGTTTCTGTCACAACCCACTCACCTCCATCATTTACAGCAATACCTACCTCTCTACCCTCTCTGTTTTCTCTCATTTGAGCTCTTACATCCCTCATTTGTGGCTCAAAAATGTGTAAGCTCTCTAACTCATCCCATCTCTTCACTTCCCTTCTTTAATCCCTGTCATTTGGGCCTTTACAACCTTTGTTGAGGCTCAAATCCGTAGAGAACCAAAAACTTCAGTCCCTATTCCCCCTTATCTTCACTTTTCATGGCCCTCTTTGAGTTCATTGCGGCCATTTTCTCGATTTCCACCTTCCATTCTCTTATGGGAAAGAGAAAGGGGGCCGTGGATGAGGCCGGGCCTAGTCGCCCTATGCGTTCAAGGAGGCCGAGAGGCACCGCCACGAGCACAAGCGCCAATCAGGAGTTTTGGATGAAGCGGGATCTTGATCTCCGAGCTCCTGCTGGAGGGGCTCTGTTGGCGGAGCTGTCTCATGGAGTTTATGAGGACCATAGGGTCCTTTTTGAAGCTCAGGTGGATGGGCAGCTCTTTGGGGAATATCTGTTGTTCGAGTTCCTGGAAGGGGCCCATTGGGGTCCACTATTTGATGGCGGGTCTCGCGCCAATGCGAGCACTGTCCGAGCTTTCTATGCCAACATTCACGAGCCTACGCTTGAACCACTACAGTTTCAGATCCCATGTGGAAGGGATTGGTTGGCCACAGTTGATGTCAGATTGATATCTCGGCTTCTGAATGTGCCCCTTGGCGAGGTACATGCTAGCGAGCTGAATCTGAAGAGTGCACGTGAAAGGGATCGCCGCACACATTTTCTTTGTGGCCGACTGGTCCAGTGGCAGCCGAACAAAAGTCTTCTAGCGACCAATATGTCTAACGACTTCCATTTGCTCCATCACATCTTCACGTTCAACGTCTACCCTAGGTGGAGCAATCGCAGTGAGTGTATGCGCCCCATGGTAGATTTCCTGTATCAAGTGGGGCAGAGAGCGAACCTGTGTGTGCCCACGTTCGTGTTGCGACAGATAATCAATACTGCATGCTCCGCTAGAAGGACTGATTCGCTCCCCTTCAGCCGACTCATATGCAAGATTACATGTGAGTTTGGCTACAGTCTTGGGGCGGAGATGCCGGTGCCAGTTCATCACATTGGCGAGACTACTCTCAACCAGATGGAGATCGAGCCACGGCAACGCCAAGCTCAACTTGAGGAGAGCGATGATGAGATGGAGAGCGAGGAAGAAGATGGAGTTGGGATAGAAGAAGAGGAATAGGAAGAAGAAGAAGAGGAAGAGGAGGCCCAAGATACAGAGGAGAGCTTACCGCCTACGGCACCAGAGCAGGATGTTGATCAAGCTGCTAGGGATACTTGTATAGCCTGACTTGAGGAGGGTCAGGCTATCCCACGTCAGGACATTATGGATCTTCGGGGCCTCGTGAAACATCAGTACAAGAAGGTGACTCACACCTTGAAGTCTATCCTGTGCTGCTTGTAGGATAAGGGTGCCCCTCCTCCATTTTCAGACTCGGATGCTTAGTCATCCATGTCGGCGACTTGCAGCTCATTTTGGTTACTGCTTTAGGATATGTTTTTGTTTTCATGTTGATAGGCCTAGTAGTGCAGTCGTGGTAACATGTTTTAAGTGTTTGAGGATTTGGTTGTATTAGCTCACATGCATCCTCTGTCATGATTCATGTAACTCTGTATTGCATGTATTATGACAATTTTGGTAAATGAAATGCTTGCAACCTCTTTTGCTATGAAGTGTGTGAAATGCTTAAATGATTGTGTATTATGTTGTTATGCTTCATCTTACATGTGTTGCACCCTATGTTGTATAGGGCATGCCACAGAAATATACGTGGAGTACGACACACCTCACACTCACTGATACGATGGACCAGGCTCCTTCCCATAGAGATGGTCGTACAGACCCTGGTTCGGGCCCGGATTGTGGGACTATACCTGCGTCTTAACCTTCCACTGGTCCTATAGCTGGACTACCACCTTATACACCACCGGTTCGCGAGCAGAACCGTGCGTCTTCCTCAATGCAGTACGTGCCTCAGCCTACCCCACCTACTGATAGGTTTGAGCAGATGATGATGTTGATGCAACAGCAGCACCAGCAGCTCCTGACCACTATTGCAGAGGCCTTATCTCAGGGTGGGAGTGCGACTCCACCTTCACCATCTGTACGTCCTGCTGAGACTGCAGAGCCTTCTGCTCAGGCAGAGGATGTGCCTCCGCCTGCACCTGCTGCATACCCTACGGGGAATTTGGGTACTAGTGGCCTTCTCGAGCAATTCCAGTGCTTGAGGCCTCCTACTTTTACAGGTTCTCACAGACCCGAGGAGGCTGAATATTAGCTAGACTGCATCTCTAAGATGCTACGGATGCTACATTATACCAAGTCAGAGTAGGTTGAGTTGACCACCTTTATGTTTGAGAAGGAAGCCAGTATGTGGTGGGATAGCATCCTACAGACAGTCGCAGTTGGCTATGTATGTACTTGGGAAGCTTTCGAATTTTGTTTCCACGAAAATTACTACCCTCAGACCTACCGACATGAGAGGGAGAATGAGTTCTTGTGCCTCAGGCAGGGAGGCATGATAGTTACCGAGTACGAGCATCGATTTACTGAGTTGGAGCAGATGGGGGCCTACGATACCATGGCTGCCTATGCATCCCAGATATTTAGGACTCGAGACAGGAGCTTCTCGAGACTGCCCATAGATCGAAACTTGCGATGCATCCTGATAGCACGAAGATGTATCAGGATATGAAGCGGTCATATTGGTGGGACAATATGAAGGTTCATATAGCAGAGTATGTTTCTTGTTGTCTCACGAGTCAGCAGGTCAAGGCCGAGCATCGCCGACCTCCTGGACTCCTTCAGCCCATGCCCATAGCTGAATGGAAGTGGGACTTCATCTCTATGGACTTTATCTTGGGGCTACCGAAGACGAGAAAGGGTTATGACTCTATTTGGGTGATCGTGGACCGGTTGACCAAATCGGCTAATTTTCTCCCTATCAGAGTGACGAACTCTGCAGACGACTTGACTAGGTTGTACATCAAGGAAATAGTGCATCTGCATGGAGTTCCCTTGGAGACCGTGTCAGACCGCAACACGCGATTCACATCTATCTTCTGGACTCGTATCCAGGAAGCGATGGGTATGAAGTTGAAGTTCAGTACCGTGTTTCACCCTCAGACCAACGAGCAGACAAAGCGGGTGAATCAGATTTTAGAAGATATGCTGTGGGCTTGTGTTTTGGACTTTAAGGATAGTTGGAATGACTACCTCCCATATGCAGAGTTCGCCTACAACCACAGTTTTTAGGCAAGTATTGATATGGCTCCTTACGAGGCCTTGTATGGGCGCCCTTGCAGAGCACCGCATTGTTGGGTAGAGGTTGGCGAGCGCAGTTTGGTTGGCCCAAAATTAGTACAAGCGACCTCAGAGAAGATCGACATTATCAGGCGTCGACTCCTGACGGCCCAGAGCAGACAGAAGAGTTATGCCGATACGAGGCGGTGACCACTTGAGTTTGAGGTTTGAGATCATGTATTCTTCAAAGTTTTCCCTATGAAGGGAGTTCTTCGGTTTGGGAAGAAGTGGAAGCTTACGCCGCTGTTCATTGGCCCATTTCAGATACTTAATCGAGTGGGAGCGGTGGCATATCGTCTCGCTTTGCCCACACCACTAGCGGGCGTGCACGACGTATTTCATGTATCTATGCTGAAGAAATACATCCCTGATCCTTCACACATCATCCATTGGGAGTATGTGCAGTTGAGCGATGATGCTACGTATGTACTGCGTTTGACGCGTATCCTAGACAGGAAGGAGCATGTGTTGCGCAGTAAGCTGATTTCACTCGTGAAGGTACTGTGGACGTATCATACAGAGGAGGAAGCTACCTGGGAGACAGAAGCCGAGGTCAGAAAGAACTACCCTCAGCTTCTCAAGGAGTATGAAAAGGTACTAATTTCAAGGACGAGATTTTTCTTTAAGGGAGATAGATTGTAATGACTTAAAATCCCGTACAAAGGCCCGAGTACCACCTCGGGCAGAAATCACTCAGGACCAAATCCTTTAGAAATTAGATGAGGATTAACTAGTGTTAAACTAGATTACATACAAAATCTGCACTAATCACTTTAAATACGATTTGCAAGACTCAAAACTTGTGGAATCGTTGACGCTACATTACCCAAAAATCTAGGATAAATCTCAATACCCAGCTGCACTCGGGAGCATCACGAAACTCCGTATCAGATCTGGACTGCACATCGAAAGTCTGAATAATACGAGGTTATAGAATTAGGACCGCCTTGTTGGGCTTGACAATCATCTCGGAAGTCAAAACCAAATAGTGTCCCAGGGCTATTCGCTTGAGCCCGAAGCAAGGAGTGTGAGAAAATATGGTTTTCTTTAGAAATTAAATCTAATTTGAGTAATCTGAGACTTGTCGCTTGCGGGCCAAATATAAGCAATTATATCATCGGAATCTGACCCAAATACACCCTTGGATTAGGGAACATTTCCCATACATGTCCGTGTACTTGTAACCCTGATCGAGTTTCAGTGACCATTGAACTGAAACTGGTTCACCACGTGTGATTTGGGAACCCGACTGGAACGAAAACTTAACTCGACCTAGATCCAAGGTCAATGAGCTTAAGTCTGACCTTTGGCTCAAGGGGGGGCTCCAGAAGTGCTCCGTTGAGATAGAACAGTCCGTATTTGGACATAACCTAAGTATACAATGGCCCTGAGTCTATTTCCGTGAGTTCTGAGCCTATATAAGAACCTTAAACCCTCACTCTCTCATCCCATACGAATTTGAGAAAACCCTAGGTGAGAGAGAGTAAAGAGAGAGAGTGTGAGAGAAGTGGGAGAAAGATCTTGTTGCTCTAACTTGCTACCATACTTGCTTAGCCACTACCGTCTAATCGTTATTCCGGTGATTCTGTCTTCGTTCTTAGGTAAGAAAACCCTAACCCTAACTTGTTCTAGGGTTTCAACTGTTACAAGTAGCGAGATAGCTGACTTAATTCATGCTATAGGTTGTTGTGCCGCCATAAACGAAGACTTAGAGATTCTATCGACTTCGTTACGCTTCTACGGTGTAAGGTGCAGACTTTAGACGTATAGGTTATGGTTTTCAAGGCTTTCAATGTTGGTTAATGATTTATTCTTGTTATGGGTGCTATTTCACATGCAAAATGCGTCGTCCGTTTCATGTTTCAGTTATATATGAACTATGTGTAATATAGTGTATTCTATGTATGTGTTGAAATATTTGAATACGTTTGAAATTTGGATTGATGCTTAACATGTTTATTTGTCGTGAATATATGCTTAATACATGTGCGGCAACTCCTTAGCAAAAGGACTTGCCCTAAAATCACGTCATGGCAAATACACACTAATAAAGTGTGTAGCCCAAGCGTTTGTGGAAATGCTTAAATGAATATGGAACCCGGATTCGTGCACGCCATGATCATCCGTCGTGGGTATATACATGTAGTTTACGGGGCAACTCCCTAGTGAAAGGAGTTGACCTCATATATGTGTAAACCACATACATCATGTATGATGATGTATGTAGTCTAAGTATTTGTAGAAATGTCTGAATGTGCTAAGTATTACTAATAGTAGTTTTGTATGAGGGCTGAGATATGAATCTCGGTTACCTTAATTATGTATATGATTTCCTCCATGTACGATACATTATGATGTCTATTTTATTCGTGTAATGAATGTGTGTGTAAATCATGTTTGTGTTACATTTCTCAACATGCTCACATGCTTGTACGAATTAAATTATTTGTTCATTACTGTTTTGACTGTCTCTTATGATTACCTGTTGGAATGACGTGAAAGTGGGGCTATGATATAGTCCAGGCAATCGGTAACAGGCTTGAGTTCGTGGCTGAGATTTATTCGCCACTTAAGATGGGTTTGACGAACCCGAGTTGTACTAAAGTTGTCGGCAGTGGTTAGGCCACACGGAGTGTTTGCGCACTTCATGTCGCTCAACTCAACGTGCGCTCATGCTAGTCGAGCTCGTCAAGTAACCCGATCTGCCGATGTATGTTCACCATGTATGGACGCCTTTGTTTGAACCTAAGGTACCAACTCACCAGTGAATCCCGCTTAACCTTGGTACCTTGATGTGCTAAGACTCATGAGCCGGGCATGATGGTATGGGACACCGTGGTCGAGCTGTCGGCCTACACTGGGGTGATGTGCCTCCCCGTAGTGACCAGTGAGCAACCCAGACTCGTGAGCCGAATACGGTGGTATGGGACACTGTATTCGAGCTGTCGGCTTACATTGATTTGGTGATGGGGGAGTGGTGCAACGATTCCATTAACAGCCTTGGCAGCCCTTTGTAGTGACCTCGAGCATACTCTGAGCCTATGTAGAGGTGACGACCCTTCCGTAGCAACGAGAGTACAACTAGGCCCGTACTGATTTGATGATTAGCCATATAAGGTGATGGGGGAGTAGTGTAACGAGTGCGTGTAACAACCCTGACAGCCCTTTGCAGCAACCTAGAACCGCACCATCGTATGAGATTATCTAGGACTGACGACCCTAGGATGGATCATTGTTTGGGAATGATATAAGGGAGGTACCTTAGTTTCCCAGCACTGCTGTATGAAAAGGACTAATAACAACTCGGTAATCACTCTCATAACATAGCACTGCATGTGCCCCGAGTTGAAGAGCACTGATGGATGAAAGAATGCCACAGACGTAAGATAGTGTCGCATGAAGGAGTGTAGGCGAGGGCATGCATCATGACTGCATTCCATACTTGCATTAATAAGAGTATTTAAGAGTGTTTGATTGTATTGCTTTATCATTACTGCTTGACTGAATTGATAACATGTTAACCTATACTTTATCGTTCCACTGAGTTAGCTACTCACTCCCACGTTGCGGGACAGTGTTGTACAGACCAACCAGACCCTGTCTTAGATGCAGGTGTTGACGAGATGCAGGTGGCTGAGCCTGACTACCATGATGATCAGGATGACTTCTCCTACATGCAGTTCTCTGGAGGCTTCGCTTAAGCCATTCCGATAACAGGGCTATAGGGTTTACCATTATAGTTTTGGCATTTTGATTTTGAAACTAATACATGTATATGATGACTCAGTAAGGTGTTCATACTCTAGAGACCGATTGTGACCGTTTCTGGCTTTATATATACATTTATATACATCTTTCACTCTTCCGCTTGTGTTTTATAACTTGATCTAGAGTATGAATTACTGTTTTGGTATAATCCCACTCATGATTATTGCACTAACACAGACAACATTCAATCATAAGCATTTATGTTGCATAAGTGATGTTTTGGAACTCGGGTGTTGAGTTGCTACTCGACCCCCAATTTTTAGGGCGTTACAAGTTGGTATCAGAGCATGATTTGGACTAAACCGGACCTGGGTTATGGTCACATGACGTACTTTGTCGATTTTTGACTTAGGTGGGTGCGAGAAAAATGACAAAACAGTCATATATATCCCGATTTCGCTAATTGACGAAGTTCTCTGAAAATGGTCGCTGAGATTGGGTCCATACTCATCCATGATCGCATGAGTCGACCCCAAACTACTTCTATACCGTCAAACGATGAGTGTAGATCACAAATCACCCTATCCCAGCCCTTAGGAATGTAGAGATATAGCTGTGCATCAGAAACCACCCGAAAGGACCCGAAACGAAGCAAATCAGAGTCGGGGGCCTACCCACACCATTCCAGAGGGACCCAGGGTGGGCCCCATACCTTTTTGGGGCCTAGGGGGCAGGAGGGCCTCACCGAAATGGTGAGCCCTTGCCAACTTATCTAGGGAGTGGCGAGGGCCTCGCCGAGTTGGCAAGGCCTTGCCGATTAGCGGGCCCGGCCGGGCTGGCCTCTCGGGCCAATGATGTTTGGGGGCTAAGATAACCCCTTGGTGTGTGGGCTGTCGACTAAAACACCCCCAAACACACCCCTCCTTCACAAAACACACCTCCAAGCTCTCCTTTTCCCTCGAAGTTTCTGTTTTCTCTCTCAAACCTCCCCTTCAATCACCCAATCCATCAGTTTCTATCACAACCCACTCACCTTCATCATTTACAGCAATACCTACCCCTCTACCCTCTCCGTTTTCTCTCATTTGAGCTCTTACATCCCTCATTTATGGCTCAAAATTATGTAAGCTCTCCAACTCATCCCATCTCTTCACTTCCCTTCTTTAATCCCTGTCATTTGGGCCTTTACAACCTCTGTTGAGGCTCAAATCCGTGGAGAACCAAAAACTTCAGTCCCTATTCCCCCTTATCTTCACTTTCCATGGCCCTCTTTGAGTTCATTGCGGCCATTTTCTCTATTTTCACCTTCCTTTCTCTCATGGGAAAGAGAAAGGGGGCCGTGGATGAGGCTGGGCCTGGTCGCCCTGCACGTTCAAGGAAGCCGAGAGGCGCAACCGCGAGCAAAAGCGCCAATCGGGAGTTTCGGACAAAGCGGGATCTTGATCCTAGGGCTCTTGCCTGAAGGGCTCTGTTGGCGGAGCTGTCTCATGAAGTTTATGAGGACCGTAGGGTCCTTTTTGAAGCTTAGGTGGATGAGCGGCTCTTTAGGGAATATCTGTTGTTCGAGTTCCTGGAAGGGGCCCATTAGGGTCCACTATTTAATGGCGGGTCTCGCGCCAATGCGAGCACTGTCCGAGCTTTCTATGCCAACATTCACGAACCTACGCTTGAACCACTGCAGTTTCAGATCCCATGTGGAAGGGATCGGTTGGCCACAGTTGATGTCAGATTGATATCTCGGCTTCTGAATGTGCCCCTTGGCGAGGTGCATGCTAGCGAGCTGAATCTGAGGAGTGCACGTGAAAGGGATCGCCGCACATGTTTCCTTTGTGGCCGACTGGTCCAGTGGCAGCCGAACAAAAGTCTTCTAGCGACCAATATGTCTAACGACTTCCGTTTGCTCCATCACATCTTCACGTTCAACATCTACCCTAGGTGGAGCAATCGCAGTGAGTGTATGCGCCTCATGGTAGATTTCGTATATCAAATGGGGCAGAGAGCGAACCTGTGTGTGCCCACGTTTGTGTTGCAATAGATAATCAATACTGCACGTTCCACTAGAAGGACTGATTCGCTCCCCTTCGGCCGACTCATATGCAAGATTGCACGTGAGTTTGGCTACAGTCTTGGGGCGGAGATGCCGGTGCCGGTTCATCACATTGGCGAGACTACCCTCAACCAGATGGAGATCGGGCCACGGCAACGCCAAGCTCGACTTGAGGAGAGCGATGATGAGACGGAGAGCGAGGAAGAAGACAGTGAGGAAGAAGATGGAGCTGGGATAGAAGAGGAGAAACAAGAAGAAGAAGAAGAGGAAGAGGAGGCCCAAGATATAGAGGAGAGCTTACCGCCTACGGCACCAGGGTAGGACGCTGATCAAGCTGTTAGGGATGATCGTATAGCCCGACTTGAGGAGGGTCAGGCTGTCCTACGTCAAGACATTATGGATCTTCGGGGCCTCGTGAAACATCAGTATAAGAAGGTGACTCACACCTTAAAGTCTATCCTGTGCTGCTTGTAGGATAAGGGTGCCCCTCCTCCATCGCCAGACTCAGATGCTTAGTCATCCATGCCGGCGTCTTGCAACTCGTTTTGGTTACTGCTTTAGGATATGTTTATGTTTTCATGTTGATAGGCCTAGTAGTGCAGTCGTGGTAACATGTTTTAAGTGATTGAGGCTTTGGTTGTATTAGCTCACATGCATCTTCTGTCATGATTCATGTAACTCTGTATTGCATGTATTGTGTCAATTTTGGTAAATGAAATGCATGTAGCCTCTTTTGCTATGAAGTGTGTGAAATGCTTAAGTGATTGTGTATTGTTTTGCTATGCTTCATCTTACATGCGTTGCACCCTATGTTGTATAGGGCATGCCATAGAAATATGCGGGGATCACGGCACACCTCACACTCATTGATACGATGGACCAAGCTCCTTCCCATAGAGATGGTCGTACGGACCCTGGTTCGGGCCCGGATCGTGAGACTATACCTGCGTCTTAGCCTTCCACTGGTCCTACAGCTGGACTACCACCTTATACACCACCGGTTCATGAGTAGAATCGTGCGTCTTCCTCGACACAGTACGTGCCTCAACCTGCCCCACCTACTGATAGGTTTGAGCAGATGATGATGTTGATGCAGCAGCAGTACCCGCAGCTCTTGGCCACTATTACAGGGGCCTTATCTCAGGGTGGGAGTGCGACTCCACCTTCACCATCTGTACGTCCTGCTGAGACTGCAGAGCATTCTGCTCAGGCTGAGGATGTGCCTCCGCCTGCACCTGCTGCATACCCTACGAGGAATTTGGGTACTAGTGACCTTCTCGACCGATTCTAGTGCTTGAGGCCTCCTACTTTTACGGGTTCTCACAGACCCGAGGAGGCTGAATATTGGCTAGACCGCATCTCCAAGATTCTACGGATGATGTATTGTACTGAGTCAGAGCTGGTTGAGTTGGCTACCTTTATGTTTGAGAAGGAGGCCAGTATGTGGTGGGATAGCGTCCTACGGACAGTCGCAGTTGGCTACGTATGGACTTGGGCAGCTTTCGAGTTTTGTTTCCACGAAAAGTATTACCCTCAGACCTACCGACATGAGAGAGAGAATGATTTCTTGTGCCTCAGGCATGGAGGCATGACAGTTACCGAGTACGAGCATCGATTTACTGAGTTGGCGCAGATGGGGGCCTACGATACTATGGCTGTAACGCCCTGAAATTCGGGGGTCGAGTATGAACTCAACTCCCGAGTTCCAACGCATCACTTATGCAACATACACAATGATGGTTAAATGTTGTCTGAGTTAGCGCAATAAACATGAATGAGATTATACCAAAACAGCAATTCATACTCCAGTTCAATTGTATAAAGGCAAGCGGAAGACTGAAATTTTATATTCAAAATATGTAAAGTATCAAAATTTTGTGAACTTCAGAGTATGAGTACTAACTGAGTACCAATATACACGTATTGTTTCTAAGTCAAAAAAATCAAAATACAATCCTCAAAGAGGCCCTGTAAATCCCGCGATGCAGCCGGCCTAAGCATAGCCGTCAGAGTACTGCATAAAGGAGAACTCCTCCTGATCCTCCTCGAAGTCGAGCTCCGCTCCCCGAACAGGCGCCATCTACACTGCGACAGAGTCTGGTGGGTGTTGCAAACACCGTCCCGTAACGTGGGAGTGAGTAGCTAACTCAGTGGAACATTAAAGCATAGGTTAACATGTTATCAAATCAATCAAGCAGTAATGATAACGCAGTACAAATCAAACATTTCTAATTACTCTTGTTAAGTGCAAAAATGATATGACATGATGCTGTATGTCCTTGCCAAACCACCCTCAAGCGACATCATCTTACGTTCGCGAATGTTAACTCCCTCAGTGCGCCACATCTACAAAGCACATGCGGTGCAATGATGCTCATGATTACCAAGTTTTTATTAATCCATTTCAACCAGCAGTATTGGGAAACTAAGGTACCTCCCTTGTATAATTCCCAAACATGATCCATTCTAGGGTCGTCAATCCTAGCTAATCTCATACGATGTTATGGTTTGAGAAGCGTAGTGAAGGCATCGCAAAGGGCTCGTCACCCGTCAGCGCGGATCTGAGATCTCACCGTATGCGGCTCAATTGTTGGCCGTCGGCTCAAGTACATATCTCACCATACCAGCTCAATCACTAGCCGTCGGCTCAAGTACGGGTCTCACCGTACTCGGCTCAACTCATACTCTGAGTTCTTGTGAAAGACTCGTCGCCAATCACAGACACTTGGAGTACACTCGAAGATACTACGGAGGACTCGTCGCCGTCGGCACGAGCACGGGTCTCACCGTACTCGGCTCTCGCCCAGTAAATATCGGCAGCTTAAATATAGTGTCCCATACCACCATAATCGGCTCATGAGTTTGGTTGCGCAATGGTCACTACGGGGAGGCACAAGACCCCAGCGTAGGCCGACAGCTCAACCACGGTGTCCCATACCACCATGCCCGGCTCATGCGTCTTAGCGGATCGAGGTACCATGGTTAACGGGATTGCCACTGGTAAGTTTGGTACCCTAGGTTCAAGCAGTAGCGACCAAACATGGTGAACATACATATACACATATCGGTTTGCTTGACGAGCCTGACTAGCTCGAGCGCACCACAAGTTGAGCAATATGGAGCGCAAAAGCACTCCGTGTGGCCAACCACTATCGCCAACCGAAGTACGACTCGGGTTCGCCAGACACGTCCGTTGTGGCGATATAAATCTCGGCCACAACCGCAAGTCTGGTACCGAATGTTTGGACTATAGGCATAGTCCCAAGCTCAAACAGTTGTAAAGCATGAAACAAAGCATGAAGTGAAGCATGTTAGCAGGCATATTATAAAGTATGAAGTAAAGCATGAAGTAAAGCATGAAGTGAAGCATGTTATAAAACATGTTATAAAGCACTATACACATAGGAGTACAAATACTTAGAGTCCATAGGTGAGTGGTTGGAGTGAACAACCACATGAAGAGTGTCATATGTGATACTAAGGTAGCGGAGAATCCCATCTCAGCTCCTATCTAAGGTTCTAACACTTACGCACTTACACTCATAAGTGATTTCACCAACACTTGGAATGCAATATTTTAACATACATGACGTATGTTAGAGAAATGTATACTAGGATTGTCCCTTTACCAAACTAGTATTTTATACAAATACATCATATTTATACAGCAATTAGACATGGCAATCACATCAGCAACTTTTATACGTATAGGGTACTTCCACGTATACCCAATTTCGACATACATAGTGTTTACAAAGGAAGATAGATTTCGGCGATTCCTTTCGCCAAGCTAGTATTTTAATCACGTATTGTATAATCATACATTAAATAAATATGTCAAACATTATTCCAAAAGAACTACGTATACGGTATTTCTACAACACGTAATTTCAACATACGGCGCATTTACAAGTAAACATATATTTTGGCGATTCCTTTCGCCAAACTAGTATTTTATTCATATATTATATAATTATACATTAAATAAACATGTCAAGCATTTATCCAAAAAAAATACGTATACGGTATTTCTACGTATACCTAGAATATGTGAAATTCCATATTTCACACCGCTAATCAAAACAGGAAACGGAAAGCACTTTGTACATGTGCGATTGCAAGCGGATCATGAATCTACCATTATCTGACATTGAAAGCGTTGAAAACCTTAACTTATACACTTAAAGTCCTCACCTTTGCCTTTGGAAACGGAACGAATCAGCAAGGGTAATGGATCTTCCGTCTACAGGCGATTTCTAGCCTAAAGAGCGGAATCGGTTAGTCGGAATACATCCTACCTCGATTCCAACTCAAATAAGACCTAGGGTTAGGGTTTCTTACCTTCAAATGAGGTGGAAAACACCGGGAAATCACTTAGAATGGAGCGGTGAAGGCCGTGTGGTGAGCCAATGCAGGTGGAGGAAGATCGGCAACGATCTCCAAGTCCTTCTCTCTCTTTTCTCTCTCTTCCTCTAGGGTTTCTTGCAAAATTCGTATGGCTGTGAGAGGGGCTGATCTAAGCTCCTTTTATAGCCAAAAATATCCCTAAAACAGACTCAGGTTCAAGGGTTACTGCTAATATAGGATATTCGTCACTTTTCCAGCTCAAAAGGGAAGTTCTGGTAGCCCTCCTTGAACCAAACGTCAGACTTAAGCTCACCATCAATGGATCTACGTGGGATTACGTTTTTGACTCATTCGGATACGTAGATCGCACGTGGCGGACCACTTTCAGTTCGACGGTCAGTGGGCCACGATCAGAAATTCCAAGTACATGTAAATGTTCCTGAAATTTTTCTTAATCCGAGGGTGTAATTTGGTCGATTCGACGGTCGGGTTGCTTAATATTGACGCGTCAACAAACGATGCCAGATCACTATTCCAGATATTTATTTTGGCTTATGAATAGTGTTTTTCACACTACCTCGCTCCGATTCGAAACGAATGGCCATGGAACATCGGATAAGGCTGATTTTTGAGATGATTGTTAAGCCCAGTGGGGCAGTCCTAGTTCCTTAGCTTCGGGTTAATCGGACTCCCGATGTGCGATCTAGACCTAATACGAAGTTTCGTTTCATTCCCGAGAGCAGACGGGAAATGAGTTTGATTCTAAACTTTAGGGTAACCTAGCGTCATTTGTTCTGCAAGTTTTGGGTCTTGCAGATCGTATTTAAAGCGATCCTAACGGATTTCATAGCTAATTGAGTTTAGCACTTAGTTAACTTTGTTAAATTTCTAAAGGATTTAATCCTATGTGATTTCTGGTCGAGGTGGTACTCGACCCAATGTACGGAAATTTTCAGGTCGTTACAATGGCTGCCTATACATCCCAGATATTCAGGACTTGAGACAGGAGCTTCTCAAGACTGCCCACAGATCGAAGCTTGCGACGCATCCTGATAGCACGAAGATGTATCAGGATATGAAGCGGTCGTATTGGTGGGACAATATGAAGGTTCATATAGCAGAGTATGTTTCCCGTTGTCTCACGAGTCAGTAGGTCAAGGCTGAGAATCGCCCACCTCCTGGACTCCTTTAGCCCATGCCCATAGCTGAATGGAAGTGGGACTTCATCTCTATGGACTTTATCTTGGGGCTATCGAAGACGAGAAAGGGTTATGACTCTATTTGGGTGATCGTGGACCAGTTGACCAAATCAGCTCATTTTCTCCTTATCAGAGTGACGAACTCTGCAGACGACTTGACTAGGTTATACATCAAAGAAATAGTGCGTCTGCATGGAGTTCCCTTGGAGATCGTGTCGAACCGCGACACGCGATTCACATCTATCTTCTGGACTCGTATCCAGGAAGCGATGGGTGTGAAGTTGAAGTTCAGTACCGCGTTTCACCCTCAGACCGACGGGCAGACAAAGCGGGTGAATCAGATTTTAGAAGATATGTTGCGGGCTTATGTTTTGGACTTCAAGGATAGTTGGGATGACTGCCTCCCGTACGCAGAGTTCGCCTACAACAACAGTTTTCAGGCAAGTATTAGTATGGCTCCTTACGAGGCCTTGTATGGGCACCCTTGCAAAGCACCGCATTGCTGGGTAGAGGTTGGCGAGCACAGTTTGGTTGGCCCAGAATTAGTATAGGTGACCTCAGAGAAGATCGACATTATTAGGCGTCGACTCCTGACGGCCCAGAGTAGACAGAAGAGTTATGCAGATACGAGGCAGCGACCATTTGAGTTTGAGGTTGGAGATCATGTATTCCTCAGAGTTTCCCCTATAAAAGGAGTCCTTCTGTTTGGGAAGAAGGGGAAGCTTATGCCGCGGTTCATTGGCCCATTTCAGATACTTAATCGAGTGGGAGCGGTGGCATATCGTCTCGCTTTGTCCACACCACTCGCTGGCGTGTACAATGTATTTCATGTATCTATGCTGAAGAAACATCCCCGATCCTTCACACATCATCCATTGGGAGCAGGTGCAGTTGATCGATGATGTTACGTATGTACTGCGTCCGACGTGTATCCTAGATAGGAAGGAGCTTGTGTTGCACAGTAAGGTGATTCCACTCATGAAGGTACTATGGACGCATCATACAGAGGAGGAAGCTACCTGAGAGACAGAAGCCGAGGTCATAAAGAACTACCCTCAGCTTCTCAAGGAGTACGAAAAGGTACTAATTTAGAGGACGGAATTTTTCTTTAAGGGGGATAGATTGTAACGACTCGAAAAATCCCGTACAAAGGCCCTGGGTACCACCTCAGGAAGAAATCACTCAGGACCAAATCCTTTAGAAATTAGATGAGGATGAACTAGTGTTAAACTAGATTACATATGAAATCTGCACTAATCACTTTAAATACGATCTGCAAGACCCAAAACTTGTGGAATCGTTGATGCTACATTACCCAAAAATCTAGGATCAATCTCATTACCCAGCTGCTCTCGGGAGCATCACGAAACTCCGTATCAGATCTAGACCGCACATCAAAAGTTTGAATAATACGAGGTTATAGAATTAGGACCGCCTTGCTGGGCTTGACAATCATCTCGGAAGTCAAAACCAGATAGTGTCCCTGGCCTATTCGCTTAAGCCCGGAGCGAGGAGTGTGAGAAAACATGATTTTCTTTAGAAATTAAATCTAATTTGAGTAATCTGAGACTTGTTGCTTGCGGGCCAAATATAAGCAATTAGACCGTTGGAATCTGACCAAAATACACCCTCAGATCAGGGAACATTTCCCATACATGTCTGTGTACTTGTAACCCTGATCGAGTTTCAGTGATCGTTGAACTGAAACCGGTCCGCCATGTGTGATTTGAGAACCTGACTGGAATGAAAACTTAACTCGACTTAAATCTAAGGTCAGTGAGCTTAAGTCTGACCTTGACTCAAGGGGGGCTCCAGAAGTGCTCCGTTGAGACGGAACAGTCCGTATTTGGACATAACCTAAGTATACCATGGCCTTGAGTCTATTTACGTGAGTTCTTAGGTAAGATAACCCTAACCCTAACTTGTTATAGGGTTTCAACTGTTACAAGTAGTGAGATAGCTAACTTAATTCATGCTATAGGTTGTTGTGCCACCATAGACGAAGACTTAGAGATTTTATCGACTTCGTTACGCTTCTACGACATAAGGTGCAGACTTTAGACGTATAGGTTATGGTTTTCAAGGCTTTCAATGTCGGTTAATGATTTATTCTTGTTATGGGTACTATTTCACATGCAAAATGCATCGTCCCTTTCATGTTTCAGTTATTTATGAACTATGTGTAATATAGTTTATTCTATGTATGTGTTGAAATATTTGAATACGTTTGGAATTTGGATTGGTGCTTAACATGTTTATTTGTCGTGAATATATGCTTAATACATGTGCGGCAACTCCTTAGCGAAAGGACTTGCCCTAAAATCACGTCACGGCAAATACACACTATATGTGATAAAGTGTGTAGCCCAAGTGTTTGTGGAAATGCTTAAATGAATATGCAACCGGATTCGTGCACGCCATGATCATCCGTCATGGGTATATGCATGTGGTTTACGGGGCAACTCCCTAGTGAAAGGAGTTAACCTCATATATGTGTAAACCACATACATCATGTATGATGATGTATGTAGTCTAAGTATTTGTAGAAATGTCTGAATGTGCTAAGTATTACTAATAGTAGTTTTGTATGAGGGCTGAGATATGAATCTCGGTTACCTTAATTATGTATATGATTTCCTCCATGTACGATACATTATGATATCTATTTTATTCATGTAATGAATGTGTGTGCAAATCATGTTTGTGTTACATTTCTTAACATGCTCACATGCTTGTACGAATTGAATTATTTGTTCATTACTGTTTTGACTGTCTCTTATAATTACCTGTTGGAATGAAGTGAAAGTGGGGCTGTGATATAGTCCAAGCAATCGGTAACAGGCTTGAGTTCGTGACTGAGATTTATTCGCCACTTAAGATGGGTTTGACGAACCCGAGTCGTACTAAAGTTGTCGGCAGTGGTTAGGCCACACGGAGTGTTTGCGCACTTCATGTCGCTCAACTCAACGTGCGCTCGTGCTAGTCGAGCTCGTTAAGTAACCCGATCTGCCGATGTATGTTCACTATGTATGGACACCTCTGTTTGAACCTAAGGTACACAACTCACCAGTGAATCCCGCTTAACCTTGGTACCTTAATCCGCTAAGACTCATGAGCCAGGCATGGTGGTATGGGACATTGTGGTCGAGCTATCGGCCTACGCTGGGGTGATGTGCCTTCCTGTAGTGACCAGTGAACAACCCAGACTCGTGAGCTGAATACAGTGGTATGGGACACTGTATTCGAGCTGTCAGCCTACACTGATTTGGTGATAGGGGAGTGGTGCAACGATTCCGTATAATAGCCCTGGCAGCCCTTTGTAGTGACCTCAAGCGTACTCTGAGCCTACGTAGAGGCGACGACCCTTCCGTAGCAATGAGAGTACAACTAGGCCTGTACTGATTTGATGATTAGCCATATAGGATGATGGGGGAGTGGTGTAACGAGTGCGTGTAATAGCCCTGGCAGCCCTTTGCAACAACCTATAACCGTACCATTGTATGAGATTATCTAAGACTGACAACCCTAGGATGGATCATTGTTTGGGAATGATATAAGGGAGGTACCTTAGTTTCCCAGCACTGCTGTATGAAAAGGACTAATAATAACTCGGTAATCACTCTCATAACATAGCACTGCATGTGCCCCGGGTTGAAGAGCACTGAGGGATGAAAGCATGCCGCGGACGTAAGATAATGTCGCACGAGGGAGTGTAGGCGAGGGCATGTATCATGACTGCATTCCATACTTGCATTAATAAGAGTATTTAGGAGTGTTTGATTGTACTGCTTTATTATTACTGCTTGACTGAATTGATAACATGTTAACCTATGCTTTATCGTTCCATTGAGTTAGCTACTCACTCCCACGTTGCGGGACGGTGTTGTACACACCAACCAGACCTTGTCTTAGATGTAGGTGTTGACGAGACGCAGGAGGTTGAGCCTGACTACTATGATGATCAGGATGAGTTCTCCTACATGCAGTTCTCTGGAGGCTTTGCTTAGGCCATTTCAATGACGGGGCTACAGGGTTTACCTTTATAGTTGTACTATTTTTTTGGCGTTTTGATTTTAAAACTAATACATGTATATGGTGACTCAGTAAGGTGTTCATACTCTGGAGATCGATTGTAACCATTTCTGGCTTTATATACATTTATATACATCTTTCAGTCTTTCGCTTGCGTTTTATAACTTGATCTGGAGTATGAATTACTGTTTTGGTATAATCCTACTCATGATTATTGCACTAACACAGACAACATTCAATCATAAGCATTTATGTTACATAAGTGATGTTTTGGAACTCGGGTGTTGAGTTGCTACTCGACCCCCAATTTTCAGGGCATTATAATATGTGATGATGATGTTGCCTTTGTGATTTGGGTAAGCTTGTTGTTATGCTTCTCATGAGATAAATGTACATTAGAAAATCCTCTTTGTAGGATTCCAGGATTAGAATCTGGAGTATGAGCACTAGGAGCCGAGAATGGGGTGCTATGGAGGTTGTCGGCATCGGATTCGATGATCGAGAATTTTATGAACCCGGTTTTCGAGTTTGGGGCGTGACATAACCCACTTAGAGAATGATGAGAATTGGCCTAATATGGCTTAAGGGAACGTCACAATGTAAACATTTAACCATCATCGCCCATCAATGTGGACATTTAACCAACATTGCTCCCAAGGAGTGGCCCACATAGAGGCTATCATATAGTGGGCTCATGGCCTCACGCAAAGGCCTTATACAGAACATAATGGGCCTCACATAAAGGGTCTAATGTTCACCACGATGGGCCTTACTCAAGGGCCTAATACATATCGCGATGGGCATCACTCATGGGCCACATATGCATTACATTAGGCCTCACTCATGGGCCTCATATACATCACATCAGGCCTCATTATATGACCCTCACATACATTAAATGGGCCGCAATGCATGGGCCTCATATAAATAAAATGGGCCAATCCCATGGGCCCCGAATACATCACAATGGGCCACAACCCATGAGCCTCAAACACATCATAATGGGCCTCTCATACGGGCCCAATATACACAATATATTTTCATATCTCCACCATACATCTATTTTAAGAGATCATTTAGAGCATTACCCAAAAATATGAATCATATCGAAAATCATCTGGACCATAACACAAATAATAGTGGAAATAATGAATTTCACTGTTAAATAATCACATGACCTACCATAACATTTATTTTCCATCCAATCTGATCATAAGGTCATAAGGACTTGGATTAAGAGGAAAAACAAATTCCATATAGGTCCAAAACTTCCATGACCCTAAAAGGGTTTCAATGGTAGACGTTCAATCCCCACTGTTTTTGGCAGTGTAGTCCACTTGATAAGCGGTTTGGATATGACACATACATCATACGAGACCCACAGAGCTTGTAGATGTCAATACAGCAGCTATGCTGCTCGTGGGTCCCCACCATCCAGATGGACGGTTAGGATATAACTTATACCTCATGATCAGGGTCCACAGAACTTGTTAACATCATCACGGTAGCCATAGCTGCTGGTGGGGTCCACATAGATGGACAGTGTGGATAATAATTACATCAGAGGTGGGTCCCACCATCTAGCCATCTGGACGGTGTGGATAAGACCCATACATCAACAATGGGTCCCACAGAACTTGTGACGTCACTACAACAGCTATCAATGCTGCCACAGCAAGTGGGTCCCACGTGGACCCACCATATAATATTATGTATATATATATGTTATATTATTTTTTATTATATTATTATTTTTTTGATACACCAACGTCCAGCGTCCAATCTGGACAGACGGGTGGATAAAACTCCTTGGGTTTCCACCATCCAGAAAGCTGGACGGTGTGGATTTACAACACGTCTCAAGGTGGGCACCACCCCCACACGTGCAACACGTGAGGGGTGGGTCCCACGTCTGCAAATGGTCAGACAGTATGGATTTAACACATGCATCAGGCGGAGACCCACCATCCAGCAGCTACTGGACGCTGCTGGGATGGATGAAACACATGCACCATAGGTGGGTCCACACCTGTGGGACCCACTAGCTCTAGGACAAGCTGATATTTGCGTTTTCTCTTCATTTGGGCCTGTCCAGATGGTCGGGCAGCAAGCCCGTCCGCTGGACATTCCAACAAGATGGGTCCCACGGGTAGAAGGCAGGGATATAACACATCAAGTGGGCCATACAGACACACACACCAGGTGGACCACACACCTCATCATCATCATCACCATACAAAAGGAAAAGAGAGAGAGAGAGAGAGAGAGAGAGAGAGAGAGAGAGAGAGAGAGAGATCGGTGTAGTGGAGGGACCCCGCCACTATAGGCCACTCTTAAATCACAACACATACATAAAGTGGGTCTCATCATAAGTGGGCCCTTAAATGTAAATCAATGGTGGATATCCTAAAATCACCCACCTATATCACTTCTTCTTGGTCCCTTAACTTTCTTAGCTCATATGCTCAACCTTTAATGGTGGATATGAAGTTTAGATGGTGGAGATGAGAGTTTTTGGGGTAGGGAAGTGGGCCACACTTGGCTCTTTCTCTATGGGAATTGCTCGGATGGTTGGTCTCTTGGTTGCTTAGGAGTGAAGAGAGAAAATGAGAGAGAGAGAGAGAGAGAGAGAAGTGATGGGATGAAAAGGTGATGGAGTGATTGGTGATGGGTGTAAGGAAGGGATGGGTGGGGAGAGAGAGAGTTGACTTTGGGAATGGGAGAGAGATGGGTAGGGTATGGGTTGCTTGTACTTGTGATAGGATGTGTACTTGATTGATTGATTTAATAATTGGTAGAGATTCTCTCAGAATTCGCAACGTGTGGCATTACCCTCAAAATAAACGTGGGCCTACAACTCCTGGTCTGGGTATCGCATCGCGCGTGAGTCGCAGCGTTGGAACCGCTGCGATGATGCAGTCGCTAAGATACAAGTTTCGAGCCAAGTCAACTCTGATATATGAGATGTAATTTAGGGTTGCGCGGAAACGCCGGTTACAAGTTGCGTCCTGAAAAGCTATCTTCGGGATGTCCTCCTCTCGGACCCGAATCTGATGATAGAAGGAACGCAGGTCAATCTTCGAAAAGAACTGTACACCCTGCAGCTGATCAAATAAATCGTCTATCCTCGGGAGCGGATACTTGTTCTTAATCACGACCTGGTTGAGCTCGTGGTAATCCACGTAGAGCCTCAACGAGCCATCCCTCTTCCTAATGAAGAGTATCGGTGCTCCCCACGGTGAACTACTCAGACGAATGAAACCCAACTCACACAACTCGCCCAACTGCCGCTGCAGCTCTCACAACTTTATCGGTGTCATACGATACGGGGCCTTTGAGATAGGCGCGGTACCAGGCACAAGATCAATCCGAAACTCAATATCAACACCAGAATCTCCTGGAACACGTCGAGGAAATTGTAAACAACTTGCAACTGATCGATGCTCACCGCCATGGGCTCCTCTACTGCACACGACATCAAACAAGACAATGACTCTCTTCTGGGCTCGGCAATGAACTGGAACCGTAGCAAGCCTGGTATACAGAATGTGACTGTCCTCACGGAGCAGTCCAAGACGTCGTAATACTCGACAAGCCAATCTATGCCCAGGATAACATCGAAATCTGATATCGGCAGCACAAACAAGTCGACAGGTAAGAAATCTCTCCCACCAACATGGGGAAAGACGAACAGAAGCGGCCTCACACTGCAGTCTTCCCCAAGGCCGTCGATACGGGCTACCCCCTCCCGAGCAGACTCTATCGGTAATCTAGTCAAACAGCAGAATCCCTTAGACATGAAAGAATGCAAAGCACCGGAATCAAACAAAACTTGGGCGATGCATGGAGAGATAAGGAGAATACCCTTGACGACCCCTCCGGGTGATTGTGGGTCCTTCTGAGCCACATAAAACCTAGCCTGAGCTGGGGCGACCTATACTACTATCTCTGCTGCTACAGGGGCCTCAGCGGCTGAGGTGACTGCCATCGCTGCTGTTGGGGTGGAGGCTGCTATGGCCCTCTCGGCTGCTTCTGTTACTGAGAGCGAGGGCACTCATGCATGTGGTGCCCTGTCCCACCATATCCAAAATAAGTCCCTGTAAATGGATGCTAGGGTGGCATTGGAGGTGCCACCGGTGCTGCTGGTGCTCTGGTGGATGGGCGGCCTGTGTGCCTTTGCTACTGACAACGCTGCTGCTGGGAGCTACCTGAGAGGGCCTGCCTCTTCTGGTCTCTCCTTTGATCATGGTCACTTTGTGCGCCGGCCCACTCAGCATCATAAATCTGAGCCCTCTTTACTACCGCCTGAAAAGTCGAGAGCTCATGCCCAACAACACGGCCTTGAAGACCATAATATAAGCCGTTCTCAAAACGGTGGGCCTTCCGCTCCCATCATCAACCAAATACTGCGCAGACCTCGATAGCGCCATGAAATGAGCCGTATACTGCGCCACAGACATGTCTTCCTACACTAAGGTCTCAAACTCTAACGCTCGATGCTAACGAATGTGGTCGGGGAAGTACTGCTGGTCGAATCAATCTATGAAATCCTCTCATATCCAGACGAAATCAGGCCCTGCAACACAGGCAACGAAGGTCCACCAGTGCTCGGCCTCACCCTAGAGAAGAAATACAGCTAACCGGACCCGCTGCTGGGTCATACATGCCATCGTATAAAAAATCTTCTCCACCATGAAGTGCCATATCTCGGCTACTGTCGGATTTGGCTCACCTTGAAAACACGGGGGATCGAGCTGTCGGAACTCTCGAAGAAGGGCGCTCGCGTGCTCCTACTTTGCATGAGCTAGCGAAACAATGGGGTGCCTGCCCTGCCCCTAAAGGGCGGCCGTCATAGCCTGCAACATCTGCTGTAACTGGGAGGCACTCACAGGTATAGTCGGATCCGCATCGGTCTCAGGTGGAGGAGCGACATCCTCAGGCTGGGGAGCAGGGATCTCTGGTGGTGGAGTGGGAGTCATAGGTGGTAGAGAGGGAGTCGCAGGTGGTGGAGTGGGAGTCGCTTAGGTTGCTCTCCTGGGCGGCATGTCCTATAGGGTAGAACAAATGTGCCTATCAACCTTGAGAACCCTTGAAGGCTCAGACGTTAAGGAACTAAACTAGAAGGCTACCCACTCGGGACCTAATTGTCCTGAACTCACAGCAAACATGTGATGTTGTTCTCAGTTATTCCCAAGTTATGCTCTGATACTAACTTTTATCACGCCCCAAACTCGGAAACCGGGCTTACAAAATTCTCGATCACTGAATGCGGTGCCGACAGCCTTCGTAATACCCCATTCTCGGCTCCCGGCACCCATATACCAGATTCTAATCTTGAGATCCTACAAGGAGAATTTTTCAGCGTGAATTTTATTCCGTAACAAGCATAAGTATAAGCATAACCCACAAACAATAACCAAAACACCGTCACAAAATCCACTATGATCAAAAGCTTTAAGGTACAATGCGTATAAAGGGAAATACAATATCTGAAAAGGCCGAGCTAAAGTCCTAGAGAGGGGAGGGGGGATGACTAGGATTATGCCAAATTAAAAACTTAAATGTAGAATTAAATAAATATAAATAAAGATAACTCTTAAAACAATCTTACAATGTAGAAATGAACAACAACCTCAAATGTACAAGTATTGAGAGGTTGATACAGATGTTGTTCTAAGGACAACCTTACACCAAAAACCAATGGTTTATGGTAGGACAACCTGATTCTTAGAAAGGTCTGTGTGTCAAAATCTCAAATTGATACAGAGGAATAAATAAATAAATAGTAAAGAATTAAACTAAGCTATTACAACATTCCCACACTTGCATAAAAAGATTACAACATTCTTCCACAATTACATAAAAGGAAATTACAACATCCACACAATGTCATAATCAATCATCCACCACAAGACCAGAATTATAGTGGTTTGCTTGTGTGTACACCAACTATTTAGAAAAACAACCACACAACTACTCCACTCCTAATATCCTCACACAGTGGATATCGACGTTCACTAAGAAATAGGTTTTTCAAGGTTCACCTAAAACCTTCACAATTGTGTCTTTCAAGTGGGCTTACACAATTCCAAAAACCCCATACTCTAAGTTTTCTAGATCACCTTAAACAAACCAAAAGAAAGAGATTTTTCTGGCACAATCTCAAAGAAACCAAAATAAAGAGATTTACAAAACTGTAAAATACTTATTTGGATATTCTCATTTGATGAAGCCCGGTAGAACTAATTCGGTGTAGATGTTCAATGTCCACACTTACTTATGAAAAGGTTCTAAGTTCTAAATGATTTTTAGATTAAATCACCTTAGGCTTGCTTGATTTGATTTTGATTCCAAGAACGGGGAAAACTAAAATCCCTTCTTCAAAATATGATTGGAATATAGAATCAGAAAATTAAATACAAAAAGCTAATTAAAGAGAATATTAAATGAGCACTAAATAGCTTAAGAATATCACTAACTTATGTCTCAGAGTGGTGTCTTGATTTTTCTTGAATTGAATGAAAAACTCTGAAAATCGTACTCTATTTATAAGTGCAGAAACTATTCACTCGACTGGTCAAAGGACCAACAAACTTTTGAAAATTCGGGCGCGATAAGATAAAATTGTTCCACGACTGGTCGAGTGGCTTCCACGACCGATCGAGTGGCCTGCACGACCAGTCGAACCCTGCTCTCAACTGGTCATGTGGGACCTATTTTAGTTATTGGACTTTGAGTCAAGGCTACTCGACTGGTCGAGTAGTATTCACTCGATTGGTCGAGTAGTCTCAAGGACTAGTCGAAGATCCAACAAAAAATTCTAAAAATAAGTAACAAACCTTGGACTGGTCAAGGAATTTCTTGGACTGGTCGAGTCAGTACTAAGACTAGTCGAACATAGGCTAAGACTAGTCGAGAAATAGCCTATACACTTATAAAGTGACCTAATTAAAGTATGTAATCAATATGACCTAACCTACGGTCAATCTAGGGTCATTCATTCCTTATAAGCAATGTTTGAACATTGAAACATCTTTTGCTTTGGTTGATAGTTGATCTTGACGTACATAAAGCATGACATCTTAAAGTGAAACTTGTAACTCTTTAAAGCTTGAATTTGAAATGCTTTGAAGCTTGAATGAGATACTTAACTTATATTTCATCTTGAGCTTTAAGTACCAAAGTAAAAAAGCTTTGTCTTAAAATGGATGAAGCTTTGAAACCTTTAACTATTGAAGCTTGAAAGATAAGATTTATCTAACACTTGGTGTTGAACTTGAACTTGAACTTGTATATCTCTTGATCTTGCGTTTGAAGTTCTTGAGGTAAAGACCTTTGTTCTTATACATAAGATGCATGATCTTGAATATGTAGATGAGCTACACAAGACAGATTCCAAGAGGTTTTGGCACTATAAAATTTGACAATCATAGGAGCTAGAAAACATAGCACTTGTAATATCGATAATCAAAAGCTCCAGAAGCTCTGCGGCACGCTCCTATTCCTGCAGTATAATATTATGTATATAATATATTATTATTATATTATATATATATTTTTTGATATACCAACGTCCAGTGTCCAATCTGGACAAACAGGTGGATAAAACTCCTTGGGTTTCCACCATCCAGAAAGCTGGACGGTGTGGATTTACAACACGTCTCAAGGTGGGCCCCACCCTCACACTTACAACACGTGAGGGGTGGGTCCCACGTCTCTAAACAGTCAGACGGTATGGATTTAACACATGCATCAGGTGGAGACCCACCGTCCAGCAGCTACTGGACGGTGCTGGGATGGATGAAACACATGCACCATAGGTGGGTCCAACCCTGTGGGACCCACCAGCTCTGGGACAAGCTAATATTTGCGTTTTCTCTTCATCTGGGCCTGTTTAGACGGTCGAGCAGCAAGCCCGTCTGCTGGACAGTCCAGTAAGATGGGTCCCACAGGTAGATGGCAGGGATATAACACATCATAGTGGGCCATACACACCCACACACACACCAGGTGGGCCACACACCTCATCATCTCATCAATATACAAAAGGAAAAGAGAGAGAGAGAGAGAGAGAGAGAGAGAGAGAGAGAGATCAGTGTAGTGGAAGGACCTCGCCACTATGGACCCCTCTTAAATCACAACACATTCATCAAGTGGGTCTCATCATAAGTGGGCCCTTAAATAGAAATTAATGGTGGATATCCTAAAATCACCCACCAATATCACTCTTTCTTGGTCCTTTGGCTTCCTTAGCTCCTATGCTCAACCTTTAATGGTGGATGATGAAGTTTAGATGGTGGAGATGAGAGTTTTTGGGTAGGGAAGTGGGCCACACTTGGCTCTTTCTCTATGGGAATTGCTTGGATGGTTGGTCTCTTGGTTGCTTAGGAGTGAAGAGAGAAAATGAGAGAGGGAGAGAAGTGATGAGATGAAAAGGTAATGGAGTGATGGGTAATGGGTGTAAGGAAGGGATGGGTGGAGAGAGAGAGAGAGTCGACTTTGGGAATGGGAGAGAGATGGGTAGGGTATGGGTTGCTTGTACTTGTAATAGGATGTGTACTTGATTGATTGATTTGATAATTGGTAGAAATTCTCTCAAAATTCGCAATGCGCGGCATTTTCCTCGAAATAAACGCAGGCCCACAACTCCTGGCCTGGTTATGTATCGGCACACGAGACGCAGCGTTGGAACCGCGACGACGGCGCGGTCGTTAGATATAAGTTTCGAGTCGAGCCGACTCTGATATACAGGATGCAACTTAGGGTAGCGCATAAATGCCAAGTTACAAGTCGCGGGTTGCCGAAATTTGATCGGGAGGACCGTAGGAGTATACGGAATGATACAGTTTAGGATACGGGCCTTACATAACATGCATGACAATTTACTTACATTGATTGTGCACCACGCCAACCAACCCATAGAATTACGTGCCGACCAAGAGGGCCGTTACCCGTAACGCATTATGTCTATGATAAATATTTGAATTACTAGTTGTGATACCTTTAACACATCACTTACATTGATAAAGAATGTAAACTGAATCATGGGGGTTTTGAAATATCAAGACACATGCCCAAGCCTTAAAGGTACATAGCACAAGGCTAAATAAATAAAGAGGAGAGTGACAATGGTCAACTCAACAAAGAGAAAAGTAGCAATGGCCAACTTAACAAAAGCAGAGTTGCAATGATTAGCTCAACCAGACAAGAGTGACAAGGGCCAACTCAATAAAGAGAAGAGTGGTAATGGTCAACTCAAGAAAAAGAAGAGTAACAATGGCTAACTCAACAAAGAGGGGAGTGACAATGACCAACTCAATTGATAAGGCAAGGGCAAGGCTTGTATCAATCACCTCGCATAAATTCATAAAGATCACGCGTAATGAATCATCATATTGTAATTCCCAAAAGATAATAATCATTGGTGGTAAATAAAACAATTGTAAAACAATCATCATAATTGCATGACAACAGGGCACATAAAGGCGGAATAAAATGCATAAACTCAAATTAAGGTAAGCTTAAAGGATAAAACCCTCACCTTTGATGTTGAAGTGCCCTCTCATCTTGTTAGAACCTAGTGCGTGCACTTTAAATTTGACTTCAACTATAGATTTCACCAATTATATGATTAGGGCTTAATTCGGGGTTTCATCTTTAAACTAATTATTATTTAAATTAAAACTTAATATAAACCTTCATGTAAATGGCTAACTTACCTTGATCAGCACCTGAGTCTTGGCCTAAAACGGATTTAATGTTATTCTTTCACTAAGTTGACTCGGTCATGACTCGAATCCATCTCTCTCTTATTTCTTCTTCTTCTTCTTCCTTATTTCTTTCTTTCTCCTTTTTCTGTTCTAGGACACATCTAGCCTGGAGCTAGAACTCGGCACAACCTGGCTGCGGGAACCAGTTAGTGAAGGGAGACACCTCCGTCTCACCCTCTCGATCTTTCTCTCTATCTTTTCCTTTTTCTTTTCTTTGCACCTTCACAACAAGGACCTAGGGACCTTTATAGTTTGCTGGATCTCTAAATCCCTCTTACGCAGCCCAACTGCGAACTAGACGATTTACGAATGCATGGTTTGGATCTCTGATTGGATAGGAGAATTGGTTCCAGTGTTGATGGTCATTCGGTCCCGATCCACTGTCTTTCGATTTGGACGTCTTGAGGAGAATCGAGTCTTCATCTTCTTGCATTTGGATGGCCCAGATCGGGGCTAGGTCTTCGGTTTTGGCCATCCTACGCAGTGGAAGTCCCTCCAGTTTTCCCGAGAGTCACTGTTTCGACAAGAAACGAAAATTATTGATTTGGGAATTATCTTATTGAATAATAACAAAGAAAGAATGAAGAGAACAATCAGCATATTTTATTCATTCTAAATTCATTTACATCCTTTTATCCTTTGATTCCAAGATAAAATACTTATGACAAAAGAATACAAGTATTGAATGAGTTTAATGATGATTTCGGCAGCATTTCGAGTTATGATTTGTTCATCTCAGCAAGAGGAATATTGCACAGATATGAACATTTTGCATCTTCTTCAATTCATCCAGAACATGATCCAGAATCATAAGAAAATCTCATATGCATGAGGAAAACTTGTATATTTGAAGGAATTTGAAGATTCCGACAGCATCTCTGCTCCTTCTTGTCAATCCCCACGCAACAACATGTTGTTGCACGGGACGACATTATGGAAGAACACCACTTCTTCTTTTCTTCTCTTCCTTCTCTTCAGAATACCTTCAAGGTCTTCATCTTCTTTGGAGCTCTGATATTCTTTGTCATCTTTGTTGTTCCAAATGAGAGGGGGAGTGAGGTATTTATAGGCTTCCACACGTGCGAACCCTCGATCTCCGTGCTGTGGGGCCCACTTCTCACAATATCTTATCCATCTAATCCGTCTTGATTAAACCGGTGTTGCGCGGAGCCGCGTAATCAATATGCTTTGCTCGGGTGTGCTTAACATAATGTCTTTCCCCCTTTTTTCCATTTTCTTTTTTTTTTTATTTCTTTTTCTCTAGTTTTTCTTCTAATTTTATTTTTTTAATCTTTATTATTTTTGTCAGGCCCGTATCCTAGACTTTATCATTCCTTAGACTCTCGCGGTCCTCCCCATCGAATTTCGGTGACCCACTATGCGTAAATAGCATTTGCGCGCGACCCTGAGTCGCATCATGTCGATCTGAGTCAGCTCAACTCAAGACTTGTATACTTGCGACCGCACCGTCGTCGCGATTCCAACGCCACATCTCGCACGCCGATGTGATACTCAGGCCAGGAGTTGTGGGCTTGCGTTCATCTCGAGGAAAATACTGTGTGTTATAAATCCGAAGAGAATCTCTACAACCCATCCCATTGATCAATCAAGTATACATCCTATCACAAGTATAAGTAACCCATCCTTCTCCCATTCCCAAAGTCAACTCTCTCTCTTCACCCATCACTCACTCTTACATCACCTCTCTCTCTCTCTCTCTCTCTCTCTCTCTCTCTCTTTTTCTCAAGTCCATCTCCCAAGCAACTCCCAAGGAGAGGACGTCCAAGCTTCCCGTGGAGAAGTTATTGTGTGGCCCACTTCTTACCCCAAGATCCTCACCATGCAACCCTTCAATTCTCATCATCCTCAATCAAAGAGGAAGCTTAGGAGCTTGGGAGATCAGGGAGCCTAGAAGATTTATAATCAGTGGGTGTTCATAGGACTAGACATTGATTTCCATTTTTAAGGGCCCACATGAGTTGGAACCCATCTTGATGAATGTATTGTATTTCCATGGCCTCCCTAGGAGGGCTCATAGTGGCGGAGCCCTCGATCATCTCGTCTCTCGTCTCTCTCTCTCTCTCTCTCTCTCTCTCTCTCTCTCTCTCTTCCCTATTTGTGGCTCACCATGATGCATGAATTTTATCCACACCGTGCAAATGTGCTGGATGTGGGAGCCCACCATGATGCCTGCGTTTCATCCATGCTATCCATCGTCCAGACCCCTGGACGGTAGGACCAACCTTGAGGTATGTGTTTTATCTTAGTCGACCGTGGCCCACCATGATGTTCGTGTGAAATTCACACTGTCCACATGGGACGTGGACCCCACACCTGATGTATATGTCCATCCAGGCCGTCCGCCAGAGGACGTCTAGCACACCCGAACGGTGGAGATCACACAATTATCAGCTTAATACAATGTGGGGTCCACCTTGGTGACGTGTACACCCAGCACGTGGGGCCATCCTTGATATATGTGTTTTATCTACAACGTCCACCTGGACAGTGTGGCGCACCAAATGTACATGCTTCATATCCAGGCCGATCGTCTAGGGCCTAGACGATGGAGCTGATTCTATAAAAAAGAAAATATATTATAATATGATTATATATATAGTATTATATGGTGGGCCCCACGTGGGACCCACCTTTTTGGAAGAGGATTGGCTGGACTACCACATACCAGCTACATAGCTGTGTAGTGACATCAGCAAAATTCTATGGGACCCACCAGATTGTATGAGTTTCATCCACGCCAACCGTCCATCAGCAAGGGTCCCACCTTGCACATGTGGCCAGCGCCGTCCAGGCTACTGGATGGTGGGACCCACCACTGTATATGGATTTTATCCTAGCCGTTCGTCTGTTCTGGATGGGTGGGGCTCACATTAATGTATGTATTATGAATCCACACCATCCATTTGGACAATGCTGTGTGGGCGCATCGGGATGTATGTGTTACATCCAAACTGTTCATCCAATTGGTGAGCTCGTCTTAAGGCTTGAGACTAAAAATGAGGCAAATCCGTATATCAGGTGGACCACATTGCAGAAAACAGTGGAGGATTGAACGGCCACCATTAAAATCCTTTGGTATTCCAAAAGCTTTGGATCAATATGAAATTTGTTTTTCTCTTACTCCAGGTCTTTGTGACCTTATGATCAGATTGGATGGAAAATAAACGTTATGGTGGGCCCTGGAAATTTTAAACGACGGAAATCATTATCTCCACTGTTATTTATGGTATGGTCCAGATGATCTTCCGTTATGATTCATTTAGGTAATGCTCTAAAATAACCTCTTAAAATAAATGAATGGTGTAGATGATGCGACCCATGTGATGCGGCCCACTTGATGTATATGAGGCCCATTGGTGTGGCCCATGTGATACAACCCACTATAGTATGTGAGGCCCATCTGTACTATGTGAGGCCCATCTAAAGTATGTGAGGCCCATTTTTTGTGTGTGAGGCCCACTGTGTATGTGTGTAAGTGTGGGACTCATCACGATGTATGTATTAACTATCCATCTTGTGAGGCCCATTGAGATTGTAAATGAAGCCCTACTGTGTGGCCCATTGTGATATATTTAAGGCCAATGGGATAGGGCCCATTGTGATGTAATTACGGCCCATGTAATGAGGCCTATTGTGATGCATATTAGGCCCAAGTGATGAGGCCCATTATGTTGCATTTGAGGGCCAGGCGATGGGCCCATTGTGATGTGTATTCGGCCCATGTTTGAGGCCCATTGTGATGTATATAAGGCCCATGTGATACAGCCCAATGGGTTATGTATTGGGCCCTTGTGTAAGGCCATGGGCCCCCTATATATTAGGCTCTATGTGGGCCACTCCTTGGGAGCAATGTTGGTTAAATGTCCACATTGGTGGGCAATGATGGTTAAATGTCCATATTGTGACCTTCCCTTAGGCCTTGTTAGGCCCATTCTCATCATTCTCTAAGTGGGTTAACCTAAATCATTGGGCCCCATTGATGTTGCATGGTCCATCATCGCGGTAGACAGATGGCTGTGCTACTGGATTTAGCACATCCACGGCCGAGGGCTGATCCTTATATTATGGTTTAGATCGAATGTTCATCTACGGACCCCACCTTGCATATAGGTCGATTATCGATGCCGATTATCGGTGCTGGTTATCGACACCGATTACGAGTATGTGATAGCATAACATCATGATACATGCCCATGCGCATCATTTGCATGTTTGTTATGAGATGTGGTTGACCATTGCATATGTCATAGGGTGGATTATTATGAGACTCCTTGATAGGAGGAGTTGCCCACATGAGCGCATGGTACGCACTGGATTGTTGCATGACTGGATAGTATGACTCATACATCTCATTTTGTGATATGACCACCGTACGCCCTAGTGACATCAGGGCCGTAGCCTCCACAAGCATATCATGGATGGCTAGATGGGACACCAGAAATGTTTAGTTCTAGCATACAGGCGTTATAGATGTCCCTGGGTGAAAATCTTTAAACCTCCGTAGTCAAGAGACGCCCCAATGTCTAAACCGAGTGGATATATATGAGCGTATAAGGGTCATATACCAATAGGTCGTGTCTCCTACTGTGTCGTGGTCGGTTGGGAGGGGGTGTGACCTTACCCACCTAAGTGAGGGAGCAATATCTAGGTTGAGTATGACCAGCTTAAGGAATGGATCCGCTATTGATGAGTCAGGCCCAATATTGACAAGCGGATAGTGAGGTCTCTTTCATTTACCCAGTTGTGCACTCGGTTAGGGGTGGTAAGCTGACATAGAGTGTACTAGACCCCGGTGATGAACCCAGAGATGTATGGTATTGATATGTGGACTTATTGAGCAGGAGTTGCATACTCAGCATTTTACTCATTCATTCATTCATTCACTATCCACTTGGGCTAGTGGTGCGCAACTAATTATTATGTGTACCTTCACAATGGCCAGAATTTTGGCTGGGGCGCGCGACCAACCTGAGATCAGGAGTCTACCACATTGAGTCTGGCTATCCAAATTTAGGTATATGACTGGTTTGGATAGAAGTCCCTTATGATGGACCCTATAGCCTGCGATACTACGTATTATCATCCCGATTTCACACTTCAGCTTTATCATTTCTTTTCCATTTGTATATTGCATTTTGTATCCTCAATATATGATACTTGACTTACTATGTCTCCACATTGTATAGCTGATCTACATTACTTCCTCGGTATATGATATTGGCTTATTATGTCTTTGCATCCCATAGCCTGAATAAGGCTGATGGCATTTATCGACTTACCAGCATGTTTCCGCATTGCTCTGATATTGCATAATTGACTCTTACCTTGAGCACACACTTACACCACCCTCTAAGCTTTCTATAAGCTTATGCACGATAGATGTGTGCAGGTGGCGTTAGGTCACAACAGCGTTGAGCTTGGAGAGTGCAACGGTCTTCTGAAGCTTTGATTTTCGATATATGTATATTTCCCTTTCAGCACTGTATTCAAATGTTTATATTAGTGGATATGTGATAATGATGTTGTCTTTGTGATTTGGGTAAACTTGTGGTTATGCTTATTACAAGTTAAATGTATGTTGGAAAATCCTCCTTTTAGGATCCCAGGATCAGAATCTAGCGTATGGGTGCTGGGGGCCAGAATGGGGTACTACGAAGGCTGTCGGCACAGAATTTGACGATTGAGAATTTTGTGAGCCCGGTTTTCGAGTTTGGGGCGTAACAATTTTTATGTCTCAACAGATGCCCCTTGATCTTTTTGTTTATTCTTCTTCTTTAGAACAAAGAAATATGATCAATTTACCATTTTTCCATGCTCATATGTCGTTACGTGGACCCATGCGGCACTTCAATCGGGTCCTACTTAATCACTGTTAGGTCCATTCCCTCTTTACATACTGGACATGACCCATTCTTCTTTCATTCTCACTTTCTGGTCAAAATTCTTGCAAAACAAACTTTCTCTACGCAATGCAGTGTTTTTGCGCGCATACTTCGCGCAACGAATATCCTTTGTGTAACGGAATTTTCCTTCTGCGCGCCTCTGCGCAATCATTTTCCCCTCTGTGCAAAGAACTTTGGAAGTTTCAAAATCCTCAAAGTCTTGAATTCTTCCTTTTCTTTTCAAGACTTTATATTTCGCCTGATAACTCTTGATCTATAAATATGCAGCACTCAAAGGCTTTGTCTTTAAGAAGAAAGTATCATCCTTCTTCTTCAGGATCTAAACAAACTTTCCAGAACACTTAAGACTATAAAGAGATTCATGAAGAAGTCTTGAAATTTCATAGCCCTTTTGAGAATGAAACAGTTGTCATCCCTGTCATTTTGCAATGTCATTGGTCAATTCTGCGTAGTGAACCATTTGATCACATGGTCCGAAATAATCTTATTTATGTGGATAACTGGATTATGATGAAACCAAGGATTTTAGAAGGATATCTGGAGGAGAATGGGTCCCGCCAAAGAATCGGTAGAATTCATAAAATGCGATTCTTACGTCCATGCTACGACCCTCAGCAACCCTTTCCTGCTCATTATTTTCAAATCACTTAGCAACACTTTTTCACTAAAAGATCATCTTAGAATATAGAAAGATTCTTGGTAATGGATCTCTTATCTCCTCGTAATTTCTATACCACTTGGGCTCAAGCGGTTGCTTGAAAACATACCGCCGTTCTGGAGCAGATTAGCCTTTTTGACACAATCATAGCCACATTAGAACATTTTTACGAAGATACAACTATTCTCAGAGGCTTCCTCAACAACTTGTCTCCAATTACCAATTCATTTCACCTTTCCTTAGGTGAAATCAACATTACTTTGTGGGATCTTCTTTGCATAGTAGGCCTCCGTATCATGGGTAATATCCTTGATGCGTATATACATTCAAATGAAGAGTTTGCTCTCAATTCTGCAAGAGATAATAAGTCTGAGATTTCAAAGACCACTCTCGAACTCTTCGGAGAAATGGCTAATTTTTGACAGCCTGATGAAATTAATTCCCTTGATTGGTTGGCTCATTTCTCCCGAAAACTACGGTATATTTCTTTCTTTCTTTATTTTCTCTCTAGAGCCTTCATCTTACATACATTCATATCATCTTGTTTTAATAACCGCATCTTCATCTTGACAGTTTTACAAACCATAATCATCGAGACCTCAAGATTGTTTGCAAGAATATTGAGAGTACTACCGAATACAACTCTTCTTGTGAATTAGCTGCTTTCCTTCCTTACTGACTGAGCTAGGTGATATTTCCTGACTCGACACAGATGGATATTATCAGACCATCTCTCTTCGTAGTCGCGGGTGCAATGCCGGAAGGTCAGAAATACTCGTTAGCTCCTCCAGTTCTTTGCTCATTATATCGTGCTTTCGGAGATGTCATTTTTGGACCTAGAGACTCAGCTATTGAATCTTTCCCAGTTTGTGCTCCTTGACATTTTTTCATAGGTTGGTTAAGCGTGTATTTCCCTTGGACCTTTGCTGATTCTGAAAGAGCTTATTCCAATCCTCATCAGCTCCCACTTCAGCATTATCAGCTGAGAAAGATGATCGAAAAATCAAATGGTTGGGTCACTAGAAAAATAGAGAACAGTGACTTTATTGATTTCTTTCAATTTTCGTTCACTAGCCATTCAGAAGATATAGAAGTTATCGACGATGATTCTATCTCTTTTGGTGAGCATTAATTCCTTGTCTCTATCAGATCCAGTACTCTTCGATTGAGGGAAGGTAGTACATTTTAGGGTGAACCATATTATCCAAACAGATTTGCTCGTCAATTTGGATTTGATCAGACTGTACCGAAGACTTGTGATATCTTTACTAGAACATTGAGAAGTTATGGTGTTGGACCATATAACTGGGCCGTGATATGGAAGCAACTTTTGAACGTTCATACTGGATCACGCTTCATAATTCCCAGTAATAACTATCCTGTTCATGCTTCTTATTGTTGGATGCATTGGTGGGCTCATCAATATTGTTTAGTGCACAATTATAATCTAGTATATCATGCCATATGGATCCCTCCGCCGCACGTAAGAGATTAATAGAAAGACCAAGGCATTGGTTACTTTGAAGAAATAAATCATGCCCCCTCTCTAGGCCAAATTTGCATAAAGATTTCTTCAGAAGATAATATTTGTGAAGTAAAACCTGCTGATACTCTTGAAGGATGGATAGCCTTTGGTGCTCCTCTGAAGAATGCAGAAAATATACTTGAATCTTCAGATTGTCCGGAAGAGAATGATAATTCTTCGTGTTTCCATCCTCATCCACCTTTACGAATTTTACGAGATAAACTTCCTTCATCACCAGAAAGGCAAGAGATAGGAAGACATCGTCGCTCTCTTCGGAAGGATAAGCATATTATAATTGAAGATTCGTAATCGATCTTAAAGAATTTTGACTTTAGAATAGAAAGCAGCAAGCATTTTGAACAAACTTGTTGTTGCTGTAATTTGGTCCTAAAAAAAAAAAAGAAATGCATTTTTGTATGTTTGTTTAATCAGTATTCGAGATTTTCATGATTTATTTCATCATATCAGGCAATCATATATTTGAACATATCTTATGTAATATAGGCGAACATATGCATTTGCGGCGTTTTGATACTGCACATAGTTTAAGCTCTTGAATAGTGGAGCAGGTATCCTTTTGACTGAACTTACTTTGCTGGACTTGACTTGACTTGACTTAACTGGTCTTTACTTGACTGGACTTGACAAGACTTGACTTGATTGGACTTGACACTTTCACACATAGTTTAAGCTCTTTGAGTAGTAGAGTAGGTACAGTTTTTTACACTCATAAGTAGTTGGAGTCGGGTCTTATGCGAATTGTGAGACCCGTATCCTAGATCGTACCGTTCCGTAGGCTTTCGCGGTCCTCCCGGTCGAATTCCGGCAACCCACAATATATAATCGGCATTTGCGCATGACCCTGAGTTACATCCTTTTGATCTGAGTCGGCTCAACTCGAACTTGTACCCTTGCGATTGTGCCAACGCCGTGGTTCCAACGTCGTGTCTCGCGTGCCGATGTGATACCAAGCTAAAAGATGTGGACTTGCGTTCATTCTGAAGAAACGCCACGCGTTACAAATTCTGAGGGAATCTCTATGACCTATCCCATCAATCAATCAATCAAGTACACACCCTATCTCAAGTACATCACCCATACCTCAATGCCACCTCACCCCATCCCAAGTACAAGCACTCATTTCCTCTTTTCCCCAAGTCAGCTCTCTCTCTCTCCCTACCCATTCCTCCTTTACACAAAATTCAAACCAACCCATGCCTTCCCATCCCCTTTCTTACAACACCCACTCCATCCACCTCTTTTCATCCATCACTTCTCTCCCTCTCTCATTTTCTATCTTCACTCTCCAACTACCAAGAGAAGCACCCAATGTCCAAGCTCCCCAAGCTTTCCCAAAGCCAAGTGTGGCCCACTTTCCCACTCTCTCATCTCCCATCTCAACCTTCCAATCTCCATCAACCTCCATCAAAATTGAAGGCAAGGAGCATAGGAGTCCAAGGAGCTAAAGAAGGAGGCCACATGTGGGTGATCCACTGTTAATTTTATTTTTAGGGCCCACTTGTTGTGGGTACCACTTGATGTATGCATTGTATAAGAGAGGGCCCAATAGTGGCGGGGTCGCTCCCCTTCACGTCTCTCTCTCTCTCTCTTGTATGGATGATAGTGGGTGTGTGTGTGGCCCACCATGAAGTATGTATTTTATCCATGATGTCCACCTTCGTGGGACCCACCTGATGGATGTGTTGGATCTACACCGCCCAACCTGTTATCAGGTCTGGACAGAATGAAAAACACAAATTTCACCTTGATCTAAACCAGGTGGGCCACGTGTGTGTGGGACCCATGTGAGATGTAGGGATTTTCCTAAGACCGTCCAACCGTGGACCCCACTAGGCAATGCCATGTCTAGGCCGTCCCTTGTAATTTTGTAGACGCCGGATTTGCCGCGTACAAAAAAAAAAAAGAGAGAGAGAAGAAGAAAGAAAGAAAGAATGATATAATAATAACAATAATATTATTATAATATCTTTATAATATATTATGTTATAATATATAATATGACATATATATATATATTATATGTATGTGGTGGGACCCACCTTTAATGCTTCTATATCTGCCTAGCACCATCCAGATGGCTGGACGGTGGGACCGACCACTTAATGGATGTGTTCAATCCAAACCATCCATCCATTTGGCAAGATCATCTTAGGTGGGCCACGTACGTGGACCCCACCCTGATGTATATGGTTCATCCAACCGTCCATCCATTTGGTGAGCCAGTCCTAAGGCTTGGGAAGAAAAATAAGACAGATCTAGAATCAAGTGGACCTCACTGCAGAAACAGTGGAGTTGAACATCTACCATTGAAACCTCTTTTGGGATTACAGAAGTTTTGAACCAATATGATACTTGTTTTTCCTCTAAATCCAGGTCTTTGGGACTTTATGAACATATTGGATGGGAAATAAACCCTATGGTGGGCCCACTGGAATCTTAACTGTGGGACTCTTATCACCACTATTAAGTGCGGTATGGTCCAGATGATCCTTTGGATATGATTCATTTTTTTGAATAATGCTCTAAATGATCTCTAACAATAGATGAATGGTGTGTTGGTTTGGCCCATTTGATCAGCTCATTTGATTCGGCCCATTTGATGTATTTGGGGCCCATTCGAGTGAGGTCCAATGTGATGTGTATATGCCCCATAGGTGAGGCCCATGGTGATGTATATTAGGCCTTGCATGAGGCCATGGGCCCACTATATGTTCGGCCCTATGTGGGTCACTCCTTTGGAGCAATGTTGGTTGAATGTCCACATTGACGGGCAATGTTGGTTAAATGTCCACATTGTGACCTTCCCTTAGGCCTGGATAGGCCCATTCTCATCATTCTCTAGTGGGTTAACTCAAACGCTTGGGCCCCATTGATTTTACTTGATCCATCATCAGCCGTCCATCTATGGACCCCGCCTTGCGTTGAGGTTGATTATCGATGCCGATTATTGATACCGGCTATTGATGCCGATTATGAGTTTGTGACAGCATAGCATCATGATATATGCCCATACGCATCATCTACATATTTGTTATGAGATGTGATTGGCCATTACATATGCCATAGTGCAGGCAGTCTATGGGACTCCTTGATATGTGGAATTATCCCACATGAGCGCATGGTATGTGCAGGATTGATGCATGATTAGACTGTGTGACTCATGCATCTGGCATTGTGTGATTATGATTACCATATGCCCTAACGACAACAGTGTCGTATCCTCCATAGGCATATCATGGATGGCCAGATGGGACACCAAAAATCTGTTATTAGCAGCGAGCCGCCATAGATGGCCTTGGGTGAAAATCCTTAAATCCTCTTGGTACCAGAGGACGCTCCAACGTCGAGACCGAAGGGATATATATGAGCGCAAGAGGTCCGTATACCAGTAGGCCGCGTCTCCCACTATGTCATGGTCGGTTGGAAGGGGGTGTAGCCTTACTCGCCTGAGGGAGTAGGCATACCTAGGCCGAGTTTGACCATCTTGAGGAATGGATCAGCTATCGACGAGCCGGGCCCGATATTGGCAGGTGGATAGTGAGGTCTCTTCCACTTATTCAGTTGTGCACTTTATGGGGCGGCAGCTGGCGTAGAGTGTACTAGACCCCGGTGATGATCCTAGAGATGTTCAGTACTGATACGTGGACTTATTGAGCAGGAGGTGCATACGCATTCATTCATTCATTCACTATCCACTAGGTCTGGTGGTGAGTAACTAATTGTCGTGTACCTTCGCATGGCTAGGATTTCAGTTGGGTGCGCGACTAACCTAAGATCAGGAGTCTACCACATTGAGTCTGATTATCCAAATTTAGGTATGAGACTGGTTTGGGTAGAAGTCCTTTGTGATAGACCCCGTAGCTTGCGATACTACATACTATCATCTTGACTTCACACTCTAGCTTGGTCATTCCATTCACACCGCATATTGCATTGCATCCTCGACATCTGATATTGGCTTATTATGTTTTTGCATCGCATAGCTTTGATATGGCCATTAACATTCATGCCTTCCATCGCTTAGCCTTAGTACGACTGATGACACTCATGGATTTACCAGTACATTTTCGCTTACTCTAATATCGTAAGATTCATGATCTTGCCTGTATTACTGTAACGCCCCAGATTTTGAGGGTCGAGCAAAGCTCAACTCCCAAGATCCAACGCATCACTTATGCAACATAGATAATAATGTTTAAATATTGTCCATATTAGTGCCTTAAACATGAGTGGGATTACACTAAAACAACATATCATACTCTAGAGGTAATTAAATTAAGTAAGCGAAAGACTGAGACAGGTATCATACTCTAGTGTTTCTCGATCCCCAGAGTATTAGTATGTTACCAGGCTGAATATATACATGTATTGTTCCAAAATTTACAAAATATCAAGTGTAATGTCCAACTAATCAATAACCCTGTAATACCGGAGATGCAGCTCTAGGTTTACACAGACCCGCTAAAGAGCTATACGTAGGAGAACTCCTCCTCCTCGTCAAAGAAGTCCGGCTCCGTTGCGTAAGCCTCGCCATAACTTGCATCTAAATTAGGGTCTGGTCGGTGTTTTAAAACGTCGTCCTAGAGTGGGAGTGAGTAATCAACTCAGTGGTACTATAAGGTAAAGGTTAACATGTTATTAATTCAGTCAAGCAGTAATGATAAAGCAGTACAACAATCATATCCTAAGTACTCTTATTAATGCAGGAATGGTATACTGTAATGATGCATGCCCTCTCTTGCACTCCCTCAGTGACTTCATCTCACTGTCATGCATGGCAAACTCCCTAAACGTGTGCTTCCTCGCCAAAGCACATGCAATACAGTGCATGGTCGTGTTAGCCAAGTAATTGATTAGGTTTATTCATACAGCAGATTTGGGAAGCTAAGGTACCTTCCTTTATATCATTAACCCAACGGGGATCTATCTAGGGTCGTCAATCTTAGTTAATTACATACAATAAGCAAATTGTATGGCACACCCCTAATGAAAGCAGTGGATAGGCAAGTTCAATTGATTATACTCGAGGTCACTACGGGAGGCTCATCACCTGAACATAGGCCGACAACTCGAATACAGTGTCCCATACACCACCATATTCGGCTCATGAATCTGGGTTGCTCACTGGTCATTACGGGGAGGCTCGTCACCCCAGCATAGGCTGACAGCTCGACCACGGTGTCCCATACACCACCATGCCCAGCTCATGAGTCTTAGCGAATCATGGTACCATGGTTGAAATGGGTTGTTACATTGGTAAGCGATACCGTAGATTCAAGCAGTAGCGTCCATACATGGTAAACACACATTAGGCCAATCGGATTATTTAACAAGTTTGATTAGTACGAGTGCACACTAAATTAATCGACATGGAGCGCATAAGCACTCCACGTGGCCTAACCACTGTCGACAATCGCCGTACGACTCAGATTCATCGAACGTATCCATTATGGCGAAACTAGTTTGGCCACTCGATCGAAAATCGTTACCGATTGCCTGGACTACGTAGTAGTCCCAATCATACTCAAATGTAATAGGTAATCACACATGATAGTCATCACCGCATTTAACGAACAATTCAAATACAATAATCATTTGAGTATTTTATAAAACACATAATAAACCTATTATCATACATATGCATTTCATACATAAACCAGAATTTCAGGATACATGAAGGAATTTATACATGTAGATAAGGTAGTTGAGAATCCTATCTCGACACCCTTAGTAAGTACATTTCATCAAACAATTACTCATTCAGACATTTTATCAAACACTTTATCTACACACTACTACATACATGACCTAACTTAGTTATAGCATAAATTATGGCAAATCCTTTCACAAGAGAGTTGTCATACATACAACAAACATGTATTCTAGATTAAAAGTCATGGCAAGTACAAATCATAATTGTAATTTCATTCAAACATTTCAACAAACACATGGAATGCATTATATAGTCACATAGTTCACACACACATGTATAATTTATCGAATACATCAGATCATATGGTGACAATCAAGTCAGACAGAGATCATTAGCTGACATTGAAAGCCTTGAAAACCATGACGTAAACGTTTATAGTCCACACCTTTCGTCAGATTGCTCATTTCGAACACAATTTGGATCATACACTTCCGTCTACAGAACAACGGCTACCTAAATCATGAAACAGATTAGCTATTTCGTCGATTCCTTTATTTGGATTCATAAAACAAGATTAGGGTTAAGATTTCTTACCCAAAATGAAGTTAGAATGGCCCGTGTAGGTAGATGTAAAGACGATTCAATGCATGGAGTAGCAGGAAAGAAGTACTGCAGCAAACTCCAAAGATCTCCCTTCACTCTCCACTCATTTCTCTTCTTTTCTCTCTTCTCTTTCCTAGGGTTAGAGAAAATTCGTATAGGATAGGAATGGGGTGATTTAAGGGCCTTATATAGGCTCAGAAGTGATGTAAATGGCCCCAGGGCCATAGTATATTTAAGTTATAGTCAAAAGGTGACTGTTTCTGACGAATGGGGCCCATCTGAAGGTCAATTACTCGCATACGACATGGAGCAAGTTTTCTGACGATGGATCTAAGCCAAATACGATTTCGGTTCAATCAAATTAGCGGATTGACCGTGGAGGACCTGTATCAGTTCAATGGTCATCGCCACTCGATCAGGGCCATAAGTATACCGATATGTGCAGGAAATTTTCCTTGATCCACGGGTATAGTTTGGTCGAAATCTGATGGTCTGAAGTCTTCAATTTTGCCTGCAAGCGAACGGTCCAAATCACTTAAGTTTTAGCTCATTTTCTAAAGATATTCGCATTTCTCACACACTTTGCTCAGGGCTCAAGTTGTGCGTTTCGGGACACTATTGGGGCTCAATTCCTACGTTGGTTGTCAAGCCCAATAAGGTGGTTATAACCTTAAGTTTTGCAGTAATCAGACTTTTAACGCGCGGTCCAGGTCTGATACGGAGTTTCAATGTGCTCCCAAGAGCAACTGGGTTTTGAGATTGCTCCTAAGTTTTTAGGTAATGTTGAGTAGCAATTTTAAGGGTTTTGGGTCTTGTAGTTCGTATAGATAGTGGTTCGAGCTAATACACTGATTAATTTAGTTTAGTACTTAATTAATTTTCATCTAATTTTTACATAATTTGGTCCTTAGTGATTTTTGCCTGAGGTGGTACTCGGGTCTTTGTACATATTTTTTCGAGACGTTACAATTACTGATGTTATATGATTTATAGCATTATATTGCATTCTTAACACTTACCTTGCGCACACACTTTCACCACCCTCTAAGCTTTCTATAAGCTTATGCATGATAGATGCGTGCAGGTGGCGTTAGGTTACAGCAGCACTGTGCTTGGAGTATGCAGCGGACTTCTGGAGTTTTGATTTTCAATATATGTATTTCCCTTTCAGCATCGTATTCAACTGTTTATATTAATGAATATGTGATGATCATGTTGCTTTTGTGATTTGTGTAAACTTGTGGTTATGCTATTTACGAGATAAATGTATGTTGGAAAATCCTCCTTGTAGGATCCCAAGATCGGAATCTAGCATATGCGCTAGGAGCCGAGAATGGGGTACTACAGAGGCTGTCAGCATTGGATTCGGCGATCGAAAATTTTGTGAGGCCGATTTCCAAGTTTGGGGCGTGACACGAATGGTCTCTGTAACTCTGTTGAGTTCTCTGGACTTATCGCGGCTGAGGAGTTCACAAACTGTGATCCATCAGAGGGGCCCAGTGAAGCTACCGGGGCAGTGAACTCGGTGGGTTTTACACATAGGGTTGGCCGCAGTAACTCTCTAAAGTTCATGGGGCTCGCAAGGCTACCTTAGGGGTACCAAATCCAAGGTCGTCAGTCTATCAATGAGGGGGTAGTTTATTTTAAACACCTGTCCTCATGAGTTTCTATTGAAATCAAACCAGGAATCTAGGAGGTCTTATGCATGGTTGGCCTATCTATGGACAAGCCAAAGAGAGCACACTACAGCCTGCTTTTTCTTCATTTGTCAGGTCAGACCCATTCATGAGAGGACATTTTCTCTCACCTTCCCTAGTGGCATTGTCGGAAGCTGCACAAATGGCATTGGTCTCATGTGTGATTGACCTTTATGGACTTTTGACTGCTTAGGGCTTTTAGTCACTGGCTTCATCCGCTGCCCGCATGTGTCTAAGCATGTGATGGCCTACGTGGGCTTTTTAGGGCCACTGGCTTTTCACTGCTACCCACATAATATTTGATGTATCGTCAATTATGGTAGGTCTTATGCATAGCATTTCGCTACCGTAGATGATAAATTGTCATCGCTATTGTAGGGCTTACGCATAACACTCTGTTGTCGTAAATAATAAATCATTAAATGATATATTGTCATTGTTAATAGTAGTATTCTTAATAATATTTATGTTTTAAAATAGTGTATCAACTTGACAATAATATCTGTTTGATGATAATAGATTTTGCAGTAGTAGTCAGCAGCAAATAGCGATGGCGATAATATCAATTTGACGATAATCATTGGCACTTGGCGATGATCGGCGATAATATTGATTTTTAGAGATAATCGGCGATAATTCATTGGCGTTAATTGGTGATAATTGGCGATAATATTGATACACTTGATATGCGCTTGATACACTTGAGAATCTTGCCTTTTATTCATATAAGGAAGAAGATAATATATGACATTGCCTCTGATGGAAGGCTCTTTCATCTTTCTGCTTGTCTTGCAGCCTTTTGATTAAGAAATATTATACTGATAATCTTCGTAATCAAAATTGCAACAACGTTCAGAGATGATATATTCTTACGAATCGGGCATTGTCATAAATACTTGTAGCTTCAAATTATAATCATAGAAATATAAAGAGTCACGTTCATATTAGAATATGGCTTTTCTTCCAGATAATCATTACTGACTTCAATCAGGATTGCATGTCGTTACTTTTTCTCTTACATCATACATTTTCCTTATGACAATTTCACCACTATCTATCATTTCTTGTAAAATTTTTCTTCAAGGTGAAGCAATTCTCAGTTCGATGTCTAAGAAGACAGTGATAATAGCAATAATCATTTTCTTTTATCATCTTCATCTCTTTTGGTGTTTTGGCCATGACAACCTAATTTTCTCTGAAGCTAATAGTTGATTCATCATAAGAAGTATATCATCTTCTTCAAATGTATACTTTTCGCAATTATTGAATTGTCCAAGTCTCTTCTTTATTTTCCCACTAGAGAATTGCTCATATTTCTTTCATCAGAATTTCTTTGTTCATCTCGATAGTTCTCCATTTCTCTTTCTTCCTTGACATTACCAGTCGGAGTCCTTTTGGAATCTTGAAACAACCAGTTCATATAAAAATTGAACACTTTCCCACTGAGCTTTTCCAAATTCCATGCTTTTACGATTAAATCTTGAAAGTTTTATATATTCTGACCAATAAGACTCATTGCAATATTTGGTCTTATGCATTTTATACATAACTTGACTTGTTTTTCTTCTTTCGCCAGTTGTGGACATGATGCCCCCAGAATTCTTCATCGAACGAAGAATTCTTTGACTGGTTCGTCTTCTCTTTGGCAAATAAAGGCTAAAACGTCTGGACTGATTTTTTCAGTAGATGACCCAGGGAGCTATGAATAATAATACTGAATATTTTTTATGGAGCTTGCTACAAGAGATATAAAAAATGGTATTTTTCTTGTCATAACAGCCTTCCCTTTATCTCTCCCTGTCTTTGGCAGATCCTTTACATTTGCAGTTACTTTTCTCTCTCACTTTTCATCCTTTTTTTATTACTATCTCACCTTGCTTTATCATCTTCTGTAATATATCTTTTAACGTGAAGCAAGCTTCTGTAGGGTGCCCCAAAAAGCGATGATAACGACAATAATTCTTTTCTTTCGTCATTTCAACTTCCTCCAGATATTTGGGTTGGGTTAACTTGATAGTTCCAGCATTTAGTAGTTGCTCCATCATTAGTAAAACATCTTCTTTCTCGAAAGCATATTCTTTGTGAGAATCATATAATCGAGATCGTTTATCATTTACACGACCCTTATAATGTTATGAGTCTTCTCTTTTCCTTGTTTCTCATTTATTGTGAAAGGTACCTCTTTTCTTTTCCTGATCAACAACGTTTACCATGGATCTATTTGATCCTCTTCTTTCTGTTCTATTTTGAAATGCTAGCATTTTCCTGGCCATCAACTCCAGTGCATGTGCCTTTGTTGCAAGATCTCTGAAGGTTCTTATATTAGCACTTGTGGGACCAAAAGCAATTCCCGGTTCCATGTAGTTTAGGCACATATTTACTTGTTCCTTTTCTTCGGGTAGTAGTCTGCTCGAAGATGCCAAAGATTTCCATCTATCGATAAATTTTTCCACAGGTTCATTTTCTCTGTCTTATAGAGCCAATTCTACAATACTGACATCACGGTTTAATGAAAAGAAATTGGATATAAATGCGTCTTGCATCTGCTCCCAAGTTCGTATTAATTAAGGCGCCAAATTAGAGTACCACCGAAATGCCTTTACCTGTCAAGGAAGAGCCGAACAGTCGCAAATAGTATTGTGAAACAGTGAAGTTACCCATTATCGTGATGAAGTGTACAAGATGTTCTTCTTAAGATCCATCTCCATTAAACTTTTGGAAATCTGGATGTTTGTAGTTGGTCGGGAATGGCATATCCTCCACTTCCTTTGGATTCACGTTCTTCGAAGACTTCTATGACCATTTGTCGCATTTCTTCTTGTGTCATTATTGTAAGTAATACTTGTGCATTTGAGGTTACTTTATATTTCTGTCATCTATGTTATATTTCTGCATTTTATTTTTATTTGGCATGGTCCTATTCAACCCCCCCCCCCCCTTTAGGACTTGGAGTTCGCCCTTTTCAAGTGATATTAAGACCTAATAGCTCATTCCATTAGATTAATTTCTTGAGCTAAGTGATCTCGAGCTTCTAATATGTCAAATTTTGATAGCCTTTCTATTACTAAGCCACCATCATTTGATGGCTCCAATTATGCTTATTGGAAAGCCCGAATGAGAATCTTTTTTAGGTCCATCGATGAAAGCATGTGGCAAGCCACAGTGACTAGATGGAACCCACCTACGTCTGAAGTTCTAGGCTCCGATGGAACTAAGACTATGAAAGAAACACCTCGTTATATGTGGACCACTCTTTAGAAAAATGAGAGTAGTGCCAATGCCAAAGCTTTAAATACAATCACTTGTACACTATCACCAGATGAGTTAAAAAGAATTATATCTTGTAATACTGTAAAACAAGCCTGAGATATCTTAGAAATGACATGAGAGGGTACGACTATTGTAAAAAAGTCTAAACTTCAAATCCTCACTACTAGGTTTGAGGAAATATGTATGGAAGAAAGTGAATCATTCATAGACTTCTATACTAAACTTAATGATATAGTCAACTCTATGTGGGGTCTTGGAGATAACATCTAATAAAGTAAAGTTTATGCAAAGATATTGCGCTCACTTCCTGGGAGGTTTAGTTCTAAGGTGACAACCATTTAGGAACTTGGAGACATGGATAATATGAGGGTGGAAGAGCTTGTCAGTTCTCTACAAACCTACGAGTTAAATTTCAAGGTTCCTAAAGGTAAGGCAATAGCCCTTAAATCATCTAAATGTATTTCTCATGATAATAGTAATAATTCTAATTGTGAAAATTCAGAGGATGATATGACCGTATTAGCCAAGAAGTCTTATAAGATTTTCAAAAGTAAAAAAGAGAGTTGATTTTCAAAAACCCTCTGAAAAGACAAAAGAGTAGAACTAAAAATTGGAAATCACTAAAAGACAGTCAATTCTTCAACTGCCATCAATATGGGCATTTGGCAAATAAGTGCCCTAAAAGGGACAAGCCAAAGAGAAAAGGCATGTTGGCCACATGGGATGAATTGTCCTCCTCTGAAGCTCCTTCTGAGTCGGATGATTCAGAACCCGAATTTACAAGTGAAGTCAAGGCCCTAATGACTCTAACCAGAGTCATCTCCATAGATAGTTGTGACACATCTGAATATGAAATCTGAGGAGTGACCCTGAAAACGAAGATAATCTTCAGAATGCCTATAATGCCCTATACAGGGAGAGTTATAAGATTACTGTCAAACTTAAACTTCAAAAAGAAAAGTTTCTAAAATTCAAAGAGGATTTTGAAAACTTAGTTTTAGAAAAATCGCATATTTCTGATTGTTTTGAAAAAGCTAAATGTGATTTAGATTTCAAAACATCTCAACTTAAAAACCTAAAATCAGAAAATGAGAAACTAAAAATACAAGTTTCTTCTCTCTTGAGTTCAAAGGATACTTGGAGGTATGCCCAGGGAGGCCCTAAACTTGAAAAATTACTAACCGGATCAAGAAAATGTGGAGATAGATCGGGTTTGGGTTATGATAAAAACATATCTCTAAAAGGTAAGATTACTACTCTTAACTTTGTTAAAGGAAAGTCCTCCAACTCAAAAGGGAAAAACTTAAATCAAAATGGTTTCAAAATTCCTAAAACTTTTCAAGTTACCAAACCTAATATCAACCATATCAATCTTAGAAATCAGAATAATAATCCATTAGCTGAGAAGATTGTTGATTTACTTAAGGAGCTTCTAAAAACTAACTCGAATGGTTGAATTAATAATAACTACAAGCGTAGAAAAATCAACAGTGCTCCAAAACCCAAAATGGTGATGAAATGGGTCGCAAAGGTTACTTGTCTGGTTGCCCACACTGCTTTCAAGGCCTCGAGTCAATCAAAGTGGTACCTAGACAGTGGTTGCTCTAGACACATGACAAAGATTTGTTCACCAACTACAGAGAAATGATTGATGGGTCAGTCGCATTTGGTGATGGTAGCAACTGCAAAATAATTGGCCAAGGTACGGTTCAACTTTTCAATCTTCCTCCTTTTGAAAATGTTTCATTCGTAGAAGGTCTTAAGCATAATCTTTTAAGTATTTCTCAAATCTGCGATAATAAAGATAGTGTGAAATTCATTAATCAAGGTTGTGAGTTTCTAATGAGAAAGGTTGTGTGATAATGAATGGTCACAGAACATCTGAAAATTGCTATATTGTAAGTAATACTAACTCTTCTAAATTATCGTGTTACATGGTCCAAACTAATGAGACCGAATTATGGCATAAACGCCTTGAACATGTACACTACCGAAATCTATATAGACTGAGCAAGACCAATCTAATAAGAGGTCTACCCAAATTGAAGAAAATGGATAATATTTGTGGCGAATGTCAAATCGGAAAACAGACAAGGAGTAGTCACAAGAAAGTGAACTCCCTTGCCACATCTAAACCCCTTGAACTCCTCCACATGGATCTCATTGGACCTATAAGAACGAAGAGTCGAGGTGGAAAGAAATATTTTCTGTTAATTGTGGATGATTTTACCAGATATATATGAGTAGCTTTCATGAGAGAGAAGTCGGAAACTCTTGATGAAGTGAAAAGGATACTTAAGCGTATCCAAATTGAAAAGGAAACAAATATTTCTAAAATCTAAAGTGATCATGGATCGAAATTTGAGAATAGCAATTTTGAGAAGTTCTGTAGCGATCACGAGATATCGCATGAATTTTTTACACCTAAGACACCTCAACAAAATGGGGTTGTTGAAAGGAAAAACCGTGTGCTTCAAGAAATGGCCAATGTTATGTTAAATAGCATGAAGTTTCCTAAAAATCTTTGGGCTGAAGCTGTGAACACTGCATGTTATATAATTAATCATGTTTACATCAAAAAATTAAAAGATAAAACAGCATATGAACTGTGGTTTAATAAAAAACCCATAGTTAAATACTTTCGAGTTTTTAGCAATAAGTGTTATATTTTCAGTGACCGCGAAAATTTAGAGATGTTCGACAATACAAGTGACGAAGGGATCTTCCTAGGGTATGCTCTAAACAATCGAGCATATCGTGTTCTCAACAAGAGGACTGATGCCATTTAGGAATCCATAAATGTTGTTATTGATGATCACCTGAATATACCACCTCCAAGTTTAGAAGATGATGAAGTCAATTTTATAGACAAATCTGACTCTTTATCTAATCAAGTCAACACTGAACTTCAATTAGTTAAAGATCATCCCATTGATCAAATACTATGTAACCCTCTCACTGGTGTGTGTACATGAAAATAATTAGAAAACATATGCAATTATGTATGTTTTACTTTCCAAATTGAGCCGGCTAATATAAAAGAGGTTCTTACTGATGAAAACTGGATTGTAGCCATGTAAGATGAACTGAATCAATTCATTCAAAATGATGTGTGGCATTTGGTTCATAGATCGACTGATAAATATATCATTAGAAGCAAGTGGATCTTTAAAAATAAATCTGATGAGTTAGGGAATATTATAAGAAATAAGGCTAGATTAGTTGTACAAGGGTACACAAGGATAGAAAGGATCGATTATGATGAAACCTTTGCCCCAGTAGCTCGTCTTGAATCCATCAGATTATTCATACTCATTGCTTGTTTCAAAAAATTTTAAATTTATCAAATGGATGTCAAGATTGCTTTCTTGAACAGTGATCTACATGAGGAAGTTTATGTAGAACAACCAAAGGGTTTTAAAGACCCTAAACACACTAATCATGTTTTTCACTTGAAAAAGGCGTTCTATGGTTTAAAACAAGCTCCCAAGCCATGGTACGAGAAACTGACTAAGTTTTTACTAAGCCATAACTTCGTTAGGGGGAGTGTTGATAAAACTTTATTTGTTAAGAAATATAATGAACACATACTTATAGTGCAGATATATGTTGATGACATTATCTATGGCTCTACAAGTTCTAATCTATCTATTGAGTTTACAAAGTTGATGAAGTCCAAGTTCGAAATGAGCATGGTTGGAGAACTGAATTACTTCTTAGGTCTGTAAGTAAAACAACTTAAAGACGGTATTTTCATTTCTCAAACCAAGTATGCTCTAAACTAAACTTGGTTTAAGAGTTTAGTTTTGAAAGTGGTAAGCATTTTGATACTCCTATGAGTATAACTCTTAAGCTATCTAAAGATGCAATAGGTAAGAGCATAGATCCTAGGTTGTATCGCAGTATGATTGGCAGTCTGTTATATTTAACTGTGAGTCGGCCTGATATTGCATTCAGCGTAGAAATCTGTGCTAGATATCAATCTAAACCTAAGGAATCCTACCTGATTGCTGTTAAGAATATTGTTAGGTATGTCGCAAGTACAATTAATTTAGGTCTATGGTATCCACTTAATACTAATGTTCAATTAGCTGGATACTCGGATGTTGATTGGCTGAGAATGTAGACGATCGAAAATCCACTAGCGGTGGTTGTTTTTATGTTGGGAACTGTTTGGTTTTCTGGCATAACAAGAAACAAAGTTCCTTATCCCTATCCACAACAGAGGGTGAATATATAACAGCTTGAAATGCCTGCACTCAGCTTTTGTGGATGAAAAAAATGCTGAATGATTATGAGATTATGCAAGACACAATGATTTTATATTGCAATAACTCTAGCGCAATCAATATCTCTAAGAATCCCATCCAGCATTCCCATACCAAACATATTGACATTAGGTATCACTATATTTGGGAATTAGTCGAAGAGAAAATTATTTCTTTAGACTATGTATAGATTGAAAACCAACTTGCTGACATATTCACTAAACCACTTGACAGAAACAGGTTTTCCAAATTAAAATTGGATATCGATATGTGTAATTCTTCTTGAAATGTTTATGATTACATATACTATTGTGTATTTTTGTATGATTTTATTTCATTTTAAAATTAGAGAAAAAGAAATATATATGCATTTTTGTGCTCTCACGACCGGTTGAGCATATACTCGACCAATCGTAGCACGACCGGTCAAGCATGTACTCGACCAGTCATGGTGCGCAGGCCTAACCCCTTTTTAGGGTGAAAAATCACTTTTTTTTTTCCAAAATCTTCTTCTTCTTCTCAAGCCCCTTCTCTGACCCGTCGAACCCACCTTCGATTCTTACAAGTGGTCCATTTTTTATTTTCTTTTGGATTTAGGCTCTTTTGGGTCTCATATTGCTTGAATCTTGCTTTTATTTCAAATTTCATTGTGGTTTGTTGGGTTTTCTTCTTAAAAATCTGTTGGGTTTGAAATCCTTAAATTCTTTCTTGCATTTTCTTATTTACTCTTGCAATGGAAGGTAGACTGAAGAAGAAACCTACTAGAGCATCTTCTTCTCGTTTCATTTCGATGCGTACTCTTCAACCACCCGAAGAGGACCCGGAATATGTGTGGGATATCCATCTCCGCAACATCATTGTTGAATGGACCGTCAATGTTAACTATCTTGTTCAATTCAATATTATTCCCCTCCTTGTTGTTGTAGGATGGGATAACATTCTGAATTGGGGTGGACCGGCATACCGTTCCATTATGCAAGCAATGTATGCGTGTATAAGTGATGTTTCTATTGAAGATCCAACCTTCAATATCATGTTTAGAGAAGGTTCATATAAAGTAGATTATCACTTAATTTCTGGGTTGATGGACATTTCAGTAAATGATGAAGGAATTCCCATTCAACATTGACAAAAAAATTAAATGAGTCAGAAAGACGTTTATTAACCAGAAATTTATGCAACATGGACTCGGAATGGAGTTCCGGGAATGCGCTCCGGGCCACTCAGATATTACCCAGATACAGAGTATTACATCGCATTTTAATTTCCAATGTATACCCTAGATCTGGTAACAAGGTTGAATTGACTACCTTCATGGTGCGTGTGAGACCCGTATCCTAGCCTGTACCATTCCATAGGCTTCCACAGTCCTCCCGGTCGAATTTCGACGACCTGCGATGTTTAGATAGCAATTGCGCGTGACCCTAAGTCGTATCTCGTATTCCAGAGTAGGCTTAACCTGAGATTTGTATCCTTACAACCGCACTGTCGCCGCGGTTCCGACACCATGTCTCGAGCGCTGAGGCGATACCCAGGCCAGGAGATGTGGGCCCGCGTGTAGTTCGAGGAAAACGCCGTGCATTTGCAAACCCAAGAGAAACATGTCAAATCAATCACATCACTAGTCAAAGTACAACACCCATCCCCAAGTACAACCACCCTCCCCAAAGTCAACTCTCTCTCTTACAACCAAGTACACCCATCACTCACCCATCTCTCTCTCTCTTACAACCTCTCTCTCATCTCTCTCTCCCTCATTCTCCAAGCAACCCACGTCCAAGCTTCCATGAGAGAAGCTAGTGTGGCCTATCTTCCTACCTCCCATCTCCACCATCCAAAGATCATCTCAACCGTTGAAATTGTTCCCTTGGATCTCTAGAGGCTATAAGCGGAAGAAGGAAGAGGAGATCAAAGGTGGGTGAATTTTTTATTTGGATTTGATGATTAGAGGGCCCACATATGGTGGTACCCATCTTAATGTATGCATTGGATAGAGAGGGGCCCATAGTGGTGGGGTCCCTCCCCTTCTCACGTTTCTCTCTCTCTCTCTCTCTCTTGATGTGTGGCCCACCAATGATGCATGTGTTTCATCCATGTTGTGGGACCAACCGTAATGTTTATGCCTTGCATCTGCACCATCCAGAGATCTGGACGGTCGAAACCCATCTAGACGTATGTGTTGTATCTATACACTGTCCACTTGGAGGATGGTTGGACCTCCTTGCTGCACGTGTGGCATCCACACCGTCTAGCAGGGATGGTGGGACCCACCTCTGATGCGTGTATTGTATATCCACTTCGCCCATCCATTATTAGAGGATGGGCCCACTTTGCTGTGTGACACGTGTGAGGTGGGGGCCACCTTGATGTATTTATTCCATATCCACCGTCCATCCGCTAGGGACGGTGGACCCCATCTCTCACGCATGTATTTTCTGCCCACCATCCATCCACATGTGGGATCCTCAGGAGGTATTGTTATATCCAAACCATCCTGCCATGTGTGTGGGGACCACCACGATATATGTGATATTCCACACCGCCCATTGTCTGGACGGTGGACACCTCATAGTGATGTATTTATTTCATCCACACCGTCCAGATAGTCTGGACGATGCTGGACTGTTTGGACAGTGTTGTGTGGATACACCGTGATATAAGGGTTGTATCCCCACCATCCAAAGGCAGGGACGGTGGGGCCAACTATGATGTGTGTGGGCCCTCCACACGTGGGATGTGGGGCCTACCTCCCATGATGTATGCATTATATTCCAACCGTCCACCCAATGGCGAGCTCTTCTTAAGGCTGGAGACAAAAGATGAAGCAAATTCAAATATCTGGTGGGCCACGTATGTGGACCCCACCCATGGTGTATGTGTTACATCCAAACTGTCCATCCAGTTGGTGAACTCATCTTAAGGCTTGAGGAGAAAATGGGCCAGATCTATCAGGTGGACCACACTTTGATGTATTTACACCATCCAGCAGATCTGGACGGTGGGCCACACCTTGATGTATTTATTTTATCCACATCATCCAAGGGGTGGGGCCCACCCTGGTATATGTGTTTTACCCTGGCCGTCCATCTGTTTTGCCAGCATGGGACCCACCTCAGATATATGTGTTCTATACAAGTCATCACCTGTTTTGCCAGCATGGGACCACCATGATGTATCCATCTCATCCACACCGTACAGATTGTGCTGGATGGTGTTGGACGATGTTTGGACAGTGCTGATTTACATAGACAATGTTTGAACGGTGCTGGACAATGTTTAGACGGTGCTGGACAATGTTTGGACAGTGCTGGGCAATGTTTGGATAGTGCTGATCATCATTAGTGGGTCATGCGCCCCATAAAATGATAGTGTACAGTGTGATACACATGTTACACCTACAACTATTGAAATGATTTTTGGTGTAATCCAAGCTCTCATACGAGGCCCATGTGATATATTTGAGACCCATGTGATGGGGCCCACCTGTTTTATATTTGAGGCCCATCAGCGGGGTCCACCTGTTGCGTATTTATGGCCCATTGGTGTGGCCCATTGATGCGGCCCACTTGATGTATATGAAGCCCATTGGTGCAGCCTATTGGTGCGGCCCATTGATGCGGCCCACTTGATGTATATGAGGCCCATTGATGCGGCCCACTTGATGTATATGAGGCCCATTAGTGCGGCCCACTTGATGTATATTGAGGCCCATGGGTTACAGCCCATTATGATGTATATTGAGGCCCATGGGTCGTAGCCCATTATGATTTATGATGTATATTGAGGCCCATAGGTCGTAGCCCATCGTGATGTATTTGAGGCCCATGGGTCGTGGCCCTTGGTGATGTATATTAGGCCCGTGTATGTGACCCACCGTGATGTATGTAGTGTATATCTATGTCGTTTATTCGTGCGGTCCGCCGTGTTGTATGTATTATATATCTATGTCGTCCATTCGTGCGGCCCACCGTTTGTATATATCTATGTCGTCCATTTGTACAGCCCACCATGATGTATGTATTGTATATCTATGTCGTCTATTCATGCGACCAGCCGTGTTGTATGTATTGTATATCTATGTCGTCCATTTATGCAGCCTACCGTGATGTATGTATTGTATATCTATGTCGTCCATTCGTGCGGCCTGCCGTGATGTATGTATTATATATCCATGTCGTCCATTTGTGCGGCCCACAATGATGTATTTGCAGCCCATATGATGGGGCCCAATGTGGTATATTTGTGGCCCATTGATGAGGCCCAAAGTGATGTATTCATGGCTCATGTGGTGAGGCCCAATGTGACGTTTATATGGCCATGTGTGAGGCCCGATGTGTTGTATATGAGGCCCATATGATGAGGCCCATTGTGATGTATTTCCAGCCCATTTGGTAAAGCCCATTGTGATGTATTTCCAACCCATTTGGTAAGGCCCAATGAGATGTATTTTTCGGCCCATATATTGCGGCCCATTTGACATATATGGGGCCCATGTATTACGGCCCATTGTGATGTACATGAGGTCCATGAGCCAGGCCCAATGTGATGCATATGTAGCCCATAAGTGAGGCCCATCATGATGTGTATTAGGCCCTTAAGAGAGGCCCATGGTAATGAATATTGGGCCATTATGTGAGGCCATGGGCCCACTATATGTTTGGCTCTATGTGGGCCACTCCTTGGGAGCAATGTTGGTTAAACGTCCACATTGATGGGCAATGATGGTTAAATGTCCTCATTGTGACCTTCCCTTAGGCTCTTTATCAGGCTGATTATCGATGCCAGTTAGCGATACCGATTATGAGTATGTGACAGCATAACATCATGATACATGTCTATACGCATCATCTATATGTTTGTTATGAGATGTGGTTGACCATTGCATTTGTCATTGGGCAGGTTGTTATGAGACTCCTTGATAGGTGGAGATTATCTCACATGAGCGCACGGTATGCACAGGATTGATGCATGACTGGATTGTCTTATTCATGCATCTTGCATTGTGTGTTATGATTATTGTACACGCTAGCGACATCAGGGTCGTAGCCTCCACAGTCATGTCGTGGATGACTAGATGGGATAACGGAAATCTGTTACTAGGCCCTAGGTGAAAATCCCAAAACCCTCTTGGTACCAGAGGACGCTCCAATATCTAGACCGAGTGGATTACATGAGCGCCTGAGTGCCGAATACCAGTAGGCGGTGTCTCCCACTGTGTCGTGGTTGGTTGGAAGGGGGTGTGACCTTATCCACTCAATTCGTAGTAGGCAAAACTAGGCTGAGTTTGATCGGCTCATAAATGAGTCCGCTATCGATGTACCGAATAGGTATTAGCTAACTACTGGCTAGGCGGATAGTGAGGTCTCTTCCACTCACCTGGTTGTACGCGATGTGTGACAATCTGGTTTGGAATGTACTAGACCCTGGTGATGATCCCAGAGATGTACAGTACTGATATGTGGACTTATTGAGGAGGAGTTGTATACTCACCATTTTACTCATTCATTTATTCATTCACTATCTGCTCGGGCTGGTGGTGCACAACCAATTGTTATATGTACCTTCGCGATGGCCAAGATTTCAGTTGAGGCACGCGACCAACCTGAGATCAAGAGTTTACCACATTGAGTCTGACTATCCAAATTTAGGTATGGGATTAGTTTGGATAGAAGTCCCTTGTGATGGACCCCATAGCCTGCAATACTACGTACTATCATCCCGACTTCACACTCCTGCATGGTCATTTCATTCGTATCGCATGTTGCATTACATCCACGGCATAACATTTTGGGTTGTTATGTTTTATATGGCCTAGATGAGGTTGACAATATTCGTAGCTCTTCCAAATTACATATTATATTGCATCCTCGGTATCTGATATTTGGCTCATTATGTTCCGCATTGCATAGTTGATCTTCATTGCTTCCTTAATATATGATATTGGTTTATTACCTTTTCCATCGCATATCCTGGATGAGGTTGATGATATTCATGGACTTACCAGCATATTTCCGCATTACTCTGATATTGTAAGATTTATGGATTGCCAGTATTTTTGCTTACTCTAATATCATATGATTCATGATCTTGCCAGTATTTCTGACATTATATGATTATGGCATTGTATTTGTGTGCTTGACACTTATCTTGTGCACACACTTTCACCACCCTCTAAGCTTTCTATAAGCTTATGCATGATAGATGTGTGCAGGTGGCGTTAAATTTCAGTAGCGTGGAGCTTGGAGTATGCAGTAGACTTCTGGAGCTTGATTATCGATATATGTATTTCCCTTTCAGTACTGTATTCAACTGTTTATATTAGTGGATATGTGATGATGATGTTGCTTTTGTGATTTGGGTAAACTTGTGGTCATGCTTCTTACGAGATAAATGTACATTGGAAAATCCTCCTTCTAGGATCCCAGGATCGAAACCTGGTGTATGGGCACTGGGAGCCGAGAATGGGGTACTACGGAGGCTGTCGGCACCGGATTCTGCAATCGAGAATTTGTGAACCCGATTTCCGAGTTTGGGGCGTGACAGTGCTTATTCTGCATTCAGTTATATCTGACATTCCAGTGTGTCTTCCTTCACTAATCTACCATTTTATTATCCAAATTCGACTTCATCCATGGTATAGTGATATTTCTTTCGCTTATTTGATGACCACTCTTGCTTTACATTGTTCTGTGGTGATGCCACCTGGAGAAGCTCCTACTTCTCATTTACCTTTCAACAACTCAAATATAAAAAAAAAAAAAGAATTTGAGGTTAGCACCTGGTCAAACTGAAAGGGATGCTGGAGAAGTTAGAGAAGAATTTGGAGAGGAAGATGCGCTACCAACTGAAGCTAATATGGAAGATATTTTTAATGAATTAGAATCTGATGATGTTGAGGCTGATCCTGATTTTCAGCCTTCTGGTTTTAATGAGCGCCTTCGCTCACTGGAAGAGAAGGTGGATGGACTGAAAATTTCCTAAGATAAATAAATGAAGTGTGTGCGTAAATATTTTAGACGCATAAATAAGGGATTACACCAGATTGATCCATGCATTCCACCTCCTTCTTCATTTAGTTCTGATTAGTTTGTTTACTTTTGTTGGGCTTGTAATACTTAACTTGACTGTGCTTGGTGACTCTGAATTTTGGACATGTTTAAGTTTGTTTAATGTTGATACTCCTTTTATTATGATTTAAATTGCTAACTTTCACACTCTGTCTTTCTCTCTTCACTTATTAGCTACCACATTCACATATTTTTATCTTTTCTTCCTTTGTCATTTTGGGACAGAAAGGGGGAGAAATTGGGTATTTGATTGCTTAATGTGGTTATTTAAATGAGATGTAGAGATGTGGATATGCATGTACTATGTGGAATTTTTTTTTTGGAAATGTATATGTATCTCTTAATACAAGTCTCTACTGAGCTTAAGTTGAAGGGGAGTTGATTGAGGGGGAGTTTTGTGGTTGTTAGATTTTGTTTGAACTGAGTGAATCTGTGTATTATAATAGGTTAATCTTCTGTAAGTTTTTTTGTCATAATTTGACAAAGGGGGAGATTGTAAGTGCTAAGTTGTAAATCTAGCGCCCTGAGTTGTCAAATTTTGTTGTGCTAAAACACTTCAGTATGGTTGACTTGTTTTGATAGATGGAAAGTTCACCTTCATTCGAAGATGAGTGTGGTGTTATCTATATCGACGTTATATGTGCTACAAGTACGCATGTTCAACTACAACAACAAGTTGAAGTTCATCAAGTTGAGGTAATCAAGCTTAAGTGCATCATTACTTCAAATCCTCAAGCTTAAAGTTCAAGCTTATGTTAAAGCTCAAGCTCAAGATCAAGTCTCTAATTCAAGCTCAAGTACACTACTTCAAGCTCATGTCACAAGAACACTCTCAAGTACTTTTGCTCAAGTCTCAAGACACAAGTTTGAGACAATTTCAAGAATTCAAGGTCAAACTTCATATGCTTCAAAGTGTTCTATCTACCGAAGCAACCGATGGTTCAATTTCAATACTCATATTTAAGGTATACATGTCCCTAGAAAGACCTTAGGATTATGTCATTAATAATGTGTATTTAATTTGGGTCATTGTACTTAATTTAGGCTTTACTTCGACTAGTTCTAGTCTTGGTTCGACTAGTCTAGGCATTGGCTCGACCAGTCCAGGGTTTTTCTCGACCAGTCCAAATTTAAATTCAAATTTTCAAAATTTTCTGTTAGGTCCTCAACCAGTCGAGTACCCTGCTCGACTGGTCATGGAGACTAGTTCGACCAGTTGAGTACCCTGCTCGACCGGTCATGGAGACTGGTTCGACCAGTCAGTGTGACTCGACTTGAACTTCAGCAACGCAATTTTTTTTCACTTGACTAGTCGAGCTGGCCACTCGACCAATCGAGCGAGCCATTCGACCAGTCAAGGGTCTGTTTTATCCGATCGCCCCAGAAAATTTGAAATGTTGTTCAGTAAGGACCAGTCGAACTGAACCCAGGACCAGTCGAGGGAACCGATTTGCAACCTATAAATAGTGGACATTTCTCAGAATTTATCATTCATTCTAATCCAATTCAAGCCACCACTCTGAGAGATAAACCCCCACTATTGTGAAGCTATTTTGAGGTATTTAATATTTATTTTAATAGCTTTTTGGTTATTTACTTTCTTGATCTCTTGATTACATTCTATTTGATTTTTAAAAGGGATTTTTATTTAACCCTTTGTGAGATCCAAGAAATTGAATCAAGTAGCCTAAGGTTAGATTTAGTTTAAAATTCATTTAGACCTAGAACCCCTTCTTCTGTGAAATTGAAAATTGAAAATTATCATCTATAAAGAAGCAGTTCTACCGACTACATCGAAGAACATTCTTCAGATAAGTATTGATTTTATTTTTTGTATTTTTGGTTTGTGAGATACAGCCAGGAAAATCTTTATTTGTGGTTGTGACTGAGATCAGCTAGGAAAATCTCAGTGTTGCTTTTTTTATTGTATAAGCCCATTGCAAAACACATCTGTAAAGGTTTTAAGGTGAACTTTGGAAAACTTTCTTTCTTAGTGATAGCCAATATCCCGTGGGTGTGGATATTAGGAGTGGAGTAGTTGTGTGGCTGTTTTCAAACAGTTCGTGTACACACACGAACCATTATAATTCCTGGAGTTGTGGTGGATGGTTGTATTTGTTTATGTGTGTGAATGTTGAAATTTATTTTATGCATTTGTGGTGAACGTTGTAATAGCTAGGATTATTTATTTTACCTCTGTTTCAGTTTGATTTTTTGATACTCACAAACGTTCTAGAAATCAGGTTGTCCTACCATAAGCTATTGGTTTTTTGTGTAAGGTTGTCCTTAGAACAACATTTGTATCAACCTCTCAATACTTGTGCATTTGGGGTTGCTTTATATTTCTGCTATTGTGTTATATTTCTGCATTTTATTTTTATTTTGCATAGTCCTATTCACCCCCCCTCTAGGACTTGGAGCTCGCCCTTTTCAGTATGCTCCCCTGATGGGTGGGGGTGAATAGGACTATGCCAAATAATCGAATAAAGTGCTGAGTAATAAATAAATCAGAGATCTCAATTGCCTAAGTATTGAAATGTTGATTTTAAGTTATTCATAGGACAACTTTCACCTAAAAAGTTTAGGCAGGATAACCTTATTTCACGAATACTTTTTAAAATCAAAACCACAAACTTAGCAAGAGTAAATAAAATAAATATTACAATCATTCACCACTTGTACTGAAATGAAATTACAACCATTCACCACATAAAAGATGAAAACATTCACCACAAACACAGAGAATTATAGTGGTTCAGTATGTCAACACCTATTCTAAAATAGTCACACCTACTCCACTCCCAAAATTACTCTCCACGTAATCTTGGCTTTCACTATGAATAAGGTTTTCTCAGGGTCACCTTAAAACCTGATACAGCTGTGATTTTACTGGACTATCACAAACTAAAACCCTCACTGAGATTTTCTAGCTTATCTTGGAAAAACCAACATTTAGATTTTCTAGCTATCTCAGAAAAACCAAATACAAAAAATAAACAAATATATACTTATCTTCACCGTAGAAGAAGCTATAGCCGAAGAACTACTTTTCTTGAATGTCGAATGTTCAATGTTCAGTTTGATAGAAAAGGTCCAGGGTGATTTTAATTAAGATTAAACAAATGGCTACTTAGGTTAATTCTCTTAAATCTCAAGAAAAAAGAAGAGTAGAGCTCACTCTCTTTGGAATCAGAATGACAGTGTCTGAGATTAAGGGAATGAAACAAAAGCTATAAAATAATTTATGAATACCGTTCAATAGCTTGATTATAACTGGGGCTTCTCTCTCTTACAAAAGGATTTTAATAATGAAAATTGATATTTTGTATTAAGAGAGAACCTCAATTTATAAGCAAAGAAGTTGGTTCTTCGACTGGCCTAAGCACCGGATTCAGTTACAACGGATTTTCAGATTTGAGCGGGATAAGATTTAACAAATCATCGACTGGTCGAAGGTGGTCTTCGACTAGTCGGAGGTGCCAAAATCCGAATTGTTTCAGTTGCTGGACTTTGAGCTGAGAAACCTAAGGTCGGTCGAATGTCCTCCTTCAACTGGTCGAGCAGACCACTTGACTGGTTGAAGAAGTAACAAAATTTCTATTTCACTTTGGTTTGTACTAGGACTGGCCGAGTAAAACTTAGGCTAGTCGAGCCAAACCTTAGGCTAGTTGAAATTCAAGCAACCACAAGCATAAAAACTCAATTTTAAATAGTTTTTGAAAGCACCTAAACCTAAGGTCTTTCTAAGGTTTATAATACCTGAAATGACTGAACTTCTTTGTCTTGAAGTAGATTAGAGACTTCGACTTCTCTATGGAGCTTGATCTTCTACTAAAACATCAGTTGATCTTGACTTCATCTTGTCTTTCAAGCTTAATCTTCTACTAGATCTTGGACTTGGCTTGAACCTTGATCTTGAACCATACTTGAAGATCACTTGATAAGATGTTTTGACTAAATGAAATTTGACAAATAATGTGTGCTTTAAACATGATAGCACTTACAGCGGTTTTCTGAGGGTTTGCAAGCTAACATCCGCACCAAGATGTGTTGTGCTAGCATCCACACGTATGCTGAGCTAGTGAACATGTCCCTGCGATCTGAGCAGGACGGTGAGCGTGTGTCTCGAGCACGCTTACCAATGGGCCCGAGACTTAGGGCCGAATTGCAGACTCAGCCACTTCTCAGCAAGAGGCTACGAGTGAGGTCGCCTCCAAGGCTAATGGTTCCATCAGCCCAACAGAGGCAGTCTAATAGTGTGTGCACCTACTACGATGGGTTAGGCCACACTGCCCCCTCCTGCTTCACCAAAATGAGGGACAATGGCTACATGCCGCCTCGAAGGATCAACTGCCAACCCCGCATGCTATTACGGCCCCTCCTTAGTGAGTCATGGCACTAGGGCAACAATTCAATCAGCCTCCTGCATAACAAAATAGGCCACCCCAACGACCTATGATAGCGCCACCTAACCGTCCGTAACAGGAACGTGTGCATGCACTAGCCACTGAGGTAGTTGATTCCGTGGTTGTAGTACTGCAAGCATTTAAAATCACGGTCCACATCCAAGGTACACCTGTGTTTATTTTTGTGGACACCGGGTCCACTGTTTCTTTGGTATCATGCTCCACCGTTAAGCGTATAGGGCCAGACACCACCCTTATGCTTGGGGTGAGGGTCATCGTTGCGGTAGCGACCTTCTCGGACGCCACTAAACTCTGTAGGGGTTACCCTATAGATTTAGGGAGCAGAGTGGTGCACATTGACCTGATTGTAACCAAGATCTACCATTACGACATCATCCTCGGCATGGATTGGCTCACCAAAATGAAGGTGAAGATTGACTGTGAGACTAGATTGGTGACCGCCCATGGGCCCGAGGGCACATCCTTCACCTTCCCAATTCAGGTCAATCATCCCTTCCAAATCCATCATTATGCTTCCCTATTAGATGATTGTGATGGTCCATCACTTTGGGCCACACCAATGGTTCAAGAGTTCATGGATGTGTTCAGGACAATCCTTGGACTACCTCCTCCTTAATGTGAGATCGACTTTACTATCGACCTCGTGCCGGGCGTAATGCCCATCTCTTTGCCTACCTATCGCATGCCTCCATGTGAGATGAAGGAGTTAAGGACCCAAATTATTGGCTTGTTAGAATCTGGCTTCATACAGCCGAGCGTGTGTAACGTCCCAAGTTTTCATGGCCAGAGCTTGTATTCATGCCTGAAAAAACTGGGTGTTAATAATGTATAAATTGGATGCTTTAAAAATTACACCTTATATATATATATATATATATATTTCATTTGGATCACATTCATATACATTTATGAAGGTCACATTCACGAGAATAAAATCAACTGTATTGATTATTTTATCAGAGTAAAAGAATAAACAAATGCCCTCTCAATGGGAGCTTATTACATTCATCGAGTTCATTACGGAAGTATAAAACTATCTTCTTGTTCTTTCAGCATAATCTTCCATAGGGAGATGGTCTTCTAAGTCTTTAATCTATACATCACCTGCACCATCTGTACGATTGGAGAGGATCAACGCCCTACTTATAGTGATGGTTATCCTTTAAGATTAATAATAATCCAAGAGATTCATAAAGCAATGTAAAGATTCTAATACGTCTTGTATTCCACTATTACAAGGAGTATCAGTATGTGCAAACAACCTACATGAGATGCATGTCTAACAAGTGTGTGTGGCTCATCATACATAGTGATCATCACAATGTGGAATACGATTTATAGAAAACTCGGCTTAACCCGCATCCCATAACTACGGATATTCACCGGCATGGCCAACACTACCATGGATTTACGTGAACACCTCGATGCGCACAAAACATGAGATGGATGAATTACGTGACACGATTTGTTCATAGAGCGACTATTTGTGACATCCAATCTTAGATGTGACATTACATTTGCGAATTACACACATTGATTTGTGCACCACTACCCAAAAGCTCATGGAATTACCTGACGACCAAGAGGGCCTCTACCCAGAGTGCATTACGTCCATGATATAATAATTGAATCACCAGTTGTGATACCTCTTAACACATCACTTGCACTTATAAAGAGAAAAATTGAATTATGGAAAGTTCTGGAGTATCGAGACACATGCCCAAGCCGTAAAGGTAAATAACATAAGGCTACTACAGTATGGAAGAGAGTAGCAATGGCTAACTCACAAAGAGGGGAGTGATAATGGTCAACTCAATAAAAGAAGAGTAGCAATGACTAAGTCAACAAATAAAAAATTGGCAATGACCAACTCAATAACAAAGAGAGTGACAATGGCCAACTCAATAAAGAGAAGAGTAGCGAGGGCTAACTCAACAAATTGATAAAGGCAAGGGCAAGGCCTGTATTCATTGCTCCACATAAATTCATAAAGATTACTTATAATTGACATCATATCATAAAGATTACCTACCCAAAAGGGTAGGTAACTGTTGATGATAAATTAAATAATTATAGAAAAGAAATCATAGCAACATGAAAATACGGTATATAACATGTAAGATAAAGCATATCAACTTTAAGTACTGTAAGCTTAAAGGATGAAACCCTCACCTTCGTTTGTGGATTCGTCTTTTACTAAGTTGGATGCTCAGAGGCGTATTTTAGGATCAAGTCCTACTCTATTCCACCTAATTTGGATTAGTTAATATTAGATGTTAGATTAGGTTGAGGAAGCTCAACTTAAAATATATTTTAGACGGCCCACGTGTGGTTTAATTTGATAAGTCCTAACTTATCATCTTTAGGTCCATCCAACCATCGCATCGACTTGGTTAGATGTCATGGAATTCTATTGTTGAGGGATAGATTGAGTTTACAGAGGTGTGAAGGAGGGAGGAACTAGAAGTAGAACCTGACTTCAGGCGAGGCTCGATGTGCAACAGCCTTCACGTTTTCTTCTTCTCTCTCTCTCTCTTTCTCTTTCTTTTCTTTTCTTTTCTTTTCTTTTTCTTTTCTTTTTCTTTTTCTTTTTCTTTCTTTTTCCTTTCTTTTCTTTTCTTTTTCTCTTTCTTTTCTTTTCTTTCTCTTTTCTTTCCTTTTCCTTTCTTGTTGATCAGACAGCAAGGGGCTGGCCGTTTATCTGGAGTTGGATCTCTCTCTCTCTCTCTCTCTCTCTCTCTCTCTCTCTCTCTCTCTCTCTCTCTCTCTTTTTCTCTGTGTGGGATTTTATAGCTCCCGGCCCCTGCGCAAGTTGGATTCCGGATCGGATGGAAGCTGGTTCCCGCACTTTACACACAGCATTTGTTATTTCTGGTGTGCGGTCTGAGATCCAGTTCCTGATGTTACTCTTGGTCTCATCCATTCGTCGTGGGAAGACCCTCTGATGATGGGCCATCAAACGGCCCATTCCGATCAGCTCCTGAACACCCTTTCTTGGCCACTTCTTTCGGTGTGCGATCTGTTAACCCGACCTCTGTTTCCAACGGCGTATTGGCTTCCAGTCATTCCTACACTAGGTCTGCTTTCTTTGGACGGTCTGGGGCACCGTGATCATTCCTGGGCCACCAAACTTGATGGTCTGATCACGTTGTGAATAAAGCGTGTGGAGTGCTCGCGAGCGTGAGTTTCGTGAACGTGTTTCTTGCGTGAAAAACGGCGGAGGGACTCCCCTTTCTGTGCTATTTCCTTTCTCCGGATTTCTTGGATGGGATCAGAAATGCCTCTCCTTAGTTTTGGAAGGTTGTGATCAATCCGAATGTTTTTCTTTGGGTTCGCTTACGTAGAGAATGGAATCACGCCGATTTATGCTATTTGTGAAAAGAAATAGTATGAGGATTTGTTTGTCTTCGTGATTAAGTTATAAGTGAAAGGGGGCCTTGGTTTGGTCGTTTTTGTGTGGCCGTCAAGATGGACAGATTGGATCGCCCAGTCCGATGATCAAGGTGGACCACGACGTCTCCAAACAGTTGTTGTCTGTTTACGTTGCGAGAGACATCTCGTCCTCTTGAAATTTTTGTCGTGGGCACGTGTGCGTGCGTGCATGCACATGGGCGACATAAGTTTAGTCGAATTTGTCCTAGGATCGAAATGGATGGTTCGGATCATCCATTTGATTTCGATGGTGGGCCATAGTGTCTCCCAAACGGAATGTTCTCCGTTCGCATTGGTGGAAAATCCCTCCGGTTTTGGGATTTCACGGGTCAACCCGTGTTTGACAAGTACTTCTGGTCCGGTGCACTGCGGTTGTACACAGCTTGGGTACACAGTCTAGGTGTGGGGTCCGCTATGATGCTTTCTGAGCAATCTACACCATCCATTTATTTTTCTATCTAGTTTAAGGGGTTGAGCCCAAAATTGAACTATACCCAAGGATCAGGTGGATCATACTACATTAAACAGCGGTTATTTGTGATTTCCACCGTTGAAACCGGTTTAGGCCCTATCGTGATGTTTTTTTGTCATCCAACCTATTCATAAGATCATACAGACATAGAAGAAAGGGAAATATCCTATCACGACTACCCATGACCTTTCTTCAACCGATGGACGCCAAGATTAATGGTTAAGGGGCTGATCTGTCAATTGGGTCACTTCTATAACGATCTAAGGGCTGAAATTCGATGTGCATGGTTGATTTATGATTCATAGGTATAGTATAAAATTTCACGTTAAATGAGTAGTGGGAACTACTTGATCTAGAATTTAAGTATCTAGGTTTGTAGCATTCTCATAATTATTGTTGATATAAGAGTTTTGCGAAATCCAATAGTTCTACGTGGTTGTATGCACCTTTTTTAACAATTCCTACAAATGAACTTACATCTGGATCATTACGAGTAGGGAGCTATTTGCTAGTTCATTCAAGGGAAGGTACCTATGTCAAATCACATGATGGATGGTCTTGTCTTAAAATCAACGGTCAGATGGCTTGGTCTATTGCATAGAGATCATTCCCAATGGTTAGGTCCATGTCAGGGAATATAAGTAAGGTTAGGATAATTAGATTGGTATCATACACGCATACATAGTTTGCCAAATTTCATGATAATACTCAAGAACTTTCAATACTCAGGTATTGAAAAGTTCGAGGTGTTACAGCGTATCACCTTGGGGATCTCTGGTATTATTTTTAAAGAAGAAAGACGGATCACTATGACTGTGCATCGATTATCGCAGACTGAACCACATTATAGTGAAGAATCTACCCAGCATAGATGACTTGTTTGACCAATTGAAGGGGGCCCGATACTTCTCCAATATAGACTTGCAATCCGGGTACTGCCAGTTACGTTTCAGGAAGGCAGATGTGTAGAAAACAGCTTTTAGGATCAGCTTCGGGCACTATGAATTTCCCGTGATGTCGTTTGGGCTCACAAACACACTGGCCGTATTCATGGATCTCATCAACCGGGTGTTTTAACCGTACCTCTACCGATTCATCATCGTGTTCATAAATGACATTCTGATATACTCAAAAAGTCGGAAAGATCACGAAGAACACCTACGGGTGGTCTTTGATACTTACAGCAAAATCAGATGTTTGCGCAATTCCAAAAATGTGACTTCTGGAAAGAGGAAGTCAGGTTTCTGGGGCATGTAGTTTTAAAAGAAGGGATCGCCAAGGACCTCGCCAAAGTAACTGTGGTATAAGACTGGAAGCAGCCCGGTTCGATTACGGAAGTGAGGAGTTTCCTTAGGCTTGTCGGCTATAATCGTCAATTTATTAAAGATTTCTCCAAGATAGCCTGACCGTTGTCCCAGCTTACTCGGAAAGACATTAAGTTCTCTTCGAATGAGAAAGTGGAGGCAACCTTCCAAGAATTGAAGGACAAGCTAACGTCCGCACCCATACTTGTGTTACCAGAGAAAGGGTTCAAATACACCATGTACACCAATGCCTCTTGAGTCAGTTTGGGGTGTGTACTTATGCAGAAGGACAAGGCGATCGCCTATGCCTCTCAACAGTTGAGGAAACATGAAGAAAATTACCTCACTCACGATCTAGAGTTGATGGTAGTCATCTTTACATTGAAGCTTTGGAGGCACTACCTCTATGGAGAAGAGTTCGAGCTCTTTTGCGACCATAAGCGCCTCAAGTACATCTTCATGCAGAGGGACCTGAATATGAGGCAACGTCGTTGGATGGAAACATTGAAAGACTTCAAATTTAAAGTCTGTTACCACCTTGACAAAGCCAATCTTGTAGCTGACGCCTTGAACTGCAAGAAAGCCATAGAATTTGCAGCCCTACTAATGATTAGAGAGTGGAATATGGTAGAATTCGTACGAAACTTCGAGCAGAGACTGACAGTGGAAGAGTCGTTCAAGAGCATTGCTCACATTCATGTACAACCATTAATTCATGATCAAATCATTGAGGCTCAGAAAGAAGATGAGCTATTGTTGAGGATGAAAGAACGAGCGGGTGAAGACGAAGAATCAGAATGGAGGATTGGCTTGGTTGGTGGCTTACGATATCGCGGTCACCTATGCGTCCTGAACCTTCATAATTTGAGGAGAGAGGTTCTAGACACCGCTCACAGTTCTAAGTTAGCGATGTACCCAGGTCGTATGAAGATGTATTGGGACGTGAGGCGTTCATACTGATGGGACAACATGAAGACCCAAATAGCAGATTATGTGTCCCGATGCCTTACATGTCAACAAGTCAAGGCCGAGCACCACCGACACCCAGGTCTACATTAACCCATGCCCATAGCCGAGTGGTAGTGGGATTTCATATCCATGGATTTCATTTCCAAATTACCAAGGATAAGAAAGGGGCATGACTCCATTTGGGTGATCGTGGATCAATTAACGAAGTTAGCTCACTTCCTTCCGATTCGGGTTTCTAATTCCGCAGATGACTTAGCCAAGCTGTACATCAAAGAAATAGTACGACTGCACGGGGTCCTTTTAGAGATTGTGTCGGATCGAGACACACGGTTCACGTCTATTTTCTCAACACGAATCCAAGAAGCAATGGGGGTGAAGCTGAAATTCAGTACTGCCTTCCACACTCAGATCGATGGGCAGATGGAACGAGTGAATCAGATACTCGAAGACATGTTACGAGGGTGCATGCTTGACTTCAAGGACAGCTGGGATGATTGCTTCCCATAACAACAGCTTCCAAGCAAGTATTGAAATGGCTCCTTACGAGGCTTTATATGGACGCCCATGTCAGGATCCACATTGTTGGGCAGAAGTCGGCGAAAGGAGCTTAGTCGGCCCAGATTTGGTTCAAGCAACCTCGAAAAAGATAGATATTATCAGGCGTCGACTCCTAGCAACCCAGAGTAGATAGAAGAGTTACACTGATACGAAGGCAGAGACATTTGGAATTCGAAGTTAGGGATCACGTGTTTCTCAAAGTTTTCCCAATGAAGGGAGTGCTCCGTTTTAGCAAGAAAGGGAAGCTCCACTTTTGCACTCGACTATTACATTTTCCAGCTTTGCTCATGTGTCTGAAAGATCAATGCCTCTCATCAGGAGGGGCCCACCATAATATAAGAAGCCCATAACTATAGAACCAAATCAGTTTTTACAGTCTGATTCTGGTTCGGTTCTAGGGTGCAAACGGTCCAGTTTCGGTTCCAATTTTCTTGGAACTGTTAGGAATGGTTCGATTTCGCTTTCACCCCAGAATCAGACTGAATAGAACCATGTGCACCCCTACTCCTTATGAACACAATCTTGTTTCCTTACATTTTTTAGAGGATAGACACTAATCAAATAAGCAAACCCTTTATCTTTCAAACCTCTAAGCAAACCCTTTGTCTTTCAAACCTCTAAAATGTTCATCTAGGTGAATCCTTATTCGAAAACCAACTAAACCTTTAGTTGTAGGAGATTCAACTAAACCACATCCATTACTTTGGTAGCCTCATTGGAACATTAAGTGCAAGGTAGCCAATATAAGAAAGCAGAAGAAGATCGACTTTAAAGATCAGAGAGCACAAGAGAAGCTGATTGAACCATGGGAGAGCTTCAATTAAGCATCTTAAAAAGGCAATACAAAAGGGGCTCAATCCGATAAGTTGTCAATTGCAAGAGTTCACATATTATCTCTTTATGCATGATTGAGTATAGAGTTTGTGACCCAAACTCGCGTATGTTCTTGTGTAGGACTGTATTGCCACCAACACAAGTGAGTACATGTGTAAGTCTTTATTTAGGCCTCCCATGAGAGTGTAAGTTTGTTAAGACCTTGTGTAGGCCTCCGATGGGAGTATGCGTGTGTCAAGTCCTTCTATAAGCCTTCGATGAGAGTGTATGTATGTAAGACCTTTTGTAGGCCTCCAGCGAGGGTGTATGCTTGTAAAGGTTAAGGGTGAACCTATTGAAAACTCTTATGAATATCGGTACACTCGAGAAAAGTGTATCCGTCGGGAGTGGAGTAGGAAAATCGAATCACTATATATACTTGTGTTTATGATTGTCATTTTTGTATAATTCTATTCATGCTTATGTGTTTGACTAGTTAAATCATTTGAATGCTTCAATTAGATTGTATGGTAGGCACTTAATTTGTAAGCACACACAAACTCACCATGTTTAATATACTAGTTACTTAAATAGCATATCTTTTATAGTCTATGTGATTTAACCCACTTTGGCTTGTAAGTTTTAGTGTTAATTTGCCACAATTGTTTTTGTTGATGCAGAAATCTGGTTCACCCTCACCGAGCTCCGAGCAGCCCTGTAAGCCTGCACAGGAGGAAAGCAAAGGAGACCCTGGCTAGAGCAGGGGACCCTTCGATGCCAAAGTCAGGCTAGGAATCTGGGTCTAAGTAGTATAGCAAGGGCTTAGGGTGCGAGATTTTACGTACTTGTCCCTGTCGACACGTGTCCTATTTATACCTTTTTCTTGAGGTGGACATGTCCGTCATTCTCGGCACGATCCCTGCCGTTGAGCAAGAGTGGTGCATGCGTTGACATTGGCCATTACCTTAAGATCGTGCGCCGGATGCTACTCTAAACATACGTTACTGGAGTTGATCGTTGAGTGTGATTATAGGACACTCCTTCATCTGAGCTAACCCTTACAGTCCGAGCTCACGGACAGATTGGCCCTGGCTGCTTGCTGATGAGAGTTTGGTCGGGAAATCGGGTGAGGTGTGTAATGACTTCTTCCGGATTCTAGTCTGATGTTAAAGCTCTACAAAAGAACTTGGAAGCTGAGCCTTGGTTGTTATGACCAAGTTGGTGTAGATGAACTATCACCGATTTGTGACTCGGCTCATCGACCTCTATTGTCCGTCCTGCTGTGACGAGCTTATTCAACTGACCGAGCTGGGCTTTCCTCAATTAGGGTTGGAGTATACCTATCTTGGCACAACTGCTTAGTCGGCTGAACTAAGTCTATCTCTGTTGAAGTCTGCCCAGATTTTCCCATAACAGAAGTCCCCTACTCGCTGAGTCCGAGCTCAGAATCAGGGAGTAAATGCTTGGGAAAATAGACCGCTCCCTCCATGACGATAAGTCGGTAAGATTGAAACGAACAGCCGTAATCATGGCTCTCTGTTATCAAGGCACTGTACTGCGGCGACAGCCTTGGGTACGAGCCTATGGTTGTTAAACACATGGCGATGGTTAAGGATTCGAATCGCTTGGGAGAACGGGGCACTGCTGCATGGACGTTGAGAGGTGGAGGGTCGTCTATGCGTTGAATGTTATTCCGTGTTGGCAGTGCCCAGCTCGGAGGATGTCAGCTCGGACGAATGATCTGTCACCACGTATATAGCAGGGCTCGAGGTCATGCCATTTCAGCTTAGGAAACAATTGTCTGTTACGATTACAACCGGCCGACTAAGGCTATAAAAGTCGCCCTCCGCTTCCGTTTGGATCCTCCTGCATTACATTTTCTCAGAGAGTTTGCACAGCCAATCGTCCTCCGGAGAGCGATTTCCTGTGAGTTCTCCCTTCTCAATCTTTTTTTAATTTCCTTTATTCTCCTTATGTCGAACAAGTCAGATGAAGTTCGAGAAGCTCGAGTAGTCAGGAATGACTCTAAGCCGGAGAGTACTGACTCTGGGCGCATGGGGCTCGAAAGGTCCATTTGAGGCAATACCCCTCCGACCTCCTGCGAAGAAGACTATGGGCACAAAGGCAAAAAGGTCATGCCAAAGGGACGAAGAGAATACCTCGGGATCAGCCGGAAGGGCCACGGCCGGGCCTTCAGGAGGCTGGTCTGAGGTGGTTGTCCCTGGGGGCTCGGTCTTGGTCTAATCCCAGATGGGTCAGATCTGGGCAGACTACCAGATCCCCAACTCGATGCATAATAGAGCTCTTTCCCCCCTCGACGCTCCCATGGACCCGGCTAATGGAGATGTTGCAATCTTCATCTGCGCCCCCCAATGCGGCTCCAGTTTCTGATCCACCCCTTCGTCCGCGTGATGACCGAACATCTGAAGTTGGCGCGGGTCAACTCATACCTAACGCCTAGCAAACCTTGATTTCTTCCTACATCATTTGGCGTCAGCTTAAGAACCAAGATCTGATGCCGGATGAATTCATGTCTATGTACCAAGCCAAGCACGACTCATTTGAGCCGTGCTGGTATTATTTCTCAACGAGGAGCCAATGCACCTCAGGCCTCGTCGCTAGACTCCCTTCTTCTAATAAGGATTGGAAGAACAAGTGGTTCTGAGCCTCAGGAGAGTAGGAAGCACTTGCATCCGAGCTCGGCAATCTACGGGTCAAAGTGCCCACCAAGTTCTCTAACACAGGTCGAATCTCTTAAGGTTCACGCTTTGTCTTAGATTTCTAATCTGCTTTCTGTTCTGATCCTCGTCTTCTATTTGTAGATTATCCGAAGGGCCCCCTGAACTCTTTTCCTTCCTCCAAGCCTAAGTTGCCAAGGCCCGGGTACTTAAGGAAGAGCAATGCGTCTGGCATAGTATCATCAGTCCAGACAATCTTCTTCAATCCATGCTTTGCAGATTCAAGCCCTTCCTTATTACCCTGGGTAAGTTGTGCGATCTTACACATCATATAAGTTTCCCTTGTAAATATGCCTCTGAACTGAGCCTCTTTGACCAGGTATGGCTGAAGCTTCAGGCTTTAAGAGGAAGAGGGCGTCGCGTGCCCCTCTTAGTGTGATGATGAACTCTGAGCCTCACGTGAAGATCACGGTGAAGAAGAAGAAAACTACTCCCACCGCGGCCGAGCCTACCGCAGCTCTTGCTCCAGCCCTTAAAGCTCCTCCAACTGACCCTCACCCTCCACCCGGGATGGAGAGGGAAGTGGTCGGAGAGACTGCTATCGTGAGTCCCTCTCGTGATAAGCTTGAGAGGGACATCATGGAGGAGGCCGAGGGCGTCAACCTTACGGCCGCTGAAGTGGATTTTCTGGCCGGCAGAACTAACACCTTGGTCAGAGATGATGTCGTGCCCGAGGCCGAGCCTCAGGCCTCAGCTACTAGCGGTGTCGGGGGAGCCACTGAACTGGTTCCCCCTTTGAGATCATAGATATTTTTGCCCGACTATCACATGTCCCTCCTGGTTGACTAGGCAGCAAAGCTACGCCCGAGACGACAATCACTAACACTCTTACCCGCCATCTCGAGTCGTTTATCAACGACTATGCTTCGATCTGTTATAAGGTAAGCCCTCATCTTTACTCGATTTGTTGGCTCTGATCATTGTTTTATGCTTTATGACTTTTTTCTTTTTTCTTTCTCAGGCATTGCCGATGTTTCTCTTGATTTGGGAGAGGCTACAGGCAATGACCAAGATCGAAAGGGAGAAGGCCAAGCTGGGGGAGCTCCTGAAGGCTTCGGCTGAGGAACAGGAGAAACTGAAGGGCCTAGTAAGAGAAGGCCAGTTAAGGAAGCCGATGCTCCAAGGGGAGGTCAACGGACTTCAGTCTTGCTTGGACCTGGCAGAGTCCGAGCTGACGAGCACAAAGGCTCATCTTAAATGGGTGGAGGAGGACAATGCGCAGTTGGCGGCTGAACTGGGGCAGGCCAAGCTTGTCGCTGCTGAGGCCCTAGCTGCGCAACGTGTCGAGCTCGAAGCCTTGGCTGTTTTAAGAGCTGTTGCGGCTGTTGAGGAGTTTAAATCTTCAGCAGAGAGGTCTGCTGAGATTGATAGAATCTACTATTATGCTTATAATGCCTATTTGGGTGACGTTAGGGGACTCTATCCAAACCTTGACCTTGACGTATTGGCTACCGAGGTGGCTGAAGATGCTCCTGCCGCTGTCGAGGATGAAGATGCTCCTACCACCCAACCCCCTGGTTCCACAGCCAACTCTTCCCCTCGCGTCAACTGACTTTATCCCTCTTCTTTTTTTTAATAAAACATTATGGCACTTCTGCGCTCCATACTTAGTTGAATTTTTGGTTGATGACTTTATTTATTGATTGTGGATTATACTTGTAGGGATTGGGATTGTCGAGTGACGAGCTGACCTCTTCTTTAAGAGTTAGCTCGTCGAAGGATTCCATTTCTGCATATGAGAAATGGCCCTTCATACCGTACTCGGTTGACGAGGCGATCACTTTTTAAGTGGTCGACCCCTCATCGGGATCTTCTTCCCCGCAGGGGAAGTCCCATGTAGATCGCGTAGAATAACTTCACATAGAAAATTACATCTTTTATTCAAAATGTCATTAAAACAAGTAGTCCCGACCCTTACATTATCCCCCCGAGGACTAGTAGATCTTTAAATGTTCGGCATTCCAGGGATGTGGCAATGGTCGTTCTTCCATATCCTTGAGGCGGTAGGACCCAGGTTTTGCTGAGCCGACTACTCGATAAGGTCCCTACTAGTTAGGGCCCAGGGACCCTACTCCAGGTTCCATTGTGTTTTGAAACACGCGGTGAAGGATGAGGTCTCCTCGTTGGAAGCGTCTCGTTTTGACCCTGGAATTGTAGAAACGGGCAACCTGCTGATGTCGAGCTGCGATCCATAGTCTTGTGGTGTCCCTTAGTTCTTCAAGCAAGTCGAGGTCTGTCATAATCTGCTTGGCATTCTATTCGTCTTGATAGGTCCATACCCAAGCAGTGGGAAGCCCTATTTCAATGGGGACGACGACCTCCACGTCATAAGAGAGGAAGAATGGGGTCTCTCTTGTAGCTAATGGTGCCGTAGTTCTGTACACCCATAGAATAAATGGGAGCTCCTTAGCCCAATTACCCTTGGCCTTCTCCAACTTAGTTTTAAGGTGATTCTTGATGATTTTGTTCACAGCCTCCACCTGACCATTGGACTGAGGGTGCCGAGGTGACGAGTAAGCGTTGATGATGTCAAGCCTTTGGCACAAACCCCTAAATCTGTCATTGTCGAACTGCTTCCCGTTGTCTGACACAATGGTATGTGGGTTGTCGAACCGACAAATAACGTTCTTCTAGACGAAATCTGTTATTTTTTGCTCAGTGATCTTTGCAATGGGCTCGGCCTCTGCCCATTTGGTAAAATAATCCACCACTACGATCGCATATTTGGTGTCCCTTACCCTAGGGTAGAGGCCCAATGATGTCGATCCCCTAGTGAGCAAACAGCCACGGCCCGCTCATGAGGGTTAGCTCTTCCACTGGCTCCCTCATGACATTAGCGAATCTCTGGCACTTATCGCATTTTTATACGAAATCTCTAGAGTCTTCTTGGATCGTCGGCCAAAAGTACCCTTGGAGAATGATCTTTTGCGCCATGACTCGGCTGCCAGAGTGATCCTCCCAAATTCCTTCATGTACCTCCCGGATCACATACTCTGCCTCATCAGGTTGCAAACATCTCAGATACAGTTGAGAGTACCCTTTCTTGTATAGAGTATCTCCGATGATTGTTTATCGCGCTGCTCTGACCCTTAGGCGACGAGCCTCTAGTTTGTCTTCAGGAACTTCGCTGTCCATAAGGTATCCGACTATAGGATCCATCCAATTTGAAGTCGTCTATACAGGATAGACGGTCCCTTGGTCGGCACGATTAATGCTTGGCTTATCCAAGAATTCCACTAGGACGATCCTTGGGATACTCCCTTTAGTTGCCGAGGCCAACTTTGCAAGGGCGTCGGCCCAGGAATTTTTGATTTGGGTATCTGACTGATGGTGCATCTTTGGAATTTACCCATGATCTTTTGCACCTCGCCCAAGTAGGCTACCATTCTGGCATCCTTGGCATCATACTCTGACGATACCTGGTTTACAACGAGTTAAGAATTACACTAAACGTCGAGGAATTGGACTCCTAGGGTAATGGCTAACTTGAGCCCAGCTAGTAGGGCCTCGTACTTTGCTTCGTTATTTGAGGCTCGGAAGCCGAGCCTTATAGCATACTGAATAGTCATCGTATCAGGCGCGACCAGAATGATTCCCGCTCCTCGTTTTGCATTGGACGACCCGTCTGCGAATAAGGTCCATTCTTCAATCTTTCTCATCTCTGCTCCGGCATCCTCGGAGGGTAAAGGAACTTGGAGAATGACGGGGCTATCATTGAGCCTGCAGGTGCATTTAAGTCAGATCCTTTGGGTTCATCATCTCGAGCGGTGAACTCCGCTATGAAGACGGCCATTGCCTGGCCCTTGATGGCAGTTCTCGGTCGATATTGGATGTCAAATTCACCGAGCTCAACATCCCACTTGGTCAGGCGTCCGGATACCTCAGGCTTCTGGAGTACCTGCCGAAGTGGTGAATCAATGATGAAGATGATTGAATGTGCTTGGAAGTATGGGCGCAGTTGTCGCGTAGATACGACCAAGGCCAAGGCAAGCTTCTCCATGCTCAGATATCTCATTTTTACTGGGACCAGCGCCTTGCTGGTATAGTAAACAGGGTGTTATTTTCCTCTGAATTCTCTGATAAGAGCCGAGCTGACAGCTAATGCTGAAACTGCCAAGTAAAGAAATAAAGGTTCCCCTTTCTCTGGTTTGGACAGCAACGGAGGCGACCCTAGATATTGCTTCAGCTGCTGGAAAGCCTGCTCACAGTCTGAAGTCTACTTTGCCTTCTTGTGACCCTTCAGCTACTAGAAGAAGGGGAGGCACCTTTCTGTGTCCCTGGAGATGAACCGGTTGAGTGCAGTGACCCTTCCAGTGAGGCACTGAATCTCCTTCATTGTCCAAGGTGAGCTCATGTCAAGAGGGCTCTAATCTTGTCTTAGTTTTCTTCAATGCCTCTCTGGCTAACTTGAAAGCCGAGGAATTTACCAGAGCCCACGCCAAACGTACACTTGGTCAGGTTTAACCTCATCCGATACTTCCGTAGGATAGAGAAGGTTTCGCCGATGTCTGATATATGGTCGGCTGCCCTGATACTCTTAACAAGCATGTCGTCGATGTAGACCTCCATGGTTTGACCGATCTGCCGGGCAAACATATTGTTTACTAGCCTCTGATATGTAGCATCCGCATTCTTCAGGCCAAAGGGCATGACTTAGGGCCTGTTTGTTAACACTAAATTTTTGGACTTAATACGCAATTGAAAAAATGTTTCGCATTTAGTGGTGTTTGTTAATGCATTGTTAATGCGGAAGAAGGAAAGCGCTAAGTGGTTTTTCACAGAATTCTTTCCGCGATAGGAGTCTGGCTTAATGGTGAACGCGGAATGCGCTCCATAAGTTTTTCTATTAAAAAAATTGCTTCCAAAATTACCCCTTTTACTACGAAAGTTTTCTTCTCCTTAAATTATTTGCACAATACAAAACCAACTTTTAACATGTAAAACTTCTCTATAACCCCACCATGATTTATGTGTTTGATCCACATTGCCCATCAACTTTTTCAGATCATTTAAGATGTGAGCCAAAAAAAGAGGCAAGTCCAAGGATTAATTGGACCACAATGTGGGATTGAACGTCCACCATTAAAAACTTCTTGGGAGCTGAAGAAGTTTCAGATCAAGCTGATATTTGTGTTTTCACTTCATTCACGTCTACATGACCTAATGAATAGGTTGGATGGTAAAGAAAACATCACAGTGGCCCTTAGAGAGGTTTCAATGGCGGATGTCATTATCACTGCAGCATCCTTTGGTGTGGTTAATGATGAGGGTCAAATATTACATATCAGACCCCGATTATTGCCAGATTTTATGTATATGATAATGCTTAATGCCATATTTTTATTGTGTTTTTATTACAGGATGAAACCAGGAGAGTGGATTGAAAAAATGATGTTAAAAGCATGGATTTAACGCTTCGAAGTTACCAGAGCAAGGGACGGACTCCAGAGGACCAATATTGAAGAATTTACATGCTGGGGATCTGAGGAAATTAAGCCGTTCACGTTAAAGAGGCCCGAAACTGGTGAAAATTGCAAGATCACAGGTTTCCCACCGTCCGATTGGCTCGAAACTTCATACATGTGATGAAGGCCATAAATTAACCGTACATATTAAATTTCATCTATTGAAGATCTCGGAAAGTGGCCCAACAGCCAGATCAGCCCCTTAATTTATTAAGTGGGACCCACCTGATATCTGAACTGACTCAAAGTTGGATTCAATGCCTTAAATGCGGAGCCAAAAAGGATGGAGGGCGCAAATTTCTCATAAACATCACAGTGGACCCCATATGTGTAGCGTGTGTACATAGTGTACACACGCCTGCCGCGCACCGGAAAAAAGAAGTCAGTCCAAGACCGCTGACCCACGCCCGCGCTCCTCAAAACGGAAGTTTCTGTTTCTTGTACAACGTCTGCAAACCGGCCGTCGGATCGCAGTTGTGGGCCCCACCTATTGTCCATAGAGACAGTCCGAACCGTCAATCAGATCCGCGTGAAGCTTATTATCACTGCCTAGGTGGCAGAGTTGCAAATGATCATCATGAGTGAAATCTAGCCGTTCAAGCATAGAATAGACGGTGTAATGAAATATTCTGTGTACCACACCAAAATGGAGAAAAACCATGTGTTTCCGACCGAAATTCCGAGATGAATTCGGTGAACGGATTGGATCTCTCAATACAAAATCAAAATGGGCCCCACCATTGTCACAGCGGAAGAGATCCGCTGCTCTGTTCGCATCCGCACGCTGTCCAGTTTGCGGAAGAAAGTGGGCCCCATCCATCATCCGTACGTTCAATCCAACCCGTCCATCTTGTAGAGGGGCTTGAAGGCATCAAACCCAAGATGTTACTTTGTGCCCATGCGTGTACACGTGTGCGGTACAGAGGCCACAAGTGGACTACTTTGCAACGTCAAAATTGATCCTGGAGTGATTGCTTCTCTGGACCGCATCAACAGATAACCAAAATCATCCCTTCTTAACCGAAATTTCAAGAGCAACCTAATGGACGGGATGGATTTCCCCGAAAGCACCTATGTGGGACCCACCGATTATGTCAGCGAAGCCACGTGTGGAGGCTTACGCACGTCCATGAAATCCGATTTTTGCGGCGTTTGTTGCTCACCATCTTCGATCAGATGGAAGATCTAATCCGTCCATCATGTAGAGGACCCAAAAGTGTGCTAAGGGATGGTATTTCTTTGAAAATTAAGCGAGGAAAGTGGCGAGCTTTGAAGCTCCGAACTTGGCTGCGAAAAGTTACACTCCGTGTCCTACTACGACTCTGCCACGACTTCAGCCCTCCAGCAGCTATAAAAGAGGAGTTTTTGGACGTGAAAAGAGAATTCCAGATCCAGAGAAGAGAAGAAAGGAGAGAGAGAGAGAGAGAAGGAGAGAAGAGAAAAAAGGAGATCGATAGCTGAGGAGAGTTTGGGGATTTTTTGGCTTGGAGAAGTAAGAGAGAGAGAGAGGAAGAAAGAAGGGAGAGATTGGAAGGATGTTTTTCTTTTATCATTTATATTTTTTCTTCTTTCCAGTTGAATCCATGAGTGTCTAAACTTTTGGCTAGGGCTGAGATGAAGCCCCTAATTTGAATGACTTTTGTTATATATTGATTCCATCTTGAATTTAATTGATTTGTTTCTTTCTCTAAGTGTGCTTGATTGGTTTAAATTCTATACTTCTCCATCTATGAACTCGACCAGAGTCTATATATGGATGTTGTCTGGATGCTTATTCTAGGTGCTTGTATCTGATCATGAACAGGTTTCTTATAGAGGAAGAAACATGGTGCTTTAATGAATTGTATATTCTATGTGCCCGATCAAGGACATAGAACGTGTTATTCATTGCATTGCTTTAGGAGATTAGACATTCTGTATGCTCGACTAAGGACACAGATTGTGCTTTCTTTATATAAGTTGTATCAATCTAAATTAGGGTGAATCAACAGACAAAACAAGGGTTAGGATAATTAGGGGTGGATTCGAAAGTCCTAGTGCTCTCTCTGATTGAATTTTCTTCTCTGTTTTCAATTGTTTTTTTTTAAATAGTGTTAGTAATTTGCTCCATTATTTGTTGAATTAGTTAAGAAGAATTGTGAATTTGAATTGTGACGACCAGTCCTCGTGGGAACGATCTCGTAATATGTACCATATCTACATCTGATTCGTATACTTGCGAGTTTAAAAATCATTTAAATCATGTTGGTTTAAATAAAACATCAAGTTTTTGGCGCCGTTGCCGGGGACTGTTTCGATCCAAATTGGATTTAAGATTCTCTCTTATCATAATTCATAGTCTTAGGATTTTACTAACTTTAGATTAGAGTTTTTGTTTAGAAACTAATCTATTTCCTATTTTGTAGGGTCCTGACATAAATTTCTAAGTTGGTAATCCCATTCTAAATTCTCTACTCTTTCTAATTTCAATTTTTAGAATTAGGATTTTACTTTTTAGAAATTTTCTAATTTTAGAATTTCTTTTTTGAATTGTTCAATTTTCTATTTTTAGATTTGGATTCTTCTTTTAAGTAACTTTCTATTTTCTATTTTTAGAAAAAAAAATTTCCTTTTTAGAAACTAACTTAGCTTTTTATTTTTAGTAACTTTCTAATTCTAGGATTTCTTTCCTTTTTAGAAACTAACTCTTCTTTTTTTTTTTCTTTAGAAAATTTCTAATTTTAGATGTTCTGTTTTAGAAACTAACTTGTTTTGTTTTCTTTTGCAGGATTCTAACATAGATCTCCAAATTGGAAGTGAAGGAGGAGCTCCCTATTCTTCAGACATTGATCGTCTCATTTTTTGGGGTTCTTTTTTCCAATCCTTGCTTACATAATTTTATCTTGTTCTAGTTTTACTTCTCTTAGGTTGCATCTTAGTTTAGTTTTCTTTCTTACATTGTAGTAACTTAGTTTATGCTAGGACGTAGATCTCTAAACATAGAACTAGCACCTTTTGATTCTGAAATAGAAAGAACTTTTCGTGGAAGATTAAGAAAAAATCCAGTTGAAATGGCAAACGAGAATGAAGTTAAAGCTCTCAGAGATTATTCAGCTCTTGTCCAATTTAATGCGCCTTCATGCATAGTGTTGCCAGCCACTACGGCAACACACTTTGAACTTAAACCTGGGGTCATACAATTGTTGCCATCCTTTTATGGGTTAGACAAGGAGGACCCATATCATCATGTGAAAGAATTCTTAGACATTTGCTCCACCTTTAAGTTCCAAAACTTCTCAGATGATTCGATCCGCCTACGCCTGTTTCCTTTTTCTTTGAAGGATAAGACGAAAGCATGGTTGAATTCTCTAGAAGTTGGGTCTATCGCTACATGGGATCACCTGTCTAGGAAGTTCTTAAACAAATTCTTCCCAGTTCACAAAACTAATGCTCTCCGTAGAGAAATCACTAATTTCATACAAAAAGAGGGTGAGCACTTTCATGAATGTTTGGAACGATGGAAAGACTTACTTCTTAAATGTCCACACCATGGTTTTGAGAAGTGGCAACAAGTTCAATACTTCTATGACGGTCTGACACCCCAGAACCTTGTGCGAAAATTCTCAACAATGGGACTATTCAAATAGAGGTGACAAAAGTCCCCAACCACAAAAGAGAGGTGGTATATATGAGATAGGAGTCACACCAGATCTCTATGCCAAGATTGATGGCCTGACAAAAAAGGTTGATGCTCTGATGTTACATAATGGACCTCCACAAACAGCTCAAGTCGAGGCATGTGCCATATGTTCTAGTCCTACCTATCGTATGCAATCTTGTCCATCTGGTGCAGCATCCCCAGAACTTCTTTCTGAACAAGTACATGCAATGAACACTTTTCAAAGCCCTGGGAATAATCCTTACTCAGAAACTTACAACCCAGGTTGGGCTAGGCATCCAAATTTCTCTTGGGCAAAAGGACCACAACAAGGAGGACCATTTGGAAATCCTCCCATGCAATCGCACCCCCAAGTTGGCGGTCAACAACTTTAACAGTTTCCGTAATATCAACAACTGCCTGCACAATCAAGGAAACCATCTCTTGAGGATACACTCAATCTTTTTATGCAGAGTTCTCTCCAATTCCAAAAAGACACCCAACAAACCTTACTAGCCAACCAGCAAAGCTTACATGCAAATGCGCAATCCATGGCCAAGCTAGAAGTACAATTGGGTCAACTTGCTGCCATATTGAGTGAGAGAGAGAAGGGCAAGTTCCCTAGCCAACCTGTGGCTAATCCAAAGGGACAGTATGAGATTGGCTCTAATTCCAACCAAGAGCAATATCATGAACAAGCCAAATCGATCACTAACCTTAGGTCAGGCAAGCAATTGACAACAGAATAAAGATGCCTAGGGATGAATCAAATTCTAAAGCAGAAGATCAAGATGAAGCAGAGAGACACACTAATGCATACAAAGTCCAAAAGCTCTCTGACTCTCCAAGAGCCACTAATGTGCCACCCTACGTGCCCAAAGCACCCTTTCCTCAACGTCTGGCACCAATAAAGAAAAGAAACAACTTTGATGAAATCTTGGATGTGTTTAAAAAAGTGCAAGTCAACATCCCGTTGCTTGACGCTATCAAGCAAGTCCCTGCTTACACTAAGTTTCTTAAAGATTTATGCACTCAAAAGCGTAAGCAGAATGTTCATAAGAAAGTCTTCCTTGCAGAAATTTCTCAGCTCCATGATTCAACATAACACCCCTCCTAAATTTAGGGATCCAGGAGCTCCCACCATTTCTTGCGGCATAGGAGATCATAAGATCGGAAGGCATTGCTTGATTTAGGGGCGAGCGTCAATTTGTTACCATATTCGGTTTATGAGCAGCTAGGACTTGGTGAGTTGAAACCGACTAAAGTAACAGTACAACTAGCTGATAGATCTGTCAAGGTGCCCTGGGGTGTTATTGAAGATTTGTTAATCTAGGTTGATAAATTTTATTTTCCAGTGGATTTCATAGTTATAGATACTCAGCCTGTCCGGAATCCGACTAGTCAGATCTCGGTCATCTTGGGTCGTCCATTTTTGGCCACATCTAATGCTATTATAAATTGCCGGAATGGAGTTATGAAGTTGTCCTTTGGTAACATGAATATTAAACTCAATGTCTTTAATGCAGGACAACAATCCACAGATTTGGATGACATATTTGAAGCGGACATGATCGAGAGTCTAGTGCAGGACTCTTTCCGTAAATATTTTGAAGATCCACTTGAGACCTGCTTAGCACAATATGACATAGATTTTGACATAGATAGTCCCACCCACGAAGTCAATGCATTGCTCGACTCTACTCCTATATTGGAGACTGAAAAATGGAGAGCGAAAGTGGAACCTCTTCATCCCTCTGAGACTCTTCCTGACAGCACAGTTTCTAACTCTGAAAAGGCAAAGGCGAGCAGGCTGTTTAATGTTCTTAGAGCATATAAGGCAGCAATTGAATGGAAGATAGCGGAAATACAGGGAGTATGCCCCACTGAATGTATTGATCATGCTGCAGGAATATCGCGTGAAATGCAAAGGAAGCATGATCCTAACATGGAAGAAGTCGTTCGAGCAGAAGTTCTTAAATTATTTGACGATAGTATTAGTTACCTCACTTCAGATAGCACGGTTCATGGGAACTCACATTACTTATCTGGGATTGGTTAATCAAGGTGTTGAGGTAATTTCTTTGGCAGACCCTGGTTATAAAGATTAGTTAATTCATGGTCCGTACTTGTCTGGCTGAAGACGTTAAACTTAGCACTCCTGGGAGGCAACCCAGCCTTTTGTTTTATTGTATTACTTTTTCCTAGTTAGTTACTTCAATTTTTGTGGGTAACATTACTGCAAACCCTCACGAGACTACAACTCGTCCACTAGGGGTAACCTAGGGATTTAAAGGCTTGTTGCATACGCTAAATGCAATCGAGAGCACTTGCGAAAGTGGTATAGGTAGGGTTTTCTTTTTGTGATTTTATTTTTTATTTTGTTTTTGTTGATGTCTCTCTTGTGCTGACCTGCTTTTACGATGATATTTTTTTTGAGGAAGCCTCTTGATTCTCCGTCCAGGTACTATCTTTCCCTCATTCCTCTTATTTTCGTTGTCCCATGTGCATCGCATGATTATTTCTTTTACATTGAGGACAATGTAGATTTTAGGTTGGGGTGGGAGATTAGGTTACCTAATCAGTATTTTCTTGGTCTTGAGCAAAATTGTGAAAATTTTTAAACTTTTTTTTGGAATTTCTTATGAATTTGAAGTGATTTTGAAGGATAGTTGTGATTTTAAAATTACAAGATACAGAATGTGAGTAATTTATTACTCTTGGATTCAGTTGTCTGGTAGATTTCACAGTTAAGTTTGAATTGTTAACCCATGATTAGAAGTTATAAACATTGATTGAGTCATGATTTCATATATCACATCTTGCTTACACATGGAATGGTTAACCTGATAATCACTAAGCATGAAAGAACCGGCCTGAAAAAAATAAAAATTAAATAAATAAAAATTCATTTAGTAAGAAGAAAGAAAGGCTAAATCACATAATCTTCACCATAGGTTTGCTCCCTATAGGTGTAGATTTGATTCTCCATAGTTGACATATATATATAAAAAAAAAAAAAAAAAAGTTAGGCGACAAGTTTTCACCATAGGTTTGCTCCCTATAGGTGAGAATTTGATTCCCCTCATTTACGTTACTATTCATAAGAATATCACAGGCTGGTAGTCTGTTGGCATATTTTGGTTTCAAGTTTTGGTTGTCATGAATTCTGTTGTTAATTACTAATGATATCATGAAATTGACAATTGGATCTTTTAATGATTGTAAGTCGAGATTACACTATACACTCATGGAACTCAATGTTTAGAATTGTTCTAAGTAATGGATTAATATTTTGAGCTTGATTATGAAGTTTTTTGTGAGCTTGATTTCAGGAGAAAATTCTTCTCACCATTCATGAACTTTAGAATTCTCACATCTCAACTATTTGTTCATAAGTCACTTGGGTTTACAAGAATTGTCTTTATTTCTGAAAATATTTTTTGCATGTTTTGCTCGGGACTAGCAAAATGCTGGTTGGGGGTTGTGATGAGGGTCAAATATTACATATCAGACCCCGATTATTGCCAGATTTTACGTGTATGATAATGCTTAATGCCATATTTTTATTATGTTTTTATTACAAGATGAAACCAGGAGCGTGGATTGAAAAAATGATGTTAAAAGCATGGATTTAACGCTTCGAAGTTACCAGAGCAAGGGACGGACTCCAGAGGACCAATATTGAAGAATTTACATGCTAGGGATCGGAGGAAATCAAGCCGTTCACGTTAAAGAGGCCCGAAACTGGTGAAAATTGCAAGATCACAGGTTTCCCACCGTCCGATTGGCTCGAAACTTCATACATGTGATGAAGGCCATAAATTAACTGTACATATTAAATTTCATCTATTTAAGATCTCAGAAAGTGGCCCAACAGCCAGATCAGCCCCTTAATTCATTAAGTGGGACCCACCTAATATCTGGAACTGACTCCAAGTTGGATTCAATGCCTTAAATGCGGAGCCAAAAAGGATGGACGACGCAGATTTCTCATAAACATCACAGTGGACCCCATATGTGTAGCGTGTGTACATAGTGTACACATGCCTGCCGCGCACCAGAAAAAAGAAGTCGGTCCAAGACCGCTGACCCGCACCCGCGCACCGGAAAAAAGAAGTCGGTCCAAGACCGCTGACCCGCACCCGCGCTCCTCAAAATGAAAGTTTCCGTTTCTTGTACAGCGTCTGCGAACCGGCCGTCGGATCACAATTGTGGGCCCCACCTATTGTCCATAGAGATAATCCGAACCGTCAATCAGATCCGCGTGAAGCTTATTATCACTGCCTAGGTGGCAGAGTTGCAAATGATCATCATGAGTGAAATCCAGCCATTCAAACATAGAATAGACGGTGTAATGAAATATTCTGTGTACCACACCAAAATGGAGAAAAACCATGTGTTTCCGACCTAAATTCCGAGATGAATTCGGTGAACGGATTGGATCTCTCAATACAAAATCAAAATGGGCCCCACCATTGTCACAGCGGAAGAGATCCGCTGCTCTGTTCGCATCCGCACGCTGTCCAGTTTGCGGAAGAAAGTGGGCCCCAACCATCATCCGTACGTTCAATCCAACCCGTCCATCTTGTAGAGGGGCTTGAAGACATCAAACCCAAGATGTTACTTTGTGCCCATGCGTGTACACGTGTGCGGTACAAAGGCCACAAGTGGACTACTTTGCAACGTCAAAATTGATCCTGGAGTGATTGCTTCTCTGGACCGCATCAACGGATAACCAAAATCGTACCTTCTTAACCGAAATTTCAAGAGCAACCTAATGGACGGGATGGATTTCCCCGAAAGCACCTATGTGGGACCCACCGATTACGTCAGCGAAGCCACGTGCGGAGGCTTACGCACGTCCGTGAAATTCGATTTTTGCGGCGTTTGTGGCTCACCATCTTCGATCAGATGGAAGATCTGATTCGTCCATCATGTAGAGGACCCAAAAGTGTGCTAAGGGACGGTATTTCTTTGGAAATTAGCGAGGAAAGTGGCGAGCTTTGAAGCTCCGAACTTGGCTGCGAAAAGTTACACTCCGTGTCCTGCTACGACTCTGCCATGACTCCAGCCCTCCAGCAGCTATAAAAGAGGAGTTTTTGGATGTGAAAAGAGAATTCCAGATCCAAAGAAGAGAAGAAAGGAGAGAGAGAGAGAAGGAGAGAAGAGAAAAAAGGAGATCGATAGCTGAGGAGAGTTTGGGGATTTTTCGGCTTGGAGAAGCAAGAGAGAGAGAGAGAGAGAGAGAGAGAGAGAGAGAAGAAAGAAGGGAGAGATTGGAAGGATGTTTTTCTTTTATCATTTATATTTTTTCTTCTTTCCAGTTGAATCCATGAGTTTCTAAACTTTTGGCTAGGGCTGAGATGAAGCCCCTAATTTGAATGACTTTTGTTATATGTTGATTCCATCTTGAATTTAATTGATTTGTTTCTTTTTCTAAGTGTGCTTGATTGGTTTAAATTCTATACTTCTCCATCTATGAACTCGACCAGAGTCTATATATGGATGTTGTCTGGATGCTTATTCTAGGTGCTTGTGTCTGATCATGAACAGGTTTCTTATAGAGGAAGAAACATGGTGCTTTAATGAATTGTATATTCTATGTGCCCGATCAAGGACATAGAACGTGTTATTCATTGCATTGCTTTAGGAGATTAGACATTCTGTATGCCCGACTAAGGACACAGATTGTGCTTTCTTTATATAAGTTGTATCAATCTAAATTAGGGTGAATCAACAGACAAAACAAGGGTTAGGATAATTAGGGGTGGATTCGAAAGTCCTAGTGCTCTCTCTGATTGAATTTTCTTCTCTGTTTTCAATTGTTTTTTTTTTTAATAGTGTTAGTAATTTGCTCAATTATTTGTTGAATTAGTTAAGAAGAATTGTGAATTTGAATTGTGACGACCAGTCCTCGTGGGAACGATCTCGTAATACGTACCATATCTACATCTGATTCGTATACTTGCGAGTTTAAAAATCATTTAAATCATATTGGTTTAAATAAAACATCAGTTAACTGGAGCTGTGGACCTACTTCACCTTTAGGATCATAAATTAAAATAATATGAGATAAACAATGAATAGCTTAGATAAAACACTTACATCACAATGGGCCCCATGGAGCCCCGCCGGAACGGGCGTAGGACTCAATCCGCGTTCAAAGCGGATGAGATTGGGAAGCGGATTGGCTGGTGTATTGATGTTAGAGTTTTGTGGGTACCATCATGATGTATTTGTTATATCCAAACCGTCCATCCATTTTGCAAGCTCATTGTAAGGATTAAGCCGAAAAATAAGACAGATCTAAAGATAAACTGGACCACACTACAAAAAGCAGTGGGGGTCTGAACGTCTACCATTGAAACCCTTTTGGGGTCACAGAAGTTTTGGATCAATATGAAATTTGTTTATCCTCTTCATCCAGATATTTTTGACCCTATGAATAGATTAGATGGAAAATAAAAGTTATAGTGGCCCTGCAAATTTTTTAACGGTGAAAATCATTATCCCGCTACTATTATTGGTGTGGTCCATTTGAGTTTTGGATATGATTTCACTTTTTGGATAATGCTCTAAAATGATCTAGAAAATTTGATGAACAGTGTGGATATAATAAATACATTATTGTAGGGCCCATGTAACTTTGATCTCCTTTGAACCGTTTGTACAACTTGGAGCGTCGGCGCTCGTCTTCGCACGACACGTATCTACACCAGATGTTGACACGGAAACGGACTGGCTACTCCCCTGCCACCCACCCGGTGGGTGGTGGTCAGTGCTCTATGTCTCCCATGATGTATGTGTTTCATCCATTCCGTTCATCCATTTTTACATATTATTTTACGTGTCTATCCAAAAATAAGAGGGATATAAATCTCAGGTGGACCACACCACAGGAAAACAATAGCGATTGGATATCCACCTTTAAAATCCTCCTAGTGCTCACTATATCGTTTATTTGGCATCCAATATGTTGATTAGGTCATACATGCCCAGATGAAGTGAAAAAACAAAAATCAGCTTGATCCAAAACCTTTATGGCCCCCAAAAGGTTTTCAATGGACAAAGCTCATTCAACACCGTTTCCTGTAATGTGGTCCACTTGAGATTGGGATATACCTCATTTTTGGTCTCATACTATAGAATGATCCAAAAAAATATATGGATAGCATGGATGAAACACATACATCATGGTGGGGCCCACAAAGCACCGACCACCAGCCATTGGCTGGTGGCAGCGGGAGTAGCCAATTCGTTTTCCATGTGTACACTTGGCGCGGATTAGATACTGACATCTATTCAATCACTTCATCTATATTTATGTTAACTTATGAATAGGTTGGATCTAAAAATTACATCATGGTGGGCCCTATAAATGTTTCAACGGTGGGTGTGACTGATCTCACAGTTTTCTGTGGTGGATCCACTTGAACTTTAGATCATCTCTTCTTTTTCTCATGCCATAAAACCATCTCTACAAATGATTGGATGGTATGGATACAACACATGCATCATGGTGGGGTCCACAGGCTTGGTGACGTCACTTCAGTAGCAATTTGGCTACTTACCTTGTAAGTATCTAATTTGCGCCCGTGTATGCCAGCCCATGTACGCGTGGGAAAGCCTTTCGCAGGAAGTTCCTACGCTGGAAACCTATATGGGGCCCACCCTGACTTTTGTGAGAAATCTACTCCGTCCATCCATTTTGTGAACTCATTTTAGGACATTAGGCCAGAAAATGAAGAAATTGCCTCCACACTTGTATATACAAATCATTAATTTTTTTATCTATTTTTATGAATAATGATATTTAAATTTTCTATTAAGTACTTTATAGTTTATTTGAATTAAATAGAATAATTTTATTTTCATTTAATAAAAAATAATTTCTTTATAACGTAAAACATTTCTAAACAGGAGATAGGGGCAAATGTGTCAAATTAACATTTTTTAGAACATTTCAGATGTTTGTTAATAAAAATATTGTTTCAAATCCAGTACTTAATTTTCAGACTTCAGCCATAATTACCAAACAACTTTTTTTTACTTCAGATTTCAGATTCATGCTTCAGATTTCAGATTCAGCTTCATATTTCAGATTTAGGCTTTAGATTTCAGATTTAACAAACGGGGCCTTAGTAATTATAACACCCTGTGTTTTCAGAACCCGAGTATATGACTCATTCTCTAAAAACCCGAGTGTTAACCTTTAAAGATAGTCAAATTCCATGTATATTTATTTATTTTTCTTGTTTTCATTTTTAGAGTGAGCATTTAGGCAGAATAAATCAAACATAAAGAAAATTGCATATACATTCAAATTATACGAGCAGCTGCCCATAATGACTTATACAAACCAATGTCCCAATACTTGCAATTATAAAATGAAATAATATCACATGTAAAACAAGGAAAATTATAACTAATCTTGAGCTGTAAAATCACGTAGCAAATCTTGGCAAATACAATCATGCATCCTTGACAATTGTACCCTGCTCCTCATCAATATGAACACGAATATCATCTAGGCCACCTGTACTACCTGTACAGTTATATATTCGATGAATGAGTGGTCAGCTCAGTGTGAATTCCCCTCAAGATTACACACTGTCACATTAGGTAAGCATAGTTGTAAATAAAAGCATTCAAAACAATATACGATACAGTTTTATTAAATGCATGGATGCGTGCGTGCACATCAACTGGGGATGCTCATCCAGTTAGCTTTTGGGTAAAACCCATACATGTTGCCGGTCACCAGCGAAAGTACATCGTACATGCGTAGTGCCAAGCTCACCAAAAGTGGGCCGATAGTCAGTGGTCTGGGAGTTAGCGAAATAATACCCTAACTAAATCCTATAGGCATGTGCTACAACATCCAGAAATAGTCACTCGTCATCCCCCGTATACTATGAACGCATGATTAGCCTATCCGTTATTATTCCATTTACAACCAGCCAGTTTAATAAAGCTCAAAGGTCACTGTGGGGGTTCATCACCCAGCGTAGGCCGACAGCTCAGGCATAATGTCTCATTCCCACCATCCTTGGCTCATGAGACCTCCACCTTAGGATGTTTAATAGAAGCCTATCGACTAGTGGCCAATCATAGTTCAACATATGGAACTTACCATCACATGGTTATGTAGAAATAAATCATCGAAGCCACATACGGCAAATACTAAGTCGAACCCACATAGGGCAAATAACAAATCGAAATCATATAGGGAGAATATCAAATCGAGGCAGCATAGGGCAAATATCAAATCGATGCGATAAAAAGACCATCCTCAAAAGCCACGCGGACACAATAACCCATGGATGGTAGGCCCACTTCAATATTCACATCATTCAAAGTAACCACTAGATCGAGGGCCCATTATAAACACAATCAATCAAGTTACATCCCAAGTATGGGTGTACATTTATAAGTGGGGTTTCCCACTGATCGATGTACCAGTTTAAGTTCCATAAGCAATCCACAAGTAATCCACAAACATGAGAAAATAAATATTGAGCATGTAATCTAGCATTCAATTTCAACAACTAGCACATGTAATTATAAGATAAAGATATCAATTATCAACTAAAATTAAAATAAAAACTATCACTTAAGCTAATGGAAAAATATAAAGCTTAAGGGCAAGAAATCATCACGTTATGTGTCGAATCGCCAACTGACGTTGCTAGGAAGCTCGTGCACCCTTAGAATTGAATCCTACCATGGATTGTGAAGTTGTACATGAGATCAATGTACTACGAGGTATCTATGGTCAAGATTAATATAACCTAGGGTTTGGATTACTTATTTTTAGGGTTTTGATGTAGAATTAGGGTTTCAACCTAGAGCTTAGTCCTAGGCTTAAATTTTAGGATTTGAATGCTAATTGATTTACAGTCGATCGTAATGCTAATAATACTAATAATTTCAAAACAACCATTAATATTAATAATATACTTAATATTAGCTAACGTGACACTAATAATCATTGTGATGAAAATACATATTATGCTCTAACATCAATGATGATATTTAATAATGACAAAATAAAACACTGATATTTAATAATGATAATTTTTATATGTAATAACTAATATCGGTATAGATAATTTATTAAAGGCTATTCATATCTAATATTAATAATCCTAATAATGATAGAAATGGTAACAATGATAATTGTAATTGAAAGAATTTTGATATGGAGAAAAAACATGGACTCACCTAAGTCAACTCAGTAGCTCGACCCAACGACTCAAACGAGTTGAACCGGTCTAGTGACCAAGCTCGACTCAGTTTCCTCTTCTTCTTCTTACTTTTCTCTCTCTTTCTCTTCCTTTTTCTCTCTTTGTTTTCTCCCTTCTATTTCCACCGCTAGAAATGCCCAGCGAGATCCAGATTAATGGGTCAGCAGCTTGACTCAACCCGCACCCCAGTCGACTCGCTAGCTATCCCCTTCCTCTCCTTCTTCTTATTTTCTTTTCTTATAGAGAGCACTTGGAAACTCCAGATGACTCCGACTAGAGAGTCAGGAGGTTGACTCGTTCTTGAACTAGGTCGAGTACCCAACGAAGCTCAACTCGGTAGTGAGTTAGGGTGGCACGAATCCGCACTCCGTCTCCACTCTCTCTTTTCTTCTTTTCCTTTTCTTTATTCCTTCTACTTCTTTCCCTCTCTCTTTCCATATGTTGGAGGTCCTGTAAGGTTGAGACTCGACCCTGACTTGTGGCTAGGGTGGGTCAACATGGTGCAACACCCACGACGAGCAGCAGTTGCCTGCTACTCTCCCGAACTCTGTTTCTCTTCTTCTCCATTCTCTCTCTCTCTCTCTCTCTCTCTCTCTCTCTCTCTCTCTCATTTCTCCTCTTTCTTCATTTTCTACTCCTGATCACGACCAGACCTATCCGACTCAAACCAGGACGTGACCTAACTTGGGCACGAGTGCGGCAGCGACACCCACCATGGCAACGGCTCGGTGCAACCCGAGTCTGAGTGTTGCACCCAACTCTCTCTCTCTCTCTCTCTCTGTCCTCTCTCTTCCTCAACCTTTTATCTTCCTTTCTATCATGTCTAACAAGCTCAACACTTAGTTTAACTAAGTCCGAGTGAGTCAGCGATTCAGTAAAGACAACATGGCCGTCAAAGGCGAAATCTCACCCGTACAATTTTCCTTCAATCTGGTGGTTATGGACTACTAGGATAGATGCAAGGGTGCTTGTGGAATGAGGATTTTGAAGGTTGAAGGAGGTTTGGATGGTGGGTTCAACAATTGAAGGTTTTGCTCGGTTTTTCTCGGGCGGCCGCAACAAGAGGAGAAAACCTAGCTACGGTATGATTCCTCCCTCCTTTAAAGCAACTCCAACGCTCTTAGGTCCTTTAGATGAGAATGAAAGGCTAGGATTTGATCCTGATGTCTAGTTTTCTTGAAATAACTAATACAATGGTGGTTTTGGCATCGGTTTCCCACAAAAAACCCTAATCCACGTGAACAACAATGAATGGTTGAGATTACTTCATTTGGGATGGTTTAGATCAGCCCTTGTTGGTTCACGCGGATCGTGGGAAGGAAGGAATCTTTCCAGCTATAAAATGGGGTAGTTTTAGTTTTCGAAAATACCGCACGCGGCTCTATTTTGGGCTCGAGTTTGAGTGCATGCATGTGTGCATGAGTGTGTACGGACGGCGTGGATTTGGTTAGCCCCACCTCCTGGATCATATGAACAGTTTGGATTAGATCAAGATGGCCCACATTGGTGACAATGGATCAGTTTCGGGGCAGCTGGAAACACAACCCAGATCACATGCTTGACCGTTTGCACCTATCGCCGTGAGAACGCACGTGTGCATGGGTTTGCACGAATGACTTGGTTTCGGTTAGTTTTGGCATCCCGTCACGATGGATGGCTCATATCATGAGGATGGGACTAGAGGGAGGCACACATCTCGATCAAACGAGATCAGTCCGTTTTAAAATGGCTATAGGAGAGAGAAAAGGAGGAAGGATCATACCTTCTTCGGGAAATCACCGGTCAAACCTAGGGGTGTACATCGAGTCGAGCTGGCCTCATCTTGACTCAGCTCAAACACTAGCTGACCTCAGCTCGAACTAGGCTCAGCTCGGTCCTTGAGACTGACTGGCCAGTGCGGCTAAGTTTGGTCAGCAGCTCGGGCCGAGTTCGAGCCAAGATCGAGTCGAGTTCGCCATTGAGGCATTTCTACAAACACCTGAACGGCAACTACAAAAACCCACTATTTTACAAATAGAGGCAATGGTTTTACAGGTGTTTTATTAAACACATTCTAAGTAACATAAAAACCAAAAAAAAAAAAGAGAAAAAAGGTTTTTGTTTAATGTACATACCTTGCTTGCCACCGGCCAAACCTTCCTTGCCACCAGCCACATTTCATTGAGTCATTTTATCAAATAATTGGTGAGCAACATCATTGGCAAAGTAACCAAGTCACCAAACTGGTTCAATCCGAGTTCGATTCGAGCTAGATTCAATACGAGTCAAGTCGAGCTGGGGCCTGCTCGAACTCATTTTCGAGCTAAAAAATTAGCTCGACTCGGCTCGAACTCAGCTTCGAATCGAGTCGAATCGAGCTTTTTCAAGTCGAGTCGAGTGAACTAACCGAGCTATCTCAGTTCGTGTACACCCCTAGTCAAACCTAGTTTGACCGGGTTTCTCAGGTTTAGTGCACCGCTGGTGCACAAGCACCGTGCACTCTCGGAATAAATTATGGAGTCCACCTAGGGACGTTGTAAAATCCATTCCATCCACCAACCCCCTGCTGCCTAGTTAAGTCATTTACCACTCAATTTTGAGTTATTTTATTGATTTTTATTAATCCAGTAGTTGGATTGGTCTCAGTACTAGGGTTTGTTTGGGTGATTAGGACGCTTATTATTTAACTATTGTGTGGGACACGCCATACGAACGCCTAATTAACAAATCTCAATTTCACTTACCATTCAAAAAATCCAATTGTTGGATTGACTAACGTTTAATTATCAATGACCCTAGGGATCCTAAAGGATGTTTAGTTGTGATTTGGGAGTTGAATATGAACCCGAACAATTTAATTTGTGTTTTTGAACTATGGGCCTTACAATGAAACATTGAAAACCTGATGAAAGGTGGGTCTACTAATTCAAACTTCCAAATCTAAGATGAATGGTTTAATTGGTCTATTGAAGCGATTGAGATCTTAAAATAGATGTTTTTGAGATTATGACGGATTATTTTGAAAATCAATTGGATTGATGGCTTGTTATGTGAATGAAGGTTGTGCTAAGTGGTTGAGATGGATAGATTGAGAGTTGCCTAATGATGACATATAAGGTAAGTTACATGTGTTCCCACACACGTGTAAATTGAATCAGATCTCCATGGTGACACTCGAGTACTGAAAAGTACTGGGTGTTACAGTAACTGTAAAGTCCCTTGTCTGTGACGAACGTCGTTTTTTACTTATCCGGAGAATACATCGCTATCTAATTATAACTAGAGTACACATCCATGAAAGTGAGGAGCTCGTGCCCGGCTGTACTGTCAACCAGCTAGTTGATCTTGGGGAGGGGAAAGCTATCCTTGGGACAAGCTTTGTTCAGGTCTGAGTAGTCTATGTAGACCAGTCATTTCCCGTTGGCCTTCTTTACCAGTACAAAGTTTGCGATCCAGTCTGGGTAATGAACTTCTTCAATGAAACCTGCGTCGAGGAGCTTAGTAACCTCGTCAATGATTGCGGCGTACCTCTCGGGCTCGAAGGCTCTTCTCTTCTGTTTGACTGGCTTGTGCTCTGAGTCCACGTTCAGCTTGTTGACCATTACCTCAAGAGCGATGCCTAGCATGTCATGATGAGACCAGGCGAAAACGTCCATATGTTGCCATAGAAAGTCCGGCATTTATGCCCGCTGACTGTCGGATAGCGATGATCTGAGCTAGACTATTTGGTTAGGTCTGTATCGTCAAGCGGGATAGCTACGAGGTCTTCCATGGACGAACTTTTCTTTGAGGCATCTTCTTTGGGGTTGAGCACGTCGATTATAAGGGCATGTTTCACCGCGCCCTTCCTAACTGCTACAGAATAACAGCATCGAGCCTCCCGCTGATTTCCTTGGAGCTAGCCGATTCCTCCCACTGCAGGGAACTTCATCATCAAGTGATACGTGAAAACTATTGCCCTCATGGCATTGAGTGACGACCGTCCGAGGATGACATTGTACGATGAGGGCATGTTACTACCAGGAAGTTGACCAACAAGGTGACCTGATTTTACCCTTCTCCTGTTGTGACTAGGAGAGAGATTTCTCCCTCTGAGATCACTTTATCACCCGCAAAGCCATGTAGTGGGGTCCAAATAGGTCGAAGGTGCGACCTGTCAATTCCCATCTTGTCGAAGCTTCGGAATACAAGATGTCGACTGAGCTCCCTGTATCGACTAGAATGCGATATACCTTTCGATTAGCTATGGTCATTGCAACCACTAGGGCATCATCATAGGGGTGTTGAATCCCCTGCGCGTCATCTTCTGTGAACATCAGGTTGCACGGACTCATCCGAGGTTCCTTGCTCAGTTTGTCGGCAAGATGGACGTAATGTTCAGGGTCAATACTTCGGAGTGGGCTTTTCGAGCTTAGTTCGAATCCTCGCCTCCCGACAGCCCCCCACATATTGTCAAAATCTCCATGGCGTCATCCGCTGCTTGGCTCGGAGGTTCATCCTTCCGAGACTGTTTCTCTTCCTTCACATACTGTCATAGATGCCCTTTGCAAATAAGAGTTTCGATCTCTTCCTTCAAGTCGACACAGTCGCAGGTGTTATGCTCATGATCGCGATGAAAATGACAGTATTTGCGCTTGTCTCGTTGGCCTGCTTCTGTCTTCATGTAACTCGGCCACATTAGCAGCTTCTTGTCTCGGATGTCTAAGAGGATCTACTCTGAAGAGGAATTAAGGGGAGTATATGAGCTGAATTTGCTCTCTGGCCTTCTACTCGGCCTTTGATCACGGGAGGTACTTACGTCTAACCTCATTTTGCTTCATCTTTCCGCTTCTTGTCTTTGGATGAATATTCTGAGCCTTAGGTACTCTTTCGCAAGCTGAAGAACTCTTCAGCATTCGAGTACTTCTGAGCCCGACTTATGAGTTCTCTAAGCGTGTCGGTGGATTCTTCCCTAACGAGAAGAGGAATCGTCCATCCTGGAGCCCGAATATCATCGCAGTTAGCGCAGTTTTATCAAAGTAATCATCCACTTACAATGCCTCCTCATTAAATTGTTGGATGTAATCCTTCAACGGTTCCCCACTCCTTTGCTTAACGGTGAGTAGATGAGTAGATGGCTTGTGACATTTCTTTCCAATAATGAATTGTGTCAAGAAGGCTCTACTGAGCTCGGCAAACGAGCTGATCGAATTCGACTTCAATTGTCGATACCAATTCCTTGCTACCCCCATGAGGGTTATGGAAAAGGCTTTGCACATCAGTTCTGAGGCGGATTGAATTTGCATCTAGGAGCAATAAGACTCCATGTGCTCGGTCGGATCACCAGAACCAGAATATTGGATTATGGGAGGCATCCAGAACCTGGGGGGTATGACTGCGCTCATGATGTCGCTAGTGAAAGGAGGTCCTGTTTCCTCCATCATCGCCTCAACTGCTGTGGGGGCCTGCGCCTGGTAATCCCATCGCATGGTATTGATCTGACCTCGCAGTTCCTCGAGATGAGTTTCCCAAGGGTCTTTGTTCTCGGCTACTGTTTCCCGAGCATGATCAGGCTCAGGAGTCCTCCCATGTCTCCTCCGTTCAAGCTCATGACGGAGATCGGTCAGAGATAGTGCCGAGGTTTTAGAGATGTGTGTTGGAGCTCAGTTCGATGGCTCTCATGTTTGAGTCGGGATCCAAGCAGGCGCACCTCGCGAGGCACCTCGGGATGCTAAAGGTGTTAGACGCTCTGCAACCGTCGGAGCATTCACCTCCTGATCAATAGGTGGATGTTGTTTGTTCATCTGTTGCCTCATCTGGCTGACCTCATTGACCAGCATCTCCATTTGGTTCTGTAACGCTTGATATCTGCCTCCTCAGTTCCTAGATAGTTGAGTAGGCTCCATAGGCGCAGACTCGATCTATAACCTAGAAGTTGAATTTCGAGCCCTAGACGACTTGGGATTAGCCGCAATAGTCGGTGTATGCAATTTCTTCTTTCCTTTTTCCATTTTTCCTTGGTAAAGTAAGAGCGGTTTTGCAGGTGGACATGTTCGTCATTCTTGGGGTTATAGATCAACTCTAGTAAGGACACCGACTATTGCGGCTATTCTTGGAGTTGATCGTACCAAGGAAATTGCAGGTGGACATGTACGATCATTCTTGGAGTTGATCGTACCAAGAGTTAATCACCAACTCTAGTAATCACCACCTCAAGACATGTGTTACTAGAGTTGATCTTGCAAGAGTTAATCACCACGCAATAGAAATTGCAGGTGGACATGTACGATCATTCTTGGAGTTGATCGTACCAAGAGTTTATACCTTTCTCTTGAGGTGGACATGTTCGTCATTCTTGGGACGATCCCTGCCATTGAGCGAGAGTGGTGATTATGTTGACTTAGGCCGTTACCTTAAGATCGTGCACCAGATGCTACTCCAGACATGTGTTACTAGAGTTGATCATTGAGTGTGATTATAGGGCACTCCTTTGTCTGAACCGACCCTTACAGTCCGAGCCCACGGACAGATCGGCCCTGGCTACTTGCTGACGAGAGTTTGGTCGGGATAATCGGGCGAGGTATGTTATGACTTCTTCCAGATTCCAGGATGATGTCAAAGCTCTACAAAAGAACTTGGAAGCTGAGCCTTGGTTTTATGACCAGGTCGATGTAGACGAGCTATCACCGATCCATGGCTTGGCTCATTGACCTCTATCATCCGTCCTGCTATGACGAGCTTGTTCAACTGACCGAACCGGGCTTTCCTCAATTAGGGTCGAAGTATACCTGTCTTTGCGCAACTGCTCAGTCAGCTGAACCAAGTCTATCTCTGTTGAAGTCGGCCCAGATTTTCCCATTGCAGTTTTAATTGGTAAATGAGTTAAAATTAGGTAAATAATTTTAAAGTGGTCATAATCACCCTCTCTAAAACTTGGCCATAATTTTATAGTTCTGCCAAGTTTCTGCATGCGCCATGGTAGATAATACATGTAATTTCAGTAATTCCCATATTTTATTATAATGTGCACACAAAACCTTCAATGCTTATTATATTTTGGAAGTGTTTCACTTACAACTCGATAACGATCTCATGGCAATGAAAGGGGGTGAATAACAATTTAAGGAAAGTATACCAGATATGTGTTTCATAGCCTAATTTGAAGTTTGCTCTTTTGTTTCTTTTATTTCAGTTATATTTTCCTACATATACTTGTGCGTGTAAAATAAACAACAAAAATTAAGTTAGACCCACAACTCAAATGGGCCACACCACTGTTGTTGTTGTTTTCTGCACTAAGTGCGCGGGCGTGTCAAAATTGAAATTGCAGCTTCAATTTAAATCGAACAACAATGACCCCAAGTGCCAAGATAGGAAAACATGTAGTGTATGACTGAGATATAAATAGATCAATCACCTATTCAACTACTCACTCAATTGTAAAATCGAATTAGGCGATATTTAAATGGCGGGGTTCATCCTCTGATGATGGGTTGCAACTTTGCCTTCCATACGAAAAGACTTTTCGATACAGATAAAATGAAAATGGGAAAAGGATTCTTACAATCGGTCGCGAAGAGCAGATGTAAAACACCTTTTCGATTGATGAACTGAATCCAGCATGCAAGGGTATATTCAAAGAACATCTAAATATTATCAGCTACTTGGTTTCTGAAAAGGCCTAGCTATATGTCCTAGAGGGGGGGTGAATAGGACTATGCCAAATAAATGTTATAACAGCGGAATTAAAAAATAATATGATAGCCAAAATAAATCACAATGCAGGAAAGTAAAACAACCTCAAAAATCTGATCTTGAGGGATTGATACAAATGTTATTCTAAGGACAACCTTTCACCAAAAACCAGAGTTTATGGTAGGACAACCTTATTTCTAGAAAGATCTTTGTATCAAATCTCAAACCAAAGAGGAATACAGAATTAAGCACAAATTGAAATAAAGTGTAATCACAAATGTATTGTTCTAGGGATGACCATACACCATAAAAATGGCAGGGCAACCTTCTTGGAACAACTTTAAAGGAAATTTAAATTCAAGCGAGATAAAGGAATAGCAGAAAAGTAAATTCTAAATTATTACAAAATTCCCACAATGCTTGAATTAAACGATTACAACATTCATCACCACACATACATCCCACAAATGAATATTAAAGATTAGAAATGTAAATCATTCAACCACAACACAAGGGATTATAGTGGTTCGCCTGTGTGTTCACCAACTGTTAAACAACAGCCACACGGAATGCTACTCCACTCCTAATATCCTCACACAGGGGATATTAGCGTTCACTCACAAAATAGGTTTTCACAGGTTCACCCAAAACCTTTACAATTGTGTCTTTGTCTGTGGGCTTACACAATAAAAAAACCCCACTTCTGAGTTTTCCTGGCTCTCCTCAGATAACCAATACAATAAGATTTTTCTGGCAAATCTTGAAAGAAACCAAAATAGAAAGAAATTTACAATTAAACGTAAAATACCTGATTAACTCCTTCGTTGTAGCAGCCCGGTAGAACCAAATTAGAGTAAATGATTGAATGTTCAAGTTCAATGTCCAGTACTCAATTACAATGGTTCTAGTTCTAATAGATTTTAAATTAGACCAAATAGGGCTTGTCTTAATTGATTTTGATTCCAAAGAAAGGGAATAACAATTCCTCTTATCAAATTAGATTGGAATAGCAGAAACAAAATCAATTAAATAAAGCTAAAGAAAGAGAGTATAAAGTAAGCACACTTAGCTTAGATGGAGCACAAAATTACTTCTCAGAAGTTTGACAAAGATTGGCTTGAATGGATTAATTAATTGCTTGAATTCTTCTGAGTTTCATGCTCTATTTATAGGTGAGCAGATCGCATCTTCGACTGGTCTAAGGAGCTCTTCGACTAGTCGAAGAAATAACAGATTTGAAAAAAATCGGGCGCGATAAGCTTTGACCGTTCTACGACTGGTCGAAGGCCTCCTTCGACTGGTCGTAGGTCACCTTCGACTGGTCGAAGACCTTGTAAATTATCGCTGGACTTTGAATCGAAGATTTACGACTGGTCGTAGAAGCAGTCGACACTGTTCCTTCGACTGGTCGAAGACCTCCTTCGACTGGTCGAAGCCTAACAGAATTTATCCGAATTTTGTAACAAACTTACGACTGATCGAGGAATTTCTTGGACACTGTCAAGCAAAGCTAGGACTAGTCGAAGAAAGCCTAGGACAAGTCCCCGAACTGCCCAAACACAAGTGTCATATACATATGACTTATGTATCCAAAATGGCCTACTTCTAAGGTCAACCTATGGTCATTCAAACCCCAATCAAGAAGTAAGGACATTGAAAACATTAGGAACAAGTGACCTAGAAGTTTAAGCCTTGAAGTCTTGATGTAGCTCAACCTCGAAAGTGACTTGAGTTCTATACGAACTACTTTGTACTCTTCCTGAAGTCTTGTATTCTTGAGTCTTGTCTTGAGAGAAATACTTGAAGTCAAGGTTGATCTTTGTACTTGTAATCTTTGCTTGTTGTGAGCTTTGCTTGTTTATGAATGTTGATCTTTAGAAAGAGCTTCACTAATGCAAGTTATATAACAGTGTTTTTGTCACCACTAATTTGACAACATACAGGGATATAAACTATAGCACTTACAATCTCCCCCTTTGTCAAATTAGTGACAAAACACATAACAAGATATAACCAAGATAAAAGTAGAATCACCGGATTGAGTTAGAGAAGAGTTAGAGAGAAAACATAAACCAGTTGACATCAACTCTGGCTTACCTGTAAATTAACTAACATAAAACCTATCTAACAATAAACCATTCTTAAACCATTCCAAACATACTCCCCCTAAGTAACATAACCATTCTCCCCCTTTTTGTCACAATATGACAAATAAAATAACAATATAAAGGGATATATGAGAGGAAATAAGATGAGATATGAGATAATAGCATAGTATCACAAAAAAACAAATATCTAGCAGAAAAGAAAATTAGTATCCAATTCCAAATCGGATGACTCAGTGCTAAGATGTAAAGTTATTACAAACCAGAAAATCCCATATAGACTAGTCAGAATTAGAACTAGAAGACGGAGCAGGAATAGAGGGATCAAGTTGGTGCATGCCTTTGTTTAATCGCCGAAGATATTTTCGCATGTACTTGAATTGAGAATCATGAGCAACAGACATGTTTTCTATCTTTTCATTCAAATTTTCAACTTTACCCTCCAATGCACTCAGACGTGCATCAAAATCAGATGGTACAAAATCTGGATCATTTGTTGAATCAAAATCCAGTTCCTCATAGATATCATCCATATTAATGTCATCCCCCACTTCTTCATGACCAGCACCACCACCATTACCACCTTATTCAGGAAGTAATTCCAGCTTCATCTTATTGAGATTAGAGTTGTTGAAAATCAAATGATGGATAGGTTCATTAACTGGCATATCGACCAACATATGTGTAGCTAATACAGTCATTAAATAACCAAAAGGGATGTCACTATGACCAGGATGGAGTCTAAACTGAAGAAGGAAATGACAGATTAAGGATGGCAGACAAATCTGAGCACCACTGGAAATAGCATGAATAATACGTACCATAAATGAGGTCAAGTCAGTTTTATTACCTGACCAAGGATACAAATTAGACACAAAGATTCTGTGGAGTACTCTGTATTTGGGTAACAAATACCTTGCGGGAAGCGCATCCCCTTTTTTAGTCCAGTGAATATCCATGTTGCACAAGTCTCTAGTGAGCATACGCTTTTCAGATACAGAGGGTTTATCAGTCAAATTATGAATAGGAATACTCTCATCATTCACGGGAATATCCATAAGGGCTGAAATTAAATGACGATCAATTTCAAATGGCCCTTCACTAGTAGATATTTTAAAAGTTAAATTATCCAGTGAGAAGTTACTAATACATGTAAACATGAATTGAGCAATGGACCGGTATGCAGGCCCACCCCAATGCAATAAGTTAACCCAACCTACAGCTTCAAGCAAAGGAAGGATATCAAAAGGTGCAATATGGTTAATATCAACAGGATGTTCAACAATAACATTACAAGCTCTAAGGTCTATAATATAAGAAGAATCATTAGTAAGCTCAAGAAGATGACGTTTGGTCAATCTGGAGGAAGAAGAAGGACCACGGGAAGTAGATTTTCTACCTCTAGAAGCCATATGCAGCAATAATAATAAGGAAATAAGAAAATGCAAAGGATTGAGAAATGGGTTTACTCAAAACAGATTTTTCAAAATCAAATCCCCAAATCTCAATGAAATCCTAAACAGAAAGCTTCAAGTTAGAAAAGAGAGCAATCTAGACACTGATTTACAAGAAAAACGTAAATGGAACACTAACCTTGAAGAACAAGAATGGTGGGTTCGACAAGTCGAAGCTCGGCTCCTTAGAGAGAAAAAAAATGAGGAAGAAAGCAAAAATCTCCAAATTTAAGTGATTTCCGAGATCTACGACTGGTCGTAGGTATCTACGACCGGTCGTAGGTCGACTGGTCGAGTATACTCACGACAGGTCGAAGGAAGTCCAGAAAAACATATTTCTTGCAATTTTTAAAGAAAATGAAATTAAACCTACCAAAAATATATACTATGATACATGTAGGCATAAATAATCATTTTGAAATACACATGCCAAGATCAAATTTCATCTTATTAAACTTAATTTTATCAAGAGGTTTTGTGAAAATATCAGCTCTCTGATCTTCAGTAGGAATATATTCCAGAGATATAACTTTTTCTTCTACCAATTCCCTAATATAATGAAATCTAATGTCAATGTGCTTAGTACGAGAATGTCAATAGGATTTTTGAAATATTTATTACTTGAATTATCACAATGTAATAACATAGAATCCTGTTTAATTCCATAATCACTTAGCATTCGTTGCATCCAAACAAGCTGTGTACATGCATTACCAGCTGTGATATACTCAGCTTCAGCTGTTGAAAGTGATATAGAATTTTGTTTCTTACTAAACCAAGAAACTAAACAATTTTCAATGTAAAAGCAACCACCACTGGTTGATTTTCTATCATCTAGATTACCAGCCCAATCAGCATCTGAGTACCCAGCAAGTTGGACACTAGTCTCGTGAGGATACCAGAGACCAAGATTTATAGTATTTACAACATATCTAATAATCCGCTTAACAGCAATCAAGTGAGATTCTTTTGGATCAGATTGAAACCTTGCGCAAATACCAACACTTAAAGAAATATCAGGTCTACTAGCAATTAAATATAACAAACTACCAATCATACTCCGATAAAGTTTTGAATCAATATTTTTACCATTATAGTCGTTTAAGAGTTTTAGGGTAGTACTCATAGGAGTATCGAAATTCTTGCCATTCTCAAATCCAAATCTCTTGATTAGATTCAAGGCATACTTAGATTGAGAGATGAATATTCCTTCAGGTTGCTGCTTAACTTGCAAACCAAGAAAATAAGTTAATTCCCCAACCATGCTCATTTCAAACTGTGATTTCATCAAGTCTGCAAACTCAGTAGTCAAGTTAGTACAAGTTGATCCATAGATGATATCATCAACATAAATCTGTACTATTAAGATATGATCATTATGTTTTTTAACAAATAGAGTTTTATCAACAGATCTCATTTGAAAATTGTGACTTAAAAGAAATTTTGTTAGTTTCTCATACCATGCCCTAGGTGCTTGTTTTAATCCATAAAGTGTCTTTTTAAGCCGATACACATGATCAGTATTTTTGGGATCTTCAAAACCCATTGGCTGTTCAACATATACTTCTTCATGTAAAACGCCATTTAAAAAAGCACTTTTCACATCCATTTGATATATTTTTATCTTTCTAAAACATGCAATGGATATAAATAGCCTGATAGATTCAAGACGTGTTACTGGTGCAAAAGTTTCATCAAAATCAATTCCTTCTATTTGAGTATAACCTTGTACCACTAGTCTAGCCTTGTTTCTAATTATATTTCCACTTTCGTCCAACTTATTTTTGAAAATCCATTTTGTTCCAATGATGTGTTTGTCTTTAGGTCTTGGTATGAGATACCAAACATCATTTCTTACAAATTGATTAAGTTTTTCTTGCATTGCAACAATCCAGTTCTCATCAGCAAGAGCTTCTTTTACATTGGATGGTTCTATTTGGAATGTAAAACATACATAATTACATAAATCCTTAAGTTGTCTACGGGTGCGAACACCAGTGAGAGAGTTTCCAAGAATTTGAGGGGTTGGATGATCTTTAACAATCCTCAATTCAGATTCAGTCTGATTTGATGAAGTATCGGGTTTATCAATGATTAGAACTTCATCATTATCTGAATTAGAGATTGGCTTATTTAAGTGATCATCAATGACAACATTGATGGATTCTTGAATCACACCAGTCCTTTTGTTCAACCCTATAAGCACGACTGTTTAAGGAATATCCTAGAAAAATTCCTTCATCACTCTTTGTATCGAATTTTCCCAAATTTTCACGATCACGTAAAATATAGCATTTGCTGCCAAAAACTCGAAAGTATTTGATAGTAGGCTTTTTGTTGAACCATAATTCGTAAGCCGTTTTATTATTATCTTTGCTCGTATAAACTCGGTTAATAATATAGCAAGTCAGTATTTCTGACTTGAATTTCAAAGATTTTTAGAAAGCTTCATGCTATTCAACATGACATTAGGTATTTCTTGAAGCACCCTATTCTTTCTTTCCACAATTCCATTTTGTTGTGGAGTTTTAGGAGCTGAGAATTCATGTAATATTCCTTGGTCAGTACAGAACTTCTCAAAATTGCTATTCTCAAATTCAGATCCATGATCACTACGAATCTTACTGATTTGAGAAGATTTTTCAGTTTGAATCCTTTTGAGAACTTTTCTTACTTCTTCAAGGGTTTCAGATTTATCCCTTATGAAGACTACCCAAGTGTATCTGGTAAAGTCATCAACTATTACCAGAATATACTTTTTACCACCACGACTTTCCGTTCTAGTAGGTCCAATTAGATCCATGTGAAGAAGTTCGAGTGGTTTTGATGTGGTATTTGAATTCACCTTTTTGTGTGAGTTCCTTGTTTGTTTGCCTATCTGGCATTCACCACATATTTTATCTAATTTCTGAAGTTTGGGTAAACCTCTTATAAGTTCTTGATTGCTCAATCTATATAAATTTCGATAATGAACATGTCCAAGACGCTTATGTCATAAATCAGTCTCGTCTGTATGAACCATGTAACATGTTTGATTAGATGAGCTGGATTCACTAATAATATAGCAATTTTCAGACGTTCTACGTCCAGTTAATATTACAGAACCCTTATTATTTAGTATCTCACAACTTTGATTAGATAACCGAACACTATGGTTATTATCACATATCTGAGATATGCTAAGTAAGTTATGTTTTAGGCCTTCAACATATAAAACATTTTTAAATACAGGAAGATTAAAAAGTTGAACCGTACCTTGGCCTATAATCTTGCAGTTGCTACCATCACCAAATGTGACTGAACCATCAGTCATATCTTTTAGATCGGTGAATAAAGCTTCATCACCTGTCATATGCCTAGAGCAACCACTGTCTAGGTACCACTTTGAATGACTTGTTGCTTTGAAAGCAATGTGAGCAACCAAGCAGGTGACTTTTGGAACCTATTTCATAACTGTTTTGGGTTTAGGAACATAGTTGGTCTTCTTTTGTTTATAGTTATAAGAATAACCTATAGAGTTAGATTTTAGGAGCTCCTTGAGTAAATCTACTATCTTTTCAGCTAGTGGATTTCGTTTCTGATTAAAGTTGACATGGCTGCTTCCAGGTTTTTGAAGAGTTTTTAGGTTTTTAGAAAAACCTTGATAAGTATTTTTCCCTTTTGAGTTTGAGGACTCTCCTTTCACAAACATAGGAGGAGTATACTTTTGTTTAGGAGATAAATTTTTATCATAGCCCAGCCCGGATAGATCGCCACATTTTCTTGATCCGGATAAGAGTTTTTCTAACTTTGGATCACCTTGGGCATATTTCTATGTGTCCTTTTGACTCATAAGAGAAGATACTTCTTTTTTGAGATTTTCAATCTCAGATTTCAAATCAACAATTAAAGAATTTTTGAATTCCAAATCGCATTTTGTTTTTTCAAAATAATCTGAAATTTGTGATTTTTCTAAGACAAGTGATTCAAAACATTCTTTGAGTTTAGAAAACTTTTCTTTTTGAAGTTTAAGTTTGACAGCAATTTTACAACTTTCTTTGTATAGGGCATTGTAAGCATCTTGAAGATCATCTTCATTTTCATATTCACTACTCAGATTTTCTTCACTTGTTGAGTCATTATCTGAAAATGTGAATTTGGCTAGAGTCATAAGTGCTTTAACTTTATTCCCTAACTCAGTTTCAGAATCTTCTGATTCAGAACAAGTTTCAGAATCAGATGATTCATCCCACGTAGCCAACATACTCTTCTTCTTGGGTTTGTCCTTTTTGGGACATCTATTTGCCAAATGCCCATATTCTTGACAGTTGTAACATTGACTATCTTTCAAAGATTTTCGAGATTTGGGTCTAAACTTCTTTTTATCGTTTGATTTTTGGAAATCAACCATTTTCTTTCTTTTAAAAATCTTGTAGAATTTCTTAGCCAAAAGAGCCATATCATCTTCTGAATCAGAATTTTCTTCTGAATTACATTTAGAGGATTTTAGTGTAATCGATTTTCCTTTAGGAGCTTTAAAGTTTAACTCGTAGGTTTGTAAAGAACCAACTAATTCCTCTACCCTCATATTATCCGTATCACGAAGTTCCTGGATCGCAGTTACTTTAGAATTAAACCGTTCAGGAAGTGAGCGTAATATCTTTGCACACACTTTACTTTCTGGGATTTTATCGCCAAGACCCCACATTGAGTTTACAATGTCATTTAGTCTAGTGTAAAAGTCCATAAACATTTCGTTTTCCTCCATATGAATTTCTTCAAATTTGGTTGTAAGGAGTTGGACTTTAGACTTTTTGATAATTAATGTACCCTCGTGTGTCATTTCTAGTATATCCCAGGCTTGTTTCGCAGTATCACAGGATATGATTCTTTTGAACTCATCCGGTGATAGTGCGCAAGTGATTGCATTTAGTGCTTTAGCATTGGCACTATACTCACTTTTCTGAAGAGTGGTCCATAAATAATAAGCAGGTACAGACATAATTTTTGAACCGTCGGATTCAATTACTTCAATGGTAGGAGTTTTCCATTCAGTTACTGTGGCTCGCCACACACTCTCATCCATTGATTTTAGGAAGATTCTCATTCTGGCTTTCCAATAGGCATAGTTGGAGCCATCAAATGGTGGAGGCCTCGTGACTGAAAGGCTATCAAAATTTGACATCTTTTTAAATAGCTTAGATCGTTAGCTCAGGAAATAAATCCAAATAAATAGCAATAAGAACAAGCTATTAGGCTCTGATACCACTTGAAAAGGCCTAGCTATATGTCCTAGAGGGGGGGTGAATAGGACTATGCCAAATAAATTTTATAACAGCGGAATTAAAAAACAATATGATAGCCAAAATAAATCACAATGCAAAAAAGTAAAACAACCTCAAAAATCTGATCTTGAGGGATTGATACAAATGTTATTCTAAGGACAACATTTCACCAAAAACCAGAGTTTATGGTAGGACAACCTTATTTCTAGAAAGATCTTTGTATCAAATCTCAAACCAAAGAGGAATACAGAATTAAGCACAAATTGAAATAAAGTGTAATCACAAATGTATTGTTCTAGGGACAGCCATACACCATAAAAATGGCAGGGCAACCTTGCTGGAACAACTTTAAAGGAAATTTAAATTCAAGCAGATAAAGGAATAGCAGAAAGTAAATTCTAAATTATTACAAAATTCTCACAATGCTTGAATTAAACGATTACAACATTCATCACCACACATACATCCCACAAATGAATATTAAAGATTAGAAATATAAATCATTCAACCACAACACAAGGGATTATAGTGGTTCGCCTGTGTGTTCACCAACTGTTAAACAACAGCCACACGGAATGCTACTCTACTCCTAATATCCTCATACAGGGGATATTAGCGTTCACTCACAAAATAGGTTTTCACAGGTTCACCCAAAACCTTTACAATTGTGTCTTTGTCTGTGGGCTTACACAATAAAAAAAAATCCCACTTCTGAGTTTTCCTGGCTCTCCTCAGATAACCAATATAACAAGATTTTTCTGGCAAATTTTGAAAGAAACCAAAACAGAAAGAAATTTACAATTAAACGTAAAATACCTGATTAACTCCTTCGTTGTAGCAGCCCGGTAGAACCAAATTAGAGTAAATGATTGAATGTTCAAGTTCAATGTCTAGTACTCAATTACAATAGTTCTAGTTCTAATAGATTTTAAATTAGACCAAATAGGGCTTGTCTTAATTGATTTTGATTCCAAAGAAAGGGAATAACAATTCCTCTTATCAAATTAGATTGGAATAGCAGAAACAAAATCAATTAAATAAAGCTAAAGAAAGAGAGTACAAAGTAAGCACACTTAGCTTAGATGGAGCACGAAATTACTTCTCAGAAGTTTGACAAAGATTGGCTTGAATGGATTAATTAATTGCTTGAATTCTTCTGAGTTTCGTGCTCTATTTATAGGTGAGCAGATCGCATCTTCGACTGGTCTAAGGAGCTCTTCAACTAGTCGAAGAAATAACAGATTTGAAAAAAATTGGGCGCGATAAGCTTTGACCGTTTTACGACTGGTCGAAGGCCTCCTTCGACTGGTCGTAGGTCACCTTCGACTGGTCGAAGGTCTCCTTCGACTGGTCGAAGACCTTGTAAATTATCGCTGGATTTTGAATCGAATATTTACGACTGGTCGTAGAAGCAGTCGACACTGTTCCTTCGACTGGTCGAAGCCTAACAGTTCGAGGAATTTCTTGGACTGGTCGAAGCAAAGCTAGGACTAGTCGAAGAAAGCCTAGGACAAGTCCCCGAACTGCCCAAACACAAGTGTCATATACATATGACTTATGTATCCAAAATGGCCTACTTCTAAGATCAACCTATGGTCATTCAAACCCCAATCAAGAAGTAAGGACATTGAAAACATTAGGAACAAGTGACCTAGAAGTTTAAGCCTTGAAGTCTTGATGTAGCTCAACCTCGAAAGTGACTTGAGTTCTATACGAACTACTTTGTACTCTTCCTGAAGTCTTGTATTCTTGAGTCTTGTCTTGAGAGAAATACTTGAAGTCAAGGTTGATCTTTGTACTTGTAATCTTTGCTTGTAGTGAGCTTTGCTTGTTTATGAATATTGATCTTTAAAAAGAGCTTCACTAATGTAAGTTATATAACAGTGTTTTTGTCACCACTAATTTGACAACATACAGGGATATAAACTATAGCACTTACAGTTTCCACAATGAATTACATTACCAAATGTAAAATAGCAGGTTGAAAGGTAAAAATTATCATCCCAAAATAAAGTTTGCTCTTTTGTTTTCAACGTTTGTGGGTAACATTTCTAGAAACCCTCATGAGACTATAAGTCATCCACTAAGGGAAACCTAGGGGTTTAAAGGCTTGTTGCATATGCTAAATGCAATCGAGATTACCTGTGAAAGTGGTGCAGTTAGAATTTTTTTCGTTTTAATTTTGTTTCTAAAATTAGTTTTATTTTTATTATTATTTTCACTTATTTTGCTCGGGACTAGCAAAATGCTGGTTGGGGGGTGTGTTGAGACTCAAATACTGCATAATTTTTCCCATTTATATCTTAATTTTATGAACATGAATCCGCTTAATATTCTATTTAACTCATGTATGTGTTGCAAGGTGAATTTAAGTGCTTGAATTGAAAAAGGGTGTTAAAAGCATGAATTTGATGCTTAAAAATCATCAAGGCAAGGGAGGGATCTTAGGAGACCAAGATTGAAGAATTCACATGCCAAAGATCTAAGAAAACCAAGTGAGGAATGAAGAGAATCAAAGATTTGAAGTGAATAATCCTGAAATCATCCTGAAAAAGTGTATTCTGAAGCTATGAAGTTTATTTTAGGAAACTGCGCAGCAGGAAGTCTTTTTTAAACGAACTATGCAGTGAGAAGTCTATTTTAGGAAAATACATATATTTGAGGCGGTTTCTAGGATTTTTCAACTTTGTACGAAAATTGGAGTTCCCTACTTATAAATAGGGCTTCCTAAGGCATTCCTAAACATCATTCAAGGCATCTCAAAGCAAAATTTAAGGTTTTTAAAGAGTTTTTAATTTTATTAAAGTTTTATAAGTTGTTTTTTTTTCCTTTTAGATCTTTTCTATTTGCATTTATTTCTTTCTTGTTCCTTTCTTTTTCTATTCTAGTTATGTTTTTCTAAGTTCCCTCTAGCCCAAGCTAGAAGGGAAGCACGTGGGTTTAATATTTCTTTAAGTTATGATAACTGATTATTTTTAATGATGAGAAGAATGGTGTATGCATGTTATCTATTATTTAGGTTTTATTTTTTATCCTCTTGTGAGATTCATATATTACCATCATATGAGATCCACATTGATGGATAGGCTTACCTTGGATCAATCAGATTTCCTAGATAGGAGAGGTTCTCAACCTGTTATATTTCTTTAATATTCATTATCCTATAGATATTGAATACTTAAAATCACTGGCACTTGAGAATATATGTCAATGGTGCAAATCCATTATTTTCTAATTTTTTATATCATTTATTTAAATATTTAAACTGTTTTATTTTCCGATTAGGCTCACCATAGTGCTCAGATCCTAATTGTGTTATCCAAGTCATCATGATTTTGAAACATTAATCTGTGTGTAGAACTTTGAAGCTTGGGTGTTATTTTAATTCAGTTGAATTACATCCATTCAAAAATTTCAAAATCAAATAATCAGTTTAGTTTTTATTACTTAGTTTGTTTTGCATTTGATTTTTTCCTTCTCGCAATTCGTCTCCCCGTGGGATCGACCCTATATTCACATGATATTACTTACAAACCTCTGCACTTAGAGGCAAGCAATCAAGTTTTTGACATTGTAGCCGGGGAGAGACTGAGATAGATCAGATCTGTGCAAGATAGCTAAGGTAAGTTCTCTTTTAAACCCTCCAAATTTTCTGTAGATTATTTTTTCTTTTTCTTTGAAAATAAATTTAGTTGGGTCTTTCAAGCACTAACTATGACATTAGGTTGCCCTGCTTGGGATTTTATCACCCAAGTGTTATGGTTGTCCTACAGTTGCCGTTTGATCACAAAGATCATCCGTTGAATCTATTTTCCAGATTAGCATAGTTTAATTTCTGCATTAGTTTTAATTTTATTTATTTATTTATTATTATTATATTATTATTTTTTTTGTGGATTGAACCCTTATGGTCGGCCCTGCCACCTGGGTTGTTGATTTTTTTATGGATTGAACCCTCATGGTCGGCCCTACCGCCTGGGTAGTTGATTTATTTTTGCTTTTTGGACTGAGCCCTCATAGTCAGCCTTGTCACCTGGGTTGTTGATTAAGTTTTTATTTTTATTTTAAGTATCATACTTTCTATTTGAATTATTGGTATTTGTTGTGTGGTGTGGATGGTTTATGTCCCGCTGGAGTAGGGATCAAAACAATTGATTCTCTTGCTAAGGCGGACTAGTTCCAGGCCTTAATCATTCACTTAGAAGAGGTACTCAACATCACTTGGATTCCATGGCAGACTCAGTTAATAATCCAAATCCAAATCTGTCAGATCCAACTATAAATCAAAACAAAGAAAATCAACTTAATCCTCTTCTTCAGGATGAAAATGAAGTTCATAAGAATGTGTTAAACCAACCACGGACTTTAAGTGAACATTTACACCTTGAGAGATCAACTTTACTATCTTGCATAGTGTTCCTTGCTCACACAGGGAACATTGATTTTAAACCAGGCCTGATTCAATTGATTCCTAAATTTCATGGCTTAGATTCTGAAAGCCCCTACTTGCACCTCAAGGACTTTGAGGAAGTAATTGCAACGTTACAAGTAAATAATGGTAATAGGGATGTACTTAAGCTTAGGTTATTCTCATTTTCTCTAAAGGATCGGGCCAAAGCATGACTCAACTCTCTAAGACCTAATACCATCACTACATGGCAAGCCTTAAGTAGAGAGTTTTTGAAAAAGTTCTTTCCCGAGCACAAAACAAATGCACTAAAACAAGAAATCATGTCGTTCTCCCAAAAAGGGAATGAACTATTTTTTCAAGCTTGGGAGCGCTTCAAAGACCTTCTAATTACTTGTCCACACATGGTTATGAACCATGGCATGTGATTGATGCTTTCCGAAAGAGGCTCACCATGGATACCCGTCAGTTTATAGAGATGATGTGTGATGGAACCTTTCTTGACAAGGATCATAATGAGGCTTGAGATTTTCTAGATATGTTAGCAGAGAATACGCAGACATGGGATGTCTCTGCTAAATCAGACCAAACTATACCCATTCATAGAGAGAAAGCGGGGATGTATGTCCTAAGAGAGGAAGACGACCTTAATGCAAAATTCGCTGCATTGGCTAGAAAGGTCAAAGCCTTGGAAATTAGGAAGGTTGATATGGTTAAAGTAAACACTTCCTTAGGTAATTTTTGTAGCAGTGGTGGTGGTACAGACCATGACACAAAGGATTGTCCAATAATCTCAAAAACACACATTTCATTGGAGACTCAAATCCAAGTGAGCTACATCATAAACAAGCTAAGGCCATCATTACCTTGAAAAGTGGAAAAGAGGTCGATAACAAGATAATGCAACTGGTAGAAATACCGGAGGATGATCCACTGTCTCAAGAAAATGATGAACCGGTTATGGTTCAAGAGTTGCAACAGTAAAAGGATAAAGAAACTAAGTCATATGAGCCTCCAGTTCCATTCCCATCTAGACTTCGGAATCCGACTGTCCCCATGAAATATCAAGAGATGCTGGATGTGCTACAAAAGGTTACTATCAATATTCCTCTGCTTGATGCCATTAGACAAATTCCATCATATGCTAAATATCTCAAGAACTTATGCACTATAAAGAGGAAATTAAATGTGCACAAAAAGGCCTTCCTTATTGAGAAAGTGAGCGCTATCATTTAACAAAGGGTTGTACCCAAATACAAAGACCAGGGAAGTCTCACTATTCCTTGTATTATTGAGAATTTCCAAATTAAGCATGTTTTGCTAGATTTGGGTGCAAGTGTCAACTTAGCACCTTATTTAGTTTACAAACAAATGGGGTTAGGCGAGCTTAAACCAACCACAATTACACTCCAACTCGTTGACCGCTCCATTAAAGTATCAAGGGGAATTTTAAAGGACATTCTAATCCAAGTGGAGAAATTCTACTTCCCCGTAGATTTTATTGTACTAGACACTGAACCATGTGTAAATGCTAGCGCTCAAGTTCCCATCATTTTAGGTCGCCCATTCCTAGCAACTTCAAATGCAATCATAAATTGCATGAATGGAATGATGAACTTATCTTTTGGTAACACAACTCTAGAGCTGAATTTTATGGACTACTTGATAGAAGAAGAGGAATTGGAACCTAGTCTGACTAAGGAATTGATTCAAGTGTTTGGGGACTTGAAAATTTCTGATTTAGAAAAAGTGCTTTTTGAAATTTATGATGATAATGAGAGCACTACCACCCAAGACATTGGTACGTACCAATGGAGACCACGCACTCAAATCCTATCTATCGAGGACTCACAACCTCTGACATCACCAACCAATATTTCAAAGCTTGATTTAAAACCACTACCAAATGAGCTTAAGTATGTATACTTAGGTGAAAATAAAACTTATCATATGGTGATCTCTTCATTTTTAGACAAGGATTAAGAGATTAAATTGTTGATTGTTCTAAGGGACCACAAAGGAGACTGGGGCTAGACCATTTCTGACATCAAGGGTATAAGCCCTTCCATATGTACCCATCGGATCCACCTCGATGAGGACATCAAACTAATTAGACAACTTCAAAGGTGTCTCAATCCAAACATGATAGAAGTTATAAAAAATGAGGTGATCAAATTGTTGGATGTGGGAATCATCTACTCAATATCCGATAGTGTTTGGGTGAGTCCAACTCAAGTAGTCCCAAAGAAATCCGGAATAACTATTGTGCAGAATTCTAATAATGAACTCATACCAACATGTGTCACCACAGGTTAGCGTGTTTGCATTGACTATAGAAAATTGAACCAGGTCACAAAGAATGACAATTTCTCTCTACCATTCATTGATCAAGTTTTAGAGATGGTAGCAGGTCACTCCTTCTATAGTTTTCTTGATGGATATTCTGGATATAACCAAATAGAGATATCCCTAGAAGACCAAGAGAAAATCACGTTCACTTGTCAATTTGGCACGTTTGCTTTCAAAAGAATGCCATTTGGATTGTGTAACGCCCCAGCAACTTTCCAACGGTGTATGTTAAGTATTTTTTCAAATATGGTTGGGAAGTTTCTTGAGGTTTTCATGGACGACTTCTCTATATTTGGGAGTAGTTTTGAGGAATGCCTCAACAATTTATCTCTTGTCTTGTCTAAGTGTGAAGAGAAACACCTTGTCTTAAATTGGAAGAAATGTCATTTCATGGTTCAAAAGGGAATTGTTTTGGGTCATGTTATCTCCAAAAATGGAATCGAGGTATATCGCTTAAAACTCGACATTATTGCCAATCTACCTATCCCCCAAACTGTTAAAGATATTAGATCACTTCTAGGGCACGCTGGTTTTTATAGAAGATTCATCAAGGATTTTAGTGCCATTACTAGACCCTTAACTAATCTTCTTCAAAAGGATGTTCCATTTAAGTGGACAGATGAGTGTGCAAGTACTTTTAATAAAATTAAATCATCCCCTACCACTGCACCTATCATGCGTCCACTAGATTGGACATTTCCTTTTGAACTAATGTGTAATGTAAGTGATTATGTCATAGGGACTATTTTAGGCCAAAGGAAAGATAAACGGCCCTACGTTATTCACTATACGAGTAGAACTCTAAACTCGGCCCAAGTTAACTACTCAGCAACTGAAAAAGAGTTACTTGCATTAATTTTTGCTTTGAATAAGTTTAGGTCTTACTTGCTGGGATCTAAAGTGTTCATTTTCATGGACCACTCGGCTTTAAAATATTTGTTATCTAAGAAGGATGCAAAGCCGAGACTTTTGAGATGGATCCTCCTATTCCAAGAATTTGATTTAGAGATAAAAGATAAGAAAGGAGTAGAAAACGTAGTGATCGATCACCTTTCCAGATTGGTGTTAGATGATTCCACTGAGGAGATGCATATCCAGGACACTTTTCCTGATAAACAATTATTTGCGATCTCCAAATTGCCATGGTATGCGGATATAGTGAACTATCTTGTAATAGGAAAAATGTCATATCATTGGAAGTCATGATTGTTTGCCTCCAAGTGCAGAGGTTCGTAAGTAAAATCCTGTGAATATAAGGTCGATCCCACAGGGAGATGAATTGCGAGAAGGAAAAAATCAAATGCAAAACAAACTGGTAATAAAAACTAAAACTGATGATTTGATTTTGAGATTTTTGAATGGATGTAATTCAACTGAATTAAAATAACACTCAAACTTCAAAGTTCCACACATAAGTTAATGTTTCAAAATTATGATGACTTGAATAACACAACTAGGATCTGAGCACTGTGTGAGCCGAATTGAAAAATAAAACATTTTAAATATTTTAATAAATGATATAAAAGATTAGAAAATAATGGATTTGCACCATTGATATATATTCTCAAGCGTCAGTGATTTTAAGTATTGAATATCTATAGGATAATGAATATCAAAGAAATATAACAGGTTGAGAACCTCTCCTACCTAGGAAATCTGATTGATTTAGGGTAAGCCTATCCATCAATGTGGATCTCATATGATGGAAACATATGGATCTCACAAGAGGATAAAAAATAAAACCTAAATAATAGATAACATGCATATGTCATTCTTCTCATCATTAAAAACAATCAATCATCAAAACTTAAAGAAATATTAAACCTATGTGCTTCCCTTCTAGCTTGGGCTAGAGGGAACTTAGAAAAACATAACTAGAATAGAAAAAGAAATGAACAAGAAATAAATAAATACAAATAGAAAGATCTAAAAAGAAGAAAAACAATTATAAAATTGAAAACCCTTTAAAAACCCTAAATATTGCTCTTAAATGCTTTTAAGAATGTTTAGGAATGCCCTAGGAAGCCCTATTTATAAGTAGGGAATTCCAATTTTTGTACAAAGTTGAAAAACCCTAGAAACTACCTCAAATATACGTATTTTCGTAAAATAGACTTCTCGCTGCATAGTTCATTTAAAATAGACTTCCTACTGCGCAGTTTTCCAAAATAAACTTCACAGCTTCAGAACACACTTTTTAAGGACGATTTCAGGATTCTTCACTTCAAATCTTCGATTCTCTTCATTCTTCACTTGGTTTTCTTAGATCTTTGGCATGTGAATTCTTCAATCTTGGTCTCCTAAGATCCATCACTTAACTTGGTGATTTTTTAGCATCAAATTCATGCTTTTAATACTATTTTTCAATCCAAGCACTTAAATTTACCTTGCAACACATACATGAGTAAAATAAAATATTAAGCGGATTCATGTTCATAAAACCAAGATATAAATGGAAAAAATTATGCAATATTTGAGTCTTAACACACTCCCCAACCAGCATTTTGCTAGTCCCGAGCAAAATAAGTAAAATAAATAAATAAATAAAACTAATTTTAGAAACAAAATTAAAACAAAAAAAAAATGCTAACTACACTTTCGCAGGTAATTCGATTGCATTTAGCATATACAACAAGCCTTTAAACCCCTAGGTTTCTCCTAGTGGATGAGTTATAGTCTCATGAGGGTTTCCAGAAATGTTACCCACAAACATTGAAAACATGAAAAATAGTTCAACACTCAGAAATTTATACAATTATGCCTCCATTCATCATATGAATTTCAAAACAAAACAATACTTACCCTAAGTCTGAAGTTAGTTAGAATCTCAATTTTCTAATCCATTCCATCCTTGAGTTCAGAGACTTAATCAAAATTTAGAATAGTTATGATCCAATATCCTTAGGTGCTCTGTGACACTAGTTTAACTTTGAGAAATATGCATGTTCTCTATCCTAACTACTTTCAATCATTTCAAGAATATGAAATCTCTAGTTATTTCATTTTCTTCATGTCATTTCTTCTTTTATCATCATATCTTCATTATTATAGATCACCCTTAGATGAAGATTCGCACTGGGTTTGTTTCATAACCTAATGTATCGAACTTGTAATGGTAACAGTAATGGATACTTAGGTATTCTTACTCCAGATTACTGACACGATTGTTATGGTCATTGCATTCATGCTCTATAATAAAATTTTCTTTTTCCATCACTCTTTTTTTTCTTCAATATTCTCTCTTTTAAGCATATATCAATGATACTAGTTCATTCAACTTTGTTTGAATCAAAAGTTGTTATTCTAGTTCACATATCATATTCCTCACTTAGTTAGCTAGGGTGTATTGTGAATTCAGTATATCAAATTACAACTCACTTTAAACTAGTGATTAGATAATTGAACTCAAGTATATAATTTTCAGTTGTCAGAATTCTGATTACTATCGACTTAGACTAAGTATTAACTTTACCTTTGGAATTCGCATAATATCATGTTCACATTCTTATATATATTATTTTGAAAATGTTAAAAAAAATTTCCCATAAACCTAAATAATAATAAAAAAAAAACTGAAACCTAAAAAATAATAATAATAATAAAATAAACTGAAACTAAAAAAAAGAAAAAAAAAACCTCACATGGATGACTATCCACACCTCCCAACCTAAAATCTACATTGTCCCCAATGTAATGATAACGTAATGAAGAGAATAATAAAAATAAAAGAAAGAGTGGATAGTAACTACCATGAAAAACTCACCTGCTATGTGACACTAAAAAGAATTGAATATAATATAAATCTTATAGAAATGCTCCATCAAACTAGGAGCATCAATCTGAATATTCTGGCTCATGAAGAGTGAAGGACTCCTCTTCCAAATGAAAGTTTTCCACATAAGGCTTCAATCTCTGACCATTAACCTTGTACACATTGTCATTATGTGGATTCTCAATTTCAACAGCCCCATGAGTATAAACATTCTTCACAATGAAGAGTCTTATCCATCTTGATCTTAACTTTTTCGGAAAGAACTGGAGACGAGAATATCACAATAGGACCGTTTGCTGAGGTTCAAAATTCTTTCTCAGGATATTTTTGTCATGAAAAGCTTTGGTCCTCTATTTGTAGATTTTAGAATTTTCATAGGAGTCTCTCCTCAGCTCCTCTAATTCATTCAAATCTAATTTCTTTTGTCCACTTGCTTGGTTCATATCCAAGTTTAATTTCTTTATTGACCAATAGGCTTTATGTTCCAATTCCACAGGCAAGTGGCAAGCCTTCCCATACACCAATCTGTATGAAGACATTCCAATCGGGGTCTTATAAGCAGTCCTATAAGCCCATAAAGTGTCGGATAGTCTTAAGGACCAATCCTTCCTATCTGGCTTTATAGTTTTCTCTAAAATGTGTTTGATTTCCCGATTAGAAATCTTAGCTTGCCCACTCATTTGTGGGTGGTACGGGGTGCTCACTTTATGCTTGATGCCATATTTCTTCATCAAAGCCTCAAATGTCCTATTGCAAAAGTGAGACCCGCCATCACTAACGATGGCCTTTGGAGTTCCAAATGTAGAAAAAATATTTTCCTTGAGGAATCGTATGACTACTTTGTTGTCATTGGTCCTACTTGGAACTGCCTCAATCCACTTTGAAACATAGTCCACACCAACCACTATATAAAGAAATCCAAAAGAAGATGGAAATGGGCCCATAAAATCAATACCCTAACAATCAAAAATCTCTAATGGTAAAATTGGGGATAAGGCATCATGTTACGTCGGGACACTCTTCCCAACCTTTGACATCTATCACAAGCAACACAAAAAGTATAGGTGTCTTTAAACATGGTAGGCCAGTAAAAACCACACTACAAGATTTTTGCAGTGGTTTTCTTAGCAGAAAAATGGCCACCACATGCTTCCATGTGGCAAAAAGAAATAACACTCTGAACTTCATCCTCTGGGACACAACGTCTAATAATTTGATCAGTCTCATATTTATATAAATACGGGTCATCCCAGAAAAACTTCCTAACCTCGGTTTCAAAATGCTTCCTATCATGTGACTTCCAATGATATGGCATTTTTTCCGTTACAAGATAGTTCACTATATCCGCATACCAAGGCAATTTAGAAATTGCAAATAATTGTTCATCAGGAAAAGTGTCCTGGATATTCATCTCCTCAATGGAATCATCTAACACCAATCTGGAAAGGTGATCGGTCACTACGTTTTCTACTCCTTTCTTATCTTTTATCTCTAAGTTAAATTTCTGGAGTAGAAGGATCCATCTCAAAAGTCTCGGCTTTACATCCTTCTTAGATAATAAATATTTCAAAGCCGAGTGGTCCGTGAAAATGAACATTTTAGATCCCAGCAAGTAGGATGTAAACTTATTCAAAGCAAAAACTACTACAAGTAACTCTTTTTCAGTTGCTGAGTAATTTACTTGGGCCGAGTTTAGAGTTCTACTCGCATAGTTAAAATCTCACATTTCACTACCTCGTCCTTTAAAATTTTCTAAGTGCTTTCATGTTAGACACAAATCTTAAAGTTTATGTGATATTGATTAATACTTAACCTAAAAAATTACTATGAATAGTAAATAAATAAATAAAAATGGGTTTTTAACCATTAACCTTTTGTAATCTCATGAAATAAGTAAGCTACATAGATAGATCAGCTTCTCCTACCCCAAAAACATATATTGCACGTCGAATAACTCATCTCGGTTTATAAAATACATCCATTTTACATATCGGACGGCAAAATCACCCCAAATAGGTCAGTGACCGAGATGGCGAGGCCTAGCCAAAATATGGGCCAGGGCGGGCCTTAGTTCATTGGCTGGCCCATTTTCGGCCACATTTTCTACAATTTTGGTTTGACTTCAAAAAGTCACATCTCCCTCGTTATAACTCTGAATTAGGTGATTCAAAAACCAGATTGAAGCTTAGTAAGTTTAGTTTTATATAAAAATAATAAAAAATTGTAATAAAAAATTTAATATAGTTAAATATAGGTCATTGTGACAACTATCTGGAAATTATTAGTTTGGACAGCTGCCGCTTCTAGAATTTCTAGAATTTTTCTACAATAGGAAACCTAATGAAATTTAGTAGAGATGAAGTATAGTTGATGATAAACTATTAAAAAAATAATTAAAATGATATACTACCTCAAATCGCCAGAAAGGGGCATAGAACTGCCTTAGGATCGTATTCTGTCATAATTAGGGCGGAATTTGGTTAAGTACTGAACTAAACGATCAATAGAATTAACTCGAACCACTTTAAATATGATCTGCAAGACCCAAAACTTGTGGAACCATTGACGCTACATTACCCAAAAATCTAGGATTAATCTCATTACCCGGCTGCTATTGGGAGTATCACGAAACTCCGTATCAGATCTGGACTACACGTCGAAAGTCCAATTAACGCGAAGTTAAATGGTTAGGACTGCCTTGCTGGGCTTGACAACCATCTTAGAAATCAAATCCAGATAGTGTCCCAGTGCTATTCGCTTGAGCCTGGAGTGAAGAGTGTGAGAAAACGTAGATTTCTTTAGAAATTGGATCTCATTTAAGTAATCTGAAACTTGTCGCTTGCGGGCCAAATATAAACAATTAGACCATCGGAATCTGACCCAAATACACCCTCGAATTAGGGAAAATTTCATATACATGTCCATGTACTTGTAACCCTGATCGAGTTTCGGTGACCGTTGAACTGAAACTGATCCACCACGTGTGATCTGGGAACCCGACTGGAACAAAAACGTAACTCGACCTAGATCCAATGTCTGTGAGCTTAAGTCCGACCTTTGGCTCAAGGGGGGCTCCGGAAATGCTCCGTTGAGCTGAAACAGATGCCCTTTGGACAAAACCTAAGTATACCTTGGCCCTGGGTCTAATTTAGTGAGTTTTGGGCCTATAGAAGGACCTTAAACCCTCACTCTCTCATTCCATACGAATTTGAGAAAAACTTAGGAGAGAGAAGAGAGAAAAAAGAGAAAGTGTGGGAGATGTGGGAGGATCTCCCTGATGCTCTACCCTGCCATTATACAAGCCTAACCACCTCGTTCTGATCGCTTTCCCTGCGATTTCGGCTCCATTTCAGGGTAAGAAAACCCTAACCCTAACCTGTTTTAGGGTTTGGATTATTCAAGTAGCGAAATAGCTAACATAACTCATGATTTAGGTCATCATATCGACGTTGACGAAACCGTAGAGATTCTATCGATTCCGTTACACTTCTACAGCAAAAGGTGCGGACTTTAGACGTATAGGTTATGGTTTTCAACGTTTTCAATGTCAGATAATGATAGATTCATGATCTGCATGCAATTGCACATGTATAAAGTGTTGTCCGTTTCGCTTTTCGGTTATATGTTAGCTATGTTAAATATACTGTATTTTTCGTATTTGTAGAAAATACTGTATACGTATGAAATACGGATTTGTGCTTAACATGATTATCTGTCATGACTATATGCTTGTATGTATGTGACAACTCCCTAGCGAAAGGACTTGCCCTAAATCACGCCACGGCCACTATACGCTATATGTGTTAAAATGTGTAGCCCAAGTGTTTGTGGAAATGACTAAATGAATATGGAACATGGATTCCTGCTTGCCATGACTATCCGTCATGGGTACACACGTGTTATAATTGGGGCAACTTCCTAGTGAAAGGATTTGGCCTAATACCTATGTGATCAACATATGTCATGTATGTTGATGTATGTAGTTTAAAGTATTTGTTGAAATGTTTGAATGAGTAGTAGTTAGTAAATTGTAATGTATAAGGGTGTTGAGATATGATTCTCAACTCCTTTAACTATGTGTATGATTTCTTTAGATATCTGTGTGATTAGGAATTGAATATGTACAAACTCATGCTTATGTTGTACTTTATAACATGCTCAACTGATTGTATGATTTTATCTATGTAATGTATTTGTTTAAATTCATGTTTAAGTTGTATTCCATAAAAGCCGTGAAGGGTGATGGGGGAGTGGTGTAACGATTCCGTGTAACAGCTCTGGCAACCCTGACCGTACCCAGTGTAGTGACCTCGAGCATACTCTAAATCTGCGGTGAGGCGACGAGACTTCCCGTAGTAATAGAGTATAAACTAGGCCTGTATTGATAAGGTGATGGGGGAGTGGTGTAACGATTACGTGTAATGACCACAGCGACCCTTGCAAATACCTAGAAACACACCATCGTATGAGATTGTCTAGGACTGACGACCCTAGAATGGATCATTATTTGGGAATGATATAAGGAAGGTACCTTAGTTTTCCAATACGGCTATTTGAAATGGACTAATAACAACTCGGCAATCATGCTCATCATCACATTGCATGTGCCTGGAAGATGTGGAGCACTGAGGGTGACAGCATGCCGCGGACGTAAGATGGTGCCGCACGAGGGAGTATGTTGGCGAGGGCATGCATCATAATCGCATTTCATCCTTGCATTAATTACAGTACTTAGGAATGTTGATTGTAATGCTTTATCATTACTGCTTGACTGAATTGATAACATGTTAACCTATGCTTTATTGTTTCACTGAGTTAGCTACTCACTCACACGTTACGGGACAGTGTTGTACACACCAACCAGACTTGTTTGAGTTTCAGATGATGGAAATGCTTATGAGGCAGAGCCGGACCTTTGCGATGACGATGATATTTGCTCGTATATGTTGTATTCCGGCGGCTTCATGTGAGCTGTGTTTTGATCGACGAGGTTACAGGGATGTCGATTAGATGACCTTATACAAGTTGGTATATTTTAGAATTGTACTTGTAATTAATTAACTTAGTAACACTATCACACTCTGGAGACTTACCATAGTTTATATATTTTACACATCTATCACAGTCTTTCGCTTGTAATTTAACTGTCTCTGGAGTATGATATGCTGTTTTGGTATAATCTCATTCATGTTTCAATGCTCTTATCATAATTATTATTATCTGTGTTGCATAAGTGATGCATTGGAACTCGGGAGCTGAGCTTTGCTCGACCCCCGATTTTCAGGGCGTTACACATAGTGAATAATGTAGGGCCATTTATCTTTCATTTAGCCCAAAACAGCCCCTATGGCATAATCACTTGCATCGCACATTAGTTCAAAAGGAAGTGTCCAATCTGGTGGACGCATGATAGGTGCAGTGGTAAGAGATGATTTAATTTTATTAAAAGCACTTGTACACTCATCTGTCCACTTAAATGGAACATCCTTTTGAAGAAGATTAGTCAAGAGTCTAGTAATGGCACTAAAGTCCTCGATGAATCTTCTATAGAAACCAGCCGGCCCTAAAAGTGATATAATATCTCTAACAGTTCGGGGGATAGGTAGATTAGCAATAATGTCAAGTTTTGAGCGATCTACCTTGATTCCATTTTTGGAGATAACATGACCTAAAATAATTCCCTTTTGAACCATGAAATGACATTTCTCCTAATTTAAAATAAGGTGTTTCTCTTCACACTTAGACAAGATAAGAGATAAATTGTTGAGACATTCCTCAAAACTACTCCCAAATACAGAGAAGTCGTCCATGAAAACCTCAAGAAACTTCCCAACCATATTTGAAAAAATACTTATCATACACCATTGGAAAGTTGCTGGGGCGTTACACAATCCAAATGACATCCGTTTGAAAGCAAATGTGCCAAATGGACAAGTGAACGTGGTTTTCTCTTGGTCTTCCAGGGCTATCTCTATTTGGTTATATCCGGAATATCCATCAAGAAAACTATAGAAGGAATGACCTGCTACCCTCTCTAAAACTTGATCAATGAATGGTAGAGGGAAATGGTTCTTCTTTGTAACCTAGTTTAATTTTCTATAGTCAATGCAAACACATCAACCTGTGGTGACACGTGTTGGTATGAGTTCATTATTAGAATTCTGCACAATAGTTATTCTGAATTTCTTTGGGACTACTTGAGTTGGACTCACCCAAACACTATCGGATATTAGGTAGATGATTCCCACATCCAATAATTTAATCACCTCATTTTTTACAACTTCTATCATATTTGGATTGAGACGCCTTCGAGGTTGTCTAATTGGTTTGGCGTCTTCATCAAGGTGGATCCGATGGGTGCATATGGAAGGGCTTATACCCTTGATGTCAGAAATGGTCCAGCCCAAGTCTCGTTTGTGATCTCTTAGAACATTCAATAATTTAATCTCTTGATCCTTGTCTAAAAATGAAGAGATCACTACAGGATAAGTTTTATTTTCACCTAAGTATACATACTTCAGCTCATTTGGTAGTGGTTTTAAATCAAGCTTTAGAACATTGGTTGGTGATGGTAGAGGTTGCGAGTCCTCGATAGATAGTATTTGAGTGCGCGGTCTCTATTGGTACATACCAATGTCCTGGGTGGTAGTGCTCTCATTATCATCACAAATTTCAGCAAGCACTTTTCTAAATCAGAATTTTTCAAGTCCCCAATAACTTGAATCAATTCCTCAGTCAGATTAGGTTCCAATTCCTCTTCTTCTATCTAGTAGTCCATGAAATTCAGCTCATGGATTTCATTATTATCAATGGGCTGCTTACATAGATTGAAAATATTTAGCTCTAGAGTCATGTTACCAAAAGACAAGTTCATCATTCCATTCCTGCAATTTATGATTGCATTTGAAGTTGCTAGGAATGGACGGCCTAAAATGATGGGAACTTGAGTGTTAGCGTTTACACATGGTTCAATGTCTAGTACAATAAAATCCACGGGAAATTCGAATTTCTCCACTTAGACTAGTACGTCCTCTAAAATTTCCCTTGGTACCTTAATGGAGCAGTCAGCAAGTTAAAGTGTAATCGTGGTTGGTTTAAGCTCGCCTAACCCTATTTATTTGTAAATTGAATAAGGTACTAAGTTGACACTTACAGCCAAATCTAGCAAAGCATGCTCAATTTGGAAATTTCCAATAATAAAAGGAATAGTGGGACTTCCTGGGTCTTTGTATTTGGGTACAACCCTTTGTTGAATGATAGCGCTCACTTTCTTAGTAAAGAATACCTTTTTGTGCACATTTAATTTCCTCTTTATAGTGCACAAGTCCTTGAGATATTTAACATATGATGGAATTTGTCTAATGGCATCAAGCAGAGAAATATTGATAGTAACCTTTTGGAACACATCCAACACCTCTTGATATTTCATGGGGACAGTCGGATTCCAAAGTCTAGATGGGAATGGAACTGGAGGCTCATATGACTTAGTCTCTTTATCCTTTTGTTGTTGTGGCTCTTGAATCATAGCCGGTTCATCATTTTTTTGAGATAATGGCTCATCCTCCGGTATTTCTACTGGTTGCATTATCTTGTTATCAACCTCTTTTCCACTTTTCAAGGTAATGATGGCCTTAGCTTGTTCATGATGTAACTCACTTTGATTTGAGTCTCCAATGAAATGTGTGTTTCTAGGGTTTGACTGTAACAACCCGACTTTTCAGGACCCGAGTATATGACTCGTTTCCCAAAAACCCGAGTGTTAACCTTAAAGGATGGTCAAATTCGAGTGTACATTTTTTTTCCTTCATCAGAGTAAACAAATGAGCGTAGTGTGGAAAAATCGACATAAAGGATAATTTCATTATCATTCAATTATACAAGAAGCTGCACATAATGACTTATACAAACCAATGTCTCTGAATTTAACAAGTACAAGATTTACAAGAATTTAATACATGAAGAATGGCAGAAAGCATATAAATATAAGCTGCAAGATCACGCAGCTCCTCCAGGCGAATATAGTCATGCATCCCTGGCGATCGTACCATGCTCCTCCTCAAGTCTGAACATACCTATTACTAAAGCCACCTGTATTACCTGTACGGTTGTATATTTGATGGATGAGTGGCCAACTCAGTGCGAATTCCCCTCAAGATTACACACCACCGCATTAGGTAAGCATAGTTATAAAACAACAAAGCAATCAAAACAATATATGGTACAGTCTTTTAAATACATGGATGCGTGAATGCACATCGACCTGGGGAGGCACATCCAGTCGGACTTGGGCTCGTCGCCCATGCAAATCATTGACCTGGGAAAATCATCCAGTCGGAACAGGGGCCGATAGTCGGTGGTCTGGGAGCTAGCGAAACGATACCCCAACAACTCTAGGGTATGTGCTACAGCATCCAGAATAGCCACCCGTCATTGCCAATATGCTATGAATGCATGATTAGCCAAACCATTATTAGTTCAGATACAATCAGCCAATTTAAATAAGCTAAAGGTCACTATTGGGAGCGTATAACCCAGCGTAGGCCGACAGCTCGGGCATAGTGTCTTATTACCACCATCCCTGGCTCATGAGGCTACCACCTTAGGATATTTAATGGAACCTCATCGACTAGTGGCTAATCATATTACAATACATGGGCTTACCATTGCATGGTTGCACGATATAAAACATCAAACCCATGTAGGGTAAATACCAAAACAAACCACGTAGGCAGATATCAAAATAAGCCACATAGGGATCAAAATATGCCACATAGGGCGAATATCAAAACCGTATGATAAAGACCATCCTTAAAAATCATTAGGCATAACAACCTTGGATGGTAGGCCCGCATCAATCATCCATCTAGACCACCACTCAATAACCACCTAGTCGAAGGTCCATTATGATCATAACTAGTCAAGTTACATCCCAAGTATGAGTATACATTCATATGTGGAAATTTCCCTCTAATGTACCAGTTTAAGTTCCATAAGCAACCCATAAAAAGAAATCCACAAGCATGAGCAATTATACAGGATAATCATAAAGCATGTAATACAATAATTCAATCTTTACCAGCTAACACATGTGATTATAAAGGGAGATATCAATTATGAATTTAAATAAAAACTATAATTTAAGCTAATGAGAAGATGGAAAGCTCAAGGGGAAGAATCATCACCATATAGTTTGCATCGCCTACCAGCATCACTAGGGAATATGCGTTCCCTTAAAATCAAATCCTACCATAAATCAGGATGTACAATTAGATCCAAGTTCTACATACCACCTAGGGTTTAAGATCATAGCCTAGGGTCTAACTATAGGCTTTAGATTTTATGATTTGGATTCTCCTTAGTGTATTAGTTAAAATTAAATCTTAATAATTACAAGAATACTATTAGCGTTAATGTTATAGCTCATATCTGCCACTACGATAGTTCATAAATTCATATAAAATATACCGATATTAGATTCTGGTTATTAATTCTAAGAAACAAAGGCTACTATTATATCGAATTATCCAACAATCCACGGATAATGACACTAATAGTGTCCCATAATCATAACTCAACGGTAGAAGGAACCTATAGTGATATCCTGGAGAATAGGCTTATCGATGTGTACCATTAGGATCATAACATATGGTTTAGGCTGCTTAGGTTTAGGGTTTCATCCACCAATATAATCTTAGGATTTGGCTTAGAGTTTGAAATCAAATTCCTATAATTAATTTAAAATAATATCAACGATGGAGTAATGATAAATATTAATCATCGGTTAATACTATCAATACTGATTTAAAATAATTAATCTACTAATGATAACATAATGTTAATTGTCAATAGCTAGTTTCCATAATCACTGATACTAGCAAAATTCAACCCACTAATGGTTAACCACAGCTAGGTGGGCTTTAGGGATTCACCCAACTCATGAACTTGGGCTCAAACCTATGTAAATTGGGCCTAAACTGAGGCTAGGCCAGGTCTAGGTAGAGATCCATTTCTAGTCCGAATGAGGGCACTGCAGGTGGGACGTTTTCAGCCCAACCCAAGGCCTGATGAAGGCTAATTTCGGACCTTTTACACGGTCTGATGAAAGCCCGATTTCAACTTCTCACATGGCCTGATGAGGGCCTGATTTCAGCCTACCTCTCGGCTTGAACGACGGTCGTTCTCAGCCCAGATCATGGCCTGATCTGAGGCTGATTCCGGCCCAGATCACGGCCCATTTATGGGACGGATTAAACCCATCTGTCTAACGGGGGTGGGGTGTGATATTACCTGGACTTTCATAGAGTGTGGACTCATCCAAACTTATCCCGAAATGTGGATGGATTCATCCTAATGACCTGGCATGATTACACCAGCGGTGGGGAAGAAGGTGGTGCTGATAATGGCGGATCGCTAATCAACGAGTTTTCCTCCGATCTGCTTCTGTTGGACACTCCGTATCGGTCCACAAGAGCTTGTGGAAGAAGGATTTTGAAGGTCTGACGAAGATTTCTTGGTGGGTTGGAATGGGGAAGAAACAGTTACGGGAGGGCTGTTTTCGATTACAGGTTTTCTTCCCAAGGCCCTAGCCTCTAAAAAGGGGAATGGACGGCTAGGATGGACAGATGCGAAAGGACGCAGATTGCCAGCCTGGCAACAAAAACGTTTCCGTTTTCAAAATGTTGTGCTTATAGGGTCGGTTTGTGCCGGGAATCGTGTGCTTGAACACGTGCAGAAACACGTGAAGTTTGTCGATTTTGGTTGAGCCTACGGTGCTAACACGATGGACGGTTTGGATTATGGAATTGGGTCGTGATGGTGGGCCAAATTTTAGAACAGACGGACGCTCGTTCGTCTGTTGGTGGAAGCCGAAGAGAGAGAGAGAGAGAAGAGAGAGAGAGAGAGAGAGAGAGAGAGAGAGAGAGAGAGGTGTCTCTTCATTTTAAGTAAAATGCAGGTCAACCGCTGCTGACCAAATTGGCATGCCTTGGTGCATGGCGAGCACGAGTGCACTAGGTACACTCGAACCTCATGTGGGGTCCGCCGTGCTATTTGTGATAAATCCACCCCGTCTACCTCACTTAGAGGGCCCAATCAGAGTCTTTTACCAAAGGTGGGGTAGATCCAAGGTCCAGGTGGGCCATACACCAAATTTTCACTTGTTTTTAGCTATAATTGTATATTCTAGTTAGTTTGATGGTTGGATCACCTCGAAATTAAACATAGATAGTAAAAGGTTTCTAATGATCCTAAGGTGTGTTCGGGCGTGTTATAAGGGTCGATCTACAACTTAGGTGGGCCACCCTTTAATCAACGTGGGACAGTGTTCACGTTCAACCAAGGAATTCATTTACGTGCATTGATTCACGTAAAATCTAGACTTACATGTACGGTTGGAGAAAAATCAGGTGGGGCCCATAATGATGTTTGTTAAGAAATCCACTCCGTTCACCGTCTTTGGCACGTCGTGCAAACCCATGGTCCCAAATTTGAAGTAGATCCAAACTTCAGGTGGACTGCACGATCTACTAATGCATTGACCGTTAAAACTTTAATTGTTTATGCATGTAGTGTTACAATATTTACAATTCTACCCTTTTTCTTTTCAAAACTTCTGCCGTTTGTAACTCACAAGTCTATCGTCTAAATGTGATGAAATTTGACAGGTGATCTTTATTTTTCACGCTCTTTCCATCGCCCAAATTTGAGCTCTGATCTCTCAAGGGTGACTAAGATTCTCCTTTAATGGCTAATATATTTAAAAATTCTAAAATAATATTTGTACTCCTTTGATTGACAAGTTACCGGGCAGTTTAGACTTAAACCCAAAGATTTTTATAATGACCGATTTATCCTAATATTCGGATGGTCCACTTGGCAGATCCAATTAGGATGGGTGGTCAGTTGACTTGTTAAAAATATGGGAACTTGATGGAATGCACCCCGGCCATGTATGTGGGTTGATGTACGGTTTAGTTTCGTAAACGGATGGACATAAAGTAGGTTTCTGGAGTGATTAGGGGTAGGGATTATATAACGTTAGATTCGAGTGACTTTCTTACACGTGAAAATTTCTCAGATTCTAATTCTAACGGTGGATTAAACATATTCATATAGTGTGAATAAGGTGGACGGATAGAATCTTGATCTGATAAGTGTACGAACGGATGTAGAGGTTAAGTAGTTGATTTACTATGATCCAAGGACTGAAATTTGATGCGTACAGTTAATTTATGATAATTAGGCCTGGTATAAAATTTCACATGAAACGGATCATGCGGACCGTGTGAATTGGAATTCAGGGGCCTAGGTCAATGGCAATTTCGTAATTATTGCTGATGTGTGAGTTTTGAGAAATCTAATGACTCCACATGGTTATAAACACTTTTCTAAGTAGTTCTTACAAAAGAACGTATATCTAAATCATTATGGATAAGGAGTTATTTGTCACGTCATTTAAGGGAAAGTACTTGTGTCAAAACACGTGATGGGTGAGCTTGTCTTGAAATTCAACGGTCAAATGGCTTGATTTATGAATGAAGATCATCTCCAATGGTTAAGTTAGTGTCAGGAAAATGATGTAAGGCTAAAATAGTTGGATTGGCATCGTACACATGTATATGTCACGTTGAATCTTATGGTAACGCTCGAGGACTTTCAATGCCCGAGCATCGAAAAGTTCAGGGCGTTACATTGACACAGGTTGAGAAGGAATTGTGCCTTTTCCCTAGCATTTAGTTGAGTCTCAATCCTAGCCACGGCCATCTTTAATTCCTGATTTGATTGGATTAGAGACTAATTCATTTGAGCTTGAGAGTTCATGAATGCGGTTAATGCATCCTCCATAGATGATCGCTTTAGTGGGGGCACATATGGTGCATTGTTAGGTGCCCTAAAGAAGTTGTTTTGTAGAGGCATTTGAGGTGTATTGGGCGCATTAATTTGTGGTCCATTCCTCCAAATAAGATTAGGATGGTTACACTAATTTGGATTATACGTGTTTTCCATTGGTTACATAACTGACCTTTGGTAGTTATTTATAGCATTTGCTTGATCATGATCATGCGTGATATTTTGTACAACTGAGATTATTGGACAATCCTTTGTGTCATGGTCTGTACCACCATAAATGCTACAAAAATTACCTAAGGAAGTGTTTGCTTTAACCATATCAACCTTCCTAATTTCCAAGACTTCGACCTTTCTAGCCAATGCAGCGAATTTTGTATTAAGGTCATCTTCCTCTCTTAGGACATACATCCCCGTTTTCTCTCTAGCAATGGGTCTAGTTTGGTCTGGTTTAGCAAAGACATCCCATGTCCACGTATTCTCTACTAACATATCTAGAAAATCCCAAGTCTCATTATGATCCTTGTCAAAAAAGGTTCCACCACACATCATCTCTATGAACTGACGGGTATCCATGGTGAGCCCCTTTCGGAAAGCATCAATCACGTGCCATGGTTCATGACCATGATGTGGATAAGTAATTAGAAGGTTTTTGAAGCGCTCCTAAGCTTGAAAAATAGTTCATTCCCCTTTTGAGAGAATGACATGATTTCTTGTTTTAGTACATTTGTTTTGTGCTTAAGAAAGAACTTTTTCAAAAACTCTCTACTTAAGGCTTTCCATGTAGTGATGGTATTAGGTCTTAGAGAGTTGAGTTATGCTTAAGCCCGATCCTTTAGAAAAAATGAGAATAACCTAAGCTTAAGTACATCCATATTGCCATTATTTACTTGTAACGTTGCAATTACTTCCTCAAAGTCCTTGAGGTGCAAGTAAGGGCTTTCAGAATCTAAGCCATGAAATTTAGGAATCAATTGAATCAGACCTGGTTTAAAATCAATGTTCCCCATGTAAGCAGGGAATACTATGCAAGATGGTAAAGTTGATCTCTCAGGGTGTATATGTTCACGTAAAGCCCGTGGTTGGTTTAACACATTCCTATGAGCTTCATTTTCATCCTCAAGAGGAGGATTATGTTGATTTTCTCTGTTTTGATTTATAGTTCGATTTGATAGATTTGGATTTGGATTATCAACTGGGTCTGCCATGGAATCCAAGTGATGTTGAGTGTCTCTTCTAAGTGAATAATGAAGGCCTAGAATTAGTCCCCCTTCAGAGGAGAGTCGATTGTTTTAATCCCTACTCCAACGGGACATAAACCATCCACACCACACAACAAATACCACTAATTCAAATAGCAAGTATGATACTTAAAATAAAAATAAAAACTTAAATCAACAACCCAAGCGACAGGGCCGACTATGAGGGTTCAATCCACAAAGCAAAAATAAATCAACAACCCAGGCGACAGGGCCGACTATGAGGGTTCAGTCCACAAAGTAAAAATAAATCAACAACCCAGGCGGCAGGGCCGACATGAGGGTTCAATCTACAAAGTAAAAATAAATCAACAACCCAGGCGGCAAGGTCAACCATGAGGGTTCAATCCACAAAAAAAAAAAAAAAAAAAAAAAAAAAAGTAAAACTAATGCAGAAATTAAACTATGCTAATCTGAAAATAGATTCAGCGAATAATCTTGGTGATCAAACAGCAACTGTAGGACAACCATAGCACTTGAGTGATAAAATCTCAAGCAGGGCAACCTTATGTCATAGTTAGTGCTTGAAAAAACCAACTGAATTTATTTTCAAAGTAGAAGAAAAAAAAATCTACAGAAAATTTGGAAGGTTTAGAAGAGAACTTACCTTAAAAAAAAAAAAAAAAAAAAAAAAAAAAAAAAAAACCTTAGCTATCTTGTACAGATCTGATCTCTCTAAGTCTCTCCCCGGCAACGGCACCAAAAACTTGATTGCTTGCCTCCAAGTGCAGAGGTTCGTAAGTAATATCCTGTGAATATAGGGTCAATCGCACAGGGAGATGATTGAGAGAAGGAAAAAAATCAAATGCAAAACAAACTAGGTAATAAAAACTAAAACTGATGATTTAATTTTAGGATTTTTGAATGGATGTAATTCAACTGAATTAGAATAACACCCAAGCTTCAAAGTTCCACACATAGGTTAACGTTCCAAAATCATGATGAATTGGATAACACAACTAGGATCTGAGCACTATGGTCAGCCTAATCAGAAAATAAAACAGTTTAAATATTTTAATAAATAATATAAAAGATTAGAAAATAATGGATTTGCACCATTGATATATATTCTCAAGCGCCAGTGATTTTAAGTATTCAATATCTATAAGATAATAAATATCAAAGAAATATAACAGGTTGAGAACCTCTCCTATCTAGGAAATCTAATTAATTTAAGGTAAGCCTATCCATCAATGTGGGTCTCATATGATGGAAACATATAGATCTCACAAGAGGATAAAAAACAAAATCTAAATAATAGATAACATGCATATGTCATTCTTCTCATCATTAAAAACAGTCAATCATCAAAACTTAAAGAAATATTAAACTCATGTGCTTCCCTTTTGGCTTGGGATAGAGAGAACTTAGAAAAACATAACTAGAATAGAAAAAAAAAAAAAAAAGGAATAAGAAAGAAATAAATACAAATAGAGAGATCTAAAAGAAAAATAATAATAATTATAAAATTGAAAATCCTTTAAAAGTTGATAATAAAAATAAATACAAATAGAGAGATCTAAATATTGCTCTTGAATGCTTTTAATAATGTTTAGGAATGCCCTAGGAAGCCCTATTTATAAGTAGGGAATTTCAATTTTCGTACAAAGTTGAAAAACCTTAGAAACTGCTTCAAATATACGTATTTTCTCAAAATAGACTTTTCGCTGCATAGTTCATTTAAAACAGACTTCCTGTTGCGCAGTTTTCCAAAATAAACTTCACAGCTTTAGAATACACTTGTTCATAATGATTTCAAGATTCTTCACTTCAAATCTTCAATTCTCTTCATTCTTCACTTAGTTTTCTTGGATCTTTGGCACGTGAATTCTTCAATCTTGGTCTCCTAAGATCCATCCCTTGACTTGGTGATTTTTGAGCATCAAATTCATGCTTTTAACACCCTTTTTCAATCCAAGCACTTAAATTCACCTTGCAGCACATACATGAGTAAAATAGAATATTAAGCGGATTCATGTTCATAAAACCAAGATATATATACGGAAAATTATGCAATATTTGAGTCTCAACAAGTCACAAGATAGGAAGCGTTTTAAAACTGAGGTTAGGAACTTCTTCTGGGATGACCCGTATTTATATAAATATGGGACTGATCAAATTTTTAGACGTTGTGTCCCAGAGGATGAAGTTTAGAGTGTTATTTCTTTTTGCCACATGGAAGCATGTGGTGGCCATTTTTCTGCTAAGAAAACCACTGCAAAAATCCTGCAGTGTCGTTTTTACTAGCCCATCATGTTTAAAGACACCGATGCTTTATGTGTTGCTTGTGATAGTGTCAAAGGTTGGAAAGAGTGTCTCGACGTAACATGATGCCTTTATCCCCAATTTTACCATTAGAGATTTTTATTGTTGGGGTATTGATTTTATGGGCCCATTTCAATCTCCTTTTGGATTTCTTTATATATTGGTTGGTGTGGACTATGTTTCAAAATGGATTGAGGCAGTTCCAAGTAGGACCAATGACAACAAAGTGGTCATACGATTCCTCAAGGAAAATATTTTTTCTAGATTTAGAACTCCAAAAGCAATCATTAGTGATGGCAGGTCTCACTTTTGCAATAGGACATTTGAGGCTTTGATGAAGAAATATGGCATCAAGCATAAAGTGAGCACCCCATATCACCCACAAACGAGTGGACAAGCTGAGATTTCTAATCGAAAAATTAAACACATTTTAGAGAAAACTATAAGGCCAGATAGGAAGGATTGGTCCCTCAGACTATCCGATGCTTTATGGGCTTATAAGACTGCTTATAAAACCCCGATTGGAATGTCTCCATATAGATTGGTGTATAGGAAGGCTTGCCACTTACCTGTGGAGTTGAAATATAGAGCCTACTGGGCAATAAAGAAATTAAACTTTGATATGGATCAAGCAAGTGGACAAAGGAAATTAGAGTTGAATGAATTAGAGAAGCTGGGGAGAGACTCCTATGAAAATTCTAAAATCTAAAAAGAGATGACAAAAGCTTTTCATGACAAAAATATTCTGAGGAAGAATTTTAAACCTTAGCAAAAGGTCCTATTGTACAATTCCCTTCTCCAGTTCTTTCCAGCGAAGTTAAGATCAAGATGGACAGGACCCTTCATTGTGAAGAATGTTTATACTCATGGGGCTATTGAAATTGAGAATCCACGTAATGACAATGTGTACAAGGTTAATGGTCAGAGATTGAAGTCTTACGTGGAAAATTTTCTTTTGGGAGAGGAGTCATTCCCTCTTCATGAGCCAGAATATTTAGAATGATGCTCCTAGTCTGACGGAGCATTTCTTTAGGATTTGTATCATATTCAATTCTTTTTAGTGTCACATAGCAGGTGAGTTTTTCATGGTAGGTACTATCCACCCTTTCTTTTATTTTTATTGTTCTCTGCATTACATTGGAGACAATGTAAATTTTAGGTTGGGGGTGTGGATAGTCATCCATGTGAGTTTTTTCTTTTCTTTTTTGGTTTCAGTTTATTTTATTATTATTATTATTATTATTATTTAGGTTTATGGGGAATTTTTTTTTCAACATTTTCAAAATAATACTTGTATATACAAGAATGTAAATATGATATTATGCGAATTCCAAAGGCAAAGTTAATACTTAGTTTAGGTTGATAGTAGTTAGAATTCTGATAACTGATAATTATAGACTTAAGTTCAATTATTTAATCACTAGTTTAAAGTGAGTTGTAATTTGATGTACTGAGTTCACAATACACCCTAGCTAACTAAGTGAGGAATATGATATGTGAACTAGAATAACAAACTTTGATTCAAAAAAGGTTGAATGAACTAGTATCATTGATATATACTTAAAAGAGAGAATATTGAAGAAAAAAAATGATGAAATTTTTTTTTTATTATAGAGAATGAATGCAACGACCATAACAATCGTGTCAGTAATCCGGAGTAAGGATACCTAAGTATCCATTACTGTTACTATTACAAGTACGATACCTTAGGTTAAGAAGCAAACCCGGTAGGAATCTTCATCTAAGGGTGGTCTATAATAATGAGGATATGATGATAAAAGAAGAAATGACATGAAGAAAATGAGATAATTAGAGATTTCATATTCTTGTAATGATTGAAAGGAGTTAGGATAGAGAACATGCATATTTCTCAAAGTTAGACTAGTGTCACGGAGCACCTAAGGATATTGGATCATAACTATTCTAAATTTTGATTAGGTCTCTAAACTCAAGGATGTAATGGATTAGAAAATTGAGATTCTAACTAACTTCAGATTTAGGGTAAGTATTATTTTGTTTTGAAATTCATATGATGAATGGAGGCATAATTGTATAAATTTCTGAGTGTTGAACTATTTTTCATGTTTTCAATGTTTGTGGGTAACATTTCTGGAAACCCTCACGAGATTATAACTCGTCCACTAGTGGAAACCTAGGGGTTTAAAGGCTTGTTGCATATGCTAAATGCAATCGAGATTACCTGCGAAAGTGGTGCAGTTAGAATTTTTTTCATTTTAATTTTGTTTCTAAAATTAGTTTTATTTTTATTATTTTTTTCACTTATTTTGCTCGGGACTAATAAAATGTTGGTTGGAGGGTGTGTTGAGACTCAAAATTGTATAATTTTTCCCATTTATATCTTAGTTTTATGAATATGAATCCGCTTAATATTCTATTTTACTCATATATGTGTTGCAAGGTGAATTTAAGTGCTTGGATTGAAAAAGGGTGTTAAAAGCATGAATTTGATGCTCAAAAATCACCAACGCAAGGGATGAATCTTAGGTGACCAAGATTGAAGAATTCACATGCCAAAGATCCAAGAAAACCAAGTAAGGAATGAAGAGAATCAAAGATTTGAAGTGAAGAATGCTGAAATCGTCCTGAAAAAGTGTATTCTGAAGCTGTGAAGTTTATTTTGGAAAACTGCGCAGCAGGAAGTCTGTTTTAAACGAACTATGCAGGAAGAAGTCTATTTTAGAAAAATACGTATATTTGAGGCGGTTTCTCGGGTTTTTCAACTTTGTACGAAAATTGGAGTTCCCTACTTATAAATAGAGCTTTCTAGGACATTCCTAAACATCATTCAAGGCATCCCAAAGCAAAATTTAGGGTTTTTAAAGAGTTTTTAATTTTATTAAAATTTTATAAGTTATTTTTTTTCCTTTTAGATCTTTTCTATTTGCATTTATTTCTTTCTTGTTCCTTTCTTTTTCTATTCTAGTTATGTTTTTCTAAGTTCCCTCTAACCCAAGCTAGAATGGAAGCACATGGGTTTAATATTTCTTTAAGTTATGATGCTTGATTGTTTTTAATGATGAGAAGAATGGTGTATGCATGTTATCTATTATTTAGGTTTTTTTTTTTATCCTCTTGTGAGATCCATATGTTTCCATCATATGAGATCTACATTTATGGATAAGTTTACCCTAGATCAATCAGATTTCCTACATAGGAGAGGTTCTTAACCTGTTATATTTCTTTGATATTCATTATCCTATAGATATTGAATACTTAAAATCACTGGCGCTTGAGAATATATGTCAATGGTGCAAATCCATTATTTTTAATTTTTTATATGATTTATTAAAATATTTAAACTGTTTTATTTTTCGATTAGGCTAATCATAGTGCTCAGATCCTAGTTGTGTTATCCAAGTCATCATGATTTTGGAACATTAACCTGTGTATAGAACTTTGAAGCTTGGGTGTTATTTTAATTCAGTTGAATTACATCCATTCAAAAATTCAAAAATCAAATAATCAGTTTAGTTTTTATTACTTAGTTTGTTTTATATTTGATTTTTTCCTTCTCGCAATTCATCTCATTGTGGAATCGACCCTGTATTCACAGGATATTACTTACGAACCTCTGCACTTGGAGGCAAGCAATCAATGAACAAGAGACAAGTTATAGTTTATGATGGATGTGACTATGTGTGAAGTATGAGCAGATATGAAGGCAGTTATTGAAATCACACAAATAATCAAGAACAAATATCAATCACAAACACAGTCATTTTATAGTGGTTCGACGATCTGTCTACTCCACTCCCGGCAGACGCACTCAACCCTTGAGTGTATCAGATTTCACTAAGGAGGTTTCACAACGGTTCACCTCAAACCTAAGGTTTTAAATCAGGTTCACCTTCAACCTTTACAACCTCTACATAGGCTGACTGTTTATGCTCCCTGAGCAAGGGTCAAAACATAGCACCCGGTTTTAGGCACACTGGCCAAGGATCCACACAAGGAACCTTTGTTTATGCTCCCATGAGCAAGGGTCAACACGACGCACTCGGTTTTAGGCTCACTGGCCAAGGATCCACACAAGGAACCTAACTGGTTATACTCTCCACAGAGCAAGGGTCAACACAATGCACCCACCACGTACACTCCCGCTGAAGGCATCTTATGAGGGCTTGAAAAGGTGAGAAACACCTTATACCCAATGCTAAAAAGGAATGATCACAAGTGTCCTTTGAACTCTAATAATTTACTGTAAGACCCGTATCCCAACCTGTACCATTCCTTAGGCTTCCGCGGTCCTCCCGGTCAAACTCCGGGGACCCGTGATCTGTAACCGACATTTGCGCGTAACCCTGAGTCGTATCCCGCATTCTAGAGTCAGCTCGACCTGAGACTTGTATCATTGTGACCGCGCCGTTGCTGCTATTCCAACGCCACGTATTACGCGCCGAGGCAATACCCAAGCCAGTAGATGTTGGCCCGCGTTCTGTTCGAGGAAAACACCGCGCGTGCCAATTCTAAGTGAATCTCTATAACTTATCACATCTATCAATCCACCAATCAATCACCTCAACCAAGTACATCATCACCTTACACCCATTCCCAAGCAACCCCAAAAGTCAAAAAGTTCTTACACCACTACCCCAAAGTTAAAAAGTTCTTACACCCATCACTCACCACATCCATCACTCACACATCTCTCTCTCTCTCTCTCTCTCTCTCTCTCTCTCTCTCTCTCTCTCTCTCTCTCTTACAACTCCCTCTCTCTCTCATCTCTCTCTCATTTTCAAACTCCACCTCTCCAAGCAACCCACGTCCATGGCTCCCATGAGAGAGCTAGTGTGGCCCACTTTTCTACCTGTCATCTCCACCATCCAAAGTTCATCTCGACCGTTGAAATTCTTCCTTGGAGCTCTAGCATGCATTGGCGGAAGAAGGAAGAGGAGATCCAAAGGTGGGTATTTTTTTTTTTATTTATGTGTTTGATGTGACAGGGCCTACTTGTGGTGGGAACCATCTTGATGTATGCCTTGTATCAAAGAGGGGCCTATAGTGGCGGGGTCCCTCCCATCTCTACCGTTTATCTCTCTCTCTCTCTCTCTCTCTCTCTCTCTCTCTCTCTCTCTCTCTCTCATATGGATGGTGTATGTGTGTGGCCCACCACGAAGTATATATTTTGTCCATGGCATCCACCGAGTGGCCCACATGGCAGTCCGTTTGGATGGGCCCAAACGAAGGAAAAAGCACAAATATCGGCTTGATCCAAGAGTGTGGCCCACCTGACGTGGGGCCACCATATTTTATAGGACCATCCAGACCGTCCATTCATGTGGGGCTATCTTGATGGATGTGTTTCATCCAGCAGCCGTCCGTCCAGTGTCTCTGGACGCTGGACGTTGATACTGCCACCCTCCCACAGACACACACACGTATATATATTTTTATACATATAATATATATATTCTATATAATATAATATATATCATATATGATATGGTGGGCCACTCCTACGTGGAACCCACCTTTATCATGGCATCTGTACCGTCCAGGTGGTCCTGGACGGTGGTTATGGGTAGCTTCCTGCATTAGTGCAGGAATATAATATATAATATTATATTATATAATACCACTACGTGGACCTTCCCTGATATAAATGTTGTATCCTCACCGTCCAATATTTGGACGGTGAGATCTCATATGGTATGTGGGTTTTATACCTGCCGTCCCAACGGTGGGGCTCCTGGCACTGATGTGTTGTATCCATACCTACATGTGGACCCACATGGATTCAGGCGTTAGATCAGCACCGTCCAGTGCGTCCAGGCTCTGGACTGTGGTTTTCTTTTTACATTTCATGTATATTATGCGTATTAATATATATATATATATATATAGGTAAGGTGGGCCACATACGTGGACCCACCACTGATGTATGAAATGTTATCACACCGTCTAGGCTACTGGAGGTGCTGGATGGGCCGCACCAGATGTGTAGGTCCCATCCACACCGTCCAGCAATCTGGATGGGTGGAGCCCACCCATGAGGTATACGTTGTATCCGTCCACCTGTGGCCATCCACACCGTCCAGCAATCTGGATGGGTGGAGCCCACCCACGAGGTATATGTTGTATCCGTCCACCTGTGGCCTGCCATGATATATGTTTCATCTATACCGTCCCTCAGTGGGCCCCATGACGTCAGCAGTACTATGGGTCTGCTGATGTATGTGTTACGTCCAAGCCGTCCATCCAATTGGCAAGCTCGTCTTAAGGGCTGAGACTAAAATGAGGCGGATCTATCAGGTGGACCACACTGCAGAAAACAGTGGAGAGATGAACATCTGCCATTGAAATCCTTTTAGGACTACAGTAGTTTTAGATCAAAACGATATTTGTTTTCCTCTCAACCAGGTTTTGGTGACCTTATGAACAGACTGGATGGAAAATAAACGTGATGGTGGGCCTTAGAATTTTTAAACGGTGAAAATCATCATCTCCACTGCTATTTGTGGTATGGTTCAGATGATCTTCGATCTTCATCTCCACTGCCATTTATGGCATAGCCCATCTAATGCGGCCCACTTGATATATGAGACCAGTGCTGAGACCCATGAGCGAGGCCCAAAATGATGTATATATGGCCCATATGACGTGGCCCATTATGATATGTATGTGGCCCACCGTGGTGCGGCCCATTGTAATGTATGTGGACCACCGTGACACTACCCGGCTTGATGTATTTATGGCCCATCCATGAGGCCACCTTGATGCATTTGTGGCCCATCTGTTAAGGCCCACTTGATGCTTATGAGATCCATTGATGAGGCCCACTTGTGATGTATTTGAGGCCCATGGGTTGCGGCCCATTGTGATGTACTGAGGCCCATGGGTTGTGGTCGGATCTGATGTATATGAGGCACAGGTGCAGGGCCCACCTGTTGTGTATTTATGACCCTTTTTGGTGTAGCCCATTGAGTTGTATATCAGGCCCAATGTAATGTTTTTGTAACCCATTTAGTGCGACCCATCGTGATGTATATTTGGCCTTTGTGTGAGGCCATGGGCCCACTATATGTTTGGCTTTGGCTCTATGTAAGCCACCCCTAGGAGCAATGTTGGTTGAATGGCCACATGATGGGCAATGATGGTTTAATGTCCACATTGTGACCTTCCCTTAGGCCTTGTTTGGCCGATTATCGAGGCCAATTTCGATTGTCAAGGCCGATTCCGATTATCGATTCTGATTCCAATTGGTGAGGCTGATTCCGATTCTGATTAACATGACCGATTTATCGATTCTGATTATCGATCAATTCTGATTGTCGTTACCAATTATCAACTCCGATTGACGTGACCGATTTACCGATTTCGATTATTGATCGATTTTGATTATCGTGACCGATTACCGACTCCAATTGGTGACCGATTTATCTATTTTGATTATCGATCAATTTCAATTGTCGTGATCGATTACTGACTCCGATTGACATGACCGATTGCCGATTCCTATTGTCGTGATCGATTACCGACTCCGATTGAAATGACCGATTTGCCGATTCTAATTATCGATCGATTCCGATTGTCGTGACCGATTACCGACTCCGATTGGTGACCGATTTGCCAATTTTGATTATCAATCGATTCCGATTATCGTGACCGATTATCGACTCTGATTGACGTGACCAATTTGCTGATTCTGATTATCGATCGATTCCGATTGTCGTGACCGATTACCGACTCCGATTGGTGATCGATTTGCTGATTTTGATTATCGATCGATTTCGATTGTCGTGACCGATTATCGACTCTGATTGACGTGACTGATTTGCCGATTCTGATTATCGATCGATTTTGATTGTCGTGATCGATTACCAACTCCAATTGACGTGACTGATTTACCATTTTTATTATCGATCGATCTCGATTGTCGTGTCTGATTGCCATTTCCGATTGACGTGACCGATTTACCGATTCCGATTATCGATCGATTTCGATTGTTGAGGCCGAGTATCAAAGCCGATTACGATTGTCGAGGCTGATTATATAGGCCGATTATGATTGTCATGGCCGATTGACCGATTATCGATCGAGGTCGATTATCGTGGCCGATTACCGATTATGATTGTCGTGGTCGATTGACCGATTATCGATCGAGGTCAATTATCGTGGCCAATTATCGATTCCGATTATCGAGACCCAATGTGATGTATATGTGGCTCGTATTTGAGGCCTGTTGTGATGTGTATTCTGTCTGTGTTTAAGGCCCAATGTGATGTATATGAGGCCTATGTGATGAGGCCCATTGTGATGCTTTTTGAGGGCCAGGCGATGGAGCCCATTGTGATGTATGTTAGGCCCATGTGAAAGGTCCATCATGATGTGTATTAAGCTCTTGAGTGAGGCCCACGATGTTGTATATTTAGCCCTTGTGTGAGGCCATGGGTCCACTATATGTTAGGATCTATGAGGGTCATTCCCCGGGGGCAATGTTGGTTAAATGTCTACATTGTCGAGGTCGATTGTCAATGCCGGTTATTGATACCGATTATGAGTATGTGACAGCATAGCATCATGATACATGCCCATACGCATTATCTGCATGTTTGTTATGAGATGTGGTTGATCATTACATATGTCATTGAGTATGTTGTTATGAGACTCCCTGATAGGCGGAGGTTATCTCACATGAGTGCACGGTATGCGCAGGATTGATACATGATTGGATTGTATGACTCATGCATCTTGCATTATGATTACTGTACGCACTAGCGACATCGGGGTCGTAGCCTCCACAGGCATATCGTGGATGGCCAGATGGGACACCGTAAATGTTTGGTTCGAGCATCGGGCTGCCATAGATGGCCCTGGGTGAAAATCTCTAAAACCCTCCTAGTACCAGAGGACGCCCCAACGTCGAGATCGAGTGGATACATGAGCGCCTGAGTGTCAAATACCAGGAGGTCGCGTCTCCCGCTGTGTCGTAGTCGGTTGGGAGGGGTGTGGCCTTACCCGCCCGAGCGTAGGGGGCATTGCTAGGCTGAGTCTGACCAGCTCGAGGAATGGGTCCGCTATCGACGTACCGAATAGGCATTAGCAGACTATTGGCCAGGCGAATAGTGAGGTTTCTTACACTCACTTGGATTGTGCGGCTGGGAGAGCGACAGTGCCATTTGGAGTGTACTAAATCCCGATGATGATCCCAGAGATAAACCGTACTGATATGTAAACTCTTTGAGCAGGAGTTGCATACTCATTCATTCATTCACTATCCACTTGGGCTGGTGGTGCGCAACTATTTGTTATATGAACCTTCGCAACAGCCAGGATTTCGATTGGGGCGTGCGACTAACCTAGATCAGGAGTTTACCACATTGAGTCTGACTATCCAAATTTAAGTATGGGACTGGTTTAGATAGAAGTCCCTTGTGATGGACCCCATAGCCTGTAATACTACGTACTATCATCCCGACTTCACACTCCGGCATGGTCATTTCATTCACACCGCATATTACATTACATTCACGGCATATGGCATTTGGGTTACCTGTGTTTCTGTATTTTTGATACAACATCTGATATTTGACTCTTTATGACTCCTCATTTGTATAGTTGATCTGTATTGTGTATTCTGATATTGCTTGACTCATGGACTTGTCAGTATTTTCACTTACTCTGATAACATATGATTCATGACCTTGCGCCTATTTCGACATTGTATGATTATGACATTGCGTTGAATACTTGACACTTACCTTGTGCACACACTTACACCACCATCTAAGCTTTCTATAAGCTTATGCACGATAGATACGTGCAGGTGATGTTAGGTTGCAGCAGTGTTGAGCTTGGAGCGTGCGGCGGTCTTCTGGAGCTTGATTTTCGATTTATGTATTTTCTTTCGGCATTGTACTCAAATAATTATATTAGTGGATATGTGATGATAATGTTGCCTTTATGATTTGAGTATACTTGTGGTTATGCTTATTATGATTTAAATGTACATTGGAAAATCCTCCTTGTAAGATCCTAGGATCGGAATTTGGCGTATGGACTCCAGGAGCCGATAATGGGGTACTACGGAGGCTGTCGGCACCAGATTCGACGATCGAGATTCCAGTGAATCCGATTTCCGGATTTGGGGCATGACACTTTGACGCAGGGATGAACGTGATGAGGATAACCACTCCGAATCCACGGAGCTTCTCTGGACTCCTCACTGAGACTTCTCGAATCCACGAGGAAAGAAAGCCGAAAATAGAAATAAATTCTAAGAAATTCAAAATTAATTAATTGATGAGTAAAAATGACTTCACAACCCTTTAAATAGGGGTACCAAGCAATGGGAAAGAAATCAGAATCAAACTACAGCTAAAACTCCTAAAATCCGCGACTTACTATAAATAGTAAACTTACTATTTATAGATGGTCGTGATGTCTACTAGTGCGCAAGGTTTTCGGCCAAAAATAGTAAGTGTCCTATTTGGCTTCACCAAACCGTTCTCCTAATTATTCTAAGCTCTTTTCACGTTGGGCGCAACTCCCAAAGCCCGATAGATGAAGAGTTATAATCAAACTAAAACTTACTATTTATAGTAAAAACGAAATTAAAGTAGGGAAACGACCGCCGATCCAGGGGTTTTTCGCAATTCCAGGTGTCGTAACTCGACGTAGTGGGGTTGGTTGGCTAAAGTAGCTCGTTCTATCCCAAAATCATATATTTTACGTTAGGTAACTCATTCCGAATTGCGAGATACGCCCGACCTAAGGTCCGACGGTCTGGATCACTTCTGTCGTCAACCGGGCCTTTTCTGATCCATCTTAGCCATGAAACTGTCCGCGACCCGCTCTACATCACACTTACAGATAAGCAGATGAGCCCCATTCAGCACGTTGACAAAGATCTCCTCCTTTGTTGATGAAGAGTCTTCTACTTCTTTGATCCGCAACTCAGATGATGTACCAATACATGGCGACGGGTTGGGTTAAGGTTATGATAAAATCTTACTCTCAAAAGGTTTTACTATAAGGAAGATAGAGCGATTTCAATCATCTATGCATTCAAGGCATCTCAGCTTAATAATTTGCCATTAAGGTAGTAACTGGAGAATCCTTGAATACGGAAGTTCATTCCTCAATCCACTCTATTGAATATCAATGAGGAAGGTGGATTGGAGGATAATCTCCCTTGAGAGAAAGGGCTTTGGGTATATGATCTAAGGTTAAACACTCAAAAGCACTATCTTCTTTCTCTACCATTAATAAAGACAAGCATCTCTTTAAATAGGCAAAAGGTTTCAACGGAAATAAAACGGTCACATTTATGACAAAGTTCGATATCATCGAGCGGTATCGATATCATCGAGCGTATACTCTCGATAGCATCAACGACTCGCTCGATAACACAAACTTAAATGGCATACGCTTTTGAAACCTCTTTCCACTTGGTCGAGGGAATCGAAACACGTGTCGAGTCATCGAATTTCGAACTTCGATTTCATCGACGTGAGGTTCGATTCCTCGACATTTGAAAATGAGAGAGACTTGCTTTGAAATATTTCAGGTTTACAAGGATGATCGAGGGACCTTCGAGATTATCGGAATTTGAATATCGATGATATCAATAGCCATGTCGATACATCGATAAATCTAACGGATTTCTTATTAAGCTTGCTAGACAGTTTATGTCCTCGTTCGATGCAATCGATCCGGTATCGATATCATTGATATTTGAATATCGATTCTATCGAGTGACTCTCGATCATAGATAAACTGACCTGAAATATTTTGCTAGAAATCTATAAGTCCAAGACCAATATCATCGAAGTCTTTTCGATATCATCGAGATTTGAATTCCGATGATATCGAGGAGTACTTCGATATATCGATGATCTTATGATTTTTCTAAGTAAAAACAGGAACTCAAAAGCTCTGTTGTCGATTTTTTCAAGTCAACTTCGATAAACTTGAGATTTGAATATCGATGATATCGATAGGTATATCAATATATCGATAATTCCGTCTAGATGAGTATGTGGTTGCTAGATACATTTTATCCTCATATCGATGATATCGTTTAGGCATCAAGGACATCGACAGCGCAGGTTGATCATATCGATCAATGTATCGATAAAATCAATGAAGCAAGAAAACTTAGAGATTTTTTTATTTCAAAAAGTTTCTTAACTTAAAAACTCTATGATATTCTAACGTGTTTTAAGGGTTTTAATTACCTGGTGTTTTGGGACATGGGATGTGAGGCTTAGATTTACCTGTGGCGAGTTCAGGCACACATCCGGTTGAGGCAGATGCTTTGATTGATCTTCCTATGGAGCTCTTCTATCTGACAGACTTAACACTCACGCTAATTGAAAAACCAGGGCACGTGTTGTGCGAAGACGAGATGCTCCTTAGCTCCGAGTTGTACGAACGGTTGAAAGGAGATTAAAGTTACATGGCTCCAAAGTGATGTATTTATTACATCCATACCGTTCATCCATTTTTCGAGATTAATTTAGAGCATTATACAAAAAATGAATTATATCCAAAGATCAAATGGACCACACCACAAATAGCAGTGGAGATAATGATTTTCACCATTAAAAAATTCGTAGGGCCCACCATAACGTTTCTTTTCCATCCAATATGTTAATAAGGTCACAAAGACCTCGATGAAGAGGAAAACAAATTTTATATTGATCCAAAACTTCTGCAACCCCATAAAAGGGTTTCAATGGTAGACTTTCAATCCCCACTACTTTTTTCAGTGTAGTCCACTTAATAGTTAGATCCGTCTTAATTTTCGTCTCAAGGCTTAAGAAGAGCTCAAAAAATGGGAGGACGGTTTGGATATAACCGATATCTCGTGATAAGATCCACGGAACTCGCCGACGTCAATACAACATTAATATAGCTGATGTGTGGTACACCCGCTAATCCGCTTCCGTTTTATGTGTCGTGTAAAACATGCGTGATTGACGTTTTGGTTTCTGTCCGCTGACCGTTGACCGCAGCCAACACGTCAAAAAGGACTAACGCAATAGTTCCTCAGCGCGCACGCCTCTAAAGCCGCGTTGTCTTATTTCTATCCGTGCGATCCTGTTTTTACGCTCTTCGGCAACGTTCAACGCGATTCGCGGCTCGCGTGTACGGGACAGTGGGGTCTCACCTTGAAAACGCCGCCGTCCCCGGCCCCGCCCCAGGACGCGGATTGGGTATTACCCCTGCCCGGTATCCAGGTGCGAACGGACAGTGCCTCTGAGGATCCACCGTAATATATCTTGGTTTTATCGACGTTCCTCATTCATCTTAAGCACAAGCCCAGCGATGAAGCAAATCCTAGACTCAAATGAATCACACCAAATAAAGCAGCGATGATAATGGCACTTCCTAAGGCCCATTATGATAATTAATTGCTATCGAACCTGTTCACTAGGTTATATAGACTTATATAAAGTGAAAACACAAATATACACTTATCCAAAACTTCTATTGCCTAAAAAAGCTGTTTCTTTTTCTTTCTTTTTTTCCTAAAGTTCTGAATTTTCAACCTATGGTGCACTTGCGCCTTCAATTGTAGTCTAAAACGATACGGCAAAAAAGAATGGACGGAGTAGATTTGGAATATGGAGGAGCAATATCTACACAATACACATGTTTGGTTGAGGTAGCCATCGAGACCGACCATCTATCCGGACCAAGTAAGGTATGTACTAGAGTTGGAGATCCGTATACGCATCGGACAATCCAACGCTAACTTTTCTGCATTTTCAATCACTAATTTATCAATCATCAGCATATCTGTTTCTAACCTTTGCTTTTAATCTGTTCAAAAGCCATGGAGCAGTCATCAAATCATCCCGTCATTGTGTTTTCAAAATCATTAACCAATCAGTAGTGAGGTCCACTAAATGGACATCATAGATTGCCATCTGCATAAACCGTGCAGCGATGGCTCCACATATTCCAGTTCTACTGGCACTTATGGCCCACCTTGATGTATGTATTTTATATCTAGGTCATCCATCCATTTTGCCATATCATTTTCGGGGCAGAAGCTCAAAAATAAATAAGATAAATCTCAGGTTGATTATACTACAGAAAAGAATGGTGATTGAATGCTCTACTATTAAAAACTTCCTAAGGCTCACCCTACTATTTATGTAGGATGAAGGAAAAAACTAATATCAACTTATCAACTTGTGTTGTATTAACAGTTGCTCAACACTGTTTTCTATGGTACCGTTCATCAGAGAATTAGATCTTCTTCATTATGGGCTTATGAAAAAAATGAATTGATGGAATAGATATAGATTTCACTTAAAGGCAGGCCCAACACCAAACACCAGAGGCACCTAATGTATCACCTCTTAGGCAAACCTGTCATAGGCTGTCGGTAACATAAGAGACTCACCGTTTTGTACATGTAACATCCACTTGGTTCATTAGATTCTTTCTTTGATTCTAGAATTTAGGAAAAAAATCAGCTGCATCTGCAATTCAAGTGGGCCACACAGTATAGAACAATGGAGATGGAATGCCAATCATAGATGTGTCTGGTTTACAATGGTGTATATCTTTCATCGAGCTGTTAATCAGTTATATCTCACCAACCATCAAGAAGTGAACATGCTTGTTTAAAAACTCAGAAAGGCCCCACCACGTGAACTTTATCCCATATTTTATCAGGCGGAGTAGATTTACATAGGAAACGTGGTGGGCGCCACCGAACAGCATGCGGATTGAGTCGTACCTCTGCCAGAACGAACTAGATCCCGACTGTGCTATATAAAGCCCATGATTTTATGTGTTTCATCCTAACCGTCTACCATTTTGGAGATCAGTTTATGACCCACTCTTGAAACCTTCCTAAGGCCATGTTTATCTGCCATCGAATTTGTTCATAAAGTCATGCAGGGACTGTTTGATTTTTCAAAACTTTTGAAAATATCCTGTATATGGGTAATTATTACCATTTCACCCGTTTAAAAATCCATTAGAATTTTTACGTTGAAAACTGATTAAAAAAATACAGTTTTAATTTGTGGACCTTAAGGTGATGTATATTATATATCCATTCCGTCCATCCGTTTTATCACAATATTTTAAGGCATGAATTAAAAAATGAGACAAATGCAACACTCAAGTGGCCCACACCAAAAGAAACAGTGGCCCCAAGAGGTTTTTAATGATAAGTGTTAAATTACCTTTTTCCCATGGCGTGATCTACTTGAGATTTGGATATGCCTTATTTTTTGGCTCATACCATAAATTCAAGTAGCATAATGGATGAGTGGTATGGATAAGCAACATGCATCACGGTAGGACTCACAAATATTTTGTAGCATTCTCAATTTTTACGTTTAAAGAGCGGTCGGTCAAATCAAGCATAAGGAGAAGTAGGGGTGTACACGAACCGAGCTGGCTCGGTTAGCTCGCTCGACTCGACTTGATTCGAAAAAGCTCAATTCGACTCGATTTGAAGCTGAGTTGAGCTGATATTTTGAGCTCGAAAATAAGTTTGAACTGGCCGCAACTCGACTGACTCGGATCGAACCAGTTCAGTGACTCGGTTACTTTGATATTGATGTTGCTCACTAAGTGTTTGATGAAATGACTCAATGAAGTGTGGCCGGTGGCAATGAAGGTATGTATATGAAACAAATACCCTCCTTTTTTTTTAATGTTGCTTATAAGGTGTTTGATAAAATATCTGCAAAACCGATGTTGCTGTTTTACATACGATGAGATTTTGAAGGTGCGGTCCATGTGTTTGTGAAAATGTTGCATAGACGAACTTGGCTCGAACTGGCCCGATCTGTTGATCGAACCGAGCCGAGTTGCCTAATCAAGCTCGAGGACTATCAAGCCGAGTTCGAGCTGGGGTCAGCTAGTGGCCAAGCTGAGTCGAGTTGAGGCCAGCTTGACTTGGTTCAACTCGGTGTATATCCCTAAGGAAGAGTGATGTAAATATCAACTAAAATAATTATTACCTATTCATCGGGTATTTACCAATGAATTGAAAAAACAAACAAGCCTATAGATGTCATATAGACTTAGTGAAGGGTGCCAGAGTTGTACCCAATATGCAACTAAGATTGCCCAGTTGTACCCAATATGCAGCTAGGATTGCCCGTGTGATGGCCAAAGTGGGAAACTGTGTGGGCCAAGAGATGCATGTGACAAATCTATTCCTTCTATCAATTTTACTAAACTACAACACAACAAAAATCTAAAAATAAGGTATGTAACAGTAATTTAACGTCCATCGCTGAAAACTTCACGGGGCTGAAGAAGTTTTGCATCATGAACTTTGTGTCTACAGCTTATGTTATCAACCGTTTGGGGTAGTATATAAACATCATGGTCGGCTCTGAAAGGTTGCAAGGGTGGATGTTTTTATTCACACTGTTTCATGTAGCAGCGCATATGAGTTTTTTATCAGCTGATTTTTAGAATAGTGTCCGAATATGATATTTAAAAAACTGACAAATGGAATGGTGAAGGCCCAAGGGCATCTCTGTTAACCCAATACGGCTTCCGACTACGAGAACTTCATGTGCGAGGGGAATCGGCAATCTGCGTACAATCACCGTTGTTTTACGCTGCCTAAACAAGGGGCGCAGGACAGGAGAGCGGATTTAGTGAGACCCCGGTCTCACCCATGATGGTTTACCATGAGATTACTGTGGGCACGCATTGATACATGTATTATATATCCACGCTGCTCATCTATTTCTTCGTATCATTTTAAGTTATTATACCAAAATTGAAGTATATAAAATTATCACTTGAACCAGACAATGAGAAATAGTGAGTGACTTTGCTATCGTTAACAATTTCTTAAGGCACACTTTAATGTTTTCATAGTGTTGATTTACTATCCAATCTGTTGATAAGGTCACATAAACTTGGATAAAGGAAAAAAAAATAAAAATATCAGCTTATCTAAAAACTTTTGTGACCTATTAATGGTCAATTTCCACTGTTTCTTATGATATGGTCCACTTGATAATTAGATATACTTTATTTTTGGAATAATATGCTAAAATGATCTGAAAAAATGAATGGACGGCGTGGATACATAATAAATACATCAAGGTGGCCCCACGGTAACCCCACCGTAAAGGCCGCATATCTTTGGTGGCGCCGGGGTCTCACCTAATCCGCCCTCGCAAAACAGGGTTGTAGACGGTTCTCGGACGGCATCTCTTGTACACGTGGCTGGTGTGCTACCAATCTCCTCAGTCTCTCTTCGCGCGAATCGCCTTAGCCTCTCTCAATCCCTCCTATAAAAACATCCGCAAGGCCCCCCTTCCTCCATCGCTCTCAAAAGCAAATCTCTTTAAAAAAAAGAAAAAAAGAGAGAAAAAAACAGAAAAAAATCTGAAAAATGGCAGATCTGAAGAGCAACATAGAAGCTGTCAGAGAATGGGTCGTCGATCACAAGCTTCGAACCGTTGGTAATTCTTGCTGCCATCTTTGATTTTTATTTTTCTTGTTTTCTTTGTATTTCTCCTTCTATAGATACATATGGATTGAAGTTCTTGGTTCTTTTGAGATGGTACGCTTTTGTACCATTTCAAATCCCAAAAATAGGAAATGAGTTTGTGCAAATCAATAGGGTGGATGTAGATATAATTCCCTCATTTTAATTCTATGTATTGTTTGTATTATATGCAAAAAAAAAAAGGGTGCCTTTGGTTGAGCGGCATCACAGGCTCGATCGCTTACAACTGGTCTCGGCCCACCATGAAGACCAGCGTCAAGATCATCCATGCTAGGTAAATTGTTTACAAACTCTCCATTCTTCTTCTTCTTCTTCTTCTTTTTTGAAAGTTAATTATTTGTAAATTCTTTGATTATTACTTTTCCTTGATTGGGTTGAATTTGGTATTTGATTTCGAGGATGATGGTCGGAACCATAAGCCTTGTGGGCTCCACCATTGATTGGACCATCCTGATCATCTAATAAATGAACCATTTTTTGGCTGAATTTGAAACATTGCCGATTGTTTTTTTGTTTATTTGTGCCCTTGATTAAAGGGTTTGATCGTCTGAAGGGTGCGACTTTTTGGACCTTGTAGCCTGTTCACGTTTGGACTTTTATACAATGAATGGTTTTCAAGTAGTCCAACTATGCCCCATTTGCAGCTCTGACATAGAGGCACAAAACCTTCCATGCCTCCAGAGGCACTGGATCTGGTCCCTTCAGTTTGCATGCAACATTCATTTTATTTATTTATTTTGATGTCCAAATGTGAGCTTTCGTTTTGAATGATGATCTTGCATGTATGCTTGTGAATTATTTTTATATATGGAAAATGGTTGAGGAGTGAAAGTAACCGGTTCTTTAATTTGCATCAAGAAGTGGTAGGGCAAATTAATCTGAGGGGAGAGTCAAGAGGCAATTTATAGCTTATGTTCTGTGCCTTTTGGCGTGGCACACGTGCAATATCTTATGTCTCTGCCATTCCTCATGTGGGTCCACCTTGAAAATTCCTGACTCAAAAGTCAGGGTCGTCCTTCTTTAGGGTGGGATTCATGATGAAACGGCTAGGGCATGTTGGTATGGGGATTGTGATGGATCTTTGATTGGAAATTCACATCAGAACGATGTGTGGATGTCTCAATTATTTAAGAGCACATGTTGATAGCAGTGTTTTAAATAGTGTGTAGAGTATTGCATAGTGTCCAACCCTCTAGCATGTAGAGGGTTGAACACTACACGATACTCTACGCAATACTTTAATTAATACTTCTATGTATTAATTAAAATATTAGGGAAAAATATGATAAATAGTTAGAATAAACATAAAAAAAAGCAAAAAAATAAAAATAAAAAATAATAGGGCCAAAAAAGTGCTTCATTTTTTCACAACCATCATCACATGGTACACCGCACAGTACGAACCATTAGAAAGATGAAAACAATTCACAGCCACTGAAAAATCACTGCCGTTAGAGTGGTGGGCCACATGATGGACTGGACACATTACGTTCCATGCCATAGACGCACCACGGTGGGCCCCATGCAACAAATGGTTGTAGAATATGCTTATTCTACAATGTTGCACTGAACCGTCCTCCCAAAAATTGGAACAAAATAGAAAATAAAATCAAAATACACCCTAAATCAATATTAAATCAATCAAAATAAAACATAAGTTATTAAATGAGATAAAGAGTAAGGGAAGTACCTCTATTTACTATTTAGCTTTAAATCAACCAAATGAACCCAAATCTTTAGCTACACAGCCATATGTACTTCAAATGGGAAATCTCAGACTTCTCCTTTGTTTGGGCTCCAATGCCCGTGAAACTCCAACCCTCTTTAGAAACGCATTAGTTTTAAAACATTTTGAATAAACGTGAGTTTACACCTTTTAGAATACTCATAAATATTCAGCCATACACGTGGAGGTGCTTGTATAGATAGTTAAGATTGTCTAATAGGGGTACATGCAGAGATATTCTCCATCAACAGTAGGACCCATTATTTGGATGGCCTGGAATGGATTACTCTACATCATTGCCATCTGTGAGGAGGATAGGTCACCACCATTTTAAATCAATAGCTGAACTAACATGAAAGTCCAGCTTATAAAAAATTGCTTATTATATAAAAACTTGCACACGGTGTAACGAATGCTACATATGCTACATGCAACATGGCATGTTACATATGCTACGGCCCCTGTAGCATCTGCTATTTTCGCACTCTACATAGTGACACTATTTAAAACACTAGTAGATAGTGGAATTTCCCTGGCTTCCTTTCACACGACTGAAAGGGAACTTCTCCATCGCCATCATCATCACCATCACCATGCTCAGGCCTTTTCCTAGTTACTTGGGCTAGGTAGAAAGGGTACTCACCACTCATGAAGTAATAATTTAAAATCTGGATTTGGGAATGTAAACCAATCTCCACTTTTTGAACATTGATGTTAGGGGTTTGATAGGTTTTGTGTTTACACTTAAAATGGGTATTTAGGTGTTTTTAATTAAAAAGTTGTATGGACTATCAGATCCTCTTGTCTGTGCATATCTATATTGGGAATTTTGATGGGTTTTGTGGTTTATGCTTGACAAGGCTATTTACGAATAATTTGTAGTTATTTCAGAATTCTGATGTTTTCTAGGAAGACATTTAGGGTCAATAGATACTAGCATGCAGCCTTTCCAATCAGAATTCTAAAGTGGGTGGTAGGGGAAGATTGAGCAAGGCAAGGGAGAAATCAATTGTCCTCTCTTCTTTGATAACCCACCATTGGTCATAGAGAGCGTGGAGCTCGCCATCGCATATGTAGAAAAAGAGGAAGCGAGGAAGGAAGAACAACTGTTGACTTTGGCACATGAGGTGGCGGGTTTAGCTAGGTAAAATAATGGAAATGTATTGGGCTACAAATACTGAAATTATGGTTTGACCTCATCCTTGGCCTTAAGGAGTGGCGAGTAGCATGGAACATCGAATCAATTGAATGGCATAGTATAGGGCAGTGTTTTAAATATCGACAATATCAGCCGATATTTCCCACGATATATCTTGTATCCCACTTGTGCGATACGAAACGCACAGGTAGTGCCGATATATCATATATGCCACCTATTCGATCCAGTGAGCATTTTCGATTTTCGATCCATGTTTTTGTTATAAATCATGTTAAACCAGTGTCAAATGGTTATAAATCTCTGTTTCTTTATGTTTTTTTTTTTTTTTCCTTCTAATAATGAAAAGCCATGGGATTTGGAACTTCGATTTTGAGATTTGGGGGAGATGGGTCAAGTTGTGGAAAATTGAGAAAAATTGAAATTTCTCAATTTCTCGCAAATCATTTGCTATGTTTGTATGCAAACACAAAATTAAACGTGTAACCTGATCTAGTGATTCTTCTTTGGTTTTCAATGTATCGCTTATGTTTTCATACATGTCTTCTTACGTATATAAATTATATGAATAGACTTTGAATATATTTGAATCTTTTCAATTGTAAAGCGCATATATTAGGACCCCATACAAAGGAAACCCCTATTATGTGCAGTTTTTTGCAATGTTTTTATTTCTAAGTGTGTATATATGTATTTTTCAACAATCCCTGAAGTTTCATTGAAAAAATCGACCAATTTCCCATTGTTCCCATGTTTCCCAACAACATCGATATATTACGCACAATGTTTTAAATAGCGTGGCGTTTGGCCCTCTATAGTGTGTAGCGTAAGTTACACAATCCCTAATATTTTTAATTAAAATAATAGAACATACGATAAAATTTACAAAATGCATAATTTCTACGAGTTCTTGACTACGAATCCAGATCATCAACCACTTATTTCCATGCAAAATCCTTCTCTCTTTGCCTTTAGACATCTCTAAGTATGACTTCTCTCTTTGCCTTTAGACATCTCTAAGTATGACTTCTTTGCCTTTAGACACAAATTCATGATATAGACCACAATTTGGATAGTCCGGATTGATCTAAGTGCTCGATCTACGATATGGACCACAATTTGGATGGTCTGGATTAGTTTAATGTAGTGTCATGTGTCATAGATATAAGTCATCACTATTTAAAAATAGGTGTTTAACTAACATAGAAAAAATGCTTGAAAAAAATGACATTTCAGATTGCTTATGCTATCCATGCTACACACTACGCTATGCTGCATGTAGCGTACGCTACGTGCAGCATAGCTTACGCTACATACCCTGTAGCTTACGCTACCAGGGAATTACGCTACATGCATACGCTACATAGTGTACGCTACGCTACAACGCTATTGAAAACACTGATTACGCAATACAACTGATATATCCCATGCGATGACCGATATGTATCTGTATCACAAAGGTGCAATACATTACGCAATAAAGATATTTAAAACATTGGTATAGGGGGGCTTTCCTTTGTAATAAATACAAGCAATTGTTTGGTTATGCCATTTTGGGCTTTTGCCCTAATCAAAGCTATTTCATCATTTGCCCCGATGATGGCTTCTATGATCTCATCCTTAATCTAATCGAACAAAGAAAGGAGGTTTCAACTTCATCCCTAATAGGTCGAACAATAGAGTAACTTTTAAATCTCTTCTATTTGTAACCTTTTTTTTTTTTGTAATCAAATTAATATTAGCACAAACTAACAGAAGATATCATCAAAAGCAATCCAGTGTAATACCAGTAAGATGACATCTATGGCTCGTTTGGGTGTATTTTTTTTTTGGTTATCAAATTATATTACCACAAGCTTACAGAAGATATCATCAAAAGCAATCCACGTTGTAATACCAGTAAGATGACATCTATGGCTGGTTTGGGTGTATTTTTGCCGTTGGAAGTTACATGTCCACCAAACTAAATTAAAATGGGATGGTAACAGGTCCTATGAGCCATCACTCAATTCTAATCTCATGGCACATTTTACAGGCTGGAGTTTGAGTGAATCTTGCCACATGGATTCTTCAGGATGTGCCAAATGGTCCCATCCCACAATGCGCATGAGTTGATGCCCCATTTTCTCCTGTGTGCATCATGGGGAATGCCCCAGGTCCCTAACCTATGCATCAACAGAACCCTTGAAATCAACTATATGAAGAAACCAGATCTGTTTTTATTATTTCGTGATATGTTCCCTTGATCAAAGTTTGTTGTTGAATAAGGTTTTCAGTTTCTAACAAGTTTCTATAACTCCCTATATAAAGTTGCTGCTAGTTTAAGAGTCCTCTTAGTTTACAAGTCATCTTTAGCTAGGAAAAAGCCGAAGTAAGTTATAGCTTTGACAGGAATCCTTCTAGTTTCTAATTCTATTAGCAGGAACACAAGTAAAAAAGAAGGGGTTGTTTGGGAATGTTTAATACCCTTTGAAATGAAAAGCTTTTCCAAGGAAACCTACATTTCCCTGTTTGTGAATAAAAGTGGGGTCAGAGATGGTTTTCCATTTCCGATGTTTTACTAAAAATACCATGGATATCGATGTCCTTTTTAAGAAACTGTTAAATTTAGCTTTCCAAGGATGCAAGAGATACCTCTTGTCGTTTGACCGTTGACCTTTTAGCATTTCCATAGAAAACGGTACGCACTTCAAACTAAAAGACAGAACTTCTATTGGAATCTGCGTTTTCTGTTTCTTGAGGATTCCATGTTGGTTTTCCTTATCCATGTTATAGGTTTTCTCCATCTAAACAATCAAGCAGACCATTTGTGGTTTTAGGTTTCCTCCATCTAAGGTCACCAACTTGCACCTGGTTACTGCAGATTTTGAGGATTTCAACTCCATTTTTTTGGGAGATTTTCAACTCCCTTTTTCATCAACTGTTTGTGACAAGTTCTCAGCAGAATTAAAATTTCTGTTGTTACAAATTTGAGGTAGTAAATTTCAAGCCTCTACTGTTTGAGGTAGAAAATTTCAAACCTCTACTGGAATTTATTACAACTATTTTTCAAGTTTCTGCTGTTAGTCCAGGTTTACAATGTGAGCTGCTAACTGAAGTTCCAGCAATACCTGTATTTGCATCAATTGCTACCAGAGCAGATTTGACACTTGGGTAATCTCCAAGAAGAGCTCATCTCAATAGGCGTTTGCAGAATTAATTCCACAAGTTGATTCTTTAGACAAGAAGTTTGGTGAATTAAATGAGAAATGATATTAACAATGTGAAAAAAATTGGACAATCAAGTCAAGATGTTGGACTAGTTGAAAGAATCAAAATAGTTTCAAAGATGGAAATCAAACAGGAATCTTGGAAGCTGTGGATTAAAATTGGCGAAGGACATGGGCAGCAAGGTTTTGAGAATACAACCCGACAAATGAGCCTCAAACCTAGCATATGGATGAGTACATCTTCACAAAATCTACACCGACCAAGATCTGGAAGTCATGATATTCAATTATAAGCCCGAAAGGTTCCTTAGGTTGGGAAATTCTTTTAGCTAAACCTATATCCTAGGAGAAGAATTTCACTTCAATAAGGTTCCATAATTTTTCTTTAACATGGTTGGTAGAACTACAATGGAGGAGGGGCCTGAGGGGGGCAAAATTTAGAGCCAACCAATTTATGAGAGAAGATGAAAGAACCGGTGAAGGTCAAGCATCTTCCAATCAACGACTTTTTGATGAATTTCAGGATTTTCAATAGGGTTTAAGTGCATCAAGTAATAAATCGAGTATTCAGTGTTCTTTCATTGCGACTTAAAGTGAGACTGATGAAGTTGCTGTGAGTGAAGATGTCTTCATGGGTTGCAGCAGGAAATCTGCTTCGAATTAGCCCCTCAAGCCTTTGAAACTGTAGAAGACACATAATAAACATGCTTTCATAGTGGAAGAGAAGGTGTGTTATCAAGGTATTCTTGGATCCTTAAAGCATGTAGCAGATGTCAGGACAATAGCTAGACCACGTCAAACATCAATGGGTCATGCACGTAAACAGTTCCTCATACCCCTTAATGCACCTCAACAAACTCTGAAACAATTCTAAATCCCAAAATGGGAAGAGGACTATTTGGGAGAGGTGTTTTTCTTGTTAGAGGAGCAATGAAAGCCGTTACCTGTTTGAGATGTCATCACCTGAGGCATGTTGCCTGCTAAGTGCTGGCAAAAGCTCCAAGGAAACCAGTTGGGCTTGTAGAAGATCTACCTGACATAAAAAAGTAGATATTGCAAGTTCCAGCCTTCTTCTAGCTTGCTTGGATCTGTGATTTGAGTATGAGGGAACTGAAAAAATAGAAGGTGATTAAGATGAGATCATGGTTATGCAATAGGTAATGTTGACGAATCTGTAGCATGAAGGTAGGTGGTTTCATCGCAACATTGCTCACATCAATTACTCATAAGGTGAGAATATGCACTATCTTAGTTGACAGGTGTGATGAGAATTTCATCTCTAAGGAGTTGGTGGACAAATTGCGATTGAAGCAGCAATCCACCATCCACGACTATTACAAATTCTATGGTTAAGAAATTCCTGGGCCTGTTTGGATAATGCGAAACCAAGATGTGGAAATGGGAAACCAAAGTGGAATTCTGTGGATAGGGAAAACTGCAGAAGTCGATCCAGCTTACCCAATTTGTTTTGCGTAATTATATTCTATGGAAATGTTAAGAGGTCAATGGTCAAACGGTGGGAGCTGTCTCTCGTATTCGTGGAAATCTACATTGAACCGGGTTGTTTTGGTAAATGGTTCTGCTTATTATTTTTTTGAAAAGAAAAACCAGGAAAAAGGAAACTGATTTCCCCTCTTTTATAGTTTCTCAAACAGGGGAAATTGTCCATCATGGGGGTTCATCTTCTTTTCCATGCTTTTCTATGATTTTCCACCTGAAAAAGCAGGCCTGTAGAAGCCCCATCTTGTTTTCAACTAGAAACTTTACAAGGACTAGTTCTGGTGTGATGTAGCACAAACGTGTGCATGAACTAGTCTTTAAAGACAGCACATCCCAACTCAATCTTTGAAGGTGTTGCAGCAAAGAATTTGAAGATGTTATGCCCAAGAACTTGCCTGACGGAATTCCTCTTATAAGTTGATTTGACTCCAGGAGCTGGTTTCCAATGAAACCAAATGAGCTTGAGGAGTTTCACCGGCTAGTTGCCAACATGTTGAAGAAAGGATTTGTTAGGGAGCTGCCATTTGCTATTCCTATTTTTCTAGGTTGAAGAGAACATGCCAAGGAAACACCATGGACCAATTTAAGGAAGGTGCTGGATCGAACTAGAGGATGGGTGCTTTTCCCACCTGGGGAAAATGTCTCACAAAGTAATGGGCCTTCCAAACTGAAGAAATGATGAACAGATCCTGGGAATAGAGGTCCTAGATTGTTACATCTCTCTAGAGCCTAGTTATCATTTATTAAGGTAGGATATTCAGTTTCTAAGGAGCATCTACAAGATTCTGCAGGAAGTTAGTTTTGGTTAAGTCCATAAAAAAGTAAAAAAGTTATTGTTGGTTAAGGTGTCCTTTATTTTAGGCTGAAACTCATGTCAGTGAAAGTTAGATTTGATTCTGATAGGATCTGTTGTCAGTTTCTAATTCTATCCTTTTAAAGAGTAAGAGGAAAGTTCTAAGTTGGAGTGTAATTAAAAAAAAGAAAGAAAACGTTGCCAATACAAGCGGACGCGGATTGCGTCCTACCCCCGCCCGGACGGTAATCTGTCCGGGCAGGGCTCTCTAGGACCCACCGTGATGTAATAACTTTATCCACGCCGTTGAGATTTTCTCTCAAATCATTTTAACATATGAGATAAAAAATGAAGTAGGTTCACAGCTCCAGTGGACCACACCAAAGGAAGCTGCAAATGATATGACACTCACCGTTGAAACATTTCTAAGGGCCACCGTGATGTTTTTTTACTATACAACCTATTCATAAGGCCTTGTAGACATGGATGAAGCGAAAACATAAATATCAGCTTGATCCGAAACTTCTCCAGCTCCTAAGAAGTTTTTAATGGTGAACGTTTAATCCACAATTTGTGCTCCATTTAAGCCTTTTGCGTGGCTATTTTTTTGTGTCATACGTTAAAATGATTTGAGAGAAAATCTCAACGGCGTGGATAAAATTATTACATCACGGTGGGTCCCAGAGAGCCCTGCCCGGACGGATTACTGTCCGGGCGGGGGTAGGGCACAATCCGCGTCCAATACAAGCTATAGAGGCAATACCCCACAGGTTTTTTTTTTTTTTTTTTTTTTTTTTTTTTTTTTTTTTTTTTTTTTTTTTGGTTTTCTTGAACCAGTATTTCCTTTTTCTGGTGAGCAGATTCTCTCTCTGTCTCTCTCATGATTTTCTGTTAGTCTTCAGTTGTGTACTTCGTGAGTAATCAAATCAAGACATGTAACTGGAAATTGTATCTGCATACTCGATGTTTGAGGATTCTGGTGACTGATTTTCACCTACTTACTGCAGATTTCAAAGGTTCCAACTCTTTATTTTCTGTAGGAACTGTTTGTGACAAGCTTTCATCAGAATCCAAGTATATGTTTTAAAAATTGTAGTTAACTATAAAAGAATTTGAAGTAGGGAACTTCAACCATCTTCTGTGATTCGATACAGCTATTGCTACAATTCCTGTTGTTAGTGTTGTCTTTGCATTTGCTTTCAGATAGACCATGCACTGAGAATTCTGGATTTGATCCGTGACCCTTCAAGAGGTTCTCAACAAATCATGGTTTTGAATATCCGTTATGTTACAATCGTATTGGCTGTTACATGATGCATTACATGGTAAACTAGTCCGTAAAGAAAAAAAATGGCCTTGTCAGCTGATACAGGGCCGTTACGCCGTTATGGCCGACATATGCTGATACGGCCATAAAGGTCCAATTTCGAAATTTTTATTTTCAATATTTATCTTGTTTTTCGAATTCCTTCTTCATTTCTACAATAAAGGAATCTTAGAAAATGATTTTAAACAAGATCTAGGCCTATTTTAAGAATTAAAACATAAGCTTTGAGTGAGATCCAACAAATTGAAGCACAACGGACCATTTTGGGAAATATTGAAAGAAGGGTTAAACCTTTACGCCCATTTTTTCATTTCTTTCATCTTCATTTTGTTGTATTCACATATAATGGACCCCAATCTACCAAATTATGCTTTGTTTATGTTCAATTAGGACCTATTTGGTTGACTTTCAGCAGGTCAAGCTGAAGGACAATGTTCTTATCAAAGAACAGTCTAATACGCCATTGAATATAATGCTCAAAACACAAATTTATAGATACTTATGCTTTACAATTTTTCCTATTTACCCTTTTTTCTTTCTTCCTTCCTTCCCTTTTTGTTTTTGTGCTGAAAAAATTCGGCAGTTATGGAACCATATCATCCAAGGTCCGATATGCCCCATACCATATAATTTTTGTGGCCCAGCTGATGTGCCCACTGATACGGTTAGGCAAAACCTTGCAAAAATATATATAGTTTAGATAAAAACAACAAAAATTCGTATTCAACCAAGAAAAAGGCCAACTATCACACGCGGATCTTCAGATTTGGAGGAATTTGGGCACTAGGTCATCCACAGTGAGGCCTGTCATTTCACTGGTTTTGATAATTGAACCGCGGCCCTGAAAACTGAAAATCCAAATGGTACTTCACAACTTCTTGGTCAGAGCATTGTATAATATCCAGAAGAAATTTCTCTAGAATTGTTTGAAAGAAAATGATGTTCGTCCCTATTAGAGCATCTTCCTGCTAGTCCATCTTGTTTTGAGCGGCCAATGGTGGTACTAATCAGATTATTTTAAACCTTGGTGCCAAGTTTGGAAGTGTCCTAAAACGTTTGGCAAAATCCCCAAGAGTCTAAGCATGGGGACACTTCCAAACATGAATAAATAATTCTTGTAATATAAATAATTGAAAATAAAGACAATAACAATAAAAATTAAAGTTTGTCTACCAGATATAAATCAGAAGGAAATTTAAGAAGAATATTCACATTGTTCAAGTAATCACCTTATGCAATTGTTGTTTTCTATAGCCGCTTTCATTTGAAGGAAGATTTCTTAGGACCAAGGCTGGATAGCATGGATGGCATCACCTTTAAGCGCCTTCAATAGAGGTATGATCAGCCTATCTTGGCAGAGAATTTGATGAGATGGTTAAGATGTGTGGGACATGGACAAAGACAAGGCTCTATGCCGGGTGGCTTTCTGATCATATTTTTCCAGGTGTGTTGGGAGATTATAAAAGAGGAAGCGTTTTATGAAAGAATTTCACGATCGGTTGAGCCTGAGTAAGGACCTTAATGCGGGGGCATTTTCACACCGGGCTCGAGTGGGGTGGCCTGTGGGTGTAGGGGTACACTCGGGGTGGGCGGCCCGCGGAACCCATGGATTTGGGGCCCGTGTGAGGCGGAAGCCATGGATTTGGGGCCCATGAGGAAGGTTCGGCTGATGACCTAACTCATGGATTTATGGCCTGGGCTAATGAGATAAAGGGATTAATTCGCCATGCTTTATCAGTTTGAGCTTTTAGAGCAAGTATTTAATTCCCCTATATTAAATTGGTATCAGAGCGGGAGATCTCATGTTTGAGACTACTCATTGGGGGTGATTAATGCGGGGGTATTTTCACACCGGGCTCGAGTGGGGTGACCCGTGGGATGCAAGGGCACATTTGGGGTGGGAGGCCCACGAAACCCATAGATTTGGGGCTTGGGCTATGAGATAAAGGGATTAATTCACCATGCTCTATCAGTTCGAGCTTTTAGAGCAAGTGGTTAATTGTCCTACATCAGGCCTTAATGTGAATTTCATCACCTTTATGTGTAAGGTCGAGGATCATTCAAATTTAGGGGACCTTTAGATCACTAAGTTTGGTTGGAGGAGCTTATAAAATATTAGCAAAAACTTTGTTGTTGGTGTCACGACCCAGATTTCAGGTATTTGGCATGTACTTCGGACCTGAGATCCACGTCACGACTTGTACACTAAGTGTACTTAAATTATTTGATATGCTTACACAAAATTCGTCTATGTAGTAGTACTACCACAGATCTAAGCTCCATTCATACTCAGCCACATCTCATGAATAAGAAATAAAAAATTCAATTCCAATCCTCAGTTATTAACATAGCTAAGGACCATCCTATTTAGGGTCTTATGCAATAAAATAAATCTTGTCCAACAAACTTGAAAGAAAGAAATAATAATCCAAGAACATCAAATGGAATTAAAATAATAATAATGGTTGGTCTAAGGTAGCAACTTTTTCCTCTGTCAAGTAGGGTCACGTTCTCCACTGGCTCACCCTCAATCATATCTATACAATTTTACATTAATACTGGATAAGCTGGCCATGCATAGTGAGAAGTCCCGACATGGTTCTTTATATCAAATTAGAATAGAATAACAACCATCATATGCAATATAAGTTCAAAAAGAAAATGTAAATGTTATGCAATGCATAAATGCATCAAGTGAGAATTCGTCCACTTGAGTTGGAAACCCGTCAACCCGCATTTGCCAGTCGAGATGATTCTGAATTGGAGTTTCTACGTTCAGTGACTATTCTTAGCTCGACAAAACCCGAATTTTAGCAATACTCCTTGCTGAGTCGACTCAGTTCGACTCGGTTACAACCTACATACGTTTTGGAAACTAAAGTTGAATAAAGGTTTGGAAGTAAATGATCAATTAAGAACTTAACTTTTATAGAAGGTCACCAAGTGATATCTAACGAGCTGACTTACCTCTGAAGATTGTGGGAGAATCGAGACTCGCCTCTGTGACTCAGTGAGTTTCTTAGCCAAGTCAAATCTCTTAGAAAATCTACAATAGTTCATAGTTTATGATTTAAGTTCGTATGGAACCTAGTATCAATAGAGTGTCGTAAAGGGAGAATTTTGAACAACTGGTTTACCTCAAATCATACTTGACCGGGACTAGAACCAACCCAGCTCGATATGAAACTTCGTAAGATCTACTGAGTTGACTCAGTTTGACTCAGCTGCTACTCAATCTACAAATGTTTGGATTTCGAAATTTAACAATTGAATGAATCTAACGTTAGTTGAGAATCTCAGGGACGATATGAAAGATCGGCTTACCTCCAAGAATGCTGGACTTGGCTTGATTCTGGACTTGAACGAACAACTTAGTGGGCCAGGTTCAATGCACAACAAGCACTCGATTTCTCACTCTCTCTCAATCCTTCATTTTTCTCTCTAATCAATAAAGCGTGTCTGAGTTCTCTTCAAAACAGAGAGCTGTATAGCTATGTTCGAACAACCCTAGCATACGAGAAGAAACCAGCTTGACTTGTTATGCAGCGAGAGGAAACGTTGTGCATACGATGTTGAAATCATGAGGTTGCTGGACCTATACATGGAAGTCTGACCTGGATTGGATTTCTAAGATTGTATGGCATTTGTGTGGCCCACTTAATGAACGAATCGGATCTTGGATCGGTGGTTGGTCAAGAAGCTGTGGTCATGGCTGATTTGCGAGCAAGATGGTGGCTGTTTAATGGCAAAATCTCTATTGTTAGTTATTTCTTGGTTTTGTTGCTTCTAGACAGTGGATTGGCCATACGAAGCTTGTAGGCGTCGCAAATCGAAGGTTCAGATGGATCCGGTCAGTGAATTTCAAAGAAATCTCGTTTTCTCGATCTTTTATAAGATGTGAATAGAACGACTCGCATTGGTTTCCGATTAGCGTTAGGCTTCCACAAGCAGAAGCGAAGGAAATACTGCATAAACTGTATTGCCGTTTCGATGGCCTTAAGCTAGGGTTTTCGGCAATGAGGAAAACAGGCTTGGCTGGATGGGATTTGATTGGAATGATTTAGGTGAGTTACTATTAGATTTGGTTTCTTATTCAAGGAACTATTGTGGAGAGAAAATCCGAAAGTCCCGCTCTCCAACAGATTTTGCGCAAGCTGTTGCAACAAGATGATATGTAGAAACCATTTGCACGTTACAACAAAGCCAGGTGGGGCCCTCATGATGTTTGAGAGAGAAATCTATGCCATCCATTTGTTTTGCAGTATCATGGTGGGTCATAGGCTTAAAAAAATTGGGACAGATCAGAAATTAAGATTGACAGCACAACGACTGATTTTCTGGTAGGAACACATACCGTTAAAGTCTCTTCTAAGGTCTGTTTATGATTAACTGTTTGGATCGTTTGATGGGCCCCACCATTATAAACAATAGATGATGTAGATGGAGCATGGTCTCCTTGGCGCAGACGGAAGAAGAAAGAAAAACAAATTTAAGAAGGATATGGGTGTGGTTGGCAAGATACGTTGCTGAGTTGGTATTTCTTTCTTTTCTTTTTATTATTATTATTATTATTATTATTATTATTATTATTATTATTTATTTTATGATACATGCATGTGGATATGAGACGGTAAGGTAGCCAATGGATGAATGGTTGGCTTGGTGGACAACTCGGATGTATTGAGATTTCAAAAGGTCCAGTTGATGAATGGTTCAATTTCAAGAAAGCTAAATAAATGAGCATAATCTAATGTCTTTCGATGGACAGTCAAGATTATTAGTTATCCTATACTTATTGAGCAAACAATTGTAAGGCTGCTAAAAATGTTTGAACGGTTGGCCATGCAACATATGATAAATGGACGGTTCAAGTTCACGTGTGGGGCCTAAATAATGGGTCCCAACTCATAAGGTCGTATAAGTATACATGTATTTTTTAAATTTATTATTATTATATTATATAATGTGGAATTCTTCCTTCATCTCTTACGATAGAGATTATAAGCTTTCATATCCTATTTTCACCCAAAAATTTGAAAGGTTCTTAATCTCTGTTCATACCGTCCATTTGGGATCAAACTTCAGCATGGGCTACCAATTTGCATGCTCTATCAACATACTAAGTTTGGGCTTTGATCTCTCAAGGATAACCAAGATGCCTTTTTAATGGCTTACACCTAGCCGTAATTCAAAACAATGAATATTTGTGTCCCATATGAAAACTAATCAGTAGTCTAAATATATACTCTACGATTTTCTTCATGAACGGTTTATTTCAATATTTAAATGGCCAATTTGACGTATACAAATATGATAGACGGTCAGATGAAGGCCTAAAATTAAGGTAATTGGATGGTCGGGATATTAATAATGCATACAGGTTATTGTACAGTCGGTTTCACAATCGAATATGTATAAAGTGGTTTTTAGATGTGATCCATGTTAGAAATGTACATCGTTAGATTCAAGTGAATTGTACACGTATGCAGGATACTTAGATCGTAGATTTGATGGTAGATTAAGCATATTTATAGGTGACAAAGAAGATGAGCAGATTAGAAGTTTAATTTGATATGTGCATGAGCGGATATGGAGATCTGGTGGTTACTTTTCCATGATCGGGTGGTCCAAATTCAAAATGGACAGTCAGATGTCTTCATCTAATGGTCATAGGGTATTTATACAGTTGGTTTTGATAATAGAGTGAGAATACTAGGGTATTCGGGGGATTGTCCTATTAATCAACGGTCAGCTGACGTAATCTATGGGTGAAAAATTCTCCCTATGGTTTAGATTTAAGCTAAACTACAAATAGATGATTAAAATTAATGGATCTACAAGTGTAGAGTTGAACGAGTGCAATTGTACATTCTTATGTAAGGGTAAACTTGCACCCAAAATTCCAGGTTGTTACAGTTGGCATTAAGAGAGGGAGGTCCTTTGCTTGGTTGTATCTCCCTTTCAAGAGGACTTTGGTAGTAAAAGGCAAAGTTTTGAAGATGGCATCTTAGTGGCCAATGGAACTATTGATTCAAGAAGCAGAAGTGGGGAGGGAGGCTGGGGTGTTGTGTAAAATAGGTGTGGAAAAGGCTTGTTATCATTTTGACTGGGAATTCTTAGTATATTTTCTAAAAAAGATGTGATTTAGTCAGGTGAGATGGATATGAGAATGCATCAATTGGACAACTGTCTCTGATGGATTTCTTTTCCAATACGTTTTTAACAAGGTGGCCCGCTATCCCCTCTTCTATGTTAAGCATGTTGGTTACTGGGGCTTCTTCCTTGTCTACAGTGAGAGTTTTGGGGTTGGTAAGCTGAAGGTGATACTCCCACCTTCAATTTGCTGATGGCACACTTATTTTGTGTGAGACATCCATGAATCAATTAAGAATCATCAAAGGCATCCTTCAGTGCTTTAAAGTGCTGTCGGGCCCCAGGGTTAACATGAGGAAGAGTGTCCTAACTGGGGTTGCCATTGACAGAGAAGTGGTTGGTTCCTTTGCCGAGGTCTTAGGATGTTAGTGTGACTCCTGACGAAGAACTTTGGCCCTTTTCTGGGAGGAAGTTTTGCTCAGGGACACCCAATTGACCCTTTATTTTTCTTGGCAACTAATAAAGAGGCCACAGTTGAGGATTGTTATGAGGTCATGGGAGGATTGGCTGTGTGGAATGCAATTTTCTGAAGAAATTCAAGTAAAGATGAAATTAAGGACTTCACCACCCTAGTGGGTTCTCTTCATGAGGTAAGAATCAATGCATTGAGCAAGGATAGGGAGTGTTGGAAGTGGAAGGCTCCTATTTTCCTCCCAGGATTCGAGATATCTTGTGGACTGCCATAGTGAATAAAATTATAGCTGTCGGGAAGTTGAAGAGAGGAACACTGCATTGCCCAATGTGTTCTTTATCTGTAGAAAGGATGAGGAATCATTTTGGCGGTATTTATCACGCACTTCTCGGACCTGAGACTCTTGAAGAATCCTTTCCATTCTTCGGTTATGTATGGAAAGATAGAAATAAAATGACCACAATTTTGGGTATTCACTTAATCTTGTTAGGTATAGGCGCTTTTCTTCTAGTACTCAAAGCTCTTTATTTTGGGGGCGTATATGATACCTGGGCTCCCGGGGATAATTTGTTTCTTAATTCTCAGTCATCACGAACCTTTTGCAACCATTTATTTGGGTTCTTTCATGGTGGGCTGCTGGAAGGTCTGTCTTTGATGCCATTGCTGGTTGGTCTACTGGTACTAATGCACGAGGTAGCTTAATTGGAAGTTGTTGCCATTCACTATTGTGTGGGGTATTTGGAGAGAGGAATGCCAGTATTTTTTGTGGCCAAGTTTCCTTCCTTGCCTGTCTCAACTGGTCCATTGCTTTTTTTTTTTGGGTAGGCACTGGTGCTGCCTGATTTTGTAAGGAGTTTGATTCTGTTGTTGTGAAGGGATTGGGATGCAATTCTTTTTTGGGTGATCTCTTGTTTGGGTAGTTGGTAGTAGAGCTGTACATGAACCGAGTTAGCTCGATTAACTCGTTTGACTCAGTTCGATAAAGCTCGACTCGGCTCGGCTCGAAACTGGGTTCGGGCCGAGTCGAACTAATTTTTGGTAGCTTGAAAAAATTCGAGCTGAGTCCGTGCTGGACCGAGGTTGGCTCGGTCCTTGGCTTGAACTCGACTCGGTTCGACTCAGATCGGGTTTGACTTGTTTGACCAGTGTCCATTTAAAACCCACCCCCTTTTCTCCTCTCTCCAGCAGCCAGACCCTAACCCACGACCCCACCCATTTCTCTATGCCTCTCTTACCGAAGTTCCGGCCAATCCCTCCGATCTGGCTTACACCAAGCCCGAGCCATCCTTCAGTACTCTCTCTCTCTCTCTCTCTCTCTCTCTCTCTCTCTCTCTCTCTCTCTCTCTCTCTCTCTCAACTTGGCTCGAGCTGGCCTGAGCTGCTGACCAAACCAGGTAGAGCTGGATGGTCAGGCTCGAGGGCCGAGCCGAGTTCGAGCTGGGGTTGGCTTTTGGCTGAGCCGAGTTGTGCCAAGCTCAACTCAGTTCGACTCATGTACAGCTCTAGTTGGTAGGATGCAACTTGGGCAGAGGTTGGGTTGGGTTGGGTTGGGTTGAGAGTCAAGCCAAGTCTGACATGACCGCAAGAGGACCCAACTTGCAACCCAAATTCCAACACAAGGTGCCCAACCCAAATCTAATCTGAATTCCTTTATACCCAAACCTGACCTAAATACATGTGCGATTATTCCCAACCCAACCTATGCCGACCCAGATTTGCCCAACCCAAACCTGACCTGATTTCAAATCGGGTTAGGGTTTTCCAACCCCAACCCCACCAGAGAATCCTGGCAACTCGACCCAAACTTATGTTGGGCAAGTCAGGTTGGGATGGCCTTGGTTTTCCCCTCGCTTGAGTTTGCTGTTTTTGAATGAGGTGGGGTGACCTCCTGCATTTGGATTTCGTCTTTGGTTTATTTGCTTTTAGGGGTTTTTAGTGTATTGATCATCTATTAAAGGAAAAAAAAAAAAAAGAAGAAGAAAAAGCTACTTGCAATTTGTTTCCACTTCATTCGATAATAATTGCATGCATCCAACGTGCATGTGGTCAATGTGTTATAGTTGCTATTAATAGATAAGAATATGCAATGATTCCATGTTTGGAAAATGAGTTAAGATCACTCAATTCTGATATCATTGAAGTTAATTCTCTCAAAGATCTCACTTATTTAGATGATACACTGTGAAGAGCGCAATCAAATATCTGATTTCCCTTTTTAAACAATTATCTTCCAATTTGCATATCTTCTATAAATGTGCCCTTTTACTTTTGACTGCCCTTGTCGTGGATATGCCTGCAAAGTGGACCCTGCCACAGCATGCAATGAACATGACATTCTTGTGCATGGTCCAGGTTATTCATGTGATGGGGCCTACCATGAACATGCCTGAGCCTCAAAATCAAGATGGTGACAATTTCATGCTTAATGAAAATTTTCGTCTCAAAATCAAGATAGTCCATGACTTGTTAGGTGCCCAACATGCATGGCTCGCTTGATTTTTAGGCTTAGAACATGTTCATCTGCATGGATTGCCTGGATCTTTACACAAGCATGCGACGCAGGGGCGGCTCAACATTCTTGGGGGGCAAGTCACAAAGATGAGGCTTTTTATTATTATTATTTTTTTAAAATTAATAAATTTAAAATTTAATCATAAATTTGCTTCTTGACTTTTTAGATGCAAAATTACTAATTAAACTTTCGTATTCAAGATTACCCAATAAATCAATTTCGATGGATAAAATTGCTAAACCGTTCATAAGCTGAATCCTAGATGGATGAAAGGAAAACATAAATATCAGCTTATCCAAAATTTCTGCCGCCTGCAGAAAAGTTTTTAATGGTGAGCATTCAATATCCACTTTTCTTCTGCGTTGTGGTCCACTTGAGCTTTAGTTCTGCTTCATGTTTTTTCTAATATTCTAAAATGGGATGAAGAAATGGATCAACGGAATAGATATAACACATATAATAATGTGGACCCCACAGAGCTCAGGGCTACAGGAATCCCAAAAGTGGCCTGCCCGCAATCCGCGTCTATTGTGAGAATAATGAATTTAGAACTGTATAGCACTCTAGCAGTGTTATAGTTAATAAATAGTCACTTCTAGATTATTAATATAGCATATTTTGACTCCATCCAAACCGTCTAAATTAGGTGATCCATTCTAGATAGGCTAAATTACAAAAAATCCATTGATTTAACTATTCTATCTTCCAATTAGTGGGAATTTGTATGTTGAATTCAAATAATTTGTTTAGTATACAAGAATCAACTAGTTAGGAGATCCAGCCATTGTGTGTTTTTGCCATCTAAATTGGGACCCACTTTTATATCTGTTTAATTTAATTTAAAAATGTTCAAAGGTTGCAATTTCTCAATGCATGTGTATAGATTACCAAACGCTATCAGAGTATTAAAAGCCTATTCCTATAATCCTGGGCCTTCATAATCAGGGGACCTTAGGCGATTGCCTCACCTGCCTACCCCTTAGAGCCGCCCTTGATGCCACGTGAAGGCAAATTTCCTCTTTTCCCATGTCTCATTTGCATATCTTTTGCTTAAACACCTGGAGACTAAAGACACAGGTTCTCCATCCCATGGAAATAACCGTTCTTGTTTTGGGATGCGTTTTTACAGGCTGCATGCTCAGGCACTTACACTGGCAGCATTGGCTGGAGCTGCAGTCGTTGAGTATTACGACCATCGATCTGGAACAAAGGCAGAGAGATATGCAAATCAGTTCTTCCCCAAAGATTCCCCCCACTCACGCAAGGATTGAGAAAAAAATCATATACAGAAGGGGAACTCTCCATACATCCAGACCATCGTTTTATATGATTCGTTTGAGCTCACATGAATACTTCTTCTGAGGAATAGATAGTGATTATTACAGTTTTAATAAATTTGTTGAATTCATTTTTGCTTTTTTGGGTGTAAGAAATTCTTTCATCATCATGGCCCATTTCTGTCCCAGAAGGAATGTCTCTGATAATCAGTTGTAATGAATATTTTGTTAGTTTCCAGTTAGTATATATACTTCAATTACAGCCATCCATTGGATGTGCCAATTGGGTATGTGCTGGTTGAGCCTATCAGGTGGGACTTTTCATTTGTGGAGATTGAGCAGGTACAAGGTTTGACCAACAGGCAACATTCAATACGGCAGTGTACATGTGGTCCATTCATCAATCCTGTTCAATAACTTGCTTAGTAGAATTTCTCGGCCCCAGGTAGCTTATATTTCTTTCCTAATGAAGCACATAAGATGTGATGCCTACGATAAATATCAATATCACTGACTGGGCCCTCTTTGGTATAATAAAATTTGGGATATTTGATCATCTTTTCTATTTACTTTGTAGCAATAACATTCTCTTTACTTGCATTAAACCACAATCAAGATTGACGTTAGCCTTGTCTCCACAATCATGATTGCGATTATTTTATTTCAATTTTTTTTCTTCGAAGTTTAGGTTGACATTGAGCAGAGCGTCTCTGTAGTTCCAACATCAATTGGCGTTTTAGTTCTAGCCTTGATAGTAATAATTCTCTAGAGCTTTGTAAATCCTCAAAATTTCAAAATCATGGAAAGTAAAGACCGCACAAGTGTGTGAGCAAAGAAGGGTAACTAACCACTTCCTTCTCCATTGACGAGGCCCTTATTCAGAATCCCAGGTCACAGACCATCCACATGAGTCATTCCAGTTTGGGAGTTCATTGCTGACTATGCCAACCCAAGTAGAGGTTTGCAAAGTAGTATATACTAGGTAAGACCGAGGTAGATCAACTAAGGACTAGAGGGTAGAACACTACTAAAAAGAAATAGAATCTAGATTTTTTCCTTTAGGGAGAATAAAAAATTGTAAAAAACAATCAATAAACACAAACTAAGGCGTTAGGGATCCACTTCCAATCAATCCTTATGACTAATTCATCAATTCAACATCGATAACTTAATTTGAATTGAAGAAGGGTTCCTTCTAGTTGGAAGACAAAACAAGTAAACCAATTATAATTCGCAACAAAAGTTATGAATCTCAATTGATCGATTTCTCATAAAGAATGAAGTAATTGATTGTAAGGAATTCCAAGCATCTATTGTACCTAGAATTAACAATAGATTAATGGATTTTACATATCAAAACATTCACCAATACTAAGAATTCAATCAAAACAATCTCAATTCATCAATAAAACCATAATCCTTGAATTAAAAATGAATTAATAATAAAAACTCATTAAAAGGTTCACTCCTTGGCCTTGACTAAGAGATTATCCAAGCATAACTAGAATCTTAAAACGAAAAACTGAAAAATAAACTAGAATTGAAGGTTGGAGAAGACTTTGAAAATCCTCCTGCACCTCGATCTCGTGACTCGACCTGTAGACGGTGATACCGCCACCTTAGGAGACGTGATCTTCTCTTATTCACTTGTGCTGGTGGCGGAGAGGTCGGCGCCTGTGTTCTGGCTCTGGGGGTGTTCCCTTTCTCTTCTGCGGTTAGGTTGCCATCTAGGTCTCGGTCGGGGGTTACTTCACTATTATGGTCTCATTCTTCCCTTCCCTTGATTCACGATCCTTGCAGCTGAATTAATCCCCCATGTGTCGGGACCTGAACCGTGGTGCTCTTCTACAGCTTCTTCTACATAGGCTCCTCAACTTCTGGAATTGAGAAAGACACCGCCCGAACAAGATCGGAAGAACTGATCGCTTTCTACAATAACAAAATAGTTATCTACTAGCCATGTTTTGTTTCTGTGAGAATGCCGTAGGACTCAAGGAATTTTTGAAGCTGAACATGCTCCAAAGATGCCATTGGGGATAAATATGTAATATTTAGCACTTATCACACACCCCAATTGGTATTTTACTAGTCCCAAGCAAAACATAGGAAAATATTTCAAAATCGAAGACTTCGAAAAAACATCCTTAAAGGACAGACTTTGTATATTCATGTAACATTAAGTTATCAAAATAACCAAATTCCAAGGCACAAAGCTTTGTGAATAGTGTCAGTCTAATTTTCAGCCTAGATCCCAATACACCTAGTATACAATCAATTACAAGTTCAAAACACTAATTAACTAGTGGAAGAATTCCAAACATTGAATACCATGGTACTAAGTGAATTCTAAACTTAAAGACTAACTAGGGAATCAATTCTCTATAGTAATGATTACACCAACAATCACCAAAAGTATGTAGATCAACCAAAGACATTGAGTCAAAACCTTGCTAGCTATCCAGCAGACATTCCAACTTAGTCTCATTTTTTTTCACATTGACGGATTTTACACTTTTCATTCTTCTTTTCACTCTTTTTTTTACAAAGTTAGAATATCAATTATTTTTCTTTTTTAAAAGACTCTTCTTTCTTTTTCTATTCCTTTTTTTTTTTTTTAATATTCTATTTTAAAAAAAAAAAACGAATAGGTAGCCCTTTTTCTATGTATTCTTTTTTTTTTTTTTGTTCTTTTTTCTTTTTTAGAGAAACAAATGAGAAGATAGCCAAGTTTCAACATGCTTGGTTCCTTACACTCTAGCAATCATCGGGTTAACAAATACTATACCAAACTTAAACCCTGGCAGTGTAAGCTAGATATGAATTTTGAAATTCATGATTAATCAATGTTTACAAATTTTCATCAGAATATTACTGAAAAGAACTTATATTTGATTTCTACAAATATACCAATATATAAACTGTCAAATTCAATATAACCAAGTGCCTTAACATTTCAGTATTCAGACTACTTTCAAATCACATACATACACATAATTCAAAACTTCTAATTTTTTTTCAAAGATTTAACGCAAAATAGAAACAAGACAAATGATTAGAAGAACTTTCCACATGAAATCCACTACCCAACCTAAATGATAAATTGTCCCCAATGTTGAAAAAGATGATTCAAAGAAAAATAATAGCAACATGAGAGCAATTGAAAAGTAATAAGTAGAGGACAGAGAGTACTTGAGAGGATGCATACTCATAAGCACGCAGATTCTCCAAGTCGTCAGAACAAAAAAAAAATGAAAAAGAAACAAAACAACCTAATTTACTAAAATGGATCTTCATCAGACTAGGAGATCAATCCTGATAAACATGATCTTCCAAAGGTATAGACTTGTCCTTTGAAAACTTCTCAACAAATGGCTTCAACCTTTGTCCATTTAATTTAAAAACATTACAATTCGAAGGATTTTCAATCTCAATAGTCCCATATGGATAAACAATTTTAACAATGAAAGGGCTAGTCCATTTGAATCTCAACTTACCTGGAAATAGATGGAATCTAGAATTATACAAAAGATCTTTAGGATATGGCTCAAATGATTTCCAAAAGATATTCTTATTATGGAATACCTTCATCTGGTCTTTGTAAATTCTAGTGTTGTTATATACTTCATTCGGGATCACCTCCAACTCAACAAGCTAGAATTTACTTAGTGAACTAGCATTGTCAAGCTTGAAGTTAATTTTTTTTTTTTTTTTTTTTTAATTTTTTTTATAGCCCAGTATGTAAGAATTCTGTAAGATGAGCCTTATTGATCAATGATTTGGATTGTCTAAAGGGTTGGATAATGTGATCGATATACTAGTGGACCCCACTAAGTTGTGATCCATCTAGATTCGTGTAAGGGATGGGATGCTAGAATTGTAATACACAAGTGGTATCCAAGTGGGATTGGGATTAACAGATTCATGTGGAGCCATAGGGAGAGGAGCTTCGATGGGTTTCAAACTTCGTTGCCCTCTATAACTATAAAACAGGTCTGGGTCCCCAATCCAACACATCAACAGAAGCAATAATTCCCATCAGGGCTTCTTTAATGGTGTAAGGAGAGGAAGACTACGACATCTGGCTTACATCAATGGTGTCACAACAAAGTATGCTATTTCATTCATATGATCTTCATACTCAATGCACAACAAGGTCCTTTTGCAATTCTGCATAAAGTCTTACAGTTGGTATCAGAGATCGTGCATCAAGTATGGAGGATAAAATCAGGCAATTAGGGATTTTGAATCCCAAATAAGGTAATTGGCGATTTCGAATCCCAAATCAGGCGATTAGGGATTTCAAATCCCAAATCAACAATTAAGGGATTCTAATTCCCAAATTAGAAATTAGGGATTTTAATTCCAAAAATTGGGGATTTCGATTTCCAAATAACAAAAGTTGGGGATTTTAATTCCCAGATATAACAATTGGAATTTCGGTTCCCAAATAAGGAATTAGGGATTTTAATTCCCAAATCGAATAATTAGGGTTTTCAATCCCTAAATTCATCAATTGGGGTTTTCGATCCCTAAATCTAGTAATTAGGGTTACGATACCCAAATCAGAATTAAGGATTCAAAAAAAAGGGGGAAGCGATGAGGTGGATCGCACCTCAATCGTATTCCATTGCCCCTTCTCCTTGCTCTTCTTCCTTCCGATGTCAGAATTTGGTAGGCATGCCCACGACCATAGGCATTACTCCCTCTATGATATGCAATCATCGATGAACATCAATTAGGAATGCATCTCCTGCATGTTGAAATCAGTTGATCACCAACCCTGTCGCTTATACCTCCGCAATCAGTTGGATGCCTGTGACAGCCATTGATTCTGGCCACTAATTATCAGAGCATGTAGAGGCGATGAAGATGATGGATCGGGAAGAAAGGAGTACAATCTGCTTCTTCTCTTCATCTTCGTCTTGTCTTGAGACACCAACGTCTGATTTCATTCCTCTAGCCAATGGTGGCAAAAGCCCCTTCTGGGATCTCCCTTTCTGCTCCAGCGGCGCCAGATTTTCGCCCTATATAATCGGGTAGTGAAAGCCTCTTTAGGGGTTCTATTCCCTTTATTCATGCCTGTGCTCAAATATTTTTTTGGGTTTAGTTTTGGTCATGGGCCATAGCCGTTGGGCTGTCAGGTGGGACTGCTCCCACTTCAGATCATCGAGTGGGCCACCTACCTTGCGGAAGCTATCCAGTCATCTATTATGAGGATACCATATGGACCATTCACTAGGTGGGCAATCAAGGGTGTAGACACACTATATGGACCTTATATAAGATTTATTCATCCATTTGAATTAAACTATATACTCAATCAAGACCGCCCATCCTGTAAGTGTCTTGACTAGATTTAGTTCACATTCATTTGATATTTTATGGGCACACTCCAGTTAATTTGGGCCTAAATAAGGCTTGGTGGTTGACCAGATGAAGCTCCTATTCTAGGCCCATATCATTTTAGCCCAACTTAGGGCATGTTGAATGCACATATAATGTTTGGGGACTTCCCTTTGGGGTTAATTTTAGGATCCATTTCGTTAGATCTGAACCGTCTGTTTAGATTGAAATGAGCATAAAATTTGTTTATTCACTAGGAGAACACTTGAACATCTAGACTTTCAATTGTGTGGACACTAAAAGTATTAGATCCGAGTGGTCCATTTCATAGACCCTAACAAGGACTTGAATGTCCATCTGATTTAGGTAAACGTTCTATCTAGATTGTCATCCTTTGAATGTTAAGGGGCCGGATGTGCACTGCTCATTGATGATGACCAGATCATACATAATCTTGATTCGGCTTAATTGTGGGCCCATTACTCATCTTTTAGGAGTTGATATAAACCGTTGGAATGAGGAAGGTGAAACATACCCGTCTGTTTCTCTTTAAGGTTCCTCATTTTTTTTTCCAACGATCAATATCAACCGCCTTGTGGGCCAAATCAGACTGATTAATATTTAATCCGTTGAGGGTAGGATTAAAATCACAATCTTAAGTCCATATCTGTGATGTTAGATTCGATTGTGTTAGCCACCATAGTGACATTAATCGGAGAAAATTTTACGGGTCTAGACTTGTGATATTGGGATTCAGTTTATGGATTGCATGTAGTTGCATTTATGTCCAATGCAAACCATTATGAAAACACAAACGATCCCCATTCGGCAGGGGCATGAACGAGGTGGAGTAAATGATGCTTGTGATGTAAAGCTGAAAGACTTATCCTACTCGCATGTGTTTAGTATCCTAGATTTACATAATTGACATCGCTTAGCTTCATGATTAGGAGAGTCACTTGCATGTTATGATTATCCCCCATAGGAGGAGTGATGATGATGTAACCGATTCTGGCCAAGATTGGATGGTTAGGCCCATTTTCATCCTGGGTAGTTCAATAAAAGGCCCCAATCAATTGAATTGATAAAATTTTGCCTGATATTCAATTTTATTCATGAATTATTTTATGTAAACAATCTGTTAATGTGAGTATATTTTGCAATAAGTTACAATTTCAACTTAAACATATCAAGTTCCCATCCTAACTGGGTTCGATTATATTCAACGAAAAGAGTCCATAGAGACAGTCCTGGGATGCTTACATTTGGACGTTACTCCCAAAAAAAAAATAAAAATTAAACCTTCAAAATCCTTTGAAAACAATTATAATATTAATCTTGTGACCTCAGGACATGGACCTGGATATAATAAAAACAGAAAAATGAAACATGATTCTAATAAGGGATCGTCAAGTCCTCTGTCCTCCAGGTTCTCTAGTTGGCAATCAACCTGGGATTGGATCGAGACATAAGCGGGCTAAAAGGAATAACTGCTTCTTTTGTCTAAAGCCGGGCCATCAGAAGAAAGAATACATAAAGTACAAGCAATGACTTATAAGGAAGGGTAATAATACAATTCTGGTATGTTTTGAATCCAATCTAACTGATGTGTCGATAGATTCTTGGTGGATAGATTCGGGAACAACTATTCACATATGTACTTATATGCAGGACTTGCTACAGAGCAGGCCACTAACTAATAAGGAACGCTCAGTATACATAGGCAATGACGTTAAAGTTGATGTGCAAGCAGTCGGAGTTTGTCGGCTTAGGTTAGGGTAAGTCATTTATTAGATCTAATAGATATATTTTGTGTGCCTTCAATAAGACGTAATTTGATCTTTATTTCTCGTTTGGATAAATCAGGTTATTCTTTTCAATTTGAGAATAAAAGATTGAGTATTTATTATGATTTAATTATAGTTGGCGTTGGATCTATGGTAAACAACCTATACAAATCAGACTTAAATACCTCACACATCTATAATGTGAATGACTTACGTGGAAATAAAGTAGGATCTAGATGAAGATTAAACTATGAAAATTCTTCCATGTTGTAGTATATGTGATTATGGCATATATCTTGTGAGAGATTGGATAGGCTTATGCGAGAAAGGATTCTTCATTCTCTAGACTTTTTTGACTATAAAGTATGTATTGATTGTATTAAAGGTAAGCAGATTACAATGGGTCATTCCCTATAGCATCTTAGAGCGGACATAAATATTTTATCACCTTTATAGATGACTACTCTTGTTTCGGGTACTATTATCAGTGAAAAATCAGATGCCTAGGATGCTTTTAAAATCTATAAGGCTAAAGTTGAAAATCGACTCAACAAGAAGATTAAGGTCGTCAGATAGAGAAATTTACCACTGTGGAACCCACCTTTTATCCAACGGTTTTTATGAAGCAATACAAACTTAAGTTACCAACTTAGACTAGCACGTGTAGACAGCGAATTTGAGGATGAAAATACCCCTGCATTTTAAGTAAGCTAGTCTATGGCTACGGATTTGGCAGCCCTCTATCACTACGGATTATAACCGTAGCCAAATATAACATAATTCGTAGTTGTAGATCCGAATCGGGGCGGGCTCACCGAATTGGCTACGCCCCCGCCACTTGTGCCCTGTCCGTGGGGCCACGCCTATCTGGCGGCCCCTATGGCTACGGATTAGAACCGTAGCCATAGGTACTTTTTATCCAAACAAAACAGATAGTTTTTTTTTTTTTGGGTTAGCTTGTTAGCACACACCCATGTTAGTACACACACTCCATGTTAGCCACCCCCGCTAGGGATCGATGCCAAGACCTCAAGTGTTGAAACAAGGTATCTCCACCCAGTTTGCCAGTTGAGTTATGGATCTAGGTGTAATAAAAAAAAACAAAACAAATAGTCACATCAAAGGAAATCTATTTTCTTTTTCTGCTATTTGGCACTGAATTCATGGTTTCCAAACATGGCCTAATGGAAAGAAGGTAAAAATTGTAATAAATAAAATAAAAAGATGCAGTTCTTTAAGATGAGATAGTGTTGTTGGCTTTACAGAACAGCCGAATGACCTTCATTTTCATGGCTCGCCAGATATTAAGGCACTAACTTTCATTCGAAGATGGCTTTTATTGCCTGATTTTCTACATAAAAGAATTCAACTCGTGAGAACCTCTTGTATTTGAGAAAATGGCTGATGTGTTACCATTTGGATTAGTATTAAAACAAGAATGTATGGTTATCTTGCCAATATTCTGAATCCTTTTTTCTGCCAGCTCAACTGTGTCTGTCATAAAGATTTGTCTATATGATGAAAACCTGTCTTAGTGAATAGTGATTATTACTTCAACTTTGGAATGCCTTTTAGAATTGAGCGAGGCAACCTAGGACTTGAGCGAAACAACGTAGAAATTGAGCGAGGGAACCTAAGAATTGAGTGAGGGAACCTTGAATTGAGCGAGGAAAAATACAAATTGAGCGAGGCAACCTAGGAATTGAGCGAGGCAAACTACAAATTGAGCGAGGCAACGTAGAAATTCAGCAGGGCAAACTGGGAAATGAGCGAGGAAACCTATGAATTGAGCAAGGGAACCTAGAAATTTAGCGAGGGAACCTAGAAATTTAGTAAGGCAACCTACAAATTAAGCGAGGCAACCTAGGAATTGAGCGAGGCAAACTACAAATTGAGCGAGGCAATCTAGAAATTCAGCGAGGGAACCTAAAAATTCAGCGAGGCAACCTAGGAATTGAGCGAGGCAACCTAGGAATTTAGCGAGGCAAACTACAAATTCAGCGAGGCAACCTAGAAATTCAGCGAGGTAACCTAGGAATTGAGCAAGGCAACATAAGAATTGAGAGAGGCAAACTACAAATTGAGCAAGGCAACCTAGAACCTACAAATTGAGCGAGTCAAACTACAAATTGAGTGAGGCAACCCAGAAATTCAGCGAGGCAACCTAGAAATTCAGCGAGGTAAACATGAATTTCAGTGGGGCAAACATGAAATTCAATGAGGCAAACATGAAATTCAGCAGGGCAAACATGAAATACAGCGGGGCAAACATGAAATTCAGCGGGGGAAGCTTGAAATTCAGAGGGGCAAACATGAAATTCAATGGGGCAAACTTGAAATTTAGTGGGGCAAACTTGAAATTCAGCAGGGCAAACATGAAATTAAGCGGGGCAAACATGAAATCCTCGTGCTCGTCAATCTACCTGCTAAGGGACCACACGTGGTATCCCATTGGATAACCAAACTTTCTTGCATCACTAATGAAGTTCAAAACAAGATCAATCGAACCTCAAACAGGATTTTAGGACATTTACTTGTAGTCATATCGGTCCATAGAAAAGGATGGAAATTAGCTAATCAACTTTAGTATATGAAAATTTTCAAATTTCGTTGTTAATCAATGGTAGGTTAATATCATTCCTTGCCTCTACAACTGAAACATACAACTAATAGGCAAAACTTAGGAAAGTCCCACTATTTGGCAGTTTGGAATTAAGGTAGTTGCCACAGATACGCATAGTTCTGACTCTTGGCTCATCTTCGAAACGCAGAACACAATGTCAGTCTCTGATTCTCTAGCCTTGGTGAATAGATATCTAGAAGAAATTCAGCGAGGCAAACTGGAAACTGTACGTGTAAACTTGTCATAATACAGAACTCGATTAAATAATAGAGGACCGAGTACTCACGATCCATAATAGATGAGAATGATATTTCTTTTTAAGAAATAAAGAGTATAAGCTTATATAGATCAGGGCTTCAAAGATACGAATGACTTCATGTGGTACTCGCTAAATTCAGCGACGCTGTCTATCATGGAATTGTGTGAGGCAAGCATGAAAATTGAGCAAGACAAGCATAAAAGTTCAGCGAGGCAAGCTAGAAATTGAGGGAGGGAACCTAGACATTGAGTGGGGGAAACATGAAATTGAGCGGGGGAAACATGAAATTCAACGGGGAAAACATGAAATTGATTAGGGCAAACTTGATTTTTAGCGGGGAAACATGAAATTCAGCAAGGAAAATCATGAAATTCAATGGGGGAAACATGAAATTCAGCGGAAAAAATTGATGAAATTCAGCGGGGCAAACTAGAAATTCAGCGGCACAAACATGAAATTGAGCGAGGCAAACTAGTAAATCAGCGGGGCAAACATGAAATTCAGTGGGGCAAACTAGAAAATCAGCGAGGAAATATCAAATTTAGTGGGGTAAACTAAAAATCAGCAGGGGAAACATAAAAATCAGTGGGGCAAACTTGAGCCCAAAAATCTAAACGTATCCAATGTTCAAATGGACTACACCACATGAAAATTTTGAATTGAACTTCTATTGTTGATCATTTCTTAGGGCCACAAAAGTTTTGGATCAAGCTTATAATTGTGTTTTCTATTAATCCATGTCTGTATGATCTTATGAATAGGTTTGATAACAAACAAACATCACTGTTGGGCCTACTATGGTTTCAACGGTGAAAATCATTATCCCCACTATTTCCCGTGGTATAATCCACTTGATCTTTTGATATGCTTCAATTTGGGGCTCAACCCCTTGAATTAGATGAAAAAACAAATGGACGGCGTGGATATACTACATACATTCAATGTGGGCCCAACTGAGTTTAAAATATACCTGTGGTGCATGCTTTCTTCACTGGACTGACCATTTTCAGAAGAAGACAAAATGCTCATAAGGAAGGGGGGCCCAAAAAATGGATTTTTTGTCAAACGGAGTGAGGAAAGGGGGTGAAAGAAACGACAGTGGAAAGGGCAGTGAAAATGGAGGGGTATTTTCGCTTAATTTAATGTTTGCCCAGCTCAATTTCATGCTAGGCTCGCTTAATTTAATGTTTGCATTGATAAATTTCATGTTCGCCTCGATGAATTTCATTTTTGTCTCACTTAATTTCATGTTTGCGTTGCTCAATTTCTAGCTTGCCACGCCCAATTTCAGCTTTCCTCGCTCAACTTTCAGTTTTCCTCACTCAATATATAGTTTACCTCTCTCAATTTTCGCTCTTCCCTCGCTGAATTTCTAGTTTGCCTCGTTCAAAATCTAGGTTGCGACGCTAAATTTCCATGCTTCCCTTGCTCAGTTATTTCTTTTGCCTCGCTCAAATTCGAACTTCCCTCGATTGATTTCATTTTTCCCTCACTCAATTTCTAGTTTGCCTCGCCCTATTTCTAGTTTGTCTCGCTGAACTTTCGCTCTTCCCTCGCTGAATTTCTAGTTTGCCTCGTTCAATTTATAGGTTGTGTCGCTGAATTTTCATGCTTCCCTCACTTGATTATTTATTTTCCCTTGCTCAAATTCGAACTTCCCTCGCTCGATTTCATGTTTCCCTTGCTCAATTTCTAGTTTGCCTCGTTGAATCGGATGTTTGCCTTAATTAATTTCATGTTTGTCGCGCTGAATATTAGTTGAGGTTTATTCCATTTTATCCGTGCTCGCTCAATATCATGTTATTTGCGCTGAAGTGATTAAGTAACTTTAAGTAAAAAAGTTACTTATAATTGATCTTAAACCGAGCTTACTTATCTCGAATAAGCTACTTAGCTACTGCTGTAGGTATACAAAGTAACTTATTTCGGGGTATCCAAACAGGCCCTAAAAGCCAAATACATTACACTAGCACAAGTTAGTGACAAATAAACATCATTTCAAGCTAACCTTTGAGAAGAGTTCTCTTTGGTTGATGTGTTTCGAACAGTGGTTATTGTGTTTGTCAATCTAATCTCCAATATCTAATGAAAGACAACAATTTCATTAGAAGTGAAAGAAGGGATATGTCAAGCCAAATGAAAAGAATTTACAGTACATAGGGATTGTTTCGTGGGTACCTTAGTGAGCATTCATGCTTTTATGATGCAACAAGGATCTATTGCGTCAGAGAGGATCAAATACTATCAATATTATCTAAGTAGCCTGAAATTGAGCAAGGGAAAATGAAAATTGAGTGAGCCTAGCATGAGTGGGAGGAAGGAAAACTAAAAATAGAGCGAGCCTCGCATGAGAGGGAGCGAGGAAAATTGAAAATTGAGAGAGCCTATCATGAGAGGGAGCGAGGAAAACTAAAAATTGAGCGAGCCTAGAATGAGAGGGAGTAAGGAAAACTGAAAATAGAGTGAGCCTAGCATGAAATTGAGTGGATCGTACATCAAATTCAGTGGGGCAAACTGGAAATTGAGCGAGTTTTTGGTTGAACACCAAGCTTTAAAACCAAAGGCTAAAGGAATGCAGTCTTGTGCCTCTCTTTTACTAGCATAATGATTTGAGGACCAGCAAGATAACCTAATATAGTTTTAATCAGCCCTTTTGCAATCAACCCATCCCTTAGATCAATCCTCCCAAGGCTATCGTGATTAGAGAAAGAACTCGGACTGAAAAGCCACCAAGACTTGGAATTTTTCTGCACTCCAAGATAACTGTAAACCTCTTACAATTTTCTTCAGTTGTAGGTCATCTGTTATAAAGAGCTTATCCTTCTCTAATAATCGAAATCCATCGCCAGAGGCATTCTAGGAGGGCAGCTTGGTTATTTTCTCTTTGAGAATCTCTTCAGCGGGGGAAACATAAAATTGAGCAAGGCAAACTAAAAATTGAGCGGGGCCAACATGAAATTGAGCGGGGCAAACTGAAAGTTGAGCGGGGTAAACTGAAAGTTGAGCAGGGCAAATATGAAATTCAGTGGGGCAAGTATGAAATTGAGCCGGGCAAACATGAAATTGAGTGGGGCAAACTGATATTTGAGTAGGGCAAGCATGAAATTAAGCGGGGCAAGCTGAAATTTGAGCGGGGCAAACATGAAATTGAGAGTGGCAAACTGAAATTTGAAATTGAGCTGGGCAAACATGAAATTGAGCGGGGCAAGCATGAAATTTGGCTAGGAAAACTGAAATTTGAGTGGGGCAAATATGAAATTCAGCGAGGCAAACTCAAATTTGAGTGGGGCAAACTGAAATTTGAGTAGGGCAAACATAAAATTCAGTGGGACAAAGATGAAATTGAGCGGGGTAAACTAGAATTTGAGCGGGGCAAACTAGAAATTCAGCGGGGGAATTTAGAAAATCAGCGGGGCAAACTGAAAATTGAGCGGGGCAAATATGAAATTGAACAGGGCAAACTGGAAATTTAGCGGGGCAAGCATGAAATTGAGCGGGGCAAACATGAAATTGAGCAGGGTAAACTTGAAATTAAGCGGGGCAAACTTGAATTTCAGTGGGGGAAACATGAAATTCAACGGGAAAACTTGAATTTCAGCGGAGGAAACATGAAATTTTGCGGGAGAAACATGAAATTTAGCGGGGTAAACATGAAATTGAGCGGTGGAAACTAGAAAATCAGCGGGGGCAAACATGAAATTGACCGGGGCAAACTAGAAATCAGCGGGGCATATATACAAACAAGACGGTAAAAGAAAAAATTTCTTAAGACCATTGACTCACGTCTATTGTCACGAGGCAAAAATAACTTATTCGAAAGGGCTAACCCCTAGCATTTCACAAATCACTTAAACAGAGCGCAAACCGGTGGTTGAGATTACTAAATTCCGGTCTAGTCTCTAATCTATCCATCTCGACACGAGGAGACACCAATGATTCAATCAAAACCTCTGAGTCGAGCAAATTCTGGTGCGCTGGTGCATCTTACTCTCACACGAAGAACTAATTCAGGCCTTTGCTTACACACGTGGCCTAGTTTGATTGAATTGGCATTAACACATTCCATCGATACATGCCTTTTACATGTGATACTGGTAATTTGTGAATACAGGTGACCTACATAAGTTGTGAAATCTGATTTGTTGATTATAATTCCAACGGCCATCAAACATTGATTTCACATCAAACGCTGTTTTTCTCAGAGAAAAAATTGATCCCAAATGGCTGATTGAATGGTCAAAATACAATTTTATTTCACAGACATATTATCATTATGTAATAAAGGTGTTCCATCTAATGTACTCCAGTATCACCGAATCCCGTGTTCCAAAGCTTGCCCTAAGTAGTTAGATTCTTTCAGCGTGCGAATAAATGGGGGAAAGTAGACAATTTCTTTTTAAATTATTTTACAAAAAGCATTTAGAGAGAGAGAGAGAGAGAGAGAGAGAGAGGGAGGGAAAAAACACCCACCGAGAGCTACAAAAAATTTTAGGACTTGAAAAAAAAAACCATTCTTATCTACGTTGTACACATTGCATGGATCTAGTGTAACCACAACCATCAATCTGGTGGCTCACAACGTGCGATTGCCGTAGCCAACAAAAATGGCGATTTCACATTCGTAGCGGTCCCATTCTGCCAACCTTCTGGTGAGTCTTAAAAAAAAAGCCATTCATTTCAAGGCCAGCAATACAAAATACAAAGGCTGATAACATCAACCATTATTTTCTAGCTACAGCTCTTTTATTGTAGCCCACTGGATCAAAGGTTCTGGCAGTCTTGGAAATTGCCACGCGCGCGGTTGAGATGTTGAAAATCGGGCGCGAATCCACCGATGTAGGTGGATCCCTGAATGTGGGGCCCACCTTTATCTATGTGACTTACATCCACGCCATTCATACGTTTTTACAGTTCATTTTAGATTATGATCCTAGAACCGAAAATCTCAAGTGGGTTATACCACGGGAAACAGTGGTGATTGACCATTAAAAACTTCTTGTGGGCCACAAATGTTTTGGATCAAGCTGATATTTGTGTACTCCCTTAATATAGGTCCTTGTGATCTTTTCAACAGGTTGGATGGTAAATAAACATTCCAGTGGCCCCCAAGATGATTTTATGGAGGGTATTCAATCACCACAGTTTCCAATGGTGTAGTCCACCTAAGAATTATATGTTCTTCATTTTTGTTGTCATGATATAAAATGACCTCTCAAAACGGATGGACAACATGGATTTAGGTCACATACATCAGGGTGGGCCCATAGGGATCCACCGAAACCACACCTCTCAAAATTGTTGTACGTACGTCTGTCTTTCTCACATCCTTATCAAAGGACCTGGATTGCGTCCTACCCCTGCCCGGACTGTAATCCGTCCGGGCAGGGCTTTGTGGGGCGATCAGATTCTCTATTAATTCCGCGTGAGGAAAGAAACAGAGTGAGGAAAGGGGGTGAAAGAAACGGCAGTGAAAGCAGTGGTGGAAAGGGAGAGGAAAAGCAACGCAGTGAAGGAGGGGTATTTTCGTCCTAAAAATGGCTATCTGCACGTGAAGGTCTAAATTGGTACGTTAAGTTTGTTTTGCTTCCAAAAAACCGCTGGATAAAAGGTGGGGTCCACAGTGGTAAATTTATCCTCGTCAAATATAACCGTGGTGGTGAATACAATGACAGATATGACGATTCAGGTCACAATCCAGGACCATTCACTAGATACCTAGTAGATTGTGGCATTGTCACCCAGTACATCATGCCTGAGACTCCATAGCAAAATGGTGTGGCTGAAAGGCACAACCGCACCCTTATGAATATGGTGCGTAGTATGGTAAGCAATTTGACATTGCCAGAATCTCTATGGGGTGATGCGATTAAAACTACAATTCATATCCTTAACCGGGTCCCCAACAAGACTTTAAGTAAAACCCCCTTTTGACTTGTGGAATGGGAGAAAGCCAAGTCTCCGATATCTACATGTTTGGGGATGTCCTGTTGAACGAAAGCTCGATCCCAGAACCATAAGTTGTTTCTTTATAGGATATCCGAAAATGTCAAAAGGTTATCAATTCTTCTATCCTTCCTACTCTATCAGGATTGTTGAGATGGAGAATGCCGGATTCATTGAGGACACTGAAAATAGTGGGAGCATGAACATCATGAATTTTGTATTCGAGGAAGAAAGGACTGTAGCTTCGGTCACAGTCATTCTAGATCACGTGGTTATAAATCATGCAGTCAAGCCTGTAATCACTGTAGAACACCACAATGAACCTCTTATACAACCCACAGATAAGGAAAATCAAAATCACACCCAAGATGGTGAGCCATTGAGAAGATATAAAAGAGAGAGGAGGCCTGTGAATCGAGACAATTACATCGTATATCTGCATAAGCACGAGTTTGACATAGGGGTCGAAAAGGATCCTGAATCCTTTACACAAGTCAAACAAAGTGTTAATCCTTCTTGTTGGATCGATGCCATGAAGGATGAGTTGAAATCCATGAGAGACAATAAAGTATGAAATATTGTTGAGTTACTTCTAGAAGTAAAGCCGATTGGTTGTAAATGGGTATTTAAAACCAGATGAGACTCCAAGGGTAATGTTGAAAGATATAAAGCAAGACTTATTGACCAACGAGAGACTTTCTCACCAGTATCTAAGAAATACTCGTTTAGGATCATAATGACTCTTGTAGCTCATTTGGATTTGGAGCTACATCAGATGGATATAAAGACTATGTTTCTCAATAAGGATCTAAATAAGAACATATATATGTTACAACCTGAAGGTTTTGTAGCTGATGGCTCAAAACATCTAGTTTGTAAACTAAAGAAGTCCATCTATAGGTTGAAACATGCATCACAACAGTAGTACCTGAAGTTTCATTAAATGATTTCCTTATATGGTTTTGTAGAAAACACTGTAGATGAATGTATTTACATTAAAATTAGTAGGAGTAAGTTTCTTATATTGATCCTGTATGTTGATGACATTTTGTTGGCTAACAATGACATCAGGATATTGAGCGATACCAAGAAATTCTTATCTCAAAGGTTTGAGATGAAGGACCTTGGTGACGCCTCTTATGTCATCAACATTGAGATTTGCCGTGACAGATTATGTAGACTACTTAGCCTGTCACAGAGGGCCTATATTAATACGATACTCGATAAGTATAGCATGTAAAACAATGTTGCTAGACAGTCACCCATTGTAAAGAGTGATAAATTCGGCCAATTCCAGTGTCCTAAGAATGATTTGAAAAAGAATCAAATGAAGGATTTTCCGTACGCGTCAATAGTAGGGAGCATCATGTATGCTCAAGTCTGCATGCGAGCAGATTTTGCCTTTACAGTTAGAATGTTGGGCAGGTATCTATCCAATCTAAGAATGCAGCATTGGATTGCTGCAAAGAAGGTGTCACGCTACCTATAAAGAACAAAGGACTTCAGACTCACATACAGAAAATCTGATCATTTAGAGTTGGTTGGATATTCAGACGCAGATTATGCTGGCTGCGTTGATACAAATAAGTCCACCTCAGGCCTCATCTTCATGATGGTTGGTGGGGCTGTGTCTTGAAAAGGGGTGAAACAGTTAACCGTAGCCTTATCCATTATGGAAGTTGAATTCATTGCTTATCATAAAGCAACTAATTAGGTATTGTAGTTACGACGTTTCTTCTCAGGTTTGTGGGTACTAGAGCATATCTTGAAATCATTGAGAATCCTTTGCAATATTTCAGCTGTAATTTTCTTTTATAGTAACAACAAGCATTCATCAAGGTCGAGGCATATTGACATCCAGTATTTTGTTGTAAAGGAAAGAGTTTAGAATCGTCAAATGTATGTGGAGTTCATCGGCACTAAGTAGATGATTGCAGATCCACTCACTAAAGGGCTCCCTATCATGCCATTTCAGGAGCATGTAACATCCATGGGAATCATTGATCACACAGATGTTTTTAGTTTGTGGGAGTTGGGCATGTTTTATTAGATATTGAAGAGATCTCATTTGATAAAGTTTTGATGATTTTGATATAAAGTTTATTTTTGCTTCTCTTTAAGTATGTGTAATATGTTTTGAGTAAGTGAATCTATAGTCGTGTCTCGTTGGAGATATTTGAAAGCTCCGGGAGCTCTTAAGGATAAACATACATCATCACACTACGTGTGTAATCCTTATACCATACTTTCTAGTTCCTGATCTATATCATTAAGACTGATAGTATTTGTGATCGCGCTTAGTCTCACTTCGCCTAGATTAAATATTGTGATGACTACCGCGATCTAATACTAGTGATCTTGATGGACCAGATTATCATAGCATTGCTTGTATTATCTAACAATTGCATTGCTTAACCATTTGGGTGTTTCTTCAAATTAAACATGTTTTCAAAATATTTTTCAAAGATTAATCATTGACATTGATCAATGTGACACAAGTGGGAGAATGTAAGAATTATATAAGGTAGGCCTTATTGATCAATGGTCTGGATTGTCTTAAGGGTTGGATATTGTGATCGGTGTACCAGTGGACCCTACTAAGTTGTGATACATTTAAATCGTGTAAGGGGTGGAATGCTAGAACTGTAATACACAAACAATATCCAAGTGAGACTGGGATTATTAGATTCATGTGGAGCAATAGGGAGATGAGTTTCGATGGGGTTTCAAACTCCTCTGCCCTCAATAACTATATAACAGGGGTGAGTCCCCAATCCAACACATCAACAAAAACAAGATTTCCCATCAGGACTTTTTTAAGGGTGTAAGGAGAGGAAGACTACGACATCTGGCCTACATCAATAGCGTCCCAACAAAGTACACTATTTCATTCATCTGATCTTCATACTCAATGCACAACAAGGTCCTTTTGCAATTCCACGTAAAGTCTTACACATTATGCTGTATATTCCAACTCCACGGGCAAATGACAAGCTTTCTTATTGACAAGTCTATAAGAAGACATTCCAATAGGGGTTTTATATACAGTACAGTAAGCCTACAATGCATCGGCTAGTCAAAGAGACCAATCCTTACGGTTTGGATTTACGGTCTTTTCCAAAATGTGCTTAATTTCCCTATTTGAAATTTCACCTTGCCCACTTGTTTGTGGGTGATAGCGCCATTTATATAATTCAAGATCAACGAAGTAGGGTTGGAATCTGACATCTAAGATCATCTCCTCTCTAGAAGAATGTCCTATCTTTGCTTTCCTTCTCCCATATCTCTACACGCAAGGGCGACAATCCGACTGTCCATTTATCTTTTTGTTCACATTTTGCATAACTCCCCTCCTACATCCCCTGCTTAGAGTTTGAGTAACCCTTGATTGTATACTTTATACCTTGCTAAATATTTGAATCCTGGTTGTTGGCAACACACCAACAATGTAGTAAACCGAGATCCAATCTCAAGTCTCACCCACAAACGATAAACAAGAAGAAATATAAACTAGAAAAAAGAATCAAAGCATTCCACACAAACCACAAGATAAGATATATGTGGAAAAACCCCAACAAGGGTGAAAAACCACAGATGTAAACTTCCACTATGAAGAAAAATGGAGATTACAAGGCAGTATACTAACCTCTCCCTTGGAAGTACATAGAAAACCCTTTGGCCACACCTTAGAATTATTTTTCATACCCTAGAAAAGTCCTACGGACACCTATTTATAGTTTAGGCAACTTTTCTTTCACACCCTTGCAAAAACCGACCCAAAAATCCGCAGTCCGCATCAAATCCGGAAACGAATTTGCGTAACCTCGACCCCTCGACCAGTCGAGCATGGGCCACGACCAGTCGAGTACCTCAGAACCCAAAAACTGATGCTCGCTGGACTTTGAGTCGAGCCAGTCCACGACTGGTCGAGCAGGGCACTCGACTGGTCGACGGCTCCCAGATGTGGCTCCACATCTCAACAATCTCCCACTTGGAGACATATTACCATGAACTTTCATCTTCTACATCTAGAGTGCACCACCTCCCCATCTTCAAGCCTGAAGACCAATCAAAGCTGAACAAAGCTTCAGCTTCTTCCGTGTGACCACCTTGATTAGCATATCTGCGGGATTCTCACCTGTATGAATCTTCTCCAGAATAATCGATCTATCTTCCAGTAACGAACATATGAAGTGATATATGATGTCAATATGCTTGGTTCTTGAATGAAAGACTGAATTCATAGCCAAGTGTATTGCACTTTAACTGTCACTGTACAGCTTGTAATCTGCTTGCTTCTTACCCAACTCTTCCATGAAACCTTGCATCCATACCATCTCCTTACATGCTTCTGTAGCCGCAACATATTCTTCTTCCGTCATATTGATAGATACTATCTTCTATAATTGAGAGACCCAACTGATTGCAGCACTAAAGATATAACTTGTAGTGCTTCTTCTACTGTCGATATCTCCTGCCAAATCTGAATCTACGTAGCCTTGTAGCTTAATTTTCGATCCACCATAGCACAGTCCTATATCCATAGTACCTACCAGGTATCTGAGGATCCACTTCACAGCTTTCCAATGTTCCTTCCCGGGGTTGTTCATCAACCTGCTAACAACTCCCACTGCTTAAGCAATGTCTGGCTTCATGCTCACCATAGCATACATGAGACTCCCAATAGCTGACGCATATGAGACTTTAGCCATGTAGTCTCGTTCCTCTTGCGTCTTTGTACCTTGCTCCTTAGAAAGCTTGAAGTGATTGGCTAATGGAGTGTTAACTGGCTTAGCACCTCCTATATTGAATCGATCAAGTACCTTGGCTATGTACTTTGCCTGTGAAAAAACTAGTTTCTTATTTTCCTTGTCACGCTTTATCCTCATGTCTAGGATTTGTTTTACAGCTCCTAAATCCTTCATGGCAAATTCTCTAGACAAGTTGTCTTTTGAGATCTGAGATGTCCTTAAAGCTTGAACTGGCCACAAGCATATCATCAACGTACAGAAGAAGGATGATGTACGATGTATCAAACTTCTTCAAATAACAACAGTGGTCTACATGACATCTCCTAAAACTATTTCCTGACATGAAACTGTTGAACTTCTTGTACCACTGCCTCGGGGCCTGCTTCAGGTCATATAGAATCTTCTTCAGTCTGCACACCTTGTTCTCCTTTCCTGGTGCCATGTATCCTGTCTGCTGATGCATATATATCTCTTCTTCAAGGTCCCGATGAAGAAAGGCTGTCTTAACATTTACCCGCTCTAGATGCAATTCCTCCGTAGCCACTATACTCAAGACCATACAAATCATAGACATTTTCACCACAGGTGAAAATATTTCAGTGAAATCGATACCTGCCTTTTGTTGAAACCCTTTCACAACCAATCTGGCCTTGTACCATTTCGAACCATCGTGCTCCTCCTTTAGTCTGTAAACCCACTCGTTATGAAGAGCTTTCTTACCCTTGGGTAGAGTGACTAGCTCTCATGTATAATTAGACTCAAGAGAGTCCATCTCATTATCCATGGTCTTTTCCCACTTAACCCGTGTATCCGACTGTAATGCCTTTTCAAAATACTTTGGTTCACCATTATCTGTTAGTAGTAGATAATGTAAGGAGGGTGAGTATCGGACCGTGTGTCTCTTCTCTCGAGTAGACCTCCTCACAACCAATGTATGTGACTTTGCCTTATAATGCTCATATGCATGATCATCCTGTGGCGCTGTAACACCCGTGTCCGGTAACTCTTCCAACTCTACGAATTCTTTCTCATTGACCTTATTTTCTCGCACACTGTCATTATGCATCACTTTTTCATTGAAGACTACGTCCTTACTTCTGATGATTTTCTTGTTTTCTCTATCCCAAAACCTTTAGCTAAAATCATGCTGCCCATAGCCTATAAACGTGCACCTCCTAGACTTTGCATCTAGCTTGTTTCTGTGCTCTGCATCAATGTGAATGTATGAAGTGCAACCAAACACTTTGAGATGTGCAAGGTTCACTTCCTTTTCAGTCTACACTTCTTCTGGTAGCCCACCATCCAATGGTGTTGAGGGACTTCTATTGATGAGATATGTGACAGTATTCACAGCATCTTCCTAGAAGGTCTTAGGCAACCCTGCATGTAACCTCATACTCCTGGCGCGCTCAAGGATGGTCCTGTTAATGCGCTCAGCCACACCGTTCTGCTGCGGTGTCCCTGGAATCATTTTCTAATGTTTGATTCCATTTGCTACATAATACTCCTCAAATCTCTTATCACAGTACTCTCCCCCATTATCAGATCTGAGACATTTTACTGTTTTACCTATCTCATTTTCTACCATTACTTTCCACTTCTTAAATACATCAAATACATCAGATTTGTACTTTAAGAAATAAATCTATAGTTTTCTACTAGCATCATCAATAAAGGAAACAAAATAACGTGAACCATCAAGAGATGATACCTGTGCCGGTCCCCACACATCAGTGTGTACAAGCTCCAACAGATGCGTCTTTGGAGTACGTCCTGTCTTCTTGAAACTTACCCTCTTCTGCTTACCATACACGCAGTCCTTATAAAATTCCAAGTCAATAAACTTCAGCCCTAGTAGCTTCCCTTTTGACAATAACACTTTCATCCCCTTCTCACTCATATGTCCCAACATCTGATGCCATAACTGCCCATTCACTCCAGTTGATGTGACTACGAGTGAACTATATGATCCTGAAGTCACGTACAAAGTACCTTCCTTTTTGCCTCGAGATATCACCAATGCATCTTTCGTGATCTTCCAGGAATCACTAGTGAAGGTTGTTACATATCTGGTATCGGCCAACTGTCCCACTAAGATCAAGTTTCGTTTTAAACTCGATACAAGTCTGACATCCTTCAATTTTAAAGTCGTTCCGTCTTTCTGATTTATATGAACGTCTCCCTTTTCAATAATACTGCATGACTCATCATCACCCAGGTAGACTCTCCCGAAGTCACCTAATACATAATTACGTAGAACTTCCTTACATGAAGTGACATGAAACGAAGCACCTAAGTCTATAACCTAAGACTCATTCCTCGCATCAAGAGACAATATTAATGCCTCTGTGTCATTCTCCTTAGATAGATTCACTGAATCTTTCCCACCTTGAGAGCTTCCTTCCTGTTTCTTGAGCGTCCTATAATCACGTTTCATGTGCCCCTTCTTCCCACAATGCCAACACCCGTCTTTGTCTTTCGGTCCCTTGGACTTCTTCCTTGACTTAGAACGTCCGTGTTTTTTGCCTCCTTTGTTCAGCGATCTTTCTCTTCCTTCAACGTTTAGAGCATTCCCTAAATCCCCTGAAACTCCTGATGCCTTTCTTCTAGATTCTTCGCTGAGAATTAGATCGGCCATATCATCAAATTTCAGCTTTGTCGATCCTGAAGAATTGCTCACAGCAATCACCAGACCATCCTAACTGTCTGACAAACTGGACAAGATTAATAACACCTTGACCTTGTCCTAAAAAATAATGCTAACGGATTTCAACTAGCTTGTGACTGTATTGAACTCGTTTAGATGTTCAACCACGCTCCCACCATCTGACATCTTCATGTTGAATAGCTGTTTTATAAGATGAACCTTGTTGGACGCTGAGGGTTTTTCATACATGGTGTCTAGGGCTTCCATTAATTCTTTTATGGTTTTCATCTTAGATATATTGAAGGTGACACTCTTAGACACAGAGAGTCGGATCGTTCTTGAGACCCAACCTGAGTTCTCATGTGTGCATGTGTGTGCATAAGTGTGCATTTCATTCATTTTGGTCCCGCGGTCCTACCGATCGAATCCCGGCGACTTGCGACCCTTGGATTGTGTTGCGGTCATCCTTAAGTTTGGTCACATAGACCCAACTTGGATTGACCCGAGACCCATGCCATCTTGTCAGTATCAGCGCCGCGATTCTAACGCCGCATCCCATGCGTTAATCCGATGTGTACATCTCAAGTTATGAGCATTTCATCATGTGGCCCACTTTTTATACAAATGCATGTGGACCACCTAATGGCACAATTTTCCATGCACACCACATATACTACACAATTTCCATGGAATAGACACTACCCACCCTAAACACTACCAATAGACCTACTAAGCATAGCACTTTGTTATTGTCACCATAGGCCATTATGGTTTCTCTAACCGAGGAGAGAGAGGCCATGATTGCCTCCCTACAACTCTCTCTCTCTCTCTCTCTCTCTCTCTTTCTTCTCACTCCCTAATTTCTCTCCTTCTTTCTCTCTTAAAAAATAAAAAATAAAAAAATCCAGCAACCTTCTCTCCATCTTCCCTCCATTCCAGCCTCATTTCTCTTCTAATTCTCTCAATCTAACCATTTAAATCCAATCTCACCCATGGATATGAACCCCTTGGTGCACTAGGAGCTAAGAGGTCCAAGTTTGGAGCAATCTAAGGTGGGTGTACTCATAGAACTTAAGATTTCTAATTTCATATTCTTAGATCTCCTCTTTTTTTATGGGAAATGTAGGACCCACCAATCAATGGTGGAGATCCTACATCATCCCTTAGTTGTGGCCAAATGGCCTATTTGATGCATATATGCCCATGCATGGGGTTTTCCCTTTATAGGCCCCCATAACGGAGGATTACTTAGATTCCATGGCATGATAGGTCATCTAGACCTTAGAATCATGGTTGGGATGGCATCCCAACCATTGATCTTGAATCTAGAACATGCATGTGGTGGATCTTTGATGTAACATATGAATAGAAGGAATGTATGGTGTGATTGATGAAGGGGAGGGCCTCAATGTGGCGGAGCCCCTCCTCTTGTGGCTGATTCTTTATTATTTTTTCTTCATGATAGAATCCTGATCTTGCATGTGTAGCCCACCTTGTAGGCCAACAAAAATCCAGACCAACCATGGAGCTTGGACGCCCATAGCGGTCCATCCTTAGACATGTGGCCCAAAAATCTACCTAAATGGGACACATGCAAGGGGTATTTGATGATGGGGAAGGTCTGGACATTTGTGGGCCCACTGGGGTGGTCTACCATACAAATTCCTGGGCTTAAATCCCATGGAAAACAATGTTTATATTTTAAATCCTTTCTATTATATGTTGCTGTCCAGAATTGTCTGGACAGATTTTTGAGCCATCTTGGGGCCCGATTTTCGGACATTTGGTAATGATATTTATACCATCTAATACATGATTCTGAAAGGTTCATATCCCACCTAAAAATCTACTAAATTTCAGCCCCAACTGACCCTTTTTGGACCTCCAAAAGAGTGAGCCAACATGGGTGATCAACCAGATTTCTGCTACATATGTTGTTGTCCAAATATGCCTAGACAGATTTTTGGGCCATCTTGGGGCCTGATTTCTGGATCTTTGGTGGGAATACTGAAACAAAATAATATGTGATTCTTGTAACCTTATCACACATCTACAACCATACCAAATTTCAGCCCCATCTGACCTTCATTGGGGTCCCAAAGGTGTGGTCCAAGTAAGGTGGACAGTCTGAATTTTCTGCACTGTTCCAGCAACATTTTACCCTGGACAGGTTGGAATTCTAAATTTTATTTAAACACTTTTGGGTATCTAAAAATTCTAAAAATTTATAGAGAGGTGGTCCACCTATGTTGGGACCCACCTACAAAATTTTGGAGCCAATGGACACCTGTGCGCACCATGGTGGTGGCTGGACTGGCCCACTATAATATGGTGTCCAGATCAGTCCGATTTTCAGGACAGATTGTTTTATGTGAATTGATTAAAATATTTATAGGTGTCCAAAAATTCTAAAATTTTTTGGAAATGTGGTACACCCATGATAAAATCTACCTACCAGATTTCAAGGCCAATGGACCCCTGTGTACACCGTGGCGAGGGCCGGACTGGCCTACCACGTTGGGACATCCGGGCCTGTTCGATTTTCTGGACAGACTGTGTTGTTTAAATTAATTTAAATACTTAAGAATATCCAAAAATTCTGAAATTTTGTGGGGGTTTGGACCATCTATGAAAGTGTCACCCTTCAAAATTTCATACCCAACGGACATTTGAGTTGACCGTGGTGTGGCTGGGAGTGGCCCACTAGGCAGGGACACCCAGGCTGGGGCATCCAGCATGCTTCGTGGGCCCACCTTGATGTGTTGTATATCCCACCACCCATCCATGTGTGGTCCTTAGGGGATTGATCATTGCCCCTTTTCGGTATTCAATTGGAGCCCATTGGGTAGATTTTTTGGCCTGATACCCTGGGCTCATAGGGCTGCCTACACATGGAACGCCCCTACCTTAGGCTGTTAGGCCTGCATTCTAATGGCATGGCCCACTTGAAGTAAGTGTTACATATTTCTCCCCTTCTTATCTGGTGGGACCCACTGTAATATTTGTGGGTCACTATGGGTCAGTAACCCATTTAAATTAAATAAATTTCTGAACTCCAGCTGGCCCAGGAAGTGGGTGGGCTGGAATTCCAGTAAGGGCCCAAATTTACTACATAGTTGATCTTTTGGAGCCGTGGCGGCCCACCATATTTAAGGGAGTGTTGCACACACTCTTTTTCCCCCCTTCCTTAGATATTTTGGGCTTAATGAGTGCCCTCTTGAGGCCCACCTTTGTGGTGGTTTTGTGGGCTAGCCTTAACCAGAATTTTTGATAGTTTTGTAGACTCAATGGGCTAGGAACTTCTTTCTTAAGCTCAAGTTTGTACAAGGCCTGACCTTATTGATTTACAGGCCTAATGGGCCGTCTACAAGCTGATCATGTGCATTTATTAGCCTTGATACCCTCATAAAATGCTTAATTGTGGGCTGACTTGCAAGGCCCACATAAATGTATATTGTGGAGGACCTTGCTAAGTCTTTGGGCTGGTGTGGCAAGGCCCACACTGTCAGTATAGGCCTTGCCCATGTGTATTCTTGGGTTTACGGGCTGCCTTCAAGTCCACCATAATGTATGAATTGGATGGCTTTTGTTTGGGCCATTTCTTTTGGGCCCATTATGTGATATATTATATGCATGTTTGTGTTAGCAAGTAGGCCTTGTGGACTCAGTTCTTTTGGATAGGCCCATTGATCTTGGGCCTATACTCTCCTATCTATTGTGATGGGCTTGGGGGCAATAATACACAAGAAGTTGGGCCTTAGCTGCCCATTAAACTGACCCTGTACTTGGGCCAAAAGTGAGGCCCAACTCACTTGTGTTAAATGTGAAACTTGTCCATGTAAATGAATTACTGGGCTGCCCATGAAGCTCACCACAACATGTGGAATTATGACCTTTGTGGTTGGGCTCAAACCTTACTTGAGGGCCCACTATATGGCCTATGAGTTAGGCTTGGCGTATGGTCCATTAGGCCATGCATTGCTTGGGCTTTAGACCTTACATTATTTGAGTAGTGGCGGGCTACCTCTTGGAAACCAGTTGAGGTTGGATGTCCTCCTGGGTGATCCTAAGGTAGGCCCATAGGTTTCTTTATGGATGGTTAAAGGTCCACCATAGACCCTGTGCCATTTGTTTAAGGCTCAATGTATATGTATGTGGAACCTACCTTAACGCATGATTGGTCCAGGCCATCCAAGCCTTGGATCGCCTGATCATGGAGGCACTCTCTGCCTTGGGTTGCTACTGGATTCACAATCTAGTAGCAGGCCCACTTGATCTTTTCTTGATGTGTACACACTCTTCATCTGGTGGGGTCCCCTAGTGAGTATAGCTGGCCTTCATGAGATTATTCCCACATAGTTAAGTAATTTCTGGACCTTAGCAGACCCAGGAAGTCAAACGGGCCAAAAGTTTATCAAAGGGCCTTAAATGTACATTGTTATGGTGAGACTTTAGTTGGCTGTGGGGCCCACCATATTGAGAACTTGTGTACATGTTACATGCTTATGTTTTCTTATAATCTTTGGACTTAATCATCGCTACCCACCAAGTCCAACTCAATGCATGGATTCTATGGCCATTGGGAATCGAGCCTTGGGCCTTAATTCTCTTCTTAGGGCCCATGTTGTTAAAATTGGTATTATATCTTTTTATAGCCTATTATGAGGGATATATGTATGTGGTTACCTAAGTTCTTATCTTGAATGTAGGCCTTGGGCCTTGTATCCATATAGTTTGTGGTTGAGATGCCTCTTGGGGAATGGTGGTTAAATGTCTTCATTATGGACCCCTCTAAGCCCGATTGTATCTAAATATGATTAGATGCTCATCTTAAACTTTTGCTAGACTCACTTCTGTGTTACTTAGACATGTAGTTGTATGCTTAGTCTCATGGGATACCCCAGGTAAATGGGCCCCCACTAGAAGTTGGATTCCTTAAGGATATTGTCAAGTACCTGGTCTTGGTTCCTTCTTGGATAGGAGGAATGTAATATACATTGTGTATCACCCTATAGTGTGATTAAATTTATCCTCATGACCATGTGCATCATTGTATGCTTGGTTGACACTGTGTGTGTGGTCATATTGTGTTATTGGGTATTGCATGATATCTTCCCTAAGGGACGTAGTATCCCCTCTTGAGCACGTTCGATGCTTGGGATTGATGCATGGTTGATTGTGTGATTCATGCATCTGACATTGCATAGCATATGAGCATTATCGCCCTTGCTTCATCAGGGTTAGCCTCCACAGATACATCGTGGATGGCCATGTTTGGACACCGAAAATGTTACTTGAGCATACGGGTGCATAGGATGCCCATGGGTGAAATTCTCAAAACCTCCATGGTACAAAGGATCTGCTCCAACAGCGTGACCGGGTGGTATATATGAGCGCATGAGGGCCTCATACCATTAGGCCGTGACTCCCACTGTCGTGTAGTCGGTTGGATAGGGGTGTGGCCTTACTCGCCTGATGTAAGGGGGCATTGCTAGGCTAAGTCTGACCAGCTCGTGAATGGGTCCGCTACCTTCAGGCCTTGCTGGTGATTGGCTGTCCGCAGGCAGGGTAGTGAGGTCTCTTACGCTCGTTTGACTGTGCGGGGTCTGTAGAGCGGCAATCATCCAGCAGTGTAATGGACCCCGATGATTTCCTTATGATGGAAATGTATTTGATATGTGGATTGGATATGAGCACTGACATTACTACGCATTGCATTTGTATCGGCTGTGTAAGCCTCATATTGCATTACAGTACTCATTGCATTACAGTACTCATCGCATTATAGTACTCATGGCATTATAGTACTCATCGCATTACAGTACTCATTACATTATATAGCCTTGATATGGCTTCCTGCATTATTGTACTGCCTTGGTATAGTCTCTTGCATTCATGATAGCCTTGGTAAGGCTAGTGGTATTGGTATTGATCATGACTCCCTTCTGCATTCTCTATCTTCTTCTGAGCACCATTTTCACATACTTATACCACCCTCTAAGCTTCTATAAGCTTATGCACGATTGATGCGTGCAAGAGATCCTAAGCAGGCGTTGCAGTGGCAGAATTTGGATTAGAGCTGAGTTTGAGGACCCAGTGTTGTAGATCATCTTCCTTCTTTTTCTGTTATCTTATGTATGTCCTTTTGGACCTTATGGGTACTTGTAAAAGTTCAAATTCATAGTGGATTTTGTGATGTGTGCCTTTGTTATTCTCAGATTTACTTATTGTGATCTTGGATATGCTCGTATTGGAATTGATTATATTGTTATGGAAATCCTCCTTGTAGGATCCCAGGATCGGAACCTGTCTCAGGAGCCGAGAATGGGGTACTACGGAGGCTGTTGCGGCCAGAACCGGTCATCGGGTTCCTTGTGGGTCCGGTTACCGAATCTGGGGCGTGACACGTTCCTAAAGCGTTCTGATCCAATAAAAACCATTCATCATCCGTAAGACCCGTATCATAATCCGTACTATTCCGTCGACTCCCGCGATCCTTCCCGCCGCAATCCGGCAATCTGCGACCTATAATCGATGGTTGCGCGTGACCCTAAGTCGTATCCTTTAGATTTGAGTCAACTTAATCCAAAACTTGTACCATTGCAACCACACCGTCGCTGCGGTTCCCACGTCACATCTTGCATACCGATCCGATACCCAGGTCAGAAGATGTGGGCGACGTTTATTTCGAAGAAAACGCTATGCTTTTACGATCTCAAGAGAATCTCTACAACATGTTCCATCAATCAATCACTCAAATCAATCACCTCATGTCAAGTACAAGAGCAACCCATGCTTTCTTTCTCCATAAGTCAAGCAAACCCCAAAAGTCAACCAATCTCTCACCTCGCATCGATCACTCCTTACAATCCTCTCTCTTTCTCTCTCTTTCTCTTCACATTTTCCAAGTAACGAAACAAAGAGAGAGGAGTGGACGTCCATGGTTTTCCAAGAGAGCAAGTGCATGTGTGTGGCCCACTTTCCACCCCAAAATCATTCATCCTAGCCATTCACCTTCCATCACCTTCCATCAAAGTGAAGCACAAGGAGATCGGCTTTCCGACGGACCAAGAAGATCAAACGGTGGGTGCTTCTATAGGCTAGTTTTCATGTTTTTATGATGGAGCAAGTGAGGCCTACCAATTGATAGTATGGATCTCACTTTGAACCCTAAGATATGGCCGATGGACCACCTTGATCTTTATGATCATTCCATGATGAGGCCATTCTCCATGGACCCCATCATGATGTTTGTTTTCCTTACATGAATAGGGTCATTTAGACCATTGCATTTTGGTGGAGAAAGGATCTCCACCGTTGATTTTGATCGGTGGGCCCACATGTAATGGGACCCACTTGATGAATGTTGTAGATCATGGAAGGGAGGGCCCGTAGTACCGGGGTCCCTCCATCATCACGTGTCCCCTTCCCTCTCTCTCTCCCTCTCTTTTTTAGTTGTTTTATGTATGATGATGTGATAGTATGGCCCACTCAGATGTGGCCCACCTTGATGTATGTTTTATCCAAACCGTCCAAGTCATGTGGGCCCTACCTTATAGGAGTGGAAAACACAAATATCAAATTGATCTAAGTGGGCCACGTTCTTATGGGACCCACTTTAATTGTATGCAAACCGTCCAGCGTCCTTGGACGCTGGACATGGTTGCAAAATGCAAAGTGAAATGTGAATAGATGGTGGGTGTACTGATTGCAGCAAACAAAAAAAAAAAAAAAAAAGGGAATTTTAAGGCTTTTGGGTGGACCACTCACACAGGCCCCACCCTGATGCATTGATCAAATCCACGCCGTTTATTTCGTTCCCCAATACATTTTAGGCGTTGAGCCGAAAAATGAAGCTGATCCAATTTTCTGGCAGGCCATACCTTTGAAAACAATGATTTTCACCCTTTAAATTCACCTTAATTTTTCTTCATGCTGAAAGATGCCCAATATTGGACTTGATGGATTGGTTATGGACTGTAGAATCCATTGGGTGGGGTAGATTCTTCCGATGTGGGCCCCACTTGCAAAAACCTCAAAAATACATGTTTTGTTATATATATATATATATATATATATATATATATATATATATATATATATATATATATTTTTCAAAAACAAGCAGAATGAGAGCCATTTCTATCTTCTGAAAACAAAGGATGCCAAGAACGTCTGTGCTTGCCAGGGTGCCGTAGTGGGCCCCACCATGATGTGTGCCTAGCTATCCACACCGTGCATTTGATGCCCCTTAGGGCAGTGAGCCCCTTTCCATAAATCAGCCATATACTTTACTCAGGTGGCCCACATCACAGGAAACAGTGATGATGAACGTCTGCCATTGAAACCCTTTTCTAGGTCACAGAAGCTTTGGATCCTTATAAAATTTATTTTCCCTCTGCATTCAGGGACTGTGTGACCTAATCAACGGGTTGGATTGCAAACAAACGTTATGGTGGGCCCCATGTGGAACTCACCATTGATATATGTGTTTTACTCACACCGTCCACGGCTGTGGATGGTGGGAACCACCACGGTGTATGTGTTTTCACCACACCGTCCAGTGCTAGACGGTGGGACCCCAATGATGCATGTGTTCTCTCCATGCTGTCCATTTATATGGGACCCACTATGATGCATGTGTTGCATCCAAACCGTCCATCCAAATGGCGGGCTAGCCTTAAGGAGTGAGACTAATGAGGCAGATCTGCCTATCAAGTAAACCACACAGTAAAAAGCAGTGGAGGATTGAACATTTGCCATTGGAACCTCCCTGGTTCCACAAAGTTTTAGATAAATATAATATTTATTTATTATTTATTTTTGGTTTGTGTGACCTTATTAAATAGATTGGATGGTAGATACATGTTATGGTGGGCCCCACGTGGGACCACTGATGTATGTTTTGTAATCCACACCTTCCATTAGTGTGGACTCCACCATGAGGTGTGTACTTCATCCATGTCGTCCATCCCTATGGGACCCACTATGATGCATGGGTTGTATCATAACCTTCCAACCATTTTCAGAGATCATTTTATGGCTGGAGACTAAGAATGAGTCAGATCTAAGGCTCAAGTGGACTCCACCATTGAAAATAGTGGGGATAGTGACATCCACCGTTTAAACTCCTTAGGAGCCACATTAGCTCTATGTTAACTTATGAATTGGTTGGATCTCAAACACATCACGGCGGGCCACTCCGTGATATAATCATCCATTGAGGCCCACTTTGATGTGTTTTGTGGCCATCTGTTGAGGCCCACCTTGGTATATACATAAGGCCCATTTGAGGAGGCCTACCTTGATGTACTTCATGACCCATCCGTCAGGCCCATTTTGATGTATTTTGTGGCCCAATCGAGGGGCCCACTTTGATATACATGTGACTCATTAGGATGTATCTTTGACCCATGAGCAGGACCCACCTGTTGCGCGTTTTAAGGCCCAGGTGCAAGGCCCACTGTCATGTATTTAGGGCCCGTGGGTTGAGGCTCGTTGCGATGTATTTCCGACCCATTTGGCAAAGCCCATTGTGATGTATTTAGAGCCCATGGGTGAAGGCCCATTATGATGTATTAGGGCCCATGGGTTGAAGCCCATTGTGATGTATTTGGAGCCCATGGGTTAAGGCCCATTTGAGGAGGCCCACCTTAATGTATTTGTGGCCATCCATTGAGGCCCACCTTGGTATATATATAAGGCCCAAGTGATTAGGCCCATCTTGATATAGTTATGGCCCATCCACTGAGGCCCACCTTGATATATATATGAGACCCATGTTATGAGGCCCATTTGATGTATTGGAGGCCCATGGGTTGAGGCCCAATGAGATGTACATAAGGCTCATTGTAATGTGATTCCACCATGGCTTATGTAATGATGTTTATGGCAGGTCGTGCCTAGGGAACAATGTTGGTTTGACGTCCACATTATAAGGATGATGTTGCTTAAATGTCCGCATTGTCACTCTCCTTAGGGCACATTGCTAGGCCCATACTTATTATGTGTAGGCCGCCTACGCCCATCTTCGTTGCGAGGATAGTTCATCACTTTATAACATGCTTAGTATAATTCCATGCCTCATGCCATACGTATCATATGTATGCTTGATATGAGGAATATTTGATCATAGCATAAGCCGTTGGGCTGAGACATTTACGGGACTCTTTATGAGACAGAGCACCCCACATGAGCGTATGGTACGCCTGAGATTGTTGCATGATTGTACGGTATGACTCATACCTCTCGCATATGTGTGACTTGATTATTGTACGCCCTAATGACATCAGGGTCGTAGCCTCCACAGGCACATTGTGGATGGCTAAATGGGACACCAAAAATACTTGGTTCTAGCACTGTGGGCACGTAGGATGTCCGTGGGTGAAAATCCCAAAACCTCCTTGGTACCAGGAATGTCTAGACCGAGTGGAATATGAGCACCGGTGCCTATACCATGAGGTCGTGTCTCCCACTGTGTCGTGGTCGGTTGAAAGGAGGTGTGGCCTTATCCGCCCGAATGAGGGAGCTATAAGCTAGGTTGAGTATGATCAGCTCGTAAATGGGTCCGTCATCGATGAGCCGAGTAGGTATTGGCATACTACTGGCTAGGCGGATAGTGAGGTCTCTTCCACTCACTAGGCTGTGCAACTATGGAGGGGGCAGTCGGTGTGGAGTGTAATAGACCCCGGTGATTTTCTCAGAGAGCAATCGTATTGATATGTGGACTTATTGAGTAGGAATTGCATATCCATTCATTCATTCACTATCCACTCGGGCTGGTAGTACGTAACTATTTGTTATACGTACCTTCACATGGCCAGGATTTCGGTTGGGCGCGCGACTAACCTGAGATCAGGAGTTTACCACATTGAGTCAGACTATCCAAATTTAGATATGGGACTGGTTTGGATAGAAGTTCCTTTTGGTGGACCTCGTAGCCTGCGATACTACGTACTTTCATCCTGACTTCACATTCCAACATGGTCATTTCATTCACACCGTATATTACATTGCATCCGCAGTACTTAACATTTTGGGTTACTATGTTTTTGCACTTATATGGCCTAGATGAGGTTGATGGTATTCGTGGCTCGTCAGGATTTACATATTGCATTGCATCCTCAGCATCTGTTATTGTCTTATTTTGTTTTGCATCGCATAGCCTTGGTACGACTGATAGCACTCATAGACTTAGCAGTATATTTCCGCTTACTCCGATATCGTATGATTCATGATCTTGTCAGTATTTCTGCTTATTCCGATTATGTATGATTTATGGGCTTTATGGTATATTGAGAACTTATCTTGTGCACACACTTTCACCACCCTTTAAGCTTTTGTAAGCTTATGAATGATAGAAGTGTGCAGGTGGTGTTAGGTTGCAGCAGCGTTGAGCTTGGAGCATGTAGCTGACTTCTGGAACTTTGATTTTCAATATATGTATTTCCCTTTCAACATTGTACTTAAATTATTATATTAGTAGATATGTGGTGATGATGTTGTGTCGTGATTTGGGTAAACTTGTGGTTATGCTTATTACGAGACAAAGTACATTGAAAATCCTCCTTGTAGGATCCCAGGATCGAAATCTGGCGCATGCACGCTGGGAGCCAAGAATGGGGTACTATGGAGGCTATCGGCACTAGATTCGGTGATCAAAAATTTTGTGAGCTTGGTTTCCAAGTTTGGGGCGTGACATCTTCTGTCATCTTTTCTGGTTTCTTCTCTTTTCCTCATAGAGGAATATAGAGGTCCTTCTGATACAGATAATCCTCCATCTACATCTTACAGAAAGCAAAGTTTGAACCATCAAACTTCTTAATTCTACTCTTCCCTTCTTCTGTCATCGCTCCTAATAGAACTAAACCAATAACTCTGATACCAGCTGTTGCGCAGCACGCCAACAACGTAATGAGCCGAGATCAAATCTCAGGTCTCACCCACAAACAATAAACAAGAAAAAATATAAACTAAAAAAAAAAAAAATCAAAGCATTCTACACAAACCACAAGACAAGATATACATGGAAAAACCCTAACAAGGGTAAAAAAAAACCACGGATGCAAACTTCCACTATGAAGAAAAACGAAGATTACAAGGCAGTATACTAACCTCTCCCTTGGAAGTACATAGAAAACCCTTTGCCCACACCTTAGAATTATTTCTCATACCCTAGAAAAGTTCTAAGGACACCTATTTATACTTTAGACAACTTCCCTTTCGCACCCTTGTAAAAACCGACTCAAAAATCTACAGTCTGCATCAAATTCAGAAATGAATCTGCATAACCTCGACTGGTCGAGCAGGCTGCTTGACCGGTCGAGCGGACCCCTCGACCGGTCGAGCATGGGTCATGACCGGTCGAGCATATCAGAACCCAAAAATTGATGCTCTCTGGACTTTGAGTCGAGTCAGTCCACGACTGGTCGAGTGGGCCACTGGACCGTTCGAGCAGGGCACTCGACTGGTCGAGCGGTCCCCAGATGTGGCTCCGCATCTCAACACTGGTATATTAGAAGTCAACTCTTGCTTAAGCTATTTTTACCTTATTTTTTTCGTCATTTGCATACTGCATTTGTTCTTCCATTTTTAGAAGCTACCATCTCCTTAAACTCACCTTAGGTTGAGATATTGGGATCTCCTTAGTGGTGATTTGAGTGAGTGGTAGCTTATTAGTTATTAATATTTCATATATTGTTAGATCATCGGCATACTACATTTGTCTTTCTTTCCTTCTTTTTATTGTAGCTAATATCTCCTCCAAACGCATCATAGGTGTGAACATTGGTGATTTGGATGAGTAATGGTATAATATTGATTTCTGAAGTGGTCATTAACTGGCTGGTCAATTAGTATAAGGTCTTTTGGAACATTGAGAATCTCAACAAATCCTAAATCTCATAAAATAGAGACCATACACAAGCTCGGACGGTAGAAGGTGTCTAACTCTTTCCATCACCATCACCGAAGTCTTTATATAAAATCGTCGGTCGCAAATCTTATCTATGAATCATCTTAAGTTAGAGAGTTTCTAGTTCTCCAACCCAAAGCGACTTCAAGTTTTCACATATACTATTCTCAGACCACACCATACTCATCCCAGACTAAGCTAGCAATGAGCAAGAGACACATTAACTACTATTTTGGGTGCACCAGGGACTCGTTCATGGAGTCTTTAATTCCCCAACAAGTAGTAATTCCAAGGTGTCTAGCCAATCATCAATTCTAGGCCATATCGGTTAGTGGCAACTAAAAGACAGGAAAATGTACTTGCAAACCAAATCACCTTCACATCGTCAAGAGAGGGTCAGGAACTGCCACCTCGAGTGAGAGTGAGAGAGAGAGAGAGAGAGCTAACCCACTGCTCGTGCATCGACAAACGGTTGGGTTGATTTTCAGAAGACCCAGAGACCCAACTGATATGTTAAATCTGGTTCAAAATTTTGGATGGAAACCCGGTCCATGGGTGTTTTAGACCTAGACCCACGGTGCATGGACAGTTTGCCAATTTCAGATATCTCTTTGCCTATGGAGGTCTTGCTTTCTAGTTTAACATCCCTCTTTCCTCTTTCCATGTCTGTGGATGGCAATGGTCTGATTCAGGTTGGGTTTGGGTTAGCAATCTAAGAATGTCAACATGAATCTGACCCAGGGTGACCCACTTAAAATTGTGTATATGTTGTATAAACGCATGTTCTATTAATTTTGTTTTGGGTTTTAAGGCCAACACTACAGTGAGGGGTCATCTGGACTACCCTAATGGTAAGCAATATTGGTGGGTTGAAATTTGAATTGGCAATGATGCAACTCAATCCTGACCATTTACTTGAATGGGCCACATTTATTAAACCATGTCTAAGACGTTGCCCATTTAGCTTGGCTCTAACCTTCCAGCTCACAAATGGGCTGGGCCAATTGACCGATTGCAACCCCTGGCTACTCTTATCTCCTCCTCTCGGGAGCCAATGAGGGGCAGCCCTGACCATGGGTCCCACACTCCAAGCCGTCCATCCGTTTTTTAAGATCATAGCAAATCCAAATCTCACATGGAGGAAAAGTGGTTATTGGCCGTTAAAAACTTCTTGGTGGCCAATCTCATGTTTTTTTTTTTTTTTTCCCAATATCGACGCCTGTGTGACCTTATCAACAGGTTGGATGGGGGAAATAAACATTTCATTGAGGATCTTCTTCTTTTTTGGTCTCTTGCCCTAAAATGATCTGGAAAAAACAGATGGACGGCGTGGATCTATTACACATACATCAATGTGGGCCCCACGGTCAGGGCTCCATCGCTCTCTTTCTCTAAAAATGAGGACGTACGGGTCGCTATCGCACTCTAAATGAAGCCCGGATATGTTAGTTTTTAGAGTGCGACTCAGACATTCTAACTAGCCGACTCGTGGGATATCTAATGGATAGTTGAAATGGAAAACAATCAACCATCCAAATTCAACTAAAAAATTCCCATTAATTAGAGGTTAAATTGCCTAATCCTTTTTATTCTTGAATTATTTATTATCTACAATATATCCACTGTTTGGCCACTTTAGTTTTTTTTTTAATTATTTTTATTATTATTTATTTTTAATTTTTTATTGTAAATTATACAGTCTTGTTCTACAATTATATAGGGCATGCATATGAACAACTTCCTGAAAAGATGACCTTACTGGATAACTCAGTTTCCTGCAACACAAACCCTGTTGGGCCATCATGGATTTTGGTGTGAAAACCACTCCATCCATCAGTTTTAGCAGCTGATGCTAGGATCAGATCCCAAAAATGAGGCAGATTCAAGTCCTATGTGGGCCACGCCACAGGAAACAGTAGGTACGGAAACGCTTGCCATTGAAACCTTCCTGAGCTCATCATGATATTTAAATGCCATCCGACCCATTGATGAGGTGATTTTCAACGGGATGGGGGAAAAGAAAGATACCAACCTGATCCAAAACTTCTGGGCCTCAATAAAGTTTCAATGGTGGCCGTTTAACCTGATCCAAAACTTCTGTGGGCATTCAGTACCACTGTTTCTTGTGGTATGGCCCACTTGAATATCGGATCTATTACAGTTTCATGAGCTGGATAAACTGATAGACGGAACGCGGTGGGCCCCACAGGAATTTGTTTCGCAGTAACTCCGTTGTAGGAAAGTGGCGTACCCACGCTGGTATATTTAATATGGAACAGACAAGAGTACAACCAACCAGATAAGATCTTCAAAGTCTCCAGCATTATTTAATGTGAGTGATAGATGTCAGCATTGAACTTGTGGCCATGCTGACATCTAAGAGAATAAGATATTTAAATTTCTTTTTATTAAAATAAAATTTTTTATTATACATATATAATTTTTAAAAATAGGAATAAAATAAATTATTTCAACTCTATAAGCATTAAATCATCTTGGCTCAGATACAATTAGGTACTAAATCATGATCATGTTTGTTAATGAAAAAATCTGGTTCACCCTCCCCGGGCATTTGCATAGAGCATTTGCATAGATGAATGACAATGGAGACCCTCGCTAGAGAGGGACCCTCCGATGCCAAAGTCAGGCTGAAATCTAAGTCTAAGTTGTGTACAAGGTGTTTTGGGTGAGAGATTTTACGTACCTATTCCATTAGGTTAGGCTCCTATTTATACCATTTGGTTGGAGTGTACGTCCATTAATCTAGGCATGATCTCTACCATTAGGCGTGAAACGCGTGCATGATGATGTCATCAGTTACTCTGTGATTGTGTTTGAGCGGTTAATGCCATCGTGCCTTATTGGATTCAACTCGGCTCAGCCGACAGAACTCGACGAGCCGACCAGAAATGGACCGAGCTGATACCTATCGAGCCGAGCCTAAGCTACGTTATGTTGGTTGAAGGAGGCCTAAATTGGAATCGCCGAGCTGTTGAGCGATTGTTCATCTTTGGATGTTTTGGACAGATCCACCCGAGCTCCCCCCATTCTTTCATCGTGGCTCGAATTGATCTTGTTTAATGATTCCCTTTGACAATATTTCCTGAATGTTCGCTTGTTTGGCTGAGCCGATCTTGACCATTGCTCTGGTATGCCATTTATAACCATGATTAGGCCGAGCCGAGCCGAGCCAGGAGGTGGTTAGATCACATTTTCTCATAATAGAAGCCCCCTACTTCATGAGTTTGCGATGCAAGCTCGGGGAGTAAATTTAGGCGAAGAAGACGAATAGGCAGGCTTAGTTCATTTTCTCTAGTATTAATGCCGAGAATGATTTGAAATGATGGACTGTAGCTATCGAGGCGTCAATCTATTACAACGATTTCTTCGGCTGTTGGCAAGTGATAGACAGATGCGTGGCACGAGTTAAGGAGGTGAAGCGTCGAGGCAACTGTGGTTCCGCCACGTGTAAAGTGGTAGGCGAGGAGGCAGCTTTCCATTCCATATCATTATGGTTTATCATTAAAGGAAGTGCACGACTTGAGCGGTTACGCTGGTCAGGCTAATCATGTTCTGCCATGTGTGATCGGGTGCTCGGCTGGATGACTCTTCGCCTACGGTAATAAATACTCGTCATGATTGCTTCTTCGGCTGCAAACATTAAAAAACCATCGCTCCTCTAATTTGCTTTATCATTTGTTTGTTGTTACTCTGCTGTTGTGATTCCCGGAGCGAGCGAGTTCCTGTGAGTTTTCCCTCCTCTTCTTTTAGTTTCCTAGCCTTTTCCCTTTCCACCATCTTCAATGTCAAACAGCTCGAATAATTTCCACGAGGTGTACGCTTTCAAAGGCGACATCGAGCCAGAGAGCATAAGTTCTCAACACGAGGCCTTGGCAGGGCCATTGACCGCAGTGCCTCTTCGACCTTAAGCCAAATAGGCTAAGGGCCCGAAGACCGCAGCTCGCTCTAAGGGTGCAAAGAGGGCAGCCCAAGTTCCTGCAGGTAGGATGGTCGCCGGACCCATAGGTGGACAGCCAGTGGAGCTTGTCCCTGGGGGTTCAGTCTTAGTTGAATACCATATGGTGGGAATCCAGGCTGAGTTCTAGATCTTGGATTCCGTAGCCATTCGAGCCACTGGTCTGCATGATGTCCCCGGGGATCCGGCTGAGGGGGACATTGCTGTATTCATCTGCGCCCTCCAATGTGGGTTGTAACTCCCGATCCATCCGTCTATGTGGACGATGACTACACATTTGAAGCTAGCCCCGGGTCAGCTCACCCCGAATGCGTGGAGATCATTGATAGCCACCTACATCCTTTGGCATTAGATAAAAAAACAAGGAACTGACCCCAGACGAATTCATGTCCGTCTACCAAGCCAAGCACGACCCTTTAGAGTCGTGTTGGTATGACTTCTCGACGAGGATGAATCGTGGTCCGAGCCTCGTTGCTAGACTTCCAACTTCCAACAAAGATTGGAAAAATAAATGGTTCTGGGCCTCAGGAGAGTGGGAGGTGCCTGGAGCTCAGCTTAGAGGTCTTCGTGTCAGAGTGCCCACAAAATTCTCAACCCTGGGTTGAATTTTTGTGAAGCCGTTCTTCTATTGTACATGTAGGCTTTGTGATGTACCCAATTGACTTATGTTGTTCTTCTACAGTTTACGCAAAAGGTCCTCCCGAGCTCTTCTCTTTCCTCCGAGACCAAGTCGATAAGGCGAGGGTACTAAAGGAGGAATCTCGCATTTGGCACGACCTCATTACTCCGGATACTCTTCATCAATTCAGGCTTTGCAAGATTAAACCTCTTCCATCTACTTTTAGTAAGTATTCATCTGTAGTCATACTTAAGTTTTGTTAACTTTGGTGCTTTTCTCAACCGAGTTGTACTGTGCAGGTATGGCTGAGCCTTTGGAAATAAAAAAGAGGAAGCGGCCTCCTCCCCTTAACAAGATGATCCTGGTGAAGGTCACTACTCAGAAGAAAGGGACTTCTTGTCCCGAGGCCAAGTTCGCTACTACTGTCGCCCGTGCCCCCGAAGCACCCCCAACCACCCCTTCGCATCCGCCTAGGATTGAAAGGGAAGCAGTTGGAGAAATCGCCGCCCCCACCCTATTTGAGGCTAGGAGAGGAAACTACGGTGGTGACAAAGCACATTCAACTTATGCCCGCCAAAGTTGACTACCTGCTCGGCAAGACTGGTTAGCCAGTCAGGGAAGCCGACGCGCCGGTAGTCGAGCCTCAGGCCTCAGCTGCCAGTGGCATCGGTGAGGCCGTTGGATTTGTGCCTTGTGCCCGGGAGGCTGGGGAGCTTCCGTCTGGCCATTACATGTCCCGCCTGGCTGATTGGGCGTCGAAGAACGTCCCCGAGGAGGAGATCACCAACCTTCTTGCCCACCGCCATGAGGCTTTCCTGACTGACATAGCCTCAGTTTGCTATAAGGTAAACTGCCTTCTTTATCCAATTTTCTCCCTTTGATTCTGAGCTTTCTCTCATTATGTATATCATTCAGTTGGTCCCCATGTTTCTATCGACTTGGGAAAGGTTGGAGGAGTTAGAAGAGGCCCTCCAGCATGGGAGGGCCGAGGCTGAGGCGCTTTTGAAGGCTGCAGATGAGGAATGAGAAGCTATGAAGGGCCAGCTGGCAGAAGCGTGGGTTAGAGAGGTTGGTGATAGAAGAGCTTGATGGGTTGGAGACGTGATTTGTCGATGCCCTCCAATGGAGATGACTTTATCCCCTGCAAAGCCGTGCAGCGGGTTTGGATGGGTCAGAGATGTGATCTGTCGATGCCCATATTATCAAAGGCTTCGGAGTACAGTATGTCGGCCGAGCTACTTGTATCGACCAGAATACAGTACACCTTTCGATTGGCCATAAACATAGCCACAACCAGAGCATCGTCGTGAGGGTGTTAAATACCACATGCGTTATCTTCTGTAAAAGTCAAGCTGCACGGACTCATTTGTGGCTCCTTGCTCGGTCTATCTGTTAGGTGGACATAATGTTCAGGGTCGGTGCTCCGAGCATGTACTTTGCGTGCTCGGTTCGAGTCTCCTCCCCCGGATGGTCCTCCGCAAATAATTCGGATCTCAATACTGTCGTCTGGTCCTCTGCTCAGCTGTTCATTTTCTCCAGCTTGCTTGTCCTTCTTCATGTACTCTCACAAATGCCCTTTGCGGATGAGAGTCTCGATCTCTTCTTTAAGGTCAACGCAATCGCTAGTGTTGTGGCCATGGTCGAAGTGAAAATGATAGTATTTACGCTTATCTCGTTGACTCGTGTCCATCTTCATACAACTCGGCCACCTTAAAAGCTTCTTATCTCAGACCTCTAGGAGGACTTGCTTTGGAGACGTATTGAGAGGAGTGTATGAACTAAATTGTTCTCGGGACGTTTGCTCGGCCTTTAGCTTCCCGAGGTATCCTCGTCCGATCTCTTCCTTCTCGTACTTGACTGATGTGGAGCCTCCTTACACTTCTTATCCCTCATGAAATTTTTCGTGCTTTGGGCTTCCTTCCGTGAACTGAAGAAATCTTCGGCGTTCGAGTATTTCTGAGCTCGGTTCATGAGCTCTCCTAATGTGGCCGGAGGATTCTCCCTATCGAGAAGAGAAACTTTCCTTCTCTAAGTTCAGCAATCATCGCAGCTAGAGCCATCTTGTTGGAGTAGTCGTCGACTTACATCGCCTCTTTATTGAACCAAAGAATGCAATCTTTCAATGCTTCTCCCTCCTTTTGTTTGATGGTCAGCAGGTGAGTAGATGGCTTTAACGCTGTTTCTCGATGATGAATTGTGTCAGGAATGCTTTATTGAGCTCGACAAACGAGCTGATCGACTTCAGCTTCAGCTATTTGTACCAACCCCGCGCAATTCCTGTAAGCGTTAGGGAGAAAGCATAACACATGATCGGTCCAGAGGCTGATTGAAGTTCCATCTATGATTGATAGGATTCTATGTGCTCGGTTGGATCCTCAGAACCCAAGTACGGCGTGATGGGAGGCATTTGGAACCTCGGAGGCATTACAACACTCATTATCTCATCGGTGAACAGGGGCTCTGCTTCTTCCATCATTACCTCTATTATGGTTGGGGCCTGTGCCTGATAAGCTCGACCATGGTACCAATCTGACTTCACGATTCATCAAGTTGGGCTTCCCAAGGGTTTCTGTTCTCAGCAACAGTTTCACGAAGTGGCTCTGCTTTGGGAGTCTTCCCGTGTCTCCTCTTCTCCAATTCATGACAGAGGTCAGTGGGAGCTAGTACCGAAGTTCCCGAGACAGGAGTCGGTGCTCGCGCTTGCAGGCTTCGAGGTGCTACCCTTTGAGAACTAATAGGGATAGAGCTTTCCACCGTTACTGGGGCTCCTATCTTCTGAGCGGGAGGAGGGAGCTGCATAGCCATCTGCTGTCTCATGAGACCGAGATCATTTGTCGGCATCTTAACTTGATTTTACAAAGAATGATATAGGCTTCCTTAATTCCGAGATCGTTGTGTCGGTCCCGTTGGGGCTGACTCAGCGTGTAATTGAGAAGACGAATTTCGCTGCCCGGTTGGCTTGAGATCTGCGGCAACGACAGGTGGAAGTGTCTTCTTTTTTCCTTTCGCCATTCTTTCTTTTATGGTACTGGTAGGAATGGTCTTTTATTTTGTGTCCCACAGATGACACCAAAATGTTGATGCAAAAATCTGATTCACCATCGCCGATCTCCTAAATCCGAGCACTTAAACAGATGAACGACAATGGAGACCTTGGCTAGAGCAGGAGACCCTCTAATGCCAAAGTCAGGCCTGGAATCTGGGTCTAAGTTGTGTAGTGGGGTTTTGGGTGAGAGATTTTGCGTACCTGTTCCATTAGGTTAGACTCCTATTTATATCATTTGGTTGGAGTGGACGTCCGTTAATCTATGCACGATCTCTGCCATTATGCGTGAAACGCGTGCGTGATGATGTCGTCAGTTACTCTGTGACCGTGGTTGAGCGATTAATGCCATCGTGCCATACTGGATTCAACTCGGCTCGACCGACAGAACTTGACGAGCCGACCAGAAATGGACCGAGTTAATACCTACAGAGCCGAGCCTAGGCTATGTTATGTTGGTTGAAGGAGGCCTAAATCGAAACCGCCGAGCTATTGCGCAATTGTTCATCTTTGGATGTTTTGGACAGATCCACCCGAGCTCCCCCCATTCTTTCATCGTGGCTCAGATTGATCTTGTTTAATGATTCCCTTTGACAATATTTCATGAATGTCCGCTCGTTTAGCTGAGCTAACCTTGACCATTGCTCTGGTAGGCCATTTATAATCGCGAATAGGCCGAACCGAGCCAGGAGGTGGTCGGATCACATTTTCCCATAACAATGTTAATTTCAAATTAGACTTGAAAAGAAATTATCATCATCATCTTCTAAACTTTATCCCAGTTATCTCAATTAATTGGGTCGTTCACAAGAATCTTATTGCCATTTCATTGACACAATATCCTCAGTTAAATTTGGAGTCTTTTACAAGAATTTAGATATATTTGGAGTCTTTTACAAGAATTTTGTGTAAGAATTCTATAAGGTGGGCCTTATTGATCAACCGTCTGTATTGCCATAAGGGTTGGATGGTGTGATCGGAAGTATCAATGGGCCCCACTCAGATGTGATTCATCTAAAATCGTGTTGGGGGTGGTGTGTTACAACTGTGTTACACACACTAGTGTTCTAGTTGGACTAGGATTACCAAATTCATGTGGAGCCTTAGGGAGACGAGTTTTGATGGGTTTCAAACTCCTCAACCATACAAACTATATAAATGGGGATGAGTCCCCAAGCCTACATACGACTGAAGCTTTTCATTCCATCACGGTGCTTCTCTAAGGGTGTAAGGTGTAAAAGACTACAACATCAAGCCTATAGCTATTGTGTACCAATCAGGTACGTGATGTATTTAGTTTATTTGATATCCATACTCAATGTATAGCACAGTCCTTTGCAATTTCTCATATAGTTTACATTTTGTTCTGCCATTTCACTGACACCATACCCTCAGTTAAATTATATGTCACTAAGACTTTTCTTACCACCTATGCTCATATCCTTATATCTCTTTTTTTGTCCTTCAAAACTTTTAACTTAAACTTCTTTGTCTTGGTTGCACGTGACCACATCATTTAAGTTTACTTTTCCCAGTCTTATTATCTATTCATGTTACTCATAAGTTCCTTTGAATGTATATATTTTTTTAAAAATTCTATAACCTTATCTTTTCACCCATCCATCTCAACCTGTTCATTTCAACTAAACTCATCCAATGATACATTTTATGCCATAAAGCATGACTGATTATATAGCTATTTATTTACATCTGACCTAATATCGTTAGATCTGATGGGTAGAAAGCCAATAGGCATTTGGTTTGATTTGAGCCTTATTTGACTTTGGCATGCTTGACATGTACACACTACATTAATTACCGAATTTGAGCCAAACACTATCTTTGTAAAGTTCCCTTTCAGTTTGATGGGTATGTTACAAATGGACAAATCTCCGAGGTATATCTTAGCTTGAATTGCATGAGTAATGCCCTTCTCAATCTCTTTAACTTTCATGAATTATCAACTCAAGAAATTGAAAATGGTCATTTTGATGAGAATTAAAAATAAATTTAATTGCAATTTTAGGGTTACTTTATTATGAGGAATTCTGAAGAAGGTATTACAATTCATTTACTTTCTATCTTTGGAGGTAAAATTGACAATTCAATTCAATAGAGAGTATAGATTCAGCCTAAAAACCATAGAGAAATTTAAAATCAATTTATTGATACGTAGGACTTATTACCTACTTTTCGTTCCTAAACACAACTTGCTATAGAATAATTTTGAAATATATTTGGAAAATAATGCTTAAAATAAAATGCCAAAACACGACCCATCATATGTTGACAAAACTAATATTTAAAATATAATATCACTTTATTTGTTGGCTCCATTCAAAGTGTGAGACAACCTTTGAATGCCCATCCCCCAATTTACTTTGATTTGATAATCCAAACCATATGATTAATGGCTATCGAAGTAGTTCCAATATCTAAGTGATATTTATCACAGTTCTAGCAGCTCTACCATAGCATTTTCCTAGTCGAATGGACATTGTTTAGAGAGTTTGTTTTGCCTATGTTGCGACTTGGCACGTGTCACCTCTTGGGGCCCACATGCAGAAGGGGTTTGATGATTGGAACTGCTATGCAATTAGTGCTATAATAAGTGAGATATGTTGCAATAATCATCCCTTAAAAGTGATGTGGCCTATGGAGTTAGATGTGAGCCGCTGAAAATGTTATTATCAGTGTTTTATACTAGCCTACAACGTGATGGCCACTCATTTAGTGACTTTCTTACTATGGTGGTCTTAAAGAGTATCATTGACACAAGGAAAAGCATGAAATAATAATGAAGAAGAAGATTACTCAAAACCTTGAATCCACAAGGGTAGTTTTTTAGGACATAAGAAATAAGAGAGAAATTTGAGTAATTTTATTGAATAATTATTTTAAGAGTTTTAATTAAATACCAAAATCCTATTTCATATAAAAATTACTTGAAATAGAAAATTTTCTCCCACATGCTAAATTTTAAAAAAATAAAACCGTCAAAATAAACCTTATTGGAGTATTCCCAAAGATGAAAAATCCTAAAACTACAAGAGTATAAAAATATGATGAAAATGAAAAAAAATCTAAAGTATTAATTATTTTTTTCCAAAATCACAAATTTGAACTAAAAACGTTTGTAAAATAGATAAATAATTGGTGTAGCAGGTCAGTCGACCTCGAAAGCATCGTTACATAAAGATCAATAGGTCATGCATTTCGTGATGATCCCAGATCAAAAGTTACGACTGATTTATGGTCAGTACTTCGAACAACAATTTCTCCCTATTCAGACATATTGGGCCAGTTACGTTAAGCACTACATAATATTGGGCCAATCCTAACGGACTACTTCCACTTTCATTAAGCTTCTTTTGGTCCAGTTGTGCCAGGAACACGTCTGCAGCTCGTTTTACATCAATCATCTATGATGACCCATGTTGGTGACCCTCAAGTTACAACATAGATAAAACAAACTCGTTTAAAGAGTTTGTTTTTACGATGTTGCGATTTTGGATTAGCATCTTAAATGTTGGCAACACCACCGAATCTTTTGAGAATTTCATATTTGGTTAAATTAAATAATGTATTTGAAAATCAAAAATCAAAATTTGAATTTCAAATGAAAATTCAAAAAAAAATATTTTTCCCTTCAAAATAATTCTAAAATTTTGTGAAAAAAATTGTGATTTTCATTTGTCCCACATTGCTTAGAGAGGAGAGATTTCTTGGGTATATAAATAATCTTTTTCATGGTTTGGAAAAGAGGGAAAGACAACTTAGGGTTGCATGTTCCAGTGTGAAGCACTGAAACACACACATGCGCGCATGGAGCTAGCGTTGGTGAGGGCGTGGGTAGTGAGGTTGTGTGGTTGTAGAGGCGCTAGTGGCACACTTTACACTTCGCACTGTAAACGATTATATTTGACCGTGGCGGAGAACAACTATAAAATGACATTGGTTAATGCCAACGATCCAAAAACGGACATCCATTCAATAATCCAAACGATCATATCATTAATCTAATAGTCTAAAATGTCTGAATTAATGATCCAATGGTTTGAAACATTTTGATTAATGAGCCAAATGTCAGAAACATTTTTGTAATGTTCTAATAATTGATCGCCTCAAGTGCAATGGTCTATTCACCCCATCTATATAAATTGAACCCCCCAGGTACAGATCAATCATCAGAAATCCGATCAATCTTCTTTACAAGAACAAATCTCTCTTTTTTATTTAACAAGTTAGTAACATACAGAGTTCTCGAACTCACTGGGTCCTGAGTCCACTTACTCATTGAGTCTGCCAGAGACAGTGACTGCATTAGTTGAGTTCTTAAGGTGGCCCCTTTGTGATTGCTACATGCAGGTCCAAACAATGCTTGTCGTATCCTAAAAGTATTCTCTAGCAACCCATCAACGATCTCTAATCTGAGAGGAGAGGGGGCGAATTACACTTTAAGGACAACATATCTGATACGTTCTTCAGCCTGATTCAAAACAATTTTTTGATTTAATTTTTTGATATCTAAATTCTTTATTTCGAAATAATTTTCCAACCATCTTAAAACGTAATTCTCATAGATGCCGAAAGTGTCGCGTCAATCAAGTTGATAAACCAAGAGCTTATTAGGCTAGATCGACTTGACAATACTAACTTCACTAGGTGGCAAGACAGGCTAAAATTTCTTCTCACTGCCTTAAAAATCTTTTACATCCTGGACCCAAACCTGTAACCACTTTCAGAGGTGATTGATAATGATACTGAAGAACCGGTCACGACAAGAACTAAGCGTCAAGAAGATGAGTTGTTATGTCGCAGTCACATCCTGAACGCCCTATTCGACCGTCTATATGACTTGTACACATGAACATCCTTGGCCAAAGAAATCTGGAACAAGCTGGAATTCAGGTACAAGGCTGAAGAAGATGGAATAAAGAAATTCTTAATTTCTAGATACTTCAATTTTACAATTATAGATAATAAGCCTCTACTGGCAAAGATCTAAGAATTGCAATTGATCATTAATAAAATTAAGGCCTTAAAAATAGACATCCATGAATCCTTCTAAGTTGGGGCCATAATAGCTTAGCTGTCTCCAAGCTGGAAAAATTACGTAGAGACACTACTACATAAATTTGAAGAATACATCTTGTAACAAATTCAAAAGCATCTCCGGATTGAGGAAAAATCTAGCAATTGATATTAGAAAGATGATATTAATTGTGCATCCTCATCCAAGGTGAATGCAGTAGAAAAGCCATCTCAGAACAATAACCTTGAGAAGAAGAAATCCCTAAAACTCAATAAGTATTAAGGAAAATTCAAAAAGACCCATAAGAAAAAGAATAATAAACCCAAAAGTCATTGTTATGTCTATGGAAAGATCGGACATTTTGCCCAAGTCTGTGAGTGAAAAAGGAGAGCTTAACGGTCCGAGAAGAGGGGGGGGGGGGGGGGGATTAGGACTATACCAAATAAAAACTTAGAGTACTGAAATAATAAATAAATCACAAATCTCAATAGCACTAGTATTGAAAAATTAATTCAAACTTAGTTCGTAGGACAACCTTACACCAAAAATAAAGTTTTAGGTAGGACAACCTGATTTCACGAATGTTTGTAAGGGTCAAGACTTCAAACCAAGTAAGAAATAATAAACCTATCTATTACAATCATTCACCAGTGCAGAAATAAAGTTACAATCATTCACCACATACACAAAAATTAAACATTCACCACAACACAAAGAGTTATAGTAGTTCGGTGTGTACACCAACTGTTCTCAAACAGCCACACCTACTCCACTCCCAATAATCATAACCCATGTGATATTGGCATTCACTAAAAATAAGGTTTTCACAGGTTCACCTTAAAACCTTATACAGTTGTGATTTTGGAAGGGCTATCACAAACAAAAACCCTACGCTAAGATTTTCTGGCTATCTTAGTCAAAACCAACAGATGAGATTTTCTGTCTATCTCAAAGAAACTAAAATACAAAGAATAAAATTCTACTTATCTTCTCTTTGAAGATGTTTTTGATGTAGCCTGTAGAACCGCTTCGCTTGAAGTAGAATGTTCAAAAAGACTTGTTGTCACGCCCTAAACTCGGAAACCAGGCTCATAAAATTTTCGATTGCCAAATCCGGTGCCGACAGCCTCCGTAGTGCCCCATTCTTGGCTCCTAGCGTCCATATACCAGGTTCCGATCCTGGGATCCTACAAGAAGGATTTTTCAACATACATTTATCTCATAAGAAGCATAACCACAAGTATACCCAAATCGCAAAGGCAACATCATCATCACATATCTACTAATATAAACAGTTGAATACAGTGTTGAAAGGGAAATGCATATATCGAAAATCAAACCTCGAGAAAATCGCCGCACGCTCCAAGCTCAACGCTGCTGTAACCTAACATCACTTGCACGCATCTATCGTGCATAGGCTTATAGAAAGCTTAGAGGGTGGTGTAAGTGTGTGCACAAGTTAAGTGCCAAGTATCCAATACAATGCCATAATCATACAATATCGAAAATATTAGCAAGTCCAAGAGTCATACAATATCAGAGTACGCATTATAGATCAGCTATGCAAATGAAGAGTCATAAAGAGGCAAATATCAGATATCGAGGGTGTAATGCAATATACAATTCCTGATGAGTTCACGAATACCGTCAGTCGTATTTAGGCCGTATAAATGCAGAAACATAATAACCCAAAATGTCATATGTTGCGGATATAATGCGATATGCGGTACGAATGGAATGACCATGGTAGAGTGTGAAGTTGGGATGATAGTACGTAGTATCGCAGGCTACGGAGTCCATCACAAGGGACTTCTATCCAAACTAGTCCCATACGTAAATTTGGATAGTCAGACTCAATGTAGTAAACTCCTGATCTCAGGTTAGTCGCATGCCCCAACCAAAATCCTACCCATTGCGAAAGTACACGTAACAAATAGTTACGCACCACCAGCCCGAGTGGATAGTGAATGAATGAATGAATGAGTATGCAACTCCTGCTTAATAAGTCCACATATCAGTACTGTACATCTCTGGGATCATCACCGGAGTCTATTACACTCTACGCCAGCTTGTCGCCCCTATTCGAGCGCACAACTGGGTAAGTGGAAGAGATCTCACTATCCGTCTGCCGATATTGGGCCCGGCTCGTTGATAGCGGATCCATTCCTCAAGCTGGTCAAACTCAACCTAGATATTGCCCTTTCACTGAGGCGGATAAGGTCACACCCCCTCCCAACCAATCACAACACAGTGGGAGACATGACTTACTAGTATATGGCCCCCGTGCGCTCATATATATTCACTCGGTCTCGACGGTGGGGCGTCCTTTAGTACCAAGAAGGTTTAGAGATTTTCATCCAGGGCCATCTATGGCAGTCCGATGCTAGTAACAGATTTTCGGTGCCCCATCTAGCCATCCATGATATGCCTGTGGAGGCTACGACCCTGATGTCGTTAGGTCATACAGTAATCACAACACACAATGCAAGATGCATAAGTCATGCAATCCAGTCATGCATCAATCCTGCGCGTATCGTGTACTCATGTGAGACAATCTCCGCTTATCAGGGAGTCTCATAACAACCTGCCTAATGATATATGCAATGGTCAATCACGTCTCATAATAAACATGCAGATGATGCGTATGGGCATGTATCATGATGCTATGCTGTCACATACTCATAATCGTTATCAATAACCGGCATCGACAATCGGCCTCAACAATGTAGACATTTAACCAACATTGCCCCCAAGGAATTGCCCACATAGAGCCTAACATATAGTGGACTCGTAGCCTCACACAATGGCCGAATATACAACATCATGGGCCTCACTTGCGAGCTTAATACACATCATGATGGGCCTTTCACATGGGCCTAACATACATCACAATGGGCTCCATCGCCTGGCCCTCAAATGCACCACAATGCGCCGCATCACATAGGCCTCATATACATCACATTAAGCCTTAAACACGGGTTGAATACACATCATAATGGGCCTCAAATACGCGCCGCATATACGTCACATTAGGCCTTGATAATCTGTCTATACAATTGGCCTCAACAATCGGAATCGGCTTCAACAATCTGCCTCGACAATCAGAATCGGCCTCGACAATCGAAATTGGCCTATAGAATCGATCTCGATAATCGGAATTGGCCTCGATACCCGGCCTCTACAATCGGAATCGGCCTCGACAATCAAAATTGGCCTCAACAATCGGCCTCGACAATGGGAATCAGCCTCAACAATCGGAATCGGCCTCAACAATCGGCCTCGGCAATCAGAATCGGCCTCGATACTCGGCCTCGACAACCGGAATCGGCCTCAACAATTGACCTCGATAATCGGAATCGGCCTCGATACTCGGCCTCGATAATCGAAATCAACCTCAACAATCAGCTTTGACAATCGGAATCGGCCTCAGCCTCAACAATCGGAATCGACCTTGACAATCGGTCTCGGCTTCGACAATCAGAATCGGCCTCAACAATCGGAATCGGAATCAGCCTCAACAATCGGCCTCGACAATCGAAATCGGCCTCGACAATCGGTCTCGGCCTCGACAATCGGAATTGGCCTTGACAATCGGCCTCAGCCTCGACAAGTGGTCTCGGCCTCGACAATCAGAACCAGCAATCGGCCTAACAAAGGGCCTAAGGGAAGGTCATAACGTGGACATTTAACCATCATTGCTCATCAATGTGGACATTTAACCAACATGGCTCTCAAGGAGTGGCCTACATAGGGTCAAACGCAAAGTGGGCCCATAACCTCGCACAAAGGTCTAATATACATAGTAATGGGCTTCATCATATGGGCCGGATTATACATCACAAAGTGCCGAGTATACATCCTGTTGGGCCTCAAACATGGGCCATTAATACATCAAAGGTGGGCCTCATGGATGGGCCATAAACACATCAAAGGTGGGCCTCAAATACATCTCATTGGGCCGGATGAGGCAACCATGGTTGAAACACATACAATCAAGGTGGGTCTCCACCGTCCAGTTCACTGGGAAGGTGCAAATACAAGGCATATACATCACGGTTGGCCCCGCACAGGCCGTCCATATGGACGGTGCTGATACAACACATCATCAAGGGGGTCCCACCGTCAGGACAGATGGACAGTGTGGATGTTGCGCATCAATACAAGGTGGGCCCCACACGCTACCAAGGCGGGGTCCACGTCTAATGGATGGACGGTATTATGAAACACATATTTCATAGTGGACCACATGTGTACGGTGTAGATCCAAAACATACATCACGTTGGGTACCACATTAGCTCTGTCCGAATGGATGGTGTAGAAGTAAATACATCAAGGTGGGTTTCCACGTGGTGGCCCACAAGATATACACCAGCTGTGTATATAATATAATAATATAATATGCTATTATATTTCAAATATAGCAGGTATATAGCTGGTGTAGGCATACATCAGCCAAACGTCTTTCACAAAGGTGGTCCCACATGGACCACCATATTATATAATATAATATATTATTATTATTTTATATTAGTTATTTTATTATTATTATTATTATTATTATTATTATTATATATTTTATGAACGTCCAGACATGGACGGACGGTGTGGATTTAACAATCCAGCAGCATTTGCTGCAAGGGACTACCGTCCAGATGGACGGTCTGGATGTAGCTGGCCCCACGTGTGGGTGCCATACACATATACTAGCGGGCCCCACCAGATATAAAACATATAAATCAAGGTGCTCATCCACCACCGTCTAAGCTGATGGACGGCTGCATGCCAAAACAAACGCATCAAGGGATGGCCCACCGTCCTCCAGATGGACGGTGTGGACCAAACATAGACATCACGTGTGGCCCATGCACGGACGGTCTGGTTGCACACGTCCAAGGTGTGGGGCCACGTCCAGAGGGACGGTACATACATCAGAGTGGACCCCAGGCCAGCACGGATGAAACACACATATAGTGGGTCCCACAAAAGCTGGTGACGTCAAAGGCCCACGTGCTGCACTCAGCACATCACTAAGGTGGGCCCACATCCCCTTTCAAACTGGACGGACGGTGACATATACATCACGGTCCCCTGCACAGCTGCTGGACATCCGTCCAGCAGCATCTAGATGGATGGCAGGTGATGAAACACATACATTACGGTGGCCCACACTGCTGACGTCAATCAGCAGCTGTAGCTGCTGGACGCTAGGCCAGGCAAATGGACAGCTTATATAAAGCCATACTCCGGGTGGATCCCGCACATCTTTTCACAAAAATAAATAAATAAATGGACGGTTGGGATATACATCAAAGTGGGCTCACAGCTGGACAGTGTGGGTATAAACATATACATCGATGTGGCCCACGTGCCGTCCAAAACAGTCCAGCACCATCTAGACGGTCTGGACGGTGTGGAGAAGACATACATCAAGGGGGCTCCACCCTGATGGATGGTGTGGATAAATCACATGCATCAGGTGGGCCACATCAACACCATCAAAAAAAAAAAAAGAAAGGGAGAGAGACGGGGAGAGAGATCGGTGAGATAAAGGGAGGGACCCAGTCACTATGGGCCCTCCCTATACAATGCATACATCAAGATGGGTCTCATCATATGTGGGCCCTCAAATCATCAAATCAAAACAAAAATCACTTACCTATGCTTCTTCTTGGATTTCTTCTTTCATTAACACACCCTAGAGCTCCAAAGGGTGTGATTTAACGTTCAAGATTGATTTTAGAAGGTGGGATTGGGAGGTAAGAAGTGGGCCATGTCAAGATTCTTTCATGGAGCTTGGACAATGGACTCTCATGGGGGTTGCTTGGGATAATGAGAGAGAGAGAGATGAAAGTGAGAGAGAGAGGTGTAAGAGAGAGAGAGATGGGTGTGATGGGTGTGAGTGAGTGACGGAGTGATAGGTGTACTTGACTGGGTATGGGTGGAGAGAGAGAGAGAGAGTTGACTTAGGGTTGCTTGTACTTGACATGTGAAGTAATTGATGTGTACTTGATTGATGTGATTGATGGGACATTCTCTTGGGTTTGTAAATGCGCGACATTTTTCCTCGAACTGAATGCAGGCCTACATCTCCTGGCCTATGTATCGCCTCGGCGCGCGAGATACTGCATCGGAACCGTGACGACAGCGCGGTTACAATGGTATAAGTTTCGAATCAAGCCGATTCTGCTATACGGGACACGACTCAGGATCGCGTGCAAATGTCGATAACAGATCGTGGGTTGCCGAAATTCGACCGGGAGGACCGCAGAGGTCTACGGAACAGTACGAGATAGGATACGAGTCTTAAACTTGTTCACAACCCCAAGTGCAGGGTCGCGATGTAGTAATAACTCGGTGAGATCGAGGTCCAATCCACAGAGATTAAACTTGTACGTAATCTGAAAATAACTAGAACTAGAACTAGAAAAAGATATAAATTGAATTCTAGAATAGTTGAGAGAAATTGTGAATAAAGTATTAATAATCGAAAGAAAACTAGAGCATCAAGGATCCACTTGTAGTTATCAGGATGTTACCTTACTTGATTCAATAAACACAACTGGAATCAGAGTCCTATGCTATCCAATTGGAAGATGAAGCAATTAAATCAAATCTCTGAACTTTTTATTGATCTAATCCTCAATGAAGGACTATTGTGATGATTGGAAGAGAATTCATGCATCCACCATGCCTAGGAGATGATGGTGAATCATGAGTTTTACTGATCTCACAATCTCAAAACATGAAAAGAAGATATTTAAAGCTATCACAGCATCTATTGTAATTTGAGTCACAATAAATCATAAAAAAAAAATGAAAATGTTCCTTAAATTCAAATTAGAAATCAATGACGTTCAACATAAACAAGAATCAAAGCAAATGAAGCATCAAAATAAACTACAGCTTCAACTCTTAGCCCTAGCTAAGATATTAGCTAGTCATAGCTAACTCAAAATTTTTTTTTTAAAAAAAAGTAAAAGATATACTAGAATCCATGAAGAAATCGAAGTGGAAGAACGTTGTTAGCACTCTGCCAAAGCCTTCTCTCCCTTTCCAAACCTTATAAGATGATATGGAATAGCCTAGGGACTCCTTTAAATAGTTTTGCAACTCAAACTTTCGCACAAACTTCAGAAAAGTTCGCAAACTGCCTCAAATTTATGCACTCTGCATAGTTCCCAAAAATAGAATTTCAGAACTTTCATTTTTTAGACTCGAAGTTTCAGAATATGTTTTTTCAATACAATTTTTAGGAATATATTTTTTTTAGGACAATTTTCAGGTTCCTTTTCTTTTTCTTCACTTTAAATCTTCGATTCTCTTCATTCCTCACTTGATTTCCTTAGATCTTTAGCATGTGAATTCTTTATTAATGACTTCCAAATATTCATTTAGTAATCTTTTGAGCATAAAATTTTCTTTTGGCATCAATTTCACCTTAAGCTCTTGAAATCACCTCGTACATGAAAACATATGTAATTAGATCGATTAAGCACTATCATGTTTATAAAATCAATGTATAAATAAGGAAAAATATGTAATATTTCACACTCAACAAAACTCATATAATTAATCAGTTTGGAATTCCTAAATTAATCATTATGGAATAAGGAGCAGCATTTTGATCCAAGCAAGCTACGGCAATGGCCGATCATTATAAAATCAAATTGTTGCATTCGTCACCTTACTATACTCAGGCCAACGGCTAGGCCAAGGCTAGTAACAAGGTCGTCAAGAATATTTTACAGAAAATTATCGACAAGAATACAAAAAAAAAAAAGAAAAAAAGAGCATATTAGGTTGTTAAAAGCTCTTTGGGCTATCATAACTCATTTCGAATAAGCATAAGGATTAATCTATTCAGACTTACATATGGACATGATGTTGTGTTTATTAATGTAACGCCCTGAAAATCGGGGGTCGAGCAAAGCTCAGCTCCCGAGTTCCAACGCATTACTTATGCAACATAGATAATGATGGTTATGATAAGTGCACTGAAACATGAATGAGATTATACCAAAACAACATATTATACTCCAGAGACAGTTAAATTATGCAAGCGGAAGACTGTGATAGATATATAAATATATAAATTGTTGTAAGTCTCCAGAGTGTGAACATGTTACCAGGTTAAATATATCAATGTATACTCCAAAAATGAACAAAATGAATATATAAGGGTGTTTCAAAAGTGCAAAATAAAGTGTAATGGCATTTAATCAACAAACCTTTAATCTCGTCGATCAGAAGATGGTCTACATAGACTCGCCTGATAACTGCACACAGGAAAAACCCTCTTCATCATCATAAACGTCCGGCTCCGCTTCGCAAGCATCGCCATCATCTGAAACTAAGACAGGGTTTGGTTAGTGTGTATAACACCGTCCCGTAACGTGGGAGTGAGTGATCAACTTAGTGGAACTATAAAGCAGAGGTTAACATGTTATCAACTCAGTCAAGCAGTAATGATAAAGCAGTACAATCAAACATTCCTAGATACTCTTATTAATGCAATGATGAAATGTATTCATGATATATGCCCTCGCCTACACTCCCTCGTGCGACACTATCTTACGGTCGCGGCATGCTTTCTTCCCTTTGTGCTCTTCAACCCGGGGCACATGCAGTGCGATGTTATGAGCATGATTACCAAGTTTTTATTAGTCCTTTTTCATACAGCAGGATTGGAAAACTAAGGTACCTCCCTTATATCAATACTCAGTAATGACCCATTTTAGGGTCGTCAGTCCAAGTAAATCTCATACGATGTTGCGGTTCTAGGTCGCTGCAAAGGGCTCGTCTCCTGATCAGTGCAAGCCTAGTTTATACTATTGTTGCTACGGAAGGGTTGTTGTCTCCACGTAGACTCAGAGTATGCTCGAGGTCACTACAAAGGGCTCGTTACCTTATCAGTGTAGGCCGACAGCTTGAATACATTGTCTCATACCACCGTATTCGGCTCACGAGCTTTGGTTGCTCACTGGTCAGTACGGGTGGACTTGTCGCCCCGGCGTAGGCCGACAGCTCTACCACAGTGTCCTATACCACCATGTCCGGCTCATGAGTCTTAGCGGATCGAGGTATCAAGGTTAAACGGGATTTCACTAGTGAGTTTGGTACCTTAGGTTCAGGCAGTGACATTCATACATGGTGAACATACATCGGGTCAATCGGGTTATTTGACGAGCTTCACTAGCCCGAGCGCACGACAAGTTGAATGACATAAAGTGCGTAAGCACTCCGCGTGGCCTAACCACTGTCGCCAACCGAAGTACAGCTCGAGTTCGTCAAACACGTCCTACATGGTGAATAAATCTCCGCCATGAATTCAAAGCCAGTTACCAATTGTCTGGACCATAGCATAGCCCCATACGCATTCAACTTTAACCAAAAAGCATGTGGAGTAGTCAGAACAGAAGTAACCAAGTAGTCCGATCATATTATCAAGCATGTTATAAGATGCAACATAAACAAGAATCCATACACATGCCTTTCACAAGTAAAGCGAAGAAACTAAACAACTTATATGGAGGAAGTCATACACATCCCTAAGGTAGTTAAGAATCCTATCTCAACGCCCATATACAGTACAATTCACCAAATACTTACTCATACAAACATTTTATCAAACACTTATACTACACCTATCAACCTACATGACATGTGTCGATTTTTAACATGTACTTGGACAAATCCTTCCGACAAGGAGTTGTCACATACACAATCATTATGTACTTGCATCCCATAGCCACAGTAGGCACAAATCATGATTTCATAGTCATTCAGTCGTTTCAACAAACACTTAGACTACACCCTCATTCATACATATTATATATTAGTTATGATACATATTAGGGCAAATCCTTTTGTCAAAGGGTTGTCGCCTATACGACAATCATATATCCACGACAGTTAGTCATGGCGAGCATAAATGCAAATTCTATACTCATTCAATCATTTTCACAAACACTTAAGCTGCACATAATAACATACACAACGTATGTTGATATAACATGTATTAGGGTTAATCTTTTCGCCCAGGAGTTATTACACACATAACTAGTATATACACACGGCAATTAATCATGGCAAATACACTTTCAAATTTTATATGTATATGGGACTTTCTACAAATACAAAGAATAGCTAAACTCCACATAGTTCGTATATAACTGAAATGCAAAACATACATCGTATTTTACATGTGAAATAGCATTCACGTCAGAAATCTATCATTAACCGACATTGAAAGCTTTGAAAACCATAACCTATACGTTTATAGTCCACACCTTATGCCGGTAAATGCGTAACGGATTCGTTTTAAACACGTAGTCTTTGTCACCGGCAGGATGACAACCTATAGCATGAACTAGGTTAACTATTTCATCATTTCAACTATTTGAAACCTTAGAACAGATTAGGGGTTTAATTTCTTACCTAAGAACGGGATCAGTAGCGCCGGTAGAGCAGTACGGAAGTGGTGGTAAGGCACGTGGAGTGATAGGATTGAATCGTATGGATGAACTCCAACTCTCTCTCTCTCTCTCTCTTTCTCTCTCTTTCCTCTCTTCTCTCTCCTAGGGTTTTCCAAATTCGTATGGGATGAGAGAGTGAGGGCTTAAGGCCCTTATATAGGCCTAAAACTAATGGAAATGGCCCCGAGGCCAAGGTATACTTAGGTTATAGCCAAAGGAGGCTTGTTCCGATCCAATGGAGCACTTATGGACGCCCCCTTTTTATATGCAGTCGGACTTAAGCTCCCTGACCATGGATCTAGGGCGAGTTAAGTTTTCAGTCCGATTGGATTTACAGATCGACCGCGGCGGGCTAGTTTTAGTTCGACGGTCACCAAAACTCGATCAAGGTCACAAGTACACTGACATGTGTGGAAAATTTCTCCTGATCCGAGGGTGTATTTGGGTCAGATTCTAACGGTCTAAATCCTTATATTTGACCCACAAGCGACAAGTCTCAGATTACTTAAATTTGGATTTCATTTCTAAATATATTCACGTTTCTCACATACTTCGCTCCGGGCTCAAGCGAATAGCTTTGGGACACTATCTGGACTTGATTTCCGAGGTGGTGGTCAAGTCCAGCAAAGCGATCTTAATTATATAATTTCGTAGAAATCGGACTTTCGACTTGCGGTCCAGGTCCGATAAGAAGTTTCAATGTGTTCCAGAGAACAACCGGGAATAGAGTTTGATCCTAGATTGTAGAGTAACCTAGCGTCAATGATTCTACAAGTTTTGGGTCTTGCAGATCGTATTTAAAGTGATTAGTGCGAATTTCACAAGTAAACTAGTTTAGCACTAGCTAATACTTGCCTAATTTCTAAAGGATTTAGTCCAGTATGATTTCTACCTAAGGTGGTACTTGGGCCTTTGTAGTTTGTATAGAAAGTAATCCAAGCTATTAATACTTAACTAAATTACGCCCTAATTACAACAGAATAAGGTCCTAGGGCAGTTCTACGTCCAAGGATGTCCATTGCCAAGTTAGGAAATATCCGGGGTGTTACAATTAACGTATTGATTTACACACCTTGTTTGTCAATCATGTGAGTCCATGTGTCATATAGTCGATTGAGCCCTTAGAAGTTGAAGACCAAAGACATAAGAGGACTTAGAGCATCAAGGAGCAAAGAACAGGTAAACGAGGTACCTTAGTTATCATAATCTTGACCCAAAACAACCCTTGAACCTCTATATGATCCTAGCCCTATAGGTAAACCTGATTGATCATTCCTTAGCCTTAGAAGCTTAATTAAAATATGATAAGTACGGCTAGAAGATATGCAAAACTGTTGTGAAATCATATGCCTAAAACAACAGTTTTCGAGTGGTTCTCGATCCCACTGACATGCTGTCAATGGAACTCGATGGAGTCGAAGGACCACTCAATTCAATCAAAGAATGAGTCTAGCAACCAAATAAATAATTTCTGTATTTTCTTGATGGTATCGATAGAGAGTTTGATCATGACGAAGGACCTTCGATCCCATCAAAGGACCTTTCGATCCTATCGACAGAGCCATTAACTATCCGTTTTATAATCATTGCAAATCAATTTATTAAAAAGGGCATTCGGTTCTTAAGCAAAAAGATGAGTTTTTAGTGCAATAATTTCAACACAAGAGAGAGGAAGTAAAGGGTGAAGGAAGGTAAGCACTAACTTAGAGTTGTGTTTATGTATCAATCGCGATATGTGCGCATTAATGAAAGGATAATCATGACTCCTTGTACAATATGATTTTATGCGATGTGTTACTTGGACGACCTAAAAAGAAGAGGCAAATGATATCTTTCGATACGGCATCGGTCAATGACCGATTGCATTTATTGCATTGGACAACAGAACAACATCATTTTCACATTTTTCTTAAAGGTAAAGCGACGTGGGGGGGGGGGGGGGGGGGGAGCAATATTGTACTATATTTCTGGCCATTCTGGAAAAAACTAATAGGAGGGCAACATGTGTCATTGCATGAGAAATAGGAGATGAATAAAAATATCTTCAAGATACTTGGAGCTCTTTTTGTAGAATCATAGGTGGTGTAAATCTAATTTTACACATCATTGGATGTTCGATGAAGTAATGCAGCCGAGTTATCCAAAAGTTTTACGAGCGAAGATAGAAACACAGTCAACAATTGAAGATACAGAAGGTGACCGAGAGACACAAAAGTTGGCCAACAAAAGAGGAACAGTCACAAAAGGTCAACATAACAAAAAGAAAGATCTAGAGAAATGATTTTCGACTATTGTAACCGTTGCAATAAGGGAAGAATGATCTGAAAGAATAAGCTACAATAGAACTCTATAAATATTAAAGAAATCCAACATAGTAAAAATCAGAAATCATCTATAAATCCAATCAAACAAATCTATCAATTTACTTTATCTTAGCTTATCTTAGGAGTAGTGTTAATCAAGTAGAGGTAATTCTTAGTAATAGTCTTTAGTTATAATCCAAATCTATGCTCATACGCTAGATTTGTTCATTATCAAATATCATAACATTCTTTCAAGAGACGCATTCTTGAAGTCACTCTTATTGACTGATTATGAGTTTTTCCTTTTGTTTGATTGCATTGGTATCTAAAAAGTCTTTTTTGTGAAAGGCACGAAGCAACCCATCTTCCATCTTCAAAGAAATAGCTTCACCTTATGATTAGCGCTTGATCATTACAAAATTTTACAAGTGGCCAAGTAACTGAATGATCTTTTCAAAATTTGGTCATATACATTTATATTGGGCGTATCTACTTATTTTGGCGATTGGGGTCAAAATTGATCGATTTGGACCGAGCTGCCTTCTCAATTTTAGCATGCCTGTGCACATTACATGTGACATGAAACAAACTGTGAACGCCTCCCCCCACGCAAGAGCGGTGGTTCCCTCATTCCTTGGCTTTGGTGTTGATTTTTTATGGTAACCCAAAGTATGTTATTGACTCCTGTGTAAAAATGCATTTGATTCGAAGTCACGACTAGCCAAATGAAACAAAAAATTTACGGCTAGCTGGAAACCGTATAATCTGTAAGTGCTTATACTTAAGCACAGTTTAGATTGTCAAATTTTGTAGTCCTGAAAGGAACACAAGCACTCATGAAGATACGCTTCAATAACTCATGAAGAACTCGTAAAGACTCAATCAACATCTCAAGGAAGTCTCAGAATCAGAACACTTCGTATGTATTAACCATCGGGTGGTATTACCTTAGATTGACCCTAGGTTAGGTGTATTGCACATAACATCATGATATCATACGATTCTAAGTTAAATACACTAGTGTTAGGCCAGCCTGACCTTTGGTTCGGGCAACCTAACATTATTCAAGTAAATTTACATCTAAACAAAAATTTTCCACGGGAAGTTCGGCCAGCCCAACATGTCCGCTCGGCCAGCCCGAATATGTTCGGTCAAGTTTCCAGCGTGTAATCATTTTGGATCTCAAGGAGATTCGGCCAGCCGAATTTTCGAAAGATCTTATCCCGTGAAATCCAAGCGTCATTGGAATGAATCGTTAGAATTCGGCCAGCTGAACCGACAATTGGACCAACTGAATTTCCAAGTCATTTAACTATAAATAGAGGCCTTCTCTCGTTTATTGAAGACACTAAAATTTGTGAGAAACCTCCTCAAAGTTAGACAGAAAGTCAGGCCTCCTTAAGATATTTGTGCGGTAATTCTAATATTCTATTAGCTTATTTTATTTTCTTTCTCAAGTTAGATTTAATTATTTTAAAGAGAGTTATCTAAACTCTACTTGAGATTTAAATAATAGAATTTGCAGCAATTGAGGTTTTGTTTATATATATTGAAAATACATTAGATCTCTATATTCTTTTTGGGTTGAACTCATACACGACTTCATCAATATCCCAATAAAGAAGATCGCTATAATCAAGCCACAGTAACGTCTTTGACCCACCATTTGAAGATAAGTATTATATTTACATTCATTTCATTTTGGGATTTTCTGAGATAGCCCGTAAATCTCAGCGAGTTATTTTGTGGTGATCCCGTGAAAATCACAAAGTGTGTTTTGCTGTGATAGCCTGTGAAAATCACAAGAACCATATAAGGTTGTTAAAGTGACCCTGTGAAAACCTTGAAATAGTGAAAACTAAAATTACGAGGGTAGTAATTTTGAGAGTGGAGTAGGTGTAGGTTTAAGCACCGAACAACTATAACTCTTTTATGCATTATGGTGATTGTTTTAATTCTCTATATGCTTTCCTTGTGAGTGATTTACTCTTGCTAATTTTGATATTTTGATTTCAAAGACGTCGTGAAAGAAGGTTGTCCTGCCTAAATCTTTTAGGTGAAGGTTGTCGTACGAACTATTTGATATCAAGAATTCAATACTCTAAGCAATTGAGTATAATTGTTTTATTATTCCGCATTGTATCGAAATATTTTGTATTGTCCTATTCACCCCCTCTTGAGGACTTCTATAGCTCGTACTTTCATAATCACTTAGGGTGTCAGAGATTCCCTATCTCAAGTGACTCCTGCGGTTGATCTGCGACCGTAGATTTTAAGTAAGGGCCCCGGTGACAGAAAATAAATGGATTAAGCATCATTTTTCACCTGCACAATGAGCGGTCTCTACTGCACAAGATTTTGTAATTTTTAGGGATTCAACAAAGTTTCGATATTATTATATTTGGTCATGCTTCACATAACCCATAAGGGCTGAGCAGACAAAAATAAGAAAAAACTATCTAGCCTTCTTATATCACAGATCCAAGTGGCCCCGAATAAGCAAATAAAGTAAAAATAAAGTAAATAAAATAAAATGCTAACTAGCCTTACTTCGTAGGATTTAAGATCCTGGGCAAGTAAATAAAGTATAAAAAAAAATGGAAGAGGGAGAATAATACAGAATGAGATAGAAGGAAATATATATATAGTTAATGTACTTGGAATGTATAGAGTGAGATATAAATTAAATAGAGATTGACGAACTTTTAGCTTTAATGACTTCTTTGATGGGTGTTTTTATCTCCTATGTCAGAAAGAACATCGGCATGTTGGAAATCTTCAAAACACATCGAGCAGCATATCCGGGTGAAATCCAACCATCAGACCCTCTCTATATTTTTTATCACTCTTTCTACTCTCTATTTTTTTGTCTCACTCTCTATTTCTGTCTCCTTCCATTTCTCTGTCTCTCCGTCTCTATATATGTCTCTCTATGTGTATATCTGTGTTTTCCTTCATCCATTGGATCTCTTATATAGGCATTGGCAACCGAATTCTGGTACCAACGACCGTAATTCATCGGGCTGCATTATGGGCAGTTATAGTTTAAATGGATATATAATATTATATATATAAGTTAAAAGTAATGATTACTTTTATATATTTATAAATATATATATTTTTTATTAACATAATCATTACTTATATATATATATATATAATATAATATAAAAAAATGAAATTATTAGCTTTTATTTTTTTTTGCCAATTGTTTAAATGTTTGTATCTTTTTCTTTGTTTATCCGTTTTCAGTAATCTTAATCTCGTTGGAATAATAATCAGATAAACTTCCTAACAAGACTGAAATCACTTCGATCGGACCCCGTTTGACCTACCGAAAGTACGTCTGTTTATTATATGAAATCGGTTGTCTATAATTTGACTGATGGTCTATTTTTTATAATCTTAGGATCATTGAAAATGTCACCTAATAAGTTTTTCAATACAACTAAAATTACTTCAATCGAATCCCGTTTGTCTAGTTTAAAGTGCGGCCAGAATTTTTTCAATTTTAGTCAATTGACAATGCGCAGTTTGATAAACGGGCTGGATCTTCCTCATCATAACTTGAACTGGAAGAAACTTAAGTTCATTAGGAAGATCATTTGACCATATTTTTAATGAAGCATAAATCATTTTGATCGGTTAGAATTTGCCCTCAATAATACTATTGTCACTTTGTGGACAAGGACGATTGTGCTTTCCTCAATTTTAAAAATACAACATCTCACGCCTCAACACAACATTATTCAAGAAGATTAAGTATTATAGAGAGAGATTAAAGGGTAGAAAAAAATTCATTTTATCATTTTTCGTACGTTGGTTGCTGCATATAAAGAGTTTTCAAAGTTTTGGAGTTTGGATGCACGGCAGTGACCAAATGCTACTAAATTTGGCGCTAGTCGATTGGGTACGTTGGTTGTATCCAGCACGTACCAAGTATTTTCTTAGTTTGATCTGTTTGGATTTTCAATAATTTTTAAGTTAGTAAGAAACAATTTATTAAAGTTAAGTTGTAGCTCAGAGAATAGTTTGTCCTTGTTTTATGTGGGTTATCTACACAAACCGGGCGCCAACACTTTGAATTGGCAGATTGGGCTAATCAGATGGTATGGGTTGGGACTATTTTTCATTAATCTAGACCATCAAACTGTAGGAAATCAGAGTAAATGGACCATTTCCATACAATCATTTTGACTAGATAATCCTAACAATTTCTAACTTGAAAATAGACGGTTAAGAGCAGAACTATAACAATAGGGCACATTCAACTAAAAAGGCCCAGATTGATGGGGAGAATCTTCCAGTCACGCAACAGTCCAATGATCTGATCACTTAAACAAGGGGCCCACTTGCATAAAGTGAAAACCCGAGTACCGTCAACCGTGCATATCCTTCAGTGGGCGAACAGATGAACAATTCCTCTTACCAAATGGCCATCGTCCATCGCAGTCAGCTCCGCTTCTCTTTCTTTATCCATCCGATTCTTCCAACTTGCCTTCTCTTAAGCGAACATGCGTGTTAAATAAAGCTCCTTTACATGCCAAATATATGCCAACATGGCACGATAGAACCAAGATCTAATTCACTCATCAGAAAGGAAAGATTTCCAAGCACTTAATCAGGTTGATTCACTGTCTATATTGGGCCACAGTTTTTTAAAAAATGTACGGCTCTAGAATGCTGGGCTGAAGTTTCTACCCATCCACCTGTTTCCGATATTGGTGTTCATATGCTTAACGGAGCAGATTTATCCTTGACGAAACATATAGAAGATCTAACCAACCTGATGGATGAATTGGATCTGAATCCATGTGCCATAGTTGAACATGTGTGTGGCGTGCACATGAGCTTTATTGCACACGCGCGTGTGCACTTTGGAAAGCCAGTTACAAAGATACGGTTGCAAGCGAGTCATAGGGAAGAATAGACAAGATATATCATCTTTCGGTGAATTATTTCAGATGTGTAGAAATCCAGACCATCCAAATCTTAGCTTGTACAGAAATCCAGACCATCATCATCTAAAAAAAGGTGGTGACTCTTCAACCGTACACATAGCTTGTAGAGAAATCCATACCATCCAAATCTCTTAGCAAAATTGTGGATGTATCACAGTTGAAAATTTTTTGAAAAATGCCCTCAAATGATCTGAAAAAATGGATGGACGGCGTGGATACATAATACATGCATAAGGGTGGGCCCTACGGTAACCCCACAGTAAGGGCCGCACTGTCTTCGGTGTGGCCGGGTTTCACTTAATCCGTTCTCGTCGTATACATCAATGCCACAAGTGAGAAGGATGAGACACCAGGCAATTGCACCGGGACAAGTGGGGGCATTAGCCCATTGGACTTGTAATCTGCATCATTAAGCCAACATGTGGACAGACTTCTTTCATGCCACGATAGGAGCAACAAAACAGTGGGCCCCACTTGTTATAATCAAAAGACGCTCGGTAGCTATCGCTCATCCTGTAATTATTGACAAAAACTTCCGTACTCTGGCAAAGTGTAGTGGATGAAACGTGGTACACGCGACGTATGATTAAATAAAATAAAACAATCCAAATTATGGTTAGTGGTGGACGTTTATTGGACGGCCAAAAATGGAAAAAAATATATTAATCCAAATGGTCCCGTTTACACTAACAAAAGCCCACGAATCAAATATTGGGTTGTTCCACCAATCTAATTTCGGAATTGTTACTTAACTTGAATATAAGCCACATTTACAATTTCTTAGTACCTACGTACCAAATGTCATAGGCAGCTGGACTATCATATATAGGGTTGTACACGAACCAAGTTAGCTTGGTTAGCTCACTCGACTCGACTCAAGAAAGCTCGGTTTGAAACTGAGTTCGAGCCGAGTCAAGTTAATTTTTTGAGCTCGTAAAAATTTCAAACCGAGTTCGAGCTTGCCCGAGCTCGACTCGACTCAAATTGAACCCCAACTCAAATCGAACTAGTTTCTTGACTTAGTTACTTTGATATTGATGTTGCTCACCAAGTGTTTGATGAAATGACACAACGAAGTGTCGACTGGTGGTAAGGAAGATACGTATATAAAATAAAAACCATTTTTTCTTGATTTTGATGTTGCCTGCAATGTGTTTGATGAAATACCTATAAACAGTTGTTGCTGTCTTACATATAGTAAGAATTTGAAAGCGCACTCCATGTGTTTGTGAAAATGCCACACAAGCTCGATCTTGGCTCGAACTAGCCCGAGTTGCTAACCGAACAGAGTCGAGCTAGCTAGTTAGGCTCGAGGACCGAGTTGAGCCGAGCCTAGCCGAGTTCAAGCAGGTGTCAGCTTGTGACCGAGCCAAGTCGAGTTGTGCCAAGCTCGACTCAGTTCGACTCATGTACACCTCTAATCATATAACCTGTCTATAAAATTCATTTTTTTTCTCCACTATATCAATTCATCTATGTTGTACCTTATTTTTAATCATTATTAGGAAACTTATTTCTAAACATTATTAGGAAACTCAATTGGAAATTACATGTGTTATAACATGAGAAAGATATAACATATTAAAGATCTTTAAAGATACTTTAAGTGCTTTTTTTGGAATTACAACCAACATAATGATAAGATAGGGAGCTGTTGAAATGAATTCAAAAACAAGCCAAGCAGCCGAAAGTCATCCACGAAGTTAACTGAGTATCTGAGTGAAATGTGATCGAGTTGATAAGGAAGCCTAGAGCAATTACTAGGACAAATGGTAAGTTTATAAGGAGGTCTGGAAAGCATCCAGATGATTGGTTTAAGGCTATAAATAATAAGAGAATTCAGTAAAAGAAATCGTTCATACCAATCAAACTAAACCAAATCTATCTTTCAATTACTCTACCTACCATTTACATTCTTAATGTAATCTAATTACTTTATTTGTCATTTACATTCCTTAGTGTAATATTTAGCAGTAATCAAGTAGATGTTAACTTTTGTTGTCATTATTTGAGTCTACAATCAAATGTCAGATTCAGTTCGGGTGTCAAACAAAGTTCTCCATCAAGATAGGCAAACTACAATTGTTCTCCGCGACTGACTGTAAAAAATTCTTTTTATTTTATCTGTACTAAAGAGAAAAAGTCTTTTCTTATAGATGGCAGGCGTACGACCCATTTTCAGATAACAAACCCCACCCTCTGACTATCGCATGATCATCTTAAGCAACACCGTGTAAGTGGCTAAATAGACAACCGATCTTATTAGATCTCGGTCATATATGGTCGATTTCTAGACGTTTCTGGCTATTCGATTTGAATTGAGCCACACATTCAATTCTCGCACGCTTGCACTGATCAGGTGACCGAGATTAAAATAACAACAACATATTTCTCGGCACGCCCACATTGATCATGTGACTGAGATTAAAATAACAGCAACATATTTCTTGGCACGCCCGGTGTGACACTCGCTTTAATTTACTTATTGGTGTGATAGTACAATTTGATCAATTGAAAATATGAATAGGATAAGTAATTGAATTGTTAAGGCTGAACCCTTAACACTAACTGCACCATCTCCTACCGAAAACATGCTAATTCAAACGGGCCCTAAATTATTAAATTTAAATATTAGTTTGATACTCAGTCCTACTAACCAAGAATGGGCGTTGACTTTTCGGTCCGCTTCTCTTGAAGAGATAACGGTCAAACCTCGAGATATGCAACCGAGTATCTAAAACGTTCAGGAATATGAGAGAGCTGATGTGGAGTTGGTACACACTCAGGCCGAGTAATTCCTTGTTCAAATTGAGACTATAAACAAATGAATGGCTAACCAGGCTGAAGCCATGCACCGATCGATGCCCATCATCACCGAAAGAGCACCTATGACAATGCAGTATAATGCTAAAAGAAGTTTTGTTGGTAACATTACTCAACCACCATCATTACCTCCCTTGCAGTGGAACACACCTCACGTTCTAATCTAAGGTGGACGGAATGTTTCGCTGTCTGTCGAGTTCAGGCGACCGGCGTCGGAGGTTAGGAATATTGTTCATGAAGAAGGAAATCATAATATACCTATGGGCAACCCTTCCTTAGAAATCCATTGTATTATGAAAGACAAAATTATGTAGGTCTTGAACAACCTCCAATGGATGAATCATGTTGTTTGAATCATGACCAAATTATTCAAATAGTTCAGGAAATAATAGGTCGAGTTTTCAGCCGTATTACTATATTAGTTAACCATAAGCCTTCGGAATGGATTGACTGACAATCCCCATTGTCACGATTGAATTTGCCATTTTTCGATCATGATGGCTGAGTTCGACCAAGATGGCTGAATTTGCCATTTTTCAATCATGATGGTCGATTTTGACTAAGACGGTTGAATTTGCTATTTCTTGACCAAGACGGCCAACTTTAACAAAAATGGCCGAATTTATCGTTTTTTTACTGAGACAGTTAAATTCGACCAAGAAGGTTGAATTTTCTATTTTTTAACCAAGATAGCCGAGTTCGGTTAAGTCGCACACCTTTGATGTTTTTCCGATGAAGATGGTCGAGTTCGACCAAGACGGTCGAAATTGATATTTTTACACAGCTGACCAATCACATTTATTGCGTCAAACAACAAATTATTATCGCATTCACCTTTTACTAAATGTAAAGCGATGTGAGGGGGGGATGTTGTACCCTATTTCTGACTGTTTTTAGGAAACCAAATTGAAAAGGACATGTGTTAGCAAGATAAATATATCAGCATATTAAATATCTTTAAGGATGCTTAAAGTGCTTTTTATAGAATCACAACAAAAGGATGACAAGACAGAGAGCAGTTGAAAGGAATTTAAAAGTAAGTCAAGCGGTTAAGAGTCATCCAAGAGGTCGACCGAGAGGCCGAGTAGAATACGGTCGAGTCGTTAAGGAAGCCTAGAGCGGTTACTAGGACATGTGACAAGTTTAGAAGGAAGTCTCTAGAAGGTTATATAGTACTGAAACAATTATATTAACTGTCAAAACATGAGAAACATATAGATGATTAGTTTAAGGCTATATATAGTAAGGGAATTCAGCAGAAGAAATCGTCTTATACCAACCAAACCAAACCAAATCTATATTTCAATCACTTTACCCGCCATTTACATTCCTTAGTGTAATCCAATTACTTTATCTGCTATTTACATTTCTTAGTGTAATATTTAGCAGTAATCAAGTAGCTGTTAACTTTAGCTATAATTATTTGAGTCTACGCTCATACGTTGAATTTAGTTTAGATATCAAGCAAAACTCCCTATCTAAAGAGACGTTCTACAATTGTTCTCAATAGTCGACCGTAAAAATTTCCAATTTATTTTATTTATTCTAGAGAGAAAAAATCTTTTCACATGAAATGCGGTATAACCCATTTTAGAGGACGAACCTCACCTTATTATTAATGTCACCTAACTATGTTAAGTAACGCGGAGCAAGTGGCTTAATAGGTCATCAATTTTATTAGATCTTGGTCATATATAATTAGAGGTGTACACGTACCGAGCTAGCTCGGTTAGCTCGCTCGACTCGACTCGAAAAAGCTCGATTCGACTCGATTCAAAGTTGAGTTCGAGCCAAGTAGAGCTGATTTTTTGAGCTCAAAAATGAGTTTGAGCCGAGTTCAAGCTGGCCCCAGCTCAACTCGACTCGGATCAAACCTAGCTCAAATCGAACTCAGATCGAACTAGTTCAGTGACTCGGTTACTTTGATATTAATGTTGCTCACCAAGTGTTTGATGAAATGACTCAACGAAGTGTGACCAGTGGCAAGGAAGGTATGTATATGAAACCAATACTTTTTTTTTTTTCTTGATTTTTATGATGCTTAGAAGGTGTTTGATAAAATAACATTGAAACCGCTGTTGCTGTCTTAAATACAGTGAGATTTTGAAGGTGCAGTTCAGGTGTTTGTGAAAATCTTGTCAGACAGCGAACTTCGTTAATTGGCCCGAGTCATTGACCAAACCGAGCCGTAGCCGCCATCAGCTTGAGGATCGAGCCGAGTCGAGTTTGAGTTGAGGTCAGCTAGTGGCCGAGCCGAGTCGAGCTGAGCCAGCTCGACTCGATGTACACCCCTATATATAATCAATTTTCAAACTAATGTGACTATCTTGATGGCAGTGGACGCAGTGATTTGGTTTAAAGTGAGCCGCACATTCATTTTTGACACGATCGCAATCCATATTGAAATAACAAAACCATCTGTTAAATCAAAAACAGGTTTCCTGATAACATGGGGGACTTGGTATCAGTTCCCAAGCGGGGGTGTGGGTACCAGTGGGGTGTGTACTAACAAAGCTTTAAGAAAATAAAAAATAAATAAATCCGGAGCTACCATGAAAAAATAACACTGATCGTACGGTTAATCATTCTTGATATAACCTTATTTTCTATGGCCATCCCTTTACCAAGCCATGGATGGGATGGCTATGATTGCCTTCAAAAAAGCGACTCTTTGGAATCATAAGCAATCCGTGATTGTGAAGATGTTGGTGGACCTATTTTGTGTAAAAAATCTTGACCATCCATATTGAAGTGCATTGATCAAACGGTTACTATTTGTCAGAATGGTGTGATTTTTCAAATGGTAACTCATGAAATGTGTGCTTGTCATGATGAACGGTCTGGATCAATGGATTGGACTGTCTAAGTTTTCGAATGAACCAAGAAGACTGCAACTAGATAGTACTCTGAGAGCACTGAAGCATCTGGCTTGAGTAATAAATAACAAGGAAGAAGAAGCATCTCCCTAGAGTAATAAAAAACAAGAAGGAAGGAAGAAGAAGGAAGGGATCTTCTTCTACTTTCTTTCTTCGATGCCTGGCCTGCTCGCTTCCCTGAAAAATTGGAAAAAAGCCCCCTTTTGAAATAATTCGGGGCAGTGCGGGCAGGTCGGGCAGGTCGATGGGATTCGTTGAAGGTGGAGGGACATCATGGGGATTTCGGGGTTTGATGAGGAGAAAACAAGTAGATAATTCTCTTCAGTTGAGGCAGCAACAGCAACAGCAGCAGCAGCAGCAGCAATTAGCAAAGGAATTATCTGTTCTTCAGCTCATTGCTATTGGTATTTTCTAAATTCTTCTTCTTCTTCTACTACTACTATTCATACAACTGTTTGTATCGTATGCTTACTGTACAACTAGTTGTATCTCAAATTTGGGCCATCCAAGCATTGATCTTGACCGTACATTCATTCCACCTCGTGTGCAAAAATTAACCTCATCCTTGGAATGTCCATTATTGTTTTAACCACTCGTTTTGCAAGCCGTAGATCTGATGGTTGGTGTCATCTGACCAGAGTCGTTTGGCAACTTGGATTTGGATTTTTTATTTTAGAACCCAAATGCTTGATTTCAAGATTTTCAAATTTTTTTTTTTTCAGTTGTGTTTGGCAACATTGATTTTTAATCCATGGAATCCAGATACTGTGTTTGGCAACCTGGAGATGTCGGGTTATAGAGAGAGCAAGATATCCTTTTGAAATATGACTACTGGAGAGTTTTCGAACCCATCTTTTTGAAGAGGAATTGAATAAATGTACTTTTTAAAGATTTCAGATCCACCAAATTCCGGGGGGCCAATCACAAGATTTGGCCTGGTTTGGATTCCAAATCTGGAAGGCCCAAAATCCAAACTACCAAACGACACATTAGGGGTCGTTTGGATGCCTGTAACTTCTATTAGTTTTAAGTGACTTGCCTGTAACTCACAGGTAGTGTTTAGGTGTGAAATTTCAGCACAACCTGTTAATCCCTTACAGCTTTCACTTAACATTTTGAAAACATGAGGAGCCGTGTTTTCACTTCCGGTAAGTCACTTACCTGCCAATGGTTGGATTTTTTGAATTTTGAGCGTAAGAAGGAGATGCTCAACGTCTCTTTCCCAAGCTCTATATTGAGGAGATGAATGACCGTTTCCTCTCTCTCTCTCTCTCTCTCTCTCTCTCTCTCTCTCTCTCTCTCTCTCTCCCTCTCGCGTGCGCGTGCGCGCAATCCCAAAGTGGTGTGGGGCCTACCGCGATGTCCTCCTGACATCCACTCCGTCCATTCTGGCGAGAATCACCTTACGGACCGTTTGGATTAGAAATAAAACGGCTGTGGTACCCAAGAGGGTTTCAATGGTGGCCATTTACCACCCCACTGTTTAGAATGGTGTGGCCCACCAGGGCCTTGGATCTGCCTCACGTTTAGTTTCTCATCCTAATCTGAGTTGACAAAACTGATGGATGGAATGGATTTCATGTAGACATCATGGTGGATACCACGAAGGTTTGGATCATACAGTCGCATGCATGTGACGCGTATAACCCTTTATGGGATTATATGATACTCAGGCTACATATGATGCTTGATATGTCACTAAGAAATTGCACATGATATAGATAAAACCGACAAGATTTTTCAGCATGCTGTTGCCAAATCATGGGACCAAGATCAAACAATCCTAACATCTGTTTTGTGGACACTTGTTTGTGGAAATAGGACTGTAGGATTTATTCACTTTTAACCGTCCAATAAATGTCCACCATTCCGATAGTGAGAAATCAAATAAGCTTCATTTTCTGTTTTATAATACATCTACACTAGGTACCATTGGATGGTTTTAGTCTAGCTGCTTGTATGCCACATGTGCAATATCTAAGTAATTTATAAGTGCCTACATATCATCATCATACTCTGCCAGTGTATCAAAGTTTTTTCTCTCTCTCTCTCTCTCTCTTTTGATACTTAGGCATCATGCAATGGTTGATACATAGGCACAGAGATTTGGGGCCATGAACATATGCGCATGACTCTAATTAGTCCATTATGTTGTGTTATATGATGCCCTCCTAGGTTCCTAAACAAATCAATGAATTGATTGATCAAGTCGCACCTGTTTCTAAATAAGAGACCACTGGATATTATTAATCTCTTATCCATGGGCCTGATTGGTCCAGAGTACGCTCTGGTGGTATGGCCCAACTAAATTAAGATCAACCTGATCTTTTGGGGCTAGGAAGAAGATGAGGGAATGAGCATGATAAACGGATTGAATGTACTTGACACTAGATGGGTCATTGCACTTGTTTGTGCAAATAGGTTGGTTTCTTGTCCACGGGCACTTGTTTGTTAAAGTAGGACCATTGGATATCATTAATCTATTATCCATGGGCATTTGTTTGCTAAAATAAGGCCTTTGGATTATGTTAATCTATTATCCATGGGCACTTGTTGCTTATATAAGTAGCCAAGAATTTTGAGTTTGTGGGCCCAGTTTTGTGGCTCACTTGATGATTAGTTTAGCCTAAGAATTAGCTCAAAAAATTATCTAGATGGCTCAACCCAATGGAATATCTCATGGCAAGTATTTTTTTTTTTTAAATGTAATTTGAAGATTTTGGAGCGATTCTCTACTTCAAGCTTTGTTTGGTGTGAATACAAACCTTCTTACCCATAAACACTTTACAGGTCACCCAAACACAAAAAAAACTGTTTACCCGTAAGCAATGTTCAAAGTATCGGTATCGCTACAAGTTTCGCTGACCAGGGATACGGAAACAATATCGATATTGTCGATAATATCGTTTGATAACCGGAAATGCGGGAAAACATGTGAAAAATGGTGGAATTTTCAACAAAACTTTAGGAGATGTTAAAATGTACATATTTGCATATTTAGAAATATTTTTTTTTTTTAAAAGAATGCATACATAATAAGTTTCCATTTAATGGGGCCTTAAAAGCTTGCATTGTTGTAAGTAATCAGTCCAACCATCCCATCTAGCCTATTTAACCATCCAACATTCCTTCCAAACATCCAACGATATTGCAAAATATCAACAATACATAATATTTCACTAAGAAATCATCAACAATTGGAAAGGAAATAAAAGATTGCGGTCTCAATATCGCGCATGTTGCGATATCGATAATATCGAGATATTATCAATGACGAATTGAACACTACATACAACCATGTGCCCATGAAAAAAATTGAAATAAAATTTTTTTTCTACTAAACAAAATTTTGATGATATCAATTTGTTGGTGATATTATTGAAATATCGTCGATACACTTATGATACAAGCATTACCTAGAATTAACATAGTCGAAAATATTGGTGATACATTGGTGATATCGATGCATTGGCAATACAAGCGACACCTAAAATTTACATAGTTGAAAATATTGGTGATTACATTAGCGATATTGATACGTTGGCGATACTTAGCAATACATTGCTAATACTTGGAATTTCTGATACTACCAGCGTTATCAGTATCGCTACCAGTGTTATCGGCATCACTGAGCTGGAGATAAAGATATTATCGGAGATATTTCGATAATATCGGAGATAATTTGAACACTGCCCGTAAGTGACTTACAATTTACATCCAAATAAACAACATGTAAACAACTTACACTTTCATGTAAAAGTCACGACTTAAAAAGTTACAAGAATCCAAACAACCCCTTGGAATCATATACGATCCAAGGTGGGTTCCACCTATTAAATGTTTAAATAATTGGACCTATTTTTCTTTGCTTGATCTTGGTCATACGTTTTTATATCGTGTTGATTAGATGGTTAGGATTGCCTGATTGGTTCAATTCTTGTATTTTCGCGTGCCAAGAATTTTCTAAGATGAATGAACTATCCAGATGGTTAAATGATTTCCCTTTATTTTTATGATGTTGATGGTTTTTGTGGTGTTTGGATTTGATGGGTTTCATTTTCTTTTATGGGTTTCCATTGTTGTTCTTGTTGGATCCCTTTCCTTCCCCCTTTGAATTGGTGTATCTTTGAGGGGGGGGGAGATCCAATGCTATCAATGTTATCCAATTTAGTAGTCAACCATTCAACATCCATACATTTTATCCACATGTACGAGATCCAGACCTTTCATCTACAGAGCCTTGTTGGGGGTGGGTGTGAAAAACCGTATGCTCAGGTGATCCTAGCCATTGATGGGACGGCTTTCAAGAATTACAAATGGTTGGTTAGGGACAAGTCCAAGCCAATGATCAACAATCAATGGGCAAAAGTCCTCCCATTTTAGGATAATCAAAATGTTGTGATTTTCGGTATACAATCTGTCAATGATAGAGTGGACTAGATGAATAGTTGGATCTTGTGCATGTGTGCCTTGTGTATGGATCTTGAGTGCTCGATGACTTAGATATTGATGCCTAGCATTGGATAATCTTTGTTGCAGTTTTTGTTAGGGCTAAATCTTTTAGTGACTTCTATTTAGTTTAATTTTATTTTATTTTTCCATATTTTGCATCATGGTATGTTTTAATTTCTAGGTTCTTTTTTTTTTTTTTTTTTTTCCGATTATATTTTACTTTTGAATTGGTGTATATTTTTTTAAAGGCAATATATTTGAGTTCATTGTTATTGTTGATGTTGTTATAAAAGAAATCTAATGATTGTGATATTTGGTGGGAGGTTTGCTTCATTCTAGGTTTTTATTGTTATTGGCTTTTATTGATTGGGTAAGGTTTTTGAGTGTTTTTTTTTTTTTTTTTTTTTGGTTTTGAACTTTGGGTTGCCTTGTGATGTTTGTGGTGTTTTGGTAGGCATGGACAATAGGGTTGTGTGCCTTAAAAAACTCATGTTAATCTTAACTGTTGATCATGATGGCCATGGGTCTTGTGTTGGCATGCTATTAATACCATAATTACTATGTGGGTTTACTTTAATTGCTCATGCATTCATGGGTTGAAGCAGAGGAATTCTTTTGTTGTCCTTGGTAACTTGAGTTTGGGCACAACAACCACTGACCAAGGGATGGTTGTGTTCCATGGATCTCAGCCCCCCATTAGTCCATGACCACTTAGGAGGTTTTGCAATGAACCTGTGGCTATTCTTATGTCCTTATCCTGTATGAGCAGCCCGATGATGAGTCGAGATGTAAAGTCTCCACCATCAGGCTCAACGATGAGTTGGTGCCTTTCTCCTACCCCACATTGGAGTGTGATTGTTCATGGATATGGGATTTTGTTATTAAACCCCTTTTTCACATTTGTATTGGAGGATTGCTTCAAGTCTTTAGATTGGGAGACCCATCATGCCTAGTTCAGATCGACCAGCGCATGTACCAACTTGACTAATCCTTAGACTTGAGAACATATGTGAGTTTAAGTTCCTAGTGTAATGTGCATTGACCCTTCTCACGAGGTCAATTCAGCAGCTCATATATGGTTGTAGTTGGGTGCATGTATTAGGAAGTGGTTGGGGTATGTCCATAAGATATAACAAGGGAACCGCTAGTTGCCTAGGAACACTTTTATGGCTTAGATGTTGTTAATCAAGCCATCTCTCATGTTGTTTACTAGCATGGTGTGCCATAACGGCCGTTATGGGGCCGTAAAAGGTCGTTACGTAAAGTTAATGGTGGCAACCATTACACATTATGGGGTCATAACTGCTGTGATGGCTGTTACTGAAAAAATAACCCGTAATGGTCGTTACACCCCTTAAAGGCCGTAATGGCCCCATAATTGTCCATTATGAGGCCTATACAAGTTTTCTAGTTTTTTTTTTTTTTTTTTCCAATAAAAGGAAGAGACAGTAACGTCCGTTACGGGGGCCATAACGACCGTTATAGCCTGTGTCGTAAATGTAACGATGGTGGCCGTTATGGCCATCGTTACTGTTACGAAATTCCTTGTTTATTGGGCCTTGCACTTAAATGGTTTAATTTTTTAAAAATGTTTTCATCGATTGATCTTTTATTTTAACCTTAAAAAGGTTTTAATTGCAATTAAGGGATATCTGATGGTTAAGATCCTATGGTCCACCCATTGATTTGCATGGGTATTGGACCAAGGGTGGATGGTCATCAAGGTATAAGAGAAATGGTGGCCATAACGAGCACCGTTGTTATGATAGGGGGTGTAACTAGTGTTCGAAGTATCGGTATCTTTACAAGTTTCGTTGGCAAGGGATACGGAAACAATATCGATATCATCGATAATATCGCTGATAATCGAAAATGCGGGGAAACATAGGAAAAACAGTGGAATTTCATCAAAACTTCAGGAGATGTTAAAATGTACATATTTGCATATTTATAAAAAAAAATTTGCAAAAAGAATGCATACATAACAAGTTTCCATTTAATGTGGCCTTAAAAGCATGTGCTGTTGTAAGAAATCAGTCCAATCATCTCCTCTGTCCTATTTAACAATCCAACCTTCCATCCAATCATCCATTGATATTGCAAAATATCAACAACACGTGATGTTTCACCGAGTAGTCATCAACAATAGGAAAGGAAACAAAAGATTGTGGTCTCAATATCTCGCATGTTGTGATATCGATAATATCTCGCATGTTGTGATATCGATAATATCGAGATATTATCAATATTATAAATGACAAATTGAACACTACATACAACCATGCGCCCATGAAAAAAATATTTGAAATAAATTTTTTGATAATATCAATACGTTGGTGATATTATTGGAATATCGTTGATACACTTATGATACAAGCATTACCTAGAATTTACATAGTAAAAAATATTGGCGACACATTGGGGATATTGATGCATTGGCAATACAAGCGACACCTAGAATTTACATAGTTGAAAATATCGATGATTACATTAGCGATATTGATATGTTGGCGATACATTGCTAATACCTGGAATTTCTGATACTATTAGCGTTATCGGTATCACTACGATTGTTATCGGTATCGCTGAGTTGGAGAAAAAGATAATATCGGAGATAATTCGAACACTGGGTGTAACGGCCATTATAGTTCTCATAATGGACTTTAAATATATATATATATATATATATATATATATATATATATTTCAGCCCCGTAACAGACCGTTACAAGTCAATTTTTCTGTAGTAGCCATTATGACTCCGTAAAGTGTAACGGTTACCATCTTATCATTATGTAACATCCGTTGTGGCCGTTATGTAACCGTTTTTTGATACCTTAATGGGCATGGTTAGTGGATGAATTAGGTCAATTTGGGTACATGGATAGGCCAGGATCACAGACTTTAGATGTTGTAGGGCACATCAAAGCTTGTAGGGAGAGGAGCACTACAACTAGTGTCTCCTTGAAACCCGAACTCCTTATGTATAGATCCTATTTTAGAGGAGTAAGAGAGAGAGAGAGAGAGAGAGAGAGAGAGAGAGAGAGAGAGAGAGAGAGAGAGAGAGAGATCACTATCTCTCTCTCCCTTCTCATCTCTACACATTTACACCTTTGGGTCCACTAATTGGACGTTAAAATCTGAACGTTTGAAAAAGTTTATGATTCCATTATATCTTTAAATTCTTAACAATGGTTCAGGTGGGTCCCATCGTGTTGATAGTGTTCTGAATATTGACATTGTGATCGTAATATCAATGATATTATCGGGTATAACTAGGTGATGTAGGACATGAAAATTAACTATGATATGTAAGAAACTCAAGCTAAAATCATCAAATTAATTGACAATAATAAATCTCCACATCCCACAATAAAGTCAAACCATTCCAAATAGGGGAATCCGTAAAGATCCTAGCCTACACACAAGTTAGGGCTGATTCTGATTCAAAATAATCAATCTAATGAGTTCCAAGGAATGTAGAAACCCTTAAGCTTGTGTAGGATTGTTTCATCATCAATGAGATCCTCTAATCGCAAATTAGGGCAAGATTAGGGCTCTAAAATTGGGGAAAAGTGAGGATTAGGTAATCTAGGGTTAGGGTTCCAGATTAGGATGATTTATTAGGCTAAGAATTGAGAACTAATCTGGTCAATTTGAGGTTTGAATCTGATTTGGGGAATTTTGCAGAAAATAGGAAAAATCAGGAAAAAAATAAAATTCGTATATTTCAAACCGGGTATTCAAATCGGGTGATCCAAAAGGGGTTTTGGAGTGGGGAGGAAGGCCTACCAGAAGGATGAATCAATCCAGGAAGAAAGGTCCCGCATTTGGGACCCGCACATGTGCCGCAATTGGGTGAGTAGGCTCGCACGTATGGGGTGGGAGTCACCTTCAGTCTGGTCGGCTAGGGGAGGAGTCTTGATCCTCTGAGTTTCGTCTCGATCCGGTGTGCAGTGTAGTCGTAGTGCTACGTCGAAGGTTGCGGTCCTGCAGCGGCGGGCTGGATCTGGAAGATGCACTCTTGCTGTTGGACTATTGTGTTGGGCTGAACAAGCAACGCGAATGAAGGGGAAAGAGATGATGATGATGGGAATGGGTTGGGATGAGGCTTTGCACCTCGGTAGTCTTCCCTTGATGAATAAGGGGGGCTTTTCACCCGCTTATGGCTCACGTCTCCACACACAAAGAGGAGAGAAAACAACCTTTTCTTTTCTTATTTCCTGCAGCATCTCCATAATGCCCCCTTCCCTTGATGAATAAGGGGGGCTTTTCACCCTCTTATGGCTCACGTCTCCACACACAAAGAATAGAGAAAACAACCTTTTCTTTTCTTATTTCCTGCCGCATCACCATAATGCCCCCTCTCCTTGAGTTTATAAAGAAACCTTACGAGGAGAGTGACTAAAGTGCCCCTGCACCAAGTGCGCATAAAAATAATAAAAACCAAACAACTACTAATCAATCCGAGCCGACCATAAAAAACTAAAACATGAAAAATAGTAAAATCCAAAATCCTACGAAGTTTCATGATGGTGGGCCATGATCATGACATGATGGGCCATAATCGGGTCCACTCTAGACTCTAAGACTCTCAATACTCCTCCCACAAGTTGTGGGTCTTCAATCCATGCTGTCGTCAAGGTAGATTGATGGTAGGGTCCTCCTCCTCCTTTCGTACGTGCGTAGTGAAGGTACTCCATGTGAGATGTCCCCATTAACCCTCCCTGGCTGCGAAGATTTTGCCACTGGCGAAACAAAGCTCTTGTACCGCTCTAAAATATCAGGATCAAGCCGCTGAAGTTCCTCCTCACTGAGCCACGAGCAGTTTGAAGCCGGCCTTGACTTCCACTTAACAAGGAACTTTTGGAACCCACCATCCCATATCGAGACTATCTCATGGTCCAGGATATCCTCTATCTCCTCTCCGGAAGTAGGAATGGTGGGTATAGGGGGTAGAGGCTGGGACAAGGGGTCGGGAAAAGGCCAATGGGCAGGTGAATGATTTGGTGCTCTGGGATGGTCAGGCGTAATGCTATACCCTTAAATGCGACTAGATCCTTTACATTGAATATGGAACTAATCTCCATTGAAGGTGGAAGATCTACCACATACGCATTGGGACCATTTCGTTTGATAATTTTGAATGGTCCAACGCTACGTGCGTGCAATTTTCGAACGGTTCCCTGGGGATACCGCTCTGGCCTGATACGGACCATCACATAATCTCCTATTTTGAATTCTTTGAACCTCTTATGTTTGTCTGCAGAAAGTTTATACTATTAATTATTAAGATTTATCCCTCAGTTGATTTCTTGGTGCAGTGAATGAATATGCTGTGCAAAAGACTCTGCAGACTTTGATGGCCTGTGGGACAAGGACATAGGGACCAAATCAATAGGTGTTCTAGGTCTATTACCAGTAACAGCTTCGAATGGGCTAAAACCTGTGGACCTGTTGATGGAATTGTTGTATGCAAATTCAGCAGTGGGTAAGACAGTATCCCACGTCCTGGTAAACTCCCCCACTAAGCACCTGAGCAAATTGCCTAGGCTCCTATTGATGACCTCAGTTTGACCATCAGTCTGGGGGTGGTAGGTAGATGAAAATTGGAGCCGAGTGCCCATTTTATGCCGTAGTGTCTTCCAAAAATAACTCATAGAGGGAAGCTCTTCCACTAGGTCATTGGGAAAAATATCACGAAATTCGTCCACTATCGGGATGGCCTCAGCGGGCAACTCTATACCAACCTCTGATGTCGTCTCCCTGGCTACTAGGGCATACACCATCGAGTCCGACTCAGTCTCTTTCTCAAATTCTTTGGCATTTAGAATATGAAGAGGCTTGGACTGGGATTTGGACTTGGACTTAGGTTCCCTTGAACTGCTCGCACCACTCTTTGTGGTGGACTCCTTTCCAGCAGTGTTCTTGGGTGGTAAAGGATTCAGCTTGATTTTCTTTCCCTCAAACATGGATGTGCACACATTTGAGCGACCAAATATGGTAACATCCATGTCATACAACCATGGCCTACCCAAGATGATGTGGTCGACATCCATGAGAACCACATCACATCACAGCTTGTCTGTATATGATCCAAACTGGATAAGAACAAGACAACGCTGAGATATAGGAATGAAGGTCTCATCAACCCAAGAGACTCTATGGGGTTGAGGATGGGCTTCAATTTTCAAGCTCAAACGGCTCACGGTGCTAATTGAGACCACGGTAGCGCAACTACCACTATCCACAATCACCTTGCAACTTTTCTCCCCACATTTTAAATAGGTGTAGAAAATTGTGTTGCGACGCTAGTCGTCGGTACCTTTTGCTTGCGCGAAGGCACAACGAACAACTGCAAGTGTTGCGGCCTCATGCGCTCCACCTTCTTCATCGTTAGCGCTCTCCTCTGGCACATATTCTTCTTCCTCATCCCCACTCTCAGGGACCAAAAATTCTACTTGGCCATCAATAAAGAACACTTTGGTGCCCTCTTTCGTGCCACACTGGTGGGCAAAATGACTAAATCCCTGACACCTAAAGCACCTAGTCACATCGCTTCTACGCGAGCTAGACCCAACGACTCCTTTCCTTTTATCATCCTTGAATCTAGACTGCGAACTACTGGAAGGCTTGAATTGATTTCCAGTGCTAGGCTTAGTCCCCGTGTGATTAACCTTAGCGCTGGAATCTCGGGATTCAACCCGCCTTCCCATAGGCGCTTTGAGATACTGCTCGAATTCTAACACCACTTGATACATCTGTTCAAGGGTGTCAATGTCCTTAGTGAACAGTTCTCTCCTAATATCAGAATGGAGGCCCATCTTGAATTGAGCAAGAGTGAGCACGAGCTCCTCCTCTACCTCACACCGAGTCAAATACTCTTTGAACTTCTCAATGTATTCGGTTACACTCATGGCACCTTGTCGAAGGAACTGCGAATCTTCCACCAACTTCAAACGATAAGAGAATGAGAGATACTTCTCTTTCAAAACTTTCATCTCTACCCAATGGACTATTGGGGGTGCCCTCGACCTTTCATTTTTACACTCCACCGTGCTACAAAGTCTTTTAGCTTGACCCACCAGCTTCATTTTAGTAAAACGGACTCGGCGGACATCCGTCATGTCATACCACTCAAAGTACTGGTCCATGTCCGCCAGCCAGTCTAGAAAAGCTTTAGGGTCTAACCGGCCGTCAAATGTGGGTGCATTGACCTTGACCCCTTTGAGAAGGTGCATATCAGGATCATACTGGCTGCGATGTCCCTCACGGGGTGGGTACGTAGGTGCATGCCCAAGACCATTTCCTTGACCGCGATCATTACCTCGTCTATCCTCTGGATCACCTGCCTGAGACTGGGCATCTTCCCCATTAGTGGGGTTGGCTCGAATGGAGGTCTCTAGTTGGGTAATGCGCACATTAAGTTGATCAAAGCATTGGTCAACACGTTGTTCCAGACACCTACCCAAATACTCAAATTTCCAGGTTATGTTGTTCATGGACTCTTACAATTGCTCCATGTTTAGCGTAGGGTACAAACCAAAACCACGACCAGCACGTGTGGGTATACTACCACTCACTCAACTCAAAGACCCTCTAATGCAACTATATGCGTCTAAGTGGAACTAAATGACCCTATAAGACTATATAAAAGAAATTACACAACGCTACTAAAATTCCAGCAATATAACTGCCCAATGTTAATAGAAAATTCAGCAATGAAATTTGTGGATTTTCTGACAACAGAAAATTCAGCGGCCTATATTGTGAATTATGGGTCCTAAATAGCCCTATATGAGGAGACTTGATGCAAAATGGACATAAATAAACTGAACCCTAAACATGCAATGCATTCCCCTATGAAAAACTTGGCTTTGATACCAAATTTGATGTAGGAGTAGGACATGAAAATTAACTATGATATGCAAGAAACTCAGGCTAAGATCATTAAATTAATTAACAATAATAAATCTCCACATCCCACAATAAAGTCAAACCATTCCAAATAGGAGAATCTGTAAAGATCCAAGCCTACACACAAGTTAGGGCTGATTCTGATTCAAAATAATCAATTTAACGAGTTCCAAGGAATGTGGAAACCCTCAAGCTTGTGTAGGATTGTTTCATCATCAATGGGATCCTCTAATCGCAAATTAGGGCAAGATTAAGGCTCTAAAATTGGGGAAAAGTGAGGATTAGGTAATCTAGGGTTAGGGTTCCAGATTAGGATGATTTATTAGGCTGAGAATTGAGAACTAATTTGGTCAATTTGGGGTTTGAATTTGATTTGGGGAATTTTGCAGAAAATAGGGGAAAAAAAATTTCGTATCTTTCAAACCGGGTATCCAAATCGGGTGATCCAAAAGGGGTTTTGGAGTGGGGAGAAAGGCCTACCAAAAGGATGAATCAATCCAGGAAGAAAGGTCCCGCATGTGGGACCCGCACATGTGCTGCATGTGGGCGAGTAGGCTCGCACGTGTGAGGGGAACACATATGGGGTGGGAGCCACCTCCAGTCTGGTCGGCCAAGGGAGGAGTCTTGATCCTCTGAGTTTCTCCTTGATCCGATGTGTGGTGTAGTTGTAGTGCTACGCCGAAGGTTGCGGTCCTGCAGCGGCGAGCTGGATCTGGAAGATGCACTATTGCTGTTGGATTGTTTTGTTGGGCTGAACAAGCAACGTGAATGAAGGGGAAAGAGATGATGATGATGGGAATGGGTTGGGATGAGGCTTCGCACCTCGGTAGTCTTCCCTTGATGAACACGGGGGGGGGGGGGGGGGGGGTCTTCTCACCCTCTTATGGCTCACGTCTCCACACACACAAAGAGGAGAGAAAACAACCTTTTCTTTTCTTATTTCCTGCAACATCACCATAATGCCCCCTCCCCTTGAGTTTATAAAGAAACCCTAAGAGGAGAGAATGACTAAAGTGCCCCTGCGCCAAGTGCGCATAAAAAGGTCCACATAAAAATAATAAAAACCAAACAACTACTAATCAATTCGAGCCGGCCATCAAAAACTAAAACATGAAAAATAGTAAAATTGAAAATCCTACGAAGTTTCATGGTAGTGGGCCACGATCATGACATGATGGGCCATAATCGGGTCCACTCTAGACTCTAAGACTCTCAATACTCCTCCCACAAGTTGTGGGTCTTCAATCCATGCTGTCGTCAAGGTAGATCGACGGTAGGCTCCTCCTCCTCCTTTCGTACGTGCATAGTGAAGGTACTCTATGTGAGATGTCCCCATCATTAGGTCATCGATATCAAAACTGTTGGAAGTTTAAAAATTTCCAACTATCACCGATATTTTCGATAATAGAAGAATTCCTTATAAAAGTTTCCTGATATCAGTGATATCATTGGTAATATACTCAATACCAGCGATAATATCGTAGATGCCAGGGAAACATTTGGAAATAGGCGAAAATTGACCAAAAATTAGGAAATTTTGACAAAACCCCAAAAAAAATCCTCATTTTTTTGGAATTTTATTCCTTAGGTGATTTCTATCACTATTAGTTTTTATTGAATCAGAATTTGGATTTGGGGAGAAATTTCGGCTCGAAACGAAAACGGGCCGGGCCGGAACTCAAAGGTGACAAAAAATCCACCTTTTAATTTTTTTTTTTTTTTTTTAATTATTATTATAAATGTTAGCATGGATGTCAATGGAATTCCAATTCTATGCATGATCCCATGCTTTAACATGGATTTGTGGGAAAAGTTAACATTTGAGTGAAAAATGGGGGATATGGGTGAAATCCTTTATTTTTATTTTTTTTATTTTTGTTTTATTTTTGTTTTTTTTTTTTAAATATCAGAAAACGTGTTTTAACTATTAATAATGTGGCAATTTTATATATTAATGAGTGCTGGCCTATCTATTGATTGGCTACATATTTTATACTGATTTTATGCGACAACACATGGTTAGACCCATATAAAATGGAAAGTTATTATGCATAGTTGTTTTTTGCAATATTTTTTGTTCTTGAATATGTAAACTTATGTCTTTCAATATCTTTTGAAGTTTCACTGAAAAATACCTCCTTTTCCCAACCTTTCCCCAATGATTCCCTCAGACAACGATATTATTCCTGGTATAGGCAATAATATTGCTGATACCGATACACGTTTCCATATCCCTGGTCATCAATACATGTAACAATACCGATACATGTTAGACCCATATCCTCAGACAACACGTTTCCATATCCTCAGACAACACATGGTTAGACCCATATAAAATGGAAAGTTATTATGCATAGTTGTTTTTTGCAATATTTTTTGTTCTTGAATATGTAAACTTATGTCTTTCAATATCTTTTGAAGTTTCACTGAAAAATACCTCCTTTTCCCAACCTTTCCCCAATGATTCCCTCAGACAACGATATTATTCCTGGTATAGGCAATAATATTGCTGATACCGATACACGTTTCCATGTCCCTGGTCATCAATACATGTAACAATACCGATACTTTGATCACTAGGTGTAAATGAAGTGGCCCAAGTATAAGGCTAGCCACTCATCAGCTGGACTACATGTATGTTGGATTTTGACAATTAGCAAATGTTCTTAAACCATCCTTTGTTTTGTACATGTCTGGCCTCTGACCCACTTGATGAGTTGACCAGCCTGCATTTTGGGCCCCATTCATCTACATGGCGGGTGGACCTAATTTGCTTTCAGTGGTCCACAGGTGAATATGGGGAACTATATTTGGGCCTAACAGAGCTTAGTGAACTTGTTTGTGACAGTTATTTCTTTGAACTTGAGCTCCAAGTTTAATTTCCTATAATAGTAAAGTTTTTGCTCCCTTTTCTGCCAGTTTTCCTAATTACCTTGTACTTGTTACAGAGTTTAGTACTAAATAAATTTACAGCTTTCTAATCATTGTTCCTCTTATCAGGTGTTGGATCAACCATTGGAGCTGGAGTTTATGTTCTTGTTGGAACAGTTGCTCGAGAGCATTCGGGACCATCTCTAACCATTTCCTTCTTAATTGCGGGAGTAGCAGCTGCGCTTTCAGCATTTTGCTATGCAGAGCTTGCAAGTCGTTGCCCATCTGCAGGGAGTGCCTATCACTACTCATACATATGTGTTGGAGAAGGGTAATGTAAATTTCTAAATCATTTTCATCCTTTCTTCTTCCATTGTTAATCATATACACATATTCCTACTATTAAGATAGGTGTTTGGGTGTACCGCCAAATTGTAGTTGGTGGGGTTTCCGATATGTGCTTAATGTGCTTGGTGTTCGGGGCGGTTTGGAAAACAGAACCCTGTTAAGTAGCTGTTTGGATTTGGGAAAAGTGCTTCCTGACTGGTAGTCATGGGCAAACCGAACATGTCCATGGTATGCAAAACACCCTTGTGCACGGGAACCAATGCATAATTGGACAAATAGTCATGGATATGGCTGTTAGACCATCCATTGGGTCTCTCTAGTGGAGGGGTGGAACTACTTGTCAACAACACTTTATAATGTTGATGCTCATGAGCATCATATTTATCCGTGCACATGCGCAACATGTTTCTATGTGCCACATGTGCGACTGTCCAAGTTCAAGCATCCAACATGTGCATATGTACCACTGTCAATCTTCAAGCACTAAAAAATGTGGCATGTGTCAATGTTCACATTTAAAATGTGTACATGCACGTGTAAATGTAACCACCGACCAAATTTTAAATGCTTCACATGTGCCACAATCTATCCATGATCAGCTAGCCTTGACAGCATGGATTGCTAACTTTTGCCCAAATCCAAACAGGCCCAAGGTGGGCTAACACTTTTCCTCTTTTACCACCCAGATGATGGTTGAGATGAGAACTACGAATTGGATCTTTCTATTAGTATTTTTCTTTTCTTCTTTTTTGAAAGGGACCTTTCCATTCGTATTGCATCCATGATTTGGCAGTAGCGTTTCTTGTTGGCCTTGTTCCCTGATCACTCAAATGCACTCTTAAATTCATTTGTTTTGGATGAGAAATGCTTGAGCTTGAAATATAACTATCCATGAGCTATAGTGATTAGAAGTTTGATAGATGGGCTCAAACGCTATATATGTACTTTCAGGATTCAAGGAAATGATTTACAAATACTTGCTTTTGTGGCCTTCTATTGGCTTATTAGTTCTTTTTAGTTGCTGATCTTTAAAATTCTGATTGTTTCCAGTATCGCTTGGCTGATCGGTTGGGCCCTTATACTGGAATATACAATTGGTGGCGCAGCTGTTGCACGTGGCATTTCCCCAAATCTGGTACAAAAGATTCTCATCACTTAAAGCTATATTTTTTCTTACGAAATGTAACGGTGATCATTCATTGATCAGTTTTTTATTATTATTATTATTATTATTATTATTATTATTATTATTATTATTATTATTATCATTATTATTATTATTATTTGGATTCCAGTGGTTTTTCATGCATAATTTGACACCCGAGTGGTGTATCTTTATCAAACATTGGCTTTTTCTTTCACATATGTTGCCTAAGATTTGTCTCTTGAAATACATTTATTTTGTTTGTCTTTTCCTAATGAGTTTTATAAAGTTCAAATGTTTTTAAGTTTCTTTCAGGGAATTCGTTTCCTATTGTGGTTGTTTGCTAGAGATAGGATTTGTCTATCTCATATGTCTCACATATATCTTCCTGTTTGCATTGATTTTGTATGAGATGTGTTTATCGATTTTTGTTACTTAAATAAGTGAGTCATTTATTTTCCTCAGAAATGGAGAGCCTGGCTAAATTAAGTGGGCGGTTTTATGTTTCTTCCTATTCATGAATAGCAAACTGGTCTGGCATTGCATGCTAGTGATCAGTGTTTTAAATATCGACAATATCGGCCGATATATCCCATGATATATCTTGTATCTCACATGTGCGATACGAAATGCACAGGTAGTGCCGAAATATCTCACCGATTCGATCCGGTGGGCATTTTCAATTTTCGAACCATTTATTATTATTATTATTTTTTTGCTGTAAATCACCTTAAATCAGTGGCAAATGGTTACAGATCTATGATTCTTCATGTTTTCCATGAAAAAACATGGATTTGGAGCTTCGATTTCGAGATTTGGGGAAAGTTGTAGAAAATTGGGAAAAATCAAAACTTCTCAATTTCTCGCTAATCAGTTGCAATCTTTGTATCCAAACACAAAATCAAACATGTAGCCTGATCTAGTGATTCTTCTTTTGCTTTTGAATGTATTGCTTGTGTTTCCATACATGTCTTCTTATGTTTATAAATTATATGAATAGACTTTAAATATATTTGCATTAGTTCAGTTGGACAGTGCATGTATTAGGACCCCATACAAAATAAACCCCTATTATGTGCACTTTTTTTTTTTTTGTAATGTTTTGATTTCTAAGTGTTTATCGATGTCTTTTTCACAATCCTTGAACCTTGAAAAATCCGACCAATTTCACAATGTTCCGGTGTTTCCTAACAACAATGATACATTACGCGATACAACTGATATATCCCGTGTGATAACCAATATGTATTAGTATCCCAAGGGTGCGATACATTACGCAATAACGATATTTAAAACATTGGTAGTGACCTTAATTGTAAGTTTCCCTTTCCAGATAATGCCCAATAGTTTGGCAAAAGTACAGCTTGGGGCATGATTATGTTGGCATGTGACCAATGTTTGCTAAGCATGTATCGCTGGGCTCCTTGCTGCTTGAGCACGACTTTCCACTTTTGGTCTAATTGTGGTACATTTTTGCACACTCATGCTCAACAAACTCGCCTGGCATTGGATGATCTAGACATCAGCCGACTATAAATTCCCCTTCATGGGTAGCTTGTGGAAGTGTGCTAAGGAGCAATCTAGAACCTGACCATGTGGACGTGTGTCTTGTTTTGATTAATGTTTTGTTTGTCAGTATTGCACCTTTTTTTTTTTTTTGAAATATATATAACTGAACTTTATATATTAAAAAAAAACACACCAAAGTTGGTGAAAAATTACAACCCAAACAAACTACACAAAGAGCTAACATCACAAGAATTCATCTAGGAAGCCTAACCCAAAACCTCAACCTTAACCCTCCTAATCACTTCCCCCACCAACCCATGTTTGTTTTGGAAGCGTCGGCCATTTCTTTCCCTCCATAACAACCAAAGAACTGCCATGTTGAATAAACCAAGGAATCCTGCCCAGAACTTTCGAGCAAATGTGCAATGAATGAAGAGGTGATTAATGCACTCTGTGTTTTCCATACACATGACACAAATGTCGGGAAGCACCATTGACCTTTTCCAAGGTTGTCAATAGTTACCACATTCTCTCTCCCCACTAGGCAAACAAAAGCTGCCACTTTAGGAGGGGTGCCAAAGAAATAATTTTTTTGTTTTTGTTTTTGTTTTTGTTTTTTTTTTTTTTTGTTTTTGTGTGTGTGTGTGTGGTTTTTGCTTGCACCCATTGAGGGCTTCCATATGTTCCTATAGAAAGACCGGACTGAAAACCGCCTTGACTTGTCATATTTCCTCACCATAGAGTCCTTTTCCCCTGAAGCTAGAATGCACCCTTGAAGTTTACTGTGAAGTTAGCAAACTCTTCTGTCTCCTCATCCCGCAAGTTCCTGCGACAGGGAGCCCAAACCATTGCCCACCGCACTAGGAGAAACAACTGACAAATAGAACATTTGCATATGGAGCGAGGCTAGCTAACTTAGCAAACTCCATTTAAAGCGATCACTCCCCTATCAACATATCTTCTCAAAATCGAATCCTATCTCTATTTCCTAAAGAGAAGCCATCCCCCTCCCAAAACCTTCCCGCCACACTTAAGATGGTCTTTCACAAGCCTGACCCCCTATAAGGAGAAGAGCTTTTTACCCCCAACCTTCCTCATTAGGCCCATACTTCTCGGCAATTTTCTCTCCCCAAAGATTCCCTTCCTTCGTGCCAAATCTCTCCAACCATTTACCAAGTAAAGCCAAATTGCCACTTTCCAACTCTTTTTTTCCTACACCCCCTTCGCCATATAGTTTGCACGCCTCTTCCCATCTCAGTGAGTGGAATTTCTCCTTCTCCTTGCACCCCCTCCACAAAAACTCCCACCCTAACCTCTTGATTCTGTTCACCACCGACTTAGGACATTTAAAGAGTGAAATAAAGTAACGCAGCATGTTGGACATAGTCACTTTGATGAGAGTAATCCTGCCACCCAATGACAGGTAACAACTCGTCCATCTCAATAGCTTCTTTTCCATTCTTTCAATTACCTTATCTCACAAGTGTTTTGGCAGTTTGTTGATTCAAAGAGGAAGGCCTAAGTATGACGAAGGAAAAACCCCCGCATGCACCCAAAGATCCTCCCAAGATCCTCCACCTCCTTAGTGGTCAAGTGCATGCCCAGAAGTTCACTTTTGGAGATGTTGACTTTTAACCCTGAAACGACCTCGAAACACCTTACAACTTTGCACGATTCGTCCACTATAAAACCATCTCTTTCATAAAATAGAATTGTGTCATATGCAAATTGAAGGTGAGAAATATGAAAACTCAAGTAAGCCGCCCTGAAGCCCTGAAACAATCTAGGTTCTTGACCCTTGTCCAACATTTTACTAAGAGCTTTCGATGCCTTCACAAATCGGAAATGTGACAGCGGGTCACCCTGTTGGACCCCTAAAGGCCTTAAAGAATCATTTTGAGGAGCCATTGACCAACACCAAAAATTTCATTGATCGGAAACATTCTTGAATCCATCTTCTCCACCGTTGCCCACATCCCAATTTCCTGAGCATAAAATCCAAGAAGTCCTAGTTAACATGATCATAGGCCTTCTTAATGTTCGTCTTAAAAACAATACCTTTTACACCTGACCTGCCTCATGTTGTGAATCGATACACTTGTAAGCAATAAGAGTGCTATCAAGGATCTATCTGCCTTCCACAAATACAAACCTTGGGTCTTCAAGATAACACTTGCAAGGACCAACTGAAGTCTTGACGATAACATTTTGCCAGAATCTTGTACGACCCTACAATCAAGCTAATAGGATGAAGGTCCTTCTGATTCTCAGCACCTTCCACCTTTGGAATGATTGCAATAAAAGATGCCCCTAGATCGGATGATAGCCAACCCGTCTAAAAAAACTCCAACATAAATCAAATCACATTATGTCCTTAGGAAGAAAAACCCATCACATTATCTTTGATCATGTCCCATAAAACCTAAAAAGAGGCCATCGGGAACCCATCTGGGCCCGGGCCTTATTCCTCCACAAAGGGTCCACAGTTGCTTTGACTCTGTCTTCAGAAAATGGCCTCTCCAAAAGAGGAGCCTCCGCATCCGATATTTGGTTGAGCGCCAAGTGATCCAACCTAGGCCTTACCCATGATTCCTTGGTAAGCAGGTCACCATGTATTGCACCCTTTGTATATGGGAACAGATTGGTATCACAAGGGAAATATTACATGTACCGGAGAATGTATCATAGTCAAGAGGGAAACATTGGGAAAATGATGGAATTTTTCAATGTAACTTTAGGAGATGTTAAAAGCCACATGATTACACTAAGAATTCAAAAGATTAAAAGCCACATTATTTTCAAATCTCATACAATACAAGTAATAAAACATAAACAATACAGCAAAAAACCAAAAAGAACATTAAAATTTCAAATATCATATAATACTAGTAAAACACAGAGAATACATACAAAAACAAAAAAGAAGCAAAAATATACCTTGGAGGCTTGGACTCATATCCACAGGGAATTATGAGGTGATTGAAAGTCGTTGTCTCTATCCCATCGGAGTAGCCATAATATTGCTGGTCTACATTACGATAATATTGTGCCTAGCTCATTAGTTGATGATACCAAGCCATGTTCTATCTAGCATGTCTGATAACTAAGGTACTCGTCCTCACAAAACTGCACTAGTATGCCTATCGTTGGATGTTATATAGTCATTGTAATTGTAACCACTAACTGGAGCTCAACACCTTCATAGCCATGTTTATCTTGGATACATTTGCCTATAATATCCCTATTTTTAGTCACAGGGATATGCTTGACCGTATCCATAGGCCAACGAGTTAAGATCTGTATTTCATTTCATTATTTAAAAAGAATATTTTTAGTTAGTGCTAAACAAAAATTATAAATTTTTATTTCTAAAAGCACAAAAGAGTTTGACCAATTTGCAGATCAGCCTACACTCATCAACATATCTATAGATTGGCCAATTTCAGTGTTTTTTTTTTTTTTTTTTTTTTAAATGATGATGATATATTATATAAACAAGGCCAATTTCAGTTGATCTACATATTTTGTTAAATATATTTTAATCCTTTTTTATGATTTTTTTTTTTGAAAAATAAAAAGAATCTTAGTAGCATACAATTTTCTACTCTATTTTCATTTTAGAGGGTGAAAAATGGAAGAATTTCATATTTCTCCAATTTCTTCCATTTCCCTCCTTCAAATTTGGAAAATATTACCTCAAAATTCATCTTTGTCAATGCATGAAAATCATGCATAGATATGGTTTTGCAACTATTTTCTTCCTAATCTATACAAAAGAAATAAATTTAAACAAATTGAATGTAACTTTTCTCATGGATGGGTTCTAACCCATTTCTGCTCTCAGAATGTGATTTCTCCACGAAATCTTTTTTCATGCAGAACAATGCAAGCAGAGTTCTCAAAAGACACTAACACACTCTCCCAAAAAATTGAAGAACAGTGTTTTTTTTTTTTTCAACAATTTTTTGTGATTTTCCTGGAATTTTGCAGGATTTTCAGTATGTATCATTTGAAGCAGGCAAAATTATCACATGTATCAACAATATAGTGTATTTTTATAAAGGTCCCTGTGTGGTATATTGAGAGATATTGCACGATACACGCGGAATTTTAGTCAATACAGAGGTTTTTTTACAAATCCCACTGTATGTCTTGTCAGTAGGGTGCAATACCCCGATACCATCAATACATAGAACACTAGTGCTGATAATCATGTATTGGTGGGTTCCTTGCTATTACATGTGGCCAACTCTACTCAAGCATGACCTTTGATATGTGTGGGTGGTTCAGAGTATCAGTGTAGAGATCTTACAAATCTCCTATTTTTAGGAGAATTTGACTGTGTGACTTCATTTAGATTGGAAAAAATCTCTGTTTCTAGTCAGACCTGGTCAGACTAAAATGTCCAGTTTTAGACAAGGATTACTTTTGAAGTGTAATTATTTGGGCCAGATTTGAGTACAAGGTGTACACTGGAATTTTGTGCATGCCTATCTTCAGCCATCCAATGATAGTGGTCGGGAACCCAACACGCTTTTCAAATAAGGATTTTCAACTCTAATTTTGAGATTTACTGGGATTCCCGCCAATTGTCTTTGGGTGGTGGGAGACTGTTGTGAAATTACTAGCCGTGGAGTCGGTAGACACCTATCTCTGTGCACACAATCTTATTTATAAAATTTTAATTAAAACATGAAATAATTTCTGAACTTGTTATTGTTTTTAATCTTTTGATGCTGTGAGAAGTATTAATTGCTTAGGTATGCATCATATTGCAAATTTAAGGAAAGAAGACAAAGGTCGATTTTAAAAACATGGCTTCTATTCTTTTTCTTGAACTCCAGGTATCTTATTTAATCCATCGGTTTTCTTTTAGATGATTGACCTTGAAAATGGAGAACTCCTAGACTCTATAGATACTCTCTTATGAAAGTCCTTGTTTTCCTATGTTTCAGGCCCTTTTTTTCGGAGGTCAAGGTAGTTTGCCTGCTTTTTTAGCCCGTGCACACATTCCTTGGCTTGATATTGTGGTTGACCCTTGTGCTGCATTTCTTGTTCTCATCGTCACTGTCCTCTTATGTGTGGGAATCAAGGAGGTATGTCTATGGAAATGTAAATGCGAATGCAACTGGCTTGAGTCCCATTTCGATGGACTCATTGCTCACACGTGTCAACATGGAAGACTTGTGCGAGATTGTAGGTGCTCATTGGGTTGGTCCTCCCTATTCTGCTCATCAAGCTTGATCCCCCCTTCCTTTGTACGCGTTGCCCATCTGATGAGTGTAATTCTTTGATTTCTGGGAGGAGAAATCTATAGAGTGGGGCTTGCCTGCTGGGAAACTTGGATCTTGCACCTGTTTGCCACATTGTCACGTGTACTCCACAAGTCCCTTGACATGGACCTGTGTGAGTTCCATTATCAGGGCTCATCTTCAGTAACTGGCATTTAACAGAACACTTTGCTTACAGTACCTTGAAATTCAAGTGCTTTCTCTTGTACAGAGTTCACTTGCACAAGCCATTGTCACATCCGCAAATGTTTGTGTCATGGTTTTCGTCATCATCGCTGGTGGATACCTTGGTTTTAAGACTGGATGGGCTGGATATGCTCTTCCTACTGGGTAATTGAAACTTTCATCAGTGCTCTCTTGGAAGTGGTGCATTTTTAGTTTGATTTGAAGAGGCAACTTATTTCTCATACTCTTTGGAACTGCAGATACTTCCCATTTGGAGTAAATGGTATGCTTGCTGGGTCTGCAACTGTTTTCTTTGCATACATAGGCTTTGATACGGTTGCCAGCACAGCCGAGGAGGTATTAAATCGTTGCTAGTGCTTTCGAACATGTTTGAATGCATTACATTGTGTGGTCGTTTGTAATTGATTATTTTTGTATTTTACACGCTCACACAGGAATCAATTGAAGAAGTTCAGTATGTCAATATGGGGAATGCTACTTGCAAATGTTCATCTGCTAACGCCAAAAACAAGCCATGCCAATATGTCACACATGCATGAATCTAATCCGTTCATCTGGTGGTAGTAGCTTTGGTGAATGTTCCTACCTTTGATATTCCATTTTTTTTTTTATAGATGTGTGGCCCACCTGATGAATGGATCAGCCTGCTTCTTGTGCTAAGGAACGTTCAGAATGGAGCCCACCTGATGGACAGCCCTGGCTGTGCTGGCCTGTACTATGTTGGCATGTTGCTTGCGTTTGGTGTCTTTAGATGTGTTTCTGCAAATAGCGTTCCTCTTTCACCAATCTGGATTTCTTGAAACTTATGTTGTTTTTTGCTCGAACAATATTATCTTCTACACAGGTGAAGAATCCTCAGCGTGATTTACCACTGGGCATAGGAATTGCGTTGTCCACATGTTGCTTATTGTATATGCTGGTATCCATTGTTATCGTTGGCCTGGTACCATACGATGCACTGGATCCTGACACTCCAATTTCATCTGCAATTGCCAGCCATGGGATGAAATGGGCTGCGTAAGTATTTAGTAAACATAGGTGTGGTAAATTGCAATGATTTCAATTGTAGAACAAGTTTGCTGCGTACCTGGTTGAGTTTGCTTGTTTCAGCTTTCATTTTGGAAATGTTTATAATTATAGGTACGTAATCACAGCTGGAGCAGTGCTGGCACTTTGCTCAACCTTGATGGGTTCTATGCTTCCTCAGGTAAATAGCCTCCTCAATCAGATATTAGATGAGACGTGCTTTGTTGTTTTGTTTTCTGACATATCTTACGGCTGTCTTTGGATTCATGAGTGATTAAATTGTGTAAATTCGGTTCAATCAGGATGAACGGACAAAAATTAGTGACTTTCTTAGCATTCATACTGAGCTAAGTAGTCCTCAAATTTCTATTGAGTCTTTCAACTCCAACTTGAAAGTAACTTGCTACCATTTGGATCTCTGGCCTTCAATATGAATGCCAAGAAAGGAATTTACAATTTGGCCATTTCCCAATTAGAAGACTAGTAATTGCAGTTCAATTGGGTAGTGCATCCAAACTTACCTAATTGCTTTTTAAATGGTAATAAAATCAGAGCTTTGCTAAACCCCCATGTGTGTACAAGTCTGCTAATGCACATGCCACCACATATGGTAGTATGGCAGACAAGTGCAATATCCAAGCCATCCATCAGAGTGGTACCACTGTAGGTTCCCCATCTCAAGAGTAAGGCCAATCCACTAGTCAAGTGTGCCACAATTAACTGAACAAATGTATGGCCAGTGTTCGCAATATCGATACTATCGGCCGATATTATTTGTATCCCAGTCCAACGATACGATACTTGTCGGAAGAAACTGAGAAATTTTTTATTGTGGAAGTATTCCGAAAAAATCGGAAAAAAGAGAGGGAAACTTTCAATAGGGTGGATTTCCGTACCTATAGAAGAGATTGCCCTAATTGGGAGCTGCATTTGGTGGGCCATTCGAATCGAAGCTCGCTATTCGTAGGTTAGTGTAAATAAAATATTTGATTCCCTTTTTTCCTTTCTTCGAATAGATTATTACTTGAAAACGGAAGTGATTTTGAAAGAAAATGTGAAAAAATCCAAAGAAATCAAGAGATTTGGGAGAGAATTCAGGGTTTTAGGGTTCCAAAAGGCCGGAACCCTCTCTGCTTTCAAAAATGGCTTTCGAGCCCTTTTTGATCAGGCGCTGCTAGATGCAGATTTCATGAGAAAGCCTTCCGTGCATGAAGTTCCTACATTGGGATGCTCGGTGGGGCCCACCGTGATGTTTGTGAGAAATCCACCACATCGATCTATTTTGCGAGCTCATTTTAGGACATGTGACCGAAAATGAGGTGGATCCAAAACTCAGGTGGGCCGCACGAGAGGAAACACTAGGGATTCGATGACCACCGTTGAAACATTTTTATGGCCATGAAAGTTTCATATCAGGATAAGTTTTTGTGTTTTCACTTCATCCCAATGGGAATGACCTCATAAACAGTTTGGATGGCATATAAACATCAAGGTGGAGCCCAGGAAAGTTTCAATGGTAGGAAACTCTTTTCCCAGTTTTCCCTCTCATATGGCCCACTTGAGTTTTGGATCCACCTCATTTTTGGTCGCATGTCCTAAAATGAGCTCACAAAATAGATGGATGGGGTGAATTTCTGACAAACATCACAGTGGGCCCCACCTAGTATCCCAGTGCAAGAACCTCTTGCAAAAGCCTTTCCAAGAAATCCATGTTCGGCGTGGATTCGGAGCCCTAGAGACAGATGGTCCTGTCAAGGGCTTTGTAGGGCCCACCAGGAAATATGTGTTTTATCCACACCGTCCATCCATTTTGATAGGTCATTTTAGGGCATGAACCCAAAATGTAGCCTGATATGTGGCTCAAGTGGACCACACCATAGGAAGCTGTGGTGGGAATGATATCCACCGTTGAAGCTCCACTGTGATGTTTATTTGCCATCCAATCTGTTCATAAGGTCTAACAGACCTGGATGAAGGGCTTGATCCAAAACTTTTTTAGCCCCCCAAATTTTTTTAATGGTGACCATTCAATGACCACTTTTTTTTGTGGTGTGGTCCAACTAAGATTTGGATTTACATCATTTTTTTAGCCCATACCCTAAAATGATCTGTCAAAATGAATTGACGGTGTAGATACACCATATTATGTCGAGGTGCCCCCATGGTCAGGGTCCCACCATATTACGTAAGGTTGAAACCAATGGAATTACCAACACATCTCAATGCTATTTTATTACGGGAACTCTATGGGCTCCACACTAATGTATGTGCTATATCCACTCCTCCCATTCATTTCTTCATATCATTTTAGCCTATGAGCCTAAAAATGGGGCAAAGCCAAAGCTCAGGTGGACCACACCAAAGAAAACAGTGGTTTCAATTGTGGTGTCATTATTCCCACTGCTTCCCATGATGTGGTCCACTTGATCTCTGGATCTGCCCCATTTTTTGGTTCAGGCTCTAAAATTATCCGAAAAAATGAATGGACGGCATGGATATAATGCATGGGACCCACACAATCTATCTCATTTTTTGAGCCAAGACCTAGTAAAAAAAAAAGTAAAAATGTTTAGGTGAGACATGGACTCACCCAAAACAGTGGTGCGGCCCTAAACGCAGGGCCTACCTTAATGTATGTTGTATCCACGTTGTTCATCTGTTTTTCCAAATCATTTTAGTGTATTATCCAAAAAAAGGAGCACATCCAATTATCAACTGGACCATACCAAAGGAAAAAGTGGTGACTAACTATTAATGGGCCACAAAAGTTTTGGATCAATCATATATTTGTTTTTTCCTTTCATCCAGGCTTATGTGAACTTATCAACAGATTGGATGGTAAATAACATTACAAAACATTAAGGTGAGCCCTAAGAAGGTTTTAATGGTAGGGCCTTCAATAAATATTGTTTCATATGGCATGATCCACTAGATAATTGGATCTGCTTCATTTTTGGGATGGTGTCATAAATTAAGGTGGCAAAACAGATGGACAGTGTGGATATACACGTCTTAATACAGTTACAAATGTTATGCATTATATTTGAATATAGTTGCCTTGGTTTAATCAGACAACGCATAACTTAGGACCTTATATAGAGGAAACCTATTGTGTGCACTTTTTTTTAGATATTATTTAAAAGTGTGTATTAAGATATTTTTTAACAATACCTGAAGTTTCATTGAAAAATTCAATCATTTTCCCAATGTTTCCCCATGTTTCCGAAGAAGTGTGATAAATTATGCGATACAAACGATATATCCCGTGTGATAACCGATATGTATTTGTATCCCAAGGGCGCGATACCGATATTTCGAACACTGTATGGCTGTATGAAAAAAAAGGCTCACTACTGATTTCTAATATCACAGCACACCTAATGAGGTGGACCACCTTTGGCTTTCGATAGATGACTTGGATATTTCACCTGTGTGCCGCACTGGTTTATGTGGTGGCCTGTGCATGAGGTGACTTGTATACGATGTGTGGGCTTAACAAAACACATGAAATCAATTACAAGCTATCTATTAAGACAATGAATAAACATTCTCCATAAATATAGATGATCTGGATACTCAGCTGAAAAATCCACTGAGGAATTTTCTTCCTCTTGTATTTGTTGCCCTAAAGCAAATACAGAGGGCTAGAACCTTTGCCTTGATATTCTGGACAATATTATGGTCTCCGAGGAGTTCTACACTTCTATCCACCCAATCCATAGCATTCGTGGAGTCTCCTTCCACAATAAATGGTCTGCTAAAAGAATCTTTAACAAGACTAGCGACTACATTAATAGCCAGTAACCATGACCAGCTGGAGTCCCTTTCACCCACTGGCCTCGTAAAGACTTACTATGTTTATACACTTCTCATCTCTAAACACCCCACACAATTCCAGAGTTCTTCCAGGAGTTCTTCCGTCCACATTAATCTTCCAACTCCCACATGGAGGCGACTCCTTGATATACCTCTTCTTTGAGTCTTCTTCTTGTCATGTGTAACTAAACCCCAGTTTCTGACAAGAGCCAGAGTCAACACACCTTAAAAAATTTTCAAAGTGATGTGCTAACTTACGATAAGAAACTTGTTTTTTTCCATTCACCAAGAAAAAGAAAATGAAGAGTCGCGGAAGATTTTTCTGTTATGCTACTTCCACCTACTGCACATGGGAGCATACACCAAAATTTGGTCCTGTGGCTTTAAAGTGCCCACCTTTCAAACTGCCACCATATCCACTACTGAGCACAGAACAACCCATGATATCTCTTATAGACTGAAGAAGATAAAGGACCAATTTTCCACCTCACGCTGAAGAAAGAAGTAATCAACATACTGTGATCTTTCCAGCTCGTGAAACAAACATTTGGAAGGGCTGGTGCTCCTTTGGAGGAGTTCTAAGATCAGGATTTTATTGATCTAGGCAGTCCATCAAAAGGCTTCAACCTAGGGGAACATGGTAAATGTTTTTCCAATCCATTTTTTAATTCCATCCAGTGTTCTCGGCTACTGATTCCTGCTAATCAACATTATTAAAACTAAAGTTCTAGTGGCCAACAATGAACAACTAAAATGAGTAGTCAACATTTTTTAATTCCATCCAGTGGTCATTTTAGCTTCTCATTCAAAATTCTATGATTGAGTTGAATCATATCGAAATGATTCACATTCCAAATTGAATCCTATAGACATAAATGCTACATGAATCGTCATAATACAATGCACTAAAACTTGAAGGCATAGATGTTGTTACTTGTGATTGTTGAAAAAGTAAATTTTATGGATTGAAGGAATAGGTTCACTAAAGGAGCACTGCATTCATCACTCCCTTTGAAAAGGTTGGGGCTTGTAAGTAAAGGATTTTCATCTATATGCCTAGTTGCAAGCCTCTCTGCAACTATTGTAAAAGTGATTTCACTAAGGTTGAGGGCTCATTTGGCGTTGCTTTTAGGAAGTCTAGAATTGATTCACGGTAAACAATTCTTTGGAATTGTTTACTGAGAATTGGTTATGTGAAAAAACATGTTTGGTAAAAATACAAGAAAAAAAGTAAAATTGCTTGCATCCAGGATTGTCCAATGACACTAACTGGATAGTCAGGATTGTCCAATCACCACACTTCTTTTCATAGAAATTTTCTCGATGGGCCATCTACAACAGGTCATACCAACTCAATGGATAAAATTACATCAATACTCCAAGACACGGCCACTCTACAGGTGGCACATATGTTCACCTATTAAAACTTTTTAAAAATAGTGTGCCCCATTGTAGATGATTCATAACTCATAAAAAAAAAATGAAGAAGGCTAAAGTATCTCTATGACCATCCAATTAGTGGCCAACAATGAACAACTAAAACGAGAAGTAGCCAACAATCCAAAGATGTGGCCAATCAATTCGATTGTTGTTTTCCCTCTTTTCTCCTCAAACAAAGTGGTTGGAATTGTGTGGCCCACCTTTTTTGCTTTGGGCCATGGCCCATATATGAAGTGACAATGTGTTCCCATGTGAACTCCAATGCAACTGGTAGCACTGTAGCAGTGTGAAAGGGACCAAGCATGGAGTAAAAACATGGTCCTCTGTACAGCATCCTTATGTTTTGTTTTCAATTGTACTATTGGGCCCGAATGTTGAGGGATATGTACTGGTTTGTACAAGTGGGCCATGGTTGGGTGACATGGACTATTGGCTGATGGGATCCACTGCAAAATCTTCTCATCCATCTATTTCTATGACATAAATTGGAAGGCTAGGAATGCGGTGTGGAGAAAATTTGGGGGTATGGCCCATCAACGATGGGGTTCAACTGGCCATTGTTCTGGATATTTGCCATGGGCCTTACATGTGCTATGTTCTAATTGAAAACCCTAGTACTTCGTGCATATCCTCCTTCGGAGTATCCTATTATTCTGGAGTTTCAAAGAAGTAAGGCCCACAGGTTAGTGATCCGGACCATGGGTCTGATGTGACTAAACTCAGATGGACCATTCTCTAGAAATATCATAGATACGAAGATCCTAGTCACCAATCTTGGGCCTTTTTTCCCCCCACTTGATGTATGCATTTGCATTTCTTTTCAACTGTCCTTTGAAGTCCACAAATTAGAAGGCTAGGATTGTTCCATTGAGGAAATATTCAGGGCTCCATATGGAGACCACTGTCGCCTTCAAATTGAAAACTCGATGACATCTCAGATCCAGGACTGTCCATTTGAAGTCCAAAAATTGGAAGGTTAGGATTGTTCCATTGAGGAAATTTGCAGGGATCAATATGACAACACTCTCATATACAAAAAGAAAGTGCAGTGATGTTGCGTGCATCCCAGATCGAGGCCGCTACAATTTGTGGCAAAGGTAAAAAAGAATACTGGCCATAGCCATCACCAAAAGTGGCCTACCAATTGGAGGCTAAGCATCATCCAATACATGTGATCTGTTGATAGTGCTCCATTCACTGTAGAACCTTTCCAAGAGCAGATCTTACTGGTTCCAGGCTTCAAATTTGTTGAATGTACTTTTTGTTCCTCCGCAAATAACTATAACCTTTTTCAAATGAAGGCTTCCTGTCTATTAACATTCCCCATCTTACTGGCCCCATTCCTTTTGCATTACATACCTTGACTATAAGAGAACACTTGCTTTGTGGTGCCCCATAATGCAGTGCATTACTTGTTAAACATGATGGAACATCAAATATGCTTTTCTTATATCTGATATTATATTGCATTTGGTTGGTAGGAGGATTGTAATCGCTAACAATCTTAGAGAGGCCCACATGGGACAATTTCAAGAATGCCCCTATGAAATAATTAAACCAAAAATGTTTGTCATCAGCCCGGGATGTGGGCATCTTCTCTTTTTCTCTTCTTTCCTTCTTTTCCTTCTTCATTTTCCTACTTAAGTAAGGGCCTTAGCCCTTAATGTATCCTTTGTATTTATTTGGGCTTTTGCCCTTGGTTGGTAAAGAGAGATTTCCTGCTTGCCTTCCAAAAAAAACCATGTTTTTCTTTCTCTCTTTCTTTCTTTCTTCTTCTTCTTCTTTTTAATTTTTGGCATATTGATGCAGGACATGAAAATTAACTATGATGTGCAAGATCTTAGGCTTTAGATAAAACTAATTCAGAAACATGCACATAAGATTTCCACATCCAATGCAAAAGTTCAAACACTCAAACAAGGGGAATCTATGCGGGTCTAGGCCTACACATGCTAGGGCTGGATCAATAAAAATTATTAGCCAAACGATATTCAAAGGAAAGTGAAAATCATCCACACATGCACAACAATCAGTCCTTAATCCAAGGGATTCACCAATTTCAATTCAGAGAACCCCAGGGTAAGAAAATGGACAAACGAATTAAGATAACGCAATCTAGGGTTAGGGTTATGGAAAACAAGTATGAGAGGGGGAAATAAGAAGGAAACCTGAACCGGACGACGGTTCTCGCGTGCGGACAGCGGGCCGAGCCTGACGCACGTGCGTAGGGGGGCCCAAATCCGAAAACCGCCTCCTTGGCTCTGGTCGGCCAGGGGAGGGCTTCAAAACCTCCGAGTTTCGTGGCGATCTGACGTGCGGTCTGTGCGTGGTGCTCCGCCGAAGTTTTAGCTCTCCTGCAGGGCCAGAATCTGGAATTCTGCTGTAAAGAGGAAAACTGTTGCAATAAAGGACAAATTTGAAGCAGGGATGGTGGTAGGAGATGAGAAGTAGAGATGGTAGAGGATGGGGGCGAATTGGGATAAATGTGGCTTCGCACCAAGGTAGTTAGCCCTTCGATGAAGGGAGGGCTTCGCACCCAATTGGATTTCCATAACTCAAAAACTCTGAGGAGTAGGAAAACGCAGAATTTTTATTAAACTTCAATGACTTCAAAAAGCTACAAGAGGTGCCTATTTGTAAGAAAACCCTATACCCCAAAACTCGCGCCATGTGCGCAACCTATTACTTGGCGATGAAGTAAACCAAAATAAAAACTAATCAAAGAAATCTAAAGCGTCCATAATATTCTAAATAACATTAATAAACAAAACCTAAAATATGAGATTAATCAGACTAGTGGGCCATAATCATAAGATCCCGTATGGGCTTTACTTGACTACCAGGCCCACTCCAACGAACCAAAACTCAGTCTTCTAACTAAGAGGCCCTCCCTGGACGTCATCATCAATCCAGATTGATGGTGGGGGCGTGCATGTGCGCGAGATGTCCCCATTAATTCTCCCTTGCTTAACAAAACTCTTGAACCGCTCCGAGATGTAAGGATCAAGTCTCTGAAGCTCCTCCTCAGGGAGCCACGTACTGTCTGAAGCTGGACATGACTTCCACTTGACCAAGAACTTCTGAAACCCGTCGTCTGACGTGGATATTATCTGATGGTCCAGAATATCCTCTATTTCCTCTCTAGGTGTGAGAAGGGTAGGTATGTGAGGTAGAGGCTGAGAAAATGGGTCGGGAAGGGTAGGTATGGGACGTAAAGGCTGGGAAGATGGGTCGGGAGGGGTAGGTATTGGAGGTAGAGGCTAGGAAAATGGGTCGGGAAGGGTTGGTATGAGATGTAGAGGCTAGGGAGATGGGTCGGGAGGAGGCCATGGATCAAGGGAAAGGTCTGGGGAATCATGATGGTTAGGTGATAGGCTGGACAATGTACCAGTGGTCCTCTTAAATGCAACTAGATCTTCCACATTGAATGTGAAACTAATTCCCATGGAAGGTGGAAGATCTACCACATACGCATTGAGACCGTTTTGTTTTATAATTTTGAATGGTCCAGCGCTACACGCTTGTAATTTACGAACAGCTCCCTAAGGGTACCGCTCTGGCCTGATGCAGACCATCACAGAGTCCCTTACATTGAATTCCTTGAAACGTTTATGTTGGCTTGCAGAAAGTGTGTGATGTTCATTACCAGTCATGATCTTCTGCCTGATTTCTTGATGCCATGAATGAATGTGATGCGCAAAAGACTCTGCGGACTCTGACGACCTATGAGACAACAATATAGGGACAAGATCAATAGGTTTCCTAGGTTTATAACCAGTAACGACTTCACAAGGACTTAGACCTGTGGACCTATCGTCAAAACTATTAAATGTAAACTCGGCTATAGGTAGTATGGTGTCCCATGTTCTGGTGTGCCCTATATCCCTTATAAGGGGAAACTCATCCGTTAGATCATTAGGAAAGACATCACGAAACTCATCCACTTTCGGAATGACCTCAGCGAGTAACTCTACACTAGCCTCTTGTGCACTCTCTAGCCACAAGGTCGTACATGTTGTACTTCTCAAAATAGTGGTCTTGATGTCCCTCATGTGGTGGGTGCACGGGTGCACGCCCACGACTGATTCCTTGACCACATCCATTCATTGATCTATCCTCCTGGCCACCTGCCTGAGATTGGACATCTTCCCCAATGGTGGGGTTTGTCTCGACAGAGGTCTCTAATTGGGTAATGCGCACATCAAATTGTTCAAAGCATTGGTCTATATGTTGTTCCCAGTGTTGAGGAAAAAGTCTTAAATTTGTTTTTTGGGTGTCGTTCGACTGGTCGTGGGTCAGCCATGACTAGTCGTAGGAGCTGGTCGACCGGTCGTAGCCCGTTCGACTCAAAGTCCAACGGCTATATTTTTCATGTCCGGACCGCCTAAAACCAGTCGTAGGGTTTGTTCGACCAATTGTAGCTTTGAGTAGTCGTAGCTCCTCTTCGACTAGTCGTAGGTTACGCAGATTCATTTCGCGATTTTGCAGATTGCGGAAATTTGTGTCCTTTCGCAAGTGGGATGCGGAAGGGAAGTTGCCTAAACTATAAATAGGTGTTCCTAGGGTTTTTCTAGGGTATGGGAAAGTATTTTAAGGGTTTCCAAAAGGGTGTAGCAAGGGTTAGATTCGAGGTTGTTCGAATCGGGTAAGTTCTCTCTCTTTGTAATTTCTATTTTCATAGTGGAGATCTGTCGCTTTGTGCCGTGGTTTTTTCCCGAAAGGGTTTTCCACGTAAAATCTGTGTGTTCTCTTGTATGTGCTTGGTGCCATTGAATTGCTATCCTAGATCTAGATCTGTGTGATTCCGCAGGTCAAAAATCCCAACAACTGGTATCAGAGCTATCGTTGGGGCACAGATATGAATCTGAGGGATTAGTAATAATGGCAAGCACCAGGTATGATATTGAGAAGTAATCAGGGAAAAAAAATTTTGAGTTATGGAAGATCAAGATGATGAGTTCCTTAATCAAGCAAGGCGAAGATGGTGCTCTTGAGGAGCGAAAGTCTACTATAACTGATGGTGATTGGAATACTCTTGATAAGAAGGCATTATCATCGATCCGTTTATGTCTCACGGATGAGGTTCTCTACAATGTCATGAGGGAGAAAACTGCGGCTAAGTTATGGGCGAAGTTAGAGGATGTTTATGCGAAAAAATTCTCTGAAAATCGCCTACACTTGAAGCGGCAGTGGTATAACTTCAAGATGGTAGAGGGTGGAGATCTAGAGGCTCACATCAGCAACTTTAATAAATTAGTTTGCAAATTGCTGGATATGGAGGAAGTAATGAAAGATGAAGAACAAGCATGTATGTTGCTGAATTCTCTTCCGGCGTCGTATGAATCATTCAAGGACACTATGTGCAGCATGAATAAAACCCTGAGTGTCAACACCGTTATCTCAGCCCTTTAAGGGAAGGCTATGAGACAGCTAAACGGCGACATGGGGACATCTTCTGATGCACTATTTACAATGGGTAGGAATTCTGAACAAAGTATGGGTTCTTCAGGTTATAGATTCAAATACAAGGGCAAGGGCAAAGGAAAGGTAAGTGCTGGAATTATGGGAAGGAAGGACATGTGAAGAAGGATTGTGGAAATCCTAAATCGAAAAGAGAAGATTCTGAGGCTTCGTACAGGGAGACCAATGTTGCCACGTCAGATGGATCAGATGGATGTGATGGTGATGTTTTATCTGTGTCTTCGCTCAGACGGTCATACGATGATCGTAAGGATGAGTGGATGCTAGACACGGGTATCTTTTCACATGACTCCTCATCGGAGTTGGTTCACCAGCTACAGGGAGTGCGATGGTGGACATATATATTTATGGGCAATGACATTGCCTGTAATGTTATGGCTGTTAGTACGGTGCGCATCAGGATGTTTGATAGGGTGGAGCGTACCTTGACTGATGTCAGGCACATTCCTGATTTAAAGCAGAATCTGATTTCTCTTGGTGTACTTGAGGTAAAAGGATGCAAGTACATAGGTATTGATGGTGCTCTTAAAGTATCTAAGAGGGCACAGGTAATCATCAAAGTGCAACGACTCGGTAACTTGTACAGGTTGATTGAGAGCACTTCAAAAGGTGGAGCTGCAATGGATGTAGCGGATTCCACCTCTACACGTGTGTGGTATGCTGGGCATGGCCACATGAGCGGGCAGGGTGGGAAGGCTAAGATGCGCGGACAGGAATACAGATCAGGTGGAGCAGCCACCTATGAGAAAAATCACACAGCATGATCGCAGGATATCGGCGAGGTACATGGACGACTCCAAAATCGCAGGAAATTCATCTTCTATTCAGATGGCTCTAGGTAAGCTTGGTGCTGAGAAGTGAAAGGTGACTATGGGCGATGTGATGGATTCGTTGTACCAGACCGACATATGGGAGCTGGTGGAGTTTCCAGTAGGCCAGAGAGCGGTTGGATGCAGGTGGATCTTTAGGAGGATACAACATAGATACAGGGCGAGGTTGGTAGCGAAGGGTTATGCTCAGAGAGAAGGGATCGGCTTCTCAGAGATATTCGCACCGACGGTATAGCAGGTGTCTATTAGATCCGTGATTGGCGCTGGTCGGCCAATGTGATCTTGAGCTAGAAGGATGGATGTGGAGTCTGCACTTCTGTAAGGGAAAGTGAAGAGCAGATCTATATGAAGCAACTAGAGCGGTTCGAAGTTAAAGGGGCTGAGAAAAGACTTTGCAGGAGGTCGTGGTTCGACCTGTCACATAGGCAGTGGTTTGATTCCTTCATGATGAGTTAGGAATTGATGACATGTAGATCGCCAATTATGACATGTCTGAAATCAATGTACTGAAGACTCGGTTAAGTAGGACATTCAGGATGAAGGATCGGGGGGCTGCAAAGATGGTTCTCGACATTGAGACTGAAGGAGGAGTAGGCTTTGGTAATCACAGGAAGAATACCTTGTGTATAGGTATTGATCAAGGATGTGATGGGCCAGGTAAAGCCAAAGAGCATTCCCTACACGTCTCTCCTCAAGTTTTTCCTCAGGACATGTCCCAAAACAGATGAGGAAAAGCAGGATATCTCATGAGCCTTATTCGAATGCGATTGACAGTGTATGCCATGGTCTGGATTAGACCGGTTATTTCATAGGCCATCAATGTTGTGAGCAAGTACCCTGGCAAGCAATATTGGGTAGCGGTGAGATGGTAAGAAGACTATGTTTTTTTCTTTTGAGAAGACAGGAGCAAAGATGGCTGGGCACGTGGATTCTGATCCAACGGACATGCTCTTCTAGATTGTTCCTGTAGAGAAGTTCAAGGTCTGTGAAATTTCTCTGGGCTTGGCGATGGCATAAAAGAAAAACGGAGTGTGCAAGAGAAGCTATGATGAAATGCAAAAATAGGAGAAGAGGTCAAGGAGCTACACGGTTGAAGATTGAAGACTTGGTGGAGATTGTTGAGGAAAAAGTCTTAAATCTATTTTTTTGGGTGTCGTTCGACTGGTCGTAGGAGTTGGTCGACCGGTCGTAGCCCGTTCGACTCAAAGTCCAGCGGCTATGTTTTTCATGTCTGGACCACCTTCGACCAGTTGTAGGGTTTGTTTAACCAGTCGTAGCTTCGACTAGTCCTAGCTCCTCTTCGATTAGTCATAGGTTACTCAGATTCGTTCCGCGATTTTGCGGATTGCGGAAATCTGTGTCCTTTCGCAAGTGGGATGTGGAAGGGAAGTTGCCTAAACTATAAATAGGTGTTCCTAGGGTTTTTCTAGGGTATGGGAAAGTATTTTAAGGATTTCCAAAAGGGTGTAGCAAGGGTTAGATTCGAGGTTGTTCAAATCGGGTAAGTTCTCTCTCTTTGTAATTTCTATTTTCATAGTGGAGATCTGTCGCTTTGTGTCGTGGTTTTTTCCCGAAAGGGTTTTCCACGTAAAATCTGTGTGTTCTCTTGTATGTGCTTGGTGCCATTGAATTGCTATCCTAGATCTAGATCTGTGTGATTCCGCAGGTTAAAAATCCCAACACCCAGCGCTTACCCAAAGACTCAAACTGTTTGGTCAGCATGTTTAATGACTCTTGCAATTGCTCCATGTTTAGTGTAGGGTGTAAACCAAAACCACAACCCGTACGTGTGGGCATAAAACTGCTAACTCAACCTAAGGACCTTCTACTACGACTAAATGAGACTAAATGATCCTATGAGACTCTATATGAGGAAAACTACCAACACTACCAAAATTCAGCAATATAGTTGTCAAAATATAAGAAAGTTTTATTTATTTATTTTAAAAGAAACAACCTAGTTTCTAAAAACAAAAAAGGAAAGTTTCTAAAAACAAATTAGGAAAGTTTCTAAAAAAAGCAACCTAGTTTCCAAAAATGAAAAAGGAAAGTTTCTAAAACAAAAACAACCTAGTTTCTAAAAAAAGAAAAAGGAAAGTTTCTAAAAATAGAAAGTAGGTTAGTTTCTAAAAAAGAAAAAGTAAACTACTTTCTAAAAAAGAAAAAGGAAAGGAAATTAGTTTCTAAAAACAGATTAAGAAAGTTTCTAAAAAATTAGTTTCTAAAAATAGGAAAGGAAAGTTTCTAAACCTAAAAATAGAAAGCTAAGTTAATTTCTAAAATAATTCAAATAAGGGGATAACAGAAAATTTCAGCAGCTTATGTCAGGATTTATGGACCTCTAAACAGCCATATATGATGAGAATTGATGCGTAATGGACATAAACAAATAAACCATAAACATATAATGCATTCCCCTATAAGAACCCTAAGCTCTGATACCAAATTTGATGAAAGACATGAAAATTAACTATGATGTGCAAGATCTCAAGCTTTAGATCAAACTAATTCAGAAACATGCACATAAGATTTCCACATTCCACACAAAGGTTCAAACACTCAAACAAGGGGAATTTGTGCAGGTCCAGGCCTACACATGCTAGGGCTGGATCAATAAAAATTATTAGCCAAATGATATTCAAAGGAAAGTGAAAATCATCCACACATGCACAACAATCAGTCCCTAATCCAAGGGATTCACCAATTTCAATTCAGGGAACCCTAGGTTAAGAAAAGGGGCAAACGAATTAAGATAACGCAATCTAGGGTTAAGGTTATAGAAAACAGGTATGAGAGGGGGAAATAAGAAGGAAACTTGAACCGGACGATAGTCCCTGCGTGCGGACAGCGGCCGGGGCTGACGCACCTGTGCAGGGGGGCCCAAATCCGAAAACCGCCTCCTTGGCTCTGGTTGGCCAGGGGAGGGCTTCAAAACCTCCGAGTTTCGTGGCGATCCGACATACGGTTTGTGCGTGGTGCTCCGCCGAAGTTTCATCCCTCCTGCAGGGCCAGAATATAGAATTTTGCTGTAAAGAGGAAAACTGTTACAATAAAGGACAGATTTGAAGCACGGATGGTGGTAGGAGATGAGAAGTAGAGATGGTAGTGGATGGGGGCGAATCGAGATAGATGTGGCTTCGCACTACGGTAGTTAGCCCTTCGATGAAAGGAGGGCTTCGCACCCAATTGGATTTCCACACCTCAAGAACTTTGAGGAGTAGGAAAACGCGGAATTTTTATTAAACTTCAATGACTTCAAAAAGCTACAAGGGGTGCATATTTATAAGAAAACCCTATTTTCCAAAACTCGCGCCATGTGCGCAACCTATTACTTGACGATGAAGTAAACTAAAATAAAAACTAATAAAAAAAATTTAAAGCATCCATGATATTCTAAATAATATTAATAAGCAAAACCTAAAATATGAGATTAATCAAACTAGTGGGCCACGATCATGAGATCCCATGATGGGCTTTACTTGACTATTGGGCCCACTCCAACGAACCCAAACTCAGTCTTCTAATTAGGAGGCCCTCCCCGGACGTTGTCATCGATCCAGATCAATGGTGGGGCCCTCCTTCTTGCATACGTGCGTGGGGCGTGCATGTGCGCAAGATTTCCCCATCACATATGCGAGTTGCTACAAGAAATTATTTTTTCATGTATGTTTACCAAACATGGTTCTTTATGCATTTTCAATAAACAATTGTGGATAATTGTTTATTATGAATCAATTACACATCCCATAAGAAACACAAACGGGCCCCAAGCAATTGTAATACCCAAAAAGCATCTTTAAGCATTAAATGTGTTTTTTTTTTTTTTGGGGTGAAAGGTAACAACAATTTATTAAAGGAGTACAACGGCTCAAAATTACAAAGCAAAATTTCATCTCGGCTAAAAGTGACTAATCATTTTGGTCAAAATCCTTAATACAAGAAACCCAACTTATTACGTTCATTTTAGCCCTCTATATACATCCGCCTTTGACCCCCTCTTGTTTTGGAATCGATGATCATTTCTCTCCCCTCAAATAGCCCATAATACAGCCATCATAACTACCGAAACCTCCTTTTTCTTTGTTCCACCACCAGGCCAAGCTATTAAAAACCCCATAATGAACCTTGGCATCACTCAAGATATGCCAAAGAAAGCTATGAATTTGTTCCACACCTTTGATGCAAAAGGCAATGGATAAATAAGTGATCAACCGTCTACGCCTCTCTTTGACACATCTCACAACAATTGGGATTTGCTAGTGATCTCTTTTGAAGATTATTAATAGCATCTTGCCAAGTAAAAGCCGCTACTTTGGGAGGGGCACAAAAGACTAGACGGAAGACGAGCCTGCTTCTATCATCACCTGAATAGGGTTGTCCCAACAACGCATAGAAGGAGCGCACCGAAAATCGCCTCAAAATTTCCAAGGACTGCACCATAAAATCCTTCTCACCTGAAGACCACTTGAGACATTGAAGCCACTCCAACGGACGCACAAATTCCTCCGTTTCCTCATCCGATAAGTTCCTTCGGCAAGGTGTAGACCATACCATAGAGTCACCAACGAGCGTGAAGCAACTGTCAATGGTCACCTTTGGATCTGCAGCTGCTCTTGCCAGAGCCGGAAAAGCATATAAAAGTATGCTTTCCCCAATCCACAAGTCCTTCCAAAACTGGATGTGTTTCCCATCACTCAAGAAAATTGGATCCCATTCTTAAATGTATTCATCGAAGATGTGACTCCCCTCCATAACCCAGACGCTTTGTAAAGAGATGATTCCTTCACCCACCATCCTCCTTCCTAGATACCATATTTACTTACAATTATTTAATTGTTTATTAAAAAGCAATTGCCCAAATAAGCACCTTTTTCCTAAATGCCCAAGTTCGTGGTGCCCTTTTCATTTAAGAGGTTCCATACTTAAAAGGGAGTCATCTGATACATGGCTAGAGTATGATTAATCACACGCACAGACACTAAGTTTGTACCCTGTGAATTTAGGATACACTTGAGCATGTTTACGAAGCTCTTACAAATACTAGCTATGAAATTGGTGGAATTTTCATGCCACATGTCCTATGTGTGTAGTGCATGGAATCATGTCATCAGTGCACTGCATACAGATTATATTTCCACATTGAAACAGTAACACTTCAAAATTTTTAGCTCAGATCTGAGATTAGTTGTCTGATGTGATCTCCGAATGTTATACTTTCATGCAGAACCCTCACTGATACATGGATTTCTTGTGTTGCCTATGTTTTCTCAGCCTAGGATACTGATGGCAATGGCTAGAGATGGATTGCTACCACCATTTTTCTCAGATGTTAATAAAAGCACCCAGGTTCCTGTCAAGGGCACAATAGTTACTGGCTTCTGTGCTGCAATCCTCGCATTTTGTATGGATGTTTCTCAATTGGCAGGAATGGTAAGTTGCCATTGTGAGATTAGTGGCCTCCTACAGGCTATCTGGAATGAAACACAACCACACGGTTATGCTTTTGAAATTGTTCTTCTTGAAATAGTGTTAGAGGAAAAATACAGTATTGATCAATCAATCAATTGCTCATCCCAACAGACACTACATGGGGGGCCAGCCTTCTGGTGATCCAAATAGTTCATATGTTGGGCCTCATCATGGATTGCTGTGACTACAAAAATATCACTCAGTGGAAGATCCTAACAATATAAATGTGGACCATTCTGTGTAACTGTCCATTTTCAAGGCACCAAATGGATGGCTAGGACCATCAGATACAGGTGACATTGGGGTATGATCCATCCCATGATTGGCCGACAAGGTGAATGGCTTAGCTTACGAGAAGGTACCCTAACCCTACATATACCTTTGCTTGAGCATCATATAATACTTACTAAAATTGAAATGCAATAGAAAGAAGTATAGATTGGTGTCAATTACAATGTCAATTCTCCTCGAATTATTGAAAATAATATTTTTAAGTCATGCAAGATTGAATTATTTGCGCAGGTCAGTGTAGGCACTCTTCTTGCCTTCACCATAGTTGCAGTTTCTATTTTGATTCTCCGATACGTCCCACCAGATGAGGTGCCTCTGCCATCATCACTTCAGGAATCGATCAATTCTGTGACATTGCGATATAGCACCCAGGAAGATGATGGTGAAGACTCAAAAGATCTTGATAGCAACTGTAAAGCTAGTAATCGACAATTGCATGATTCAGAAGTATCAGCAGGTTGTCCCCTTATTATGAAAGAAAGTAATCAAGGTACGGTTCTAGATGCTGAGGAGTATTACCCATTAGCAAACATACAGTTTACTGACGTACATGATTCTATAGTTGGGACTATGGTTCAGAGATCCAGAGTGTTGATCTAATGGACCAGACCATGGATGGAGGATGCCCTGAAAATCTTCTAGGTCGGAAAATCCTAACCATTTGATCAATTGCCTACAAATAGATGGTTAACTAGAAAATACAGCAACTCCCCATATTCAACAGATAATAGTCCAACAATAAAGGGTTAAGATCTTAGGATTATCACCTGGAGATTTCTGGGCATCCCCATCTAGTGTTTGGTCCTGTAGATCAATGTTTTGGATCAGATTCATGGTCTCTCATGTATAGAACCCTGTATTAGCAAGCTTTATGTTTGCTGGGGAGCAGGGCCATAGAAATTCCTTGTCAGATGCTACAGTTTTCTCTTTTTATTTGTAGCTATCAGTTGCTGTCATAAATTTGCCCCAAAATCTACCATCTCCATGGATTTGATTTTGTAGAAACGGAAAGAAAAGGAGAGAACATGTTTTGCTCCTCTTCTAGAATCCTTTATTTATAATGATGATCAACTACAAGAGATAACTCCTCATAAATAAACTAAAAGAAGAAAAGGTACACCATTATCTCCAAGGATATGGTGTACCCAGTGTTCGAAGTATCGATATCGCTACAAGTTTCGCTGGCTAAGTATACGGAAACAATATCGATATCGCCGATAATATCACTGATGAACAGAAATGTGGGGAAAGATGGGAAAAACAGTGGAATTTTCAGCGAAACTTCAGGCGATGTTAAAATGTACATATTCGCAAATTTAGAAATTAAAAAAAAAAAAAAAAATGCAAAAAGAATGCATACATGACAAGTTTCCATTTAACGGGGCCTTAAAAACATGTGTCGTTGTAAGAAATTAGTCCAACCATCTCATCCGACCTATTTAACCATCCAACCTTCCATCCAAATATCCATTGATATTGCAAATATCTACAATACATGATATTTCACCAAGAAATCATCAACAATTGGAAAGGAAACGAGAGATTGTGGTCTCAATATAGCGCGTGTTGCGATATCGATAATATCGAGATATTATAAATATTATTAATGACAAATTTAACACTACATACAACCATGTGCCCATGAACAAAAAATCGAAATAATTTTTTCCTAATAAACAAAATTTTGATGATATTAATACGTTGGCGATATTATTGAAATATCGCCAATACACTTATGATACAAGCATTACCTAGAATTTACATAATTGAAAATATTGGCAATACAAGCGACACCTAGAATTTACATAGTTGAAAATATTGACGATTACATTAGCGATACATTGCTAATACCTATTTCTGATACTACCAGCATTATCGGTATCGCTACCAGTGTTATCGGTATCACTGAGCTGGAGATAAAGATAATATCGGAGATAATTCAAACATTGGGTGTACCACATGACCATTGAGTATATTTTCTCACACTAAAATATACTACAATGCACGTACATCGAAGAAACACTCCCCTTCAAGCTGGAACATGTATATCATGCGTGCTTAGTTTGCCGAAGAGTCTGGGAGCAATTGGAGAGGCAGATTGCACTTTCGTAGACTTCTGGTATGTGAACCATTGGCACGTGTGGTGGCTGCTGAAGGATATAACAGCACTTTCAGTAGCTAGGATTTTAATTGTTAGATCTTTCGGTGCCTACGTCACTTCTGATGGCAGAGATTTGAAACAATGGCTATTCCAGTGGCTTAATAATGATTTGATATCAAGTAGTCGATGGCATTGCTTCTGACTAAAAGCTCGAGAGAGATCTGAATCATAGCCACCTTCGAATGATTAGCAGTAATGATGGTGTTGATGTAGCGATGAGTAGCTGACTGGTAAAAGGATTCATCATCAATCATTGCCCAAATAGGGCTCTGAAGTTGAGATGTGCACTGTGAGACCACACAATGAGAAAAGGGCACAAGTGGTTGGAAAGGGAGGCGGATCCTATATGATGATGATGAGTGTAAGTCTATTCCTCCATCCTACAGGGTCTAAGAAGAGAGAGGATGGACAGTGGACTCTCATAACAGAAAAGAACAATCAGCTAAGAGGTTTTGATACCATTTAGAAATAGGGAAAAGAAGAGAAAAGAGAACATGTCTGCTCCTCTAGAGTGCTCCTCTAGAGTCCTCCATTTATAATGATAGTTGGCTACAAGAGAGAACTTCTCATCAAATAAAATAAAATCAGAAAAGATACACCATTATTTCCCTTCTGGTGGTCTGCGTGGGAAGAAAGGAATGGAAGATGTTTCAATGGTGTCTCTAACTCCCTGGAATCCATAGCGTTTAGAGTGAGGCGGTTTGTAGTCAAGTGGGCTTCTAATGTAGAAAAATTAAAGGGCTAATCTTCAGTTTATGGGAGTGTAGTTGTCCCGCTACCTCAGCAGTTAAGCTATCCCTGTATTTCTATTTATCATTTAATATAATTTGTGACTTTTCAAAAAAAAAGAAAAAGATACACCGTTATTTCTGTGGATATATGTCCCACATGACCATTGAATGTAAGTGTACTCTCACACTCAAATATACTGCAACATGTGCATCGAAGACTACTGCTAACAGATTTCATGATCTGAGTGTTATATATTTATTTATTTTTACTTTGGATGCTGCAGACAAGACAAAGGAGCAGAAAAGGCGAAAAATAGCAGCTTTGAACATATCATTTGTCTGTATCGGAGTTATCCTCCTTACTTCTGCAGCTTCAGCTGAGTATTTGCCTAGGTGAGTCACTAGCTCTTCTTGTTCTTGGGGACACGTCACCAAGATATATGATGCCTGCTCAAGTGAAGCCGCATTCTTGTTTGTTTGCTCCAGCATTGATTCAACTCATAGATTTATAATCATGATGGTTCAGTTTACCAGAGGGAATGACAAAGATTAATGATATTGCGTAGTATTTGTAGTTGGAAGTTGTCCCAAAATTTCATTTCATTTCTTTTTGGTCCAAACTTGACAGTAATTTAGTTGGAATTCAAGCTCCGATCCTTGATATGAATGCAAGTAGGGTTGGCAATTGGCTGGGCTAGGACCGGGCTGGGATTGGCCCTGGCCTGGCCCTCATCCCCTAAACCATGGCCCCAGGCAGGGTGAAAAGGCCTCAGCCCTGGCCTTAAATAGTGACATGATTAAAGGATTGAAATTGTTTGAATTTAAGATTTTTTTTGCAGCATCCACTCCATCCGCCATGAATCTCACAACATAAATGGTTTTGATCATAAAAATATGATCCTAAATCCAAAAGTTCTTTTAAACTACACATGTTCGATTGAATGGGAGCACTCTAGTGTCCTCAAATTGGCCATTCTTTTGTACAACAGCGACCCATTTGATGATTGGATTGGAGCAACGGGCTGGGCTGGGCCATTCATTGTTGGCCATGGCCTGGCCCAGACACTGGGTGTAGATTTCAAGGTTGGACCCCTCGGGCCAAGTTTGTAGGCCCAATTCTTAGCCCTACAGATAGGGCTGTCAATGGGCCGGGCCTGGGGTAGGTCTGGACCCACATTTTGAATTGTTTTGGGCCAGGCCGTCAGGCCAGCCCTATTCAAAATTCTGATTTTTCAGGCCCGAGCCCAGCCCAGCCCATCAACACCCCTACCCACAGAGCTAGACTGCCAGGACTGGGCCAGGCAGCCTGGCCCATTGCCACCCCTAATGCCAAGGAAACAAAATTTTGGTTTTCTCCATTTTAGCAGACTTGAGAATCAGAATTCACTTCAGTAGTACACACCCAAACATACCCAATAAAAAATCTATAATTTGTGATTCAATTTTACTATTTGATTTGGTCTCTCCCTCACATGATTTACCACCTAATTTGAATTTCAGAACATATGTTTACAACTTTAACATGTAGTAAGATCATATTGTGTTTGGGTAGGCATGAGTTGTAGATGATATCCTAGGGTCTATGTGATTGTGGAATGATTTGGTTCTGGTACAATGACTCCTTCTGACCCAGTTGCTTTCAATTCAGCATCCTTCGATTCTTGGTATGTATACTTGGAGGCTTGCTTCTTTTGTGCGGTCTTATCATACTCTCTTGGATTGACCAAGATGTTGGTCGGCACAGCTTTGGACACACAGGAGGTATAAATCGTTTTTCCTTCTGTTTTGAGGAATGCCACTTTTTTGGCACTCACCTCTCAGACGCGGCATGCATGTCTGAGATCCAAGCTTCCCATCAGGTGGGCTGCACCATGTAGATTCTTTGTCACAATCATATCATTGACTGGGACACATTTGTATAAAATAAATGAATGATCAAGAGAAAATTGATCTCTCTCTCTCTCTCTCTCAAAAAAAAAAAAAAAAAAAAAAAAAAAAAAAAAAAAAAACAGATCAAGAGAAAATTGACCAGTTGTTCACATTCAATGCGGGTCCATCTTGATGACTGGCCTGTTTTTTTATACAAACCATCTACATGGTGGGTTCATCTTGATCAGCTGCTTGGGTCATTGGCACTTGTGAGAGGCAAGTACCAGAAAAAAGTGCAGTTGCTTGACTATGCTTCACTTTTCCCTTTTACTTTTGTTGTTCCTAATTTATTTTTTGTAGAAAACTTTCAAACTAATAAATTCATTCTGAGGTACAAACCTGAAATGCATGCAGTAGCATATTAGGGGTGCAAGTTGGCCGGGTTGGGTCACCCGAGCCTAACTGACCTCAAGAAGACCGAACCCGCAGCCCACCTGACCGAAATTCCAACCTGAGCTGCCCAACCTGAAACCAACTCAAATTCCTCTTTACTCGATCCAGCCCCACTCAAGCCTGACCTAAATACTAGTGATTATTCCCAACCTGACCTAACCAAACCTGAATTTGCTCAACCTGAACCCAACCTGAATTCAAATCGGGTTGGTAAGCTAAACCCAACATGATTACCTGGACAACCTGACCCAAACTTGCGTTGGGTCCACCGGGTTAGGTCGACACGAACCCAAGTTGCAGCCCTAGCAGCATATACGTGATGATTTTTATTTTTTATTTTTTAATTTAATGATGAATATTCACAATGAAAATTGTTTGTGCAGGTTTTGTTTGCCCCTTTGTTCCTCTCCTGCCAATATCTTGCATTCTAATAAATGTATACTTGCTAATAAATCTCGGGTGAGTACCCAAAGACCTTTCTGGCTGCTGCTGCTTTTTATATTTCTTGTTTGGGAAAATTAGAGGGTAGTGAGCCCTTATCAAACATTTAGTTTGCTGAGGTGCTGGACATGGGGGGCTATGGGTCTGGTAATCCAGACCATTGATGTTGGGATCTGCAAAACAAATCCCATAGATTGGTAGATCCCAAACCTTTGATGGTGGACTAAGATGGTTAGGGAAAAGGAAGAAGAAGAAGAAGAAGCAACAGTCCACATTCAATGGAAATAACAGACCAAAGATTGAAAATTAATGGATCTTCCAGTCAGGGAGATTTTTTGGAGCATTCCACATCCACTACAGGGTCCGCCCAGATCAACAAGAGGCTCACATGTACGGAATCCTGCATTGGTTTGTCATTGGCCTTGTTTTCTCTTGGTTTTTCATTTGCTGGGTATCTTGTTACTGGCCGACCGGCAGGGCAATACTCCTTGTCATAGACTAACATGACTCTATTGGATGTCCACAGCACTGGCACATGGATCCGGGTCTCCATATGGCTGTTAATTGGCATATTTGTTTATTTATTCTACGGCCGGACACACAGCTCACTGACCAATATGGTTTACGTGCCCACCGCCCATGCCAATGAGATTTGTTGCTCTTCTGAATATATCGCATAGAAGGATAGACCCTCCACAAGGAGGATTTCAGACCTTAAATAGTCTCTTGTTGTATGATTGTATAATGCATTTGTTGATTGAATAGTTTGCTGGTCTTATATTAAAAAGGACATTGTATCAGTAGATTATTTTTGTACAGTCATATACAATGGGTGTGTAATACTTTTTCAGTAACTCTGTAAGATGATGTAAATAGCTTGCAGATTTCTTAAATAGAGAACAAGCCCATGTATCAACTGTTTTGATCATGGAATCCCGCTGTGTCCCTTTTGTTCTAGGTTGACTGCAAAAATAATCTGCCATTGCCAATATACCCGAGTCACCTTCCCTCAAAGCCACGACCACAAACAATCTCTTCCTACTCTTCAACGGCTACATCATAACTGTTGGGATGCCTTGCACAAACCTTAGGATCTAGCCTCCCGAAACAAACCAGAATTATGGATAATAAAGCAATGAAATAAATCAAAGCATCAATCACACACCACACAAGAGAATTTTACGTGGAAAACCCTCAAAGAGGTAAAAACCACGGGACCTCGTCCAGATCAACAATCCACTATGAAGTAGAACGTTTACAACCTTCTTCACTCACGCAGGAGTGGATGAACAATAAGAGAAATAGAGAAAACGAAGAGATCTAACCGATTATGAGGACATAGAAGCGCTGAGATATAAATTGCAAAGTAAAAAACCTCCTCGAGCATAACCTCCCTTCTATAAGCTTCCTCTCTCTTTTTCTCCTCTCTCTCACCTTTGATAGCCCTCTTGTATTTTTCTCATCAACACAATATATCCATAGAAAAATCCTAGGACCCCTTTTATAGTTTTAGAAACTCCTTTCTCAGCATCCTAGTTGCGAAAGGACTTGCGCATCCTAGTTGCGAAAGGACTTGCGCATCCTAGTTGCGTCCCTAGTTGCGAAAGGACTTTGCGCATCCTAGTTGCGAAAGGACAACGGGTCAAAAAAAAACCCATCAAATCTCCCCCTTTTTGACCCAGGAGGGATTCACCTTCTTTAAGCCAGCCAGGTTTCTACAAACCTCAAATTTGCCCTTGAGCAAAGCCTTGGTCATCATGTCTGACCCATTATCGTCCGTGTGGACTTTCTCAAGCTGTAACACCTTTTGTTCCAAAGTATCCCTGATCCAGTGATACCGAATCTCTATGTGCTTCGACTTGGAATGCTGACTTGGATTCTTGCTCAAGTGTATAGCACTCTGACTATCGCAATAGACCACGTGCTCCTCCTGCTTCAGGCTAAGTTCCTGTAGGAACCTTTTCATCCAAAGCATCTCTTTACATGCTTCGTGATTTGCAATGTCTTTCGGCTTCGTAGTTGACAATGCTACGACCTTCGTAACTTGCTCGCCAAGAAACCGCTCCCCGCAAATGTGAACATGAACCCCGATGTAGACTTCCTGAGTCTATGTCACTGCCCGCCATATCTCGCATCTCGTGTAGCCCTCTAACACGGGTTTATCATCACCATAGCATAGGCTCAACCTGGATGAGCCTCTTAGATACCGTAGTATCCATTTTACCGCCGCCAATGTTCTTTGCCAGATTGGCAAGTGCCGGCCGACAACACCAACCGCATATGCTATATCCGGGCGTGTACACACCATAAGCATACATCAAACTTCCTACAACCGACGCGTAGGGTATCTTCTCGCATCTCTTCCACCTCTCGCCTTCGTCTTGGGACACCGCCAACGTGTCGCTCAATCTGAAGTGACCATCTAGTGGAGTACTGACCGGCTTCACTGCATTCATATTGAACCGCTCTGGACTTTCTCAATATACCGCTCTTGTGATGCCCAAAGCTTCCTCGCCGCTTCGTCACGGGTTATCTCCATTCCTAGGATCTGTCTGGCCAGCCGCCCAAGTCTTTCATCGCAAAAAAGACTTGCCCAACTCTGTTTCACACATTGTCAATCTTCTTGATGTCTTTTCCCATGATGAGCATGTCATCAACGTATAATAGCAGAACTAAGAAATCACCATCCGAGAACTTGCGCGTGAACACACAATGGTCCGACTGTCTGTCATACCCATGTTTGTAACATGAACGAATCGAACTTCTTGTACCATTGCTTTGTGGAGCTTGTTTCACCCATACAAGCTCTTCCTCACCCTACACACCATATGTTCCTTGCCCTTGACTTCGAACCCCTCCGGTTGGTGCATGTAGATCTCTTCTTCCAGTCACCATGGAGAAAGGCGGTTTAACATCTAACCGCTCTATCTCCAGGATCCATGCTAGCCGCCAACCCAAGCAACACCCGTATGGATGTCATCTTCACCACTTGGTGAGAATATCTCCTCGAAGTCTATACCTTTCCTCCGACCAAACCCTTTCACCACAAGTCCGGCCTTAAACCTCGTCTGTGAATTCTTCTCTCAATCTTCTTTCTCGAACACCCACTTGTTGCTCGAGCTTTCTTGCCCTTAGGCGGTTTCACCATATCATAGGTGTGGTTCTTATGCGCAAGGATTCCATCTCTTCTTGCATAGCTTTCAACCACTCCTCCTTATGCTCGTCGGCTAGGGCCTCGAATAATCTTCGGCTCTCCCCATCGGTTAGCATAATGTACTCATGCGGCGAGTACCTCTTGACTACCGTCCGTCCCTGATGACCTCCTCACCCGTGGCTCAACAGTGGATCAAGTGGGGCCGCTCCCCGGTCCATCTTCCGAAGGAACTCCCTCGTTCTCTCGCACTTCACTGACTCCCCGTCATCGCACCACGGGAGGAGTAATCGGATCCATGTCCTCTAGCTCACCCGAACTAGGGCCGGTTCTTCTCTAGCTTACCAATGTCTTCGATACACCGATCTTCAAAGAAAACCACATCTCTGCTCCCGACGAGCTTCTTCTCGGTCGGATCCCATAACCCGTAACCGAATTTTTCATCACCGTACCCTAAGAACACACACCGCCCGATCTTCATATCGAGCTTGGACCTCTCGTCCTTTGGTACGTGAACGGATGTCCCGCATCCAAACACTCGAGATGACCGTACGATGGATCCCGTCCGCCCACACCTTCTCGGTACTTCTCCATTCAACAGTGGCCGATGGAGACACATTTATCAAATACACCGCCGTGTCGCATTGCTTCTCCCCGAACGTCTTGGGCAACTTCGCATGGGATAACATACATCCGATTCTCTCAACAATGGTGCGATTCATTCGCTCAAATACACCATTATGCCGGGGTCTTGGGAACCGTCTGTTCATGCCGTATACCCCGGGACTTGCAGACTCGTGAAAGTCGCCAATGTATTCACCACCATTGTCGGTGCGGATGCACTTCAATGGTCTACACCGTCTCTCTCGACCATAGCATGAAACAACTTAAACACACCAAAGACCTCGTCCTTGGATTTCAAAGCATAAACCCAAACCCTCCTAGATGCATCATCTATAAAAGTGACAAAATACAATGCCCCACCCAAGGTTTTTGTCCTCATAGGACCACAAACATCAGAATAAACCAAATCTAATGCATGCACTTTATTAACATGAGAAGCAGTTTTAACGAATGAAACTCTATGCTGTTTCCCTGATAAACAATCAAGACAGGTTTTGAGAGGCATACATGTCACGTCTGGAAGGAGTCGCTTCCTCGCTAGTAGCTGAAGCCCTTTTTCACTTATGTGGCCTTTGACGCCTGTGCCACATGTCAATAACTGAATCTTCCGCTGCGTTCAACCCACCCTTGCACATACTGACACTTGCCTTGTAAAGGGTGCAACACTTCTTTCCTCTAGCCACGATCAATGAACCCTTGATGAGCTTCCATCGCCCATCAGCAAACCGGCTTTCATAGCCATCATCATCCAACCTTCCCGTCGACATCAAGTTGAGGCGAAGGTCTGGGATATGCCTCACATCCCTAAGAACCAATGTGCAGCCCACATCAGTTTTCACACAAATATCACCAACTCCCACGATCTTTGATACGCCAGAATTTCCCATCTTCACAGTCCCATAGTCACCTGACTTGTAGCTTGTGAAGGAGTCCCTGTGTGGAGTCGCATGAAAAGAAGCTCCCGAGTCTATCACCCAGTCGGTGCCCTGACTCGTAGCTGTGAGACATACATCGTGATCTGTAGAAAGAATAACTACCATGTCGCCATCTGAAGCGACCGCAGTGGAATCTGATTCATCTTCCTTCCCTTTTCCTTTCTTGTCATTTTTCTTACCACGACATTCATGCTTGTAGTGGCCCTTCTTGCCACAATTCCAGCATTCAACCTCTTTTCTGTTACTCGACTTGCCTCTTGATTTATCTCGGGCCTTCCCGCCCTTCCTGTTCTTTCCTCTCCCCCGTTCCTGTGTCACAAGAGCCTCTTCTTTGTGTAGACCCCGAGACTTTCTCCTTGTCTCTTCATTGAAGAGACAACTGTTACCTGTTCCATGGATATCTTTCCGTCTGGCGCGGAGTTACTTAGAGACACCACCAATGTCTCCCAACCGTGTGACAATGAACTAAGCAATAGTAAAGCCCGCAATTCATCATCCAGGACCATCTTCATAGAGGTGAGTTGGTTCACTATATCACGACCTCATTCATATGCTCGGCCACGTAACCACCATCCTCAAACTTGAGATTCACAAGTCGCCTTATCGAAATATCTTATTACCTACTGTCTTCCTCTCATACTGACCCTTGTAATTTTAGCCATAGGCTTGCGGTGAGGTTTCAGTAGACACATGGTGAAACACGGAATCATCCAACCATTGTCCGATAAACCCCACCGCCTTTCGGTCCATCTTCTTCCAATCATCATCGGTCATATCCTTGGATTTTGCTTGATATGCCCGAGATTGGAGAATATGGTCCTTATGATAAAGCAAGTCCTCCATCTTAGCCTTCCATATGGTCCAGTTAGAACCATTGAGGCCGATCATCCTGAGCCACCTTCCATAATTCAAAACCGATCCTACCCGCTTCAATGAACTTAGCTCGATACCACTTGTTGGGATGCCTCAGCACAAACCTTAGGATCTAGCCTCCCGAAACAAACCAGGAATTATGGATAATAAAGCAATGAAATAAATCAAAGCATCAATCACACACCACACAAGAGAATTTTACGTGGAAAACCCTCAAAGAGGTAAAAACCACGGGACCTCGTCCGATCAACAATCCACTATGAAGTAGAACGTTTACAACCTTCTTCACTCACGCAGGAGTGGATGAACAATAAGAGAAATAGAGAAAACGAAGAGATCTAACCGATTATGAGGACATAGAAGCGCTGAGATATAAATTGCAAAGTAGAAAAACCTCCTCGAAAGCGAAACCTCCCTTCTATAAGCTTCCTCTCTCTTTTTCTCCCTCTCTCTCACCTTTGATAGCCCTCTTGTATTTTTCTCATCAACACAATATATCCATAGAAAAATCCTAGGGACCCCTTTTTATAGTTTTAGGAAACTCCTTTCTGCATCCTAGTTGCGAAAGGACTTGCGCATCCTAGTTGCGAAAGGACTTTGCGCATCCTAGTTGCGTCCTAGTTGCGAAAGGACTTTGCGCATCCTAGTTGCGAAAGGACAACGGGTCAAAAAAAAAAAACCCATCAATAACGTGGGTCCCATTGTGCATGGAGCTAGAAAGGCTTGGCCCTTGCCCTAGCTAAACGGATGAAAACGGCAAAAGATGGAGGGTCATGAAAGATTAGCTAACTAAGAAAATTTTGTGGTACCACTGGTCCCTTTGTATAAATGGTTTAGATGTGGGTCTAAAAGTGCTTTTAAACTAGAGGTGTTCATTTGTCTGGTCTCTTTAACCCATTGTGAACAAGTATGGATGACATGTCTACTCTATACATGCATCCATCCTAGCTGATTATGAAGACCGTTTGCGTGTGTATCTTTCTAATTGTGATCAATTAAAAAATGGGCCATGACTGTCCAGATTGTTCAGTGTAATCCAAACCATTGAATTGTTCAGCCTAATCCTGTACAAACCATCACCTGAAATTCCTTCAACTAGAAAGATACTAGCCACCAACATTGAACTCTTGTCATGTTTCTTTGCATGCCACAAATGCAAAAAAATTAAAATAATAATAATTAATTAATTAAAATTAAAATTTTGGGACACCATCCATCTGAAGGTGGAGCAACAAGCCCATGGTATGGCCTGGATCACTGAACCATGGGCCCCACTTTTACCAACTGAAAACCCAAGTATCATCCCATACTCGTACACATTCACACACAAGCACAATGCATGATGTCCAGACAACTTTCATTTTCTGTTTTCCTATTTCTTTATTGATGGGATCTTTCATAAGAAAGCTGTTGATTACGCTCCAACTGACCGTTGCAAACGGTGGGCCCCCACCATGATGATCATCTGGTGCAATAAATAATCAGGTGAGTCTGTAAATCGAATGAAAGACTCAGCAGAGAGCCGATTTAAAACCGCCCCTTGTTTACCGAGTGGCCTCTGCCTAACAGAGTACCAATACAATGGACGTTTAAAATCAGACCTGCCCAGATTATGATTCAATGTACATGTATGGCCTCTGACTGATGAGTGGACCAGCCTTCCTCATGGTGTGGCCCACCTTTGAATTGGGCTGAGCTATAGATCACATTGTTAGAATCATTAAACCAAAATGCTATTTTGGAATCGTAAGCAATACAAAGTGGGATTTATCTAGTAGATGTTTGAATATGATGATTAGAGCCATTTTATTTCTCCACTTAATCTTGGTTGTCCATTTTGCATGCAATTGATTGGACTATCCTATTGGCGTGATGTTTACACCATGGCTTGCTCTTAGTTGTATGAATGAATGGTTTTGATTGACGATAGGTCATCCCCATAATGTGCCAATGAAAAGGATGGGGGAGATTGCTAACTTCCCCATGAAGGTGAGCAAAACCCATTAAATAAATTTACAATTTAATATATATTTACTTAACAAATTTCTTATTGTTTTACGTTTTGAATTAATATCAAGATAATATCATAATAAAAACATGATATTTTAAAATCTGCCTAGATTTTGAAAATCTCATAATAATATCACATTAATATAATTTAGTGTATTCCTTGAAATATTATGATAAGATTTTCAAAACCTCTGCAATATTCGTCACACTGATTGTGCAAAAGGCTAACGAAAAGACCATATCTATCAGTATATGGTTTAAAATACATTTAAAAAAAAAAAGCCAATAAAAAGCTAAGTTGGTAGCCTTTCAGTGTCTTAAATAGCATGATAGTGTAGTGTTTAGCCCTCTATGGCATGTAGTGTAGGCTACATATACATGTAACGTAAGCTATATAATACTAATATTTTTTAATTAAAATAATAAGATAATATAATAAATGGTAAAATAAGTAATTTAAAAAAAAAAAAAAAAAAAGCAAAAACAAAAAGCCTTCACTGTGATAATGGGATGCCCCAAAAATCAGGCCTATCCAATCATCAGGTGGGCCATTCCATAGAAGTAAAAGTACAGCCACCCAAAAAGCGTTTGCATGCCATGCCATACACACCGCAACAAGCCCCACGCAGACAAGTGTTCCATAACAATCTTATCCTACAACATTCTGTAGGAACCAGCCTCCTAAGAAAAGGAACAACGAAAATTGAAAAATGCAAAAAGAAACTATAAATCTTCATCCGAAATGAGAAAGATCTTGCTAGGAGATTTCAAGGGATAAGAACATTTCTCTGTTAAGCTGAAGGAGCGATTCAATCAATCCAAAAACTGAATTTTTAAGCTTCACAGCTGTACAGACGTGAAAAGGGGAAATTTTGATTCCCCCCTTTCATTTGGGTTCCAATGCTCTTGAAAATACTGCAAAAGGACTTCTAGTAGGGTGGAATAATTGGCCAAAACCTTCTCCAATGACTTCGTGGATTTCTAGAATCGAACTGGGGTTTTAGGGGCCATAGGTGAAGTGAGGTAAGGGGCAGGACTTTACAATTGTAAGTCTTTTCTTTTATAAAAGCTAGGCTTTTGTGTTTATTCTACACTATTTAAATATGATTATGACTCAGCTGTATGCTTGTCATGCTTGTACATTCGAAATCTTAAAATTTTTGGAGCTTCAACTGTTGCATACACTACATACGCTATATGCGACATGCTGCATAGTGTACACTACACTACAAACAGCGTCGCAACATGAGACTCGCACAATATGGTTGTGCTACACAGCACTGTCTACCGCTACGCTACAAGCGCTATTCAGACACCGCTGGGTTTTAATCAAATAGAAATACATTTAAAGGGAAAGGGCAAAATAAAAATAAAAATTGAAATAGATGTCTTTTTTTCTTTTCTTGTCTTTTTCTTTGAGTGTTATTACCAACCAGAAGGCTGTGTCCATGGCCGTCAAACATCCAATAGCCCAGGCCAGACAGAATCAGTCTTTTTTCTTTTTATCAATTACAAACTGCCAAAATTATGTGTATTACAATGATGCTGTCAGAAACAAGATTAACCTGGGAAGACTTTCTAGAATCAAGGTGAACGTCCCGCCAAGCAAGAAAATGAAACCAAAGGCTAACAATATCTTTCCGAGATACACGAAACTGATATTTGATCGCAGCCCACTAATGGTTTTTCCTTTGGGATGAACACTTGCTGATTTCTACAACCATCACAAGAAAGCCTGATCATTACGAGGAAAATTTCCAACACAAACCAAAAGATTGCATGTTAAAAAGGTCTACAGAAGATGCATTACCAAGATGGAATCATCAGTATTCCATGAGAACAAATAAATGAAATACAAGAGACGAGCCCCTTACAAGTACATGGACATTTACTCCCAACCCCATTGCACTTCAAGAGGAATTACAGACTTCATCAGTCAACGTCTCTGTATATTCCGATGAAACCCATATTTGAAGACCCAAATGTTTTCTGGTTTAACTATTTTCATTCAATATGGGCTGCTGCTGTATTTTAACCAAACTATCTATTTGTAGGTCATTGGTTGGATCTCTCAAAGTGGGAGATTTTTTAGCATCCACAATCAATAGTGGAGCCCAGCCAATCAACAGTTCTGGTAACTAGTGGCAGCAGGGAGATCGATGGGCATCCTAGTAATTTGGAATTCACAGATTTGTTGAAGATGGAGGTAACGGAAGAATCATGGTCACTTTCAGTGAAGTTCTAGTCGAGGCAGCAGTTTGTTAGGGCATATTAGCAGTGTACAGCCCTAACAATCTGGGGCAGCGGCTGGAACTCTGGGCGGAGTTGGACAATATTGAAGGGTAAAGGAAATTTTAGATGGTTGCATTCTGGTATGAACATGTTCTCCACAGCTTGCAAGAAGAAACCAAACAGCAGACACAAATTATGCAGATAACAGCAAGTAAATATTTGAGGTGCATGAATTCTGGAAACCTATAGAGGCTTACAAAACAGTATTGTAACTTAGGGGCCATTTGGCATCTCTAATTATAAGAGCTTACTTGCTTTTTCTATAAAAAAAAAGAAGCAAACCTATGGTTGGTAAAGCTTATTTATTATTATTATTATTATTATTATTTAAAGAGTGGTAAAGCTCTAATTTCACCACTAAACTTTTCAGAAACTAGTAAAAAAACTCCTAAAAAACATGTGATGCACAGTCGCATCAAAGGTGGGCCCCACATGGTCCACAGCAAAGTGTGGCCCCACTTGATGGACAGTCCACATCAAAGGTGGGACCCACACGAAGGATGGCTGACATCAAATGTAGGCCCACATGATGAATGATCCATATTGAAGGTGGGGTCCCACATAATGAATGGTCCACATCAAGGTGGGCCCACATAATGGACAGAGTGGGCCTCACATAGTGGATGAACCACATCAAGGTGTGGCCCCTCATGATGGATAGTTGACATCAAGTGGGCCCCACCTAATGGACAGTCCACATCCAAGGTCTCACATGATGGACGGCCCATATTCAAAGTGGCCCAACATGATGGCTGATCCATATAGAAGGTGCACTCCCACACGATGGATGGTGGACATCAAAATTGGACCCCACAAGATGGACAACCCACTTCAAAGGTGGGGCCCACATGATGGACACATCAAATGTGAACTCCACGTGATGGGTAGTGGACATTGACGAGCCCCACATAAAGGGCAATTAACATTGATAGTGGGCCCCACATGATGGATGACTTACATCAAGGTGGGCCCCACATAATGGACAGCCCACGTCAAAGGTCAGCCCCTAATGATGAATGGTGCACATCCAAGACAGACCTCACATGATGGATGGTTCACTTTGAAGGTTTGGCCCACACGATGGATGGTCTACATCAATGGTGGTGGGCTCCATATGATGGACGATCCACATCCAATGTCCAACATAATGGACGACCCAAATGTCTTGAAACATGAAGATTGTAGCCATCCATTCTTTTGCCATTTGGGGCATGATCCATCTATGGTGAGATCCACCAATACAACTGTTTGGATTGCTCTTATAATGGAGTTATTGTACTTTTTAAGAATGGCATCAACAACCCCTAAAAAAAAACTCTTATTTATTATTTCAAATAACAGTCTTTTTTTTTATTTTGAAAAAGTGATTTTACCAAATGAGCTTATTTAAAACAAGAGCCAGAACACAAAGAGCTTATTAGAGTCAGTGGAGCACATCAGTTCTTTAACACATTTCTGGGACAGGAATGAGATGAAGCCATCAACATCTGCAAGGTTTTGAGGAGAAAGTTTTTTTTTTTTTTTTTTTTTTTTTTTTTTTTGTATTTACAAATTAATGAGCATGAGAGTACTTTCTATAATACAAATGGGAAAAAAATGTGGGGATTTAGGGGTTGATCTTACATAGAAGTTAACACTTACCATTTTAATGTAAACTTGACTTTGGATTTCAATTTCCCATGGAATCACTGAAGACCCAAGTTACAGAACTCCATCGAGTGGAAACCTGTAACCGTGTTTGCACTCACTTTGAGCTTGCAAATGGCCCAATTCATTTCCACTCAATTTGCAAATGAAATGAAAACAGGTCCGACTTAATTCATGTCCCTCCCTCCTACCCACCCTTAACGTACTGCTATTTTACGCTTTTCTTTTACATAAGGAAAGCTTCTGAAGACAGGTAAGTTTGGTGATCAAGATAATTGAAATAACTAGGTCCTGCAGTGGATAGACCATGGTTCAAAAAATATATAGATGAGACCATCAGGGCTATGGACTCCAATGATTCACACCTATTGACAGTTGAGGGGAAAATACTGCAAGAATCCAGGCTTTCCATGGATTTTCAGCTTGATTACCAAACAGAAGATTTCAGGATTTGCCTAATCCAAATTCCAGAACATTCATTAAAATGTCAACCTCAAGGTTTTATGAAATACCAATTCAACTTCCCTTTATCCAAAAAGAGCTTTATAATGAAATTTTATTAAAAAAGAAAAGCCCAAAAGGCAACCATACAAAGAAGCACAACCCAAGCAAAAGGGAAGACAACACCCAACGACACCCTAACAATTAATCAGCCCGTTCCAAATCAGCTATTGTCTTCTTAAGACATCAGTTGCTGACCCACAAATATTCCCAAAAAGAGCCTTATTGACTACCCAATTAAGGAGGAATTATACAAATGTTGACCTATAGATATCCATGGCATCCTCAATGTCTGAGTTTCAACAAGCAAGGCCCACAATTTCTGTGCAGGTGATTGACCTAATGGCAGTCGATGGACAATTTCTGAAAAGTCTCCTTATACATCCTCCAGTTGATGAGCTACAAATTGACTGTCTACAAAAATGATAAAGCAGATATCCATATTCAAAGGAGAAAAGGTCCAAGATTAGGTGGATAAGATCTTCCAATCTGGGAGATTTTGGGGGGAAACAGCCATCAGATTAACGGCTTTGGATAACGAAAGCATGGGCCTCACTTGTACAAACTTATAGCCTAATGATCCTATACATATCCTTCCATCAGGGAGCATATTTTACCTATAGAAGTACAGACCAGTGTTATCTGAATCATATGATTCGGATCGTATCGCACGGGTGTATGATTTGGATTTTACACCCAATTGCAAATCTGACTCATATGATCAAATCATGAATCATATGATTTGGTCAAGTGCGTAAATCACCAAAAAATCAGTGAAAAAATCAAAATTTTATCAGTTTTTTCCAATTTTTTTAGGGTTCTTGTTTTTAAAACATGTCACCCACACTAAAACAATATACATATTGAAGAGTTTTAGAAATTTTGGAGCTTAAAAAACATACAGAAAGAATTGCACAAATCCTTTTCATCAGTCAATGAAATAGAACACTGCTTTTTCCAAACATGAAATACTTTTATAAGCTTTCTTTTTCCTTCTTCCCTTCTAGGATACTGCTTATGTCTTTTTCCTTTGGTTTTTATTTAGTTCAAAATTGTTTCAATCTTAATGATTTATATGTTTACTTTAAGCTAAATAATTGTTTTCTCTTAATCGGTGGGGCTGTGTTGATTGTTATTGAAGATGGGAAATAAGTCGAAGTCTAAGGAATAAGGATCACAGCCCCATATGGAACTATTGCTATACAATGGATAAAAACAATAGCCTTCACCTCAAATGCAATTTTTGTAGGAGTTATTGGGGAAGTGTGTCTCAAATGAAACATTACCTTGCCTGAATAAAGAAAAATATAGCGGTGTGTTCCCAAGTAGGTGATGATGTAGTGAAGAAGTTTAGGAAGTTTTTGGACAATATTTGAGTGAAAAGAAACAACAGGAAGAAGCAATGCACTATGTAGGAAGAGTTCCAATAATACATGATATGGACGAATTGTGTGAGGGTGGTAGAGATAAAAGAAAAAGGACGTCTATGGATGACTTTGTTGGAAGAAAGAGTGGGGCAAAAGAAAAGCAACAAGCCACTCTAAACAAAACTTGGAAGAAAGTAAATAGAGATGATGTATGCCTTGCTATTGCTCGCTTCCTGTACACGAATGCACTATCATTTAATCTTGTGAAGAGCCCCTACTTCACACTTATAATGGAAGCAGTTGCCGCAGTTAGGCTGGCGTTGAAGCTTCCGACATATCATAAAGTAAGAAACACATTTTTAAAGTTAGAGGTTGACAACATAGAGAAATCATTTGAAGTTTACACGAAGTAATAGGCTAATTATTGGAAGGATTCCTCTTTGGTTGATAGGTACTGTAACTGGTATTCCTGTGATCAATTCGATCGGTAATTTCTTTGATGGTTCATATTCCGGATTGGAGAGTGATCTTCTCTATCTAATGACCAAGGAGTCCGTTTTGAAATCATCCACCCTACACCCACCCCCCGAGTATATGCTTCAACAAGATTCGCACAAGGGTAAATTGATATAATAGAAACCTTTGGTAAAATACCCACCTATAACCCAACAGAAAAAGTACATGTTTTTACAAGAAATCTCTAGCCGGCCTACTGGCAAGAGGTCTATCTTTGCTTGACACCAAGCATGTTGGTGCTAGATAGAAATGGTAACTCCAACAATTTCTGTCCCCAGCGCCCTCTATTTCCATGAATTAGTCACTTTAACGATCTTTGATGGTTATGCGGGTATCCAAAGTACGAACAAGACGGATGTTTGTTGTCCCAACCATTCTTGTTAGTCCTGATCACGTTAAGGAAAAAGAATAATTTATAGTTTCAATTCCCAATATTAGGTCCCCAATTTCATGTTGATAGCAAAATGCCTCGTTTGTTGCAACACTTCCTAAAAGTCAAAAGAGGTTTCCATTAAATTGTCCTGCAACGAGCGTAAACCTTGTGTTTAGTTGCCACCATTAAGTTTGGAACCCTGAACAGGCTGCCAGTGATAAGCCGGAGGGAGGTGAGGATGACATTAAGTCATCATGCCTCTTATGCCCTAGGCAATACATGTACTATAATGGAAGCACATCACATTATGGCAAGGTAATGTTTCACAATTTAATGAATCTTCCACTTATTTGATGGATGGTTAAGAGATTATCTATGATTAAACTCTTCACAACTTATCAATGGATATAAAACTTTTGGTAGGAATAGTTTATTAGAGATTAAGTGGAACAGAACTGACTGGGTGGCAAAGTCGTGGAAACACTTGTTTATTCCATATTTTGGACCTTTCCATGGGACAATATGTTCTTGCTGAAACATGGAATAATTGAAATCTTAGATCACAACACTATGTATAGATGGTATGAACTGTCGAAAGCTCGGTCTACAACTCTCGAAAAATTAGCTTTTTAGGATTACATCGGTAATAATCTTGGTGAAAGAGAGAAACAAGATGCATGATCATGTTGAATGAGTGGACGGATGGATTGAATCGGTCTATTACCACCTTTTTAGTTAATAGCCCGACTAGTGCATTTTAAAAAAATAATAAAAAAATCTACTGATATATCCAGTATTTCAAAGAACATGGGCAATTTTTAGCTTTACTTGAACCCGTTATTGATGAGATAGGCAAGGAGAATGTCATGCAAGTTTTTATGGATGGCACATCCGCTTAGGTAAAAGTGGGTCAAATGTTAATAGAGGAGAAAGAAATTATTTTGGTCTCTAAGTGCAGCCCATTGCATAGACCTTATGATTGTAGATATTAAAAAGTTCATGTCGAGACCATGGCGAAGGCAAGGGCTATAACGGTCTACACTACAAGCATTATTAGGTCTTAAACTTTATGAGAAAGAATGCAAAAGGCAAGTTGACAAGATTGATCATAATGTGATTTACTACGCGTTACTTGATAATGAAGGGCATACATAAAAATAGGATTAGCTTGGGGTTGACATTTACCTCAAATGAATGGGAAGAAAGCTTTATCAAAAACCACAGGGAAAATAAGTAAAAGATAGTCTTAGCCGATGAAGATTTTTTGCCATCTATCAAGTTTTATTTGAAGACTACTCCCCCATTGGTTAAGGTTAGGATTAGTTGATTCAGATGAGAAGCCAGCCATGGGATACATTTACAAAGCAACTGATTGGGCAAAAGTGGCAATAACAAAGAATTTGGAAGAAGTAAAGAAACAGTATTTGGCAATTTGGAAAATCATATGTGAGCGGTAGAATCTTCAGTAAGGTGCGTCGTACCGATTACGATGGGCATAATGGTGCCCATTGAAACAAATACATGTATCAGTTGTAACGTCCAATATGGGAGGTGCAATGACCGTTGCACACCTATAATGGTTTTTTTTTTTTTGGGTTAAAAAAATCTGGAAAACGTGGAAATTTCCTAAATATTTAGAAGATTCTGAATATGTTTATTTATTTATACCCTGTTTATAATGGCTAAACAGTCCACTCACTGGTGAAACATGGAAGAATTGAAATCTTCGATCAAAACACTATGTATGGATGGTATGAACTGTTGGAAGCTCAGTCTAAAATTCCCAAAATTTTAGCTTTTTATGATTACATCGATGATAATCTGGCAAAAGGGGAAAACAAGATGCATGATCATATCAAATGCGTGGATGGATAGAGTGAATCGGTTTATTACCAACTTTTTTGTTAATAGTCTAACTAGTGCTTCTTTTTTTTTTTCTTTTTTTTTTTTCTCTTTTGAAATCTATTGATACATCTAATATTTCGAAGAATGCGGATAATTTGTTAGCTTTACTTACGGCCGTTATTAATGGGGTAGGTGAGAAGAATGTCGTGCAAGTTTTTACGAATAGCACATCCGCTTAGCTAAAAGTGGGTCAAATGTTAATGGAGAAGAGAAAGAAGTTATTTTGGTCTCTAAGTACAACCCATTGTATAGACCTTGTGCTTGAAGATATTGGAAAGCTCATGTAGGGACCATGTCGAAGACAAGGGCTATAGCGGTCTACATTACATGCATTATTGGGTCTTAAACTTTATGAGAAAGCATATAAAAGGCAAGTTGACAAGAGTGGTCGTAATGCGATTTGCTACGTGTTACTTGACATTGAGGGGCATACATAAAAATATGATTGGCTTAGAGTCGATGTTTATGTCAAAGGAATGGGAATAAGCAATTAAAAAAAATTACCGCAAAGTGAAAACAAGTACAGGATATAGTCTTAGCCGATATAGATTTTTTGCCATCCATCAAGTTTTATTTGAAGACTACTTTCCCATTGGTTAAGGTACTAAGATTAATTAATTAATTTAGATGAGGGGTCGACCATGGCATACATTTACAAAGCAACCAATTGGACAAAAGAGGCAATAACAAATAATTTGGAAGAAGTAAAGAAACGTTATTCAGCAATTTGGGAAATTATTGGAGAGTGGTGGAATCTTCAGTAAGTTGTGCCATATAGATTTTGTTGTGCATAACGGTGCCCATTGGAACAGCTATGCGTATCGGTTGTAACATCCGATACGGGAGGTGCAACAACAGTTGCACCCCTATAACGAGCTCTTTTTTTCTTTTTTTTTCTTTTTTTTTTTTGTAAAAAAATCTGGAAAAAAAATGTGAAAATTTCCCAAATATTTAGAAGATTCCGAATACATATTCTTTTTTTGCTTTTACCATGTTTATGATGGCATAATGGTCCACTCTTTGGTGAGAATATTGTCTCGGTCTGTCTAATGATTTTACGAACCTAACAAGTTTATATTGGCCCAAATTCACCACAAATTCATGCAAGCTATGACACTATTTCAACTAATGCATATCCCCAACTATTTGACATCATTCCCCCAATTCATATTAAGAAAAAAAAAAACTAAAATATCGATATCGCTACAAGTTTCGTTGGCCGGGGATACGGAAACAATATCGATATCGCCGATAATATCGCTGATAATTGGAAATGCATGAAAACATGAGGAAAACGGTAGAATTTTCAGTGAAACTTCAGGATATGCTAAAATACACATATTTGCATATTAAGGAATAAAAAATTTACAAAAAGAATGTATACACAATACATTTCCATTTAATGGGGGCTTAAAAGCATGTCGCCGTAAGAAACAGTCTAACCATCCCATCCATCCCATCTAACCATCCAATCATCCATCAAACCTTCCATCCAAATATACATCAATATCGTAGAATCGATAACTCATGATATTATGCCAAGAAATCATCAACAAGTAGAAAGGAAACAAAAGATTGTGGTCTTGATATCACACATATTATGATAATGATAATATCGAGATATTATCAATATTAGCAATGACAAATTGAAAATTGCATACAACAATGTGCTCATAAAAAATTTTTAATAGAATTTTTTTTAATAAAAATTTTTTTTGTGATATCTCTACATTAGTGATATTATTGAAATATCACCGATACACTTGTGATACAAGCGTCACCTAGAATTTACACGGTCGAAAATATTGGCGATACATTGGCAATACAAGCAACACCTGGAATTTACATAATTGAAAATATTGTGTTGGCCATACTTAACAATACATTGCTAATGCCTAGAATTTCTAATACTACCGATGTTATCGGTATCGCTACCAGTGTTAGTAGCATTGCCAAGCTAAAGATAACGATAATAACATAGATATTTTGATAATATCGGAAATAATTCAAACAATGGGGTCCACTCAAAAGCAATCGGTCCCAGATTCATGCAATCCATAAGGCTATAGCGCTCATCCCACTAATGCAATCGGCCCAAAATTATGATTATTTCATCACCTAATTAATATATCAATGAACATTTACTGGATAGTGAAGAATGAAAAATATCCAATAGTCCTACTTCAATAAACATCCCCAAATCAATAGTTATAGTCATTCAAACAATCTGATTTTAATACTACGACTTTGTAATAGTGGACCCCACATTTTAATCGATTTAATTTTCTTTGATATGTGCCACGTGTATGCAGGTGTATAATGCGTCATACGCTGCTAGAGTATTATATCTATTACTCTCTTTTAAAGACGAAAGTCCAAACAGTTGGACTAAAGTTACTACCTACCTAGTGGGTAACTTTGAACCTTTCATGTGTGTACGACATCCAACCCATCCAATAGGTTGGCCTCACCATGAGGATCATGTTGCACACAAATCTACAACCTCAACTTATCGAGTGGACCACACTTGTATTTTGCTATTTATCAATGGTCACATTGACTTCCTCTAATAGTGTCATCTGATATTGAAGATTACTAATTTGGACTCCACCTTCGGAAATTCTGAAACCGTTAACTAGGATGTATTCTTCGCCCCTACGGAGCATTTTGCAAAGGGCCTCGCCAACGACCACAAAAAGATTCTTAGACCTTAAAATATCTTTTAGGAGAACCATTGACTAGAATAGGAAAAAAGGCAACCTGAAGACAAGACCTCATCCAACCCCTCCATCTATGCCCGCAACCCACCCGATCCAACATGTAGTCCAAAAAGTCCCAGTCTACATGATCATAGACCTTTTCTAGGTCCAAGTTGCAAACTACACCGCTTTTCTTCTCCTTGTACCTCGAATCGATGCATTTATGGGCAATAAGCGCGCTATCAAGAATCTGTCTACCCAAGATGAATGCCCCTTGATTGTTGATTATAACCTTACATAACACTCCCCAAAACCGTAGAGACAACATTTTAGTAAGAATCTTGTACAGGCTACCTATTAAGCTTATTGGCCGAAAATCTTTTAACTGCTCCACACCTTTGGTCTTAGGGATGAGTGCAATAAATGTAGCACTCATGCCTACAAACAATCTACTCCGCTCATTGAACTCGCAAATGAATTCATGACGTCTTTCTAAAGAAACTATAAAAAAATATGAAAAAAGGCAATAGGAAATCCGTCAAGGCCTGGAGATTTCTTACCACACATGGAATCAATCGCAACTTTGACTTCCTCAATGGATAATGGAAGTTCAAGGGATGAGGCTTCTTCCTCCAAAAGCTTGTTGAACAGGAAATGATCAAGCCGCATCCTATTCCATCTCTCTCTGAACTGCCTTACTTCTGACAAATAGAAGAAATCAGCGATATCCTCATTGCGCGCTCCGAATGACATCCCAAGTAATGCCCCGACCCTTTCAGCGCGTCTTTTAACCATTGAACCTGCTCCTTTGCTATTGCTTCACAATCAGGTTGTGCTTCTTGACTGTTCGAAGGCGCAGCATGTTCCACCAATGCATTCAATTCCCTACCTTTTAAAGGCTCTGTGATGCAGGACATGAAATTCAAATATGATGTGCAAGGTTTTTAGGCTTTAGATCACACTAGTTCAGAAACAATTACACAAAATTCCACATCCCACACAAAACTTCAAACACTCAATCAAGGGGAATCTTATGTGGATTCAGGCCTACATATGCTAGGGCCGGATCAATCAAAATTATAGAACAAACAAGAATCAAATGAGGGTAAATTCGTCCACACATGCACAGAAATAATTCCCACAATCCAAGGGATTTAGAAATTTCAATTCGGGGAACCCTACGGTTGGAGAAATGGCATAAAATCATGGATTTGAATAATTTAGGGCTCGGTTTAGGGATTTTGGGTGAAAGAGGAGTGAAAGAGAGGAGAGAGACGAACCAGAAAAATACTGCACGTGTGGACAGTAGCAATGGCCCAGACGCACGTGCGTGTGATCCCGGCCGCACGTGTGTGGGGCCCACTATTTAAAAAAGGGCTAGCTTGGCCTTGCTCGGCCGGGGGTGCACTCCAAAACCCCCAAATATTAGCTCGATCCGATGCACAGTTTGTGCATGGTGCTCCACCGAAGTTTCAGCCCTCTTGCATGGCCAGATTCTAGAAATTTGCTATAGATAAAAACGGCTGCAATAGAAGATGGATTTGAAGTGTAGATGATTGTGGGAGGAGAAATATGGATGAAAGAAGGTGGGAGCGAATCGGGATAAATGTGGCTTCGCACCAAGGTAATTAGCCCTTCAAAGAAGGGAGGGGTTCACACCCAATTAGGCTTCACAACTCAGAGAGAAGCAGGAAAACACAAATTTATTCATAATATTCAATGAAAAAAAAAAAAAACTACAAGGGGTGTCTATTTATAATAAAACCCTATACCCCAAAACGCGCGTTATGTGCGCGACCTATTACTTAGAGATGAAGTAACCATAAATAACAACTAATCAAAACAATCTAAACCGTCTATGATGTTCCTAATAACAAAAACAACCAAAACTCAAAGTACTAGATCGTTTAGAATAGTGGGCCACGATCATGAGAACCCATGGTGGAATTCACATGACGATCGGGTCCACTCCAAGGGACCAAAACGCAGTCCTCTAGCTAGGAGGTCCTCCCTGGACATCGTCATCGATCCAGATCAACGGTGGGGTCCTCCTTGCGTACGTGCGTAGGGGGCGTGCGTGTGCGTGTGATGTCCCCATTACTCTACGACCCTGAGTGGTGTAATAATAACGGCCTTTTCTAACGAAATCCTAGGGACGTAGACTTCTGAATGATCTTCCACCACCATTTTCTGCTCTGTTTGATTTTCTTCTGAGACCTCTTACTTCCGATCTTCATAGTCAAAGCTCCCTTTGCTAGCTGTCTCCGTCATGCTCACGTCCTCATCTGCTAATAGAATCTGCAGGCAAGATGCTTCTAGGGAAAGAATGATGATCGACCCGCCATTAACTCCCGCAAAATCCACAAAGTCGTAGCCCTGGAATGAAACACTCAGCCTTCTAATTCGGAAAATAAAGGGGTTAGATTCCCATGTGTGGCCACTTAACACACGTGCTGGAGATACAGAAAGCTCCGCACATGCCGAAGAAAGCACTAATTCACTGGACACATGCCCGATCCCCAACACATGTGAGGATTCTATAGAGGACACGATTTCAGACCGGCTTTCATTGCTCAACCACGAGCCAGATCCTTCACTGGCCACATCAGCCCCAAACGAACCAAGAGAGACTGTTTCTCCAAGCGACACGTATCCCGAACTACTTTACAAACCTATGCTCGTTGTCCACGTGAAGAGCTTCGAGGATCCGGAGGAGGTTTGTTTACCGAGCCTAATTCCAAATTAAGGTTCAGGCTGATGCATCCAACATTCGAAATGCCCTTGGAGCATTGATCCTACCAAAGCCCTTTTGATTGGAGAGTCCCTCACCTACCTCCTGCGTACCAATGGGCTTTTGACATGTCTCTAAATGAAGATATGGTACTCCAACAAACCAAACTTCTAGTGATCCATCATCTCTATCCTTTCGGCGAGAAAGAGTCCTGACTGACCTCTGACATTCACAGTTTCTCCATCTCCCCCCAGTGAAGGAAGTTTTCTCCCCTCCTCCCTTCCGATCTTAACCTCCATAACATCCAACCTATCAAGATCTTCGCCATCTTTGGATCTTCCACAGATCTCTTCTTCCTGATGCAGAGCCATGCAACCCCCATCTACTCCCCTTTCTCCGTTGCTTCATCGATCTGAATGACTTCTCCGATGTAAGAGCCTAAAGCAATGAACACCTCTCTGAACCAAAGCTCAAGAAGGATATCCCACAACAAGAACCAAGATTCTTCAAACCCGACACATCCATCCATTTAGACATCGATACAATCGGTCCATCTCTCCACAAGGCCCCGATGAAGAGAACTTGCTCTACATTAACCCATGGTTGCACATTGATCCACACTTTCCTTTCTTGATCCAAACTTTCCTTTCGTCTACAGGTTTGATATTATACTATAGTTATGCAGGTTCCAGGTTGCAAGATTCTGACAACCAGCTCTTGATTTGAGGAATCGTGACACCTTCCATCGTAACCACAACAACAGACCACTACAGTGAGTTCCTCACATTTTGTACAAATTTCAGTTTTACCTTAACCACCCGGTTTGTTCCTTCACCTTCAGTCTAGACCCACCTCCCTCCCTTTTATATTGGCGTTGACTCCTCAGTCCCTGCTCCCGCTTCCTGAACCATATCCACGCCCCTCTTCTCCCCTTCCACAACTTCCTTGTATGAAGCATTCCCCTTTTATATGGCCAACCCCTCGTTGAGAACCACCCACTTTCCAACTCCAGCCTTGTCTATTGCCCTACCCATCACGCTACTGCCATACGGCCCCCCATTGAGCTTCGACTCCCTATCCCCCTTCCTATTTTTACCTCTGGCCCATAGCGAGCTGCCTACACCGACATTCTTTTCCCCCCCCCCCAAACCTCTTGCCATCTAGAAGCTCTATTGCTGCTTCAATCTCTTCTTGCTTGCGCAAACGAACAAAGCGAAGCCCCTATATTCTCCAGTGAACTTGTTGTGCGGAATTACCACTTCCATCACAATGCCCGCCTTGTCGAAAACCCTAGAGAAGTTGTTTGGGAGCCAACCTTCAGGATATCCAATGACAAAGAGTGTTGGGTACTCTGCCAACTTCTTGTTGGTGGCTTTCGATTTTTCTGTCCTTAAATCCTTTCCTCTTACTTTAGTCCAACCATCTGCTTCCTCTATCTCCGACCTAGCTGCTTGTGTAGATTGGCATTTACCATTTAGTCGTAAATCACCAGAACCAGTTCCGACACCATTTCCTACATCAATTCTACCTTGTAGACCAATTGCTTAATCTTTCTCCCTCCACTGTAGATTGTTTTTCCTCATTCTTGTGATGTGGAATGACGTGGCTTACTTTCTAAATCCATAATTTTAGTATGACAAGAAGTTCTATGCAGTTTAGAAATCAAAACAGTGTATGTTGTATTGAAAGAATGATCTCAGGTTCAAGGTAAAAGGTTATCATTGATTAACATAAGGACAAGTTCAAAAGGCCTATAATTTGTTTGGAAGTGAAACTGCAAAATTAACAAGAATGACAAAGCAATAGGGTAATTGTTCAATTATTTTACTTGTTTGACTTCTTTAAGTAGTTAAATCATAAATGTATGTTTTCATATTTAAGTCATTTAGTTTATTATTTAATTTTTTTTATATTTATATTATATGATTGATTCATAGGTTTATAGTGGGAGAGTTATGGAAATGAGTGTCTAAAATTACAAAAGCTAGTCATTCATATTACGAGTTTAACATGTAGTGCTACTAGTTGTGAGCACAATTGGAGTACTTTTGAGCAAGTAAAAAATTATTAAATTCATTAGTCATCTCATGAATTTTACTATTAGTTGATTTGTTTATAACTTTGTATACCTAATTAATAATTATATACTAATAGACTTGAGCAACAAAGATTGAACATCGCATTTTTTATTTTTAAATACAGTCTTCAATTTGAAATCTGTCATACAGAGAGAGAGAGAGAGAGAGAGGGGGGGGGGGGGGGGGGGGTTGGGCTTGATTATATCTGCTTATCGGACATGGAATCCGATGATGAGTGGATCACCGAGAAAGAGGATCTTGCCCTTCGTATAGATGATGACTAGATGAACATAAGCGAATGCTTTGTCAATGTGTCAGTGGATGATCAATGTCTAGGCTTGTAGTATAGTCTTGTACTCTTGTAGTCTTACAATTAATAGATTCATTTAATTATAATAAACTGATAAGCATAAACTATTTTGTAGGTCTTGATTACATGTTGTAGACTTGTAGTATAGTCTTGTAATCTTGTAGTCTTACAACTAACAGTTTCATTTCATTATGATAAACTGATAAACATAAACTATTTTGTAAGTCTTAAAAAACTTGCAATTAGAAGGGAAGCAAAAGGAAAAGCGAAAGTGGGAGACGAGGAAGAAGATGAATTTATTTCGACATCAAATTCTGAAGATGAAGATGATGTTGCTGATGTTGATATTATTGATGAGTGATGAGGATGATAATATGGTGCCGACTAAGATGGACAAAGAGAGGGCCACCAAGAATAGATTTATTTGGACTTTTTGTTTTCTTTTTTATATACGGAAATGAATAGTGAATACACTATACATGTAAATGGGGAAAGGGTTAAATTTTTTGAATTGTACAGAAAAATATATGTAAATGGGCAAACTTTTTGTTTTCTTTTTTATTTACAGAAATGAATAGTGAATACACTATACATGTAAATGGGGAAAGGGTTAAATTTTTTGAATTATACAGAAAAAAATATGTAAATGGGCAAAGGTTGATATTTTGAACTTGATTATGACATGACACAATGACACATTTATACACAGTACAGTTACAGATATAGCGTATGCAGTTGATCACATGATTTATGTCATGATTAAACTATTTTTATTTTTTTATGATACTTGTAAGAAATTCAGAAAATATTATGATTTATGATATGATTCGCAATATGATACAATTCAACCCAATTACGATCTACTATACCATAACGATTATGATAACACTAGTACAGACAATGAAAGAGCTTACCATTATGGGAGGGGACTGCTTCACTGGAGGTATCGTCGCTTCTTCATAGTTGGCTTTCATAAAGAAAAGAGATTCCCATCAGTTGAATTCTTCTTCCAACTTTCACAAAGCTTAAGAGAAAGCAATGAAAAATCCAATAAAACCCGTTGAAAATAAACCTTCTTCTGGAACTGTCTGCAAGTTCCAACCCTCTCCATAGTTTACTAGAACTGAATTCGGACCAAAATTGACAGGTTCCTCCCCATCTTTAATAGCCTCAATATGCAATGCAGGTCGGACCCCATAACCTAGCTTTCGATTTATTATATACAATGCAAATCCAGCCTTTGTACCAGCGGCAAAGCGTCTTACTTTTCCAGAACTTCTGCACACGACCTCTAAAAACTAATCCGGAAATAAAAACATATCAAATTCAAATCCATATCGAATACAAAATCATTGAGACCCATTTAAAGTAGTTCAGTTATTATTTTGTTCAGAAATTGTACTTAAGAAGAACCGGCCAAATTATGGGACGAGGAGGCGATCGATATCTACACCCACCCTTAAAAAGATATCAAATAAAAATCATTGAGACCCATTTAAAGTAGTTCAGTTATTATTTTGTTCAGAAATTGTACTTAAGAAGAACCGGCCAAATTATGGGACGAGGAGGCAATCGATATCTACACCCACCCTTAAAAAGATATCAAATTCAAATCCATATCGAATACAAAATCATTGAGACCCATTTAAAGTAGTTAAGTTATTATTTTGTTCAGAAATTGTACTTAAGAAGAACCGGCCAAATTATGGGACGAGGAGGCAATCGATATCTACACCCACCCTTAATTGATTTAATGTACCCATTGTGTAAACAAATCAATCAAGATGGGTGTAAAATATTAGTGGCTCGCGATAAAAACAGAACTACCTAGAAAGAGAAAAATAGCCCAAAGTTCAAACCAATATATATATATATATATATATATATATAGAGAGAGAGAGAGAGAGAGAGAGAGAGAGAGAGAGAGAGAGAGGCATTGTCCTGTTTGATAAACAATGGGATGATAGCTGATTATAAAACAGTACTTTTTTTAAATCTTCACCCATGTAGGAACCATGATACAATGCACACATTAAAATCAATCTTCACCCAATTTAGGAACCATGATACCGTGCATGCTTGAAAATCATCCAATTTTCAGAAACAACAGGGTAATAAATGATGATATTCAGATAAAAATTCAAGGCATCTATCAGCACCAAAATCCAAAAGGAATAAAATTAGTACCATGGTCCAAAAAGACGAATTATACCATATTGGCGCTCATTGATCCACAGGATATGTAGATTTTCAATTCTGACAAACATGCGCCCGTGTTTTGGTAATCAATTCGGGACCATTGGTACACTGAGTCTCACAATGTATGGAACCATGTCCCAAAAATCTTCAGGAATAGGATCCCAGGAACCAATATTAGGAGGTAGGATGTCTCTTATTAACTGTTTATCTGTAGGCTACAAATAGAAAGTTTAGTAGTCCTACAGAGGAGATTCTTGAGGCATTGGTGAGGACGACAAACCAATCCTCTGGAATACTGAACCATGGCCCCTATTTGACAGAAGTGAAAAGCCATATATGTAGACTGAAAGATGCAGGCCACATGTCATAATTAATTCCTCACCCACAAATAGCACGAGAGGTCTTATGATTTCCACTAAAAAAACCATATAGACTAATACAATCAAAGATCAACGCAATCCACAATAACACTTGGAAATTCAGTCAATGGTTCTGCTGGAGGAGATGGAGACTGGATTTTGAGGAGGCTGATGTTAGTTTGAGACTTGAGCATCACAAGTTAGTTTTTCATCTAGAGGCTTTCCAATATTATGGATCTAGTCTACTTGGCTTCTAGGCAAGGAGCGACGCACTTTGTTTGTATTTAATGTGCCATTGGTTATATGTTGAGATTGAAATTCAGTCAATGGTTCTGCTGGAGGAGACTGGATTTTGAGGAGGCTGATGTTAGTTTGAGACTTGAGCATCACAAGTTAGTTTTTTATCTAGAGGCTTTCCACGATTATGGATCTAATCTAGTTGGCTTCTAGGCAAGGAATGACACACTTTGTTTGTATTTAATGTGCCATTGGTTATATATTGAGATTGATCCTCGATCAAGGGTAGGCATAGCATCCTCTGATCCCTACTTTATACAACTGGGAACCTTGTGGTGATCCAGACCGATGATCTGACAACCACCATAATGGATAGACAATGGCCGAATGGTACCTACAGATAGTCAAGAAAAAAAAAGAAGAATGCAGCAATAGTCCACCTGGCTATCATGAAATGGGAGAGTTTTATGGAATTTGGAAGAAACTGCAGTCATTGAAAGAGGCTATCAGATGAAAAGGTTCGTTTTGTGGTGGATTTTATAGGAAGAAGAAGAGAAGAACAAGATTTCAACCAAGATTCAAAGGAATTGATTTCTAGGGTTTTCTCCTCTATAAAACAATGTATTCCTAAAAAGAATATTTTTCTTTTATTCGATCACTCATTATAAGTCCTTTTCAAAACCTTGTATGCATATAAAAATGAAACCCTAACCTATAACTAATCTCAATCACTAAACATTTCCTCATCCTAACCCTTGATTTCTATCCCCAAAAAAACAAAAGGTGCTATAGTTGTACTATAGGCTTCTTTTTTTTTGACAACACAGGGTGTCCCCACCCCTTTTAAGGCGAGACTATTCCCTACTGATGCATGCAATCACCCGCAACCACGTGCATCGGGTAATGCCGGGGAGGGGAGTCGAACCCATGCGTATAGGGAGCAAAACCACGGTACTGGCCGCTCGCCCAAACCTTGTTAGGTACTATAGGCTTGTAATGCATGCTACGGCAATCGTTGTCGTACGTACTATAGCAAGAATGACAGCACATTACACTAGCACACACCTTTTGTAAAAAGACTATTGAGAACTACTAAAACCAGAAAAGACCATAAACCAACTCATCATTTTGGACTTCAATACAACCCTATGAATAGGAACAATCATGCACATGTCATCCCTTCAGACCCCGCCTAATTTGGGGGATTATCTCTAAAGCTGGCATGCAAGGGCCTTCGAATGAGTGTCTCTAGACTTTGTTCCAAGGCATATCTTAATTTGATTCTATTAATCTTGCAGGTGCTAGCATTCAGGTCCAGAATAGAGAAAGCTTGCAACAATAGCAGACCCTTCCTCCTCCAGGGAGATGTGCCTTTTTGCTCGTGGAGTGCATTCCTATGTTGCGGCTTCCAGCAGCCATGTTAGCATTATTTTGCGACATTTCAAGCGGCACCTCTTAAAGCTCGCTACTATCTCATTGCACTCTTCTTCCAAGCTAATCTTTGAGATAGAGATCGCCTTGTCACTTTGATGCCTGGCCCAAGCTGTGGGCTGTTTTGTTCCTCTCTCGCCGCCTCGTGGAGGTTTCCTCCTCTTCCTCCTTTTTCCTTCCCGTTATTTCTTTCTCTTTTTTTTTCCTTCTCTTCTTGCTCTTTTATTTTTTTCTCCTTCCTCTCTCCCTCGAGCCCAGGGTGTGGGCCCCTCCTCTTTTTTTTCTCTTCTTTTCTTTTTTTGGGGGCTTGTCCCTCCTGTTGTACCTTTTCAGGCTTTAGCCCTGGGTAAGTAATAAGAGAATATTCCTTGCTTGCTTCCTCCAAAATAATAATAATAAATAAATAAATTGCATGTACACAGAACCATATAGCTATGCATAAAAACATATGACACGTGTATTTAGTTCTAGTAGTAGTAGAAATTTTTAGGAAGTTTCTTAATTCATTTCTTTACATAGCTTGTTAAGTCTTGATTGTACAGGAATTCAAGAAAGACAATAAATCCCAAAAAAGAAAAGACCATGGAGACATCCAAAGATTAAACTTATGTGTGCAGGTTTTTACATATGGAATCGCCAATGCATATGAACCATGTTATATGGTAACATGGTTCATATGGTAACATGGTTCATATGCATTTGAGCTTTTGATATGCTTCATTTTTTGGCTTAAATCATAAAATTATATGGTAATATGAATGGAAGGAATGGATAAAATATATAAATCACGGTGGACCTAACAGAGTTTACTCAGTACGGTTAGCGTACTGAGTAACTTAGTACGCAATCCGCTTCCGTGTTGAAACGGGTATCTCCACTCAGTCTGCAATTTGAGCTGTGGTTCTGGGCGTCTTTGGCTACAACTTTTATCTGTAGCCAATCCAGAAATCAGCTTCCCTGCTGATTTAATCAATACGCTCTAAGTTGGGCCCACTTTTCCCTTGCCATGCTCTGTGGGCCCCACCATGAGGTATGTATTTCATCCATGCCATCCATCTATTTTTATAAATTATTTTATGATAAGAAAAAAAAAAAAGGATGTATATCCATTCTCAATTGGACCACATTAAAAGAAACAGTGTTGAATGAACTTTGACCATTAAAAACTTTTTGGGGGCCATAAAGATTTTGAAACAACCTGATCTTTGTTTTTTCCCTTCATCTGAGTCTTTATGAGCTAATTAACAGATTGGATGTCAACTAAACAATACAGTTGGCCTTGGGAGGATTTAAATGGTGTATATCCAATCACTATTGTTTTCCCGTGGTGTGGTCCACCTGAGACTTAGATCTACCTCATTTTTTGAGGAAAGCTCTAAAATAATATTTAAAAATTAATGAACAGCGTGGATACAACAGATGCATCATGGTGGGGCCTATATAGCACTTGCCTGCACCAAAGTCCAAGCCGTGGTGGGGTGGTGAGATTCCAACGGTGAAAGTGATGCAACCGCTTGCATTGTCAAAGCCCACCTGTGGGTCCACCATGATTTATGTAATTTATCCACTCCATCCATCTATTTTAACAGATAATTTTAGGTCTTGAGCCTAAAAATTAAGTTTATCGAAACCTCAAGTGGACCACACCATAAGAAACAGTATGAATTGAACATTTACCGTTGAAAACATCTTGGGGGCCACAGAAGTTTTGGATCAAACTTCTATTTGTTTTTTCCCTTCATCCATGTCTGTGTGATCTTATGAACAGGTTGGATGAGAAATAAACATCACCGTGGGCCCTAAAAAATTTTTAACGGTGGATGTCATTCTTCAAACTGTTTTCAATGGTGTGGTCCACTTGATCTTCTGGTACCCTTAAATTTTTGTCTCAACCCCTAAAATAATATAGAAAAACGGATGGACCGCATGGATGGACCAGATGCATTCTCGGTGGGCCCAACGGAGTGTGCTCAGTACGATAAAAGCGTACAGAGTAACCCAGTACGCATTCCTATTCACCCCGCGGCCCTCCCGATCCCCAATTTGGGAAAAAAAACCCCAAATCCCTCTCCCATTTTGAAATTTTCAAAAATTCATTCCTTCCCACCGATTTCTCCGAGGTTTTCGACCGCAAATCTCTCTTCCTCATCACAAATTTTAAAAAAAAACCTCTATTTTCGAAGAAATCTCGGCCCGCAAGCGGTTTCCGCAGCTTGCAGAGGATTCTTCGACGGGAAAAAAAGAATTTTTTGGGGTTAAATCTTACCAGAAATGCCGATCTCTACTCGATAGCAGCTGAATCTGCGTCTTCCTCCAAATCCGGGCGAAAAAACAGGTATTTCTTATTTTTTTTTTGTGATTTTCTCGCCGACAACCCCCCCTTTTATCAATAAAAGTGGGTTGTTGGCTACAGTTCCCACCCGTGGTTGGTGGGAACAGCGATATATCGGACGTATTTTGAAAATACCGATAATATCGGCGAGATTTCGGCGAAATCTGGAAACGAAACGAAATTTTGGGGTTTCGGTGTCGCTACACTGGCGACACCGAAATTATCGGCGATATTTCGATAATATCGGCGACAATTTGAACACTGGTTATGGTCATAGGCATTGTTCGTAATATCGATACTATCGGCCGATATTATCATTATCGCAAACCAGTGATACGAAACCCCTCAGAAATTAAAAGAAAATCTCGGAATTCTGTCTCGTGAGATATATCACAAGATATCGCATAATATCGTCAAATATGGCTAATATTGACGATACATCGCACGATATTAGACATTTTGTCTTCCCATCCAGAAATTCCAAAAATATAGAAAAAAAAAAAATTCTCTTACATTTTAGTCCCTTTCGACTGGATTTGGTGGGCCACGGTCGAAATCACCGGATCAGGTAAGAAAAACCCTAATCCCCCTTTTTTTTTTCTTTGAGGATAATTGTTTTGGAAGGAAACCGAATTTTTGCCGGGAATTACGGGGATTCGAGTTAGGATTTGAAAAAAGGGGGAATTTTGGTATAGAATTTTAGTAATTTTGGGTTGGGAACTACAGATTTCCAGCGAGGATTTCGGTTCGCGGTTGCAAGACTTCGGACTGCCTTTAACGGAGAAGAGTCTTTCGAGCTCTCTCTCTCTCTTGGTCTCTTAAATTAGGGAGCGGATTAGGTGTTATGCGGGTAACAACTTATTGGGTGTTAACCTTACGGCGTGGGGCCCATCTTGATGAGTGTGGTTCAAATCCACACCGCTCATCCGTTTTTTCATATCATTCAAGGACTCCGTGCTGAAACTTAAGCAGATCCAAATCTCAAGTGGACCATACCACTAGAAAAAATGGTGAATGACCATTAAAAGAACTTTGTAGGCCAAAACAGTTTTGGGTCAAGCTAATATTTGTATTTTTCTTTCATCGAGTTCTGTTTGACCTTATAAACGGGTTGGATGATAAATAAACATTACCGATATCCTTTAAATAGGCCTTGGAAAGTTTTTAATGGTAAGCATTCAATCATCACTATTTCACGTGGTGTGGTCCACTTGAGATTTGGATGTGCTTAATGTTTAGGACCAAGTCCTAAAATGGGTTGTAAAAACAAATGGATGGAGTGGATTCACAACATATCATCAAGATGGGCCCTACAATAAAGGTGACACCCACTAAGCTATTACCCATGACACCTGATTCGATCCTGAGAGTGGGTTCGGTGTGACTCGATTGCACTAAAGTTGGTACAACCCTTCTAGTGGGGCCCACCTTCATGTATATATTGTAATCCATTCCGTCCATCCATTTTTAAAGATCATTTTAGGTCCTAAGACAAATCGAAAGCTCAAGTAGACCCCACAATAAGAAATAGTGGGGATTGAACTCCTACCTTTAAAAACTTCATGGGGCCACAAAAGTTTTTGAACAAGCTGATATTTTAATTTTCCTTTCTTCCATATCTGGCTGAACTTATGAACAGGTTGGATATCAAATAAATATCATGGTGAGCCCCTAAAAATGGTTTTAAGTTTAAACAGTAGGCATCACTGTCCCCATTGTTTTCTGTGGTAGGGTCCACTTGAGCTCTGGATCAGCGTCATTAATTGGATCATGCACTAAAATGATCTCTCCAAATAAATGGATGGTGTGGATACAACGCAAACATCATGGTGGGGCCCATAGTTAGGTCTCACTCACATTCCATGTTTCGTTTTGTGCGTGGATTGGGTACTACTCCCACCAAGGCGAGCGTGACTTCAGCGGCACCCCCAATTCACCAAGGTGGGTGGGATCACTAACCATAGGACCTACCTTGACATATGTTCCTTATATCCACGCCATCCATCGGTTTTGAAAATTCATTTTATGGCATGATCCAAAAAAATGAAGCAGATCCAAATCTCAAGTGGGCCATAATAAAAGAAACAATGGTAATCGATCATTGAAAACTTCTCATGGGCCGCAAAAGTTTTGGATCAAGCTGATATTTTGTGGTCTCTTCATCCAGGTCTTTGTGACATTATCAACAACTTGGATGGAAAATAAACATTCCATTGCCCCCATGAAGTTTTTAATGGTGAGGATTCAATCACAACTGTTTCTTGTGATATGGTCCACCTAAGACCATGTAACTACTTCATTTTTGGAATCGAGCCCTAAAATGAGCCATAAAAATGTATGGATGGTGTGGATGTAATACACATACGTCAAAGTGGGCCCTACAATTAGGAATCCACCAATCTCTATTAAATAGTCTGTTCGATGGCAAATAAAAATTTTGTTGGATACGGGTTGCCTACTGACAGCGCATAGCTTAGGATCCTGCTAGTGCATAGCTTATGACCCTTTACAAAAGAAACCTATTATGTACACTTCTTTTTTGAGATTTTACGATTTAAAAGTGTGTATTAAGGTCTTTTTTAATAATCTCTGAAATTTCATTGAAAAATTCAGCAATTTTTCCAATGTTTCCCCATGTTTCCCAAAAAGTGCGATAAATTATGCGATACAAACGATATATCCCATGCGATAACCAATACGTATCTATATCCCAAGGGTGCGATACATCGTGCGATACTGATATTTCGAACACTAGTCATAAGTAGTGGAATCGGTTATGGTGAGTAGTAGGAAAATGGGTCATTGTAAGTAGTTAGGTTCAGTTATGGTGAGTAGTGGGAAAATGGGTCATTGTAAGTAGTTGTGTTTAACTATGGTGAGGTGGCGCAAGCCTATAGGTTGTGTTGTGTTAAATATCCTTGTTAATGAAACACTCATGATGAGTTTTCTTCCCAAAAACAATTCTCTCTTGAAAATAGAGGCACGATTCGCCTCAAAGCATATCCAACCAATGTCTTCTTCTGATCTTCCAAAAATTGGTCGAAGGAGAAAAGGTAGACTCAACATTCCAATATCAGAGCCGTCAACCCGAGGAATGGGTAATAGTATGAGAACAACAAAAGTAGAGGAAGCAGTGAAGCAACTTCAAGATACCACTAAGCAGCATGGGCAACAGCTTGGGTATATCCTTTAATTGCTGACAATAATTGGTCTCAAGTATGACCAAATATCATCAGGTGGCGATCAATTAATCACCAAGTTAGGACCATTAGTTGTATAGGTGAAGCTATATGAACATGAGCTATTCGCCTTGATTTCCAGCAATTCGACGGAACCAACTTGTATGGTTGGGTATATCGTGTAGAATAGTTCTTTGCTTACCATAACACTGCTACGAAACGACGACTTGCCATCGCCTCCTTCCACATGAGGGGGAGGCTCTGCAATGGTTTAGTTGGTATGAGAAGTTCCAACCTCATTTGGTGTGGGAAAAGTTTGTCACAACGTTCAACATGAGGTTTGGACCTATGGAGTATGAGGATTATGGTGGATCCCTTGCCAATCTGCATTAGATGTACTATCCAAGATTATCAAACCCAGTTTGTAAGGCTTGCAAACCATACGGATGGACTCAATGAGGCCTTTCTAGTGAGTTCTTTCGTCTGTGGGTTGAAGTACAAGATATGCCTCATCATTCAAATGTTTCATCCTACATCGTTGACTATTGTCATAGGATTGGCCCAACTCTAAGAGGAGAAGTTAGCAATGCGACGTAGGCAATCCTGGTTTGAAGTAAGTCTAGCCCAACTAATCAAGCCAATGGTTCTAATTGTTATTGCCTCCCATCAAGCAGTTGCCACTCGTTGAAGTGAAGGAAAGGAGAGATAAGGGACTCTGCTAACTATGATGAAAATTTCTACCCCAGCCACGAGTATAAAAATTAAAAGTTATGTTTTATAGAAGGGTCATGTCTAGAAGGGAGGAATCAATGGAAGATACTCAAGTGATTGAAGATGATCTGATTGAGTCAGAAGAGGCCTCACCAAAGATATCACTTCACGCTATAGCTGGTTTGGCTACTTTGCATACAATGGAGGTTGGAAGACTTCTACAATGACGACTAATTATGGTGTTAATTGAAAGCAGCAGCACAAACAATTTCAAAGACCCTAGGGTTGTTTGTAAGGCCTAGGTACCGGTTCAGAGTGGCACTCCATTTGGGGTAATGGTAGCCAACAGAGATTGCTTGGTCAATAGAGATTGCTTGGCCAACAAGGGAAGGTGTGTTGATCTAACCATTCGAGTTTAAGGTCTTATGATCAGAGAAAATTTCTTCTTCCTCAACCGGGTGGCTACGATGCAGTTTTGGGGGGCTTAATGAATACAGGCCCTCAAACCAGTCATTTAGGATTTTTCTCAACTCACCATGACTTACACGGACAACAGTCAACTACATAAGCTCAAGGGGGTACAACCCTCACACATAAAGGCCATCAATCAAGGGACGTTTAAGAAGGAGGTTCGTAGGGGGGAAGGGTTATGGTGCTACAACTATATAGTATCACACCACCCACATCAGCCATGATCGAGGACAAAGGATTGCAAAATATATGGCCGAATTCCAGGATGTGTTTCATGAACCATTTGGCCGGCCCCCACTACAATTTCATGATCATGGCATACCCCTCATTGAAGAAGCCAAGCCTGTGAGCGTCCGCCCATACAAGTACCTATTTTCTTTGGAAAAAAAAAAAAAAAAAAGAAGAAGAAGAAGAAATAGAGTGAATAGTGAAAGACATGTAGTCTTCAGAGATTATAAGGCCAAGCATGAGTCCATACACGCCACTCATGCTCTTGGTTCGTAAACATGACGAAAGTTAGCACTTTTGAATTGCCTACCATTCTCTTAACCAAGTTACAATTAAGGATAAATTCGCAATTCTAGTTACAATTGAGGTATTTGATGAGTTGTATGGGTCCATGTTCTACTCAAAGCTTAACCTAATATCCGAATACCACCAAATCCGAGTCCACGAAGATGATATCCCCAAAATAGCATTTCACACTCACGATGGCCATTACAAATTCCTAGTGATGCCATTTGGGCTCACCAATGCCCCATCGACTTTCCAAAGTCAATTGATCGAGGTGTTTAAGCCATACCTTCGATGTTTTGCTTTATTCTTTTTCAATGACATTTTCGTATATAGTTAAGACTTGGGAAGAGCATCTCCACCATCTTCGTTAGACATTAAAGGTTTTAAGGCAACACCAACTCTATGCTAAGGAAGCAAACTGTAAGTTTGGTCGTCGGGAGATAGATTATATTGGCCATATAAATTTGGCCAAAGGGGTTTCATAGGACCCCACAAAAATCACAACATGTCGGAATGGCCACGACCACATACCTTTAATACTATGTGTGGGTTTCTAGGCCATGTAGGGTATTACCATAAATTCATCAATGACTAGGGTAAAATCACATCCTTGTTATCCACATTGCTCAAAAAGGATACTTGGTTGTGGTCTAATGAAGTTGATTGAGCCTCCAACGCACTTAAAGCAAGCCATGACACAAGCTCCCGTACTGGCGCCCCCTGACTTCTCTAAACCATTTACTATTGAGTGTAATGCATTAGGAACAGGGATGTGTGGTGTGTTAATGCAAAAGGGGCGTCCAATAGCATTTCTGAGTTAAGCATTGCATGGCCAGAACTTAGTTCTGTTGACCTATGAAAAGGAGCTACTTACACTCATCACAACCATTCACAAATGGAGGTTCTATCTCTTGGGCTAGAGATTCATAGTACGGACCGATCAAAGGAGTCATAAGCTCTTATCGGAACAATGAATCACTACCCTGGCACAACATAAGTGGTTGTCTAAACTGTTGGGTTATGATTTTATAATTGAATTCAAAAGGGGCCAAGAAAATCGAGCCTCTGATGCCTTATCCCAACATGATGAGGAAGTTAAGATCTTGGCCATTTCTATAACAGTGGCCACTTAACTAGACAAGGTGTGATTGGAGACTTCAAGTCCAAAACAAGGAGTTGGAAGGCAAGACTCTTAATCAACAAAGATATGCATACAGAGGACTCCTCTTTAGAAAAGGGATAGTGGTAGTAGGGCCCGCCTCACAACTATAGAATCTTATTCTCATGGAGATGCATGAAACCCCATCCTCGGGTCACTCGGATTATCACAAAATCCTTAAAATGATCATAGACATATTCTATTGGTCGAGGTTGTGCAAAGACGTACAAAGATGTGCAAAGACATGCAAAGGTTCGTGAAAGAGTGTGACACTTGTCAAAGGCCCAAGGCTGAAAAATGTGGCTCCACCTAGTCTTCTCCAACCGTTATAGATCCCAAAGCAAGTATGGATAGAAATGGCCAGGGACATCATTAATGGTTTGTCTCCATCCCATGGCAAGACAGTCATCTTTGTAGTTGTAGATCTATAAAGTATGCAGACTTCTAGCAATGGCTCACTTATACACAGCACTTGTTGTAGCAAGTATTCGTTAAAAACATATTTAAGCTCCATGGGATGCCAATCTTCATTGTCAATGATCGGGATCCAGCATTCACTAGTCAATTCTGGAAAGAATTGCTTTGATTACAAGGAAACTCGGCTTCAAATGAGTTCATCATATCATCCCTAATCTGATGGCCAAACAGAAGTCATAAACCAATGTCTAAGCTCTCAAGAACTACCTCCGATGCTTCACAAGTGTGAGGCCCAAAGTGGGCCATATGGCTTCCTTGGGCCAAATGGTGGTACAACACCAGCTATCATTCAACAACACAGATGACTCGTTAAGAGGCAGTGTACGGGGTACCATCACCAAACCTAGCCACCTACACTCCTGGAACCACAAAGGTACAAGTTGTAGAGACAGAGTTACGAGACAGGGACTAGGTTTTAAAACTATTCGAGGAGCATTTGGAGTCAACACAAGAATAGATGAAGAAGTACGTCGATCACCACCAGATAGAGCAAGAATTTTTAGTTGGAGATTTGGTCTATCTCATATTACAGCCTTAACATCAAACTTCCTTAGCGATAAGACGGTCTCTCAAAATGCCGGCCTGTTATTTGAATAAATCTGGTCTTTCAGTGAATTGGACCAATCACATACAAACTCAACCTTTTCCCTTGGTTCCAAGATCCATCTCGTGTTCCACATCTCGTGCCTTAAAAAAAAGTTAGGGAAGCAAATTCAGGCATTCGATGTGTTGCCACCCCTTACTAAAAATGCATCCTACAACCCCTACCACAAGCAATCCTTGATTGTAGGTGTTGGTCTCGAATTCAGCCACGCGGAACACGTGTGTGGATTGTAGGTGTACCGGAATCGATTGGGTCCAATTCAAACCATGACCACCAACCCCTAATGTCGAGATAGAGCGAGGTTTAGTTGTGGGCTCGCCCGTTCGTCTATTCATCCAACTGTCGTGTGCTCGTTACTCGGGCGATTGGTAGAGGTTGGGGCTCTTCCTCCAATGAGCTCTTTTTTGCCTTGAAAACTGAAGAACTTTCGAAGGTGCAACAATTGTATGGTCGAAACGGAAAAGATTGGAGAGACATGGATGTAGGAAAAGGCGTGACTTACCACTACACTAGGATCACTGGCCTAGCTGAGAGCCGCAGGGTGCTTCCGAGAGTAGCGGGCTAATGAGCGAGGCAAAGGCAATACCAAAGATTATAGCGTATGAGCGTAGGCAGACAGATTCCTAAGCTAAGGTCTTTCTTCAGATCTAGCACACAGACGCAGATGGAAGGGAATTACAACTAATGTCTACGACTACGAATCGGTCTGACATATGTGCAACGACGGACTGAGACTAGATCTGTACTAAGGGTCCGCTGCTACTGAGTAGGGGAGAATTAAACCTAGATACACAGCGTTGTGCCGGATTTGTATTGGGTTTTTGGATTCGGAGAGGGATCTTTTACTACGGATCTGCTTCTGCTACTTATAGCTTTCTGGAGGAGACAGAAGAACAACCGCCAGTCCACGTGGCGCCTTCGCGTGCAACCAGCTGGGAAAAGAGCGGTTACATTTCATCGATCATAATCTTATCTTCATTGTATGCTTAGAATGTGTTTTGGGGTTGATGTGGCTGGAACAACTACTTAACTTTATACAGAGAAAACCAAAATGCCGAAAACACTCTCGAAAAGGTGAGCCGATCTCCAAATCCCTCACACATGCTTCTCAAATATCTTCTATGCCACGTGGCTAAATCTGCACCGTTTATCTGGCCCATACGGATTTTGGTACACACATTGCCCCCTCACATTTCTAGCTATTCGAGAAACAATGGCTAGCAACGTGATCTTGCATTAATGGGCTAGCCACGCGTTAATCTCTCTGCTTCTTGGATAACAAACGGCATCGCTATCTTTTTATTCTTTTTGTGTTTTTCATTAATGTCTCCTACATGTCAACAATAAAATTATTTAAATATCGGCCATTGATACCCAATTTTGCAATATTGCCATCTAAATCTTCTAATATGTAAGCACCTCCTTTAAGGACTCTATGAACAACAAATATGCCATCCCATGTAGGTGACCATTTGCCTAATTCACTGTTGTCTTTACCGCCAAACATCAAAACCCTTTTCCAGACTAATTGGCCTTCGGCAAAAGATTTGCTTCAAACTTTCCTGTTATAAACTTCCGATACACGATCCTTATGTCATTCTAAAGCATCTAAAACCTTTAGCCGAATTTCATCTAACTCTTCTAATTCAATGAGCATGGCCTCAATAAATTCTTCAGGAGTTAGTTGATTCTAATAGGCTATCCTTAATGATGGGACCGTTATTTCCATTGATAACACATCATCATAGTCATATGTCAAGGCAAAAGGGATTATATTCGTACCCATCCTTGGGGCATTACGACAAGCCCAAAGTGCCTCTGACAACTTCAGATGCCATGTTCTCGGGTTATCTTCTATCATTTTGCTAATGATGTTTTTGAGGATTTTATTTGTGGACTCTACTTGGCCATTTGCTTGCGCATAATATGGTGAAGAGTTCATGATTTTAATTTTGTATTCCTTAGCAAATGTTTTGACTTGGGCGGCATTAAATGCTATCCCATTATCAATCATTATCGATTCTTGGATGCCAAACTTATGAATGATGAGTTCTTGAATGAACTCAATCATGTCAGTGTGTTTGACCTCTCTCATAGGTTTCGCTTCTACCCACTAGGTGAAATAGTCAATCACCACAATGATGAATTTATGTCCCTTGGAAGATGGAAGTTTCACCATACCTATTAAATCCATAGCCTAGCCTCGGAATGGCTATGGCTTTACTATCGGATGCAATACTGTAGCGGGTGAATGTTGCACAGGACCATGTTGTTGGGAAGGTCAGCAACCAGTGTTCGAAGTATCGATATCGCTACAAGTTTCGCTGGCCAGGGATATAGAAACAATATCAATATCGCCGATAATATCGTTGATAACCGGAAATGCGGGGAAACATACGAAAATTGGTGGAATTTTCAGCGAAGCTTCAGAAGATGTTAAAATGTATATATTTGCATATTAAGAAATAAAAAAATTGTAAAAAGAATGCATACATAACAAGTTTCCATTTAATGGGGCCTTAAAAGCATGTGCTGTTGTAAGAAATCAATCCAACCATCCCCTTCGACCTATTTAACCATCCAACCTCCCATCTAAATATCCATCAATATTGCAAAATATCAACAACACATGATATTTCACCAAGAAATCATCAACAATTGGAAAGAAAACGAAATATTGTGGCCTTAATATCTCGCATGTTGCGATATCAATAATATCAAGATATTATCAATATCATTAATGACAAATTAAACACTACATACAACCATGTGCCCATGTAAAAAAATTTGAAATATTTTTTTTATTAATAAACAAAATTTTGACATCAATACGTTGGAGATATTATTGAAATATCATCAATACGCTTATGATACAAGCATTACCTAGAATTTACATAGTCGAAAATATTGGCCATACATTGGCGATATTGATGCATTGGCAATACAAGTGACACCTAGAATTTACATAGTTGAAAATATTGACGATTGCATTAGCGATATTGATACATTGGCAATACTTAGCGATACATTTCTAATACTTGGAATTTCTAATACTGTCAGCGCTATCGGTATCGTTACCAGTGTTATCGGTATCGCTGAGTTGGAGATAAAGATAATATCGGAGATAATTCAAACACTATCGGCAACCATGAGCATTTCTGATACAAAGATCTGTCATGTTCGGCCAATAATACCCGTATCATCAGATTATCATTCTCATTTTTCTTCTAGCCTGATGAGCCCCACAAATACCATCATGGGCTTTACTCATAACCCTTAGCGCTTCTAAATATTCAACTAAGGTCAGCCCAGTGTATGAGCGTAAGCGAACGGATTCCTAAGCTAAGGTCTTTCTTCAGATCTAGCACGCATGCGCAGATGGAAGGGAATTACAGCTAATGTCTACGACTAAGAGTCAGTCCAGCGTATGTGCAGGGACAGACTGAGACTAGATCTACACTAAGGATCCGTTGCTACTGAGCGGGGGAGAACTAAACCTACATACACAGAGTTGTGTTGGATTTGTAGTTGGGTTTTTGGATTCAGAGAGGAGTCTTTTGCTCTGGATTTGCTTTCTGCTATTTCTAGCTTTCTAGGGGAGACGGAAGAAGAACCGCCAGTCCACGTGGCACCTTCACGTGCAACCGGCTGAAAAAAGAGCAGTTACTTTTCATCAATCATGATCTTATCTTCGTTGTATGCTTAGAACGAGCTTTAGGGCTGACGTGGTTGGAACAATTGCTCGCCTTTACCCAAAGAAAACGAAAATGCTGAAAACACCCTAAAAAAGGTGAGCCGATCCCCGAATCCCTGACGCATGCTTCTCAAATATCTTATGTGTCACATTTATCTGCTCCATATGGATTTTGGTACAAACGGTAGGATGGTTAAGTGTGGGAACCAAGATGTTACTGAAGTCCTGACTCAATGGCAGGGTTCACCCATACAAGATGCAACATGGGGGAAGTACCAGTCCATCATTGATCGTTTCTCAGACCTTCACCTTGAGGACAAGGTGGGTGCAAGGGGGGAGGAGTGATGCATGCCTAAGTGAATGGGGCTGCATGAGAACCCATGTTTATGGTGAGTAGTGGAGTCAGTTATGGTGAGTGGTGGGAGATTGGGTTATTGTACGTAGTAATGTTCAGTTATGGTGAGTAGTGGAGAAATGAGTCATTATAAGTAGTCATTTTCAGTTACGGTGAGGTGGCATAAGCCTATAGGGCGCGTTGTATTAAATATCCATGTTGATGAAAGAATTACACTGAGGTTTCATCCCAAAAACATTTCTCTGTTGAAAATGGGAGGCACGATCCCCCTCGAAGCAGATCCAACCAATGGCTTGCCTTCTTCTGATCTTTTAAAAATTGGTCGAAAGAGAAAAGGTAAACTCAACAGTACGGTGGGCCCACCTTGATTCCAAAGAGGAATTTGCACCGTAATAAGGTAAGAAGAATTATCATGGATTATTGCCCTTCAACAACGTTAGATGTTCGGAATTTCATCCAAAAAGAAATTTAAAAAAGAAGAAGAAGAAGAAGAAAACAGTTCGAATCTATAACGAAACGTAAGAAATCACAGAAAAAACTACCCAATTTCAGAATCCTAGAAATAGAAACATATATTGAAGAAAAGATAATCAAAGCATGACAGAATTTCAATAAACTACCCCGAGAGGGAGAGAGAAAATTACATGGGGAGGAGTGGAATGAGAAGGTTCTAGAAGCTCTCTCTTCACAGATTCTTCTTCTTCAACCTTGGCAGCCATTGATGAACGGTGCCGAGGACTTTTGGGGTTTCGAAAATTTTCCAATAGACCATATTCATGTCTATGGTAAGCGTGCAATGAATCTCATGTACGTGCCACAAATGTGCCAGCATGGAACATAGTTAAAGAAATCTAATCCATCCATCAGAGTCGTGCCATTATTTAAATGAAATTTCCCAAGAATCAACTTATTTCTTTGGTCAGATGGGCCACGATTAATGAAAGAAATTTACGGCTGAGAAAAACTTAACAAAGGCATTCTAATTCGTCTACCTGTTAATAATGTCCACCTGCTAAGCGGAACAGCTTTTGTTTTGTGGATGATACCATCCAAACGATCAGAACCAGTTGATGGATGGCTTGGATACTACACCCGTATGCCAAGGTAGAACATGTAGCGGCATATAGATGGTTAGCCTTGTACACGCGTGTAATTTCTGCACGGGGCACTCAGGATTTGTTGTATGACTGGATCCGAGCTAGCTCAGTTAACTCGCTCCACTCACCTCGGATAAGCTTTATTGGCTTGGCTTGAAAACTGGGTGCAAGCCAAAAAAAATTTGAGCCAAGCGCCAACTGGCCCAAGTTTGACTCAACTACATTCGTTTTATATATCTTAATTAATTTTATATATAGCTTCTTTTTATATTTTAAAAATGCCCATTTTAGCTTTCGCGCTATTCACAAGCTCAAGAATTTGAACTTGAGCTTGGCTCAAGTATGGTCCAAGCTGCTAACTGAACTGAGTTGAGTTGGCAAATACTATTCTAGAACAGAGCTGAATTCGAGTCGAGGTAAGTTGCTGGCTGAACTAAGTTGATCTTGGCATAGCTTGGCTCATATTTGCTCGATTTCTAGCTCTATTTGTGGATGTGGCCAGCCTTTATCTTCATCGAGGTAGAATGACAAAAAAAAAGGGTATGAAATATAGTCTTAATCTAAGAAATGTTTTGAGAATCCTCACTCCCAAACCCAACCACCGGTGCTAGATTTTAAGCATAGGCCGGGTCCTCAGGTACTAGATTTTAAGCAAAGGTCCAAGTTCTACCCCTGTATTATCGGCTGCCTAGCCCATTGCCACCCTAAGCACATTATACATTCATATAGTTTAAATTATACAAAATGCAGTTTGTTTTAAATAGTTCATGGTCCCAAAATATAGTTGATTGAGCAATCTTAACCTTTGGTTCATGCAAGTTGGTCAATATTAAGATTAATGTAACTTTTCAACTTTCAATTGAGCTCACCATTGGCACCACCATTTGTGCACCTGTTTGTACCAAAATATTGCAAATTAGATCAATAGTGCATATCATGACATGTGGTATATGGGATATCTTTAAGGTACGTGCCGAAAAGACGACAACTTTAAACTGCCTTAGTATTGCAGTTATCTCTGATGAGGATGGATGACTGTTATTGCCATGTCAGCGGTGGAATGCGTTTGGCAAAGGTACACCATGATATTTATAAAAAAAAAAAAAAGTGTATTCGTTCTTTCCTAGCTGGTTACACGAGAAGTTGCCATATTGAACGATCAGTTATTCTCCCTTTACTTGAGTGTTTCGACTAGAAACAAGTATTGTGGATTGAAATATCCACATTCAATAAGAACAAAGGAAAATCAAAAAACAAATATCATCATTTTATTTCATTAATCTGAATTATTATTTCATCCATCGCATTGCCCTTGATTCTAAAACAAAGTATATTTAAGTGATACAATGAAAAATAGTTTAATAATAATTTTGGCAGCATCTCGGCTTGTATGGCATCTATCGTAATGACAGACGAGTTGAGTGGGCTCAAAACCCTTACTTCACACCAATATGCATGAAATAAATACATATGATATCGAATTCTAGATGAGTCTGCAAACCTGCATAATCATCGAACATATCAAAGGATTCTGTTGCACAGCCGCACAAACAATCCTTGTTGCACGACCGCACAAATTGCATGATTGCGCAATAGGGAGGTTCTTTAGCTCTGCCCCTTACATCTCCTCCCTTCTCTTCTCTTCTCTCGTGTCGCATCGCGGGATACCTAAATGCCGCTACTTTGAACTCTTGAAGACTCTCAAAGATTCATCTAGTCTCTTTGGAGCTCCTTACTTGTGAATAAATCAAATGAGAGGGGGAGGGGGTATTTATAGGCCTTCACATGTGTGAATTGCCAAACTCGCATAATGGAGTGTTGTTGCGCGATTACACATCACACCCCTATTGCATGGTCGCGCAACAGGTTTCTACCTGAAATGGGCAGCCTGCCCCTAAGCTAATAATTCGGTAGCCATATTTGTGCATTGCGCGGCCACACAACTTATCTCTGTTACACTGTCGCGCAATAGAACATTCTTCTTTTAGTTCTACTATTTGTGTGCTTTAATAGATGCCCCATCTATCCTCCTTTAATTTGCTAAGAAATCAAATGGGGGATTGATCTGGATTGATCTTTTATTTGCGTTAAAGTCCTCGCTTGGTTCATTGCACGATTGCGCAAATTGTGTTGTGCGATCGAATCCCGCGCAACAGCTATCGGGTTCAACTGGCTATATAAATCATCCCTCCCTTCATTCTGATCACTTTACTTTCCATCCTTTCCCAGACTTTTGCCTTTTCATTGCACGACTGCGCGACGTATTGTCTTTGCACGACCGTCTGCACTGCTTTGCGCGACCACACAACACCTATTTACCTCGGTGAAAAGTCTTTCTAAGTGCCAAAACTCTATTGGATTTTCGTTCTGCACTTCATTCCTTCTTAATCAGATGGCAAGGAGTAAGAGAGCATCTAGTGCTTCTCAAGAGCATACGACCCATCCCTAGCGGTCCAAACTTGAAAAGTTGTAATCGCCCCATATTGAAGATCACCCCAATAAGAGGGTGAAGACCACTACCAGACATCCCTCTCTTTCCAACGAGCCCGACCTCCCCATAATAAATTTTTCTAACAAAATATCATGTTTGTCCAGTTTGGTTTGTGAACCCATAATAATGGGAGACATCGAAAGACCTCCACGAGAAGGTAGAGATATAGACTGAGAGAATTGGCTGAAGGCCACCTCTAATTTGCAAACAAATAGCTCCAGACCCGTCGACAAAGAATACACCCCACCCCCTTCTTTCTCAAAGAAGAAACCTTCAAAGAGTAAAAGCCAATAACTCTAAGAGAAAATTGAGGAGTTAACAAATAAGTGCCTTCAAAACACCTGGGATTGCATAAAGGTGCACCAAGAAATGATCAATTTTAACATCCCTTTCAAAAATGAGATGATTATTGTACTGATGAACCTTCGTCGTCTTCCATCGATCCTTCACAGCGAACCAACTGACCAAATGACCCATTACAGAATCATGTACACCACTAACTGGGCCTTGAGGGAGCCACAAATTATGGAAGGCTTTTTGCTGGAAAGGAGCTTGAAGCAAAGAGCTGGTAGAATCTCTCCAATGAGGTTCCTATTGCCAGGTTACAACTCACATACTCTCTACCCCACGCACTTCTTCAAAACAGTCCAGCAATGCTTCTGCACCAGGGACTCCTTATGGGGAACAGAGGAGTTCAGGACTCTTGCTTCCTGTCTTCACGTAATTATTACAACGCTTGGGCTCGAAGATCCTCATCAAAATTGATCTCCTGAATACAATTGAGATCACTTCTAATCATTTTTACAAAGATGTGACCATCTTCAAGGGCTTCCTCAAGTACTGGTGCCCAGCAACCAAACTTGCCTCTGGGTGAGGTCAACATCACCTTATGGGATCTACATAGGATGGTGGGTCTTCCCACAAAGGGTTGTTTCTTTGATGAGTATGTGCCACCAATGAGGAGTTCGCCCACTTCTCACTGACCAACCACCAACTGAAGGTCTCAGATATAGTTATCGGGTTGTTCAGAGAAATGTCAAAGTTCCTTGATATCTGGAAGGTCCCGCACCTTACTTGGCTGGCTCATTTTACCAGGGATTTGCGGTAAGTGTTCTATTCCTTTTTTCCATGCCTAAACTTTCCGCGTATTTCTTTGTCCTCCCCCCTTTGTTAATAACCGTACTATTCTTTTATTTTTACAACTTTGCAGTAAACCATTCGCAAGAACTCGAGGGCCTTCGACATAAGATCAAGGGGCCTGCTGAGTATGGTGCATCTGGTGAGCTAACCACTTTCTTAACTTACTGGCTCAGTCACGCAGTGCTTCTGAGCTCTATTTAAGCTGACACGATCTGATCAATCCTATTTGTGGTCGTGGGAACAATGAAAGAGGGCAGAAAATACTCATTGGCCCCTCTAGTCATCTACTCCTTATATCGCACTTTCGGTGATGTGGCTACACATTGTAAAAGCTCAGTAGTCGGAGTGTCCTTAGCTTATACGCCATGGCAGTACTTCGTGGCTGGCTTGGCGTGTATTTTCCCTGGACATATAACGAGCTGGAGAAAGCATATGCGAACCTAGATTGTCTCCCATTATGGCACTATCAAGGGTACAAAATGATAAAAAGACCTACGACTGGGTAGTAAATAAAATTGAGAAGACCAAGTCTATCGATGTAACACCCCGGATTTTTGCCAACCTGGAATTAGACGTCCTTAGGCAATGGTTCGATCCTAAGACCTTATTAACTTGTCTGAACTAAATCCCACAGTCTAAAAATCGCTCCTTAACCATTTTCTTCACAAATTCCACCCTTCACCACCTTTTTCTTTAAAATTTTCAAAGTACTTTCATCCTAGACACTATCCTAAACTAGCTAAGTAGTATAACTTGGATCACTTTATATACAAACTACAAAGGCCCAGGTACCACCTCAGACAGAAATCTTACAGGACTAAACCCTTTAGAAATTAAGTGAGATTTAGCTAGTGTTAAACTAGAGTGCCTGTGAAATTAGCACCAATCGCTTTAAATACGATCTGCAAGACTCAAAACTTGTAGAATCATTGACGCTAGGTTATCGTAAAACTTAGGATCAATCTCATTATCCGGCTGCTCACGGGAGCATCTCGAAACTTCGTATTAGGTCTAGACCGCACATCGGAAGTCCGATTAACACGAAGTTAAGGAACTAGGACCGCCTCACTGGGCTTAACAACCATCTTGGAAATCAAGTCCATGCAATGTCCCACGGCCATTCGATCGCGTCCGGAGCGACAGAGTGTGAAAAACACTATTCCCTTTACAAAATAAATATCTGGAATAGTGATCTGGCATCATTTGTTTGCGGATCAGTATTAAGCAACCAGACCGTCAGAATCTGACCAAATTACACCCTCGGATCAGGAAAAATTTCATACACATTTACATATACTCGGAATCTCCGATCGAGATCCGCTGACCGTTGAACTGAAACTGGTCCGCCACGCGTGATCTGGAATCCCGACAGAAATGAAAACTTAATAGAACGTAGATCCAACGTTAGTGAGCTTAAGTCTAACCTTTAGCTCAAGGAGGCCCGCCAGAAGTCCTCCGTTGAACTGAAACAGGTCCGCTTTGGTTATAACATAAGTATACTTTGACCTGGAGTCTGTTTTGGGGAATTCTGAGACTATATAAGGACCTTAAACCCTCTCTCATGGCAGCCATATGAATTTGAGATTTGAGAGAGGGAAAAAAAGAGAAAGTGTGGGAGTTGTGGGAAGATCTCCTCGCCGCTCTACTCGCTACTATCTCCAGTGCTTAACCACCTCATTCTTGCCGCTTTTCCGATTCCAAAGATCATTTCTAGGTAATAAACCCTAACCCTAACATGTTTGGGGGATTAGACAGTTGTAGGTTAGGAAATAGCTAACCTATTTCATTCTCTAGGTTTCCAAACTCCCGTAGACGAAAGCTTAGCAAACCTATCGACTCAGTTACGATTCTACGACACAAGGTGCGGACTTTAGGTGTATAGGTTATGGTTTTCAACGCTTTCAATGTCAGATAATGATAGATTCATGATCTGCATGCAATTGCACATGTACAAAATGCTTTCCGTTTTCTGTTTCGATTAGAATTGTAGAATTTGGAAATTCACATACTCTAGGTATTCGTATAAAATACCGTATACGTATTTTTTTTAAAAATTTGTTTGACATGTTTATTTGACGTATGGATATATGACGTATGGATAAAATACTTATTTGGCGAAAGGATTCGCCTAAATACATGTTTACTAATAAACACTATGTATGTAGAAATACGGTATTGTAAGAAGTACCGTATACATGTATATTTTAGTGATGTGTTTGTCATGATTAATTATCGTATAAATATATTATGTGCGTATAAAACATTTGCTTGGCGAAGGGAATTGCCGTAATACATGTTTGCTTGTATACACTATGTATGTTGAAAATGCGTATTCTAGAAAATACTGTATACGTATAAATATTGGGAGATGAATTTATCATGATTATTTGCTGTAGTAATATATTATACATGGATAAAATACCCACTTGGCTAAGGGATAGCCCTAATACATGTTTTACTAACATACACCATGTATGTTGTAATAGTGTATTCTAAGTGTTTGTGAAAATGATTGAATGAGTACCGAATTCTCATTCGTACTCGCCATGACTAGTTGTCATGGATTCATGATTGTTGTATTGGCGATACCCCTTTTGACGAAAGGATTTGCCCTAAATCACGCCACGGCCAATATACACCACATATGCTAAAATGTGTGGCCCAAGTGTTTGTGGAAATGACTGAATGAATATGGAACTTGGATTCCTGCTTGCCATGAATTCCGTCGTGGGTGTACGCGTGTTATGATTGGGGCAACTCCCTAGGGAAAGGATTTGGCCTAATGCCTATGTGATCGACATATGTCATGTATGTTGATGTATGTTTGTTTAAGTGTTTCTTGGAATGTCTGAATGAGTAGTAGTTAGCAAATTGTAATGTATAAGGGTGTTGAGATGTGATTCTCAACCTCTTTTAACTATGTGTATGATCTCCTTGGATTGTTGTGTGATTAGGAATTGAACATGTATAAACTCATGCTTGTGTTGTGATTCATAACATGCTCAACTGCTTTATGATTATAACTATGTAATACATATGTTTAAATTTATATTTACGTTGTATGATCCGTCATGGGTGATGGGGAGCGAGCAACGAGTGCGGTGAACAAATGTCTTGCAAACAGCGTTTTAAACGTATAATACCATACCTTGATAGTATGAGTTGAATCTTGATCCATTACTGCTTTATCTATCTGCAAATTATCATATTTGGGGCTATAATTGTAGTCCAGACAATCGGTACCAGAATTGAATTCGTGGCTGTGATTCATTTGCCACGTGAGACGTGTTCGACGAACCCGAGTCGTACTTCGGTTGGCGATAGTGGTTGGCCACGCGAAGTGCTTATGCATTTCATGTCGTTCAACTTGTTGTGCGCTCGAGCTAGCCAAGCTCATCAAGTAACCCGATCTGTCTAATGTATGTTCACCATGTTTGGACGCTACTGCTTGAACCTAGGGTACCAAACTTACCAGTGAAATCCCTTTTAACCATGGTACCTCGATCCGCTAAGACTCGTGAGTCGGGCATGGTGGTATGGGACACCGTGGTCGAGCTGTCTGCCTCACGCTGGGCCACGTGCCTCCCCGTAGTGACCAGTGAGCAACCAGACTCGTGAGCCGATTATGGTGGTATGGGACACTATATTCGAGCTGTCGATACTTACGGCGAGAGCCGAGTACGGTGAGACCTGTGCTCGTGCTGACGGGCGACGAGTCCTCCGTAGTATCTTCGAGTATACTCTAAGGGTCTGTGATTGGCGACGAGTCTTTCACAGCAACTAGAGTATGAGTTGAGCCGAGTACGGTGAGACCTGTACTCGAGCTGACGGCTAGTGATTGAGCCGAGTACGGTGAGACCTGTACTCGAGCTGACGGCCAGCAATTGAGCCGCATACGGTGAGATCTGTATCCGCGCTGACGGGTGACGAGCCCTTTGTGATGCCTTCGCTACGCCTCTCAAACCATAATATCGTATGAGATTAACTAGGACTGACGACCCTAGAATGGATCATGTTTGGGAATGATACAAGGGAGGTACCTTAGTTTCCCAATACTGCTGTTTGAAATGGACTAATAATAACTCGGTAATCATGATCATCATCGTACCGCATGTGCTTAGTAGATGTGGCGCACTGAGGGAGTTAAGCATTCGCGAACGTAAGATGATGTCGCATGAGGGTGGTTTGGCAAGGGCATACAGCATCATGTCATTTCATTCTCACACTTAATAAGAGTAGTTAGAATTGTTTGATTTGTACTGCTTTATCATTACTGCTTGATTGAATTGATAACATGTTAACCTATACTTTACTGTTCCACTGAGTTGATCACTCACTCCCACATTACGAGACGATGTTGTACACACCAACCAGATTTGTTGAATTTCAGATGATAGCGATGCTTATGAAGCAGAGCCGGACTACTTCTATGGTGATGAGGAGGAGTTCTCCTATCATGTAACTCTCTGACGGGTCTCAAGACCAGTACCGTTGACGACGGGCTATGGTACTTGGGATAGAAGATATTACACTTACACATTTGGTATATTTTAGAACTATACTTGTACTTATTTAACCTAGTAATGTTATCATACTCTGGAGACTCATCACAGTTTATATATTTTATCTATCTATCATCGTCTTCCGCTTGCAATTTAACTGTCTCTGGAGTATGATATGTTGTTTTGGCCTAATCTCACTTATGTTCAATGCACGAATACAGTCAACATTCAATCATCATTCATTTTGTTGCATAAGTGATGTTGTGGAACTCGGGAGTTGAGTTTATGCTCGACCCCTGATTTTCAGGGCGTTACAATCGACTTCTTCCAATTCTCTCTCTCCAACGTTGTCAAAGACAAGGACGTTGTGGATGAAAACTCGCTATCTCTGAGTGAGCGCATGTTTTTTTTTTTTTTTTAATCTATGTCAAATCAAGTAGTCTTCCATAGAGGGAGGGTGGTAATTTCTGGCGTGAACCCTACTACCCGTAGGTTCGTACACCAGTTTGGTTATGACCAGATGGTCCTGGAAGATTGTAAAGTCATGACCCGCATAATAAGGAGCTACTTTGTAGGCCCTTATAATTGGGCACTCATATGGATGCAACTTCTGATTGTGGGCACGTGCTCCCATTTTGTCCTTCCTGGCTACAAGACTCTGTTCGAGCATCATATTACTGGATGTGATGGTGGTCACATCAATTATTTCTTGTCTGCCATTGTCATTCGGTAAATTACCCTAGTCTAGGTGCCTCCTCCAAGATTGAAGAATTACAGGCCGAGACAAGGGATCGAGTATATAAGGGTGAGAGTTCACGCCCCTGCTCCCGGCCAAGTGTGCCTGAAGATATCCCTAAAAGATCCCATTCGACAAGTAAAGCTGGCCAATACTCGGGAAGGCTAGATTGCTTATGTGACTCCTTTAGATGTTCTAAGGAGGTCGGACGAGCAATCTGTCGCAATCGCAACCCTAAGCCCGTCGTAAAGAGGTAATGAGCCAATTCCATCAGTACCAGCAACTACTCTCTATACTCCTACCAAGGAGACTGTGGAGGATGTTGAGAATAGAGTCGCCTCTTTAGCTCCATAACCCCTATTGAGGTAAGCTCGGAAAAGCTTTTCTTCTCCAGTAACCCATTCTCAAACACGATCCTGTTCCCCTCACATGTGCTCAAGTCAACAGGAGATCTCTTATATTCCTGCCGAAGCAAGGGCGCATACAGGCGAAGCTAGTCTTTTCTGCAAGGCAGGCAAGCGATCACTAAAGAACCTGTTGAGGAGACTTCACCTGAAGGAAGTGAGAGCGAAGAGTCATCTGTTAGAAGTAGTTCGACTGGGAAGAGCAACTCTTCTGAGGGTGACAATTGGGGAGAGGAGGAAGTGGATATTAGCGAGGAGGGTCATGCTGCAGATGAGGCTGCCATAGCTGGTCAGGAGGTACCACCAAATGTCTCCACTCCAATTGACCAGGTGGCCACTCCTACCGAAGAAGAGCCTCTTGATCATTAGGAGTTTGGCTACTCACTAGTAGCTAACATCTTCATGTCCTTTAGTTCCAACTACTCCCCTCTTCCTCGTGAAATGCCAGCCATTCCACTAATCAACATTCCGCTTCCTGACCTTCAAATCCTTCCTTATATCATGGAGGTCTCCTCATCGAGGGAAGTGGTACTCTCTGTGTCGACAGTAGCAAAGTTGTTGATTTCTCTGCACAGTGTGAAGGTGGATCAAGGCATGACAGTCTTTTCACCAACTACTGGGGAGGCAATCATCAGTGTAGAGCATATTCAACCAGACGAAGCCATGATCGCATCTTCCATCGGCCCAACCATAGTTTCTCGCAAAATTCCTTTTCTGTCAGATCCCACTGACACGGCGACTCTAATGACACTTGATTCGAGTACTGCGGTGAGGGAGCCATCTTTTAATGCCACACTTACCGTTGCGGAGATGTCTGGCCCTTCATCTATCCCTGTCAATATAAGGGCCTCAACTTCATCAGATCCTTCATTCTTAGTCTCAGCAGTAGGTATAACTTATTATTTGCAGTTTTCCTTTCCAGATAACATTTTCTTACTTCACCTTTCTGATAACTCTGTTCTTCTCATTTCAGCTGTTACATCATTCAGCTGCTGAGCAAGTTCAAATTCAATGGCGATGGTGTCAAATATCCTTTCTCTGGAGAAGGTCCCACCATATAAACTCATCCTGGTCAAGCACGCTCTTTCTGCTATGGCATGTATGTTCCAAGACCCTGAGTAATGGCCTTTCCTTGGCGATGCTCTAACAGTTCTAGACAACTCTGCGAAGCTAGTCAAGATTAACGTCTCAGTGCTTCATGACTCCTTGATTCAATTTAGCGCTTCACTGTAGCAGCTAGAGTCGGGTCACAATATAGTCATTGCTCCAGAGATACTTTTTCACCAGAAGGAATTACTGCTCCTTAAAGATAAAATATCCACTACTTTCTTTATCATTTTTAGATACAACGAAGAGTGCGATTCTCTTCAAAAATAGGTAAAGATTTCTGAGCAGACTTTGGTGGCTATTAATGAGCAGATGGCCTATCTTGAAGCCCAAAAGCATGTTGAGGAATTGAAGTTGAGCTTGAAAATTTAGAACTATCGAAGGATAAGGCGACCGTTGCTTCTTGGGAACAGGAGCTTGCTAGTGCCCCTGATCAAGCCAAACTTGTCATTTGAGACCGAGCTTAACAAGGCAGCAGCTCAATCCAGTTCAAGCAAGATCTTCAAAAGTTTATGCTTGCTTTGGACATTTCGGAATAAATGTAATATTTTGGCGATTGTTATGTATCGACATTTTTCATATATATATATATATATATATATATTGTAAGTGCTTATACTCAAGAACAATTTAATTATCAAATTTCGTAGTCCTGAAAGGATCGCAAGCTCTCATGAAGATTCTCTTTGACAACTTATGAAGATATATCATCGACTCGATTAAGCGTCTCAGGGAAGACTCAACATCTCAAGTCATGAAATTACATGGTTCGAAGATCGGAACACTCCGTATGAGTCAACCATCAGGTGGTATAACCTTAGATTGACCTTAGGTTGGGTGTATTTCACATACCATTATAATGATCATCTTTTATGTAAAAATACACTCAAGTTAGACCAACCCGACATCTAGTTCGGCCAGCTTAACTGTCTTCGACTAACCATACATGATTCGGTAAATTTACAAATCACATAAGATTTTCCGTGACATGTTCGGTCAACCCAACCTTGGGTTTGGCCAGTCGAACATGACCGTTCGGACAACGCGGACTTGTTCAATCAAGTTTCTAGCAATGATATGATTTCATATTTTAGGCATATTGGGCCAGCCGAACCCTTTGGTCGGCCAGCCGAACTTGGACTTGTGCCAACCAATTTTTTGAAAGATTCTATCCCGCGAAATCCGTGTGCCATTGGAACGAAATTGTTAGAATCCGGCTAGCCGAACTGATACTCGGGCCAGCCGAATTTCCAAATCCTTTGGCTATAAATAGAGGGCTTCTATCATTCATTTACACAACGAAAGTTAGTGAGAAAATTCATCTTTTCAAGAGAGAAAGTCAGGCTCTTCTTAAGCTTTTTGAGCGTAATTCTAATATTTTGTTTTAGCTTATTTTCATTCTCTTTCTCAAGACCTTTTAACTGTCTTTAATAGAGTAATCTAAAGTCTACTTGAGATCTAGAGAATTGAATTTGCAGCACTTAGGGTATTTGTTTTATATTAAATGTTATATAGATCCATATATTCTTTTGGGTTGAACTCATACAAGACTTCATCAATATCTCAAGAGAAGAACACTGCATTCAAGCTACAGTTACGACTACAGTTACGACTTTGACTCGCTAATCGAAGATAAGTACTGTTTTACTTTCATTTTAGTTTAGGTTTTTCTTAGATAGCTTGGAAATCTCAGCAGATTTGTTTGTGGTGATCCTGTGAAAATTACAAAGTGGGTTTGTTGTGATAGCCCGTGAAATCACAATAACTGTATTAGGTTGTTAAGGTAACCCTAGGAAAACCTTGAGATAGTAAAAGCCAAAATTGTGAGAGTAGTAATTTTGGGAGTGAAGTAGGTTGCGTTTATGCACCGAACCACTATAATTCATTTGTGCATTGTGGCGATTGCTTTTATTACTTGTGTGCCTATCTTGTGTTTCATTTTCTCTTGCGAAAGTTTGATATTTTGATTTCAAAGACATTGTGAAATAAGGTTGTCCTGCCTAAATCTTTTAAGTGAAGGTTGTCCTACGAACTATTTGATATCAAGAATTCAATACTCTAAGAAATTGCGTTTATTTGCTTTATTATTCTACATTGTATCGAAATATTTGACATAATTTTATTCACCCCCCTCTAGGACATATATAGCTCGTCCTTTCACACACACACATACACACACATATATAGAGAGTCATGCTCACCTGCGCACCTACACACGTGCACGCCTTTGCACACATGTCATGGGTGTCTAATCCGAACGATCCATATGATGTAGAATCCTATGAAACCCAAGGGACAAATTTTCACTCTGATCTAAAATTCTGGTGGGCCATAGCAAAGAGAAATGTAAATCAAGGGAGGAAGCTATTTTCATTTTTCATGGCTCACCTAAGTTTTGGATCAAAGTAAAGGGTTTCATGAGGTGCTGCTTCACATAGACTGTTTAGATTTTGGAGTCACATCACGTAGGATGAGTTCTCAAAAAAGTTTGCACAAGTTCCATGCGAACTGGTGCGCAGCTGAGCATTGGGCTACACACACACACAAGAATTTTAGCAATATCTCAGAGCATTTTTAAATATCGATGGCTTGAGTTATCTATACTTTTCATCACATAATCATGAATGATCGCTTTTATCAACTCATGTTTCTATTGCATATATTCTTTTTTCATAGCATGAAACGTAATATAATGATCATACAATCATAAATGATGATGATGATGATTTTTTTATATTAATTCATCTCTAATTCAGTGTAACCATTCCTTAATTTGGTATGATTAAAGACTAGTAATTTCTGCCCATTTTATGACGTTAGAACTCGATTACTTTATAATAAAGATTTGGTCATTGGTCATTAAAGATGATTTTTGGTGCAATAAAAGCTTAAATGAATCCCTAATTATATCGCAGACCCTAAGCCTCATATTCCATTAGATTTGATTCATCTTCTTGATCTTTACCATTTTAGTAATGATTCCAACCTCAGTGTTGAAGATAAACTCAATCTCCACCATTTTCTAAAACTTAGACCTATCCTTATTGGCGAATTCTTTGTCTAAACTCTCTAGGGGACCCTTCGAGGTGAATCTCATAGACTTTACAACTTTTCATTAGTTATAGGAGATTCACCTTACCTCCCATCACCATGGTTATCGCATCGGAGCATCACATGCAAGGTGTTTAACGTTGGAGCTGAAATATAGGCAATGATGTGACATCAACGATGGGAGGAGCAAAGGGGAGTTGATTGAAGCATGGGAGATAATTGATCAAACAACACAAGACGATGCATTAACGGGCCTCAATCCAATAAGTGAGTTATAATTTTGTAAGTCTATGTATACTCTTTCCTTGTGTAGGATTGAGTGTAAGAGTTTGAATTACTAAACTCGACTATGTTCTAGTACAGGATATTGGTTCTTATGTAAGACCTAAATCAAAGTCCTTGTGTAGGCCACCAGACAAGGGTGTGTATGTGTTAGTTTCAAAGGGAGCCTCCGACGGGAGTAAACGTAAGTCCTTGGATTAGGACTAAGGTTGTTGGTTAGTCGATAAAAATCCAACTCAAATCTTTTGCGGGAGCCTCTGACAGGAGTGTACGCTAGGGTCCTTGTGTAGGGATGTAAAGGTTAGCAGTGAACCTAATTTAAAACATGAAAGGATGAGCTATAGATGTCTTAGAAGGGAGGTGAATAGGATAATACAAAATATTTCGATATAATACAGAATAATAAAATAAATACATTCAATTGCTTAGAGTGTTGAAATCTTGATTCCGAATAGTTCGTAGGATAACCTTCACCTAAAAGATTTATGTAGGACAACCTTATTTCACGACGTCTTTGAGATCAAAATATCAAACTTAGCAAGAGACAATCAATAACAAGGAAAGCAAATAAAGAAATAAACAATCACCACCAATGCACGAAGAGTTATAGTGGTTTGGTAACCCTAATCCTACTCCACTCCCAAAATTACTACCCTCGTAATTTTGGCTTTCATTATTTCAAGGTTTTCACAGGTTCACACAACAACCATATACAGTTCTTGTGATTTTCACAGGTTATCACAATAAAATCCAATTTATGATTTTCACGGGCTCACCACGAAACAACTCGCTGAGATTTTTGGGCTATCTCAGAAAAACCCAAATGAAATAAAAGTAAATATGATACTTATCTTCAGATGCCGAGTCGAAGACGTAATTGTAGCTTTGATTGCAATGATCTCTTTCTTAGGATATTGATGAAGACGTATATGTGTTCAACCCAAAAAGAATATAGGGATCTAATGTATTTTCAAATAATAAACATAAACCCTATGCTGCAAATTCAATTATCTAATTCTCAAGTACAGTGTGGATTACTCTATTAAAAATGATTAAAATTAACTTGAGAAAGAGAATATAATAAGCTAAATTAAATATCAGATTTATTACACAAATAGCTTAAGAAGGCCCTGACTTTCTCCATGGCTTGAGTATATTGCACACAATTTTTTGTTATTAAAATGAATGAGAGAAGGTCTCTATTTATAGCCAAAGGTCTTAGAAATTCGACTAGCCTGATTTTCGATTTGACTGACCAAATTTCAACAATTACGATCCAACGACATTTGGATTTCACGGGAGAAGATCTTTTAAAAATTTGGCTAGCCTAAGCTAAAATTCGTCTGGCTGAACCTCTAGTTCGCCTGGCCGAACCTCTAGTTCGCCTGGCCGAACCTCTAGTTCGGTTCAACTGATGGAATTTTTCTGAATTCTGAAGAAATGCATTGCTGGAAACTTGACCGAACACATTCGGACTAGCCGAATAGACATGTTCGGCTGGCCAAACTTTACACAGAAAAACCATATCTTTTTGTATACTTGCCCGAAATGTGTTGGGTTGGCCGAAGGTAGCTAGGCTAGCCGAACTAGAAGTCGGGCTAGCTTAACTTCTGTGTATTTTACTTAGAATTATATATATAATCTCATCATGTGAAATACACATAGCCTAGGGTCATTCTAAGGTTATACCATCTAATGGTTGACACATATAGAATGCTTCAAACTTTGAACCATGCATATTTAAAACTTCAGATATTGAGTCTTCCTCGAGATGTTGATTCAGTCTTTATGAAGTCTTCATTAGTCGTCGAAGAACATCTTCATGAGTACTTGTGATCCATTTGGGACTACAAAATTTGACAATCCTAACTGTGCTTTAAGTATAAGTACTTACAATCACCCCTTTGTCATTTTCATGACAAAACATTATTACACACAACTCATCATACAACATTACAATATCTCATAGACTTTATCATACTAATATGTGCGTCGGTTCAAAAGAACATCTGTACACCACCTGTAGTTCCATATCTTGAAGTTCTTACTTGATGCTCCCCCTTAGAGCAAGCATCAGTAGCTCTCTTTAAGCACCTAGTCAAAGAGAAATATATATATATATATATATATATATATATATCTAATCCAATACAATCCAATGCAAATATAATCCCATATCATATCATGCATCAGAAAAAAAAATCATAAGTTCATTTCTCTATATCTCATATCATGCATAAAAAAAAATATATCAATATATCCTATCTCCAGATATTCGATCTCTCCTCCTTTTTGTTAGAAGTTGACAAAGGAAGAAATAAATCAAAACTATGCATAATAGAAGACATAAATATCAAGGATAACGTCATAAATATTAATGATATAAAATTATCCAAGAGTATAAAGAAAATTATCCGAATAGATTGAATGTGAAACCTAGTAAGAGTGCAACAAATCTAAGGAGTAATTTAAAGTTATTACAAACCATAAATGTATAATCCTTCTGATTAAGAAGAGGAGGGTGTAGGCATCTCGGGATCATTAATCTTCAAACTCCTGTTAAAAACGATGAAAGTACTTTTAAACGTACTTCATGTGTTGTTTTTGAGTTTGAAGAAGTAAGTCCTGGGATACTTGTAAAGCGTCCACCTTCTTCTCTAAACTATCCAACCTATCAGAAAATTGAGAAGGTTGGAAATCAGAATCATTTGTATCTCCCGATTCTTTCAAATCAGCAAAAAATCATCATGTTGATATCGCCTTGACGCATTTCTTCTTGATCGCTTTGTTGCTCAGGTCACAGATTTAACCGCATCATATTCAGATTTACATTTCCGAATGGGAGTTCGATTTCTGGTGCTTCGATTGCGGGAATTTGAACATTATAGTGCAAAGCAAGAGAAGTCATGTGGAGTGCAAAAGGAATGGAGCCATGACATGGATGGAGGCGATATTGAATAATTAGGAAAGAAATCAAAGATGGAAGACAAATATGTATGATGGATACAACATGCATAACTCGCATCATGAAGGGAGTAAGGTCAGTCTTATTCCATGCCCTGCGATAGACATTAGACGTAAAAATGAGGTGAAGAATGCGGTATTTTAGAAGTAAATTATAAGTGGGGAGAGAGTTATCGGACCTCCATTTGGTGTTAAATTCACATAACACTCGAGTAATAGATTCTTTCTGAATTGTTCACATCTTCAGAAAGAGTAGCAATTAGTACCCCATAATCCACCATCTCAATGTCCATAACAGACGATATGATAAAGGGTGTTACTGTGATAGTTTCTTCCATAAATTGAATAATAAATGATAAGTTTTTTGAAGTAACTTTATTAATGGATGCATACATCCCTTGTGTAATAGACAGGTAAGTCGCCCCTCCCCATTTCAAAAATTTTTCTTATCCTACCACAGAGAGGAGTTCAAAGAGACCATATTAAACGATGTGATCAAGGTTAACCGATCGCTCAATAATAATCCTCCAAGAGCAGAATTCCCAAACATTCTCTAGATCCTCCTCCGATGCACGTATGGACCACACAACCCAAGGAGCGGAACGGGATGATGAATCGGAATGAGGTCTACGAACGGTGCATTTATGTCTAGGTTCCATGGAAAAAAAATATGCAAGAAATAGCAAAATGGGTGATGGATTTGAGAGGATCAATTTTTTGTAACAAACCCACCAAAAAGAGGAATCTAGATTTAAGAAAATTGCAAGATACACAAATAACATGCAACTAAGAACTTAAATCTAAAAGGAAAATACAAACAAACCACTTACAAGAAAGTTATAGTGATAGGTTGGCCGAAGGAAGCACCGGCGGGCTGTAGAAGAAAAGGTGGAAATGAAGAAATTTTGGAGTTTTTCTCCCTTTTGATCCAATCAACACGCAATTCGGTTAGCCTGAGCACGTGCTGGGCTGGCCGAACTAGTCGCTCAACTATGGGCTGACCGAAAATCTAAATTTTTTACAATTTTCCCATTTTATCTTTTATGCAAATTTTAATAAAAAAATTAACAAAAATATAATAAAGAAAGATTATTTAAAGACAACATAATTAATTAATGTAACATAATCCAAGTCATGTTTTAAATTAAAAAATCTGACACTATCTAGAGGTTTTGTCAGAATATCTGCAAGCTGCTTCTCAGTTTGAATGTATTATAGCATGATAGTCTTGTTTTCAACTAATTCTCAAATATAATGATATCGTATATCGATGTGTTTTGTGCAAGAATGTTGAATAGGATTTTTAGATATGTTTATTGCACCGGTATTATCACAATATAGATTCATGGTATCTTGATTAATACCATACTTTACTAACATGTTTTCATCCACATAAGTTGCGTGCATGCATTCCCTACCGCAATATATTCAGTTTCTGTGGTGGATAACGATACTAAATTTTGCTTCTTGCTCATCCAAGAAACAAGGCAGTTTCCAATATAAAAGCATCCACCACTTGTGGATTTTCTATCATCAACATTACCTACCTAATCAACATCAGTGTATCCAGCTATTTGTAGTGACGTATCATGTGGATACCATAAACCTAAGTTAGCAATACTTGCAAGATATCTGATAATTCTTTTAACAACAGATAAATGAGATTATTTAGGGTTAGACTGATATCTAACACATATGCCAACACTGAAAGAAATATCAGGTCTTCTGGCTGTTAAATACAATAGACTACCAATCATTTTATAGTAAAGACGAGAGTCAACACTTTTACCTGATTCATCTTTAGATAGTTTGTGTAACATCTCGAATTTTCGTGGCCCGAGTACATACTCGTGCTCAAGAGTCCAGGTATTAATAATGTATAAATTGGATGCTTTAAAAATTACACCATATATATATATATATATTTCATTTAGATCACATCCAATTATATTAATGAAGGTAACCATCCACGAGAATAAAATCGACTGCATTTATTGTTTCATTTGAGTAAAAGAATTTAACAAATTATCAAATGCCCTCTCAATGGGAGCTTGTTACATTAGCGAGTTTGCAGCAGAAATATAAAACTAAATCATAAAAATATCTTCTTATTCATTCAATATAATCTTCCATAGGGAGATGATCCTCTATGTCTTTAATCTGTACATCACATACATCATTTATACGGTTGGAGAGGGTCAATGCCCTACTCATAGTGATCATTATCCTTTAAGATTAATAATAATTCAAGAGATTCATAAAAGTAATGTAAGGATTCTGATACGTCCCGTACTCCACTACTATGAGAGGTATCAATATGCGCAAACAGCTTACATGAGATGCATGCCTAACGAAGTATTTGCGGTTCATCACACTTAGTGGTCGCCACAATGTGGAAAGTAATTTAGAGTTATTCGACTCGCCCCGCATCCCATACCACGAAGATTCGTTGGCGTGTCCGACGTTAACGTGGATTTACACGAACCTCCTAATGCGGCCCACAACACATGGATTAAATGAATTATGTAACACGATTTGTTTATGGAGCGACTATCTACGATATCCAATCCCGGAAGTGATGTAACATGCATTGAAAATTACTCACATCGATTTGTGCACCTATAACACCCCGTACTTTCTAGTACTCGAGTATTACCACATAATCTAATTTAGTATAAACACAAACCTAGCTTAAGTGAACATTCACGTTCATTCTAGCCTAAATCCAACCATTGAAAATAATCCCCATCCGCACACTAAGCTACCCATCCAATGTTTCTCAAGAGGAACCACCACGTCATTAGAAAAGCCTATTCTTAGGACTTCAATCCCTTTTACAAACAAACCTAACCAACCAACTTAGATTTAGAACCCTAGATCATGAGATCCACCATTCATTGTGTCCACCACGCCCTGCTGATCCAATCTCGCTTGATCATAGAATTTGACCACCTGATTATGAAAAAAAAACTCCCAAGAACCCATCTAAAGTAGGTGATAAACTCTAATAGCCATTAATTGTTAAATCTAAAAACAATTTGGTCATTTGACCGACAAGAACCCAAAAATCAAATGCCAAGACTTAAAAGTATGGCCCACCTGAATCCTTGGTCAGCCACACATCTGATCTCCTGCCCTAACCTGCCCTATTAAACGAATGGGTGGATCGGATTTACTAAAATATGTCTGTAGGTCCTACGAACCACTACTCAAACATGAAACCATTAAGTACGGCCCACCTAAGCAGTGAATCTACCGGACCTTTGGTCTAAACCCCCTATGGGGACTATTTAAATTGAATGGACGGAGTGGATTTCCCACAAAGATCACTGTGGACCCCACCCTAGAGGTGTGTGTGCACCAGAGGAGGTTCACTGGTGTTGCACTGTACATAGAGTTGGATCAAACTAGGTTTGACCTGATGAAATACCAAAGAAGGAAAAATCCTTCCTCCTTTTATGTTGCCATCGGCGTCCATTTCAAACGGACGAATGTTTTTGCTTGATCAATGACCCACCATCTGGCCTCGTTGGCATGATCTGAACCATCCATCATGCACGTCCCTCAAATCCAACCAGGATAGTGTTGTCCACACGAGCCCATGCACATGTGCATTCGCATGGTTCCCAGCTGAATCGAGCTGGCATGTGGGTGAAATTGTGCTTCTAGTCCCTTCAAAACCAACCACTGTGATTCATGTGGGTCACCTTGAGATGATCCAAGCTGTCCATCATGATTGGACAAAAAAACCCATTAGAACCACATAACCCACTCTCGCCCATGCACGTACACATGCATACAATGGACGACACGATCAGTGGCATGCATTGCCTTTCGAAGCAAGGAGACTTGTTGCTCCCATTGCCAGCTTAGCGATCCGCGAGCAGCGGCATCTTCTAACCTCAAGCCTCCATCTGGGCATATCTCAACGCTTCTTTGGGCGCTAAAAAAGGTAGACAATCGTTTGCTTGGCTAGATGGCGTGGGAAGCTTTTCCTCTTGCGGAAAGTCACGTTGGCTCGATTCGAACCTCTCCCTAAGATCTGTAGGCAAATCTTAGTCATTCCTACTAGGGCAGCAACGTTCTGTCCAGGGAAAACTTCTCATCTCGTGAGAAGGCGTGAACGATGAAAATTCTCATGAGAAACCTGAAAACTGCAATTAATGGTGGGATTAGTGGCCCCCACAGTGATCAAAGGTCTCATCCAAACCATTCAAATGATTTAGATCGCTTGGTAAGGCTGTAGATAAAAATTGGCCATTAACAGCCACTTCATCTTCCCCGTCCAACCTTGAAACCCACCATGGGGCAGTGGGCCTCGTTTTCTAATCAGAAATGCCCCTTCGGTGGGCCGTGGCAGTGGGAATTCATCCCACACGTCGGATCGACACCATGCCGCGTGATGTAGCCAACTTATCCACGCATTGCAACGTGAAAATGTGGCCGTTGGATGCGGACCTAAACCTAGCTCTAAAACTATAAATAGGGCCCGTTTGTCTCGGGATTCCCACCGAGAATACAGTAAAGAGAGATCGAAAGAAAGGGAAAAGAAAGAGAGTGTGGGTTGCGGTGCTGCACTGCACCAAATCGTCCAAGTCACCTCTACTCGGGGTGAGCTTGCACAGGTCTGTGGGTCCCGAGATCGTTTCGAGAAGATTGAGAAAGAAGAGATAGGGAGAAAGAAAAGAAGAAGAAAAGTAGAGAAAGGATTCGAGGGAGGAACGAGCACCACGCTGCTTGTGGTGGGTGTCACACTACACTGACCCGGGCGACTTCAGATTGAGTTGGGTTCGGCCCAGGCCACCAACCTTACTGCCATATGGGTCCGAGTCCATCTGGTTCGGGCCATGCTGAGGTTTTAACAAAGGAAGAAGTGGAAGGAAGGAAAGAAAGATAGAAACGAGAGAGAAGTACGTTGCTGCACCAGCTCAAACCGATCCGAGTCTGGACCGAGCCAGGCCAAGCTTGGCGTCCACTGTTGGGCCTTTCTAGCATGAAGAAGGGGAAAAGAGGAAGAAAGAAAGGAGAGAAGAAGAAGAAGAAGAAGAAGAAGAGGAGTGAGGGGCGTTGCTTCCCCTCATGAAGTTGCTGCCGAGTTGGGTCGTGGACTTGGGACGAGTCGCTGACTTGTTTGGAGTTGCTTGAGCCTAGTCGAATCAGGGCGAGCTGGCTGGACCCACCAGTAATGAAAAAGAAAGAAAGGACCGAAAAAAAGAGAAGAAAATAGAGAGAAAGGAGGGTGCTATCGAGTTTGCTTGGCTAAGACTCGCTGGGTTGGCTCGATAACTCACTGACTTGGCTGTGCTTGGCCCATTGCTAAGTGTAAAGTGGGTTGAGTCCATATCTACAGGATGTGTTTGGTAGAAAGAAGGGAAGAAGATGATCGAGTTAAGAGGCGAGGTCCGTCTCCAAGTCACATTAAATTGCGTCGAGTCAAGCCGAGTTGACATTGGTGAGCCAACATTTTTACCCATTCTAGACTTGTTTCGATGTACTATTATCATTGTTACCATTGTTATTATTAGGATTTTTAATATTAGCTATGATTAGCCATTAGTACGTTATTTATGCTAAAACCAGTTAGTATAAACAAAATTGCAATTATCATATAGTAATATTCTATTTATCGCTCTTAAATATTATCATTAATGGTAGATTAGAATATTTATTTTCATCATAATGGTTATTATTATCATGTACCTAATATTGATTACATTGCTAGTATTAATGGTGGTTTTACAATTATGAATATTATTAACGTTGCGGTTAATCATACATCAATTAGTGTTTAATCCTATAATCCAAGTCTAAGACTAAACTCTATGATGAAACCCTAACTCCACATCAAAACCTTAAAAATAAATAATTCCAACCCTAGGTTATAATCTTAACCCTGGGTAGTGTATAACACTTGGATCTGATTGTATAATTTTGAAATTTGTGGCAGGATTCAATCATAAGGGTGCACACACTCTCTAGCAACATTAATAGGTGAATCGAGTCGTGAGGTGATGATTTCTTCCCATTGAGCTTTCCATTTTCGCATTAGCTTAAGTGATAGTTTTTATTTTAATTTCAGTTGATGATTGATATCTTTATCTTATAATTACATGTACTAGTTGTTGGAATTGAATGCTAGATTACATGCTCAATATTTATCCTGCATATTTCCTTATGCTTGTGGATTACTTGTGGATTGCTTGTGGAACTTAAACTGGTACATCAATCAGTGGGAAACCCCACTTATAAATGTACACCCATACTTGGGATGTAACTTGATTGATTGTGTTTATAATGAGCCCTCGATATAGTGGTTATTTTAAATGATGTGAATATTGAAGTGGGCCTACCATCCTTGGGTTATTATGTCTACATAGCTTTTGAGGATGGTCTTTTTATTGCATCGATTTGATATTTGCCCTATGTGGCTTCGATTTGATATTTTCCCTATATGATTTCGATTTGTTATTTGCCCTATGTGGCTTCGACTTGGTATTTGCCCTATGTGGCTTCTATGATTTATTTCTACATAACCATGCGATGGTAAGTCCCATATATTGAATTTGATTAGCCACTAGTCAAAGGGCTTCCATTAAACATCCTAAGGTGTAGTCTCATGAGCTGGGGATGGTGGTCATGGGACACTATGTCCGAGCCATCGGCCTACGTTGGGTGATGAACCCCCCGTAGTGACCTTTGAGCTTTATTAAACTGGCTGGTTGTAAATGGAATAATAACGAATGAGCTAATCATGCATTCATAGCATACGGGCGATGACGGGTGACTAATTCTGGATGTTATAGCACATGCCTATAGGATTTAGTTGGGGGTATCATTTCACTAGCTCCTAGATCACCTGCTATCGGCCCACTTTCGGTGAGCTTGGCACTACGCATGTACGATATACTTTCACTGGTGACCGGCCACATGCATGGGTTTTGTCCAAAAGCCAAATGGATGAGCATCCCCAGTTGATGTGCACTCATGCATCAATGCATTGAATAAGACTGTATCGTGTATTGTTTTGGATGCCTTTTTATTTACGAATATGCTTAACTAATGTAGTGATGTGTAATCTTGAGGAGAATCACACTGAGCTGGCTACTCATTCATCGAATATATAACCGTACAAGTAGCAAAGGTGGCCTACATGATATTCATGATCAGATTGATGAGGTGCAGGGTACAATTGTTAGAGATGCTAGGTTGTATCTGCCAAGAGAAGCTGCCCAATTTTGCGGCTCAAATTTATATGCATTTTATTATTTCTCATGTGCAAATGTGTAATTCTTGTAATTGTTAATATAGAGACATTGTTTTGTAAAAGTCATTTGGGCAACCGCTCGTATAATTTGAATGTATATGCAATTTCCTTTATGTTTGATTTGCTACTGTTCTACCTAAATGCTCACTCTGAAAAAGGAAAAATAATATACATGGAATTTGGCTACTTTAAAAGGTTAACACTTGAATTTTTGGAAAACGAGTCATATACTCAGGTTTCGAAAACCCGAGGCGTTATAGTACCACTACCCAAAATTCATGGAATTACATGTCGACCAAGGGGGCCGCTACCCAAACCAAATTACGTCCACGATAGATATTTGAATCATTAGTTGTGATGCCTCTAACACTCACTTGCACCAAAGAGAAAATAAATTAAATTATGGGAGTTCTGGAATTTCAAGACACATGCCTAAGCTATAAAGGTAGATAGCACAAGGCTAACATAATAAAGGAGGAGAGTAGCAAGGGCTAACTCAACAAAATTTGTAAAGGCAAAGGCAAGGCTTGTATCCATCGCCCTAAATAAATTAATAAGGATCACGCATAATTAAAATCATACCTTAACCATAATTCCCAAAGGATAAATAATTATTGGTGGTAAATTAAACAATTGTATGGAGAGAATCATAGTAATATGAAAGCAAAGCATGTAAAAGACAAGATAAATCATATCAACTTAAATCAACGTAGGCTTAAAGGAATCCCTCACTTTAGCGTTAAATCTAAACCCTAGGTAGATATTGTCACGCCCCAAATTTGGAACCTGGGAATTACTACTTCCCAAGTCCCGAACTTGGGTCGGAGCAACTCCCTCGCCACTTACTGGACTTGATGAACGGTTAGCAAACTTCTCGACACCAAATCCAGCTCATGGCGGAGAAATATTTTTTCTCTGTACAGTTAATCTATTTAGGCGGTTAAACATTTTGTATATGGTATCAACGCATATCGAAGAGACGAACCTGTTCGATATATCACATATAATATGGTACACTAGCTCAACAGTAATGAAGGAAACAATAGCAAACTCCAACAACTCTTGCATGCATCCTAAAAAAGTGTAAGTCATCTGTATGAACAAACCACAGCTCGTGAGTTACTGCGTGTCAGGAGTAAAACATGGTTTATCAGGGTGCTCTTGTAAAGACATCCAAAACAATCACATGCATGTTATCAACCGATCATGTTATCATAGGTGAGCAGGTTATCAATCAAGCATGTCGTATAACTGCACAGGTTATCATGAACATAACATCAATAATAGGCATGTCACTCAACAAGTGACCATGAATCATTAAAATAGCCAATCATCATGAACAATATAATCAAATTTCATTTTCTACTATATGGCATATGATGGAAAGGCAATGACAAAGCTGGCTTGTGGAGTCGAGATAATAGTACGCGGTATCGCAAGCCGTGGGGTTCATCACAAGGGACATCTATCCAAATCAATCCCATACCAGATTTGGATAGCTAGACTCGATGTGGTAAACTCCTTATTTCAGGTTAGTCCCATTCCTAACCGAGTTAGTCCCATTCCTAACCGAAATTGTGGCCATTACGAAGATGCACATAATGATTTATTTGTGCACCACCAGCTCGAGTAAATAGTGGATGAATGAATGCATGGGTCAAATGTTGAACATCCCTCATTTTCATGAGTACATCTCTACAACACATAATACATCTCCATTGAAACCACGAACTTACCACGCAAGGGTAATCCACCATCCTCACATAGCATGTACATACATAAGGTGCATAGGTTATGGTGGTACACAAGTTCTCACATGCATCATCATTATCATAAACATCATTCAACATCAAATTTATCATCATAACCTACATCATGAAAGCATGTGCATGGAGTACACAGTATGTAAGGATTCACATGCATCATCAATATCATGACCATCATCCATCACTATCATACATGCCCTAGGCATTAGTTGTCTGTCATGCATGAGGTTATTCTTACGTTCACCAACATCATATATTTATCATCATCCATGTATCAAGTAAAACATGGTTATCTTGTCCACGCTATCATCACAACAATCAATACGTGTATTATTATCACTTGGAAATCAAGCATAGTGGTCAACTAGCATGTTTTGTCATCATGCATATATATACATAATATTATCATCATCACCATGAGGATCATTTTCACTTCATGATTAACATAAGAAATGTCATGAGTAACACAAATAATTACTCATCCATCATCAATGCATATGCCATAATTCACCATCAATTAAATCATATATATCATTTCAACCAACAACTCACAATCATCATTATCATATTACCATACATGTATCATCATCTCACCCATCACTAGGTGCATCCTACCTAGTGTGACTTCCACACTGGACTTGAACTACATTCAAGGCATAGGGTCGTATAGGTCAAGTGTGAGTCCTACTTGGTGAATCAATAAGCCAACTCAAAGGCATAAATGTCCAACCACAATGCTTTCAATAGTGTGGATTTAATTTCACAACTAAGTGGGCCCCACACATTCCACCACTAACTAGAAGCAATGCACAATTTCAAACACAAGGACAACATGCTAATATCTTTCATGTCATACATCATATTGGGCCCACTAACCAAATACACAACAAACCAAGAAAAAATCCTAATTTATACATTGTAAAATAGGTCTCTCTAAGCGTGGTCCACTTGAGTAGAGGTAGTATGCGAGGCAGGCTGCCCAGTAGGCAATGGGCCTTGCCCAACGGGCTCAAGGAAGGTTACAATTGTGGCTTCTCACTCCACAACGATTTCTCTTGGTGTTGGGCTCGCTTGGGCCTTAGGGTTGTATCATTTAGATGGGCCCAAGGCCAACTATATCTTAAGAAAACATTTGGATAACAAAATCTCTCCACCAAATATTTTACAAGTTATATAACAACCATTTACAAAACACGCTAGATGGTGCTCATTATATGAAAGGTAAGGCCCATACAAGATAGCCCATACTAGATGACCCACTTAAGGTTTTTAGCCCAACAACACCCAGGAGTTGTTTTTCAGAGTTCAGATGCTACATTAAATCCTTTGGGGTGGTGGACCATACCGACATGGCCCCATATAAATTCTATATCAAACAGACTTTTGGCGCAAGGTTGGTTCTGAGCCATTTTCAATTCCGATTTATGATCATGTGGGACCCACATCTGGTGAAAGGAAGGATCCATTTGGTAGCTCTATGTACGGGCTTTAAAAGGTATAAGACGAGCCTCATTGGTTGGGTGTATACAATTTACGGTGATGTCCCAAACATGGGTACTTGGAGGAAATGTGCACGAAACACAGCGCAGAATTAGTTTTGGCCCAATTTAGAGTACGTCCCATGATCACATGGGACCACCTTTCAATATGCCATCTGGTGCCCTCGGTAGTAATATATATGTACTTTAAAAATTATAAGATGGGACCAACTGGTTGTGCACACATAATATTTGGTATAGGGCCAAACATATGTATTTTAATTTTCTGCACAACTGTGCCTTTCCCTATTTTGGGATCCACTCCCTGATCATGTGAGGTCTATTTGGCCTAAGTAAAATATAATTTCTCTATTCATTGGTATAGCTTAAAGGTTCCAAGTGGTTTCCTACTCATATCATGTGCGTGGGGTCCACTATAAAGGCTGTCACAACTTTCAGCAATGGAGTCTGTCACAACTTAGGGCCCAGTTTTCAAACATTTGGGGATCATTCCTGACACGAAGGTGGGACATACCAACTCACTTATATAAGGATTAAACATCTCTCAAAGTGGGACCCTTAACTACAGAGTGTGAGGCCCACTTCAAGGTGTCAAAGATGTTTACATGCAATGCAGTTAGGTACTTAGAAAATTTCAGCAAACAGAAAGTACGAAGGAAATGAAATAGATCCAAGGGCAAGTGGGGCCCACATGCTAACAAACCATATATAAGAGACACATATTAATACACATGGTTGTCCAGATTAAATGAACTAATAAAGTACATAAATCAAAAGTGGTCTCACTACCAAGTGGGTCTATAATAAGAGGATGAATATTGTGGTCAACATACATACAACATACAAGTAGCATATGAAATGTCTTGATCAAATATCTATGATTAGATTCTATGTTGGAAAATTCGAGCTAATGGATGGTTTGGGAATACATCATTCAGGCCATTTACATGTTTCCAACTATACAAAGGCTTGGATCCATCTAGACCACACATAGAAATTTAAGATTTGTCCATGCGAAAGTATCTGGTAGTCCAGATTTTCTTAAATTCTATCATGAAGGAATCTAACCATAGAGACCGTACATATGATCATTAACTATCTTAAGTAAGTTAAGAAAAAATATCAATTTACATTTGACCATTGGAATCACGGATATGGTCTATACAAAAATGGTCACAACAAACTCTCAAATACATTTTCATATGAGGCCATGATCTCAGTCGTCCAAACTTCGATTGAGGCTTATTATATACTATTGGAAAGCTAGTTCGATTTTCTTCGGATCCAAAGGAACATATATTTTAATATATTCATTAAAGGAATTAAAAATGGGTATCTTATTGGCAAATCGGAATCCTGCATGTGCTACTGGATAGTAGCCAAGTAAACTTGATGCTACGGATGATTGGACCGTTGGATGTCTACGAAATTTTGTCCAGAATTAGCTCATATTATTCCCAAGTTTCAACTCCGATCTTAGCACGATTGATTTTATACAATTTTTAGAACTTTCTATATAGATAAAAAAAAGGAGATTACAAGTGAAGGGTGTGGATATAATGTTCATCATGGTGGACCATACTGACGTGGGCCACTTGCTGACCACCATGGCCGACCACCATGGCCAGTAATATATGAAACCATGAGGATCTACACGAGTGGGCCCACATGCATTAAAAATATGAAATTAAGGAATAGGAGGATGGAAGGAGGGGGTGTTGACTCACCTCAAATGGATGGATGGTTGGATGATGATGTGTGGTCCACTCCTTTTAGGTTTAATGATGGGCCACAATTTGGTCCCACTCTCTCTTAAAATCTTAGAAATTTCTAAGTATAACAAAGGAATGAGTATAACAACCCCAGCCCTAACAGTTGATCGTGATTGCTTGTGCATATAAATAAAAGTAATAGAAAACTCCCATTTAAGGTAGAAGTATTGAATTTCGGGGACAAAATTCTCTTTAAGGGGGGTAGATTATAACACCCTGTACTTTTCAGTACTCAGGTGTTACCATGAGGACCTAATTTAGGATATCAAACCCGATTTAGTGATTCTGTAAGGCAACTCTAAACTCATTGAACTTTAGGAGCATCGGTCTAAGTGTATCCAGAATTAGCCTGGGAATGTTGGAGGACAAATAGGATCTGACCGACCACTAGGTGAGGCCCACCTAAGTTATACTCAAAGTCAGATGGGTGGCCCATCTTAAGTTGATCCATAGTAACCCACTTTAAATGTATAAATATATTATAATACAAAATGATTTTATAATCATTTGTAATAATACATATGTTACTTAAATTATACAAATTATGTATACTATTTATTTTACATTATTTAAACTATATATAAAATAAATTGTATGTCAACACATTATCATATAATTGATGTATATCGACTAATATTTACATTTTGTAATTTAAACTACATATTATTGTATTATACCATATATATATATATATATATAATATACATCACTTAGAATAATTTATATATATATATATATGTATGTATATATATATATATATATATATATATATATATAAAGGAAAAATACATAAATACACATATATATAATGTTTCAAATTAAATACGTTATTTCTTGATAAAAAAACAATTATTAATGTAAATTATAAATGTAATACAAGTTGTATACATGTTGATAAAACATACTATAGTATATGCTAATTGTTATTACTTAATACATATTATTTCATACTAATATTGAAACTAATTAGCGGATCGGATTTCACTTAAGACCAACATGGGCCGCGCAAACCACCAATCGAACACTAAATTGGCGTGTATGGCCCACCTAAGTCATGGATCTGCCTCATTCTTTGGACCCGACCGGTTCGGGAAATCCGGTCAATTGGGCTTGACCCGATAAAAATGAAAAAGGGAGCAGAGAGCTTTCCTACTAGTCAGACGTACAAACAGACACCCGTTTGTGAAGCGTTGTGGCCCACCACAATCAGGCATATGCTTGATCCAAACCATCCATTTCATTTGGGAGATACAGACGACCACAACGATGGTTGATCCACCCGTTGGATTGCACTCACGTGCGCACAATCTCAGCCACAAGTCAGGCTACAAACACACCCATTCCAAAAACGGAAAGGATTCCGTTTCTTTTGCTTTCCACATTGGCAATCCGCGTGAAAGCTTCTCCTGGGATCTCAACCCTTCATTGAAAATCCATCCTAACCCTTCAAAGTAGGTTTTCTTATCTACACTTGAAACTTTTCTTCACCCGCTGCCTGCTAGTGAAAACCGAGCAAATACACTAATCACCGCCCATTTTGTGGGTCCCACAAGTTCCTAGGGACCAATCCGGTCCTTCCAAAGATTCCAAATCGGGCAATGAGCCATCCAATGAAAAACTGCCATAAACAGGCCCATCATCTTCTTCGTCGGCTGGGAAAACCCACCACCTGTACATGGGTCCTAGCCGTTGATCTGAGCTGTCCATTTAGTAGGCCTAGGCCTCATGAATACACTGATATAAGTGGATTGTTTCCATACACTCGAGTTCGTATACAATTAGCAACTACAGCTGATTTTCTAAAGGAGGTTTTGCGTCTAAATCGAAGGCTACTAGTCGACTCCTCTGGATTTTTCTTAAGTCCTATAAAAGGACTGCTGTTAGGGCAACTCATCAAAAAAAAAGGAAAGAAAAAAAAATGAGAAACAGAAAGTCGAAAGAGCGAGAGAGTTGAGCGCCGCCCGCTGCTGTTGCACTGGCTCGAGTCGGGCCACTCAGTCCAGTCGCTACTAGAAGCAACTGAGTGAGGAGAAAAAAATAGGGTGAAGTAGGAAGGAGAAAAGAAAGGAAAGGAGAGAGATGGTGAACTACCGTCAAGTCAGCTCGGTCGAAATCAAGTTCGGCTAGGAAGACTTGGGTTGCTGTTCAGTCGTCCCACTTGCTACTGCTGATGGGTTTAATTCTAGCCCGAGGAGTTACTGGATGAGGATCCAAGCCATCATCCACAGGTAACCGTCCAATCACCACTGAGATTGAAATCTCAGTGGGTCACACCATGTGCAAGCTGTAGGCTGCACCTGAGTTTGAAACTCAGTGGGCGTCACTTTAAATCTCAGTGGGCCTGGGGGTTTAGGATCAACCGACTAGATCAAAGCAGCTCTAGCTTGGCCCCAGCCCACCTCACGTTGGCATGATATTTGGGCCGAATTCAGCCAAGAGAAAGGCCAAGCAAACTATCCTTTTTTGGGCTATGCACCTGACCATGCTGCTGGGCCATAGCAAGGCAGTCCACTCAACCTTGGCTGCCAAAAACATGCAGCTGGGCCAGGATCGGCCCAGCCTTGCTGAGTTGTGGATGGTATATGGATCACCCTGGTGAGCCAGAGATGATCCAGCGTAGTCAGATTCTGAACCCCCCTCCCACCGTGGAAATAAGCATGGGCTTAATCTGTCCCATATATAGGCTTGGATCTGAGCCCGCTAGCAAACACTACGACCATCTATTAAGCTGTATAAATGGAACACTGGCTGGGCCAGAAACGAGCTGTCCCAGCCCAGTTTTTTTTATACACTTGACGTTACTGCTGGGCCCGGATAGCCCAGCCCATCTAACCTGTAGAGGCTTTGTAAACGTGGAAACTGGTGGGCCAAAATCAATCTGCCCACCCCGATTTTGGGCCCCGCAGGTATAATGTAAACTGGGCCAATCTAGGTCCAGTTCGGGCCTTAGTAATGGGCAATTTCAGGCCCAGTCCAGGCCACTTGTTGGGGTGAAAATCTGGTGGGCCTGGTCACTCTAATGAAGGCCTAAATAGCCTTATTCAAGGGACCTTTCAATCCACACAACTGCAATGTATTAGTTAAAACCTTGAGAATATTTGACTAATACAAACTATAACTTTAGGAGGTTACTTGCGTGATATCGGGACACAAGGTACTCATGAGAACTTGGATCGAGGACCGGAATATGACCCTGCAGGTGAGGACTCACCCTTTGAGCTTCCCACTTAAGTTCATTAATCGTAGAAGATGCCTTAATCTTTCTGATCAAATATCTCTTAAAGTTTCTTGATTGGCTTACTTGACTTATTATGTGAATATGATAATATGTTACGCACCTGATTCCTGTGGTAAATAATGAACATATCTCTTTAATTGTGACATGCATAAATGATTGATGATAATATGCTATCTTTTGTTGTACATGTATTAATTAACTATATGCTATCACTTGCACTTGAATGATGGAATGAATGGAATCTATCTTGGACTTACTATCCTGTGGTCCACATTTCCTTACATGACTTGGACCACATATTTGCCTCACATGGCTGGGACTGCATATTTGCCCTATGTGGCTTAGATTGTATGTTTGCACTCGTGGCTTGATGGTTATTAGTGCCCTTTGTGACTTGTTGGTTATATTTGTATATCCTGTTATTTCCTAGCCGTCTTGTGGTGTTTAGTCGTACCATGATTTTTGGGTGGAGCTGAAGTTCGCTTAGCGATTTTCTAGTTATCTTGCAGTGTTCACGTACGATATGATTTTCGGGTGGTCTAAAGTTTGTATGTTGATTGTCTCTTCATCTTACGATGATCAGTCGTACCATGATTTTCGGGTGGAGCTAAAGTTCGCTTATCGATTTTCTAGCCATCTTGCCGAGTTCACGTATGACATGATTTCTGGGTGAAAAAGAGGTTTGAAGATTGATTTTCTATTCGCCTCATGGATTTCACATGTACTACAATTTTCGGGTGGAGCTGAAGTTCGCTTATTGATTTTTTAGCCATCTTGCGGAGTTCATGTACAATGTGATTTTCAAGTGCAATAGAAAGTCGTGTGATTGGTTATTTGACTATCTGAACACATTTCCTTATATTGCAATTGCTACTATATTCTGCTTATGATGAGATTCTATTGATTGGTTTAATTTTTGAGTACATGAGTTTGATTATGAAATACCATGTTCAATATATCTAAATTCATGATTTGTGTTCTATATTGATTATGAATGATGGGTGCGCAATCTTAGAGGGTGCTCCTCACTGCGATAGCCATTGACGCTATCGAACCGTAATAGTTGATGCAGGTATAGGGCAAGCCGATGCTATTCACTAGGTTACTGGAGTAGATCGAGTAGCTAGGGAGTTAGGCGGGGTCCTTGCCGCCCGTGTTGATCTCCACTACTAGTTGATAGACTCATGTTTTTACTTGCCGGAACTTTGTTATTTGAGATTGTATAAGTCCTATATGGGCGTTACATTTGAAATTTTGAAATGATCAGAATATTTTTATTTAATGCATGGTTATTTGTAGCTTCATTGTTGTTAACTCTGATTAATGACAAACGGTTCAAATTTACACTGGATTTTATAGGCTAACGCTTAGGTTTTTGGGAAACGGGTTATATACTCGGGTCCTGAAAACACGGGGCGTTACAATGAGTGTAAGAGGGCTCATACTCTTATATATGGAATTGGGGGTTGAGGTGGCAAGGTAATGTGGCAAGTTTATGGCATCTTATTGATGCTAAAAGTGAGGTGGAAGGTGATGTATGGTATGGGTAGTGGATGGATGAGGTGGATGGTGCTAAGCATGCATTGGCCAAGGTGGAAGAAATCTAAACATGCATTGACTGGATGGATAAGGGTTATAAGTTGTAGGTGATGCGTGGTGGATGGTGAGGTGGAGTGTTGCAATTGGTTGTTTGAAGTGATGTGTCACAAATCAAGACATGCATTGAATGCATTTATAGGATGAGGTGGACATGGGCCATGATTAGTTTCTAAGGCATGGGGAGACAACTAATGATGGGTTTTGGGATAGAATCCAATTTTGTCTTATAGTGCTTGTCTTATATGTGCTAGCTTCTTATTTATCATGTAGTGATTGTCTTATCTTATGGTAATTTTCATGTTCTAAAAGTGGGCTTTAGGCTCGTATGGGCTCAAGTCCAATGGGCTTAATACAATAAAGGTTGCTTGTGTTATATAATACGTAATTTGGGCCGTGGATTCGACAGGTCATATTTCACTAACGGAGCGTCGGATTGATGCATGGTTTTCACCATTGCGATCTTAACGACGACGCGGTCTACATGATAGTAGTCTCAAGATTATCCAGAACAAATCACTTGGGTGAGTTTTCTATGTGCACTAGAGTGTAATGTATGGTTTATCAACGATGCGACTTAGGACACGTGAGCACATGAGCGATGTTACAAAAGACCAGGATCCCACAGCATCCATGTTGAAAAGCTTCTACGTGAAAAGCTTCTACATGAATCACGACATCGCTTGACCAAGTGGGAGACACCATGCATATGGAGAAGAAAGAGGGTGTCTAGGCTTCTACTTCTCTCTCTCTCTCTCTCTCTTTTTTTTCATTTTCATTTTCTTTCTCTCTCTTTCTCTTTATCTCTTTCTCTCTTCCTCATTCTCTCTCTCTCCTTGTGCATTGGGAGATTGGGCGTGTGAGTGGAGAGGGGAACGCACACCCCTTTTTAAAAGGAGTGGGTGTGATAGGGGTGTGTTTCACATCCCACTTAGATTAGGTTTATCCAAATTTTCATTTTTTGATGATCTTTCTTTAAATTTAATTCATCCATTATGTCATGGTAATCGAATAGATCCGGGGTATATGATTTTCTTGGTGATCTGAAATTTAGATTGATCTATCTTAAAAATTCTCCTGACGGGTGCCAAAATGAACTTGATCTTAATTAACGGTCCATACTTAATGACCAGGATTAAATTTTGGTAGAAACGTATAGTCAGAATAGGCAAATGGTTAGAAAAAATTTGGTGGTTAATCGATAGTGGAAAAAGCCTAAATCTAAAATTTCACATTTTGTACAAAAAAGAAGGAACTGACTTCAACCTTCAACGGTGTAGGATCATAGATCGAGGCCAAAATTTTGTATAACCTTGTAGTCATATAATACCAAAGTGTAGTCTAAATTTGAGTTGTGATGGTCAGAAAGAAGTGGTTAAATCAGATGATTCAGATTTATAAGAAGTTGATAGGTCTTGATAGGATAACTTCGCGCCTAAGAAAAAGCCTATAAAAGTGGGGTCATCATATTTCACACTTGATCAATATTATGGGCAATCCTAGTAGTTTATATGAAGAAAAATATCCTACTACGACTATCCATGAGGTTTCTTCACTAGATGGAGACAAAAATCAACGGTTACAGGGCTGATTTGTCAATTGGGCCACTTTTACAATGATATAATGGCTAAAATTTGACATGTATGGTTAATTTATGATACATAGGCATTGTATAAAATTTCACATCAAACATATCATGGGAACCATGTGATATAGAATTCAGGGTCTAGGTTAATGGTATTTTCATAATTATTTCTGATATGAGAGTTTTGAGAAATCTAATAGTTTTACATGGTTATAAGTACATTTCTAAGTAATTCTTACAAAAGAACTTATATCTAAATCATTATGAATAATGAATTATTCACCAAACTAATTAAGAGAATGTACATATATCAATCAATATAATGGATGGTCAGATGACATGTTAAAATAGAAAAACTTGATTGTTAGTACTCTGATCATGTAAGTGGGTGTACGGTCAGTTTTGTAAATGGATGATCAAAAGTGAGTTTTTTGGAGTGATCAAGAGGTAGAATATGTATACTGTTAGATATTCAAGTGATTTGTTCATATGTGTAAGTTTCTCAGATTGTAGTTTTGATGGTAGGTTAAACATATTCATAGGTGGTGAACAAGATGATGGATTAAAATCTCAATTTGATATGTGTATGATTGTATGCTGAGATTAAGTAATTAGTTTACTATGATTAGGTGGTCTAAACTCAGAGTAGACGGTCAGATATCTTTACCTAGCGGTGAATAGTTGACTAAACAGTTGGTTATGATGGATAAGTGAGAATACTTGGGTAGATGATGATCTTATTTAAAATCAATTGCCAGATGACTTGATCTATGAAAAGAGATTATTCCCAACGGTCAGATTCATGTTGGAGAATGGATGTAAGGTTATGATAGCTAGATTGGTATCATATACATGTACATAATAAGTTAAATTTCATGGTATGTCACGCCCCAAACTCGGAGACCGGGCTCACAAAATTTTCGATCGCCGAATCTGGCGCCAACAGCCTCTGTAGTACCCCATTCTCGGCACCCGGCACCCATATACCGGGTTCCAATCCTGAGACCGCTACAAGGAGGATTTTTAATAATTAATTTAATTCGTAATGAGCATAACCACAAGCATAACCCACGAACAATAACCACAAGAACACCATCACAAATTTCACTATGATAAAAAACTTTAAGTACAATGCGTAGGAAAGAAAAATACAAGATAATGCTAATAATAAAACTCCAGAAGCTCGGCTACACACTCCAACTGCGGCGAGTCTACGGCTGCGTCCTGGCGTCACCTGCACGCATCAATCGTGCATAAGCTTATGGAAAGCTTAGAGGGTGGTGTAAGTGTGTGCGCAATATGAGCGTGCTCAGAATGCAAGGTCAGAATAATGCAGAATCGTGCTGATGAGTACATGAATGCAACCAGCCGTACCAAGGCTATGCAGTACAAGATATGAGTGCAATCGGCCATACCAAGACCATGCGATGCAAGATGCAGCTCAAGCATGCCAACCCTCATCCAAATCCTCATGTCAAACAGTTATCAGTCTGGATAATCACCGGGGTCTAGTACACTCTACGCCAGCTTGTCGTCCCTATCCGAACGCACAACTGGGAGAGCGGAAGAGACCTCACTATCCACCTGCCAATATCGGGCCCGGCTCGACGATAGCGGACTGATTCCTCAAGCTGGTCAAACTCAACCTAGAAATTGCCCCCTCACTCAGGCGGGTAAGGTCACACCCCTTTCCAACCGACCACGACACAGTGGGAGACACAGCCTACTGGTATACGGCCCTCGCGCGCTCGTGTATCCACTTGGTCTCGACGTTGGAGTCATCCTCTAGTACCATCAGGTTTAGAGATTTTCACCCAGGGACATCTATGGCGCCCGTATGCTAGAACCAAACATTTTCGGTATCCAATCCAGCCACCCACGATCTGTCTGTGGAGGCTAAGGCCCTGGTGTCACTAGGGCATACAGTAACTACAATCACACAATGCAAGTGCATGAGTCACACTACCAGTCATGCAATAGTCCTGCGTGAACCACGCGCTTATGTAAGGCAACTCCGCCTGTCAGGGAGCCCATAAACAGTTCGCCCGAAGGCATATGCTATGATCAGTCACTTCTCATATCAGTCATACATATGATGCGTATGATAATGAATCATGGATCTATACTAAACATGTATATAGGGATGGGCTCTGCGTATCACAGAGATAGGCCTAGACGGCCTACTTACTACAAGTATGGGCCTATCAGTGGGCCTTAGGGAGAATGACAATGCGGACATTTAACCATCGTCACCTACAATGTGTATATCAAACCAACATTGTCCCCAAGGCCCAGCTCGCCTTAAATACCATTAAATAAATCATGGAGGAATCACACATTGCAATGTGCCTTAGGCACATCCCATTGGGCCTTAAATGCATCAAATGGGCCGTATCTCATGGGCCTTATATTCATCAAGGGGGCTACCTCAATGAGCCTCACCAATGGGTCTTAGGTACATTGCAATGGGCCATCACCCATGGGCCTTAGAATGCATTAAAATGAGCCCAATTACATAAGCTTTAGGTGTATCAAATGGGCCTAATCACATAGGCCTTTTACATATATCAAAGTGGGCCTCAACAATGGATCACAAATACCTCTGATGGGCCTCATGACGTGGGCCTATACATATCAAGGTAGGCCCCAACAACGGGCCCATAAACACCTCAAGATGGCCTACATACATGGGCCCATATATATACCAAAGTAGGCCTCAATAATAGGCCTATAAATATCCAAGTGGGCCTTAATAATGGGCCCAAAAAAATACATTAAGATGGGCCTAAGTACATGAGCCCATATGCATCCAAGTGGGCCACATGTGAAGCCCACCATAATTGTTTATTTTACTATACAATCTGTTGATAAGGCCACATGAATAGGGGCCCCACCAAAATGTCTATTTTCCAGCCAACCTATTGATATGGTCACATGGACCAAGGGGCCTACTGTAACGTTCATTTGCCACCCATCCTATTCATAAGGTCATGCAGACCAGGGAGGGGGGCCACCGTAATGTTTATTTGAAATCCAACCTATTCACGAGGTCATGTGGACCTTGGGCAGGGCCCACTGTAATGTTTATTTGCCGTCTAACCTATTCACGTGGTCACGTGGACCTGGGTGGGTGGGGCCCACCGAAATGTGGTTCACAAATCCAGTCCACCCAATGTGTGTGTCCCACCTGGCTGAGGGTTCAGACAAGTTTCACCGTGTCCAAATCTCAGGTAGGCCCCACCAGGTGGTTTTATATGTTTAGGCATGTCTTCACATAACTTTAGATGGTATGGCCCACCTGAGTTCCGTATACGGCTGATTTTTGGGACAGACGCTTGTTAGAAGGAGGGCCCCATGATGGACGGTACCGATGTTCGAAACGCATCACGGTGGGGTCCACAGCTAGGCCGTGAGGGCCTAGCCCGTCCGCCCGCCACCCATGCAGCAGCAGCGCTGCCACCTTTTTTATTTATTTTTCTTTTTTATTTTTATTTCGTGGGGCCCGCATCAGCAAGATCCAACCTGTCCATTGCATGAGCTCCACAAAGTTAAGGGTCCATATCAAGTTTCAGGCAGGTCCAAGCTCCTGGTGGACCCCAGAAATCCTTTTTCCGAGTTTTAACGGAGACACTAGTCTTCTTGATCCCACGACCTGCCAGAAAATCAGATCAGCCTCATTTTTCGGCTCAACGCCTAAAATGGGCTGGAGAATATATTGGACGGCGTGGATCACATACATACATCAAGGTGGGGCCTGCATGAGCAACCCACCCTAAAAAGTAAATTTTTTTTTTTTTTGGGTTAGCTTGCAAGTACACACCCATGTAGTACACGCACTCCATTTTAGTGACGCCCGTCCAGCGTCCTGAGACGCTGGACGGTATATGGAAACACATGCATTGTGGTGGGTCCCACATGGTCGTGGCCCACCCATCAAGGTGGGTCCCACATGGACGTGGTCCACCTGATATTTATGGTTTCCCCCATCTTGGCCTGCTAATGAACTGGATGGTGTAGATTCAACCCATTCATCCAATGGGTCCCACATGAACTATATGATTCATGGTGGGCCTCATCATCCTTCATCATCATCATCATTCATAAAGAGAGAGAGAGAGAGGGGAGGGACCCCGCCACTATTGGGCCCTCCCAAATACAATGCATTCATCAAGTGGGTCCCACACAAGTGGCCCTACAAATTGAGATTAATGGTGAATCACCCACCTTGTTGGCCTCCTCCTTGCTCCCTTAAGCTCCTTAGCTCTTAGCCTCCTCTTTCAATGGTGGTTGATGATGATCCAACGATTGAGATGGGAGATGTGAAAGTAGGGGAAAGTGGGCCACACTTGGAGAGAGAGAGAGCTTGGAACGTATGGAATTTTTTTGTTGCTTGGAGAGGTTTGAGAAAAATGAGGGAGGAAGAGAATGAGATATGGATGGGATGATGATGTAAGGAAGATGGGGTGGCATGGGAGAGTTTGAAATGTTGTAAGAAGTGGTATGGTTTAGTTTGAAAATTGTAAAAGGTGGTATGGTGAGGGGAGGGAGAGGTTTGACTTGTGGGAAAAGGGAGAGAGGCCACTTGTACTTGTTGTTGGGTGAGGTGGCATGGAGGTAAGGTGGTGTACTTGACTTGATTGATGGGACATCTCGTAGAGATTCCCTTAAAGTTCGCAACGCGCGGCGTTTCTTCGAAATGAACGCAGATCGACATCTTCTACCCTGGGTATCGGATCGGTACGTGAGTTGCGGCGTTGGAACTGCGGCGACGGCGCGGTCGCTAACGTATGAGTTTCGGATCGAGCCGCCTTCGGTAGGCATGACTCCGCTTAGGATCATGTGAAAACATCGGAACGGGTCGATGGTTGCCAGAATTCGACCGGTAGGATCACGGAAGCCTACAGAACGGTACGATCTAGGGTATAGGTCTTACATGGTAATACTCGAGAACTTTGAATACTCAGGTATTGAGAAGTTTGGGGTGTTACAGTTTGAGTGTTGTACCTATGGGTGTTTGAAAATTTTTACCATTATCAAAACCAAATCTCTTCACTAAGTTCATAATATATTTGGTTTGAAAGATAAATATCCAATTTTTGAGCTGTTTCACTTGGAGACCAAGAAAATAATTTAGCTCACCAACCATACTCATTTCAAATTCTAATTTCATTGAATCTACAAACTTAGAGGAAATGTTAGTATAGGTTGATCCATAAATAATATTATCTACATATATTTGTACAATCAACATATCTTCATTATATTTTTTAATAAAAAAGGTTTTATCAACACTCCCCATTTTAAAATTTTGAGTAAGTAGAAATTTAGTTAGTTTTTCATACCATGCTCTTGGGGCTTGTTTTAAACCATACAGAGCCTTTTTAAGACGATATACATTATTAGGAAGTTTGGGATCTTCAAATATCTTAGGTTGTTCAATGTACACTTCCTCGATTAAGTCACAGTTTAAGGACTTTTAACATCCATTTGAAATATTTTGAAATTTTTATGGCATGCAATGGAAATAAATAATCTGATAGATTCGAGACAAGCAATGGGTGCAAAGGTCTCATCATAGTCAATCCCTTCAATTTGAGTGTAGCCTTGCACAACCAATCGAGCATTGTTTCTTATAATATTACCTAATTCATCATATTGATTTTTAAAAATCCATTTAGTTCCAATCACATGTTTGTCAGAAGGTCTGGGAACTAGATACCAAACATCATTTCTAACAAACTGATTTAATTCATCCTGCATGGCCAAAATCCAACTTTCATTTGCTAGGGCTTCATTTACATTAGTTGGTTCTATCCGCAAAGTGAAGCAAACATGATTACATATGTTTTCTAACTGTCTTTTGGTTTGAATACCAGTGTGAGGGTTACCAAGTATTTGATTAGTCGGATGATCCTTGACTAATCTTATCTCAATTAAATATGATTTTGATGATGGTTTAGATTGTTGACTATGGTAATTTCATCATCTTGATCAAGTTTATGTGTGATAGTTTGATAATTGATAACAACATTTATGGATTCTTGTATCACCTTAGTTCTTTTATTTAGGACACGATATACTCAACTGTTTAGAGCGTATCCTAAAAATATTCCCTCGTCACTTTTAGATTCAAACTTTCCCAAATTTTCCTGGTCTCGTAAAATGAAGCACTTGCTTCTGAAAGTATGAAATTATTTCACAGAAGGTTTTCTATCAAACCATAGTTCATAAGCTATCTTTTTTTTTTCTTTTTTTTTTTTACCAGCTCTTGTATAAACATGGTTAAAAATATAGCAAGTTGTATTAACATCTTCAACCCATAAAATTTTAGTTAATTTTTAGCTATTTAGCATGACACTAGACATTTCTCGTAGAACTCTGTTTTTCCTTTAAGCAACTCCATTTTGTTGAGGAGTTTTAGGAGCAGAAAATTCATGTAATATTCCATGATCATTACAGTACTTCTCAAATTGCTATTTTCAAATTTAGTACCATAGTCACTTCTTATTCTGATTACAGATAGTTCTTTTGTAGTTTGGATGCATTTAATTAACCTTTTGACTTCGTCAAAAGCACTTATTTTTCTCTTAAGAAAGCTACCCATGAATATTTAGTATAGACATCTGTTCACAACCCCAAGTGTAGGGTTACGATGTAGTAATAACTCAATAAAATCGAGGTCAAATCCACAGGGACTAAACTTGTACGTATGCTGAAAATAACTAAAATTAGAACTAGAAAAAGATCTAAATTGAAATCTGAAAATTGGAAGTAATTGTGAATAATGTTAATTAAAACTTATGAATTTAAAGGTGGGAACTAGGGTGATAAGGATTCACTTGTAGCTATCAAGATGCTCTCTTACTTGATTCAAGGAACACAATTGGTATTGGAGTCCTATCTTATCCAATTGGAAGATAAAGCAATTTAAATCAAATCTGAACTTTTCATTAACCTAATTCTCAATGGAGGAGAATTGTAATGATTGGAAGGGATTCCATCACCCTACTATGCCCAGGAGACAATGGTGAACAACCTGATTTACCAATCACATGACCTCAAAACAGGAAAAGAGGATATTCAAAGCTATCACAACATCTATTGTAATTTGTGTAACAATCAATCATAGAAAACTAAAAATATTCCTTTAATATCAAATTAGAAATCAATGAAGTTCAACATAAATAAGAATCAAAGCAAGATAAACATCCCAACATGCTACAAGCTTCACCTCTTAGCCCTAGCTAAGAGGTTTAGTTCACTATAGACATGATTGAAACCTAATCTCCTAAACAAAACGTGAAAAATAAACTAGGGAAGAAGAAAAAACTCTTTGGCAGCTGTTCCACCCTTTGCTATGCTCTTTGAAACCTTTTCAAACCCTAAAATATGCTTTGGAGCATCCTAGGGACTCCTATTTATAGTTGTGAAACTCCAACTTTCACATCGAGTTGGAAAAATCCGCAAACCCGCTCAAATTTTCATAGTCTGTGTAAAATTTGCATACGCCTTCGATGCTCTTAAATAGTCTTCGATTGATCGAAGAATCGTCCAGAACTGTCCAGTGAGTTTGGCTTGAGAAATCCTGAAATTCTCGATAGCATCGAACTATCTTCGATTGCACCTTCGATTCAATCTAAGTGTTTTCAATTCTATCTAAGTGTCTTCGATCGCATCGAAGTCAATTATGAAACTTTTTCAGAACTATGATTTTTTGGTCCCAGAATTTCATAATATTTTTTTTTAGGACAATTTTCAAGATTCCTTTTCTTCACTTCAAATCTTCGATTGTCTTTATTCCTTACTTGGTTTCCTTAGATCTTTGGGATGTGAATTCTTCATTAATGACTTCCAAATCTCAAATTCTTCATTGTGTTCTGTTGAGCTCTAAATCCATCCTTTTAAGCTCATATTCATCATAAGCTTCCAAATCACCTCGCATGACAAAAACATATATAATTAAATCAAATTATTAATTAAATGCAAGGAAAACTAATGTGATTGAAGGGTTAAATATGCAATATTTGAGTCTCGACACACCCCTCATTCAACATTTTGCTAGTCCCGTGCAAAATATGCATGACATAATCTTCAATTCTCGAATTGCAATCCTCTTTCAGAAAATGATCTTTTGTATAAACAAGTATGAATGAGTATAATCCAAAGAGGTGAGAGTGAAAATTTGAAAACTTAGAGCCAAATCACACGAGCAATCAATCAGGTATGTTGTTCATCAATCATTTAAAAGCATAAGTTCATATATCAAGTTTTTCCTATGTGCTTAGTGAATTTCAACTTGCTTTCCATAAAAATACTAGTATTTCATAATGTTAGCCATGCTCATCACCTTAGGATTAATTGAATAATCAAGCATCGATTCTGAACTTATCCCCTTTTCTTCTTTTTCCAGTTTTTAATTTTATATCGACAGTCCTTTTTATTTATTCATTTTTTTTCAGTCTTTTCATCTTCATCCTTTTTAGACTTTTCATTCTTCATTACCTTTTTGTCGATCTCACTATTTTTTAACTTTTTCTTTTCATCTTTTTAAGGTGGATAAAGTTCTCCAGACTTAATTCTCAATATCTATCAATGATACACATATTACCAATGAGAAATTCTAATACAATTCACTGAAAGCAATTTGAATGTGGATTGTGACTTAGATCAATTATGATATTCAAACTTCTTCTTAATCGATTAAATGCGAGAACTTAGACGATAGTCTACTCGATTGATCAAACTCCAACAATTCAAAGTTCAATCTCCATCTTATCATCATACTTAGGGGATTCTTAATTACATAAACTATCACTTTCCGAATGGATTTTTAATTTAAGAAATTGAAAATTTTCAAAATTTTTGCTCAACGACTAAGAAAACACTAATTAGTTTACCCAATCCACACCCCAACTTAAAATCGACACTGTCCTCAATGTAAAAGATATAAGCATGCAACGCACATGAGACAACGAAAAGAAAGGAGAAGTGACGGAAAGGTAGTACCTGAAGAAGAAGAATTGAAGATTTTCCAAAGTTCTTAGCATTGAATGGGTTAGCATGAAGACTAAACAAACTGAAAGTAAACTATCCTAATCCTAAGTTCTATGAAAGTAATAAACCTAACTACACCTCCATTAGACTAGGAGGTTAGTCCTGATACACAGGATCAATCAGAGGTATGGACATATCCTTTGAATTAAACTTCTCAATAAATGGCTTTAGACGATGTCCATTCACTTTGAAAACATTGCCATTTGTCAGATTCTTTATCTCGATGGCCCCATGAGGATAGACATTAGTAACAGTGAAATGGTCGATTCAATGAGATCGAAGTTTTTCCAGAAAAAGATGTAACTGAGAATTGTACAGAATGACTTTTTAATTTGGTGTAAATGATTTTCGAAAGATGTTCCAGTCATGGAACACCTTCATCCTGTCCTTGTAAATTCTTGAGTTCCCATATACATCATTCTGAATTCCCTCAAGTTCATTTAATTGAAGCTTGCGCAGCGAGCCAGTGTTGTCCAAGTTAAAGTTCAAATTTTTGATAGCCTAGTAGGCTCAATGCTCCAGCTCCACAGGCAAGTGGCAGGCTTTTCTATAGACAAGTTTAAAGGGAGACATTCCAATGGGGGTCTTAAAAGTTGTACGGTAAGCCCATAAAGCATCGGTCAAACGGATTGACCAATCCTTACAGTAAGGGTTAACCGTTTTTTACAGAATTTGTTTAATTTTCCAGTTGAAAATCTCAGCTTGCTCATTTTTCTGTGGGTGGTATGGAGTGCTTACCTTATGAGAAATGCCATATTTCTTCATTAAGTTTTCGAATGGCCTATTGTAAAAGTGTAAGCCTCCATCACTAATGATGGCTCGAGGCATTCCGAACCGGGAAATGATGTTTTCTTTTAAGAATCGAATGACCGTTTTATAGTCATTATTCCGGCAGGGGATTGCTTCGACCCACTTAGTGACACAGTCTACTACCAACAATATATAAATGTTTCCAAATGATTGGGGGAATGACCCCATGAAATCGATGCCCCAACAATCGAATGCTTCAATAATAAGAATTGGGTTTAATGGCATCATATTTTGATGGGACACTCCTCCCAATTTATGACAATGCTAATAATCTTTGCAAAACTCATGAGTATCTCTAAATATAGTGGGCCAGTAAAAGCCACATTACAAAATTCTGGTCGTGGTCTTTTTAGTTGAAAAGTGACCACCACAGGCATGAGAGTGAAAAAAGGAGATAACACTCTGATGTTCATTGTCTAGAACACTTCTCCTTAGAATTAGGTCTAAGTTGTATTTAAACAGATAAGGATCATCCCAGAAAATCTTACGTACCTCTGCGAAGAATTTTTTCTTATCTTGCGTAGTCTAATGTGTCGATGTGAAACCTTTGACAAGATAATTTGCAATATCAGTAAACCAAGGAAGTTGGGAGAGTTTAAATAATTGTTCGTTAGGGAACATATCATTTATCAATGTCGGCTCAAGGGAATCAGGGAGGTTAGGTCGAGAAAGGTGGTCAGCCATTACGTTCTTTACTTCTTTTTTATCTCATATTTCAATATCAAATTCTTGGAGCAAAATGATCCATCTTATCAGGCGGAGCTTGACATCCGTCTTAGAAAGAAGACACTTTAGCGCTGCATGGTCTGTGTAGATGATGATCTTGGATCCGATCAGGTAGGACTTAAAATTTTCCAAAGTAAAACTACGGCTAAGAGTTCCTTCTCCGTAGTAGAGTAGTTCATTTGGATAGAATTTAGAGTTTTACTTGCATAGTGAATAACGTAGGGCTTCTTTTATTTTCTCTGGCGTAACACCACCCTAATAGCATAGTTAGATGTATCGCACATAATCTCAAAAGGGATGCTCCAATCGGGTGGTTGCATGATAGGTGCGGTAGTCAACATGCCTTTGAGCTTAGTGAAGGATTCTTGGCATTGCTCAGTCCACTCGTATGGTGCATCCTTTTGAAGTAGATTACATAAAAGACGAGAGAGGTGATTAAAGTCCTTTATGAATCGTCTGTAGAATTCGACATGTCTTAAAAAGGATCGCACCTCGCGTATGCTCTTGGGAGGTGGTAAGTTAGAGATAAGACAGATTTTGGCCTTGTCCAACTCAATTCCCTTGGATGAAATTATATATCCAAGAACAATTCCCTTGGGAACCATAAAATGACATTTCTCCCAATTCAAAACCAAATTCTTTTCTTCACATCGCTTCAACCCATTTTTAAGATTTTTCAAATACTCGTTGAAGGATGGACCAAAAACAGAGAAGTCGTCTATGAAAATCTCTAAATATTGCCCCTCTATGTCAAAAAATATACTCATCGTGCATCGCTGAAAAGTGGTAGGGGCATTATATAGTCCGAATGGCATCCTTCGATAAGTAAAGGTGTCATAGGGACATATGAATGTTGTCTTTTCCTGATCTTCAAGGGCTATCTCTATTTAATTATAGCCCGAATACCCATCAAGGAAGCAGTAGTAAGAGTGACTGGTTAGCCTTTCCAAAATTTGATCAATGAAGGGTAAAGGAAAGTGGTCCTTGTGACAGTATTCAATTTTCTATAGTCAATGCACATTCTCCAACTAGTAGTGACTTTGGTTGGCACGAGTTCATTATCGGCATTGCCTATAATGGTGATTCCAGACTTCTTAGGAACCACCTGAGTTGGACTCACCCATTGACTGTCAGATTTTGGGTAAATGATACCCACATCCAACAACTTAAGTACCTCTCCTTTAACCACTTCTTTCATGTTTGGATTTAATCGATGTTGTGGTTATCGAGAGGTTTTCACATTATCCTCAAGATGAATGCGGTGAGTACAAATCAAAAGATCAATTCCTTTGAGGTCCGCAATCGACCATCCAAGGGCTCCTTTATGCTCAATGAGAGTAGAAATAAGCATACTCTCTTGTACTTGCTTAAGGTGGGAAGAAGTCACCACCAGGTATGTCTCATCTTGACCTAAGTAGACATATTTAAGATTGGATGGCAATGGTTTCAGGTCAAGCTTCGGTGCTTTGAGGCCTCCATCAATTAACTTCAATTTTTAGATGTGGGTTAGAATTGGAACCTCAAAGCAAACATGCAAAGTATGATGACGATACCCACGACATTAACATGATCAATTCTTTCACGGAAGATAGAGCACTCCTGACTCTATACTCTGACCCTCTAAAGATGTGCTTGGCCCACTCCCCTAATTTAGATGATAAGATTATTAGGGAGATAGATGCATTGCTTGATGCTATGATGGTACTTGAAGTTAACCATTAGAGGCCACAATTTGAAAATTGCCCCAAACTGATGTAGTGCCTCTGCCGTCTAACCTCAAAGCACCGAAGCTTGACCGAAAACCTTTGCCCATCGATCTTAAATATGTCTATTTAAGTCAAGATGAGACATACCTGGTGGTGATCTCTTCCCACCTTGAGAAAGAACAAGAGAGTATGCTCATTTTCACTCTCTTTGAGCATAAAGGAGCTCCTGGATGGTCGATTGTGGACCTCAAGGGAATTGGCCCTTTGATTTGTACTCACTGCATCCATCTTGAGGATAATGCAAAAACCTCCCGATAACCACAAGGTTGACTCAATCCAAATATGATAGAAGTGGTTAAGGCTGAGGTAATTAAGTTGTTGGATGTGGGTATCATATACCCTATATCCGATAGTCAATGGGTGAGTCCAACTCAGGTGGTTCCTAAGAAGTCTGGAATCACCATCGTATCCAATGCCAACAATGAACTCGTGCCAACTAGAGTTACTACTGGTTGGAAAATGTGCATTGACTACAGGAAGTTGAATATCGTCACAATGACGGACCACTTTCTTTTACCCTTCATTGATCAAATTTTGAAAAAGCTAGCCGGTCACTCTTACTATTGCTTCCTTGACGGATATATGGGCTACAATCAGATTAAAATAACACTTGAAGATTAAGAGAAGACAACATTCACATGTCCCTTTGACACCTTTGTTTACCAAAGGATGCCATTCAGACTATATAATGCCCTCGCCACTTTTCAACGATGCATATTAAGTATTTTTTTTTGACATGGTGGGGCAATATTTAAAGGTCTTCATGGACGACTTCTCTGTCTTTGGTCCATCCTTCAACGAGTGTTTGGAAAATCTTAAATGTGTGATGAAACGATGAGAGGAAAAAAATTTAGTTTTGAATTGGGAGAAATGTCATTTCATGGTTGTTGAGTACGAAATATTGCATATTTCTACCTATTTGTACCTTGGTTTTATAAACATGATGTGCTTAATCAATTTAATTATGTATGTTTTCATGTGTGAGGTGATTTCGAGAGCTTAAGGTGAAATTGATGCCAAAAGGAAGATTTATGCTCAAAAGATTATTAAATGAAGATTTAGAGATTTGGAAGTCATTAATGAAGAATTCACATGCCAAAGATCCAAGAAAACTAAGTGAAGAATGAAGAGAATCAAAGATTTGAAGTGAAGAAAAGGAATCCTCAAATTATCCTAAAAACAAACATATTCTTAAAATTATCCTGAAAAAGCATATTCTGAAACTCGGAGTCTATTTTAGCTCTGCAGAGTGAAGTATATTTTAGGAAACTACGTAGAGTGAAGTTTAATTTAGCAAACTGTGGAGAGTGTGTAAATTTGAGGCGATTTCTAGATTTTTCCAACTAGGTGCGAAAGTTGGAGTTCCACAATTATAAATAGGACTCCCTAAGATGCTCCAAAGCATCTTCTAGGGTCTGGAAAGGTCTCATGGAGCATAACAAAGGGGTGGAGCAGCCGCCAAAGAGTTTTTCTTATTCCCTAGTTTATTTTTCATGCTTTGTTTAAGAGATTTGGTTTCAATCATGTCTAGGGTTGGCTAAACCTCTTAGCTAGGGCTAAGAATTGAAGCTTGTAACGTGTTGAGATGTTTATTCTGCTTTGATTCTTGTTCTTATTGAACTTCATTAATTTTTAGTTTGATATTAAAGGAATATTTTCAGTTTTCTACGATTTATTGTGACTCAAATTAAAATAAATGTTGTGATAGCTTTGGATATCTTCTTTTCCTGTTTTGAGATAGTGAGATTGGTAAATCTCATTATTCATCATCGTCTCCTGGGCATGGTAGGGTGATGGAATCCCTTCCCATCTTAACAATTCTCCTCCATTAAGAATTAGGTCAATGAAAAGTTCAGATTTGATTTAAATTGCTTTATCTTCCAATTGGATAGGATAGGACTCCAATTCCAATTACATTTATTGAATCAAGCAAGGTAGCATCTTAATAGCTACAAGTGGATCCTTAGCACCCTAGTTCCCGCCTTTAATCAATTATTTAAACATTATTCATAATTACTCTCTTTTATTCCATAATTCAGATTTAGATCTTCTTTTAGTTCTAGTTCTAAATCTTTTCAGAATACATACAAGTTTAGTCCCTGTGGATTCGACCTCATTCTCACGAGTTATTACTACATCGCAACCCTACATTTGGGGTTGTGAACAAGTTTTTGGCGCGTTGCCGGGGACTACGGCTACATTTTTTTGGAATTAATTGGTATTAGAATTAGGTTAAGATTAGGATTTATTTTTCTGCTATGTTTTTAGGTTAGGATTTTTTCTGAAATTATTTTTAGAAACTACCATTGTTTTCTGTTTTGTAGGATTCCTAACATAGCAACTCTTCTTCGGTAATTTTGTTCCAACCATCTCTCTTATTTTTTTAAAGATCTCTTATTTGTTTTAGTTTTTCTAGTTTTCTTTTTAAGTTTAATTGTTTAGTTGCTTGAGGGTTGTGCATGTTTCATGCCCAACTTGGTTCGCGAGAACACTCAACGTCTCTTGAGTGAAGGAGGATTAGTCAAAGGGTTGCCTATCCATCAAAGGATTAGACACCACTTGAGATCCTTTTAGTTAATTGAAGTGATGGATGCAAATCAACCTCAACCTCAACCTCGACCTCAACCTCAACCACCAATTGAGGAAGTTCAAGATGAACACAAGGTGCATAATACACCCCCACCTCATACTCTATGCGATTATTTACAATCGGCGAGGATGAGTACACCTTCCTGTATGGTCTTTCCACTTAATACAGGAAACATGGATATCAAACCTGGAGTGATACAACGCCCTAAGTTTCATGGACTAGATTCTGAAAGTCCATATATGCACATCAAGGAGTTTGATGAGATAGTCGCTACATTACACTTTCCAAACGTGTCTGAGGACAGGTGGATGCACTCCTTAAAGACAAGATCCATCGGCACATGGGCCGAGATGACCTAGGAATTTCTCAAAAAGTTTTTCATGTTTCATAAAACTAACACTTTAAGGAAGGCAATCATGAACTTTGCCTAAAAAGAGGAAGAGAGCTTCTTCTAATGCTGGGAAAGGTTCAAAGATCTCATGAATTCCTGTCCACATCATGGCTACGAAGTATGACGAACAATAAGCTTTTTCTATAACGGATTAACTTCACCAATGCGCCAGTTCGTAGAGATGATGTACAATGGTGAATTCATGAACAAAGAGTCCGATGATGCATGAGATTACCTTGATCAATTGGCAGAAAACGCGCAATCATGGGACACCTCTCCAAGACTCACCACTTCTAAGCTTACTCAATCAAAGGAAAGGGAAGGAATTTATGTTCTAAAAGAGGAAGATGATATGAGTGCAAGAGTGGCCAATCTCACAAGAAAAGTCGAGGCTATGGAACTTAAAAAGGCATAACCTATCAAATCTGATAAGGCTATGGAAGTTGTTTATGCTATTTGTGCTTGTAACATACATACAACTGAGAATTGCCCAACAATTTCTACTTATGAAGAGATATTGAATGAGTAATCAAATGCCGTGAACAACTACTAAGACCTTTCAGAAGACCCACCTCAAATACATACAATTCCAGCTGGAGAAACCAACCAAATTTTAGTTGGAGGAGTGGACAAATGGCTAACCCACAAGAGGCCCTTACTCAATTTTTAAATTAGAAGAAGTCTCAAGAGGATACGGTTTAAAAATTCATGCAAAAATAAGAGCTATTCAACCAGAATACGATACATGTATTCCAGGATATCAAAACAATAATGGGAAACTTTGCATCGTTCATTAAAAAGATTGAGTCACACTTAGCGAGTGGGGAGAAAGGGATGCTTCCAACCCAACCTCTCCCCAATCCAAAGCCACAATGTGAAATTAGTGACCTAAGATCTTCAAATCAAATGGACCAAGCCAAGTCTATCGCCACTCTTAGGAGTGGAAAGACAAATCTATTTCGGTAAGGCTTGAAAAGCCTAAGGACCCCAAAGAAGATAAGAATGATAGACTATCATTAATCCACATGGGTTAGAACTGGAACCTCAAAGTAAGCCGATTGCGTCATTCCCTCAACGGTTGATTGCACTAAAACCTCTATCTAATTCTCAGGATATTCTACAAGTGCTTAAAGAAGTGAAGGTTGACATCCCTCTATTGGATGCCGTTAAACAAATCCCTTCATATGTCAAATTTCTGAAAGACTTATGCACTACCAAAAGGCGGCAAAACAAATAAAAAAAATCTTTTTGACAGAAAAAGTGAGTGTCATCCTCAAGCAAGATGTGCCACAAAAATACAAAGATCCCGGTAGCCCAACCATCACTTGTGTAATTGAGAATTACGGGATTGAGCATGCACTTCTTGACTTGGGGGTAAGTGTAAATCTGATTCCTTACTCGGTCTACGAACAACTAGGTCTTGGTGAATTAAAACCCACCCGGACCACGTTATAACTTGCTGATCGATCAGTTCGTGTATCGAGAGAGATGATCGAGGATGTGTTGGTCTAGGTTGATAAATTCTACTACCTAGTAGATTTTATTGTTCTGGATCCTCAACCCATCGTGGATTTGAGCACTCAGATACCCGTCATTCTTGGTCACCCATTCCTTGCTACATCAAATGCTATCATTAATTGTAGGAATGAGATTATGAATCTATCTTTTGGAAATATGACATTGGAGCTTAACATCTTTTTCAATATAAGTAAACAATTAGAGGATGATAATGTCACCCATGACATTAACATGATCGATTCTTTCGTGGAAGATAGAGTATTTTTGACTCTATACTCAACACTTTAGAGACGTGCTTGGCCCACTCCCCTGATTTGGAAGATGACATAATTAGGGAGATGGATGCCATGCTTGGTGCTACGCCGGTACTTGAAGTTAACCAGTGGAGGTCACAATTTAAATAATTACTCCAAACTAATGTATTGCCTCTACCATCTAGCTTTAAAGCACTGAAGCTTGACCTAAAACCTTTGCCCTCTAATCTTAAATATGTGTATTTAGGTCAAGATGATACATACCCGGTGGTGATTTCTTCCCACCTTTAGCAAGAACATGAGAGTATGCTTATCTCTACTATCATTGATTATAAAGGATCCCTTGGATGGTCAATTGTGGACCTCAAGGGAATTGACCCTTTGATTTGTACTCACCGTATTCATCTCGAGGATAATGCGAAGACCTCCTGACAACCACAATGCCAATTAAATCCAAACATGAAGGAAGTGGTTAAGGACGAGGTACTTAAGTTGTTGGATGTGGGTATCGTATACCCCATATCTGATAGCTAATGGGTGAGTCCAATTTAGGTTGTTCCTAAGAAGTCCGAAATCACCATCGTAGCCAATACCGACAATGAACTTATGCCAACTAGAGTTACTATTGGTTGGAGAATGTGCATTGACTACAGAAGTTGAATACCGTCACGAGGAAGGACCACTTTTTTTTGCCCTTCATTGATCAAATCTTTGAAAGGATAGCTGGTCACTCTTACTATTGCTTCCTTAACGAATATTTGGGCTACAATCAGATAGAGATAGCCCTTGAAGATCAAGAAAAAACCACTTTCACATGCCCCTTTGGCACCTTTGCTTACCGAAGGATACCATTCGGATTGTGTAATGCCCCTGCCACTTTTCAACGATGCATGTTAAGTATATTTTCTGACATGGTGGGGCAATATTTAGAGGTCTTCATGGACGACTTCTCTGTCTTTGTTCCATCCTTCAGCGAGTGTTTGGAAAATCTAAAAAAAATGTGCTGAAGCAACGTGAGGAAAAGAATTTAGTACTAAATTGGGAGAAGTGTCATTTCATGGTTTATAAGAAAATTCTTCTTGGACATATCATCTCGTCCAAGGGAATTGAGGTAGATAAGGCTAAAATTGATCTTATCTCTAACCTACCTCTACCCAAGAGCATACGAGACATGTGATCCTTTTTAGGACATGCTGGATTTTACAGACGATTCATAAAGGAATTTAGTCACATCTCTCGTCCTTTATGCAATCTACTTCAAAAGGATGTACCATATGAGTGGACTGAGCAATGTCATGAAGCTTTTACTAAGCTCAGGGGCATGTTGACTACTGCACCTATCATGCAGCCACCCAATTGGAGCATTCCTTTTGAGATTATGTGTGATGCGTCTGACTATGCTATTGGGGCGGTGTTAGGCCAATGAAAATAAAAGAAGCCCTACATTATTCACTATGCAAGTAAAATACTAAATCCTGCCCAAGTGAACTACTCTACTACGGAGAAGGAACTCTTACACGTAGTTTCGCTTTAGACAAATTTAGGTCCTACTTGATCGGAGGCAAGATCATCATCTACACTGATCATGTGGCGTTGAAGTACCTTCTCTCTAAGAATGATGCTAAGCCCTGCTTGATAAGATGGATCCCCCTACTCCATGAATTTGATTTGGAAATACGAGACAAAAAGGGAGTAGAAAATGTAGTGGTTGACCATCTTTGGAGACTTGATCACCTTGATTCCCTTAAAATGCCACCTATAAACGATATGTTCCCTGACGAACAATTGTTTAAACTCTCTCAATTACCTTAGTTTGCTAACATTGCTAATTATCTTGTCACAGGTTTCACGCCGACTCATTGGAATGCAAAAGATAAGAAAAAATTCTTCGCCGAGGTTCGTAAGTTCTTCTAGGATAACCCATATTTATTCAAATATTACCCAGACCAAATTCTAAGGAGATGTGTGCCAGACAATGAACATCGGAGTGTCATCTCCTTCTGTCATTTGCAGGCCTGTGGTGGTCACTTTTCTGCTAAAATGACTACTACCAAAATTCTGCAGTGCGGCTTTTACTGGCCACTATGTTCAAGGACACTCATGAGTTTTGTAAAGCTTGTGAGCATTGTCAGAAATTAGGTGCATTGTCTCGTCGAAATATGTGCCTCTAAACCCCATTCTTATCATTGAAGCATTTGATTGCTAGGGCATCGATTTCATGGGGCCATTTCCCCAATCCTTTGGAAATTTATACATTTTGTTAGCAGTAGACTATGTTAATAAGTGGGTCGAAGCGATCCCGTGCCGGAACAATGACCATCGTATGGTCATTTAAATTTTAAAAGAAAATATCATTTTCCGGTTCGGAACACCTCGGGCCATCATTAATGATGGAGGTTCACACTTCTGTAATAGGTCATTTGAAAACTTAATGAAGAAATATGACTTCTCTCATAAGGTGAGTACTCCATACTACTCGCAGAGTTAAGATTTTCAATAGGGAAATTAAACACATTCTGGAGAAAACGGTTAACCTTGGACGTACAGATTAGTCAATCCGTTTGACAGATGCTTTATGGGCATACCATACAACTTTTAAAAATCTCCTGTGGAATGTCTCCCTATAGACTTGTTGTAATTCCCTGAAAATCAGGGGTCGAGCATAAGCTCCACTCCCGAGTTCCAACGCATCACTTATGCAACATAGAAAATGATAATTAAATGTTGTCGTGTTAGTGCATTAAACATGAGTGGGATTAGACCACAACAACATATCATAATCCAGAGACAGTTAATTTATGTAAGCGAAAGAATTGTGATAAATATATAAAGTATATAAAGCGTTATAAGTCTCCAGAGTGTGAACATGTTACTAGGTTAAATATGCACATGTATACTTCCCAAAATACCAAAAATAAATATATATATATATATATATATATGATTCAAAAGACAAAATAATAAGTGTAAGGGCATCTAGTCAACATTCCAAAAGTTCTCGTCAATCAGGCCACGACTCACATGAACCTGCCTGAAAACTACATGAACGAGAACGCCTCCTCGTCATCCTCATAGTCCGGCTCTGCCTCGTAGGCATCGTCTCCACCTACAACCAATACAGGGTCTGGTTGGTGTGTACAACATCATCCCGTAACGTGAGAGTGAGTGATCAACTCAGTGGAACCATAAAACAAAGGTTAACATGTTATCAATTCAGTTAAGCAGTAATGATAAAACAGTACAATCAAATATCCCTAAATACTCTGATTAATACAAGAATGGTATGAATAATGATGCATGCTCTCGCCTACTCTCCCTCAGTGACTTCATCTCATGATCGCGACATGAAACCCTTCCTCAGTGCTTGACCTGCTACGCCAAACGCACACGTAATGCGGTGCATGCACGTGATTTCCAAGTTCTTATTAGTCCTTTTCATACAGCAGGATTGGAAAACTAAGGTACCTCCCTTATATCATTTCCCAAGCAATGATCCATTCTAGGGTCGTTAGTCCTAGCAAATCTCATACAATGTTGTGGTTCTAGGTCGTTACAAAGGGCTTGTCACCTGATCAGTGCAGGCCTAGTTTATACTCTGATTACTACAAAAAAGTTTGTCGCCTCAATGCAGGTTCAGAGTATACTCGGGGTCACTACAAAGGGCTCGTCACCTTATCAGTGTAGGCTGATAACTCGAATACAGTGTCTCATACCACCGTATTCGGCTCATGAGGCGATGTTACTCACTGGTCACTATGAGGAGGCTCGTCGCCCCAGCGTAGGCCGACAGCTCGACCACGGTGTCCCATACCACCATGTCCGGCTCATGAGTCTTAGCGGATTGAGGTACCAAGGTTAACGAGATTTTCACTGGTAAGTTTGGTACTTTAGGTTCAAGCAGTAGCATCTATACATGGTAAACATACATTGGGTCAATCAGGTTACTTGATGAGCTCGACTAGCATTAGCGCACATCAAGTTGATCGACATGAAGTACGTGAGCACTCCGTGTGGCCTAACCACTGTCGACAACCGTAGTAGACTCGGATTCATCGACACATCCTGTGTGGCGAAAACAACTTCAGCCACCCAATTCAAGGCCTGTTACCAATTGCCTAGATTATATCATAGTCCCAACTACGTTCAGTTTCAACAAGGAATCATATTAGGAAATCAAACGGTAATGAATAGACAATTTAAATCCTATAAGCATTTGATCATGTTAGAAGATACAAGTTAAACATGAATTTACACATATACATTCCATAAATAATGTAGGTATTATCGTATACAATATATGGAGGAAATCATACACATCTTTAAGGCAGTCGAGAATCTCATCTCAACACCCTTAATTAGCACAACTTAATAACTACTCACTTATGCAAACATTTCTACAAACACTTAGACTACACTTTCCAACATACATAACGTATGTTGGCTACATCACGTATTAGGGCAGATCCTTTGGCCAAGGAGTTGTTACACGCATAATCATTGACACTACATTACCCTATAATCTAGGAAAAATCCATGGTGTTACACTCGTTTATGGGAAAGCTTGCCACATGCCTGTAGAGTTGGAACATAGGGCCTACTGGGCTATTAAAAATCTGAACTTCAATTTAGATAATGTTGGTTCACTGCGCAAACTACAGTTGAATGAACTTGAGGAAATCCAGAATAATGCATACGAGAACTCAAAAATTTACAAGGACAGAATGAAGGTGTTCTACGATAGGAACATCCTTCGAAAATCATTCATAACCGGTCAAAAAGTCCCTTTGTACAATTCTCGGTTACTCCTTTTTCCGGGTAAACTCCGTTCTCGATGGACCGACCCTTTCACTGTTACTAATGTCTATCCACATGGGGCCATTGAGATAAAGAATCCAATGAATGACCATGTTTTTAAAGTGAACGAACATTGATTAAAGTCATTTGTTGAGAAATTTGACTCAGAGGACATGTCCATGCCTCTAAATAATCCTGTGTGCCAGGATTGATCTCTTAGTCAAATGGAGGTGTAGTTAGCTTTTATTGTTTAGTACGATTTAGGATTAGGATAGTTTGCTTTTAGTTTGTTTGAGTCTTTATGCTAACCCATCTTCACATTGAGAACCTTGGAAAAACTTCAATCCCCTTTCTTCAGGTACTACATTTTCATCACTTCTCATTTCTTTTCATTGTCTCATATGCATTGCATGCTTATATTTTTATTTTTATTTTTACATTGAGGACAATGTAGATTTTAGGTTGGGGGTGTGGATTAGGTAAACTAATTAGTGTTTTCTTAGTTCTAAGCAAATTTATTTTTGAAATTTTCAATGTTTCAAGTTAAAATTTGTTTGAAAAATGATAAATTGTGTATGTAAAGAATGTTTTAAGTATGATGATAAGATTGAGATCTATCACCTATAGTTCTTGCACTCAATTGATTAAGAGGATGTTTTAATATCATGTTAATCTAAGTCACAAGACATGTTCAAGTTGCTTTCTGTGAATTATGCTAGAATTTCTAATTGTTAGTATGTAAAGCATTGATAGATGATCGTGAATTAAGTCTGGAGAATTTTATTCACCTTAAAAGATGAAAAGAACCAGTTAAAAAAATAGTGAGATCAACAAAAAGGTCATATATGATGAAAAGACCGGAAAAGAATGAAAAGACTGTAAAAGAATGAAAAAGAATGGTGTAAGACCCGTATCCTAAACTGTACCGTTCCGTAGGCTTCCGCGGTCCTCCCAGTCGAATTCAGCAACCCTTGACTTGTATCCGACGTTTGCACGTGATCCTAAGTTGAGACCTGCATACCGAAGTCAGCTCGACCCGAAATTTGTACTGTAGCGACTGCGCCGTCACCGCAGTTCCAAAACCATGACTCGTCAGGAGATGTGGGCCCCCGTTCATTCCGGAGAAACGCCGCGGGTTACGAATTTCGAGAGAATCTCTACGACGTGTCACATCAAATCAAGTCAAGTACACAAACCCATACCCCATGCCATCTCACCCTACCACAAGTATAAGCAACCATCACTCTTTTTCCTAAGTCAACTCTATCTCCCCCTACCCATCCCTCTTTTTCAAAATTTCAAACACACCCATATCTCTCCATCCCTTCCTTTCAACACCCATCACCCATCCCTTTCCTCACATCTCTCTGTCTCTCTCTCTCTCTCTCTCATTCTCTAACTATTTTCCAAGCAAACCCATGGAGAGGAAAACGTCCATGGCTTCCATGGAGTGAGAGAGAGTTTTATGTGTGGCCCACTCCCTACCATTCTATCTCCCATCTCCACCCTTCAAATCTCATCATCCTTCATCGAAGTTGAAGCTTAGGAGCCAAGGAGTCCAAGGAGCTAAAGGAGGAGGCCATAGGTGGGTGATCCACCGTTGATCCTTACTTTTAGGGCCCACTTGTAGGTAGGACCCATTTTGATGTATGTGATGTAACCATGAGGGGCCTATAGTAGTAGCGGGGTCCCTCCATTACCCTCTCTCTCTCTCTCTCTCTCTCTCTCTCCCTCTCTCTCCCTCTCTCTTTCTATCCGTTTCGATGAAGTGGGCCCCACTAATTTGTGTTTCATTCGCACCGTCCATCATGATGGTGGGACTCCACCTTGAATTGCATCTGCATCTGGGCTGTTCAAGGCTTGGACACATCCAGATCCAAAGCTCAACTGGCAGACCGAGTGGAGATACCTCGTTTCAACACTTGAGGTCTTAGTGAGGGTGGCTAACATGAAGTGTGTGTACTGACATGTGTGTATACTAACAAGCTAACAAAAAAAAAGAAAGAAAAAAAAGATGAGGGCATGGACGCTGACACTCCCACCCTCCCATATACACACACGTGTACATATACATATATGATATATATATATATATATAATTTTATAATATAATATTTTATATTACACGATGCAATGGTGGGCCACATCTACATGGGACCCACCAGCCGTGGGCCCCACACGTGGGACCCACATGCACATCCATACCGTCCAACGTCCAGGGACGCTGAACGTGCATATATAGTGAAATGGGAGCTGACAGTGACGTGTACTAACCTGCAAAAAAAAAGAGAATATAATAATATAATATTATATATATATATATATTATCTAACATATACATGTTATGGTGGGCCCTACGTGGGAACCCACCTGCTCTGTCATTTGAAGCAGCTGTAGCTGCAATGTACAACAGCTATATAGCTACTGTGTACATCCAACGTGGGACGTGGACCCCACCATGAAGCATGTGTTGTATCCACCGTCCAATAGGATGGGACGGTGGGACCCACCAGCAAGGAAACAAATTGGCTGGGGTACCTCATACCAGCTACATGACTGGTACTGGTGAGTCGACGTCAGCAAGTTTTGTAGGCCCCAATGATGTATATGTTTTGTCTACACCGTCCACTGTTTGGACGGTGGGGCCCATCACGATGCATGTGTTGTATCCATACCGTCCAACCATTTTGAGATATCATTTTATGGTATGAGGTAAAGAATGAGTCAGATCTAAAGTTCAAGTGGGCCCCACCATTGAAATAGTGGATAGTGACATCCACCGTTCAAACTTCTAAGGGCCACAGTAGTTCCAATTTAAGCTAATATTTTGTCTTCACTTCATCTATCACTAAGTTAACTTATGAATATGTTGGATCTCAAATACATCATGGCGGGCCACACCATGATGTGTCTAGCCATTGATCGGATGGACCACACCATAAAAATAGTGGGATTTGAATGTCTAACCTTTGGTGTCATGGAAGTTTTGGACCAATATGGGATTTGTTTTTCCTCTTAGTTTAGGTCTTTATGACCTTATGAACTAACTGGATGGAAAATACATGTCATGGTGGGCCCTGGAATTTTTAAGAAGTGAAAATCATTATCTCTGCTTCTATTTGTGGTATGGTCCAGATAATCTTTCCATTTGTTGTATATGCGGGCCCAGATGGAGAGGCCCGACGTGATGTTTACAAGGCCCATGTGATGGGGCCCACCTGCTTGAATCTGAGGCCTATGGGCAAGGCCTATTGTGATATGTATTAGGCCTATTAGTGCGGCTCATTGATGCAGCCCAATTGATGTATATGAAGCCCATTGGTGCTGCCCGTGGATACGATCCACTTGATGGACCATGGGTTGAGGCCCAATGTGATGTCTATAAGGGCCATAGTGAGGCCCAATGAGACGTATGTGGGGCCTTTGTATGGGGCTGAACTTGATGTATATAAGGCCCACTGGTGCAGCCCATGTGATATGGTCGACTCGATATATTTGAGGTCCATTGTGATGTGTGATTACTCCATAATGTATGTAATGATGATTATGGCGGGCCATGCCTTGGTAGCAACGATGGTTTAATGTCCACATTAATGGACAATGATGGTTAAATGTCCGCATTGTGACCTTCCCTTAAGTCCTTCCTCATCATTCTCTAGTGGGTTAACCCAAACACTTGGGCCCCATTGATTTTCGATGATCCATCATCGGCCATCCAACTATGGACTCTGCCTTGCGTTGAGGTTGATTATCGATGCCGATTGTCATGGCTGATTGCTGATTATCGATTCCGAACGTTGTGGTCGATTGCTGATTTCAATTATCGAGGGTGATTATCGGCTGATTGCCGATTGTGTGGCCGATTGCCGATTCCAATCATCGAGGCCGATTATTGATCGATTCTTATTGTTGCTGCCGATTGCCGATTTTGATTATCAAGGTCGATTATCGATCGATTCTAATTGTTTTGGCCGATTGCCGATTCCGATCATCGAGGTCAATTATTGATCGATTCTTATTGTTGTGGCCGATTGTCGATTTCGATTATCGATCAATTTCGATTGTTGTGGCCGATTGTCGATTCTGATCATCAAGGTCGATTATTGATTGATTCTTATTATTGTGGCTGATTGCCGATTCTGATTATCGATTGATTTCAATTATTGTGGCTGATTACCGATTTCGATCATCGAGGCTGATTATTGATCGATTCTTATTGTTGTGGCTGATTGCCAATTTCGATTATCGATTGATTCTGATTATTGTGACTGATTGCCGATTCTGATCATCGAGGCTGATTATAGATCGATTCTTATTATTGTGGTCGATTGCCAATTCTGATTATCGATCAATTCTGATTATTGTGGCCGATTGCCGATTCCAATCATCGAGGCCGATTATTGATTAATTTCGATTGTTGTGGCCGACTGCCGATTCCGATTATCGATCGATTTCGATTATTGTGGCAGATTGCCGATTCCGATCATCGAGGCCGATTCCGATCATTGAGGTCGATTATTGATTAATTCCGATTGTTGAGGCCAGATATCGAGGCCGATTGTCGAGACCCAATGTGATGAATATGCGGCCCGTATTTGAGGCCCATTGTGATGCACATTTGGTCCATGTTTGAGGCCCAATGTGATGTATATGCGGCCTATATTTGAGGCCCATTTTGATGTGTATTAAGCCCATGTTTAAGGCCCAGTGTGATGTACATGAAGCCTATGTGATGAGGCCCATTATGGTGCATTCGAGGGCCAGGCGATGGAGCCCATTGTGATGTATATTAAGCCCATGTGAGAGGCCCATTGTGATGTATATTAAGCTCTTAAGAGAGACCCATGGTGTTGTATATTTGGCTCTTGTGTGAGGCCATGGGTGTTTACTCCCCAAGTATAGGGTTGTGATGTAGTAATAAACTCGGTGAGACCGAGGTCGAATCCATAGGGACTGATACTTGTACGTAATTTGAAAGTAACCAGAAATAGAATTAAACTAAGATAAAATCTAAATCGATTGTAATTTGAGGAATAATGGTGAAATATTAATCTAAAACTTAAAGAATTCAGAGGAAGGAAACTAGAGATTCTAACGATCCACTTGTAAAGATCAGGGAGATCTTATGCTTGCTTCAAGAACTCAACTGGACTTAGAGTCCCATCTTCATCCAGTTGAAGGATGTAACTATGGAAATTGAACTGAACTTACTTTGATCTAGTTTCAAGAGATGAAAGGTATATGAATTAGAATGGATTCCATCACCAAACCATGCCCAAGAGATAAAGTAAACAACAGAATTAAACTAATTACCAACCAATCAACAGATATATGAAGGTTAGGAAGGGTACCGACATCCAACCATGCCCAGGAGACGATGGTGAACAACAGGGCTTCCTGACGTCATAAACATAAAAAGGAAATGAACATGCTCAAAGCTATCACAGACCCATTGTAATTTTAGTCACAACAGACCATTAAAAACTGAAAACATTCCCTTAATTAAACCAAAATCAACATCAGTTCAATCTATAAAAAAAAGCACAAGCAAAGAGTCTCCTCACGCTACAAGCTTCACCTCTTAGCCCTAGTTAAGAGGTTTAGCCTAAAATAAACATGATTTGGCTAAACATCTTAAAATAAAATAAATAATAAAAATAAAAAATTCTAAAATACTTCTCTCTCTCTTCTCCATGTTTCTACTGAACCGAGATCCCTGGATGCTCCCCCTTCCCTGGTTCTCTCTCTTACATCCTTTTATAGAGAAGGGATGTGCGGTTGCTGTGTGTAGACCTTGCTGGAGTCGGAGAACCGAGCCTCTGTTTTGCACAATAGAGAAAAATGCAAAACTCCTTGCGTTTGATTCACATATGGAAGGAAAGATTTACCTACTTTCCTGATCCGACTTCTTATACGTGGTCTAGACCCCTTTCTCCATCAGGTGAGCGGTTTGGATCACGAGTCCGACCGTGATCATGATCACGAAGTGGTCCACAATGGACGGCAGCGTCCAGGCTCTGCTTGGATGCTCGGCCTGCGTAAGATCTGCACTGGGATGATGGTGGGACCCATGATCAGCGTCGTCTGACACATCCACACCGTCCATTAGACTTATCTCGAAAAACCGTTTGGATATGGACAGTTTGGAATTTTCATTGACGTGGTTCACCTGATTTTTCGTTTTGCGGTTCATCTTACGTTTTGACGGTCGAAATCCAATACTTGCTGCTTCCTGGAAAATTCCCACCTAGGTCGTGGTCAGTGGGCTTGTAGGACTCTGATGGACGGTCTGGATCTAGCCCTTGAATTGTGGTGGTGGCCCACGAGAAAGGATCGCAGGTCCCTATTTCGGCAGTGGGATTTGAATCCCAACAGAGGTCGGGTCAGCGTACGCTGACCGACTCTGTTGGTCCGGTGTTCACCGAGTGTACACCTTTTATGTACACCGGCTACATTAAGTGGCACTCATCTTGATGTATATGTTAAATCTGCTCCATCCATCCATTTTTACACCTCAATTAAGAGGTTGAAACCAAAAGTTGAAGCATATCCAAAGATCAGGTGGGCCCCACTTAAGGATTTAAGGGACTGATTTGTCCATTGCGCCACTTATACAAGGATCTGATGGCTCAAATTGACATGTACAGTTCATTTATCATCATCAGGACATATATGAAGTTTTGGACCGAACAGATGGTGGGAACCCTGTTATCTTGCATTCTGAACGTCTTTCAGGCCACTTGAGCTTTAGTTTCTCGATTTTCTTGGATCTCTAGCATGTAAATTTGTCTCTCCTGGTCCCCTGGAGTCGGTCCTTTACCCTGGTCACATCAGAGTGTTAAAGCCATGCTTTTAGTACCATTTTTCAGTCCAGGCTCCTATAATCACCTTGCAGCATAAACACGATTAAAGTAGGGCGTTAAACGGTATCAAGCTCATAAAATTAGGTAATAACTGGGGTCTAATATGTAATATTTGACCCTCAACAATGGGTCCACTATATGTTAGGTTTTATGAGGGTCATTCCTTGGGGGCAATGTTAGTTAAATGTCCACATTGTCGAGGCCGATTGTTAATGCTGGTTATTGATACTGATTATGAGTATGTGATAGTATAGCATCATGGTACATGCCCATACACATCATCTGCATGTTCATTGTGAGATGTGATTGATCATTGCATACGTCATAGTACAAATGATTTATGAGACTCCCTGATAGGTGGAGTTATCCCCATGAGCGCATGGTATGCGTAGGATTGATACATGACTCATGCATCTTGCATTGTGTGATCGTGATTACTATACGCCCTAGCGACATCAGGGTTGTGACCTCCACAGGCATGTCGTGGATGACTAGATGGGACACCGAAAATGTTTGGTTCGAGCATATGGGCACTTTGGATATCCGTGGGTAAAAGTCCCTAAACCTTCGAGGCCAAGAGACACCCCAACGTCGAGACCGAGTGGATACATGAGCGCCTGAGTGCTGAATACCAGGAGGCCACGTCTCCTACTGTGTCATGGTCGGTTGGGAGGGGGTGTGGCCTTACCTGCCGAAGAGTAGGGGGCATACTTAAATTGAGTTTGACTAGCTCATGAATGGGTCCACTATCGACGTGCTGGGTAGATATTGGCTGACTACTAGCCAGACGGATAGTGAGGTCTCTTTCACTTGCATGGTCACGCGTCAGTGGGCGGCGATTTGCATGTAGAGTGTACTAGACCCCGATGATGATCCCAGAGATGTACAGTACTAATTTTTGGAGCAGGAGTTGCATACTCATTCATTCATTCACTATCCACTAGGGTTGGTGGTGTGCAACTATTTGTTACATGTACCTTCATAATGGCCAGGATTTCGGTTGGGGCGCGCGACTAATCTAAGATCAGGAGTTTACCACATTGAGTCTGACTATCCAAATTTAGGTATGTGACTGGTTTAGATAGAAGTCCTTTGTGATGGACCCCATAGCCTACGATACTACGTATTATCATCCCGACTTCACACTCTAGAATGATCATTCCATTCGCACCGCATATTGCATTACATTCGCGACATATGGTATTTTGGGTTACTATATTTATGCATTTATATGGTCAGATACGACATCTGATATTTGGTTCTTTATGACTCCTCATTTGCATTACTGTCCTATATTGCGTACTCTGATATTGTTTGACTCATGAACTTGTCAGTATTTCTTCTTACTCTGGTATCGTATGATTCATGATTTTACCTGTATTTCTGATGTCGTATGATTATGGCGTTATATTTGTGTGCTTGCAGTTATATTACGCACACACTTTCACCACCCTCTAAGCTTTCTATAAGCTTATGCACGATAGATGCGTGCAGGTGATAATAGGTTGCGGCAGCGCAGAGCTTGGAGTATGTAGCTGACTTTTGGAGTTTTAATTTTTAACATATGTATTTCCCTTTCAGCATTGTATTCAAATGTTTATATTAGTGGATATGTGAAGATGATGATGTTGCCTTTGTGATTTGGGTAACTTGTGGTTATGCCTCTTACGAGATAAATGCACGTTGGAAAATCCTCCTTCTAGGATCCCAGGATCGGAACCTAGCATATGAGCGCTGGGAGCTAAGAATGAGGCACTACGGAGGCTGTCGGCACCGGATTCGGCAATCGGGATTCCTGTGAATCCGATTTTCGGGTTTGGGGCATGACAAATGGAAAGTCCGAAAAGAATGAATAAATAAAAAGAAACCGTCGATATAAAATCAAAAACTTGAAAAAGAAGGAAAAATGGATAAGTTCAGAATCAGTACTTGATTATTCAATTAATCTTGAGGTGATGATCATGGCTAATATTATGTAATGATAACATACTTTTATGAAAAGTAAATTGAAATTCACTAAGCACATTGGGAAAACTTGATATATGAACTTATGCTCTAGATTGATTGATGAAGAATCTATTTGATTGATTGCTCATTTGATCGGCTCTAGGTTTACAAATTTTCACTCTTGCTTCTTTAAATTATACTCATTCATACTTGTTTACACAAATGATTGTTTTCTTGAAGAACTTTGAACATTGAGAATTGAAGATCACTTCACGCATGTTTTGCTCGGGACTAGCAAAATGTTGGTTGAGGGGTGTGTTGAGTGTGAAATATTGCATATTTCTCCTTATTTATACCTTGTTTTTATAAATATGATATTGCTTAATTGATTTAATTATGCATGTTTTCATGTGTGAGGTGATTTCGAGAGCTTGAGGTTAAATTGATGTCAAAAGGAAGATTTATGCTCAAAAGATTACTAAATGAAGATTTAGAGATTTGAAAGTCATTAATGAAGAATTCACATGCCAAAGATCCAAGAAAACCAAGTGAGAAATGAAGAGAATCAAAGATTTGAAGTGAAGAAAAGGAATCCTTAAATTGTCCTTAAAACAAACATATTCCTGAAATTGTCCTCAAAAAATATATTCTGAAACTCGGAGTCTATTTTAGTTATGCAGAGTGAAGTATATTTTGAGAAATTGTGCAAAGTTAAGTTTAATTTAGCAAACTATGGAGAGTGCGTAAATTTGAGGCGGTTTCTACATTTTTCCAACTAAGTGCCAGAGTTAGAGTTCCATAACTATAAATAGGACTCCTTAGGATGTTCCAAAGCATCTTCTAAAGTTTGGAAAGGTCTCAAGGAGCATAACAAAGGGGTGGAGTAGCTGCCAAAGGGTTTTTCTTCTTTCTTAATTTATTTTTCATGCTTTGTTTAAGAGATTTGGTTTCAATCATGTCTATGGTTGGCTAAACATCTTAGCTAGGACTAATAGGTGAAGCTTGTAGCATGTTGGGATGTTTATTCTGCTTTGATTCTTACTCTTATTGAACTTCATGGATTTCTAGTTTGATATTAAAGGAATATTTTCAGTTTTATATGATTTATTGTGATTCAAGTTACAATAGATGTTGTGATAGCTTTGGATATCTTCTTTTTCTGTTTTGAGATAGTGAGATTGGTAAATCCCATTGTTTACCATCGTCTTCTGGGTATGGTAGGGTGATGAAATCTCTTCCAATCTTAACAATTCTCCTCCATTGAGAATTAGGTCAATGAAGAGTTCAGATTTGATTTAAATTGCTTTATCATCTAATTGGATAAGGTAGGACTCCAATTCCAATTTCGTTTATTGAATTAAGCAAGGTAGCATCTTAATAACTACAAGTGGATCCTTGGCACCCTAGTTCCCACCTTTAATTGATAGTTTAAACATGATTCACAATTACTCTCTTTTATTCTAGAATTCAGATTTAAATCTTCTTCTAGTTCTAGTCTAGTTTCCTTCAGAATACGTACGTACAAGTTTTGTCCTTATTGATTCGACCTTGTTCTCATGAGTTATTACTACACCTCAACCCTACACTTGGGGTTATGAACAATGGTTCTCAAGGGAACTATGCTTGGACACATAATTTCATCCAAGGGAATTGAGGTAGACAATGCAAAAATTGATCTTATCTCTAACCTACCTCTACCCAAGAGCGTACGTGATGTGCGATCCTTCCTAGGACACGCCGTATTTTATAGATGATTTATAAAGGACTTTAGTCATCTCTCTCATTCTGTATGCAATCTACTTCAAAAGGACGTACAATACAAGTGGATTGAACAATGCCAAAAAACTTTCATTAAGCTCGAGGGCATGTTACCTGCCGCACCTATCATGCAGTCACCAGATTGGAGCATCTCTTTTGAGATTATGTGCGATGCATCTGACTATGCTATTGGGGCGGTGTTAGGCCAGAGAAAATAAAAAAAGCATTATGTTATTCACTATGCAAGTAGAACTCTAAATTTTGTCCAAGTAAACTACTCTACTACGGAGAAAGAATCTTAGCCGTAGTGTTCGCTTTGGACAAATTTAGGTCCTACCTGATTGGATCCAAGATCATCATTGTATGAAGGTGTACTCGCCCCCTCCAGTTGTAAAAATCTCATAGTGTACGAGGCTAGGGTGCATTATGCACCTCATTTTCATCTTGAAATTTCTCAACTGGAGGTTGAGGTTGATTTACAGCCATCACTTCTATTAACTCAGATGATCTCAAGTGGTGTCTAATCCTGTGATGGATAAGCAACCCTTCGACTAATCCTCCCTTACTCAAAAGATGTAGAGTGTTATCACGGACCCACTTGGGCATGAAATACTCTAAGCTTTCAAATAACTAAACCAAACTAAACCTGAGAAGAAAGAAAACTAAAGAAAATAAGAAATCTAGAAAAAGAAAGAGAAAATTGGAAAGAGGTTACCAGATTGGAGTTGCTATGTTAAGATCCTACAAAATAGAAAACAATGTTAGTTTCTAAAAATAATTTTAGAAAAAAAAATCCTAACCTAAAAACAAAGCAAAAAGTTAACCCTAATCTTAACCTAATTCTAATATCAATTAATTCTAGAAAACATAGTCGTAGTCCCCGACAATGGCGCCAAAAACTTGTTCACAACCCCAAGTGTAGGGTCGCGATGTAGTAATAATTCGGTAAGACCGAGGTCGAATCCACAGGGACTAAACTTGTACGTATTCTGAAAATAACTAGAACTAGAACTAGAAAAAGATCTAAATTGAAATCTGAATAATTGAAAGTAATTGTGAATAATGTTGATAAAAACTTATGAATTTAAAAGTGAGAACTAGGGTGCCAAGGATCCACTTGTAGCTATCAAGTTGCTATCTTACTTGATTCAAGAAACACGATTGGAATTGGAGTCCTATCCTATCCAATTGGAAGATAAAGCAATTTAAATCAAATCTGAACGTTTCATGGACCTAATTTCAATGGAGAAGAATTGTGATGATTGGAAGGGATTCCATCACCCTACCATGCCCAGGAGACGATAGTGAACAATGGGATTTACCAATCACACAACCTCAAAAATAGGAAAAGAAGATATTCAAAGCTATCACAACATCTATTATAATTTGAGTCACAATAAATTATAGAAAATTGAAAATATTCCTTTAATATCAAACTAGAAATCAATGAAGTTCAACATAAACAAGAATCAAAGCAAGATAAACATCCCAACACGCTACAAGCTTCACCTCTTAGCTCTATCTAAGAGGTTTAGTTCACCATAGACATGATTGAAACCAAATCTCTTAAACAAGACATGAAAAATAAACTAGGGAAGAAGAAAAAACTCTTTGGCGGCTGCTTCGCCCTTTTGCTATGTTCCTTGAAACCTTTTCAAACCCTATAAGATGCTTTGGAGCATCCTATGGACTCCTATTTATAGTTGTGGAACTATAACTTTTACGCCGAGTTGGAAAAATCCGCAAACCGATTCAAATTTCCACAATCCGTGTAAAATTTGTGTACGCCTTCGATGCTATCGAATAGTCTTCGATTGATCGAAGAATTGCCCAGAACTGTCTAATGAGTTTGGCTTGAGAAATCCTGAAATTCTCGATAGCATCGAACTATCTTCGATTGCACCTTCGATTCTATCTAAGTGTCTTCGATTCTATTTGTCTTCGATTGCATCGAAGTTTATTCTGGAACTTTTTTCGAACTACGTTTTTCTGGCCTCGGAATTTCAGAATATCTTTTTTCAGGACAATTTTCAGGATTCCTTTTCTTCACTTCAAATCTTCAATTTTCTTCATTCCTCATTCCTTGGATCTTTGGCATGTGAATTCTTCATTAATGACTTCTAAATCTCCAATTCTTCATTGTCTTCTTTTGAGCTCTAAATTCATCCTTTTAAGAGCATATTCATCATAAGCTTCCAAATCACATCGCATGATAAAAACGTATATGATTAAATCAAATTATCAATTAAATGCAAGGAAAACTAATGTAATTAAAGGGTTAAATATGCAATATTTGAGTCTCAACATCATCTAGTACAACTAGAAAGTATTTCTTTTCACCTCTACTCTCCGTTCGAGTTGGTCCAACTAAGTCCATATGGAGTAATTAAAGAGGTTTAGTAGTGGCTAAGGAGTTTACCTTTTTTTGACTACTCCTAATTTGTTTGCCTATTCGACAAGCAACACATACTTTATTTTCTACCTTTTTCAGTTTGGGTAGACTACGTGGATGATCTCTTTTGCTAAATTTATATATGTCTTTGTAGTTTACATATCCAAGACATCGATGCCAAAGTTCAGTTTCGTCTGTTTAGACCATATAACATAACTGATTTGTTAAATAAGATTCATTAATGATATAACAATTTTCAAAGGTCATGCGACCATTTAAAATTATATGACCTTGATTGTTAATTATCTCACATCCGTGATATGAAAATTTTACGCTCTGATTATTATCACATATTTGAGAGATACTTAGCAAATTATGTTTTAATCCTTTAACATATAACACATTTTCAAAGATAAGTATATTGAGAAGTTTTACATTACCTCTTCTGATGATCTTGCAGTTACTACCATCTCCAAATGTAACTGAGCCACCATCGATTTGATTGATGTCTGATAGAATCGTCTTATCACCTGTCATATGTCTAGAGCATCCACTATCCAGGTACCATCTTGAATGGCTACTTGCTTTGAAAGCTGTGTGGATGACAAGACACTTAACCTTTGGAACCCATTGCATTATGGTTTTAGGTTTAGGAAGATATCTTCTCATTCGTTGTGTTTGGGAGTAAGAGTTTTTCTTGTTTCTACTTACTCTGTTATTTTCAAAGTTGGATTTCAGGAGCTCTTTAAGCAAGTCCACTATCTTATCGGCTAAGCGAGGATTATTATTTCTCCTTTAATATTTATGGTAGCTGGCATTAGTTTTTATATTAGAAGTTTTTTAAAAGGTTTTTACATTCTTGTTTCCTTCTTTTGGAGCTACTCCTTTAGACTTTAAAGATTCTCCTTTTACAAATACAGGAGCGGAGTTTTTAGATTTTTCTGTGCAACTTTTGATATAACCCAAGCCAGATTTGTCACCACTTCGGTGAGATGCGGTTAATAATCTTTCGAGTTTCTGGTTTCCTTGGGTGTATATCCAAATGTCTTTTGAAGTCTTAAGGGAGGAAACTTCTATTTTTAGATTCTCATTTTCAGATTTGAGATTTTGAATTTCAGAAATCTTTAAGTTCAAATCTAATTTAGTTTTCTCAAAGTAATCAAAAAATGAGATTTTTCCAAAACTGGTTTTTCAAGTTTTAATTGAAGCTTGGCACATTTTCCTTTTTGAATTTTTAGTTTACCCACAACTTACAACTTTCTTTGTATTGGTCATCATATGCTGCTTGGAGAATATCCTATGCTTGTTTTGCTGTATCACAGGAAATGATTCTATTGAATTCATCTAGTGATAGAGCACATGTTATTCCATTTAAGGCTTTTGCATTTGCACCACTTTTACTTTTCTTTGTGGTTGTCTAAAAAGTACAAGTGGTTTCTTTCATGGACGCGGTTCCATCCTCAACCAATACTGTCATCATTGGAGGGGTCCATTTAGTTAAAGTGGATTGCCACACACTTTCATCAATAGATTTGAGGAAAATCCTCATTCTGTCTCTCTAATAAGAATAATTTGAGCCATCAAAGGGAGGTGGCCCGGTAATGGACATACTATCAAAATTTGACATTCTAATAGCTCTGGATCTAGCTCTAGGAGGTAAATTTCAAAAAGAGCAACCTCTCTTTAATACCACTTGAAAGGACAAGCTATAGATGTCCTGGGGTGGGGGGTGAATAAGACAATACGAAATATGTAACGACTCGAAAAATTCCGTACAATGGCCCGAGTACCACCTCAGGCAGAAATCGCTTAGGATCAAATCCTTTAGAAATTTGACAAAGTTAACTAAGTGCTAAACTAGATTAACCATAAAATCCGTTTGAATCACTTTAAATACGATCTGCAAGACCCAAAACTTGTAGAATCATTGACGTCAGGTTGTCCTAAAATCTAGGATCAAACTCATTACCCGACTGCTCTTGGGAGCACATTGAAACTCCGTGTCAGATCTGGACCACACATCGGGAGTCCGAATAATACGAAGTTATAGACTTAGGACCACCTCGCTGGGCTTGACAACCATCTTGGAAATCAAATCCAGACAGTGTCCCACGACTGTTCGCTTGAGTCTGAAGCGAGGAGTGTGAGAACACTTGATTTTCTTTATAAATAAATATCTCAAATAGTAATCTGAGACTTGTTCCTTGCGGACATTTTGTAAGCAACCAGACCATCAGAATCTGACCCAAATACACCCTTGGATCAGGAAAAATTTTATAAATATATCCATGTTCTTGGAATTTCAGATCGAGATCCGCTGACCGTTGAACTGAAACTGGTCCGCCACGCGTGATCTGGAAATCCGACTGAAACGAAAACTTAAGTACATCTAGATCCGGAGTCTGTGACCTTAACTCCTACCTTTGGCTCGAGGGGGGCCGTTAGAAGTGCTCCGTTGAGCTGAAACTGGACCACCTTGGTTATAACCTAAGGAAGTCTATTTTGGAGTGTTTTTAGGCTATATAAGGACCTTAGAACCCTCTATCATCCAGTCATACGAATTTGAGAAGAAACCGTAAGAGAGAAGAGAGAAAAGAGAGAGAAAGTGTGAGAGAAGTGGGAGAACCTCTCTACTGCTTTCCCCTGCCGCTCTATAAGCTTGTCTAGTCGCTTTCCCGGTGATTCCGACGTCATTTCTAGGTAAGAAACCCTAACCCTAATCTGTTTTGGGGTTGTGATGTTTGTAGGTTATGAAATAGCTAACATATTTCATTCTATAGGTCACCAAACTATCGAATATGAAAGCTTAGCAAACCTATCGGATTTGTTACAATTCTATGATAAAATGTGAGGACTTTAGGTGTATAGGTTATGGTTTTCAACGCTTGCAATATCATATAATGATAAATTCATGATCTGCGTGCAATTGCACATGTACAAAGTACTGTCTGTTTTTCGTTTCGATTAAAGACGAAGAATATGGAATTTTACATTTTCTAGGTATTTGTAGAAAGTACCGTATACGTATAAATTTTAAAAATGTGTTTGCCATGTTTATTTGCTGTATGAACATATTATATATGTGTAAAATACTTGTTTGGCGAAAGGACTCGCCCTAATACATGTTTTACTAATATACACTATGTATGTTGAAATAGTGTATTCTAAGTGTTTGTGAAAATGCTGGTGAGAGTAAGTGCTTGGATGATGGTGCATTAGGTAGGTGTTGAGATGGGATTCTCAATTACCTTAGAGACGTATATGATTTCCTCCATATTGGTTGTTTACTTTAACCGCTTACTTATGAAATATATGTGTTTGTATTTCCTGCTTATATAGTGCATTATAACATGTGTTATGACATGCTTGTTAACTTGCTTGAATTACTTTGTTTATTATGCTTTACTCCACATGCTTTGAATAAGGATTGATTGCGTTTGGGACTATGATTATAGTCCAAACAATTGGTACCAGACTTGAGCTCGTGGTTGAGAATCATTTCGCCACGTAGAATGTGTTTGACGAACCTGAGTCGTGCTTCAGTTGGCGACAGTGGTTAGGCCATGCGAAGTGCTTATGCACTTCATGTCGTTCAGTTGATTATGCGCTCGAGCTAGTCAGGCTCGTCAAGTAACCCAATATGTCTAATGTATGTTCACAATGTTTGGACGCTACTGCTTGAACCTAGGGTACCAAACTTACCAGTGGAATCCCATTAACCATGGTACCTCGATTCGCTAAGACTCATGAGCCGGACATGGTGGTATGGGACACCGTGGTCGAGATGTCGGCCTACGCTGGGGCCACGTGCCTCCCCGTAGTGTCCATTAAGCAACCAGACTCATGAGCCGATTATGGTGGTATGAGACACTATATTCGAGCTGTCGGCCTACACTGATTGGTGACGAGCCCTTTGTAGTGACCTCGAGCATACTCTGAATTTGCGGTGAGGCGACGAGTTTTGCCACAATGTATAGAGTATGAACTAGGCCTGTATCAATTTAGTGATGAACCGTTAAAAAGGTGATGAGGGAGTGGTGTAACAATTGCGTGTAACAGCCTTGACAGCCTTTGCAGCACCATAGAACCACATTATCGTATGAGATTATCTAGGTTTAACGACCCTAGAATGGATCATGTTTGGGAATGATACAAGGGAGGTATCTTAGTTTCCCAATCTTGCTGTTTGAAATGGACTAATAACAACTCGGTAATCATGCTCATCATCTCACTGCATGTGCCTGGAAGATGTGGAGCACTGAGGAATGAAAGCATGCCGCGAATGTAAGATGGTGTCGCATGAGGGAGTGTGTGGTGAGGGCATTCATTATGATTGCATTCATACTTACATTAAGAAGAGTAGTTAGGAGCGTTTGATTATACTGCTTTATCATTACTGCTTGACTGAATTAATAACATGTTAACCTATGCTTTATTGTTCCACTGAGTTAGCTACTCACTCCCACGTTACAGGATAGTGTTGTACACACCAACCAGACTTTGTCTTAGGTGCAGATGAGGTGACGACTCAGGAGGCTGAGCCGGACTATGACGAGGACCAGGACGAGTTCTCATATATGCAGTACTCTGGTGGCTTTGACTAGTCTGCCTGGATCGACGGGACTTACAGGGCTTACCTTTCTAGTTGTATTTTTTTGTGACATTTTGATCATAAAACAGATATATGTATATGGTGACTCAGTTGGGTTCATACTCTGGAGTTTGTGATGGTTTTGTCCTTTTACATACAATTATATACAGTTTCAGTATTCCGCTTGCCTTTTTACAATTGATCTGGAGTATGAATTACTATTTTGGTATAATCTCACTCATGTTTAACACACTAACACAGACAACATTTAATCATCGTTCATTATGTTGCATAAGTGATGTGTTGGAACTCGGGAGTTGAGTTTATGCTCGACCCCCGAATTTCAGGGCATTACAAGTTGGTATCAGAGCATGATTTAGATTAAACCGGACCTAAGTTATTGTCTCATGACATACGCTGACACATTTTGACTTAGGAGGGTGCGAGAACAATAGAGAAACAGTTTTAGGCATCCCAGTTTCGCCCAACGGCGAAGTTTGTTGAAAACGGTTGCTATAAACGAGTCTGTACTCAACCCTGGTCGCATGGGTCGACCTTAAAACACTCTTAGGCCATCTCTTGACGGGTCTAGATCACAATGCACTCCATCCCAGTTGTTAAAACTCGATAAATACAAGTTTAGCTCAGAAATTTCACGAAACTACCAGAAACGGAGCGAAACGGGATCGTGGGCGTACCCGCGCTTGTCCAGGGGCACCCAGGGTGGGACCCACATCATTTTTGGGCCTAGGGGTCATGAGGACCTCGCCCAAATGGTGAGGCATCGCAAGACCTTCCAGAGAGTGGCGAGGCCCTCGCCCGGTCGGCGAGGCCCCGCCGGATTTTGGGCCCGGTCGGGCGGGCCGTGCGGGCTGATCGACTTTGGGGGTTTAAGAAACCTCCTGAGTTAGGTCCCGTCCACTGCTACCACTCCAAGACCCTACTTCCATCACAAACCCACCTCCAAGCTCCCTTTTCTCTCTACACTTGCTGTCTCCTCTCTCAAATCACCCTTCCAATCGCCCCATCTGCTATTTTTGACCACCACCCATTCATTCCCATCGTCCACAGCCATCCCTACCTCCCTACCCTCTCTGTTTTCTCTTGTTTGAGCTCTCACACCCCCATTTGAAGCTCAAAAATCATATCTCTCCATTTTCCTCCTTCAATCTCTATCATTCGGGCCTCTACAATGTCTGTTGAGACCCAAGTCAGTGGAGAACCAATCCTCCAGCCCTCTTTTTTTCCATTCCTTCCCTTTCCATGACCTTTCTTGCAATTATTTCGGCCATTTTCTCCATCTCCACCATCCTTTCTCTTATGGGAAAGAGAAAGGGTGCCGCTGATGAGGCTGAGCCTAGTCGCCCTACACATTCAAGGCGGCCGAGAGGCACCGCCGCTAGCTCAAGCATTGCCTAGAAATTTCGAATGAAGCGGGATCTTGATCCCCGGATCCCTGTTGAACGAGCTCAGTTGGCGGCACTACCTCATGGAGTTTATGAGGACCGCAGGGTTCTTTTTGAAGCCCAGGTGGATGGATGACTCTTCAGTGAATACTACTTGTTCGAGCAAGTGGAGGTGGCCTACTAGGGTCCGCTATTTAAGGCCAGAGGTCGCGCCAATCCTGGTACTGTCCGAGGCTTCTACGCCAACATTCGTGAGCCTACACTGGAACTTTTGCAGTTTCGGCTCTCTTGTAGTGTGGGTCTATTTGCCATGGTTGATGTTAGATTGATTGGGCGGCTTATGGATATGCCCCTTGGCAAGTACATGCTAGTGAGAAGAATCTGGGAAGTGCACGTAAAAGGGATCGTCGCACACGTTACCTTTGTGGTGGCCGACTGATTGAGTGGCAGCCGAACAAAAGCCTGCTAGCGTCCCATATGTCAGACGACTTCCGCCTACTACATCACATCTTTACATACAACCTCTACCCCAGACATAGTAATCGTAGCAAGTGCACGCGACTCATGGTAGACTTTTGTACCAGGTGGGGTAGAAGGTGAACTTGTGCGTGCCTACATTCATGTTGCAACAGATTGTGAGTACTGCACGCTCCACCAGGAGCTCTGATTCGCTTCCCTTCAGCCGACTCGTATGCAGGATTGCATGGGAGTTTGGCTACAGTCTGGTGGTGAAAAGGCCAGCACCGATTCACCAAATCGACGAGAGTACTCTCCATTAGATGGAACTCGGGGCACGGCGACGACGGGCCCGACATGAGGAGAGTGAGGATGAAACTGAGAGCGAAGGGGATGAGAGTGAGAATGGGAGTGAAGCTGAAGAAGAAGAAGAGGAACCTGAGGCTCAGGATACTGAGGAGAGCTCTCCTCTTGGAGCACCTGAGCTGGACGCTGCTCAGGCAGCGAGGGATGCTCGCATAGCCTGACTTGAGGAGGGTTAGGCTGCCCTACGACAAGATGTTGTCGATCTTCAGGCCTTTGTGAACAACAAGTTCAAGAAAGTAACTCGCACGTTGAAGACCATCCTGTGCTGTATACAGGACAAGGATGCCCCTCCTCCATCTCCAGACTCGAGTGCTTAGCCATCCATACTGATTCTTGTAGTTGTTTTGCTTACCGCTTTAGGCGGTTTATGTTTTCATGTTGATGGATGTAGTAGTTAGTAGTACGTTTTTGTAGTAGTTGAAGCGTGGTTATATTAGCTCCCTTGCATCTTCTGTTATGATTCATGTAACTCTGTATTCCATATATTATGACAATTTTGGTAATGAAATGCATACAACCTCTTTTGCTATGAAGTGTGTGGAATGCTTAAGTGATTATAAATTGTGTTGCCATGCTTTATCTCACATGCGATGTACCCTATGTTGTATAGGGCATGTCACGGAGGTTTACGAGGAGCACGGCACCCCTCTTGCTCACTGACTCGATGGACCAGACTCCTTCTCGTAGGGGTGGTCCTACGGACTGAGGTTTAAGATCAGATCAGCCTTCTGCTGGTCCTACTGGTGGATTGCCACCTTATGCACCCCCGGTTCACGAGTAGAACCGGGCATCCTCTTCGACGCCGTATGAGACTGATAGGTTTGAGCAGTTGATGTTGATGATGCATCAGCAGCAGAAGCAACAGAAGCACCAGCACCAGTAGCTTATGGCCACTATTTCAGAGTCCTTGTCTCAGGGTGGGAGTGCGACTCCACCTCCGACATTTACACGCCCTACCAAGACTGCCGAGCCTCCTGCTCAGTTTGAGGATATGCCTCTGCCTACACCTGTTGCGTACCCTACGGGAGACGTGGGTACTCGCGGTCTACTCGAGCGATTTCAGCGCTTGAGGCCTTCGACTTTTATGGGTTCTCATAGACCTGAGGAGGCTGAGTACTGGTTAGACCGCATCTTAAAGATACTGAAGATGTTGCATTGTTCTGAGGCTGAACAGGTTGAGTTGGCCGCCTTTATGTTCGAGAAGGAGGCTAGCTTATGGTGGGACAACATACTGCGGACCATCGCAGTGGGATATGTGTGGACCTGGGCAGCTTTCGAGTTCCAATTCCATGAGAAATATTACCCTCAGGCCTACCGACATGAGAGGGAGAATGAGTTTCTGTGCCTCAGACAGGAAAGCATGACAGTCACGGAGTACGAGCATCGCTTTACAAAGTTGGGCCGCTTTGTCCCGACTATACTTGCTGATGAGCCGATGCAGATTCGACGCTTCACCGAGGGTTTGCGACCTGACATGTAAGACCCGTATCCTAGCCCACATTGTTCCGTAGGCTACCGCGGTCATCCCGGTTGAATTTCGGTGACTTGTGATCATTTATCGGCGTGTGCACGCGACCTTGAGAAGTGTCCCATATATTTGAGTCGTCTCGACCCGAGACTTGTACCAGTGCGACCGCGCCGTCGCCGCGGTTCCTATGTTGTGTCTCGCGTACCGGTGCGATACCCACGCCAGGAGTTGTAGGCTTAAGAATAAGTCGAGGAAACACCGCAGGCAACGTGTGCGCCATTTCCAAGAAGATTCCTGATTGAGAGAATGGAATCTCTACCCATACCATCCTCTTTCCACCAAATTAACCAAAACCTTACCTCTCCCATGCCTTTCATGCCAACAAGGCAATGCTATCCATATCCCATCTCATCTCATGCCCAAAAAGTCAATTACCTCCATCCCTCACCCATACACTCCATGTCATCCATCCTTACAACTCCCATCACTCTTTCATTTCTCTCTTCACCATTCAAGCAACTCCCAAGAGAGCCAACGTCCATGGCTTCCAAAGATATTAGAGAGCCATGTGTGGCCCACCTTCTACCCCTCTCATCTCACATCTCCACCCTTGGATCGTCATCTCCACCGTTGAAAGAGCACTTTTGGAGCATTGGGAGGCTATAGGCGGAAGAAGGAAGAATAAGATCATAAGGTGGGTGCTTCTCTCTCTCTTTTCTCCTTTTTATGATGTTATGTGGCCCACCTGATCTAGGTCATCCATGGGTTGGGCCCCACCTCGTTGCCTGTCCATTTGGACAGGCCTGGATGAAAGAAAACACAAATATTAGCCGATCCAAGGCTTTGGTAGGCCACCACGCCACCTTGATGTATATATGAGAGCCACTGTTCAGTGGACAGACCCACTGTGATGTAGGTCTTCCATCCACACAGTCCAATTTCACTGGAGGGAGCTGGACACCGTGTGTAGATGCCACCCTACCCCACCTTGATTTATTTATTTTATACCCATTCTGTTCAGCCGTGGCCCCCACTTGCCGCTGTGTGATCCAACCGTCCATCAGCAGACGACAGTTCTGTGGTCCCACCGTGAATCATGTTTTATATCTAACCGTCCATCACTTGTTGAACAAGGGTTGGACGTTGGTGGGCCACCCATGTGCCCCACACTGTGATGTACGTATTAAGGCCGCACAACAACCGTGGGACCCACACGCACGTGGAAACCACGTGGTGCATGTGGTTTATCAACGCAGTCCATCCGTTCTCTTTTACCCACGCCGTTCACCTGGTTGCATCCCCACCGTCTAGATGGTTGGACGGTGGGCCACAACATATTGTATGTGTGAATTCACACCGTCCGTACAGCAGACGTGGCCCACTTGATGGATGCTGGAGACACCCCCTTTTATATATATAATAATATATTCCGTATATAATGGGCCACGTGTGTGGACCCCACCCCGTTGGTATGTTATATCTACACCGTTCATGGGACCCACGTGATACACGTGTCTTATCCTGGCCGTCTTGATCATGTGGGACCCACCAGATGAGAAACCTTGCGCGGACGCTGATTAGCTGCTGATCACAGCAGACCGCCTACCTACTGATCGTTGATGCAGGCAGGACACAAATATCAGCTTCTTTCTAAAATGAGGTGGGCCGCACGTGTGGACCTGCCTCTGATATGTTTGTTTCAACCGTGTTGTCCATGGGTTCCACGTGGGGACTACCGTGATGTACGTGCCACTGATCCTCACCGTCTAGAGCTATGGACGGTGGGCCAGATCACGCGGTATATGTTATATCCCTCCATCCATTTATTTCTGGTGGATCCCGCACGTGTGGACCTACCTTAATATATATATGTTTCATCTGCGCCGTCCAAGGTGCTGGACGGTGCATGCGGACCCACTTTGATGCACGTGTTCTATGCAATCGTCCGTTCAGGACGTGGCCCACCCCACACGTGTGGGTGGGACCCTCTTTGATGTATATATTCTGTATTCACACCGCCCATCTGGACGGTGTGATACACGTGAGACTTGGGTTTTATCCCAGCCGTCTGTCCATTCTAGATGGGCAGGACCCACCTTGATGTCTTTATTTTATATCCACTCCATCCACCCTTCTTTCTAGATCATTTTGTGGTGTGGGACCACCTGGATGTAAGTGTTTCACCCCAACGTCCGCCTAGACGTGTTGTGTAGGGCCGACCATGTTGTATGGGTTTTATCTACACCATCCACCACGTGGGCACCACCATGATGTATTATTTCATCCACACCATCCAGATTATACTGGACGGTGTTGGACAATGTTTGGACAATGTTGTCCAATGTTTGGACGTGTTGCCTAATGTTTAGATGGTGCAGATTTACATAATCAGTGTTTGGACAGTGCTGGTCATTATTTGTGGGCCATGTGCTCCATGGAATAATAGGGTATTTTGGTACACATGTTACACCTATAGCTATTCAAATGATTTTTGGTGTGGTCTAAGCCCACTTGAGGCCCACTGTTGAGGCCACCTTGATGTGTATGAGGGCCAATGTGATGTATGAGTGGTCGCTACGTGGTGTATGAATCCCTTATGTGAGCCACTCCTTGGGAGCAAGGTTGGTTAGATGTCCACATTGATGGGCAATGATGGTTAGATGTCCTCATTGTGACCTTCCCTTAAGCCCTGTAAGGCCCATTCTTACCGATTCTGATGGACACGATCAATTTATCGACTTTGATTATCGATCGATTCCTATTGTCGTGACTGATTGCCGATAATCGTGACCGATTACTGATCGTGACCGATTATCGATTGACGTGGCTGATTGTCGATCCTGCTTGTCGTGGCCGATTATCGATTGACGTGGCCGATTTTCGATCCTGCTTGTCGTGGCCAATTGACCGATTACCAATCGAGGCCGATTATCGTGACCGATTACCGATCATAGCCAATTATTGATTGATGTAGCCGATTGTCGATCCTGCTTGTCGTGGCCGATTAACCGATTACCGATCGAGGCCGATTATCGTGACCGATTACCGATCGTGGCCGATTATCGATTGACGTGGCCGATTGTCGATCCTGCTTGTCGTGGCCGATTGACCGATTACCGATCGAGGCCGATTATCGTGACCGATTACCGATCGTGGCTGATTATCGATTGACGTGGCCGATTGTCGATCCTGCTTGTCGTGGCCGATTGATCGATTACCAATCGAGGTCGATTATCGTGACCGATTACCGATCGTGGCCGATTATCGATTGACGTGGCCGATTGTTGATCCTGCTTGTCATGGCCAATTGACCGATTACCAATCGAGGCAGATTGTTGATGCCGGTTATTGATACTGAGTACTAGCATGTGACAGCATAGCATCATGATACATGCCCATACGCATCATCCGCATGTTTGTTATGAGATATAGTTGATCATTACATATGTCATTGAGCATGTTGTTATGAGACTCCCTGATAGGCGGAGGTTATCTCACATGAGCACACGGTATGCGCAAGAGTGATGCAGGACTGGATTGTATGACTCATGCATCTTGCATTATGATTACTGTATGCCCTAGCGACATCAGGGCCGTAGCCTCCACAAGCATATCGTGGATAGCCAGATGGGACACCGGAAATATTTGGTTCTAGCATACGGGCGCCATAGATGTCCCTGGGTGAAATCCCTAAACCTCCGTGGCCAGGAGATGACTCCAACGTCGAGACCGAGTGGATATATGAGCGCACGAGAGCCAAATACCAGGAGGCCGCGTCTCCCACTGTGTCGTGGTCGGTTGGAAGGGGGTGTGACCTTACCCGCTTGAGTGAGGGGGCAATATCTAGGTTGAGTTTGACCAGCTTGAGGAATGGGTCCGCTATCGATGAGCCGGGCCCGATATTGGCAGTTGTGCGCTCGGATAGGGGCGGCAAGCTGGCGTAGAGTGTAATAGACCCCGGTGATGATCCCAGAGAGAAACCGTACTGATATGTGGACTTATTGAGCAGGAGTTGCATACTCATTCATTCATTCATTCACTATCCACTCGGGCTGATGGTGCGCAATTATTTATTACGTGTACCTTCGCAATGGCTAGAATTTTGGTTGGGGCACGCGACTAACCTGAGATCAGGAGTTTACCACATTGAGTCTGACTATCCAAATTTAGGTATGGGACTGATTTGGATAGAAGTCCCTTGTGATGGACCCCATAGCCTGCGATACTACGTACTATCATCCCGACTCCATACTCCGGCATGTTCATTCCATTCGCATCGCATATCGCATTACATCCGCAGCATATGGTATTTAGGGTGACTATGTTTATGCATTTATACGGCCTAGATACGACTGTCGGTATTCGTGGACTCATCAGGATTTGCATATTGCATTGCATCATCGGCATCTGATATTTGGCTTGCTGTATCTGCATTACATAGCTGATTTACATTACTTCATCAGTATATGATATTGGTTTTATTATATTTTGTATCACATAGCCTGGATAAGGCTAATGGTGTTTATGGGCCTATCAATATGTTTTTGCATTACTCTGATATCGTATGATTTATGAACTTGCCAATATTTCTGATTTTGTATGATTTATGAGTTTATCAGTATTTCCGCTTACTCTGATTTCTCTTATATTGCTTACATTAGCACCTACCTTGTGCACACACTTACACCACCCTCTAAGCTTTCTATAAGCTTATGCACGATAGATGCGTGCAGGTGATGTTAGGTTACAGCAGTGTTGAGCTTGGAGCGTGCAGCGGTCTTCTGGAGCTTGATTTTCGATTTATGTATTTCCCTTTCCGCATTGTACTCAAATGATTATATTAGTGGATATGTGATGATGATGTTGCCTTTGTGATTTGGGTATACTTGTGGTTATGCTTATTACGAGTTAAATGTAATAATAATAATAAAAAATCCTCCTTGTAGGATCCCAGGATCGGAATTTGGCACAGGAGTGCTGGGAGCCGAGAATGGGATACTACGGAGGCTGTCGGCACCAGATTCGGCGATTGGGATTCCTATGAGTCCGATCTCTGGGTTTGGGGCGTGACATGACATCCGGTCGAAGATGTGCTGTATCCGCATACCATCTTTTGCGGAGTTGATTCATATGTCGATTGGGGCAGAGCAGGATGTTGATCGGCTGGCACGCTCCCGTGGTGCTATGGTTACTAGACCACGACCTGATATTCAGGGCAGGCCTTTCCTTAGCAAGAGGCCTCGTGCTGATTCACCTCCCAGGATCGCAGTGCCAGTGGCTCCGATGAGGCGCCCTATTGTGACCTGTACATACTACGGGAAATAGGGTCATCCTGTTAGGAGCTATTTTGCGTGGATGAGGGATAGCAGGTTCTCTCCGCCGCAGATGATTGGTCGTTCTCGCCCACAGGCTCTATCGACTCTACCACTTTGGATGACACCTGCACATCCGTCCTTCAGACTACCCGCACCTCGCTTCCGGCCGCCTCAACGGCCCATGGTACCTCAGCCTAACTGACCGCAGCAGGTGCATGTTCATGCGCTTATAGCAGAGGAACCAGAGACTGCACCTTCAGCACCTATGGCCTTCGAGGTCACTGCACACATCTAAGGTACACCCGTCTTCTTATTGGTGGACACTGGGTCCACTATCTCTATGATTTCATGCATGGCAGTCAAACGACTAGGTTTAGTTACTGTTCCTACGAGAGGAGTGAGGGTCATCACTGCCACAGGGACTTACTCTGAAGTTACTCGTATGTGTGAGGGCTGCCCGATAGACTTGGGTGGCAGAGTGATACTAGTTGACCTGATCGTCGTCCCCCTATTCCATTACGACGTTATCTTCGGTATGGATTGGCTCACTGAGATGCGAGCAGAGATCGACTGCGAGACTAGGGTGGTGACAGCCTATGGACTCGATGGCAAGGCCTTTACTTTTCCTGTTCAGGTCAGTCACGCTACTCGGTTTCGATGTTATGCTTCTTCATTAGAGGCTGTTGATGTTCCGATGCTTGAGGATACGCCTGTAGTTCAGGCTTTTGCGGATGTATTTGCACCAATTCCTGGGTTGCCACCTTGGCACGAGATCGACTTCACCATTGATCTTACGCCCGGTGCGACACCCATTTCTTTACTGACGTATCGCATGCCTCCGTGTGAGATGGAGGAACTGCAGAAACAAATTGACGGGCTAGTAGAGAAGGGCTTTATACGACCTAGTGTGTCTCCCTGGGGAGCACCTGTACTATTTGTGAAGAAGAAGGATGGTTCACTACGGTTGTGTATTGATTACCGTAGGTTGAACCAAGTCACCGTGAAGAACAAGTATCCTTTGCCCAGGATAGATGATCTGTTTGATCAGTTAAAGGGGGCAAAGTATTTCTCGAAGATCGACTTGCAGTCAGGGTACCACCAGTTACGCGTCAGAGATGAAGACGTGCAGAAGATAGCTTCCAGGACTTGTTTTGGACATTACGAGTTCTTGGTGATGTCGTTCGGTCTTACGAACGTACCGGCTGTATTCATGGACTTGATGAACAGTGTAATTCGGCCATTCTTATACTGATTCGTCATTGTATTCATTGATGACATCCTGATATATTCCACGAGTCGGGAAGAGCACGAGGTGCACCTGAGAGCGGTGTTGGATGCCTTGAGGAAGAACCAGTTGTTTGCGCAGTATAAGAAGTGCGACTTCTAGTAGGAAGAAGTCAAGTTCCTGGGACATGTAGTGTCTAAGGATGGGATAGCGGTGGACCTTGCTAAGGTAGCCACGGTTCAGGATTGGAAGCAGCCTGGCTTGGTTACCGAGGTGAGGAGTTTTCTTGGCCTGGTAGGGTATTATCGACGCTTCATTTGGGACTTCTCGAAGATTGCCAGGCTATTGTCATAGTTGACACATAAGGATTTGAAGTTCGTCTGGAATGAGAAGGCAGAAGCAGCTTTTCAGGAGCTGAAGGACAGACTGACGTCTGCCCCTGTACTAGTATTGCCAGAGTAAGGGGTTAGGTACACGATATACAATGACGTGTCTCGCGTTAGTTTGGGTTGTGTCCTTATGCAGAAGGACAGGGTGATTGCATATGCCTCGAGACAATTAAGGAAGCACGAGGAGAATTACCCTACACACAACCTTGAGTTGGCAGCAGCCATCTTTGCATTGAAGCTCTGGAGACATTACCTCTACGAAGAGGAGTTCGAGCTTTTCTGCGACCGCAAGAGCCTTAAGTATATATTCACTCAGCGAGACTTGAATATGAGGCAGCGTAGATGGATGGAAACTTTGAAGGACTTCAAGTTCGAGGTCTCCTACCATCCTGGCAAGGCCAACCTTATGGCGGATGCGTTGAGCCGCAAGAAGGCTATTGCATTTGCGGCTCCGCTGATGATAACAGAGTGGGATATGCTAGAGTTCGTGCGGGACTTCGAGCAGAAACTCACCGTGGAGGAGCCATTTGAGTGTGTCGCGTACGTTCGGGTGCGGCCACTCATTGATGATAGGATTATCGAGGCCCAGAAGGGCGATATGCGGTTGTATGAGCTTCGAGAGTAAGCTAGCGATGCCGAGGACTCCGAGTGGAGAGTTGGCACAGATATGGGTTTACGATACCGTGGCCGCTTATGCGTTCCTGATATTCATAACTTACGACAGGAGCTCCTCGAGACTGCTCACAAATCGAAGCTTGCGATGCACCTTGGTAGCACGAAGATATATCAGGACATGAGACGGTCTTATTGGTGGGACGGCATGAAGACCCACATAGCAGAGTATGTCTCTCGTTGTCTGATGTGCTAGCAGGTCAAGGCAGAACATCGCCGACCTCCTGGACTACTTCAGCCCATGCCCATAACTGAATGGAAGTGGGACTTCATTTCCATGGATTTCATATCGGGGCTGCCGAAGACGAGGAAGGGACATGATTTCATTTGGGTGATTGTAGACCGGTTGACCAAATCGGCCCATTTTCTCCCTATCAGAGTCACGAACTCTGCAGACGAGCTGGCTAGGCTGTACATCAGAGAGATTGTGCGTCTGCATGGAGTTCCCCTAGAGATCGTGTCGGACAGAGACGCGCAGTTCACGTCTATCTTCTGGACTCGTATCCAGGAAGTGATGGGTGTGAAATTGAAGTTCAGTACTACGTTTCACCCTCAGACCGACGGGCAGACAGAGTGGGTGAACCAGATTTTGGAGGATATGTTGCGGGCCTGTGTCTTAGACTTCAAGGATAGTTGGGATGATTGTTTTCCTTATGCAGAGTTCGCGTACAACAACAGCTTCCAGGCGAGTATTGGTATGGCTCCATATGAGGCATTGTATGGTCGTCCTTACAGAGCGCCGCATTGCTGGGCTGAGATTGGTGAGCGCAATTTAATTGGGCTGGAGTTGGTACAGGCGACCTCAGAGAAGATCGACACTATCAGGCGTCAACTTCTTACAGCGCAGAGCAGGAAAAAGAGTTACGCCGATACGAGGTGGCGACCGCTAGAGTTCAAGGTCGGAGATCATGTATTCCTCAGAGTTTCCCCTATGAAGGGAGTCCTTCAGTTTGGAAAGAAGGGGAAGCTCACACCGAGGTTCATTGGTCCGTTTCAGATCCTTGATCGAGTGGGTGTTGTGGCATATTGTCTCGCTTTGCCCACACCACTTGCAGCTGTACATAACGTATTTCATGTATCTATGCTGAAGAAGTACGTTCTTGATCCTTCACACATTATCAGATGGGAGCAGATATAGTTAAGCGAGGATGCAACATATGTGCTGAGCCCGACATGTATCCTTGACAGAAAGGAGCAGGTACTGCATAGTAAGGTGATTCCACTCGTGAAGGTACTGTGGACACATCATACAGAGGAGGAAGCTACCTGGGAGACAGAAACCGAAATTCGAAAGAACTACCCTTAGTTTCTTGAGGAGTACGAAAAGGTACTAATTTCGAGGATGAAATTTTTCATTAAGGGGGGTAGATTGTAACGACTCGAAAAATCCCGTACAATAGCCCGAGTACCACCTCAGGCAGAAATCGCTTAGGATCAAATCCTTTAGAAATTTGACAAAGTTAACTAAGTGCTAAACTATATTAGCCATGAAATCCGTTTGAATCACTTTAAATACGATCTGCAAGACCCAAAACTTGTAGAATCATTGACGCGAGGTTGCCCTAAAATCTAGGATCAAACTCATTACACGACTGCTCTCGGGAGCACATTGAAACTCTGTATCAGATCTGGACCGTACATCAGGAGTCTGAATAATACGAAGTTATAGACTTAGGACCGCCTCGCTGGGCTTGACAACCATCTCGAAAATCAAATCCAGACAGTGTCCCATGGCTGTTCGCTTGAGTCCGGAGCGAGGAGTGTGAGAACACTTGATTTTCTTTATAAATAAATATCTCAAATAATAATCTGAGACTTGTTCCTTGCAGACATTTTGTAAGCAACCAGACCATCAGAATCTGACCCAAATACACCCTCGGATCAGGAAAATTTTCATAAACATATCCATATTCTTGGAATTCTAGATCGAGATCCACTGACCGTTGAACTAAAACTAGTCCGCCACACGTGATCTGGAAATCCAACTGAAACGAAAACTTAAGTACATCTAGATCCGGAGTCTGTGAGCTTAAGTCCGACCTTTGGCTTGAGGGGGGCCGCCAGAAGTGCTCCGTTGAGCTGAAACTGGACCACCTTGGTTATAACCCAAGTATACCTTGACCTTAAGTCTGTTTTGGAGTGTTTTTAGGCTATATAAGGACCTTAGAACCCTCTCTCATCCAGCCATACGAATTTGAGAAGAAACCGTAAGAGAGAAGAGAGAAAAGAGAGAGAAAGTGTGAGAGAAGTGGGGGAACCTCCCTACTGCTTTCCCCTGCCGCTCTACAAGCTTGTCTAGTCGCTTTCCCGGCAATTCCGACTTCGTTTCTAGGTAAGAAACCATAACCCTAATCTGTTTTGGAGTTGTGATGTTTGTAGGTTATGAAATAGCTAACCTATTTCATTTTATAGGTCACCAAACTGCCGAATACGAAAGCTTAGCAAACCTATCGGATTCGTTATGATTCTACGATAAAAGGTGAGGACTTTAGGTGTATAGGTTATGGTTTTCAATGCTTTCAATGTCAGATAATGATAGATTCATGATCTACGTGCAATTGCACATGTACAAAGTACTGTCTGCTTTCCGTTTCGATTAAAGACGAAGAATATGGAATTTTACATATTCTAGGTATTTGTAGAAAGTACCGTATACGTATAAATTTTAGAAATGTGTTTGCCATGTTTATTTGCTGTATGAACATATTATATATATGTAAAATACTTGTTTGGCGAAAGGACTCGCCCTAATACATGTTTTGCTAATATACACTATGTATGTTGAAATAGTGTATTCTAAGTGTTTATGAAAATGCTGGTGAGAGTAAGTGCTTGGATGATGGTGCATTAAGTAGGTGTTGAGATGGGATTCTCAATTACCTTAGAGCGTATATGTTTTCCTCTATGTTGGTTGTTTACTTTAACCGCTTACTTATGAAATATATGTGTTTGTATTTCCTGCTTATATGGTGCGTTATAACATGCGTGCTTGTTAACTTGCTTGAATTACTTTGTTTATTATGCTTTACTCCACATGCTCTGAATAAGGATTGATTGCGTTTGAGACTATGATTATAGTCCAGACAATTGGTACCAGACTTGAGCTCGTGGTTGAGAATCATTTCGCCACGTAGGATGTGTTTGACGAACCCGAGTCGTACTTCAGTTGACGACAGTTGTTAGGCCACGTGAAGTGCTTATGTTCTTTATGTCGTTTAGTTGATTGTGTGCTCGAGCTAGTCAGGCTCGTCAAATAACCCGATATGTCTAATGTATGTTCACCATGTTTGGACGCTACTGGTTGAACCTAGGGTACCAAACTTACCAGTGGAATCCCGTTAACCATGGTACCTCGATCCGCTAAGACTCATGAGCTGGGCATGGTGGTATGAGACACCGTGGTCGAGCTGTTGGCCTAAGTGGGTCCACGTGCCTCCTCGTAGTGTCCATTGAGCAACCAAACTCGTGAGCCGATTATGGTGGTATGGGACACTATATTCGATCGGTTGGCCTACACTGATTGGTGACGAGCCCTTTGTAGTGACCTCGAGCATACTCTAAATTTGCGGTGAGGCGATGAGTTTTGCCGCGATGTATAGAGTATGAACCAGGCCTGTATCAATTTAGTGATGAACCATTAAAAAGGTGATGGGGGAGTGGTGTAACAATTACGTGTAACAGCCCTGACAGCCTTTGCAGTGCCCTAGAACCATATATCGTATGAGATTATCTAGGTTTGACGACCCTAGACTGGATCATGTTTGGGAATGATACAAGGGAGGTACCTTAGTTTCTCAATCCTGCTGTTTAAAATGGACTAATAACAACTCGGTAATCATGCTCATCATCGTACCGCATGTGCCTAGAAGATGTGGAGCACTGAGGAATGAAAGCATGCCACGAACGTAAGATGGTGTCACATGAGGGAGTGTGTGGTGAGGGCATCCATCATGACTGCATTCATACTTACATTAATAAGAGTAGTTAGGAGTGTTTGATTATATTATTTATCATTACTGCTTGACTGAATTGATAATATGTTAACCTATGCTTTATTGTTCCACTGAGTTAGCTACTCACTCCCATGTTACGGGACAGTGTTGTACACACCAACCAGACTTTGTCTTAGGTGCAGATGAGGTGACGACTTAGGAGGCTGAGCCGGACTTTGACGAGGACTAGGACGAGTTCTCATATATGCAGTACTCTGGTGGCTTTGACTAGTCTGCCTGGATCGACGGGACTTACAGGGCTTACCTTTCTAGTTGTATTTTTTTGTGACATTTTGATCGTAAAACAGATATATGTATATGGTGACTCAGTTGGGTTCATACTCTGGAGTTTGTGATGGTTTTGTCCTTTTACATACAATTATATACAGTTTTAGTCTTCCGCTTGCCTTTTTACAATTGATCTGGAGTATGAATTACTGTTTTGGTATAGTCTCACTCATGTTTAACGCACTAACACAGACAACATTTAATCATCATTCATTATGTTGCATAAGTGATGCGTTGGAACTCGAGAGTTGAGTTTATGCTCGACCCCCGAATTTCAGGGCGTTACAAAATATTTCAATATAATATGGAATAATAAAACAAATACTTTCAATTTCTTGGAGTATTAAAATCTTGATTCTAAATAATTTGTAGGACAACCTTCACCTAAAAAGTTTAGGCAATGCAACCTTATTTCACAATGTCTTTGAGATTAAAATATCAAACTTAGCAAGAGACAATCAATTACAAGGAAAGTAAATAAAGAAATAAACCATCACCACCAATGCACTAAGAATTATAGTAGTTCGGTGCTTAACCCCACACTTACTCCACTCCCAAAATTACTACCCTCATAATTTTGTCTTTCACTGTTTTAAAGTTAGGATCATCTTAACAACCTTATACAACTCATGATTTTCACGGGCTATCACAACAAAACTCAATTTGTGATTTTCATGGGCTCACCACAAAATAGTCAACTGAGATTTCCGAGTTATCTCAGAAAAACCCAATTGAAATAAAAGTAAATACAATACTTATCTTTAGATGCCGAGTTGAAGATGTAACTGTAGCTTTGATTGCAGCGATCTTCTTTATTGGGATATTAATGAAGATGTATATGTGTTCAACCCAAAAAGATTATAGGGATCTAATGTATTTTCAAGTAATAAAGAAAAACTCTAATGTTGCAAATTCAATTCTCTAATTCTCAAGTAGAGTATGAATTTCTCTATTGAAAATGATTAACATTAACTTAAGAAAGAGAGTAGAATAAGCTAAATTAAATATCAGATTTACTGCACAAATAGCTTAAGAAGGCCTTGACTTTCTCTCCTTCCTTGAGTATATTGCTCACAATTTTTTGTTGTTGAAATGAATGATAGAAGACCTCTATTTATAGCCAAAGGTCTTGGAAATTCGACTGGCCTGATTTTCGATTCGACTGGCCGAATTCCAACGATTGCATTCCAACGACACTCGGATTTCGTGGGATAAGATCTTTTAAAAATTCGACTGGCCGAACACAGGGTTCGGTTGGCTGAATTTCCTTGAATTCTAAAGAAATACATTGCCGAAAACTTGACCGAACACATTCGGGCTGGCCAAACAGACAGGTTCGGCTAGCCGAACTCAAAGTTGGGATGGCTAAACTTGACATGGAAAAACCATATCTTTCTGTATACTTGCCTGAAATGTGTTAGGTTGGCCGAAGGTAGTTAGGCTGGCCAAACTAGAAGTCGAGCTGGCCTAACTTCAGTGTATTTTACTTAGAATTATATATATCATGTCACTGTGAAATACACCTAACCTAGGGTCATTTTAAGGTTATACCACCTAATGGTTGACACATATAGAATGCTTCAAATTTTGAATCATGCATATTTAAAGCTTCAGATGTTAAGTCTTCCTTGAGATGTTGATCCAGTCTTTACGAAATCTTCATGAGTCATCGAAGAACATCTTCATGAGTGTTGTGATCCATTCGGGACTAGACGATCCTAACTATGCTTTAAATATAAGCTCTTACAAAACATCAGATAATGAAATCCAACACACTCATGGGTTGAATACATCCATCGGGATGGAGTGGAGAAACCGAATCACTATACATGGTTGTGTTCGTGATTGATTTTGAGCACCTGCTTAATTATGCTTATGTGATTGAATGTTTAATTATATGTATGCATGATTAGATGAGTCATAGGAGATTATAGGTAGCACATCCCACACACACATGTACACTATCATATATAAACTAGTTGCTTCATTAGCATATCATTTGTAGTCTATGTAATTGGACCCACTATTGGCTTGGAAGCCTTAGTGTTAAATTGCTTTACTTAGTTTAATTTGCACATTATTTTAAGCTAAGAACTTGTGCTAAAAAAGGCATTCCATTACTCTACTAAGCTTCCGCATGTAGCTTGTGAGCCCATGTGGAATTTCACAATCGATTATAGAAAGTTGATATTGCTGCAAGAAGGATTTGCTAGAAATTCGTGTAGAGAAAGTTTGATGCACTCATAAATTTCTACTTGCTTCCATATATCACCATGTTATGCTTCAACGTGAGCAAACCATTCAACCTGACCATCATCGGTTTCGGCCATTCTCGTAGAGACTTGAATGTTTTGGAGGGATCCGTAAAATTATCCGATTGGATAAGTAGAACTTCATCAGGGCACTTCTGGAAGCTGAGTTTGATTTCACGAAATTGTTCATAGGTGAATATCATATGAAAAGAAGGACAAAGCGTCAATACTGCAATGTCTAGTTCAATTGGAGTATTAAAGAGGAGATCATTAATCACTTAAGATGATAAGACATAGAGGTCTTTGATAAAGGATTCCAACTGGAAAACTGGAGCAGAAGATGAAGAAGCAACCATGAGGAATTGAGGAGATGAAATTAAAAAGTTTTTTATGCAAAAGAGAAAAGAAAGAGTGAAGGGGGAAAAGTACCAACTTAAAAATTGCTTTGTATCGGTTGCGAAATGTGTGCATTAATGAAGAGAAATCATGACTCATTGTATGATACGCTTTTATGCGACATGTCACATGGACAACTTAGAAGCGTGAGACAAAAGATATCCCTTGATACGACATCAATCGAGTAGAATCAATGGGAAAATAACACATTGATTAATGACCAAGCATTTATGATATCAAATAACGGAACAACATCATTGTCACCTTTTTACCAAAGGCAAATCGATGTGGTGGGCAATATTGTACCCTATTTTCAGCTAGTCTAGGAAAGCCAATAGGAGTCGGACATGTGGCATTGTATGAAGAATAACAAGTGGATAAAAAAATCTTCAAAGATTTGGAGCACTTTTTACAGGCTTATAGTTGGCGTAAGTCTAGTTCTACACATCATTGGATGGTTGATGGAGTGTTACGGTCGATATACAAGAAGCATAGTCGAGTTGTTTAAGATATAAAAGGTGACCGAGGGCAACGAAGCTTTGGCCGACAGAAGTGAAACCATCGTAAAGAGAAATATACTAAAATAATGATCTAGAGAAGAGAAGAATTTAAAAAGACTTTTGGACTACTGTAACCATTGTAGTAATGGAAGAAGGATATGAAAGAATAAGCTAAAACAAAAATCTATAAATAGCATATGAATCCAATAATCTTGAATACCCAACAAACCAAACTACAAAACAACCAATCAATCAATTTATTAATTTATCTTGTATCTTAGCTTATCAAGGTAGTAGCAGTAATTTTTAGCCACAATCTTTAGTTGTAATCTAAGTCTATGCTCATATGTTGAATTTGTTCTTTATCTAATACCAAGCAGTTCTTTTAAAAGACGCATTCATGTAGTTTCTCATAATAACCGATTGTGAGTTTTTTCTTTTGTTTGATTTGAACTGGTATTCTGAAAGTATTTTCTTGTGAAGGGCATAAAGTAACTCATTTTCAGATAAAGAACTCCAATTGGAGAACCCCACCCTCTTATTATTGCCTGATAGTTATCAAATTTTGCAAGTGGCTGAGGAAGTGACTGATCTTCTTAAAATCTAGTTATATACATTTTTATTGAGTGTATCTGCTTATTTTGGCACTTGGGGTTAAAGTTGATCGGTTTGGATCGAGCAGCCGTATTGATTATGGCACGCTCGCACAATTAAAAACAAACCAAGCTGCCAACACCATTTGTTTTTACATCTTACGATACGGTCATAAAAATGAAGCAGATAAAAATTTCAGGTGGACCATGCCGTAGGAAACTGTGGTCATCGAAATTTTAGGTGAACCATACCATATAAAGTAGTGGTCATTGAATGCTTACCATTAAAACCTTCTAGCGCCCACCATTAGATGATATATAAGTGTTGGATCTATAATCAATGTAGCAGGGTAAGCTGGGGAGCAGTTTCTTTTTATACTTGGTGAAAAGAGCAAACCAAATAATAAGAAGATGAGACGAGCCTCTTGAACTTTGTGAAATTGTGGATAGACCGCTTATGCCTTTAAGTGCGGAAGTATGGTGGAGTTAGAGAATGAAGGCTATGTCGGGGGGTGATTAGGACATATTTAAAATTATGTCAATTAAAACAGAAATTGCCTAACTTAAACTAAGTAAGACATTATAACTCTAAGGCTTCTAAGTCAACAGAGGGTCCAATCATACAAATGATATGAAAATAAGAAACTAGTCTATATAGATAGTGTATATGTGTGTGTGGAATGTGTTACTTATTCAATCACTAAGCATTCATCTAATCATGCATGTATAATTAAACATCCAAACACATGCATAATTAAATAATTGCGCAAATGACAATCCCAAACACAAGCATATATAGTGGTTTATCTACTTGCTTACTCCACTCCCGGTGGACGCACTGAACCCATGAGTGTACCGAATTTCACTATTGGAGGTTTTAAATCAGATTAACCTCTAACCTTTACAGCCCTATATAAGGACCCTAAACTTTATGCCCTACACAAAAGCAAGAGTCCTACTCCCGAACTCGACAATTTAGGCCCTACATAAGAGCCAAGGTTCTACACAGGAGCCAAGGTCCTACTCTCGAACCTAAGCTTTATGCCCTACACAAGAGCAATGGTCCTACTTCCGAACCCGACACGTATTCTCCTGCCGGAGGCTTATAAAAGAACTTTGTTTGGTTTCTCCTTAGGATAACCAACAACTTTGGTCCTACACAAGAACCCAAGAATTTAGGCCTTATGGAAGAGCCAAGGTCCTATAAAAGAACCTAAGTGAGTTTGAACACAGACTCTTGCATTCCAACCCACACAAGGAGCACAAACATGGACTCCTACACATGACACTTGTCGAATTGAGTCCCTTTTATATCTCCTCTTGGGTTGCTTGATCTTCACTCTCCCGTGCTTCAATAAGCTCCCTCGATCATGTTGCCGCTGCTTCACCAATGCTTCAGCTTCACGATCAATCACCTTTCTTGTGATGCTTCCTTGAGATGCCTAGGGTGATAGGAGGTGGTTACATCTCCTACGACTAATGGGTAGCTGTTTATCTTAGGGAATTCAACTAAATAGGTTTCCTATAAAATCTGGATAATGATTTACTAAGTGCTTAAGTCTAATCTCTAGGAAATGAAGGAGTTGAAGCACATCTCCAATAGTGAAGTTAGAATCCTTATTAGAATTGAAATCTCAAGGGAGATTGCTTGAAACTCATAAGAATGGAAGTAAGGAATGGAGGATATGCATATGGGATCACCTTACCTCTAGTTGCTCCAAAAATCCATCAAAATGCCCAAGAACCAAATGTCATTTATAAAAAGTTCGAGCTCCAACGGTCAAAAAACGGGCAGAAAATGGCTCTATCGATGCCATTAAAGGGTTTTCGATGTCATCAAAGGGTTCCCCGATGCCATGGAAATTTCCAGATAAAAATGATGTTTGCTTGCTGGATAGATCTGGACCCACTTCGATGTCATCGACCTGACCTTCAATGTCATCAAACATCATGCTTTGATATCATCGAAGTGGCTTCGATGTCATCGAGAGAATCAACGGAAAAATCCAAAAACCTTGCTGAACATTTCTGGATCTCAATCGATGCCATTGAGGAGACTTTGATGTCATCGAAGGGACCTCGATCCATCGAGAATTCCATACATGAATCCAGGTTAGTTGTTGGACATCCCTGACTCTCGATCGATGTCATCGGCCAAGTCTTTGATGTCATCGAAGGCAGCTCGATGCCACCAAACATGACTTAGAATATGATGTTTTGAGCTAACTTTTACACAGCAGATTCATACCTATTCTAGCCTTGTTTATCATGTTTTTATTAGTCTCCTAAGGCCAAGGGATGATCAATTTTGTATTCCTGTTAGGCCAAGATTATATAGAGGTTATAGGGTTGTTTTGGGTCAAGGGTTAGGGTCACACACCCGTTTTACCTATTGTTGCTTCCTTGATGCTTCAGCTTCGCTTGTGTCTTTGGTCTTAACTTTTCAAAGGCTAAATCGACTACTTGACACAATACTCATGTGATTGATAAATAAAGTGTGAAAATTAATGCACTAACACTTTACACATTCGAGTCAATTACCACATCTCACATGCACTATAAGGGTAGCAATGGCCCGGTTTTTGGCCCAAGCTTCACTAGGCCTACTCTTGACTGATACTTAAGACACCCAAGGCCTGAACCTAGCAACACAAGCCTGGACCCAATCCCTAGCTAAAAGAATTTTTTTTAAAAAAAAAAAAAAAAGTTAAAAAAAAATTAGTGGGGCTTGTGCCTGACCCAACTTGCTCGGTTCGAAACGTGATAAAATCAATATTTGCCACTAGAAGTTTCCTAACCTATTCCTTGATAAAGTTCGGTCACACATGCAAAAAGAAAATGACTTGAGCCTGAGACCGACTTAAAAATTGATTGGGCTAGGCCCACGGACCCAGCTGTTCAAAGCATGGGCTAAAGTAGAGTTGGACTTTATTTGTGAAAGAATCCTTCGGTAAATTTGGGATTTATGAGAAATTTTTCTATAAATATCCCTTAAATCAGTAACTCGATTATGATCACTACGGATCATCCTTCATTGTCATAATTGGATGATTATGATCACCAAATAAAGTCAACTCATAAGAGGTGGAGGCAATTAAAGGTGGCCCCAAATGGTGGACAGTCCGAATAACTAAGTTGAAAATTTTCTATTATAATAAATATGGGCCATCCATTCCCATCCTTTTGATCAGAAGAGTAGGGTAATCATATCAAAGTGACTTTAAAAATGGATTGACAATCAAAGGTTGGACCAAAAGGCATAAGCATTTTAGAGAAATAAAACCAATGGTCTACATTCACGTTGGGCTAGAATGACTTAAAAGTCCAAGCCTGACTTAAAAATTGATTGGGCCATGCATGCGAGAGGCCTAAGACCAAATCACAGGAGTAGCTACTCCAAGCTAACCCACCAAAATAGGGTCGGACTCGGCAGGCTAACCCACCAATTGCCACCCTTATATGTGAGGCATCTATCAGATTCAAACCCCCCATTAACATTGATTGGACAAAATCCAAATAAGCAAAAAAGAAATGCATTGCATTTTCCCCAACAAACACAAAGCCCCTCTATCCAATGGATACATGTCGAAAAATGCATGCACCGTTGATTATGCTATCAAAAAAAGATTTCAAGTAAAGACAATAATCAACAAGTCTTATGCACCAATGAACTTTTCTTTATATAACCAATAAAAAACTTTTGTACAATTGTTTGGCAACCACCAAAATAAATAAGAAAACTATCTTTTCCCTATTTACATTTCTTCCAAAATAAATAAAAAATAAATAAATAAAATTCACATTGACTTCTTGGAAACTTCAAATGTGCGCCTTCCCTTTCTTCAACAGTCAGTAAGATCCATCATTCTAATCCTTGCGTGTAACAAGGGCAACGAGCAGTTGCGATCACTTTGTCAACTGCAGGTCACCACAAGCATATCAATACTTGCAAAAATTGAATTTCTAAACAAGGTTATATCCATGAATGACAGCAGAATTTGAGAACTTAAAATGTTGGTAAATCAAAATGAGAATTCATACTAATCCACATAAGTTATAACCAAACTAACTATGCAGATTTAGGCCTCGCAAAGCCATCCCTTGTTCCAATTTTGCAGCACCAACAGAGACTCTTAACCTGTCTCATATACCATCAACTAGTGGATGAGAGCCCACCTATTAATTGTGTATGACATCAAACCCATCCAAAGTTTGGGCCCACCATGAAGATCACCTGCTATAAAACATAGCCTGATCCACTAGTTAGGTGGGCCACACCTGTACTTTGAATCCGATGGTCTTCTGTCCATTGCTATGGTGAAGCCCACCTGATGAGTGGATTGGCTTGGAGTTTGTGGCAGATGTTCCTCATTATCAGGCGAACCTTTCAGACGGGTTGGATGTTGTACGTAATTGACAGGTTGGCACTTATCCTTGCATTAATTCCTCCTTCTGTTTGTGTGTGCACGAGCGCATTTGCAAAAATAAAACAGTAAATTATAATATTATTCAATCATTTTGGTTTTCAAATCACAAGATAATGGAAATGGGAAAAAAATTCCCTGCAGGTGATCTTAGACAGTTATGCCATAAATGCAGTATCTTTGGCATTGACTTAGGTCATTATTTTGCTAAAACATAAGACTATACTGCATCAGGTTTCAAAGTTCTGATTTTTTGTTTTCAAGAATGGAGGTGCAAATGTAATTTTCCAATAGATCTCCCAAAACCCAGCATGTATTCACCTCAGGGGGCAGCCATGCAAATTTATTAATACATGTGGGTTTCAGTCGCATATTGAGAAGTCCTGGATGGATGTTACTTGTGAAGAAAGGAAAAAAAAAAAAAAAAAAAAAACGAAATGTGACAGACTAACCATTAGCAGCTTTGCATGCTTGCTTCCTTTTCTTCATTCCTGTAGTGATTAGAAAAGGTCAGGAAACAACCAACATATACATCTCGCTTACACACACACACACACACACACACGGAAATGCTCACCTACGAACTAGTTCGTACGTACTACGTACGAACTTTTTTGAGAACCCATCATACGTGATGTGGATCCAAAATCTGAACCGTTCATGTGAAGCAGCACCTCGTGAAACCCCCAGGCCCAAGTTTTACTTTGATGGGCCATGAAAAATGAAAACAGTTTCCTCCCTTGATTTGCATTTCTCTTTGCTATGGCCCACCAGAATTTTAGATCGGGGTGAAAATTTGTCACATGGGGTTTCATGGGATTCCGCATCACATGGACCATTCAGATTAGACACCCATGGCACGTGTGCAAAGGTGCGCACGTGCGTAGGTGCGCAGGGGAGCATGACTCTCTCTCTCTCTCTCTCTCTCTCTCTCTCTCTCTCTCTATATATATATATATATATATATATATATATATATATATATATATATATATATATATATATATATATATATACTTGTTATTTCATTTCAAATTGGCTGGTAATGGCTAAGCCTCAACATGCTCCTAATTCCCAGGTGAGCATGACTAACCTAACTGGTCTAAAAACTATCCCACAAACCAAAACAAAACGAATTTTAATATTGAATTCAATGCCTGAAAATTATTCACCTGGCCCTGCAATGGGCAGGTTCTGCTGGACTTTCTCTTCGGCTAGCAGAGGAGCAACCCCTAGCGATGTTGGTTCTTTCCCACTTATAGCCTCCACTGTCACTTCAGATTTTGTGGTATTTGTTGTGGTCTTACTTCTCTCCAAGGACCGATGGAGACTACCAATGGTAAGCTTCTCTTCATCCGCAGGCCTCTTTCTATTCGAAGTGTTATCTTTATGAGAAGGTGGTATGTGTTCTTCCTTCACAGGAGCAGAAAGAGTGCACGAATTGCTCTCTGAGGAAAACAGATGGGTTTAGATTATCACACCAGAAATATTATTTGAATCAGATAAAGTAAAGGAGAAATGCTTCAGTGAAATGCAAACCTTGAACATTTGATAAGCTTCCAGCATTTTCTAGAGTACTACTGGTTGTCGACTCTAAGACACGGTTGATGGTCTCCCTGAGTGTCTTATTAGGTATTAGGCTATCTGCAAGGATATTTGTGGCCCCACATGCACACATTGACTTTGAGATTATGTGGTCCCTGATACCTGATTAAAAATGCACAGATAACTGAGAATTTACGGCACATATAAAAAATTATTATGACTTAAGGCCTAAATCTTTAAATGAATCAACAAACATTGAATGAAAATACAAAAAACAACTGCCATGAAAAGTAAAGCACAATAGACCCCAACATTGTGTATCATGATGCTATTTAAAACCAGAGTTTCACATCTCTGCAAGGATCCCCCACTAACAACCGAGTTTTGTAAAACTGACCATTCCATTACCATCTGCAGGGCATCCAGGCCTTGAATCAGGTGGGCCCACTACATATATGATCGACCAAAAATAATGCCAGTTCGCTAATCAGTTGGGGCTTCACGTGACCGTTTTGACAGTTTTCATACAAAGATGCAAGCATTGTAAGCATGAAGTTTGTAATTTGGAAATGGCTAGATCCCAGCACTGACAGAACCAACATGTATTTATTATGTAACAAGATAATAAAATTAAATTGGTTCTTTTGCATTGAATAGCGTCTTTGCTTCTTCTCCTTCTTTTTCTTTTTTGAAGAACTCTTTGCTTTTATTTTTAAAAGAAGAATTATAGAAATGTATTAGGATGTGTTTGGTTGTTGCAAACTTAATGAAATATTGCAGCAACTTAGACTGATAATAACGAAATTTCATGATATTTGGTGTGAACAAATGAAGTAATGCACAATTAAGAACATGCTCTATGGCAATTGAAAGCAGGTAACTAGTACAGCAGGGGGTAATGAAGTTACCAAATTCAGTTAAAAAATACATAATAATAAAAAAAGACCACCAAATATCATACAAAATTAAAATATTACTTACTGCTAAAAAGAACCACAAAAGGGACAGTTCCAAAGATCAGAAAACTTACATTTGTCGCAGAAACTGCTGAAACAGCACTTGCCAGTCATGGCAGCATCTTTCATTACTTCTTTACACAGTGGGCAATGCAATTCTGGAGGAATATCACTGACAGATCGAGTTGAAGGTAACCCCTCAATCTCCTTCACAAAAGCATCTCTGTTTCAAGTTGAAAATGTCATAGATAAGCCATCATGTCTTTCAAAAGAGGAAATATCCACTTGCCTTTGAAAAAAGAATGAAAGAGAGATAAAATATCAGCTTACTCATTTGGTTTTATAACAGCAACAGCTCCACTTGGTAATGCATAGGAGCCATCTGGAGAATCCATTAGCATCGACCTTGGAATTCCAGTTGGATGTTTCAAACTTTTAATGTTGTAGCTAGGATCACCATTTGTTGGGCAATACTGAATAAAATGCCCCGGCACTTTGCATCTATGACAAATATACCCTTGTGGAGGTGTCTTGCACTCCAACAATCCACCCCAGCCTTCATATCAAGCAAAATTTTAAATGTTAGAACCAGAAAGAACTGCAATGATAATAGGTTTATATATGAAAACTGAAAATAGAAAACAAGAAGATCCTCGAATTGATTTTTAAAAAAAGGTATATGCAGAACTGATGTGGAACAGGTTGTGGACAACTTCATGGATGGCTAGGATCTAAGGAAAACACGCCGAAAAGCTCTATTCTTTGGACGGCCATAACCTCGTGACAGGTTATCGGATTTGCATGTTCAAATGTCATTGGAAAGCTATTGACCAGCCTACTACATGGTAATCGACGGAGTTGGTTAGACCTGAGGGATTTCTTTTAGAAAAAGGCTGTTTTCAGGCTCAAATATGCATTTTAGCTTGCAACTTACTATTTTTAGTAAGATATGTTTTTGTTGTATTTAGGGGTTTCAGAGTCCTGTTGTGGTCCAAAGTCTATTTTTAGTCATCTAAGATGTGTTTACAAGTTCGGGTAGAACTAGATACCTTTTACTACTTTTAGCAAGTTTACTACTTCAGAAAAATTTTCCGTTTTAAGTTGGATTATGAGTCTAGACCCTCTTTGCTTATATAAGCACATCAGATACAATGTTTGTAACCCATACACTTTCTTCATTCAATAATATTGGAGGAATGCAAGTTATATTACATACGGAAGACCCAAGGTATTTGTACTAACAATTAAAACAATTAAGGAACATTGATATCAGTAATAAACACAGAGAAAAAAAGACAATAAATTCCATGGAACATACCAAAACCATGTCCCTTCACCAGTCTATCACCCATAGCCCTTCCAAAGCCACCTCCAAAACCAAAAGTTCCCTTTGTTTTCCTGTAAGACATATCTAGAACGGTGAAGACTGCGAAAAAAAACATGTTGACAATGGAAACACCACATCATATCCAAGAACGAATGAAAGGGACAATGTCTCACCATTGCATGCCCAAAGCAGGTGTATTGACTAATGCCTTGATCCTCCTATCTTCCTCAGCCTTACTAAGATTCATTTCCTCCTTCCTATCTTCCTTAGCCTTACTTTGATCATTTTGCACCAGATTGCTCAATTGCACTGGCACCACTTCTGGAATAGCAAAAAGATCATTACCAAAATCATACCCTTCTGATTCTTCAGGCTGGAAAGCAAGACAAACATATATTTATTTTGGATTTTCCACTTCCTATCGTTCACTTGCGATCATATAGAATAGAAAATTCTTCCAAAATCAGTGTCTAAAATGACATTGCCAAACCAGTCCATTAAAGAGTCTTACATTTAGAGATCTCATGTCAGATGAATCAGCAACAGACACAGTGCTCTTAGAATTTGAAACTTCCTCTACCTTACTCTCCCTGCGACCAGAAAACAGATTGAAGCTCTTAATTTCCTCTTTAGAAATAAAGACTCGAGTACCAAAAGAACTCTGAGAATGTAAGCCAGGGAAAAGAAGGGCCAAAACAGAATTCACTATTTTTAAATGCAAAGAAAACACGAAATGAATGATCAAGATTCAGAGTGAGATGTATTACTCTTCTCGTTTTATAACAATGCGCATGCGAGGCGGTCCGGGAACCCGGCAAACTAATACAGACGTATTTCTTGGTACCAGCATTTCTTCATCAGTATAATCTGAAGCAAAACACAACATACCACAAAGACTATATGAAAAAATACTACAGAGAATGTCTGAAGATTGACACATATTGCCAGTGAAATAAACTTATAGAAAAATCATCATCATCTAAATCTTATGTGTTGGTTGGAGGTGGTACAAGCTGGAATCTCTAAAAGTACAACAGGAAGGTACAACAGGACATGGTGGAGGTAGTAAGAAAAAGACTTGATGACCTATGGTTTAACTGAAGTTATGGCCTTTGATAGAGTAGTATGGCAAAACTCGAATCATGTAGCCGGCCCCAATTAGTTGGAAACTTGGAATAAGGTTTAGATGATCATGATGATGATAATGATGTCACAAATCATTATCATCATCTAAGCCTTATCCCAACCAATTGGGGTCGGCTACACTAATCCTGTTCTGCCATTCCACTCTGTGAACTGTCAGATTGTTGAAATAACCCCCCGTTATCAGGCTTGGGACTAGCAATGAGAGCGAAGAACTCCCACCAGCACTGTGCGTGCAAAACTGTGGAAAATATAAAATCTTAAATACGGAGTCTAATCCTACGCAAAATCTCAACACCTAGAATTATCACCAATTGCAATTGGCATTTTGACCATAGAAAATTCTGATCAAATATCCTGAGTATAATCATCCCGACCCCTTCTATTGATGGGGAGATAAAGGAATGCTACCATGAGGCATTATCAATTCATGGACTTACATGAGGTGCAAACCAAAAGCATTTGAATATACACACAGAACTTGTGGACAGTGATTATGATCATTGATTTGGTGGGCCACCATGTGTCTGCACCTGAGAAGGCAATGAGATAGACTATGGTAGCCTTCCAATCAGTGAATCTCAATTGGATGGGCAAGTAATCTAGCCACTATGAATTTGGACCCTTGGACATCCTGGTGGTAGCATAAATCAATGCTCCCAGTCACAAACTTGGGGATGTCTGATGGGAATGGCACTTCATAGGCACTTCTCTTTTATCATAGTTCTAAGACTCACCAATTCAACTTGAAATTTGGCCGAGTAAACTCAACTCAGCAAGATTTCAAGCTGAGTCTCTTGGAAACTTGAGACAAGTCTCTTGGAGACTCAGTTATGGGCCTGACTCAATCTTGAATCCAGAAAACTTGACGAGTTTACTAGAGCACTAGATCAACTCTAGGCGACTCGTGATGACTCGAAGCAAGTTGCAAAGTGAGTCATAGAGATATTGTTAGTAAAAAGTACATGGGGAGGGTGAGAATCAAACGTACAACCCCACCCAGATGGAGAGAAGCACTTAACTAACACATCAACCAGCTACTACAATAAAATACTTCAATTTTATGCTACTTATTCCTAGTTCTAACTATTTAAGATATCCATTGGCATACCTAATATGTTTAATTACAGTAAATTAAACAGGGATTTCTAAAACAAAATTCCTTGCTAATTCAGATTTTACCAAATAATGCCTCCATGATTGGAGATAACCAAGTTGTGCTTCTGGAGGTGTGCAATTGCCAAAATACCTCTTCTTCTTTTTTTTTTTTTTCTTTTTTTTCCTTTATAAAATTTTGATGTCGAGAACTGTGGACGCCCAAGTGGCATGTGTATGACATCCAAGGCATCCAACAGATGCAATCCCTTCATGATGATTAGATGAAGAAAATAAATGGTGGATCTAACCATTGGGAGGGCCACAAAAAATAATTTATGCCACTCAAAAACATCCAAATTCACTTACAGCCCATCTAATGTATTGTTAGGCCCCTTTTTTTCTGGGGGATCACCACTTTCCGGTGTATATGTTAGATGGGTTGAATGCCATAGACAGATCACGTGGGCCCTACAATTCTCAACTTTATTGGTTTTAAGGGAAAAAATAATGGAGGGCATTTCGTCACTCCCTCAAAAAGCACCTGCTGGGCAATTTGATTCATGGAGGCATTATTTCGTGAAGGGTGTGTTTGGTTTTTCCATTACAATGGTAAATGGCTGGAAATGTAATGATTACAATTTCCTTGTTTCCCTCACAAGTTTGAGTCCCAATTTACAAGCCCGAACATGCCCAAAACAGAATTTCTGAGGAATTTTTACATAAAAATCCCAATTAAATATCGAGTCAAGTCGGATCAAGTCTTTGAGTCTACACAACCCAGTTGAACATTGAGTCAAGTTGAGTTTTCAGGTTCTCATACTATGCTCTTTATAAAAAGCTGTATGAAGCATGCATCGTGATAGCATTTCACATGATGAAATGCATAACACTCGTCCCAAATTACTGACATTTCATGGAGGCCAGCACTATGTAAGAGGTAGGGCCACCTTTCAATGATTCAGACCATTCATCTGGCAACCATATCATGGGCAATGCTACTACAAACTTCCTCACAGGACAACCCTGGCCATCTGATCATCAGCCAACAAAATACATTTTTCAAAAGATAAGATAGCCATTAGTCACTAGCAATGAAATATCCAACAGTAAGATGGTCGGGACTGAGGAGATTGTAGTGCATCACCTGCCCATAATTTCAGTAAGGGAAAGATGTATAACATCAGAATTGAGTGCTGACGTGACCAGAAATTGTGGTAATTCAGATCAATTTCAGTAGGGGAAAGATTTATACGATGAGAATGGAGTGCTGACATAACTAGAAATCGTGGTAGTTGAGAACGATCATTGTACAATATCTATAATTACTTGAATTAATCTTTCAATCCAGTTTTCGAGCAAGTGGTTGAAATTGCAGAATAATCATTCAGAAGGAACACAATTTCATTCCATACAGTAGGATAACTAAGAGTAATGCTACTTGCAGACACCAAACATAAATTACTGAATGAAAAAGAAGAAAGAGGTAAACAAACCAACCTTCATTGGTCTGGGCATTGGTAAGCAAGAGGTCATAATCAGTACCTCTCTCCAAATGCTTTGCTTCAACTATTTTTTCTTTCAAATTCCAGACTGATATGAAAGAATCATGCATAGCCAAACTCTCATAACATTTTGCACTTTTAAATTTATAATAAACAACATTCATTCTCTCTCTCTCTCTCTCTCTCTCTCTCTCTCTCTCTCTCTCTCTCTCTCTCTCTCTCTCTGTTATTCTGTATACAAGTAAATAAAGAAAACAATCAAATAAAAAATTTCTAAATAATATATTACAAACAATTATCTCTTCTTTTTGTATTGAATCAACAAGAGAAAATTAGAGCCGTTGGGAAGGCCAAACCACACCAATCGCAGCAAGTGTAGAATCTCCCTTCGGTTTGAAAGATGGCCTTTGCAGGTACGATAGATGGTGTCGCCGTTGAAGATCGAACAGAAGGAAAAAAAGGAAAAGAAGACTCGAATCAATTTGATAAGATCGGAGGGTCTTCCAATGAGAAAGAAAGGTCTCTTGTCAATCAAAGTTCAAGATGTGGGGAAATTGAAGCCTAGAAAAGCCAAACAAAGCTACGGTTGCGTTTGCTCACGAGCTATTGCTTAGTGGAGAAGCTTCTGTAAGAGGAAAACGGAGATGGCTATTGCTATTTATCGTGAGATTGCTTAGCGGAGAAGCTACTGCAGGAGGGAAACAACGCAGAAGGATAGGTTTATGCGTAGGCAATGACACTGGGGACGCGGATTTCCCGCCAAAGTTCCCACTCTGGGATGTAGATGGGGCCACCGTGATGTTTGTAAGAAGTTCACCCGTCCATCCCATTTTGCCAACTTTTTTTTTTTTTTTTTTTAATTTTATCTTCTACCATAAAAAATGAGGTGATCCATCGAACAAGTTTATAATATAATGTCATTCCCTGTGGATTAAGTAAAAAAACCAAAAATTACCCATATACAAAACTTTTATAGCGGAGGAATGTTTCAACGGTCGTGATTAAATCCCATCCTTCCTCCCGTATGACCCACTTGACCGCAAGTTCAAAAATGAGCTTGCAAAACCGTCCGATGGATATACGTCATTGTCGATCATACCAGCTGGAACTTCTTACCCCACCATGATTATGTGTTACATCCATACGGTTCATCAATTTTTCAAATCATTCTAAAGCATGAACCTGGAAATGAGGCACATCCAAGGCTCAGACGCGGATTGCGTCCTACCCACTCCTGGCTAGAGGCGGCTAAACATTTTTGGGCCCCTAGGTAAGTCATAAAAATAAGACTTTTTAGTTTAAAAAATAAAATAATTAATAAATTCAAAATTAAACCATAAATTTGCTTCTTGCCTTTTTCGATGCAAAATTACTAATTAAACTTTTGTATTCAAGTTTACCCAATAAATCAATTTCAATAGATAAAATTGCTAAACCGTTTAATCTATCTTGAGACAGAATCGTTATAATAATAATAGATAAACAAAAGTTAATTGATATAAATAATAAATTGAAGTATAAATTCTTGAACAATAGAACCTGACGAATCCTAAATTTGTTGAACCAGCAACAACCAACGGATCAAGACTCTAAGAAGCTGATTTGCCGATTATTTGAAAAGTTATTTTGCAGATATTGTTTAGCAAAAAAGTAAGAAATACTTTGAGATTGAGAAACTGCTTTACTTAACAAAAAAGTCAGTTGTGTTGTGCGATTATTTTGCTGTTTAGCTGTAACATCCTGGATTTTTGCTAACCTGGAATTAGACGTCCTTAGGCAATGGGTCGATCCTAACACCTTATTAACTTCTCAAAAACTCAATCCCAAGTCTCAAATCCCCTTTCAACCCATTTCCTTCACAATCTCTCATTTCACCTTTCACCACCGTGTTCTTTAAATACTTCTAAGTACTTTCAAATTAGGCATGAATCCTAAAGTTTAGGTGATGAAGAACAATACTTTAGAAATCCGTACAAAGGCCCAAGTACCACCTTAGATAGAAATCTTACAAGACTAAATCCTTTATAAATTAGACAAAGTTAACTAAGTGCTAAACTGAATTAGCTACGAAATCCGCACTAATCACTTTAAATACGATCCGCAAGACCTAAAACTTGTAGAATCATTGACGCTAGGTTACCCTAAAATCTATGATCAATCTCATTACCCAGTCGCTCTCGGGAGCACATTGAAACTCCGTATCAGATCTGAACCGCACGTCGATAGTCCAAATAATACGAAGTTATAGAATTAGGACCGCCTTACTGGGCTTGACAACCATCTCGGAAATCAAATCCAGATAGTGTCTCACGGCTATTCGCTTGTGGCCGGAGTGAAGAGTCTGAGAAAATGTAGATTTCTTTAGAAATTGGGTCTCGTTTAAGTAATCTGAGACTTGTCACTTGCGGGCCTGTTATAAGAAATCAGACCGTCAGAATCTAACCCAAATACACCCTCGGATCAGGGGAAATTTCATACACATGTCCATGTACTTGTAACCCTGATCGAGTGTCAGTGACCGTTGAATTGAAACTGGTCCGCCACGTGCGATCTGGAAACCCGACTGGAATGAAAACTTAACTCGACCTAGATCCATAGTCAGTGAGCTTAAGTCCGACCTTTGGCTTAAGGGAGGGCTCTGCAAATGCTCCGTTGAGCTGAAACAGATGCCCTTTGGACAAAACCTAAGTCTATCTTAGTCCTGAGTGTATTTCGGAGAGATTTGGGCCTATATAAGGACCTTAAACCATCACTCTCTCATTCCATACGAATTTGAGAAAACCTAAGAGAGAGAAGAGAAAAAAGAGAGAGAAAGTGTGGGAGATGTGGGAGGATCTCCCTGATGCTCTACCTGCCACTATACAAGCCTAACCACCTCATTCTAATCACTTTCCCGGCGATTCCGGCTCCATTTCTAGTTAAGAAAACCCTAACCCTAACCTGTTTTAGGGTTTAGATTGATTCAAGCAACGAAATAGCTAACGTATCCCGTACTATAGGTTGATATACTGCCGTAGATGAAGACTTAGAGATTCTATCGACTCCGTTACGATTCTACGACAAAAGGTGCGGACTTTAGACGTATAGGTTATGGTTTTCAACGCTGTCAATGTCAGATAATGATAGATTCATGATCTGCATGCAATTGCACATGTACAAAGTGCTGTCCGTTTCGTTTTTCGATTATACGTTAACTATGTTGAATATACTGTATTCTTCGTATTTGTAGAAAGTACCATATACGTATAAATTTTAAAAGTGTGCTTGCCATGATTAATTATTGTATGATCATGCTATATACGTGTATAATACTTACTTGGCGAAAGGGTTCGCCCTAATACATGTTTTTGCTAATGTATACTATGTATGTTAAAATAGTGTATTCTAAGTGTTTGTGAAAATGCTTGTAAGAGTAAGTGCTTAGATAATCATGCTTTAGGTAGGTGTTGAGATGGGATTCTCAACTACCTTAGCGATGTATATGATTTCCTCCATGTTGGTTGTTTAATTTAACTGCTTACTTATGAATTATATGTGTTTATATTTCCTGTTTATATTGTGCTTTATAACATGCCTTATGACATGCTTGTTAACATGCTTGAATTACTTTATTTATTCTGTTTTACTCTACATGCTTCTGGTTAAGGATTGATTGTGTTTGGGGCTATGGTTATAGTCCAGGCAATCGGAAACGAAAATGAATGCGTGACTGAGATTCATTCGCCATGCGAGATGTGTTCGACGAACACTCCAATCACAAATTTCACCTCCATAGCCATCGTTTACAGCCATCCCTACCTCCCTACCCTCTCCGATCTCTCTCATTTGGGCCCTTACATGCCCCATGTGAAGCTCAAAAACGTGTAAGCTCCCTACCCCTTCCATTTCTTCATTTCCTACGTTTCTCTCCTTTCATTTGGGCCTTTACAACATCTGTTGAAACCCAAGCCCGTGGAAACCCGAGGATCTCATCCCTTTCCTCCATTTTCTTCACTTTTCCATGGCTCTATCCGAGCTTGGTACGACCATTTTCTCGGATGTCTAGCCATCCATACTGTTGTCTTGTAGTTTGCATGAGTTACCGTCTTAGGGTTTTTATGTTTTCATGTTGATGGGTATAGTAGTTGGTATAATGTTTTAGATGTTTGAGGACGTTTAGGGTCGTTCGGCCAACTGCATTAGGTGAGTTTAGGGTGGATAGAATTGTAAAAGTAATAATAAATGTTTGTGTAAGGTATGGTCCATAAATTAGGTGTATCCCATGTTTTCCAATGCCATGTTTGGAATGTATGCAATGAAAAGTATATCCCAGGTTTTCCTTTCAAATTATACTTAGAAATTCATCATCATGAGGTTTGGCAATCTCATCTCATGCTTTCCAATGCAAGGCTCATTCTCCAAGGCCTATACTATTAAAATTAATCCCCACCCACCCTCCTACCAAACAAGCCACTCCCAATCCCGAGGTGGGATTAGCAAATCAGTCCCATTTAATACAACTTAAGACCACTGGCCAAATCGGCCCTTGGAGTTTTGGACCTAAGTGGTGTACCTAGATACGAACGACCTAACAGTAGGAGAAATCCAATAAATTGATAACGTGAACCCTAGGACTGTCTTAATATGAGCATGTGTGTAGTGCTCGAGCGTAGTCAAATTTAATTTAAGTTCGGGCAACTCAATTCCAATCAGACAACGTTTGACCCTAAGTGATAAACAATTTCTTGTATTAGAACATAGACTTTGGATTACAACTATTGGTTGGTTATACTAAGGAATGTAGATAAATTTAATTAGCTGACTTGATTAGGTTGGAGCGAGACCCTGTTCCTTCGTTGAATCCCCTTGGTACTCATAGGGTTCTTTAACAACTCTTAGGAGGCTTGTTTAATTAGTAACTATTCACGCTCAGAGGAAACTTATATATCCCTTGGATTTAATGATAGGTCAAATCAATACAACCCTTAGAATTGCCTTCCCAAATACTTATTATAATCGGGAACACGGAGTAGAGGAACTATATCTATAAGCGAGGTATTCGCGGTTTGAGTTGAATTCTCAATCCTAGTAGTGACCAATGAACCCTATGCTCTAATCAAGCAGAAGGTCGGGATCAACTAGGATTAAGAACTGATACGACAATTTTCTGTCCTAGCTAGGCAGAAGGTCCATGTATCCGACTCAGACCCACTACACAACTTTCCTTCCGTGTTGGCCCGACCACTTACAACCAAAAGTTTAAAACGTCGTCTTTGAGAAGTCTTAGGAATATATAGCCGCTAGAGACTGTCTTTTTAGACCTAAGGAATTGCCCAAATGGGCAACAGACAGTTAGGAATTAGGTCTCAAATTGCATGCCATGTCGGCATACATATTATGCACATGAAAGTAGAAAGATAGCCTGCCTGTTAAGCTAGACATGATTAAATAGGATAAGACTGGACCGTGACAAAACTCCTTGGTAGAATTAGGCATCTTGCCACAGACTCACACTTGTCCCTGAAATCAACCACAATACCCATCATCTTTAGCTCATTTCTATAATCATAGGTACTAATGCCATAATACGCATCATCGATGAAAGGAAGACCATTATATTGGGGGATTGTTTCCCGTTCGTGTCAAGGATAGGTCCTACATTACACCTTGTTCCGACATACGGAACATGACATAAATCTTGAACCCTGAAGTAGAAATAAATTTTTTTTAAGGGAGGTAGAACACCTAATACATCCCTTTGTTCTGGGTGGCGCAGCAAAAGCGTGGTGGACCCTTGCCCCACTGGCCCAGGATCGAAAGAAATTACTCTCAGTTATACGCAAGGTTAAGTCATTAAATAGGATCTAAATCTTCCTTAGAATGCCAATAATGTAGTCATGGAAGGAAATCGATTAGGGTTCAAGTATTAAACAAATTCATAATACAGAATAGGCCGGGTGCGAACTGAGTTACAATAGCCAAGGTCAATGCATCTACAACTGTGCTCGTTGAATATGAACATAATAGAAGCCTTAGCAAATTTTACTGTGTGAATCCTTTTTTGGATGAGTTATTAAGATATTAGTTCACCCTTACCTCGGACATAGATTAGAACGAGGACTCTCTTAGGTCAAGACCTAAAGGACACCCTGATAAATAAGAAATTTGAACCTTTCAGTGATATGCATTCCCTAAACTTTTAGAATGATCGGACTATGGAGTTACTGAAATATACAACTGTGAAGCATTCGCGGCTTGACCCGATTCTCAATTCTGAGCGACTACTAATGGACTCACTGCTTGGCCGAGCAGAAGACCAGGAGCCACCAGGACTAGGAAGGGATACAATGAGTTTTCTACCCTGGCCAGGTAGATGATCGATGTATCGGGATCAAGCCCACTATAATCGTCTCTCCGTGTTGGTTAAACATTGAAAATAGTTATCTTACCCTACATAGTTGGGAATTGTCGTCAAGACGTCAAATAAATGATGGAATAAATTGTAACGACCTATTAGGGAATAAGCAAGGGATAAAGAAATAAATGTTTAAGAGGGGGTAGTGCTTAAAATGTATTAGACTAGCATGCACAATATACACCCTACCGCGCATATAAACTTGAAATCAATAAGTCTTAGGCAAATGAAATAATAGAATTCTTACTTATACATTTAGCCAATTTCGAGGATGAAATTATTTTTAAGGGGGGTAGATTGTAATATCCCGGATTTTTGCCAACCTGGAATTAGACGTCCTTAGGCAATGGGTCGATCCTAACACCTTATTAACTTCTCAAAAACTCAATCCCAAGTCTCAAATCCCCTTTCAACCCATTTCCTTCACAATCTCCCATTTCACCTTTCACCACCGTGTTCTTTAAATGCTTCTAAGTACTTTCATATTAGGCATGAATCCTAAAGTTTAGGTGATGAAGAACAATACTTTAGAAATCCGTACAAAGGCCCAAGTACCACCTCAGATAGAAATATTACAGGACTAAATCCTTTAGAAATTAAACAAAGTTAACTAAGTGCTAAACTGAATTAGCTACGAAATCCGCACTAATCACTTTAAATACGATCTGCAAGACCCAAAACTTGTAGAATCATTGACGCTAGGTTACCCTAAAATCTAGGATCAATCTCATTACCCAGTTGCTCTCGGGAGCACATTGAAACTCCGTATCAGATCTGAACCGCACATCGACAGTCCGAATAATACGAAGTTATAGAATTAGGACCGCCTTGCTGGGCTTGACAACTATCTCGGAAATCAAATCCAGATAGTGTCCCACGGCTATTCGCTTGTGGCCGGAGTGAAGAGTGTGAGAAAATGTAGATTTCTTTAGAAATTGGGTCTCGTTTAAGTAATCTGAGACTTGTCACTTGCGGTCCTATTATAAGAAATCAGACCGTCAGAATCTAACCTAAATACACTCTCGGATCAAGGAAAATTTCATACACATGTCCATGTACTTGTAACCCTGATCGAGTGTCAGTGATCGTTGAACTGAAACTGGTCCGCCATGTACGATCTGGAAACCCGACTGGAACGAAAACTTAACTCGACCTAGATCCATAGTCAGTGAGCTTAAGTCCGACCTTTGGCTCAAGGGGGGGCTCCGGAAATGCTCCGTTGAGCTGAAACAGATGCCCTTTGGACAAAACCTAAGTCTATCTTGGTCCTGAGTCTATTTCGGAGAGATTTGGGCCTATATAAGGACCTTAAACCCTCACTCTCTCATTCCATACGAATTTGAGAAAACTAAGAGAGAGAAGAGAGAAAAGAGAGAGAAAGTGTGGGAGATGTAGGAGGATCTCCCTGATGCTCTACCCTGCCACTATACAAGCCTAACCACCTCATTCTAATCACTTTCCCGGCGATTCCGGCTCCATTTCTAGGTAAGAAAACCCTAACCCTAACCTGTTTTAGGGTTTGGATTGATTCAAGTAGCGAAATAGATAACGTATCCCGTGCTATAGGTTGATATACTGCCGTAGACGAAGACTTAGAGATTCTATCGACTCCGTTACGATTCTACGACAAAAGGTGCGGGTTTTAGATGTATAGGTTATGGTTTTTAACGCTTTCAATATCAGATAATGATAGATTCATGATCTGCATGCAATTGCACATGTACAAAGTGCTGTCCGTTTCATTTTTCGATTATACGTTAACTATGTTGAATATACTGTATTCTTCATATTTGTAGAAAGTACCGTATACATATAAATTTTAAAAGTGTGTTTGTCATGATTAATTATTGTATGATCATGCTATATATGTGTATAATACTTACTTGGCGAAAGGGTTCGCCCTAATACATGTTTTTGCTAATGTACACTATGTATGTTAAAATAGTGTATTCTAAGTGTTTGTGAAAATGCTTGTAAGAGTAAGTGCTTAGATAATCAGCTTTAGGTAGGTGTTGAGATGAAATTCTCAACTACCTTAGCGATGTATATGATTTCCTCCATGTTGGTTGTTTAATTTAACTGCTTACTTATGAATTATATGTGTTTATATTTCCTGTTTATATTGTGCTTTACAACATGCCTTATGACATGCTTGTTAACATGCTTGAATTACTTTGTTTATTCTGTTTTACTCTACATGCTTCTGGTTAAGGATTGATTGTGTTTGGGGCTATGGTTATAGTCCAGGCAATCGGAAACGAAAATGAATGCGTGACTGAGATTCATTCGCCATGCGAGATGTGTTCGACGAACCCGAGTTATACTTCGGTTGACGATAGTGGCTGGCCACACGAAGTACTTATGCGCTTCATATCGTTCAACTTATTGTGCACTCGAGCTAGCCGAGCTCGTCAAGTAACCCGATCTGTCTAATGTATGTTCACCATGTTTGGACGCTACTACTTGAACCTGAGGTACTAACCTTACCAGTGGAATCCCGTTAACCATAGTACCTCGATCCGCCAAGTCTCATGAGCTAGACATGGTGGTATGGGACACCGTGGTCGAGCTGTTGGCCTACGCTGGGGCCACGAGCCTCCCTGTAGTGACCATTAAGCAATCAGACTCGTGAGCCGATTATGGTGGTATGTGACACTATATTCGAGCTGTCGGCCTACATTGTTTTGATGGGTGATGGGAGAGTGGTGCAACGATTCCATGTAACAGCCCCGGCAGCCCTAACCATACCTGGTGTAGTGACCTCGAGCATACTCTAAATCTGCGGTGAGGCGACGACCCTTCCCGTAGTAACAGAGTATAAACTAGGCCTGTATTGATAAGGTGATAGAGGAGTGGTGTAACGATTCCGTGTAACAGCCTTGGTAGCCCTTGCAGCGACCTAGAAACACACTATCGTATGAGATTTTATAGGACTGACGACCCTAGAATGGATCATTGTTTGGGAATGATAAAAGGAAGGTACCTTAGTTTCCCAATACTGCTGTTTGAAATGGACTAATAACAACTCGGTAATCATGCTCATCATCACATTGCATGTGCCTGGAAGATGTGGAACACTGAGGGTGACAGCATGCCACGGACGTAAGATGGTGTCACACGAGGGAGTATGTTGGCAAGGGCATGCATCATTATTGCATCTCATCCTTGCATTAATTACAGTACTTAGGAATGTTTGATTGTATTGTTTTATCATTAATGCTTGACTGAATTGATAACATGTTAACCTATGCTTTATTGTTCCACTGAGTTAGCTACTCACTCCTATGTTCCGGGACGGTGTTGTACACATTAGCCAGACCATATTATAGCTGCAGGTGATGACAATGCTTATGAGGCGGAGCCGAACTTTTGCGACGACGAGGATGCCTTCTTGTATATGCTGTATTCTGGCGGCTTCATGTGAGCCGTGTCTTGATCGACGGGTTTATAGGGTTGCTGATTAGATGCCATTACATTTTTTGTATATTTTGGACTTGCACATGTAATTATTTAACCTGACAATGTTATCACACTCTGGAGACTCACCACAGTCTATATATTTTATATATCTATCATAGTCTTCCGCTTGCAATTTAACTGTCTCTGGAGTATGATATGCTGTTTTGGTATAATCCCAGTCATGTTTCAATGCTCTCATCATAATCATCATTATCTATGCTGCATAAGTGATGCGTTGGAACTCGGGAGCTGAGCTTTGCTCGACCCCCCGATTTTCAGGGCGTTACATTAGTAAAAAGAACAATCCACTACTAATAATCTAATTAGACATTGGTGTATCACTATACCGTTAGAAAAATGAAGTTAGAATTTAATTTAGAAAAATGACGTTAGAATTTAATTTTTTGAAAACTTAATTAGCAATAAAGTAGGTAGTTGTGGGCCTGGGTTTTATGAGAAGAATTTATTGGGAATGATGTTATTATTTTTGATAAGAGATGATAGAGTTAGACTGTTATTATTGATAGTGCCAGTTTTTAGGATTTATTTTTTATTTTCAATTTTAAATTTATAAACTAATTTTTAGATGTTCTTATTTTATAGGCCTTTCAATAAGTTTTATTTCAAAAATTTTAGGCTTTTTTCTTCTTCTTAATTTTAATTTTGCTATAATATGGGACTTCATAATTAAGAAATTTTAATTTTGCTATAATACAGGGCCTTCACAATTAAGAGGCCTTAGGCGATTGGCTCACTTGCCTACCCCTTAGAGCCACCCCTGTGTGGGGCCCACCATAATGTAAATGTTTTATCCATGTTGTTCATCGCTTTTCCCATATCATTTTAAGGAATGACCCAAAAAAATGAAGCAACTTCATAGCGCCAGTGGACCATACCAAAGGAAGCTGCGGTGATAATGACATCCACCGTTGAAACCTTTCTAAGAGCCACCTTGATGTTTTTTTTTTTTTTTTTTTAAAACCATCCAACCTATTCATAAGGTCATGTAGACGTGGATGAAGTGAAAACAAAAATATCAGCTTGATCATAAACTTCTCCAGCTCTTAAGAAGTTTTTAATGGTGGACGTTCAATCCCCACCTTGTGGTCCATATAATCCCTAAACCTGCCTCATGTTTTGGCTCATAACTTAAAATGATATGAGAAAAACGATGAACAGCGTGGATGAAGAACTTAGTATATCAGTCCCGGACTAAACACATTGGTGTACATCGTCATTTTATCCAACAGATGCTAGAGGAAGACATTGTTACTCTTTAGAATATTCACACCAGTGAAAATTCAGCAGATATGCTTACAAAAGTAGTTCATGCAAAAAAGTTCAAGTTTTTCTCAACTTATCTGGACTAGGCAAAGAATGGATGAAGACGGAGTGTGCATGAGAAGCGAAGATGATGGTGTTACTATTGAGGTTTAGATCCGGTGATAACAGCTTAGAATAATAGATATTAAGGAGATTAAAGCTATGGTGGAGATTTTTGAATGAGTGCCTTTAATCTATCCAAACCTGTTTGGTTGACCGAACCCTGTCTGGGTTGATTGACAGTCTTTGTTCTGCTCCCGATCGACTGAGATCTCTTCCAATCGATCGAGAGTCCTTGTGATGATTCCAGTCGACCAAAGGTCAGGTGGGGTTAACCGAACGGGATGTGCAAGTTCTGCATAAGTGCAAACTTTATTTCTATTTTCTTACAAAAGTCTATATAAGCCTTTGTAATGTGGAATTAGAGAAAATCCATGCATTATAGAGAGGGCCTACACAATTTATACGGTTTTTCAAGGGAAATTCGTGTTGAGAGATAAGAGTTTTGAAACTGTAAGTTGTCCATCTCTTATAACTTTCTGATTATAGTGGATCATTTGTCGCTTGTTGTCGTGATTTTTTTTTATGTAAGGACTTTTTCACGTAAAATCTTTGTGTTTCTTTGTGATTGCTTGATTTTTGTTTTTCTATTCGCGTGTTTAATTCGTTCTAAGGTTGCTTCCTCACCTAATGTGTGGCAGCTATGCACAATAACATACACCATGGTGGACCTTACCAGGGTATGAGATCTCTCAATAACTTTTTAAGTTTGTATGTTTTCAAAAGGTATGCTTACCTGTCTTAGATAAGAATGTATTTATTTTTTATTTTTTCAAATTATGAAATTCAAACGATCTAGCATAGCCATTTTGGCTAGTTCGTTTGTGACTATATGACTCACTATTTTTATTTATTTAGATTTATACACACTTTTTCTTGTAGTTGTGTTTAAACTCTAACCACTACTTGTTTCTATATATAAGGAAAATTGTTATAGATAGAAGTGACCAATTTTGCTAAGAAGTCACTGTTGTTGATGATAGGCTCATTCCCGCTCAAGTGCTTGATACACTCCTTCTATCTAGTGTGCCTGGGTAAGATGGTTTCTTAAGTTTCGATGAATCAAATATCCAAACTCCAACAGAAAATGTATGCCCAAAATGAGTATTATGTAACCCGGACATTGTTTAGACTAGGTTTCCCCAGGAGATGACCAGGCTCAGGCTTTAGTTGATGTGGATTCGAAGTTGGGCTTAAGATTCGAAGTTGGGCTTAAGATTCGAAGTAGAATTGGATTTGATTATAGGCCTTGGGCTCCGTACCTTAGGTCAGTTCAAGTGAGTGTAAGTGCACTTGTTTGTCAATCACATGTGTCAGTGTATCAGTAAGTCGGTTAAGCCTTTGGAAGCTAAAGACTGAAGACACATGAAGACTTAGTGCATCAAGGAGTAAAAAAATAGATAAATTGAGGTGCCTTGGTAACCCTAACCTTTGACCCGTATAGGTCCAAAACAACCGTAACCTCTAGATGATATATTCACTAATAGGTAAACCTTTGTTTAATCATCTTATATCCTTAGGAGCCTTTATTTTATCATGGCAAGTTAGGCTTTAGAGGTGCAAAGCTATTGATAAACAAACAACTCAAATCAACAGTTTCAAGTGTATCTCGATTTTATCGACAGGTTGTCGATATGACTCAATACGATCAAAGATTTAATCGATAGAATCGGAGAAACAGGCCAACAACCAAACTGTCCATTTCTTGATTTTCTTATTTGGATCAAGGGCCAGTTCAATCATATTGAAGGTGTAACGCCCTGAAAATTGGGGGTCGAGTAGCAACTCAACACCTGAGTTCCAAAACATCACTTATGCAACATAAATGCTTATGATTGAATGTTGTCAGTGTTAGTACAATAATCATGAGTGAGATTATACCAAAACAGTAATTCATACTCCAGATCAAGTTATAAAACGCAAGCGGAAGACTGAAAGATGTATATAAATGTATATAAAGCCAGAAACGGTTACAATCGGTCTCCAGAGTATGAACACCTTACTGAGTCACCATATACATGTATTAGTTTCAAAATCAAAATGCTAAAAAATGGTACAACCACAATGGTAAACCCTGTAGCCCCGTCATCTTAATGGCCTAAGCGAAGCCTCCAGAGAACTGCATGTAGGAGAACTCATCCTGATCATCATAGTAATCAGGCTCAGCCTCCTGCGTCTCATCAATACCTGCATCTAAGACAGAGTCTAGTGGGTGTTCAGAACACCGTCCCGTAACATGGGAGTGGGTAGCTAACTCAGTGGAACAATAAAGCATAGGTTAACATGTTATTAATTCAGTCAAGCAGTAATGATAAAGGAGTACAATCAAACACTCCTAAATACTCTTATTAATGCAAGTATGGAATGCAGTCATGATGCATACCCTCGCCAATGCCCCCTTGTGCGACACCATCTTACGTTCGCGGCATGCGTTCATCCCTCAGTGCTCCATAATGCCAGGCACATGCAGTGTTATGTTATGAGCATGATTACCTAGTTGTTATTAGTCATTTTCATACAACAGTATTGAAAAATTAAGGTACCTCCCTTATATCATTCCCAAACAATAATCCATCCTAGGGTCGTCAGTCCTAAATAATCTTATACGATGATGTGGTTCTAGGTCGCTGTAAAGGGCTGCCAGGGCTATTGCACTCACTCGTTGCACCGCTCCCCCATCACCTTATCAATACGGGTCTAGTTTATACTCTGTTTACTATGGGGAGACTCGTCACCTCACCGCAGATTTAAAGTATGCTCCAGGTCACTACAAAGGGTTGTCAGGGCTGTTACACACAATCATTACACCACTCCCCCATCACCTTATCAGTGTAGGCCGACAGCTCGAATACAGTGTCTCATACCACCGTATTCAGATCACGAGTCTGGGTTGCTCATTGGTCACTACGGGGAGGCTCGTCGCCCCAACGTAGGCCAAAAGCTCGACCACGGTGTCCCATACCACCATGTTCAGCTCATGAGTCTAAGCGGATTAAGGTACCAAGGTTAAACGGGATTTCACTAGTGAGTTTGGTACCTTAGGTTCAAGCAGAAGCGTCCATATATGGTGAACATACATCGGCATATCGGGTTACTTGATGAGCTCGACCAGCACGAGCGCACGTTGAGTTGAGCGACATGAAGTGCGAAAACACTCCGTGTGGCCTAACCACTGCCGACAACTTTAGTACGACTCGGGTTCGTCAAACCCATCTTAAGTGGTGAATAAATCTCAGCCACGAACTCAAGCCTGTTACCGATTGCCTGGACTATATCATAGCCCCAATCACTAACTAGAAAGCATATAGAGTAATCAGAGCAGAGTTAACTAAGTAATTCAAACATGATAACAAGCATGTTATAAAACACCACTTAAACAGGAAATTCAATCACATACATTTCATAAAAAAGTAAATGATAAACTAAACAACTTACATGGAGAAAATCATACACATCACTAAGGTAGTTGAGAATCCTATCTCAACACCTACTCTAAGCACTATCATCTAAATACTTACTCATACAAGCATTTTCACAAATACTTAGACTACACTTATTTAACATACATAATGTATATTAGCCAAAACATGTATTAGGGCGAATCCTTTCGCCGAGTAAGTATTACACATATATATAGCATGTATACACAGTAATTAATCATGGCAAACACACTTTCATATTTTGTACGTATATGGTATTTTCTAAATATACACAGAATACATTAAACACCATAATTTGCATACGTAACTGAATTGCAAAATGAACATCGCATTTTGCATGTGAAATAACATCCAGATCATGAATCTATCATTATTTGACATTGAAAGCTTTGAAAACCATAACATATATGTCTATAGTCCACACCTTACGCCGTAGAATCGTAATGAACTTGACAGAAGTGCTAAGTCTTCGTCGAGGTTGAAATAATGACCTAAATCACGAGTTGAGTCAGCTATTTCGCTACTTGCAACATTGAAAACCTTAGAACAGATTAGGGTTAGGTTTTTCTTACCTAGGAACGAAGCCGGAATTGCCGGAAAAGCGATTATATCATGATGGTTAAGCACGTAGGATAGCAAGGTAGAGTATTAGGAAGAATCTCTCACTCTTCACACACTTTCTCTCTCTTTTCTCTCTTAGGGTTTCTCTCAAATTCGTATGGACTGAATGAGATAGGGTTTAAGGTCCTTATATAGGCTTAAAACTCACTAAATTAGACCCAGGGTCATGGTATACCTAGGTCATAGCTAAAGTGAGGTTGTTCCGTCTCAACGGAGCACTTCTGGAGCCCCCCCTTGAGCCAAAGGTCGGACTTAAGCTCACCGACCTTGGATCTAGATTGAGTTAAGTTTTCGTTCCAGTTGGGTTCCTAAATCACACGTGGTGGACCAGTTTCAGTTCAACGGTCACTGAAACTCGATTAGGGTTACAAGTACACGGACATGTATGAGAAATGTTCCCTGATCTGAGGGTGTATTTGGGTCAGATTCCGACAGTCTGATTGCTTATATTTGGCCTGCAAGCGACAAGTCTCAGATTACTTAAATTAGATTTAATTTCTAAAGAAAACTATGTTTTCTCACACTCATCGCTCCGGCCTCAAGCGAATAGCCCAGGGACACTATCTGGTTTTGACTTCCGAGATGGTTGTCAAGCCTAGCAAGGCGGTCCTAATTCTATAACCTCGTATTATTCGGACTTTCAATGTGCAGTCCAGATCTGATACGGAGTTCCGTCATGCTCCCAAGAGTAGTCGGGTAATGAGATTGATCCTAGATTTTTGGGTAATGTAGCGTCAACGATTCCACAAGTTTTGGGTCTTGCAGATCGTATTTAAAGTGATTAGTACGAATTTCGTATGTAATCTAGTTTAACACTAATTAATCCTTGTCTAATTTCTAAAGGATTTGCTCCTGAGTGATTTCTGCCTGAGGTGGTACTCGGGCTTTTGTACGGGATTTTCCGAGTCGTTACAGAAGGCTTGCTTGATCTTATCGACAATGCTATTGAACTAGCCGTTGTAAACTTTTTTAATTATATAAAACGAACATTTGATTCTTAGGTAAATTGATGAGTTTTTTATGCAATTAGAGCTTAGGTGATTCCCCACTGATTATCCATCTCTTAGACTCCTAACCAAAGAGATTCATAATACCTTTCTTGTGATTAATCACTCTACTAAGCATTCCAAGCTCTATTATAAGATTATTCATATTCTTTCCCTTTTTAGATATTAGACACCAATCCTATAGGTAAATCTTTATCTAAATTATCTATAATACCTATTTAAGTGAATCCCTAATTAGAAAATAACTATCTCATAATTGTAGGAGATTAAACCATTCTCTCATTACCTTGGTTACATCATTGGTACATAAAATGTAAGTTGATTGATCGTAAGAGTTGAAGCATCTGCATCAACAATCGAGAGAGCAAATGAGAAGTTGATTCAAGTATAGGAGAGCGTTGAGGAAGCATCTCAAGAAGGTGTATCAAAGGAGCCCAAATCGACAAATAAGGTTGTCATTTTTAAAGTCCATCAAATTTGATATCCAAACTCAACTAGGTCCTTATATAGGACCATTTCCAATAGGAGTGTACATAGGTTATTGTGTAGGACCATCACCAGTCATGAGTGCATACGTGTTAGTTTCCGTGAGAGCCTTTGGTGGGAGTATACGTAGGTCATTGGATTAGGACCATAGTATTGTTGGTTAACCGATAAAAAATCAACTAAGTCTTTGCATGAGCCATCGACATGGGTGGAAATGTATTCCACCAATACCGGGTGAATATGTGTAGGTCTTTGTGTAGGACCGTCATCGACATGAATGTATACATGGTTCACCGACACGAGTGTATACGTGGAGGTTTGTGGTAAACTTGTAAAAGCATTGTAAAAGTTATAAGTGAACCTATTGAAAAATCCTAAGATAGTGAAATTCGATAAACTCGAGGAGCGTGCATCCATCGAGAGTGGAGTAGGCAATCAGTCAAACCACTATATATTGTTGTATTTGTGATTGTGAATTACACTCAATTCTATTTTTTCTTATGAGTTGAATTGGTAAATACGAATGCATGAATAGATTGGATGCTTAGTGTGTAACTTAATTGCACACACTTGATATATCACTATCTTACTCATAAAGTAGTAGCTCAATTAGTTAAATCTTTTGTGGTATATGAGAATGAGACCCTTATACCTTAATTGCATTTAATTGGTAAATTAGTTTAATATATAAAGAATTTTAAGTAGTCCTATTCACTCCTTAGGGCTTAACCATAATTTTAAGCTCCGTTAAGCTCCCGCGTGTCATGGTAGACAATCCACACAATTTTAATAAAGCGAGTTGCTCTTTAAGGACTGAATCATCTAGAATAAGATCTGTCGAGAGCTTTAAAATCATGTCTAATAATAAAAGGGTGTTGTGACATATAAGGTACATCTTTTGACTCTATACATATAGGTAAATCTTTCAAAAAATCGAAAGAAATATAATGTCACATTTGTAAGGATTATGATCATGTTGCCTCCTCATGTCCGAACGTATTAAAATTCAAAGGAAAAGCTATGTCATTAAAATGGGATGAGTCTGAGAATTTTAAATCAGATTCTGAAAATTTCCATTGTAATAGAGACCTTGGACTGATGCAAACCTTAATGGTCTCCAACACCTCTATTCTCCTTATGACTAGAGACATGGAAGAAGTATTTGACAATAGCACCTTTAATGAAGAAGAAGAGTCATCCTCCGATGAAGAAGAAGATGATGAAGAAGATGGCCAATTGCAAGATGCCTACAACCGGCTTTTCGCTAAATGTATGAAAATCGTAAAGAAGTTAGCTTTTATTAAGGCATAAATGAATCAATTGGTTGATCAATCAAAAAGAGTAAAATCTGAAAATTCTCCTCTCACACAAGAAAAGAAAAATCTTAAGTCTGATCTTGATGAGACTATAGGGAGATATTTGGGTTTTGAATTAGAACTTTATAGTAAAAATCTAAAAATCAAGACCTGAAATTTTAAGTCAACCAACTTGAATCCTATCTTGTTAATGCTAAGGTTACTTAAGGAGAAGAACAAAGAGGTAAATCTTTAGGTATGGGTAAGCCTTTTGGGGATAAGAAAGGTCATAGAAATAATAAGAATATTCATGTTACAACCTCTGTCCAAGTGGTGATGCAAAAAGACTCTATAGCTTTAGGAAGTAGAGGTAGAGCCTCTCCCGCGTGCCATGCATGTGGAGAAATTAGCCTTATAAAATTCGAATGCTTAATGTTCAAAAGGCTGCATTCCACCTCAACCCCGAGCTAAATAGGAAAATTTCTTTGAACTGAGAAAATGGCATACTCTAAGGAGAGTCCTCATAAACAATCACCAAAAAAGGAGAAGATCCTAACCTCTCCAAAAATGAACAATCATATAAGGGAGTTATTAAAATAAGTTTTCATATTAACTAAATGAACTAAGAAAATAATATTATAGGGCAATAACAATCAGGGTAGGAAACAAAGAAGAAAACCTTCTACTGAACATTGATCACCAAATAGGATCTCACTTACGAGAGATAAGTTTAAAAAAGAAATTCTCTCCCAATAAGAATCAGGGTCCTAAGAAATTCACACCCAAATGAGTTGTAAAGAGGGATATGTAACATTAGAATGTCTATACCAACTTATAGGTAAATCAAAGGATTTTAGCCTCTTATTCATTTTGGTGGGTTAACATTAAAGTTACTTCATTTAGTATCATATTTTTTTGCTAATCTATCATTGGTCATGTTACTTGATAGGTATATCCTTTAAATGATCATTATATGCGTGCTCCAAGTTTTTCATGTTTATACGCATCCTACATTCCCTTGTTAGTATATCCTTATAGGTAAATTAATGACTTATAAAGCTTTCTATTTTCTGAGTTTATAGGTATATTTATGGAATTGTCTATCTGTCATTTACCGACAAAAAGAATGAGAAAGATCAACTCCTAGGAAAACAAGTTAAATTCTAATTTGCAGGTTTTGTTTATTGTTACATAGAGTTGATAGAGTTAAAGGGAAGCAATTGAGGGGGAGCATTGCAAGTGTCTACATATCGAGTCATGTATTTATGTTGTAAATCTTCTAATATTTAACATATAATATTTTATGTTATTTTAATTTTTTATTGGTATGGACTATGGCAAAGTTTAAATTAGTTTTTGTCATGTAATTAACAAAGAGAGAGATTGTAAGTGCACTTGTTTATCAGTCATCCATGTTAGCATGTCAGTAAGTTGGTTGAGCCTTTGGAAGAAAAAAATAAATTGAGTTGCTTTGGTAATCCTAACCTTACACCCTTATAAGTAAAAAACAACCTTAGCCGTTAGATGATCTATTCCCTAATAGGTAAACATTTATTTAATCATCCTATGGCATTAGGAGCCTTTATTTGATCATGGAAAGTTGGGCTTTAAAGGTGCAAAGTTATTGATAAACAAACAAACCAAATCAACAGTTTTGAGTGGAAATCAATCCTATAGACAAGCTGTCAATAGGACTTGATACGATCAAAGATCTCCTCGATAGAATCGAAAAAATGGTCCAACAACCAAACTATGCATTTCTGGATTTTTTTCAATTGGATTGAAGGCTAGTTCAATCATATCGAAGGCTTGCTCGATCCTACAACAGTGCCATTGAACTTAGTCATTTTATAGCAATTGTAAACTTTTTTCTATAAAATGGGCATTCGATCCTTGATCAAATTGATTGATTATTGGTACAATTAGAGCCTAGGTGATTCCCCACTCATTATCCATCTCATAGACTCCAAACTAAAGAAATTTATGACACCCTTCTTATGATTAATCACTTTAACGAGCATTCTAAGTTCAATTATGTATATGTTCATGTTCTTTCTATTTTTTAGAGATTAGACACCAATTCTATAGGTAAATTCTTGTCTAAATTCTCTAGAATAACCATTTAGATGAATCCCTAATTGGAAAACAATTATCCCATAGTTGTAGGAGATTCAACTATCCTCTCATTACCTTGGTCACTTCATAGGTTCATAAAATTCAAGGTAATTAATCGTAGCAGTTGAAGCATCCACATCAACAATTGAGGGAGCAAATGAGAAGTTAATTCAAGCATGAGAGAGCATTGAAGAAGCATATCAAGAATGCGCATTAACGAGGCTCAATTCGATAAATAAGGTTGTCATTTTTAGAGTCCATCGAGTTTGAGATCCAAACGCAACTAGGTTTGTGTATAATTATTTCCAATGAGACTGTACATAGGTTCTTATGTAGGACGTCCATCGGACACGGGTGCATACGGTTAGTCTCCTTGGGAGCCTTTGACGGGAGTATACATAGGTCATTAGATTAGTACCGTAGTGATTGTTGGTTAGCCAATAAAAAAATTAAGTTTCCATGAGAACCACTGACACAGGTGAAAACGTATTCCACTAATATAGGTGACTACATGTAGGTCTTTATGTAGGATTGTCACCGACATGAGTAGGTACATGGTCCATCCATACAGGTGTGTACGTGTAAGTTTGTAGTGAACTAATAAAACCATTGTAAAGGTTAGGGGTGAACATATTGAAAATTTCTAAGATAGTGGAATTTGGTATACTCGAGGAGAGTGTGTCAACTAGTAGTGGAGTTGGCAATTAGTCAAATCACTATATATCATTATGTTTATGATTATGAATTGCGTACTTTTCTATTTATGCTTATGAGTCGAATTAGTAGATATGAACGCATAAATAAATTGAATGTTCAATATTTAACTCAATTGCACACACTTGATATATCACTATCTCACCCATAAACTAGTAGGTCAATTAGTTAAATATTTTGTAATATATGAGAATGGAACCCCTACGCCTTAATTACATTTAATTGGTAAATTAATTTAATTAGACGGAATTTTAAGTGGTCCTATTTACTTCACCCCCTCCCCCTAGACTTAGCCATAATACTAAGCTCCTCTAAACTTCTATGTGCTGTGGTAGATAATCCATGCAATTTCAGTGAGCTTGGTTTATATGATGGCTTCAAATTAACATGGCGTAACTGCTAAAATGGCTTAGTTTAAATAAAGCCATTGTACATTTTTCAAATGATATAAAGATACTTTCCTTTCTCAGTAGATCGAAAATAATGAAAATAAAACGATCTGATGAAAAAAAAAAAAAAAAAAAAGAGAGAGAGAGAGAGAAAGATTGAAAACTCCTTGCTTTCGTACCACTAATATTATGTACGAAGACGAGTAATTGTGAACAAATTTGAGAGGGATGGTGTTGGTTGGGAGATTGGTGATCACGATGGAAGGTTCGATCTTCCATAAGCCGAGTTTTTTAGGCTTTTTCTTGCGTGTAGAAACCTAAAAATGATTTGATCTCATCCTAGCTACAGTTTCATTAGAGATCTTAATCCGCAATACATGCTCTACATAATTACTGCAGGATTTTTCATTAATCAAAGGTTAGAATTGTTCAAACAACCAATCTGATTTTGGCACTGTCGGCTCTTTAAAAATAAAATTAAAAAAAAAAAAAAACAGATGGGTACTTGAACCCATAAACTCTGTGTTGAGACTTACAGGGTCTACTACACACTACTGTTAACTTAGTAAACACGTCCTGCATTACACTTTCTGAGTGCCCGAGTATGATGTGTGATATGCTGCCTGAGAATCCAATAAATTATTCATTTCACAAACCATGGATCATTTTTGATGAGTAGAATTATCAGTTTCGTGACATCCTTGAAGGGCTACCTTAACTGGGTGTTTTGCTGGCCGCCTGTTGCATGTTTGTGCATGGCACCTAATCAATGTTGCTTTGAAATGGACCTATGCACGATCCATTAAAGGGTTAGGATCACAGCTGAAAGACTTTGCGACTTGGGACTGGCTCACTCAGTTCCTGAGCCCAGTCAAGCTTGGGACTGAATCTGCCCAACTTACCCACGTCGGGGGAGGGGGGGTGACTCGATGTCAAACTGGATCAGGTCATACTGAGTCCGAGTCGACTTTTCTGAGTCTAGAAACCATCGTTTGGATCATCCAAAAGATGAGAAGCATCAAAAGGAGAAAATTTTCGAAACAAAAGAAAACCAGGATGATTCTATTTGCATTCAAAACCAAACCACCATTGTTCAAGCAGATTCTTCCACCCAACTCTCCCGCATTGTGTGCATCCTAGAGGAAATTTACACACAACATGCCTCTTGGAATGGCCCTTTCAACTCCAAAAACAAAAACAAAAAAAAACAAAAAAACAAAAAAAAAAAAAAAAAAAAAACTAGGGCCAGGCATCAAGCAACTATCAACAAATCCTACAGCAGCAACAACTACAACCATTCCTTAATTTTGTTTTTATCAAAATCCATTAGGGAACAAAGAAAAAAATAATAATAAAAAATCTCATTTAAACCCTTCCATCGTCAACAGACCACACATCTTCGTTAGAAAGGCCTCCATCAATGCCACTGCTCACAGAAACTCATTCAAAACAGACTTTAAAACACCATCTTTTCACGATTCTCTCTCCCTTAATTAAGACTAGTTTCAGTCCTCGTTCTGATTTTGGTGAATATAGCTATGCGCATGTTGTCTGACCAACCTGCTGCTTCTATCACCATCGGCTTAAACGCTTTCATACAGATGGTTAAAGCACAGGTAGGCAGCCCAACTGCCTCCAAATGGATGGTTAAAACAAGTAGCTAACGGTCCATAAATTCAGCATATGAGATCGTATAGAACTTCCAAATCAATGCAATTCTTGTGTTGTGGAACATTCAAAACAGAAGTACACCAGATGGACGAACATGCACAGAGAACAGAATAGACATGCGTAACTCATGTTGAGTCATTGTTCAAAAACAAGGAACTGGACTCAGCTCAGTTAACCAACGAGTCCTTGGACGAATCTCGTAAATTTTGACTAGGTGTAGAATATTTTGTTTTTTTTGCTGATGTTAGCACCAGTTCAAACCCTTATCATCAAGTTATATTATGAAACCATTACAGAGACCATTTTTTTTTTTTTTTTTTGTTTCTGAGAAAAGGAATGGAACGTTGGAAAAATGGAAAATAAATAAATAAATAAACAATGTGCAGCATCAGTTGGTCCAATGCAGTTTCTATGAGTGAGGTCCATGGTTAGCAATCCAACTTGTATATGATTGGCTCTGGAGATCCTAACCACCAAATATCTGGCCTTTCTTTTACTCCTGAATGTGGAAGGTGTTGTATTTCTTTCCTTAATCATCTACCCACAGTGGGTTACAACTGTCCCACCAGGGAGATATTAAAGGCACAGTCCACCCATGTTGGTCTCAGTACCGACCTTAGACACTACTTGGACAAATGAAAATCACAAGATAAGTGTACATATCCTCACGTCAAGGATTGTATGATTCCTCTAATCAAAGATGGCCGGAACAAGAATGTCCCATTGGAAACATAAAGTGCCTGCATATTGTTTATATTGAAATCTGATGAAATACTACCACAAATTATTAGAAGTCTGATGGAAATGGAGACTGAAGTGAAACGGGCTAAATGACACACCACCTACTTCAATACAAGCATTTGACCGTGCAGATGTGTAGAGGGAAAAAAAAGAAGAAAAAGAGGGAGACAGCAAACAGATCCACCGTCTATATAACCACAATCCAAAATGCATTTCTCTTGCAAGTCCCAGGTGAAGTAGATTTTTGAACCTCAAGACATGGATTCACAGAATAAATTAATGGGACTCCCAATCCTTGAGCTTCTTGCTTCCTTTTGGCTTAGTTATCTGTGCATTCATGCCGGCCATTTTAGCATTATATTTCGCTCGAAGAGGATCATTGTAGGTCCACCTGAAAGCATCACAAGAAAAACCAACATCACGAGAGATGTAAAGATAGCTTTTCAATCAAAACAGCTTTAGTGCAAAAGGGTTACATATATACACATTATCACTACTATGCAGCAGCAAAGAGCAGAAGTTGAAGTAGGCATGGTGAATGTTTTCGTACTTTCACAATTCCAAAATGACCGCTTTATCGACTCATTTTGATGAGAATAAGCAAGTGCATATTTGTAGTATTGCCATATATCAGCGGCTTTAAAGGGGATATACCATCCACTAATATGGGAATAGCTGGGGGTGTTGTAATGATCTTGCCGGCCAAAGAACCCAAACACCCTTTCTGGCTGGAGTAATCAAGATTGTCACCCCCCCCCCCCCCCCCCTTTAAAATTAAATTTGATGATATATATTCATCATCATAGCCTTATCCCAACTAGTTGAGGACGGTTACATGAATCCTTCTATACCATTCCATTCTATCAAGGGCCATAACTTGAGTCAGGCCATAGGTCCTCAAGTCTTCTCTCTCTACCTCTGCCCACGTCATTTTGGGCCAGGCCTTCCCCTTGTACTTCTAGAGCCTTCAACTTGTACCAAATCACTCCTAACTGGCGAAGTTCTTGGTCTCTGTTGCACATAAACAAACCATCTAAGTCTACTTTCCCTCATCTTATTACCTATTGGTGCTACTTCTAAGTTCCCTAGGATGCGTTCATATCTAATTCTATCCTTACTTGTCTTGCCACTCTTCCATCTAAACATCCTAATTTCAGCTACACTCATCCTATGAACATGTTGTTCCTTGACTGCCCATTATTCTATCCCATAAGCATGGCTGGTATTATAGCCATCCTATAAAATTTCCATTTCAGTTTGAGTGTTACGTGACGATCAGATAAAAATCTAACCCAAAGGCACATCTCCATTTCTTCTTAATCTCTCCACTCTCATGAATTATCGACCCAAGATATCAGAAGTGGTCATTTTGGGAAACTTCTTGGTCAACACTCCTAATTAATTCTTTGTTCTCACTTCTATTGTTACTAAAATTGCACTCCATATACTCAGCACCCTTCTCAATCTCTCCACTCATGAATTATTGACCCAAGATATCGGAAGTGGTCATTTCGGGAAACTTCTTGGTCAACACTCCTAATTAATTCCTCATTCTCACTTCTGTTGTTACTAAAATTGTACTCCATATATTCAACACCCTTCTCAATCTCTCCACTCTCATGAATTATCGACCCAAGATATCGGAAGTGGTCATTTTGGGAAACTTCTTGGTCAACACTCCTAATTAATTCCTCATTCTTACTTCTATTGTTACTAAAATTGCACTCCATATATTCAGCAACCTTCTCAATCTCTCCACTCATGAATTATTGACCCAAGATATCGGAAGTGGTCATTTTGGGAAACTTCTTGGTCTACACTCCTAATTAATTCCTTGTTCTCACTTCTATTGTTACTAAAATTGCACTCCATATAATCAACACCCTTCTCAATCTCTCCACTCTCATCAATTATTGACCCAAGATATTGAAAGTGATCATTTTGGGAAACTTCTTGGTCAAGAATCTTAACTAATACCTCGTTCCTGCTACTAATTTTACTAAAATTGCACTCCATATAGTTAATTTTAAATCCTTCATAATCCAAAGCACCTATCCATAAATCTTGCTTTGTGTTTCTACCCTTCCTCATCCTGTCAATCAAAACTATGTCAAGTGCAAACAACATACACAAAGAAATCTCTTCTTATAAATGCCTCATTAACTTGTCCACAAATAATGCGATAATGTATGGGCTCAATGCCAACCCCTGGTGCAAGCCTAGAGTAATTGAAAACTCACTTCTCTCCACTAGTGGTCCTCACATTTGTTATTGCTCTCCAATGTTGTCATAATCGTTATCGTATCGTAAACCGTAAAGGGGTCTAAATTGTATCGTATTGTAAATCGTAATTTTATTTTTTTTTTCAGATTTTCATAAAACATGTCAGAGAAAATATAAAAATTGTATATAGATCAAAAAATTAAAAAAATACATCAATCATCCATTTTGTCATGAATATGAAAAAACAAAAAGATATCATTGATTCATTGTCAATGTGTTGTATTTGTATCATCATGTCATACTCAAGTTCAAAAAATAACTCCTTTTCCCATCCCATGTACATGTAAGTTTTCTATATGATTATAAATTGATTAAATACTAGTGAATAACTAGTAAAAATTTGAAATAAATGAGAAAACTCTTGAAAAAAAATAATATTTAGGCCCACATAAACTCCAAATCTCACCACTTTTTTCTCAAAAGAAAGAAAATAAGTGATATTATAATATATGTGTGAGTATAAATAGCTTTTAAACCCAAAAGCCCTAAAAAAGAAATGCAAAAAACTGAAAAAGAAAATGAAAAAAAATCAAAATATTCTATTTTTCTTTTTTGAAAAACCCATATTTTCACCAATATATGAAAGAAATAAAATAGAAATGAATAACTTTAACGTAGAAATCGAATGCAACAAGCAGCGTTCGATTCTGTTAAGCGACAAAAAAGATATATTGATTTATTTCTCTAGGTTTCCAATACTCCACAAGCTCCAAAAGTCCCCAAAATCTCTCAAAAGTTGCAAAATATATGTTATTCTAATGAGAGTGGGGCCTAAATACCTTTTAAAAGAGAGCCCTAAAAAAAAACATTGCAAAAAACAAAAACAAAAAACAAAAAAATAAAAAAACCAAAATTTCTACCGATCGATGCCAGTTTTCTGCACAGAAAATTGAATTGTGCGATTTGATATGAATCGTATGATTCATGATATAATTCGTACGATTCATCTTGATTTGTGATTCAACCATACGATTTGTATCGTACAATGGTATGATACGATGCAAATCGTACGATTCTGACAACATTGCTACTTGCCCATGCATATCCTTAATCATGTCAATATATCATCTTTATACTCATTTTTTTCCCAACACCCACCAAAATAACTCTTTAGACCTTATCGTAAGCTCTCTAAGTCAACGTGGAGATCCCTCTTCCTCCCAATATTTCCCCATCAATTGTCTAAGTAGGAAAATCGCTCCAATGGTAGACCTCCTTAACATAAAACCAAACTGATTTTCTAGTACATTCGTCCAATGCCTTAGTCTTTGCTCAATCTCTTTCCCAAAGTTCCATAGTATGGCTCGTAAGTTTAATCCCATGATAGTTAGAGCAGCTCTATATGTCTCCTTTATTCTTATAAATGGGTACCACGGTACTTTTCCTCCTTGCGACTGATATTTTCTTCAATCTTATGATCTTATTGAACAACTATACCAACCAAAATAACCCAATACCTCCCATACACTTCCAAACCTCTATTTATATACCATCTAGTCGATGGGCCTTTCTTGTTTTCATCTTTTCTCAAAGCTTCTTTCACTTTAGATATTCTAATCCTAAGAAAGTATTTATGGACTCTGACGTCATTGAATTTGATGTTCTTCTACCCGATGCTCTCTAAGTGATTGTTATATACCAGGTTATGAAAATAGCTTTTCTGCCTTTTATTGATCTCATTGTCCTTAACTAGTACCCTCTGGTCATCGATCTTAATGGATATAACATGATCTAAGCCCTAACTCTTCCTCTCTCATTTTTGCAAGTTTGAAGACATGCTTTCTCACCTTTTCTTGTCCCCAATCTATCGTAAAGATCATCATAAGTCTTAATTTTAGCCTCACTATCTCAGTTGTCTTTTTGGCATTTCTATATATATTGTTCAAGAATTTTATTGTTTATAGTCCCTTGTCAAGCTTTGAAACATAAATGTTTCTCATTAATAGCCTTTTGTACATCATCATTACACCACCAAATTTCCTTATATGATTGGGTTTTCCCTCTAGATACTGTTATAACATCTTTTGCCACTTTCCTAATGCTTTCAATAATCACATTGCACATATATAATATAATACACACACACACACACACACACACACACACACATGCATGCATATGTGTGTACATTATAAAAACAGATCCACAATGGACTTGACCCTCTTGTCACTCGCAAGATCCAAACCAGGCTAGAAACATAAAGATAAGAAAACAAACAAAACCAGGCCATTTCCAGCACTAATTTACTGGGCCGTTTCGTGGATGCTCAAAGGAGACCTTTATGGGAAGTTGGGAATGCTTGCAATCTGGAGTTAAATATGTAAGGAAGAATGACCAAAATCCCCCTCACAACCGCTTTCAAGAAAGATTTTGTAGATACGAAACTCAACACACATGTTAATTCATGAAATCCAGTCCGTCCATCAGGTGTGACTCTCTCTGTTAGGTTCAGGGGGGAAATCATCCCAATCTATGACTTAAGTGGATCACTCAACAAGGAACAATAAAGATTGGATACCAACTATTGGTAGATGTGTGAGGCCTACAATGGTGTTTATTTTATATCCAACCCACTCAACAAGTTCACCTCACCACTATGAATAGGCATTCCAAAAATCAACCTGGTTGAAATGCAGGCGGGCCAAACCTATTAAACTTAGAGATTTTATGAATGATTTTTCACATGAGACCCACTTGAGTTTTTGGATAGGGCTGGTTTTTGGGTTGTATGGTGGGCCCCACATAATTCGTGTGTTTTATATGGTGCATAGAACGATATTATAGAGGATTCTGGACTATGTGACCCTCAGTACTGGCAATGCACAATTGCATTTCGAGAACATCTGTGAGAACTTGTGCAGGCAAAGGGAGGGCATGACTTTCGTAGATGTAGATGGAAGGACTTCATGTGGATGAGATCCACCTGCCCATCAGGTTTGCCACCCTGTGCTTGGACCGTGCCCAGAATTCAGGTGGATTTATAACCCAGGCAGGCTACATTACAGGGAACTGTTGAGAAGGGGATGCCCACCATTAAAATTGTCCAAATTGCATGTGGGGTCCGCCATGGTGTAAATATTCCATCCAATCTATTCATCTGATGAGCCCTATGTGGATAAAGGGATGCCCCTAAAACCAGTGTGGGCCACACCACGTGAATTTAGAGGGCTTAGGCATTATTTTACACTTTTCCTTATGATATGACCTATTTAAGTCTTGAATTCGACTAATCTTTAGGATCCACGATGAAAATGCCGCATTGCACCTAATGGATGGGGTGGATCTGCTACTTGTTACTCCCATGTAGTGCTCAGTTACTGCAAGTCATGCCCTCCATACATGACCAGAGGTAGTAGTGATCCTCTGCATTTCTAGAAAAAGATTGGAAGACGAGGCACTTTAAGTAGTAGGACATCTAGTATAATACACCTGAGAGAGAGTGTTTAGATTGAAATATTCAACCTCTTTGATCTTATCCTTTGGCCCATCTCCATTACCATTGTTTTGTATACCAATTTACAATCTTATAATCTTGAAGAATTCTGAGGCAACCACTACTAGTTGTAGATCTCATTGGATCAATGGATTGGATCGTGGAAACATGACCCTATCTTATAATCTTGAAGAATTCTGAGGCAACCACTACTAGTTGTAGATCTCTTTGGATCAATCGGTTGGATCATTGAGACATGACCCTAAATCTCAGGCATCCAGTCGTGTAGTATGCCAATACATTGGGAGAAACTCCAGAGTTGCAAAGTGAAAATAAGGGCAACATTCTTAGTTAGCCACAATTTTAAAGTAGTTCCGGCTCATCCTTTTCATATGTGGCACGCATGAAAGGCTATCTAGGTCATCCAAATTGTGGGGCATAGTGTATAAAGCATGTCTAAAATCACACTGATCAAGCAATCATAACCAATTGTTTGATGGCTATTAGATGCATGGTCAAAATAAAATTATGAGTGAGGCAAATTCCAATTGCCAAATTGAATGGCTATCATCGAGCTCACAGTGTAATTTTTTGTTAAGCTTCATCCACATTTGGTCTAGGATTTTGAACACAATGGATTGCCGTGCAAATATACCATATGTGCAGTTAAAATATGAAACTATCATAGAAGTCTCTCTTATAAATGAGGGCACAGTAGGAATTAGATAGAAATTTAACATCGGTCTTTTTTATTTTCTTTGACCTTGGGATCGTTGAGGAAGTATCGTTTAAAGGTGTGGGGTGGGAGGGAATATAAATAAAATGAGGGTGCGGATCAACTAGGAACCATTGTGAAGGGGTATTTGGTCATTATCCCTTTCTTTTAAGGTTGTATAAAGGTCTGAATGACCAAACTACAATGAGGAGTTTCTCTTTTGGCTAGAAAATACATGCAGGAGCTTTATATCCACCAAACAGGCAATAACCCTATATTGGCGATTTCCTGATGAGTCCTTAGAATTGTATCTAGCCCTTCAAGAGGTTTAGGGGCTGTTTTGATGTACCCCAGTACGAAGATGGCATAAAACATGCATCAGCTTGTCACAGGAACAGCAAACGACAATCATAAGATAGTGTTCCTAAGTGCATCTGTACAAGCCCACTTACCAGATATGTCATGTTCACCCATGCCATTGTGCCACAAATGTGCAAAATCCAAGGCTCAATACAGGAGGGCCCCCACCATGTAGACATGCTGACCCACAAGTCAAATCTGTTCTGCTCATAAGGTGGGCTACATGTATAAGGACGAACAGTCCACATACAAGATACTTCTCTTTTAAGGATCCACATCCAAGATACATGTTTGGCTGACCAGATCAGCCTGGCTCACAAGTCAATCTGGTCTGGTCATAAGGTGGGCTACGTGTACAAGGGCCAAACTATCCATGTCCATGACACATCTCTGATCTACCAAATGAGCAGATAGGCCCAATTTTAAATGCATCTACACATTGGATTCCACCTGATGAGCAGCTTGGATCTTGCATCAATGTTGCCCCATTGACACATGTGAGCAGCAAGTACCTGTAAAATGTACTCCTGTTGCACTTGTCTAAGATACAAAATCTCTGCCCTCCATGGATGGTTTGATTTCCTCAAAGCTTTCAATCAATAGCGAAAAGATCCTTTCCATTATGGGTATTCACCAAAGTGAAAATAAAAAATAAAAAATACATAGACTACCCTCATATACATGTACAACTAAACTTAAATAAGAGACTACTTTTCAGATCATATGAAACTGCTCAACAGATAACATAATAGGAACACCAGAAAGAAAACAGCCATCCAAGCTCTAGAGAGAATAATGCCAATCTAATTCATGAAAAGTTGATGAGATGGATCTGAATTGGAGCTAATAGAAGTTTTGGAAAGTTGGAAATCACAAGAATAGCAAAAGTGTACTCACGGATTGTTCCAAACAGTCGTATCCTCATTGACAAGATGGGTCCACTTAGTCCTTCCACTACGCCCGAAGTGCTGGACTTGCATGACCTTGGGCAATATAGTTTTGTCCATCTTATCTTCACCAGTAGGAGCAGAGAAGTCACGCTTGTAGATCTCGTCTGAACTGGCTGTTGCCACACAATCATCCACTTCTGATTGGAAGAAGGCACCCTTGTGGTAATACTTCTGCATAAACCTCCACTTCTGCTTGGGCGGAGGAAGGGGTTTTGGATTCTTCCTCTCCCATTCCCTACGCTCTTCCTCTGTCATGTTTCTCACCTTATCGATCTCTTCCTTCTCCTTCAGCATAGCCTCTTAGTCCTCTCTATCCCTCTTTATCTTTGCAATTTCTCTAGCCTTCCAAGTCTCATACTCCTCTGCTTCATTAACTTCATCATCCGTGTCAATATCAGCAGTATTAGTCTCCACGTCCAAATTCTTTTGGCTCTCTTCATCCTTCCGGATCTCCTCAACAACAATCTGTTTTGTTTCCACCTTCCGCTCTTCCAACCTCCTCTTCACCAATTCCTCAAGTGCCCTTTCTTCTGCTTCGAGCCGCTCACGCTCGGCTATGGTTTCCCGCTCTAAGGGACAAAGACAGGCTTTATCATTGCAATACCAGATTGTTCTTCTTCCGAATCAGTTTCATACTCAGATTCCTCATCTTCCTCTTCCTCTATCTCCTTCTCTTCCTCTGGAAGAAGTGCACCTTCTTCCTGCTGCTTCTGAAGCAATTTCTCCCTGATTCTTCTCCTTCTTTCCTCCAATGCACCTCGTCCTCCTCCAAATCCAATCTTTCTAGCCTCCTGTTTTCCTCTTCTATAGTCGAAACAATCTCAGCTTGCCGGATACGCCGATGGTCAGCCCTCACCTCTCCTTTATTGTTTATCTTGCTCTCAGCTAGACGACGCAGCCTAGGGTCGTCCTTTACTTTAACATCCAAATCATCCTGGCCAGGAAAAGCTTTCTCGAGAGCAACGGCTCGAGCTGTTCTAATATTTCCATCTTCATCAGCATCATCTGCCCATTCAGGGGCTTTACCAGGCCAATACCTTTTCACCTTGGTCTGTCCAATCTTCCCTCGAAGCTTATTTTACAGTATCGCTAACGCCTGCCGTCACAGACATGATTCTAACTTGCAAGTATAGACCCAACAAACGAAGAGAGGAAACCCAAATGCTGCAACAGAAGGTTGTGGTTTTTTCTTGAATATCCCTCCACTAGAAATCAAATTTCAATGAAAGAGAAACCCCAACTTCTTATTTTCTCGATTTCAAAATCCCATAATCGATTGGGTGGAAGCCAAGGAATGCTAATAGTCCCAATCTTCTCAAACACCCTTATTCACTAGTAATTCCCATATTTCTATTTCTACTTCCAAATGAGTCCACAGGAAACTGTAATCTTCTGAAAATCTAAGTTAGGTTTTAAACAAACCACGTTCTTCAATGCCCATTCTCATCCTGCCCAAAAAAATCAAAAGAGATGAAATTTATGATAGTGCACCTGCACGCATCTATCATGTATAATCTTATAAAAAGCTTAAAGGGTGGTGTAAGTGTGTGCACAAGATAAATGCCAAGTATTCAACACAATGCCCTAATCATACAATAGCGGAATTACTGGCATGAATAATAAGATATCAGAGTAAGCGAAAATACTGCAAGTCCATAAAAATATCATCAACCTCATCCAAGATATGCGATGAAAAGACATAGCAAGCCAATGTCATATACCGAAAAAGTAATGTAAATCGGTTATGTAATGAGGAAACATAATGAATCAATATCATATATCGAGGATGCAATACAATATACAATTTGGAAGAGTTACTAATACCATCAGTCTTATCTAGGTCATATAAATACAAAAATATAGTAACTCAAAATACTAAATGCTGCGGATGCAATGCAATATGCGGTGCGAATGAAATGACCAAGCTGGAGTGAAGTCGAGATGATAGTGCGTAGTATCGCAAGCTACGGGGTCCATCAAAAGGGACTTCTATCCAAACCAGTCCCATACCTAAATTTGGATAGATAGACTCAATGTGGTAAACTCCTAATCTCAGGTTAGTCGCGCGCCCCAACTGAAATCTCGGCCATTACGAAGGTACACATAACAAATAGTTGCGCACCACCAGCCCGAGTGGATAATGAATGAATGAATGAATGAGTACGCAACTCCTACTCAATAAGCCTACTATCAGTACAGTCCCTCTTCGGAGAAATCACCGGGGTTTATTACACTCCAAACCAGGCTGCCGTCCCATCGCGCACAACAAGGTGAGTGGAAGAGACCTCACTATTCGCCTGCCAATATCGGGTTCGGCTCGTCGATAGCTGACCCATTCCTTGAGCTGGTCAGACTCAGCCCAGCATTACCCCCTCCTCTCAAGCAAGTAAGGTCGTACCCCCTCCAACCGAACATGACACAGCGGGAGACGCGGCCCAATGGTATACGACCCTCATGCGCTCATGCATCCACTCGGTCTAGACGTTGGAACAACCTCTAGAACCAAGAGGGTTTAGGGACTTTCACTTAAGGATATCTATAGCACCCCATGTAGAACAGATTTTCGGTGTCCCATCTGGCCATCCACGAAATAGCTGTGGAGGCTACGACCCTGATGTCGCTAGGGCGTATGATGGTCATGTCACACAAATGCGAGATCCATGAGTCACACAGTCCAATCATGCATCAATCCTAAGCATATCGTGCACTCACATGGGGCAACTCTGCCTATTAGGGAGCCCCATGAACGACCTGCCCTATGGTATATGCAATAGTCAATCACATCTTATAAAAAATATGTAAATGATGCGTATGGGTATGTATTATGATGCTATGCTGTCACATATTCATAATCGGTACCAATAACCAGCATCAACAATCGGCATCGACAATCGGCCTTGACAATGTGGACATTTAACTAACATTGCCCCCAAGGGGTGGCCCACATAGAGCTTAACATATAGTGGACCCATGGCCTCACAAGGGGCCTGATATACAACACTATGGGCCTTGCTCAAGAGCTTAATACACATCATGATGGCCTTTCACATGGGCCTAACATACATCACAATGGGCTTCATCGCCTAGCCCTCAAATGCATCACAATGGACCTCATCACATAGGCCTCATATACATCACATTGGGCCTTAAACACAAGCTAAATACACATCACAATGAGCCTCAAATACAGGTCGTATGTACATCATATAGGTCTCGACAATCGGCTTCGACAATCGAAATCGACCTCGATAATCGGAACTGACACTCGGAATCGACCTATACAATCGGAATTGACACTCGGAATCGGCCTCGATACTCGGCCTTGACAAATCGAGATCAGCCTCGATACTCGGCCTCGACAATCAAAATCGGCTTATACAATTGGCTTCGACAATCGAAATTGGCCTCGACAATCAGGATTGGCTTATACAATCGAAATCGACACTCAGAATCAGCCTCAATACTTAGAATTACCAAATTGGCCACGTTAATCAGAATCGATAATCGGCCTTACCAAAGACTTAAGGGAAGGTCACATGAGGACTTTCAACTATCATTACCCATCAATGTGGTCATTTAACCAACATTCCTCCGAAGGAGTGGCACATACAAGAGATTCATACACAACGTAATGGGTCATACATACATCGCATTGGGCCTCAACCATGGGTCTGAAATACATCACAATGGGCCTAGCCAATAGGCCACGAATACGTCACAGTGGGCCTTGCCCAAGGGCCTCGAATATGTCTTAATGGGCCTCATATACATCAAGTGGGCTGCATAATGTGAGCCGCTCCAATGGGCCACATGCATCAAATGGGCCACATCATGTGGGTCACACCAATGGGCCCATATACATCAAGTGGGTCGTATCAACGGGCCACACCAATAGGCCTCATTACATGGATAGCTCAGATCAAACACGTACATCACATGGGGGCCACATGAATGGACGATGTGAATATACAACATATATATCACGGTAGGTCCCACTATGATGTGGGTGAGAGCATGGATTACAACTAAAATCATTTCGATAGTAGCAGGTGCAACATGTGTATCACTATACACTATCATTCGATTGGGCACATGTCTCATTAATGATGATCAGCACTATCCAAACATCTTCCAAGTAAATTAGCACCATCCAAACATTTCTATGTAAATCAGTACTGTCCAACCATTGGACAACACTGCCCAAACAATCTAGACAGTGTGGAAGAACACATACATCCAGGAGCCCACGGGCCGTTTACGCTGTACACAGCAGCTAGATGGATGGTGTACAACATCCCATCCAACGTTCAAGTAAGTGGGTCCCACGTGGGGCCCACCATAACGTTAATTTCCCATCCAAACGGTTGATAAGGTCATAAAGGCCAGAATAAAGGGGAAAAACAAATTTCCTGATGATCCAAAACTTCTGTGACCCTAAACAGGATTTCAATGGCAGACGTTCAATCCCTCTATTTCCTGTGACATGGACCACCTGAGCTCCACATACGGCTGATTTTTGGGGTAATCCCATGCCTAAAGGGGACCCATCAAATGCACGGTGTGGATGCTCCACATGCATCAAGGTGGGGGCCTGAGGTGGGGCCCACTCTCCCTGCCCGTTCACGTGCATTAGGACGTTGCTAGCTGCAGTGTCCTCTGAACGCTAGCAGCAGCAGCGTTAACTATGTATTTTATTATTATTATTATTATTATTATTATTTTTGTAGGTGGGGCCCACATCCTGTAACAACCCGAGTCTTCAGGACCCGAGTATATGACTCGTTTCCCAAAAACTCGAGTGTTAACCTTAAAGGATGGTCGAATTCGAGTATAATTTTTTTTTTAACTATCAGAGTAAGCAATGAGCGTAGTGTGGACAATTTGACATAAAGGATAATTTCATTATCATTCAAATATACAAAAAAACTGCCCATAATGACTTATACAAACCAATGTTTCTACACTATCAACTACAAGATTACATACATGAGAAATTTAAAACATATAAAACATGTAAATGAGAGCCGCAAGATCTCGCAACTCTTCTTAGCAATACAGCCGTGCATCCATGGCATCCGCACAGCTCCTCATCAAGTTTGAACATGCATATCACTAAAGCCACCTGTACTACCTGTACGGTTGTATATTTGATGGATGAGTGGCCAACTCAGTGTGAATTCCCCTCAAGATTACACACCACCGCATTAGGTAAGCATAGTTATAAAATAACAAAACAATCAAAACAATACATGATGCAGTCTTTTTAAATGCATGGATGCATGAATGCACATCGGCCTGGGGATGCACATCCAAATGGGACTTGGGCTCGTCGCCCATGCAAATCACGACACAGGAAAACCATCCGGTCGGACAGAGGTCGATAGTCGGTGGTGCGGGAGCTAGCGAAACGATACCACGAAGATTCTAAAGGCACGTGCTACGACATCCGGATTAGCCACCCGTCATCGCCATGCATGCTATGGATGCATGATTAACCAAACCGTTATTAGTCCAAGATTCAATCAGCCAATTTAGGTAAGCTCAAGGTCACTACGGGGAGCTCAGAGCCCAGCGTAGGCCGACAGCTCGGGCATAGTGTCCCATACCACCATCCCCGGCTCATGAGACTACCACCTTAGGATGTTTAGTGGAAACCCATCGACTAGTGGCCAATCATATTACCGTATATGGGGCTTACCATCGCATGGTTGCACAGTATAAAACATCGAACCCATGTATGAAAAATATCAAATAAAACCACGTAGGGCAAGTATCAAAATATGCCACATAGGGCGAATATCAAAATCATACGATAAAGACCATCCTCAGAAACCATTTGACACAACAACCCTGGATGGTAGGCCCACATCAATGGTTAATTTAAATCATCATTTGATAACCACTAAGCCAAAGGTTCATTACTGTCACAACCATTTAAGTTACATCCCAAGAATGGGTGTACACATATAGGTGGGGGTTTCCCACAGGTGTACCAGTTTAAGTTCCATAAGCAATCCACAAATAATCCATAAGCATGAATAAATATGCAGGATACACATTAAGCATGTAATATAACAATTTAATTCCAACAATTATCACATGTGACTATGAAATGGAGATATCAATTACAAGTTAAAATAAAAACTATAACTTAAGCTAATGGGAAAATGGAAAGCTCAAGGGGAAGAATCATCACCTTATACTTTGAATCGCCTTCTAATATCACTAAACGCTTGCGCCCTTAGAATTGTATCCTATCACAAATTACGAACTTGTATAATTAGATCCAGGTTGATCTACACACTACCTAGGGTTGTGTCTTAACCTAGGTTTAGGGTTTTGATGTGGGATTAGGGTTTTCATCTTAAGGTTTAGTCTTAAACTTAGATTCTGGAAATTGAATCCTGAATTATTAACATTAATATCATTATTATTGTACAACTGGTCGAATGATATTTATTATAGGAGTATTAATCCATCAACATTCATAATGATGGTTTCTAAGTTCCTATTTAAATGTACCGACACTATCTAATATTTCTATAACGACTGATAATCTTTTAAGTAGTGCAAGTAATAATAATAGAACTTCTATAGTGCTATGGTAAGGACTAATTGCCAATGCTACAAAAATTTCAAAACGATCGTTAATATTAACAATATACTTAATGTTAGCTAATCATGGTACTAATAGTTATTGTAATAAAATATATAGTATGCTTTAACGTAAATGTTACTATTTTAAGAGCGGCAAAATAAAATATTAATATTTTAATAATGATAATTTCTATATGTATTATCCAATATCAGTATAGTTAATTTACAAATGGTTAATTATATAATCCAAAGAAAATGATAATAATAATAACAGGGTAATTGAAATAATTTTAATCAGGTTAGAAAATGAGGGCTTACCTAGTCGACTCAGTTCGAGTCGAGTTGACTCGGCTCAACACAAACAACGTCTTACCCTCGAGACATTCCTCTTCTCCTCCTCCTCGTTGTTTTCCCTATGCTGGAAATCCAACAACTAGTTTGAAGTCAGCAAGGCACTCGACTCCACCCAACTGAGTCGACTCAGTTAGAGTCAACTCGGGGCAAGAACGCCCATCCTCTTCTCTCTCTTTCTCCTTTCTTTTCTTCTCTTCTACTCTCCCTTTCTTCCACATGCTGGAGGTCCAACAGTATCCCTAGATGACCGGCCTCAACCCATCAGCAAGTCGAGTAGTCAGCTCAGACTCGGCCTGAGCGCGCAGGTGGAGCGGCAGCCGTTCAACAGCCGCATCCCCTTCCTCTCCTTTCTCTTTCTTCTATCATCCTTCTATTTCTCTTTTCCTTCTTCCTTCTTTTCTCTTTTCTTCCTTCTTCCCAGCTGCTGGGAACACCCAACAAAACTCGCCAACTCGGCCTGACTCGACCGGGCGAGTGGGTCACGGTGGTGTGGTGCAACAGCCGCACCACCCTTCTCCTTTCTTCTCTCTTCTTTCTTCTTCTTTCTTTCCTTCTCTTTTCTTCACTATTCTCTCCAAACACCATCACCAGATGGTGAAAGCCCGAAAATGGCATCACGAACAGAGCTGGCCCGGTTTTGAGCGGTGGAGAAGATAACGGCCATTAATGGCGTTTTCCTCACAGAGGCTTATTTCTTCATTTTCTTTCTTCAGGACAGTCCGTATGGACTGTATGGAGCTTCAGGGATGGATGGATTGAAGCTTCCTAATAGTTTTCTTGGTGGGTTCGGGTGTAGAAGTTGCTGGCTTGATTTTGGAAAAACCACGGAGAATGGCTGCGGCTGTGGTTTTCCCTCTGGAACTAGGGTTTTCATATGCCTAAAAGCCTATGGATGGATGGCTGGGATTCACTGGCTTTAGATCCACCAATCAAACATCCCTGACAAAACCCAAAACCAGCAGCTGGTTTCTCATTACCGCGGGCAGAAAACCTTAGGGCGGTTTGAAGTGGGCGGTTAAGATAGTCCTAAATGAATGGCCGAGATTAAGAGTCTCTACTTCACGCGGATTGCCTACATGGCAACAGACAGTTTCCATTTTCGGATTTTTTTTGTGTTTTTGAGCTGTTTTGCGCCGGTTCTCGTATGTTCATATGTGCATTGAATTCAGTTTTAACAGTTTGGTTTTGGTCGAGCCTGCCCCCCAAATCAGATAGACGGTTTGGATCATTGATATGATGACCTATGGTGGGCCACACTTGCATCAAACGGACGCCCGTCCGTCGGCTATGAATCCGAAGAGAGACGTCTCTCCCTTTCAAAGCCAAACACGGGTCAGAGGCTCTCTGACCGAGCGTGCCCCACTCGGTGCACTGCGAGTGCACGCCCTAGTGTGCACACACCCATCAAGTGGGGTCCACTGTGATGTCTTTGGAGGGGTCTAATCCGTTCCTAATCTTGGCCAGATCATGTGGACCAAAGCGTTCAAACATGGAGATGATCCGAGCTTCTGGTGGACCACACCACCAGCCAACGTTCACGGTTGAACAAGATATCGTGGGAAATTAGATACGTGTATTGCATGTAACTTCTTGATTTTAAGCTTAACTAGAGCAAAGGTAGGGTCCACTAACTGGTGGAGATCATCCCATAAGGAGTGTTGAGCTTCCATGATGACAATCCTAGTTGGGACATGCTTGCTTTGGGGAGGAAGAGACGGAAGTAGTTCCGTTTTGAATGTAAGCTCTATTTTGAATACGCTGAAGGATTTCTGACTTGGAGAGACGTGACTAGTTGTGGCATGGGTCCCTCGTGATGTTGCTTAGGCAAATCCTCTCCCTTTATTTTCCTTGTATGATAAAGTTAGGCCATGGGCTAAAATATGGGGTGGATCCGAGTTTTGGATGAGCCACACCACCAGCCAACATGTGGTGTGGTGATAATTCTATTTTACGTCCGCTGTTACAACATGAGTTTCTTTTCTACCTTATTGTTCAAAATAGATGGGGTCCACCTGTAATGATCTTCTGGAAGATCCACTCCATTCACCGTCTTTGGCACGTCGTGCAAACCCACGGTCCCAAATTTGAAGTAGATCCAAACTTCAGGTGGACCGCATGATCTACTAATGCATTGACCGTTAAAACTTTAATTGTAACTTTTCGCCAACAGTGCCATGCAGGAGGCCTTAACGTATTTACAAGTCTACCCCTTTTTTTTTCAAAACTTCTGCCGTCTGTAGCTCATAGGTCTACCGCCTAAATGTAATGAAATTTGACAGGTGATCTTTATTTTTCATGCTCTTTCCGTCGCACAAATTTGAGCTATGATCTCCCAAGGATGACTAAGATTCTCCTTTAATGGCTAATATATTTTAAAATTCTAAAGTAATATTTGTACTCCCCTGATTGACAAGTTACCGGGCAGTTGGAACCTAAACCCTAAGATCTTCATGATGATCGGTTTATTCTCATATTCGGATGACCCATTTGGCGGATCCAATCAGGATGGATGGTCAGATGACTTGTTCAAAATGTGGGAACTTGATGGTATGCACTCCGGCCATGTATGTGAGTTGATGTACGGGTAGTTTCGTAAATGGATGGTCATAAGGTGTGTTTCTGGAGTGATTATGGGTATGACACATATACTGTTAGATTCGAGTGACTCGTTCACATGTGTAAGTTCCTCGGATTGAAATTTCAATAGTAAGTTAAGCATATCCATATGGGGTGAATAAGATGGACGGGTCGGAGAATCTTGATCTGATAATTGCACGAATAGATGTAGAGGTCAAGTAGTGATTTACCATGATCTAAGGGCTGAAATTTGATGTGTACGGTTAATTTATGATAATTAGGCCTGGTATAAAATTTCACATGAAACGGATGATGAGAACCGTGTGAATTGGAATTCGGGGCCTAGGTCAATGGCATTTTCGTAATTATTACTGATGTGTGAGTTTTGGAAAATCCAATGGCTCTACATGGTTATAGGCACGTTTCTAAGCAGTTCTTACAAAAGAATGTATATCTAAATCATTATGTATAGGGAGTTAGTCGTCATGTCATCTAAGGGACAATATTTAGGTCAAATCACGTGATGGGTGAGTTTGTCTTGAAATTCAACGGTCAGATGGCTTGATTTATGAATGAAGATCATCCTCAACGGTTAAGTTAGTGTCAGGGAAAGGATGTAAAGCTAGAATAGTTGGATTGGTATCGTACACATGTATATGTCACGTTGAATCTTATGGTAATGCTCGAGGACTTTCGATGCCCGAGCATCGAAAAGTTCGGGGTGTTACAATCTACCCCCCTTAAAGAGAATCTCGTCCTCGAGATTCAGCACGATCTATCTTACGGTGTCCGTATGCATTCGTTGGTTTTCTGCATTAAGATTATTTGTCTAAGTGTCAATAACTCACCACTAGAACAAGAGTGATTGCAACCTACCCCCCTTAAAGATTTTAAATTTTCAATTTTCAGGCTAACACGAATAGATGGTCATAGTAGGTTTAAGCCCGATACATCAATCATCTGTCTGCGCAAGACAGAGGATTCTGGTATCCATTCATAATCCTGTTAAATCTCGATCCTTTACTTGATCAGAGCATTGGAATCATTGAGATTTGTTAGGACTTCGAACTTGAGCCAAACCATGTAAACTTTATTTAGGTGTGGTTCCATCAACTCGTGACCTCGATTATTCTAGTCTCCTGGGAGATATCAATTATTCTTCTACCTCCATAACGATTAAGATCATGTGGCCCATTACGCTTCCAATGTGCACTCTGAGTGCCCACGTAGTCGACACAAATTTCGAGACTAGAGTTTCTACATAAAATTTTAGTTTGAAAGTTGTTAAACTTATCCTCATTTCTCAAATCTAGGCTCAATATGTTCGGTCTAGGGCTGAAGACTTACCCAAAACCCCATAGCCGCACCCCTAATTAATTTCGTGTGCTAGAATTTGTAGAGAATATTAATTCTAAGTAAAGAGATGTGTTAAGGCATTTCAACTACATTTCCCGTTGCGATTCTTAAGCTTAGAAAGAACCTGTGTTCAATCAAGTTTATAATTTAGTGATCACAGGATTTCTTACGAAGCATAAGTTCTTTTCATCCACTAAGTGTCGTGACCACGGTATCCTTGACGAAGGGAAATTACAGAAATGGTTTTCGATCATAAATTTCTAAAATGTTTGTTGGGTATTCGTTCTCCCACGGTGCATGAGTTTAAATTCTAAGCCCAAATAACGATGCTGGTAGTTCTCATGGAAATCAAGGTATGACTGAACCTGAGATGTTCAAATGGTCTAAAGTTTTAAGTTTCTAGGTTCAATTGACTAACTTGAAATTTTCAAAGGAACCTAAACATTGAGTATCCATATCTTCAAGGGAATCTAAAATTGTTCCTAAGTGCTATAACTATCCAAATAATTATCTAAGGGACCTAAGATCTAGAATTTCTATATTCTCAATTTCTACTAACTACAGGGAAAGTTCAAATGAGTTCAAATGGTTATTCTAATAATTTCTAAGGGGGACCTAAGTTTGGGTTCCTACGTTCTCCAAATTTCCCTAAGTCTAGGGGAGATTCACCTAAGTTCAAATTTTTACTTTCAACATCCTAACTTGAGAAATTTAAAGTTTGTATAAGATCATTTCCCAAGGCCAAGTTTGTCCAAACTATGCTCTGATACCAACTGTAACAACCCGAGTCTTCAGGACCCGAGTATATGACTCGTTTCCCAAAAACTCGAGTGTTAACCTTAAAGGATGGTCGAATTCGAGTATAATTTTTTTTTTAACTATCAGAGTAAGCAATGAGCGTAGTGTGGACAATTTGACATAAAGGATAATTTCATTATCATTCAAATATACAAAAAAACTGCCCATAATGACTTATACAAACCAATGTTTCTACACTATCAACTACAAGATTACATACATGAGAAATTTAAAACATATAAAACATGTAAATGAGAGCCGCAAGATCTCGCAACTCTTCTTAGCAATACAGCCGTGCATCCATGGCATCCGCACAGCTCCTCATCAAGTTTGAACATGCATATCACTAAAGCCACCTGTACTACCTGTACGGTTGTATATTTGATGGATGAGTGGCCAACTCAGTGTGAATTCCCCTCAAGATTACACACCACCGCATTAGGTAAGCATAGTTATAAAATAACAAAACAATCAAAACAATACATGATGCAGTCTTTTTAAATGCATGGATGCATGAATGCACATCGGCCTGGGGATGCACATCCAGCCGGACTTGGGCTCGTCGCCCATGCAAATCACGACCTGGAAAAACCATCCAGTCGGACAGAGGTCGATAGTCGGTGGTCTGGGAGCTAGCGAAACGATACCCTGAAGATTCTAAAGGCACGTGCTACAGACATCCAGATTAGCCACCCGTCATCGCCAACATGCTATGGATGCATGATTAACCAAACCGTTATTAGTCCAGATTACAATCGACCAATTTAGGTAAGCTCAAGGTCACTACGGGAGCTCGAGAGCCAGCGTGGCCGACAAATTCGGGCATAGTGTCCCATACCACCATCCCCGGCTCATGAGACTACCACCTTAGGATGTTTAGTGGAAACTCATCGACTAGTGGCCAATCATATTACCGTATATGGGGCTTACCATCGCATGGTTGCACAGTATAAAACATCGAACCCATGTATGAAAAATATCAAATAAAACCACGTAGGGCAAGTATCAAAATATGCCACATAGGGCGAATATCAAAATCATACGATAAAGACCATCCTCAGAAACCATTTGACACAACAACCCTGGATGGTAGGCCCACATCAATGGTTAATTTAAATCATCATTTGATAACCACTAAGCCAAAGGTTCATTACTGTCACAACCATTTAAGTTACATCCCAAGAATGGGTGTACACATATAGGTGGGGGTTTCCCACAGGTGTACCAGTTTAAGTTCCATAAGCAATCCACAAATAATCCATAAGCATGAATAAATATGCAGGATACACATTAAGCATGTAATATAACAATTTAATTCCAACAATTATCACATGTGACTATGAAATGGAGATATCAATTACAAGTTAAAATAAAAACTATAACTTAAGCTAATGGGAAAATGGAAAGCTCAAGGGGAAGAATCATCACCTTATACTTTGAATCGCCTTCTAATATCACTAAACGCTTGCGCCCTTAGAATTGTATCCTATCACAAATTACGAACTTGTATAATTAGATCCAGGTTGATCTACACACTACCTAGGGTTGTGTCTTAACCTAGGTTTAGGGTTTTGATGTGGGATTAGGGTTTTCATCTTAAGGTTTAGTCTTAAACTTAGATTCTGAAAATTGAATCCTGAATTATTAACATTAATATCATTATTATTGTACAACTGGTCGAATGATATTTATTATAGGAGTATTAATCCATCAACATTCATAATGATGGTTTCTAAGTTCCTATTTAAATGTACCGACACTATCTAATATTTCTATAACGACTGATAATCTTTTAAGTAGTGCAAGTAATAATAATAGAACTTCTATAGTGCTATGGTAAGGACTAATTGCCAATGCTACAAAAATTTCAAAACGATCGTTAATATTAACAATATACTTAATGTTAGCTAATCATGGTACTAATAGTTATTGTAATAAAATATATAGTATGCTTTAACGTAAATGTTACTATTTTAAGAGCGGCAAAATAAAATATTAATATTTTAATAATGATAATTTCTATATGTATTATCCAATATCAGTATAGTTAATTTACAAATGGTTAATTATATAATCCAAAGAAAATGATAATAATAATAACAGTGGTAATTGAAATAATTTTAATCAGGTTAGAAAATGAGGGCTTACCTAGTCGACTCAGTTCGAGTCGAGTTGACTCGGCTCAACACAAACAGCGTCTTACCCTCAGACATTCCTCTTCTCCTCCTCCTCGTTGTTTTCCCTATGCTGGAAATCCAACAACTAGTTTGAAGTCAGCAAGGCACTCGACTCCACCCAACTGAGTCGACTCAGTTAGAGTCAACTCGGGGCAAGAACGCCCATCCTCTTCTCTCTCTTTCTCCTTTCTTTTCTTCTCTTCTACTCTCCCTTTCTTCCACATGCTGGAGGTCCAACAGTATCCCTAGATGACCGGCCTCAACCCATCAGCAAGTCGAGTAGTCAGCTCAGACTCGGCCTGAGCCGCAGGTGGAGCGGCAGCCGTTCAACAGCCGCATCCCCTTCCTCTCCTTTCTCTTTCTTCTATCATCCTTCTATTTCTCTTTTCCTTCTTCCTTCTTTTCTCTTTTCTTCCTTCTTCCCAGCTGCTGGGAACACCCAACAAAACTCGCCAACTCGGCCTGACTCGACCGGGCGAGTGGGTCACGGTGGTGTGGTGCAACAGCCGCACCACCCTTCTCCTTTCTTCTCTCTTCTTTCTTCTTCTTTCTTTCCTTCTCTTTTCTTCACTATTCTCTCCAAACACCATCACCAGATGGTGAAAGCCCGAAAATGGCATCACGAACAGAGCTGGCCCGGTTTTGAGCGGTGGAGAAGATAACGGCCATTAATGGCGTTTTCCTCACAGAGGCTTATTTCTTCATTTTCTTTCTTCAGGACAGTCCGTATGGACTGTATGGAGCTTCAGGGATGGATGGATTGAAGCTTCCTAATAGTTTTCTTGGTGGGTTCGGGTGTAGAAGTTGCTAGCTTGATTTTGGAAAAACCAGGGAGAATGGCTGCGGCTGTGGTTTTCCCTCTGGAACTAGGGTTTTCATATGCCTAAAAGCCTATGGATGGATGGCTGGGATTCACTGGCTTTAGATCCACCAATCAAACATCCCTGACAAAACCCAAAACCAGCAGCTGGTTTCTCATTACCGCGGGCAGAAAACCTTAGGGCGGTTTGAAGTGGGCGGTTAAGATAGTCCTAAATGAATGGCCGAGATTAAGAGTCTCTACTTCACGCGGATTGCCTACATGGCAACAGACAGTTTCCATTTTCGGATTTTTTTTGTGTTTTTGAGCTGTTTTGCGCCGGTTCTCGTATGTTCATATGTGCATTGAATTCAGTTTTAACAGTTTGGTTTTGGTCGAGCCTGCCCCCCAAATCAGATAGACGGTTTGGATCATTGATATGATGACCTATGGTGGGCCACACTTGCATCAAACGGACGCCCGTCCGTCGGCTATGAATCCGAAGAGAGACGTCTCTCCCTTTCAAAGCCAAACACGGGTCAGAGGCTCTCTGACCGAGCGTGCCCCACTCGGTGCACTGCGAGTGCACGCCCTAGTGTGCACACACCCATCAAGTGGGGTCCACTGTGATGTCTTTGGAGGGGTCTAATCCGTTCCTAATCTTGGCCAGATCATGTGGACCAAAGCGTTCAAACATGGAGATGATCCGAGCTTCTGGTGGACCACACCACCAGCCAACGTTCACGGTTGAACAAGATATCGTGGGAAATTAGATACGTGTATTGCATGTAACTTCTTGATTTTAAGCTTAACTAGAGCAAAGGTAGGGTCCACTAACTGGTGGAGATCATCCCATAAGGAGTGTTGAGCTTCCATGATGACAATCCTAGTTGGGACATGCTTGCTTTGGGAGGAAGAGACGGAAGTAGTTCCGTTTTGAATGTAAGCTCTATTTTGAATACGCTGAAGGACTTCTGACTTGGAGAGACGTGACTGGTTGTGGCATGGGTCCCTCGTGATGTTGCTTAGGCAAATCCTCTCCCTTTATTTTCCTTGTATGATAAAGTTAGGCCATGGGCTAAAATATGGGGTGGATCCGAGTTTTGGATGAGCCACACCACCAGCCAACATGTGGTGTGGTGATAATTCTATTTTACGTCCGCTGTTACAACATGAGTTTCTTTTCTACCTTATTGTTCAAAATAGATGGGGTCCACCTGTAATGATCTTCTGGAAGATCCACTCCATTCACCGTCTTTGGCACGTCGTGCAAACCCACGGTCCCAAATTTGAAGTAGATCCAAACTTCAGGTGGACCGCACGATCTACTAATGCATTGACCGTTAAAACTTTAATTGTAACTTTTTGCCAACAGTGCCATGCAGGAGGCCTTAACGTATTTACAAGTCTACCCCTTTTTTTTTCAAAACTTCTGCCGTCTGTAGCTCATAGGTCTACCGCCTAAATGTAATGAAATTTGACAGGTGATCTTTATTTTTCATGCTCTTTCCGTCGCACAAATTTGAGCTATGATCTCCCAAGGATGACTAAGATTCTCCTTTAATGGCTAATATATTTTAAAATTCTAAAGTAATATTTGTACTCCCCTGATTGACAAGTTACCGGGCAGTTGGAACCTAAACCCTAAGATCTTCATGATGATCGGTTTATTCTCATATTCGGATGACCCATTTGGCGGATCCAATCAGGATGGATGGTCAGATGACTTGTTCAAAATGTGGGAACTTGATGGTATGCACTCCGGCCATGTATGTGAGTTGATGTACGGGTAGTTTCGTAAATGGATGGTCATAAGGTGTGTTTCTGGAGTGATTATGGGTATGACACATATACTGTTAGATTCGAGTGACTCGTTCACATGTGTAAGTTCCTCGGATTGAAATTTCAATAGTAAGTTAAGCATATCCATATGGGGTGAATAAGATGGACGGGTCAGAATCTTGATCTGATAATTGCACGAATAGATGTAGAGGTCAAGTAGCTGATTTACCATGATCTAAGGGCTGAAATTTGATGTGTACGGTTAATTTATGATAATTAGGCCTGGTATAAAATTTCACATGAAACGGATGATGAGAACCGTGTGAATTGGAATTCGGGGCCTAGGTCAATGGCATTTTCGTAATTATTACTGATGTGTGAGTTTTGGAAAATCCAATGGCTCTACATGGTTATAGGCACGTTTCTAAGCAGTTCTTACAAAAGAATGTATATCTAAATCATTATGTATAGGGAGTTAGTCGTCATGTCATCTAAGGGACAGTACTTAGGTCAAATCACGTGATGGGTGAGTTTGTCTTGAAATTCAACGGTCAGATGGCTTGATTTATGAATGAAGATCATCCTCAACGGTTAAGTTAGTGTCAGGGAAAGGATGTAAAGCTAGAATAGTTGGATTGGTATCGTACACATGTATATGTCACGTTGAATCTTATGGTAATGCTCGAGGACTTTCGATGCCCGAGCATCGAAAAGTTCGGGGTGTTACACATCCTGAGGATCCACTCCGTTGTTTGGGTTCTCCGGCTCGTGACGGGTCTAACAAGCCCTATATTCAACATTCTTTGATGCACAACATCATCATGGTGGGCCCTAATAGTTATTCACTATTAAAAGTAAAGGTTTTGATGGTGTGGCCTACCGGAGATTTGGATTGGCTCCTTTTTCTGGCTCAACACCTAAAATAAGTTGGGAAATGGGATGGACGGTGCGGATTAGATCCATACATCAAGGTGGGGCCTGCATGAGTGGCCCGCCCAAAAACTTTACTGCTAGTACACCCCACTGTCTGTTCACGTTCACCAAACACGTCCAGCGTCCAGGGACGCTGGACGGACAGCATGAATACATTAATCAAGGTGGGACCCACATGAACGTGGCCATCCCACACGGCATGGATGGAATACATCAATCATGGTGGGGTCCACACAGACCAAGCCGATATTTGTTATTTCCCTCCATCCTAACTGGCCCAAAATGGATAGCAAGGGCCCCATTGGCTAGACGTCCAGAAAATCTGGACAGTCCAGATTGTCGATCAGGTGGGCCACACACACATATCATCATATCATAAAAAGAAAATAAAGAGAGGGGGAAGAAAGAGAGAGGGATCTAACCATAGAAGACACCCACCTTTGATCTCCTCCTCCTTCTTCTGCCTATGCGGTCTAGAGCTCCAAGGGGACAATTTCGATGGTTGAGATGATGATGATCCAAGGGTTAGATTAGGTGGTAGGGAGTGGGCCATGCCAAGCTTCTCTCATGGAGCTTGGATGATGGACCCTCATGGGGTTGCTTGGGAGAATGAGAGAGAGAGAGAGATGGGAGAGAGGTGTAAGAGAGAGAGAGATGGGTGTGATGGGTGAAAAGGTGAGTAATGAGTGTACTTTGTGTAAGAGAGTGTTGGTTGCTTGGGGATGGGGTGATGTGTACTTGACATGAGGTGTGATTGATGGGATTGATGGGACATGATTTGAAATCTTTCTTGGGTTTGCAAATGTGCAGTATTTTCTCGAACTGAACACGGGCCCACATCTCCTAGCCGGAGTATCTCCTCGACAGGCAGGACGCAGCATCGGAACCGCGGCGACGGCGCGGTCGTTAGGGTACAAGTCTCGGGTTGAGCTGACTCTGGTTTGTAGGACTCGACTTAGGATCGTGCACAAATGTCGGATAAAGGTCGAAGGTTGCCGAAATTGGATCGGGAGGATCGCGGGAACCTACAGAATGATACGGAGTAGGATACGGGCCTTACAAGGTCAATCTAAGGTTATACCACCTGATGGTTGACTCATACGAAGTGTTCCGATCTTTGAATCATGTCCTTTTATGCCTTGAGATGTTGAGTCTTCCCTGAGATGCTTAATCGAGTGGATAACAGATCTTCATGAGTTGTCGAAGAGTATCTTCATGAGTGTTTTATGTTCCTTTCAGGACTACAAAATTTGACAATCCTAATTGTGCTTAAGTATAAGCACTTACAAGCTCTTCAATCATCCTCCTCTACTTCCATGTGGCACACTTCCATCACACTTTCCCTCTGAAATACAGAATGCAAAGATTTCCTTGGGATGCTAATCGTCCGATCGGCTAATCCCCTCAAGATTTCAAGTCCTACGACTAATTGTGTCATTTCGTTGGCATCCACATTATACTCCTTAGTGACGTGCATCAACTCAACCTCTTCAAATTGGTCGAGTAACTAGACTACCAAGGCATAATATGGTAGAAAGACGAGCATTCGATATCCTCGATGGGAGGTGAATAGGACAATACCAAATATTTCGATATAATGCAGAATAAATAAACAATTAATCTCAATTGCTTGGAGTATGAAACCTTTATTCTAAATAGTTCATAGGACAACCTTCACGTAAAAGATTAAGGTAGGACAACCTTATTTCACAACGTCTTTGAAATCAATCTTTCAAACTTGCAAGAGACAATCAAAATAAATAAAGCATTCATAATAAAAGAGATAATCAATCACAACCAATGCTTAAGGAGTTATAGTGGTTCAGTGCTTAAACCCATACATACTCCACTCCCAAAATTACTACCCTCGTAATTTTGGCTTTTACTATTTCAAGGTTTTCATAGGGTCACCATAACAACCTGATACAGTTCTTGTGATTTTCATAGGCTATCACAATAAAACTCACTCTGTGATTTTCACGGGCTCACCACAAAACAACCCGCTAAGATTTTTGGGCAATCTCAGAAAAACTCAAATGAAATAAATAAAAGGTTTACAAGTTATTTTATTTATCTTCTAAAGATAAAGATGTAACCGAAGCTTGATTGCAGTGATCTTCTTTCTTGAGAATAAATATAGCAGTATATGTTCAACCCGAAAGAATAAAGGGATCTAAAGTATTTTCAATGTAATAAAAGAAAACCATAATGCTGAAAATTCAATTATGTAAATCTCAAGTAGAGTATAAATAAATCTTTTAAAAACGATTAAAACTTACTTGAGAAAGAGAATATAATAAGATAAAATAAAGATTAGAATTACCACACAAATAGCTTAAGGAGGGCCTAACTTTCTCTCTTTGCTCGAATAGATTATTCACCATTTTTCGTACTTTGAATGAATGAGAGAAGGACTGTATTTATAACCAAAGGATTTGGAAATTCAGTCAGCCTAATTTTTGGTTTGGTTGGCCGGATTTTAAAAATAGCGACCTAATAACACTCGAATTCTGCAGGATAAGAGAAATAAAATTTTCAACTAGCCCGATCCAAAATTCGGTTGACCAAATCTCTAATTCGACTAGTCGAATACACGGTTCAGCTGGCCGAATTTGGCTGAGATTCAAAAAGTTATGTTGCTAGAAACTTGACCGAACAAAACTTGGGATGGCTAAATGTCAAGTTCGATTGGCCAAACCCAGAGTCGGGCTGGCCGAACTTGCCACAAAAAATCTGATCATTGCTGTAAACTTGCTCAAATTTTGTTGGGTTAGCCGAATATGGTTAGGCTGGCCAAACTTGAAGTCGGGCTGGTTGAACTTTAGTGTTTTTACATTGTATACATAATATTAACGGCCATAATTTAGAAGCATCTAACCTAGGGTCATTATAAGGTTTATACCACCTAATGGTTGACATATATAGAGTGCTTCAATCTTGAACCATGAAATGTATTTAAGGCTTGAAATGTTGAGTTGACCTTAAGATGTCGAGTCTGTCTTTAAGTGATCTTCATGAATTGCCGAAGAATACTAGAGTATGCTTGTGATCCATCCAGAAATACGAAATTTGATAACACCAAGTGTGATTTAAATATAAGCACTTACAATGGTAATAAGGATGGGTTGGTGCACTTAAACACTCATGCCATCTGATTTATCACCAACTGTGAATCTCCAATAACGGTCACTTTTTTCACTCACAATTTCAATAACAATTCTAGGCCAATTATCATGGTTTCATACTCAGCCTGATTTTTAGTACATTCAAATTCCAATTAAAATGTGAATTCTTACCGATTCCATTAGAGGCAACCAAGATGATTCCCGCTCCAGACATCTTATGTGTCCTTGACCCGTCAAAAATTATTTTCCACAGTGTGAGTTGCACATAGTATAGATTTAAGACACTCGAGGGAATTTGTTCCTCGAGGTCTGAAGGATGGTCGCACTAAAATTCTATTATGGCTCGACCTTTCACTGCCTTTCATGGTAGGTAATGCAAATCAAACTCAAACAAAGCCAATACCCATTGACCAATTCGTCCGCTTAAAATTGGCTGGTTTAACATGTATTTCACTAAATCAGTAATAGCTATTGCATTTACTCTCTCGGCCAATAAATAATGTCTTAGCTTAGTGGCCATGAAGTATAGTGACAAGCACAATTTCTCTATGGCCGAGTAACGCTTCTCGGTAGCGAGCAACATCCGACTCAAATAGTAGACCACCTGCTCCTTTCGCATATCATCATCTTGTGCTAGGAGAACTCTGATCGACTCTACTGAGGTTACGATTTATAGCCCAAGTGATTTGTTTTTGATAGGGGGCATCAGCACGGGCGGCTTCATCAAATATTCCTTAATTCAATTGAAAGTCAGTTGGTGTTTTGTTTCCCATACAAACTCGGTTCCCTATTTTATTTCAACAACGGAGAAAAGATGTTAGTTTTACTTGCATAGTTAGATATAAATTGCCTCAAGAAATTGACATGCCCTAAGAACTTTTGTAGATTAGCCTTATTTCCTGGTTGTCGTGCATTAATTATGGCCTAAGTCTTGTTCTGATTGACTTCAATCCCTATTCGATGTACCAAGAATCCTAAGAAATTACCGGTCGAAACCCCAAAAGCACATTTCAAAGGGTTTATCTTTAATTTATGGAGCCTCATCCATTTAAAGGACTTGCTCAAGTGGGCCAGATGCTCATCAGTATCAGTCGACTTAACTACCACATCGTCTACATAAACTTCCATAAAGCGGTCGATCATGTCATGGAAGATAGCATTCATTGCCCTTTGGTATGTGGCCCCTGCATTCTTCAACCAGAAGAGCATCACTACCCAACAATAAGTTCTCAAAGGCCTTCGGCATCTGAATGCCATTTTCAGAACATCGACTAACACTATGTAGATTTGATTATATCCAGAATGCCCATCCAGGAAGGACACAATCTCCTGACCCACAACCCGATCAATGAGTTGGTCGGCTACAGGCATGGGATATTCATCCTTATGAGTGGCTAGGTTTAGATTTCTAAAGTCGATATAGACTCTTAACTTACCATTCTTTTTTATACCAAAACCACATTTGACATCCATTTCACGTATTTGATTGGTCGGATGAAACCAGCTTTTAAGAGTCATTCGATCTCCTCCTTAATCTTGAGGGTGACTTCGATCGTCATCCGCGTAGGCGGCTACTTATAGGGTCTATAGCCTTCTTTCATGGGTAATCTATGTTCGACCAGGGATCTATCAACTCTTGACATTTCATGGTAGTCCCACGCAAAGCAGTCGGTGAACTCTACAAGTAAATTCATCAACTTCTCTTTCTTGGGCGATCATAACAAATTGCTTATGAAGGTTGGTGTCAGATCATGATCCGTCCCCAAGTTGATTTCAACCAGCAGATCCTGGACATGTGGTCGGATGTCTTCTTTTTCTTCTGAGAGTTCTTCAAACTCAAAACTATCTCCCTCAGCCGATCCCTCTAATTCGGCCAAATTCACAAAAAAAACTCTCATCGATTTCCTTAAAGGAGACCTTGGTTGTAGCAGGGGGATCCTCCGATGCCTAAGTTAGAATCAAGTGATCTAGGTCCAGTAGAGTTGAGGGTTTACTGGTGCATACCTTTCATTGTAGATGGCGCCTCTATTTATAGGCCAAGAGTCGATACGTGGAGAGAAACACTCTCTAAATCATAGGCGTATGTTTAGCAGCAGTTTCTCAACCGTTTCGCAAGATCCTCGGTGATGATAAGATCAAGTGGTCAGGATCTAAAGATAGATGAGCTTGGTGGCCAAGGTTGACCAACCGAGCCGACCATAATATTTAAACCTATGATCGTCCTTATGACAACCTCCCCGAGCTGGGTTATTTGGTAGGTTGTGGTCGGGCTTCCCTCTAACATTGTAGTTCGTGTCATGAGAATAGGTCTCCGGCATTGAATCCTTGTGCTTTGACCAAATTATTTGTAACGCCCCAGATTTCAAGGGCCGAGTAGATACTCGACTCTCGACATCCCGGGTGCCACTTATGCTTTGCGGAAGCGGGATTTATTTTATAATTCGTTTCACTCAGCATTTGAGCATTTGAGGAATTAAAATGGATCATGAAACATACACTGAAATGATTGTAACTTGAACTCAAAATACGACTAACAAGAATGTATATATCCAATGTACGGGACTGTATCCCAGTAAATTACATACAGTTCCAAAATATAAAATGTCTCGACCCTAATTTCTTATCTCTAGCACTAAGGCAACTTATAATGGCCCGCCTAGGAGCTGAAAATATGAGGGCTCCTCCTCCAATGCATCAGACTCCATTGTACCTGCATCCTACAAAAAGTGTCTGGTTAGTGTTTTAAAACACCATCCCATAGTAGGTGTAAGGCCCGCATCATAATCCGTACCATTCCGTAAGCTTCCACAGTCCTCCTGGTCGAATTTCGGCAACCCTCGACCTGTATCCAACATTTGAGCGTGATCCTAAGCCGAGTTCTGCATATCGGAATCAACTCGACTCGAAACTTGTACCCTAGCGACTGTGTCGTCCCCGCGGTTCTAGCCGCGTCTCATGCGCCAATGTGGTACCTAGGCCAAGAGATGTGGGCCCACGTTCATTCTGAAGAAACGCCACACGTTGCGAATTCCGAGAGAATCTCTACAACATGTCCCATCAATCAAGTCAAGTACACCCTCCATACCCAATGCCACCTCACCCTATCACAAGTACAAGCAACCATTACCTCTTTTTCCTCAAGTCAACTCTCTCTCTCCACCTTAACACAAATTTCAACCCAACTCATGCTTTCCCATTTCCATCCCTTACAACAACCACTCCATCCATCCCTTTTCATCCATCATTTCTCTCTCTCTCTCTCTCTCTCTCTCTCTCTCTCTCTCTCATTTCTATCTTCACTCTCCAACCCCAAGATCAAACACCCAACGTCCAAGTTCTCTCCCAAATCCAAGTGTGGCCCATTTTCCTACCCTCTCATCTCCCATCTCAACCATTTATTCATCATCAACCTCCATCAAAATTAAAGGCAAGGAGCATAGGAGTTCAAGGAGCTATAGAAGGAGGCCACAAGTGGGTGATCCACCGTTGATTTCAATTTCTAAGGGCCCACTTATTGTGGGACCCACTTGATGTATGCATTGATTAGGGAGGGCCCAATAGTGGCGGGGTCCCTCCCCTTCTCGTTTCTCTCTCTCTCTCTCTCTCTCTCTCTCCTCTCTCTCTCTTATGGATAACGATGTGTGTGTGTGGCCCACCATGAAGTATGTATTTTATCCATGTTGTCCACCGAGTGGCCCACATGGTTGTCCGTTTGGACGGGCCTGAATGAAGGGAAAAACAAGTATTAGTTTGATCCGAAGCTGATGTGGGCCACACGTGTGGACCCCACCATGATGTATGTCTATATTATATGGCAGCAGGGAGTGGGGACCACTCCACACATGTTGCACGTGTGGAGGTGGGCCCACATCTGTTCAGCCACCTCCCAACTAGAGCTGGGCAGAAAGGGACCAATCCGGCGGATCCGACCTGATCCGCCCCGATCCGACCCGAACAGATTCGAACCGAAGGCTAGGATCGGGTCGGATAGAGCTAGCCCAGCAAGATCTGACCGTTAATCAGAATGATTTCGGATCAATGGTCAACACGGACAGACCCGATCCGAAATCCGATCCGAATGGATCTGATCCGATTCGATTCGATTTGATCCGCGCAATGTTTATTCACCATTGTTTCCTATAATGTTGTCCACTTGAGATTGGGACATACCTCTTTTTTTAATACCATAAAATGATTTAAAAAAATAGAAGGACGGCATGGATGAAGTAAATACATCATGGTGGGGCCCATAGAGCACTGACTTACCATCCTTTGACTAGTGGGATGGGGAGTACCCAATCTATCTTCTCACACGGCTCGAGGTTCCTTGATCAAAGCTCCTTGACGACAAACAACCCTTTCACGTTCTTACTCGGGATGTTAGGTGGGTCCCACTGTAATGTTTATGATAAATCCACACCATCCATACGTTTTAGGAGCTCATTTTAGTACATGCTGCCAAAAATGAAGTATATCCAAGACTCAAGTGGCGCTTACGAGAGGAAACCATGTAGATTTAATGACCACATTCCCCTGTTTTCCCTCTCGTCCAGCACACTTGAGCTTTGGTGTTATCACACCCTAAACTCAGAAAACGAGCTCACAAAATTCCCGATCGCCGAATCCGGTGTCGACATCCTCCGTAGCACCCCATTCTCGGCTCCCAGTGCCCATACGCCAGATTCTGATCCTGGGATCCTATAAGGAGGATTTTCAGTATGATTTTTTTTATGGAGCATAACCAAGTCACAAAACAACATCACCACATATCCACTAATATAATCATTTGAATACACTGCTAAAAGGGAAATACATATATCGAAATCAAAGCTCCAGAGAACAGCTACACGCTCCAAGCTCAACGCTGCTGCAACCTAATGCCACCTGCACGCATCCATCGTGCATAAGCTTACAAAAGCTTAGAGGGTGGTGAAAGTGTGTGTACAAGATAAGTGCCAAGTATACCATAAAGCCCATAAATCATACATCATCGGAATAAGCGGAAATACTGACAAGATCATGAATCATACGATATCAGAGTAAGCGGAAATATACTGGTAAGTTCATGAGTACTATCAGCCATACCAAGGCTATGTGATGCAAAACATAATAAGATAATAATAGATGCTGAGGATGCAATGCAATATACAAATCTTGACGAGCCACGAATACCATCATCCTCATCTAGGCCATATAAGTACAAAAACATAGTAACCCAAAATGCTAAGTACTGCGGATTCAATGTGATATGTGGTGCGAATGAAATGACTATGTTGGAATGTGAAGTCGGGATGATAGTACGAAGTATCATAGGCTATGGGGTCCATCAGAAGGGACTTCTATCCAAACCAGTCCCATACCTAAATTTGGATAGTCAGAATAATATGGTAAACTCCTGATCTCAGGTTAGTCGCGCGCCCAATCGAAATCCTGGCCATGTGATGGTACACATAACAAATAGTTACGCACCACCAGCCCGAGTGGATAGTGAATGAACGAATGAATGGATATATAATTCCTACTCAATAAGTCCACATATCAGTACAGTTGCTCTCTGGGGAAATCACCAGGGTTTATTACACTCCACTCCGACTACCTCCTCCCTAGCTGCACAGCCCAACGAGTGGAAGAGACCTCACTATTCGCCTAGCCAGTAGTCTGCCAATACCTACTCAACATGTCGATAGCGGACCCATTTACGAGCTGGTCATACTCAGCCTAGCTTATAGCCCCTCACTCAGGCGGATAAGGCCACACCCCCTTCTAACCAACCACGACACAGTGAGAGACACGGCCTCATGGTATAGGCACCAATGCTCATATTCCACTCGGTCTAGACGTTGGAGCAACTCCTGGTACCAAGGAGGTTCTGCGATTTTCACACAAGGACATCCTACGTGCCCACAATACTAGAACCAAGCATTTTCGGTGTCCCATCTGGCCATCCACAATGTGTCTATGGAGGCCAAGGCCCTGATGTCACTAGGGCATACAATGATCAAGTCATATATATGCAAGATGCATGAGTCACACTATCCAGTCATGCAACAATCTTGCGCATACGACCCGATAATGTGTGCACTCCGTCTCATAAGGAGTCCCGTAAATAGTCTGCCCAATGGTGTATGCAATGATCAGACACTACTCATATCAAGCATACATGTGATGTGCATGGCATGAGTCATGGAATTATACTAAGCATGTTATAAAGTAATGAACTATCCTTACAATGCAGATGGGCCTAGACGGCCTACACACAACAAGTATGGGCCTATCAATGGGCCCTAGATAGAGAGTCATAATGCGGACATTTAACCAACATTATTCTTACAATGTGGACGTCAAACCATCATTGCTCTCAAGGCATGGCCCACCATAAATATCAGTACATAAACTATGGTGGAATCATATTCAATTGGCCTTATGCACATCCCATTGGCCTTGACCCACGGGCCTCAAATACATCAAATGGGCCTCAACCCATAGGCTCTAATACATCACAACAGGCCTTAACTCATGGGCTCCAAATACAGCACAATGGGCCTCAACCCACGAGCCCTTATACATCAGAATGGGCCTCAATCCATGGGCCTTAATACATCACAATGGGCCTCATCACACGGGCTTCAAATACGTAAAGGTGGCCCTGCACTTGGGCCTCAAAACACGCAACAGGTGGGCCCCTCTCATGGGTCAAAGATGCATCATGATGAGTCACATGTATATCAAAGTGGGCCTCTCGATTGGGCCACAAAATATATCAAAGAGGGCTCGACGAAGGGGCCACAAAGTACATCAAGGTGGGCCTCATAGATGGACTATAAACACATCAAAGGTGGGCCTCATGAATGGGTCATAAACACATCAAAGTGGGCCTCAACAATGGCCTCATACACATCAAGGTGGACCTTACAGATGGGCCACAAAATACATCAAAGTGGGCCCGACGAATGGGCCACAAAATACATCAAGGTGGACCTCACAGACGAACTACAAAAATACATCAAGGTGGATCTCACAGATGATCATATCACGTAGTGGCCCACCGTGATGTGTTTGAGATCCGACCAATTCATAAGTTAACATAAAGCTAGATGAAGTGAAAATAAAATATAAGCTTAATTGGAAGCTACTGTGGCTCCTAAGAAGTTTGAGTGGTGGAGGTCACTGTCCACATTGATGGTGGGGTCCACTTGATCTTTAGATCTAACTCATTTTTTTTTAATTCTCAAACCTTAAGATGAGCTTTCAAAATCGTTAAACGGCTTGGATGCAACACATGCATCATGGGTGGGGTCCAGGAGCGTGGCCAACACGGAAGATGGAAGGACGATTTGGATGCAACACATGCATCATGGTGGGTCCCATATAGATGGATGGCATGGATGAAATAGGAAGGACCCACATAACTTGGTGACGTCACATACACCAGCTATATAGCTGGTGTGTGGTACCCCAGCCAATTCGCTTCATAAGGTGGGTCCACACGTGTGGCCCACTATAACATATATTTTCCATCCAACGTTGATAGGGTCACACAGACCCTGACGAAGAGGAAAAACAAATTTCATAACTGATCCAACACATCTGCTACAGGGTTTCAATGGCTGACCTTCAATTTCCACTGCTTATTACTGTGTGGTCCACTAACAAGCAGATCTGCCTCATTTTATCTCAAGCCTTAAGGCAGCCCATGGCCAGCACGCAAGATGAATGAACGGTTTGGATGTAACCCCCCACATCAAAGGTGGGTCCATTGATCGTCCAACAGCCCATGGCTGGACGGTATATATAAAACACATACAACGTGGTGTGTTCCATCGTCCACAGCCGTGGATGGTGTGCATAGAACACATACATCAGTGGGTCCCACTTGGGGCCCACCATAACGTTTATCAGTCATCTAAACTGTTGATAAGGTCGCACGGACCTGACTGAAATAAAAAAAAAAACAAATTTCATACTTGATCCAAAACTTCTGTGACTCAGAAAAGGGCTTCAAGGGCAGCCGTTTAACCCCACTGTTTCCTGTGATGTGGGCCGCCGGAGCCGTGTGCACGTCTGATTTTTGGTGTGGAGGCCAAGACCCTAAGGGGCATCAAATGCATGGTGTGGATTTCCCGGCACACATCAAGGTGGGGCTCACGGCAGGGACCCACGTCCCTGCCTCATTTCACGTCCAGCGCAGCAGGATGCTGCACATCCAGAGGACGTCAGCAGCACCTGCTACTTGTATGTAATTTTTTTTTAATTTGAAAACCTTTTTTTGAGGTTTTTCGTAGGTAGGGCCTACATCAGGGGAATCCGACCTAACTAGTGATAGTTATAGCTCAAGACAAGCCAAGCAAGCCCAATATTCGAGGGGTTTTGGCGTATATAAACATTAGATGGTTTTTCAACGGTAAGAATCACAGTTTGTTATGCTACGGTCCACCAGAAAATCAGATCAACTTCATTTTTCGGCTCAACACCTAAAATGATATGGGGAAAAGGATGGACAGCGTGGATTGAATTTATACACCAAGGTAGGGCCTACATGAACAACCCCCCCTCCAAAGCTCATGAATCAAGCTCATATTTTTGTTTTCCCAGTTCACGTCCAGGGACGTCCCTGGACGTCCGGACATAACACATGCATTGAGGTGGGCCCTGCTTAGGTGGGCCGCCAAATGGTGGGTGGTGTGGGTGTGTGGGTACAACACATACATAAAGTGGGCCCCACCTATAAGAGGCTTGGCTAAAATACATGCTTCATGGTGGGGTCCATCCGAGTGGGCCATACGGCCAAATCATCACACGAAACATGAAAAAGTGGGGGAGAGAGAGAGATCGAGGGACACACGTGCATGGAGGGACCCCGACACTATGGGCCCTCCGTTTCAAGCATCCAATCATACATTAAGTGGGTCCTATTGCATGTGGGCCCACCAGATCAAAGATCAACAGTGAAGATCCCTTCTCCACCAAGATGTAAGGTCTAGATAACCCATTTTTAGACTAGAAAGTAAACATCATGATGGGGTCCATGGAGAATGGCCCCATCATGGAATGATCATGAGGATCAAGGTGGTCTATCAGCCACACCTTGGGGTCCAAAGAGAGATCCATGCCATTGATCGGTAGGCCTCACTTGGCCCATCATAAAAACATGTAAACTATCCTATAAAAGCACCCACTGTTCGATCTTCTTGGTCTGTTGGAACGCCGGTCTTCTTGTGCTTCATTTGATGGAAGGTGATGAGGTTTGAATAGCTAGGATGGAAGTTTTTGGGATGGGAAGGTGGGCCACCAAAATCACATTTCTCTCTTAGAATGTATGGACGTGCACTCCTTTGGTGCTTGGAAAATGTGTGAAGAGAAAGAGAGGAAGAGATGGGATGTAAGGGAGAGAGAGTGATGGATGGGTGATGGATGTGAGTGATTGGTGAGGTGATGGATTGGTTTACTTTTAGAGTTTGCTTGACTTGTGGAGAAAGAAAGCATGGGTTGCTCTTGTACTTGACATTATGTGATTAATTGATTGATTTGAGTGATTGATTGATGAGACATATTGTAGAGATTCTCTTGGGATTATAAAAGCGCGGCGTTTCTTCGAAATAAACGCTGGTACACATCTTCCTGCCAGGGTATCGGATCGGTGCGTAAGACGCGGCGTTGGAACCGTGGCGATAGTGCGGTCGCAATGGTACAAGTCTCGGATTAAGCCTACTCAAATCTATAGGATACAACTTAGGATCGATCACAAACTTTGATTATACGTCACAGGTTGCTGGAATTTGCCGGGAAGGATCGCGAGAGTTGATGGTACAGTACGGGCTAGGATACGGGTCTTACAGGTGTCACCCTCTGAACTCGAAAACCGGGCTCACAAAATTCTCGATCGCTGAATCCGGCGCCGACAGCTTCCGTAGTACCCCATTCTGGGCTCCTGACACTCATACACCAGGTTCCAATCCTAGGATTCTACAAGGAGGATTTCTAATATGATTTTAATTCTTAATGAGCATAACCCATGAACAATAACTACAAGAACACCATCACAAAATCCACTATGATCAAAAACTTTAAGTACAATGTGTATGAAGGGAAATATAAGATAATGATAATAATAAAAACTCTTACAGCTCGACTGTATGCTCCTACTATGATGAAGCTACGACTGCGTCTAGGCGTCACCTACACGCATCAATCTTGCATAAGCTTATAGAAAGCTTAGAGGGCGGTGTGAGTGTGTGCATAATATGAATGTGCTCAGAATGCAATGTCAGAGTAATGCGGAATCATATTGATGGGTATATGAATACAATCATCTGTAACAAGGCTATGCGGTACAAGATATGAATGCTATCAGCCATATTAAGACCACGCGATGAGAAATGCAAATTAAGCATGCCAAACCTCATCCAAATCCACATCTCATCAAATATCAGTACAGTTCTCATTCTGAATAATCACCGGGTTCTAGTACACTCAACACCAGCTTGCCGTCTCTATCCGAACGCACAACTGGGTGAGTGGAAGAGACCTCACTATCTGCCTGCCAATATTGGGCCCGACTCGTCGATAGCAGACCGATTCCTCAAGCTGGTCAAACTCAACCTAGAAATTACCCCCTCACTCAGGCGGGTAAGGTCACACTCCTTTCTAATCGACCATGATACAGTGGGAGATGTGGCCTACTGGTATACTTCCCTCACGTGCTCATGTATCCACTCGGTCTCGGTGTTGGAGTCATCCTCTAGTACTATCAGGTTTAGGAATTTTCAGCCAGGGACATCTATGACGCCCCGATGCTAGAAACAGTATTTTCGGTATCCAATCCGGCCATCCATGATGTGTCTGTGATAGCTATGGCCCTGATGTTGCTAGGGCATACAGTAATCACAATTACACAAATGCAAAGTGCATGAGTCATGCAGTCCAATCATGCATCAATCCTGCGCATACCGTGCACTCATGTGGGATAACCCCACCTATCAGGGAGTCCCATAAACCACCTGCACTATGGCATATGCAATGGCCAGTCACATCTCATAACAACATACATATGATGTGTATGAGCATGTATCATAATGCTATGCTGTCATAATTGGCAACGGTATCTGGTATCGGGAATCGGCACTGATAATCAACCTCGACACAAGGCGGATGGACGACTGATGATGGATCAATTAAAATTAATGAGGCCCAAGCGTTTGGGTTAACCCACGAGAGAATGATGAGAATTGGCCTAACAAGGCCTAAGGGAAGGTCACAATGTAGACGTCCAACCATCATTGCCCATTAATGTGGACCTTTAACCAACATTACTCCCAAGAAATGGCGCTCATAGGGTCAATCGTATAATGGGTCCACGGTCTCATACAAGGGTCTAATACACATCATCATGAGCCTCGCTTAAGGGGCATATACGCATCACATTGGGCCTCATTTATAGGCCAATATATATATAACATCGGGCCGAATCGAATGGGCAGATTCAAATGGGCCGACTCAAATGGGCCGAATCGAATGGGCCAAATGAAATGGGCCGAATCAGATGAGCCGAATCAAATGGGCCAAATCAATGGGCCGAGTCAAATGGGCCGATTCGATGGGTCGAGTACAATTCATCTATTTTTTTAGATCAATATAGAGTATTATATATATATATATATATATATATATATATATATATATATATATATATATAGAATCATATCAGAAGATCAACTTGACCATACCATATCTAACAGTGGAGATAGGGATTTCCACGGTTAAATTCCAGTGGGCCCCACCATAGAGTTTATTTCCCATCTAGCCTATTCATAAGGTCACAAAGACCTGGATTTAGAGGAAAAATAAATATCATATTGGTCCAACCCTGTAGCCCAAGGGTTTTAATGGTGGACGTTCAAACCCACTATTTCTACAGCATGGTCCACATGATCCTTGATCTGTCTTATTTTTAGTCCTAAGCCTTAAGACGGGGTTGCCAATAGGATGGATGGTTAAGATACAATACATACATCAAGGAGGGTCCCACACATTGGGTGCACATGTCACCAAGGTGGGCTCCACATGACTTGTCACGTCAACAGCTATAGGGCTGATGTGTGGTACACTAGCCAAACCAATCCCATCACGGGTGGGTCCCATTTAGGGACCACCATAACGTTTATTTTCCAACCATCTGCAGATACAGTCACACAGACATATATATATATATATATATATATATATATATATATATATATATATTTCATATTTCTCCAAAACGTCTGGAACAGTGGAGTTCCTATGGCAGACGTTCAATTCATCACTGTTTCCTGCCATGTGAACCACTTGAGTTCCCAAGTACTGCTGATTTTTTTGGGATGCCCCACGGCTAAAAGGGGCCCATCAAATGCACAACTTTGATGTTCAACACACATTACAGTGGGGCCCATCAAATGCACAACTTTGATGTTCAACACACATTACGGTGGGGCCCACGGCTAGGACCCACAGTCCCTGCCTTGCTGTCCACAGCGCAGTAGGACGCTGCTACGCCGTCCTCTGGATGGCAGCAACAGCACCGTCTACTGTTTTTTTTTATTTATATTTTCTATGGTTTTTCTTAGGTGGGGCTCGCATCAGGAGGATCCACTCCACCCATTGGTTTCTATGGCTCAAGACAGTCTAAATGAGCCCAATATTCAGCATGCTTTGGTGGATAGAAACATCAAGGTGGGTCCTAACATATTTGAACGGTAGAAATCCCTGTTTTCTATGCTGACCGGCTAGAAAGATGGATTAGCTTCATTTTTTGGCTCAACGCCTAAAATAAGCTGGGGAACGGGATGGGCGGCGTGGATTAGACCCATACTTCAAGGTGGGGTCTGCATGAGTGGTCCACCCAAGGCTTGTTAAATCAAGCTAATATTTATATTTTATATATGTATTTTTTTATCGGCCATCGGTACACCCCAGCGTCAATTCACACTTCACTGTGTGAGCTATGTACAGCGTCCTTGGATGCTAGACGGTGTGGAAGCAACATGGTATCATGGTGGGTCCCACATGGATGTGGCCCACCTGATGGATCTGATATTTATGTTTTCTTATCATCCAGGCCCACTGGATAGCCTGGATAAAACAGATGGATGGCGTCGATAAAATACATCCATCATGGTGGGTCCACGATCGGTGGGGATCTAGTGGGCCGCTCCCATCACAAAAGAGAGAGAGAGAGAGGGAGAGAGAAAGAGGTCGGTGTGAAGGGGAGGGACCCCACCACTATGGGCCCTCCCTGAATACAAAGCATATATCAAGATGGGTCCCACCATATGTGGACCCTCAAATAACAAAATTAACGATTAGATCACCCACCTATTGGCCTCCTTCTTGATCCCTTAGCCTCCTTAGCTCCTATGCTCAATTTTTCACAGTGGATGATGGAGTTTTGATGGTGGGGATGAGAGATTGGGTGGTAGAGAAGTGGGCCACACTTGGCTTGCTCTTGGAAGGGTTGGACGTTTGGAATTTTTGTGGCTTGGAAAATGAGTTTGAGAAATGAGAGAGGGAGAGGTGATAGATTGATAAGAGATGGGTGTTGTAAGGAAAGGGGATGGAGAGGTATGGGTGTGTTTGAATTTTTGTAAAAGAGGGATGGGTGGGGATAGAGAGATTTGACTTATGAAAAAAGGAGGGATGGGTATTGGTACTTGAGGTATGGAGTGTACTTGACTTGATTGATTGATTAATTGATGGGACATGTTATAGAGATTCCTTCGAAACTCGCAACGCACGGCATTTCTTTGGAATGAACGCGCGCTCATATCTCCTGGCCCGGGTATCGGTTCGGTCCGCGAGTCGCGGCGTTCGAACCGCGGTAATGGTGCGGTCACTAAGATACAAGTTTCGGGTCGAGCCGACTTTGGTATGCATGACTCGGCTTAGGATCACGCACAAATGTCGGATACTGGTCGAGGGTTGCCGAAATTCGACCGGAAGGACCGCGAAAGCCTACAGAATGGTACGGTCTAAGATATGGGCCGTACATTTAGATCCACCTATTTTTTGGTATCATGTCCTAAAATGAGCCCTCACAACTGATGAACGGTGTGGATTTCTTACAAATATCACTGTGGGCCCACATAACAAAAAATCCACGACCCAAGGAAAAACCTTGGGATGTGGATCGGCAGGTGTACCGCGCACCAGCAGAGCTGGTTTAGCGTGTTGCGTCAGCAAGTTCTGTGGGTCCCATCATGAGGTATGTGTTATATCTAAACCGTCCATCCACTCAGTGGGCTCGTCTTAAGGCTTGAGCTGAAAAATAAGATAGATCTAAAGATCAAGTGGACCACACTGCAAAAAGTAGTGGGATTGAACGTCTACCATTGAAACTCTTTTAGGGTTAAGAATATTCGATCTGAACCTTATATAACCCGATCTGACTTGATTTTCCAAACTGAGTCGGACTCAGTTCGAGTCAAGCTAACAATACAACGGATCAGATCGAGTCAGAGGATCCGTACTCGGTCCCGGATCGGATCGAGTTCGGGTTAGGTACTAAAAACTTCGGACCAAGTCAAGTTGGGCCCAATCCGGTCCGACTCGACTCGATGCCCACCTCTACTCCCAACGGCCCTCTACCTAGCGTCTAGATTCTCTAGACGTAGGATGCCTTAAGATTATAATATATTAGATGTAGTATATATGTATTATATAATATAATATATTATATTATATTTAATATAAAGATCCTATGGTGGGCCAGTCCCACGTGGGACCCACCTTTAATATGAAATTTACACTGTCCAGATGGATCTGGACGGTGAGTATGGGCAGCATCCTGCCATTATGAAGGTATATAATATATAATATTATATTATTTAATATATATTAGATTAATGGTACTATATTGGTGGGCCACTACGTGGACCGCACCATGATGTATGATCATATCTGCACCGTCCAGTTGCTGGACAGTGAAAGTACCCTGGTTTGTCAATTAGCGTTAAGTGTTGAGTCAGTTAGACTGCAGAGCCTCATAGGAAGATCAATTCAAAGCATCTGCCTCAACTGGATGTGTGAAAGCTCGCCACATGTAAATCTGAAGCCTCACATCCCATGACCCAAAACACCATGTATTTAAAACCCTTAAAATATATTAGAATATCATAGGTTTTTTTAAGTTAAGAAAACTTTTTCAAAATCAAAAAATTCTCTAAGTTTTCTTGCTTTGTCAATCTTATCGATACACGTCTCGATATGATCGACCTACGCTGTTGATGTCCTCGATGACAAATCGATTATATCGGAATGAGGACAAAAGCGTCCAACAATCACATATATATCTGGACGGATTTATCAATGTATCGATATACTTATCGATATCATCGATATTTGAATCTCGAGTCCATCGAAGGTGACTCAATAATATCGACAGGCAGATCTCCGGAGCCGCTGTTTTTACTTAAGAAAATCACATGTGAAATTCGGCACACTCAAGGGTTGAGTGCGTCTACCGAGAGTGGAGTAGACTGATTGTGAACCACTATAAAATGCCTATCTTTGAGATTGATATTTATTCTTAATTATTTGTGTAATTTCATTAACTGCATTCACATCTACTCACACTTCACACACAGTCACATCCATCATAAACTATAATCTGCCTCTTGTTTATCATTTAAGTAGTTTTGTGATTGGATCCTCAATTTGGCTTGGAAGCCATTTGAGTTACTCTGATGATATCTTGATGCTTGTCATGCCTATTCTTTCAGGATTAGTTTAATAGGACTTTTAAAATAAGGATAAAATTTTGAAAAGTCCTATTCACCCCCTCTAGGACTATTGACATATTCCTACTTTAACTAAAGCGGTCTTTGCTGTTACTTCAATTGGTATCAGTGCGGGTCTCTCTTTAAGGGTTTCACCACCTAGAGAGTGATCTTGACTAAAGTTGAGAATATGGCCAAAGGAGAGGGCTCATCGGTCACTAGGCCTCCAGTATTTGATAGCTCAAATTACGTATACTGGAAGGCTAGGATGCACTACTTTATGAGATCTTTGGAAAATGATGTTTGGGATATAGTTGAAAACAGATATGTGCCACCAACTAAACAAATTGTACTTGACAGTGGCATAACCATTACAAAACCCAAACCCAAAGAGAAGTGGACGACGTTCGATAAAGAAAAACAGACTGTTGAAGCTAAAGCTATGAATGTCATCTACTGTGCCGTGTCCCAAGATATATTCAATCAAATAAGTATGTGTGGGACCTCCAAAGAAGCATGAGATCTATTGGAAACGACCCATGAAGGCACAAGCACTGTGAAGAGGTTCAAACTACAACTACTAACCTCACAGTTTGAAAGTCTCAGAATGGAAGAGCATGAGACCTTCATGGAGTGCTTCACAAAACTGAATATCATTTGCAACTCCATAGGTGGATTGGGAGAAAAAGTTCCGATTCCTAAAATCTGTAGGAAAATACTGAGATCACTGCCGGAATGGTTTAATCCCAAAGTAACAACAATTGAAGAGTGTAGGAACATAGACGAAATGAAAGTAGAAAAACTGGTAGATTCCCTACAAACTTTTGAACTACACTTCAAACAAACCTAAAAATCCAAAACTACTGTTCTGAAAACTTTAAAGAAAACAACAAATGAGGACAGTGGAAGTGAAAGAGAAGATGAAGATGAGGAGGTGACTTTGCTGGCATAAAGATTCAGGAAATTCTTTTAGAAAAATCGTGGTCGTCGTACTAGAGGAAGAAAGATGGACAACAGACCTTCTACAGGCAAATTTGGTAAAAAGATCAAAGAACCACAATATTATGACTGTCAGAGACTTAGTTGCTCATTGGTCACTACGGGGAGGCTCGTCATCCTAGCGTAGGATGACAACTCGGACACGGTGTCCCATTCCATCATGCCCAGCTCATGAGTCTTAGTGGGATCGAATCACTAACAGTTATCAGTAGGCCTCTCAAAGGTATGGGGTGCTTCAGATTCAGGCAGGCATAACTATACATGGTTAACACACATGGTTGGTCAGCTAGTAAGGCAATTTACCCCGTTCAGGTGAGTTGCGGATCACATGATATTGGGAGCGAGCATCCCATGTAGTCCATCCATGGGTCCCACATGTGGTATGTGTTAAATTCATACCATCCAAGGGCCAGGGCGGTGGGGCCTACCTAGATGCACGTGTGGCATCCACACCATCCAGTAAGGACGGTGGGATCCACCGTGATGTAAGTGTTTTATCTATGCTGCCCAGCAGCCGTGGGCCCCACCCACGTGAGACCCACCTTGAGACATGTTGTGAGGCTCGTATCCTAAACCGTACCATTTCGTAGGATTCTGCAGTCCTTCTGGTCAAATTTTGGCAACCCATAACCTATAATCGGCATTTGCGCGTAACCCTGAGTTGCATCCTTTCGATCTAAGTTAGCTCGCCCCAAGACTTGTATCGTTGTGACTGCACCGTCGCCGCAGTTCAATTGCTGTGTCTTGCGCACCAATGCGATACCCGAGCGAGGAGATGTGGGCTCGCGTTTAGTTCGAGAAAACACCGCGCATTTGCTAAACCCAAGAGGACATGTCCATCAATTTCATCAATCAAGTACATATCCCATCCCCAAAAGTAACCCCTAAAGTCAACTCTCTCTCTCTCTCCACCCATACATGTCAAGTACACACCTATCACTCACCCATCACTCCCCATCACCTCTCACCCATCTCTCTCTCTTCTTACAACCTCTCTCTCTCATATCTCTCTCATTCTCCCAAGCAACCCAACGTCCAAGCTCCATGGGAGAGAGCTAGTGTGGCCCATCTCCTACCACCCAATCCCACCATCCTAAGTCCATCTCAACCGTTGAAATTGTTCCTTTGTAGCTCTTGCATGCATTAGCGAAAAAAGGAAGAGGAGATCAAAGGAGGGTGTTTTCTAGGATTAGATTTATAAATTTTGCTTGGATTTGATTATTTAATGGCCCACTTATGGTGGGACCCATCTTGATGTATGCATTGGATAGAGAGGGGCCCATAGTGGCGGGGTCCATCCCCTTCTCACGCTTATCTCTCTCTCTCTCTCTCTATATATATATATATATATCCCTCTGTCTCTTTCTCTTTCCCTGTTGTGGTCCACCTTGATGAATGGATTAAGATCCACCATCGCTCGCTAGCGAGGCCCACCTTGTTGCTGCCCATTTTTTGTCAGACCCTAGATGAAGGGAATACAAGTATCAGCCTGATCTAAAACTCTGGTGGGCCACATCAGCGTGGGGACCCACCAGATGTGGGCGTTTCATCCTGGCCGTCCATCCAGGTGGACTGGACATGGGACCCACCTGGTGCGTGGTGTCCAACACCGTCTATTCCCTGGATGGTGGGACCCACGAGATTTATGTATTTTAAACCCTATTGTTCGTCCAATGCATGGACATGGGGCCCACCTTGATGGATGCCTTACATTCACACGTGTGGGGCCCTACCTTGATGTATATTTTGTATCTGCACCTTCCATCTGGACGATGCCATGTGGACCCTAATCAGGAGGCATGTCTTATATCCAAACCGTTCATCTGTTGAACGGTGTGGGCCAGCACCAGCCCATAGCTGCTAGTGGGCCAGCACCAGCCCATAGCTGCTGGTGGGCCAGCACCAGCCCATAGCTGCTGGTGGGCCACGTACGTGGACCCCACCGATGATGTATATGCTATATGCTAACCATCCATTCATCTGGACGTGGGACGTGGACCCACTAGGATGTATGGATTTGATCCAGACCGTCCACCCTACATGTGGTTTGGACGCTAGACGGTTATTTTATAAATAAAATAATAATAATAATAATAATATATGTATACAATATTTATAATAAATGATATATATAAAATATGTATTGGAGGTGGGACCACCTTGATGTACGTATTCTATATCCTCACGTCCAGATGGACGTGAGGCAGATTCAAAACTCTGGTGGGCCACATGTGTGGGATCCACCGTGATACATGTATTGTATCATCCACGTCGTCCATGTGGGGCCACCTTGATATTGTGGTCCATCCACACCGATGTCCGTGGCCCCCACAATGATGTATGCATTTTAGCCACGTCTTCCATCTATATGGGACCCACCTATGATGTAGGTGTTTCGTTCATGCCGTCTTATACAGGGACGTGGGTCCCACATGATATATGTGTTTCATTTATACAGTCCATCCATTGGACCCATCGTAATGTATGCATTGTATATCCGACTGGTGGGGCTCATTCTGTGATTCAGAAGGCCCACTTGCTAGCTATACATGGCCTATTTGATGTATTTGAGGCCCACATGATGCGCCCCAATTTGATATTGTATTTGAGGCCCACATGATGCGGCCCGATTTGATGTATTTGAGGCTCACATGATGCGGCCCAATTTGATGTATTTGAGGCCCACATGATGCGGCCCGATTTGATGTATTTGAGGCCCACATGATACGGCCCGATTTGATGTATTTGAGGCCCACATGATGCGCCTGATTTGATGTATTCGGAGCCCATGTATTGTGGCCCATTTGATGTATATGAGGCCCATTGATGCGGCCTACTTGATGTATATGAGGCCCATTGGTGCGGCCCATTGATGCGACCCACTTGATGTATATTAGGCCCATGGAGTGGCCCATTTGGTAAGGCCCATTGTGATATATTTATGGCCCATTTGATGAGGCCCATTATAATGTATTTCAGGCCCATTTGGTAAGGCTCATTGTGATGTATTTTCGGCCCATTTGGTAAGGCCCAATGAGATGTATTTTTCGGCCCATATATTGTGGCCCATTTTACATATATGGGGCCTATGTATTGTGGCCCATTGTGATGTACATGAGGTCCATGAGCGAGGCCCAATGTGATGCATATGTAGCCCATAAGTGAGGCCCATCATGATGTGTATTAGGCCCTTGAGAGAGGCCCATGGTGATGTATATTAGGCCATTGTCTGAGGCCATGGGCCCACTATATGTTTGGTTCTATGTGGACCACTCCTTGGGAGCAATGTTGGTTAAATGTCCACATTGATGGGCAATGATGGTTGAATGTCCACATTGTGACCTTCCCTTAAGCCTTGTTAGGCCGATTCTGATTGTCAAAGCTAATTTCGAGGCCGATTCCGATTGTCTAGGCCGATTCCGATTGTCGAGGCTGATTTTAATTATCGAGGCCAATTCTGATTGTCGAGGCCGATTGTATAGGATGATTATCGATGTCGATTATCGGTGTCAGTTGTCGATACTGATTATGAGTATGTGACAGCATAGCATCATGATACATGCCCATACGCATCATCTGCATGTTTATTATGAGATGAGGTTGACCATTACATATGTCATTGGGTAGGTTATTATGAGACTCCCTGATAGGCGGAGATTGTCTCATATGAGTGCACGGTATGCGCAGGATTAATGCATGACTGGATTATACGACTCATGCATTTACATTGTGCGTTGTGATTACTGTACACCCTAGTGACATCAGGGTCGTAGCCTCCACAGGCATGTCATAAATGGCCAAATGGGACACCAGAAATTTGTTACTAGCATCGGGGCTCCATAGATGTCCCTGGGTAAAAATTCCTAAACCTTCATGGCCAGGAGATGCCCCAACGTCGAGACCTAGTGGATACATGAGTGCCTGAGTACCGAATACCAGCAGGCCGCATCTCCCACTGTGTTGTGGTCGGTTGGAAAGGGGTTGTGGCCTTACCCGCCAAGGGGGTAGTAGGCATAGCTAGGCTGAGTTTGACCAGCTCGTAAATGGGTCTGCTATTAACATGCCGGGTAAATATTGGCTGACTATTGGCCGAGCGGATAGTGAGGTCTCTTCCACTTGCATGGTTACGCGTTCAGTGGGCGACGATTGTATGTAAAGTATACTAGACCCCGGTGATGATCCCAGATATGTACGGTGCTGATATGTGGACTTATTGAGCAGGAGCTGCATACTCATTCATTCATTCATTCACTATCCACTCGGGCTGGTAGTGTGCAACTATTTGTTATGTGTACCTTCGTAATGGCCAGGATTTCGGTTAGGGCGCGCGACTAACCTGAGATCAGGAGTTTACCACATTGAGTCTGACTATCCAAATTTAGGTATGAGACTAGTTTGGATAGAAGTCCCTTGTGGTGGACCCCGTAGCCTACGATACTACGTACTATCATCCCGACTTCACACTCCAGCTTGGTCATTTCATTCACATCGCATATTACATTGCATCCTCAGCACATATCATTTGGTTTACTGTGCTTCTATATTTCATAACATGATTAAGGTTAACGATATTCGTGGACTCGGTATCTGATATTTGGGCTCATTATGATCTGCATTGCGTACTCTGATATTGTATGACTCGTGGACTTACCAGTATGTTTCCGCTTTCTCTGATATCATATGATTCATGATCTTGACAGTATTTCTGACATTGTATATGTAAATGTTATTCTATCTAGCTCCTATGATTGTTAAATTTTGTAATGCCAAAACTTCCTAGAATCTGTATCTTATGTAGCTCATCTTCATATTCAAGATTAAGCTCTACATTCAATTACAAGAACAAAGGTCTTTACATCTAGAACTTCAAGTGCAAGAATAAAAGATTGAAGTACAACATCAAGTGATAGATTGAGATTTCAAGCTTCAACTATGTCAAAACAATGTGCTTTACTTTGGAACTCAAAACTCAAGTTGAAACTCAAGCTTCAAAGTACTTCAAGTTCAAGCTTTAAAGTACTTCAAGATCAAGCTTCAAAACACTTCAAGATGTCAAGCTTCAAGTACTTCAAGAACAACTATCAACCGAAGAAAATGATGTTTCAATGTTCAAATATCACTTATAAGGTATGAATGACCCTAGATTGACCATAGGTTAGGTTATATTGATTGCATACCTAAATTGGGTCACTATATACTTCTATAGGCTATTTCTCGACTAGTTTGAGCCTATGTTCGACTAGTCCTAGTACTGGCTTGACCAGTCCAAGAATTTTCTCGACCAGTCCACGGTTTGTTACTAATTTTTGGGATTTTTTGTTGGACCCTCGACCAGTCCTGGAGACTGCTCGACTAGTCGAGCAGACTCGACTCAAAGTCCAACAACCAAACTGGTTCCCACTTAACCAGTTGTGGAACGAGCTTATCTTATCGTGCCCAAAATTTTGAAAGTTTTTTGGTCCTTCGACCAGTCGAGCTGACCTCTGGGCTAGTCGAGTAAACAGTTTCTACACTTATTTTTAGAGTTTTTCATTCAATTCAAGCAAAATCAAGACACCACTCTAAGAGATAAGTTTGTGACATTCTAAAGCTATTTAGTGTTTATTTAATATTCTCTTTAATTTAGATTTTTGTATTTAATTTTGAATTCTATATTCCAATCTTATTTGAAGAAGGGATTTAAGTTTTTCCCTTTCTTAGAATCAAAATCAAATCAAGCAAGCCCAAGGTGATTTAATCTAAAATTCAATTAAAACTTAGAACCTTTTCATAAGTGAGTGTGGATATTGAACATCTACTTCGAATTGGTTCTTCTAAGCTTCATCAAAGAAGAATATCTAGATAAGTATATTTACATTTCTGTAAATCTTTCTTTTGGTTTTTGAGGTTGTGCTAGAAAAATCTCTCGTTCTTTTTGGTTTGTCTGAGGTGATCCAGAAAACTTAGAGTATGGGGTTTTTGAATTGTGTAAGCCCACTTGAAAGACACAATTGTGAAGGTTTTAGGTGAACCTTGAAAAACCTATTGCATAGTGAATGCCAATATCCACTGTGTGAGGATATTGGGAGTGGAGTAGTTGTGTGATTGTTTTTCTAAATAGTTGGTGTACACACAAGCGAACCACTATAGTTTCTGGTCTTGTGGTGGATGATTGATTGTGGCTTTGTGTGAATGTTGTAATTTCTTCTTAAGCCTTTGTGGAGAATGTTGTAATCTTTTTATACAAGTGTGGGAATGCTGTAATAGCATAGTTTATTTTCTTTATTATTTTTTGTAGCGCCCTGAAAATCGGGGGTCGAGTGTAACTCAACTCCCGAGTTCCAACGCATCACTTATGCAACATATTTGATGATATTTGAATGTTGTCTGTGTTAGAGCAGTAAACATGAATGAGATTATACCAAAGCAGTAATTCATACTCCGGATCAGTTGTATAAAAGCAAGCGGAAGACTGACTGTATATATATATATGTATGTAAAGAAACAAAATAAATGATTCATTATCCAGAGTATGAATCCTTCTGAGTCACAATATACATGTCTGTGTAATAAACAAAATGTCAAAATAACTAAATACAATCTCTGTAAATCCCATCGATCCGTGACTAGTCGGCCGCCCAAATAAATCGCATATACGAGAACTCCTCCCGGTCCTCGTCGTGTCGGGCTCCGCCTCCAGAATAGCCGGATCGCCTAAACCTGAGACAGAGTCTGGTTGGTGTGCGCAACACCGTCCCGTAACGTGGGAGTGAGTAGCTAACTCAGTGGAACAGTAAGATATAAGTTATCATGTTACCAATACAGTCAAGCAGTAATGATAAAGCAGTAAATCAAACACTCCTAGTTACTCTGATTAATGCAAGTATGAATGCAGTTATGATGGATGCCCTCTCCGACGTACTCCCTCAAGCGACACCATCTCACGTTCGCGCATGCTTACATCCCACAGTGCTCCACATCTTCCAGGCACATGCGATGCATGATGAGTATGATTACCGAGTTTTTTTAATTAATTCATTTCAAACAGCAGGATTGGGAAACTAAGGTACCTCCCTTTTATCATATCCAAACATGATCCAATCTAGGGTCGTCAGTCCTAGTTAATATCAGACGAAGGTGTGTTTTCTAGGTCACTTGCAGAGGCTGCCCGAGGTACATTACGCACAAAGGTTGCACCACTCCCCCATCACCCCTTAAACGATTCATCACGATACAACTATACAGCCTAGTTCATACTCTATATATCGCGGCGAACCCTATTCATCACGAGTATGCTCGCGGTCACTACAAAGGGCTGCCAGGGCTGTACACACAAAGATTGCACCACTCCCCCATCACCTTATCAATGTAGGCCGACAGCGCGAATATAGTGTCCCATACCACCATAATCGGCTCACGAGTAGAGTTGCTCACTGGTCACTACGGGGAGGCACGTAGCCCCAGCGTAGGCCGACAGCTCGACCACGGTGTCCCATACCACCATGCCCGGCTCATGAGTCTTAGCGGATCGAGGTATCATGGTTAACGAGATTATCACTGGTAAGTTTGGTACCCTAGGTTCAAGCATTAGCGACCAGACATTGTGAACATACATAAGGCATACGGTTTACTGACATGTTCGGCTAGCTCGAGCGCACAACAAGTTGGGCGATATGAGGCGCAGAAGCACCTCGTGTGGCCAACCACTATCGCCAACCGAAGTACGACACGGGTTCACCAACACATCGTGCGTGGCGGAACGAATCCCAACCACATCTTCAAGTCTGATACCGGATGCCTGGACTATGAACATAGTCCCAAGCTCAGTCAAATTCTAACCATAGCAGTGAAATACGTCATGATAACATGGTAATTCAAGAACACAAGCAAACATAATATAGAGCATAACATGAGGCATGTTAATAACAAGTCACAAAGCATGTTCAAAAGCATGTTATAAAGCATTATGTAAATAAGTATACAAATACTTACATTTCGTAGGCGAGTGGTTAGAGTGAACAACCACATGGAGGGTGTCGTATGTGACTCTAAGGTAACCGAGAATCCCATCTCAGCATCTACCTAAGATTCTAACACTTAAGCACTTACACTCACAAGTGATTCCACCAACACTTGGAATGCAATAGTTCAACATACATGACGTATGCTAGGGAAGTGTGTACTAGGGTTGTCCCTTTACCGAGCTAGTATTTTATACATATACATCCTATTCATACAGCAAATAAACATAGCAAACACATCAGCAAATTTTATACGTATAGGGTACTTTCACGTATACCCAATTTCGACATACATAGTGTTTAGAAAGGAACATAGGTTTCGGCGTTTCCTTTCGCCAAGCTAGTATTTTAATCATGTATTGTATAATCATACATTAAATACATATGTCAAACATTATTCCAAAAGAAATACGTATACGGTATTTCTACAATACGTATTTTCAACATACGGCACATTTACAAAGGAACATATATTTTAGCGATCTCTTTCGCCAAACTAGTATTTTATTCATATGTTATATAATTAAACATTAAATAAACATGTCAAACAATTATCCAAAAAAAATACGTATACGGTATTTCTACGTATACCTAGAATATGTGAAATTCCATATTTCACACCGTTAATCAAAACAGGAAACGGAAGGCACTTTGTACATGTGCAATTGCAAGCAGATCATGAATCTACCATTATCTGACATTGAAAGCGTTGAAAACCGTAACTTATAAGCTTAAAGTCCTCACCTTTGCCTTTTGAAACGGAACGAATCAGCAAGGGTGATGGATCTTCCGTCTACAGGCGATTTCTAGCCTAAAGAGCGGAATCGGTTAGTCGGAATACATCCTACCTCGATTCCAACTCAAATCAGACCTAGGGTTAGGTTTTCTTACCTTCAAATGAGGCGAATACGCCGGAAAGCGTCTAGATCAGAGAGATGTAGGCCGTGTAGCAAGCCAAAGCAGCAGGAGGAAGATCGGCAACGATCTCCAAGTCTTTCCCTCTCTTTTCTCTCTCTCCCTCTAAGGTTTCTCCCAAAATTCGTATGGCTGTGAGAGGGGCTGCTCTAAGCCCCTTTTATAGCCTCAAACATTACGAGAATAGACTTAGGTTCATGGGGTACTGCTTATATAGGATATTCGGCGCTTTTCCAGCTCAAAAGGGGAGTTCTGGTAGGCCTCTTTGAACCAAACGTCAGACTTAAACTTATCATCAATGGATCTACGTGGGATTACATTTTTGACTCATTCGGATGCGCAGATCGCACGTGGCGGACCACTTTCAGTTCGACGGTCAGTGGGCCACGATCAGAAATTCCAAGTACATGTAAATGTTCCTGAAATTTTTCTTAATCCGAGGGTGTAATTTGGTCCGATTCGACGGTCGGGTTGCTTATCTTGACGCGTCAACGAACGATGCGGATCACTATTCCGGATATTTATTTCGGCTTGTGAATAGTGTTTTTCACACTACCTCGCTCCGATTCGAAACGAATGGCCGTGGAATATCGGATAAGGCCGATTTTGAGATGATTGTTAAGCCCGGTGGGCGGTCCTAGTTCCTTAACCGGGTTAATCGGAATCCCGATGTGCGATCTAGACCTAATACGAAGTTTCGTTTCATTCCCGAGAGCAGACGGGAAATGAGTTTGGTTCTAAACTTTAGGGTAACCTAGCGTCAATGATTCTGCAAGTTTTGGGTCTTGCAGATCGTATTTAAAGTGATCCTAACGGATTTCATAACTAATTGAGTTTAGTACTTAGTTAACTTTGTTAAATTTCTAAAGGATTTAATCCTATGTGATTTCTGGTCGAGGTGGTACTCGACCCAATGTACGGAATTTTTCAGGTCGTTACATTTTTATTCTTTATTCCTCTGTATCGGTTTGAGATTTTAATACACAGACTTTTCTAGGAATCAGGTTGTCATACCATAAACCATTGGTTTTTCGTGTAAGGTTGTCCTTAGAATAACATCAATATCAACCTCTCAATACTTGTACATTTGAGGTTGTTATTCATTACTGTTGTGTGGATTGTTTAATGCTATCTTTATTTATATCTGTTTAATTTCGCATTTAATTTTTTAATTTGGCATAGTCCTATTCACCCCCCCCCCCTTCTTGGACTCTTAGATCAGCCTTTTCAGTATGATTATGGCATTGTATTGAATACTTGGGACTATTCTTGTGCACACACTTACACCACCCTCTAAGCTTTCTATAAGATTATGCACTATAGATGCAAGCAGGTGACATTAGGTTGCAGCAGCATTGAGCTTGGAGCGTGCAGTGGTCTTCTGGAGCTTTAATTTTTGATATATGTATTTCCCTTTCAGCATTGTATTCAACTGTTTATATTAGTGGATATGTGATGATGATGTTGCCTTTATGATTTGGGTAAACTTGTGGTTATGCTTATTACGAGTTAAATGTACGTTGAAAAATTCTCCTTGTAAGATCTCAGGATCGGAATCTGGCATATGGGCGCTGGGAGCCGAGAATGGGGTACTACGGAGGCTATCGGCACCGAATTAGGCAATCGGAAATTTTGTGAGACCAATTTTCAGGTTTGGGGCGTGACACGTGTTTTATCCAACCATCTATCTGATGATACCCCACCATGATGTATCTGTTAAATCCCAGCCATCCATCTTTTGGACGGCGGGTCAGCAGCCACCATCTAGGTAGCCGCTGCATTGACGTCACAAGTTCTGTGGGTCCGTATGATGTATGTGTTACATCCAGTCGTCCATTTAAGGACGTCAGCAAGCTGGGCTTGATCATGAGGAGTGTGTTATATACACACCATCCATCTGTTTTCAATCCAGATCGTCCATCTGTGCACCTGCTGATAGCTGCTGTGTTGACTTCAACAAGTTCCACGGCTCTGATCATGAGGTATATGTTATATCCTAACCATCTGTCCAGCTGGGACGTGGTCCCCACTTTTGATATATGTGCCTTACATCCACACCATCCAGTGATCTGGATGGTGGAAATCCACCTTAATGTATGTATTTTACCATGTCGTCCGACATTGCAGCGTGTTGGCGGGTGAGGCCCACCTTAATTTATGTATTTTATATACACACCATCCATCTAGACGGTGCTGTATGGGCCGACCATGATGTATGTGCTTTGCAGCAATGTCATCCATCTATTTTGTGGGACAGTGGGCCCCTTGATGCATGCGTTCTATATCCAGCTGTCCATTTGTTTTTTTGTGGATGGGTGGGGCCTACTTTGAGGTATGTGTTGTATGTACCGCCCATCCATGTGGAGCCAGCCATGATGTATGGGTCTTATCCACACCGTCCAACACTCTAGATAGGTGGGGGCCACCTTGTGATGTGTTATGTATTCACACCGTCCATTCACGTGGCCCCACGTGATGTACGAGTTTGATCCTAGTTGTCCATCTAGTGGGGGCCATTTGGAATGTGCAGGGCCCACCCCAATATGATGTATTTATGGCCCATTTGATGAGGCCCAATATGATGTATATGAGGCCCATTTGATGAGGCCCATGTGAGGTATTTGTGGCCAATATGATGTATTTGAGGTCCAATGTAATGTACTTGAGGCCTATGGGATGAGGCCCATTGTGAGGTGATGATGTCAGGCCCGTATCATAGTCCGTATTGTTCCATAGATTCTCGCGATCCTCCCCATCAAATTTCAACAATTCGTGACCTGTAATCAGCGTTTGTGCGCGACCCTAAATCGTATCCCGTGATCTGAGTCAGCTCGACCCGAGACTTGTACCCTAGCGATCGTGCCGTCGCCACGGTTCCAACATTGCGTCTCGCTCACCGATGTTATACCCAAGCTAGGAGTTTTTGACCCACATTTATTTCGAGGAAAATACAGCGCGTTTGTAAAACTTAAGAAAATCTTACCAAATGTTAAATCAATCAATCAATGTACAAGTAAAGTACATATCCCATCACACCCATCCCCCTCTCACCCAAAAGTCAACACGACCATACCTCTCAAGTATACCCATCACCCATCACCCATCACTCCATCCATCACCCATCCCTCTCTCCTTATATCCTCTTTCTCTCTCATATTCTCCACCCATTCTCCCAAGCACCAAGAGAGGAAACGTCCAAGCTCTCCATGAGGAGAGTCATGTGTGGCCCACTCCCTACCACCCTATCTTTCATCTCCACCTCTCAATCTTCATCTTCCACCATCAAAGAGAAAGCCTAGGAGCTAAGGAGTCCATGGAGCCTAGAAGAAGCGGAATCGGTGGGTGTTCATAGCATTAGATCATGATTTTTTTTTATTTAGGGCCCACATGTAATATGACCCACTTGATGTACATTTTATAATACATGGCCTATCTAGGGAGGGCTCATAGTGGCGGAGCCCCTCCCCTCCATCGTTGTCTCTCTCTCTCTCTCTCTCTCTCTCTCTCTCTCTCTCTCTCTCTCTCTCCTTCCCTTTCTCTTTTATTTTGTGTATGATGGCCCACTTTGATGTATGATCCATGCCGTCCAACCAAGTGGACCAAACTGGGGGCCCACCCACGTGGACCAACTGGGGGCCCACCCATGTGGACTCCACTTATCCACGTTGTTCGTTCTCGGACAGACTTGGACAGAGGGAAATCGCAGATATTAGCTCGATCCAAACTCTGGTGGGCCACCATGTGGACCCACCAGATGTAAATGTTTCATCCATACCGTCCAGTCCCTGGATGAGGACTAGACCCCAGCTTGATGTATGCATTCTATATCCAGGCCGTACGTCCATCCGTCCAGGACATGGGACCCACTCCACACATGTTGCACGTGTGGAGGTGAGGCCCATCTTGATGTATGCATCTTAACCGTCCATCTATGGACGAGCAGCATATTAGCTGTTGTGTTAACGTCAACAAGTGTAGTGGGCTAGCTTAATGTATGTATTTTATACATACCGTCCATCCGTCTGGAGATGTGGGCCCACCCCACACATGTGGCACATGTGGGGGTGGGACCCACCTTAGAGCATGTGTTTTATCCAACCATCCATTTGATGGTACCCCACCATGATGTGTCTGTTAAATACCAGCAGTCCATCTTTTGGACGGTGGGTCAGTAGCCACCATCTAGGTAGTTGGTGCATTGATGTCACAGGTTATTTGGGTTCGTATGATGTATGCGTTGCATCCAAACCGTCCATTTGAGGATGTTAGCAAGTCCGGCCTGATCATGAGGAGTGTGTTATCTACACACCGTCCATCGGTTTTAAATCCAGACCGTCCATCTGTGCACTTGCTGATAGCTATTGTGTTAACTTCAGCAAGCTCCACGGCTCTGATCATAAGGTATATGTTATAAACTAACCATCCATCTAGCTGGGATATGGCCCCCACTTCTGATATATGTGCCTTGCATCTGCACCGTCCAGTGATCTGGACGGTGGAAATCCATCTTAATGTATGTATTTTACCATGCTGTCCGACATTGCAGCGTGTTGGTAGGTGAGGCCCACCTTGATATATGTATTTTATATACACACCGTCCATCTGGACGGTGTCGTATGGGCCGACCATGATGTATGTGCTTTGCAGCAATGTCGTCCATCTATTTTGTGGGACAGTGGGCCCCTTAATGCGTGCGTTCTATATCCAGCCGTCCATTTGTTTTGTCATCAGACGGGTGGGGCCCACTTTGAGGTATGTGTTGTACGCGCCGCCAATCCATGTGGGGCCAGTTGTGATGTATGGGTCTTATCCACACCATCCAGCACTCTGGATGGGTGGGGCCCACCTTAAGATGTGTTGTATATTCACAATATCCATCCACGTGGCCCCCACATGATGTACGTGTTTGATCCAAACGGCCCATTAGGATGTATGAGAGGCCCATGGATATGGCCCATTGAGATGTATATGAGGCCTGATATGATGTATATTTGGCCCATGTGATGAGGCCCATTGTGATGTATATTAGGCCCATGTGAGCGGCCCATTGTGATATATATTAGGCCCATGTAATGTTGCCCATTTGATGTATATTAAGCCCATGAGATACGGCCCATTGCGATGTGTAAGGTCCATGTGACGCGGTCCATTATGATGTATATGAGGCCCATGTGATGTGGCCCATTGTGATATGTGAGGCTCATTATATTGTATGTGAGGCCCTTATGTGAGGCCATGGGCCCCACTAAATGTTTGGCTCTATGAGGGCCACTCCTTGGGAGCAATGTTGGTTGAATGTCCACATTGATGGGCAATGATGGTTAAATGTCCACATTGTGACCTTCCCTTAGGCCTCGTTAGGCCCATTCTTGATATGAGTAGGTTGTCTAGGCCCATCCTTGATATGAGGAGAGTACATTATCATCATATAACATGCTTAGTATAGCTCTACGATCCATGCCCATGCGCATCATATGTATGCATGATATGAGAAGTGATTGATCATAGCACATGCCATTGGGCGAATTGTTATGGGACTCCCTGAGAGACGGATTTACCCCACATGAGTGCGTGGTACATGCAGGTTTGATGCATGACTGGATAGTATGACTCATGCATCTCGCATTTTGTGATATGACCACCATACGCCCTAGCGACATCAGGGCTATGGCCTCCATAAGTATGTCGTGGATGGCTAGATTGGATACCAAAAATGTTTAGTTCGAGCATCTAGGCAAGTTAGATGTCTGTAGGAGAAAGTCCATAAACCTCCGTAACCAGGAGACGCTCCAACGTCTAGATCGAGTGGATATATATGAGCGCCCGATTGCCAAATACCAATAAGCCGCATCTCCTATTGTGTCGTGGTCAGTTGAAAGGGGGTGTGGCCTTATCCGTCAAAGTGAGGGGGCTACAAGCTAGGCTGAGTTTGACCAGCTCCCAAATGGGTCTGCTATCGACGAGCCCAGTAGGCATTGGTATACTGCTGGCAGGCAGGTAGTGAGGTCTTTTTCACTTGCATGGTTGTGCGGCTAGGGATGCGGCAGCCAGTGTAGAGTGTACTAGACCCTGATGATGATCCCAAAGATGCACGGTACTGATATATGGATTTATTAAGCAGGAGTTGTATACTCATCATTTTACTCATTCACTATCCACTAGGGCAAGTGGTGCACAACTAATTGTTTGTGTACCTTTACAATGGCCAGGATTTCGGTTGGGGCACGTGACCAACCTGAGATCAGGAGTTTACCATATTGAGTCTGGCTATCCAAATTTAGGTATAGGACTAGTTTGGATAGAAGTCCCTTGTGATGGACCCATAGCCTGCGATACTACGTACTATCATTCCAACCTCACACTCCAACTTGGTCATTTCATTTGCACTGCATATTGCATTGTATCCTTAGTATATAATATTTAGTTTACTATGTCTCCGCATTGTATAGCTGATCTACATTGCTTCCTTAGTATATGTTATTGGCGTATTATGTTTTTGCATCATATAGCCTGGATAAGGCTGATGGTATTTATGCACTTACCAACATGTTTTCACATTCCTCTGATATTGCATACGTGGTACTTACCTTGCCCACACACTTTCACCACCCTCAATGCTTTCTATAAGCTTATGCACGATAGATGCGTGTAGGTGGCGTTAGGTCACAGCAGCGTTGAGCTTGCAGCGTGCAGCTGTCTTCTGGAGCTTTGATTTTCAATATATGTATTTTCCTTTTAGCACTGTATTCAACTGTTTATATTAGTGAATATGTGATGATGATGTTGCCTTTGTGATTTGGATAAGCTTATGGTTATGCTTCTTCCGAGATAAATGTACATTGAAAAATCCTCCTTGTAGGATCCCAGGATCGAAATCTGACATATGGGTGCCAGGAGCCGAGAATGGGGTACTACGGAGGCTGTTGGCACTGGATTCGACGATCGAAAAGTTTGTGAGTCTGGTTTCTGAGTTTACGGCGTGATAAATGAGGCCCATGGGATACGGCCCAATTGTGATGTGATGAGGCCCATGCGATGCGGCCCATTGATGTATATTGAGCCCATGTGATGAGGCCCATTATGATGTATATGTGGCCCATGAGTGAGGCTATATTTGTATGAGGCTCATATGATGAGGCCCAATATGTTGTATATGAAGCCCATGTGATGAGGCCCATTATGATGTATATGTGGCCCATGAGTGAGGCCCGATGTGTTGTATATAAGGCCATATGATGAGGCCTGATGTGTTGTATATGAAGCCCATGTAATGCGGCCCATGGTGATATGTATGAGGTCCATCGTGATGTATTTGAGGCTCAAACATGAAGCCCATGAGTGAGGCCCAATGGGATGTGTATGAGGCCCTTGTGTGTGGCCTAATATGATGTATTTGTAGCCCAATGATGAGGTCCAAAACTATATATTTATGGCCCATTTGAAGAGGCCCGATGTGATGTTCATATGGCCCGTGTGAGAGGCCCACTGTTACGTGTGAGGCCCACCTGCTGTATATGAGGCCCGTGTTTGAGGTCCGATGAGATGTACACGCGACCAAAGTGATAAGGCTCATTGTGTTTTAAATGAGACCCATGAGTGAGGCCCAATGTGATGCATATGTGGCCCATGCGTGAGGCCCATCGTGATATGAATTATGAAATTGCAGTGAAAACCGCTTTAGTTGAAGTAGGAATATGTCAATATGTCCTAGAGGGGGGGTGAATAGGACTTTTTAATAATTTTATAATGATTTAAAATCCTATCACTCTAATCCTAACAACAAGCATATATTAGGATTACTCAAGAGTAACTCTACTGGCTTCCAAGCCCGGTAGAGGATCCAATCACAAATTATTTGAAAGATGAATAATATGCAAACTAGTTTATGATGGATATGACTGTGCGCGTGTGTGAGGTGTGATCTCAGATAATCAGATATGACAGTATTTAAGGAAATCACATAAGTAAATGGAAGACAATAACAATATCAAACACAGTCATTTTAATAGTGGTTCGACTACTTGTCTACTCCACTCCCGATAACCGCACTCAACCCTTGAGTGTACCGAATTTCACTAAGGAGGTTTCACATGGTTCACCCAAAACTCAAGGTTTTAAATCAGGTTCACATTTAACCTTTACAACCTACACCTAGGCTGACTGTTTATGGTCTCACGAGCAAGGGTTAACACAAAGACCCACTTTTAGACACACTTGCCAAGGATCTTTCACAAGACCCTAACTGTTTATGCTCTCACGAGCAAGAGTCAACACAACGCACCCACTTTTAGGCACACTGGCCAAGGATCTTCCACAAGACCCTAACTATTTATGCTCTCCACAGAGCAAGGATCAACATAATGCACCCACTAAGTACACTCCCGCCGGAGGCCTCCTAGAGGACTTGCAAGGGGTGAGAAACACCTTAGACCCAATCCTACAAAGAAATGATCACAAGGGTCCTCTGGACTCTGATAACTTATAAATAAGAAGATGAGTCCCTTTCAGCACATTTGTTGAAGATCTCCTCCTTTGATGAAGAACTTCAGCTTCCTTGATCCACAGCTCAGAAGATGTATCAATGCATGGCGACGGGTTGGGTCAAGGCTGTGATGGAATCCTACTCTCCTAAATATTTTTCGATAAGGAAGATAGAGCGATTCCAATCATCTATGCATTCAAGGCATCCCAGCTTAATGATTTGCCATTAAGATGGTAGCTGAAGGATCCTTGAATGCGAAAGTTCATTCCTCAATCCACTCTATTGAATGTCAATGGTGAGGGTGGATTGGAGGATGAACTTCCCTAAGAGAAAGGGCTTTGGGTATATGATCTGAGGTTAAACACTCAAAAGCACTTTCTTCTTTCTCTACCAGTAATAATAGACAAGTCCTCTTTATATAGGCAAAAGGTTCCAACGGATATAAAATGGTCACATTTATGACAGAGTTCGATGTCATCGAGTGGGTTCGATATCATCGAGCGTATACTCTCGATTGTATCAACGGGCCGCTCGATGACACAAACTCAAATGTTATATGCTTTTGAAACCTTTTGCCAGCTGGTCGATGGAATCGAAACAAGTGTCGATGTCATCGGATTTCGAACTCCGATTTCATCGAGATGAGGATCGATTCCTCAATATTTGAAAATGAGAGATACTTGCCTTGAAATATTTCAGGTTTACAAGAATAATCGAGGGACCTTCGATATCATCGGAATTTGAATGTCGATGATATCAATAGCAGTGTCGATGCATCGATAAATTCAAAGGATTTTTCATTAAGCTTGTTGGACAATTTATGTCCATGTTCGATGCAATCGATACCGTATCGATATCTTCGATATTTGAATATCAATTCTCTCGAGTGACCCTCGATTAAAGATAAATTATCCTGAAATATTTGCTTAAAATTTGTGTGTCCAAGACCGATATCATCGAAGGCCTTCCGATATCATCGAGATTTGAATTCCGATGATATCGAGGAGGACCTCGATATATCGACGATCTTATGATTTTTCTTAGTAAAAATAGGGACTCATTTTCTCTGCTGACAATTTTATCGAGTCAACTTCGATAGACTCAAGATTTGAATATTGATGATATCAATAGGTATATCGATCCATCGATAATTCCGTTTAGATGAGTACGTGGTTGCTGAACATATTTTGTCTTCATTTCTATGATATCGTTTAGGCATTGAGGACATCGACAGCTCAGGTCGATAATGTCCATCAGTATATCGATAAAATCGTCAGAGTTAGACAACTTAGAGATTCTCTGAATTTTGAAAAAGTTTTCTAACTCAAAACCCTATGATGTTCTAATTTGTTATAAGGGTTTTAATTACTTGGTGTTTTGGGACATGGGATGTGAGGCTTAGATTTACCTGTGGCGAGTTCGGGCCCACATCCGATTGAGGTAGACACTTGATTGATCTTCCTATGGAGCTTCTCTATCTAGTTGATTCAACACTCACGCTAATTGATAAACCAGGGCACTTTTAATCTCCTTCTTTCTCAATTACGTGACAAAATTGAAAGTGCCCAGGTTTGTCAAGTTACGTGAGTGTTGAGTCAGATTGTCTACAGAGCCGGATAGGAAGATCAATTCAAGCGTCTGCTTTAACCGGATGTGTGCAAGCTCGCCACAGGTAAACCTAAAGCCTCACATCCCATAACCCAAAACACCAGGTGAATAAAACCCTTAAAAACAAGTTAAAAACCATAGGGTTTTAAGGTGAGAAAACTTTTTTCAAAATAGAAAAATCTCTAAAGTTTTTCTCGCCTTATCAATCTTATCGGAACACCCTCGATATGATCGACCTGCTCTGTCGATGTCCTCGATACCTTAAAGATATTATCGATGTGAGGACCAAAAGTGTCCAGCAACTAAATATTCATCTGGACGGATTTATCGATGTATCGATACACCTATCGATATGTAACAACCCAGATTTTTGCCAACCTGGAATTAGACGTCCTTAGGCAATGGGTTGCTCCTAACACCTCATTAACCTATCAGAACTGAATCCCACAGTCTAAAATCGCTTCTGAACCCATTTCCTTCACAAATCCAACCCTTCACCATCTTGTTCTTTCAATTTTTCTAAGTACTTTCACCCTAGACACTATCTTAAACTAGTTAAGTATTATAACTTGGATCACTCTATATACAAACTACGAAGGACTAAGTACCACCTCAGACAGAAATCACTTAGGATTAAATCCTTTAGAAATTTGACAAAGTTAACTAAGTGCTAAACTAGATTAGCCATGAAATCCATTTGAATTGCTTTAAATACAATCTGCAAGACCTAAAACTTGTAGAATCATTGATGCTAGGTTACCCTAAAACCTAGGATCAATCTCATTACCTGACTGCTCATGGGAGCATCTCAAAACTCCGTATCGGATCTGGACCGCACGTCGAGAGTCCGAATAATACGAAGTTAAGGAATTAGGACCGCCTCGCTGGGCTTGACAACCATCTCAAAAATCAAACTCAGACAGTGTCCCACGGCTGTTCGCTTGAGTCCGGAGCGAGGGAGTGTGAAAACACTTATTTCCTTATAAAATAAATATCTTGAATAGTAATCTGGCATCTCTCATTTGCGGATCAGTTTTAAGCAACTCAGACCGTCGAATCGGACCAAATTACACCCTCGGATCAGGAGAAATTTCATACACATTTACATGTACTCGGAATCTCCGATCGAGATCCGCTCACCGTTGAACTGAAACTGGTCCGCCACGCGTGATCTGGAATCCCGACCGAAACAAAAACATAATAGAACGTAGATCCGGTGTCGGTGAGCTTAAGTCCGACTTTTGGCTCAAGGAGGGCCGCCAAAAACCCTCTTTTGAGCTGAATTAGAACCGATTTGGATATAACCCAAGTATACCTTGAACGTAAGTCTATTTCAGATACTTTTTAGGCTATATAAGGGCCTTAGAGCACCCTCTCTCACAGCCATACGAATTTGAGATTTGAGAGAGAGAAAAGAGAGAGAAAGTGAGGGAGGAGTGGGAGAATCTCCCTACTATCGTTCCCTGCCACCACACGGGCTGCACCATCCTTTTCTTGACACTTTTCCGGCGATACAGACTCCGTTTTAAGGTAAGAAACCCTAACCCTAATCTGTTTTGGGGTTTAGACAGTTGTAGGTTAGGAAATAGCTAACCTATTTCATTCTCTAGGTTGCCAAACTGCCGAATACGGAAGCTTAGCAAACCTACCGACTCCGTTACGATTCTACAACACAAGGTGCGGACTTTAGGTGTATAGGTTATAGTTTTCAACGCTTTCAATGTCAGATAATGATAGATTCATGATCTGCATGCAATTGCACATGTACAAAGTGCTTTTCGATTTCTGTTTCGATTAAAGATGCAAATTATGGAATTTTATATATTCTAGGTATTCGTAGAAAATACCGTATACGTATATTTTTTGGAAATGTGTTTGACATGATTATTTGTTGTATGAATATATGATATATGGATAAAATACTTATTTGGTGAAAGGATTCGCCTAAATACATGTTTACTAATATACACTATGTATTTACAAATACTGTATTGTAGAAAGTACTGTATACATATGTATTTTAGAGATGTGTTTGCCATGATTATTTATTGTATAAATATACTATATATGCGTAAATTATTTGCTTGGCGAAAGGACTCGCCCTAATACATGTTTGCTAACATACACCAAGTATGTGAAATAGTGTATGTTAAGTGTTTGTGGAAATGCTTGAGTGAGTAAGTGTTTGGATGTAGATGCCTTAGGAGGGTGTTGAGATTGAATTCTCAACTACCCTAGCGACATGTATGATTACCTCCATGAGGTTGATCACTTAAAACCACTTACTTGCAATACATGTGTTTGTATTCCTATTGATGTAGTATTTTACAACATGCTTTATATCATATTTTATAATATGCTTATAACATGCCTACTAGCATGCTTGAATTACTTTGTTTATCATGCTTGAATTACTTTGTTTATCATGCTTTAGTCCACATGCTATGGATGACAATTGATTGTGTTTGGGGCTATGATTATAGTCCAGACAATCGGTACCAGATTGGAGATCGTGGTTGAGTTTCACGTCGCCAAGTGAGATGCGTTCGACGAACTCGAGTCATACTTCAGTTGGCGATAGTGGTTGGCCACGCGAAGTTCTTATGCACTTCATGTCGTACAACTTGTTGTGCGCTCGAGCTAGCCGAGCTCGTCAAGTAAGCCGATCTGTCTAATGTATGTTCACCATGTTTGGTCGCTACTACCTGAACCTAGGGTACCAAACTTACCAGTGAAAACCCTTTTAACCATGGTACCTCAATCCGCTAAGACTCATGAGCCGGGCATGGTGGTATGGGACACCGTGGTCGAGCTGTCGGCCTACGCTGGGCCACGTGCCTCCCCGTAGTGACCAGTGAGCAACCAGACTCGTGAGCCGATTATGGTGGTATGGGACACTATATTCGAGCTGTCGGCCTACACTGGCGTAGCCTGGCTGTGGTCCCCAGTCGGGTTGCATCCGAGTCCCATTGTCAATAAGTGGACCAGTCGGGCCGAAAATAGACTGCCAGTTGGTAGGACGTTAGTGGAGTAACCTCGAGCATACTCTGAATTTGCAGTGAGGCGATGAGTTTTGCCGCAATGTAGAGAGTATGAACTAGGCCTGTTTCTGTTTAGTAATGAATCGTTAAAGAGGTGATGGGGGAGTGGTGTAACATTTGTGCGTAATGACCACAAATGCCTCTCTGCAGGTGACCTAGAAAATACACCATCGTTCGATATTAACTAGATCGACGACCCTAGAATGGATCATGTTTGGGAATGATACAAGGGAGGTACCTTAGTTTCCTAATCCTGCTGTTTGAAATGGACTAATTAAAAACTCGGTAATCATGCTCATCATGCATTGCATGTGCCTGGAAGATGTGGAGCACTGTGGGATGAAAGTATGCCGCGAGCATGAGATGGTGTCGCATGAGAGAGTATGTCGGTGAGGGCATCCATCATGACTGCATTCATACTTGCAATAATAAGAGTAGTTAGGAGTGTTTGATTGTACTGCTTTATCATTACTGCTTGACTGCATTGATAACATGTTAACCTATGCTTTATTGTTCCACTGAGTTAGCTACTCACTCCCACGTAAACTCAGACAGTGTCCCACGGCTGTTCGCTTGAGTCCAGAGCGAGGGAGTGTGAAAACACTTATTTCCTTATAAAATAAATATCTTGAATAGTAATCTGGCATCTCTCATTTGCGGATCAGTTTTAAGCAACCAGACCGTCAGAATCAGACCAAATTACACCCTCGGATCAGGAGAAATTTCATACACATTTACATGTACTCGGAATCTCCGATCGAGATCCGCTGACCGTTGAACTGAAACTGGTCCGCCACGCGTGATCTGGAATCCCGACCGAAACAAAAACATAATAGAGCGTAGATCCGGTGTCGGTGAGCTTAAGTCCGACTTTTGGCTCAAGGAGGGCCGCTAAAAACCCTCTTTTGAGCTGAATTAGAACCGATTTGGATATAACCCAAGTATACCTTGAACATAAGTCTATTTCAGATACTTTTTAGGCTATATAAGGGCCTTAGAGCACCCTCTCTCACAGCCATACGAATTTGAGATTTGAGAGAGAGAAAAGAGAGAGAAAGTGAGGGAGGAGTGGGAGAATCTCCCTACTATCGTTCCCTGCCACCACACGGGCTGCACCATCCTTTTCTTGACACTTTTCCGACGATACAGACTCTTTAAGGTAAGAAACCCTAACCCTAATCTGTTTTGGGGTTTAGACAGTTGTAGGTTAGGAAATAGCTAACCTATTTCATTCTCTAGGTTGTCAAACTGCCGAATACGGAAGCTTAGCAAACCTACCGACTCCGTTACGATTCTACAACACAAGGTGCGGACTTTAGGTATAGAGGTTATAGTTTTCAACGCTTTCAATGTCAGATAATGATAGATTCATGATCTGCATGCAATTGAACATGTACAAAGTGCTTTCCGATTTCTGTTTCGATTAAAGATGCAAATTATGGAATTTTACATATTTTAGGTATTCGTAGAAAATACCGTATACGTATATTTTTTGGAAATGTGTTTGACATGATTATTTGTTGTATGAATATATGATATATGGATAAAATACTTATTTGGCGAAAGGATTCGCCTAAATACATGTTTACTAATATACACTATGTATTTACAAATACTGTATTGTAGAAAGTACTGTATACATATGTATTTTAGAGATGTGTTTGCCATGATTATTTATTGTATAAATATACTATATATGCGTAAATTATTTGCTTGGCGAAAGGACTCGCCCTAATACATGTTTGCTAACATACACCAAGTATGTGAAATAGTGTATGTTAAGTGTTTGTGGAAATGCTTGAGTGAGTAAGTGTTTGGATGTAGATGCCTTAGGAGGGTGTTGAGATTGAATTCTCAACTACCCTAGCGACATGTATGATTACCTCCATGAGGTTGATCACTTAAAACCACTTACTTGCAATACATGTGTTTGTATTCCTATTGATGTAGTATTTTACAACATGCTTTATATCATATTTTATAATATGCTTATAACATGCCTACTAGCATGCTTGAATTACTTTGTTTATCATGCTTGAATTACTTTGTTTATCATGCTTTATTCCACATGTTATGGATGACAATTGATTGTGTTTGGGGCTATGATTATAGTCCAGACAATCGGTACCAGATTGGAGATCGTGGTTGAGTTTCACGTCGCCACGTGAGATGCGTTCGACGAACTCGAGTCATACTTCAGTTGGCGATAGTGGTTGGCCACGCGAAGTTCTTATGCACTTCATGTCGTACAACTTGTTGTGCGCTCGAGCTAGCCGAGCTCGTCAAGTAAGCCGATCTGTCTAATGTATGTTCACCATGTTTGGTCGCTACTACCTGAACCTAGGGTACCAAACTTACCAGTGAAAACCCTTTTAACCATGGTACCTCAATCCGCTAAGACTCATGAGCCGGGCATGGTGGTATGGGACACCGTGGTCGAGCTGTCGGCCTACGCTAGGGCCACGTGCCTCCCCGTAGTGACCAGTGAGCAACCAGACTCGTGAGCCGATTATGGTGGTATGGGACACTATATTCGAGTTGTCGGCCTACACTGGCGTAGCCTAGCTGTGGTCCCCAGTCGGGTTGCATCCGAGTCCCATTGTCAATAAGTGGACCGGTCGGGCTTCGAAAATAGACTGCCAGTTGGTAGGACGTTAGTGGAGTAACCTCGAGCATACTCTGAATTTGCAGTGAGGCGATGAGTTTTGCCGCAATATAGAGAGTATGAACTAGGCCTGTTTCTATTTAGTGATGAATCGTTAAAGAGGTGATGGGGGAGTGGTGTAACCTTTGTGCGTAACAGCCCTGGCAGCCTCTGCAGTGACCTAGAAAATACACCATCGTCTGATATTAACTAGGACTGACGACCCTAGAATGGATCATGTTTGGGAATGATACAAGGGAGGTACCTTAGTTTCCCAATCCTGCTGTTTGAAATGGACTAATTAAAAACTCGGTAATCATGCTCATCATGCATTGCATGTGCCTGGAAGATGTGGAGCACTGTGGGATGAAAGTATGCCGCGAGCATGAGATGGTGTCGCATGAGAGAGTATGTCGGTGAGGGCATCCATCATGACTGCATTCATACTTGCAATAATAAGAGTAGTTAGGAGTGTTTGATTGTACTGCTTTATCATTATTGCTTGATTGCATTGATAACATGTTAACCTATGCTTTATTGTTCCACCGAGTTAGCTACTCACTCCCACGTAAACTCGACAGTGTCCCACTACTGTCGCTTGAGTCCGAGCGAGGAGTGTGAAAACACTTATTTCCTTATAAAATAAATATCTTGAATAAGTAATCCGCATCTCTCATTTGCGGATCGGTTTTAAGCAACTGACCGTCGAATCGAATCGGACCAAATTACACCCTCGGATCAGGAGAAATTTCATACATATTTACATGTACTCGGAATCTCCGATCGAGATCCGCTGACCGTTGAACTGAAACTGGTCCGCCACGCATGATCTGGAATCCCGACCGAAACAAAAACATAATAGAGCGTAGATCCGGTGTCGGTGAGCTTAAGTCCGACTTTTGGCTCAAGGAGGGCCGCCAAAAACCCTCTTTTGAGCTGAATTAGAACCGATTTGGATATAACCCAAGTATACCTTGAACATAAGTCTATTTCAGATACTTTTTAGGCTATATAAGGGCCTTAGAGCACCCTCTCTCACAGCCATACGAATTTGAGATTTGAGAGAGAGAAAAGAGAGAGAAAGTGAGGAAGGGTGGGGAAAATCTCCTAATTTTCGTCCCTCGCCACCACCGGGCTGCACCATCCTTTTCTTGACACTTTTCCGGCGATACAGACTCCGTTTTAAGGTAAGAAACCCTAACCCTAATCTGTTTTGGGGTTTAGACAGTTGTAGGTTAGGAAATAGCTAACCTATTTCATTCTCTAGGTTGCCAAACTGCCGAATACGGAAGCTTAGCAAACCTACCGACTCTGTTACGATTCTACAACACAAGGTGCGAACTTTAGGTGTATAGGTTATAGTTTTCAATGTTTTCAATATCAGATAATGATAAATTCATGATCTGCATGCAATTGCACATGTACAAAGTGCTTTCCGATTTCTGTTTCGATTAAAGATGCAAATTATGGAATTTTACATATTCTAGGTATTCGTAGAAAATACCGTATACGTATATTTTTTGGAAATGTGTTTGACATGATTATTTGTTGTATGAATATATGATATATGGATAAAATACTTATTTGGCGAAAGGATTCGCCTAAATACATGTTTACTAATATACACTATGTATTTACAAATACTGTATTGTAGAAAGTACTGTATACATATGTATTTTAGAGATGTGTTTGCCATGATTATTTATTGTATAAATATACTATATATGCGTAAATTATTTGCTTGGCGAAAGGACTCGCCCTAATACATGTTTGCTAACATTCACCAAGTATGTGAAATAGTGTATGTTAAGTGTTTGTGGAAATGCTTGAGTGAGTAAGTGTTTGGATGTAGATGCCTTAGGAGGGTGTTGAGATTGAATTCTCAACTACCCTAGCGACATGTATGATTACCTCCATGAGGTTGATCACTTAAAACCACTTACTTGCAATACATGTGTTTGTATTCCTATTGATGTAGTGTTTTACAACATGCTTTATATCATGTTTTATAATATGCTTATAACATGCCTACTAGCATGCTTGAATTACTTTGTTTATCATGCTTGAATTACTTTGTTTATCATGCTTTACTCCACATGCTATGGACGACAATTGATTGTGTTTGGGGCTATGATTATAGTCCAGACAATCGGTACCAGATTGGAGATCGTGGTTGAGTTTCACGTCGCCACGTGAGATGCGTTCGACGAACTCGAGTCATACTTCAGTTGGCGATAGTGGTTGGCCACGCGAAGTGCTTATGCACTTCATGTCGTACAACTTGTTGTGCGCTCGAGCTAGCCGAGCTCGTCAAGTAAGCCGATCTGTCTAATGTATGTTCACCATGTTTGGTCGCTACTACCTGAACCTAGGGTACCAAACTTACCAGTGAAAACCCTTTTAACCATGGTACCTCAATCCGCTAAGACTCATGAGCCGGGCATGGTGGTATGGGACACCGTGGTCGAGCTGTCGGCCTACGCTAGGGCCACGTGCCTCCCCGTAGTGACCAGTGAGCAACCAGACTCGTGAGCCGATTATGGTGGTATGGGACACTATATTCGAGCTGTCGGCCTACACTGGCGTAGCCTGGCTGTGGTCCCCAGTCGGGTTGCATCCGAGTCCCATTGTCAATAAGTGGACAGGTCGGGTTTCGAAAATAGACTGCCAGTTGGTAGGACGTTAGTGGAGTAACCTCGAGCATACTCTGAATTTGCAGTGAGGCGATGAGTTTTGCCGCAATGTAGAGAGTATGAACTAGGCCTGTTTCTATTTAGTGATGAATCGTTAAAAGGTGATGGGGGAGTGGTGTAACCTTTGTGCGTAACAGCCCTGGCAGCCTCTGCAGTGACCTAGAAAATACACCATCGTCTGATATTAACTAGGACTGACGACCCTAGAATGGATCATGTTTGGGAATGATACAAGGGAGGTACCTTAGTTTCCCAATCCTGCTGTTTGAAATGGACTAATTAAAAACTCGGTAATCATGCTCATCATGCATTGCATGTGCCTGGAAGATGTGGAGCACTGTGGGATGAAAGCATGCTGCGAGCGTGAGATGGTGTCGCATGAGAGAGTATGTCGGTGAGGGCATCCATCATGACTACATTCGTACTTGCAATAATAAGAGTAGTTAGGAGTGTTTGATTGTACTGCTTTATCATTACTGCTTGACTGCATTAATAACATGTTAACCTATGCTTTATTGTTCCACTGAGTTAGTTACTCACTCCCACGTTACGAGACGGTGTTTTAAAACACCCACCAGACCCTGTATCAGATGCAGGTATTACTGGAGCACAGGAGACTGAGCCCGACTTCTATGACGATCAGGAGGAGTTCTCCTACATGCAGTTCGCTGGAGGCTTCGCATAGGTTGTCCAGTGCTACGGGGCTACAGGGTTGATAATTTCAGTTGTACTATTTTGACTTTTTGATTCAGAACCAACATATATATACGGTGACTCAGTTAGTGTTCATACTCTGGAGATCGAGAATGTTTTGTTTTATATATATCTATATATACCCTTCAGTCTTCCGCTTACGCTTTATACATGGATCTGGAGTATGAATTACTGTTTTGGTAGAATCTCACTCATGTTTATTGTACTAACACAGACAATATTAAATCATCATTATCTATGTTGCATAAGTGATGTTCTGGAACTCGAGAGTTGAGTTACTACTCGACCCTCAATTTTTCGGGATGTTACACGATATCATCAATATTAGAACTAAAAATGTCCAGCAACTTTACAACATATCTGGACGAATTATCTCGATATTCAAATCTCGAGTCCATCGAAAATGGCTCGATAAGATCGACAAGCAGATTTCCGGCACCCCTGTTTTTTAAATGAAAATCCCAAATTTCTTCGATATATCGATGCTCTTTCGATATGATCTGAAATCAAATATCGATAACATCGGAAGTCCATCAATGATATCGATCGTGGGCGCACGTTTCTAATAGAAGATATTTCAGGTTGTTTTTAACTATGATCGGGGGCCCTTCGATAGAATAGATATTCAAATATCGATGATATCGGCACCAGGTCGATTGTATCGAACAATGTCATAAATCGTCCAGCAAGCTTAAAGACAAATCCGCAGGATTTATCGATGCCTCGACTCTGATCTTGATATTATCGACATTCAAATTCTGATGATCTCGACGGTTCCCCGATCATTCATGAAAACCTGAAATATTTCAAAGTCAAGTCTCCCTCATTTTCAAGTGTCGATGGATCGAACCTGTCATCGATGGAATCGGAGTTCAAAATCCGATGACATCGACAATTGGTAAAAGTTTCAAAAGCGTATGACATTGAGTTCGAGTCATCGAGCAGACCATCGATGCTATCGAGAGTATACGCTCGATGATATCGAACCTACTCGATGATATCGAACTATGTCATAAATGTGACCATTTTATATCCATTAGAACTTTTTGCTTATATATAGAGGACTTGTCTTTTGTTGCTGTGAGAGAAAGAAGAGAGAGCTTTTGAGTGTTTCAACTTATATCTTATATCCAAAGTCCTTTCTCTCAAGGGAGTTCATCCTCCAATCCACCCTCATCATTAATATTCAATAGAGTGGATTGGGGAATGAACTTCCGCATTCAAGGATCCTCTAGCTACTACCTTAATGGCAAATCATTAAGCTGGGATGCCTTGAATGCATAAGATTGGAATCACTCTATCTTCCTGATAGGAAAATATTTTAAGAGTAGGATTCCATCTTCACCTTAACCCAACCCGAAGCCGAGTATTGGTATATCATCTTGTGTTGCGGATCAAGGGAGTAGAAGACTATTCGTCAACAAGGAGGAGGACATCTTCGACATTGTGCTAAATGGGACTCATCAGCTTATTTGTAAGTATCCAGAGTCCAAGAGGACACTTGTGATCATTCTTTTCTAGGATTGGGTCTTAAGTGGTTCTCACCCTTTGCAGTCCTCATAGTGGCCTTCAGCGGGAGTGTACGTGGTGAGTGTGTTGTGTGGGCCCTTGCTCTGTGGAGAGCATAAACATCTAGTTAGGAATGAACCAGTAAAACTCTAGGTTTTAGGTGAACCGGGTAAAACCTTAGGGTTTGAGGTCGACCATGTAGAAACCTCCAATAGGGTCTTATAGAAGATCATTAGCTAGTGTGCCTAAAAGTGGGTGCGTTGTGTTGACCCTTGCTCGTGAGAGCATAAATACTCAGCCTCAGTGTAGGTTGTAAAGGTTGAAGGTGAACCTGATTTAAAACCTTAGGTTAGAGGTGAACCATTGTGAAACCTCCTTAGTGAAATCCGGTACACTCAAGGGTTGAGTGCGGTTACCGAGAGTGGAGTAGACTCATCATCGAACCACTATAAATATGACTGTGTTTGTGATTGTTATTCTTATGATGGTCTGATTTGCGTTAATACTTTCATATCTGAACAGTTGATCATACCACACACACTTACACAGTCATATCCATCATAAGCTAGCTTGCATACTGCTTATCTCTAAAATAGTTTGTGATTGGATCCTCTACCAGGCTTGGAAGCCAGTAGAGTTATATTTGAGTAATCCTGATAACTGCATGATCACAGGATTAGTGAAGTAGGATTTTTAAATAAATCATAAAAACTTTAAAAAGTCCTATTCACCCCCTCTAGGACATATTGGCATATTCCTTCTTCAACTAATGCGGTCTTTATCGCCATTTCAAAAATACCAAAACACCCTAGAACAGCTTCTATGCTGACATCCTAAATTGTGTGCACATACACTTTACACAATTTTACAATTTAATCTAGTGGGCACACACATAATCATTCAGAAGGATTCAGAAGCTGCTCCCCCTATTTGCAAACTCCCCCTATCTTGGTGCAGTTGCTCCCCCTAACACCTGCAACACCATACATAAGCATAGATACAATTTTCTGTTTGGGGTTTTTGAATTGTTCTCTCCCTTTTTGTCAGTCATTAACAAAGATAAATTTAGCAATTGATATTGACTGAAGTTTGAGACATGTGGGAGAACCATCATTCAGAAAGCATACATATAGAAAGATATAGATGCATAATGATTAAAACGGTGATCTAAAACATCGCATGTTTGGATCCTATGTATGCAGGGCAGACCAAGCGTAGCAGTGATATAAGTAGATAGACTAATGATCAAACCCTCACATGCATTCTACATATTATAAACTGAATAAACCGAGGGATCTTAGAATTTTCCTACAGATTTTAGGTACCGAAACTTTCTCACCTAATCCACCCATGGAGTTACAAATGATATTTAGTTTTGTGAAAAACTCCATAAAGGTCTCATGCTCTTCCATTCTGAGACTTTCGAACTGTGAAGTCAGGAGTTGCAGTTTAGATCTCTTCATAGTGCTTGTACCTTCATGGGTTGTTTCCAACAAATCCCATGCTTCTTTTGTTGTCCCACACATACTGATTTGATTGAAAATATCTTAGGACACGGCACAATAGATAGCATTCATAGCTTTAGCCTCAGCAGTTTAATTTTCCTTATCGAATGCTGTCCATTTTTCTTTAGATTTTGGTTTGGAGATAGTTGTGTCATTTTCAAGTGTTATCTGTTCAGTAGGTGGCACATATCCTCTTTCAACGATATCCCAAATATCATGATCCAAAGATCTCAGAAAGTAGTGCATTCTAGCCTTCCAGTATGCATAATTTGATCCATCAAATACTGGAGGTCTAGAGACTAATGAGCCCTCTCTTTTGGCCATATTCCAACTTCAGTCAAGATTACTCTCTAGGTGGTGAAGCCCTTAAAGAGAGACCCAATTTGATACCAATTGAAATTATGGTGAAGACCACTTTAGTTGAAGTAGGAATATGCCAATATGTCCTAGAGGGGGGGTGAATAGGACTTTTTAATAATTTTTTAATGATTTAAAATCCTATCACTCTAATCCTAACAACAAGCATATATTAGGATTACTCAAGAGTAACTCTACTGGCTTCCAAGCCCGGTAGAGGATCTAATTACAAACTATTTGAAAGATGAACAATATGCAAACTAGTTTATAATGGATATGACTGTACACGTGTGTGAGGTGTGATCTCAGATAATCAGATATGAAAGTATTTAAGGAAATCACATAAACAAATGGAAGACAATAACAATATCAAACATAGTCATTTTAATAATGGTTCGACTACTTATCTACTTCAGTCTTGGTAACTGTACTCAACCCTTGAGTGTACTGGATTTCACTAAGGAGGTTTCACACGGTTCACCCCAAACCCAAGGTTTTAAATCAGGTTCACCTTTAACCTTTACAACCTATACCTAGGCTGATTGTTTATACTCTCATGAGCAAGGGTCAACACAAAGTACCCACTTTTAGGCACACTGGCCAAGGATCTTCTACAAGATCCTAACTGTTTATGCTCTCACGAGCAAGGGTCAACACAACGCACCCACTTTTAGGCACACCGGCCAAGGATCTTCCATAAGACCCTAACTGTTTATGCTCTCCATAGAGCAACATAATGCACCCACTACGTACACTCCTGCCAGAGGCCTCCTAGAGGACTTGTAAGGGGTGAGAAACACCTTAGACCCAATCCTACAAAGGAATGATCACAAGCGTCCTCTGGACTCTGATAACTTACAGATAAGCAGATGAGTCCCTTTCAGCGCATTTATTGAAGATATCCTCCTTTGATGAAGAACTTCAGCTTCCTTAATCCGCAACTCAGAAGATGTACCAATGCATGGCAACGGGTTGGGTCAAGGCTGTGATGGAATCCTACTCTCCTAAATGTTTTCCTATAAGGAAGATGGAGAGATTTCAATCATCTATGCATTCAAGGCATCCCAACTTAATGATTTTCCATTAAGATAGTAGCTGAAGAATCCTTGAATGCGAAAGTTCATTCCCCAATCCACTCTATTGAATATCAATGGTGAGGGTGGATTGGAGGATGAACTTCCCTGAGAGAAAGGGCTTTGGGTATATGATCTAAGGTTAAACACTCAAAAGTACTCTCTTCTTTCTCTACCAACAACAATAGACAAGTCCTCTTTATATAGGCAAAAGTTCCAACGGATATAAAATGGTCACATTTATGACAAAGTTAGATATCATCGAGCGAGTTCGATATCATTGAGCGTATACTCTCGATTGTATCGACGGGCCGCTCGATGACACAAACTCAAATGTCATACGCTTTTGAAACCTTTTGCCAGCTGGTCGATGGAATCGAAATAAGTGTCGATGTCATCGGATTTCGAACTCCAATTTCATCGAGACGAGGATCGATTCCTCAATATTTGAAAATGAGAGAGACTTGCCTTGAAATATTTCAGGTTTACAAGAATGATCAAGGGACCTTCGATATCATCGGAATTTGAATGTCGATGATATCGATAGCCGTGTCGATATATCGATAAATTCAAAGGATTTTTTGTTAAGCTTGCTGGATAGTTTATGTCCATGTTCGATGCAATCGATACCATATCGATATGATCGATATTTGAATATCGATTCTCTTGAGTGACCCTCAATCAAAGATAAATTATCCTGAAATATTTGATGGAAATTTGTGAGTCCAAGACCGATATCATCGAAGGCCTTCCGATATCATCGAAATTCGAATTCCGATGATATCGAGGACCTCGATATATCGATGATCTTATGATTTTTCTTAGTAAAAACAAGGACTCGTTTTCTCTGTTGTCGATTTTCTCGAGTAAACTTTGATAGACTCGAGATTTGAATATCGATGATATCGATAGGTATATCAATCCATCGATAATTTCATCCAAATGAGTATGTGGTTGCTGAACATATTTTGTCCTCATTTCGATGATATCATTTAAGCATCGAGGACATCGACAGCGCAGGTCGATAATATGGATCAGTATATCGATAAAATCGTCAGAGCTAGAAAATTTAGAGATTCTCTGAATTTTGAAAAAGTTTTCTAACTCAAAACCCTATGATGTTCTAATTTGTTTTAAGGGTTTTAATTACCTGATGTTTTGGGACATGGGATGTGAGACTTAGATTTACCTGTGGTGAGTTCGGGCCCACATCCAATTAAGGAAGACAGTTGATTGATCTTCCTATGGAGCTTCTCTATCTAACCGACTCAACACTCACGCTAATTGATAAACCAGGGCACTTTCATATTAGGCCCTTGAGTGAGGCCCATTGTGATGTATATTAGGCCCTTGTATGAGGCCATGGGCCTACTATACATTTAGCTCTATGTGGGCCATCCTTCGGAGCAATGTTGGTTAAATGTCCACATTGATGGGCAATAATGGTTAAATGTCCACATTGTGACCTTCCCTTAGGCCTTATTAGGCCCATTCCCATCCTTCTATAAGTGGGTTGACCTTAATTATTAGGCCCCATAGGAAAGTCCAGTTTATTACCCTATAGAGAGGGTAAGGAAGCCCACTTATTGTACTTAGACTCGGCTCTGCCCTCAATGGGGGATATTGTGACACTCCATCACTGTTGTACACGTGGGTGGGCACACGTGGGCGAACACTGATGTGGGCGGGGCCTAAGGGGCCTAGACGAGCTACTAGTGATTAGCAGGCTACTGTGCTTCCAGGCTATTATGCGCACAGTGATGGTAGAGCTTTATCAAACATCGGAAGCATCGTCCGATGTTGTGGTGGCTATAAGTTGGATTCCTTCCTTAACTGTCGTAACGTGTTTTAAATCAGTGAGCTTCGCAAAGCCGTCTATATCACCCCCTTGTCGTAGTCAGAAAATATGCAGTATCAGGTTTGGTATATTCACTGTTTAGAGTCTATCTTGATATTCGGAGTAGATCTGTTGTCCTTCTGTGGACCCCATCATTCGTATGAATGTTGTGAGGGATGATTGATTAAAGCATATGTCATTGGGCTGAGATGTTTATGGGACTCCTTGTGAGACGAAGTTGCTCCCACATGATCGCGCGATATGCACAGGTTTGATGCATCGCCTAGATATAGCTGACAGTATTCGTGGACTCGTTAGGATTTGCATATTGCATTGCATCCTCAGTATATGATATTTGGTTTACTATATCTCCACATTACATAGCTGATCTACATTGCTTCCTCAGTATATGATATTGACTTATTATGTTTTGTATCACATAACCTGGATAAGGCTGATGATATTTATGGACTTACTAGCATATTTTCGCATTGCTTTGATATTGCATACTTGGAACTTACCTTGAGCAAACACTTTCACCACCCTCTAAGCTTTCTATAAGCTTATGCATGATAGATGCGTGCAGGTGGCGTTAGGTCGCAGCAGCGTTGAGCTTGGAGCATGCAGCTGTCTTCTGGAGCCTTGATTTTCGATATATGTATTTCCCTTTCTGCACTGTATTCAACTGTTTATATTAGTGGATATGTGATGATGATGTTGCCTTTGTGATTTGGGTAAACTTGTGGTTATTCTTCTTGCAAGATAAATGTACGTTGAAAAAATCCTCCTTATAGATCCTAGGATCGGAACTTGGTGTATAGGTAAAAAGTGTAGCTATTTAGGAGCTTCATATGTACCCACCCCATATCCACATCAGACATAAACTATTACAATTACGTAGTACCCACAAATGGGCATACTAATCTAGGTCGGATAGAATGAGTATCGGCATTATGTGAAAGAGTATCTTCATTGTTATCATTCTACTATGACTTGTACTCAATATTGTCGATTTGTGGAGTGGTAATACTATATCCAACCCCATCAAGATGGAGATGATGAATTTGAGCCATTGTGCAACTCTATGTGGGTCTGAGCCACAACTGATGGAATTTCATCAAAATTGCACAATATAATCTAATTTTCTCCAAATCCAAAATGAAATCCTAATCCCAAATTCTCCTAAATACAATAATATACAATTTCTTGAATCAAACAACTAACTTGAGAAAGTTAGATCATACTTAGAATATGACGACATGTGTTGATGCAATGCCAATTATGGTCCTCCAAATTAAGAGATATTTCCTCGATCTATCCCAGTACCGAAGAGATTTAGATAGCTCAAAGAATTTTCTATAATAGGTGCCAAGGAATCCCACAACCATCTATAAGGATGGACCACACAAAGATGGATAAGATGATGAAAAAACTAATTTGTTCTCTCTACAAATTTCTCTAGTTTCTCTAATTCACACATCCCAAGGGGAAAGGTGTCTAGAGCTTCTAGTCACTACTCCTCTGGGATATGATCAAATAAAATAAAATGGAGAAGAAGCCAGGGTTTTAGGGGAATACTAGTATAGTACTTTGCCACCCTATGCATAACTTTGTAACATGTTCTGAGGAAAATGCGTCGATCCACCTCATCCATGTATATACTCATGATATAATTCCTCCACTGTCATGATCATATCTCTTGTCAATCAGAAGTGTATCATCATATCTAGGCCATCAAATTATTGTCAAGTGCGATCTAATAAGCAATTTTAATGGTTAAAACAAAACTTCAATAGTTAAAACCTTTGAAAATTGATTAAAATAATCAGTGTTAGGCCCAACGGAAAAATACTTGATGAGTTCCTGATTTATCCAGATCAAATCAATAAATATGTTCCTAGGCAAATCAGTGGATCCTTTGTTGGACTGTGAAAGAATCAACAATTCTTAAGGGATGTACCCATGTACATCCACTTTATTGGCCTCTACATGGATCTCGTAAGAAGAGCCATAGCCAACCAATCAATAATGTAACCCTTACACATCCTTAGGTCTAAGAATTAATCATCTTTCATGCATCATCAAGTCCTGATCTCACAATCATAGTCCAAACAAATGGGCCCCCAGACTGTTGACTTGATATCGATCCACCAATGTAAGTGACCAAAGGTCCGAATATGGATCCTTTGTTCATGGCACACTCACACTCTTATGTAGGGTAAGGGTAAGGCATAAAACGACACCAAGTCGGTTCCCGATGGTGGAGACTGTCCATCATGGCCCAAGCCAATCCCCTTACACAAAACGATCGTACATCTCATGAACTAATGTTCACATATGTATCACATGCACTTATGATGGTCATGGTCTAATAAGGTACTGAGATCCATGGACCATGAACCTCCCAGGTCAATGATCGTCATATCCAATCTCAATTTCTCAAGGATTATTAGAGAAATCACTCCTCAATAAACCCATAATGAGGACTCAAGGAAACATTTTATATTAAGGATTAATGAGATGTCCACCAAGGACTTGTGATCACCATGATCTACAGTTGAGATCACCCTAATTAGATCCACATGGTTAATAGATTAGAGCTCATATTGGTTTTCCAAAGCATTGGCTCCAACAACAACCACACACATTATTCACAGATATATTTGTAGGTTTTTTTTCTTTTTTTCTTTTTTAACTTCTGCTTCTACTTTTTATTATATTGTTTGTATTTCCATACATGTCATCTTACATTCATGAAGTATATGAATTTACTTTGAATATATACCAGTTCAATCAGGCAATACATAAATTAGATTCCTATACAAAGAAAACATATCATTTGTACTTATTTTTTGTGATGTTTTGATTTTTAAGTATGCATTAATATCTTTTTTAATAATTACTAAAGTTTCATTGAAAAATTTGACCAATATTCTAGTATTTTCCAAAAATAATAACACATTACACATGCAATAATGGATAGATTTTTATATCCCAAAGGTGCAATACATCCATCCATACCATATGGAAAACATTGATTGTTGAGGTCAAAATCTGGATCACCCTCCACCAAGCACTAAGATCTTGGAGCCAACCCTTGTCTTGTACAGAACGGTAAGCAAAGGAGACCCTGGCTCAAGCAGGAGACTCTTCGATGCCTAAGTTAAGCTAGGAAATCTGGGTCTAAGTAGTGTAAAGTAGAGAGGGTGCAAGATCTTGCGTACCTGCTCCTGTAGACATGTCTTTTATTTGGGATGGGCGTGTCCGCAATACTCAGCGCGATCCTAGCCACTAACCACAACCTGCGGTTATGTCGACATGGGCAGTTGTATGGCAAACATGTAGATGTGGGTGGTTATACAACTGTGTTGTTAATTGTGTGATAATGGGACGCCACATCGGTTGCCCCACTCGTCCGATCTGCTCTGAGGCAACGATGACCTCACGCCTCGGAATCGTCCGGGGCAACGACGGCCTCATGCCTCAGAATTAGGGCTGTAAATGGTCGGGTTCGGGGCGGGTTTAGCCAAAACCAGACCCGCCCATTTACTAAACGGGTCTGGGTCCAAATTTTAGACCCAGACCCTTTTACTAAATGGGCGGGTCCAGGTCAAGTCCGAGTCAACCCATTAGACCCATTTATAAATGGGTCCGGGTCTGGTAGAGGGAGATCCACCTAGACCCATTTATAAATGGGTCGGGTCTAACGGGTTTGGTTAAGGGAGATCCAGACCCTGAACCAAACCCGTTTAGAAACGGGTCCAACGGGTCCAACAGGTTGTTGATGCATGAGAAGTGTAGTTCTGTTTTTAGCCTTAAATAAATAAACTTTTTCCAAAAACCTGAAATTATTTTAAATATCATTCAAATGGAATGTTTGTAAATGTTAAAGTTATAGAAACAAAATTAAAAATTTGAGAAATTAAACAAGATATACCTTAGGATTCAATTCTAGACCAATCCTCCAACTCATTAGAATCGTCATCCACTTCTACTACATGCAACTCCTCCTTCAAATCTATAAATTTTACACATGACATACAACCTAGTTAATAGAGATTTAGGAAAGACTTTTCCATATTAACTAATGATTATACATCTATTGGCTGGAGTGGATCTCAAATAAACAACATGGTGGGCCAGATAAAAAATCAAGGTGTATCTTATTTTCAAACTAGTTTGTATTTTATTTTGAAGTGGGAACGTCGTTAGTTGCTTAATATATAGGGAAGTGGGAACGCTAGTAGAATATATAGGGAAGTGGGAAGGATATGGGTCTAGGTGGGTCCGGGTCTGGGCGGGTCTCATGTAAGGTAGACCAGACCCGCCCATTTACTAATAGGGTTCGGGTCGGGTCGGGTCTAAATGAAAGGAACCCAGACCCAGAACCGTTTGACAAATGGGTCTATCCTTTTACCCGGACCCGTACCATTTAGCAAACGGGTCGGGTTTGGGTCGGGTCTTAATGGGTCGGGTCCGCTGACCCATTTACAGCCCTACTCGGAATCGATATCAAACTGAACAAGAACTGGCTAAGTTCCTCTTCCGGCTACTACGTCGTCCTCGATACTCCGAAAACACTCTCAGGTCTCAGAGTCGGGACCTCAGATTTTCCCATGACATTGATCATCACATACTTTGTAGAAAAGACATATTACTTCTTTGTAGATGGCAGGGCTCATCTATGCTGAATGCATATATTTGAATTAGTGATCAACATTCAATAAACCACACCAATCAGATGATCCTAACCATCAACCAGAATTTTTTATTCGCATGAACACCGTTAGTTGGACACTCTACTATCCATCTTGAATGGTCCTCTAGTCAATAGGTACGGTTACTTATGCTTAGGTATAATTATAATAACATTAAGACAGTTTGGCCGAGTGGTCTAAGGCGCCAGATTTAGGCTCTGGTCCGAAAGGGCGTGGGTTCAAATCCCACAGCTGTCAAAGTTGTGTTTTTTGTTCTTTTTCTCTCTTTTTTTTGGAATCAGAAACGTCCATCATGCAGGCCCATATTAAATTGGAATCGGAACCGTCCATCACGCAGGCCCCAGTTAAACACGCAGTAGTTTAAATCTTTTTGGTGCAAGGGCCACATTAAACTTTTAGTGGCTTAAAATCATGCCTGTCCACCATCAGGTGTTAAATACTATAATGAGATGATCACTGGTCCATGTTGATTATGTTCTATGGAAATAAATTCCATTTTGTTTTCTCACTGAATTTGTGCGATCAGGGCCATTCATCAGGCGGCCCCACGTCGAACACTTTGTTGCTTAAAATCAGGACCATCCATCAAGCGGCCCGACACTGAACTTGCAGTGGTTTAAAATCAGGCTAATCCACTTATCAAGGATTTATTTATTATGATGATTTGATCAGTGGTCCACCTTTGACCAACATGTTGCACCTGGTATGAAAATCAGGACCATTCATTTAATTAGTAGGATCAAAGCTGATGGATGCTGGTGTGTGGCCCATACCAGCCTTATCTTGGAACCAGTTGATCATGATGGTGCGGCCCTTTCTCTTGTTTTTTGGGGGCCAGACTGGATCGACCGTCTACCACGGTCTAAAACTGGCAGAGAATCTTCAACCGTATGTATGTATGCATAGTTGTACGGCAATCTGATCCATCCAGATCACTGAATCAATTGTGGATGGACCATAAACGAAAAGTTACACTGATGAGATGATCATAACCATCCAATTTTTCCTCTAGAAATTGGACCACCCGGTGCTTTACTTTTAACCCTCCATTTCATGACATCAGTTGGGTGGTTCGGATTTCGTGATCAGTATCATTATGTGCTGAGATCAATCCACAATTTACTGCAGGGCTATCGATACAGTAGAAAGGATACATCAAAGGCCCACCTTCATGGTAGGGCCCACAAATTAATGAATGTGATGTCCTACTGGAGAGAAGCCCTGCTTGGAAAGGGAAGCGGATTGCGCACTCAGTAAACCCTGTGAGGTTCACTGTGATTTATGTATTTTATTCCCTTCGTCCATCCATTCTACAAGATAGTTTTAGAGCTTGAGCCAAAAAAGAAGCATGTCCAAAGTTTAAATGGACTACACAACATGAAACAGTGTTAATTAAGCTTCTACCTTTGAAAATTTCTTGGGTGCCACAGAAGTTTTAGATCAAGCTTATATTTATGTTTTCCCTTCATCTATCCATATCTGTATGATCTTTATGAACAGGTTGGATGACAAGTAAACATCACTGTTGGTCCCACAAAGGTTTCAACCGTGGAAATCATTATTCTCACTGTTTCCGTGCAATAATGCACCTAAGCTTTGGATATGATTAAATTTTGGGCTCAAACTGTTAAATGATGTGAAAAAATGGATGGACAGTGTGGATAAATCATATATATTCACGGTGGGCTCAACTGAGTTTGCTCGGTACGTAATCCGATTTCCTTGGAAATACGGGTTGGATGCTACCTCATACTCGATACTTTTCGAAAAAGATTTTTATATATTAATACCTCATTAATTTTAATAACCGATGTGAATATCTCAGTGAAGTCGATACCTTCTTTATAAGCATACTCCTTCGCTACTAACCTTATCATGTATTTGTCATATTTCTTCTTGTAAATACCTCTTCACGACTGACTATGAGAATCCCTCTCTCATTTCATTTAATATGTATTGAAAAATCCTTTCATATGAAAGGCAAAGGAGTAACCCATCATCAGAGGACGAACCACACCCTCTGAAAATCACCTAATCCAATTTACACATCAAGAGAGTGGCTAAATAAGCGACCGATCTCCTCAGACCTCAGTCATACACTACGTGTCTGCCTACCTTGGCGCTTGAGGTCATTATTACTCGGTTTGAATTGGAGCCGCAAATCCAATTCTAGCACGCCCGCATACACTGTGTGAGAAAACAACAACAAACAATTTTATAGCACACCCGGTGGGACCCTGTCTATTAACTACCGATTTGACTTTTGCCAAAAATGCAGAGGAGAAGTGCCCGAATTGTTGGGGTCGAATCCTCAGCACCGAATGCACCACCTCCAGGGGAGGATGTGTTGATCCATGCGCCCCAAGAGGCATCAAATATGAATACTAACCCGACGGAGATCAGGCTGGACCATCAACGTCTCGAGCCATATTTTCGGATGAAGTATCAATAGTGCTTCGGGATGTTCAAATGAGCATCCAGATGGTACAAGAATATGGAAGAGCTCAAGCCGAGTAATTCCTATAAACACCCCACCCAGGCTAGCAACTTGATAAAGCATAGATGATCCTTAAGAACTGAACATAAACCTCACACCCTGCCTAAAACCATAACCATTCCCCAAACCTAATCCAAACCCGAGCCCTTTCGTTACCATAAACCCTAACTTAACTCGAGCCATCACCCAAGCCAGAACATGCCCAAAATCGATCCATTTCTCGAGCCATATTCGGGTCATAATCGAGCCAAATTTGAGCTATTTTGAGCTCAATATCCAAAAAGAGGCTTTGGGCCACTCTCCAAGCCCGAAATAGGCCCACCGGCCAAACTACGGGAGTAACAGTACCCGAATGGTAATCCGATTACCGCCCCCTCTCGAAAAATGTGCACGAAGCCAGCTGTCTAAGTTTCAGACTAGAATAGTCAGAGGCGGTAATCGGATTAACGCCTTCTCTCGACAAATATGCCTAGAGCTATAACTATTTCTCTCCTCGAAAGTCAACTCTACCTGAACCTCTTTGACCCCAAAATTCATACTATTTACCATTTTACTAAGCCCTTCAACCTATAAGAAAGTGTCACATGGCGTCTCCCCTTCTCTTTACTAATCCAAAACTGCCACATCATTATTTACCCTTCATAAACCCTTGAATTACAAAAAAAAGTCATTCCAATGGGCTATAAATACTCCCCTCCTCTCTTCATTTCAAACAACAACTATCAATCCATCAAGAAAAGGAGAGTGAGAGAGAGAGAGAGAGAGAGAGAGAGAGAGCAAGTGAGTGAGAGTGAGAGGGTGTGCTTGAGTTCTCAAGCTCCCATCTTTTTAGCCCCCTCTAACCTCCTCCAGCAACCTCTTAGCCTCCCAGTCCTACTCGAGCTAATCATTTCCAACCATGGTGCATCCAAACATACAAGTCATTTCAAGTGCAAGCTAAAGATCATGCAATCATCACTAGCATTCATATTTTATCAATCGCATCATTACTTTCCTTCTCAACCCCCCTGCTCCTCTAGATTACCATTGAATGTATGCTCTGTGACTTGTCAGAACTCTGGATCTTGTCGCATCAGAAACTCATGGTGGCCTAGTCCATTTTTAATGATATTTTAGCATCATCACATCTGTTCAAAACTCTTCTAGACATTCTTTAGATATATGCTCTGTGGCTTGCCAGAATTCCAAACCTTGCCCCATCAGAAATCTGAGTTTGCCTAGTTCTATTTCAATCTCATCATTTTATCCCTTAAGACCATTTTACCATACGAAGTAGAGACTGTAAATCCATACGGGCAGAGAGGCTGCCTAACACTTTCCATCTCTGTAACTGAGGTCCCTTACTTAGAATCTCAGGTCGCAGATCATGAGTCAACTTAAAGCAAGAGAGACTCCGGATTCTCTAGCTTTACATATTCTGCAAGTTTTGGCCAACTGTGGGATTTCGAGTTAAGTGGCTAGTGGCGACTCCAAGTCTATCGCATCATCAATCCAAATCAACCCAATCGCGCCAAACCAAAACATAAAATCAACGTGGGCGCCAATTTTCCAAGGTTCACAAAATGGCAACTCCACTGGGGACTTGCTAGTCAACGCTAGCTGACACCTGACTTAAAAGAGTGTGGAAATCCAATCTTACGGGATATTCTTCAACAGAAACATTTACATTTTTCTTCACATTAAAAAAAATAAAATAAAATAAAAAGATGAGCATCGATCTTTGGCTTGCACCGATTCAAGGCTTCCGCTCACCCCATGCTTACCTGATCCAGAGTTGCTATAGCAAACCAAGAAGAAGAAATCATTACGCTTAAAAGGCACCTCTCAGATCGCTTGAGCTCATGGCGAGTAATACTGCAACCACTGCATCCATGGCCGATATGGCCCAAAATCTCAAGACTTTGCAAGACCTTCTTGCCCAGTGTATTGAAAAAAGGGCTGCCCAAACTATACAAGTATCACCGCCTAGTGCCCCAGTTATCTCAACTTTTCAGCATCCTCCCCGTAACGGGAGTTACCTTCAAGGCCAATTTTCCTCGGCCGAGAATCCTTTCCAGCAGCCGCTCATTAATGAGAACCGCTATTAAAATCAACCTCTCACAACCAGGTATACCAGCCAATTCCAACATCCTCTTCCTAGTAAGAGGTCCAGTCAATTCCAATGGGAAAAATCCCCCTCATCTGAGCCCTCAGAAATCGAAGAACTAAGCGAGCAATTGCAAGAGATGCAGAAGAAGTTATAGAAGCAGCAAGGGGTGGATCTCCCACCCACCAAGTTTACGGATCTTTGTCCCTTTCCCGATGCAAAGGTAACTCAAGACTTTGAGGTACCAAAATTCAAAAGATATAATGGTACGAGGTGTCCTATGGATCACTTAAGAGCACTCTGTGGAGAGCTTAATACTTTGACAAGTAATAACGGAGCGTTGATTCGTTTGTTTCAAAAGTCCTTGAAAAGCGATGCGTTAGATTGATACACGTCATTAGACTACCATCGAATTAAAACTTGGGAACAACTTTCTCAAGCTTTCATTGATCGTTTTGTGTACAATCTTAATATAGCACCCAAAAAGGAGGATCTTGCTGCCCTAAGTGTAACACCCCGTACTTTCAGTACTCGAGTGTCACCACGTAGATCCAAATTAGCTTACATATATGCATTTACCCACATAATTTACCTTACACGTCACTACCCATCTTAACCCTTAGATTTTAGACTATGACAACTCACAACATCATAATAAGATTGAGATCAATCTGTCCGTTTGACTATCACAAGTTGAACTGTATTTAAATAAATGAAAATCTTCATTTGGACCCTTAGAGTTATCAAAAATGAGATACTAGGCAATCTAGTCGTTGGATTGGTTTATAATAGTCCCAACTCCTAATGACCTACAGTGTGGCCCACAACATGAATTATATATAGTGTGTGCAGACAATAGTAATAATAATACAAAAATGATATAAATACATATATGCACATAACAAAATAAATGAAATAAAATAAAATAACTATTATTATATGTGTAGTAACAAGTCTTGAAGTTGTGGACAACCCATAGGGCCACTTTAGCCGTTGACAATCGATTTGGGGTAAATCTGACCACCAGAACAATTATAATCACCCGTTAAGGGTTAAGATCTAGTTGGCATGGCCCACCTGGGCCTCACCATCAACCCAAAGTGGGTCAGGGTCCCTGGGAATGCCCTCCAATACAAATGGACGGAGTAGATTAGGATATTCACTTTTTATTGGGTCCCTACACAACGCAGGTGCACAAAGAATGCTTACTCATGCGGTACACCAAGACTATTGGCTCGGTCAAACCAGATTTGACCGAGCACCCCCACAAATATCTCCCGCCATCATCTCTCTCTGTTTTTAACTGACCCACTTCAAGCTCCTAGGTGACCCACCACGACCACTTTCCGAGCATTTTGAACCATTCAAATCCTTTATGGGACCCGCACGATCATAACGATATAGCCGTTTGATCATCTGAATTCGAACGAAGGAGATTGAACTCCACCGTCCATCCCAGTCCGAAAGCCGCCCGACCGAGAACCTGCTGTGAGAGGAGAAAGACGACCGCCCTTCCTCTTTGGGAAGGGCAAATGTCAACCGTCCATTGGGAAGATAATCCCAGTCGTTCCCTCTCTCTCACCCTCCCTATAAATTGGGTCCTGTAGCCCTAGGAATTTACAATAAGAGAGAAGAAAAGAGAGAGTGTAAGAAAGAGAAAAAAAAAACAGGGAGTTCGTTCCTCCCATTGTAGTTCGAGTGTAAGATCGGCATCCACCCATCTCAGGTAATCCATCCTCCCTCTCCTTTTGAGTTTGATTCTTGTCGCTACTACACCAGCAACACTTACGTTCCTCCCCCAGCCGGCCTTCCAAATGGCCGTGGTATGGGCTGAGAAATCATGATTTTATTCAGACCCCTGTTCAGGACCAGGACTGTGTCATGAAACATACAAATCCATGGCTGTCTATCCATCTGAGAAGTCGGACAAGTAGTGGCCACGATGTGGGTTGAAACAATGCTTGAGTAGCAGCTCCGTTTCAAGTCTGGAGTAGGCCAAACGATGGCTGAACTCTGGACCAAAAACAAAGCAAGAAACGATCCAAACAGTAGCTCCGTTTTGGTCCACGAATCAGGCCAAGCAATGGCCACGATTGTAAGACCGTTTGAAACTTGTAGAGCTCTGAGAAAGGCTGAAAGGTGGCCCTGGGCGCAGTTCAACTGCATGCAGCAGAGGCGCTGCCTTCACGAAAGGATGTTGGGCTGAGAAATCCACACCGCCCACCGTCTTCCTCTTGAAATTCCGACACTGAATGGCGAGCCTTAATCATCTGTCAATGTGACCCACGTAGATAATCAAGCCTCAAAAGCAGCCAAACGGTCTCCTTTTGATTGTCGAAGAAACCGCGTAAAGATGCATGGCCAAGAAAGGTCAACGTGGTATGGAATGGATTTCCTCCCTCTATCGGATGAACGGTTCAGATCCACCGTTTACTCCATGATGGTGGCCTACAATAGAGAAACGGAACCTCTGTTACGAGCAGAGTCGTAACATGAGGGTTGGTGGGCTGACTGACGGTCTGGCCCTACAAAATGCAAGTGGGCCTTGTCCAACGTCTATGGGCCGACCCTGATTGTGAGCCTTGCATCGGCCGTGGGCCCCATCAAACGATGGTGGGTTGCTCTAGCACCAGGCCACCATGGGCCATGCAAGTTGGACCGTCCATCAGGGTCCCTGTGTCTAGAAAAGAAAGCCCTGGGCCGGACGTCCAGATCTGGACAAATCTCTTTGGTTTTTTCTTCTTCATTTTCATATATTTTATGCATATATATGTATATATATACATACATATATAAATATTTTACTTGTTAGTATACACAGATACGTGGTGGGCCCCACATGAGACCCACCTGTGAGGTGAATATATGCATGTATGCACCAGTACGTGGATACAGGTACGTGTATAACTGAACCACTCACATACAAATCAGTTCACGTAAACTGATTGCCAAGAAAAAAAGAGATCTCATCATGGACGATGGGTCTGGAAAATCTGAATGTTCCACGTGGAGCAGGACCTCGAAAAATCCCCTGGTGCCAATTTTCATTTTGAACCAAAACTTGGGTGGGCCATGATTAATGAAAATAGTTTCTTCTTTTGAAATACATTTATCTTTGTTATGGCCCACCAGAACCTCAGATTAGGGTGAAAATTCACTCCCTAAGGTTCCTCGGGATTCTACATCTTATGGACCGTTCGGATTTGACACCCAAGTTTATGTGGGACCCACATATTTGAAAACTCAACTGAGAAGAGAAAAGAAAAGCGATGCATGCATGCACCCTGCTGACGCTCACATGCCAGTCCACATGAACTAAAAAAAAAGGTGGAGATCTCATCAGATATGATGAGTCCGGAAAATCTGAATGGTCCACGTGGAGCAGAACCTCAGGAAACCCACTGGTTCCAATTTTTACTTTGAACCAACACTTTAGTGGGCCATGATTGATGCAAACAGTTTCTTCCCTTAAAATTGCATTTACCTTTGCTATGGTCCACATGAATCTTAGATCAGGGTGAAAATTTAACCCTTAAGGTTTCTTGGGATTCCACACCTTATGGACTGTTCGGATTCGACACCATGCTCACGTGGGACACACCAGGTGCTCACGTGTATAATGTATGCATGTATAGGATGAAAAAAGAAACACATGTATATATTACTTAATGCATATGCATTCACTGTGTATTATGTACTCACATATCTTATGAAATATACACATGTGATATACATATATAATTTGTGGTACATATACACTATGTATATAACGTATACATATATACCATGTAATCTACATATATGTTATGCGAAACGTATACACTACGTATATAATGCATACATATATCTTATGAAATATAGCTATATATTATGAGATATACATGTATATTTTGTGATGCACATATCCATAATGTATATAATGTATACATGTATACCGTACAATGCAAATATATTATACATAATGTGTGCATAGATATACTATGGAATGTATATAGTGTGTAAACTCATCTATATGGCGGTGAGCCACGTATGGGGACCCTACCATGATATAAATGCTTATCTGCACGTCTGTGCAATGGACCCCACCAACTAGGAAACTGTATATTGCGACCGCTCGTCGGACAAGTATTGTTGGGCCTGGGCTCCTCTCAAATAAGGACCAAACCATCATGGCTTGGGTCATTCGACCAACCATTGGTGTACTAGGACCTTAGAACTTATCCGCTAATGTAAGGGATTTCTCTAGGAATCTGTTCAAGTAATGCAGAGACGCTAGCTTCTCGAGAGGGCTCACATCAAAGGTCACCCTACAACGTATCTAGTGATGATTCTTCCCCTTGAGCTTTCCATCTTCTCATTAGCTTAAGTTATAGTTTTTATTTAAATTGATATCTCTCCTTTATAATCACATGTGTTAGCTGGTAGAAATTGAATTGTCGTATTACATGCTCTATGATTATCCTGTATAATTGTTCATGCTCGTGGATTTCTTTTTGTGGATTGCTTATGGAACTTAAACTGTACATTAGTGAGAAATTCTCACATATGAATGTACACCCATACTTGGGATGTAACTTGACTAGTTGTGATCGTAATGGACCTTCGACTTGGTGGTTATTAAGTGGTGGTTTTGATGGATCATTGATGTGGGCCTACCATCCAGGGTTGTTGAGTCCAATGGTTTTCAAGGATGGTCTTTTATCGCATGGTTCTGATACTCACCCTATGTGGTTTACTTTGATATCGCCCTATGTGGCTTTGTTCTAGTATTTTTCCTATATGGGTTAGATATTTTATACTGTGCAACCATGTGATGGTAAGCCCCATATATTGGAATATGATTAACCACTAGTCGACGGGTTTTCATTAAACATCCTAAGATGGTAGTCTCATGGGCCGGGGATGGTGGAATGGGACACTATGCCCGAGCCGTCGACCTACGCTGGGCTCTGAGCTCCCCGTAGTGACCTTTGAGCTTATTAAACCTGCTGATTGTAAATGGACTAATAATGGGCTGGCAAATCATGCATACATGGCATATTTTGATGGCTTGGATCACTCTGCCCTGCGATTACGCTAAATGTTGCGCTTATAACCAGTCATTCGATTATGATGATGACTTGGATCTTCATGCCCCGCGATTACGCTGAATGTTGCACTGATGACCAGTCACATTGCCGTCTGCATGTTTTACCTGGGCCACAGACTGTCTGGATGTTTTACCTGGGTCAACGATTGCATGGGGACTCGACTGGATGATGTTTCCCAGGTTCGATGATTGCATGGGCAGCGGCCCTGTCCGCACAGATGAGCATCCCCGGGGCGTGAACGCATTCCATACATCCATGCACATAATAAGATCCACATCATGTACTATTTTGTATGCTTTATTTTATAACTATGCTTACCTAATGCGGTGGTGTGTAATCTTGAGGGGAGTTCACACTGAGTTAGCCACTCATCCATCAAATATATAACCGTACAGGTAGCACAAGTGGCTCAGGTGACATTCATGTTTACATTGATGAGGAGCAAGCTATGATCGACAAGAACGCGTGATTGTAATTGCTAATGGTTGCTACAGGATTTCACATCCCAAATTTGTTGTAATTTACTTTATTTCACATGTAATATTATTGTAAGAATGGGGACATTGGTTTGTATAAGTCATTATGGGCAACCTCTTGTATATTCTAAATAATAGTGAAATTTTTCTTCATGCTTACTTGTCCATTCTACGCTCATTTGCTTACTCTGATAAAAGAAAAAAAAATTTGACCATCCTTTAAGGTTAACACTCGAGTTTTTGGGAAAACGGGTCGTGTACTCGGGTCCTGAAGATTCAGGGCGTTACACTAAGGCAGAGGAATGATGAGTCATTATTAACTTATGTGACAGTGGCGGGCCATGGCTGCCATAATGATAATACCCATTGATGACGATGAGAAAATGTACATGATCATCCACTCAGTAAACCTGAGTATCTTTGGATACCTCATCTCGTATCCATATGCCAACTTTACCCAACTCATCCATGTTAGGGAACAAGTCGAAGCCGTAATAAGGGATGGGATGATCTCCCCTTGGTGGCCTCATCAAGCCTTCTTGGTAAAATGGATAGTGTAAGGATGGCCTACTGGATACGAGAACGGTAACAGAAGTGTTCCCGACCTCCATCCAACAGAAGAAGACAATCTTATCGCCTTTACCCAAGGCGCTCAATTCGCCCCTCAAGAGGGATAATGGCAACAACAGCAACAAAGGGAGATTCCTTAATACCCTAATCATGGTCAGCAGATGGGGATGGCCTGGGAACCTAGGCAGTTCACACCGATAGCCCAAACTTACAGTGAGATACTAGCCATGCTAGTCCAAAGGCAAATACTTACACTGCTACTGCCTAGGCCCCCACCAAACCCTCTGCCACCAAACTATAATGAGAATGAATATTGTGCATACTACAAATCTCAAGGTCACACAACGAACCATTGTTTCACACTGAAATATGCGGTCCAAGATCTGATTGACAACCAAAGGATTGTGGTTACCTCTCCTGTTGTTGCTGCCACCGACTACACCCTACAGAACTCCCTACCACCACATTAAGTATGCCCCATCTCATCGGAACCCCTACTAACAATATCATTTAGGGAGAATCGCCTTGTCATCCAATCCAATGCATCCATTCAATCACCACTAGCCCATCACCAATACTCTCGAGTCTATAAGGGGCACACCTATCCAGTCTAATATCTGTGCCCTTAAAAATGTAAGAGGCATCTTCAACCAATCCAATCTCCATGGCCCCAAGTCTACAAGAGGCACACCCAGTCAGTTCAGTCCATACATCTTCCGTCTTGCGAGGGGCACCATCTACTTATCCGACCCCTACTCCAACTATCATGCTCTAAGGAAATGTCTCTTCCCTGATCAACATACCGCATGCCTTAACAAAATCAAGGCCCAATTTCAATCATGCGGTAACTTTCCAGGAAGGACATTCTGCTACTCAAAGGGATTTGCCTAGCTCTACTCAGTCTTCAATCCTTCCAGAGAAGAGTTTAGGACGAGTGGTTCCCGCCTCTAAGAAATAAGTTGAGGGAGAGATTAATGTCGAGATTCTGATAAGTCCTAAAACATCAGCCATCACTTTTCAAGTCTTCGACATTACAGCTTCATTTTATCTCCTCCCTGATCGATCTTGGATCCATAGAGTCAAGGCTATCTCTTCAATTCTTCACCAAAAGGCCAAGTACATTTTTAGAGACAAGGCGCTGGCCGTCCTGGATGATCCCGAACAAATCTTTCTGATAAAAGTAGCCAATCATCAAGAGCTAGATATGCCAGTAATAGACGTACAATTATCTGGTGAGGACATTCCATACCATAGTCTTGAGTTTGAGACAATAAATTGCATACCTCTTGCATGTCCCATCAGATCAAACTATGTCTCCCCTCCAGTTGAGCGCCAACTTTTTTATCAGCTCGAATATCAAGAGAATGCAGGCATGAGAGGACTGGGATATCAACCTCCCATGGGTGAGGTACCAAAGCACAAATGGATTAGAGGATGGAAAAATCGGCAAGAGGAGGGTGATCCCTTCAGCCACATATCAATCAAATCCATCAGAGAAGGGATCATCTATCCGGTTGGCAGGCCAAGATCCACCATAGAGGATCAAATGAGCGGATGAACCTAACTGAGTTGTTTAAAAATGACTCGGGCAAGGGGCAGGAATTGCCCCTGATTGACTGGACCACAGTCTGGATCTCACCCATGCTGGAAGAATCCAAAAACTCACAATGCATCGGGGATGAGCTGAGAAAAGTAACATCCAACACCAACTCAGAGCCCAATCATAAATTCATCATGATGCTTAGGCACAACGATGAGGGCCCCCCTACTGATCCGTCTGGCCTTGTCTCCTAAGGGGAGGGAGTGTAGGGCAATAGTTAGTTCGCAATCCCCAAGACGGAACAATAAAAGAAAATAGTGCTTGGCTCCTCAAGCCAAATCAGGTAGTCCCCAGTTCACATCGTCGTCTTTCTAAAAAAAAAATTAGAAAATTTTAAAAAGCCAAAAACACTAGATATTTTCGAAATGACAAAAATTCAGATACTTTTCAAAATCCAAAAAAAAAAAATCAAAAAATTCCTAAAAGCCAAAAAACACTAGATATTTCTGAAATGCCAAAAAATTCAGATACTTGTCAAAATCCAAAAAAAAAAAAAAAAATTCTCAAAACACAAAAATAATAGAAAATCTTTTTAAAAAATCAGAAGCAATAATGTGTCAGGTGTGTCTATCAAAGTACTTGAGCTTGAAGTCGACTCATGTGATTTCGATATGGAGTTAGACTTCAAACTCATGGGTTTGGACGAAGCGTAGGATGGGGAAAATGATGATCTGACTCTCGAGCTAGAAGATCCCCTCAGAAAGTTCGAAACAAAAGCCAATGTCTTTGCAGACGATTTCGACACTGTAAACTTGGGATCCCTGAGCTCCCTAGAAAAGTACGCATCAAAAGATCATCGCCTCTTGAATACAAGTAAATGATGACAAAATTCTTGAGGTCTAGGGCTATCCAACCTCGTATTCTCCTATGAAAGCCTTGCTTAGATCCAATGAAGAGATATTCATATATCATCTGCTACGAAGCCTAAAGTCAAGCCTATTAAGCGGAAGCTGTCAAGATCATGTCTGAAGTCCACAATGGAGTCCACAAGTTGCGCATAAATGAACATGCGATGTCCAAGAAGAACTTGTGACTAAGCTATTACAGATGAACGATGGAGATAAGTTATTGCAACACGTCAGGAAGTGCTTCAAGTATTCGAAGCTTGCATAACGAATTCATGTGCATGCTTCGAGTCTTTATAACCTGGCAATACTCTAGCCCTTTTTCATTATGGGGTGTGGACATCATCGAAAGAATGAACCCAAAGGCATCCAATCATGAGTGCATTCTCGTGGCAAACAAAGTGAGTGGCGACGATCGCTAAGACCAATGACAAGCAAGTCTGAAAAGAAAGGTTAGCAACATGATAATAATGCATATCTTATCATTGCGCCTACTAGATCCAAGGGGCAAGTCCAAGCTATTCTGGGATGATCTGCTGATCATTCGCAAAGTTCTTCCAGGAGGTGCCCTTCGTCTCACCATCATTAGGGGCAAAGATCTTCTAGAGCTCATCAACGCTGACAACGCGAATATCTATCACAGGTAATCCTACCTGACTATGTCGACAACCACAATCGTAAAGCTAAAGACAAACAACAAGAGATTAGCATCCTGAGGTACATTCCATCATCATTCCTTCCCTCCAATAAGTGTTCCAAAAAAGAAAGGGTTCAAAAAAGAAGAAGAAGAAGAAGAAGAAGAAAGACAAATAAATAAATAAATGGACGAATAAAGCGTGCAGTTCAAAACAAAAGAGAAAAAAAAAAGAGTCGAACTCAATGAGTAAGAACAGAAGTCACCAACCCATTTCCCCTCAGGATAGTTTATCTCAATGTAAGCAGCTTCACGGTCGTGATTGAATACAAAGTCAGGCAACTTACCAGTCGCCGGCAATGAATGGAATCTAGCCTCCCACCTCTGTAGAAGAAAAAGAGAAATCAAAAGAAAAGTAACATGCCTAAGCAAAACGGGTGAGGTGAAAATCCAAAAGGGGGCCTCGAGTAAAAACAGTGGGCATGTAGCAGACTTGGTGAAAACCTGAAAAGGCACCAAAGGTAAAAAGAGCACAGCTGCCAAGGGGCAGGCAAGAGAAAACACCCGAGACGTGAAAATCCAAAAGGGCACCACGAGCAAAAATGACGGGAAAGCCAATCATGGTGAAAACCTGAAAAGGCGCTACAAGCAAAAATGGCTAGAAAAGAAATGAAAAAATAATTAAAAAGTGCAAGTACGGAAGAAGTCAAGGCAACGAGCAAAGTGAAGAAGCACAAGGAAGAGATAAGTCCTGGATTAGAATTCTGTCTGACTCTACCCAAATCTAAGGGGCATAATCCTAGTATGTGCTACTCTCAGGGAACCGAGATCCCTGGTAAACAACTTAGAATATCGGATTCGACGTGGGCTAAGTTCAATGTTCTAATTCCACCATCCAGGCACAAGTTTAGACATAAGCACACATAGACATATATGGCACAAAAAACTTCATTTCATTTTCATTTTTCATATATAATCTCATCCCTTCGAAAAAAATATTACAAAAAAAAATAAATTTAAGCATCCCCAGTGAATCCAATCTCGATCGTAACCATTAAAGTGAGAAACGACGGATCGGATCTTTTTTTAAAAGATCATAAAAATACATCTTTGATGCAGTTTTAATAAAAACCAGATTAGTCGAAGTCCCACGAGACCACCAGTGAAGGCAACAGAACTATCTGGACTTATTCCAAAATTTTTTTTTTTTAAATGACCACAATAAAAATTAAACAACGACGCCCTCCCGAGAGATTGAACAGATCTTTTCAAAAGGGCCTCAAGAAAATCTTCAAAATTTGTAATAAAATCCCTAGGGAGTGAGCTCCTCATTCGGAATAGTTTTCAAAACAAAAATGTTCAAAAAACATGGCGCTCGGTATCCAAGATACTAGGTGGTCTTCCATACCTCTTAGTGGCATCCAGCGTAAACAGCAAAATAAGATTTGACTACTTCTAATTTTTCCAAGAGTTGTCAAATCCGTATACGATACAAGCACGATTGGCCTGGATCTCAATGTCAGGACGATCGTGCAATGATGAAGTTCAATGCAAGTGATGGTAAGAACAATCCAACTCTGGTCAAAGTGATCATTTCAAAATAATGGAAAATATCGATTGTAACCAACGTATTAAAATCAGAAGACTGCATGGAAAACAGGTCACCCGCACATACCTAGTCCAGGATGCTTAGAAAGTCTGATCGAGTCCAAGTTGGCGTAGTGAGTTCCCTATAAGGCCACAAAACGCGCAGGGTAGCTAACCACTTTGACAATCAAATGGAACAAGTACTCATAGGGTGATCATGTAGCAAAGGAACATCACAATCCAAACAGTAGGGAGATCCCCATAAGGCCGCGAAGCACTGGGGCACTACTTTTCAGATTTATCATCCGATGCTATTATCAATCCGATGTGAAAGGATTGTGATTAGTGGCCTGAAATGCCCCAAAAAGCACAGGGACAATCACAATGTTTTCCTTAAACCCTCATGACATGTGCAAGTTACCTCTTTTCTAGAAAGTAAGCTGACAATGATACTATGGTAGGCAACCGGTCCAGACCATAATCTTTTCTGACCAGAAGGCTGGGGTGTCCACTCACTTTGGCATTCGGTTGTATGCAACCTCTGCCAAAGAGGGGCATCTGTAGACACTCCACTCAGGCTAGCAACTTGATAAAGCATGGATGATCCTTAAAAACTGAACCTAAACCTCATACCCTATCTAAAACTATAACCATTTCCCAAACCTGATCCAAACCCTAGCCGAACCTGAGCCCTTCCGTTACCTTAAACCCTAACTTAACTCAAGTCATCACCCAAGCCAAAGCATGCTAAAATCGATCCATTTCTCAAGCCATATTCGAGTCATAATTGAGCCAATTTTGAGCCATTTTGATCCAAATATCGACAAATGGGCTTTGGGCCACTCTCCGGGCCTGAAATAGGCCCACCGGCCAAACTGAGGAAGTAACCGTACTCGGGCAGTAATCCGATTACCGCCCCTCTCAAAAAATGTGCACGAAGCCAGCTGCCTAAGTTTCGGACTAGAACAGTCAGAGGCAGTAATCCGATTACCGCCTTCTCTCAACAAATGTGCCCGGAGTTACAACTGTTTCTCTCCTCGAAAGTTAACTTTGCTTGAACCTCTTTGACCCTAAAATTCATAGTATTTATGTTTACAACCCCAAGTGTAGGGTCACGATGTAGTAATAATCTCAGTAAGACCGAGGTCAAATCCACAGGGACTGAAACTTGTACGTTTCTGAAATTAACTAGAAGGAGAACTAGAAGAAGATGTGAAACTAATTCTGAAGTATTTGAGAGAGTAATTACGAATAGAGTAATTAAAACTAAGAATTTAAAGGTGGGAACTAGGGTGCCAAGGATCCACTTGTAGCGATCAGGGAGCCCTCTTACTTGATTCAAGTAACACAATTGGAATCAAAGTCTTATCCTATCCAATTGGAAGATATATCAATAAAACCAAATCTGAACTTTCATTAATCTCAAAGGAGGAGAATTGTGATACTTGGAAAGGATTCCATCGCCAAACCATGCCCATGGGATGATGGCCGACAACAAGATTTACCAATCCCACAATCTCAAAGTAAGGAAAAGAAGATACTCAAAGCTATTGCAAATTTACTGTAATTTAAGTCACAATAAATCATTAAAAACTGAAAGTATTCCTTTAAAATCAAATTAGAATCAAAGAAGGTTCAACATAAACATAAATTAAAGCAAGAGAAATATCCCATCACACTACAAGCTTCACCTCTTACCCTAGTTAAGAGGTTTAGCTAACCATAGACATGATTGGACCAAAGTCTCTTAAGAAAAACATGAAAACAATAAGGAAGAAGAAAAAAAAAACACTTGGCGACGGCTTCTCCAACCTTTTCCTCCACTCCTTAAAACCTAAAAGATGCCTAGGAACATCCTAGGGAGTCCTATTTATAGTTGTGGAACTCCAACTTTCGTACCTAGTTGGAAAACTCTAGAAACCGCCTCAAATTTACGCAGTTTACTAAAATAGACTTCACTCTGCACGGTTTCCCAAAATAGACTTCACTCTGCGTAATTTCACAAATTACTTAGAGTTTCGGAATATGCTTTTTCAGGACAATTTCAGGATTCCTTTTCTTCACTTCAAATCTTTGATTCCCTTCATTCCTCACTTAGTTTTCTTAGATCTTTGGCATGTGAATTCTTCAATCTTGGTCTCCTAATATCCATCCCTTGCCTTAGTGATTCTTGAGCATCAAATCCATACTTTTAGCACCCTTTTCAATCCAAGCTCTTAAATTCATCTTGGAACACAAATATGAGTAAAATAGAACATTAAGCATTATCATGTTCATAAAACCAAGACATAAATGGGGGATAATATGCAATATTTGACCATGCCCTTCAACCTATAGGAAAGTGCCACATAGTGTCTCCCCTTCTCTCTACCAATCTAAAACTGCCACATTATCATTTACCCTTCATAAACCCTTGAATTACACAAAAAGTCATCCCAAGGGGCTATAAATTCTCCCCTCCTCTCTTTATTTCAAACAACAACTATCAATCCATCGAGAAAAGGAGAGTGAGAGAGAGAGAGAGAGAGAGTAAGTGAGTGCGTGTGAGAGGGTGTGCTTGAGTTCTCAATCTCCTATCTTTTTAACCCCCTCTAGCCTCCTCCAGCCACCTCTTAGCCTCCCAGTCCTACTTAAGCCAATCATTCCCAACCATGGTGCACTCAAACATCCAAGTCATTTCAAGTGCAAGCCAAAGATCATACAATCATCACTAGCATTCATATTTTATCAATAGCATCATTACTTCCCTTCTCAACCCCCCTACTCCTCTAGATTACCATTGAATATATGCTCTGTGACTTGTCAGAACTCTAGATCCTGTCGCATCAGAAACTCATCGTGGCCTAGTCCATTTTTAAAAATATTTTAGCTTCATCACATTTGTTCAAAACTCTTCTAGACATTCTTTGGACATATGCCCTATAGGTTGCCGAAATTTCAAACCTTGCCCCATCAGAAATTTGAGTTTGCCTAGTTCTATTTCAATCTCATCATTTTATCCCTTAAGACCATTTTACCACACGAACTAAAGATTGTACATTTGTACGAGCAGAGAGGGTGCCTAACACCTTCCCACTCTGTAACTGAGGTCCCTTACTTGGAATCCCAGGTCGCAGATCAGGAGTCAACTTAAAGCACGAGAGTCTCCGGATTCTCTAACTTTACATATTCTGCAGGTTCTAGCCAATTGCAGGATTTTGAGTTAAGTGACTAGTGGCGACTCCAAGTCTATCGCATCATCAATCCAAATCAACCTGATCGCCCCAAACCAAAACATAAAATCAGCGTGGGTGCCAATTTTCCAGTGTTCACAATTCTGTATCCAGGTTGAGAACACCAATCACTACATGGCCAGTCAGACTGAAGCAATACAACGATTATTGGTTGTAATAACGGAACGAACACCGTGTTTTTACCCTATTCGACCGGATCCTCTTTCGGTCAGATTTGTGTGGATCACATGTATATGAGATTAACGGTCGAATGATTATTTTAAGAATGTGCGATCGAATTTCAGAAGAATATTATCACGTGTCGTGCACATGGTAAGCAGTCATTGAGGGCAACCAAGTTCAAGTGAGTAAACAATTAGTTAGCCGATGGTCGAGTCATTGCGAATGTTGAACAGAGGTCAAATATTCAGGAATGCTATATCGTGGGAAGGATTTGAAAGCCGATTAAGGATAGAAGCAATTATGGTAACCATCAAATCATGGGAAGGATCCAGAATGGTTGGATCAAAACTATAAATAGAAGAAGATTTTAACAAGAAAAATTATCTCACACAAACCCAAATAAATCAACAAATCAACAAATCAATTATCTTTTAATTATCCTGTCAAATTTACATTCTATAGGGTAATCGTTACTTTTATCAAGTAATTTATTTCCTTTAGAGTAATCATTTACTTATTATCACGCCCCAAACTTGAAAACTGGGTTCACGAAATTCACGATCGCCGAATCCGGTGCCAACAGCCTCTATAGTACCTCATTCTCGGCTCCCGGCATACATACGCCAGATTCCGATCCTGGGATCCTATAAGGAGGATTTTCTAACGTATATTTATCTCGTAATAAGCATAACCACAAGTTTACCTAAATCACAAAGGTAACATCATCATCACATATCCACTAATATAATCATTTGAGTACAATGCTGAAAGGGAAATACATAAATCGAAGATTAAAGCTCCAGAAGACCGCTATACGCTCCAAGTTCAACGCTGCTGCAACCTAACGTCACCTGCTTATAGAAAGCTTAGTGAGTGGTGAAAGTGTGTGCACAAGATAAGTGTCAAGTAAGCAATATTAGAGTAATCAGAGTAAGTGGAAATACTGACAAGCCCATAAATCATACAATATCAGAAATACTGGCAAGTTCATAAGTCATACGGTATCAGAGTAATGTGAAAACATGCTGATAAGCCCGTAAATACCATTAGCCTTATCCAAGTAATGCGATGTAAAAACATAATAAACCAATATCATATAATGAAGAAGCAATGAAGATCAGCTATGCAATGCGAAGATAGTAAGCCAAATACTATGTGCTGAGGATGCAATGCAATATGCGATGCGAATGAAATGATCAAGCTGGAGTGTGAAGTTAGGATGATAGTACGTAGTATCCCAGGCTGTGGGATCCATCACAAGGGAATTCTATCCAAACCAGTCCCATACCAAAATTTGGATAGTCAGACATAATGTGGTAAACTCCTGATCTCGGGTTAGTCGCGCGCTCTAACCGAAATCCTGGCCATTGCGAAGGTACACATAACAAATAGTTGCGCACCACCAACCCGAGTGGATAGTGAATGAATGAACATGCAACTCCTGCTCAATAAATCAACATATCAGTACGGTTCCTCTCTGGGGAATCACCGGAGTCTATTACACTCCAAACCAGATTGCCGCCCCATCGTGCGTAACAAGGTGAGTGGAAGAGGCCTCACTATCCGCCTGCCAATATCGAACCCGGCTCGTCGATAGCGGACCCATTCCTTGAGTTGGTCAGACTCAGCCTAACATTGCGCCCTCCTCTCAGGCAAGTAAGGTCGTACCCCCTTCCAACTGACCACGATACAGTGGAAGACCCGGCCTAACGATATACGGCCCTCATGCGCTCATGCATCCACTCAGTCTGAACATTGGAGCAACCTCTGGAACCAAGAGGGTTTAGGAACTTTCACCCAGGAATATCTATAGCACCTCATGTAAAACAGATTTTCGGTGTCCCATCTGGCCATCCACGATATGCGTGTGGAGGCTACGGCCCTGATGTCGCTAGGGCGTATGGTAATCAAAATCACATAATGCGAGATGCATGAGTCACATGGTCTAATCATGCATCAATCCTACGCATACCGTGCACTCATGTGAGACAATCTCCGCCTATTAGGGAGTCTCATAACAACCGGCACTATGGCATATGCAATGGTCAATCATATCTCATAACAAACATGCAGATGATACGTATGGGCATATATCATAATGTTATGTTGTCACATACTCATAATCAGTATCAATAACCGGTATCGACAATCGACCTCGACAATGTGGATATTTAACCAACATTGCCCCCAAGGAATGGCCCACATAGAGCCTAACATATAGTGGACCCATGGCCTCACACAAGGGCCAAATATACAACACCGTGGGCCTCACTCAAGAGTTTAATACACATCACGATGGGCCTTTCACACGGGCCTAACATACATCACAATGGGCTCCATCACCTGGCCCTCAAACGCATCACAATAGGCCTCATATACATCACATTCGGCCTTAAACACGGGCTGAATACACATCACAACAGGCCTCAAATACGGACTGCATATCATCACATTGGGCCTCAAACACAGGCCGCATGCACATCACAATGGGCCTCAAATACGGGCCCCATACGCATCTCCTTGGACCTCGACAATCGAAATTAGCCTCGACAATCGGAATCGGTATCGACAATTGGAACCGGCCTCGATAATCGACCTCGACAATCGAAATCAGAATCGACAATCGGAATTGGCCTTAACTATCAGAATCGGAACTAGCCTCAACAATCAGCCTCGATAATCGGAATTGGCCTCGACATTCGGAATCGGCCTCGGCAATCAGAATCGAAACCGGCCTCAACAATCGGCCTCGACAATCAGAATCGGCCTCGACAATTAGAATCGGCCTCGACAATCGGAATCGGCCTCGACAATTGGAATGGGCCTCAATAATCGGCCTCGACAATCGAAATCAGAATCGACCTCAACAATCGGCTTCGACAATCCGAATCAAAATCGGTAATCAGAACCGATAATCAGCATCGATAATTAGCACCGATAATCAGCATATAAACAAGACAGGGTCCATAGATGAATAGCCGACCAACCATATGTAACGACCTGAAAATTTCCGTACATTGGGTCGAGTACCACCTCGACCAGAAATCACGTAGGATTAAATCCTTTAGAAATTTAACAAAGTTAACTAAGTACTAAACTCAATTAGCTATGAAATCCGTTAGGATCGCTTTAAATACGATCTGCAAGACCCAAAACTTGCATAACAAGTGACGCTAGGTTACCCTAAAGTTTAGAACCAAACTCATTTCCCCTGCTTCTCGGAATGAAACGAAACTTCGTATTAGGTCTAGATCGCACATCGGAGTCCGATTAACCCGGCTAAGGAACTAGGACCGCCCCACCGGGCTTAACAATCATCTCAAAAATCACCTTATCCGATATTCCACGGCCATTCGTTTCGAATCGGAGAGCGAGGTAGTGTGAAAAACACTATTCATAAGCCAAAATAAATATCCGGAATAGTGATCTCGCATCGTTCGTTGACGCGTCAAGATAAGCAACCCGACCGTCGAATCGGACCAAATTACACCCTCGGATTAAGAAAATTTCAGAACATTTACATGTACTTGGAATTTCGATCGTGGCCCACCGACCGTCGAACCGAAAGTGGTCCGCCACGTGCGATCCATGTATCCGAATGAGTCAAAACATAATCCCACGTAGATCCATTGATGGTGAGCTTAAGTCGACGTTTGGTTCAAAGAGGGCTACCGTAACTTCCTTTTGAGCCGGAAAAGCGTCGAAAATCCTATATAGGCAAAGACACCCATGAACCCGAGTCTATTTTCGTAATGATTGAGGCTATAAAAGGGGCTTAGAACAGCCCCTCTCACAGCCATACGAATTTTGCAAGAAACCCTAGAGGAAGAGAGAGAAAAGAGAGAGAAGAACTTGGAGATTGTTGCCACATCTTCCTCCACCTCGCATTGGCTCACCACACGGCCTTCACCGCTCCGTTCTAAGTGATTTCCTGTGTTTCCACCTCATTTGAAGGTAAGAAACCCTAACCCTAGGTCTGATTTGAGTTGAAATCGAGGTAGGATGTATTCCGACTAACCGATTCCGCTCTTTAGGCTAGAAATCGCTCAGCCAGACGGAAGATCCATCACCCTTGCCGATTCTGTTCCGTTTCCAAAGGCAAAGGTGAGGACTTTAAGTGTATAAGTTACGGTTTTCAATGCTTTCAATGTCGATAATGGTAGATTCATGATCCGCTTGCAATTACACATGTACAAAGTGCTTTCCGTTTCTGTTTTGATTAGCGGTGTGAAATATGGAATTTCACATATTCTAGGTATACGTAGAAATACCGTATACGTATTTTTTTTTTGGATAAATGCTTGACATGTTTATTTAATGTATAATTATATAACATATGAATAAAATACTAGTTTGGCGAAAGGAATCGCCAAAATATATGTTTACTTGTAAATGCGCCGTATGTTGAAATTACGTGTTGTAGAAATACCGTATACGTATTTCTTTTGGAATAATGTTAGACATATGTATTTAATGTATGATTATACAATACATGATTAAAATACTAGCTTGGTGAAAGGAATCGCCGAAATCTATCTTCCTTTGTAAACACTATGTATGTCGAAATTGGGTATACGTGAAAGTACCCTATACGTATAAAATTTGCTGATGTGGTTGCCATGTTTATTTGCTGTATGAATATGATGTATATGTATAAAATATTAGTTTAGTAAAGGGACAACCCTAGTACACACTTCTCTAGCATACGTCATGTATGTTGAAATGGTGCATTCCAAGTGTTGGTGAATTCACTTGTGAGTGTAAGTGCTTAAGTGTTAGAACCTTAATTAGGTGCTGAGATGGGATTCTCCGCTACCTTAGAGTCACATATGACACTCTCCATGTGGTTGTTCACTCTAACCACTCACCTATGAACTCTAAGTATTTGTATCCCTATGTGTTTAGTGCTTTATATCATGCTTTACAACATGCTTTACAACATGCCTTATAACATGCTATACTTCATGCTTTATAATACATGCTTTACCTCATGCTTTACTTCATGCTTCACAACTGATTGAGTTTGGGACTATGCCTATAGTCCAAACATTCGGTACCAGACTTGCGGTTGTGGCTGAGATTCATATCGCCACGATGGACGTGTCTGGCGAACCCGAGTCGTACTTCGGTTGGCGATAGTGGTTGGCCACACGGAGTGCTTTTGCGCTCCATATCGCTCAACTTGTGGTGCGCTCAAGCTAGTCAGGCTCGTCAAGCAAACCGATATGTGTATATGTATGTTCACCATGTTTGGTCGCTACTGCTTGAACCTAGGGTACCAAACTTACCAGTGGCGATCCCGTTAACCATGGTACCTCGATCCGCTAAGACGCATGAGCCGGGCATGGTGGTATGGGACACCGTGGTCGAGCTGTCGGCCTACGCTGGGGTTATGTGCCTCCCCGTAGTGACCATTGCGCAACCAGACTCGTGAGCCGATTATGGTGGTATGGGACACTATATTCAAGCTGTCGATATTTACGGCGAGAGCCGAGTACGGTGAGATCTGTGCTCGTGCTGACGGGCGACGAGTCCTCCGTAGTATCTTCGAGTGTACTCCAAGTGTCTGTGATTGGCGACGAGTCTTTCACAAAGAATCAGAGTATGAGTTGAGCCGAGTACGGTGAGACCTGTACTTGAGCCGACGGCCAGTGATTGAGCCAGTACGGTGAGATATGTACTTGAGCCGACGGCCAAGACCGAGCCGCATACGGTGAGATCTCGTATCCGCGCTGACGGGTGACGAGCCCTTTGCGATGCCTTCACTACACTTCTCAAACCATAATATCGTATGAGATTAGCTAGGATTGACGACCCTAGAATGGATCATGTTTGGGAATGATACAAGGGAGGTACCTTAGTTTCCCAATACTGCTGGTTGAAATGGATTAATAAAAACTTGGTAATCATGAGCATCATCGCACCGCATGTGCTTTGTAGATGTGGCGCACTGAGGGAGTTAGCATTCGCGAACGTAAGATGATGTCGCTTGAGGGTGGTTTGGCAAGGGCATACAGCATCACGTCATATCATTTTTGCACTTAACAAGAGTAATTAGAAATGTTTGATTTGTATTGCGTTATCATTACTGCTTAATTGATTTGATAACATGTTAACCTATACTTTAATGTTCCACTGAGTTAGCTACTCACTCCCACGTTACGGGACGGTGTTTGCAACACCCACCAGACTCTGTCGCAGGTGTAGATGGCACCTCTGTTCAGGAGCCGGAGCTCGACTATGAGGAGGATCAGGAGGAGTTCTCCTTTATGCAGTACTCTGACGGCTACGCTTAGGCCGGCTGCATCGCGGGACTTTCAGGGCCTCTTTTGAGGATTGTATTTTGATATTTGACTTAGAAACAATACATGTATATTGGTACTCGTTAGTACTCATACTGTGTTCACAAAATTTTGATACTTTACATATTTTGAATATAAAATTTCAGTCTTCCGCTTACCTTTATACAATTGAACTGGAGTATGAATTACTGTTTTGGTATAATCTCATTCATGTTTATTGCGCTAACTCAGACAACATTTAACCATCATTGTGTATGTTGCATAAGTGATGCGTTGGAACTCGGGAGTGGAGTTCATACTTGACCCCCGATTTTCAGGGCGTTACAAGTTGGTATCAGAGCATGATTTTGATTAAACCGGACCTGAGTTATGTCCCCACTACGTACGCTGACGCATTACACTTAGGAGGGTGCGCAAAATATAGCAAATGCCTTGGGTCTCCCGATTTCGCCGTTCGGCGAAGTTCACTGCACACGGACAGTTTGATCGAGTGCGTACTCGATCCCAACCACATTTATGGATCCCAAGTCACTCCTAGACCGTCTATTGACGTGTCCAGGTCACAATCCCCCAAAGGTTAGTCGTTAAAAATCAGGAAAAATCTGATTTGATCAGAAACTTACCGGAACTGACCGTTTTGGCACAAAACTGAGTCCGTGGGCCCCCACGACTAATCCGTTAAGAGTTCAGACCAAAACAGGGTGTATTTGGCACCCTGGGAGTCTGGCGAACAGGGCCAGACCGCGGCGGCGCGGCTCCGGCCAAACCCGACCGCGGCGCCACCGCGGCACCGGCGGCGGACCGCGCCCCCGTCAGCTTTCCGGCCACTTTTCAAGCGTGGGGTGGGTCGGTTCAGTCCCCTCTACCCCATGGCACGTGCGATTTTGGCAATAGATTAGGTTTTAAAGGGCTGAAACACCCATCTTCCTCATTTCCCCTCTTTTCAACCACCACCACCTCCATTTTCGATTTTGCTGAAAACCCATCCCTCCAAACCTTCAATCCCTCCATTTCCTTCCATAACTCACACACCCCTACCTCCTACAACAGCCCTAGCCTCTCCCTTTCCCCATTTCCACAAGTTGGAGCTCTCATAACCCTCCTTGGAGCTCAAAAATCGGGTAATCTACTAACCCATCCCATTTTCTTCTTATTTCTTCTTCATTTCCTACCTCTAGAGCTTCTTCCACACCTGTTGGATTGTTGCTTGTGGAAGATAAAAGAGGTCAGCCCTTTGTTCCCCCATTTTGGAAAATTTCCATGGCCCTCCTTGGTGTGGTGGCCACCATTTTCTCCATTTCCTCCATCCTATCTTTCATGGGAAAGAGGAAAACCGCGGCCGACGACGCCGGCCCAAGTAGGCCAGCCCATACCCGAAGAAGATCCGACGTTGGGGCCGGCACAAGCACCGTGCGAGAGTTTAGGTCGAAGCGAGACCTGGATCCTGACCACCCCGCCAGAAATGCTTATCCGATAGGCATGGAATATGGGCGCTTCGCGGGCCGCAAGGTTGTGTTTGAAGCTCATGTGGATGAGAGGATGTTTGGTCTACACCCGATGATGGACCACTTGGTGGATATCGGGTGGAATCATATTTTTGAAGGCGAGTCTCCCGCTTGTGAGAACACGGTTCGCGCTTTCTACGCTCACATCATAGACTCATCACTAGAGCCTCTTCACCATCTTGTTTCTGTAAGGGGCATAAGGCGCACCATCACTGTGGACGAAGTGGCTCGAATCACGAAGATCCCGCTTGGTCAAGTACACCTAGTGATGACTTCTCTAGAAGTGCGCGGAAAGGGATCGCCGCACGCGATTTCTCTCGTGGTCGCCGGGTTACTTGGAAGCGAGGAAATTGTATTGCGGCGACAAAGATGTCTGAAGACTTCCATTTGCTCCATCACATCTTCACATACAATGTATACCCACGGTGGGGTAACCGCACGGAATTTACTAGGGTGATGGTGGACTTTCTCAGTACAAGATGGGACGCCGGGACAACATATGCCTGCCCACATTCATCCTATCCCAGATAGTTAATGTTGTTCGTTCTGCCAGGAACGATCTTTCGCTCCCATTTGGCCGACTGATCTGCAGGATGGCTCGTGATGTAGGCTACAGATTGAATATGGAGGATCTTGCACCGGTCCGAATCATAAATGAAGCGACACTCAGGAATATGAAGATCGGCCCCCAACAGCGGCAAGCCCGACTCGACGAGTCTGGAGATGAGACGGATAGCGCCGGTGAGGAGAGTATTGACCTCCAGGCTGAGAGCGATGAGGAGCGCAGTGATGACATACAGGAGGAAGAACCTGAGGCTCAGGACACAGAGGAGAGTTCACCCCCTGCGGCTCAGGGGCAGGGTGTGGATCGAGATGTATCTGATGCGCGATTTGCCCATCTTGAGGAGAGGCAAGCCGCCCTGCAGCAAGAGGTTGGACAAGTTCGGGCTGAGATTGGACAAGTTCGGGCTGAGATTGGTCAAGTTCGAACTAAACTTGAAGAGAATGAAGCCTACATGAAGAAGAATTTCAAGAAGATGTCCCGTACGTTGAAGGCCATCCTGTGCTGTGCGCAGGATAAGAATGCTCCTCCTCCACCGCCTACTTCGGATGCTTAGTCATCCGTGTTGTCGTTTGTTGTGTTTGCTTTGGTTACCGCGATAGGCGGTTTGTGTTTTCGCACAGATGTTGTGTTAGGTAGTAGTATGTTTAGGTGTTTGATGTGTGGATGTATGGGCTATAATGTGATTTCCGTCATGATTCATGTAAACTCTGTAGTCCATGTATTATGACAATTTTGAGTAAATGAAAAGCATATAGCCTCTTTTGTTTGATGATGTGTGGAATGCTTAAGTGCTTTATGGAGTGTATTATGCTGTATCTCACAAATGTTGTACCCTGTGTTGTATAGGGCATGCCGCGACAGTATACGCGGAGCACCGCACATCTCCGTCTGACTGGCTCTATGGACCAGGCACCTTCTAGTAGTAGTGGTCCTGCGGACCGTGGATTGGGATCTGATCAGCCTCCTGCTGGTCCCATCGGTGGACAGCCACCTTATACGCCCCCGGTCCGCGAGCAGTATCGGCCGTCTTCTTCTGCGCAGCATGACTCTCAGGCTGCTCCGCCGACCGATAGATTTGAGCAGCTGATGATGATGATGCATCGCATAGGTACAAGAAGAAGAAGAAGAAAGCACTGCAGCCTCATGGCCACTATTGCTGAGGCCTTGTCCCGTGGTGGTAGTGCGACTCCACTGCGACATCTACACATCCCGATGAGCATTCTCGGGCCTCCCGCTCGGGTTGAGGATGTGCCTCTGCCCCATCCGTCGCACCTCCTACCGGAGAGGCTCGGTACACGCGGCCTACTCGAGCGATTCCAGCGCTTGAGGCCTCCCTCGTTTATGGGTTCTCACAGACCCGAGGAGGCGGAGTTCTGGTTAGACCGCATCTCCAAGATGCTACGGATGCTTCACTGTTCGGAGGCAGAGCAGGTAGAGCTGGCCGCCTTCATGTTTGAGAGAGAGGCGAGCTTATGGTGGGACAACAGGCGTGTCGCGCACCGTCGCAAAGAGACTTCGTGTGGACCCAGGGAGGCTTTCGAGTCTCGGTTCCCACGAGAAGTACTACCCGCAGACTTATCGGCATGAGCGGGAGGAAGAGTTTTTGCGCCTCAGGCAGGGAGGCATGACGATCACAGAGTACGAGCACCGCTTCACCGAGTTGGGCCGCTTTGTCCCGACTATACTAGTAGACGAGCAGATGCGGATGCGTCGTTTCTCCTTGGGTTTGCGACCGGAGATTCGGTCGAGGATATGCTGCCACAGTATTCCTACATATGCGGCGTTGGTCCACATGTCTATGACGGCCGAGCAGATGTGGACCGTTTGGCCACATCACGGGGCACTATGGTCGCGAGACCGCGACAGATGATGTACAGAGCAGCCTATTTTAGGCAAGAGGCCTCGGGCTGATTCTCCCCCGGGCCGCAGCGCCAGCTATTCCTATGAGACGCCCGTTGGTGACCTGCACGTTTTGCGGGAAACCTGGACACCCTGCTGAGAGCTGCTTCTCGCGCATGAGAGCTAGCGGCTTTACGCCACCACAGAGATTGGGTCGCTCTTATCCACAGCCATATCGCCCGCCGCCACAGCACCGTTCCTCGCACATCCTTCATTCCGACCTCCCGTACGTCCTTCGGGCCGCCACAAATGACCCTTGGCTCCTCGGCCCGAACCGCCAGCCAGCAACGAGGGCTCGCGTTCACACTCTCGTGGCCGAGGCACCCGAGACGTCGGTTTCGGCCCGACGGCTTTCGAGGGTACGGCTTTTATTCACGACACTCCCGTCTCTTTGTTGGTGGACACCGGGTCCACTACCTCTATTATTTCCCGTGGGGCGGAAACGCCTATCTTTGCATACGATTCCCACTAAGGGAATGAGACTCACTACGGCCACGGGACTGTTCGGATGTCACACGATTATGTGAGGGTTGCTCGGTAGTTTTGGGTAGCAAAGACACGCTGCTCGTCGACCTCATTGTTGCTCCGCTGTGGCACTACGACGTTATCTTGGGTATGGATTGGCTCACCAGATGAGGGCGGAGATAGATTGCGATACTCGGATCGTGACGGCCTATGGACCCGACGGTGCGCCTTTCACGTTCCCTGCGGCAGTCCGGGCCGGCCCCGTCGAGTTGATTGTTATGCCGCTTTGCTTGCGCCGATTGATGGTCCGACAAGAGATAGTACGCCGGTGGTTCGAGACTTTGCGGGCGTGTTTGAGACTATCCCCGGTTTACCTCCTCGCGTGAGATTGATTTCACGATAGATCTTACGCTCGGTGCGACGCCCATCTCGTTGCCTACTTATCGTATGCCTCCATGTGAGATGGAGGAGCCGCGGACACGTATTGACGTGCTTGTAGAGAGAGAGGTTTTATTCGACCTAGTGTGTCTCCTTGGGGAGCACCCGTGTTGTTCGTGAAGAAGAAGGACGGGTCCCTACGGTTGTGTATTGATTACCGTAGGTTGAACCAGTCACGGTTAAGAACAAGTATCCTTTGCCCAGATTGATGATCCGTTCTATCGCCGAGGGGGCGAAGTATTTCTCGAAGATTGACCTTCGCCGTGGTACCACCAGGTTGCGCGTGAAAGAGGAGGACGTGCAGAAGACAGCCTTCAGGACGTGCTTTGGGCACTACGAGTTCTTAGTGATGTCGTTCGGTCTGACGAACGCACCAGCCGTGTTCATGGATCTGATGAACCGGGTATTTCGGCCTTTCCTCTACCGATTCGTCATCTCTTTATCGATGACATCCTGATATACTCCACGAGTCGGGAGGAGCACGAGGAGCACTTGCGAGCGGTATTGGATACACTGAAGAAGAACCAGTTGTTTGCGCAATACAAGAAGTGCGACTTCGGCAGAGGAAGTCAAGTTCCCGGACATGTAGTGTCCAAGGATGGGATAGCATGGACCTTGCTAAGGTAGTCGCGGTTCGGGATTGCGCACCGACCGGCACGAGGTGAGGAGTTTCCTTGGCCTCGGCCGGGTACTACGTACGTTTCATTCGGGATTTCTCGAAGATCGCTGTGCCCTTGTCTCACCGACTCGAAAGGACTTGAAGTTCGCCTGGAATGAGAAGGCGGAGGCGCTTTTAAGGAGCCGAAGGACAAGTTGACGTCCGCCCTCGTGCTAGTATTGCCGAGCAAGGGGTGAAATATACGGTATATCTTGACGCGTCTCGCGTTGGTTTGGGTTGTGTGTTGATGCGTAAAGATAGGGTGATATCGTATGCCTCGAGACAATTAAGGAAGCACGAGGAGAATTACCCTACACACGACCTCGGAGTTGGCGGTGTCATCTTTGCATTGAAGCTCGGGAGACATTACCTCTACGGTGAGGAGTTCGAGCTTTTTCTGCGACCACAAGAGCCTTAAATACATATTCACGCAGCGAGATTTGAATATGAGACAGCCGATGGATGGAGACCTCAAGGACTTCAAGTTCGAGGTTTCCTACCATCCTGGCAAGGCGAACCTTGTGGCAGACGCGTTGAGCCGCAAGAAGGTGATTGCATTTGCGGCACCGCTGATGATAGCCGAGTGGGATATGGTAGAGTTTGTGCGGGACTTCGAGCAGAGACTCATTGTCGAGGAGCCATTTGAGTGTGTTGCGCACGTTCGGGTGCGACCACTTATTGACGACAGGATTGTTGAGGCCCAAGAGGGCGATGCACGGCTGTCTGAGCCGAGAGCAAGCTAGCGACGCTGTGGACTCCGAGTGGAGAGTTGGATCTGATGGGGGTTTACGGTTCCGTGGCCGCCTATGTGTTCCAGATGTGCCTAACTTGAGACGCGAGCTTCTCGAGTCTGCCCATAACTCGAAGTTTGCGATGCATCCTGGTAGCACGAAGATGTACCAGGATATGAGAAGGACGTATTGGTGGGATAACATGAAGGCCCATATTGCCGAGTATGTGTCTCGATGCCTGACGTGCCACAGGTCAAGGCAGAACATCGCCGACCTCTGGACTGCTTCACCATGCCTATAGCGGAGTGGAAGTGGGACTTCATCTCCATGGACTTCATATCCGGCTGTTGCCGAAGACGAGGAAGGGGCACGATTCCATTTGGGTGATTGTGGACCGGTTGACTAAATCGGCCCATTTCCTCCCTATCGAGTTACGAACTCGCAGATGAGCCGGCTAGATTGTATATCGTGGAGATCGTCCGTCCGCACGGAGTTCCTTTGGAGATTGTGTCGGACAGAGACACGCGGTTCACATCCATCTTCCGGACTCGTATCCGTGGAGGCGATGGGTGTGAAGTTGAAGTTCAAGATACGGCGTTTCATCCTCGACCGATGGGCGTACACAGAGCGGGTGAATCGATTCTGGAGGATATGTTGCGAGCATGTGTGTTGGACTTCAAGGACGCTTGGGATGACTGTCTTCCGTACGCGAGTTCGCCTACAATGTGCTTCCAGTGCGACGATTGGCATGGCGCCATATGAGGCTCTATATGGTCGACCTTGTAGAGCACCGCACCGTTGGGCGAGAGGTTGGAGAGCGTAGCCCGATTGGCCCTGGAGTTGGTTCGGCGACTACGCAGAAGGTAGACATTATCGGCGTCGATTACTCACGCGCGCAGCAGTGCGAAGAGTTACGCCGATACGAGGCGGCGACCGCTGGAGTTCGAGGTCGGTGATCATGTATTCCTTCTGGTTTCCCCTATGAAGGAGTCCTTCGGTTTGGGAAGAAGGGGAAGCTCACACCGAGGTTCATTGGTCCATTTCAGATACTGGATCGAGTGGGTGATGTGGCGTATCGTCTCGCCTTGCCTACACCACTTGCTTCTGTACACAACGTATTTCATGTATCTATGCTGAAGAAGTACGTTCCTGATCCTTCGCATATCATCGATGGGAGCAGTGCACAGGTTGAGCGAGGATGCTACATATGAGTTGCGCCGACGCGCATCCTTGACAGAAGGAGCAGGTATTGCGTAGCAAGGTCATCCCGCTTGTGAAGGTGCTTTGGACACATCATTCTGAGGAGGAAGCTACCTGGGAGACTGAGGCCGAGGTCAGGAAGAACTACCCTCAGATTCTCGAGGAGTACGAACAGTATAAATTTCGAGGACGAAATTTTTGTTTAAGGGGGTAGATTGTAACGACCGAAAATTTCCGACATTGGGTCGAGTACCACCTCGACCGTAAATCACGTAGATTAAATCCTTTAGAAATTTAACAAAGTTAACTAAGTACTAAACTCAATTAGCTATGAAATCCGTTAGATCGCTTTAAATACGATCTGCGCAAGACCCAAAACTTGCGTAACAAGTGACGCTAGGTTACCCTAAAGTTTAGAACCAAACTCATTTCCGTCTGCTTCCTGAATGAAACGAAACTTCGTATTAGGTCTAGATCGCACATCGGAGTCCGATTAACCCGGCTAAGGAACTAGGACCGCCCACCGGGCTTAACAATCATCTCAAAAATCACCTCATCCGATATTCCACGGCCATTCGTTTCGAATCGGAGCGAGGTAGTGTGAAAAACACTATTCATAAGCCAAAATAAATATCCGGAATAGTGATCCGCATCGTTCGTTGACGCGTCAAGATAAGCAACCCGACCGTCGAATCGGACCAAATTACACCCTCGGATTAAGAAAATTTCAGAACATTTACATGTACTTGGAATTTCGATCGTGGCCCACTGACCGTCGAATTGAAAGTGGTCCGCCACGTGCGATCGCGTATTCGAATGAGTCAAAAACGTAATCCCACGTAGATCCATTGATGGTGAGCTTAAGTCTGACGTTTGGTTCAAAGAGGGCTACCAGAACTTCCCTTTTGAGCTGGAAAAGCGTCGAAAATCCTATATAGGCAGCACCCCATGAACCCGAGTCTATTTTCGTAATGTTTGAGGCTATAAAAGGGGCTTAGAACAGCCCCTCTCATAGCCATACGAATTTTGCAAGAAACCCTAGAGGAAGAGAGAGAAAAGAGAGAGAAGAACTTGGAGATTGTTGCCAATCTTCCTCCACCTGCATTGGCTCACCACACGGCCTTCACCGCTTCGTTCTAAGTGATTTCCCGGTGTTTTCCACCTCATTTGAAGGTAAGAAACCCTAACCCTAGGTCTGATTTGAGTTGGAATCGAGGTAGGATGTATTCCGACTAACCGATTCCGCTCTTTAGGCTAGAAATCGCCTGTAGACGGAAGATCCATCACCCTTGCTGATTCGTTCCGTTTCCAAAGGCAAAGGTGAGGACTTTAAGTGTATAAGTTACGGTTTTCAACGCTTTCAATGTCAGATAATGGTAGATTCATGATCTGCTTGCAATTGCACATGTACAAAGTGTTTTCCGTTTCCTGTTTTGATTAGCGGTGTGAAATATGGAATTTCACATATTCTAGGTATACGTAGAAATACCGTATACGTATTTTTTTTGGATAAATGCTTGACATGTTTATTTAATGTATAATTATATAACATATGAATAAAATACTAGTTTGGCGAAAGGAATCGCCAAAATATATGTTTACTTGTAAATGCGCCGTATGTTGAAATTACGTGTTGTAGAAATACCGTATACGTATTTCTTTTGGAATAATGTTAGACATATGTATTTAATGTATGATTATACAATACATGATTAAAATACTAGCTTGGTGAAAGGAATCGCCAAAATCTATCTTCCTTTGTAAACACTATGTATGTCGAAATTGGGTATACGTGAAAGTACCCTATACGTATAAAATTTGCTGATGTGGTTGCCATGTTTATTTGCTGTATGAATATGATGTATATGTATAAAATATTAGTTTAGTAAAGGGACAACCCTAGTACACACTTCTCTAGCATACGTCATGTATGTTGAAATGGTGCATTCCAAGTGTTGGTGAATTCACTTGTGAGTGTAAGTGCTTAAGTGTTAGAACCTTAATTAGGTGCTGAGATGGGATTCTCCGCTACCTTAGAGTCACATATGACACTCTCCATGTGGTTGTTCACTCTAACCACTCACCTATGAACTCTAAGTATTTGTATCCCTATGTGTTTAGTGCTTTATATCATGCTTTACAACATGCTTTACAACATGCCTTATAACATGCTATACTTCATGCTTTATAATACATGCTTTACCTCATGCTTTACTTCATGCTTCACAACTGATTGAGTTTGGGACTATGCCTATAGTCCAAACATTCGGTACCATACTTGCGGTTGTGGTCGAGATTCATATCGCCACGATGGACGTGTCTCGCGAACCCGAGTCGTACTTCGGTTGGCGATAGTGGTTGGCCACACGGAGTGCTTTTGCGCTCCATATCGCTCAACTTGTGGTGCGCTCGAGCTAGTCGTGCTCGTCAAGCAAACCGATATGTGTATATGTATGTTCACCATGTTTGGTCGCCACGCTGAACCTAGGGTACCAAACTTACCAAAGTGGCGATCCCGTTAACCATGGTACCTCGATCCGCTAAGACGCATGAGCCGGTATGGTGGTATGGGACACCGTGGTCGAGCCAGTCGGCTTCGCCGGGGTTATGTGCCTCCCCGTAGTGACCATTGCGCAACCGGACTCGTGAGCCGATTATGGTGGTATGGGACACTATATTCGAGCCGTCGATATTTACTGGCGAGAGCGAGTACGGTGAGATCCGTGCTCGTGCCGACGGCGACGAGTCCTCCGTAGTATCTTCGAGTGTACTCCAAGTGTCCGTGATTGGCGACGAGTCTTTCACAAAGAAACTAGAGTATGAGTTGAGCCGAGTACGGTGAGACCAGTACTTGAGCCGACGGCTAGTGATTGAGCCAGTGCACGGTGAGATATGTACTTGAGCTGACGGCCACAATTGAGCCGCATACGGTGAGATCTGTATCCGCACTGACGGGTGACGAGCCCTTTGCGATGCCTTCACTACGCTTCTCAAACCATAATATCGTATGAGATTAGCTAGGATTGACGACCCTAGAATGGATCATGTTTGGGAATGATACAAGGGAGGTACCTTAGTTTTCCAATACTGCTGGTTGAAATGGATTAATAAAAACTTGGTAATCATGAGCATCATCGCACCGCATGTGCTTTGTAGATGTGGCGCACTGAGGGAGTTAGCATTCGCGAACGTAAGATGATGTCGCTTGAGGGTGGTTTGGCAAGGGCATACAGCATCACGTCATATCATTTTTGCACTTAACAAGAGTAATTAGAAATGTTTGATTTGTATTGCGTTATCATTACTGCTTGATTGATTTGATAACATGTTAACCTATGCTTTAATGTTCCACTGAGTTAGCTACTCACTCCCACGTTACGGGATCCAGTGTTTGCAACACCCACCAGACTGTCGCAGGTGTAGATGGCACCTCTGTTCAGGAGCCGAGCTCGACTATGAGGAGGATCGGGAGGAGTTCTCCTTTATGCAGTACTCTGACGGCTACGCTTAGGCCGGCTGCATCGCGGGACTTTCAGGGCCTCTTTTGAGGATTGTATTTTGATATTTGACTTAGAAACAATACATGTATATTGGTACTCAGTTAGTACTCATACTCTGTGTTCACAAAATTTTGATACTTTACATATTTTGAATATAAAATTTCGATCTTCCGCTTGCCTTTATACAATTGAACTGGAGTATGAATTACTGTTTTGGTATAATCTCATTCATGTTTATTGCGCTAACTCAGACAACATTTAACCATCATTGTGTATGTTGCATAAGTGATGCGTTGGAACTCGGGAGTGGAGTTCATACTCGACCCCCGATTTTCAGGGCGTTACACCATAATATAAAGATCAGCCCACGGCCGTGGTTATATCAAATCTGATGGCACGGAGCCATCCGTCTATGACGAATGGGGCCCGCTTATTTGGGTTAACCCACTAAAAGAATAATGAGAATGGGCCTAACAAGGCCTAAGGGAAGGTCACAATGTGGACATCCAACCATCATTGCCCATCAATGTGGACCTCTAACCAACATTGCTCCCAAGGAGTGGCCCACATAGGGGATTCATACACAACGTAACGGCCACACATACATCACGTTGGGCCCCATTATGAGCCTCTCATATATCGCGTTGGGCTTCATACAAGGGCCTCAAACGAATCATAATGGGCCACTCCCATAGGCTTCGAATACATCACAATGGGCCTCGTCCATGAGCCTCGAATACATCACAATGGGCCTTGCCCATGGGCCTCGAATACATCACAATGGGCCCGCCCATGGGCCTTGAATACATCACAATGGGCCTCGCCCATGGGCCTTACCACTGGGCTTCATATGTCAAGTGGGCCACATCACATGGGCCGCATTATTTGGGCCGCATCAATGTGCTTCATGTATATCAAATAGGTCGCACCGATGGGCCTCATGTATATCAAATCGGGCCCACCCTTATGTATTTTTGAGATCCAACCTATTCATAAGTTAACATAGAGATAAATGAAGTGAAAACAAATATTAGCTTAATTGGAAACTACTGTGGCCCTTAGAAGTTTGAATGGTGGATGTTGTTGTGTACTATTTAAATGGTGGGGTCCACTTGAACTTTAGATCTGACCCATTCTTTTGCTCATGGCATAAAATGATATCTCAAATGGTTGGATAGTTGGATACAACACATGCATCATGGTGGGCCCTATCGTCCAAATAGTGGACGGTGTAGATAAAGCACATACATCATTGGGGTCCACACCACAGGGATGAAACACATGCATTTGGAGTGGGTCCCATCGTCAAAATAGCTTGGGTGTACACGTACATCACGTGGGACCTACAAAACTTGCTGACGTTAAGAGAGAGTAGCTACATAGTTGTTGTACATGCAGCTGCTTTTAAAAAGGCAAAGGTGGGTCCCACGTAGGGCCCACCCTCATACATATATATATATATATGTAGTATAATATATTAATATTATATTATATGAAACTATATATATATGTAATATAATATATTAATATTATATTATATAATAACATGCAGCTTTTGCTGCTTTGAAGAGGCTGAGGTGGGTCCCACGTAGGGCCCACGATGACATTTAATATAAAATATTATATTACATTATAATATAATATATAATGTATCATATTATATATTATATTATATTATATTAATATATTAATATTATATGTAATAAATTTACAATGTCCAGGCCATCCAGGGCCTGGAAGGATGCATACATCAAAGGTAGCCCCACACGTGGGGTGGGTCCCACCGTCCAGGGATGCTGGATGCCTCACATGCATCACGGTGTGGCCCATCTAAATGGGTGGACGACGTGGGTGGTTCCCACGGACCCCACTGTCCGTTCACACCTCACTGTTAGCCACGCCCACCGTCAGTCACACCTCACTATTAGCCACCCCCACCGTCAGTCACACCTCACTGTCAACACATACTCCACCTCAGTCACACCTCACTGTTGAAACGAGGTATCTTTCACTTAGTCTACCACTAGAGCTATGGATCTGGGTGTGGATAACTACATCCAGGAGGGCCCCACCCACACGTATGGGGTGGGCCACATTCTAGATGGACGGTTGGGATGACATATAAACATCATGGTGTGTGCCACATGGATGGGGTCCACCGATAGATGGCATGGATGTAAAAATCATGATGGGCCACACACCTCATCATCATCATTACCATACAAAGAAGGAAAAAGAGAAAGAGAAAGAGAAAAAGGAGAGATCGGATGGTGATGGAGGGACCCCCCTACTATGGGCCCCCCACGGTTACAATTCATATATCAAAAATGGGTCCTATCACAAGTGGGCCTTCTAATAGAAAATCAACGGTGGATCACCTACCTATTGGCCTCCTTCTTGGTCCGATGGAACGTCGAACTCCTTGGCTTTGATCTTAACGAAAGATGATGAAGTTTTGATGGTTGAGATGGGGGATGAGAGGGTAGGAAGTGGGCCACACTAGAGCTTCTCCATGAGAGCTTGGGAAGTCCATACGTTGGAGCTTGCTTGGGTTGCTTAGGAGTGAAGAGAGAAATGAGAGGGAGAGAGAAGTGATGGGTGAAAAGGGATGGGATGGGATGGGTGATAGGTGTAAGGAAGGGATGGGTGGAGAGAGAGAGAGTCGAATTTGGGAATGAGAAAGGGATGGGTTGCTTGTACTTATGGTATGGTGTGTACTTGACTTGATTGATTGATTGATTAAGATAGGTTGTAGAGATTCTCTCGAAATTGTAAATGCGCGGCGTTTTCCTCCAACTAAACACGGGCCCACATCTTCTAGCCCTGGTATCGGATTGATACACGAGTCGGGGAGTTGGAATCGCAGTGACGGCGCGGTTGCTAGGGTACAAGTCTCAAGTCGAGCCGACTCTGGAATATGGGATATGATTCAGGATCGCACGCAAATGCCGATAACATATCGCGGGTCACCGAAATTCGACCAGGAGGACGGCGGAAGCCTACAGAACAGTACAATCTAGGATACGGGTCTTACGCTTATCTCATTTACTTGTTTTCTTTAGCATAATCCTTTAGAGTAATCATTTACTAATCGTATTTGCTTGCTTTCTTTAGCTAGTACGTAGCATAAATACAGTATTCGATAACTATAGCTTAATCTCAGTACTCTTTAGCAATCGATTTTCATTTATCACTTTACATTCCACTCTTTATGCATTAAGAAAGTCCTTTCGTACAAAAGGCAAGGAGAAACCCATCATCATAGGATGAACCGCACCCTCTGACTATCACCTGATCAATTTACACTTTGAGCGAGTGGCCGAATAGGCGACCGATCTACTCAGATCTTGGTCATACTCAGTGTCTGCCTACTTTGGCACTCAAGGTTATTGTTGTTCAATTTGAATTGGAACCACAATCCTAATTTTGGCACGCCCACGCATTTGTCACCCGTGTTGGAGAAAGGAACGTTAAAAACAACGGCGAACAATTTTCTGGCATGCCCGATGGGACCTTATTATAGATCATTGATTTGATCATTGCCAGAATGTAATGAAGGAGTGCCAGAATTGTCAGGAACGAACACACAACGCTGACCACACCACCCATGGTGGATGATGTGCGGGTCAAGGCACCTCCAAGTGAAATTAATTTGAATGTTAATCTGACCGGAAACCAAGTAGGGCCGTCGATGGATCGCCCTATTCTTCCGGACTAGGTATCAATGGTATTAAGGAATGTACGTACAAGCATCCAGTTGGTCTTGGAAAATTCAAGGATTCAAGAAGAACAACTTCATCAGCAAGCTGAGAGCACTAACCGTTATATGGCCAGTCAGATTGAGGTCATGCAACGATTATTAGCCACTATAACAGAGTAAACGCAACCTACATAGCAAAATAATGGTAGTTTGATCCGTAATGCTATCCCTTTCTTGCCAACACGACCATGGCAGCGCAATACACCACCTACTCCTCAGGGGGTCAGAAATATCCTGCCTCCTGCAGAGGTCAAATGATCGGAGCAGGAAGCTAGAAATTATGATAATAGAAATCAAAGACCGCTAATAGGATTCTACCCTCCGCAAGGTCCTAGGTTTCAAGAGAATTTTAATAAATTTGGTTCGGATCATCCGCCAGCCATGTAACCTCCATAGATCAATTGTGACCAGATATTACAACTCGTTTAAGAGGTTGCAGGCTAGGTATTGGGCCGCAATGCCATTCCTACTTATCATAAACCTTACCTAGAATGGGTAGATCGGCAACACCTGTTGTTGAGAAATTACTGACCGGATTTCACCTTGTTCTCAAGGGAACACGGTCAATCACTATCGAACATGTCAGCCGATTCACCATGCAATGTGGTGAGCTAGTCAATCATGATTATTATAAATTGTAGTTATTCGTTCACTCGCTAACTGTCGCGACCTTCACATGGTATTCCAATTTGTTGTCGGATTCAATGCATAACTGACAAGAATTGGAAGAAAGGTTTCATGCTCAAGTCTTTTCTAAAAATAGAGACATCACTATGGCCGATCTTGCACGATTCCGACAGTTGCCTGACAAATCCTACGAAATCTATTTCATGCGGTTTAAGCGAGTAAAGAGTCGATGTAAGGTGGTCATGACCAAAGCCGAATTTGTGCAACTTGCGCAAGATGGTTTGGAATACAAACTCTGTAAAAAGTTTATAAGCATGGAGTTTGCTAATTTATACAACCTCACTAAAAAGGTCTCTTGATATGAAGAATTACTTCAAGAGGGGGCTAAGAAAGCAAACTCATCAATTAGAATGTAGTACAATGATCCTAATTACGAAATTGCAATCGCTGAATTAGTAGTCAAGAAACCACTAGTTTGCTCGGCGTTGGTTAAGGCAGAGTCAGCTGCCCCAACTCAAAAGACTCAAAAAGTATATACCTTTAATATTACTCGAGCCAAGGAAATTTTTTACTTCATGTTAGAAACGAAGTTCATCAAAGTTCCTATTAATCATAAGATACCTTCAGCCAAAGAACTAAAAAAGGTTGACTATTGTAAATGGCATGGCTCTCGTTCTCATTCCACTAACAAATGCGTCATTTTCAAGAATCTAATTCAGGAGTACATCGACCACGGATTGTTAAAATTCTTGAAAAAAGAAAAAGAAGCCATGTTGATTAATACCAATCCATTTTCAGCCAGCATGGAGATAAATACGATCACAGCCGACTTGGGGGATTGACCTCGACTGAAAGTAGAACTTAGTTCAGGAAGTCTACATGGAATGAGTTGTCGATACGTTCTCAAACAGCAGTGGACACCTCAGTATCAAGATACATACGGGCATAAGAATCATCGTTTATGCGATCGTTGTGCCCGAGAGATTCCTTGGTGTCTTAAAGATCGCCCTAAAATCATAACCGTGGTAATAATCGATGTCACCAGCGGCTAAAGCAGTTAATGGCTAATCACTAACTGCATTGGAGATCGACCTCGACTAGAATGGTCAAGAAACTCGCTACACGAGAAGGGGTATGGAAGCGGCTTACGCATCTGAAATTCCCTATGGTACCAAAAAATCAGACCAGAACTCAGAAACGTCTTTGGCAGAGGATTAGGGTTGCAATGAGAAGAGAAAACGAAGACCTTCTTCAACTGGAACCCAAGCTACCACGTCCATTTTGGCAAGTCCCTTCGTTAGAGGAGCATATATCAGTAAATGTGGTCGAAGCGATCACTCTACATATCGATCAAGAGAGCAGAGCTATTCTCAAAAATGTTGAAGCATCAGACAAATTTAAAGAGAAGACAATACCGATAACTTATTGGATTATTTTAGTGAGGATTGCTTCCCAATAGAAGAATGGTTACCTAGTAAATTCACAATTATTGTGAACAAACCAGAGGAGGTAACGACCGATTTACCAACTGGCCTCACAAAAAACAGAACTCCTAGTCAGACTAATGAGATCAAGTCTGATACACTAGGGGGGCAAGATTTTGGAAATAGTATTGTGTTTGGTTCACTGTCGCCGACAATATTTCATTGTAACATAGTGCTTACTTTGCCATCTGATTTTCAGGCAAGAGCTACTCAACCAAACACAATACCTGGTGATGTAGAAGAACATGTTTCTCCAATTTTTATTCAACACACTTCTTTCCCTTACAATGAAGGAAAATAAGGCAAGGTATTGCACACCGATACGGTCACCGTGATGACTGATGGGGAGACCAACAGGGTAATTATCGATAGATCCACTACTAATATGACGCGGCACCTTAAGCCATTATATATTTCAGCTCATTTAGACGGGTGTCCTGTAACCAAAATTTTGGTGGACAACGGAGCTGTAGTGAACTTATTGCCAAAGAGAATGATGGCTAAATTGGGGAAGACTGCAGCCGATCTGATCCCTTCTGAGGTAACTGTCAACGATTTCGCCGGTCATGTTACCAACACACGTGGTGTTCTATCGGTCAATCTTACAGTAGGCACTAAGTCTGCTTTAACACCGTTCTTCGTAGTTGACACTTCGTCAAGTTACAATGCCCTCTTAGGAAGAGATTGCATCCATTCTTTTGCATGCATTCCCACTTCTCTTCACCAGTTTGTCATTTTTTGGAATCAGAACTAGGTAGAGCTCATATTAATTGATAATAAGCTCTTTTTGGCCACATCAAATGTCGACAAAACTTATTACTATGGTGAATAAATAGGGCTTAGCAGGTTCACTAGAAGGAATAAGTATGGACGGCCAACGAGTATTTCAATAAAGAAAAATCTAAGCAATATGATCTAGGCTATGACTGCCTAGGAAGACCAAACCTAGTCGAAGGGTTTAACCCTCTATCGGCCGGCTACAAGTTGCATTATCAAAGAGTTACCATGATTGTGACAGCTAAAGGTGTGATGTGCCTAACCGAGTTCACAGCCAGGATAAAGAGGCTTGAAGAAAGCCTGGAACAAAGCGATGAGGGAATTTTTATGAACCTGGTCGAATTGAACAGATCAATCAAGGAAGATAATTTTGATGTAAAAGATTTACTAGAAGAAGTAGAAGAACGTCGACCATAGGTCCAAGACTTGCTGGATGAAGTAAACTTAGGGATGGATCAGGATCCGAGATGCACGTTTATAAGCAATCTGTCACAACTGCCTGAGCGGAACAAGATAATAAAGTTATTGCAGGAATTCACAGATTGTTTTACATGGGACTATCCCGACATGCCAGGATTGGACAAGTCTTTGGTTGAGTACAGGTGACCGACCAAAGAAGGATATCAGCCGCATAAACGGCCCCCAAGGAGGATGACAGCTGAAGTCACTCTCAAAGTCAAATAAGAAATCGAACTACTTTTGAATGTTAGTTTTATCCGACTGATCAAATATGCAAAATGGATGTCAAACGTGGTCCCAGTAATGCAGAAGACCATTAAGATAAAAGTGTGTGTAGATTTCAGAAATTTAAATATAGCCACTCCCAAAGACGAATATTCTATGCCTATGGTTGACCAGTTAATTGATCGAGCTGTTGGGCACAGGATTGTATCATTTTTGGATGGGCATTCAGGGTATAATCAGATATATATATATATATATAGCCTCGGATGATGTACCAAAAATAACATTTAGGTGCTCGGGACTCTTAGTACTTACTGTTGGGTGGTCATGCCTTTCAGTTTGAAAAACGCTGGAGAAACATATCAAAGGGCAATGAACACCATTTTTCATAATATGATTGGCCAATTTATGGAGGTCTACATTGACAACGTGGTAATCAAGTCAGTCGATGCGGAAGATCATTTGACCCATTTGCGTAAATCCTTTGAAGTGTGTGCCTTTGGGGTATCGGCTGATAATTTTTTAGTATTCCTCATACATCAGAGAAGAATCGAGATTGATCAAAATAAAGCTTAGGCTATGATCGATACAAGGCCATCAAGGAACAAGGTTGAGTTACAAAAGCTTTTAAGTCATCTTAATTTCTTACGACGATTCATATCTAACTGTGCCGTAAGACTAACGTCTTCTCTCAATTGTTGAAATGAAAGCAGGGGGGTCAAATTTTTATGGGAAGAAGAACATCAGCTGGCTTTCAATTGAGTCAAGGAGTATTTGACGAAGCCACCCGTGTTGATGCCGCCTCTCAAAGGTAAGCCGCATAGGTTATGTATAGCTGCATCTGCAGGGTCGATCAGAGCCCTCCTAGCACAGAAAGATGATTCATGAAATGAGAGAGCAATTTACTATCTAAGCCGAGTGCCACTCGATGTAGAAACTCGATATTTGGCCATAGAAAAACTATATTTGTCTTTATACTCGCAGCTACTAAGTCAAGACACTACTTGCTGGCCGAAAGGGTTAATGTAATCTCAATCAATGATCTAATCAAATACATGTTAAATTGGCCTACTCTAAGAGTCCGAAATGGTAAATGGGTGTTAGCACTATCCGAATTTGATTTGCACTATGTACCGTGGAAAGCGGTGAAGGGTAGGGCCATAGTAGAATTCTTGGCCAGCCATCCATCAAACTTAAAGGAGCATATTCCTCTTGGTATTTATGGCTGTATGTGTTATGCAAGTTGAACCTTGGAAATTAATCTTTGATAAGTCGAGGACCCATGAAACATCTGGGGCTGGCATATTGTTGATTTCTCCCAATGGAAATCGGTAAGAATTCACATTTCAGTTATAATTTGAGTGCACCAACAATCAGGCTTAATACGAGGCTATGATAATCGGCCTGGAGATACTATTAGAAATGCGAGTAAAAGATGTGATGATCATCGGGGATTCTCAACTGGTGATAAACCAAATGGTCGGATCATTCAAGTGCACTAGCCCATATTTATTACCGTATTATGTGGTAGCCATTCAACTACTAGAGCAATTCGATGACGTCCAATTAAGGCATGTCACTCGGATTTACAATATAGATGCTAATGAAATCGCACAATTGGCAGCAGGGTTGGAAATTTGGAAGGGATCAGCTGGTCGGTCGATCACAGTCTAAAAAAAATCATTACCTTCGATTTTTTGAAGGGGAAGCATAGCAGAAGTCTGTCTAATCGATATAGAAGAAGACGATTAGAGAGCCCCTCTTATGAGTTATTTACAGAGCCCTCAAACTAGGGCCAATAGTACATAAGAATATTGGCCACAAATTATATCATGATCGATGACAAACTGTATCATAAACGGGCTGATGGAGTTCTACTCTGATGCTTGTCAAAGAATGAAGCAATGACAGTTATGGAAGGGGTTCATGAAAGTGTTTATGAATCCCACCAAGCGAGAAGAAAGATGAAACTCATGCTCAGGTGTTATGGATACTTTTGGCCTGAAATGATGACCGATTTTGTTCAATTCACAAAAGGATGTGAGGCTTGTCAGAGGAATGGGTCGGTTCAACATGTACCTGCGGCCAAATTACATCCGATCATAAAGCCTTGGCCATTTCGAGGATGGGCGATCGACTTGATTGAACAAATCTACCCACTCTCAACTAAGATGGATTCGTTTATTATCATAACGAATGACTATTTTACCAAATGGGTCGAAGCGAAACCCATGTGTAAGGTCGGTCAGGAAGATATTGTTAGTTTTATAGAAACTAAAATAATTCATCATTTTGGTATTCCAGAATCTATTACCATGGACAGAGGTGCAACATTTATAGCTAAGATAACCTCTCAGTTTTGTTCGATCGATTAGAAACTTTTGTTATCTCGACCGCGGCAGGCTCAGTTGGATTCAGGATCTATCCTATCATTGTGGGCGGTAAAGGAAGTGATGGAACCACGGTTAGCTTGAAAGGTCGAATAGGAGAGATAACTTTTTACCACTCGACTGATGTAGACAAAGAAGAAATCTGCGGCTAATTACCAAGAGTGGTGTCAATTCCAGGCGAAGTGTAAGACCCGTATCCTAGTTCGTACTGTTCCATCGACTTCCGCGATCCTTCTCATCGAATTCCGACAACCTGCGACGTATAATCAACTTTTACGATCGACCCTAGGTCGTATCCTATAAAATTGAGTCAACTTAATCTGAGACTTGTATCATTGCGACCGCACCGTCGCTGCGGTTCCGACGCCGCATCTTACGCACCGATCCAATACCCTGGCCGAGAGATGTGGGCCGGCGCTTATTTCGAAGAAAATGCCGCACGTTACAAATCCTAAGAGAATCTCTACAACATGTCACATCCATCAATCAATCAATCCCATCAAGGGTCAAGTACACCATCACCTCACACTCATCCCCAAGCAACCCATAAATCAAAAGTTTCTTACACACCCCATACCCTTCTTATATCATCTACCCATAAAGTCAACAAAGTCCTTACACACCCATCCCTCTCTCCCATCCATCACTCCATCACCCATCTCTCACATCTCCTTACAATCCTCTCTCTCTCCCTCATTTCCCAAGCAACAAATCCCAAGCAAGAGAGGTGCACACGTCCAAGCTCTTCCATGTGAGAGAAAAGTGATTTTTGGTGGCCCACTTTCCCATCCCATTAACCTTCATCCTAGCCATTCAAACCTCATCTCCCTCCATCAAAGTGAAGCACAAGGAGATCGGCTTTCCAACGGACCAAGAGGATCGACGGTGGGTGCTTCTATAGGCTAGTTTTCATGTTTTTATGATGGGCCAAGTGAGGCCTACCGATCAATGGTATGGATCTCACTTCGGACCCTAAGATGTGGCCAATGGCCCACCTTAATCTTCATGATCATTCCATGATGGGGCCATTCTTCATGGACCCCATCATGATGTGTATTTTCTAGCTTGAAAAGAGGTCATCTAGACCGTCCATTTTGGGTGGAGAAGAAATCTCCACCGTTGATCATTGATTTGGTAGGCCCATGTGTAATGGGACCCACTTGATGTATGATTAATTGCAAAGGAGGGCCCATAGTGTCGGGGTCCCTCCATCACACATATGTCTCTTTCTCTCTCTCCCTCTCTTTCTTTCATTTATTTTTGTGTGTGATGATGTGGTTGTGTGGCCCACTTGGATGGACCCCACCTTGGTGTATGTCTTATCCACACCATCAGTGCATTTGGTGGCCCACCTGAGCAAGGCCCACCATAAAGGCATGTGTTGGCAAAACCGTCCAGCGCGTCCAGAGACGCTGGACGTGAAATGAAAACCAAATATTAGCTTTGGTTCAATGCTATTTGGGTGGGCCACTCACATAGGCCCCACCTTAATGTATGTTTTTAATCTAAGCTGTCAAATCCTTTTCTTAGATCATTTTAGGCGTTGAGCTGAAAAATGAGGTTACTCTGACTCTCAGGCGGGCCATAGCATAGCAAACAGTGTGTCTGCCATTGAAATCCACCCTAATGTTTTGATGTGCCAAAATATAGCAAATATTGGGCTCGTTTGGTCTGTCTTGAGCAATAAAGACCAATGGGCGGGGTGGATTTTACTGAGGTGGACCCCACCTAGGAAAAACCATAGAAATTCTATTTAAAAAAAAAAAGAAAAAAAACAAAGAAGCAACTGACCCTACTGCTACTGCAGCAGCAGCAGCAGGATGATGTCGTGGGTGTGAACGGGCGAGTACGTGGATCCCCTGTGTGGGCCCCACCATGTTGTGTTTTGAACGATCCACACCGTGCATTTGATGCCCCTTAGGGTAGTGGGACCCCCTCCTAAAGATTAGCCCTATACATGGCTCAGGTGGCCCACATCATGGGAAACAGTGGGATTGAACATCTGCCATTGAAACCCCTCTAGGTGTCACAGAAGTTTTGGATTATTATGAAAATTGTTTTCCCACTTCATCTGGATCCGTGTGACCTCGTCAACGGTTTGGATGGCATATAAACATTATGGTGGGCCCCACATGGGACCCACTGATGTATGCATTATACCCCACATCGTCCTAGGGTGGGACGGCTGGCGTACCTCACTCCAGCTACTTGAGTAGCGCCACCAAGTTCTGTGGGTCTCACCAGTGACATCCACGCCATCCGTTTATGGGGTCCACCATGATGCATGTGTTGCATCCAAACCGTCCAACCATGTGGGAAGGCTCGTTTAAGGCTTGAGTTCAAAAATAAGACAGATCCATGATCACGTGGACCACACTATAGAAGCAGTGTTGGATTGAATGTCCACCATTAAAAACCTTTGGATTACAAGGTTTGGACAAATATGATATTTGCTTTTCTGTAAATCTAAGTCCTTGTGACCTTATGAATAGATTGGATAGGAAATAAATGCTATGGTGGGCCTTGGTAATTTTAATGGTGGAAGTCATCATCACCATTTATATTTGGGTGTGGCCCATTTGATATGCATAGGCCCAATTGGTGTGGCCCATTTGATATACATATGAGGCCCATTGTGAGGTATTAGGGCCCATGGGTTGAGGCCCATGATGATGTATTTGGAGCCCATGGGTTAAAGCCCATTGTGATGTATAATGGGCCCATGGGTTGAGGCCCATTATGAGGTATTAGGGCCCATAGGTTGAGGCCCATGATAATGTATTTGGAGCCCATGGGTTAAGGCCCATTGTGATGTATTAGGGCCCATGGGTTGAGGCTCATTTGATGTATTTGGGGCCCATGGGTTGAGGCCCATTGTGATGTATTCAAGGCTTGTTATTGAGGCCCACCGTGATGTGTATGAGGCCCGTTGTTAAGGCTCACCTTGACATATATAAGGACCATATGATGAGGCCCATTTGATATATTTGAGGCCCATGGGTCGAGGCCCAATGGGATGTATACAAGGTCTATTGCATTGTGTGATTCCACCATCGGTTAGGTAATAACATTTATGGCAGGCCATGCCTTGACATTTATGCAATATTTCACACTCAACACACACCCCAACCAGCATTTTGCTAGTCCCGAACAAAACACGCATGAAGTAATATTCAATCTTCAATGTTGAAATCACTTTCAAAAAATAATCTTTTGTGTAATCAAGTATGAATGAGTACAATCTAAAGAAGCGAGAGTGCAAATTTGAAAACCTAGAGCCGAATCACACGAGCAATCAATCAAAAAGTTTCTTTATCAATCATTTAAGAGCATAAGTTCATATATCAAGTTTTTCCAATGTGCTTAATAAACTCTATTTACTTTCCATAACATACTACTATTTCATAATGTTAGTCATGCTCATCACCTTAAGTTTTATTGAATAATCAAGTACTAATTCTGAACTTATCACATTTTTCTTCTTTTTCCAATTTTTTATTTTATATTGATGGTCCCTTTTATTTATTCATTCTTTTCAGACTTTTCATTCATCTCTAGTCTTTTCATCATACATGACCTTTTTGTCGATCTCTCTGTTTTTTAACTGGTTATTTTCATCTTTTTAAGGTGGATAAAATTTTCCAAACTTAATTCTCAATATCTATCAATGATACACATACTAACAATGAGAAATTCTAGTACAATTCACATAAAGCAATTTGCATGTGCCTTATGACTTAGATTAACATGATATTCAAACTTTCTCGTAATAATTAAATGCAAGAATTTAGACGATAGTCTACTCGGTTGATCAAACTCCAACAATTCAAAGTTCAATCTCCATCTTATCATCATATTCAAGGCATTCTTAAATACACAAACTATCGCTTACCGAATAGGTTTTTAATTTGAGAAATTGAAAATTTTAATTTGAGAAATTGAAAATTTTTAAAATTTTTGCTTAACGACTAAGAAAACACTGATTAGTTTACCTAATCCACACCCCCCAACCTAAAATCTACATTGTCCTCAATGTAAAAGATATATGTAATATCCCGAATTTTCACGGTCAGAGTTTACACTCGTGCCCAAGAAAACTGGGTGTTAATAATGTAAAACTTGGATGCTTTGAAAATCGCACCATATTTTTTTTTCATTTAGATCACATCCAGATACATTTCTAAAGGTAAAATTCACAAGAATAAAATCAAATGTATTGATTATTTCATCGGAGTAAAAGAATTCAATAAATAATCAATGCCTTCTCAATGGAAGCTTATTACATTATCAGAGTTCGCAGCGAAAGTATAAAACTAAGTCATAAAACTGTCTTCTTATTCTTTCAACATAATCTTCCTTAGGGAGATTATTCACGAGGTCTTCAATTTATATGTCACCTGCATAACCTGTACGGTTGGGAGAGGGTCAATGACCTACTCATAGTGATAGTTATCCTTTAAGATTAACAATAATTTAAGAAATTTATAAAAGTAACGTAAGGGTTCTAATACGTCTCGTACTCCACTAATACATGAGAAATCAGTATGCGCAAACAACCTACATGAGATGCATGCCTGGTAAAGTGTGTGCGGCTCATCATACATAGTGATCATCACAATGTGGAATATGATTTATGGAAAGTTCGACTCGACTCCCATCCCATAACTACGGATATTCACTGGCATGGCTAACGCTAACGTGGATTTATACGAACATCTCGAGATGCCACCACAACGTGATTGGGGGATTTACGTAACACGATGTGTTCATGGAGCGACTATTTACAACATCCAATCCCGAAAAAGTGATGTAGCACGCATGGCGATTTACCTACATCGTTTGTGCACCATGCCAACCAACCCACGGAATTACATGTCAAACGAGAGAGCCGCTATCCATAACGCATTACGTCCATGATAATTATTGAGTCACTAGTTGTAATACCTTCAAACATTTCAGTTGCACTGATAAAGATTTTGATTTGAATCATGCTGGTTCTGAATAGTAAGACACATGCCGAAGCCTTAAAGATAGATGGCACAAGGCCAATATAATAAAGAGAAGAGTGACAATGGTCAACTCAAAAGTGGCGATGGCTAATATTACAAATAAGAGAGTGACAATGGTGAACTCAATAACAGAAGAGTATCAATGACTATCTCAACAAATAGAAGAGTGGCAATGGCCAACTCAATAATAAGGAAAGTGGCAATGGTCAACTCAATAAAGAGATAAGTGACAAAGCTAACTCAAAATAAAGAGACGAGTGGCAGAGCCAACTCAAATAAAGAAACAAGTGGCAGAGCCAACTCAAATATAGAGACAAGTGGCAGGGCCAACTCAATAAATTTGATAAGGCAAGGGCAAGGCTTGTATCCATGGCCCCACATAAATTCAAAGAAATCACTTATAATTAACATCATGTCGTAATCTCAAAAGGGCCAATAGTTGTTGATGACAAATTAAATTAAAACAGATAGAAAAATCATGGTAATATGAGGACAGGGAAAAAGTACGTAAAAGGCGAGATAAAATGCATCAACTCAATTAAGGTAAAAGGTATGTAAAAGGCAAGATAATAACATATTAACTTAAATTACTGTAAGCTTAAAAGATAAAACCCTCACCTCTAATGTTACTGCTTTCTTGAATATAGGGGTGTGTCGAAGGATCCGTTCTTTAATCTAATTAAAAATTCCTATTGTGTAAGTAACCTCATTTAAGTTAACAGGTTTAGACACGTCTAGACCATAGCGAGAAGAAAAAGAAAAGAATTTTGAGGAAGAAAAGCGTTGACGTGGACCCACCTCAATTCTCTTTCTCTTTCCTTTTCCTTTCTTTTCTTTCTTCCTTCCTTTTCTTTCTTTCCTTCCTTCTTTTCTTTTCTTCCTCTTCTCTCCTTGTTGGGTATCTGTAACCTTGGATGAACAAGTCCTTCTCTCCCTGCTGTAGGAATTCCCCTCTCCCTCTCACGTTTCTTTCTCTCTCCCCTTCGCTATTTCCTCACGACGGTGGGGTAAAGGCTTTTTATAGACATGAAGGCGGCCAATAATTCCCCTACGTAGGGGCTTTGCAAACCTTCTGATGCAACAGGACTGCATAGAGCTTACGCTGTCCCTGTTTCTGCGTAACTATCATTGGAACAGCGAGATGTTCGCTGTTCCATTTTCGGTCGTATCTGCCAGCGTGGAAGGGATCGGATCCCTCCTTTATGTGGACTGGATGGTCCGGATCGGGTCCAAGATCTTGCTCCGAATCACCTTTCGTGCAGAGGGTTCGATTACGTCCACTTCTGCCACTTTTGTCGTAACCCGACCCGTCTGCGTTGCTTGGTGGGGTCCACAAGTATGGACGTCTGGGAAATTCGATCCTTCTATCGGATTTATCATGAAATCTTGGCCCAAAACTTAAAACGTGAGGTGGAACCAAGCTCTGCATGGCCATCGGTTTGTTGTTGGTATGATGTCCCGATCGTTCGGACGTTCCTGACTTTCTTCTGGCGCGACTCCCTAGGTTGTGATCTGTGGTGTGGCCTACGTCTGATGGACAGTTCGGATTAGCCCATCGAACAATCAAGGTGGGCCACAAGTCCCATGAACCAACATTGTCCGTTTGAGCTCCTGCGGATGGGACTCCTTGCAAATGTTACTATGGGCACATGTGCTTGCATGGGTTTGTATGGATGATGTGGTTCTACTCGTATCGAGTCCCTCAACATGATTGACGTTTCAGATCATCCTGTTGGATGATCGTGGTGGGCCACGACTTATCCCAACGGACGGTTGTCCGTTGGAGAGTGAGAGAAATCCCGCTTTTGTGGGATTCGTCAGGTCAAACAAGGTTTGACCCGACTGCTGGTTCGGTGCACAGCTGGTGACCACCTGCTATGCACTTGCACAATGTAGGGTGGGGTCCACCATGATGTTTCTGAGAAATGTACACTATCCATTAGTTTTCCCATCTTAGTAAAGGAGTTGAATTCAAAGCTGAAGCATATCCAACGATCCGGTGGCCCCAACATCGACGGTTAATAGTTGATCTGTCCAATGGGTCATTTCTATATGATCTAATGGATGAAATTTGACGTGTATGGTTAATTTAGGATTCCTAGGCATGGTATAAATTTTCACGTTAAATGGATCATGAGAACCATGTGATTTAAAATTCACGGTATAGGTCAATGGCATTTCCGTATTTATTGTTGATCTGAGAGTTTTATGAAATCTAATGGTTCTACATGGTTGTGAGCATGTTTCTAAATAATTCTTGTGAAAGGAGTTCTGTCTAATCATTATGGATAGGAGTTATTCGTCATATCATTCAAGGGAAAGTACTTACGTCAAATCACGTGAGGGATGATCTTGTTTTGAAATTACCAGTCAAATGGCTTGATCTATTGCTTGGAGATCGTTCTAATGATTAGGTTTGTGTCTGGGTGAGGATGTAAGGCTAGGATAGTTAGATTTGTATCATACGCATGTACATATTACGTTAACTTCTTGGTAACGCTCGAGAACTTTCAATACAAGGGTATTGAAAAGTTCAGGGCATTACAATATAAGCATGCAATGCACATGAGACAACAAAAAGAAAGATAAGTGATGGAAATGTAGTACCTAAAGAAGGAGAATTAAAGTTTTTCCAAAGTTCTCAACAACAAATGGGTTAGCACGAAGACTAAACAAACTAAAAGAAAATTATCCTAATCCTAAATCCTACGAAAGCAATAAACCTAACTACACCTCCATCAGACTAGGAGGTCAATCCGGATACACAGGATCAATCAAAGGTATAGACATATCCTCTGAATTAAACTTCTCAACAAATGGCTTGAGACGATGTCCATTCACTTTGAAAACATTGTCATTAGTCGAATTCTTTATCTCGACGGCCCTATGAGGATAAACATTAGTAACAATGAAGGGACCGGTCCAACAAGATCGAAGTTTACCCGAAAAAATATGTAACCGAGAATTGTACAAAATGACTTTTGGACCGGTTATGAATGATTTTTGAAGGATGTTCTTGTCATGGAATACCTTCAGCTTGTCCTTGTAAATTCCCAAGTTCTCATAAGCTTCGCTCTGGATTTCTTCGAGTTCATTCAATTGAAGTTTGCGCAGCAAGCCAATGTTGTCCAAATTAAAGTTCAGATTTTTGATAGCCCAGTAGGCTCTATGCTCCAGCTCCACAGGTAAGTGGCAAGCTTTCCCATAAACGAGTCTAAAGGGAGACATTCCAATGGGGGTTTTTTAAGTTGTACGGTAAGCCCATAAGGCATCAGTCAAACGAATTAACCAATCCTTATGGTCAGGGTTAACCATTTTTTCCAAAATTTGTTTAATTTTCTTGTTGGAAATCTTGGCTTGCCCGCTTGTCCCCGAGTGGTATGGAGTGCTCACTTTATGAGAGATGTCATATTTCTTCATTAAGTTCTCAAATAGCCTATTACAAAAGTGTAAACCTCCATCACTAATGATGGCCCGAGGCATTCCAAACTGGAAAATGATATTTTCTTTTATAATACTTATTTTGAACCAGAGAAGGTTTATCTACACACTATTAATGATTATAACTCGTAGATCGACCATCTCCAAAGAATGGTTCATCTGTTCTAAAGATATCATCTGAGGATACATAGCCTCATCATTTTTGTTTAAATACATGTAAATTATTTTCATTTTTTTGGGGGATGTACAAAATACTAATGATCTTATAAATATTCATGTACATCGGTTAGAATAGTCTGTTCAAAGCTGAAATAGGTAAAGTTTATATCTGAATTGGTTCGATAACATTGAAGGCTACTCAATATCATCGAACATACTTCAATGATATCGAACATCTTCCAAAAGTGACTAACCTATCTAGACAATTGCTCGATAATATCAAACATATTCGATGATATCAAAGACCCATCTTCGATAATATCGAACATACCTCGATAGTATCGAGAAATCGAGGTTATAAAAAATCCTATGGGCGGGATTTTTCTGTTTTCACCACCTTCCAGCGACCTTTCACCTTCTGAGAGTTTCTCGAAGCCACGGAGTAGTCTCTGCATTTTGTTTCTTCATCTTCTCTGTACTCCTTGTTAGGTAAGGTCATTTCTCTTAAATTTGCACCCTCTCTGTATAATATTCAGTGAGCCCTTCGCAACAAATTTGGGGATTTCCCTGGTTCCTTATTTCAATTGCGCTTGAAAATCTTGTTCCAACTGCATGTTCTTGATGCCGAAAGAAAAAGGGAAAACCATTGAAGTTGGAGAATCCTCTAGGGGCGTTCGACTTCGATCAAAACCAAGATCTGAACAACCCCTACCGGATGAACCAACCTCCCCATCTCAATCACCTGCAAGACGAAGTAGAACTCAACGGAATGCACCCACACAAGCCCCTCTTACACATGTTCAACCTGAAATTTTGATCCCTCAAGTCCCTCCTCCACCTGAGAATCTGTATAACAAATTTCATGTTAGGGGATAGTATATGAGAAAAAGATAGATCGAGAATGCATCAGACCGTTTGGGATTCTAGAAATCCTGGATAAAGTTGGTTGGAGCAACATCCTAGATTTTGGAGGAACAATTCAGAATGAACAGGTGATTCAGTTCTTGTCATATTATCACTCACCTGTGTTGCATCCTGCTTCATTCATTGTCACCATTGGATAGACCTCCACTACCATTACTCTTGTTGTAGTTGCGTCTCATATCGGGATTATGGCCACTTTTCAAGGATTAACAGACCATGACCTTGATTCCATTGATGTCCGGGTACGAATTACATAATATTTATGTAATGGAGAATGTGTCATGGTATCAAGGTAATGCGCTCGGGGCTTCAAATATGGCAGATAAGTACAGGGTACTTCACAATATCTTCTGTGTCAACGTTTATCCACAGAGGACTAACAAATCAAACTTGATCCCATACATGCTAGATACTCTTTATAGCATCTGCGAGGGTATTCTATTATGTTTACCAACCATCATGGTTCATCTGATTGCCGACTGCATTCAGAACACGAGAGACACATGCATTCCATTTTCGTACCTCAATTGTTTGCTCTCTCGCCATGTTAGCTTGATGCCCACGACTGATCGTCCTAGATCTATGCGCATATTTTCAAAGACCAATATCAAGCAATGGGTCTGGAAAACAAAGGGGCATCTTCATCAAGAGCACATACAGAAGGTCTTCAAGGAGAAACAGAAGCCGAGGCAGCAGAGACTGACTACCCTACTGAGGAAGAGCATCATGAGGTACCACGTAACTCGGATAGGCTTACCAGACGCCGCACACCTTACCACGACCGACGGGAATCCATTTTGGTATGGATGGATGAACAAGGCCTTCGTCTTTCTCGTCTGGAGCAGCTATCAGAGATAATTCAGAAAAGTCTAGAGTGGGTGGAGCAAAAGATTCAGAACCTAATTGCCACGATCACTTGTTAGTGTGATAATATCTCTCCACCAGTGGGAGGACCGTCCAGTTAGTTGATAGTTCATCTTGTGCATGGTTAGGAATGTTGTCTTGGGCATCAAATATCTTTTTGAGATGTCAAGCCAGTCTAATCCAATTCCAATCTTATTCTATGATCAATCTTAGCCATGTTGGGATTTATTTTTTTGGATTTCGTGTTGTTGGTGCCTAGCTTGGGCTACTATGTTATGTTATTTTGGATGATTATACTACCCAAGCTTGGGGTAGTCATTTTGGTTAACTTTTGGTGAATGAATGATGATATATAATCACCTTCTTTTTTATAATGCTCGTGCCTTTACTGTCTTATATTAGTATATTTCTAAAAGGCATGATTAGTTCACATTTAGTTCTTATGCTTCATTCTTCTATATTATGAACTTGTGTGATTTCTTGGATTCTCCCTCTAGCTTTGGATATAATCATACTTCAGTTGTATTGGTTTATTACCTACCCTTTGCCAATCACTGACAAAAAGGGGGAGAAACATACTATGCTCCCAAGTTTTTCTATTGTCTTGTGTTTCTTAAAACTTAATGCAGGAACATAGGGGGAGCATAAAGGAGAGCATGAACAATGGGGGAGCTACAATCAACTCAAGAACAAAACTAGTTGAAGACTTTTATGTATTATGTTGATTGTAATAATCTAGGGTTTGTTAAATTATTTTTGTCACTTAATTGACAAAGGGGGGAGATTAAAAGTGTAAGGCCCGTATCTTAGTCCGTACCATTACTTAGACCCCCGCGGTCCTCCCTGTCAAATTTCGGCAACCCGCGACCCGTAGATAGTATTTGCACACGACCCTAAGTCGCATCCTGTTGATCTGAGTCGGCTCGACCCGAGACATGTACCCGTCGCCGCGGTTCTAATGCCGCGTCTCACGCGCCGATGCGATACCCAGGCCAGGAGTTGTGGGCTCGCATTTATTTCGAGAAAACACCGTGCATTGCAATCCCAAGAAGAGAATCTCTACAATCTATCAAATCAATCCCATCAATCAAGTCACGTACCAACCTATACCCTACCCATCCCTCTCTCACCCAAAAGTCAACAACACCCATACCTAGCCATTCCTTTCTTACCAAAAGTCAAGAGAACCCATACCCTCCATCCCATCTCCCTTACAACCCATCCTCTCCTTCTCATTCTCTAACCAAGCAACCAAGGGAGAGGACCGTCCATAGAGATGGAGCTCCAAGGATAGCCAAGTTTATGGGCCACTTCCTATACCCAAACCTCCCAATCTAACCCTTCAATCCTCATCTTCCACCATTAAAGGTTGAGCTTAGGAGCTTGGGAGATCTAGGAGCCAAGAAGAAGACAATCAGTGGGTGTTCATAGCATTAGATCTTGATTTTGATGTAAGGCCCACTTGTGATGGGACCCATTTGATGTATGTATTATAACAAAGAGGGGCCCATAGTGGCGGGGTCCCTCCACTACGCCGTCTCTCTCTCTCTCTCTCTCTCTCTCTCTCTCTCTCTCTCTCTCTCTCTCTCTCTCTCTCTCTCTCTCTCTCTTTCATATTTTTTATGGTGATGATGAAGCCGTGTGGCCCACCCGGCTGGACCCCACCTCGATATATATATCACATCCACGCCGTCTGCCAAGCAGGGCCACTTGCTTGCCGTCCAGCAGCAGGAGCTTGCTGCCCATCCTTGAGCGAACCCTGGACACCGGGAAAACATTATTGATAGCTCGATCATGGAGTTGTGTGGCTCACCTACATGATCCCCACCTTGATGTATGTACGATGTTCACACTGTCCAGCCAACAGAGGCCAGCGGCCAGCTGGGCCGACCGTCCAGTGGACAGGGCCCACCGGACTGTCTGTTTTGAACAGACCTGGATGAAGGTAAAACACAGATATCAACCTGGTCCATGGCTGGTGGGCCCACACACATGGACCCCACGTGATGTATGGGTTTCATCCACACCGTCTAGACCTTGGACGGTGGTAACCCACCTTTGTGCATGTGGCCTACAGCCACACCTGAAATAGCGGTGAAGACCGCTTGAGATGAAGTCGGAATATGCCAATATGTCCTAGAGGGGGGGTGAATAGGAATTTTAAAGATTTATGAGTTATTTAAAAACCTATCACTCTAATCCTATCATGTATTCAATTTTCAGGATTACTCAAATGTAACTCTACTAGCTTCCAAGCCTAGTAGAGGATCTAATCACAAACTAATCGAGATATAGCAATATGCAGCTTAGTCTATGTTGGATGTGACTGTGTGTGTGTGTGAGAGAGATGTGATCAGGTATATAAATATGAATGCATTGGCATAGATCACACATAGAGAAAAGCAATCACAAAACAGTCATTTTATAGTGGTTCGACGATAAGTCTACTCCACTCCCGGCTGTCGTACTCAACCCTTGAGTGTACCGGATTTCACTAGAGGTTTCCCAAGGTTCACCTCAAACCTAAGGTTTTAAATCAGGTTCACCTTCAACCTTTATAGAGGTTTTACGCGGTTCACCTCAAACCCAGAGTTTTGCTGGTTCACTTCTAACTAGATGTTTATGCTCTCCATAGAGCAAGGGTCCACACAACGCACCCGAATTTTAGACCACACAGGTCAAGGACCTACACAAGGACCTAACAGTTTATGCCCTACACAGGAGCAAGGGTTCACCCTATGCACCCACTACGTACACTCCCGCCGGAGGCCTCCTTGAGGACTTCAAAGGTTGAGAACCACTTAGGACCAAGACCTAGGAAGGAATGATCACAAGTGTCCTCTGGACTCTGGATACTTACAGATAAGTTGATAAGTCCTGTTAAGAACAACGCCAAAGATCTTCTCCTCCTTGTTGACAAAGAGTCTTCAGCTCCCTTGATCCACAACACAAGATGATATACCAATGCTTGGCTTCGGGTTGGGTCAAGGGTGAGATGGAATCCTACTCTCTAAAGATTTTCCTATAAGGAAGATAGAGTGGTTCCTCTCTTATGCATTCAAGGCATCCCAGCATAATGATTTGCCATTAAGGTAGTAGCTGGAGGATCCTTGAATGCGGAAGTTCATTCCCCAATCCACTCTATTAAATATCAATGGTGAGGGTGGATTGGAGGATGAACTCCCTTGAGAGAAAGGGCTTTAGGTATAAGATATAAGTTGAAACACTCAAAAGCTCTCTCTACTTTGTCTCACAGCAACAAAAGACAAGTCCTCTATAAATAGGCAAAAAGTTCCAATGGATATAAAACGGTCACATTTATGACAGAGTTTGATATCATCAAGCAGGTTTGATATCATCGAACGTATACTCTCGATGGCATCGATGGTCCGCTCGATGACTCGGACTCAATGTCATACGCTTTTGAAACTCTTTGCCAATTGGTCAATGAATTAAAGCTATAGTCGATGTCATCGAATTTCAAACTCCGATTCCATCGAAGACAGATTTGATCCATCGACATATGAAAATTGAGAGAGACTTGACTTTGAGATATTTCAGGTTTTCATGAATGATTGGGGGAACCGTCGAGGTCATTGAAATTTGAATGTCAATGATATCGAGATCTGAGTCGAGGCATCGATAATTCCAGCAGATTTATCTTTGAACTTGCTGGACAGATTATGGCTTAGTTCGATGCAATCGATCAGGTGTCGATATCATCGATATTTGAATATCGATTAAATCGAAGGGCGTCCGATCATAGTTAAAAATATCCTGAAATAACTGCTGTAAGAAATGCGTGCCCACCATCAATATCATCGATGGACCTCCGATCTATCGATATTTGATTTCAGATCAAATCGAACGGTCATCGATATATCGATGAATTTTGAGATTTTCATTAAAAAAATAGGGGCGCCGAAAATCTGCCTGTTGATCTTATCGAGCCACTCCCGATGGTCTCGAGATTCGAATATCGATGGTATCGATATGCGTATCGATACATCGATAATTCGTCCAGATATGTTATGAAGTTACTGGACAGGTTTAGTGCTTTTATCGATAATATCGATCGGTGTATCGATACATCGATAAATCCATCCAGATGAATATTTAGTTGCTAGACACTTTTGGTCCTCGTTTCGATAATATCGTTAAGGTATCGAGGACATTGACAGAACAGGTCGATCATATCGAGGGTGCTTCGATAAAATCGACAAGGCGAGAAAAACTTAGAGATTTTTCTATTTTGAAAAAGTTTTCTCACCATAAAAATCCTAAGATGTCTATCTTGTTTTAAGGGGTTTAATTCACCTGGTGTATTAGGTTATGGGATGTGAGGTTATGATTTACCTATGGCGAGCTTCCACACATCTGATTGAGGCAGACACTTGACTTGATCTTCTTTTGATGTCCTGCAGACTGTCTGACACCCGTTCACAGTAATTGACAAACAAGGGAACTTATAAGGGCACTTTCAACACCGTCCATCTGTTGTGAGTCCCACGCAACAGCTGCTACTACCCACTGACATCAGCAAGTTCCGTGGGTCCCACCATGAGGTATATGTTATATTCAAACTATTCGTCCACCTGGCAGTAGGTGAGGCCCACCATGATGTAATGTTGTATCCAGACCGTCCAAGGGACGGTAGGTCCGAGCAGCTTGAGCTGCCGTTGACGTCAGTAAGTTTTGTGGCCCAATCACGAGGCATGTATTATATCCTACCGTCCGTCCATTGGGCAGATCGTGGGGCCCACCCACACGTGTTGCACGTGTGGGGTGGGGCCCACCTTGATGTATATATTTTGTATCTGCACTGTCTTGGACGGTGCTGTGAAGCCAGACGTGATGTATGGGTCTCTTATCCACACCATCCACACCACAGGACAGTGGGACCCACTTTGATGTATGCGTTTTGTCCCCACCACAGTCCATCTGTTTTTTTGGGATGGTACCCACCCTAATGTATGCATTGTATATCAGCACCGTCCATCTGGATGTGCTTTAGGATGCACCATGTTGTATGTGCTTTGCAACCACATCGTCCATCTGTTTTCAGTCGTGTGTGTGGGGCTGACCGTGATGTATGGGTCTGATCCACACCGTCCAGCACTCTGGATGGTAGGACCCACCACATGTATGTGTTATATATCCAGTCTGTCCATCCCTGGACGATACTATTTGGGGCCGCCTTTGATGAATGGTACATCCACACTGTGCACCCATGAGGCCCATATGATGTATATCCACACTGTCCACATGGGATGTGGGCCCCACCCGATGTACGTGTTTGATACAAGCTGTCCATCTCATGAGACCCATTTAGAATATGCAGGACCCACCTTGATGAGTTGTATGTGCGGCCCATTTGATGAGGCCCGATGTGATGTAATTGGGGCCCAGGAATGAGGCACATTGAGATGTATTTGAGGCCCAGGTGAGAGGCCCATTGAGATGTATTTGAGGCCTAGATATCAGACCCGATGTGATGTATGAGAGGCCCATTGTTGAGGCCCATTGCGATATATATAAGGCCCATGGTGTGGCCCAATGCGATGTATATGAGGTCCTTGTATGAGGCCCATTGTGATATGTATTAGGCCCATGTGATGCGGCCCATGTGATGTATTTGAGGCCCATGCGATACAGCCTAATGGGATGTGTACTAAGCCCTTATGTGAGGCCATGGGCCACTATATGTTAGGCTCTATGTGGGCCACTCCTTAAGAGCAATGTTGGTTAAATGTCCACATTGATAGACAATGATGGTTAAATGTCCACATTGTGACCTTCCCTTAGGCCTTGTTAGGCTTATTCTCATCATTCTCTAAGTGGGTTAACCCAAATCCTTGGGCCCCATTGAAGTTGTATGGTCCATCATTGTCGTAGAAGGATGGCTCCGTGCTAGCAGATTTGGTATATCCATGGCCAAGGGTCGATCCTTATATTATGGTTTAGATCGGTTGTTCATCTAAGGACCCCGCCTTACATATAGGCCTATTATTGAGGCCGATTATCGATGCCGATTATCGAGGCCGATCATCGATGTCGATTATCGGTGTCGGTTATCGATACCGATTATGAGTATATGACAGCATAGCATCATGATACATGCCCACGCGCATCATCAGCGATGCCGATTATCGAGGCCGATCATCGATGCCGATTATCGATGTCGATTATCGGTGCCAGTTATCGATACCGATTATGAGTATGTGACAGCATAGCATCATGATACATGCCCACGCGCATCATCTACATGTTTGTTATGGTATGTGGTTGACCATTGCATATGTCATAGGGCAGGTTGTTTATGGGACTCCCTAATAGGCAGAGTCATCCCACATGACCACTCGCTATGCGCAAGATTAATGTATGATTAGACTGTGTGACTCATACATCTCACATTTTGGGATATGACTATTGTACGCCCTAGTGACATTTGGGTCATGGCCTCTACAGGCATGTCATGGATGGCCATATGGGACACCAAAAATGTTTGGTTCTAACATACGGGCACGATAGATGTCCCTGGGTGAAAATCCCTAAACCTCCGAGGCCAGGGGACGCTCCAACGTCGAGACTGAGTGGATATATGAGCACACGAGGGTCGTATACCAGTAGGCCGCATCTCCCACTGTGTCGTGGTCGATTGGAAAGGAGTATGACCTTACCCACCTGAGTGAGGGGGCAATATCTAGGTTGAGTTTAACTAGCTTGACGAATGGGTCTGCTATCAACAAGTCAGGCCCAATATTAGCAGGTGAATAGTGAGGTCTCTTCAACTTACTCAGTCATGCGCTCGGATAGGGGCGGTAAGCTGGCATAAAGTGTACTAGACCCCGGTGATGATCCTAGAGATGTACAGTACTGATATGTGGACTTATTGAGCAGGAGTTGTATACTCATCATTTTACTCATTCATTCATTCACGATTCACTCGGGCTGGTGGTGCGCAATTAATTGTTATGTGTACCTTTGCAATGGCCAAGATTTCGGTTGGAGCGCGTGACCAGCCTGAGATCAGGAGTTTACTACATTGAGTCTGGCTATCCAAATTTAGGTATGGGATTAGTTTAGATAGAAGTCTCTTATGATGGACCTCATAGCCTGTGATACTACGTACTATTGTCCCGACTTCACACTCCAGCTTGGTCATTTCATTCGCATAGCATATTGCATTGCATCCTCAGCGCATAGCATTTGGTTTACTATGCTTCTATATTTGCATAGCCTGAATAAGGTTGATGGTATTATGGAGTTGTCAAGATCTGCATATTGCATTACATTCACGGCATATGGCATTTTGGGTTGTTATGTTTCTTCATTTATATGGCCTAGATGAGGCTGATGGTATTCATGGACTCGTCAGGATTTGCATATTGTATTGCATCCTCAGTATATGATATTTGGTTTACTATGTCTCCGCATTGGATAGTTGATCTACATTGCTTCCTCAGTATATGATTTTAGCTTATTACGTTTTTACATCGCATAGCCTAGATAAGGCTGATGATATTTATCTTACGCACACACTTACACCACCGTCTAAGCTTTATATAAGCTTATGCATGATAGATGTGTGCATGTGGCGTTAGGTCGCAGCAGTGTTGAGCTTAAAGCGTGCAGCTGTCTTCTGGAGCTTTGATTTTTGATTTATATATTTCCCTTTCAGCACTGTATTCAACTGTTTATATTAGTGGATATGTGATGATGATGTTGCCTTTTTTATTTAGGTGCCTTTTTTATTTAGGTAAACTTGTGGTTATGCTTTTTATGAGATAAATATATGTTAGAAAATCCTCCTTGTAGGATCCCATGATCGGAATCTGGCGTATGGGCGCTGGGAGCCGAGAATGGGGTACTAAGGAGGCTGTTGGCACCGGATTCGGTGATCAGGAATTTTGTGAGCCCGGTGTCCGAGTTTGGGGCGTGACAGAATGTGCCCTTGTTTGTCAATATACATGAGTGTTGAGTCGTTCAATCCAAGTGAGCCCTTAGAAGAAGACGTCAAGACCAAACCTCAACAAAAGATGAAGGCCATGATCAAGCTTCAACCTATCAGTCATAGCCTCATCATCCCACAACAAACCCTAGCAGGTATACGACCCCATATAATCCCAACTTACCCTTAAAATGAATTAAAACATTTTCTGGTAGAGTTGGTATATAATGCACCAAGAGTATAAAGGGAAGAAAGAAACAAAACCTGAAAAATCACAAGTCCTGAAAGAGTGCATTGAACTGCAATCTAGGGAATCTTCTATCCATTGAACATCACTCCATAGAATCGAACGATCGCCCATTCGGTCCAGTAATAAAATGAAAGATATGTTAAAATCTCGATAACATCGATTACCATTCGATATCGTTGAAGTCTATACTTCGATAACATCGAATGGCCCTTGATTACTTGGACATTAAAATTCTTCCAAAGAAATAGAAAATACTCTAAGTACTCCTCGATGACATCGAAGCCTCCTCGATCTTATCGAGAGTAAGTTGTCAATAGAATCGAAGTCTATTCGATATCATTAAAAGTTAGTTTTGTCCAGCAAGTTTTTCAAAGAAAACCTATTTTCTTCAAGTTCATCGAAGTCTATTCAGTATCATCGAAATTCAAACTTCGATGGATCGAAGGGATCTTCGATAGAATCGAACATGAGACAAAATTGTCCAGCAACATTTGTGTATTTTAACAAAAGAAAATCTTGATAGAATCGAGTGTCCCTCGATGAATCGAAGTGCATGTCGATATCATCGAAGGATGCTCGATTGAAAATAGTCAAAATCTATTCTACTCTCAAATGAATATATTGAGTAGAGCGTTAATGTAATCGAAGATGGTTCGATGGTATCAAAATTTAAATTGTGATAACATTGAACACCCTTCGATGGCATCGACGATTTCAAAATTCTACCCTTTTTTCTACCGTTGAGATTTTTACTCTATAAATACACGAGTGTTGCTCTTGGTAAAATGAGCTAGAATCCAAAAGAGTTCGAGCTTGTTATTCCAAGATCTATCTACCCTATTACTCACTCTCTCTTTCCCATTAGAGTTCATCATTCAATCATTTGCTTGAGCATCAACTCATATCATATATTCTTAGATTGAATTATGAACTCTATCATTCATGAAGTCTCCAACTAATCATACTATCTTTGCAACTTCTAAATACCTAGCTCATCGGAACCTTCTCTATTAATTTAAATCTTATCATTTAGTAGAGAATATCAAAAACCCTAAACCTCACAACCTTAGAGCCTTCGCGAAAGCATCATCAACAAGTTGCAGTTCAAGGGAGCTGAAGATTCTTCGTCATCATCGAAGATCTTCACATTGCGCGAGAACGGGACTCACAAACTTACTTTGTAAGTATTTAGAGTCTAAAGTGTCTAAAGCCCTTTCCTTGTGTAGGATTGGGATTCAATGTTTGAGTGTCAAACTCGCCAAGTCCTAGTTGTAGGCCTCCGATGGGAAAATACGTTGTGTCCTTGTGTAGGATGTGTAGCCTTACGTAGGTTGTGCCTTGTGTAGTCTTGGGTTGCCTTGTGTAGGCTCCCAGTGTTATGTCCTTAGGTAGGACGTGTTGCCTTGTGTAGGCATCTAGAAACCTTATGTAGGTGTCCTAGCTTAACCTTGTGTAGGTTGTGAAGGTTCATGGTTAACCTGATTTAAAACCATTGGATAGTGAAATCCGGTACACTCTAGGAGAGAGTGCGTCCGTCGGGAGTGGAGTAGGCAAGTAGCCAAACCACTATACATGATTGTGTTTGGGATTTTTTTGAGTACATTTATCTAATTATGCTTATGATTATCATATGTTCACATTGATGCATGATTTAGTTAATGTATAAGTGTTGATAGGAGTCATATCCCACACACAATACACACTATCCTTATAGGCTTTGAATTTACATATGAATCTAGTATAAGCCTATGTGAATTGGACCCTCTATTAGCTTGGAAGCCATAGAGTTACTTTGCCTTACTTTCTTATTTTAAAAGTTAAGCATAGGGTGTTATTAAAATATAACAAATTTTGAAAAAGTCCTATTCAGCCCCCTCTAAGACACTTAGTCATACTTCATACTTTTATACTAGAGGTTCTACCACAATTTCAAAACTCACTGAGCTCGATCGCCCATTTTGTCAGCCTTCCTGATGCTTCAGGCTTCTGCAGCACTTGGCAGAGAGGTTGATTAGTTAGGACGATGATGGTATGAGCTTGAAAGTACGGCCGTAATCGTCAAGATGAAATGACCCATGCCAGTGATAGTTTTTTTGTATATGGATATTTGGTTTCGGCAGAGACCAAGGCCTTGTTGACGTAATATACCGGGAGTTGTTTCCTTCCATGTTTTCTAATCAAGGTCGAGCTAAACGTTGCGGCTGAGACTACTAAGTACAGCAGTAGAGGATCTCCTTGCTCAGGCTTGGAGAGATATGGCGGCGACCCCATATACTGCTTGAGTTGATAAAAAATCAAGCTTGCATTCCTCCGACCATTCCACGATCAGCTTCCCTTTTAATTGTTTGAGAAAGGGAAGGCACTTATCCATAGCTCGAGACATGAAGCAGTTCAATGCAGCAATTCTTCCTGTAAGGTGCTAGACTTCCTTAGTCGTCTTTAGCAAACTCATATCGATCAGAGCCTGACTTTTATCGGGATTTGCTTCGATGCCTCTTTGACTGACCAGGAATTCGAGGAATTTTCCAGAGCTAACTCCAAAAGTACATTTGCTCGGAATTAGTTTCATCTGGTATTCTCGAAGAATCAGGAACATCTCTTCAAGATCAGATACATGATTTGCAGCTTTAATGCTTTTAACGAGCATGTCATCGACGTAGACTTCCATTGTTCACCCAATCTGGCGGGCAAACATCTTGTTTACGAGCCTTTGATATGTAGCTTTAGCATTTTTCAGTCCAAAAGGAATGACCCTGTAACAGTAAAGACCTTTATCGGTTATGAAGGTCATTTTTGGCTTGTCGTACGGGTGCATCGTAATTTGGTTATAGCCTGAATAGGCATCCATAAAGCTTAACAATTCATGCCCTGTCATACTATCGACGACCTGATCAATTCTAGGAAGAGGAAAACTATCTTTGGGGCAAGCTTTGTTCAGGTCAATGTAATCAACACAGACCTGCCACTTTTGTAACACCCCATACTTTTCAGTACTCGAGTGTTGCCATGTAACTTAACTTAGTATAAGTACAAACCTAGCCTAATCGAACATTCACGTGCATTCCAATCAAAATTCGACCATTGAAAGTAGTCTGCGCCCATACATCAAGCTATCCATCCGTTATTCTTCAAGACAGACCATCACGTCGTTAGAAAAACCTATTCTTAGGATTCTAATTTCATGGGTAGACAAATCTAACCGACCATCGTAGATTTAAATTTATGGATCACGAAAACCACCGTTCAACATGTTACAGCATCCCGTTGGATTATCCATCCTTTGAAAACACAAACCGGATCATCTACTCCCATATTTGACTACCAGATCACACCTAAATACTTCTTAGGGTTCCTAGGACTATTAATAACTAAAGATGAGTTAATTCAACCGTTGAATTATTTGAATCATTAGGATGTCGAGAGTTGATAAGTGAATGTTCACCTGGTATGGCTCACTTACAAATTTAAAATAATCTAATCTTTCTTATCAAAGCCCTATAGGCGACTAATTGAGTAAATAAATGGTGTTGATCAAGATGCAAACCACGATAAACAACTTAGAAAATAATAATAATAATAATAATAATATTTAAAATATTGTAAAAAGGATAGTTAATATTATAAGTGTGTATTAGGCCATATGATCCATAATCCAGCCACTAAATTATAGTTAAGTGGTCCCGTAGACCTTTTTACCGTAGATGATAAGTTTGGATGTAATCTGACCAATCGATCAAGGAAAATCCACAAATATGATCAGAATCAAGTCATGGGGCCCACCCAAGTGTTGGATCTACAAACCATTCAGCCATGGGTCCCAGCTAGAACCCCCCTAAACAGATGAACGGTGTAGATTTCATGTAAGCATCACGATGGGCCTCACCTCGAAGTGCGAGTGCACGAAAGGAGCGTGCACCCGCTGTGCATTGAATCGCAGACCCGGTCAAACCTGGTTTGACCTAAGATTTCCTGAAGAAGGAAAAAAAAACTCATTTTTCGTTTCCACCTGCAACGGTCTGAAACAGACTGTTTCTGTTTGATTGATCAATGGCCCACCATATGTGGTCACATGCATGATCAAAACCGTCCGTCATGTGCGCGACATGGATCTGACCAAAACCACTTCACTCATGTAAGTCCATGCACACATGTGTTCGCACAGCAATAGACGCAAATGGTCTAGCGTGCGAGTGGGTTGTGTTTCTAGTCACTCCAAAACTAAACTACCATGAACAGGGTGGGACACCTTGATCCAATCGGAACCATCCATCTGATTTAGAAGGTGGGACCAACTAAAACCCGGCCAATACCTCGCATGCCAGACCCGGTACGTGCACACAACTGAGGGTGCAATTTGACTGTGTGCAGCACCTTCTGAAAATGGAAACTATCTTCGTCTGTTTCGCTACCACGCTGGCAATCCGCGCGAGCTCCATTCTCCTTCAATCTCGGCCATCCACATGGTGTTATCTTAGCCACTCAACGACCTTTCACATGGATTAGGGTTTCCACCCGTAGGCGAACAGAAACCACGATCAGTTTTGGCATTTTCCGTTGTATTTTAGAGGCGGTTTCAACTGGATCAAATCTAGACCATTTATTATCGATCTAACAGTTCTGAGATGTTAGGGTAAACCATAAAAAGGGGAGAGAATTGGGCAAACACATCTCCTCTCCCAGTCTTAAGAAAAACTACCATTTCCTTCCTCTAGGGAACCCACCACTTAAACCTTCCCCAAGCTCTAAAAAAACCTCTTCTAGAAGCTTCCTAAAATCCATTAGGACCATTTGGAAGAAGTAGAATGGAGGAAGGAGTGGTGATGTCAAAGACACCACTAATGGCTGTCTTCTTCTCCACCGAAAAGCAATTCGAGCGCTGGTGGTTTCGGCCCTTGTCTGGCCTCGTCCAGGCCTTGTTAAACATGTCTCAAAAAAGAAAAGGGAGAGAGAAAGATTAAAGGAGAAGAAACGAGAGAAGGAAGACTGCCTGTTTCACCCCTCAAGTCAGTGTCGCACTGGCTCGACTCAAACCGAGTCGTCAACTCACTGAACCGAATCCATCTAGGCTGAGCTTGGTTTGAGTCTGGTCTAGGCTCTATTAGAGTCCCAACAAAAGAAGAGGGGAAGGAAGAAAGGAGAAGAGAAGAAGAGAGAAAGGAAGAGGAACGAAAGAGAGAGAGAGAGAGAGAGAGAGAGAGGGAGGAAGCTTAGGCCATGGGTTGTATCGGGTCAAGCAGACTTGACACACCGAGTCGAGGTGGGGCTGGTTTAGTCCAGCAACTCTGCTAGATGTGGGGTCTTAAGTGAGGAGAAAAGAAAGGGAGAAGGAGAGAGTGAAAAAGGGCAAAGAGAAGAAAGAAAGGGAGAGAGCGTGAGTGCGAGCATGGGCCACACTACACTCACTGCCGAGTCAACTGGACTCGACTCGGCTGAGTCATCAGGTCTGGTCCAGTCCAGGTTCTTGCTAGGCATTTCTAGTAGTGGAAGTAGAAGAAAAGAAAGGAAAAAGAGGGAGTTTGGCTGGCACATTGTGTTGGGTTAAGGGGTTGTTGTCGGGTCATGTAGACTCAACACATTGAGTCTGAGTTGGGTTTGGGTCACCAGCTGGACGATTAGAGAAGAAGAGGGAAAAGAAGGGAAAGAGGAGTGTGGAGGTGAGTTGTTGCTTCGTTTGATTCGAGTCAAGGGATGGTGTTCACCTCCAAGCCACGTTAGTTCGCATGGAGTTGAGCTGCCAAACTGACTAATGTAAGTCAACTTTTCTCCCCAAGATAAATTGTTTTGAATTATTATTATCATTAGTATTATGATAATAATTGTCATTATTAAGCATGATTAACCATTGGTAGATTATCCATGCTAATACTAGTTATTACGAACAAAATTACCGTTATTAAATATTACTAATTTATTTATCATTCTTAGGTACAATCATTGATAGTATATCATACTATTTACTACAGCGCAATGATTATTAATGTTGCATAGCTAATCTTAATTATATCAATAATGATAATGGTTGTTTTGTAATTGTACTTCAATTAACATTCAAATCCTAAAATCTAAGCCTATGACTAAACCCTAGGATGAAGCCCTAATTCTACAATCAAAACCCTAAAAATAAATAATTCAAACCCTAGGCTATGATCTTAACCCTAGATAGTGCGTAAAACTTGGATCTAATTGTACAAGTTCATGATTTGTGGTAGGGTTCGACTTTAAGGGAGCACGCATTCCCTAGCAACATTGGTAAGCGATTCGACTTGTAAGGTGATGACTTCTTCCCCTTAAGCTTCCATTTCCAAATTAGTTCTAGTAATTAATAGTCTTTATTGGAATTACAAATGCGATCTCATAGTATGCGATCTCTTACAATACTTATAAATTCTTAAGACATGATTTATATCTAATTTATAATTGATAGTTGCGAACCATGATTGCATGCGATAGTTACTTACATGATAGCTCCCATTTAAATCTCTATTAATAGTTCATACCATGACCTATTGTGATTATTATGAATCAAATGCTTAACATATGTCTGTCATGCTATAATTATATGCTTTCACATGAATTGTTGTAAGTCACTTATGGATCTTTATTCACTACACTTACTAGTGGGCAATTCCCTCTTATGTATATGAACCCACACTTAGGATGCAACAAGATGAAGTATGGTAAGAAATGGACCCTCGATTTGGAGGTTATCTGGGACATGGAACACTAATGTGGGATTTACTATCCATAGGTCATACGACTTGAGTGGCTTAGGAATGACCTCTTTAATCGCTCTGATTTAACCTTACCTGACCCTTTTGTCATCTCGATTTAATGTTTCGAGCAACCTTTTACCGCTGCGATTTAACATTTGTCCCATGTTTTGATATTTGCCCTACGTGGCTTCGATAGCTTATACTGTAACGCCCTGAAAACCGGGGGTCGAGCAGGAGCCCAACTTCCGAGTTCCAACGCATCACTTATACAACATAAATAATGATGATTTAATGTTCTCCGTATTAGTGCATTAAACATGAATGAGATTAAGCTAAATCAGCATATCATACTCCAGAGACAGTTAATTTACGCAAGCGGAAGACTGTGATACATATATAAGGCATATAAATGGTTGTAAGCCCCCAAAGTATGAACATGTCACCAGGTTAAATGTTACACGTATAATTCTAAAATGGACAAAATGAATATACATGTGTGTTCCAAAATATAAAATAACAAGTGCAATGGCATCTGGTCAGCATCCCAGTAATCCTCGTCGATCAGTACATGGTGTACATAGACCCGCCTGATAACTGCATGTAGGAGAACTCCTCGTCATCATAAAAATCAGGCTCTGCCTCGTAAGCATTGCTATCATCTGCAACTAAACCAGAGTCTTGTTGGTGTTTTAAAATATCATCCCAGAGTGGGAGTGAGTGATCAACTCAGTGGAGCTATAAGGCAAAGGTTAACATGTTATCAATTCAATCAAGCAGTAAAGATAAAGCAGTACAACAATCATATCCTAAGTACTCTTATTAATGCAAGGATGGTATGTGATAATGATGCATGCCCTCACCTACACTCCCTCAGCGACATCATCTCACGATCACACATGACAACCTCCCTAAACGTGAGCTTCCTCGCCAAAGCACATGCAATGCGGTGCATGATCGTGTTACCCAATACTTAATTAGGTTTATTCATACAGAAGATTCGGGAAGCTAAGGTACCTCCCTTTATATCATTGACCCAACAATGATCCATCTAAGGTCGTCAATCCTAGTTGATCACATACGATAGGCAAGTTATAGGGCAACGTCACCCCTGATTTAAAAGCAGTGGACGGGCAAGTTCAGGTCACTACGAAGAGGTTCGTCACCTCAGCGTAGGCCTTAGTTTATACTCGAGGTCACTACGGGAAAGGCTCGTCACCTTAGTGTAGGCCAACAGCTCGAATACAGTGTCTCATACCACCGTATTCAGCTCACAAGCTTAGTTTACTCACTGGACACTATGGGGAGGCTCGTCACCCCAGCGTAGGCCGACAGCTCGACTACAGTGTCCCATACCACCATGCCCGGCTCATGAGTCTTAACAGATCGTGGTACCAAGGTTAAACGGGCTTTTCACAGGTAAGTTGGTACCTTAGATTCAAGCAGTAGTGTCCATACATGGTGAACATACATTGGGCCAATCGGGTTACTTAACAAGCTCGACTGGTACAAGCGTACGTTGAATTGATCAACATGGAGCGCGTACGCACTCCTCGTGGCCTAACCACTGTCGATAATCACCGTACAACTCAGATTCCTTGAACGTATCCATCGTGGCTAAAACAGTTCGGTCACACAATAGTAAACCATTACCGATTGCCTGCACTACATCGTAGCCCCAATCACACTCCAAGCAATAGCATTCATATATGGTAGCCAACACATCACTTCACGACTAATTCAAATACAATTCACATTTGAGCATTTTATGAAATACAAAATTTACATAGCATTACACATACGCATTCCATACACAAATCACATAGTAGGATATAAGTTATATAAAGGAATTTACACATACAGCTAGGGTGATTGAAAATCTCTTCTCAACACCTCCATTAAATGCATTTCATCAAACAAGTACTTATTCAGACATTTTATCAAATACTTAGACTACACATATCCATGTACATGTAATATATTAGTTATAACATATATTATGACAAGTCCTTTCGCAAAGGAGTTGTCACCCATACGACCATCATATATTTACAATTAATAATCATGGCAAGCATGAATCCAAATTTCATATTCATCCAAACATTTTAACAAACACATCAAATACACTATATTCGACATAATTCGTTTATATGTATAATATGCGAGAAACATCGCATCTAAGTACATGTGATAGCAATCAAGTCAGTTATAAATCATTAACTGACATTGAGAGCTTTGAAAACCATAATCTAAACGTTTATAGTCCGCACCTTTCGCCAGTAAACACGTAACGAACTCAGTTTATACACTAAGTCTTTATCTACGGCACAACGGCAACCTATAGCATGAAATAGGTTAGTTATTTCACCATTTACTCTATTTCGATGCCTAAAATAAATTAGGGTTAGGATTTCTTACCCAAGAACGGAACCGAAATTACCAGAATGGCAACACAGGAAAGCTGATTCGGCACATGGAGTGGTGGGGTCGAATCCCAGGAACAATCTCTCTCACTCTCTCTCTCTTCACTTCTCTTTCCTCTCTCTTCTCTCTCCTAGGGTTGAAATTCGTATGGAATGAGAGAGGGGTGAGTTTAGGTCTTTATATAGGCCCAGAACTGACATCAATGGCCCCAAGGCCATGGTATACTTAGGTTATAGTCAAACGTTAGCTGTTTCGGGCCATCGGAGCTCATCTGAAAGCCCCTTTTCGGCATACGTTCCAAAAAAAGTTCCCTGACATTGGATCTAGGTCAAGTAAAGTTTTTTGGTCTGATAGAATTTACGGATCGACCGCGGAGGACCAGTTTTAGTTCAACAGTCGTCGTCACTCGATCAGGGCCACAAGTACACGGGTTGTATTTGGGTGAGATTCTGACAGTCTGAAACCTTAGATTTGGCCAGTAAGCGAATGGCCCAAATCACTTAAATCTGAGTTCCTTCTCTAAAGGTATTCGCGTTTCTTACACACTTTGCTCCGAGCTCAAGTTGTGCGTTTCTAGATACTATTAGGACTTGATTTCCAAGATGGTTATCAAGCCCAATAAGGCGGTCATAATCGTATAGCTTCGCGGTAATCGGACTTTCGACGTGCCGTCCAGGTCCGAAACAGAGTTTCAAGGTGCTCCCGAGAGCAACTGGGTTTTAAGATTGATCCTAAGTTTTTAGGTAATGTAGCATCAGCGATTCTACTAGTTCTGGGTCTTTCAGTTCGTATTTGAAGTGGTTTAAGCTAATTCCACAGATAATCTAGTTTAGTACTTAATTAATTTTCGTCTAATTTCTAAAGAATTCGGTCCTTAGTGATTTCTGCCTAAGGTGGTACTTGGGTCTTTGTACGGATTTTTTCGAGACGTTACAATCTACCCCCCTTAAAGAAAATTTTTGTCCTCGAAATTAGTACCTTTTCGTACTCCTCGAGAATCTAAAGGTAGTTCTTGCGAACCTGGGCTTCTGTTTTCCAAGTAGCCTCTTCCTCAGTGTGGTGTGTCCACAGAACCTTCACAAGTGGAATCACTTTACTGCGCAGCACCTGCTCCTTCTTGTCTAGGATACGTGTCGGTCGCAGTACATAAGTAGCATCTTCACTCAACTGCACCTGCTCCCACTTGATAATGTGGGAAGGATCAAGAAGGTATTTCTTCAACATCGACACATGAAATACGTTGTGCACGCCTACGAGTGGTGTGGGCAAAGCAAGGCTGTACGCTACCACCCCCACTCGATCTAGTATCTGGAATGGGCCAATGAATCGCGGCATGAGTTTCCCCTTCTTTCCAAACCGAAGGACTCCCTTCATGAAAGAAACTTTCAGGAACACATGGTCCCCAACCTCGAACTCTAGCGGTCGCCGCCTCGTATCGGCGTAGCTCTTCCGTCTGCTCTGTACTGCAAGAAGTCGACGCCTGATAATGTCGATCTTCTCTGAGGTCGCCTGTACTAACTCTGGGCCAATAAACTCTTCTCGCCAACTTCCGCCCAGCAAAGCGATGCTCTACACGGACGCCCATACAGTACCTCATAGGGGGCCATGCCAATACTTGCCTGGAAGCTGTTGTTATAGGCGAACTCAGTATAAGGAAGACAGTCATCCCAACTATCCTTGAAATCAAGCACACAAGCTCGCAGCATATCTTCCAACACCTGATTTACCTGTTCCGTCTGTCCATCAGTCTGTGGGTGGAACGCGGTGCTGAACTTCAATTTCACACCCATTGCTTCCTGGATACGAGTCCAGAAGATAGATGTGAATCGCGTGTTGCGATCCAAAAATATCTCCATAGGAACTCCATGCAGACGTACTATCTCTTTAATGTACAGCTTGGCCAAATCATCTGCAGAGTTCGAAACTCTAATAGGGAGAAAGTGAGCCGATTTCGTCAACCGGTCTACAATCACCCATATGGAGTCATGTCCCTTCCTCGTCTTCGATAACCCTGAAATAAAGTCCATAGAGATGAAATCTCATTTCCATTCTGTTATGGGCATGGGCTGAAGCAATCCAGGAGGTCGGCGATGCTCTACCTTGACCCGTTGGCATGTGAGACAACGGGACACATAATCTGCTATGTGGGTCTTCATGTTGTCCCACCAGTACGAGCACTTCATGTCTCGGTACATCTTCGTACTGCCAGGATGCATTGTCATCCTCAAATTGTGAGCAGCTTCGAGAACTTCCTTCCTCAAGTCATGAAGGTTTGGGACGCATAGGCGGCCACGATAACGTAAACCTCCATCCGTACCAACTCTCCATTCTAAGTTTTCACAGTCGCTGTAAGACCCGCGTCTTAGCCTGTACTGTTCTGTAGGCTTCCACGGCCCATGCAGTCAAATTCCGGCAACCCTCGACCTGAATCTGACGTTTGCGCGCAAGCCTGAGCCAAGTCCTGCATATCGAAGTTGGCTTGACCTGAAACTTATACCCCTGGGACCGCGCCGTCGCCTCGGTTTTAACGCCGCGACTCTTGCACCGATCCAATACACAAGCTAGAAGATATGGGCCCGCGTTCATTTTGAGGAAAAACGCCGCATAAGAGAATCTCTACCAAATGTCAAATCAATCCCACCAATCAATCAAAGTACAACTCATCACTTCATCCCATCCCCAAGTACACAAGTCATTCCCCAAGCCAACTCTCTCTTACACAACCCATACCACCCATCACCCATCACTCCCTTACATCACTCATCTCTCTCTCTCTCTCACTTCACTCTATTCCAAGCAACCCATGAGAGTCAACGTCCAAGCTCTCCATGAGAGGAGCCAAGTGTAGCCCACCTTCCTACCACCCAATCTAACCCTTAGATCATCATCCCAACCGTCGAAGTCGTCCCCTTGGAGCTCTAGATTGCATAAGCGGAAGAAGGAGGAGGAGATCAAAGGTGGGTGTTTTTCTAAGGTTTGATTGGTGTGATTATGATGGTTTAAGGACTGGTGGGACTCTTCTTGATGTATGCATTGTATAGGGAGGGCCCATAATAGCGGGGTCCGTCCCTCTATCTCACTGATATCTCTCTCTATCCCTCTCTCTTTCCTTTTTTGGTTGGTGATAATGTGGCCCACCTGATCAGTAAATCCAAGCCGTTTGTCCAGTGGGGCTGGCCTAGCTAGCTTACTGTCCAACGTGATGTGTGTTGATGTACACCGTCCAGCTGTGGGGCCCACTCGTGATGCACCGTCCAGTCCTTGGACGGTGGGACCCACCCTCATGTATGTGCTGTACACCAACGCCGTCCAGTGGTCCCACCTATGATGTACATGTTCCATCCGTCAGTCCATGTGGACGCTGGACGTTGGTGTTTTTCAAGATATATATATATATATATATATATATATATATATATATATAAAATGTATTATATCGTATGGGGTGGGCCACACGTGTGGACCCACCCATGATGAATGATCCTTACATCTACATCGTCCATCCAGCGTCCAGACCCTAGACGCTGGACACTTTTCAAATATATATATAATAATATATTATTATAATAATATATATATATAACATATTATATATACATATGGTAGGCCCACGTGGGACCCACCTGTTTGAGAAAATGTTATATAATATAATAATATTATGATGGGACCCACCTGTGTGAGAAAATATTATATAATATAATAATATATATTATGACGGGACCCACCATAATGCATACGTTGTATCTATGCCGTCCAACCATCTGTAGAGACGTAGATGGGTCCCACACGTGGTGTACGTGCCTGAAATCCAGGCCGTGTGCACATTGTGGGACCTACCGTGATGAAACGTTTTATCCATGTCATCCATCAGAGCAGCATGGCTGCTATATGCACGCTGCAAGTTCTGGGCCCTGGAAATGGGGGATGTGTTATATCCCAACTGTTCATCTGGGCCACATCGCAATAAACAGGGGAGATTGAACGTACACCATTGAAACCCTTTTTGGGTCACAGCAGCAGGGGACCCACCTTCTGGGACGGACAGGAGCTTTGAATAGCCACCTTGATGTATGGTTTAATCCAAGCCGTTCATCTATTGAACACTGGACCTGCAACCTAGCACCACACAGCTGCTGATTGACGCCAACAAGCTGTGTGGGCCTGATCGTGATGTATGTGTTACATCTCATACCGTCCATTTGTGGGGACGCCAACAGCAACAGCTGAAGGATTAACGTCACCAAGATCTGTGGGCCACCAAGATGTACGTGTTTCTTCACACCGTCCACAGCTGGACGGTGCTACGCGGGGCCACCGTGATGTATTTGTTATCCACGTCGTCCACCTACTCTGGCAACGGGTGGGGCCAACCTTGATTTATGAATTCTGTATCTGCACCGTCCAGATCTGGACGGTGCTGTGTGGAGCTCACCTTGAAGTATGTGTTTGATCCCCACCGTCCATCTGTTTGATGGTGGCCAGCAGCTGCTGCTAGCTACTGCATGTGCAGCAGCAGCTCGGGGGTCCACCGTGATATATGTATTCCTCTAAGCCGTCCATCCGTATTGCCATGTTCGGCCCCACAAGCACCAGCCCACCTTGATGATGTTTACCTCCCGTCCATCCATCTGCGAAGCACACTGTGATGCATGGGTCTTATCCACACCGTCCAGACCTTGGACGTGGACCCACCATGATGCATGTGTTGTATCTATACCGTCCAACCATTTGAGAGATTGTTTTGTGGCATGAGTAAAAGAATGAGTCAGATCTGGAATTCTAGCGGACCCGGCCATTTGAAATAGAGGGAACAGTGACATCCACCATTCAAAAATTCTTAAGGGCCATGGAGGTTCCAAGCAAGCTGATATTTTTGTTTTCACTTCGTCGACCTTAACGGATGAATAGGTTAGATTTCAAAATACATCACAGTGGGTCCTACAAATGTTTTAATGGTGGGTGTGGCTGCTCTTACGGTTTTTTGTGGCGGGCCCTTTGTATTTTAACGGTGAAATCATTATCTCCACCGTTATTTGTGGTATGGTCTAGATGATCTTTTGATATGATTTATTTGTCTCGATAATGCTCTAAAATGATCTCTATAGACAGATGAATGGTGTAGCTGGAGTGGCCCGTTTGATATGGCCTATTTGATATATTTAGAGCCCATTTGGTGAGGCCCGATGTGAGGTATTTGAGGCCCATGGGTTAAGGCCCAATGTGTTTTATATATAGCCCATGAGTGAGGCCCATAATGATGTGCATTAGGCCATTATGTGAGGCCATGGGCCCACGATACATTTGGCTCTATGTGGGCCACTCCTTGAGAGCAATGTTGGTTAGAGGTCCACATTGATGGGCAATGATGGTTAGATGTCCACATTGTGACCTTCCCTTATGCTTTGTTAGGCCCATTCTCATCATTCTCTTAGTGGGTTAACGCTAATCAGTGGGCCCCATTCGCCATAGACGGATGGCCCGTGCCATCAGATTTGATATAGCCATGGCCGTGGGCCGATCTTTATATTATAGTCGGTCGGTTGTCCATCTATGGAGCTCGCTTGTTTATATGCCAATTACCGATCGAGGCCGACTATATTATCGTGGCCGATTACCAATTCTGATTGCCTTGGTCAATTGACCGATTATCGATCGATTCCGATTGACGTGGCCGATTGACCGATTATCGATCGATTCTGATTGTCGTGGCCGATTGACCGATTATCGATCGAGGCAGGTTATCGTGGCCGATTGCCGATTCTGATTGTCGTGGCCGATTGACCGAATATCGATCGATTCTGATTGACATGGCCGATTGTTGATTCCGATTGTCGTGGCCAATTGCTGATTCCGATTGTCGAGGCCCAATGTGATGAATATGCGGCCCGTATTTGAGGCCCGTTGTGATGTGTATTCAGCCCGTTTTTAAGGCCCAATGTGATGTATATGAGGCCTATGTGATGAGGCCCATTGTTATGCATTTGAGGGCTAGGCGATGAAGCCCATTGTGATGTATGTTAGGCCCATGTGAAAGGCCCATCATAATGTGCATTAAACTCTTGAGCGAAGCCCATGGTGTTGTATATTTGGCCCTTGTGTGAGGTCATGGGTCCACTATATGTTAGGATCTATGTGGGCCACTCCTTGAGGACAATGTTGGTTAAATGTCCACATTATCGAGGCTGATTGTCGGTGCCAGTTATTGATACCGATTATAAGTATGTGATAGCATAGCATCATGATACATGCCCAAACGCATCATCTGCATGTTTGTTATGAGATATGGTTGACCATTGCATATGCCATATGGCAGGTTATTTATGAGACTCCCTGATAGGCGTAGTCGTCCCACATGAGCACACAGTATGCGCAGGATTGATGTATGACTAAATTGCATGACTCATGCATCACGCATTTTGTGATATGACTACTGTACGCCCTAGCGATATCAGGGTCATAGCCTCCACAGCATATCGTAAATGGCCAGATGGGACACCAAAAATGTTAGTTCTAGCATACGGGTGCCATAGATGTCCCTGGATGAAAATCTCTAAACCTCCGTGGCCAGGAGACGCCCCAACGTCGAGACCGAGTGGATATATATGAGCGCATGAGGGCCGTATACCAGTAGACCGCATCTCCCACTGTGTCATGGTCAGTTGGGAGGGGGTGTGACCTTACCCGCCTGAGTGAGGGGGCAATGTCTAGGTTGAATTTGACCAGCTTGAGGAATGGGTCCGCTATCGACGAGCCGGGCCTGATATTGGCAGGCGGATAGTGAGGTCTCTTCCACTTACCCAGTTGTGCACTTGGATAGAAGTGGCAAGCTAGCGTAGAGTGTAATAGACCCCGGTGATGATCCCAAAGAGGAACCGTATTGATATGTGGACTTATTGAGCAGGAATTGCATACTCATTCATTCATTCATTCACTATCCACTCGGGCTGGTGGTGTGCAACTATTTGTTACGTGTACCTTCACATGGCCAAGATTTCGGTTGGGCTCGCGACTAACCTGGGATCAGGAGTTTACCACATTGAGTCTGACTATCCAAATTTGGGTATGGGACTGGTTTGGATAGAAGTCCCTTGTGACAGACCCCGTAGCCTGCGATACTACGTACTATCATCCCGACTTCACTCCAGCTTAGTCATTTCATGCGCACTGCATATTGCATTGTATCATCAGCATCTGATATTTGGCTTACTGTCCCCGCATTGTATAGCTGATCTACATTGCTGCATCAGTATATAATATTGTTTTTATTACATTTTTTCATCGCATAGCCTAGATAAGACTGATGGTATTTATGGGCCTATCAGCATGTTTTCGCATTACTCTGATATCGTATGATTTACTCTGATATCGTATGATTTACTCTGATATCGTATGATTTATGATCTTATCAGTATTTCTACTTACTCTGATATTGTATGGTTCATGGACTTATCCGTATCTCCGTTTACTCTGATATTACATTCTGAGCACATATATACTGCTCACACACTTACACCACCCTCTAAGCTTTCTATAAGCTTATACACAATAGATGCGTGCAGGTGGCATTAAGTTGCAGCAGCGTCGAGCTTGGAGCGTGTAGCTGACTTCTAGAGCTTTGATATATGTATTTTTCCTTTCAGCATTGTACTCAAATGATTATATTAATATGTGAAGATGATGTTGCCTTTGTGATTAGGGTAAACTTGTGGTTATGCTTATTACGAGTTAAATGTAAGTTGGAAAATCCTCTTTATAGGATCCCAAGATCAGAATCTGGCATATGAACGCTGAAAGCCGAGAATGGGGTACTACGGAGGCTGTTGACACCAGATTCAGCAATCGAAAATTTTGTGAACCCGATTTCCGAGTTTGGGCGTGACAGTCGCTCACCTGCTCTCGCATCCTTGCCAATAGTTCATCGCCTTTTTGAGCCGCAATGATCTTGTCATCAGTGAGTGACTGGACACGAATATGTGCGATGCTCTCGAACGGCTCCTATACCATAAGTTTCTGCTCAAAGTCTCGCACAAACTTTACCATATCCCACTTTACTATCATCAGTGGAACCGCAAATGTTATTGTCTTCTTGCGGCTCAACGGGTATGCCACGAGGTTGGCCTTACCAGGATGGTAGGAAACCTCGAACTTGAAGTACTTCAAGGTTTCCATCCATCATCGCTGCCTCATATTCAAGTCTCTCTGCGGAATATGTACCTAAGGCTCTTGTGGTCGCAAAAGAGTTCGAACTCCTCTCCGTAGAGGTAATGTCTCCAGAGCTTCAGTACAAATATAACGGCCGCTAAATCGAGGTCGTGTGTAGGGTAGTTTTCCTCATATTTCCTCAACTGTCATGATGCATAGGCAATTATCCTGTCCTTCTGCATCAGAACACAACCCAAACCAACGCGAGACGCGTCGGTGTATATCGTATACTTGACCCCTTGCTCTGACAATATAGCACAGAGCGGACGTCAACTTGTCCTTCGGTTCCTAAAAATCTGCTTCTGCCTTTTCATTCTAGGCAAACTTGAGATCCTTCCGAGTTAGCTGAGACAGCAGTCTGGCTATCTTAGAAAAATCTCTGATGAATCGACGGTAGTAACCTATCAGGCCAAGAAAACTCCTTACTTCAGTAACCGAACCGGGCTGCTCCCAGTCTTGAACTGCGACTACCTTAGCAAGGTCCACAGCTATGCCTTCCTTGGACACCACATGTCTCAGGAACTTGACTTCTTCTTTCCAGAAGTTGCACTTCTTATATTGTGCAAACAACTGGTTCTTCCTAAGAGTATCAAAGACTGCTCGTAGGTGCTCCACGTGATCTTCCCGACTCTTGGAGTATATCAGGATGTCATCTATAAACACGATGACGAATCAGAATAGATACAGCCGAAACACCCTGTTCATCAAATTCATGAATACGGTCGGTGCGTTTGTGAGTCCAAACAACATCACAAGGAACTCGTAGTGCCCAAAACTGGTCCTGAAAGCTGTCTTCTGCACATCCTCATCTCTGACGCGATACTGGTAATACCCTGACTGTAAGTCAATCTTCGAGAAATACAGTGCCCCCTTCAACTGATTGAACAGATCATCTATCCTGGGCAAGGGATACTTATTCTTCACCGTTACTTGGTTCAACCTGCGATAATCAATACACAATCGCAATGATCCATCCTTCTTCTTCACGAACAACACAGGCGCTCCCCAAGGAAATACACTCGGTCGTATGAAGCCTGCATCCAACAGATCATCAATCTGTCTCCTCAACTCCTTCATCTCACATGGAGGCATGCGATAAGTCGGTAATGAAATGGGTGTCGCACCAGGCACAAGATCAATGGTAAAATCGATCTCACGCTGAGGAGATAATCCAGGATTGTCTTGAACACGTCTGAGAAATCCTGAACTACTGGCGTGTTCCCCAACATCGGACCATCAACATGCTCTAACAAGGTACCATAGCAACTGATGGGGTAGTACCAACTGACCTACATTGGGAATGTAAAGGTCGCGCCCTCAAGTCCACGGGCTGTCACCACCCTAGCATCACAATCAATCTCTGCCCTCATCTCCGTGAGCCAATCCATACCGAGAATCACATCATAATGACATTATGGAGCGACCATCAGGTCAACAAATACTATTCTGCTCCCTAGGTCTATCGAACAACCCCTACACATCTTGGTAGAGTCTGAGAAAGTCCTTGTGGTGGTAAGGAGTCTCATCCCAACCATGGGACTATTTTCCAACTCTAGTCGTTTAACTGCAGCGCATGATACTATAGTGATAGTGGATCCAGTGTCCACCAACAAGAAGACTGGTGTATCTTGAACACGCACGGTGACTTCGAAAGCCATCGGTGCCGTAACTTCTGTCTCGGATGCCTCAGCTGCAAGTTAGTGCACCCGAGCCTGTTAAGAACAGTTCAGCTGTGGCGCCATAGGTCACTGAGGTGGCTTAAATCGAGGTGCAGCCGGCCGAAAAGATGGATGTGTTGGTGCTGACCGTAGAGGTGGGGCCGAAATAACTTGTGAAAGCTGGCGGTTGATCCTCTGAGGCAGCAAGAAGTCGTTATTCCTCATCCTGGTGAAACAATGTATCCGTGTGGCCTGACCTCTTGTAGTAGGTGTACCACAAGTTTGCTCGCCCCAGCTGAGCCGGTGGTGCCGCGAGCCTAAGAGGCAAATCTGCACACGGCCTCTTACTGAGGAACGGTCGGCTCGGCAGATCTGGTCGAGGCCTCTGACCCATAGGTGCACGCGTGCGGGATAGTCTATCCCCATCTAGCTCTGCCCATAGGGACATGCTCACTAGCTCAGTATAGTGAGGTATGCTAGCGCAACACATCTTCGAGCGTATCTCGGGTCGCGACCCCTCAGAAAATCGCCGCATTCTCATCGGCTCATCAGCTAAGATCAGCGAAGCATACCTAGCCGGTTCCATGAATCTGTTCTCGTATTTCGCCACTATCATCCCTCCCTGATAGAGGCGAAGGAACTCTCCCTCTTCATGGAGGTACGTGAGAGGAAAATACTTCTCATGGAAGGCGTCTCAAAGGCCTCCCACGTCCACTCGTAACCAACAATAATGGTCCACAGGACGCTGTCCCACCAACGGCTAGCCTCCTTCTCGAACATGTAGGTGATTAACTCCACCTGTTCTGCCTCAGTGTAGTGCAGCGGCTTTAGCATCTTGGAGATGTGGTCTAGCCAATACTCGACCTCCTTAGGTCTGTGATAACCCGCGAAATTAGGAGGTCGAAAGAGCTGGAATCGCTCAAACAGGCCGCTAGCACCCACATTTCCAGCAGGATGCTCGGGTGGTGCAGGTGGAACCACACCCATACTCTGGACAAAGACCCCTGCAATGGTGGCCAAAAACTGTTGCTGCTATTGCTGCTGCTGCTGTTGCTGCTGCTGCTGCATCAAAAGCATCATTTGCTCCAACCTGTTAGGAGGAAGAGCCGACTGAGGCACGTGCGGCATCGAGGTAGACACACGGTTCTGCTCAAGAACCGGTGGTGCAACAGGTGTCAGCCCGTTAATGAGGCCAGTGGCCGGCTAAGAATCTGGCATAGTCTCATAGGTCGGGCCCAAACTGGGGTCTATATGGCTATCGCTGAGGGGAGGTGCCCCGTCAATCGAGTCTCTAGGTGTGAGACGTGTCGTACTCCGTGTGCTCTTAGGTGGCATTGCCTATATACAACATAGGGCGCAACCCGTGAGATTTAGCATAAGATCATACACGCATCCATACATCATTCACATTTTAAATCCAAAGAAGCTTCATGCATTTTATTTACCAAAATTGTCACAATACATGAGATGCAGTATTACATAGATCATGACAGAAGATGCATGTGAGCTAATCTAAGTAAGGTTCACACACACTAAAACCCATAAACCACTCTACCACATTACTAAGCCTATCAAGGCTATATATAGAAACAAGAAAACAAGCAACAAAGCAAACCAAAAGATGACTACATGTACGACTAGTTGTCCGAATCTGGCAATGGTGGAGGTGCACCCTTATCCTGTAGACAACACAGGATAGCCCTCAAGGTGTGAGATACTTTACTGAATTTTCGCTTCATGAAGGCTTGATTCTCTTCAAGCTTGGCTCAGGTCGCTGTGACCTCCTGTCGCAGGGCAACCTGGCCCTCCTCAAGTTGAGCCAAGTGGGCCTTCATAGCAGCCCGATCACTGTCGCACCCCTATGCAGCGGGAGGAGAGCCTCATCAGTGCCCTGGGCCTCCTCTTCTTCTTCCTCACTCTCTCCTTCTTCACCCCCTTCCTCTGACTCATTTTCTTCTTCTATCTCATTACTTTCTACCTCTTCACTTTCTGTCTCATCCCCATACTCGTCAAGTCGAGCTTAACGTTGTCGAGGGTCGATCCCCATGTTGTTGAGCGTAGTGTCATTAATGAAGTGGATCGGCGCAATGTCATCCATGTTAAGCCTGTAGGCAAACTCTCGAGCAATCTTGTATGCAAGTCGGCCAAACGGAAGTGAGACATCATTCCAAACAGAACGCGCAGTCTGAACTATCTGTAGCAGGGCGAACGTAGGCAGACACAGCTTGTCTCCCTGCCCAGCTCTATACAGGAAATCCACCATCAAGCGAGTGCATTCGGTACAGTTTCCCCACCTAGGATACACATTATACGTGAATATATGATGAAGCAGGCAGAAATCGTCTGTCAACTCTGTCGAGGGGAGGCAACTGCCTCACTTCCAATGAGCTAATCGGTAGCAAAGATAACACGTGCGGCGATCTCTTTCTCGCACGTTCTTGCTAGTGTGTACCTCACCACGTGGGATTCCTATGATCCGCGCAACCAAATCTACACTGATTGTTACTTCCCGCCCTCTTACAGGAATCTTGAACTGCAGAGGCTCCAGCGATGGGTCCCGTATACGGGCGTAGAAGGCTCAAACAGTGTTCTCACATGCGTGAGACTTACCCTCGAATATGGGGCCCTACCGGGTGTCCGCCAGGTGGTCCATCATCGGATACAGCCCAAATATCCTTTCGTCTACATGAGCTTCAAGCACAACCCTACGACCCCCAAACCGACTTTGTTCGATGCCCGCTGGTAGAACTCTCTCGACCGAGATTTGGGGATCAAGATCCCACTTCAACCTTCGCTCTCGGACGACGCTTGTGCTAGCTTCGGCGCCCGCCTTCTTCCTTAGACGGGTAGGGCGGCTAGACCCGGCTTCATCCGTAGGAGCTCTTTTCTTTCCCATGAGGGAAAGAAGTGTGGACATGGAGAAAATCGCCTCCACGAGCTCGAAAAGAACCATTGGAGCGAAATAAAAATGAAGGAATGGGATGGGGTGTTGGGCTTTGAGATTTTGAAATACAAAGTAGTGTTTTGTGTGCTCAAATGAGAGGGGCTTAGGGAGATAAGAATGGGTTTGAAAGGAATAGTGGAGAATGGGTTGTTAGTGAAGAAGATGAAGAAGATGTGAGAATAGGGGAGAGATTCGAGAAAGAAAGATGGGATTTTGAGAAATTTAGGGTGCTTGGAGGTGTATAAGGGAGGAAAAGGGAGCAAATGGAAGGGTTAAAAGGGGTCCCACACGATTTGGTGGCCCCCACAGCCTCCCACAAGTGTCAGCCCAACAGGCCCCGCCGATTCGGACCAGGGTGCGCCCTGGTAGGCGCGGCGCCGCCGTGGTAGGGCAGTGGCCACCCCCCTCCGGGGTGCCAAGTGTGTACGGGGACCCTGTGGGTCCCCCCGAATTGTGGGGTTTGGGCACCCCTTGACCGTTTGAGTCGTTTCGCCTCCCCCCCTTCGCGTGTATTCGTGCTTTGTGGTTTGTTTGAGGGTAGAATAAGCTGAATCATGATCTAAGCCCATCGATCGACGGCCTAGAGAAGGTTTGTGATCATCTCACCTGATCACAGGTGCCTACGGGTCCGATCTCTATGGTTAGTTTCGCTTTGACGGTCATATGATCACCGACAGATGAAACTTGGAATCCTACGATCATTTCTACGTCTCATCGCTCCTTCCTAGGTCAAAGTACGTCAGTGTGCGTCGTATTACCATAACATAGGTCCAGTTTAATCCAAATCATACTCTGATACCAACTTATAACGCCCTGAAAACCGGGGGTCGAGCAGGAGCCCAACTCCCGAGTTCCAACGCATCACTTATGCAACATAAATAACGATGATTTAATGTTGTCCATGTTAGTGCATTAAAAATGAATGAGATTAAGCTAAATCAGTATATAATACTCCAGAGACAGTTAATTTACGCAAGCAAAGGACTGTGATACATATATAAGGCATATAAATAGTTGTAAGTCCCCAGAGTATGAACATGTCACCAGGTTAAATAGTTACATGTATAATTCCAAAATGGACAAAATGAATATACATGTGTTCTAAAATACAAAATAACAAGTGTAATGGCGCCTGGTCAGCATCCCAGTAATCCCCGTCGATTAGTAAATAGTCTACATAGACTCGCCTGATAACTGCAGGTAGGAGAACTCCTCCTCGTCATCATAAAAATCAGGCTCCGCCTCGTAAGCATTGTCATCACTGCAACTAAACTAGAGTCTGGTTGGTGTTTTAAAACACTGTCCTAGAGTAGGAGTGAGTGATCAACTCAGTAAAGCTATAAGGCAAAGGTTAACATATTATCAATTCAATCAAGTAGTAATGATAAAGCAGTACAACAATCATATCCTAAGCACTCTTGTTAATGGAATGATGATATGCGATAATGATGCATGCCCTCGCCTACACTCCCTCAATGACATCATCTCACGATCGTGCATGGCAACCTCCCTAAACGTGCACTTCCTCGCCAAAGCATATGCAATGCGGTGCATGATCGTGTTAGCCAATACTTAATTAGGTTTATTCATACAGCAGATTCGGAAAGCTAAGGTACCTCTCTTTATATCATCGACCCAACAATGATCCATCTAAGGTCGTCAATCCTAGTTGATCATATACAATAGGCAAGTTATAGGGCAACGTCACCCCTGATTTAAAAGCAATGGATGGGCAAGTTCAGGTCACTACGAAGAGGCTCGTCACATCAGCGTAGGCCTTAGTTTATACTCGAGGTCACTACGGGAAAGGCTCGTCACCTTAGCATAGGCCGACAGCTCGAATACAGTGTCCCATACCACCATTTTCGGCTCACGAGCTTGATTTGCTCACTAGATACTACGGGGAGGCTCGTCACCCCAGCGTAGGCCGACAGCTCGACCACGATGTCCCATACTACCATGCCCGGCTCATGAGTCTTAGCGGATCGTGGTACCAAGGTTAAACGGGCTTTTCACAGGTAAGTTGGTACCTTAGATTCAAGCAGTAGCATCCATACATGGTGAACATACATTGGGCCAATCGGGTTACTTGACAAGCTCGACTGGTACAAGCGTATATTGAATTAATAGACATGGAGTGCGTACGCACTTCTCGTGGCCTAACCACTGTCGATAATCACCGTACGACTCGGATTCCTTAAACGTATCCGTCGTGGCTAAAACAGTTCGATCACCGATAGTAAACCATTACCGATTGCCTAGACTACATCATAGCCCCAATCACACTCCAAACAATAGTATTCATATATGGTAGCCAACACATCACTTCACGACTAATTCAAATACAATTCACATTTGAGCATTTTATGAAATACAAAATTTACATAGTATTACACATACTCATTCCATACACAAATCACATAGTAGGATATAAGTTATATAAAGGAATTTATACATACAGCTAAGGTGATTGAAAATCTCTTCTCAACACCTCCATTAAATGCATTTCATCAAACGAGTACTCATTCAGACATTTTATCAAACACTTAGACTACACATATCCATATACATGTAATATATTAGTTATAACATATATTATGACAAGTCCTTTCGCAAAAGAGTTGTCACCCACACAACCATCATATATTTACAATTAATAATCATGGTAAGCACGAATCCAAATTTCATATTCATTCAAATATTTCAACAAACACATTAAATACACTATATTCGATATAATTCGTATATATGTATAATATGCGAGAAACATCGCATCTAAGTACATGTGATAGCAATCAAGTCAGTCATAAATCATTAACTGACACTGAGAGCCATGAAAACCATAACCTAAACATTTATAGTCCATCGCCGATAAACACGTAACGAACTCAGTTTATACACTAAGTCTTTGTCTACAGCACAACGGTAACCTATAGCATGAAATAGGTTAGCTATTTCAACATTTACTCTATTTGGATACTTAAAACAAATTAGGGTTAGGATTTCTTACCCAAGAACAGAACCGAAATCGCCGGAATGGCGTCACGGAAAAGCTGATTCAGCACGTTGAGTGGTGGGATCAAATCCCAGGAACAATCTCTCACTCTCTCTCTCTCTCTCTTCTCCTCTCTCTTCTCTTCTCTTTCTTCTCTCTTCTCTCTCCTAGGGTTGAAATTCGAATGGAATGAGAGAGGGGTGGGTTTAGGTCTTTATGTAGGCCCAGAACTAACCTCAATGGCCCCATGGCCATGGTATACTTAGCTTATAGCCAAACATTGGCTATTTCGGGCCAACGGAGCTCATCTGGAGATCCCTTTTCGGCATACATTCTGGGAAAAATTCTCTGACATTGGATTTACGTCAAGTTAAGTTTTTTGGTCTAATCGGATTTACGGATCGACCGCGGAGGACCAGTTTTAGTTCAATGGTCGTTGTCACTCGATCAGGCCCATAAGTACACTGACCTGTGTAGGAAAATTTCCCTGATCCAAGGGTGATTTGGGTCAGATTCTGACGGTCTGAAACCTTAGATTTGGCCTGCAAGTGAATGGCCCAAATCACTTAAATCTGAGTTCCTTTTCTAAACGTATTTGCGTTTCTCACACACTTCGCTCCGAGCTCAAGTTATGTGTTTCTGAATACTATTAGGACTTGATTTCTGAGATAATTATCAAGCCCAGTAAGGCGATCGTAATCGTATAGCTTCCCGGTAATCAGACTTTCGACGTGCGGTCCAGGTACGAAACGGAGTTTCAAGGTACTTCTGAGAGCAACTAGGTTTTGAGATTGATCCTAAGTTTTTAGGTAATGTAGCGTTAGCGATTCTACTGGTTCTGGGTCTTTCAGTTCGTATTTAAAGTGGTTCAAGCTAATTCCACAGATAATCTAGTTTAGCACTTAATTAATTTTCGTCTAATTTCTAAAGGATTCTGTCCTTAGTGATTTCTGCCTGAGGTGGTACTGGGGTCTTTGCATGGATTTTTTCGAGACGTTACAAATACCCATGCGATGGTAATCCCTACTTATTGAATTTGATTGGCCACTGGTCGACGAGCATCCATTAAACATCTTAAGATGGGGTAATCTCATGAGCTGGGGATGGTGGTCATGGGACACTATGCCTAAGCTGTCGGCCTACGCTGGGTGACAAGCCCCCCATAGTGACCCTTGAGTTACTTAAATTGGTTGGTTGTAATTGAAATAATAATGGTTTAGCTAATCATGCATTCATAGCATACTGGCGATGACAGGTGGTTAATTCAGGATGCCGTAGCACGTGCCCTTAGGCTTAGTGGAGTATCATTTCGCTAGCTCCCAGACCTTCGACTATCGACCTACATACGTGATGTACGATGGATTGGTCATTATGTTATACGTGATGTGCTACACTGGTCACCGGTCATATGCATGGGTGATTAGCCCAAGTTCGACTAGATGAGCATCCCCAGGTCGATGTGCATTCATGCATCCATGCATTTAAATAAGACTGCATTATGTATTGTTTTGAATGCCTTATTGTTTTTAATTATGCTTAGCTAAGGCGACGGTGTGTAATCTTGTGGGGAATTCACACTGAGTTAGCCACTCATTCATCGAATATATAAATGTACAGGTAACACAGGTGGCTTAAAAGATATTCATGTCCAGATTGATAAAGAGCATGATACGATTATCAGGGAGGCATGGCTATACCTGCTAAGAGAAGCTACATGATCTTGCGGCTCAAGTTTATATGCATTTTATTATTTCTCATGTGTAAATTGTGTAATTCATGTATTTGTTAATATAGAGACATTGGTTTGTATATAAGTCATTATGGGCAGCCACTCATATATTCTGAATGTAAGTGTAAATTTTCCTTTATGTTTGATTTATCCATCTTCCACTAAGCTGTTAACTCTGAAAGAAAAAAAAAGGAATATATATATATATGTATACGTGAATTTGACTATCTTTAAAGGTTAACACTCAGGTTTTTGGAGAATGAGTCATATACTCGAGTTCTAAAAACTCAGGGCGTTACAACTTCCCTTTAAACTTTTTAACTGGGACTATGTTAGCTATCCAGCCTGAATGGTAGATCTCCTTTATGAACCCAGCTTTGAGGAGCTTTTCAACTTCTTCCCCGATTACGGCGTATCATTCAAGACCTAGTGGTCTGCGCTTCTGTCGAATCGGTCGGTGATCAGGATCGACATTTAGTCGGTGAACCATGACCTTCGAGTCAATGTCGAGCATATCTTGATGGGACCATGCGAAAACATCGGCGTATTGTTGAAGGAGGTTCACAATCTCATTCCGTAATGGAGGCGTCAGGGACGAGCCGATCCAGACTGTTCGGGTATGATCAGAACTGTCGAACGGAACGGGAACGAGGTTTTCTATGGGACATCCCTTCTCACTTGAATCTTCTCGGGGGTCCAGAGCGGTGATGGTCATTGTCTGATGTTGAGCTCTCAGTGCCATCGAGTAACATTATCGAGCTTCATGTTGGTCTCCTCTGACTGATCCGGCGCCATACTCGGTCAGAAACTTCATTACAAGGAGATAAGTTGAGACTACAACTCGCAGGGCGTTGAGAGGCCGAGGATTACATTGTAGACGGATGGGCAATCCACCACTAAGAAGTCGATCATTGTAGTTACTTGGTTCTGCCCATCTCCAGCGGTGAGCGGGAGTTGTATCGATCCTTCTGGCATAACCTTGCCTCCTGAAAATCCAAGCAAGGGGGTCTTAATGGCTCAGAGTAAAGACCATCCGACCCCCATTTTATTGAATGCATGGGCGAAGAGGATGTCGGCCGAGCTTCCGGTATCCACGAAGATTTGGAATACCTTGCGGTTGGCTATGGTCATCATAACCATAAGTGCATCGTCGTAGGGATGGTGAATTCCTCCGGCGTCCTCTTCAGTAAAGGTTAGGCCGCAGGATGCTAGTTTTTGCTCTTTTGAGGGTCTATTGGTGGTGAGGATCGATGTTCTGAGCCAGAATGACCGATGCTCCTCACGTGAGCTCTCCGACCTCGGTTCGAGTCTCCTCCACCATTAGGTCCTCCAAAGATAGTAAGAATTTCTCCAGTCAGTTCATTGTTGATGGGCTATTCATTCTTTGAATTAGTCCGATCTCCTCTTCTGCTAATGTACTCCCGGACATACCCGTTGCGGATGAGCGCTTTGATTTCTTCCTTGAGGTCGAAACAGTCACTTGTCGAGTGGTCATGATCCCGGTGAAAATGGCAATACTTTCGCTTATTTCATCTATCAAGACCAGACTTCATCTTGCTCAGTCATTTGAAGATGCACTTGTCTTGGATTTTCATAAGGTCCTGCTCGAGTGTCTTATTGAGGGGAGTATGCGTACTGAACCTACTGTCGGGCCGCTTATTTGAACACTGACTCCCTTGTGATTGGTCATCCTTCCTCTTCTTGTTGCCACTGGCCGAGCCGAGCTCTTCGTTCGGTCGTTGTTCCTTGGCCATTGTTCCTTTACTTTGGGCGACCTTTCGTAGACTGGAAGCTTCCTCGGTATTCGAATACTTCTGTGATCGAATCAGAAGGTTGGACATCATCATCGGGGGATTTTTGTCGAGTAAGAAGAGAAACTTGGCATCTCTTAAGCCCCTCAGTATTGCAGTCATAGCAATCTCTTCAGAGTGCGCCCGTACTTGCATCACTTCAAGATTAAAGCGCTTGATGTAGTCTTTTAGCATTTCTCCTTCCTTTTGAACGATATGGAGAAGGCGAGAGGCCGGTTTAAGTCTTTCCTTCCCTCCAATAAAGTAAAGAAAACTTTACTGAGTTGGGAGAAGGAGCTAATCGACTGTGGTTTCAACTGTCTGAACCACTTCTGAGCTATTCCTGTCAGGGTTAGTAGAAATGTACGACATATGACTGCAGGTGATGCATTGTGGAGCTCTATCCAGACCCTAAACGATTCCAAATGCTCGGATGGGTCGGTGGATCCGAAAAATTGATCAATTTGTGGCATGCGGAATCTATCCGGCAACTGGGCCTGCATAATGTCGGCGGTGAATGGAGGCTTGGTTTCCTCCAGTATCGCCTCCACTGGGGTTGGGGCATTTGCGCGGTAGGCCTGTCGTATATCGCCGATCTGGCCACATAAGTCCTTCAGTTCGGCTTCCCATGGCTCGCAGCTTTCGACCATAACTTCAACGGCCACTTCGAGAGCCTTGATGCGCTTCTTCCTATCCAGTTCATAACGAAGGTCGGAAGCGGGCAGGGCTGTAGTACCGGAGATATGAGAAGGTGTTAGCCTTGCTGACCCAAGCTGCCGGCTCCTATGGGAGGCAGCTGTTGAGTATCAATTATTACACATTCTCCCCTATTTATATCTTGGTTTTAAGAACATGATAATGCTTAAAGGTATATTTTATACATGTTTATGTTACAAGGTGAATCTGAGAGCTTGGATTGAAAAGAATGCTAAAAGCATGGACTTGATACTCAAGAGTCACCAAGGCATGGAAGTGATCTTAAGAGTCCAAGAATGAAAAGTTCACGTTCCAAAGATCCATGGAAACCAAGTATAAAAGCTAAAGAAAGGACTCGAAAGATCGCAGAATCTGGAGCAGAAAACGGACAGCTTCGGTCCAACCGAACCCATGTTTGGTCCGACTGAACTTGCATAAAACAGTCCAACAACAAATGATAGAATTCAAAAGCTAATTTGGTTCGACCGATGGACAATTCGATCCAACCGAAACCCAGTTCGGTCCAACCAAAGGGAGGATTCGGTGCGACCAAAAGTGCACAAACAGCTTCAACGTTAAAAGGAGTTAATTCGGTCCGACCGAAGATTAATTCTGTCCGACCGACGACTTAAGTTCAGTCTGACCGAACCCATCTCAGTCAGACCGAAATCGGGTAACTACTGAAATAGAATCCTTTCCAAATTTGGACTTGACTTCGGATTTAACTTCGGTCCGACCGAAGGTGACTTCGGTTCGACCGATGCGTAACGCGGCTACGTAAATTGAGGCGGTTTCACAATCAGATTGCGTAAATTCCAAGTCGGTGCGTAAGGTGGAGCTTCACAAGTATAAATTGGAGTCCCTAGAACATTCCTAGGTATCTTTTAGGGTTTAAGGAGCAGAACACAAGGGTGGAGAGCCGCCGCCTATGGTTGGCTAAACCTCTTAGCTAGGGCTAAGAGATGAAGCTTATAGCGTGATTGGGATGTTTACTTTACTTTGATTCATGTTTATGTTGAACTTCATTGATTCTAGTTAAATTCAGAAATGTACGAGGTTAGTCCCTGTGGATTCGACTTCGATCTCACCGAGATTATTACTACATCACGACCCTACACTTGGGGTTGTGAACAAGTTTTTGGAGCCGTTACTGGGGACTACGGTTGCGTTTTTCTGAATTTAATTAGTTTTAGAATTAGGTTAAGATTAGGATTAACTTTCTATTTTGTTTCTAGGTTAGGAATTTTTCTGAACTTATTTTTAGAAACTAACTTTGTTCTCTGTTTTGTAGGATCCTGACCTAGCATCTCCTATCTGGTAACTTCGTTCTAACTCTCTCTCTCTCTCTCTCTCTCTCTCTCTCTCTCTCTCTCCATACTTCTTATTTGCTGTAATTTTCAATTTTTAGATTTTAGGTTAGATTCTGTACTTGAAAGCTGAGAGTGTTTCATGCCCAAGTGGGTCCGTGATAACACTCTACATCTTTTGAGTGAAGGAGGATTAGTCGAAGGGTTGCCTATCTGTCATAGGACTAGACACCACTTGAGATCCTCAAAGTCAATAGAAGTGATGGTTGCTAATCAACCTGTAAATCATCATCAACCTCCAGTTGAGGAAGGCCAGGATGAGAATGAGGTGCATCATACGCCCCCGCCTCGTACTTTATGAGACTATTTACAAGTGGTGAAGGTGAACACACCTTCCTGTATGATTTTTTCAGAAAATACAGGAAATATAGATATCAAGCCATGAGTGATCCAACTCCTTCCAAAGTTCCATGGACTTGAATCTGAAAGTTCATATCTACACTTGAAAGAGTTTGATAAAATAATAGCCACTTTATATTTTCCTAATGTGTCTGAGGACACGATCAGGCTGAAACCAGGGGTGGCTCTAAGGGGTAGGCAGGTGAGGCAATCACCTAAAGCCCCCTAATTATGAAGGCCCTATATTATAGCAAAATTAAAATTTCTTATTTATGAAGGTCCTATATTATAGCAAAATTAAAATTAAGACGAAGAAAAAAAACACTAAAATTTTTGAAATAAAACTTATTGAAAGGCCTCCAAAATAGGAACATCTAAAAATTAGTTAAAAATTTTGAAATTGAAAATAAAAAATAAATCCTAGAAACTAGCACTATCAATAATAATAGTCTGACTCTATCACCTCTTTTCAAAATAATAGCATCATTCCCAATAAATTTTTCTCCTAAAACCTAGGACCACAACTACCTACTTTATTGCTAATTAAGTTCTCAAAAAATTAAATTCTAACGTCATCTGTCTAAATTAAATTCTAACTTCATTTTTCTAACGGTACAGTGGCACACCAATGTCTAATTACATTATTAGTAGTGGATTGTTCTTTTTGCTGCAAATCTGACATTTGATACTACAGTAAAGGATGTGCACCGGATCTTCAGTTGATTTGGGAAACTGGTGGATGTCTTTCTCCCTTAGAACAGAACCCTATATCGATCCAGGGGTTTCGCCTTTATACGCTTCCGCTACGAACATGATGCACTCAATGCGATTGGCTACCTTCACGACCAGCGGATTGACGGTAGGATAGTAAATGTCACCTGGGCAAAGAGCCAAATGCGGAAACCTTCACAGGAGCAATCATTTGGATCCCAAATTCACCAACCTACCATCCCCTCTCAGAAAAAATCTTTCTCAACGGTAGCCCGAAGAACCCCTGCCGTGGCATCTGACCCTCCATCGCACCAGAGCAATACCCCGGCTACAAATCTTATCATCTCGGATAGGCGCAAAATCCAAACGGACATACGCCTAGTGAAAACTCTCAAACAGGATTTGTGCAATGCCCTTTCCATCACAGCTGAAGGGGAGTGGATCTCCATTCTTCACCTTATTGATGTGTTCAGGAAATCGGACATCGCTGGAATCTAGGTGGATTTCAGAGGATCTCCCCAACTCAGTTCCTGATGAAATTCAAATCGAAAGAAGACATGGAAGTTTTCGCAGCTGACAACATCCAGCACAAACAGATGAAGCTGCTTAACATCCGAGTCTGGTCTCCATCTACTGCAGCCTTAGCCCAAGGTCTCTGGATTCGTTTAATTGGCATTCCACCCCATGCGTGGCATCCATCAGTGATAGGAAACATTGCCAAAACCTTCGGTGATCTCCTGGAAATCGACAGCATGTCCGTGCATGCCACCTTCCAGAGCTTCGCTAGAATCAGGGTTAAGCTCTCCCCTCACCTAAATTTCCATTCCACCAGATACTTGATGGTCGAAGACGGAGTTTTCCCAATTTTTGGGGTTATTGAGGACAGCAGGTTCTCTCTCAGGCATACAGTCCTATCTCCATCTCTGCCCCATCCTACATTGTCCACCAAAAACTGGGTCTGCAAACTTTCCAAACTTCTGGCCACACCACCTCGTCTCCACAACATGTTCGACGAAATGCCACAACGTCCCCAGTCTGAGATAACACGTCTTCTCCATAGCCTGTTCGACAAAATGCCTTAATGTCCCCAATCCGGGTAAACGCCTTACCCAATCCCTCTCCCCTGAACACTTCACATCCTCATCCCGTCCCACCCAATCCACCTGTCCAGACCCCCCTTGTGCAACCTCAATTGACCCTCCCCCCCCCCCCTACGATGGTGGTGGTCCCTACCCTATCGGCTGTCGCCCTCCACAATCCCTCTATTGTCCCTTCCTGCTCTTCCGATGATCCTGAGGCTGAGTCCGCTAATGACCCTCCTATTGATCCCAATCCCAGGCCTATTAGTTTTATCTACAGATCCTGCAGACTATCCATTTCCTCTCCCTACATCCCACCCCCTGCCTCTTCCTCAACCCAAGCCATTCCAATCCCTGAAACTGCTTGACCCCTCACCACCCCACCTCAATCCTCATCCTCCATCGTCCTCAGCCCTGACAGATATCCATGCAATGCCTGCTCCTATAGATGATGCCCACGTTGTTCAGGACGAGAATGCTTCTATGCATCTCCACCTGCAGCCGAATCAAGATTCGATCACTCCTCTCCTCAGCGATCAGGTAGAGAGCGTAATGAGATGGACAACTCCTCTTTATTGGATCCCCTCCGTTCACATGCTAGAACGGAAGGTACCTCGCCACTGCACCTGAAGATAAAAGCTCAAAGTCACATTACCCACTTCCACGCCGCAGACAGGGAGACTACTTTGAATGAGTTGAGACGATGGAGACTGGAGCTCAACTCAATCTCAGATGGAGCGTTGGGAGACATCTCGGTCGATTTGTCTCCATATTTCAACTGGGAAAGAAGAAATGATCAGTCGAAGGAATGGCAAATCGCTTCGAACTCAACAGTAATAGAACCTGCTCAACAGCAACACTATCCCACTTCAATAAAACTAAAGTCCAGAAAACGATCAGCCAAATTCAAAGCAAATATCCAAGCTACGAGTGGGTGGTATAGTAGGCTCCGAAAATTGAAGAGAAGGACAGCGAATACAGGTTTTGTGACAGATGGATAACGTCATTATATGGAACGCGCGCGGGGTGGGAAATGCTCCTACGATTCGAGCGCTCAAAAAAATGGTCCGTAAGTTCAATCTGCGGGTTGTGGCTATCATCGTTCCGATGCTCAGGGATGATAGGAGAGTGGCAACTAGGTTGAAGATCGTCTTCCACTCCTCAGTTTCTAACTGCGACCTGGGAGGTAAAATCTGGATCTTCCATGAAAATCAGCTGAATGTCTCAGTTATGGCATCCACCATCCAGATGAATACCCTGAAGGCGACTATCACCCCAAATTCTGACCCCATTTTGCTATCGATAGTGTATGGGCGCTGTTGCAGAATCCAGCGTAGAGAACTGTGGCACGAACTGACCTCTCTCAGCAGTAGCATTCAAGGGCCTTGGTTTATCGCAGGGGACTCAATGCAGTGGTTAACCTGGATGAGAAACAGGGTATTCACCCCCCAAACAGCTCGAGTATGGCAGAATTTGTTGATGCAATCCAATCAATGGGTCTTCTTAATGCAGGGTTCTCAGGTACGCGATTCACTTGGTGCAACAATAGTGAGGGGAACGCCCGGGTCTGGGCTCGTCTCGATAGAGTTCTAATGAACAGCAACTGGGCGAACAAATTCCCTATGTTCTGAGTTGAACATCTCCATCAATCCAAGTCAGACCATGCACCTCTCTGTCTTGCCTTCCCTTCCATTATCCAACCCAAGGCAAAGCCATTCAGATTCCTCAGAATGTGGACTTTACATGATTCCTTTCATTCGGTGATTCAAAAGGCTTGGATCGATGAATGTGCAGCTGATCCCATGATCAATATCTTCCTTAAACTAAAGAAAGTGAAACAACTTCTCAAAGTGTGGAACAAAGAGCAGTTCAGGAACATTTTCTAGCAGATCCAAAAGACTGAAGAGGAGTTTGAAATTATCGAAAACAGGTTACAGGCTGATTCATCTGACGCTCTCTTTCAAGAAAGCCACAAAATCAAAAATAAGCTGGCCAAGTTAGAGCTACAGGAAGAGGTATTTTGGAAACAAAAATCGATGAATTCATGGCTTGAAGAATGTGACAGAAACACTTCCTTTTTCCACACGTCAGCGAATGAGAGGATTAGAAGAGCCGTTATTCTCTCCATCATCACTGAAGATGGGTCCGTCATCTCAAACCAAGAGAGCATTAAATCGGCAGTTGTCTCTTATTTCCAGAACCTTTTCCAAGAGGAAGACATCTCTCTCTCTCTCGGATGAATTTCTCCACCATGTCCCGCAACGTGTGCATCGACAAGACAATGACGCCTTGCAGATTCCTCCATCTAAGGAGGAAGTTTTCTCCGCCCTCAACTTTATCCCAAAGGATGGAGCGGCTGGTCCAGATGGTTTCCCTGCATCCTTTTTCCCAAATTGCTGGAATATTGTGGGCGAAGATGTTCACAAAGCTGCTATGGCCATGTTTACAGGAAATCCTTTTCCGCGCCCTTTCACTTCTACCCTTATCTGTTTAATCCCTAAAACTCCGTCGACTGCCAAATTCTCTGACTTTAGGCCAATCAGCCTTTATAATGTCATATATAAAATCTTAGCAAAGGTTCTCTCTAACAGACTAAGCCTTCTTTTGCCTAAGCTGATTTCGCAGGAACAGGGAGCTTTTATTCAAGGGAGATTCATTGCGGAAAACATCGCCCTTGCTCAGGAAGCGCTGAGAGAATTAAACAGGAAAGTCAAGGAAGGAAATCTAATCCTCAAGAATGACCTTGAGAAGGCGTATGACAGGGTAAACTGGTCGTACCTCAAACAGGCCCTTCTCAAATTCGGTTTCAATGATAAAAGTGTGCAGCTCCTCCAATCATGTTGGGCCAACAGTTGGTTTTCCGTTCTTATTAATGGGGAAGCTATCAGTTTCTTCAAATCGACGAGAGGCCTCCGACAAGGAGATCCTCTATCCCCGGATCTTTTCATCTTAGCTATGGAAGCTTTCTCAATCAACTGTCAAAACCTGTTCGAAGAAGGACACTGCCTCCCTTTCAAATTCCCGCAAGAAAGCCCTCTTATTTCTCACCTATTGTATGCAGACGATATGTTGGTCTTCCTTAATGCAAGCCGTCCTTCTCTCCGAGCTATGAAGGAATTCTTGCACATATTCCAAGGAGCAACCGGTCAGAAAATCAATGGCAACAAAAGTAGCTTCATGGGTCCGTCGAGGTGGTCAGTGGCCAAATACAGTAGCGTGCGTGATGTTTTGGGATTTGGGAGAGTCGGGGAAGGTATGCATTACTTGGGGGCCCCTCTGGTCGGGGGGAGAATTAAAGCGTCTCATTTTCAGTGACTTTTGGACTAAATTAGCAACAAAATATCAGACTGGGCAGCTAGGCATATCTCTCGAGCAGGAAGATCGACTCTAATCCGCCATGTGTTAGGCAGTTATCCAATCCACATCATGTCAGTGTTGTGCGTTCCTTCTCAGGTGATTAAACAGATTGAAAGCAAGTTCACTGATTTCTTTTGGGGCTGGGCTAAAGGGAAGAAAAAATTCCACTGGATCGCTTGGAAGAAAGTGACCAAACCAAAAAAGGAGGGAGGTCTGGGAATCAGAGATCTTAAGGAAGTCCTTAACGCACTTCCCATGAAACTTGCTTGGGCTATCAAATATGGTAAAAACGAAGGTCCATGGTTTAGGCTGATGCAAGCAAAACATGGTAGAGACCTACAAGATGTCTCCTCTACTTCATTACAACGCAACTGCTCCCCGACTTGGAAGAAAATCAGATCCTTCTTTCCTGTTATTCTCCAACACGCGCAATGGACGGTGGGGCGAGGTGAGGATAACGTCTGGTCCACTAATTGGTGCGGAGTTGGCTCGTTGCAGCAGCACACAGAAAAACAAATCTCGCCTGAAATAATAAATCTGAAGGTGAAAGATCTCCTAGGCAGACAAGGCCCACTTCGACCTTCCAGTTTGTTCGAGTACATCCCTCAGCACATTGTTAATGACATATTTATAAGAGGCTTTGCCATTACTGATGATCCGTCAGCATGCGTGTGGCCCTTCGATCCTTCAGGCGAGTTCACCCTCAAATCTACATGGAGGCTCCTCAGAGGGAACACTAACAACATCACATGGGGGGACTGGATCTAGCTTAAACACTTACCCCCAAAAATCTCTCTATTCACATGGAGACTGGTTCAAAATGCCATACCGGTAGATAGCAGAGTACAGGCTAAGGGTATTGCTCTGGCTTCAAAATGCCATTGTTGCAATCAGGAAGGGAATGCTCAGCCATCTGAGGAAACAATCTCACATCTGTTCCTTGCTAGTCAACAGGCGATTCAGATTTGGTCCCACTTTCAGGGCCTTTATGGCATCTCCCCAGTCTCTTATGTCTCTGTTCTGGTAGACTCCTCCAATGGAGAAATGCCAAAGCACCGGGTTTCGCCTCTCGTTAGGTCAGAATGTCTCTCCCCCTCCTTATTCTTTGGGAACTGTGGAGGGCTAGAAATGAAGCTACCTTCGAAGAAGTTGCAATGAACGCCAACAACTCCATTGGTCGCATAACTTGGTGGGCTGCTCAGACAATCCCCAATTTTTAGGTCAGATCTCAAGCCTCAGTCCGGAGCAGAGACATTCCAAATCAGCCAGCTCCTAGACATCTCAGGTCAGAGTCCATGGTGATCAAATGGAAGCATCCCTCCCCGGGCTAGTTTAAGTTAAATGTGGATGGGTCAGCCAGGGGTAACCCAGGACTATCAGGCGGTAGAGGCATTTGCAGAACAGAGGATGGCTCGTTTCTTTTCGCGCTCTCTGCCGGTTTTGGGGTGGGCTCAAATAACCTCGCAGAACTGCGCGCAATCCACGACGGAATGATGTTAAGCTTAAAAAAAGGGTTAGTCCAGACAATTATTGAATCGGATTCAAAGCTTGTAACGGACATCCTGCTGGGTGATATTAGATGTCCTTAGAGATGGAAACCGTGGGTTGACAGGATCAACATTCTGAGAAGGTCGGGTAACTTCAGATTCACGCATATTTTTCGGGAAGGAAACGGTCCAGCGGATGCCTTGGCGAAGGTAGGGAGAGAGACCCAGTCGATGTCTAATCATGATCACTTAGCTTCACTCCCTAGGCAAGTTAAGGGTCTAATCTTCCTTGATAAGGTGGGCCTAGGAATGATACGCTTCCCTCCCTAATCCTCCTTTCTTGCAACTTCCTCTCCTTTTGCTGATGTACAGGGGTTCTTTTGCTCTGGGTCAAACCATTCGTTTTTTGTTGTTGGGTTGTCCCTTCTTGGTTGAGTTGTTGGTTGTAAGAAAAAAATACAGAGATTAAAGGGGTGACACGATAGGAGTGGTCCGTAGTCTTTTTGTTCAGACCCTCCCGAAGGCTTATAAATTTCTCTGATTAATGAAATTTTAGTGGCATGAGTCCACTTTTCGTTAAAAATAAAAAAATTAAAAAAAAATAAAAAAAATTGTTCTTTTTGCTAAACAGCAAAACAATCGCACAACACAACTGACTTTTTTGCTAAGAAAAGTAGCTTCTTAATCTCAAAGTATTTCCTACTTTTTTGCTAAACAATATCTACAGATCGACTTCTCAAATAATCGGCAAATTTGGTTGTTGTTGCTTCAACAAATCTAGGATTCGTCAGGTTCTATTGTTCAAGAATTTATATTTCAATTTATTATTTATATCAATTAGCTTTTATTTATCTATTATTATTATAACAATTATGTCTCAAGATAGATTAAACGGTTTAGCAATTTTATCTATCGAAACTAATTTATTGGGTAAACTTGAATACAAAAGTTTAATTAGTAATTTTGCATCTAAAAAGGCAAGAAGCAAATTTATGGTTTAATTTTGAATTTAGTAATTTTTTAAACTAAAAAGCCTCATTTTTATGACTTGCCTAAGGCCCCCAAAAATGTTGAGCCGCCCCTGACTGAAACTCTTACTTTTTTCCTTAAAAGAAAAAGCTAAGACATGGTTGCATTCACTACGTCCACGATCTATTGGCAGATGGAATGACATGACAAGGGAGTTCATAAAGAAATTCTTCCCATATCATAAGACGAACACCATCAAAAAGTCGATCATGAACTTCGCCCAAAAGGAAGATGAGATATTCTTCTAATGTTGGGACCGGTTCAAGGATCGTCAATTTATGCCCACAACACGGTTTTGAAACGTGGAGCATAACAAATTTCTTCCATGAAGGACTGACATCTTCCATGCGCCAATTTGTCAAGACAATGTGTAATGAGGAATTCATGAACAAACATATCGATGATGTGTGGGATTACTTTGACAACCTCGCTGAAACCGCATAATCATGGGACATCTCCCCAAGACCTAACATCACTTCTAAGCCTACTCAATCAAAGGAGAAGGGCAGAATATACTTGTTGAAAGAGGAAGACGATATAAATGCTAAAGTGGCCAGTCTCATAAGGAAACTCGAGGCCATGGAACTTAAGAAGGATAAGGCTAAAGAAGTTGTTTGCGGTATTTGTGCTTGCAATGTTCATACAACTGAAAATTGTACAACAATACCTGCTTTTCAAGAAATACTGAATGAGCAATCGAATATCGTGAACAACTACCAAAGGCCTTTTAAAGGACTCACTTCAAACACATACACTTCAAGTTAGAGAAATCATCCAAACTTCAGTTGGAGGAATGGACAAACTGCTACTCCTCAAGGAATCCCTAACCAATTCTTTAATCAAGGAAAACTTCAAGAGGAATTGGTTCAAAATCCCACACAAACTCAAGAGCTTATCCAGCAAAGTACTCTTATAAGAACTTACTAAGGTTATACAAAAGATAGACTCACGTGTTGCGGTTATGGAGAAAGGGATCCTTTCAAGCTCAACTTATCCCCAATCCTAAACTACAATAAGGAGTTAGTGAACCAAGCTCTTCGATCCAATGGAGCAAGCCAAGTCTATCACCACTCTTAGGAGTGGAAAAATAATTGACTAATCTATTCCGATAATGGTTGAAAAGTCCAAGGACTCGGAAGAAGAAATAGATGATAGACCTAGCACTACTCCACGTGGATTAGAACTAGAATCTCTGAGAAAGTTGATTGCTCCGTTCCCCCAGCAATTGATTGCACCAAAACCTCTAGCAAACTAACAGGATATTCTAGAGGTGTTGAAACAAGTGAAGGTCAACATCCCTCTTCTCGATGCTGTAAAATAGATTCTTTCATATGATAAATTTCTAAAAGACCTATGCACAACCAAGAAGTGAAAAAGCATCAAAAAGAAAATTTTCCTGACAGAAAAGGTAAATGCCATTCTCAAACAAAATGTGCCACAAAAATATAAAGATCATGTTATCCCAAACATCACTTGTATAATTGGGAATCACCAAATTGAAAATGCACTTCTTGACTTGGGGGCGAGCATAAATCCGATTCCTTACTCGGTTTACAAACAAATGGGTCTAAGTGAATTAAAACCCACCCGGACCACATTACAACTTGCTAATTACTCTGTTCATGTACCTAGGGAGATGATTGAGGATGTGTTGGTCCAAGTTGACGAATTCTACTATCCAGTAGATTTTATCATCCTGGATACTCAGCCCATTGCAAATATGAGCACTCAAATTCCTGTCATACTTAGCCGCTCGTTCCTTGCCACATCCAATGCTATCATCAATTGTAGGAATGGGGTCATGAATTTGTCTTTTGAAAATATAACATTGGAGCTCAATATCTTTTCCAACATGAGCAGACAGGCAAAGGATGATGATGAGACCCATGACATTAATATGATAGACTCTTTCGTGGAAAATGGAGCTCTGATGACCTTATCCTCTGACCCTCTAGAGACGTGCTTGGCCCACTCCCTTGATTTGGATGATGACATGATTAGGGAGATGGATGCCTTGCTTGATGCTACACCGGTACTTGAAGTTAACCGGTGGAGGCCACAATTTGAGAAATTGCCCTAAACTAATGTAGTGCATCTACCGTCTAGCCTCAAAGCACTGAAGCTTGACCTAAAACCTTTGCCCTCTGATCTTAAATATGTCTATTTAGGTCAAGATGAGACATACTCGGTGGTGATTTCTTCCCACCTTGAGCAAGAACAAGAGAGTATGCTTACTCTACTCTCATTGAGCACAAAGGAGCCCTTAGATGGTCGATTGCAGACCTCAAGGGAATTGACCCTTTGATTCGTACTCACCGCATTCATCTTAAGGATAATGCGAAGACCTCATGGCAACCACAACGAAGATTAATCCAAATATGAAGGAAGTGGTTAAGGCCGAGGTACTTAAGTTGTTGGATGTGGGTATTATATATCACATATCCGATAGTCAATGGGTGAGTCCAACTCAGGTGGTTCCTAAGAAGTTCAGAATCACCATCGTAGCCAATGCCAACAATGAACTCATGCCAACTAGAGTTACTACTGGTTGGAAAGTGTGGATTGACTACACGAAATTGAACACCATTATGAGGAAGGACCATTTTTCTTTGCCCTTCATTGATCAAATTTTAAAAAGGCTAGCTTGTCACTCTTACTATTGCTTCCTTGACAGATATTCGGGCTACAACCAGATAGAGATAGCCCTTGAAGATCAGGAAAAGACAATGTTCACATGTGCTTATGGCACCTTTGCTTAACGAAGGATGTCATTCGGACTGTGTAATGCCCCTGCCACTTTTCAGCGATGAATGTTGAGTGTATTTTCTGATATGGTGGAGCAATATTTAGAAATCTTCACAGACGAATTCTTTGTCTTTGGTCCATCCTTCAGCGAATGTCTGGAAAACCTGAAAAATGTGCTAAAGCAATGTGAGGAAAAGAATTTGGTACTGAATTGGGAGAAGTGTCATTTCATGGTTTCTAAGGGAATAGTACTTGGACATATAATCTCGTCCAAGGGAATTGAGGTAGACAAGTCTAAAATTGATCTTATCTCTAACTACTTCCACCCAAGACATACGAGATGTGCAATCCTTCTTAGGATACGCCGGATTTTATAGACGATTCATAAAGGACTTTAGTCATCTCTCTCATCCTTTATGCAATCTACTTTGAAAAGATATACCATATGAGTGGACTGAGCAATGTCAGGAAGCTTTCACTAAGCTCAAGGGCATGTTGACCACCGCACCTATCACGCAGCCACCCGACTGGAGCATTCTTTTTAAAATTATGTGTGATGCGTCTGACTATGCTATTGAGGCAGTGTTAGGCTAGAGAAAAGAAAAAAAGCCCTATGTTATTCACTATGCAAGTAGAACTCTAAATCTTGCCCAAGTGAACTACTCTACTACGGAAAAGAACTCCTAGTCGTAGTATTCGCTTTGGACAAATTTAGGTCCTACTTGATCGAATTCAAGATCATCATTTACACTGATCATGCGGCACTCAAGTACCTTCTTTCGAAGAATGATGTTAAGCCCCGCCTGATATGATGGATCCTCCTACTCCAGGAATTTAATTTGGAAATATGAGATAAAAGGGGATTAGAGAACATAGTGGTTGACCATCTTTCCAAACTTGATCTCCCTGATTCCCTTAAGACGACACCTATAAACGACATGTTCCCTGATGAACAACTGTTTAAACTCTCTCAATTACCTTGGTTTGCTAATATTGCTAATTATCTTGCCACAGGTTTCACACTGACACATTGGACTGTGTAAGATAAAAGAAAATTCTTCGCCGAGGTTCGTAAGTTCTTTTAGGATGACCCGTATTTATTCAAATACTACCCAAACCAAATTCTAAGGAGATGTATGCCAAAAAATGAATATCAAAGTGTGATCTCCTTTTATCATTCTCAGGCCTGTGGTGGTCACTTTTCTGCTAGAAAGACCACGATCAAAATTTTATAGTGCGGCTTCTATTGGCCCACTATGTTCAAAGATACTCACGAGTTATGCAAAACTTGTGAGCGTTGTTAGAAATTGGGAGCATTGTCCCATTGAAATATGATGTCTTTGAATCGATTCTAATGATTGAAGCATTTGATAGTTGGGGCATCGATTTCATGGGACCATTTCCCCAATCCTTTGGAAATTTGTACATTTTGCTAGTAGTAAACTATGTCACTAAATGGGTCGAAGTGATCTCGTGCCGGAATAATGACCATCAAACGGTCATTAAATTCTTAAAAGAAAACATCATTTTCCGGTTCAAAACACCTCAAGCTATCATTAGTGATGGAGGTTCACATTTCTGTAATAGACCATTTGCAAACTTAATGAAGAAATATAGCATCTCTCATAAGGTGAGTACTTCATACCACCCGCAAACAAGTGGGCAAGCTGAGATTTCTAATAGGGAAATTAAACACATTCTGGAAAAGATGTTAACCTTAATCACAAGGATTGGTCAATTCACTTGATTGATGCCTTATGGGCCTACCGTACTGCCTTTAAAACCCCAATTGGAATGTCTCCATTTAGACTTGTCTATGGGAAAGCTTGCCACGTGCCTTTGGAATTGGAACATAGAGCCTACTGGGCTATTAAAAACCTGAATTTTAACTTGGATGACGCTAGCTCACCACACAAACTTCAGTTGAATGAACTCGAGAAAATACGGAATGACACATACGAGAACTCGAAATTTTACAAGGAGAGGATAAAGGTGTTCCATGACAGGAACATCCTTCGGATATCAATCCTGACTAGTCAAAAAGTCTTTTTGTACAATTCTCGGTTACATATTTTTCCGGGTGAACTCCGATCTCGTTGGACCAGCCCTTTCACTATTATAAATGTTTATCCTCATGGGGCCGTCGAGATTCAGAACCCAATGAACGGCAATATTTTCAAAGTGAATGGACACCGTTTAAAGCCATTTATTGAGAAATTTGATTCAGAGGATATGTCCATACCTCTGATTGATCTTGTTTACCAGGATTAACCTCCTAGTCTGATGGAGGTATAGTTAGGTTTACTGCTTTCATAAGATTTAGGACTAGGATAGTTTGCTTTCAATTATTTAGTCATTGTGCTAACCCATCTTCGCATTGAGAATTTTGGAATAGTTGCAATTCGTCTTCTTCAGGTACTACCTTTCCATCACTTATCCATTATTTTTGTTGTCTCATTTGTATTACATACTTATATCTTTTACATTGAGGACAATGTAGATTTTAGGTTGGGGGTGTGGATTAGGTAAATTAATCAGTATTTTCTTAGTCTATGAGCAAATATTTTGAAAAGTTTCAATTTCTCAAACCAAAAAGCTATTTGGGAGGCGATAGTTTATGCACTTAAGAATGTTTTTAGTATGGTAAGACTGAGATTGAACTTTGAATTGTTGGAGTTTGAACAACCAAGTATACTATCACATAAGTTCTTACACTCAATTGATTAAGAGGAAGTTTTGAATATCATGTTAATCTAATTCACAAGACAAGTTCAAGATACTTTCTATGAGTTGTGCTAGAATATCTAATGGTTAGTATGTAAATCATTGATAGATGTTGAGAATTCCGTCTAGAGAATTTTATTCACCTTAAAAGATGAAAAGATCCAGTTAAAAAACAATGAGATCGACAAAAAGATCATGTATGATGAAAAGATTGGAAAAAGTTTGAAAAAGAATGAAAATTTCTAACAGGAATCTAAAAAGAATATATAATCAAAAAAGGAGACCGTCGACATAAAATCAAAAACTGAAAAAAGAAGGAGAAGGGAATAAGTTCGGAATCAGCACTTGAGTTTTTAACCACTCTTGATATGATGAACATGGCTAACATTATGAAATGATAATATTCTCATGGGAAGTAATTCGATTTTCACTGAGCATATTGAAAAAAATGATATAGGAACTTATGCTCTAAAGAAATTGATAAAGAACCTATTTGATTGGTTACTTATATGATTCGGCTTTAGGTTTTCAAAGTCTCACTTTCTCATCTTAATTTTACTCATTCATACTCAATCGTACAAAAGATTGTTTTCTGAAAAAGGTTTAAACATTGAAAATTGAGATTCACTTCACACATGTTTTGCTCGGGACTAACAAAATGTTGGTTGGGGAGTGTGTTGAGTGTTAAATATTGTATATTCTCCCTTATTTATATCTTGGTTTTAAGAACATGATAATGCTTAAAGTATATTTTATACATGTTTGTATTGCAAGGTGAATCTGAGAGCTTGGATTGAAAAGAATGCTAAAAGGCATGGATTTGATACCCAAGAATCACCAAGGCAAAGAAGGGAGCTTAAGAGACCAAGAATGAAGAGTTCATGTTCCAAAGATCCAAGGAAATCAAATACAAAAGCTGAAGAAAGGACTCGAAAGATTGCAGAATCTGGAGCAGAAAACAGACAGCTTCGATCCTACCGAACTTACACAAAACAATCCAGCAACAAATGATGGAATTTAGAAGCTACTTCGGTTCAACCGGTGGACAATTTGGTCCGACTGAAACCTAGTTCGGTCCGACTGAAGGGAGGATTTGGTGCGACCAAAAGTATACAAAAAGCTCCAGCACTGAAAGGAGTTAATTCGGTCTGACCAAAGATTAATTCGATCCAACCGACAACTTAAGCTCTGTCTGACCGAACCCATCTCGGTCCAACCGAAATCGGGCAACTGTTGAAACAGAATCCTTTTCAAATTCAGACTTGACTTCGGATTTAACTTCGATCCGACCGAAGGTGACTTCAATCCGACCGATGCGTAACGTCACTGCGTAAATTGAGGCGGTTTCGCGATCGGATTGCGGAAATTCAAAGTCGATGTGTAAGGTGGAGCTTCACAAGTATAAATAGGAGTCCCTAGGACGTTCCTAAGTATCTTCTATAGTTTAAGGAGTGGAGAACAAGGGTAAAGAGCCGCCACCAAGAGCTTTACTTCTTCTTCTTTGGTTGTTTTTATGCTTTCTTTAAGAGTTCTTAATTCAATCATGTCTATGGTTGGCTAAACCTCATAGCTAGGGCTAAGAGGTGAAGCTTATAGCATGATTGGGATGTTTACTTTACTTTAATTCATGTTTATGTTGAACTTCATTGATTCTAGTTAAATTCAGAAGCGTACGAGGTTAGTCCCTGTGGATTCAACCTCGATCTCACCGAGATTATTACTACATCGCAACCCTACACTTGGGGTTGTGAATAGCAGCAGGTGTGTTAGAGGGCTGAGGGGGATCCTGACCCAATTGCTCGACTTCCTGCCCGATCCCTTGTGTGTGTCAGGGTTGTAGCTGCTCCAACAACTATCTCTTAGAGTTCATATTATTGTTCAACGCTTCAACCTATTGTTCAAGGGAATTCAGCCATCCTCCTCTATTACGTGATCGTTGCGCCTGCCTCGTAGGAGCGAAATCAGCCTGCGGTTGGGAAGTGGAGTCCCGATGGCTGCCAGGTTGTTCCGGCGATGCAAGATCGAGCGCAACAGAGGAGGCCCGGGCTTTCGTTTTCCCTTTTGCCATTGTTGAATTTATGAAGCGGTGAACATGACTTTCGATGTCGTTCCCACAGACGGTGTCAAACTGATGGTGTAGTTTTCTGAGTAACCGTTCTTGGACTCTTGAGTGCTTGCACAAAGAACAAAACAAGGAAGACCCTGGCTAGTGCAGGGGACCCTCCGATGACAAAGTCAAGAATCTAGATCTAGCAGAGATGGTTTTAAGGTAGAGACAGTGTGTGTACCTTTCACCATTAGAGATCCCTCTATTTATAGTTGAGGAGGAGTAGCGATGTAGAGAGATCTCCCCGGTTTAATAGGTGCGTGTTGTAGATGGATTAGGATTCATAACGTACAGGAAATCTCGGGATCCCAAGCTTATCGCAGATTAGCTTTCGCGATCTTTGGAGAGGCCTTCAGGCCGCTCCTTTGGATAAGGTCGAATTACAAGCACGGATAAGGTCGGATGAGCTCATCCTCGGGTGCCGACCTGTCCTTTCGATTAGGAAGAATGTCTTTACAGAAGGTCTTTGTGATGTCTAATTTTTGTAACCTTTAATTTCTTCATGAGTCTTAATAACATCTTCAGGTTATTCCTCGGAGAATCCATTCTGGGTCAGGCCAACATTGGTCGTCCCGACCTTGGTAATACCGACCTATGTTGAACCGAGCTTTCACCTTAACCCGGTGGTAGGATTCCTTATCCTTTGTTATACATCGGGCCATGCCAGATCTCGACCTAATCTGCCTATCTAGGTCGGTCCATTCTTCCCCGTGACACATATTTTTGCTTAATAGGCAGTGCATACGATGTATACATGTTTGTATGTATGCTAATTGGAAAGAACTAGGCATGTTGTCCCAAAAATCAGAACTATCCATTCATCAGGTGGACTATACATAGATGTTGAATATCAACAATAAGTTATACTTTTATGTATCCTTCATCATTCACATCTTCATATACTCCACTTAATAAACAGGCCATCATAATTTCAGCATCAACACATATCTATTGGGCCATACATGATGGATGGACTGGATCTTGTGCGTGAGAGATCTTGTCCAATCATCCAATGGGCCTAATTTGAGCCATGTCTGAAAATTCACAATTGGCGCACCTTTGCCAAGTTGAATGCTGCCAATGGAATTCTTTAATACTTGTGCAAACTTCAGTCGTTTGTGCAAGATCTAAATCCACTGTTCTGATGGAATTTGATAGAATTTCTTCCTGATGTATGATACATGCAAAGTAGCGTTTGGGATTTCAATTCATATAAGAGGGGCCCACTCTAGTCATCCAAACCATTGATATTATTGTTGATGCTATTTTCAGCTTGCCCCCTTTCGTGGTACTCGAAGACCTGCGCAGGAAGAAAACAAAGGAGACCCTGGCTTGACCAGGAGACCCTCCGATGCTAAAGTCAGAATCTGGATCTATGAGTAATGGTGTTAGGGCGAGAATGTGTGTGTACCTTTCACCTATCGGCGTCCCCATTTATAGGGGTGAAGTCCTCAAAGAGCTTTCCTAACTGGAATAGATCTCTATCTTGAGTGATCCTGTAATCTTTTATCTTCCTAGATTTTTGGTATAGAAGCTTATCTCTTGAAGATCTCAGGTGGAGATGCGGGGCCGATTCCTTGACTCGGCTAAGGCGGAGCCTAATAAACAGGTTCCAAAAGGAGCGATGGGGCTTAGCTGACCGTTATCTTTTGAACACTACCGTGTTCAGATAGGTCATGCGGCAAATCTCCGACTACTTTATTAGTCAACGGAGAGGGAGGACTAGAGCTCGGTCAGAACTGGGGCTCGACCAATAAAATGGGTCAACATATAGTTGCCTCTGTGAGACCCTCAGAGGGACCTAGAGGTGTATTGATCTCACTTGGAGGTCTCGCTTCGTGGCTCAGGGCATGCAGGCCACGGTCAAGCTCGGCACCTAGTGAGACCGGGCTATGTCTCTCCATTCAGCAATTCGGGTATGGGCTGTAGTTAGCCTCGATGTCTGGTGAGTCTGAACCATATCAGCAGAGTCAGTCCGAAGCTTAAGTCGACTTAGGGACTTGTTATATTTTCCCCAACAATTATGGCTCCACGCTATATGAAACAGCCCTAATCTTCCAGTCTCCCGGATTTTTAGATGATCCGACAATCTATGGTTGAGTCCCTCTGTCTCAACCTCTTTTACAACTGTACAATGAACTCCAGCCATGATTTGAATGGAGGTCCACCATATTGTATATATGAAATCGATGCCATTTAGACCCTTCATCTCGCCTGGATGAAGGGTTAGGATGAACATCAGGCTGTTTTTGAAATTCAGGTGGATCCCTATGAAGAGATCAGGCTGACTTTTGGCACCTGAGATTAACATAAGGTTACGCGTTTGATGAAAAGGTTGGTGCCTCTTTTCTTTTTCTTTACTTGCACACCGGCACATCACTTGGGCACTCGATCCAATGATCTCAGGTTTGAAACAGTCTGTCTATTACTGGGCCATGGAGCAGGACCCAGCTACTCTCTCTCTCTGTATTACTAGCGGCATTACATCGGGTCACGTGGATAGTAGTTTAACGATTTGAAGTGTCCACCAAATCAAGAACAAATTTCATGGGCAACAATGAAAAAAAAAAATAATCAAACCGATGGGATATTTCAATCCATCCTTGATTTCGCCCTATTTTTGTAGCCATCCCTTTTCAGAGACGTGGATGGGATGGTTAGGATTGCCTAACAAAAGTAGTTCTTTAGACCAGGGAAAATCCATGATGTTCCCTAGAAACTCGATTGATCAAATTGCTGGGCCCAACCTATTTTTGTGTAAATGATCTTGACCATATCATGTGATTGAGATTGTCAGATCAGTGTGCTAATTGCAGGGATGGTAGTACATGAAATGCACTCTGGACCTAATGAACAATCTAGATTAATTTTTCAACGTCTAAAAATTCCTCAAATCAACAAAGAGATTGGAAAGTAGGCAATACTTTTTCCTCCCAAATTCAGATTCGAAGTCCAAACAAACCTCAAAATGCCGTACTTGAACCATTGTTCCAGAACTCGGTGACTCATCCTGAAACTTGACCGAGTCCACTCAGTGAGACTTTGAATTAAGCCTAGGAAACTCGCTGATGAGCGGAACTCAGGTCAAGTCTCAACAAGACTTATTGAATCATTTCATAAACTAGGTCGACCCAACATGACCAAACCAAGTTACTCGCCTGGTCAATCAGCGTTTTGTAAAATTGAAAGAAAGCAAAGTTTGGAACTGGAACACAGGACTGCTACCAACTCACCAAGTGTTCTACTTGTGTCAAACCTAGGGTTTTTATTTTATTTATTTATTTAACTAATGTCCAGCATGTTTAATAATAACTACCAGAATATATATATATATATATATATATATATATATATATATATATATATATATATATATATATAATATTACTAATATATCAAGTTGAGACAAGTGATGACTTAAACATCGAGTTGAGTCTGAGTTTTCGGGTTTTCAAACTATAACTAGAACAGAAGAAGTAAAATTTATGTGAGAATGCTACATGCATCGTAGCATTGAGTGTATGAGAGCATTCTCAAAGGCTTGAAAACATGGATAATCTCCTCAAAACTGTTCCAACAAACAAGAGCTATCTTACCCTGAACTTCCCTTAATCATATGGAATCTGAATATAGGCGGCGTCGCACACAAATGGGATGTCAGCATACATGCCCCCAAGTGCACATCTCATGCACTCAAGCACCGTGAAGAGATATGCAAATGCAACCGCTGTCCAGAAATGCATCCCAATCTTCCCCCAGTAGACAGCAATCGGCATCCATCGGCTGACTGTCCCTATCACCTGGAGGGCGATCTCAAGGAGCATGCCCATCACAACATGGAAGCGGAAGAAGTGGGGCCACTCCTTCTTCCTTACAACCCCTAGATAGGCTGCAAAGAAGTAGGCCATGAGGAACCAGCTCGGCAACCGTCCAATCGCTCCGAGGAAAGGATATGTGAGGAATTCAAGGTCTTCCAAAAAGGGGTGGAGGTGGTATGCCGTCTCCGCATACATCCATGTCTCGTGGAGAGGCATGAGATAGGGGAGGCAAGCTAAGGCCCTCCACCACCACCTTGGCTTCTTCGTCATTGGTGGGAAGCGGAAGCTGTAAGGGACATCCTTGGATGCTCGAGGACATATTGGCGCCCTGGACCCCACTGTATGGCGTCTGGGTAGTAATGGAATTGCATGTTCAAGGCTGCCATGGTCCCCACTTAGCAACGGGGCAGATTTGGCTGAAAGATAAAGTTCCTTCCCTCCTGTCATTTGAAAAGGAGAAACCAGATGAAAAGATAACAAATTATCAGAAATCTAAAAAATTTCATTCCCCTGATCAACAAATGTACAAAGGGCTGGCGAAAAAAATTATGTTGTGGCCACTTGTATCTATGTGAAGTGAGTTACCAAGCACTCATTTCCCTGTCCACACAAAATGTAAATGAGATCTGGACTGCTCACATGCTGCCCACCTTGGACAGGCATAATATCCCAATGATCACGTAAGTAAGATGCTGCCAGTCGCCAATTGGATAATGTTAAATGGGTTTACAGGCCCCACTGGTAAAGTCCAACTAACACTCAACATTCAGTGAGTAAAGTCATCCAGTCAGTCAGCGTAGGATCATCCAGCCCACCTCATCTTTGGGGTATCACCCATCCACTGTAGAGACCAACAGCTGAATGGTCCAGAGCTCATACCAGTGTGCCATGTGCAAATAGAGAAAATGTATTTAATAAATGATAACTAGCTTGGTAATTGTGAATTTAACACTGCAGCATGGTGTGTTGTAAAGGCCGTTACGTAAAGGTAACAGTGGCAACCATTACACGTTATGGGGTCGTAACAGTCGTGGCAATTGTAATGGAAAAAATGGTCTGTAACCACTGTTAACGGCCCGTTACACCCCGTGTAAAGGTCATAACAGCCCCGTAATGGTATGTTATATGGCAAATATAGGTTTCTCATATTTTTTTTTTTTCAACGTTACAAGGCAGATACAGGTTTTTTTGAGTTTTCCTTTCAATAAAGAAAAGACTGTAACAGCCATTACAGAGGGCCATAACAGCCGTTATGATGCAGGACATGAAATGTAAATATGATATGCAAGATTTCAGGCTTAAATCATACCAATTCAGAAACAATTACACAAATTCCACATCCCACATGAAAATCCAAACGTTCAATTAAAGGGGAATCTATGCGGGTCCAGGCCTACACATGATAGGGCTGAATCAATAAAAATTATGAAGCAAACGATACTCAAATATCAGAAATAATCCTCCACGCATACATAGCAATCAGTCCATAATCCAAGGGATTCACTAGTTTCAAATCAAGGAACCCTAGGGAAAGAAAATGGGCATATAAGTTAGGGAAGACGTAATCTAGGGCTAGGTTTCATGAAAAAAGGCTATGAGAGGATAAAAGAGGATAAAAACCTGAGCCAAAAGACGATCCCGCGTATGGACAGCGGGCCTGGGGCGCTCGCACGCGCGCGGGTATTCAGACGCACGTGTGAGGGAGCGTCGTTCGCAGAAAAGCTCTCCTTGGCCCTGGTCGGCCAGGGGGAGGCTCCAAAACCCCGATGTTTCGGGTCGATTCGAGCTACGACTTGTGCGTGGTGTTCCGCCGAAGTGTCAGCTCGCCTACGGGCCGAAATCTGAAAACTTGCTGTAATGAAGAACTCTGATGCAACAGAAGGACGAATTCGAAGTATGGATGGAGGGGGAAGATGGAAAAAAAATGATGGGGGATGGGGATGAATCGGGGTCGATGTAGCTTCGCACCACGGTAGTTAGCCCTTCGAAAAGAGAGGGCTTCGCACCCACTTTTGAATTCTTCCACAACTCACGAAGAGAGCAGAAAAATAAAGCAGGAATTTTTATTAAACTTCAATGCCTCAAAAGAACTACAAGGGGTGCCTATTTATAGGGAAAACTCTATACCCCAAAAACTCGCACCATGTGCGCAACCTATTACTTAGTGATGAAGTAAACTAAAATAAAAACCAAACACAGAAATCTAAAGCGTTCACAATGTTCTAAATAATAACAATAAGCAAAACTTAAAAAATGAAATCAATCTGACGAGTGGGCCACGATCATGAGATCCCATGATGGGCTTTTCTTGACTATCGGACTCATTTTTCTGAACCAAAACTTGTATTCTAGCTAGGAGGCCCTCCCTGGACGTCGTCATCGATCCAGATCGATGATGGGATCCTCCTTCTGCGTACGTGCGTGCGCAGGGGTGGTGGTGTGCGTGCGCGTGTGCGCAAGATGTCTCCATCAATTCTCTTCGGCTGCGAAGATTTCGCCACTGGCGAAATAAAACTCCTGAACCGTTCCAAGACGTCAAGATCAAGTCTCTGAAGCTCCTCCGCAGTGAGCCACGTGTTGTTTGAAGCTGGGCGTGACTTCCACGTGATCAGGTACTTCTGAAACTTGCCGTTCGACGTTGAAACTATCTGATGGTCCAGGATATCCTCTATTTCCTCTCTGGGTGTGTGAAGGTTAGGTATGGGAGAGAGAGGCTAAGAAAAAATGTCAGGAAGAATAGGTATGGGAGGTAGAGGCTGGGAAAATAGGTTGGGACGGGTAGGTATGAGAGGGAGAGGCTGGGAAAATGGGTCGGGCCGGGTAGGTATGGGACGTAGAGGCTGGGGAAATGGGTCGGGACGGGTAGGTATGATACGTAGAGATTGGGGAAATGGGCCGGGACGGGTAGGAATAGGAGGTAGAGGCTGGGAAGAAAAGTCAAGAAGAGTGGGTATGGGAGGTAGAGGCTGGGAAAATGGGTCGGGAAGGGACCATGGTTCAAGGGATAGATATGGAGAATCATGATGGGTGGGCGAAGGGCCGGACAAAGTATCAGTGGTCTCCTGAAAAGTAACTCGATCCTCCACATCGAATGTGAAACTAATTCTCATGGAAGGTGAAAGATCTATCTCATACACATTGAGACCGTTTCGTTTTATAATTTTGAAGGGTCCAACGCTATGCGCGTGTAACTTACGAACGGCTCTCGGAGGGTACCGCTCAAGGTTGATGCGGACCATCACGGAGTCCCCAATATTGAATCCTTTGAAACGTTTATGCTGGTCTGCAGAAAATGTGTAATGTTCATTACTAGTCATGATCTTCTGCCTGATTTCTTGATGCCATGAATGAATGTGATGCGCAAAAGACTCTGCAGACTCTAACAGCCTATAGGACAGTGACATAAGGACAAGATCAATAAGTTTCCTAGGTTTATAACCAGTAACGACTTCGCGAGGACTTAGACCTGTGGACCTATCGACAAAACTATTCAACGTAAACTCGACTGTAAGTATTACAGTGTCCCATGTTCTGGTGTGCTCTATATCCCTCTTAGGGAGAGACTCATCCGGTAGATCATCAAGAAAGACATCACGAAACTCATCTATTACCGGAATGGCCTCAATGGGTGACTCTATACTAGCCTCTGGGTCGTACGTGTTGTGCCACTCAAAATAGTGGTCTTAATGCCCCTCTTGGGGTGGGTGCACGGGTGCATACCCATGACTGATTCCTTGGCCACCTCCATTCATTGGTCTATCCTCCTGGCCACCTGCCTGAGATTGGACATTTTCTTTAATGGTGGGGTTTATCCTGAGTGAGGCCTCTACTTGGTCAAGGCGTTGATCTATGCTTTGTTCCATGCGCTTACCCCAAGACTCGATCTGCTGGGACAGCTTGTTTAATGACTCTAGTAGTTATTCCATGTCTAGTGTAGGGTGCTAGCCAAAACTATGACCCGTATGTGCGGGCATACAACTTGCTAACTCCACCTAGGGACTTTCTACGACAACTATATGGAACTAAATGATCCTATGAGACTCTATATGAGGGAAACTACGTAGTGCTACTAAAATCCAGCAATATAGTTGTCAAAATAAGGAATAACAGAAAATTCCAGCAACGTGAGTTACTAGCTTTCTATTAACAGAAATTTCAGCAGCTGATATCAGGGACTACGGACTCCTAAAAGCTATATGTGATGGACTGGATGCATGAAGGACTCAAACCAACTAACCCTAAACAAGTAATGTATTCCCATATAAGAACCCTAAGCTCTGATACCAAATTTGATACAGGACATTAAATGTAAATATGATATGCAAGATTTCAAGCTTAAATCATACCAATTCAGAAACAATTACACAAATTCCACATCCCACATGAAAATCCAAACGTTTAATTAAAGGGGAATCTATGCGGGTCCAGGCCTACACATGATAGGGCTGAATCAATAAAAATTATGAAGCAAACGATACTCAAATATCAGAAATAATCCTCCACACATACATAGTAATCAGTCCATAATCCAAGGGATTCACCAGTTTCAAATCAAGGAACCCTAGGGAAAGAAAATGGGCATATAAGTTAGGGAAGACGTAATCTAGGGCTAGGTTTCATGAAAAAAGGCTATGAGAGGATAAAAGAGGATAAAACTCGAGCCAAAGACGATCCCGCGTATGGACAATGGCGGGCACAGGCGCTTCGCACGCGCGCGGTATTCGGGACGCACGTGTGAGGGAGCGTCGTTCGCAGAAAAAGCTCTCCTTGGCCCGGTCGGCCGTGGGGAGGCTCCAAAACCCAGATGTTTCGGGTCGATTCGAGCCACGACTTGTGCGTGGTGTTCCGCCGAAGTGTCGGCCGCCACGGGCCGAAATCAAAACTTGTCAGTAATGAAGAACTCGATGCAACATGACGACCAAGTATGGATGGAGGGGAAGATGGAAAAAAAAGATGATGGGGATGGGGATGAATCGGGGTCGATGTGGCTTCGCACCACGGTAGTTAGCCCTTTGAAAAGGGAGGGCTTCGCACCCACTTTTGAATTCTTCCACAACTCACGAAGAGAGCAGAAAAATAAAGCAGGAATTTTTATTAAACTTCAATGCCTCAAAAGAACTACAAGGGGTGCCTATTTATAGGGAAAACTCTATACCCCAAAAACTCGCACCATGTGCGCAACCTATTACTTAGTGATGAAATAAACTAAAATAAAAACCAAACACAGAAATCTAAAGCGTTCACAATGTTCTAAATAATAACAATAAGCAAAACCTAAAAAATGAAATCAATCTGACGAGTGGGACACGATCATGAGATCCCATGATGGGCTTTTCTTAACTATCGAACCCATTTTTCTGAACCAAAACTTGTCTTCTAGCTAGGAGGCCCTCCCTGGACGTCGTCATCGAGCCAGATCGATGATGGGATCCTCCTTCTGCGTACGTGCGTGCGCAGGGGTGGTGGTGTGCGTACGCGTGTGCACAAGATGTCCCCATCAATTCTCCTCGGCTGCGAAGATTTCGCCACTGGCGAAATAAAACTCCTGAACCGTTCCAAGACGTCAAGATCAAGTCTCTGAAGCTCCTCCGCAGTGAGCCACGTGTTGTTTGAAGCTGGGCGTGACTTCCACGTGATCAGGTACTTCTGAAACTTGCCGTTCGAAGTTGAAACTATCTGATGGTCCAGGATATCCTCTATTTCCTCTCTGGGTGTGTGAAGGTTAGGTATGGGAGAGAGGCTGAGAAAAAATGTCAGGAAGAATAGGTATGGGAGGTAGAGGCTGGGAAAATAGGTTGGGAGGGGTAGGTATGGGAGGGAGAGGCTGGAAAAATGGGTCGGGCCGGGTAGGTATGGGACGTAGAGGCTGGGGAAATGGGTCGGGACGGGTAGGTATGATACGTAGAGGCTGGGGAAATGGGCCGGGACGGGTAGGAATAGGAGGTAGAGGCTGGGAAGAAAAGTCAGGAAGAGTGGGTATGGGAGGTAGAGGCTGGAAAAATAGGTCGGGAAGGGACCATGGTTCAAGGGATAGATATGGAGAATCATGATGGGTGGGCGAAGGGCCAGACAAAGTATCAGTGGTCTCCTGAAAAGTAACTCGATCCTCCACATCGAATGTGAAACTAATTCTCATGGAAGGTGGAAGATCTATCTCATACACATTGAGACCGTTTCGTTTTATAATTTTGAAGGGTCCAGCGCTATGCACGTGTAACTTACGAACGGCTCTCGGAGGGTACCGCTCAAGGTTGATGCGGACCATCACGGAGTCCCCAATATTGAATCCTTTGAAACGTTTATGCTGGTCTGCAGAAAATGTGTAATGTTCATTACTAGTCATGATCTTCTGCCTGATTTTTTGATGCCATGAATGAATGTGATGCGCAAAAGACTCTGCAGACTCTAACAGCCTATAGGACAGTGACATAGGGACAAGATCGATAGGTTTCCTAGGTTTATAACCAGTAACGACTTCACGAGGACTTAGACCTGTGGACCTATCGACAAAACTATTCAACGTAAACTCGACTGTAGGTATTACAGTGTCCCATATTCTGGTGTGCTCTATATCCCTCCTAGGGAGAGACTCATCCGGTAGATCATCAAGAAAGACATCACGAAACTCATCTATTACCGGAATGGCCTCAATGGGTAACTCTATACTAGCCTCTGGGTCGTACGTGTTGTGCCACTCAAAATAGTAGTCTTGATGCCCCTCTTGGGGTGGGTGCACGGGTGCATACCCATGACTGATTCCTTGGCCACCTCCATTCATTGGTCTATCCTCCTGGCCACCTGCCTGAGATTGGACATTTTCTTTAATGGTGGGGTTTATCCTGAGGGAGGCCTCTACTTGGTCAAGGCGTTGATCTATGCTTTGTTCCATGCGCTTACCCCAAGACTCGATCTGCTGGGACAGCTTGTTTAATGACTCTAGTAGTTGTTCCATGTCTAGTGTAGGGTGCTAGCCAAAACTATGACCCGTATGTGCGGGCATACAACTTGCTAACTCCACCTAGGGACTTTCTACGACAACTATATGGAACTAAATGATCCTATGAGACTCTATATGAGGGAAACTACGTAGTGCTACTAAAATCCAAGAATATAGTTGTCAAAATAAGGAATAACAGAAAATTCCAAAGAACGTGAGTTACTAGCTTTTCTGTAATGTAAATTTCAAGAAATGATATCGTGGACTACTGACTCCTAAAAGCTATATGTGATGGACTGGATGCATGAAGGACTCAAACCAACTAACCCTAAACAAGTAATGTATTCCCCTATAAGAACCCTAAGCTCTGATACCAAATTTGATGCAGGACATGAAATGTAAATATGATATGCAAGATTTCAGACTTAAATCATACCAATTCAGAAACAATTACACAAATTCCACATCCCACATGAAAATCCAAACGTTCAATTAAAGGGGAATCTATGCGGGTCCAGGCCTACACATGATAGGGCTGAATCAATAAAAATTATGAAGCAAACGATACTCAAATATCAGAAATAATCCTCCACACATACATAGTAATCAGTCCATAATCCAAGGGATTCACCAGTTTCAAATCAAGGAACCCTAGGGAAAGAAAATGGGCATATAAGTTAGGGAAAACGTAATCTAGGGCTAGGTTTCATGAAAAAAGGCTATGAGAGGATAAAAGAGGATAAAAACCTGAGCCAAAAGACGATCCCGCGTATGGACAGCGGGCCTGGGGCGCTCGCACGCGCGCGGGTATTCAGACGCACGTGTGAGGGAGCGTCGTTCGCAGAAAAGCTCTCCTTGGCCCTGGTCGGCCAGGGGGAGGCTCCAAAACCCCGATGTTTCGGGTCGATTCGAGCTACGACTTGTGCGTGGTGTTCCGCCGAAGTGTCAGCTCGCCTACGGGCCGAAATCTGAAAACCTGCTGTAATGAAGAACTCTGATGCAACAGAAGGACGAATTCGAAGTATGGATGGAGGGAGAAGATGGAAAAAAAAAATGATGGGGGATGGGGATGAATCGGGGTCGATGTGGCTTCGCACCACGGTAGTTAGCCCTTCGAAAAGGGAGGGCTTCGCACCCACTTTTGAATTCTTCCACAACTCACGAAGAGAGCAGAAAAATAAAGCAGGAATTTTTATTAAACTTCAATGCCTCAAAAGAACTACAAGGGGTGCCTATTTATAGGAAAAACTCTATACCCAAAAAACTCGCACCATGTGCGCAACCTATTACTTAGTGATGAAGTAAACTAAAATAAAAACCAAACACAGAAATCTAAAGCATTCACAATGTTCTAAATAATAACAATAAGCAAAACCTAAAAAATGAAATCAATCTGACGAGTGGGCCACGATCATGAGATCCCATGATGGGCTTTTCTTGACTATCGGACCCACTTTTCTGAACCAAAACTTGTCTTCTAGCTAGGAGGCCCTCCCTGGACGTCGTCATCGAGCCAGATCGATGATGGGATCCTCCTTCTGCGTACGTGCGTGGGCAGGGGTGGTGGTGTGCGTGCTCGTGTGCGCAAGATGTCCCCATCACGTTAGGACCCGTATCGTGAAGGTAATTGTGGTGGCCATTATGGCCACCATTACCGTTGAATACCTTGTACTGCAGTCCACCTCAAAGGTCTCCAGTGAAGGCCAGCACTTATAGGACTTGTACCACCTTGGCCAAGTCCATAAGCTAGCATCCGAGCATCAGACTCCAAAAAATGAGTGCATTTATGAAGGTTTTTTAGATGGACTGATATTTCATCTGCTTGGCCAAATAATCTCAAAAATCAACAAATAGATTTCCAAGTCATTTCATTCTCTTAAGCATAGAGATTAAAAACAATTTTAAAAGTTGTTCTGGCATTAAAGGTAAAGCAAAAAAGAGCATGAAAAAGGAAATTAAAAATAAACAAACAGTTTTCCATGTCATTTACCAAAAAAAAAAAAAGAGCATGAAAAAGGCAGGCCGAGAGTAAATGAATACCTCTTGATGGCCAGGCTTTCTTTTCTTGGCCAACTCCCCACAAGCTCCTAATGCTTGCACTTGGGCAAATAACTGAAATCGGTACATAAGAAAAGCATGCATATGACCGTTTTGGCATCACAGGCTTAAAAGAGGCAGTTTTTGTGGCCATGGTTGCTGAGGTCATGGTGCATCCATTCAAAATCATGTCAAAGTACCTGAAAAAACACAAACATAAGAAAATAGCACTCAGAAATCCACAGCTATTTGCAAAGTGTCCAATACTTGCTCTCCCAAAAAGATTGAATAGATGACAACTCCATGTGACACACTGATGCAGGACAATTAACCACTCGCTCTAAAAGCTCGAATTGATAGAGCATGGCGAATTAATCCCTTTATCTCATAACCCAGGCCCCACATCTCATGGGTTAAGACCTCGGCCAAACCCCCCTTGTGGGCCCCAAATCACATGGGTACCGCCTCACACGAGTTACCCACCTCACACGGGTGGGGCCCGCCTCATACAAGCCGCCCACCCCAAGTGTGCAACCCCACTCAAGCCCAGTGTGAAAATGCCCCTGCATTACACACCCTCTTCAAATGTGCCTATACATGCAGCACAAATGCCAATCTGGCAATTGTGTGGGACATCTTAGCAGTGTATAAGGTGGCCGCCAATGTGAAGATGAACATATGCAAAAACAAGGCTGACCCACACACATCAGGAGGGTCACCTCTATACAAAAAAAATAGACTATTTAAACAGCTCACCAATTGTCCATGTTCACAGTTCACAGATGGTCCTCCTCATGAGTGGATCATCTTTTGGTGAGTTCAGCTTCAAAGCAGGGGGAAGTTATGCACCAGTCAGACTCAGATGTCCCGCATGTTTATGGCAAGTACAGGGGCATACAAAGAGGGGTGCATGTGTCACCATAGGAAACCTCAACTTTGCAAAATACCTCTAAGACAAATTAGAGCAAACCTGCTTTGAAGTTGAACTCACCAAAAGATGGTCCACTCATGAGGAGGACCATCTATGAACTTTGTACAGATGTCCCGCATGTTTATGGCGAGTACAAGGGCATACAAAGAGGGGTGCATGTGTCACCATAGGAAACCTCAACTTTGCAAAATACCTCTAAGACAAATTAGAGCAAAAAGAATGGACTGGTAAAAACAAACTTGCCAATAAACCACATTCAAAGTTCACACATGGCCTTCTTGACATCTCATATGCAAGAAAAACTTCTCACCAAACACGGTGCTCTTCACTTCTGATTAGGGCATGTTTGGATATGTGGAATCCAAGGGAAGAGAAAGGAAAATTACAATAATTACCCAATGAACCATACCAATTAAAATCTGATCAAACGTCACCTTGGGACCATTAACAAATGACAAGTATTAATAAATCAAGGACAATGCATCTTCCCAAAGGGTCTATCCTCAAAACTCAACATACATTGACCTCAGGATATGACTAGCCGAAGCCATAAGTCGGTCGGACTTGAAGAATAAAAACTTGTCTCTCTTCACTTCTAATTAAGGATTATCAAGGAAGCCAAATCATAAAATACAGTTGGTCTTATCAATAATCATTTCCAAGTGACGTCTCACATGCAAAAGCAACTGAGGCTTACAACCAATGCTATTGGAAGTAACCATTTTTCACCTTAGCAGAGATGCACCCATACAATATATTTACCTTGTTACAAAATCACGCTACAACTTATATTAATTGTGCAAATGCTGTGCCCTTTCTGGCTCAACAGGATGCTTCAAGGAATTTCTTTTTTCAGATCTTCCTTGAAACATCATCAAGCTACAACCCATCTTCTTATTTGTGAAAATGCTGAAGATGCCTGATGCTGTGAGGCAAAGCTACAAGACCCAATTCCTCTCCTAAATTATCTAGTTTTAGAAGAGATGCATCTAAGGATTGAAGTGATACTTTGTCATGTCATTAAGGAACCACTTCTCCCTACACTGTGAGCTCACAAAAGCTGTGTGGAAAGAATCTTTTCAGATCAGCGGCTGTCGCTTGTGAATGCCTCTCCGGCGCATATATTCTCTATGGCGTGGCATGGATCTGGTTGGGTAAGATAAGGTATTCAGCTCAGCACCTCTTTATGTTGGCAACCGTATTGCCTATCTGGAAGAAAAGGAACAATAGAGCGTCTTGTGATACGTCCAAATCAAGAGAGGCTGTTCTAGTGCAGCCTTGCAGGCCAGGAGTAGGGCAGACTCTTGAGTGCTAGATAAGGGAGATCATAGCAGGGATCCATTTGTACATTAGTTGGGTTGGAGTCATGTATTCTCCAGATAATCACTAATCATCATTAGAAGTATTTTTTTTCTTCCTCAATAAACTAATTGTTACCATTCTAAAGATGAAGAAGAAAATGAAGAAATGACATACGAATGACATGATGCAATACTGAAAAAGGTAGCTCCATTTCTTAGTTGTGCATTCTTGAAAATCTTATTTGCTTCACTTTCTTTCTTTTTTTTTGAAGAATAACTCAAATTTAAAAGGCGAAGCAAACAAAAACAACCTAAATCAACGAAGAACAACAAAACAACAACTTGCTTATGCTTAATTGTCAAAAAAGAAAAAAGGGGGCCGATTTTGGTAGTCTCTAGGCACATGAAGAATTGGTGCACATCTATTTTTTTCCTGAAAGATGATGCAGTATTATTAGGGCCAAAGGCCAAAAAGAAGAAGAAGGAGAAGAAGGAGAAAAACAAAAGATGGAAAAGGAAAAGAAAATACAACCCCCACCTAGAAACCCAGCCCCAAAACAAGTAAGGGCAACCAGACAGACAAATCATGTTTTTAGACATGTGGATGGTGAAATCATTGATCTGGTCTATGCATTGGGTTCGATCCAATATTCATGGGTGACAGTGAAAGAATTACAACGATCAGAGCACTTCTCCTCTAAACAATTCCATACAAAATGGACAGTCTCGAACAGAAAGTCCAATGATCAATATGTAGAGGCCCTTCGATAGAATCCACTTTGGAACCATTTTTATCAGATGTCCATAACCACCAACCCAATAGTTATAAAAAGTGACAGTAATGTTTGGAATACATTCTGCAATCGCCATGAGTTTTTCATGGTGGCTCATTAGTGGGTTAACCGAATGGGTTCCGGATGAGTAATTAGACTGTCCATGTGTCATTTGCTCAAGAAAGCACTAGCAGCATCATAGAAAACCCAGAACCACATGAGCTTTTCCAAGAAACAAAGAGCAGTAACTTTTTTGTTTGCGAAAAAAAGAAACAGAGAGAGAGAGAGAGAGAGAGAGAGAGAGAGAGAGAGATTCTACATGATTAACATACAGCATTTGGTACTTTGCAATGTTTCTTCCTTGAGAGAAATCTGTAAAGTTTCTGTAGCAGAAAACTTGAAAAGATTTTGAAATAAATATACAGTTAAATAATAAATAATACAAATAAAAGAGCAATTTTTTTATTTTTTATTTTTACCAATTTGCCACAATTGTATCTCTAACACCCCAGCAATACAGCTTGTTAGGGGTGAAAATGGACTGTCCAAAATATGAGGTTGGTTCAGACATCTGCGCGCGTGGACAAGAGGACGAGCAATCGAGTTCGTGCCGATCGATCCCGAGGAGCTCCTAAGTTTGTTCGCGGCTCCATCCATTTCCAAGCTCTTACCAAACTCTTGTTTTGACACTCTGAGAACCACCTAGACAAGGAATTATACACAGAACTGCTCGGCCTAAGGTCGACCAGTATAACAAGATGAAGAGAATGGTCATACGAGACAACGAAGTTTCTACTAAGGGCCCTGGATTCCGTGCTTGATGATCGGATGCGGGTGGATTAGTAGCCTATTCAAGGAGATCGACCAGAGCGACCTCCCCCAAGACAGCCACGGAGATCAGCTCGGCAGATCGGCCTCAGCTCGGCCACGGCTTTCTACTTAACGGTTTCAGATCTCGACCACTTAAGACTTACCTCTACCAAAAATCCCGTGTAACATCTAAGAAGCGTACGCGGATGCTACGCCTACGATTGAGAGACGTTTCTCTCTACGTAACCGACTTCGAAAGGCTATAAATATGAGCCCCTCCATTGGTGAAAGGTACACAGTTTACACGCCCTAAATCCAATCTACTGGACTCAGATTCCCTGGTTCTAACTTAGGCATCAGAGAGCCCCCCTGCTATAGTCAGGGTCTCCTTTGTCTTCCTCGTGTGCAGGTATTTGAAGGTCCAGTGGCTCCAGTGGCTCAACAAGGGTGAACCAGAAAACTGCATCAACACAGCTAAAAACAGCAATTGAAAGATAAATGTGGAATTGCTCCACAAAATTCCAAGGCATCACAGACAGGGAAAAAAGAATCCCATTGCAGGAAACAAGAACCAACTAGACAGTATTCATCATCATCCAGCTTTACCCCAAGTATTTGAGGTTGGCTACATGAATCCTGTTCCACCATTCTACTGGGCTGTATTCATAAAAATAATCATCGACTGCGTTCTTTTGTGAATTGATGTTTTATATTTTTTTAAAAAAAAAAGTCAAGGGATGAATCAAATTGGTTACACAATTAATGAGAAAACTAATTCCAAAAACCTAATTCATCAACAAAATGACCTTTTTTTTTTCTTTTTCGAAAATATATTTTTCAACAAAGAAACAGCTACTCAAAGGAAATGCCTTTAAAATCCGTAAGTTGCATGAGGCGTTTGGATGGTGCATTTGCCTGTAAACAGATTGCAAGTTGTAATCGTATTACAGAATTTTCCTGTAATCTTAAACATGGGAAAGGGGCATGTTTCAGATTACAGGTAAAGGGATTTCAGGCAACGGCTATAGTTTTTGAACATTTCTGATGCGAGGAGAGTTACAGCTTCGGCATTTCCACCTTCTCCTTCTTCCAACGCCTAGCCAATGCGGGGGTGCCAAAACGAATAGATTAAAATAAATAAAAAATTGAAGAAGAAGAAGAAGAAGAAGAGAACGTACCTGCCCCTCTCTCTCTCTCTCTCTCAGGCAAGAAACCCTCTTAAAAATTCCCCATTCTCAGCTATAGGGTTAAAACCCCTCAAATGAATTTTTCCATTTCGGTGGTTGTAAAGAAGGGAGCGGATTAGGTGCGGCCCTGATTGCGGGGCCCACATTGACGTATGTATCGGGAGCGAATTAGCTGTTACCCAGGTAACACTTTTGCGTGTTACCCAAACCGTGTGAGGCCCACCTTGACGTATTTTTTGTATATCCACGCCGTCCATCTGTTTTTCCATCTCATTTTAGGACCCGATCCTAAATCGTAAAAAGATCTAAATCTCAGGTGGACCATAACAAATTTTTTTTTTTTTTTTAAGATGAATAGTCATTAAAAACTTTTTGTATGCCACAAAAGTTTTGGATCAATCTAATCTTTTTTTTGCTCACTTTTATACGGATCTTCTTCACATTATCAACGGGTTGGATTGCAAATAAATATTACAATAACCTTACGATGGTCCTTTGGAATTTTTAATGATGAGACACTCAATCCGCTCCCATATCAACCGTATAAAATCCATTGGTTATAGTCGGACTACTAATCAGATTACATGTGGTGTGTGAAAGGTTATAGTTGCCCGTAAATGAATTGCAACGCGGTAATTACAGCGTTTACTCCGAAACATGCTAAAATGACATGTTTCAAACTACAAATAAAAAAGAATTTCAAATTTCAAACCATGATTTGTTTTTTTTTATTTTTTTTTTTAAAGAAAATATAGATAACCTCGTAAGAAAAATCTCTCTCCGTCTTTCAAAAAAACAGCCCTAAAAACTATTTTAAGAAAACATAGTTACTGTGAAAATCAAGATATGGGATAATTCAATGGCAAAGATTACTAGGCAACCTCGACCGACCTACTTTTTATAAGTGATAAATCGGAGAGATCTCCTGCGAAAACCTTTGTAAACCTTCCACAAGAACTTCCTGTGACTGAAACTTGGTGGGGCACCATGATATTTGTGAGAAATTCAACTGGTACATCTGTTTTTTCAAATCATAACGTGACATGTGCAAAAAAAAATTAAACATATCCAAAACTCAAGTGAGTTCGTATGACAGGAAAAAGGTGGGCTGGGTAATGCCGACCGCTGAAACATGTTAGGTCCACCGGGATATCCATATGCCATGGAGGCCCTTCATAGGGTCATTCCTACCGAGATGGACTGAAAACACAAAAATATCAACCTTCGACAAAAAAAGAAAAAGAAAAACAAATGTGGCCTTATAAATGTTTGAACCACATATGTTCGATCCTCGCTATTTCTTGACTTCTTTTTTTTTTTTTAACACACACACCTGCCACACACCCACACACGCCATAGTGGGATTTCACCACCTATGAGTTTTGAACCCAAGACCTCATGTTGAAACTCCTTAGAGTCTACCACTCGGGTAAGGACTTGACTTGCAACTCACTTAAGTTTTGAATCTACGTCATTTTTTAGCACGTGTAACGTCCTGGATTTTCATTGTTTTGGATTTCCAAAAAAAAAAACCTTGAATTTTTTATATATAATTAACTTATATTATCATTTACTGACCATTAACACTCAATGTTAGTTTATACACGGGTGTTACCAGTAAACAACCGTACAAATTTGATTAATCAACCGTAGGAAGCCAACGAATCCTGGCAATCACTTAAACATCGAGTTTAGTCATATGATTTGTTTACATGGGGCCCAAATCTAACTAACTATCACTGACTAAATAAGGCAACCGCAACTAAATGAAGACCCACCTAAAGTTGAGATAACTAGGGGTCGAATCTTAATTAACAAACCAAATTGAGCCAGTATCCTTTTAGCCTAAAAACCGACGGTTTAGAGTAATTATAATCGGATCGTCATTTTCACTGGTTGCAAATAGGTCACACTATGAACTTAGTTAATTTAAACCCTAATAATTGCACACAAGAAATCTTGATACCTAATTCATTTCAAAAATGCCCCGATTTTTTGAACAAGCTTTAGACCGCTCGTTAGTGGGTCACTAGTTCCGAAACTATAGAATAATATCCATCTCGCTAGGCTTGATGTCCATCACAGGTGAAGAATCAAGATAGTACCCAGAACTGCACAACTTCGACCAGATGCCGAGTGCTTGAAATGCACAAATACCCTAGGCTGAAGCCTGAAACTTAAGTAAAATAAGTTTATTTGTTCTTTCAAAGAGTTGTAGCTTTCGGGCCGTCAATTCATGGCCAAAGTCGGGGTACCAACTAAAGATATTTCTCCAAACTTATCCGTATAGTCGCAGCCCCGATCAACTATCGGTGACCGTTGAACAGATTTCTAATCATATCTGTCGATCGGGGCATCCAAATGGTGGGCTGATTATATCCATACGTAGATTATTATTAGAGCTAACTATCCTACGGTGTATATCAATATGTACACCCCATAATAGGCCCTAGAGGTTAGAAAAACCCTCTCATGTGGCTAATATAGTAAAAACCCAGCCCTTGGAGCCATTTACACCAAATCTGGCACTATATAACGGCTTCATTTGGGTACCCCATCTTTCCATACGAATTTGCATTTTCTAAAGGAGAGAAAGTGAGAGAGAAAGAGAAAGAGAAAAAATAAGAAGAAGAGTGAGAGTAGGAGTTGGAGGTTTTGGTGCTTCCTTTTATCGGTCTCCTCCAACTAAGGCCCTGACCTCGATCATTTTCCTCCACCGAATCCACCCTATTTGCGATTGGGAGGTAAGAAACAAATCCTACTTCCTAACCTAGGTTTTTCTAAAATGAATTGTATGAATCTCATATAGTTTTTGGTGTTTATATAGGAATTTATGATTTCCCCCAAATCTCTAACCCTAGGAGCTCAAAATCGGATATTCTTTCTTAAGATGCGGACCATTATTTTTAGGTTGCTTTTTATTGACCCTTGAGGGTCTCAGTTAATGATGTCTTGTGGTGAACGGTTTGTAAATAGCTAACATATCTATATTTCGAGTTTAATTACAATATGTGTCATTGGTTGTTATGGATGCTTACATGTTTGATAAAATGTCTAAGTAATTAAACGTGTTATTCTAATGATTCTCACATGATTTATTGAACTCTAGATTAAATGCATTGATTTGTTGATGCTCACGTGTTTGATTATATGCTCCAATGAATGTATTACTCTATTGTTGCTCACATGTTTGATAAAATGCTTAAGTAAATGTATTGCTCTATTAATGCTTACATGTTCGATGAAATGCCTAGGTCGTTGCGTAGTAGTATGTATGCTATGATTGCATGATGTAGTGTTTAATTCATAGCGGTGCTTAGGATTTCTACGATGTTGAGTCAGTCGATAAATCACTCAAATCAACAGGTGGCCCGAGTTAGGGCGGCCACCCCAGGCTTGTTCGATCGACCCAGGTTGAACACGGACGACCGACAGTAGTTGGACTACACGAATTGCTTGCACCCAATGTCGGTTGTGCGTGGTTCTCCCAAGTTAATCAAGTTAGTCCACTAGCTGAATGATTATGTATGTTCACAATGTATAACACAACTAAATGAAATCTACAATACCCACTTCCCAATGGATGTGTTCATTTATAACCATTGGTGCGATACGATCCCATTGAGACTCATGAACCAGGCATGGTGGTATGAGACACCGTGTCTGAGCTGTTGGCTTACGATGGGGTGACGAGCCTCCCCATAGTGACCAGTGAGCAACTAAGAATTATAAGTCGTACAAGGTGGTATGGGATACCATGTCCAAATTATCGGCTTATGTTGGGGTGACGAGCCTCCCCATAGTGACCAGTGAGCACTGATGGAGGTAATAGACCATTGTTCAAACAACCCCTGTCAAATTACTCAGCCGATGTTTGCGTGCTAGAGCACCGTTCGAACGACCCGGGCGTGAATGGAATTGAGTGACGAGCCCTTTCCTTTATGTGTTTTTTTTGTTTTATAAGCCTGCAGATCGGAACTGAGTGATCATACTCGGTTTGGGTGATGACTCATATCGGGTTGATCTTTATACATTTAGGTATTATACCGTACCTTTGGAATTGTTAATCTGTGAGATAAACAGGTGATACCTAAAGTTGGATCAAGGGACACTAGTAAGGAATCACTATATGCAACAACGAGCCACGTGATTCAGATAAGAACTCGTAATATAATGTCGGTATCCTAGCTTCACCAATATGTTGGATAAATGGAACTTACTAATTACTTAGCTAACATGATCATTCATGGAATCGCATTAGTTTAGAATGTGGCGAAACAGGCGTTGAAGTCGCATGTTGAGGAAGTGTTATCATTTACGAACCAGGTGGTCGGAGTTGCGTGCGAGGGAGTGTTGTTTGGAAAGGGCATGCATCATGTCATATCTTTATATCCACATTTAACAAGAGTATTTAGGAATTGTTTGATTTCTTGTTTATCATTAATTACGCTGATTGTGTCGATAATATGTGTAACTTAAAACTAATAGAACCACTGAGTTGGCTACTCACTCTCACCTGGGACGGTGTTTTAAAATACCAACCAGGTGTATCATTGATGCAGGTACTAGTGAGACCTCAGACCGGTAGACTTATATCGGGTTATGCCAATGCCATTATGTTTTGAAAAATTGACGTAAACTGAAAGCTTTATACTTTAATAATCTTAGGTATGTATATTGTGGTTTGTATAATTCTTATTTTGAGTGATCATCACTACTGAAATTGTATTTTTGACTCTTAGTTTTATATTTTTGAATCTTTTGTTATCTTTGCCTCGCTTTGGTTTTGCTAAGTTAAATTGCGCAACTCTGATTATTCGTATGCGGACTTAATGTGAATTAGAATGAAGACGCATGCGTATTTTATTAAGTTAACACCTAGGAACTCGGGACCGGAGTCTATGTACTCGGGCGCCGATTTTTGGAGCATTACAATACATGTCCTAATATAATCCAGCAAAATAGATGGACAAAGTGAGTTTCTCATAAACATCACTGCGGGTCCCACCTACATTATTGTTGTAGGAAGTGGGAAAGGTTTTGTTCATTAAAAATGAGGAAGCCTAATGTGACACCGTGACCTCCATTGTATTTTGACGTACCAAAATTCTATGGGCCTATAACATCCCGAATTTTTGCCAATCTGGAATTAGACGTCCTTAGGCAATGGGTCTATCCTAACACCTTATTAACTTGTCAGAACTGAATCCCACAGTCTAAAATCGCTTCTTAACCCATTTCCTTTACAAATCTCACCTTTCACTACTTTGTTCTTTAAATGTCTCCAAGTACTTTCACATTAGACACTATCTTAAAGTTTAGGTGATGAAGAACAATACTTAAACTATAAATTGCTGTAATTAGTAAATACAGAAATAAAATGGGCTTTTAACCAATACCCTTATGGAATTTCACAAAACGAATAAGTTATTTAGAACATCAGCCTCTCCTGCCCTAGGATTTCCTTCTGTTGTAATTAAGGCGTGCTTTAGTAAGTATTGATAACTTGAATCACTATATGTACCAACTACAAAGGCCCAAGTACCACCTCAGACAAAAATCTTATAAGACTAAATCCTTTAGAAATGAGACAAAGTAATTAAATGTTAAACTAGATTAGTTACGAAATCCGCTTGATCTACTTTAAATACGATCCGCAAGACCCAAAACTTGTAGAATCATTAACGCTCGGTTACCCTAAAATCTAGAATCAATCTCATTACCCAGTTGCTCTCGGGAGCACATTGAAACTCCGTATCAGATTTGGACCGCACGTCGAAAGTCCGATTAACGCGAAGTTAAACGGTTAGGACCTCCTTGCTGGGCTTGATAACCATCTTGGAAATCAAATCCAAATAATGTTCCAGCGCTATTCACTTGAGCCCGGAGTGAAGAGTGTGAGAAATATGAAATTAAGTAAAAATAAAATACAAATTTATGAAATCTAGCATGTGTCGCTTGCGGACAATTTATAAGCAACCAGACCGTCAGAATCTGACCCAAATACACCCTTGAATCAGGAGAAATTTCTTACACATGTTTGTGTACTTATAACCCCGATCGAGTTTCACTGATCGTTGAACTGAAACTGGTCCACCACGCGTGATCTGGGAATCCGACCGGAACGAAAACGTAACTCAACCTAGATCCAAGGTCAGTGAGCTTAAGTTCGACCTTTGGCTCAAGGGGGGCCGCCGGAAGTCCTACGTTGAGCTGAAACTGACCCACTTTGGATATAACCTAAGTATACCTTGACCTGAAGTCTAATTTGGTGAGTTTTTAGTATATATAAGGACTTAAACTCTCTCATATCCAGCCCATACAAATTTGAGAAAACTTAGGAGAGAAGAGAGAAAAGAGAGAGAAAGTGTGGGAGATGTGGGAGGATCTCCCTGATACTCTACCCTGCTGCTATCCGTGCTTAACCACCTCACTCTAATCGTTTTCCCGGCGATTCTGGTTCCATTTCTAGGTAAGAAAACCTAACCCTAAGCTGTTTTAGAGTTTCCAAGAGTGTGGGTGATGTAATAGCTGATCTATTTCATGATTCAGGTTGCTTAATCACTGTATACGAAGGTTTAGAGATTCTAGCGTATTCGTTACGATTTTACGACAAAAGTGCAGACTTTAGATGTATAGGTTATGGTTTTCAACGCTTTCAATATCAGATAATGATAGATTTATGATCCGCATGCTATTGCACATGTACAAAGTGCTGTTCGTTTTGTTTTTCGATTATACGTTAACTATGTTGAATATACTGTATTTCTCGTATTTGTAGAAAATACCGTATATGTACAAATTTTGAAAGTGTGTTTGTCATGATAAATGATTGTATGAACATGCTATATATGAGTGTAATACTTACTCAGCGAAAGAATTCGCCCTAATACATGTTTTAGCTAATGTACGTTATGTATGTTAATAAATATATTCTAAGTATTTGTGAAAATGACCGAATGAGTTTAGAATTCACATTCGTGCTCGTCATTACTAATTGTCATGGATATATGATTGTTGTATAGGCGATACCCCTTTGACGAAAGGATTTGCCCTAAATTACGACACGACCAATATACACTATATATGTTAAAATGTGTAGCCCAAGTGTTTGTGGAAATGACTGAATGAATGTGGAACTTGGACTCCTGCTTGTCATGACTATCTGTCGTGGGTGCACGCGTGTTATCCATGGGGCAGCTCCCTATTGAAAGGATTTGGCCTAATACCTATGTGATCAACATACGTCAGGTATGTTAATGTATGTAATCTAAAGTGTTTGTTGAAATGCCTGAATGAGTAGTAGTTAGTAAATTGTAATGTATAAGGGTGTTGAGATAGGATTCTCAACTACCTTAGAGATGTATATGATTTCCTCCATGTTGTTTGTTTAGTTTAACCGCTTACTTATGAAATATGTGTTTGTATTTCCTGTTTATATTATGCTTTATAACATGCTTGAATTACTTTGTATATTCTGTTTTACTCTATATGCTTCTGAATAAGGATTGATTGTGTTTGGAGCTATGATTATAGTCCAGGCAATCGGTAATGGGATTGAATTCGTGGCTAAAATTCATTCGCCACATGAGATGTGTTCGACGAACTCGAGTCGTACTTCGGTTGGTGATAGTGGTTGGCCTCGTGAAGTGCCTATGCACTTCATGTCATTCAACTTGTTGTGCGCTCGAGCTAGCCGAGCTCGTCAAGTAACCCGATATGTCTAATGTATGTTCACCATATTTAGACGCCACTGCTTGAACCTAAGGTACCAAACTTACCAGTGAAATCCCGTTAACCTTGGTACCTCGATCCGTTAAGACTCATGAGCCGGGCATGGTGGTATGGGACACCGTGGTCGAGCTGTCGACCTACGCTGGGGTTTCGTGGTGTTGCGAGTGCGTCAGCCTGAGCCTCCCCATGTGTCCATTGAGCAACCAGACTCTTTAGCCGATTATGGTGGTATGGGACACTATATTCGTGCTATCGGCTTACATTGATAAGGTGATGGGGGAGTGATGCAACGATTGTATGTAATAGCCCTGACAACCCTTTATAGTGACCTTGAGCATACTCTGATTTTGCGGTGAGGCGACGAGTTTTGTCGTGGTGAATAGAGTATGAACTAGGCCTGTATCAATTTAGTGATGAACTGTTAAAAAGGTGATGGGGGAGTAGTGTAACGATTGCGTATAACAGCCCTGGCAGCCTTTGCAGTGCTCTAGAACCACACTATCGTATGAGATTATCTAGGTTTGACGACCCTATAATGGATCATGTTTGGGAATGATACAAGGGAGGTATCTTAGTTTCTTAATCCTGCTGTTTTAAATGGACTAATAACAACTCGGTAATCATGCTCATTATCGCACTGCATGGCCTGAAAGATGTGGAGCACTGAGGAATAAACGCATGCCGCGGATGTAAGATGGTGTCGCATAAGGGAGTATATCGGTGAGGGCATGCATCATGACAGCATTTCATACTTGCATTAACAAGAGTACTTAGGATTGTTGATTGTACTACTTCATCATTACTGCTTGACTGTTTTGATAACATGTTAACCTATGCTTTATTGTTCCACTGAGTTGATCACTCACTCCCACGTTATGGGACGGTGCTTGCAACACCAACCAGACTGTCTTAGCTGCAGGTGATGGCGATGCTTATGAAGCAGAGCCGAACTACTACTATGATGTTGAGGAGGAGTTCTCCTACATATTACTCTCTGACGGGTCTATGAAGACCTGGCATTGCATTGACAGGGCTATGGTATTTGGGGTAGAAGACATTACACTTCCTTAATTTTGTATATTTTGGAATTGTACTTGTAATTCATTAACCTGGTAACATTATCACACTCTGGAGACTCACCACAGTTTATATAGTTTATATATCTATCACAGTCTTCCGCTTGTTATCTCACTTGTCTCTAGAGTATGATATGCTGTTTTGGCTTAATCTCACTCATGTTCAATGCACTCACACAGACAACATTCAATCATCATTCATTATGTTGCATAAGTGATGCGTTGGAACTCGGGAGTTGAGTTTATGCTCGACCCCCGATTTTCAGGGCGTTACAGGGCCCAACCATAATATATGTGTTAGATCATCTATTTTGCAAGATTATTTTACGACATGAGCCCAAAACAGAAGAAGATCCAAACCTTAGGTGAACCACACCATACCAATCTGTGGGGAATGAATGTCTACCATTAAAAACTTCTCGAGAGCCACAGAAGTTTGTATCAAGTTGATATTTGTGTTTGCTCTTCATCTAGGTCTGTGTGACCTTATGAATAGGTTGGATGGAAAATAAACATCATGGTGGGCCTTAGGAAGGTTTCAATAGTGGAATCATTGTCTTCGCTGGCTGGAAAAGGATATATTGTTATAGATTTTTTATAGCATAATATAAACTTAAAGATTGATGAAAGAATTCATTTAAAAGTAATTAACCCCACCCTTTCATAAATCGCTTGAACATAGTGTAAACTAGTGGTTGAGAAGATAACTAGATCCCGATCATGTCTCTAATTTTTCCATCTCAACGCAGGAGAACATCAGCATTTCAATCATAACCTCTAAGTCGAGCAAACTTTAGTACGCACACGCATCTCACTCTCACATGAACAACTAATCCAGGCCCTTGTTTACACGTGTGACATAGTTTAATTGAATTGACAACAATAGAAACTACCCATGACAGAGCACCTGTGATAATCTTTTATAAAATAACCAAAGCAAAGCACCCGCGTATCCTAATCTTTTAAGGAATAACCCAAGGTAGAATACCTGCATTTTCATTCATTAAATTCTTCTTTTTAGGTATGACATATAACATGTAACATATTCTAGTAGTTGAGATATACACTAAATAATATATTTACAAACTTGGCGCATAAATAACTATACCTACATTCATGTTAATTTCGCATGACAATACATCTAATGACAATAAATAAACAAGCATGCTAAACATAACTGGAAGTACAACATCTACAAGTATCGAGTGAAAATGTGATAACACATGCTAACAAAATTTGAAACAATGCATCCACACATAAAGAGAGAAGACAGAATCGCTTGTTAAACAGAATTAGAATCATCACATCTACCAACATCAATTAAGAAGATGTTAACATGAAAGCTTTAACATATGTTGAATGTGAAATATTGCACATTTCCCCTCCTGTTGTGCATTGATTTTATACGCATAGATGTGCTAAGTTGATTTAAATATGTGCATTTTGCTACATAAGGTGATTTGGAGAGCTAAGATGAAAAAGTGATTAACTTAATAATTTATGGCTCAAAGAATGATAAAGTTAATGATTGGATGTTTAGAGGACAATATTGAATAATTTAAGTATCAAAGATCTAAGAAATTCAAGTGTTAAAGATGAAAAAAAGTCTGAAAAACTACATAGTCAATTAATAGACTGTCTAGTCCCACCAAAGTCAGATTCCGTTCGACCGAAAGTACCAACAACAGTCTGTTGGTGCACTGATTTATGCATCTTATTTGTTAATCACGTGAGTCTATGTGTCATGTAGTCGGTTGAGCCCTTGAAAGCTAAAAACATAAGACATAAGAGGACATTGTTATGCGTAAAAATGGGATGATCGAAACATCCGAAGTAGGAGAGTACATGACGCAAGTAATGGAGGATGAGTAAGAGCTCGACCCCCTGCCACCGACTGAACTCTTATCCGAGCTGAGCATCGACCAACATGAAAGAAACGTAAAGCATGAAAAATGAGATTAGCTTAGTCTCTGCTGTCGAGCATTACCTCCACAAGCGGCCTAAGGACCGACTGCGTGGGGTGTCCAATTAACACCCTACTATCGCGACCAACAAATGATTGTACCGAATCGACCTTAAGGGTGGATCCCGACCATGATCAATGATTTTTCTTGGTCCATGGGACCTCGACCAGATTAACTTCAAGGTCACCCTCAGTCAACGAATACCGACCACGAACCTCGACCATCCTGCCTGTGATGTCGGACTCGGTCATTAATCTTGAACTCCTCGGAGGCCGACCACTTGAAGATGATGTTAAGATAAGATCTCCCTGAGATCCTCGCCTAAGATCTCAAAAATATGAGGGCGACACACCAAGAAGAAGATTTCTTCTATGATACATACCTGCCAAGTAGGGAAGTTTTTCATCTACGAAGGAAGAAGATCCCTTCTATGATACACATCATATTTGATTGGCTAAATATCTTAATTAGGATTAAGGGGTGAAGCCTTTAGTTATTTTTAATATTTTAGTTTACTTTAATTCAAGTTTTATGGTTTGAATTAACAGTTTGTTGATTTTAGTTTGAATAAAGCTTTGATTTTAATTTATTTTAATTTACTCACAGTCAGCATCTTTTAACGGGGAAGATGATGTGTAGTTAACGGCAGCTTGCCATGCGATGACTCTTTCTTCATGTGATCATTACGAATAGTTTAGATGGGTCATGAGAAGGTTGTCGAGTCCACTTTTTGAAGGTCTAGGTTTGGCGGGCGGGTTCTGAACTTAGAGGTCTCAGCTGCCGCACACACTCAGTTTACAAAGAAAACGATAACCGAAAGTGAGGAAGTATCAGGTTCTTAATAGCATTTCATTATAGGTTTTCTCAATGATGTGGACGATCTAGATATTCCTAGATGAACAATTAAGTTGCATGGAAGATAACTCCCGATTCAGGTGTTGCATTACGACTCCTTTGAAATGAGAAAGAAGCATAGTGCAGTTTCACTTATGTGGGAACGAGGGTTGCTCCAAAAGGCCAGGAAAACTAGGTGTGGTCCACTATAATGTTTGTCAGAAAGCCAATCAATTTTATCAGGTTTGTAGGATCTTACATGGTTGGAAATCAAAAGATGAGGTGAATCTCTTAACTTCGGTGGGCCATAAGATAAAAACAACTGGTTAATGATGGTCATTGAAGGGGAGACTAATGAGCGGTTTGGATAGCCTTCATAGGTCCCACATATGATGAGCAGTGATGGATAGGTCAATACAGGCTCTCAGTATCATGGTTGTGATGGTTTTATGATAGGAGGTGTCTGATGGTTTGGAGCTCGATTTGCATAAGGAAACGACCAAGATTTGGTTCTCGTAAGGTAATCACTTGCTATGACCTTGAATGGCTTGGATTTATTACAAGCTAGTTTTTACGTCAATTATTCAAAATCAGATGGTTAAGAAGTTTGTATTTGAAATTTGCAGTTATATTAACTTTAATCACAAATTAAGGGCCCAAGGGATTCCTTTTAGGATGTTGTAGTACAGATGTAGGGTCTACTTCTTCGATTCACGGTTAGATCATGACTTAATGGTGTAGAATGTTCAGTAATGCCTTAATATTATGATGGAATGTTTAGATTCACAGATGATCGAATATAAAGTGTTCAAATTAAGTCTTTGTTAAATTTCATAATGATGTGATGGTCCGGATCGAGATCGAATGGTTGGATAGTCTAATAGGTTAAATATTAGTATTCCTAATAGTTTAGATTGATCATAAATCAAGTGAGTTATGATGTGTAGGAATAGGATGTCTAGAAGGGTGTGTATGTGTGTGCATGCACTCGTGAGCAGAGTCATTAGATGGCAATCTCAATGGTTGGATACGCTTATATATGGATGTTAGACAAGACAAATTCATGGTTAGATGGGTACTTGAACGGATGTGATTATCCTTAAGTTGATTTTCTATAATTAGGCGGTCTGAAAGCAAGATGAACGGTTGTGAAAGTGCCCTGGTTTGTCAATTAGCGTGAGTGTTGAGTCAGACTACAAAGCCTGATAGGAAGATCAATTCAAGTGTCTGTCTCAACCGGATGTGTGCAAGCTCACCATAGGTAAATCTGAGCCTCACATCCCTTGTCCCAAATCACCAGGTATACTAAAACCCTTATAAATGTTAGAATATCAAAGAGTTTTTAGGGTAAGAAAACGTTTTCAAAATAGGAAAATTCTCAAAGTTTTCTTGCCTTGTCAATTTTATCGATACACATCTCAATATGATCGACCTGCATTGTCGAATCCTCGATGCTCCGTCGATACCATCGAAAAGAGGACCAAACATGTCCAGCAACCTTATACACATCTGGACAGAATTATTGATGTATCGATACACCTATTGATATCATCGATATTCAAATCTCGAGTCTATCGAAGTTGACTAGATGATATTGACAAACAGATTTCCGATGCCCCTGTTTTTTCTTAAGAATATCACATAAGCATCGATATATCAAAGCCTCCTCGATACCATCGAAATTCAAACCTCGATGATATCGGTCTTGGGCGCCAAGTTCTCCAGCAAAATAATTCAAGGTGGTTTATCTATGATTGGGGGTCACTCGATAGAATCGATATTCAAATATCGATGATATCGATGTCATATCAATTGCATCGAGCATGAACATAAACGTTCCAACAAGCTTTATGAAAAATCCTTTTGATTTATCAATGCATCGACACAGCTATCGATATCATCGACATTCAAATTTCGATGATCTCGAAGGTCCCTCGATTATTCATGAAAACCCGAAATATTTCAAGTCAAGTCTCTCTCATTTTTTCAAGTGTCGATGGATCGAACCTCTTATCGATGGAATCGGAGTTCGAAATCCAATGATATCGACGATCGTTTCGATTCATCGACCAGCTGACAAAATGTTTCAAAAGCGTATGACATTGAGTTCGAGTCATCGAGCGGACTATCGATGCTATCGAGAGTATACGCTCGATGATATCGAACTCTGTCATAAATGTGATCGTTTTATATCCGTTGGAACCTTTTGCCTATGTAAAGAGGACTTGTCTATTGTTGCTGTGAGAGAAATGAGAGAGAACTTTTGAATGTTTAACCTTAGATCTTATACCCAAAGCCCTTTCTCTTAAGGGAGTTCATCCTCCAATCCACCCTCACCATTGATATTCAATAGAGTGGATTGGGGAATGAACTTCCGCATTCAAGGATCCTTAAGCTACTATCTTAATGGTAAATCATGAAGTTGGGATGCCTTGAATGCATAGATGATTGAAATCGCTCTATCTTCCTTATAGGAAAATCTTTTGAGAGCAGGATTTCATCATAACCTTGACCTAACCCGTCGTCATGCATTGGTACATATTTTGAGTTGTGGATCAAGGAGACCGAAGACTCTTCATCAACAAAGGAGGAGATCTTTGTCAACGTACTTAATGGGACTTATCCACTTATCTGTAAGTACCTAGAGTCCAGAGGACACTTGTGATCATTCCTTTTTAGGACTGGGTCATAGGCGTTTCTCACCCCTTCAAGCCCTCGTAGGAGGCCTCCGGCGGGAGTGTACGTCGTGGGTGCATTGTGTGGACCCTTGCTCTGTGAAGAGCATAAACATCTGGTTGAAGGTGAACCAGTCAAAACCTTAGGTTTGAGGTGAACCGTGTGAAACCTCAGGTTTGGGGTAAATCGCGTAAAACTTCCGGTAGGGTCTTATGGAAGATCCTTGGCTAGTGTGCCTAAAAGTGGGTGCGTTGTATTGACCCTTACTCGTGAGAGCATAAACAGTCAGCCTTAGTATAGGTTGTAAAGGTTGAAGGTGAACCTAATTTAAAACCTTAGGTTTGAGGTGAACCACTATGAAACCTCCTTAGTGAAATCCGGTACACTCAAGGGTTGAGTGCGTATGCCGGGAGTGGAGTAGACTGATCGTCGAACCACTATAAAAATGACTATATTTGAGATTGCTATTTTTTTGAATGTGTGATTTACTTTTATGTTTCATATCTGAATATCTGTGATCACACCTCACACACATACACAGTCACATCTATTATAAACTAGTTTGCATACTGTTAACTTATTAAATAGTTTGTGATTGGATCTTTTACCAAGCTTGGAAGCCAGTAGAGTTATTTTTTAGTAATCCTAATATGAGCTTGTTGTTAGGATCAGTGCAATAGGATTTTAAATAAATCATAAAAACTTTAAAAGTCCTATTCACCCCCCTCTAGGACATATTGACATATCCCTATTTCTACTAAAGCGGTCTTCACCGCTATTTCAGGTTGGATTCTTAATTTGGTGATGAGTAACTACTTTGATGGTCGGTTAAATGGTTGATCGAGTATATACAAGCATGTTGGGTTTTAAAGGACAACATAAAGTATGTGTCGGTCTAAGAGTGCATAAACGGGTGTAAGTCTATGTGTCGTTCTCCTAAAGGCACAAGTTCTAATTGGGATGCACTATGATACACACTTGTGTACCACATGAGCATGCAATTATTTTTAGGTATTACATGATCTCACTGGGCTTTTAGCTCGCCCAAATTTGATAACTCTTATAGGCCTATGAGAAGAGAGAGGAGCAAAAGTGGAATAATACTTGGATCATTATTCTATTAGAGTTCAGATTTTAGTTTGTTTTGTTTATTATTATTATTATTATTATTATTATTATTATTATTATTATTATTATTTTGTAATGAACCTATCGTGAGAGTTATGAGAAGGGATTTAGTAATGATAGATTGGTTGGACCTTGGATTCATAAAGCTTAATTTAAAGTTAAAGTTTAAATTATAGTTTGGATAATTTAATAATGGTTTAGTTTAGATGTATGATAAAATGAATGTCAATGTGATATATGAATGCATGAAAACTAGTTCGCACCATAGAACTCAGGATCAAGGTCATCGTACTCAGGTTCCGTAGTTCGGGGCATGACACTTACCCTTGGGATTTAAGACTTGAGTGATCTTACTCACATGTCGAGTTTAGAGGCGTGACACCCTGACCCATCAACATCAGCTAGGTGGATTGCGGGACTAATGAGATGGCTAAATACTTCATAATATGTAAAAAAGGTAATAGAAGGTCGGCGCCCAAAAGTGCTCGTTAGCTCTGATATCGTTTGTTGGGGAATCACAAAAACACTCATAAATAAATCAAGCAAAGTACTTGCAATCGCACAACTAAGTCAAAACAAGAACAATTCAAATTTTACCTGGAAAACCCTTGTGGGAAAAAACCACGGCACAAAGCGACGAGTATGCACTATGAAAGCATAAATTACAAGAGATAGAGTATTACCAATTCAAACAAGCCTCAAATCCACTTCATAAACCCTAACTACATCACTGAAACCGTTGCGGACGAATTAAGAAGACCTCTTTTATTCTCAAATCCCGATCACGCCTGATATATAAAGTATCACCACTTGAATATGAAACAAATACCGCACTTACGCAATTTTGCACGACGCTCGATGGGACATTCGATGGCATCGACATCCCATTGAGGGCCTTGATGGCATTGAACACCTTTGATGTCATTGAGTAGCAACACCAAAGCGTCCTTGCAACCAACATGGATTTTTCCTAAGGCATCGTGCACTTGTCGATGGCATCGACAAACCCCGTTGCTTACTGATTTAAGACATCAATAACAGTCCTTGATACAGTTCCAGTCATGTCCTATTGACTTTGCACCATGACTAGCCGTTTTGCCAGCAGAAGCTACACTAGGTATTTTATTATCTATTATACCTAGTTTATTTCTTATTGGTTGATTGTACTGCTTTAACATTCAAAACAATAAGATTAACAATTCAGCCTTATGTTTTATTTTGTTCAATCTTTTACCGCTTTATTGACAAACTCAATCTGCCATTAACATTGGAAGAAAGGTCCTTGGTTTCAAGACAAAAAGGTCATATTTAAATGGACTAATTCTCCCTTTATCAAATCCTTTGATCGTTATAACAACAATTGGTAGCTGAAATTTGATATTAATTGGACTAATTTGGTGGTACGGGGGTCTTGTGGGTTCCATTAATTTGAATCCAATATGACTTGAACATACCCAACGCTAAACCTGACGTGGAACATTTGACCAAATTCGAGTCATTTGTAACATGAAAAACAAGTAGAGAAAAAGAAACAAAGGATCTGCATGGGGTTCAGCTGAGCAAATTCGAGCCTACTGAACCTACGGCTACCAGGATAGAAGAGGGCAAAGTGTATGGGGCTCAAAACATGGGGTTCAGTTGACGTAATGGATATACGACGTAGATAAAACCCACACACCACGGTGGGCCCACAGAGCCTCGGCTTCCCTGATTCTTGGCATAAAGCATTAATGTAGTGGTGGCCCATTCCGATGGATGGATTGGATCTGGGACCCATTAGACCATGTTGTAACATGTGCGGCGCGTGCATCAGCATTATTGCACACGTGTATGCACATTGGAAAACTTCCAGGAAGAATTCTGGAGTTGGGACTGCATTTTTTTCGTAGGACTCGTTTGCCCGTTTTTGCAGGTCAGGCTTTCATCCCACAAAGCCTTGTAGAGGATCGGAGAATGAGAACTCCCGTTTCCAGTTCTTGTTAGAAGGAATCAAAGGCGAGAGAGAGAGAGAGAAAGAGCAGATGCAGTCTTCAATTCCAGGGTTATTTCTCTCATATTCTCCACTCGATAGGTTTTAAGAGCGATCCCCAATCCCCAGTCGGAGGAGGCGAATTTCCAGAAATCCTGAATCGAGGCGAAAGGGATAACGGAATCTTCTATGGTTATGGTTCCTGAGAAGGTTCTTTCAAATAAGAGATATCGTCATTGTTATTTTTCAACATCAGTGTCGAATGAGGCGGGAAGAAACGGGAAATGGAGGTCAGATCTGAGGTGTTCGGGCTGAAATGCGATAAATTGTTCTCTCCGATGCTCCTACGTAGGAGTCGTCTGCAGGTCTGGCTTATCCGTATCTGTTCCTGCATTTTGCTCTGGACATGCCTCATCCAGCTGGTTGCTGTTGGGGAGCTCTGGCATCCCCGCTTGCCCAAGGCGTGGAACATCCGTTTGGGTTTTGGAGAGTTGTCCAATCGGCTGAACAAGATCACGATCCCTTTTGATGCTGTTCCCGCTCCGCCGCCCCTCCTCCCTTTGAGTATCGTCTTCTTCTCTTTTATCTTTTCTCGTCCTTTGCAAAAGCTCGAATTTTGACACTTTTCAATTGAGGGGTTGCATGCATTGTTATAAGGTATTTTGAAAAAAAAAACATAGAAACGATATGTAGTACATTCTTTATATGAAACAGTATCTCATATATGAAACCATTTTGATCAGCAACTTCTCGATGATGTCCATCATCTTGTCAAAAAAAAAAGAAAAAAAGAGCACGTCTTTTGCTCCCCTGGATTTGCATGCCTGTACTAGGGCTGCAACTTGGATTCAACCCGAGTTTGGGTCAGGTCGTCAATGTCCTCGTGTTGGGTTGGTTTTGTGTTGAAAAACGCCAACCCTATTTGAATTCTGGTTGGATTCAGGTTGAGCAAATTTGGTCAGGTTCGGAATAATCACATCTACTTGGATCAGGTTGCGTTGGGTCAGGTTGAGCATAGAGGACTTTGGGTTGTGCATCTCGTGTTGGATTTCGGGTAGAGTCTGGTTGTGGGTTGGGTCCTCTTGAGGTCAGGTTGGGCTCAGGTTTACCCTCAATCCTCCCAAGCTGTACCTCTAGTCTGCATATGCTGCAACTGGCGCTGATGTTTTATACCATGGATTAATGAAAGCATCCCACTCGAAATCTCCAACATGAACTCCAGAAAGTCCTACCTTTTTTTTTTTGGACGAACCTTTTCCTGATTTCTCAATTAGGATGAATGCAATTATGAACAAATATGAATACATCAGGCTGGTGGCTTCTAGGGCTGCAACTCGGGTTCATGTCAACTCAAACCTGATTGACCCAATTGAGTCTGGGTTGAAAAATGCCAACCCGATTTGAATTTGGGTTGGCTTCAGGTTGAGTAAATTCAGGAGGGGTGAGGCCGGGTTGGGAATAATCACATGTATTTGGGTAGGGTTAGTTCGAGTATAGAAGACTTTGGGTTGGGCACCTCATGTTGGAATTTGGGTCAGGTCAGGTTGCAGGTTGGGTCCTCTTAAAGTTGGGTAGGCTCGGGTTGACCTGTTGGGTTGGGCTTGGGTTGACCCTCAACCTGACCCAACCCGCCAGAGTTGCACCCCTAGTGGCTTCCACTTCACTCTCCTTTATCATTGAAAATCAGGATTCCGAATTCCTTTATCTCCTTCATTTTCAGTCTAAGGAATAAGATAGAAATAAAAAAAAAAAGAAATCACTTCTAGATGATGCATAGCAAATTTGTGAATGAAAGTCACTTTGGAATGCCTCCGTGTAATCACAATAGTTTACAAAAGGAAAACAAAGATCTGTTGAAAGAGATTTCAACTGTTTCTAAGGCATCATACCACTAGAAAGGATAGAACTAGGGCATCACAACACTAGAAAGGATAGAACTAGGGCATCCCACAACTAGTTTATGAAGCATCACTCACCACAACACTTATCTATTTATGTTGAGAGATAACACCACAATACTCAATTCATCACCAACTTTTGGAAAACGAAAGATTTTTTTTAATCACCAAAATAACCACAACTGGAGTTATGGGCATGACCTTATACATATAGGTCTTCGTAAAACTCTTTCCTTTTTTAACCATGACTCTTGTGGTTTTAGCTTTATGAAAGAGATTCCTATTGAAAATAAGGAAACTTAACTTGAATAGAATAGGGGACTCACCTTTTGTAACTAGGCTAATTTGTGCATATGTATAGATGAGAAATGCAAGTCTATAATCCAACTGGAGTGCTAGCAGGGCCCCCTAATCTGATCGGATCTCTTGTGGGACCTACACCTTTGATCAGAGATGCCATGGTGAGGCAGGCTGGTTGCATTGAAGACATCTTTGTTGATGAATGGATATCCATTCTCTAATTAGAATGAATCTTCGCCTGCATCAACAACTTTGCCCAGCTAATATTTAATGAATCTTCGCCTCACCTAACAATCCAAGACCTCAACCAATTGGACGAGGAAGTGACATTGTTTGTTGCTTGCTGTATTTTGGGTGGTTTGGGCGGAGAGAAATAACCGAATCTTCAGGAATATTAGTATGGCTTCTGCAGCGGTTGCTCCGAAGTGTTGATTCTTTTCAGGGATTTAGTAGCCTTTGTTTCCTCCCCTCTTCTCTACTAGTTCTGTTAGTTTGCTTCCTCTTTTCTTTTTCTCTCCCCTTTCTTTTGCTGGTTTGTTTTTGTTGGGGGGATTTTTTTGTAGCCCCCTTTTAATAAAGTCTCTTATCTTTCAAAAAAAAAACCAATTGGACGAGATCATTTACTCTTTTGCAAACCTAACAACTCTCTTTAATGCCTAATGATGGATTGGAATGGAGAAGTTTCAAATCACCCCAATGATCTCTAAAAAGTACCTCATTGATCTTTAAGTGAGCCTAATCTCTCTAAAAAAAAAAACTTTAAGTGAGCCTAACCTAGGAGGTTTTGCGATCCGTCTTATATATTTCTTCCTTATTGTGAGCAATGTCTCACTCATGGAAAGAGTTTACATATGTACACAGAGTCATTAACAAAGAGTTGTTGTTTGTAATTGTTTGGGTATTGGGAAAGTCTTACATGGGTTGATAAGATTGTTGGGGTAGTAGGAAAGAGATATTATGTACCTCCTTGTTGGTATTTAAATTTCAACGGTTAATACAAAATTATAAATACTCGATACATGGCATGATGATGTAGGACAACTAACCACTTGCTCTAAAAGCTTGAATTGATAGAGCGTGGTGAGTCCATCCCTTTATCTCATAGCCCAGGCCCCACTTCACATGGGTTAGGCCCTCGGCCGACCTCCCCCTCGTGACCCCCACTTCACATGGGTCTTGCCTCACACGAGCCACCCGCCTCACACGGGCCACACAGGCCACCCCACTCGAGCCTAGTGTGAAAATGTCCCTGCATAAACTTTTGACGCAGGACAACTAACCACTTGCTCCAAAAGCTTGAACTGATAGAGTGTGGCGAATCAATCCCTTTATCTCATAGCCCAGGTCAAGCCCTCGTTCGAACCCCCCTCGTGGGCCCCACTTCACATGGGTCTCGCCTTACACAAACCACCCACCTCACACGGGCTGTCCATCTCGAGTGTGCCCCCGCTTCACATAGGCCACCTCACTTGAGCTCGATACGAAAATGCCCCTGTATTAATCACTCTTGGTGAGGAGTCTCGAACACGAGACCTCCTGCTCTGATACCACTTTCGATGCAGGACAACTAACCACTTGCTCTAAAAGCTCGAACCAATAGAGCGTGGCGAATCGATCCCTCTATCTCATAGCCTAGGTTAGGCCCTTGGCTGAACCCCCTCGTGGGCCCCACTTCACATGGGTCTCCCCCCAACGAGCCACCCGCCTCACACGGGCTGCCCACCCTAAGTGTGCCCCCGTTTCACACAGGCCACCCCACTCGAGCCTGGTGTGAAAATGCCCTTGCATTACATGAGTGAAATAGTTTGCTTCAAAAATTGGTAAGTGTATTGGCCATTTTTGTATCGATACACACTACTTATCACCCTGCAACCGATATGCCTACTAGAAGTTGTCTTTTTTTTTTTTCCCCCACCTTTTCCTCACAATTTTTTGGGTGCATTTTCTTCATTTTAAGTAAGGCTAAGAACTCATTTTCGACTATATCTAGGCCTATTTGGGAGATTAAAATACAAGATTTGTGTGTGACTCAATAAAGTGGAGCGGAAAGGAGCTCATTTGATATTCATGTTTATGGTAACTGATAATATAGACTTGACAACCTCTTGATTTGGGTCCACTTCCTATTGCGACTAGACTAATCTAGGTTACTGAGGCTTTTTTATAGCATTTGAAGGAAATGCATGAGGAAGTTGGGCTGGAGATAACCCTTAATAATAGAAATGACAAAGGGCAAGCAAATGTTTGGTGGAGCTTCCAACAACTTCAATAATGAGGTGAGGTAATGGTGTGCCTCGAACCTGAGAGATTCTTGGCAAGAACGTATAACAAGCTCAACTCCTGAAAGGTGGGTTCTTATCTTGTTATGAAGAAGCTAGGTGATAGTGCATGCTTGAGCTTTAACCCGAAATGAAGATCAACCCTATTTTTAATGTGGAAGACCTTATAGTTTATCTCGAACATTTAGATGAGAGCACAAAAAAGCAAGCTATCCAAATCCCCAAAGTACCGTGTTAATTTATTGAAATGTGATGGATGATTAGATAGTGTCCACATGTCAAGGAGGGTAGAGGAGGTTGTCCGAGATTAGACAACACGTGGGTTTCAGCTAACGATTTCAAGTGCACACTCAAGCTCTATAAGGAGTAGATGGCCATTAACTCAATGGAACCGAGTCCTTTCAAGTTGAGGGGAATTAATGTAGTCGCATCCCATCCCACACGTGCATGCTCCAACTTGTGTGTAAGAAGGGGCCCAGATGGGTACCTTGTTGATCATACCTAGCAGCCTACTGAAGGAGTAGTTTCCTTTTTATTGTTTGACTATGCTAGGAAAATACATTGTTAGGGTTATTTTGATAGGTCTTATTTTAGAAATCTAGATTATGCTAGAGATTTTTTCAAGCAAGGATTTCGTATTTTGAAACTCTATATCGTGCTAGAGATTTTTTCAAGAACGGAAACCATGTATGCCTCTCTTTATAAATAAGGCATAGACCATATGTAATAGGACAAATTGATACTATTTTTCTTTGAGCCAAAAATAAAATAAAATCTTTATTTCTTTATGTTAGTAGTATTGGGGAGTTGTATGATCTTTAGTGCAAGGTTCGAGGGCTATTGAACCTGCTCATGGTCTTTGCTTCTTTCTACTCGCACCCAGTGTTCGAAATATCGGTATCGCGCAATGTATCGCAACCTTGGGATACAGATATGTATCGGTTATCGCACGGGATATATCATTTGTATCGCGTAATTTATCGCACTTTTTAGGAAACATGGGGAAACATTGGCAAAACAGTTGATTTTTTTATATGAAACTTCAGGAATTATTTTAAAAGACCTTAATACACACTTTTAAATCATAAAATCTCGAGAAAGAAGTGCATATAATAAATTTCCCTTATATAAGGTCCTAAGTTATGCGTTATCTGATTAAACTAAGGTAATTAAGGCCCACCTTGATGCATGCACGACATATCTACATCGTCCATTGGTTTTGCAACCTGATTTTAAGGGCTGGCCTAAAAAATGAGACAGTTACAAATTTCAGGTAGATGTGGTCTACTCCCCACAAAATAGTAGTTATTGACCATTAAAAATTGTGGGCCAAAAAATTTTCTCTATCAATCTGATATTTGTGTTTTCCTTTCATCCAAGTATGTGTGAACTTATCAATGGGTTGGATGGTCACAATGGACCTTAGGAAGTTTTCAATGGTGGGGCACACCTAAATTTCTAGCGCAGGAACTTCCTGCAGAGACTTTCGCAGGAAATCTGCGTCCATGAAGGAAACAGATTGGCTACTCCCCTGATGGTCGGTGCTCTGTGGGCCCCACCATGATGTATGTGTTTCATCCATTTCGTTCATCCATTTTTAAATATCATTTTAGGTCTTTACCCCAAAAATGAGAGGGATATAAATCTCAGGTGGACCACACCACATGAAAACAATAGTGATTGGATATCCATCATTTAAATCCTCCTAAAGCCTACCATACTGTTTATTTGACATCCAATCTGTTGATTAGGTCATAAAGACCCAGATGAAGGGCAAAAACAAAGATCAACTTGATCCAATACTTTTATGGTCCCCAAAATTTTTTTAATAGTCGAAGTTCATTCAGAACTGTTTCCTATAATGTGGTCCACTTGAGACTGGGATATACCTCATTTTCTGTGTAACAACATAAATTGATCTAGAAAAATAGATGGACGGAATGGATGAAACATATACATCAAGATGGGGCCCACAGAGCCCCTGCCACCAGCCAATCCGTTTCCATCCGTGACGATGGCGAGCTGAGTTGTACAAACAGTTCAAAGGAGATCAAAGTTACATTGGCCCCAAAATAATGTATTTATTATATCCACACCATTCATCTATTTGGAGAGATCATTTTAGATCATGAGCCCAAAAATGAGTCATATCCAAATCTCAGGTTGACCACACTACAAATAGCAGTGAAGGCAATGATTCTCACCGTTATAACATTCGTAGGGCCCACCATAACGTTTATTTTCCATCCAATCTTTTCATGAGGTCACAAACAGTGTTCAAAATATCGGTATCGCACAATGTATCGCACCCTTGGGATACAGATACGTATCGGTTATCGCACGGGATATATCGTTTGTATTGCATAGTTTATCGCACTTTTTGGGAAACATGGGGAAACATTGGGAAAATGGTTGAATTTTTTAATGAAACTTTGGAGATTGTTAAAAAGGCATTTAATACACACTTTTAAATCATAAAGTTTCAAAAAAGAAGTGTACATAATAGATTTCCTTTATAGAGGGTCCTAAGCTATGCGTTGTCCGATTGAACTAAGACAACAATATTTAGTATCAACCCCGTCCATCCATTTTTCCATATCATTTCAGGACATTATCCAAAAAATAAAACAGATCCAATAATTAGGTAGACCATACCATAGGAAATAATGGTGATTGACCATTAGTGGACCACAGAAGTTTTGGATCAAGCTAATAATAGTTTTTTCTCTTCATTCAAACCATAAAATTATCTGGTAAAATGGATGGACGGAGTGGATAAAATACATGAATTATAGTGGGCCCACAAATATTAGTCTGATTCAAAACTTATGTGGCCCCACGAATATTTCAAGTGTGGATGTTCAATCCTCACATTTTTGGCACATTTGAGTATTAGATCCTAATCATTTTTTACGCCATGTTCTAAAATGATCTCACAAAACGGATGGACAGAGTTGATTCCTCACAAACATCATAGTAGGCCCCACTAAGGTTTCAAGTGCAGGAACTTCCTGCGGAAGGCTTTGGCTGGAAATCCGTGTACGGACGAAATCGGATTGTGTAATGAGTTACTCGGTACCCTTTTATCATGCTGAGTAAACTCAGTTGGGGCTACCGTGAATGTGTGTGAGTTATCCACGCCGTCCATCCATTTTTCCAGCTCATTCTAGTGGTTGATCTGAAAATTGAAGAATGCCCCAAAGCTTAAGTGTGCCACACCACAGGAAACAGTGGGAATAATGACTTCCACCGTTGAAACCTTGATAGGGCCCACAGTGATGTTTATTCGTCATCCAACGTGTTCATAAGATCACACAGACATGAATAAAGGGAAAACACAAATAACAGATTGATCCAAAACTTCTGTGGGCCCCAAGAAATTTTCTACGGTAGAATTTCAATTCACATTCTTTCTCGTGGTGAGGTTCACTTGAGTTTTGGATATACTTCGTTTTTGGGCTAGAGCCTCAAATTATCTTATAAAATGGATGGACGGAGTGGATAACATATTTAAATCACGGTGGACCCCACAGAATTTACTCAGTACGCTAAGCGTGCAGAGTTACTTAGTACGCAATCCGCGTCCGGTGCTGACGCTCCTCGAGCTAAGTTGTACCAACATTTCAAAGTTACATGCCCCACAATAATGTATTTATTATATCTACACCGTTCATGCATTTGGAGAGATCATTTTAGATCATGAACCCAAAAATGAGTCATATCCAAAGCTCAAGTGGGCCACACCACAAACAACAGTGGGGGACTGATTCTCACCATTAATACATTCGTAGGGCCCACCATAATGTTTATTTTCCATCCAATCTGTTAATTAGGTCACATAGACCTGGATTAAGAGGAAAAATAAATATCATATTGATCCAAAACTTCCGTGACCCCCAAAAGAGTTTCAATGGTAGACGTTCAATCCACCACTGCTGTTTGCAATGTGGTCCAGTTGATCTTTGGATCTGTCTTATTTTTCGGCTAAAGCCTTACGAAGAGCTCGCCAAATGGACGAACGGTCTGGATATAACCCATACCTCGTGATGGGACCCACAGAACTTGGTGACGTCCACACAGTGGTGGTGTGCGGTACCCGATTTTGTTAAAACAGGCCGAACGGCCTTTATTTTTACTCAGAGAGGGTTCCGGAAGCTGGAACCCTAAAATTTCTCCCAAAATCGCATCATATCGGCGAGAATGTCTTCGGATTTCTCCCCCAATATCGGAGATTTTATTTGCGGTAACCTAGGAATGACGCTTCAATTCGAATGGCCCACCAAATGGAAGCTTCCGATCATGGCGATCTCTTCTACAGGTACCGAAATCCACCCTCTAATTTTTTTTTTTCGATTTTTTTGGATGATGACGTCGATGTCCGATAATAATGGAGAAGGAAACGCACGATATCGTCGAAATATCGTGCGATATCGACGATATCGGCCGATATTTGGAATTTGGGGGTTTTTGGCATCTTCCTGGGGTTATCGCGAGTGTATCGTCTCGCAGAGGTACGATAACGATAATATCGGCCGATATATCGGCCGATAGTATCGATATTTCGAACACTGGTCACAAAGACCTTGATGAAGAGGGAAAAAAAAATCCATTTCGATCTAAAACTTCTGTGATCCTAAAAGGGTCTCAATGGTAGACGTTTAATGTCCCACAACTATTTTCAGTGGGGTCCACATGATCTTTGGATCTGTCTTATTTTTTGGGTAAAGACTGAATACGAGCTCGTAAAATGGACTAACAGTTTGGATATAACATATAACTTACGATGGGACCCACAGAACTTGGTGATGTCAACACACCATTCAAGTCGGTGGTGTGCGGTACACCAGCCCATCCGCTTCCTGTAAATAAGGGCTCGAGGCCCTTTTTTTTGAAGTAGAGAGGGTTCCGGAATGCCGGAACCCTAAAATCTCTTCCAAATGTCGGGATTTGGAGGATTTCTCTTGATTTCGCGCCCAAATCTCTCCAAATCAGAGACTTGGATTCGAATGGCCCATCAAACGCAGCTTTCGATCAGGACGATCTTCTTTACAGGTACCGAAATCTACCGTTGAAAGTTTTTCTTTTTTTCTTTTTTCATTTTTTTTTCGGATAATGATGCTTTCGCAGGTGCGATATCGATGATAATATCAACCGATATCTGAAGTTTTGGATTTTCGGTATCTTCCGGGGGTTATCGGAGGAGTTTCGTCTCGCTAGGGCCCAATACCGATGATATCGGCCAATAGTATCGATATTTCGAACACTGCTCACACCTTGTGGAACTTCCCACGGTTTTATGTGATTTTAACCTTCAATTTGGTGCATAGAACTTCATCTTGTAATTCGGATCTTTCTTGATCTAGTTGCATAATTTTGATATTAGAGCAAGTTCTGCTCTTGAGAGAGTCTCTCCCTCCCTCTTCTTTGCCAAAATCTGTCTCAAACTCCCTCTATTAGCCAACCCAAACCTCGCATCCAAAGTCCATTAACGCCTTACTTAAACCTGTACTTCCAGCTCAAAACAGCCCATAAGGTTGCATTTAAACAAGTTCCAAGGCAATCCATAGTGCTATTCAAAACCCAATCTGGCCCCCAACAGCCCCACAAGTTATTCTATTCTCAACCCTAATCCAACCCAGAAAGGTTGACCCTAGATAGTCCATGCCCTGTCTAATTCTAGGTCTCTCTCTCTTTTTTTTTTTTTTTTGAAGAACAACACGATTTTATTGGAGAACAAATACTATACAAGAAGATGATATGGCATAATGTAAGATACAATGCTGAATGAGCCCCCCAACAAGAAAGGCTGTGATGTAGGACATGAAAATTAATTATGATATGTAAGATTTCAGGCTTTAGATCAAACTAATTTAAAACAATCACAAAAAATTCCACATCCCACATAGAAGTTAAGCATTTAATAAGGGGAATCTATATGGGTCCAAGCTTACACATGTTAGGGCTGGATTAATTAAAAATTATAGACTAAACAATGTTCAAATGAGAGTAAATTCATCCACACATGCAAAGGATTACTTCCCAATCCAAGGGATTCACATGTTTCAAATTAGGAAAACCTAGGGTTTGCAAAAGTAGAATAAGACTTGGGATTTAGAATTATCTAGGGTTAGGGTTAGGGAAATAAGGCGAGAGATGAGTGAAATAGAAGAGAGAAACGAACCCAAGATGATCCACACATGTGGACAGCGGCCCGGGCCTGACGCACGTGAGTGGGATCCTGCCCGCACGTGTGTGGGGCCCAAGAATCTGAAATCAGCCAGCTAGGTGCTGGTCGGCCAGGGGAGGTCCATCTTTATGCCAAGTTTCACGCCGATTGGATGTCTGGTTTGTGCACGGTGTTCCGCCGAAGTTTCAGCCCAGATTCTGGAAATCTGCTGCAGGGGAAAGATTAGTTGCAAACATGCGTGGATTTGATGAGGGGATGGCTGTAGGAGATGGGGAATATGAATGGTAGGAGATGGGGACGATTTGGGATGGATGTGGCTTCGCACCACGGTAGTTAGCCCTTCGAAGAAGGGAGGGTTTTGCACTCAATTAGGCTTCACAACTCAGAGAGTAGGAAAACGCAAAAATTTTATTCAATCTTCAATGAGAAAAAAGACTACAAGGGGTGCTTATTTATAATAAAATCTTATACTTCAAAACTCGCGCTATGTGCGCACCCTATTACTTGGAGACGAAGTAATAAAAAATAATAACTAATCAAAGCAATTTAAATCATTCATGATATTTCTAATAACAATAATAAGCAAAACCCAAAGTACTAGATCATCTCGAATAGTGGGCCACGATCATGAGATCCAATGGTGGGATTCACATGACGATCGAGTCCACTCCAAGGAACCAAAACACAGTCCCCTAGCTAGGGGGTCCCCCTTGGACATCGTCATCGATCTAGATCGATAGTGGGGCACTCCTCGCGTACGTGCGTAGGGGGGCTCGCGTGTGTGCGAGATGTCCCCATCAATTCTCCCCGGCTGCGAAGGTTTCGCCACTGGCGAAACAAAACTCCTGAACCGCTCCGAGATGTCAGGATCAAGTCTCTGAAGCTCCTCAGCGAGCCACGTACTGTTTGAAGCTGGGCGTGACTTCCACTTGACCAAGAACTTTTGAAATCCGTCGTCCGATGTCGATACTATCTGATTGTCCAAAATATTCTCCTCTCTGGGTGTGGGAAGGGTAGGTATGGGAGGTAGAAGCTGGGAAGATGGGTCGGGAGGGGTCCATGGATCAAAGGAAAGGTCTGAGGAATCAGGATGGTTAGGTGAAAGGCCGGACAATGTATCAGTGGTCCCTTGAAACGCAACTAGATCCTCCACATTGAATGTGGAACTAATTCCCATGGAAGGTAGAAGATCTACCACATACGCATTGAGACCATTTCGTTTTATAATTTTGAATGGTCCAGCGCTACGCGCGTGTAATTTATGAACGACTCCCTGAGAGTACCGCTCTGGCCTGATGCGGACCATCACAAAGTCCCCTACATTGAATTCCTTGTTTCGTTTATGTTGGTCTGCATAAATTTTATAATGTTCATTACTAGTAGTAATCTTTCACCTGATTTCTTGATGCAATGAGTGAATATGATGCGCAAAAGACTCTGCAAACTCTGATGGCCAATGGGACAGTGACGTAGGGACAATATCAATAGGTTTCCTAGATTTATAACCAGTAACGACTTCAAAAGGACTTAGACCTGTGGACCTATCGACAGAACTATTAAACGCAAACTCGGCTATAGGTAGTACAGTGTTCCACATCCTGGTGTAATGTATATCCCTCATAGGGAGAAACTCATCCGGTAGATCATCAGGAAAGACATCACGAAACTCATCCATTACCGGAATGGCCTCAGTGGGTAATTTTACACTAGCCTCTGGTGCACTCTCTCTAGCCACAAGGCCGTACATGTCTGCCAACCAATCTAAAAAAGCTTTAGGGTCCAAGTGGCCATCAAACTTGGGAGCATCTACTCTAACTCCTTTGAGAAGTTGCGCATCGGGGTCATAGTGGTCTTGATGTCCCTCACGGGGTGGTGCACGGGTGTGTGCCCATAACCGATTCCTTGGCTATCTCTATTCCTTAGTCTATCCTCCTGACCACTTGCCTGAGATTGGGCATCTTCCCCAGTGGTGGGGTTGCCGTGGCGGAGGTCTCTAGTTGCGTAATGCGCACATCAAGCTGTTTAAAACGTTGGTCAATACGTTGTTCCAAGCGCTTACCCAAAGAATCAAACTGCTGGGTCATTTTGTTCATTTACTCTTGCAATTGCTCCATGTTTAGTATAGGGTGCAAGCTAAAACCACAACCCATACGTGTGGCATACAACTACTAACTCAACTTAAAGACCCTCTACACAACTATATGCGTCTAAATGGGACTAAATGATCCGATAGGACTCTATATGAGAGAAACTACGCAACGCTCCTAAAATTCCAGCAACATAATTGTCCAAACAGTTTGTTAACAGAAAATTCAGCAATGAAAATTGGGGAATTTCTAACAATACAAAATTGGGGAATTTCAATCTATGTTGTGAATGAGGGGTCCTAAACAACCCTATATGATGAAATTTAATGCAAAATAAACGCGAGTAGACTAAACCCCAAACATGCAATGCATTCTCCTATAAAAACCCTAAGCTCTGATACCAAATTTGATGCAGGACATGAAAATTAAATATGATATGAAAGATTTCAGGCTTTAGATCACACTAATTTTAAAACAATCACAAAAAATTCTACATCCCACGTAAAAGTTAAGCATTCAACAAGGGGAATCTATGCGGGTTAAAGCCTACACATGTTAGGGTTGGATCAATTAAAAATTATAGACTAAACAATGCTCAAAGGAGAGTAAATTCATCCACACATGCAAAGGATTACTTCTCAATCCAAGGGATTCACATGTTTCAAATTGGGAAAACCTAGGGTTTGCAAAAGTGGAATAGGACTTGGGATTTAAAATTATCTAGGGTTAGGGTTAGGGAAATAAGGCGAGAGATGAGTGAAATAGAAGAGAGAAACGAACCCAAGAAGATCCACACATATGGACAGCGGCCCGGGCCTGATGCACGTGCGTGGGATCCTGCCCGCATGTGTGTGGGGCCCACGAATCTGAAATCAGCCAGCTAGATGCTGGTCGGCCAGGGGAGGTCCACCTTCATGCTAAGTTTCATGCCGATTGGATGTCTGGTTTGTGCACGGTGTTCCGCCGAAGTTTCAGCCCTCCTGCATGGCCAGATTCTGGAAATCTGTTGTAGGGGAAAGATTAGCTGCAAACGTGGGTGGATTTGATGAGGGAATGACTGTAGGAGATGAGGAATATGAATGGTAGGAGATGGGGGCGATTTGAGATGGATGTGGCTTCGCACCACGGTAGTTAGTCCTTCAAAGAAGGGAGAGTTTCGCACCCAATTAGGCTTCACAACTCAGAGAGGAGCAGGAAAACGCAGAAATTTTATTCAATCTTCAATGAGAAAAAAGACTACAAGGGGTGCCTATTTATAATAAAATCGTATATCCCAAAACTCGCGCCATGTGCGCACCCTATTACTTGGAGACGAAGTAATAAAAAAAATAACAACTAATTAAAGCAATTTAAACCGTCCATGATATTCCTAATAACAATAATGAGCAAAACCCAAAGTACTAGATCATCTCGAATGGTGGGCCACGATCATGAGATCCCATGGTGAGATTCACATGACGATCGGGTCCACTCCAAGGAACTAAAACATAGTCCCCTAGCTAGGGAGTCCCCCTTGGATGTCGTCATCGATCCAGATCGATGGTGGGGCCCTCCTCCTCGCGTACGTGCGTAGGGGGAAGGGGAGCGTGCATGTGCGCTAGGAGTGCACACGGGTCGGTTCGGTCCGATTATGGGGTGAAACCGGAACTGAACCGTTCCTAACGGTTCTACAATTTTTGGAATTGGAACCGGACCGTTAGCACCCTAGAACCGAACCGGAACCGGACCGTGAAAAACAGTTCGGTTCGGGATTGGTTCCACGGTTCTGGGTTACCTGCAGTTTCTTCAAGCCCTCATTTTGCACCCTCAGATCTTTGTAAGCATATCAAGACTTTCAAACTCCTGTTTGACCCCAACAATTACAAACCTCATCATCATAAAAACCAAACCCATTACTACAGAGCAAAAGAGAAGCTACAAAATCAAACAAACCTTCTTGAAGTTGGACTTCTCCAACAACAACAAATCCACCTCTTTCTTCAATTCAGCATACGTCTGCAGATACCCAATCAAGAGCATTAGCCTCGTTTCATTAGATATCCAATAAACATCCGATGCATGTGAACTTGTTGTATTCACAACGATTTATTTTCTGCCAATGTTGAAAAAGGTGGGCCATGACATGAAGATTATTGAGAGAGGAAATTGGAAGAATCCACTCACGGCGAGAGAGAGAGAGAGAGAGAGAGAGAGAGAGAGAGAGAGAGAGAGAGAGAGAGAGAGAGAGAGAGAGAGAGAGAGGGCAGGGGCAGGGTAGGGGCGGCAGCACAATAGTCGGGCTAGAGAGATTAGATATTCAGGGGTTTTTATTTTATTTTATTTTATTTTTATTTTAAAGTAAAGGTTTGGAATTTTGGAACCGGTGCTGTCTAGAACCGGATCGATCCAAAGGTTCCGGTCTGGTTACACGGTTCTACTGGTTCGATGTGCACCCCTAATGTGCGCAAGATGTCCCCATCAGGCTGACCCTAGATAATCCATGTCCTGTCTAATTCTAGGTCTCTCTCTCTCTGTTTTTTTTTTGGAAGAACAACACAATTTTGTTAGAGATTGATTAACCCCCCCCCCCAAAAAAAAAAAAAAACACACACACACACACACAAATGATCCCCAATAACCTTGGTGGCAATGGCCCAGTCTAAGATCAACCTCTTCACTTTAACCACTACCTCATCTGTTTGGCAAGACTTGTATCAATAGGTCCAATTGTTTTGCTCCCCCCAGATCATTCATAATGTAAGCAAGGATAAACATCACATGGACATCTTCCTTGAGCTAAAGAGGCTCCCGCATACAACAGAGGCGAAAGGGCAATGAATAAAAGGTGTTTCACTGATTCCTCATCTCTATGGCATAAGGATTAGACGTTAGTAATAGAGAGCGTTCTTTTTTTAGACTATTGATTGTAAGCAGCTTTTTCTTTCCACAAACCAAACGAAAGCCAAAGCTAGACTTGTACTTCCATATGCATGAGAAATTGGATCCCTGGCTGATGGTTCCGAGTTCCCAAGTCCCAACAATAATTGAGTAGCTTAACAGAGAAGCTGCCAACACCCATTTATTTGCATTAGCTTGCAAGATGTTAACATGCTGAATATGGTCCAAGAGGCGAATAAAATCCTTGCTCTCTTGTTAGCCAGATCAATCTTGGGGCCCAAACCACATTATCCCCCTTTGAGCTTGTGACCTGCAAGAATTTACTGTTCTCCTCAACCATGCCTAAACAACTAAGGATATTTGAGCAAAGTGTATTGTCCCAACACCGTTTATCAAATCAAAACCCGACCCTAGTGCCATCTCCAGGGACAAAGGATCTCTCTTTTGAAAGCATGTGCCATATTGAGAACTGCTTTCCACAGACCAGAGGATGCTAGCTGGAAATTGAAATTGTGACATGTAATATAAAGGGCATACTCGCCAATGCTGACTTAATCAACATAATTCTTCCCCAGGGAAAGATGCCAGCTCTTCCATCCAAGTCTCAAATTTTGTGCCTGTCCCTGAATCTGTCCGAAAATGCAGCCAGAATCTGTCTCAAATTGTAGCCAAAATCTGTCCCAAATTCAGCCGTAACCTGACCCAGATTTCAGCCTTAAAATTTTCCAAAAAAATTAATCTCAGACCAGTCCATAAACATGTCTCTAAATCAGCCAATGTCCCAGCCAATTGTTCTTCCCGAATCCTGCTTCAATCTGTCCATACTTCAGCCTCATTAACAAATCTCAATACAAACTGTTTCCTAACCCTATCCTTAATCCAGCCAACCTATAACAGTTTCTTAACATCCCTAGTTTTCTGACCTTTATGACTCCTTGAAAACCCCTGTGATAGTATTACCCATTATTTATGTCCATAAGAATATAGTCCTAGGATGGTGGGAGGAAGCTAGGATGATGTATTATCAGAACTTGAACAAATTTTGGAAATATTTGACCGGATGGATGTCCGGTTTGAGAACAATGAGGGTGAACATGTTGGTTTTTATTTATTTATTTATTTAAAGATAGAAGCATAATTTTTTTTTCCAAAACCAATTTTAATAATGTAATAAGGATCTACTTCCTATCTAGATGATATCAAATTTCCAAAAGACTCCAATTAAGGTACCTTTTGATAGGATTCTTTAGTTGTCTATCTGCCTGATGCCAATCTTGAAAGATCTTTCTTTGATCTACCCCCAATGAAGGGAAGCCCTTGAAAAGCCTTCACACACCAACACTAGAGGGCTATGGACGTGAGAGAGATGAAAGCTGTCCACAATGTTGACCACATGTGTGATGGAGAGAGAAGGGAGGAGGAGCAAAGAGCCTCTTAAGTGTCTCATCCTAGAGCTCTATGAAGAGTAAATTTCCGTTAACTTGACAAAGCCAAGTTGGGATTGATACAATTGCACCCCATCTCCCACATGCATGCTCCACACGTGTGCCCAAGAAGAGGCCACCCACTTAGTCATACGTGGTAGCCTACCGAAGGAGCAGTCTCCTTTTTTGTTATTTCCAGTTTCCTTTTTATTGTTTCTATGTTAGGAAAGTATATGTTGTTAGGATTTCCTTTTTATAGGTTTTCATATTTCATAAATCTAGGTTATCTTGGAGATCGTTTCAAGCAAGGATTTCTTATTTTTCAGAACTCTAGATTTTGTTAGAGATCTTTTCAGAGAAGCAACCTTGTATGCCTTTGTAAATAAGGCATAAACCATGCATAATAGGACAGATTCACGCTATTTTTCTTTGTTTCTATACAGTGGTAGTTTTGGGGAGCAGTTGTGTGATTTCTAGTGCAAGACTAGTATCGAGATCTCTGTCTTTGCTTCTTTTGACTCACGGCATGTGGATCTGCCCACACTTGTGTGTGATTTAAACATCCAATCTGGTGTGTAGAATTTCATTTTGCAATTAGTGTCTTTCTTGATCTAGTTGCATATTGGTCTGAGACACCCCATATGTCATATTCAGGCTTGACTAATAGTCCCTCTGAAACAGATTTTCAGGAACTTGGAAAAAAATTGGGATGGAAAATGCAGTTCTCCGTTTTAGAAAGAAACACTTTACTACTATCACAATTTGCAATATCAATAATATTGGCTGATACTATTGATGTCGCATGTCAGCGATACGAAATCAATGGGTAGTAACAAAGAAAAGCCCAGATTCTTGAATATCGACAATAATATCGCTAGATATCGTAATGTATTGTTAAGTATTGTTGATATTGTGAGGTATCGCCGTTGTTTTGTAAAAGTTTTTATTATGTGTTGACAATATTTGTCGATAGCAATAGATATGGTCGATACTTCACAGGAAACGTACGCTGCCCTTGGTAAACAGACCAAAAATTGATTTTTTTTTTTTTTTTTCCCATTCGTCTGTAGATTTCTCTCTTCTAAGCCGTTAGTGGGTGGATTTTGGTCTATCCTTTGATTGGATTTGGGAGAAAAACCCACATCCGAAATCCAAATCAAGATTTTCTTGCATTTGGGGCCATTTTTCATTTGGTCAGTAATTTTGCGTTTTGATCTTTTTTTTTTTAATCATATAAAATGATTGAGAAATGATAAGAAATCTTTGATTCTTCACGTTTTGCTTGGAAAATTAAGGATTTCAACATTCGATTTCAAGATTTGATGTAAGTGGCCTGATTTGGGGGAAATTGGGAAAAGAAAATTTCCCTGATTTCTCCCAAATTGCTTGCAATGTTGCACTCCAAACATGAAATCAAGCATGTATAAGCCCTAATCTATTGGTTTGTTAACTTTTGATCAAATTTCGAAAAATAAAATTATTTTTTAATTAAAAAAATAAAATATTAGATTTTTTTTTTCAAAATTTCGCTTCAACTAGCGACCAACGAGTGCAATTTGAAAGTATTTAGAAGTATTTGATGAAATGATCATCACAGATACTCTAATTTCCCGATTTGAGTGTAGGTGGCCCGATTTGGGGGAAGTTGGGAAAAATTTGAAATTTCCCCAATTTCTCCCAAACCGCTTGCAATGTTGCAACTCGAAACATGAAATCAAGCATGTATGAGGCCTGATCTACTAATTTGTTAACTTTTTTCTAAAATTTGAAAAATAAAAATATTTTTAATTTTAAAAAATAATAATAAAAACAATTTTTTTTTCAAAATTTCCTTCAACCAGTTGTCAATTGAGAAAAATTTCAAAGTATTTAGGAGTGTTTGATGAAATGATCATCACATGCACTCTAATTTTGACATTCGAGTGTAGGTAGCCCGATTTGGGGAGATTAGGTCTGTCAGACAACGCATGGCTTAGGACCCTATACAAAGGTAACCTATTATGTGCATTTTTTTGAGATCTTATGATTTAAGGTGTGTATTAAGGTCTTTTTTAACAATCCCTGGTTTCATTGAAAAATTCAATCAATTTCCTAATGTTTTCCAAAAAGCGTGATAAATTATTTGATACAGATGATATATCCCATGCGATAACTGATACGTATCTGTATCCCAAGGGTGCAATATGTAATGCAATACCTATACTTTGAACACTGACTACTAGTTTGTTGCATGGAGTTTCCACTTGTAAGCTCCTTCCACCTCTTTCCTAAAATCCAAACCTAGGAAAGTCTTGAAGTTCTGAATTTCTGTCAGAGACTTTCCCCATGTCCAAACAATCACCTTCCGACTAAATAAATCTTTGGGTTTCACATGTGGCAATCTTTGATATCAGGTGCTGAAGAAATCATCATCATTCTAGAAACCCATGATTTTTTTTTTTTTTTTAATCCATTGTCTTGGGATATCCTTTTTATTTTTGTGTGCTTTCGATGTAGACCAATGAATCACAATCAAATAATGCTTCATATCATCAGAAATGACCATAATGGTCAAAACTCCAAAAAGACAACAATGGATCTTGTCATTACTCACTCTGTTCCTACTAGCGAAAATATGGTACACCTAATTAATGTGGAAAATGGACATTGCATGAGCAACTGGTTCACGTTCTCTTCTGTTGCTGTCCACATTGCACTCTAAATATGGAATTCGGATCTCGTTGAGACCTGTGTAAGTTGAGCTATAGATGACCTGGGGGGGGGGGGGGGGGGGTTGGGGGGGGCGTAGGACTTATTCTTGTTGTGAATTTATTTTTCGCAATTGATTGTAAAAAATCGGTTAAGTCCTATAACTCTGTGTGTATTGTGATGATTGATAATCTTATTCTTGTTTTTATCTTGAAATATTGATATCAAGGACATCGTGAAATAAGGTTGTCCTACCTAAGATTTTATGTGAAGGTTGTCCTACAACTCAATTGAAATCAAGATTTCAATATTAATTGTTGTTGTGAATTTATTTTCTGCAATTGATTGTAAAAAATTGGTTGAGTCCTATAACTCTGTGTGTATTGTGATGATTGATAATCTTATTCTTGTTTTTATCTTGAAATATTGATATCAAGGACATCGTGAAATAAGGTTGTCCTACCTAAGATTTTATGTGAAGGTTGTCCTACAACTCAATTGAAATCAAGATTTCAATATTAATTGTTATTGTGAATTTATTTTCTGCAATTGATTGTAAAAAATTGGTTAAGTCGGGTATAGGACTTAACTAATTTTTTACAATCAATTGCAGAAAATAAATTCACAGCAACAATTAATATTGAAATCTTGATTTCAATTGAGTTGTAGGACAACCTTCACATGAAATCTTAGGTAGGACAACCTTATTTCACGATGTCCTTAATATCAATACTTCAAGATAAAAACAAGAATAAGATTATCAATCATCACAATACACACAGAGTTATAGTGGTTCGGTGTTTAACACACACCTACTCTACTCCCAAAATTACTACTCCACGTAATTTTGGCTTTCCATTATTTTCAAAATTTTCACAGGTTAACCTCAACAACCTCTTATAATTTTTGTGATTTTCATAGGCTTATCATAACAAAACCTTAAGTGATTTTCACGGGCTTATCACTTCTCAAATCGATGAGATTTCTGGGCAATCTCAACAAACCTGAACTGAAAGTAATTTACTGAAATTAAAAACTTATCTTCTTGAAGGCGTGAGTCGAAGCGAAGATATCGATGAAGCCTTTGAAGTTGAAGCATCTATCATGGTGTGCCGTAAAGGCCGTTACGGGGTCGTAAAGGCCGTTATGTAAAGGTAACGGTTGTGTTACGGGGTTGTAACGGCTGTAACAGCCATTATGGAAAAAAATTGAAATCTTGTTGTGAATTTATTTTCTGCAATTGATTGTAAAAAATTGGTTAAGTCCTATAACTCTGTGTGTATTGTGATGATTGATATTCTTATTCTTGTTTTTATCTTGAAATATTGATATCAAGGACATCGTGAAATAAGGTTGTCCTACCTAAGATTTTATGTGAAGGTTGTCCTACAACTCAATTGAAATCAAGATTTCAATATTAATTGTTGTTGTGAATTTATTTTCTGCATGATTGTAAAAAATTGGTTGAGTCCTATAACTCTGTGTATTGTGATGATTGATAATCTTATTCTTGTTTTTATCTTGAAATATTGATATCAAGGACATCGTGAAATAAGGTTGTCCTACCTAAGATTTTATGTGAAGGTTGTCCTACAACTCAATTGAAATCAAGATTTCAATATTAATTGTTATTGTGAATTTATTTTCTGCAATTGATTGTAAAAAATTGGTTAAGTCGGGTATAGGACTTAACCAATTTTTTACAATCAATTGTAGAAAATAAATTCACAAGAACAATTAATATTGAAATCTTAATTTCAATTGAGTTGTAGGACAACCTTCACATAAAATCTTAAGTAGGACAACCTTATTTCACGATGTCCTTAATATCAATATTTCAAGATAAAAACAAGAATAAGATTATCAATCATCACAATACACACAGAGTTATAGTGGTTCGGTGTTTAACACACACCTACTCCACTCCCAAAATTACTACTCCACGTAATTTTGGCTTTCCATTATTTTCAAAATTTTCACAGGTTAACCTCAACAACCTCTTACAATTTTTGTGATTTTCATAGGCTTATCATAACAAAACCTTAAGTGATTTTCACGGGCTTATCACTCCTCAAATCGATGAGATTTCCGGGCAATCTCAACAAACCTAAACTGAAAGTAATTTACTGAAATTAAAAACTTATCTTCTTGAAGACGTGAGTCGAAGCGAAGATATCCATGAAGCCTTTGAAGTTGAAGCATCAATCATGGTGTGCCGTAAAGGCCGTTACGGGGTCGTAAAGGCCATTATGTAAAGGTAATGGTGGCAACTATTACACGTTACGGGGTTGTAACGGCTGTAACAGCTGTTATGGAAAAAAAATGACCCGTAATTGCCGTTAATGGCACGTTACATCCCCGATAAAGGCCATAACAATTCCGTAATTGTTTGTTATGAGGAATATACAGGTTTTCCATACTTTTTAATCAACATTACGGAGCAGATATAGGTTTTTGAGATTTTTTTTTCAATAAAAAAAGAGACCGTAACAGCTGTTACGGGGGTCGTAACAGCTGTTACGACCCGTATCGTAAAGGTAACGGTGGTGGCCGTAGATGTAGCTATCCTTTTTCTTAGATAAAGACGAACCAATGTATGCACAACCAAGAAGGATATATGGATATATGATTTTTCAAAGGATAAAATTCTAAAAGCTGCAGATTCAATCCTCTAGTCTCAAGTTGAGTATTGGGCACTCTCTAATTGAATTAATCACTATTAGAGAAGATAATTAAATAAGTTACAAAAATAATATAAGAATGACAATGTAAATAGCTTGAAAAAGAATAGGATTTTTCTCTTTTGTTTTTAGAAGTTTTCTATCTTTTTTCATTCTTTAAAACAATGAGAAATGATCTCTATTTATAGCCAAAGATATGGATCTTCGGTCAGGCTATGAATCCCTTCGGCTGGCCGGAGTTCCTCGATATTGTTCCCATGACTATCAAATTTCGCAGGATTTGATTTGATCTAAACTTAAGCTAGCCCGAGCCAAACTTCGGCTGGCCGGAGATGGGATTCGGCTGGCCTAAGATTCCGGAAAATCAAAAATATGCATTGCTTTAAACTTGACTTGGGTCACTCTCGGGTTGACTCGAGCTGGTTCGGCCGGCTGAAGGCAGGGTCAGGTTGGCCGAAGTTCCATAAGAATCAAAGTTTACTTCTTGTTGGAAACTTGACCTAGGCTGATCTTGGCTTACCCGAGATAGTTAGGCTGGCCGAAGGAAGGGTTGGGCTGGCCGAACACCTTTGAATTTTCATGTAAAAAATGCCATAAGTTAAATCTTAGAAAACCACTAAGATGTACTTTAACCTATGGTCATTCCTAAGTTCATCTTTACCTGTAGGTTGGCCTAATGATTATTCTCTTGAAATCCTTCCAATCCTTCTAATCTTAAGATGTTGAGTCATCTTCTAGTCTTGAAATGTTGAAGAGAGCTAAAGTCTGCTGAAGTTCCATACCCTATATATTTTGTTTACGAAATTTGACAACATACTTATGTGCTTAAAACATTAGCACTTGCAACGTACAATGTTAGCATGAGCAATAATCCTAGTGGTTATGGATCCTGGACAAAGCCTAGTACCTACTACTGGAAAGACCCTACCGCCTTTGATTTTGACTCACTCTATGGAAATCCTAATTGAGAACCTCCCTGACCTCTTCCTAACATCCATACAATCACTTGGAATGTCATCCCTTTCATTTCCAACATCCTCTATAACTCATCTCTCTGCCATACCCTATATAACCCTAGGAAAATCTCAATTTTGAAGGATCATCAACCCACCAAATATTCTTCCAAAATTTTCTCATGCTTCCATTGAAATTCTAGAGTGAGCATCCGTCATTAAGAATCTCTTCACTTTTCTGATAGCCTTCCAACTAAGAAGTCAGGCTTGACATTCTGGGTGAGCAGTCCTGAGTTACACTGAACTCAGCTAAAGCTTCTGTGTATCTCAAAATGCACAGAGTTTACAGATCAATATTGGCAGTTTTTGGCTAGATTTGTAAGGTGGCCATTTGCATCATTTTTTGGACAGGACTAAGGTGATAGTTCACCACTGTTTAAAAAATGGCAGTGAAGTATCAACTATACATTTGGTATAGTAGTCTTGACCATCCAAATTGGGAGGCCCTTCATGATTGGAGCATAGCCCAAAAATCACACTGATCAGACAAAGGTAACCATCCAATGTCTATCGATGACTGGTTAATATAAGTTGTTCATCTATCCAAATTCAGTAGGCGGATTAGATGGTTAAGATATTTTGAATGGTAGCATTTTGGGCTATGCTCCAGCCACAATGGAGCGCTTGATTTGGATGGTTAGGTATTCTGTGCGCGTATGGTGGATGAGTTTTTGCCATTTTAAAAATTGTGATGAATAATCACCCTAGTGTGTCCTGTTGTACCAACTACTGCATTTGTATTCACCACCATTGATAGAATTTAAAGGAGTAAATCTTTCAGTCTCTATCATGGAGGTCGCCTTGAGTCCTTGACAGTAATAGAATATCACCAAGTTGTACTATGTGTTTCATCATGACTAGAAAAAGAAGGGTGTATCCATCAAACAGTTTGCTGCAAATATCAGTTCCCTTCAACAGCGAGTTGTATATAAATGCCTGAGCAATATTTTGTCTCAGTTCCTGTTTTTATTTCAGTTCTAATATTTCACATGCCATTCAGTATGGACCGTATATATTTCATTTATTTTCTAATTTGTTATTTTATATATTAGAAATTATTTCTTTAATAGTTCCGTTGAGTCTTAAACAGCGGCGTAAGTATGTCCAATTATGGCCCTGATGTACAATCCACTTAAGAAATATGGAATCAATTACTGTGGCAACATTACCTTTATGACTGCTGCCTACGGACTGTTTTATCATTACACACATACATGTGTATGTATGTAGAGGTGTGCTTTAGTGTTATAGATACCACCTGTAAGCTTACGGTGGTACCGTGTAGATGGGGGCCCCACATGGTACACACCCAACCCATCCATCAGATGTGTCGCCTCAGATTACATCCAGAGCCTCAGAATCAGAATAATCCAAACTCTAGTGGGCCACAGCATGGGGAACAAGGTGGAGGGGATGCCTATCCTTGATTCTCACTGGAGTCCACTTGAGTTCTAGAACAGCCTGATTTTTGTCCTAACCCTTCATCCATGGCAGATTAAGGGTCTGGATGGCCTGGATTCTATATGCACAACATTGTGGGCCTCCTACGCAAGTCAATGGTGGGCATTCACTTTCAACTTGTCTCCTGTTCTGTGGCCCACCTGACTTTCCATTTGGGCTTAAAAATTTGAGCCCTTGTTGTAACAGGAGTTAGCACATTTGATGGATGGTTTGGATGTCTTTAACACATTATGTAGACCCCCACTTCTGCCCGATGCTGGTCCCACTGGAGTGCACCCCGTGTTTGGATATCGTCGTCATCATCATCATCATCATCATCATCATCTAAGCCTTATCCCAACTAGTTGGGGTTGGCTATGTATGTATATGTACATGTGCACACACGTGTGCGCGCGCGCGCGTGCGCGCTTATATGAAAGGACTGCATTATCATTATATGGGAAAACTACATTTTACTGTGCAGGTTTTACTGAAGCTCTGTACTCTGTATCAACTAACAGCTTCACAAACATGTTGCAGGAGTCTATAATAGCAATGGCTATCTTAAAGTATCTTGCAATGGAGGCCTGAATCAAATGCGTGCTGCGGTCTGTTGGTTTGTTTTGCCTTTTATTCACAAATTTCCTTCCAATGATATTAAAAAACTTGGACTTAATTCTAAAATTGGTCTTTTGATTTCAGGTGTTGACTCAGATTAGTCAACAAGAACTCACCATTTATATCGTCATTATCATCTTAGCCTTATCCCAACTAACTGGGCTACACAAAAACTCACCATTTTTGTATAAAAAAATCCTCATTGCTTTTATATGAACAGAGTTCAAACTCAGTACTGGGAGTCTGATCAGACCAAGTTGAGTTGGTTAAGTTGCAAGTGAATGTGTGAGTTTTGAGCATGGGGTGTGCTCCAATGGTACCAGCAGATGTGGGGCCCACGTGATGCATACATACAATCCATCCTGTCCATCATGTGCGTCTGTGCATGTTACCTACGGGGCCCTAAAATCAGGCCGCTTCGTGAATCAGGTGGGCCACACATCAGGGAGCAAGTTGTAAGGGAATGTCCACCCTTGATTTGAGTGGAGGGCCCATTGTGATGTGTATATGAAACCCAGGCCATTCAGACCATTCATCTGGTCTGGATGAAGGGTCAGGTCCAAAAGTCAGGCTGTTTTGAAATTCAGGTGGTCCCTATTGTAAATCAATGGCTGGTGTCTGGTGTCCCCTCTCACATTATATGAGACCCAGGCCATTCAGACAATTCATCTGTTCTGGATGAAGGGTCAGGTCGAAAGTCAGGCTGTCTTGAAATTCAGGTGGGCCCTATTGTAGATCAATGGCTGGTGCCCCCTCTCACATTATTCCGTGTTGTGGTCCACTTGAGTGTTGGATCAGACTTCAGAGTGCTATTTGGGGTACAATGAGGTGATTCATCTGATGGATGGGTTGGATGGAGTTCATATGTCACGTGGGCCTGCATCTGCCGGGTACCACTTGAGGCCATCCCTTTGAACATTACTTCCACAATCTGCTGTGCTGGTATTTGTGGTCAAACTTAATCAAATTGCTGAGTTCTGGTTGTCACGGAATTTATAAATATTGCTTCCACATCCATTGCATTACTCAGGGCCTGGCCAAACTGAGTCAAACACGGCTGAGCTCTGAGTTTAAAGAAACTTTCCAAACATTGCTTCCACATTGGTCGTGCTGATTCTGTTAGTTTGGTCATTTCAGATCTGTGACATGGTAACAGTTGCACGCTTTTTGAACCTCACACTGGTTGTTCCAGAGCTTGATAAGACATCATTTTGGGCTGATCCTAGGTATTTCATTAGTCTTTACAACTCAAATGTTTATTTGCTTATTTTCTTAAACGTTTGGGAAAAAAAAATCTCATCTCGAGTGACTTTTGTGGCAGCACTTTCGGCGACATTTTTGATATAAGGCACTTCATAGATTCATTAAGAGATGAAGTCCACATTGTTAAAAGGCTCCCAAAGCGCCTTAATCGTAAGACAATCAGTGACTTGCTTGTGATGCCTCCGGTGAGCTGGTCCAATGAGAAGTATTACTTGCAACAGGTCTGAAGACACTGAACTACCTTCTAGTTTCTACTCGCTTGATTAGTATTGATTACTAAGGCTTTGTAGTTGTCTTTAGATTATCCGAAATAGCAATGAATTGGTGAATAGTTTGAGTAAAAACACAAAAGGATTTTGACATATAAACTTCTTCCTTTTGGCCCATGCCCAAATACCCCCTACCTTTTAAGCATTCCTAAATAAACCCCTATGTTTTGAAATGTTAGTATCAAAAAATTCCTGCTGTCAATGGATGATACATTTGATCACCATATTTTAAAAAAATTCCAAAACTGACCTTGTATTTGCTTATGGGTCATTACACCTTTTATGACAATTGTTACCAGCTGTCTTGCACGTCTTTACACCTGGTACCTACTCCCTTTGCTAGTGCAACATCTAAAGCTGTACACATGCACATGTTGGCAAAGTTGTAAATGAAACATGTGTATCCGTCCATAATGTTGGAAATAATCTATAGATCCTTCTGCATGTTGCTAATGGTTCCTTCTTTTCCTTTCTGTCAGTCTCGTGTGATGGAATACTGCTGGGGGGGTGTATTTGACCATGGTTTGAATATTAAGGGTTCGCTTAAGAATACTTAAAGAGGTGGGGGAATTGGTACAGGCAAAAAGCCACCTGCCACCCCCCTATGAATCCAGTTGTTCTGCTATGTTGTGGAGTTGGTGGCTACTCTTTCAGTGCCCAATTCCAACTGTTCCTGGCATTTGTTCTGTCAGCTGAAGTTCTTTTTCTATTGCAGATTCTCCCCCTCTTTCAAAAATACGAAGTCATCCACTTCAACAAGACAGATGCACGTCTAGCAAACAATGGTCTCCCAACTGAGCTACAGAGGCTTAGATGCCGTGTCAATTATCATGCAATAAAATTTACCTCTCGAATAGAGGCTTTGGGAAACAAATTGGTTAGAATTCTTCAAGAGAAGGGATCATTTGTGGCATTGCATTTGAGATATGAGATGGACATGTTGGCTTTCTCTGGTTGCACTCATGGCTGTTCATTGGAGGAGTCAGAGGAGCTCAAGAGGATGAGGTTTGTAGCTCATAGCTTTTAGAAGTAGACTCGGAATAACTGTGATTCGTCTATTTGATTAGACACTCAAGTGTGGCAGTTTCAGACACGGCCTACATGTCAACTGTGTGAAAATCTACCCTCAAACCTATTGCCACAATGGGTTGTGCTCCAGTGGTACCGGTGCCACAATTGAGAGTCTGAGACCCACATGATATATTCATGACATCTCACGTTACCACCAGGGCCCCAAACTCAGCCCAAACAGAAACTCAAGTGGGCCACAGCACAGGGGAAATGTGAAGAGGGGACAACCACCCTTGATTTGCGTGAGGGCCCCACAATGTTGTGTATACAGAATGCGAGCCATCCAGAAGTTTCATTTGCCCTGGATGAAAGTTCAAGACAAAATTCAGGTTCTTCTGCAATTAAGGTTCCAGATGAGAATCAAGGGTGAACGTCATTTACTACATTGTTCCCTGTTCCGTGGCTCATCGCTCACCAGAGTTTTGGATGAAGCCAATTTTCAGGCACTGAGGTTAACCGGAGGGGATGCATCTGATGGGCGGGTTGGATGTGATACATACACCATGTGGGCCCCAAATCTTCCCGGCACCATCATAAGCTTATAGTGGTACCGGTACCACTCCAGTCATACCTCCACAATTAGATGGTAAGTTCTAAAGATAATTTAGTAAGTAAAGTATTACATTATTAGTTCATAGAACTGTTGGACATAGAACAAATGGCTGCTAGTATTGGAAATTCGTGAAGAATATGGCTTAGATTGTCTCATGATTACCATGTCCATGTATGCTAACATGCGTGCCTGTCGTGGCAATTTTTCTGAATAACTGAATCCTTATCTTTGAAAATAAAAAACAAAGAAAAGAAAAAGAAAGAAAAATTCTGAAAAACTATATCACTGTTTCATAGCATAAGATGTGCTTAGATTTTACTGTAGGGGGTGCGCTCCAGTGATACCGCTATCACAGGAACTGTATCGTAGTACCGGCCGGATGTGGGGCTAACGTGATGTATTCACACCATCCAAGCCATCCATCAGATGCATCATGTCAAAACAGCCCTAACGCCCAATACTCAGCCTGAAAACTGAATATTGGGCTACAACAAAGGGAACAAGCTGGAAGTGACTGTCCACTCTTTAATTCTACAGGGGCACACCTGAGTCGTAAAATAGCCTGGTTTTGTCATGACCCTTCATCTGGCCTGGATTCTCTATATAAAACACGGTAGGCCCCTATTCATCAACAATGGACGTTCCCTATCAATATGTTCCATACTTCCATGTGCTATGGCCGCCTGAGTTTTGTATCAGGGGGCTGGGGTTTCTTTGAGGTGAAGCATCTGACGGGCGGTGTGGATCCCGTGAATACATCAAGGGCCCCACATATGGCTGGTACCACAAAAAGGTTAGGGTGATACCGGTACCAGTGGAGCATGCCTCTTAATGGGGAGGTGGTTCTGAAAGTTCCTCTTGCCACTCATTTTTCGGATTTTATGGTTTGAGCACTTATATATGGAACCAAGGTCGAAAATGTTTGCTTATAGTTTCCTATATGAAAGTTCAGGGATTTCTTTCATTCCAGGTAGATCAGTTGCAGGCTCACAGTTTTAGTTTTTCCAAATCAACTGCATCAATACTATTGGATGAGAGGTTTTGGTTCGTTTTGTGAATTGTTCAACATGTTCTTATCTATTTAGTATATTTTTTACATGGTGCACCCATTAAGGTATGCATATCCATGGTGGAGAGAGAAAGAGATAGTGTCTGAAGAGAGGAGATTGCAAGGTCTGTGTCCTCTTACACCGGAGGAGACTGCTTTAATTTTACAAGCTTTTGGCTTCAAGAAGGACACTCAGATATATGTTGCTTCTGGCGAGATATATGGCAGTGAAAGGAGGCTTGCTGCATTACGAGCTGCATTTCCTAGAACTGTGAGTCCCTCAATGCCAAATGGAACAGTGTTTTCTTTTCCTGATGTCTCACTAACCATTTCTGGATGACTGAAAAACCAAATCATTTGTGTTTGTGTCTAGTTCATTGTTTAATATCTTCAAATTGACTTGGAAATAGCCATTCCAATTTCCTAGGTGGGGCCCAATAAAAATTTAAGAAAGCATTGACCCTGGCCATCTTGTGCAACGATTGGGATATCCCTGGTGAATGAGGGTTATACTTCAGATGAGCTCAGTGGGATTCCTATATCCCGTCTCCTCGAGTGAAAGTGAGCTGATGGCAATTTGGAGGCTCCCATCCAACCTTTGATTTAAATGATCTTAGGATGCAGCATTGATATCAGTTTTCATCAGGTCCCTTGAGAAGTTAATATATTCAGAGCAGACAAATCCATAACACATCTTTTTGTACAGGAACTCTTAGCCTTTGCCTCGATGGATTTGGTGAACATGTGTATCAGTATATGTTCCTTGTTGGTTTCTTCAATAAAGTCTTTTTTGTTACTAATCAAAAAAGAAAAGAAACAAAAAGAAAAAGAGAGAAAAAGAAAAAGTAAAAAAAAAAGAAGACAAGAAAGGGGAAAACCACTGAGAATGGAAAAAAAAACATGAAAGATGGGAGAAATTAAAACAATATATATCTGGTGACTTGTATTGATTGAAATTGATGTCTAAGATAGGTGGTTTAGGTCAATATTTCATGAGGTCGGTTAAGGTTTAGGCCTTAGATGGAGATGGTGATTGGACTATTATAAAATCACAGGTTAGTCCATTGGCCTGCCAATTTTTTGAAGGAACTGCCCAACTAGTTTTGGGAACATGGTGCTTGGTCTTCAGCTGATTGACGTGTAAAGAGGTACGGTGTTACCTGGATACATGGCATGGTGCCAAATGCGAAAGTCTAGCATGGAAAACTCCAAAAATCTAGGCAAATGGACACTTCTGTATGCAGGCGAATAATATTTATTTAAAAATAAAAATAAGATAAACTACAAATGACAAAAACAGTAGAATAAAGGAAATGAGAAAAAGAATACAAAAATAGAATTGAATATTCACAGTCCGAATAAAAACCAATTACTAGTAGTCTAAAGTCACTCTAAACTGACAAGTAATTGATTAACAAAATATTGAAAACCATTTATAATCACCCAAAAAATGTTAGTTTGTATGAACATTACTTGTTTAAAAGATTAGAGAACCAACAAAAGAACAGAAATGCAAAAAGAACACCAAAGCTTGTGCGTTGTTATACGGGCCATGGTACCTGTAATGCAAATGAACTAAAAGCTAGAGAGTGAGAGTAAGTGCTTATGAATAGTTTCTTCAACAACAAGAGTGAAGGCAAGCTTGAGGGAGACATCTTTTGACTTGACAAAAGAAATTCATATTAAAATTGTGAAAGATGAAAGGAAAGTTTTGTGAAGAAATGTTTGGACACCTCACATAAAGTGTCTGACATGCAGAACTTTCTGATGATGACATCGCCAAGACATTCTGTACAAATTTTGAAGTGCTGTGTCGTGTCTAGGAGTCTCCAAGTGTTAGTAAAAACCCAGAAGGTAAAAGTGTCCTGATAAAAGTGTTCTGAACAATGCTCATTCTGCATAAAGTGGGATAGTTGGTAATTAATTGAAAGAGATTTGCTAAACGCACATGCGTGTGCAATGAAGCTCCTTTATACTCCACACATGTGCCAGCATGGCACGATAGGTCCGAGATCCAATCCATCCATCAGAAAGGAATCACTATATTGATGCCTCAGTCCAAGAATCAGATTGATCCGCTGGCCAGGTGGGTCACGGTCTGCAAAACAGATGTACAGTTCTGAAAAACTTGTCTGAAGTTTTCTAACCCATCCCCACCTGTTTCCAATATTGGGGCCCACATGCTGAGTGGACCAGATTTATTTTTGTGGAAACATGTAGAAGTTCGGATTGACTTAATGGATTAATTGGATCTAGCACTGTGTCATGCTGGAACATGTGTGGCATGTACATGAGCTTGAGTATACATCTGTGTGCTTATTAAATCTCTAATTGAAATTTACCTGCTATTTTTTGCTGCCTCCTGTAGCTTGTTACAGAATTTTCATTTGGTAGTCAGTTTTTAACTGTGAATTGTGCTCAAATTACAATGTTAGGTAAAAAAGGAGAACCTACTAGATCCTGAGGAGCTGCATCAATTCCAGAACCACTCATCTCAGATGGCAGCCCTAGATTATATGGTCTCAATTACAAGCAACATATTCATTCCAACTTATGATGGAAACATGGCAAAACTTGTTGAAGGACACCGAAGGTTTGATATTTTATGTGCTCTCCGGCAAATACTCTTTTCAGTGGCAGCATAGTTCTAAAACTCAGTGATTCAACTCGAAACTTTGCTGAGTCAACTTTGACTAGATTTTGAGCCGAGTCTCCTGGAAAATCGTTGACGACCAACGAGCTTGATTCGGTCAAGACTCGATAAGACTCGTTGAGTTGAGTTCAGTGTTCGAAATATCGGCATCACGTTACGTATCGCACCCTTGGAATACAGATACGTATCGGTTATCGCATGGGATATATCGTTTGTATCGGGTAATTTATCGCACTTTTTGGGAAGCATTGAGAAAATAGTTGAATTTTTCAATAAAACTTCAGTGATTGTTAAAAGAGACCTACACACTTTAAAATCATAACATCTCAAAAAAGAAGTGCACGTAGTAGGTTTCCATTGTATAGGGTCGTAAGCTATGCGCTCTTTAACTGAACTAATGCAACTATATTAAAATTGAATGCATAACATTTATAAATGTATGGAGACGTGTATGAAAACACAACCAATTCATTTATAAATGTATGAAGACATGTATGAAAACACAACCAATTCATTTATAAATGTATGAAAACATGTATGAAAACATAACCAATATTTTAATATATATATTTTAAAAATTTTAATTAAAAATAATTTTTATTTTCTGAAATTTGAAAGAAGTTAATAAATCGGTAGATCAGGCTCCATACATGCTTGATTTCATGTTTGGAGTGCAACATTGCAAGAAATTGGGGAAATTTTGATTTTTTCCTAAGTTTCCCTAATCGGGCCACTTACACTCGAATTTTGAAATTAGAGTGTATGTGATGATCATTTCATCAAATACTCCTAAATACTTTGAAATTATTCTCATTTAACAGCTGGTCGAAGGGAAATTTTGGAAAAAAAATATTTTAATAATTTTTAATAAAAATAAATTTTATTTTCTGAAATTTGAAAAAAAACCAAATTAGTAGATTAGGCCTCATACATGCTTGATTTCATGTTTGGAGTGCAACATTGCAAGCAATTTGGGAGAAATTGGGAAAATTTTGAATTTTTCCCAATTTTTCCTAAATTGGGCCACCTACACTTAAATCTTGAAATTGAAGGTTGAAATCCTTGATTTTCCATGCAAAACATGAAGAATCAATGATTTCTTATGATTTCACACTCATTTTATATGATTTAGAAAAAAAGGATCAATACTAAAAATTACTCACTGGATGAGAAACGACCCCAAATGCAAGAAAATCTTGATTCTGATTTCGAATGTGGGTATTTCTCCTAATTCCAAGCAGAGGATGGACTAAAATCCACTCACTAAGAGATTAGAAGAGATAAATATGAAGAAAAATGGGGGAAAAAAAATCGGTTTTTGATCTTTTTGGGAAGGGCAATGTGTGTTCCCTGTGAGGTATCAACGATATTTGTCGATATCATTTATACATTGTAAAGAACTTATAAAAAAGCATCGATACATTGTAAAGAACTTATAAAAAAATTGATATCATGATATCACTGATACTTTGCGATATTATCGCCGATATACAATAATCTAGACATTCTTTTGTTATTTGCCACCGATTTCGTATTGATGACATGCAATATCAATAATATTGGCCGATATTCCAAGGGGCACTACCAGTTAGCTATGTGATACATTTGTTTTTAGATATTGGTATTTTATGTGGTAAGTGTTTCCAAATACATTAAATATTCCATGCAATCTCAATACTTCTTAGTTATTAAAATATCAAGTTAACTAAAGACTTGCTCAAGTCTTCGAGTTGACCCAACCCGACTAGATATTGAGTCGAGTCTTAAAGTTTTTTAACTATATTGGCAGAGCTCAAGGTCCAATCTTCTTGCAGGTATCTTGGTTTTGGAAAAACCATCTTGCTGGATCGAAGGAAAGTTGTGGAGCTGATTGATTTGCATCAAAATAACATGCTTTCGTGGGATGAGTTTGCTTTTGCTGTCCGAGAGGCACACAAGAATAGGACGGGGCAGCCATCTCACAGGAGAGTTGTCACAGATAGGCCCAAAGAGGAAGATTATTTCTATGCAAATCCTCATGAATGCCTGTGTGAACCAACAGAATGCCTTGTCAGGTCCCATAATACGAGTTTCATCCTATGAGGCAAGCTGGCGAAAATGGTGCTCCTACCTAAGGTTGGGAGTTGGATGAATTGGACCTCTCAAAGCCCATGAGAGCAATCATACACACACAAGCGTGTCCGCCAAATGCCTGATTCAATGGTATTTTTATAGCTCTCTTGAGTTGCTTGTTGCTTTGCCCTCCATTTCTTTGTTAATATCTTTATTTGTTTGTTGGGTTTGAGATGGCTCCATCGGGGTATTTGTTGTAAATCTGTTTTACTAACTTGAGATTCAGAAAAATCATTTAATTGGGTCACTTCAATCCAAGCATTGTAGCTTGCAATGTCTTGACTACTAGGACTTGTAACAAAGATGATACACATAAAGATTATATTCAACCTGTCCAGCAGGCTCGTCCCCTATGAAAATTGGACCCCCTAGTGATTATGCATCCGACATCCAACATTTCAAGGTGGGCCCCATGTGAATTTGTTGGTTTATGTGGTTGTCCAACATTTTCTATGGCATGTGTCCACCCAATAGTTGGATTGCCCTGATTTTAGGGGCATCTGTTCTCATTGTGGGCCAACCCTGCTCGATAGGTTAATGCAACTAACAATTACCAATCAAGAGAGAGAGAGAGAGAGAGAGAGAGAGAGAGAGCTAATAATAACTAATCAGGAGATGGAAGATCTTGAAAAAAAAAAAAACCTGAATTTGCAAATTGCAAGTCTTAACCAAAGCGCCATTTTCCTACTTTCATATATTCCCGTTGGCGATGGTGTTTTTCTAGGACCTATAGATCCTGGAGAGACTGATGATCTACCGTATTCATCCATTGGAGATGGCCACTTAACTGTACGAAAAGAAGGCTTAAACGCCTCATTTGAAAGTTTTCTGGGTGGACGGCAGCAATATATTGTCCAACTATCGAGCATTTCTCCCCATGTATATATTTATACTCTTCTCTCTACATAAAATCAAATTTAGGTTATTGCATTAGAACTTTTGCACGGATGAAAATTCCTTCCATAATCGTAATAACCAAAATGCCCTTGCATACAAACCTAACCAGGCGTCAGGTTGCTGAGAACCCATTAAAAGAAAAAAAGAAAAAAAAGAAAGAAATGCAGGACTTTGATTTGCAAGCACTCAGAAATTGTTGGCGTGACTGCATTAACTCATATTAAACTGGCAAAATTGTGGAAACCATGGTACCTAAGTCACAATCCTAAAAGAGGATTGGTTGAGAAGTCTTGGCCTTTGATTCGTGGACACGAGTTGAAATAGAACCATTGGATGTTTTTCAATTTTAACCGTCCACTGGATGTCCACCAATCCAACGGGTAATCCAAATAAGATTACTTTTTGGTTCATGAAACAAAAAGTGGGACCCTTAATTTTGGACAGTTACTTTGTATCAAGTGTATTCTGTGTATGGGGGTCCTCACTTATTGTCTCAGTGGTAGCGACTCACAAGAGTTTGAGCACAAAAAAAATTAAAAAAAGAGCTTCTCACATTAGAAACTTAGGGAGACGCCGGTGATCCTCCCCCCCCAACTGTTCCTCATTGGGTAGGTCACAATACATATACTTAGAATTAGAGATGTTCATCTTTAATACATGATGATGAGTTCATGTTAATTACGTACAGTAATCACGTGTCAGAGATCCAGATCTTCATTACATAGTTACTCTTAATTTAATTAAGATGAACCCATTTTTATAGGTGTCTGTCAACCAAACAGGGCAGGGCGTACGTACGACTCTTGCTCTAAACCCGCACTCCGTTGGTATTGGTACTTTGTCATATGCAGGGTCCAGTGGTGCGTTCAAAGATTCCAACCCCTCTGTAAGTTTTGGGGAAGTACCCATATGATGGTTTGGAACGTGAAAGTGCATGCCATCATCACGTGGAACTCTGTCTAGTACCACCGTATGCTTTAAGATGGCACCGGTACCATTGGAGTGCGCTCCTTCAATATTCTTGTCTTGAGAATTACATTTGGATCCCTGCGCATTCCTACTTATGGATCCTTGCGCATTGGTACCCTAAGAATGATTTTAGATGAAACTGCATCACATCATCTTTTACCATAAACGCCAAGAGAATCTTGTTCAAGTATCATTCATCATATAACCATCAACATCATCGTTGTTATAAAGGCCAAGCGAACCCTAGCTCAAATATCACCCACCTGTTGATAAGCAGATTAAGATTGAACCGATGGATGGGCTAAACTCTAGGAGTCATAATCCAAACCCTAAGCTTGACCCGACTCAACCCAATCGATCTAGTCCTAAACCCCAGGACCTTAAACCCTAGAGCATTGAGTCAACTTGACGAGCCGATTAACTCATCCAGTTAGCCTACCTAGTATATTAACTCAGTCAACTCATCTAATTAAGCCCAATCCAAGTACTAGGCCTGGACCAAGCTCAACCGGAGTATAATACACAACAACAATACAACATCTTTTACAACAAAGCCCCCACACGAGTGGGGGAGGTAGCCTGCCAATACAAGGGGTCGTGTGTGGCACTAGTGGCTCCCTAGGAGCTGTTAGCCACGTGGAACACCTCTTGGGGCAAGCACTGTTCAAGCATGTAGAATCTCCCTTTTACAACCCCAAGTGTGTGGCCAATGTGTATTTACTCCGATGCTACTTTCCAAATACACATTTACTCTTTTACCACTCAATCCAAGCCATGAGATTTTGCCACATGGAAACCTTAAATCCATACCATTAATACCCTTTTCAACCCTAGGATCACCCAAAATTATAGGATAATCAAGTTTGGGGCCCCCTCCTCTCCCATTTCAAAGTATCTAATAATCATCCAAGAATCCTCATCTATTTAGAAGCCTATTCATCCCTTAATCCTTTGGTCATCTAGCCACCTTGTTCCTCCACCAAGGAGAGTGAGAGTGAGAGAAAGAGAGTGAAGCCCCCATCTAGCCAAGCTTAGATAGAATCCAAGCTTCCTGAGCCACGTAGTCCTGATCCAAGCCACTCGATCTAGCTTTGTGATACTACCATTTATCCAACCATTCAATCGTCAATCAACTTCGTCTAGTTCCAAGCATTAGCATCGTGAAACATTCATTCCTTTCTCAACCCCTCTGCTCATCAAAATACAACATCATTGCACCTCATGACTTCACTTTTTGCACCTAATTGGCTTGGGTGTATGCTCTGTGGCTCGCAGATATAATCAGATATTGGCCATAAAAAAACCTTGTCAATTAACCTATGCATAAGCATTGCATGCACCTCCACATCATTGTTCCATATATATAGTACTCAACACTTAGTTAATTTGAGCATATGTTCCACATCATTGTTCCATATATTAGATCCTACTCATAAGAAAATCGGACTGATTAAGCTATTTCTATTGTTGCATTCAATATATTTCATAATTTGTGTGTGAAAACTAATATAATCCCTTAAAAATTAGTCAGATCTTGCGAAGTAGAGATACGTTCGTACGGGCAGAATGGGTGCGTAATACCTTCTCTCTCTTATTTAGAATCTTTAAAACCCTAGTATCCTCCCCCGTAACGTTTTCATAGGGTCTACCCAAATGTAGAGACGAATTAACTGGCTAGTGGCGACTCTGGTCAAACATAACATCCCTTTCATGTCACCCTGCGATAAAAGCCCTTAAAAGAAGGCAACCCGTGGAAAAGCCGCGAGTCGATTCCATTCGGGATATAGCATCCATAGAATGATGACTCTACTGGGGATGGCTTTAGTCCAACTAAGCTGTGACTCAACTTGAAAAGCAGGATTTTACGACCTTTTAGGGATTATAGTTCTTGTGCATTTGCATTTATCATTCATCCTAATCTCCAGAAAAGGTAAAAAGAAAAAAGTAAAAAAAACCACGGTTGAGTGTAAGATATTGTATATTTCTCCCTTGTTTTACCTTGGTTTTGTGAACATTGATGTGCTTAATTGATCTAATTACACATGTTTTCTCTTATGAAGTGATTTTAAGAGATAAGGAGAAAATGATGCTTAAAGCATGGATTTAATGCTCAAAGAATTACTAAGATGAAGATTGGATCTATGAAGGTCAAGATTTAAGATTTCAAGAGTCCAAGATTCAAGAAAACCAAGTGAAGAAGGAAGAACATTGAAGAAAATAAAGTGCAGAAAATCGAAGTACTGAAATCGACAGTTCAATGCCATCAATGAGTGGTTTGATGCCATTGAAATAAGTGTTGATGCCATCGAAGTAAGTGTTGATGCCACTTCGATCCCACTGTAAAATCAAAGAAAAATAGATTTACTTGCTGGACATGTTTAAGCACCCTTCGATGCCATCGAAGGAGTGTTCGATGCCATCGAAGCCAACTTGATCTCATCGTAAAAATCGTTAATTTCTAATTCTGGACGCTGGACATATTGAAACATTCTTCGATGCAATCGAGGAGAGGTTTGATGCCATCGAAAGCGGTGCGATGACATCGCTGCGATAAGCAGATTCAAAAGACGGTTGCTAACAGTTTCCCAATTCAACTCGAACTCTTTGATGAGACTTTGATGACATCGAAGCTGTGATAGCTGCGTAAAATTGAGGTGGTTTTGAAGTCGTGCGAATCAAGCCTATTTAAAGGGATGTTTTAAGAGTTTCTAAGCACAAGTTATAGTAGAAATATTAGATCAAGGAGTTTTGGAGTTTCAAGGAGTCCTCCCCCTTCTTCAATCCTTCACTTCTAGTTAGTTTTTATTTTTTCTTTAAGATTTCTAGTTCAATCATGTTTATGGTTAGCTAATCTCTTAGCTAGATTTAAGAGGTGAAGCTTGTAGTTCGTTTTGATATTTATTCTACTTTAATTCAAGTTATTTGTTTTATATGTTGAACAATTCATTATTTTAGTTTGAATAAAGAAGCAATTCTAATTTATTGTGATCTATTGTCGACTTCGGGCACATTAGATGCTTATGAAGACTATGAATATTTTCTTACCAATTTTATGAGGTTTTGATCTGTAGAATTCATTGATATATCATTGACTCCGGGCATGATATATACTTTGAATGAATTACTATCAATTCGCTGATGCTTTATGAGGGAACCAATTCAATGAAAGTTCAGAATCTATTTTGATGAATGAATGATGTTTTAACGGCTCTATCATCCGATTGGATAGATTAAGACTTCAATTCCAATTGTGTTATCCAATTGAATCAAGTAGAGTAGCATTAAGATGGCTATAAGTAGATCCTTGGATTTCTAGTACTTTCATCATTTATAGTTTCTTCACAATTGATCTCTTTAATTTAGAATTTAGTAGTTAGTTTAGATCCCAATTCTAGTTATAATTTATTTCAGAAATCGCACAAATAGCAAGTCCTTGTGGATTCGACCTCGGTCTCACCGAGTTATTACTACATTGCGACCTGCACTTGGGGTTGCAACTCTTCTGTTGTAATATTTCAGACTTTTTATTTTTTCTGTAGTTTTCTTTTTTTGAATTAGGTTTTAGTTTAGACTTAGGGAATTAGAGTGTTTCATGCCCAAGTGGGTTCGTGACAACCACTCTATGAATTAGACATGCCTTAAGATCCTTTGAGTTAACAGAAAATATGGTTGCAATCAACCGCACCATCCTGTTGAGGCCTTAAGATCCTTTGAGTTAATAGAAAATATGGCTGCAATCAACCGCACCATCTTGTTGAGGAACAATAAAATGAGAATGATGTGCAAAACATTTCTCAACCTAGAACGTTGTGTAATTATCTTCAACCAATGAGGGCGAGTACATCTTCCAGCATGGTGTTTTTACTTAATGCAAGAAACATGTACTTTAAAACATGTTTCTACTTAATTCAAAAACTTTCATTTCATCTCATCATATGTTTTCTTTATATGTATATGTCTTTTTTTTGTTTGAAAAATAAAAATAAAATACAATAATTTTCACCATTCACGTACCATACAAAAAGCACATATGGACGACCTAATAAAAATTCTAAAAACAAGCAATAAACTCTTAATCCTTGTCAGAATCTCTAAAAGGTAAGTATCTCTCCCCATGCTCTAATACTTCAATCATGTTACTAAAATGCTCTCCATCTTCTTGCAGGTATTAAAGCCTCGTCAACCACAAAGTTATCTTACCTGCTGGCATGACCTAATGTGCCAAAATGGGCAGTCAACATGACATGGCTCGTAAGAACACCATGTCAATTAAAAGCACATAAGAAGCCAAACACAATATGTTAATAGTTTTAATAAAAACCAACATTGATCGTGACTGTCAACTCACGATTTGGTAGACCAAATCATTTGTAAAAAGTATTTAAAAAATATTTTTGATAAAAACTAGCATCGATCGCGGCCATCAACTTGCGTTCCGTGGATCGGATCATCTTTAAAAAAATTTTAAAAAATATTTTCAATAAAAATCGATATCAATCGCAACTGTCAACTTGTGATCTAGTGGACTGAATCATCTTTCAAAAATTTTAAAAATATTCTTAATAAAAATAGACAGCAACTGCAACTGTTGGATCGCGTTTTGATGAACGAGATCATGTTTAAATAATTTATATATATATATATATATTTCCAATAAAAATCGGCATCAATTGTAACTGTTGGATCACGATTCGATAGATTGTATCATCTTTTAAAAATTTTAAAAATATATCTCTAATAAAAAGTAGCATTGATCACAACCATTGGATCATGATTTGATGGACCAGATCATTGTTCAAAACTTTAAAAATATTTTTAATAAAAATTAAAATCGATTGCAACCGTTGGATTGCAATTTCATGGATTGGATCATCTTTCAAAATTTTAAAAATATATTTTCAATAAAAATTAGTATTGATCGCAACCATTGGATCACGATTCGATGGACCAGATCATCTTTTAAAAATTAAAAAATATATTCCAATAAAAATCGACATCGATTGTAACCAATGGATCACAATTAGATGGACTGAATCATCTTTTAAAATTTGAAAAAAAAAATATTTCCAATAAAAATCGACATTGATTGCAACCATTGGATTACAATTTGATGGACCGGATCATCTTTCAAAAATTGAAAAAGTATTTCTGATAAAAACCAAGATCGATCGCAACCGTAGGATCATAATTCAATGGACCGAATCATCTTTGAAAAATAAAAATATTTTAATAAAAACCGTCGTCGATCACAATTCGATGGATCGGATCATCTTTTAAATTTTGGAAAAATATTTTTAATAAAAACCCATTGATCGCAACTATTGGATCGCAATTTGATGGAGCGGATAATCTTCAAAAAAATATTCCAATAAAAACGAGTGTCGATCGCAATCATTGGATCGTGATTCGATGAATTGGATCATCTTTAAAATTTTAAAAAATATATTTTCAATAAAAGCTGGTGTCGATCGCGGCCATCCACTCATGATCCGATGGATTGAGTCATCTTTCAAGAATACCAAAATACTTCAAGGCCCACACAAGAGTCACAACCACACCAAATCTGAAGATATAGTGGGACGACAGACCCAATTGATCATAGATTAGAATCCTAACTGCCGTCGATGGTCAGATATGCACCATCCTTAATAAAAGTTGGATGGAATCACAACCAACGATCTGGATCAGTCCAAAAACAATCTCTAGTGAAAAGATAAATATAAAAGGCACAACAATCCTCAGCAAGTCTGATTACCTTGTGAGACAATAGTTCTGTTCAACCATCTCTGATGAATCAGAATCTTGATCACTACCACTAATCAGACTTGCACCAAATAAGTAGCAAAAACAGTGAAAAGGCCAAGCTATATGTCCTGGGGGGGGGGGGGGAGGGAGGGGTTGGTGTGTGTGAATAGGACTATGCCAAATTAAAATGATAACATCAGAATTTAAACAATTAAAGGAAAGATAACAATATAAACAATCCACAATACTGAAATGTAAAGCAACCTTAACAATTTCAGATCTTCTAAGGACAACCTTACACCATAAAAACCAAGGGTTTATGGCAAGCACAACCTTACTAGAACAATCTAAGTATCAATAACTCAAAATGAAGAAAGGAAATAGCAAGAATTGAAATCTTACTATTACAACATTCTCCACAATGCTTGAAATGTAAATATTACAACATTCACATCCACAAATACATCCCATAATATTGAATGATAAAAGATATAAAAAATAAATCACACATCCACAAAACACAAAGAGTTATAGTAGTTCGCCTGTGTGTTCACCAACTGTTAAACAACATCCACATAGCTTACTACTCCACTCTTAATATCCTCACACAGGGTTATTAGCGTTCACTGTGAAAATAGGTTTTTCTCAGGTTCACCTAAAACCCTCACAATTGTGCCTTTCGAATGGGCTTATACAATTCAAAAAACCCCACTCTGAGTTTTCTGGATCACCTCAGATAAACCAAACAATGAGCTTTTTCTGGCTCAATCTCAAAAGAAACAAAAAACAGAAGATTTACACAAATGTAAAATACCTGGATTTCTCCTTTTGTTGCAGCTCGGAGGAACTAAGACGGAGTAGAAGTTCGAATATAGAAGTTCAATGTCCAATACTCACTTTGAAATGGTTCTAGGTTCTAATTGATTTTAAATTAAATCAAGTCGGGCTAGCTGTATTTGATTTTAATTCCAAGAAGTGGAATATCACAATTCCTCTATTAAATCAGATTGGAATGCAAAAACAAAATTAAATATAAAAAGCTAATAAAAAGAGAATATTAAATATGCACAATCTAGCTTAAGAAGTTTACAAACTTATCTCTCAGAGTGATGCCTTGATTTTACTTGAATTGAATATCAAACTCTGAAAATCGTGCTCTATTTATAGTTGCAGAAAACACGTCTACGACTGGTCCTGTGGACATTACGACTGGTCGTAGGGCGAACTAATTTTTGAATTTTTGAGCGCGATCGGATAAAACCGTTCCACGATTGGTCGTAGGTCATGTACGACTGGTCAAGGGACTTCCACGACTGGTCGTGACATATCCACGACTGGTCGTGTGGAACTTGGAATGGTTGCTGGAGTTTGAGTCGTAGCTGCAGGACTGGTCGTGAACGAGTTGTGCACCGTTCACACAACCGGTCGAGCAGTCTCTAGGACTAGTCGTAGCTCAACCAAAAAATTCTGAAAATTTGCAACAACTTAGGACTGATCTTAAAATTTCTTGGATTGGTCGAGCCAGTGCTAGGACTAGTCGAATAGAGTCCAGGACTAGTCGAAGAACAGACCAAACAACTATAAAGAGATTTAATTTGAATTATATATTCAAAATGACCTACCCTAAGGTCAATCTAAGGTCTTCCCTACCTTGGACATAATGTATGAACATTGAACCTTCTTTACTTCAGATGATGAATGATCTTACAAGTTCATGAAACTTGAGATCTCGACACATGATGAAGCTTGAACTTGAGATCCTTGGAAGCTTGAATTCATAGTTCTTTAGTTGTGCTTCATCTTGATTCTTGAGTATGAACAGTTGACTTGTCTTTTGATGTCGTTATCAAACATTGAACTTTGAAGCTTAGAGAAGTGATCAATGTACTTGATCTTGCATATCTTGAACGAGTTCTTGACTTGAAGCATTGTCAATTTCCTACTTTGTACATCTTTGTTCTTGAAGTAGATCTTTGTCCTTGTGTATGTGATGTATTGCCTTGAACATATAAATCAATGCGCTACACAAGACACAGATAGTGGTTTTGGCATAACAAAATTTGACAATTAAAGGGACAAATAACCATTGCACTTATAGACAGTTCCTCCCAAACCATCTCCAGTGGATCCAAAGTCACAACTGTTAAAACCCAAGTAGTAAGACAATTATCCCATGATCCTAAAATCTATACATCCCTAATAAAGTCAAGCTTGATCACAACCATCATGTCATAAGAAAACACACCAGCCCTTTGCATGATTTCAATAAAAAAACTAGTTTATTGAAAACCCCATAGGCATCTCAGTCCGGTGGAGGTGACCGAGTAAGTTGGATTCATTTCAAAATCATTTTGCCATAAAAATCCCCACGAAGTATCTACTCCTCAGAGCGGGACAACTTTCAAAAATCTCAAAAGCATTTTTAACAAAATAAAGAGCTAGGCTTTCGAGGCACTTAGAGATCTTCCATATCACTAGGTGGAAGCCAATGCAAAAATCAAATAAGATCAGATGCCTCGAGGTTTTCTTGGAGATTATCAGATGCAAATTCACACCAAAATATGATCGGACTGAACTCTAGTGTCAACTCCATCATACCAAATGCTAACGTAAGGAAAGATGATAGGCCAAACCCAGTCAAAGAGACCATCTAAATGGCGAAAAAGATAAATTGTAACCTAAGTGTCAAAACTAGAAGATTGCATGAAAAATGTCACATGCACATACTTAAGCCTGGATGCTTGTTGAACTTGATCGAGTCCAAGTCGGCATAGTGAGATACTCGTTAGGCAATAGAAAGTGCAAGGTAAGCTAAGCACTTTGACGATCTAGTAAAAGAAGTATTCTTGGGGTAATATGGGAAGCAACAAATATTCTAGTTCGAGTCAGTATCCTTGCAAAGTCGTAGAAAGTGTAGGGGCTCTATTAACAAGGCTGAGAAATCCAGGATTCTTGAATGTGCAAACTGGTTCTATCGGTTCTATATATGATCTTACCAGAACATGGCAATGGCCCACATAGTTTCGGACAACCCAAATTTCTTGGAGTTTTAGAGTTTTTAGGTTCGAGTTGCAAGAAGAATGCGGAAGGGTCAAGGTTTTTTCGCTAGTAGTGACAAAACCGTGTTAATAGATGAGACTTTTTGATTTTGGATGGTTGATTTGATAAATGATTAAGTATAGAAGGGTATACGAGGTTCATAATGGCGTATATATACATATATCTACATATCTAAAAAAAATTTCCCCTCGTTAAATCATACATGTTTACGCACATGAGAGAGTACTCATGTACCTACTTGTGCTAAAAAATTTTCAAGATACTACATTCTGTCACCTTACAAGAATTTCGTCCTTGAAATTCAATTGCATGAGAGAGCACTTGTCTACCTACTCATGCTAAAAAATTTTCAGAATATTTCATGTACCTATATATTAATACCAAGCATAAACTACAAATAATAAGCGGAAATCAGGGACATAACTTGTGGCATGACCAATCAAAGACGCACTACATTTTCCTTGTCTCATCGGCTTGAAGTTGAAAGACTCCTATAATCATCTACATGATCCGAGGAGTAGACACTTTTGGCTCACCTTCTTACTAATTCTCTTCAAATTTATGTGTTGATAAATGGGCAACCTCATACATCATTAGCTTGGATGAATAGAGCCAAAAGTTCGTAATGTATATGGCTAGGTTCCCTTATCCCGACATAGAAAATAAATCCCATCAAACCTTCTTTATCACATAATTGCATCATCTCACGGATTAAGATCATCCTTTTGAAACTAAAAGAGCCCAAGTTTATCCAAAACTCAAGAAGAAAAAAAAATGCAAATGGGTGCATGCAAGTGTGAATTCACAAGGGCTACTATAGAATAGAAATACATGCCAACACGATCAACTTGGTCTCATCTCCAAGTAACTTCCCATGGATGAAGTTAACTTTTATATGCTTTGCTCTTGCATGAAAAAATGTTTTTGAAGCTAGTCGACTGCGGTCTTGTTTATTGAAACATATTTCGAAACATATTTCAATCGATTCTCAATGGCATGGGAAATATCTCTAGTGATCATTCTCAACCACACCTACTCTTGAGCAGTAAAAACTCTGGCTATATATATTCAGCTTCTATAATAGGTAATTCTATTGTTGCTTGATTCTTACTACACTGATATAACTGTTAATCCTACACGAAACATATAACTGAAGTAGATCGCTGAGTACTTGGATCGCTTGTTCAATCCACATCCATGAAGCTGCAAAGTATAAAATCAACATTTTTTGTATAACAAGCATAATCATACGTACTTGTCATGTACACAAAATTCTTCTACTAGCATCAATATGGTTTTTTTGAAAATGATTTTGCATGAATTGGCTAATAACTCTAAAAACATATGAGATGTCTAGTCTAGTGATAGTGAGATAAATCAAGCTTCCTACCATCATTCGAAACATAATTACATCTTTCAGTTCTAATTTTTCATTAGCTGTGAGCTTGTGAATTTTTGTCAATCAGAGTTGTTGATGGCTTGCCTTTTTTCATGCTAAACTTCTTGAGCATCTTCTCCACATATTTCCTTTTTGTCAAAAATAATCTTTCTTTGCACCTTTTCACCTCAAGACTAGGGAGTTGTTTTAACTCTCCAAGTTCTTTCATCTTAAATCCAATCAACCATTATTTACAAGGCCTCGTGGTTTCTTCTACATTATTTTCCTTGACTATCATATCATCCACATACAAGAGTACTATAACATGCTGATTTTTATCAATCTCAATAAACACATTACACTATGAACTTGTTACTTTATAACCACAAAATATTAAATTTTATTATATCATGCTCTAAGATCTTGTTTAAGTCCACAAATTGCTTTTTTAGCTTGCAAACATGACTTGGTAACTCAGACCTAGGTGGTTACTCCATGTAGATGTCATGATCAATTTCACTATAAAGGAAAACATTCTTTACATCTAATTTTCAAAACTTCCAACTTTACATGCCACAAGAGATGATATTCCAAACCGTCATCATTTTAGCTACCATGCTAAATGTTTCAAGATAGTCTAACCTATAGTGCTGTGAAAATCCTTGTGCCAAGAGCCCTACTCTGTATCATTTAATGGGGCCATCTATTTTACGTTTTATTTTGTAAATCCACTTACTCAGGATGGCTTGAGCATCCACTGGCTTAGGAACTAAATTCCACTTCTCATTTGTGGCTAATGCTGTATTTTCTTCTTTCACTACGGATTCCTACTTCAGAATCCCTTTACATTCTTCATATAATGTTGATTCTTCATGTAAGATCCGTATCCTAGACCGTACCGTTCCGTAGGCTTCTGTGGTCGAATTCCGGCGACCCGCAATCTGTTACCGGCATTTGTATGCAATCCTTAGTCGTGTCTCGTATATCAGAGTCGGTGCGACCCGAAACTTGTACCCTAGTGACCGCGCCGTTGCCGTGGTTCCGATGTCACGTCTTGCGCGTCGAGACGATACCTAGGCCAGGAGATGCGGGCCCGTGTTCAGTTTGAAGAAAACGCCGCGCGTTGCAAAACCCGAGAGAATTTCTACATCATGTCACCTCAATCAATCAATCAATCCCATCAAGGGTCAAGTACATGTCAAGTACACATCACCTCACACCCATCCCTAAGCAACCCCATAAGTCAACAACCCTTACACAACCCATACCATTCTTACACAAATTTTCTCAAAAGTCAACAAAGTTCTTACACATCCATCCCTCTCCCATCCATCACTCCATCCCATCTCCTCTCTCTCTTATTTCTCCCTTCTTTTCCAAGCAACCCAAAACACTAAAATACCACACGCCCGAGCTCTCCCAAATCTCTATGAGAGAATTTTGTGTGTGGCCCACTTCCTAACCCTCTCATCTCCCATCTCAACCCTTCATTCTTCATCATCTTCCGTTGGGATCAAAGCTAATGAGCAAAGGAAGCCAAGGGAGTAAGAAGATCGAATGGTGGGGTGCTTCATAGGCCTAGATTTTTCATATTTTATGATGGGCCAAGTGAGGCTTACCGATTGATGGTATGAATATCACTTTGGACCCTAGATGTGGCCGTGTGGCTCACCTAGATGGACCCCACCATGAAGCATGATTTTACCCAAGCCATCTATAGGTGGGGCCCACTTTATATATGTGTTGTATCCACACTATCCATGATTTGGTGGCCCACCTGAGCAGGGCCCACCTTATATACGTGATAAACCCAAACCGTCCAATGTTCAGGGACGTTGGACGTCAACTGAAAAACACAAATATTAGCTTTGGTTAAAAGCTTTTGGGAAGGGCGGCTCATGCAGGCCCCACCTTGATGTATGAATTCAATCCATGCGTCCATCCTATTTCCCAACTCATTTTAGGCGTTGAGCCAAAAAATGAAGCTGATCCTATGTTCTGGCGGGCCATAGCATAGAAAACAGTGTTTAAACCTTTGAAACCCACCTTGATGTTTTTACTCACCAAAACATACTGCATATTGGGCTCATTTGGACGGTCTTGAGCCATAGAATCCAATGGGTGGAGTGGATCCACATGATGCGGGCCCTACCATAAAAAAAACCACAGAAAAACTATTTTTTTAAAAAAATAATAATAAAACAAAAATGAGCAGCAGCGCCTGCTGCTGCTGATCGTCAGAGGACATGCAGCACAGGACGCTGCTGCGCATGGACGGTGGGCAGGGACCGTGGGTCCCAGCCGTGGGCCTTACCATGATGTGTGTTGAATATCCACACTGTGCATCTGTTAGGCCTCTTTGGGGCAGTAGGCCACCCAAAATATCAGCCGTATACAAAACTCAGGTGGCCCACACAGCAGGAAACAGTGTGATTGGACGTCTGCCATTGAAACCCTTTTTATGGTTACAGAAGTTTTGGATCATATGAAATTTGTTTTTCCTCATCATTCTAGGTCCGTATGACCTTATCAACAGATCGGATGACAAATAAACGTTATGATGGGTCCCACGTGGGACCCACTCACGGTGGAAACCGATTAGCTGTTGTACATGTACAGCAGCTGTATAGCTGCTGTACTGACGTTGCCCAGCAACGTAGGATCCACCTTTGTATTCACGTTGCCCAGAGACGTGGGACCCACCTTCTTACACATTGCATGTCCCCACCGTCCGTGGGATGGGACGGTGGGTCTGATCATGAAGAATGTGTCATATACACACCGTCCATCAGTTTAAATCCAACCCATCCATCTGCCAGAGATGTGGCTCCCACTGCCATTTAACATCAGCAAGTTCTGTGGGTCCCACGTGATATCTAAACCATCCAGATGGTGGGGCCCATCTGCTGACTGACGTCAGCAAGTTCTGTGGGTCCCACGTGGATGTTTCCCATCCAAACCATCCATCCATTGGCAAGCTCATTTTAATGCTCGAGCCTTGCTGAGGCAGATTCAAATCTCTGGTGGGCCACTGTGTGGACATCACCATGATGTATTATTTCACCCACACCGTCCAGATTATGCTAGGCGGTGCTGGACAATGTTTGGACGGTGCTATCCAATGTTTGATGGTGCTGATGCACCTGGACAATGTTCGGATGATGTTGAATTGCTTGGACAATATTTGGTTGGTGCCAATTTACCTGGGCGATGTTTGGACCGTGTTGATCATCATTAATGGGCCATGTGCCCCCATGGGCTGATAGTGTATGGTGATACACATGTTACACCTACAACTATTAAAATGATTTTGGTATGGTCCAAGCCCACTTGAGGACCATTGGTGCGACCCATCCATGAGGCCCATTATGATGTATTTTTGGCCCATGTGCGGGGTCCACCTGTTTGTATTGTTAGGCCCTGACACGTGGCCCATTTGATGCATACGAGACCCAAGCAGTGTGGCCCACTTGTTGTATACGAGGCCCACGTTAAGGCCCATGGTGACGCATTTACGGCCCATTTGATTTGGCCCATTTTGATCGGCCCATTTGGTCGGCCCACATGATGCGGCCCATTTGATGTACCTGAGGCCCATGGGTCGAGGCCCAATGAGATGTACATAAGGCCCATTGTAATGTGATTCCACCGTGGTTTCTGTGATGATCTTGATGGCGGTCATGCCTTGGGAGCAATGATGGTTTGATGTCCAAATTGTAAGAGCAATGATAGTTAAATGTCCGCATTGTAACTTCCCTTAGGCCTTCTTAGGCCCATTCTCATCATTCTCTTAATGGGTTAACCTAAATAAGTGGGTCCCATTCGCCATATACGGATGGCCCGGTGCCATCGGATTTGATATAACCACAGCTGAGGGCCGATCTTTATATTATGGTTGATCAACTGTTCATCTATGAACCCCGTCTTATCTATGTGCTGGTTGTCGGTGTTAATTATCGATGCTAATTGTTGGTGCCGATTATCAATGCAGATTATCGGTGCCGATTGTCGATGCCCATCATTGGTGCCGATTGTCGATGTCGAATCCGATTGTCGAGGCCGATTACGATTGTCAAGGCCGATTGAATAGGTCGGTTATCGATACCGATTATGAGTATGTGACAACATAGCATCATGATACCTACACCTTGGGGCCCACTTAGGTGATGTATTTGCCGCACCATCCAGCATGGGATGGTGGGCCTGCCGTGATGTACGTGTTTCGTCCCTGCTGTCCACATGAGACACAGGTGATGTATGTGCCTTATATCCTGACCATCTATGGGACGTGGACCCCACACAAAGTATGCTTTATCCACACCGTCTGTGGGACGTGTGATTCACCTTAATGTGTGATTTCATCGACACCGTCTAGGGACAGGGGACCATCGTGATATATGTTTTATCCTTGCTGTCCATCAGCTTTCAGGGCCCACTTGCTTTATGTGCAAGGCCCACCTGTGATGTACATTTGAGGCCGATGTGATGTATTTATGACTCATGTGCTGAGGCTCATTGTGATGTATGTGCGGCCCATGAGTGGGGCCCGATGTGATGTATTTATGGCCCATGTGCCGAGGCCCATAGTGATGTATATTAGGCCTGTGTCATGCGGCCCATTGCGATGTATATTAAGCCCATGTGATGAGGCCCGACTTAACGTATGTTAGGCCCGTGTGAGCAATCCATTGCGATGTATATTAGACCCATGTCATGCGGCCCATTGTGATATGTATTAGGCCCAGGTATGTGGCCCGTTGTGATGTATTTATGGCCCATTTGATAAGGCCCATTGCGATGTATTTGTGGCCCATATGGCGAGACTCGATGTGGTGTATATGTGGCCCTTGAGTGAGGCCCAATGCAATGAAGGTACGAATCGATGTAATGTGTGACTTCACTATAATGTATGTAACGATATTTATATGGGCCACTGCTTGGGAGCGATGTTGGTTAAATAACCACATTGATGGGCAATGATGGTTAGATGTCCACATTGTGACCTTCCCTTGGGCCCATTGTGAGGCCCATTCTTGTTATGAGTAAGCTATCTAGGCCTATTCTTGATGTGAGGAAAGTGCACCATTATCATATAGCATGCTTAGTATAGCTTCATGACCCAATCATATAGTATGCTTAGTATAGCTTCACGACCTATGCCCATGCGCATCATATGTATGCCTGATATGAGGAATAATTGATCATAACACATGCCATTGTACAAATTATTATGGGACTCCTTGATAGGAGGAGTTGCCCACATGAGCGTGTGGTACGCGCAGGTTTGATGCATGACTGGATAGTATGACTCATGCATCTCGCATTTTATGATATGACCACCATATGCCCTAGCGACAACAGGGCCGTAGCCTCCACAGGCATATCGTGGATGGCTAGATGGGACACCGAAAATTTGTTCTACATGGGAGGCTATAGATATCCTTGGGTGAAAGTCCCAGGACCCTCTTGGTTCCAGAGGTTACTCCAACGTCTAGACCGAGTGAATGCATGAGTGTATGAGGGCCATATACCATTAGGTCGCGTCTCTTACTGTGTCGTGGTCGGTTGGAAGGGGGTACGGCCTTACCTGCCTGAGAGGAGGGGGTAATGCCAGGCTGAGTCTGACCAGCTCAAGGAATGAGTTCGCTATTGACGAGCCAGGCCTGATATTGGTAGGCGGATAGTGAGGTCTCTTCCACTCACCTTGTTGCGCGTGATGGGGTGACAATTTGGTTTGGAGTGTAATAGACCTCGGTAATTTTTTAAAGAGGAACCGTACTGATATATGGACTTATTGAGTAGGAGTTGCATATTCATTCATTCACTATCCATCGGGCTGGTGGTGCGCAACTAATTGTTGTGTACCTTTGTATGGCAATAATTTCGGTTGATCGCGCGACTAACCTGAGATCAGGAGTCTACTACATTGAGTCTGGCTATCCAAATTTAGGAATGAGACTGGTTTGGATAGAAGTCCCTTATGATAGACCCCGTAGCCTGCGATACTACGTACTACCATCCCGACTTCACACTCCAGCTTGGTCATTTCATTCGCATCGCATTGCATCTTCAGCACATAACATTTAGTTTACTGTGCTTCTATATTGCATAACATAATTAAGGTTGACGATATTCATGGACTCGGTACCTGGTATTTGGCTTATTATGTCTCCCAATTGCATAGCTGATCTACATTGCTTCCTCAGTATATGATATTGGTTTATTATATTTTTGCATCGCATAGCCTAGATAAGGCTGATGGTATTTATGGGCTTATCAACATGTTTTTGCATTACTCTAATATTGTATGATTTATTAACATGCACGTATTGCTGATAGCATTTATAGACTTGTCAGTATTTCCGCTTACTCTGATTACTCTGATATTAATAACCTTATACACGATACTTGACACTTATCTTGTGCACACACTTTCACCACCCTCTAAGCTTTCTATAAGCTTATGCATGATAGATGCGTGCAGGTGGCGTTAGGTTGCAGCAGCGTTGAGCTTGGAGCGTGCAGCTGTCTTCTGGAGCTTTGATTATATATATATATATATATATATATATATATATTTTCCTTTCAGCACTGTATTCAACTGTTTATATTAGTGAATATGTGATGATGATGTTGCCTTTGTGATTTGGGTAAACTTGTAGTTATGCTTATTACGAGTTAAATGTACATTGAAAAATCCTCCTTGTAGGATCCTAGGATCGGAATCTGGCGTATGGACGCTGGGAGCTGAGAATGGGGTACTACGGAGGCTGTTGGTGAAATGGCGGTAAAGACTGCACTAGTTGAAGAAGGAATATGCTAATATGTCCTAGGGGGTGAATAGGACTTTTTAAAGTTTTTATGATTTATTTAAAAATTCTACTTCACTAATCCTGTGATCATGCAGTTATCAGGATTACTCAAATATAACTCTACTGGCTTCCAAGCCTGGTAGAGGATCTAATCACAAACTATTTTAGAGATAAGCAGTATGCAAGCTAGCTTATAATGGATATGACTATGTAAGTGTGTGTGGTGTGATCAAATGTTCAGATATGGAAGTATTAACGCAAATCACACAATCATAAGAATAACAATCACAAACACAATCATTTTTATAGTGGTTCGACGATGAGTCTACTCCACTCCCGGTAACCGCACTCAACCCTTGAGTGTACTGGATTTTACTAAGGAGGTTTTACAATGGTTCACCTTTAACCTAAGGTTTTAAATTAGGTTCACCTTCAACCTTTACAACTTACACTGAGGCTGACTGTTTATGCTCTCACGAGCAAGGGTCAACACAACGCACCCACTTTTAGGCACACTGGCCAATGATCTTTCATAAGACCCTACTGGAGGTTTCTACACGGTTGACCTCAAACCCTAAGGTTTTACCCGGTTCACCTAAAACTCAGAGTTTTACTGGTTCACTCCTAACCAGATGTTTATGCTCTCCACAGAGCAAGGGTCCACACAACGCACCCACCACGTACACTCCCGCCGGAGGCCTCCTTGAGGACTTCAAAGGGTGAGTACTACTTAAGACTTAATCCTAGAAAGGAATGATCACAAGTATCCTCTTGGACTCTGGATACTTACAAATAAGCTGATGAGTCCCATTTAGCACAGTGCCGAAGATTTCCTCCTCCTTGTTGACAAAGAGTCTTCTACTCCCTTGATCCGCAACACAAAATGATGTATCAATACTCGGCTTCAGGTTGGGTCAAGGTGAAGATGGAATCTTACTCTTAAAATATTTTTCTATCAGGAATGTAGAGCGATTCCAATCTTATGCATTCAAGGCATCTCAGCTTAATGATTTGCCATTAAGGTAGTAGCTGGAGGATCCTTAAATGCAGAAGTTCATTCCCTAATCCACTCTATTGAATGTCAATGGTGAGGGTTGATTGGAGGATGAACTCCCTTGAGAGAAAGGGCTTTAGATATAAGATATAAGTTGAAACACTCAAAAGCTCTCTCTACTTTTTCTCACAGCAACTAAAGACAAGTCCTCTATATATAGGCAAAAAGTTCCAACGGATATAAAACGGTCACATTTATGGCAGAGTTCGATATCATCGAGCAGGTTCGATATCATTAAGCGTATACTCTCGATAGCATCAATGGTCTGCTCGATGACTCGAACTCAATGTCATACGCTTTTGAAACTCTTTGCCAATTGGTCGATGAATCGAAACTATTGTCGATGTCATCGGATTTCTAACTCTGATTTCATCGATGACAGGTTCGATCCATCGACACTTGAAAAGTGAGAGAGACTTGACTTTGAAATATTTCAAATTTTCATGAATGATCGGGGAACTATTGAGATCATCGGAATTTAAATGTCGATGATATCGAGATCAGAGTTGTGGCATCAATAAATCCAGCCGATTTGTCTTTAAGGATGTTGAACAGTTTATGACCTTGTTCAATGCAATCGACCTGGTGCTGATACCATTGATATTTGAATATCGATTCTATCGAAGGGCTCCCGATCATAGTTAAAAATGACCTAAATATCTGCTGCAAGAAATGCACGCCCTTGATTGATATCATCGATGGACTTCCGATGTTATCGATATTTGATTTCAGATCATATCGGAAGAGCATCGATATATCGGAGGAATTTGAGATTTTTATTAAAAAACAGGGGCACCGAAAATCTGCTTGTCGATCTTATCGAGCCACTCTCGATGGACTCGAGATTTGAATATCGGTGATATCGATAGGTGTATCAATACATCGATAATTCATCCAGATATGTTGTGAAGTTGCTGGACATATATAGTGCTTATATCGATGATATCGATAGATGTATCGATACATCGATAAATCCGTCTAGATGAATATTTAGTTGCTGAACATTTTTGGTCCTCACATCGATAATATCGTTAAGGTATCGAGGACATCGACAGAGCAGGTCAATCATATCGAGGGTGTTCCGATAAAATCGACAAGGCAAGAAAAACTTAGAAATTTTCCTATTTTGAAAAAAGTTTTCTCACCTTAAAACCCTATGATTTCTAACTTGTTTATAAGGGTTTTAGTCACCTGGTATTTTGGGATATGGGATGTGAGGCTTTAGGTTTACCTGTGGCGAGCTTGCACACATCCGATTGAGGCAGACATTTGAATTGATCTTTCTATCAGGCTCTGTAGACAATCTGACTTAGTACTCACGTAACTTGACAAACCAAGGCACTTTTAGTCGGCACCGGATTCGGCGATCGGGAATTTCGTGAGCCCGGTTTTCGAGTTTGGGGCGTGACACTTCATCATCTATTAGCCTTATTATATTCACATAATCTGCTCAACACTTTATCGGTACCTATAACAACCTACATTTTAAATGTATTTAACTTGCCTAAATATGTAAGTATTATTAGAGTGTAACAGTAGGAGTATGATTAAGTGACGTAGATAGAAATAAATGCACTTAATAAGTTATATTTCCTACCTGATAGAGGTCGCTATGAATACAAAAAGGTGATCAATGAAATTTTATTCATAAAAAGTCGTAATAGTGGCTAGAATGTCTGAAAGTGCTCTCGATCGTTCGTTGGTGAGCCATTGATCATGAAATTATAAGGATATATTCGTCTTAGTGGGCTCGACGTTCTATATAAATTAGATGTTTGAGATCATACCCCAAATCGTACAACTTAGATCAAAACCAAATATTATGAGTAGGGTCGTACATTGAGTCGAACTGAGTTGAGCTAGCCTCAGCTTGACTCGGCTCGGCCACTAGCTGACCTCAGCTCGAACTCAGCTCGGCTTGGTCCTCGAGCTTGACTGGCCAGCTTGGCTCTGTTCGGTCAGCAGCTCGGGCCAGTTCGAGCCGAGTTTGAGCCAAGATCGAGCCAAGTTCCCCATTGCAACATTTCCACAAACACCTGGACTGCACTTTCAAAATCCCACTGTTTGTAAAACAAAAGCAATGGTTTTATAGTTATTTTATCAAACACCTTCTAAGCAACATAAAAACCAAGAAAAAAGGGTATTTGTTTCATGTACATAACTTCCTTGGAAACTGAGACAAGAAACACTGCAAACTTTACTATTAAGGAACATAATTTTGTGCACAAAATGAGAACGAAATAAATAAAATTTAAAATCCTTGAAATGCTGTGCCTACAGAGACTAGCACCATTCATTATAACGACCTAAGAAGAGTTTGCACACTCACCATTTGTATCAATTCTGGAAGATGGATCATGAGCTACCAGAATGCATGCAATCATGTCAATGATTACTAAAGAACTCACATGCATAGACTCATTCATACACAATATTTGCATATAAATAGATAGGAAAGAGAATTGAGAACCTACACACTTTCAGGTACCAGCCACACTTGGTTGAGTCATTTTATCAAAGACTTGGTGAGCAACATCAATAGTAAAGTAATCGAGTCACCGAACTGGTTCAATGCCAGTTCGATTCGAGCTCGATTCGAGCCGAGTCAAGCTAGGGCCAACTCAAACTCGGCTCGAACTCATTTTCGAGCTAAAAAAATCAGCTCGACTCAGCTCGAACACAACTTCGAACCGAGTTGAATTGAGCTTTTTCGAGTCGAGTCGAGCGAGTTAACCGAGCTAGCTCGGTTCGTGTACACCCCTAATTGTGAGTTGCACAACTCACCTCAACTTTTCAAATGAACATATATATAACAAAATTCAGCTGCAAATGGGTTAAAAATTATAAAAATTCATATTTTAGTGTTTTTAAAAGGGGTTTTGCTAGGATTTCTTGAACGAGTAGTTAGACATTAGATGATTTCCTTTACGGATGGTCATTCAGGGTAAACCAAATAAGCATTGCACTTAAGGATGTACTAAAGACGACTTTCAAATGTCTTGGACCTTTGGGGACTTTCGGTTGGGTAGTGATGCTAGTTAGACTTAAAAATTTAAGGGCTACTTATCAAAGGGCCATGTATGTAATTTTCCATGATATGATTGGTTGTTTCATGAAAGTATATATGGATGATGTAGTAGTCAAGTCGGCCAATGTGATAGAACATTTCACTTACTTGCGTAAATCATTTGATCAAATGAGGGTCCACAAGCTAAAGATGAACCCCCTTAAATGCGCTTTTAACATATGGGCCAATTTTTTTGATGATTTATAGATATGTCAGCGATGAATTGAAATAGAGCAGAACAAGGCTTGAGCAATTATAGATGCTCGACTGTGGAGAAACAAAACAGAATTACAACATTTTCTCAGCTAGGTTAATTTTATGCGTAGGTTCATGTGCAACTATGAAGGAAAGACTAACATATTTTCTCCGTTGGTGAAGTTGAAACAATGAGATAAATTCAATTGGGAATCAAAATATTAGTCGGCTTTTGACCAGATCAGAGTAAATGATGAAGCCACAGGTGTTAATGCTGTCAGCAAAAGGTCGACCGCTTAAATTATATATTGTGGTCGCTGCAAAGTCGATTATAACATTACTAGCACAAGACGATAACGTTTGAAAGGAACAAGTTGTTTAATATCTATGTCGAACGTTGTTGGATGTTTAGAGACGGTATTCTCTAATAAAGAAATTATGCTTGTCATTGTACTTTGCAGTCACTAAGTTACTACATTATTTATTAGCTGAATTAGTCAATGTAATTGTGATTACCAACTTGATCAAATATATGTTAAATCAGCTGATTTTGAATGGCTGAATTGACAAATGAGTGTTAGCATTATCTAAGTTTGATTTTAAATATGTGCCTCAAAAAATAGTAAAGGGACAAGAGATAGTATATTTCCTGGTCGACCGTCCATTTGACATTGAAAGTCAACTTTCTCTATAAGTATTGGACCTATACATGGTACATCTATTGCCTTGGATTTTAATGTTGGATGAATAAAAAACCAATGAATCATCTGGTGCCGGGATTATCCGGATTGCCCCAGATGGAAAATGTAACGCCCCGAATTTTGAGGGTCGAGCAAAGGCTCAACTCCCAAGATCCGTCGCTTCACTTATGCAACATAGAAAATGATGATTAAATGTTGTCCGTATTAGTGCATTAAATATGAATGAGATTATACTAAATCAACATATCATACTCCAGAGATGATTAAATTTAGCAAGCGGAAGACTGTGATGAACATATAAGGTGTATAAGTGGATATGAACCCCAGAGTATGATCATGTCACCAGGCTGAATAATTACATGCATAGTTCCAAAATATACAAAATGATAAAGTGTAATGTCATCTAATCCATATCCCTATAGCCCCGGTGACGTAACTCCAGGTCTCCATAGACCCACCAGAGAGTTGTAGATAGGAGAACTCCTCGTCGTCATAGAAGACAAGCTCCATCATCACCTGCAACTACAACAAAGTTTGGTTGGTGTTTTAAAACACCGTCCCAGAGTGGGAGTGAGTGATCACTCAGTGGAGCTATAAGGTAAAGGTTAACATGTTATCAAATCAATCAAGCAGTAATGATAAAATAGTACAACAATCATATCCTAAATACTATTGTTAATGCAAAATGGTATATATTAATGATGCATGCCCTCGCCTGCACTCCCTCTGTGACATCATCTCACGATTGCACATGCTAGACTCCCACTGTGCTCAACACCCATGCCAAAGACACATGCAATGCGGTGCATGGTCATGTTAGCCAAGTTCTTACTTAGACTTATTCATACAACAGGTTTGAGAAGCTAAGGTAACCCAAATGGAGTCATGTCCCTTCCTAGTCTTCGGTAACCCTGAAATGAAGTCCATAGAGATGAATTCCCATTTTCACTCAGCTATGGGCATGAGCTGAAGCAAACCAGGAGGTCGGCGATGTTCGGCCTTTACCTGCTGGCACGTGAGGTAATGTGAGATATAGTCTACTATGTGGGCCTTCATGTTGTCCCACTAGTACGACCTCTTCATGTCTCAATACATCTTCGTATTACCTGGATGCATCGCCATCTTCGAATTGTGAGCAGCTTCGAGAACTCCCCTTCTCAAGTCATGAAGATTTGGGATGCATAGGTGGCCACGATAGCGTAAACCCCCATCCGTACCAACTCTCCATTCCGAGTCTTCACTGTCGCTCACCTTCTCTCTCATCTTTGCCAATAGTTCATCATCTTTTTGAGCCGCAATGATCCTCTCATCAATGAGTGGCTGCACAGGAACGTGTGCGACGCTTTTGAACGGCTCCTCTACCGTAAGCTTCTGCTCGAAGCCTCACTCGAACTCTACCATATTTCACTCGTCTATCATCAGCGGAGCCGTAAATGCTATCGTCTTCTTGTGGCTCAACGCGTCTGCCATAAGGTTGGCCTTGCCAGGATGGTAAGAGACCTCGAACTTGAAGTCCTTCAAGGTTTCCATCCATCACTGCTGCCTCATATTCAAGTGTCTCTGTATGAATATATATTTAAGGCTCTTGTGGTCGCAAAAGAGCTCGAACTCCTCTCCGCAGAGGTAATGTCTCCAGAGCTTTAATGCAAAGATGATGGCCGCTAACTTTAGGTCATGCGTAGGGTAGTTTTTCTCGTGTTTCCTCAACTGTCGCGATGCATAGGCCATTATCCTGTCCTTCTGCATAAGGACACAACCTAAACCAACACGAGACGCATCAGTGTATATCGTATATTTGACCCCTTGCTCTTACAATACTAGCACAGGGGCGGACATCAACTTATCCTTCAGTTCCTGAAAAGCTGTTTCTGCCTTCTCATTCCAGGTAAACTTAAGATCCTTCCGAGTTAACTGAGACAATGGTCTGGCCATCTTGGAAAAGTCCCTAATAAATTGACGATAGTACCCTTCCAGGCCAAGAAAGCTCCTCACTTCAGTAACCGAACCGGGTTGCTCCCAGTCCTGAACTGCGACTACCTTAGTAAGGTCCACAACTATCCCTTCCTTGGACACCACATGTCCCAAGAACTTGATTTCTTCATTCCAGAAGTCACACTTCTTGTACTGTGCAAACAACCGGTTCTTTCTGAGGGTGTCAAGGACTGCTACAGGTGTTCCTCGTGCTCCTTCCGACTCTTAGAATATATCAGGATGTCATCTATAAATACGATGACGAATCGAAACAGATACGGCCGAAACACCCGGTTCATTAGGTTGATGAATACGGTTGGTGCGTTTGTGAGTCTAAATGACATCACAAGGAACTCGTAATGCCCAAAACTAGTCCTGAATGCTGTCTTCTGCACGTCTTCATCCCTGACGCGTAACTGGTGATACCCCGACTGTAAGTCGATCCTAGTGAAGTACTGTGCCCCTTTCAACTGATCGAACAAATCATCTATCTTGGGCAAATGATACTTATTCTTCACTATCACTTGGTTTAACCTGCGATAATTAATACACAATTGCAGTGATCCGTCCTTCTTCTTCACAAACAACACAGGTGCTCCCCAAGGGGATACACTTGGTCGTATGAAACCTGCATCCAACAGACTATTAATCTGTCTCCTCAGTTCCCCCATCTCACTGGGGGCATGCGATACGTCGGTAGTGAAATGGGTGTCGCATCAGGCACCAGATCAATGGTAGAATCGATCTCGCGCTGAGGTAACCATGTATTGTCCTGAACACGTCCGTGAAATCCTGCACTACAGGTGTGCTCCCAAGTGTCAGGCCATCAACATTCTCCAATAAGGAAGCATAACAACTCACGCGGCAGGGCCAACTGACCTGAACTGGAAAAGAAAAGGCCATGCCCTCAGGTGTACGGGTTGTCACCACTCTGATATCGCAATCGATCTCTGCCTTCATCTCGGTCAGCTAATCCATACCGAGGATAACGTCGTAATTTCATAATGGGGCAACGATCAGGTCAACGAATACTGTCCTGCTTCCTAAGTCTATCGAGCAATCCTTACAAATCCTGGTTACGTCTGAAAATGTCCCGGTGGCGGTAAGGATTCTCATCCCCTTCGTAAGGGCTGTTTCTAACACTAGTCGCTTGACTGCTCCGTATGATATGATCGAGATAGTGGACCCGGTGTCCACTAATAAGAAAATTGGCATACCTTGAATATGTGCTGTGACTTCAAAAGCCAACGGTGCTGCAACTACTGTCTCAGATGCCTCAACTATTAGTGACTGCACACGAGCCTGTTGAGGATGATTCAACTGTGGTACCATAGGCCGTTGAGGTAGCCTAAATCGAGGTGCAGGTGGCCTATAAGAAGGCTGTGCAGGTGGTACAGAACGTCTCAAAGGCCTCCCACGTCCATACATAATCAGGAGCAACGGTCCTAAGGACGCTGTCTCACCAGAGACTGGCCTCCTTCTCAAACATGTAGGTGACCAACTCTACCTGCTCTCCTCAGTGTAGTGCAGTGGCTTCAGCATCTTAGAGATACGGTCAAGCTAATACTCGGCCTCCTCGGGTCTGTGAGTACCCGCAAACGTAGGAGGTCGAAAGCATTGAAATCGCTCAAATAAGCCGCTAGCACCTACATTTCCAGCAGGGTGCACAGGTGGTGCAGATGGAACCGCGCACATGTTCTGAGCAAGGGCCCTAATGATGGTGGTCCATATCTGCTGCTGCTGTTGCATAAGGAGCATCATCTGCTCCAGCCTATTAGGAGAAGAAGTCGCCTGAGGTATGTGGGGCGTTGAGGTAGACGCACAGTTCTGCTCGGGAACCAGTGCTGCAACAGGTGTCGGCCCATTTGTGGGGCCAGTGATCGACTGAGAATCCGGCATAGTCTCGTGAGTCGGGCCCAAACTGGGGTCCGTATGGCTATTGCTTAAGGGAGGTGCACGTGCCGTACTCCGTGTGGCCTTGGGTGGCATTCTCTATATAAAACATAGGGTGCAACCCGGGTAAGAGTTAGCGTAAGCACATAAACTCATCCACACATCATTCACATTCCAAACTAAAAGAAACTTCATGCATTTCATTTACCAAAATTGTCACAATACATGAGATATAATCTTACATGGATCATGACGGAAAATGTATGTGAGCTAATTTAAACAAAGCTTCAAACACGCAAACACACCAACAACTCAACTAGACTACTCAGCCTATTTAGGCTATGACACAGAAACAAGTAAACAAGCAACAAAGCAAACTAAAAGATGACTATATGTATGACTAGTCATCTGAATCTGGTGATGGAGGAGGGGCACCCTTGTCATGCATGCAGCACAGGAGAGCCTTCAAGGTGCGAGACACCTTCTTAAACCTCTGCTTCATGTAGGCTTGGCTTTCTTTAAGCTTGGCTCAGGTCTCTCTGACCTCCTGTCGCAGGGTAACCCGACCCTCCTCAATCTGAGCCAAACGGGCTTCTAAAGTAGCTCGATCACTGTCGCGCTCATGTGTAGCAGGAGGAGAGCCCTCACCAGTATCTTGGGCCTCCTCTTCTTCCTCGTCCTGCTCTTCCTCATCACCACTACCCTCTTCATCCTTACTGCCTTCTCCCACACTTTCTTCTTCGCCTTCTTCGTCTTCACTTCCCTCATCCTCTTCGCTTTCTTCCTCTATTTCATCGCCATACTCGTCAAGACGGCTTGGTGTTGTCGAGGGCTAAATCCCATGTTGTTGAGAGTAGTGTCATTGATGAAATGGATCAGTGCAAGACTTTCTGAGCCAAGTCTGTAGCCGAATTCATGAGCAAGCTTGCATATAAGTCAGCCAAAAGGGAGTGAAATATCTGTCCTGGGAGAGCGTACAGTCTGAACTATCTGTAGTAGGACGTAAGTAGGCAGACACAGCTTGTCTCCTTGCCTAGATCGGTATAGGAAGTCTACCATCAGACACGTGCATTCGCTGCTATTACTCCACCTAGGATACACGTTGTGCGTGAAGATGTGGTGGAGAAGGAGAAAGTCGCGAGTCATCTTGGTCGCTGAGAGGCAGTTGCCTCGATTCCAGTAGACCAGTCGGCCACAAAGAAATCGCGTACGTCTATCTCTTTCACGTATACTCCTAAGACTCTTTGCGCTAGCATGCACCTCTCCACGCGGAATTCTCATGACTCAGGCTATCAAGTCTACATTGACAATGGTGTCCCGCATTCCTATGGGAATAGATAACTGTAAAGGCTCCAGCAGTGGCTCTCGTATATGAGCGTAGAAGGGTTGAACAGTGCTCTCATTTGCACGAGTCTTGCCCACAAATATGGGACCCCACCTGGCGTCTGCCAGAAGGTCTATCACCGGATATAGCCCAAATAGTTTCTCGTCCATGTGTGCTTCAAAGAAAACCCTGCGGCTTTGAAACCTTCCATGTGCCATATCCGCTAGTATAGCTCTTTCGAGAGGAAGTTGGGGATCGAGTTCCCGCTTCATCCTTAGCTCTCAATTGACGCTTGTGCTAGCCTTGGTGCCTTTCTGCCTCCATGAACGGGTAGGGCGGCTAGGCCCGGCTTCATTCGTGGAAGCCCTCTTCTTCCCCATGAGAGAAAGAAGTGTGGAAAGCGAGAATATGGCCGCCACGAGCTCAAAAAGAGCCATGAAAGGGAAATAAAAATGGAAGGATAGAATGGGTTGTTGGGCTTTGAGATTTTTGAGACACAAAGTAGAGTTTGTGTACTCAAATGAGAGAAAATGAGGGAAATAGGAGATGAATTTGAAAGAAATAGTGGGAGGTGGGTATGTAATGAAGAAGATGAAGGACATATGAGAATTAAGGGGTGGATTTGAGGTGAAAAATCAGATTTTTGAGAGCTTGGAGGGGTTTGGAAGCTTGGGAATGAGAGAATGAAGCCAAAAGGGAGGATATAAGGGTTCCCATATATGTTTCGTGGGCCCCACATGCATGTGCATCCGCCAGACTGGCCCGGCGTGGACCGACAGGCCCACTGTCTGTGGACCGTGAGGCCTCGCGGTTGGCTTGATGCCATTGTGGTCCGCTAGACCAAGGGTGATGGGATCGCCCTAGGGGCGATGGTATCCCCCTTGGGGTGCCGTATATGTGCGGGGACCACTTTGGTCCCCCTCGATTTATACCGTTTAGGCCCTCAAGTTTGTTTGACGCGGTTTTAGGTCCCATCTCGTGTATATTCACGCTCTTCGGGTTGTTGCGCATGGAATGTACCGAATCATTGTCTAAACTCATCGATTAATGGTCTGGAAAAGAATCGGGATCATCTCGCATGGTCACAAATGCCTATGGATCTGATTTCGACGATCAGCTTCGCCCGTCGGTGAAACTTGAATTCCTATGGCTGTTTCTACATTTCGTCGCTCTCTCCTAAATCAAAGCTTGTCAGTGTGCGTGGTGCGACCATAACCCAGGTTCAGTTTAATCCAAATCATGCTCTGATACCAACTTGTAACGCCCTGAATCTCGAGAGTCGAGCAAAGGCTCAACTCCCGAGATCCGTCGCTTCACTTATGCAACATAGAAAATGATGATTAAATGTTGTCCATATTAGTGCATTAAACATGAATGAGATTATACTATATCAGCATATCATACTCTAGAGATGATTAAATTTAGCAAGCGCAAGACTGTGATGAACATATAAGGTGTATAAGTGGATATGAACCCCAGAGTATGATCATGTCACCAGGATGAATAATTACATGTATAGTTCCAAAATATACAAAATGATAAAATATAATGTCATATAATCCATATCCCTGTAGCCCCGGTGATGCAACTCCAGGTCTACATAGGCCCGCCAGAGAGTTGTAGATAAGAGAACTCCTCGTCGTTATCTTAGAAAACAGGCTCCATCTCGTAAGCCTCGTCATCGCCTGTAACTACAACAAAGTTTGGTTGGTGTTTTAAAATATCGTCTCAGAGTGGGAGTGAGTGATCAACTCAGTGGAGCTATAAGGCAAAGGTTAACATGTTATCAAATCAATCAAGCAGTAATGATAAAACAGTACAACAATCATGTCCTAAGTACTCTTGTTAATGCATGAATGGTATTTATTAATGATGCATGCCCTCACCTGCACTCCCTTTGCGACATCAGCTCACGATCGCGCATGCTAGACTCCCATTGTGCTCAACACCTACGCTAAAGGCACATGACATGCAGTGCATGGTCGTGTTAGCCAAGTTCTTACTTAGACTTATTCATACAACATGTTTGGGAAGCTAAGGTACTTTCCTTTATATCATTGACTCAAACAATGATCCATCTAGGGTCGTCAATCCTAGTCAATCACATACGATAGGCAAGTTCGCGAGTTTACAACATATGTCACGACGAGAGGCTTGTTACCTCGATGTAGGCTTAATTCACACTCGAGGTCACTACAAGAGGCTCGTCACCTGATCGTAGGCCTATTCATACTCGAGGTCACTATGGAATGGCTTGTCAGCTTAGCATAGGCCGACGGCTCAAATACAGTGTCCCATATCACCGTGTTTGGCTCACGAGTTTAGATTGCTCACTGGTCACTACGGGGAGGCTCGTCACCCCAGCGTAGGCCGACAGCTCGACCACGGTGTCTCATGCCACCATGCCCAGCTCATGAGTCTTAGCGGATCGTGGTACCAAGGTTTAAACGGGCTTTATATTGGTAAGTGGTACTTTAGATTCAAGCAGTTGCGTCTGTACATGGTGAACATACATTAGGCCAATCGGGTTACTTGACAAGCTTGAATGGTACGAGCGCACATTGAATTAATTGACATGGAGAGCATATGCACTCCTCGTAACCTAACCACTGTCAATAATCACTGTACGACTCGGATTCATCGAACATATCTGTTGTGGCAAAACTAGTTCGGCCACTGATTATAAACCGTTACCGATTGCTTGGACTACGTATTAGTCCCAATCAAACCAAATACAATAGGCATTCATATGTGACAGTCAAAACAGTATGTGACAACCAATTTAAATATAAATCTCATTTGAGCGTTTTAATAAACACATAATGCACATGTTATCATACATGGACATTTCATACATGAATTACGTAGCTGAATGTAACTTACATGAAAGAATCTATTCATATAGCTAAGATAATTGAGGATCTCATTTTAACACCTTTAATAAATGTATTTCATCAACCAATTACTCATTCTAGCATTTTATCAAACACTTAGACCACACATTCAACATACATATAAGAAATTAGTTAAAACATATATTATGACAGATCCTTTCTCAAAGGAGTTGTCACACATACAACAATCATGTATTCTCAGTTAATAATCATGGCAAGCACAAATCATAATTTCATATTCATTTAAACATTTCAACAAACACATGAAATGCATTATATTCAACATAGTTCATATATATGTGAAATACGCGGAAAACATCGCATCTAAGTACATTTGATAGTAATCAAGTCAGTCATAAATTATTAACTGACATTAAAAGCCTTGAAAACCATAACCTAAATGTTTATAGTCCGCACCTTCCGTTGGTTAACTCATATCGAACTTAGTTTGAATACTACGCCTTTGTTTATGGCACAACGACAACCTATAACATGAAATAGGTTAGCTATCTCACCATTTACTCTATTTGGATACCTAAAAAAGATTAGGGTTAGGATTTCTTACCCCAGAATGGAGTCAAAATCGCCGGAATAGCCACACGTAGCGACGATTCGATATGTGAAGCGACAGGAATGAATCCCAGTAACTATCTCTCACGCTCTCTCTCTTCTCCTCACTCTTTCCTTCTCTTTTTGCTCTTCTCTCTCCTAGGGTTAGGAAATTCGTATGGAATGAGAGAGGGGTGGGTTAAGGCCCTTATATAGGCCCAAAACTGATGTCAATGTCCCAGGGCCATGGTATACTTAGGATATAGCTAAAAGTCGACTGTTTTGGGCTGACGGAGCTCATCTGGAGGTCCATTACCTACATACAGTCTGGAGAAAGTCCCCTGACAATGGATCTACTCCAGGTTAAGATCTCGGTCCGATCGGATTTACGAATCGACCGCGAAGGACCAGTTTCAGTTCAACGGTCGTCATCACTTGATCAGGGCCACAAGTACACTGACCTATGTAAGAAAATTTCCCTAATCCAATGGTGTATTTGGGTCAGAATCTAATAGTCTGAAATCTTAAATTTGGCCTGCAAGCGAACTGCCCAATTCACTTTAATTTGAGTCTAATTTCTAAAGATATTCGCATTTCTCATACACTTCACTCCGGGCTCAAGCTGTGTGTTTCGGGATACTATTTGGACTTGATTTTTGAGATGGTTGTCAAGCCCAGTAAGGCGGTCATAACCGTATAGTTTCGCGGTAATCGGACTTTCGACGCGTGGTCTAGGTCCGATACGGAGTTTCAAGATGCTCCTGAGAGCAACTGGATTTTGAGATCGATTCTAGGTTTTTAGGTGATGTAGAGTTAGTGATTCTAATGGTTTTGGATCTTATCGATCGTATAGAAAGCGGTTCAAGCTAATCTACCGATTAATTCCGTTTAACACTTAATTAATTTTTCGTCTAATTCCTACATAATTTGATCCTTAGCGATTTCTGCCTGAGGTGGTACTCGGGTCTTTGTACGGATTTTTCTGAGACGTTACAGGAAAAAACAAAAATTTACATTTCAATTAGAGTTTTAATGCACTAATAACCAAGTCGAATACAAAGCTTTGATAATCGGTTTGGAAATATTAATGGAATTGGGTGCCAGAAATATATCGGTAATGGGTGATTCACAATTGGTGATAAACCAAGTAGTGGGTTTGTACAAATGCACATGTATTGCGTTATTGCCATACTACACTTTGGCAACTCAGTTCATGAATAATTTTGATGACGTTGAACTAAGGCATATAACTCGAGAAACAATGTTGATGCCAACGAGATGGTACGACTGGCAGCCGGACTCCAAATTGCCTAAGGGACCAATGTGAGAATAGTTGTTATTCAAAGGTATCTTTGGTCCTTCAAAGGGAATTGAACAAAAAAATTGTTAGGTTGAGATGGATGAAGATGGTTGGAGGATTCCAATTATGAACTATCTTCAGTGTCCTTGGGCCAAAACTAGTCAGGATATTAAAAGAACAGCCACAAATTATGTCATGGTCGAAGGTGAACTATACAGGAGAGGGGTCGATCGTGTGTTGTTACGATGCTTAGATAAAAAAAGAGATCATGTTGACTATGGGTGAAATACATAAAGGAATATGTGGAGTGCACCAAGTTGGAAGAAATATGAGGCTTACACTTCGATTTTATGAATATAACCAAAGATGATAGTTGACTATATTCAATATGATAATGGATGTAAAGCATGTTAAAGACATGGGCTGATATAACATATGCCTATGACCGAATTGCATCTTATTGTCAAACCTTAGCCTTTTCGAGGATAGTCCATCGATTTAACAGGCTAAATTTATCCACCTTCATAAAAATGGATAGTTTCATTATTGTGGCCATTGCTTATTTTACTAAGTGGGTAGAGTTGTATGAAAGGAAAATACAAATATCAACTTGATCCAAAACTTTTGTGGCCACGGGAAGTTTTTGGACAATAAACGTTTAATCCTTGTTGTTTATTGGGTGTGGTTCACTTGAGCTTTGGATCTGCCTCATTTTGTAGCTCATGGCCTATAATGAGCTTGCAAAATGGATGGACAACATGGATAAAACATATACATCATGGTGGGGGCCACAAAGCATTGACACCATCTAGATGACTGGTGTTGGGGTCACCAGTCAAATAATGTCCTTGAAAAGATAAGAGGGTATGACTGTGAAGGGAAACTAGATGGGGTCCACCATATGTTTGTAATAAATTCACCCCACTGTGATGTTTGTAAGAAATTAACCCCATCCACTTGTTTTGTCATATTATATTATGACTTGTGCCCAAAATGAGGTAGATCCAAAACTCAAGTGGGTTGTGTGAAATGCAACAATGAGGATTGAATTTTCACCGTTGAAACATTTGTGGGGCTAGAGAAGTTTTAAATCAGACTAATATTTTAGATAATCTCAGTAGGAATGACCTTTCGAATGATTTGGATGACATATAAACATCATGGTAGACCTAGGGAGGTTTTAACCTAAGAATTTTCCTACCCACTTTTTCCTATCATATGGTGTGACGCCCCGGTCACTGCTTCATGTGGGTGGGCACACATGTGGGCGGGCCCCTAGGTGCGGTGCATTTGTGCTCTTGTGTGGCTAGCGGACTCTTGTCTTTGGGCGAGCTACTGTTGCAGTTGACTGTAGCGTAACTTGTCCCACATCGGAAGAGTTGTCTGGAGTTGTGGTGGTTATATGTTGGGTTTCTCCCTTAACAGACATGACGCGTTTTAAAGCCGTGAGCTTCGGCAAAGCGGACAATATCATGTGCTGTGGGGGTGGGCCTTACAAATGGTATCAGAGCCGAGGACGGCTCTGCCCTCGGTGGGGGATAATGTGACGCCCTGGTCACTGCTTCATGTGGGTGGGCACACATGTGGGCGGGCCCCTAGGTGCGGCTGGCAGGCTACTGTGTGGCTGGCAGGCTACTGTGCTGGGCGAGCTACTGTTGCAGTTGACTGTAGCGTAACTTGTCCCACATCGAAAGAGTTGTCTGGAGTTGTGGTGGTTATATGTTAGGTTTTTCCCTTAACAAACATGATGCGTTTTAAAGCCGTGAGCTTCGGCAAAGTGGACAATATCATATGCTGTGGGTGTGGGCCTTACATATGGCCCACTTGAGTGTTGGATATGCTTTATTTTTGGGCTCATGCCATAACACGATATGGAAAAATGGATGGATGGGGTTGATTTCTCACAAATACGGGACCCACTTATCTTCCTGTCGCAGGAATGACTTGATGCCTAAGTAATGCCTAAGCTATGAGGTCCTACCATTATAGACATATGCTCCATTCATCTTATTAAAAATTACTTTATAAGACTTCTACGTAATAATCGACTAATCAAAAGTTAAGGTAGGCCACAAAACAGTAAATGGTGGGGATGGAAATGCATCATAAAAACCTTTCTGAGGTCATTGGTTGCTTTTATATGCCATCTAACCTATTCATCAAGTCATAAGCTATAAGATAAATATAAATCCAAAAAATAATTCTCATCCAAAACTTAGTTTGAGTGCACTACTTGAATTTAGAGGTTTTAGTCGCGATATGGCTCATTTGAGTTTTTCATCATGCTGGGTATTATTATTTACAGTTAAAATGGGATATCTAAATTGATTAACAGATTATCTTTTATAAAAGCAACATGATTGGCCATGTAAAGCTTGAGTAATGCATACGCTTCTAACAACCAAGGTCGTAAAGGATAAGGAATCAAGTCCCGACTAATGTTAGGGCTTAGGTAGAACTATTTGATTGTCACTACTATTATTGGAGGGAGAGTGTTGTGGCATAAAATTCATTAAATTGTTCTGAAGGTGAATTGCAGGTTTTAAAGGAGTTCCGCTGGTTTCGAAGGTGTATTGTGGGTTCTGAAGGTATTCCGAAGGTTCTGAACATGTTTTGCAGGTTTTAAATGTGTATCACGGGTTATGAAGGTGTATCACGGGTTCTGAAGGTGTTCCATGGGGTTTGAAGGTGTTGTGTGACCGCACGATAAGTCAGTGTTGCGTGGCTGAACAAAGGAGAGTTGCGCGACCACACAACAAGATCGTGTTACGCGGCTGCACAAATTAGAGTTGCATGACCTCACAACAAGACAGTATTGTGTGGCTGCACAAAGGAAAGTCGCACGACTGCACAACAAGACAGTGTTGTGCGGATGCACAAAGGAGAGTTTTGCAATCGCACAACATGACAGTGTTGCGTGGCTGCACAAAGGAGAGTTGCGCAACCTCGCAATAGTTTTAATTTAATGATGTTTTGTGCAACCACGCAACAAGATTCAGTTGTGCGAAAATATAGTTTCACACATGTAAATGCCTATAAGAAATACTCCATTCCCCTCTCATTTCATTCATTCACAAGTGAGGAGCTTTAAAGAGGTTAGAGAAATCTCGGAGAATCTCTGAGAGTTTCATAGCAGTCTTCAGGTATCCTGTGGCGCGATATGTGAGGAGTGAAGAAGAAGAAGAAGAAGATGATGCAGTGTAGTACAAAGCAAGAGTCTGTTGCACGACTGCGGAACAGCGATTGCTAGCGTAGCCATGCAACAACAGTCTCCAAGACTACGTATTGACCATTATATGTTTTCCCGCGAGATTCAAGATTTTCCCTGCAAATGGATCTTTTATGCATGTATTCTTCATATGTCGATGCAGAATAAGGGTTTCGAACCTGCGCAACTCCTTTGTCATCGCGATGGACGCCATACGAGCTAAGATGTTGCTGAAATCATTATTGAACTGTTTTGTTTATTGATGAAATGTACTTTGTTTCAGAATCAAGGAAAACATGAGCGATGTAATAAGCATTCAGAATTAATAAAATGACTGATGATGTTTGTTCATTGGTGTTCCTTTATTGATTATTGAATGTAGATATTCCAATCTTCGATACTTATTTCTTGTCAAAACAAAATGGTGACTCCACTGGGGATCGAACTCAGAATCTTTGGTTAGAATATCTACATTTAATCTTAATGATTAGATAATCAAAAGAACACATGTCATCAATAGGCACCATAAAGACACCAAAATGATGACTATCAATGGGAACATCCCCTCTTCATCTCTAAACTAAAGTACAATTTTACTTAATCATAATAACTAATAGTTTGCTGTGATCTCTCAGGTACTTCCTTCTTACATGATCTCAATGGCCTCCGTTCTTACCAACGTGATTGTCTATTTCACGCCCAATGGATTCGTTATCGATTATATTGATAATATATGATTGCCGTCTAAGAAGGTACAAGGGAAAGCTAAGTCAGCTGTGACCATAAATAGGCGACAACGGGTGATGTGTCTGGGGTGATATTGCCTCACTGACAACGCAAAAGGATAATGAAGAATAAACGGTGGTAATGTGAAGGTGGAAGACTCGATCCCCTTCTGCGAAAAGCATAGTCCTGCCGAGTGTGATAAGAGGATCAATCACGTGGAATACCATAAGGCATAATCCTGCCTTAACTTCACATTTATTCTATTCAGGAAGGACTGAAATACCCTTTATCCCACAAGGTTTCTTTGCACTACCGATTATGACGGTAAAGATGCCCACCACAAATTTATAAAGAGTCTAGAAGGATAAGGGGAAAGTCATTGTGACAAGCGAACCTTCACCCATGGTATCCTCACAATGGATTCAACACGACCTTCTACATTGTTAACACCATAATTTTGAGTCAGCTAGTTCCTCGAGACGACGATGCACTAGTTTCTGAAATTGCGATAATGACCGCTTTAGTAGAAGTAGGAATAGGTCAAAGTGTCCTAGAGGGGGGTGAATAGGACTTTATAAAATTTTATGACAATTTAAAGTCCCATTAACCTAATCTTGATCTAGTATGAAACTTTTCAAGATATCTTCAATTTAACTCTAATGGCTTTCAAGCCAAATAGAGGATCTAATCACAAGACTATTCAATATTTAAGCAATATATAAACTTAGTCTATGATGGATGGACTATGTGACTGTGTGTGGGATGTGATTCTTATCAGTTCTAGATAATCATGTTAACATGCTTCATGAGAACAATCAAAGTAAACACAATAGAGTAATATGCAAATAACAATCCCAAACACAATCGTTTATAGTGGTTCGGCTACGTGCCTACTCCACTCCCGGCGGACGCACTCATCCCATGAGTGTACCGGATTTCACTAATGGATTTTTCAAATTAGGTTCACCTCAAACCGTTACAACCTACACAAGGTACCTAAGACGTGCCTACACAAGACACAAGTTTATGCCCTAATATAACGTCTTGGAAAAATCCGTACAAAGACCCGAGTACCACCTCAGGCAGAAATTACCAAAGATTGTATTCTGTAGAAATTTAGGCGAAAATTAATTAAGTACTAAATTAAATAATAAGTGGAATTAGCTTGAACCACTATCTATACGAATGGCAAGACTCAAACCCATTAAAATCACTAACTCAACATTACCTTAAAGCCTAGGAGCAATCTCAAAACCTGGTTGCTCTCGGGAGCACATTGAAACTCCATATCGGACCTGGACTGCACGTCGAAAGTCTGATGATCGCGAAACTATAAGGTTATGACCACCTTATTGGGCTTGACAACCATCACGGGAATCGAGCCCAAATAGTATCCAGAAACGCACAACTTGAGCCCTGAACGAAGTGTGTGAGAAACACGAACATCTTTAGAAAATGAACCAAAACTTAAGTGAATTGGGCTGTTCTCTTGCAGGTGAAATTGAAGGTTTCAGACCGTCAATATCTGACCAAACTCTACCTGTGGATTATGAAAGTTTCCCTGCGCATGTCAGTATACTTGTGGCCCTGATCGAGTGACGATGATCGTTGAACTGATACAGGACCTCCACGGTCGATCCATTAATCCGATCAGACCGAAATCATAATCTGGTTTAGATCCATGGTCAGGGAACTTGCTCCATGCCGTATGCGAGCAATGGACCTCCAGATGAGCACCGTTCGTCAGAAACAGTCGCTTTGGGCTATAACCCAAGTATACCATGACCCTGGGGCCATTGACATCACTTCTGAGCCTATATAAGGCCCTTAAATCACCCCATTCCTATTCCATACGAATTTTCTCTAACCTTAGGAGAGAGAAGAGAGAAAAGGAGAGAAAATAGTGGATATTGAAGGGAGATCCTTGGAGTTTACTGTAGTACTTTTGTTCTGCTACTCCACGCATCGAATCGCCTTTACGTCTAGCTACTCAACTCATTTCAACTTCGTTTTGGGTAAGATTATCGCCTATTATTTTTGGATTATCGTCTATTATTTACGAGATTATCGCCATTTATTTTTGAATTATCACCAATTATCCATGAGAATATCACTAATTATTTTTAGATTATCGTCAATTATCTGCGAGAATATCACTAATTATTTTTAAATTATTGTTAATTATTCGCGAGATTATCGCCGATTATTTCCAGATTATCTCCAATTATTCGTGAGAATATTGCTAATTATTTTCGGATTATTGCCAATTATCTGTGAGAATATTGCCAATTATTTTCAGATTATCTGCAAGAATATCGCTAATTATTTATAGATTATCATCGATTATCTGCGAGACTATAACTAATTATTTCCAGATTATCTGCAAGAGTATCGCCAATTATTTTTCGATTATTGCCGATCATCTACGAGACTATCACCAATTATTTTTGGATCATAGCCGATTATTTCTAACTATTAAGGAATATTGTCGATTATTTCTAAGATTATTGTCAATTATCATAGGATTATCTATGAGAGTATCACCAATTATTCCCAGGCTAGTACTAATTATTTATGGATTTCTAGATATTATCATCGGTTATATCATCTCTGATGGATTGATGATTAGCAAATGACTTCCAAATATTATATACTTCAACAACTTATGAGTGTGGATACTCCAACAACTTACGAGGATAAACTGTAAAGACTCCAACAACTTACGAGTATAAACTGTGAATACTCCAACAACCTACGTGTATGAACTATGAATACTCCAGCCACTTACGAGTAGAAAGTGTGAATACTACAACAATTTACGAGTATAAACTGTGAATACTTCAGCCACTTATGAGTATAAACTATGAATACTCCAACCACTTATGAGTATAAACTGTAATGCTCCAACTACTTACGAGCTTAAACCGTGATGCTCCAATTACTCAAGAGCTTAAACTGTGATGCTCTAACTACTCAAGAGCCTAAATTATGATGCTCCAATTACTTACGAGCCTAAACTGTGATGCTCCAACACCTCACAAGCTTAAATTGTGATGCTTCAAATAATTAGAGGCCTAAATTGTGTTCCCTCTTACTACTTACGAGCTTAAACTATAGATGACGCCTTAATTCTATTAACTGAATTCTAAGACAGAGAATGCAACGCGAAACATGTTAACAAGAAAAAATTAGAATGACTAAATTATTGTCATATCATATACTTTACATTAGAAAGAAAAGTGTAATTGAAATATGAATTTATACAGGTTAAAAGTCATTCATAATTGTATGCTAAAATATAAGTAAAATTGGTCATAGCCTAAATGCCCGAAATTGTTTGAAAAGCACAAAATTCTTAAATATCTTAGAATTGTCAATACATTACAATTATTTTGGAATTGTCAATACATTATAAGTATTTTGAAGTTGTCAATACATTACAATTATTTCGAAATTGCCAATACATCACGGAATTGGATCAAAGAATTATGAAACCTTGAAACGCTAATCTTAGCTAATTCGGCAGGAGAAACCATTGTTTAAGGTCCTGAAACATACAGTCTATGGCCTAGAGGGCATCCCTGATTAAGGAACGTTCAGCAGCTCAAATATCACCAGGACAAGGGTAACATTGAAAGATAGACTGCCGCTGTAGAAGCAACATCAAAAGATGGTTCCCTGGCCTCGATGCAGGAGCTGTCACAACAGTAGACTTCAATGGGAAATGAATTGCACAAGAAGTCGCAATCGAGACTATAAAAGATGTAATTGTGGCCTCGTTCATCGAAACACATGCTACGTTGATATCTACCTCCAGAGGTTGCCTAAAAGACCGTCGTGTCTTGATCAATCTTCATGTTGCATAGGGAGGATAAAAATCTATCCGACGAAAGCAACGTCACTGCTAATGCCTACACCATTGGCATAGAAAGTTTTGTTTCCCTCAACATCTAGCAAGGAAGAGGGGAATTGTTAACACCAAAAGTCATGAAGATGTTAGTTATTGGCAAGTGAAAAAATTCTCCATAATTAAGTGGCTTTTCCTCCATAGGAGTGTTCGCTTGGCCAGTTGGAGTAAATACATCTTGCGAGACCTCTTGACCAACCATAGTGACTTCCTCTGTAGTTTCATCCTCCTCATCAATATTTACTACCCCTTCCTCTTATAAGTCGTTGCCTTTAGAAGAGCCGCTTTCTTCAGCTGAAATGTTGCTGGAGGATGCTTTTTCATTCTCACTCTCTTCTGATGATTCCTCCTTGGCAAGATCTTCTATCATAACTTATTTGCCTCTATTGAAGGGGTCGGCCCTGCCCGTATGTGCCCTCACTTCTGTCGAGGTCACTACCCTCTTTTTGTGAACTCGGAGTTGTAGCTGCAGTAGGTTGCTCTCTCGGTCTCCTTAGTTCTTCTAAACGAATGCCATGCGCAATTTAGGCCTCCAACGTGTTGGCAGGCTTTACTTGACAAATAAGTTCCTACATACAAAATTTTAGACACATTCGATTGGGGGCAGAGGCATGATCCTTCTCCATTATGTAGTCAATCCCCTACTCGGGTCTGTAATTCGTTAGCCTTGGTAGAATAATCCATATTGGGTAGTTCACTGAGTGACAATGACGTACTAGAAAAAGACTAATGTACCCACCATCGCATCCAACAGTAATGGGCTCAAACCAAATGATGATAACCTAGAAGTAGTAAGGGAGGCCTGGGATAAAGGGAGTCGATAAGTATTTCTTTTCTTCAGTCATTGCTTCAACAACCGCACAACAAAAAGTTGATCCAAATTTGATTCATCTTTAAAGAAATCAAAGAGGATCGAGGGGGCATCTGTTATGGCACAAAATGTATTAACTTATTCTGAAGGTGTTATGGGTTCTAAAGTAGTTCCACGGGTTCTGAAGGTGTATCATGAGTTCTGAAGGTGTTCTGCGGGGTTCTAAAAGTGTATCACGGGTTCTGAAGATGTTCTATGGGTTTTGAAGATGTATCGCAGGTTTTAAAGGTGTATCATGAGTTTTGAAGGTGTTTTGCATGTTATGAAGGTGTATTGCATGTTTTGAAGGTGTATCACGGGTTCTGAAGGTGTTCCGCAGGTTCTGAAGTTGTTTCATGAGTTCTGAAGGTTTTTCGCGGGTTCTGAAGGTGTTTCGTGGGTTCTAAAGGTGTTCCACAAGTTCTGAAGGTGTTGTACTGGTTTTGAAGGTGTTGTGTGACCGTACAATAAAACAGTATTACGTGGCTGCATAAAGGAGAGTTGTGATCCGTAGAACAAGATAGTATTGTGTGGCTACACAAATGAGAGTTTCACGACTGCACAATAAGACAGTGTTGTGCGGATGCTTAAAGGAGAGTTGTGCGACCACACACCAAGATAGTGTTGCGCGACTACACAAAGGAGAGTTGCGTGACTACGCAATAGTTTTAATTCAAGGATGTTTTGTGTGACTGCGCAACAAGATTCTGTTATGCAAAAATGGAGTTTCACACGTGCAAATGCCTATAAATGCCCCCTCCTCCTCTCATTTCATTCATTCACAATTGAGGAGCTTCAGAGAGGTCGGTGAAATCTTAGAGAATCTCCGAGAATTTCGGAGTAGTCTTTAGGTATCCCATGATGCGATATGTGAAGACTGAAGAAGAAAAAGAAGATGTAGTGCAGTGCAGAGTAAGAGTTTATTGCATGACCACGTAACAGAGATTGCTTGCACGGCCGTGCAATAATGGTCTCTAAGGCTATGTATTGACCGTTATATGTTTTCCGACAAGATTCATGATTTTCCTTGCGAATGGATCTTTTAAGCATGTATTTTGAATATGTCGACATAGAATAAGGGTTTTGAACCCACAAAACTCCTCTATCATTGCGACAACGAATGACATATGATCCGAGATGCTGCCGAAATCACCGTTGAACTATTTTGTTTATTGATGAAATGTACTTTGTTTTAGAATTAAGTGAAATGTGAGGGATGTAATAAGAATTCAAAATTAATAAAACGACTGATGATATTTGTTCTTTGGTATTCTTTTGTTGATTATTGAATATAAATATTCCAATCTCTTATACTTGTTTCTTGTCAAAACAGAGAGAGAGAGAGAGAGAGAGAGAGAGAGAGAGAGAGAGAGAGAGAGAGAGAGAGAGATGAGTAGGTTAAAGATAAGAGTTTAATGGGCCAAACCAGGCTTATAGGCTTTTAAATACATTACAATTCATTAAAACTTGTAAGATGATTTGTCTGATGTGTTTTTAACATTTGGAGGGTTTAGTTTGAATTATAGTATGTTATTTATAGAATTTCAAAGAGCCCGCATATCAACCATCACACACCTTGGCAAAGTGTTAAATAACTCATCCTCTAGGAATACTAGTGTAGCTGCCTGTCTGTAAAATAAAAATTCCTATTCTTCCTAACAAGGATATCAGAGGGCCCGGTTGACGTGTCTTGGCTAGGCTTGGGCTGGAGTATCAGCCTAAGGGTCGGGATTGGACATAGATATTTGAATCCGCGCTGTTAGGAGAATGACTAGTGGACTTGCACACATTCATACACACTTAGACCCTCATATACCGTGTAACAACCCTTAAGACCCATTATACTTTTGTATACTCGATTAGTTATCTAATTGACCTTTGAGTTAACTACTCACCATCAAATTAAGGCATTCGATCTCCCACTTTACTTTTGTACCGCCCGATCATAGCAAACCAACTTCGAAATCATCACACCCACTTCTGTACATATTCATCTATAAATCTGACATGTTTATCTTATCTACCAACCATGTATCAGCCTATTTAAATGATGGGATTTCTATCTAATGACCTACTCATGTGTACATGCATACATGCATGTATACACCCTTATATTTATCCCAATCCGATCAACAGTGGGCATTTTCTCCAAACATCAATCTCGTTGTACAACCCACTTAAACCTCGAATTTATCTCACTCTTTTATCCTTTAGCTATCACGATCTAATGGAACGAATGAATGGAGATAATTTCTCACAAACAACCCATGTGGGATCCACTTAAAAAACAACGTGCTATTGGGGATTTGTGCTGCGGAATCACACATATCTAGATCTAGGATAGCAATCCAATAACGTCAAGCAATCACAAGAGAACACACAGATTTAACATGGAAAACCCTTGCGGGAAAAAACCATGGCACAAAGCAATAGAAATCCACTATGAAAAGAAATACAAGAGAGAGGACTTACCCGATTCGAACAATCTCGAATCTCACCCTTGCTACACCCTTTGATAACCCTAGAACCCTTATAAAACTTTTAAAAAGCTTTAGAATACCTTAGAATAGCCCTAGGGACCCCTATTTATAGTTTAGGAAATTTCACTTACGCACCTCTTTTGGAAAAGTCTAGAAACTGCCTCAAATTTAAGTAGTCCGCGTAAGATCTGCGTAACCTCGACTAGTCGAAAGAGGGCCTCGACCGGTTGAGCCTGACCGTCGACTGGTCGAGCATTACGGACACCAAAAAATCGAGCTCGCTGGACTTTGAGTCAAGCAGGCCTCGACCGGTCAAGTGGATCCTCGACTGGTCATGCGGTCCGCTTGACTGGTCGAGCAACGCGAAAGATGTGAAGATATCTCTCTAACAACACGTGCGTTGCCATGCAACACACATTGCATTACAACACTGGAGAGGGAAAGTGATTCCCTCTCCTCTTCAAACCTTTCCTTCTTGACCGTCCATTTTAATAGAACCGTAGGACCCACCTCAAATTCAAACCACTCATCTGATGGATGAACCCAAAAAGCTCTTACGACCAACAATCTTTTTCGGTTGATTACTTGTCGTGTGGCCCGCCTGGAATTCATATCTCTTTAATTTTTACATAATAACATATCAGGTTCTAAAGAACCCGATGAGTGGATTGCATTTCTCTAAAACATCATAGTAGATTTCACCTATTCGCTTCGTCAATCGAAAGTTTGTCCAAGACGGAAACCCTTTCCCATTTTGCACAAACAATGAAGCTGCACTCGGTAACTAATCTTCACCCTTCGACCTTCCCTCTGCATCTAAAATCCAATTGTAACGTCTCAAAAAAAATTTGTACAAAGACCCGAGTTCCACTTCAGGCAAAAATCGCTCAGGACCAAATCCTTTAGAAATTAGACAAAAATTAATCAAGTGCTAAACTAAATTATCTGTGAAATTAGCTTGAATCACTTTAAATATGAACTGCCAGACCCAAAACATGTAGAATCGTTGACGCTACATTACCCTAAAACTTAGAATCAATCTCAAAACTCGGTTACTCTCGGGAGCACACCGAAACTCCGTATTAGACCTGTACCGCACGTCAAAATTTCAATTACCGTGAGACTATATGAATATGACTGCCTTACTGGGCTTAACGACCATCTCTGAAATCAAGTCTAGATAGTATCCAGAAATGCACGACTTTATCCCGGAGCGAAGTGTGTGAGAAACGCGAATATCTTTAGAAAATGTACTTAGATTTAAGTAAACTGGACCGTTCACTTGTGGGCCAATTCTAAGGTTTCAGACCGTCAGAATTTGACCCAAATACATCCTCGGATCAGGAAAAATTTCGTACACAGGTCAGTGTACTTGTGGCCCTGATCGAGTGGTAATGACCGTTGAACTGAAACTGGTCCTTTGCGGTCGTTCCGTAAATCCGATCGGATCGAAAACTTAACTTAACCTAGATCCAATGTCAGGGAATTTTTTTCAGATCATATGCAGAAAAGGGGCCTCCAGATGTGCTCCGTTGGACCGAAACAACCACTCTTTGGCTATAACCTAAGTATACCATGGCCCTGGGGCCATTCCCTTCAGTTCTGAGCCTATATAAGGGCCTTTACCCACCCCTCTCTCATTGCATATAAACTCTAAACCCTAAGAGAGAAAAGAGAGAGAAAGTGAAGGAGAAAGTGGAGAAGTGAGAGAGAGATAGTTCTTGAGATTCGATCCCACTGCTCCATGTACGTAACTACCGCTTCCATGTCGCTATACCAGAGATTCTGATTCCGTTCTTGGGTTAAAAACCCTAACCCTAACCTGTTTTAGAAATTCAAATACGTAGATCGGTGAAATAGTTAACCCATTTTATTGATTAGGTATTCAAAGTCTAGTTTACAAGGCGAGAGTGTTCAAACTGAATCCGTTACGAGTTTATCGACAAAAGGTGCGGACTATAAACGTTTAGGTTATGGTTTTCAAGGCTGTCAATGTCGGTTAATGATTTATAACTGACTTGGTTTCCATTTCTCATGCTAGATACGATGTTTTCCTCACTTTACAGATATATATGAACTATGTTGAATATAATGTAATTCATGTGTTTGTAAAAACGTTTGAATGGGTATGGAATTTGGATTCGTGTTTGCCATGATTATCCATCGTGGATATATGATTGTTGTATATGTGACAACTCCTTGGTGAAAGGATTTACCCTAATACATGTTATGACCAACATACGCCATGTATGTTGAAGTGTGTAGCCTAAGTGTTTGTAAAAATATTTGAATGGGTATGGAATTTGGATTTGTGCTTGCCATGATTATCCGTCATGGATATATGATTGTTATATATGTGACAACTCCCTGGTGAAAGGATTTGCCCTAATACATGTTATGACCAACATACGCCATGTATATTGAAGTGTATAGTCTAAGTGTTTGTAAAAATGTTTGAATGAGTATGGAATTATGATTTATGCTTGCTATGATTATTGATCGCTAATACATGATCGTTGTATACGTGGCTATTCCTTGTGAAAGGACTAGATATAGTATGTGTTTTTAACGAATTTATTACCTGTATGCAATATGTGTGGTCTAAATGTTTGATAAAATGCCTGAATGAGAAAATGCTTGATGTAATGTACTTACTGAGGGTGTTAAGATAAGATTCTCAATTCCCTTATATATAGTTACAGTTTTCTTTATGCAACCTATCTTACTACTATGTGATTTACAGATGAATGTCTATGTATGATGACAATGTGGTATGTGTTTTTTGAAATGCTCGAATGAGATTTATGTTTAGATTTGGTTGTCACATGCTGTCTTGGAATATCACATGTGGATGTTATTGGTTGGAGTGTGATTGGGGCTACGATGTAGTCCAGGCAATCGGTAGTGGTTTACGACTGGTGGCCGTATTGCTTAGCCACAACGGATACGCCTGATAAATCTGAGTCGTACGCTGATTGTCGACAGTGTTGAGGCCACGCAGAATGCTTACGCACTCCATGTCGATCAAGTCAACGTACGCTCGTACCAGTCGAGCTTGTTAAGTAACCCGATTGGTCCAATGTATGTTTACCATATATGGACGCTACTGCTTGAGTCTAAGGTACCAAACTTACCAGCAAAAGGCCCATTTAACCTTGGTACCTCGACCCGCTAAGTCTTATGAGCCGGACATGGTGGTATGAGACATCGTGGTCTAGTTGTCGGCCTACGCTGGGGCGACGAGCCTCCCCGTAGTGTCCAATGAGCAACCCAAACTCGTGAGCCGAATACAGTGGTATGAGACACTGTATTCGAGTTGTCGGCTTCCAATCAGTTGATGAGCCCATAGTAACCTCGAGTATACTCCAAGACTATGTTAAGGCGACGAGCTTTTCCGTAGTGACTTCGAGTATAAACCTGGCCTGTGCTGAGGTGACGAGTCGCTCCGTAGCTACTTAGAACTGTTCTTTGTAATTAACTAGAATTGACGACCCTAGATAGATCAATGTTTGGGTAAATGATATGAAGGGAGGTACCTTAGCTTTCCAATCCTGCTGTATGAATATGCCTAATTAAGAACTTGACTAATCACGATCATGCACCGCACTGCATGTGCTTTGGCGAGGAAGAACACGTTTCGGGAGGATGTCATGCGCGAACGTAAGATGAAGTCGCTGAGGGAGTGTAGCCGAGGGCATGCATCATTATCGCATACCATTCTTGCATTAACAAGAGTAATTTAGGACATGATTGTTGTACTGCTTTATTATTACTGCTTGACTGAATTGATAACATGTTAACCTTTGCCTTATAGTTCCACTGAGTTGATCACTCACTCCCACTCTGGGACAGTGTTTTAAAACACCAACCAGACTCTGTCTTAGTTGCAGATGATGGCACAACTTATGAAGCGGAGCCTGATTTTTATGACGACGAGGAGGAGTTCTCGTATATGCAGTATTCTGGCGTCTTCATGTAGGTCGTATTCTGATCGTCGGGGCTATAGGGATTTCATGATGTAAACGGACCTACACATTTTGATATTTTGTATTTTAAAACGATACATGTAATTGTTTAACCTGAAACATGATTATACTCTAGAGACGCACCACCACTTATATGTTTTAATACATACCTATCATGGTCTTCCGCTTGTGTAATTTAACTGTCTCTGGGGTATGATATGCTGATTTGGTATAATTCCACTCATGTTTAGTGTATTAACACGGACAACATTTAATCATCATTATCCATGTTGCATAGGTGATGCGTTGGAACTCGGGAGTTGAACTTCTGCTCGACCCCCAATTTTTAGGGCGTTACACCAATGAAGTAGAATCCTCCAGCACCTCTTAGCACTAGGAACCAATCAGAGAGCCCCAATGCTCTCTCCTTTTGTTCCATTGCCGTAAGTTATGGCGACCGAAACCCTACAAACGCAAAACTCACCAGAAAAAGTGATTTAAATTTTCAATCTATTGCTTCCTTAAGCTTCATTAAATCAATCTAGACCATTCATAATTATAAAATGAGGAAATAAGCATCAGAGCAAAACCTGGAATTAATGTTCATGTTATCTTCACCGTCAAGAACCATCACAGTCTGACACTGGAAACCCTTGGTTTCATATTAAAGATGGTCATTATGTGGCCCACTTGATGAATGAGTAACAACCTAACACAACCAAGAAGATCAAACTTATCTCCGATCTGTAACCAACAAGAGAACATAATGCCTGATCAACTCGACAAAACATAATGTGTTACAACTCCTAGTGTAATTCCAATCCTAAAACCAAAGAGGGCTAAGAGAGCTCCTTCTAAACAGAGGTTGAGAAATCGGCATCAAATAGAAAGGTTTAAGAGCAGGAAAAGAGTTAGAATGAGAGAGAGAGAGAGAGAGAGAGAGAGAGAGAGAGAGAGAGGGTGGGTTACGTGAGTCACGATCGCTACCGCATATTGCCGTTTCCCATGTATAGTAACTGGTCATTGTTGGAAGAGAGATATCAAAGGAAATCAAGGAAGGAAATGAGGGGAAAAGAAAAGGAAAATAAAGAGAAGAAAGAGGAAGAAGAGAAGCCTGAGAGAGAGAGAGAGAGAGAGAGAGAGAGAGAGAGAGAGAGAGAGAGAGAGAGAGAGAGAGAAACTTGTAGATGAGTCGAAACACTGTCTATTCGAATTTGGGTTGATCTTGAAGCCTGGGAAGGTCCATTTGCATCATTCTAGAAGTAAGCTTTCTTCCTTAACTATAAAATTTGACCATAAACCCAAATAACCATCTTTGCACCATGATTCATTGAGTCGACTTAGTGAGTCAACGTGCTCTTTTTTGTTAGAACTCGAATCAAGCAACTAAAAACCCTAAGATCATAAATAAATATCCAACGTATGCAATTCTACAGGGAAATTCAAATTATTTTAACTAAAAATTCAATTGTATTGTGTCCAACCTAGCTAAGACAAATTAAAGCCTGGTTAATTCAAAGTTAGTTGATGTAAAGTTCAGCATTACATCAAATTATTTGTGCTCATATCAAGTGGGTGATCTTTCTCTACTCTATAAATTTCATTTTTATACATGTACACTAAGCTTAGTTTATTATTATTTTCTCATATGATGCTCAGGGTTGCATTGATTTTATTTTATGATTAACTTGTTGATTTAATTTTGAATTCTTATCCTTGAATACATGATTAATATGGAATGAATGTGGATGCATGCTTACTTTTATCTACAAGCATAACTTATGAAAAATTTATGATGGAATTATTGTGACCATCAAATAGTTTTACCTTGTTCATACGTTGTATCGAATGAAGAATAAAATTGGATAACAAATTGTTTTGCCTTAGGTTCATCCTTAAAAGATGGCAATCTGCTTGGGTTATCCCTAAAAGATTAGTATGGGTGCTCTGCCCTATGTTAATCACTGGAAAATCAGCACGTGTACTCTATCTAAATATCATACATTTGAATTTAGAACTATATTATATGGACGTTAAGATGGCATTTCTCAATGGTGACTTGGATGAGGAGATCTATATGGATCAAACCACCGATTTTGTGGTCAAAGGACAAGAGTGTAAAGTTTGTAAGCTTAATAAGTCCATTAAGACAATGGTACTTAAAATTTGACAAAGCCTTCAAATTAAATGGTTTCTCAATGATCAAGGCGGACCATTACATGTTAAAATACTTCAGGATTGCTCTAAAAAACTCTTATGTTTGTCTCAAGAGACTTACATCAAGAAAGTGCTCGAGCATTTCCTTATGCATAATTCTAAACATTTTGGCACACTCGTAGAGAGGGGAGAAGCCTTGTATCTCGGTCTTTGCCTACAAACAGATGCCAAAAGGGAAAAAATGGCATCCATTCCATATTCCAGTGCTGTAGGGAGTCTGATGTACGCCATGATGTGTACTTGACCCGACATAAGTTATGTTATGGGCTGGTTAGTCGTTATTAAAGTAATTTTAAACCAAGTCATTGGCAGGTAGTAAATAAAATCATTTGATATCTTTTGAGGACTACATACTAGATGTTTTGTTATAATGGAGCTGACATTTGGCTTTGAGGCTACTCCGATGCAAATTGGGTTGACAACATAGATGGATTCAAGTCAACCTTTGGACATATCTTCTTGCTTGGAGGCAGTTCAGTCTCCTGGTGTAGCAAGAAACAAACATATGTCACCCCTTTGGCCTAGAGTCCAAAATACATCGCTAGTTGTGTTGCGATGCAAGAGTTCATGTATCTTAAGAGATTATTTTACATCTTGTTATTGTCTCGAGTGTTAGATTCCCTATCACCATACACTGCAATAGCAAAGCCGCATTAGCGTATGCAAATGATCTTAAGTATCACGGCAGGTCGAAGCACGTTGATATCAAGTATTATTATGTTTGAGACATGATATCACAAAAATAAGTGGTCTTGATGTAGATTTCTACTAAAAATATGATAGTAGATCTGATAACGAAGCCCATTGTGCAAGATTCTTTCATATCACACATTTCTGAGATGTGGCTTTGTAGGTTGTGATGGCTTTCATTGTTTGACATGATATGGACTTGTTTACTTACATTTACAATGATTATGGATCTTGTTTCTGGCATGTATGGTTTGTGTATATGTGTTTATTTTATTGCTTATTGGTATGCATGAATTTACGTCGAAAGACTTGATTGACCCTTTTTCACACGACTTTGATTGCCCTCACATCGTGGACGTCGAGGATGAGAGACACGGTACGCGATGTCGTTGCCTCGGTTGTACAATCGAAATGAGATCTTCCCTCGATCGAATGTGATTACCTCACCCATTGGGATCACATAGCGTCTGTACATAGTTGAATGTGGGTATCGAAGATGCTCAGGTTAGATGCAGGATAACAAATAGACTTAAATTTGTATAGAGCAAAGGTTTCATTGTTAACCCCCACTATACCACTCCATAACATGCGATTCATGCCGCACATGTTAAGAACATAATCTATTCGCCTAACCAAAATACCTACTTGAGTGAGAGGATGAATCCATATTCTCTCACTTTACGAATAAGTCAAATTCTAGTAGGTTACCATAGTGTCCTAATAGACTCATAACTATGTCAAGAAACGAAATTTTGATGACCTTACTTTAGGGTGTCACCCAAAGAACATGTTATATATTCTGTCTCCACGAGACCCGTTTAGGAAAGCGGGCAAATCAATGTGGAATGACATGAGGACTAGGATAGGTCATTAATATCACACTTACTTTATTTTAGGTACACATCTATAACCTTTTAAGCCAGCTTACATATTGAGACATTTAATCAAATATCATTTTCAAAATATACTACATGATATGGTATTTATTTTTTAAAAAGATTTGAAAAATGCTTTATTATTTTCTCAATAAGTGGATGGTGTGTACTTGGGTTGAGTATTGTCCTGAGTTTACGACTCAAGAAGGATTAGGAAATACGTAAACCAAAGATTGACTGGATAGGTCTGGGACAGGCGAGGAATAGTGGAGATGAGGTGTTTCATGTTAGCTGCATGGAAGCTTAATATAGCATTATCTCGACTTTAGAAAAAATTTCCATGATCGAAATCCCATAACTCAGTAAACATGGCATCGAACACTTAAGAATATGACTTACGAGAGATGAGAAATGCCACTCTTGTATGGGCAAGTGGGAGATGTTGAACGTCAGCCTCATACGGTGGGACCTACCAAAGCGCCCACACACGTGGCAAGTCAAAGATGGTTTGCATGCATCAAGCTTTAAATATATCATATAGGATGCTAGTTGGCGTGACTGATTCTTTCCTTAATAATGGACAAGATTTCATTCCACAATTGCTAAAGGCTCCTAGCTTTTAAAACTCATATTTAGAATCAGTGTGATGTGAATGAGGTCACAACTATTCTAAAATCGCATCTCTTATGTAAGGTTATTCTCTGGTAAGGTACAATAGTCTTTGCACTTGCATTAATAAGGGTAGGCCAAGGCCAACCTTCATTCGTCATTGCGTGGACCATCCATCTTGACCAGAGTTGTTGGAGTGGAATCTTTTGTCGTTCTCTGGTAGAACAGATCGATTGAGAGTTTGTTTAAGTCATCACCACAAGGCTAGGATGATACATTGTCCAGTTTGAATTTACCTCCATTACATTGTTGTTCACATGATCTGAATATAGCCTCTCATTCTCTCTTAAACCCAAAAATGCTAGCACCTCTTTGCAAAACTAATCTTAGGTGGATCAAAGTTACATGGGAGGTTGCTTAAGGTTCCATATCATACCTCAAATTAAGGTATTAATAGATTGAGGCCCCAAGCATATTCATTTACTATGATCCTTATTCAATGAGCCATATGACCCAATCTCACTCTCATGTAATGTGAATACCCTCTCATAAATGGCCGAGAACAAGCCATACCGCAGGCAGTCATCTATTGTCATGATAACAACACTTTACATATGAATTGTCTATATTTATCTCTGATTGCAAACTACGTTTGCTAAAATGGCTGCACTCACAGAAGGCACCACCTTTAGTTTGCAAAGGAACTTTCCTAACCATACAACTTCCTTTGCTACTTCTGAGGCTGTTATATGTTCTTCTTTCATAGGGGGAGTCAACAATGCAATTTTGTGTTGAAATTTGTGGTTTTTGAAAAATCAAATATTTGAAAATTTTGGATTTTTTTTTTTGCTGCCAAAATGCTTTTTGGAAATTTCAAATGAAAAGTGCGGTGTGTGCTTTTGTCTCACATCCGAAATGAAAAGAGAAAAAATCATGATTTATATATAGAGGTGTGTAAGACCTGTAACCTCGCGAGACCTTCTGTATACTTCTACTTAAACAACTGCATGTTCCCAGCGGACCAGATCGACGAGTTTTGATTGTTACCCTACTTTTGTACTATGAGACCCCAAGACTTGTACCCTAGCAACTGCGCGGGCGTTACGATTCTAACACCGCACGACAAGCCCCATTTTGACCCTTAGATTAGAAGTTACAATTTTGGCACAATCTGAGGTGGGTCGCACAATGCACGCAGGCCCCACTTGCATAAATCTCCATGTTGTCAAATCAATCAATTCATCAACCCATCCATCAATCAACCCATCCATCACTCATGTCACTCTCTCCCTATTAGTAAAACAAACTCATGCCATTCTCATGCAGCCCATACCCTTACCTATGCTAGCCATCATTCTTTTATTCTTTTTCTCCCCATTTTACTCCTACATCTTTCCCTTATTCCCACCCTATCCTAAAATCTCTACCACAAAAACTCCTTAGCTCCCTCTCATTTTTACCATTTCCTAGCAATAGTAGAGAGAGATTAAGAGAGAAAAATATTAGAAAGATTCGGGAGAAATTAAGAGAGAAAGAGATGAAAAAAAGATTAGGGAGAGATTAAGAGAAAAAAAGAGAGCTTGTAAGAGTATTAGGAAAGATCAAGAGAGTAAGAGTAAGAGAATAGAGAAAAGAGTGAGATTAAAGAAGATTAGGGGTGAAGAAGAGCTTGGTGGACCATCCGATCATTGATCCGAGACGATCCAACCGTCCATCCTTCTAAGTGAGTGCATGGGAGGGTCAAAACCCTCCCATTCTTTGTGATTTCTCTATTTTGGTGGGCCCATATGGGTAAGACCCACCTTGATCATGTATTGAGTATGTAGTGGACCCCATAGTGGTGGGGGGCCACCTCGATGGCTGGATTTATTTCCCTTCATTTTCCTTTCTTTTCTTATTCTCATGATGTCATGGGACCCACAAGTGGGCCACGCTATCGGAGAGTGTGTCCTACACGCGGTCATAGCGTGGACCACCTTGTGTGGTCCACTATGATATTTATTTTCCTTTTAAGCCAATTGATTATGTAAGCACACTTGAACGGTGAAAATACACCAAAAATGGATGTGATCCAAAGATTTTGGGCCCCACCATGAGTTGGACATTCAAATGGATGGAGTGGATTTCCTAGGTGGGCCTTATCTCACTCTTAAAACACAGAAGAGGGAAAGGGGTAGTGGCACCGTGTCCCTGCCTCCCTGGACACAAAATGTCTAGAGACATGTCTCTGGCACGATTACCTTCCAAAGCCACCATGTGGACTTCTCTCATGGGCCCTATCATGATGTATATATGCATATCATCACACCGTCCACCCGATTTCCCTTCTCATTTTAGGTATTGAACTAAAAAAATGAAGCTAATCTGAAAACAAGTGGGCTATACCACAAATGCTAGGGGTTGTTTTACCAGGTCATTTTTTACTTTTTGCATGGGAAGTTTGGAGTGAGTTTTCACTCGTGGGACCTATATTAATGTATTTATTAGATCCACACCATCCATCCATCTGCTGGCTCATTTTAACCATAAAGCCCAAAAATCTAGCCGATTCAACCATCAAGTGGACCACACCACAACCAATGGTGGTAGTGGGAGCACCCCCTTGCGTCAACCATGCTTACGTGAGGTGGGGGCATCCTAACCATGGACCCCACCTTGATGTCTTTGTTTAATCCATGCCGTCCACCACCTTCCCCATGTCGTTTTAGGCTATGAGTAAAAAAATGAGACAAATACGAGTTCCTAGTGGACTACACCGAGGGAAACAAAGTCCCACTATTGGAACTTTCTAAGGCCTACTGTTGTGTGTATAAGTGGTGGACATATCCATCGTTACATTCCTTTGGTCCGTCGAGAGCTGGCCGATATAATGGATGGAATGAATTATCCACTAGTAGACCCCATATAGTAGAATAAAATAAAAATAAAAAAAATCAAAGAAAAATAAGAAAAAAGCATGCCACTAGATGTTATTGATTGCCAAGTGCCGGTGAGGTGGAAGCCTCATTGTGCTGCCCCCACATGTGGACCCCACTATGATGGATTTGTTTAATCCACTCCCTCCACCATCTTCTCCATATAACTTTAGGCCATGTGCTAAATGTTGAGGCAAATCTTAGTCTCAAGTGGGCTATACTAAAGATATTAATGTCCCTGTTGAAATACTCTAGGGCCCTCTTTGGAGTCCTTGGTCATCCAAACCAGTCCTAGTTAGAGTCTATTTGACTTCATTTAAGGTGGCCAAGAAGGTGAACAAATTAGATTATCCACTTAGGGCCCAAATTAATAGTGTAGGCAAAACACACAACGAATATAATAAAAACATGAAAAAAATGCATGAATGCCATGCACGCGGGCGGTGACGCCAATTTTGGGTCCTACAAGTGGGACCTTGTTATGATGTTTATATTGAATCCACACCATCCACCATCTTTTCAAGATCATTTTAGGTCTCGGGCCAAAAGATGAGACCGATTTAGGTCTCAAGTGGGCCGCAATGAGGGAAAAAAACCACTGTTGTTAAATCTTCAAAGGCCCACTATGGAGTCCCTGTTTGTCCAAATCAACCCAACTTAGAGCCCATTAGACCCACTCGAGATGGACTACGTGGTGAACGGAGTAGAAAATCCACGTGGGGCCCGCATTGATGGTGAATAAATAAAAAGGAGTAAAAAAGGAAAAAAAGGAAAGTGTTGCGCAGTGACGTGAGGGAGGAAGCCTACTTTGGCTGCCCCCACACATAGGACCCTACATGATGTATGTATCATATCCACTCCGTTCATCTGTCTTATCAAACCATGTTAGGCCATGGCCCCAAAACTCAAGTTGATCCAGATCTCATGTGGGCCTTACTATAAGGTAATGTGGGGGAAGAAACCTCTTGGACTTTGAGATTTCTTAGTTTTGGGATCCCGGAGAAGTTTCTTCATAAGATAACCGGTTCATCCTGACCCGGGTCTTTTTTGTCTCTTTGGTAACGTAGGGGGCAATTTCGATGTATCAGTCGGAATCACTAGCCATTTCGACCGATCCTCTTCCTCCTCATTTCTGGTTGGGAATGAGTTTTCACTTACTCACTTTCTGATTGCGAGTTTCTCAGTTCCGAGTGGACTCGCTTACCTTTGTCAATCATTTTGTCTTCCTTATTGTAGAACCTGTTGCAGTGGTAGATCTTCTTGTAACATTTCACTTTGGTCATTCTGAATTGTATCATTGAGAGAGTGGATTTCAACCTCCCTCTGGTTCGTATGTTGCTGGTTTGTTGCTGTCCGACCACCGCGTTGATAGGTCTGGGAATCCCTAGTTTTGGGATCCCTTGGATTTAGAAATCTCTAGAATCGAGATCCCTTAGGTCTTTGGTTATATTTAACATCTTGAATCCAAATCCTTAAATTAGTCGGTGTGTGAATGTTGAAACTATGTTTTTATTAAATCCATTTAAGCACATACTTTGCTTGAACTGATGAAATCCCAAGACTCAGATGGGCCATGAACATATAATCATATCCTAGTGACTAACCAATGATCTGTAATCATCAATTTACATTAACAATGATTAGACGGTGCAGATCATTCTACTAAAGTAATTATAGTGATGTAATTGATAATCTGATTATTTTGGGACATCATTAGTGGGCCATGTGCTCAAATGAATTGGTAGCCTAGTGACACACGTGTTGTACATGTGGGTGTCCATCCAGGTCACTCCCAGTGGACCCTGCCTTGTTTTATATATATATATATATATTCTATTCATGCCTTGCAAACTACATGAGAAGTTGATGTTAGTCTAACGTGGGCCATACCACATAGACTTCTGTATTTCTAGTGGGGCATGTCGTTCAGTTCTCACTCTCTATATATGATGTGCCGATTAAGGCCGATTATTGTCTGATATGTCTGATAGCATGGTAGTGTACTTGGCCTGGTAGGACACACTAAGAACATGCTTAGTATAATGACATCATGTCCAGACATGTGCCCATACGCATCATTTGTATGCATGTTGTGGGTGGTGATTGATCATAACATATGTCATTGGGCTGAGATACTTAGGGGACTCCATATGAGATAGGTTACCCCACATGATCGCCTGTACGCATAGGTTTGATGCATGATTTCGATGGTATGACTCATGCATTTCGCATCTTTTATGTCACGATCATTTTACGCCCTAGCGACATCAGGGTTATGGCCTCCACAGGCATATCGTGGATGACCAGATTGGATACTGAAAATATATGTTTTAGCATTAGGGCGCTATACATGTCCTTAGGTGAAAGTCCCTAAACCCTTGTAGTATCAATAGGATACTTCAACATCGAGACCGAGTGGATAACATGAGCGCCCGAGTGCCAAATACCAGTAGGCCGTGTCTCCCACTGTGTCGTGGTCGGTTGAAAAGGAGTGTGACCTTATCCGCCTGAGGGTAGGGGCTATAAGCTAGGTTGAGTTTGACCAACTCGTAAATGGGTCCGCTATCTATGAACCGGATGAGCATTGGCATACCACAGGCAAGGCAGATAGTGAGGTCTCTTCCACTCACTTGGTCATGCACGCGATGGGGCGTCAGCCAGTGTTAGAGTGTAGTAGACCCCGGTGATGTTTCTATTGATGAATTGTATTAATACTGGACTAGTTGAGGATTGGCATGCTTGCGTTGCATCTCTAGCATATGACATTCGGCCATGCAGGCCTTGCATTGCATAGCCTTAGGATGGCTAACATTATTTATGAACTTTCCAGTTTAGCCTTCCATCATTTTCGCTTATTCTAACATTTGTATGCTTGGCACATGCATTGCGTACATACGCACGCACTCTCTAAGCTTCATAGTAAGCTTATGCATGTTCGTTATGTGCAAGTTATGTTAGACCGCAGCAGCATTGAGGCAGGAGCATGTGCCTGATCTTTTGGAATTTTGCTATATGATGTATTTCCCTTTTAGCATTATACTCAAATATTATATTAGTAGATATGTGGTGATGATGTTTTGTGACTTGGGTACACTTGTGATTATGCTCCTTTACAAAAAAAAAAAAAATAAATAAAAATCACCCTTAAAATCCTCATCGTAGGATTCCAGGATTGGAACCTGGCGCATGGGAGCTGAGAGCCGAGAATGGGGTACTATGGAGGCTGTCGGCATTGGATTCGGTGGCCAGGAATTTTGTGAGCCCAGTTCTCGAGTTTGGGGTGTGACAAGGTGTGTGTAGTATTCTTACTTGGAGCTTTGGAGATTGAGACGCTTGGGTTGCGTGTTCTAGTGCGTAGTACTGGAACGCATGTGCGGACTTGCACGTGGTCGAGCACGAGCGTGGGTAAGGGTTAGGGCAATGTGGTTGTAGTGGCGTTAGTTGGCACACTTTGCACGAAATGGTCGACCATTTTTAAAAACGGCTAATTGCCTTGAAAGCCACAACAATCCAAAAATGGACAGGTCATGATGATCCAACAATCAGATCTTTCAATCCGACGACTAGAAACGACTCAAATTAATGATCAAGGGTCAGAAATATTTTTCAAACGTTTTAAACCATTAATGGCCACCCAAAAATGGTCCACTCCCTGGTGCCTATATAAACTGGATCATTTCGGTCCAAAATCCAATCAACTCCAATACATCTCTCCTCATCCATCAGATCCTCCAGATAACAACTCCATCATAAAATACTGTAAACACGTTCTCTGTTTAAGTCTACCAGAAGATTTGCCACGTTGAATTGTTCCTAAGTGGACCCTTCGTGATTGTTGCATGCAGGATCCAGAAAGGCTTGTCTTATCCTGAAAGCAATTCGCCCGTAACCCATCAACAATTGATAAGGGGGCAAATTGCGCTTTAAGGACATCATATATTTTACGTGATTCAGCCTAGTGAAGTGAAAATAATTAACGTTATTTTATTTTTTATTTTTCGATATTTCTAATACATTTTTCCAACAATCTTAAAGCGTGATTATAGATACCGAAAGTGTTGCATCAGTCCAATTGATGAACCAGGATCTGATCAGATTAGACTGGTTCGATGGTACAAATTTCATTAGGTGGCAAGACAAGTTGAAATTTCTGCTAACTACTTTGAAGATTTTCTACATCTTGGACCCGAATCTCCAGCCTTTGCCAGAAGCGACAGATGTTGACACTCCAGAACAGATCGCTGCAAGAATCAAGCGATAAGAAGACAAGCTGCTTTGATGGGGCCATATTCTCAATGCCCTCTCTGATCAGTTGTACGATATGTACATAGGGACCACATCAGTAAAAGAAATCTAGAGTACGTTAGAATACAAGTACAAGGCCGAAGAAGAAGTTATAAAGAAATTCCTAATCACCAGGTATTTCGATTTCACGATGATAGACTATAAGCGACTGTTGGCCCAAATCCATGAATTACAATTAATTGTAAACAAGATAAAGGCTTTAAAAATAGACCTGCTTGAATCCTTTCAAGTTGGAGATATTATTGCTAAATTCCCTCTGAGCTGGAAAGACTACAGGAAGAAGTTACTACATAAATCCGAAGAATTCAACCTGGAACAAATCCAAAAGCATCTTCGTATTGAAGAAGAATCTTGTAACCGAGATAAGAAGGATGATGCAAATGGTGCATCCTCATCCAAGGTGAATGCAGTAGAAAGACCATCCTAGAACAATAACTATGAGAAAAATGATTCCCTAAAACCTAACAAAGATCAAGGGAAATTCAAGAAAGCCCAAAAGAAGAACAATAACAAACCCAAGGGTCCTTGTTATGTCTGCGCAAGACCAGACATTTCGCCCGAGTCTGTAGGGACCGCAAAAAGCTTAAGAAAGAGGCTAATGCAGTAAACGATGATATTGTAGCAATGGTCAGAGGAGTGAACTTAGTTCAAGAGAAAGTCCCCAGTTGGTGGTATAATACAGGTACCATGGTCCATTTATGCAACGATAGATCTGCCTTCAAAACCTATGAAGATGTGACCAACGGTTAAGAGGTTCAAACGGAAAATGAAGTTCATTCGAAAGTTGTAGGCAAAGTAACCGAGGAATTACTCTTTACCTCTGAAAAGAAGATAATCCTGACTAACGTATTGCATATATGTCACAGACATAACGAGGAACTTAGTCTCAGGGGATCTCTTGAGCAAACTTGGGATTAAGTGATGTGTTTGAGTCTGGGAAGTTGATCTTATCCAAGAATGAGAACTTTATGGGTAAGAGTTATGCTTGTAATGAGATGTTCAAATTTTCTTTAAATGAAAATAATTCTTCTACTTACATGATTGAGTTTGTAACGTTGTGGCATGGTAGACTAGTACATATTGACTATAGTACTATAAAACTCATGGCTAAGAACGACTTAATATCATACAATGACAGTGATAACGATAAATGTGAAGTATGTATATGGTCTAAAATAACTAAGAAACCATTCTCAAGTGTTGAGAGATCATCTCAAATATTAGACTTAGTATATACTGATATATATGAACTAAGCGACGTTTTTACCCGATGAGGGAAGAGGTACTTCATAACATTTATAGATTATTGTTCAAGATATGTATATGTATATCTGTTAAAATCAGAAGATAAAACATTTAATGCATTCAAGATCTATAAATCCGAAGTAGAAAATCAATTAGTTAAAAAGATTAAAATCCTTCGTAGTGACGGAAGAAGAGAATACCTTTTTAATGAATTTTCTACCTATTGTGAAGAACACGGCATAATACACTAGTGCACAATACCCTATACACCACAACAAAATGGTGTAGTAGAGAGAAAAAATAGGACTTTAGTAGAAATGATTAACTCAATGCCAATACAAGTAAAGTTTCCATTACACCTATGGGAGAAGCGCTGTTAGCTGCGTGTCATGTTCTAAATATAATCTCATCTAAGAAAATCAAGATCTCTCCATATGAAATATGGAAAGGAAGGAAACTAAACATAAGGTATTTTAGAGTGTGGGGGTCTCTTGCATATTGCAGAACTCCTGAACCTAAAAGAACTAAGTTATGACCAAGAGCTATCAGGTTTGTCTTTGTAGGATATACATAAAATAGTAAGGCCTATAGACTTTTAGACTTAGACTCCAATGTAATAATAGAGTCTATAGATGTATAGTTCTTTAGTAATTATTTATTCATGGAGAAAAAGAATATTGAGACTCAATGTCTTAATGAAACTATAGAAGAAACACAACAAGAAGTTGAAATACCAAGTGAACCTCGTAAGAGTCAAAGAGCAAGAGTAGAGAAGAGTCTTGATCCTGATTAAATTACTCTCAACGTCTCTCTTTTCATTTAGTAGAGGGTGATAGAGAGAATGTCATTAGGAAAATACCAATGATTTTAACTATAGAAGATTAACCTAAAACCTTTAATGAAGCAATGACTTCAAGAGACTCCGCTTTTTGGAAAGAAGCCATTAATGATGAAATGGATTCGATTATATCAAACCAAACATGTGAATTAGTGGATCTACCACCAGGTTCTAAACCAATATGGTGTAAGTGGGTATTTAAGAAAAAATATCACACTAGATTAATTGTTAAGGATTTTCGATAGAAAGAAGGAATTAATTATTTTGACACATATTCACCAGTGGCTAGAATAACATCGATTATGATTTTATTCGCTCTAGCATCCATACATCATATTCATATCCATCAGATGGACGTGAAGACAACATTCTTGAATGGTGACCTCGATAAGGAGGTATCTATGGAGTAACCGGAGGGGTTTGTTCTATCAAGAAATGAAAGGAAAGTGTGTAGACTTATTAAATCTTTGTATGGATTAAAAGCAAGCACCAAAACAGTGGTATGATAAATTTGATTCTAAAGTTCTATTTTATGGTTTTGCACATAATATTGCTGATAAATGTATATACTCAAAAGTTTGTAATGGTTATATTATAACCATATGCTTGTATATAGATGATATGTTAATAATCAATAACCGAATGGAATGTGTAACTGAAACAAAGAAGTTTCTCTCCTCCGTTTTTCAAAATGAAGAATCTTAGACAAGTGGATACTATATTAGGTATCAAAATTAACATGCATAGTGAGGGTTATGCATTGTGCCAGTCTCATTATATTGAGAAAATATTGAACAAGTTTAACCACTTGAAAATTAAAGAAGCAAAAATATCATTTGATCCAAGTATCAACTTGAAGGAAAACAGTGGAAGAGTAGTTGCACAACTAGAGTATGTTAATGCTATAGGTAGTTTTATGTATATTATGCAATGCACAAGACCGGATATAACATAAGCTGTGAGTAAGTAGGTTTACTAGTAATCCAAGTGTTGAACACTGGAAAGCTATAAGTAGAGTTCTAGGTAATCTAATAGAAATCAAAGAATTAGGGTTATTTTACTCAGAGTTTCCAGCAGTGTTAGAAGGATATATCGATGCAAGTTGGATATCGAGTGCAGGGGACAACAAGTCAACATAACAATACCGTACATCTTTGGGATCATCACGGGGGTACACGTAACAAATAGTTGCGCACCACCAGCCCAAGTAGATAGTGAATGAATGAATGAATGAGTATGCAACTCCTGCTTGATAAGTCCACATAACAATATCGTACATCTCTGGGATCATCACCGGGGTCTAGTATACCCTACGCCACCTGCTGCACCATCAAGCGTACAACTGGGTAAGTGGAAGAGACCTCACTATCTGCCTGCCAATATCAGGCCCGACTCATCGATAGTGGACCCATTCCTTAAGCTGGTCAGACTCAGCCTAACATTATCTACTCCCTCAGGCAGGTAAGGCCACACCCCCTCCCAACCGACCATGACATAGTGGGAGATGCAGCATAGTAGTATTCAGCACTCAGGCGCTTATGTATCCACTCGGTCTAGACGTTGGGGCGTCCTCTGGTACCAAGAGGGTTTAAGAATTTTCACCCAGGGCTATTTATGGCGGCCCGATGCTAGTAGCAGATTTCAAGTGTCCCATCTAGCCATCCACGACATGCCTGTGGAGGCTACGGCCTTGATGTCGCTAGGGCGTACAGTAATCATAATCACACAATGCGAGATGCATGAGTCACATAGTTCAATCATGTACTAATCCTGTGCATACCGTGCGCTCATGTGCCTATCAGGGAGTCCCATAAACCATCTGTGTTATGGTATATGCAATGGTTAATCACATCTCATAATAAACATGCAAATGATGCGTATGGGCATGTATCATGATGCTATGCTGTCACATACTCATAATCGGTATCAATAACTGGCACCGACAATCGGCTTCGATAATCGGCATCGACAATCGACCTCGATAATGTGGACATTTAACCAACATTGCCCCCAATGAGTGGCCCACATAGAGCCTAACATATAGTGGACCCATAGCCTCATACAAGGGCCTAATATACAACGCCATGGGCATCACTCAAGAGCTTAATACACGTCACGATGGGCTCCATCGCCTGGCCCTCAAATGCATCACAATGGGCCTCATCAAATAGACCTCATATTCATCACATTAGGCCTTAAACACGGGCTGAATACACATCACAATGGGCCTCAAATACGGGCCGCATATACATCACATTGGGCCTCAAACATGGGCCGCATATACATCACATTGGGCCTCAAACATAGGCCGAATACACATCATAATAGGCCTCAACTACGGGCCGTATATACATCAATTGGGCCTCAAACACAGGCCGAATACACATCACAATGGGCCTCAACTTCGGGCCGTATATACATCATATGGGTCTCGACCATCGGCCTCGACAATCGGCCTTGACAATCGGCCTCGGAAATCAGCCTCGACGCAAGGCGGGGTCCATAAATGGACGGCCGATGATGGATCAAGCAATATCAATGGGGCCCAATCGTTTGGGTTAACCCACAAAAGAATGATGAGAATGAGCTTAACAAGGCCCAAGGGAGGGGCACAATGTGGGCATCCAACCATCATTATCCATCAATGTGGACCTTTAACCAACATTGCTCCCAAGGAATGACGCTCATAGGGCCAATTGTATAATGGGCCCACGGTCACAAACAAGGGCCTAATATACATCATCATGGGCCTCGCTTATGGGGCATATACGCATCACATTGGGCCTCACTCATGGGCTAATATATATATATCACATCGGGCCGAATCAAATGGGCCAAGTCGAATGGGCCGAATTAAATGGGCCGAATCAAGTAGGCCAAGTCAAATCGGCCAAATCGAATGGGCTGATTTAAATGGGCCGATCAACACAATTCATTTTATTGTTAGAGATTATATTAGAGCATTATTCAAAAAAAAAGAATCATATCTAAAGGATCATCTGGACCATACCACAATTAACAGTGGTGACAATGATTTCCACAGTTAAATTCTCAGTGGGCCCCACCATATTATTTATTCCCATCCAATCTGTTCATAAGGTCACAAGGACTTGAATTTAGAGGAAAAACAAATATCACATTGGTTCAAAACTTCTGTAAACCCAAAAGAGGTTTCAATGGTAGGCGTTCAATCCACTGTTTTCTGTGGTGTGGTCCACCTGATAACTGGATCTGTCTTATTTTCAGCCTAAAGCTTTGAGGCAAGCTAGCCAAAGGAATGGAAGGTCTAGATGCATACCATACATTAGGGTGTAGGGCCCACCGTCTAGCCATCTGGACGGTGTGGCTAAGACCCATACATTACGGTGGTCCCCACGTCCTTAACAGTTGGACGGCAGGGATATAATACATGCATCATGGGGGGTCCATGACCGTGTCCATTGGATGGACGGTCTGGATAACATATCTGCTGCACCGTCCAACAACTGGACGGTGCATATATGATCATACATCATGGTGCGGTCCATGTAGTGGCCCACCAATATAGTACCATTAATATAATATATATTATATAATATAATATTACATATTATATACCTACATAATGGCAGGATGCTGCCCATACTCACCATCCAGATCCATCTGGACAGTGCAAATTTCATATTAAAGGTGGGTCCCACATGGGAGTGACCCACCATATGATCTTTATATTAAATATAATATATATATATACTACACCTGATATATTATAATATTATATTATAATCTTAAGGCATCCAGCGTCCAGAGAATTTGGACGCTGGGTAGAGGGTTGTTGGGAGGTGCCTGCACTGATGTGGGCCCACCTCCACACGTGCAGCACGTGTGGAGTGGTCCCCACTCCCTGTTGCCACATAATATAGACATACATCATGGTGGGGTCCACACGTGTGGCCCACATCAGCTCTGGATCAAACTGATACTTGTGTTTTCCCTTCATTTAGGCCCGTCTAAACGGACTGCCATGTGGGCCACTCGGTGGACGGCATGGATAAAATACATCATGGTGGGCCACACACACACACACTGTCATCCATAAGAGAGAGAGAGAGAGAAGGGGAGGACCCCACTACTATTGGGCCCTCCCTAATACAATGCATATATCAAGTGGGTCCCACAACAAGTGGGCCCTAAAGTTCTAAATCAATGGTGGATCACCCACAATTGGCCTCCTTCTTTATCTCCTTGGACTCCTATGCTCATTGCCTTCAATTTTGATGGAGGTTGATGATGAATGAATGGTTGAGATGGGAGATGAGAGGGTTGGAAAATGGGCCACACTTGGATTTGGGAGAGAGCTTGGATGTTGGGTGTTGCTCTTGGGGTTAGAGAGTGAAGATAGAGAGAGAGAGAGAGAGAGAGAGAGAGAGAGAGAGAGAGAGAGAGAGAAATGATGGATGAAAAGGGATGGATGGAGTGGTTGTTGTAAGGGATGGGAATGAGAAAGCATGGGGTTGAAATTTGTGTAAAAGTGGAATGGGTGGGGAGAAAGAGAGTTGACTTAGGGAAAAAGAGGTAATGGTTGCTTGTACTTGTGATAGGGTGATATGGCATTGGGTATGGAGGGTGTACTTGATTGATGGGACATGTTGTGCAGATTCTCTTAAAATTTGCAACGTGCGGCGTTTCTTCGAAATGAATGCGAGCCCACATCTCCTGGCCTGGGTATCGCTTCGGCGCGCGAGATGTGGCGTCGGAACTGCGGTGACGGCGTGGTCACAAGGGTACAAGTCTCGGGTCGAGCCGACTCAGATATATAGGATGCAACTTAGGATCGTGCACAACTGCCGATTAAAGGTCACGGGTTGCCGGTGTAAGACCCATATCCTAGTTCGTACTGTTCCGTCGAATCTCGCAATCCTTTCTGTCAAAGTCCGGTAGTCCGCGACCGATAACCGACATTTGCGATTGACCCTAAGTCGTATTCTGTAGATTTGAGTCGGTTTAATTCGGGACTTGTACCATTGCGACTATACCGTCGCCGCGTCTTACACACCGATCCGATACCCTGACTAGAAGATGCGGGTCGGTGTTTATTTCGAAGAAAATGCCGCGCGTTGCAATCTCAAGAGAATCTCTACAACATGTCCCATCAATCAATCAATTCCATCAATCAATCAATCACATCATGTCAAGTACACATCACCTTTCACCCCATCCCCAAGCAACCACCAAGTCAACTCTTTCTCACCCTCTCTCTTACACAACCATACATAAAGTACACATCACACATCACTCACCCTTTCACCCATCACACCCATCCCTCACTTCTCTTACAACACTCTCTCCCTCTCTCATTTTCCAAAACACAATTCCAAACCCAAGCAAGAAACCCACGTCTAAGCTCTTCCAAGGTGAGAAAATAAGTTGTGTGGCCCACCTCTCCTATCCCAAAAATCCTCCATCCTAGCCCTTCATTTCTTATCTCTTATGCCAAAGTGAAGCATAAGGAGATTAGCGTTCCAACGGACCGAGAAGATCAAACGGTGGGTGCTTCCATAGGCTAGATTTCATTGTTTTGATGATGGGCCAAGTGAGGCCTACCGATCAATGGTGTAAATCTCACTTTGGACCCTAAGATGTGGCCGATGGCCCACCTTGATTATCACTTGATGTATGATTGAATGCAAGGGAGGGCCCATAGTGGCGGGGTGTTGAGGGTCAAATATTGCATATCAGACCCCAGTTATTTCCCGAATTTACGAACACAGTACTGTTTAACAACCCAATATGATCTTGTTTGTAATACAGGATGTATATACGAGTTGGGATTGAAATAGGTGGCTAAAAGCATGGATTTTGATGCTCATGAGTCATCAAGACAAGAGATGGATGCCAGGGGACCAAGATCGATGATGTACACACCAGAGATCAGAGAAATTCCAGCCACTCACTTCAAACAGGCCTGAAAAACGTCCAGAATGCAAGATCACAGGGTTCCTACCATCTGATCGGCTTGAAACTTCATACATGCCCTGAGGAACATAAATTAACCGTACATGTTGAATTTCACCAATTGGATCATTGTGTAAGTGTCCCAACAGACAGATCAGCCTATTAAATCCTTAAGTGGGGTCCACCTGATATCTGGAAATGCTTCAACTTTGGTCTCTACCCCTTAAATTCGATGATACAGTAGATGGACGGTGCGAATTTCTCAGAAACGTCGCAGTGGAGCCCACACAGCTAGATACATGTGCACCATGGAAATTCCACGCGCGCCACACCGGACTTGGAGCTGGTCAACACGGGCGCTGACCCGCGCCATCTCCCACACAGAGACAGCGGACGGAGAACGTCCGTCCATTTTTGCAGTTGTGGGGCCCTTTCATCATCCAGATCAATGATCTGGACCGTCCATTTATCTCTTGGGGTAGCCATAACCCACGCCTAGGTGTCGGAATTTTAGATCACAACACAGATCGGTTTTCAACTGTTCGAACGCAGGATAGACGGTGGAAGGATCTGATTCGATGGGCCACATGAAGCCAGTGAAAAACACTCCTACCCGACTGAAATTCTGAGAGGAATTCAATGGACGGTGTTGATCTTGCACCCAACATCAAGAAGTGGGCCCCATGATAGTCACTGCGAAACAGATGCGTAGACTCTGTTTGCGTCCGGACGCGAGCTGTGCTTTGTGGACAGTGGTGCGAGCATGGTGATGGTCGGATGTGTAATCCAGACCGTCCATCGTGTAGACCTCTCGAAAACGTCCCAAGAGATGTTTTTTCTTTCGGAAAGAATCGTTAGAACGGGGGAGTTTTGGAGCTCCGATTTCAGCTGTGGAAACCCTACGCACGCGACCGACTTCGGTTGCGTATCTTGTACGCATGCATTCGCACGGCTTCTTCTGCCAACTTCTCCAGCCTGTGGACGGGCCTTGGTTGTTTATAAAAAGGAGAAAGAAAGAGGGAGGAAAGAAGAGGAAGGCGGCTGTGGAGCAGAGAGAGAGGTTTGGAGTTGGTTATTTTTTATGTTTTTATTTTCTTTATGAATTATGTTGAGATTTAGCTTCATCATGTTTGGCTAAATCCTCTTAGCTAGGGCTAAGAGGTGAAGCTTGTAGAATGATGGGGGATTTTTAGCCTATGTTCTCTTTTATTGAACTGAATCTGATTTTAATGTGATTTTAAGGGAATGTTTTCAGTCTTTAATGGTCTGTTGTGACTGAAATTACAATGGGTCTGCAATGGCTTTGAGTATGTTCTTTTCCTCTTTATTTTTATGATGTCAGGAAGCCCTGTTGTTCACCATCGTCTCCTGGGCATGGTCGGATGACGGTGCCCTTCTTAACCTTCATGGCATGTTGATTGGTTGGTAATTAGTTTAATTCTGTTATTTGCTTTGTGTCTTGGGCATGGTTTGGTGATGAAATCCATTCTAATTCATATACCTTTCATCTCTTGAAAACTATATCAACGTCAGTTCAGTTTAATTTCCATGATTCTTGAAGCAAGCATAAGATCTCCATGATCTCTATAAGTGGATCCTCTGAATCCCTAGTGTCCCTCCTCTGAATTTCTCCTAAGTTTTAGATAATAATTTCACAATTATTCCTCAATACATTCGGTTTAGATTTCATCTTAGCCTATTTCTAGTTCTACTTAATTTCAGACAACGTACAGGTTTCAGTCCCTTGGGATTCGACCTCAGTCTTACCGAGTTTATTACTACATCACAACCCTATACTTGGGGAGTGAACACGGGGTCCCTCCATCACTCGTGTCCCACTCTCCTTTTCCCTCTCCCTCTCTTTTTCATTTGTTTTATTTGCAATGATGTGATTGTGTGGCCCACTTAATGAGTCATGAGGTGTCCAAACCATTCATCAAATGGACCTCACCTTGATGTGTGTATTATCCACACCATCCAACCATTTGGTGGCCCACCCCAATAGCATGTCTATGGGTGGGGCCCACCTTAAACATATGCTTGACCCAACCGTCCAGCGTCCACGGACGCTGGACATGAGTGAAGTATGAGCTAACAGTGGGTGTATCGGCAAGCTAACAATATATATATATATATATATATATATATATATATATATATATATATATATGATATTATTTTTTAGGATTTTGGGTGGACTACTTGTGTAGGCTCCACCTTGATATATGTATTCAATCCATGCCACTCATTCCATTCAGTGGATCATTTTAGGCGTTGGGCCGAAAAATTGGGCCGATCCGATCTTCTGGTGGGTGATAGTATAGCAAAATAATGGTTTTCATCGTTAAAATGCACTTGATATTTTCTATACGTTAAAATACCCTCCATATTGGGCTTGTTTGGTTGGTATTGAGCAATGAAACGCAATGGCTGGAGTGGATTCATCAGATGTGGGCCGCACATGTGAAAAACTGCGAAATTACGCGATTTCAAAAAAAAAAAAAAACAATAACAACAACAGCACCATTGCTGCTGCTGCTGTTAGAGAAAGAGGACGCGCAGGCATCCTGCGTGTTGGTGGTCGAGTAGGGTCCCACGGCTCCAGCCGTGGGCCCCACCATGATGTATGTATGTCATCCATGTCGTTCATGAGGTGGGCCCCCTCCAAAAATCAGTCCCATCCAAAGCTCAAGTGGCCCACATCATAGGAAACAGTGTGAATTGACTGTCTGCCATTGAAACCCCTTTTTGGGTCCACAGAAGTTTTGGATCAAGATGAAATTTGTTTTTACCCTTCATCTAGGTCTGCGTGACCTTATGGACGGTCTGGATTGTAAATAAACACTATGGTGGGCCCCACATGGGACCCACAGTAATATACGAGTTTTATTCCCACCGTCCAGGTAGACAATGGAGCCCACTATGATTTATGTGTTCTATCCCCACCATTTAGGGGACGGTGGGTGTGCGTGTGTGTGCGTGCGTGTGTGTGCATGCTGTGTGTGCGTGTGTGGATGTATATATATATATATATTATTTATAAATTATATATTATATTATATATAATATATGTTATGGTGGGCCTTCATGTGGAGCCCACCATGATGCATGTGTTGCATCCAAGCCGTTCAACCATTTGAGAGCTTGTTTTAAGGCTTGAGACAAAAAAATAAGTTAGATCTAAGGTTCAAGTGGACCCCACCATTTTAAGTAGTGGACAATGACGTCCACCGTTCAAAATTTCTAAAGAGCCATAGTAGTTCCTATTAAGCTGATATTTGTCCCACTTCATCTATCCCTATGTTAACTTAGGAACAGGTTGGTTGGGAAATATACATTATGGTGGGCCTTAGGAATTTTAATGGTGGAAATCATTATCACCACTTGTATTCGGGTGTGGCTCATTGTCGTGGCCCTTTTGATGTATATAAGGCCCATGTAATGTGGGCCCATCTTAATGTCTTTACGGCTCATTATTGAGGCCCACCTTGATGTACATAAGGCCCATGTGATTAGGCCCATTAGATGTATTCGTGGCCCGTTGTCGAGGCCCACTTTGATATATATGAGACCCATGTTACGAGGCTCATTGTGATGTTTTCAAAGGCCCATGGGATTTAGCCCATTGCAATGTACATAAGGCCCATTGATACAGCCCACTTGATTTATATAAGGCCCAGATGATGTGGCCCATTTGATATATTCAAGGTCTATGGTCGAGGCCCAACGGGGTGTCCTTAGGGTCCATTGCAATGGGTGATTTCCCCATGGTTTGTGTGATGATATTTATGGCAGGCCATGCCTTGGGAGCAATGTTAGTTTGACGTCCACATTGTAAGAATAATGTTGGTTTAATGTCTGCATTATAAATCTCCCTAGGGCCCATTGATAGGCCCATACTGGTTATGTGTAGGTCGTTTAGGCCCATCTTCAGTGTAAGGATAGTTCATTACTTTATAAAATGCTTAGTACACTTTCATGATTCATGCACATACGCATCATATGTATGCTTGATATGAGAAATGTTTGATCATAGCATAAGCCGTTGGGCTGAGACATTTACGGGACTCCATATGAGACGGAGTGCACGACATGAGCGCGTGGTACGCGCGAGATTGCTGCATGACTGACGATGTGACTTATGCATTTTGTATTGTGTGTCGTGATCACTGCACGCCCTAGTGACATCAGGGTCGTGATCTACACAGGCACATCGTGGATGGTCGTATTGGATACCTAAAATATTGGCTCTAGCATTGTGGGCACTTAGGATGTCCTTGGGTGAAAATTTCAGAACCTTTTTGGTACCAGGGGATGCTCCAACGTTTAGACCGAGTGGATACACGAGCGCCCGAGTGCCGAATACCAGTAGGCCGCATCTCCCACTATATCATGGTAGGTTGGAAGGGGGTGTGGCCTTATCCGCCCGAGTGAGGGGGCTATAAGTTAGGCTGAGTTTGACCAGCTCGCAAATGTGTCCGCTATCGACGAGCCGGGTAGGTATTGGCAGACTACTGGTCAGACGGATAGTGTGGTCTCTTCCACTTGCTTGACTGTGCAGCTAGGGAGGAGGTAGTCAGTGTGAGGTGTATTAGACCCCGGTGATATCCAGAGAGGAACTGTATTGATATGTGTACTTGATGAGTACTGACACGCTTGCTTTGTATCCACATATGACATTTGGCTATATAGGCCTCGCATCGCATGACATTAGTATTGTCGATAGCATTCGTGCCTTGCATCACATAACTTTGGTATAGCTGATAGCATTCATGGACTTACCGCATATTTTCGCATTACTCTGATATTGTATACTTGACACTCGCCTTACACACACTTTCACCATCCTCTAAGCTTTCTATAAGCTTATGCATGATAGATGCGTGCAGGTGACTTTAGGTTGCAGCAGCGTTGAGCTTGGAGCATGCAGCCGAGCCTCTGGAGATTCTGTTACTTCGATTATATTGTATTTCCCTTTCATACGAATTGTACTTGAAGTTTTTGATATAGTGGATATGTGGTGATGTTGTTTTGTGACTTGGTTATGCTTGTGGTCATGCTCCATTACAAAAAAAAAAAAAAAAAATTATACTGAAAATCCTCCTTATAGGATCCCAGGATCAGAATCTGGCGTATGGGTGCTGAGAGCCTAGAATGGAGTACTACGGAGGCTGTCGGCACCGGATTCGGCGATCGAGAATTTTGTGAGCCTGTTTTCCGAGTTTGGGGCATGACAGTCGGAATTCGACCGGGGGACCGTATAAGCTTACGGAACGGTACGAACTATGGGCCTTACAGGCTTGTCTTATCCTGGAAGTAATTCGTTTGTAACCCATCAACAATTGTTAAGGGGGGCAAATCATGTTTTAAGGACAACATATATTTTACGTGATTCAGCTTAGTGAAACGGAAATAATTAATCTTATTTTATTTTTTATGTTTTGATATTTCCAACACATTTTTCCAACATCTTGCTTCAAACTACTGACATTTTCTTTACCAACAACAATGATATAACTGAGTGTAGAAGCCATCCTTGAAACCAAGTGTTTGCTGTTACTGCCAACCAAATTACCAATGAATCACAGCTACTTCTCCTCAAGTACTTGAAAGGATCTACTTCACCACTATCCAATCTCCTCAAATACTTGAAAGGATCTACTTCACCACTATCCAATCTCCTCAAATACTCTACACCAACTAACCATGATACTGACATATATCTAGTCTGGTATATAGCATGACTTAAATAAGGTTTTCAATAATAGCTGGATATTACTTTTAGATGGACCCTTTTTAACTTTAGCTTCTTTTCTTCTTCTTTTTCCACCGAGTCTTGAACAAGTTTTATTTATTTTTGACAAAATAATCAATGCCTGAAATTCTGGTCCTTCGTTAGAGTCTACGATTTTTAAAAAACATTTTCAATATGTTATCAACGTAAGACTGATTGGCAGGAAAAGCATATGCTGTTGCACATCTCTATGGCATTTAATACATGGGATATTCCAGACCTTACCGATCATCCATTTTATGGTCACCAATCTAATGGTTAACATGATCCAATTACTTTGCCACGAGTTTTCACCGAATCCTATCTAGAAAGTTAATGGGGGAAATATCACGATGTAATGGTCACATCATCCATTCAAGGCTTCTAGCAACCCTATAGTTCTGCTGCATTGTAACATTTACAGTGTTCTTAAGCAGTAGTAAATTAAATAAGCCTGAGGCTGATGTTTTTTTTTTTTTTTTTCCAATCTCATGGGACACATTGCAGATGGGTGATAATTACAAAAGGGTTTCTAGATTTGAAGATCCATTGCTTAAGAACAATTAATCTTTGAGTTATTTTTTTGGGTCTTCCCAATCCAAGGTAGCTTAATCAGATGAACGGCTTGGATTTCAAAACTGTGGCTCCGTTTGTGCATATTATTATTAAATATAAGGACCCTTCAATTGCTCATATGAGAAAAACTTTAATACTTTGGCAAATTGTGATGGATGGCAAACCGTCAAAAATGAAAAATATATAATGGTCCTATTTCAAAAAAGAAAAAAGAAAAAACATGATTCTATCTTAGAATTATTCAACCAATCTGATTTTACAATTGTGACTTATCCATAATTTAGTAATTTTATTAGTTAACTTGTACCATTACTTCCGGGAATATGAAGCATCATAATTAGCCAGAGTAGCAAATAACTTCGTTTTAGGAAGAGAGAAAAGCCATGACCAAGGGTGGCAATGGGTGAGGTAAATGTCTGGACCTGTGGGCCAGCTGGGGCTCACATGCTTAAACTAAAGTCATTTTCATCTGACCGGACTTTACTCGTACATATGTTATATTATATATAAATATGCCATTTCAATCCTAAACATTTCCATTGAACTAAAACCATTGGTTTCATTTCTGTAAAATATCTATTTCTTCGTGCAGTTGCCCACTTTAATCAATTCAAGTGGGAAATATGGATTTTATCAATTTTTGCGCCGGGTCAGTTTTTCAGGCTCAAGCTTTGGCCTGCAGTGCAAGGCTCATTTCGTTCTTGGGCTGGGACCGCGCCTTGGGTTTTCTTCGGCCCATTACCACCTCTACCTGGTAACCTTGGAAGAACATTTTTATATTTCTTTCTTCTTCTTAAAAGAAAAATCTTTTTTTGCATTTAAACGTACAAGTCAAAGCTACGATTTCTTTGTTTAGGAGCGTCGTGATCTTCTTCTTCTTTCTTTCTTTCTTTCTTTTTTTTATTTTTTTTATTTTTTTTTATTTTTGCATTTAAATGTACAATTCAAATCTACGATTTCTTTGTTTATTAGGGTCGTGATGCACGCATTGAACGGTGATTTAAATGATTTCTATAGTTATCGTGTTTGGAATTTTTTTATATTTGAGAATTTTTATTCCTTATTAAATATCAGCCGCCCGAGGCTTAGAGAGAAGTATCAATCGAGCTGGGTGTTTGTGGTGAGTATTCGGAAGTTTGAATTCCATTTTCGCCATCTTCACTATTTTTGTTTTTGTTGGAATTCTCAATCGAGCTGGGTGTTTGTGGTGAGTATTCGGAAGTTTGAATTCCATTTTCGCCATCTTCACTATTTTTGTTTTTGTTGGAATTCTCATTGGTTTTATATTTTTGAAGATTTCATAAGGGGTCGTTTGGATGCCTGTAACTTCTCTAAAATGTAAGTAAGTTACAGGTGACTTAGTTACAGTTGGTGTTTGGGGGAGGAAAGTCACAGGTGACTTTCTCTCAACCTGTAACTAAGTTACAGGAGAAAGGGCCGAAAATCTTACAGAGAAAGAGTCGTTTTCAAGTTACCAGTAACTAAGTTACAGTGTAACGGTTGAAAATTTTGAAATGCAAAACGTTGGGGAAGAATCGCACTGCATTGAAGAAGCATACCTACCTTCAGAGGGTCGGATTTTTAAAACGAGGGGAAGAGGGAGAAACGCACCCACGGTCGGATTTTTAAGCTCTGCAATCTGTCTCTCTTTCTTCCCTCTCTGCAATCTCTCTCTCTCTCCCTATCTGCGATCTCTCTCTGCGCGATCTCTCTCTGCAACTACCGCTCTCCCTCTCTCCTCCCCAAAAATGGTAGGGTTTTCATCGCAACCCTCTTCTTCTTCTTCTTCTTCTTCTTTTTTTTTCTTTTTTTTGTGCTTAAAAAAACGGGAGTGGTTTAGGTGTTGCTAATGTGTAGGCATGCTCTCTGCGCACCTGCGCATGTGTGTAACTTTATACACATGTCATGTCATGGGACTCTAATCCGAACGGTCCATGTGATGCAAGCATACATGAAACCCGTGGGACCGATTTTCAACCTAACCTAAAACTCGGTGGGCCATAGAAAAGAGATATGCAAATCAAGGGAGGAAACTATAAGTTTTTTCATGGCCCACCAAAGTTTTGGATCAAATTAAAAGTTGGGCCCTGGTTGTTTCATGGGGTTTTACATCACATGGATGGATTGGATAAGCCGCACACATTTGTAGTGGGCCTAAATGAGTTTACTGAGTTTACTCAGTACAATAAAAGTATACCATGGGGCCCACCTTGATGATGCGTTATACATCCACTCTGTACAATTAAAGTTTTTTGTTCACATTACTAGCATTTTGAAAACATGGGCCCACTTTTATGGTCCACCTGTTGATTAGTTTAGCCTAAGAATCGGCCAAACTATTCATTTATATGGGCTTAATAAAATGGAATAATTTTATCCCAGTCTTTTTTATGTGTCAATCTGATTTTTCAACAATTCTTTATTTCAAACTCTATCTAGCGTGAATATCCTACTTATTACTTATAACAAAGTTACAGGTTATCCAAACACAAAAACAAAGTTACTTGTAACTAAGTTACAACTTACATCCAAACAGGATTACCTGTAACTTACTTACACCTGTAAGTAAGTTACATGTAACTTACTTACAACTTAAAAAAGTTACAGGCATCCAAACAGGCCGTAAGGTTTTATTTTCATCTTCTGTTTCCACTCACTATTTCATTTCAGCTTACTCTTCCTTTTCTTTTTCTTTTTTCTTTTTTCCGTCTTTGCTAATCTCATGGAAATCCCATTTCTTGGGTTTTAGGAAAGAAAATGCTTTTGGGTGATTTCCCTGGAAAACGTAAAATGCGTTTTCCATAATGGGCTGATTGAATTTTTTTTTTTCTTTTTTTGAAATTTCAACCGTTAAGGGCCATAACCAGTACATCCCGTATCATAACAGTCATACCTCTGGCCATTACTGTTATTAAATATCTTGTTCCTAATAATTGCTTTGTAATCTGGTTTCAGGGATCTGAAAATGGGGGAAGAAGGTACTGCAATTGCAAAAGATGTTACAGAAGTAAGTTTTGCAATCAATGCCTCAAAATGATTTGCAATATTTCCTTTCTTCTTCATCTTCTTCTTCTTCTTCTTCTTCTTTTTTAATTTTAATTCTAATTTTTTTAATTTTAAAATTTTAAATTTTAAATTTTTTATTTTTTAAATCAGTTCTTCCATAGCTTGCTTCTGATTTGAATACTTCTCTTCATTTGTGAACAGTTGATTGGTGATACCCCATTGGTATATCTGAACAAAGTTGTGGATGGCTGCGTTGCTCGGATCGCCGCTAAGCTCGAGATGATGGAGCCTTGCTCAAGTGTCAAAGACAGGTAATTTATTTCAGGGTCATTACACTTTAGATTTCTTTTGGACATTAAGCTCTTCGTGACACTGCGTACTTGCCATTTCAAACTTGAGCTGTGGAATGGGGTTTTCACACTTACCAAACAAATGACTATCTAAAATTTGAAGTCGACATTTTTAAAATAGCACAACGTGGCAATATGCACTCTATTCGAAATGGAGCCTCAATGTTTCCATTATCTTAGATAATTCAATTCGCCGCACTTGCTACCATGTTGTTGTTGTTTCTTATATGGAATTATTGGGAATTGTACGTGAAAGGTAATGGTAGAATATGATGCTTTACATGTATGCTTTACATGTTTTTAGACTCGCAACTCCGATTGACTCAGTTGGTCTTAAGTCGTGTTGCCACTCGCTGGAGTCAGAGAGGATGTGTCAGTGCGACTCACCCAAGTTGGGGGTGACTCTGGTATTGAACCAGATTGGGTACTGCCGAATCAGAATCGACTCGGATGAGTCCGAGTCTTAAAACCGTGATGCTTTACTGCCAATTGAATTTGACCAGATACTCTCTGACTTTGCATTCACATATTCCCACTGGCAGGATTGGGTATAGCATGATCACTGATGCAGAGGAGAATGGCCTTATCACCCCTGGGAAGGTTAGTTGACTTTACTAAAAGATCAGACACAGGCAATAGCATGCAAGAAGTCAAGAAGGTCTGAACGATCTTGTTGTCCTCGATCATCACATGATTACATGATGGATTGCTATGTGCATCTAGAATGAACATTTGAAAGTCCCATTTTCCCATGTGGTCAACAGACTGCAGTTGGGATATATGGAGGACCTTCCATATGAATCTTGCTTGCAGCTTGGAGGTGAACAGCTCCTACTGGAAATTATACCTTGTTTGCATGGTAGAAGTCCCACTGACTGCTAACAAACCCACATTTCATTTAGTATCATGCCTTATGATATAAAAATAAGACTACTGTTCTTACCCAAACCTATTTAACACACACATCAACCTGTTACTTGGTCTCATGTCCATGTAATTTGATAATGAATGCAACTAATGGTAAAAGGAAACATGTCAAGATCTTCTGTCTCTCATCAATGTTTTTCAGGATTCAATCTCTCATTGGTTGTTACATCCTTTTGATCGCGCTTAATTTCTCTTTGATGTACTCTGAATTTCACAGCAAGGTTCTATTTGGTAGTGTTTTATTTTTATTTTTATTTATTTCACTTTTCTTCTCATATTTGATTGACAAAACAAGAGGGCATTTGCCAATGTGGTAATCTACTGTGATATTTTCCATTATCATTTAAATTTCAAATGATTTGCTTTGGTGGTAAAGGTTTGCAACTAACATCTTTTTCATTGATTTGTGGGTGCTACGCTGATTGCTGAAGAGTGTCCTGATTGAGCCAACCAGTGGTAACACCGGCATAGGGCTGGCCTTTATGGCAGCAGCTAAGGGGTACTGGCTCATCTTTACCATGCCAGCCTCAATGAGCCAAGCTTGAGAGAAGGATCATTCTTCGAGCTTTCGGAGCCGAATTAGTCCTCACCGATCCAGCCAGGGGCATGAAAGGTGCTGTTCAGAAGGCTGAGGAATTGCTAGAAAAGACACCTGATGCTTATATTCTACATTAGTTTGAAAATCCTGCAAACCCAAAGGTATCCTTACGAGTTGCTCTTTTACAGCAAGAAGTACTATGGAGATCCGAGATCCACATGATGACGGTTTTCTTTGAAGCACACGGATGTGCTAGATCCTGACCTTAGATAGGTTCCTCTCTGGAACATTCACTGGCCTAAAAACTCAGGCTTGGTCAATTCATTAGGTGAGCTACACACATATGAGAATCGAGAGAAATGGATGGTTCTTAGACTAAAAATCAGAGGGTCCATATTCAACATACACATGGCCCACCTGATTTTTGGGCCAGGGCATGTTCAGTGTGATGCAGATCTCCCTATTTTTCTCATTTAATAGACACTGCTAGTTGGAAAGACAAGTATTGGTTTGGTGTCGTCTGTGTAGATTCATTATGAGACAACTGGACCTGAGATCTGGCAAGGATCGGTTTGGAAAGTTGACGCCTTTGTTTCAGGGATTGGTACAGGCGGTACAATAACAGGTGCAGGGAAAATCCTAAAAGAGAAAAATCCCGATATTAAGGTTAGTATGATCTTTTACTGCTATCCAGCGTTCTAATGCATTTCTGTGCATCCTGGGATTAGGGATATGACGGATAATCATCACCAAGTTTGTTTCTTGGTTACTTTATTTGTTGCAAATGATTCTTATTTCGTTGGTTCGGGGTCTGTTTTTCTTTCTTTTATCTATATGGCGTGGAACCAGTTGAAAGTGCAGTTTTGTCTGGAGGGAAGCCTGGTGAGTTATTATGAGTGTTGTGTATTGTTTGAAGTCATTTTGTTCACAATTAGTTTTGTTGCATTTGTTTTTGAGCTTCTGATTTAAATTCAGTTTTTCGTATTTCGTTGCTTCTGATTCTTATGTTGCCCATGTTGCAATAACGATAATATTGTAATATTATTGATATTATCGTCGACAAATTGAACATTGCCTATGGGGATACCCTAGGAGCCTCGTCCGGTCCTAGAGGAGTTTCAGGATGTCTTTCCTGAGGATCTTCCAAACGAGCTTCCACCAACGCGAGACATTCAGCATGCGATAGATCTCGTCCCAAGGGCGACCCTACCAAACCTCCCTCACTACAGAATGAACCCCGCAAAGCATGCCGAGTTGAGGAGGCAAGTGGATGAATTGCTTAAAAAGGGATTCATTCGTGAGAGTCTGAGCCCGTGCACTGTGCCCGCGCTTCTTACGCCCAAGATCACCATCAAGTATCGGTTTCCTATTCCAAGGCTTGATGACATGCTTGACATGATGGCCACCTCTATTATCTTTTCAGAAATTGATCTTAAGAGTGGTTATCACCAAATTCATGTTCGCCCGGGAGATGAATGAAAAATTGCCTTCAAGATGAAGAACGGGTTGTACGAGTGGCTGGTTATGCTCTTCGGGTTAACCAATGCCCCAAGTACGTTTATGAGGGTGATGACTCAGGTGCTGCGACCTTTTATAGGCAAGTTCTTAGTTGTGTACTTCGATGATATCCTCATCTATAGTACATCCCCTAGCCAGCACATCGAGCACTTGAGGCAGGTCTGCAATGCCTTGTGCGCAGAAAAGCTCTATGTGAACCTTAAGAAGTGTTCATTCTTGACCTCCCGTGTTATCTTCCTGGGGTTCGTTGTATTGTCAAAGGGTATGTCTGCAGACCCTGAGAAAGTCAAGGACATTGTCAATTGGCCTGAGCCGCGTACCACACACGACATGCGAAGCTTTCACGGCCTAGCTATGTTCTATTTGCAGTTCATCCATGGATTTAGCTCAATTATGGCTCCCATTACAGATTGCATACGAAAATGAGAGTTTTAATGGACTAAAAGTCGCGACACGAGCTTTCTCGGAGATTAAAAAGAAGATGATGGAAGCGCCAGTCATGCGTCTACCTGACTTTACCAAAGCCTTTGAGGTAGCGTGTGACACGTCAGGAATTGCCATAGGCGGAGTGTTAGGCCAAGAGGGACATCCTGTGGCCTTTTTTAGTGAGAAGCTGAACGAGGCTAAATGTAACGCCCTGAGAATCGGGGGTTAAGCAAAGCTCTACTCCCGAGTTCCAATGCATCACTTATGCAACATAGATAATGATGATTGAATGTTGTCCATATTAGTGCATTTAAACATGAGTGAGATTATACTAAAACAGCATATCATACTCCAGAGTTAATGCAATTAGGCAAGCGAAAGACTGTAATAGATATGTAAAGTATATAAGTATTTCACAACCTCCAGAGTATGAGTATGTTACCAGGCTGAATATATACATATATGGTTCCAAAATTTACAAATCATCATAGTGTAAATGTCCAACTAATCCATAAGTCCCTGTAATCCCGTCAAATCAGCACGGGGTCTACATAGACCCGTCTGAGAGTTGAACATAGGAGAATCCTTTCTCCCCGCATACAAAGTGTAACTCCGCTGTATAGGCTTCGCCATCACCTGCATCTAAACCAGAGTCTGGGTGGTGTTTTAAAACACCGTCCCAGATAGGAATGAGTAGCTAATTCAATGGAACTATAAAGCAAAGGTTAACATGTTATCAATTAGTCAAGCAGTAATGATAAAGCAGTACAACGATCATATCCTAAATACTCTTGTTAATGCAAGAATGATATGCGTAATGATGCATGCCCTCGCCTGCACTCCCTCTGCGACATCATCTCACGATCGCGGCATGCACCCCTTTCTCTGTGCTCAACTCTAACGCTAAAGGCACATGCAAATGCGGTGCATGTACGTGATTAGCCAAGTTATTAATTAGACTTATTCATACAGCAGGTTTGGGAAGCTAAGGTACCTCCCTTTATATCATTTACCCAAATGATGATCCATCTAAGGTCGTCAATCCTAGTTAATCACATATGATAGGCAAGTTATAAGGCAACGTCACCCCTGCTTTTGAAAGCAGTGGATGGACAAGTTTAGGTCACTACGAAGAGGCTCATCACTGTCAACATAGGCCTTAGTTTATACTCAAGGTCACTATGGGAAAGGCTCGTCATCATAGCGTAGGTCGACAGCTCGAATACAGTGTCCCATACCACCGTATTCGACTCACGAGTTTAGGTTGCTCACTAGATACTACGGGGAGGCTTGTCGTCCCTGCGTAAGCCAACAGCTCGACCACGGTGTCCCATACCACCATACCCGACTCATGAGTCTTAGCGGATCGAGGTACCAAGGTTAAATGGGCTTTTCACTGGTAAGTTTGGTACCTTAGGTTCAAGCAGTAGTGTCTATACATGGTGAACATACATTGGGCCAATCGAGTTACTTGACAAGCTCGATTGGTACGAGCGTACGTTGAATTAATCGACATGGAGCACATATGCACTCCTCGTAGCCTCGCCACTGTCGATAATCAGCGTACTACTCGGATTCCTCGAACGTATCCGTCGTGGCTAAAACAGTTCGGCCACCGATCGTAAACCATTACCGATTGCCTGAACTACATCGTAGCCCCAATCACACTCCAAACAAAAGCATTCACATGTGATAGTCAAAGACAGCATGTGACAACCAATCTAAATATAAATCTCATTTGAGCATCTTAACAAACAAATAATACACATGTTATCACCCATAGGCATTTCATCCACAAATCACATAGTAGTAAGATAGGTTATCTAAAGGAAACGGTAACTATAGATAAGGGGATTGAGAATCCTATCTCAACACCCTCATTAAATACATTTCAACAAGCATCTTCTCATTCAGACATTTAATCAAACACTTAGACTACACATATCACATACATGTAATTAAATTAGTTATAACAGGTATTATAGCAAATCCCTTCATAAGGGAGTTGCCACACGTACAACCATCATATATTCTCAAACATCAATCATAATAAGCTCAAATCATAATTCCATATTTATACAAACATTTAAACAAACACATGGAATGCATTATTTTCAACATAGTTTATATATATGTGTAATATGCGGAAACATTGTATCTAAGCATATGGGATAGCAATCAAGTCAGTTATAAATCATTAACTGACATTGAAAGCCTTGAAAACCATAACCTAAACGTTTATAGTCCGCACCTTCCGTCGGTAAACCTGTATCGAGCTCGGTTTGAACACCAAGTCCTCGTCTACGCCTCCACGGCACAACGACAACCTATAGCATGACATATGTTAGCTATTTCATCACCTACTCTATTTGGATCCTTAAAACAGATTAGGGTTAGGATTTTTTACCCACGTACGGAGTTGGAATCGCCGGTATAGCGACCCGGATGAGGCGATTCAGCCCGTGGAGTGGCAGGGTTAGATCCCCGCAGCGATCCCTCACTCTCTCTCACTTCTCCTCACTTTTCTCTCCCCTTTTCTCTCCTCTCTCCTAGGGTTAGGAAAATCGTATGGAATGAAAATGGGGTGGGTTTAGGCCCTTATATAGGTCCAGAACTGATGAAAATGGCCTCAGGGCCATGGTATACTTAGGTTATAGCCAAATAGCGGTCGTTTCGGTCCAACGAAGCACATCTGGAGGCCCCTTTCCTGCATACAGTCTGGGGAAAGTTCCCTGACATCAGATCTAAGTCAGGTTAAGTTTTCAGTCCGATCGGGTTTGTGGATCGACCGTGGCGGACCAGTTTCAGTTCAACGGTCGTTGTCACTCGATCAGGGCCACAAGTTCACTGACCTGTGTAGGGAAATTTCCCTGATCCGAGGATGTATTTGGGTCAGATTCTGACGGTCTGAAACCTTAAATTTGGCCTGCAAGTGAACGGCCCAATTCACTTAAATCTGAGTTCATTTTCTAAAGATATTCGCGTTTCTCACACACTTCGCTCCGGGCTCAAGTTGTGCGTTTCTGGATACTACTAGGACTTGATTTCTGAGATGGTTGTCAAGCCTAGCAAGGCGGTCATAACCGTATAGTTTTGCGGTAATCGGACTTTCGACGTGCGGTTCAGGTCCGATACGGAGTTTCAAGCTGTTCCCGAGAGCAACTGGGTTTAGAGATTGATCCGAGGTTTTTAAGCAATGTTAAGTCAGCGATCCTAATGGTTTTGGGTCTTGCAGTTCGTATAGAAAGTGGTTCAAGCCAAATCCATTGATTGTTTAGTTTAGTACTTAACCAAATTTTGCCCTAATTACGACAGAATAAGGTCCTAGGGCAGTTCTATGCCCCTTTTTGGCACTTTTAGTTAGTATATTATTTTAATTATTTTTCTAGTAGTTCGTCATTAGGTTCACTTCATCTCCACTAAATTTCATTAGATTTCGTGTTGTAGAAAAATTCTAAAAATTCTAGAAGTAGCAGCTGTCCAAACCAATAATTTTTGGACAGTTCTCACATCAACCTAGATTCAATTAAATTAAAATTTTTATTATATTTTTCTCTTATTTTTATATGAAACTAGACTTATCAAGCTTCAATCTGGCTTTTGAATCACCTAAATCGGAGTTATAACGAGGGAGATATGACTTTTTTAAGTCGATCGAACAGTGCAAAAAATCTGCAGCGAGGGTCCACCAAAACTTGGTGCTCTGGTGGCGCGCCGCTGACCTGGCGGTGGCGCCGCCCGCCCGCTGTGGTGACTGGTGGTGTTTTGCCACCCGATATTTGAAATGGGTGTATTTTACAAACCGGGATGAGTTATTCGACGTGCAATATATGATTTTGGGGTAGGAGAAGCTGCTCTATCCAAATAACCTATTTATTTTGTTAGATTCCATAAGGTTAATGGTCAAAAATCCATTTTATTTATTTATTTACTATTTATGGTAAATTTTAGTTTAAGTATTGTTCTTTACCATTTAAACTTTAGGATTAGTGTCTAGTATGAAAGTACTTAGAAAAATTTGAAGAAATAGGTGGTGAAAGGTGAGATTTTGAAGGAAATGGGTTAAAAAGGGGATTTGTGACTTTGGGATTGAGTTCTGAAAAGTCAGTAAGGTGTTATGATCGACCCATTGCCTAAGGACGTCCATCTCCAAGTTGGCAAAAATCCGGGATGTTACACTAAACAATGCTACTCCACTTATGACAAGGAGTTCTAAGCGGTTGTGTAATCATTGCGCCATTGGTTGCATTATTTGCTACCACAAGAATTCCTCTTGTTCTCTGATCATGAGGCCTTGAAATATTTGAGCTCTCAAAAGAAGTTGAGCCCTAGGCATGCCAAGTGGGCACAATTTCTTCAAGAGTACACGTTTGTACTTAAGCACAAGGCCGGAAAAGAGAATAAGGTTGCTGATGCGCTTAGTCGTCGTATCATGACGTTGCGATCCATGAATATTGAAGTTACAGGCTTTGAGCAACTCAAGGGTAAGTACTCAAACTGTCTTGATTTTGGGATCATTTATGCGTCATTGTCTAGTGACCCGCCCTCGAGGAGTGCGGAGTTCGTCCTTACAAATGGATATCTTTTTAGAGGGGACAAGTTCTGTATCCCACGCATAGCCCTCTGCGATTTTCTAGTTTGGGAGCTGCATGCTGGAGGGATGACAGGTCACTTTGGTCGAGATAAAACAGTTGCCCTTGTGTCTGATCGTTTCTATTGGACTAATCTCCAGCGAGATGTAGCTAAGATTGTAGGGCAGTGTCGGACACGTCAACTGGCAAAGCAGATGAAGCAAAATACAGGTTTATATACTCCTTTGCCAGTTCCACATGCCCCATGACAAGATGTTAGTATGGACTTCGTGCTTGGGCTTCCCAAGACTATTCGTAAGCACGACTCCATACTCGTGGTTGTTGATCGATTTTCTAAGATGGCTCATTTCCTACCCTGTTATAAGACCTCAGATGCCTCCCACGTTGCTAAGTTATTCATTCAGGAGGTTGTATGACTCCATGGAGTACCTAGATCCATCGTATCTAATAGAGATACTAGGTTCACTAGTCATTTTTGGAAGACTCTTTAGCATCTTTTGGGTACAAGGCTCTAGTTTTCTTCAGCATATCCTCCTCAGCCAGATGGCCAAATAGAGGTAGTAAACCGTAGCTTAGGGAATTTGTTAAGATGTCTGATTGGAGACCACCACAGGACCTGGGACACTGTTCTTCCCATAGCAGAGTTCGCGTATAATTCTTCAGTGAACAGGTCCACAGGAATGAGCCCGTTTGAAATTGTTTCAGGTCTTAGACCCCGAGCTCCCCTAGATTTGATCCCCATGGCTACCCCACAACGTCCTTTAGAGTCAGGAGAGTCCTTCGCCCAACATATACATGCATTACATAGTGAGATCAGAAGGAAGAGTAATTCAAGTAATGAACATTATAAACTTTCTGCTAACACTCATAGGAAATTTAAGGAATTTCAACCTAGAGATGACGTCATGGTTGGTATTAAGTCTGATCGGTTTCCACCTGGATTTGTGAAGAAGCTTCATGCTTGTAGCATAAGCCCACATAAAATTGTAAAAAGGTTGGGTCTAATGCTTATGTTGTTAATATCCCTGCTACCATGGGCATCTGTTCCACATTTAATGTGGAAGATCTAGTTCCCTTTCACGAGCCATTACCTCTATCCATTGGTTCCCCTGTTTGTTCTCGGACCTCTCCTATATATGGACCTTGGCCACAGCCTGATCTTCCTGTACCCATCTTACCTCCTCTTCCACCTGCACCAGAAGAAACGAGATAGAGGAGATTTTGGACTCTGAGGCGGTTTTCACTCGCTCCGGGGGTTTCCAGAATTTCTTAGTCAAATGGAGGAACATACCCATTACAAATAACTCTTGGATCACAGAGGTAGAGCTGCAGCGCATCGACCTCGATTTGCTCAAGAGATATAGGAGTTCACTTTCGCCAGTGGCGAATTCTTCCTACCCGGGGAGAATTGATGTGGATATTAGTGGTCCACCCTTTAGAGTGTACCAGAGGAGGAGGCGTCGCCGATAGAATACTAGAGCGGAGGAGTTAATGTAGATGGACGCTGGGTCCATCGGACCCATTTTCTGATGCGCTACGAGTTTAGGAGCGGCATGACCGCACCCTGACCATAGATCCATGGGTCGGATTTCACACCCTACCACACAGGTGTTTTACTTTTAGACGTTTTGTTATTTTTTCTTGTTTCAGGGGCTTTATTGCACTTTCTTTAATTTTTCGTCTTTTTTTTTGTTATTTTTCTTATTTTCAGGGGCTTTAGTGCACTTTTACTTTTTCCATAGCTTATATATACGTTGTGAGAACCCTATTTTCATTATTATTAAATGAATAGAAATTCGTAATTTTCTTCCTCTTTATTCAAGAGATTAAGGTTTCAGAATTGGCCCTTGGGTGTTGAGGATTCCACCCCGATTTCAGGTTTTCTTCTTTCTAGATCTTCAAGGTGCAGGAAAAGGTAAGAATCATTCTCCTTTTCTTTTGACGACAAAAGGACCCGTACTTTCTTCATTTCAAACCCTTCATTCTTTACCCGTTTCGTCCCTCTCTTGATACCCCATTTCTAGTTTGAACGGAAAAGGGGGATGGTTAGTCAGTAGAATCATATTCAAACTTGACTGTGGACTGACTTATGCTAGATCTGAGATATCCTCATATCCTTAGGTACTCCTTTTTTACTGTTTACGCGATTTTATGCTAAGGGGCATGATCCTAACGGAATGACCTCATCTTTGTGTTGAAATTTACCTAATCCCTTTGATTGGAAACGGTTAGTTGATTCGTGTATTTACTTGAACATTCTTTAACCTGATTATACATGTATTTAGGATTAAGTCATCATATGTTCCTGCATCACTCAGTCAAGACTCGGTTCTCATGATTTGACTTTACAGAACTCAACTGGCCAAGATTACAATATTTTATTAGTTATAAATATTAAATATTAATGAGTCTTGGTGCTCAAGACTTGAAAATACTGGACCGAGTTGCTCAACTCGACAGACTTTCAAGTTAATTTGAGTTTATGAGTTTAAAGAGGGTATGGGTACGTTGTCACGCCCCGAACTTGGAAACCGGGCTCACAAAATTCCCGATCGCCGAATCCGACGCCGACAGCCTCCGTAGTACCCCATTCTCGGCTCTCGGCGCCCATACACCAGGTTCCGATCTTGGGATGCTATAGGGAGGATTTCTAATAATCAATTTGATTTGTAATGAGCATAACCATAAGCATAACTCACGAACAATAACCACAAGAACACCATCACAAAATCCACTATGATAAAAAACTTTTGAGTACAATGCATATGAAGGGAAACACAAGATAGTACTAATAATTGAAACTCCAAAAGCTCGACTGTACGCTCCTGTTGCTACTATGCTACGGCTGCATCCTGACGTCACCTGCTCGCATCAATCGTGCATAAGTTTATAGAAAGCTTAAAGAGTGGTGTAAGTGTGTGCGCAATATAAGTGTGCTCAGAATGTAAGGTTAGAGTAATGCGGAGTTATGCTGATGGGTATATGAATGCAATCAGCCGTACCAAGGCTATGCGGTGCAGAATATAAATGTTATCTGTCATATCAAGGCCATGCGATGCATAATGCAAGTCAAGCATGCCAATCCATATCCACATATCAATGCAGCTCCTCACTAGAGCATCAAATCAGTACGGTTCTCAGTCTGAATAATCACTGGGGTCTAGTACACTCTACCCCAGCTTGCCGCCCTTATCCGGACACACAATTGGGAGAGTGGAAGAGACCTCACTATCTGCCTGCCAATATCAGGCCCGGCTCGTCGATAGTGGACCGATTCCTCAAGCTGGTCAAACTTAACCTAGAAATTGCTCCCTCACTCAGGCGGATAAGGTCACACCCCTTTCCAACTGACCATGACATAGTGGGAGACGCGACTTACTGGTATACGGCTCTCGCACGCTCGTGTATCCACTCGATCTTGACATTGGAGTCATCCTCTGGTACCATCAGGTTCAGGGATTTTCACCCAAGGACATCTATGGTGCCCCGATGCTAGAAACAGTATTTCCAGTATCCAATCTGGCCATCCACAATGTATTTGTGGAGGCTATGACCTTGATGTCGCTAGGGCATACAGTAACCACAATCACACAAATGCAAGTGCAATTGTTTTTCTAAGGAATTTTCTAGGTGGGGCCCTCATCAGGGAAATCCGCCCCTGCCATTGCATTCCATGGCTCAATATCGACAAAACAAGCCCAATATTGGGTATGTTTCGGTGTGTAGAATCATTAGGTGGGTTTTAACGGTAAACATTACTATTTCCTATGGTATGGCCCGCTTGATTATCATATTGGTCTCAAATTTCGGCTCAACGTCTAAAACGGGCTAAGCAACGGAATGGACGGCGTGGATTATCTACATACATCAAGGTGGGGCTTGCATGAGCGCCCCCCCCCCCCCCCCTTTTTGTTAGCTATTAGTACACACCCATGTCAGTACACGTCTCCATGTTAGCCACTCCCTACTGCATGTCCAGCGTCCAGGGACGCTGGACAACATGGATATAACACGGCATCATGGTGGGTCCCACATGGACGTGGCCCACCATACATGTCTGTATAGTATATATACATTATATATATATTAATATAATATAAATATATTACATATATTTATATGTCTAAGAAATGAGATCTCCCTAAAATGTGGTGGGCCACTCTGTCTGATGGATGGAGTAGATTTTACATAATTCGGTGGGACCCACTACATTCTAGGGAGAGGAAAAGGAGAGAGAGAGAGAGAAAAAAAAAATGTACGGTGAGATAGAGGGACCCCGCCACTATAGGCCCCTCTTGGTTAAATCACATACATCAAAATGGGTCCCACCAACAAGTGGGTCCTAAAAATAAGAATTTAATGGTGGATCACCCACCTCTAGGCCTTCTCCTTGGTCCCTTAGCCTCCTTAGCTCCTTGCCTTCTCTTTTGATGGTGGGGATGAGAGATGAGAGGGTAGGGAAAGTGGGTCACACTTGGCTTTGGAGAAGAGCTTGGAAATGCTTGGACGTTGAAGCTTGTTGCTTGGGAGATTTTTTTTTTTTTTGAGAATGAAGAAGAGAGAAAAGTGATGGGTGAAAAGGATGGGTGATGGGTGGAGTGATGGGTTGTAAGAAAGGAATGGGTGGAGAGAGAGAGAGAGTTGACTTTGGGTAGCTTGTGTAAGAGAGGTAAGGATAGGGTATGGGTTGCTTGTATTTGACTTGATGTGTGACGTGTACTTGATTAATGAGATTGATTGATTGATTGATGGGATAGGCAGTAGAGATTCTCTCGAAATTTGCACGCTCGACGTTTTCCTCGAAATAACGCGGGCTGACATCTTCTAGCCTAGGTATCGGATCAGTGCGCGAGTCGCGGCGTTGGAACCGCGGCGACGACACGGTCGCCAAGGTACAGGTTTTGGTTCGAGCTGGCTTCGGTATACAGGACTTGGCTTAGGATCTTGCGCAAATGTCGGATTCAAGTCGAGGATTGCCGGAATTCGACCGGAAGGATCGCAGAAGCCTATGGAACTGTACGGACTAGGATATGGGTCTTACATACGTGATCCATGCCGACCATAACCAAATATTTCATATTAAAATTATAATTAAAATTTATCAATATATTTAAAAGTTGGTAAAAATGTAGTTGAATGAGATATTAATATTAGTTAAAATCACTTACAAACTAAATATAACTCGTTTTCCCTATATCTTGAGATTTAGGGGTAAACCCAAGTCTGACATCTACTAAAGTTCACCTCACAAATTCTTGAAAGAAGAGACTTTCATTTTCTGTAAATGCTCCCCAAATCCATGGATTTGTAGTTTGATTCCCAACCAGTAGATTTTGGAATTTGCCAAATCCAGATCCAATGTAAATCCATGAATTTACCAAATTTGCATTCTCATTTCGTTGGTACCAAACTGGCCTTAGCTCACCTGTCATGCTAGATGTGGCTCCTGCTTCGTTATAGTGTGTGTCATGGTAATTAGAGTATGTTAGTGGGGGTGTATCAGGAATACCTGACACAAGGATGGTCGTGATGAGGTCAATCACCGTCTTCCTCAAGGGGATAATTACTCCGAATCCACGAAGCTTCTCTAGACTCCTCATAGAGATTCCTCGAATCCACAAGGAAAAATAGAAATAAATTCTAATAAATTCGAAAATAGATTGATTCCTCATAGAAACGAATTTACAATCCTTTAAATAGTGATAGAAATCCTATGAAGAAGTTTCAGAATCAAACTCCAACTCAAACTCCCTAAAAAAACGTGACTTACTATAAATAGTAAACTTACTATTTATAGAAAGTCATGATTTCTACTAGACTTCATGGTTTTTGGCCAAAATAGTAAGTGTCCAATTTGGCCTAACCACATTATTCTCCTAATTTTTCTAAGCCCTTTTCATGTTGGGCACGACTCCTAAAGCTCAAAGGATCAAGAGTTATGATTGAACTAAAACTTACTATAAATAGTAAAAATGAAATTAAAAAGGACTTTCGACCGTCGATCTGATGGAATCTCACAAATCCGGCGTGGGCAACCCGGCATAGCAGGGTTGGGTGGCTAAAGTAGCCTCTCCTAACCCAAAATCATATATGGTACGTCGAATAACTCATTTTGGATTGCCAGTTATGCCTGTTTTAGGGTTCTGACAGTCCCGATCATTTCTGCCTCCGATCAGGCCTTCTCTGGTTCATCTTGGACATGAAAGTGTCCGTGACCCACTCTACATCAGTCTCCTCCACTTCAAAAGAACTCGTCCTCGAGTTCTCGTCCCGCTTCGGTTCATGATACTTGGTCAGGTCTACGACGTTGAAAGTACGTGAGATCTCCATGTCATCCGGAAGATCAACAAGGTGAGCATTGTCATTGATTTTTCGGAGGATCGGTACCAGTCCAATCTTCTTATTCTTCAACTTGTTGTAGGTCCCAGTCGGAAATCTCTCCTTACGTAGATGGACCATAACATGGTCGCTCACCTTGAACACCTTTTGTTGTCGATGCTTGTCGGCTTGCTCCTTGTACTTGTCATTCGAAGCATGTAACTTGGCTTGCATATCCGCATGGATGCCCACGATTCGGTCCACCATATGTTTTGTTGTAATACTCGTGCTCAAGAGCTTGGGTAAATGGACCAAGTCAAGTGTGTGGCGAGGCACTCAACTATAAACAATCCGGAATAGGGACTTCCTTGTCGAGCGGTTCACCATGTTATTGAATGCAAATTCCGCTTGAGACAAGGCTAAATCTCATTGCTTCGGTTTGTCACTCGAAATACAGCGAGGTTTCCCAACATGCGACAACTTCAATCTGCCCATTGGTCTGTGGGTGGTAGGCACTGCTGAAATGAAGTTGTGTACCGAACCGATTGTACAAAGTCTGTCAGAAGTGGATAATGAACTTCGTGTCATGATCAAAAGTAATGGTCTTGGGAACCCCGTGTAGCCGCACGATCTCTTTGAAGAATAGGTTCGCCACGTGTGTTGCATCGGTGGTCTTCTCACATGGGATAAAGTGCGCCATCTTTGATAAATGATCTACCACTACGAACAATGAATCCATGCCGCACTGTGTTCATGGGAGACCAAGCATGAAATCCATAGATAAGTCCTCCCAAGGACCATCAGGCACAGGTAACGGGGTGTAAAAGCCTGTATTCTAATATTGTCCCTTGGAGTTTTGATAAACATGGCAGCGTTGCACTTTTTTACCTACGTCACGTACCAATTGTGACCAATAATACCGCTCCTTCACAAGAGCCCGCTTCTTGTCTCGCCCAAGGTATCCACTAAGGACACCTCTATGTAACTCTTGAATAAATGCTCCCTTAGAGAACTTTAGGGGATGCACAGTCGATTCCCTTTGAAGAAGAAACCGTCATGCATATGTAGGTCACTGGGGTGACCCTTTTGGCACCTAATCCATGCATTTTCGAAGTCCCCGTCCTCGGCATACAACTCCTTGAGACAGTCGAAGCCAACTACCTCATTGCTTATTGTAACAAGTAGTGAAGCGCGACGGCTAAGTGCATCAGCCACCTTGTTCTGTTGTCCTGACTTGTGCTTTAGAACGAACACGAATTCTTGCAAAAATACAACCCATCTAGAATACACACGATTCACGTTAGCCTCACTATTAATGAATTTGAGAGCTTGATGATATGTGTAAAGAATGAACTCCCTCTGAATTAAGTAATGTCGCCAATGTCGCAATACCTGGACTACTGCGTACAATTCAAGCTCATAGGTCGATCACTTTTTGCTTGCATCACTAAGATTTTCACTGTAGAAGGCTACTAGCCTGCCTTCTTGAGATAAAACTCCCTCAATTCTGACATATGAAGCATTACATTTGACCTCAAACAGTTTGTTGAAGATGGGAAGTATGAGAATCGGGGTTGTGGACAATCTGTTCTTGATTTCAACAATGCTCCTGTCAGCTTCGTCAGTCCACTGAAATGGCCCATCCTTCATGCAATTTGTAATTGGTGACATAATGGTGCTAAAATTCAATCCTTGAAAACTCCATACTTCGTGGATGTTTGTTGGAACTAGCCATTCCCTAATGTCTTTCACCTTTTCGTCGTCCACCCGGATGCCCGTGGATGTCACGATAAAGCCAAAAAACAACAACCTATCGGTTAAAAAGTTACATTTTTTAAAATTGAGATACAGCTTGTTTTCGATGAGTACTTGAAGGACCTATTTGAGATGTTCTATATGGCTTGCTTCGTCCTAACTGTATATCAAAATGACATCGAAGTAGACTACTATGAAACGCCTAATGAATGGTTTTAAAACTTGGTTCATTAACCTCATGAATGTACTAAGCGAATTTGAAGGACCAAAGGGCATCACCAACCATTCATATAACCCTTCATTGGTCTTAAAAGCTGTCTTCCACTCATCACCCGATTGTATTTGAATCTGATGATAGCCACTCCTTAAATCCAATTTAGAAAATAATTTTACACCATCAAGCATGTCCAGCCTATCGTCCAACCCTGGTACGGGAAATATGTATTTTATGGTAATCTTGTTGATCGCCAGGCTGTAGACACACATCCACCAACTCCCATATTTCTTTGGAGTTAATAGGGCCGATACGGTGCATGGGCTCATGCTTTCTCGGATTAGACCCTTACGGATCAATTCATCCACTTACCCTTGTAGAATATCGCACTCCTTCGGACTCATCCGATAGTGAGGACAATTGGGTGAACTGGACCTCGGGACATGGTCAATACGGTGTTGAATATCTTGCATGGGAGACAATCCATCAGGAAGATCATCGGGCCAAATTTCTTTGAATTCATTCAACAATAACCTTAAACTTGGAGGAATGTTTAAGGGCTCCAATTCCTCGCCCTTTACCACCACGGCGTACACCTCGTTAGTTTCTTTCGATTCCTCCATGAAATCCTGAATGGTTAGGAGGGAACTCCCCTCTACTTTAGAAGCTTTAAGGTGGTTCTTTGGTGTCATAGGGGCAAGGACCATTTTTCGACCATCATTGATGAAGACGTAAACATTATCTCATCCTCGATGGATCGCATCATGATCCGATTGCCATGGTTGACCAAGTAACATATGACATGCTTCTATGTCGACAACATCACAAAGTACTTAATCATTATAATTTTTACAAATTGAAAACGAGACAGTACATTGTTCGGTTACCTTGGTCTCGTTCACCTTTTTTATCCAGCCAATCGAGTAAGGGGAAGGATGTTTTGATGTAGGTAGCCACAACTTGTCCACCATTACCTTCGAGACGATGTTCTCGCTACTGCTATTGTCTATGATTACATCACAGCCCTTGCTATTGATGGTACACCGCGTACGGAATATATTGTGCCGTTATGGATGCAATTCCTTCCATGGGGTGTACAATAATTGCTTCACAACCAAGGATTCACCATGATCCTCGGCCAACCATTATTCGTCTTCAGCTCCTTCCTTAGTTCTTTGTTCATATTCATTAAATCCAGGGTCTTCTTCAGCTGCAACACCTTCAGTGCCTCCTTCGTTAATGGTCAAGTGGGCTGCGGGGCATTGAGGGCAGGTGTTTGATAAGTGGTTTGGTTAGCTAAAGCGGTAACAAGTGTTCGGCCTTGGCCCACCATAAGGATGTGGAATCTTACTCGGACCCACTGTTGTGGGTGCTACACATTGAGGCTTATATGTGCCGCTTCCCGTTTCACCGTCTGCGGTTGTAGAAGGTTAAGGACATCCTCCTACTGGTTCTTTTTCTCGTGCCAGCACTGAATTTTGCGTGAGATTCGTCATGGGGGGCCAAGTTGAAGGATAAGGCTGAGTAGGGACTCGTGCAAGCTGCGTTTCCGCCCTACCTGCCAATCGAACCACTTCATCTATAGTTCTGACTGGGTGCATCTGAACTTGATCCTAAATTGTCAATCGTAACCCACCTCTAAATCATGCTATCTTCTGCAACTCGATTTCTAACAGGTCATTTTGCATTGCCAACCACTAGAATTCTTCGGTGTAATCTGTAATGGTTCGATTCCCCTGTCGGCAATTTTGGTATTGCTGGAACAATACATGCTCGTAATCACTAGGAAGAATTGTGATCGAAGAAGGCATCTCATCCATGGCCATGATCGGATGGGCGCCTTGTTCTGTCAGGCACGTGAGAGTTGTAATTGCTCCCACCAAGCAGAAGCATTCCATTTTAATTTGAATGCTATTAATTTCACATTTTTATGTTTCGGCACATCTATGTAATCAAAATATCGTTCTATTTTGGCTAACCAATTGAGGAAATCTTCTATACGTAATAAGCCATTAAAACTGGGAAGTTCAACCTTACCTCGATAGTTTCTTTCAGCACGATCTACTCGATCGCCTCCATGGACTGGTCGTCGGGCAAAGCTGCCATCGATGTCCTCGTCGCTGGAGCTCGATTCATCTGGGGTAGCCCTACGATTCACCTTCGGTAGTGCCCTATGGAAATTTGGGTTGTGCCGTATAGCAACCATGAGGGGCTAAACATTGCCTTAGGCTCAGGGTGGAATTAACGTATCTACAAGACGGTTGAGGGTTGCCTGCAGCCCTTGCATGGTCAACTGACTCTCCCGGTGGAAAGCTTTCATTCTTTCCAAAAAGATAATGAATCCTTGGATCACCGTCCATGAGATTTTGGTCCATTCCTTCATAATTTGCCATCGGTCCAAGAGGAGTCCTTGCTCTGATACCAATTGACACAGGGATGGACATGACAAGTCAATCACCGTCTTCCTCAATGGGATAATTACTTCGAATTCACGGAGCTTCTCTGGACTCCTCACAGAGATTCCTGGAATCCACAAGGAAAAATAGAAAAATAAAATAAAATAAAATAAATTCTAATAAATTCGAAAATAGATTGACTCCTCATAAAAACAAATTTACAATCCTTTAAATAGTGATACCAAAGCTAGGAAGAAGTTTCAGAATCAAACTCCAACTCAAACTCTCTAAAAAACGTGACTTACTATAAATAGTATACTATTTATTGATTGTCATGATTTCTACTAGACTTCATGGTTTTTGGCCAAAAATAGTAAGTGTCCAATTTGGCCTAACCATGTTATTCTCCTAATATTTCTAAGCCCTTTTCATGTTGGGCACGACTCCTAAAGCTTAAAGGATCAAGAGTTGTGATCGAACTAAAACTTATTATAAATAGTAAAAATGGAATTAAAAAGGACTTTCGACTGTCGATCTGATGGAATCTTGCAAATCCGGCGTGGGCAACTCGGCATAGCGGGTTGGGTGGCTAAAGTAGCTTCCCCTACCTCTAAATCATAAATGGTACGTTGAATAACTCATTCCGGTTTGCGAGATATGCCTATTTTAGGGTTCTAATGGTCCTGATCACTTCCACCTCCGATCGGGCCTTCTCTGGTCCATCTTGGACATGAAAGTGTCCGCGACCTGCTCTACATCAATACCCTTTTTTATGAAACTCGTGCTTCTGTGTAATTCCCAGATCTCAAGTGATGAAGCTATTGAAACTGCAAAGCTTCTTGCTCTCAAAGAAGGATTGCTGGTGAGTTTTCCTGCTATTTGTTTTTGCATATTTATCTGGGGTGTGAAAGCCTGCTTTTTTTCAGTTTTTCTTTTTTACTTATCTACGATGATTGAGGGTGAACATACAGTTTGGGATATGATCTGGAGCAGCAGCTGCTGCTGCAATTAAGATTGCAAAGAGGCCAGAAAATGCTGGAAAACTCATTGTTGCAAGTTCTATTCCCTTGTTTCTTCCATCAGATGTTATTTACTTCTATTCTGCTTTTCATTTCCTTGTCTCGTCCTTCAGAAATTTCACTTTGGACTTTCCAGGAAGACATTAATTCAAATAAGAATATTGGTTGTTTTTCAGTTTTGGGTTTTTCTACAGATGCTAAAAATGAAATGCCCTTTCTATTAAAAGATAATTACATAAGCTTCTTTTACTGGCCGTAACATTTCACAGGCTTCACCAGGACAACACCCACCAGGTGATGACATTGTTTTCTATGGTGTGGCCAACCTGATTTTGGAGAAGGTCATCTCCATGGTGCGGCTCACCTGGTGCATGTCTCCAATGTCTTATGCACATAGCCATGTGCAGAAGAGTGTGTGGGCTGTGTCAAACTAATGTTTTCAAGTGACAGCATGATTTTATATATGGTTGAAGTTCTACCATCAGAAAACAGCTCAGGTAGCTTCTATGTTACTTGTAACCATGGTCTCAAAGCCTGAACTCAATGGATAGATTGGGCCTACAATTTTTTTAAATACAAATGCCTTTAAATTAAAATAGTAAGAGATTTTTAAAATAGTTGCCTGATGAAAGCATTGGTTATAGACATTCTCTTCCATAGTGTAGGTGGTTAGTTTAAAATTCACCAGCTTCCTTTTACTTCCATTATAAGAAGGAAATTTTTTTTCCATGGGTGACTGACATGGTTAGGGTCATCATGAGTTGCATCAAGTTGATTGAGTTAGAGAACTAAATTGGTGACTCTTGTCAATTCGGGACTGAGCAACACTCATTTCGAGTTCCCTAGTTACTTGGCTCGATATGTCATCAACTCTTCTGAGTTTTGAATCGAGTCATCTAGTTTTAGAGCTATGCTTATAACTGAGAATCTCTATGCAGGTGGTTTTCCCCAGTTTCGGAGAGCGTTATCTATCTTCTGTGCTGTTCCAGTCAGTGAAGCAGGAGGCAGAGAACATGGTTCTCGAACCATGAAAGAAAGAGGTGGTCTTGGTTTGGTTTTTCTGGTTGTTTTGTGGCTCTCATTTAAAGTTCTGTGTCTTGAATAACATTTATGAAGCCTTTGTATCAAAAGACCGTGCACTGATCATTAGAATTCCACCAAAAATAAAGTTGCTGTCAATTAAGTAAAAAAGAAAATTGGGAAAAAAAAAAGAAGGATAAAGAGAGAGAGAGAGAGAGAGAGAAGTTGAGTTATAAGGTTCTTCTTTCTTGAGGTTGGATTGCATTTCTTTCAAGGGATAAGTGAAGTGTCAAGTGAATGGAGCAAAGCCTGAAAGTTGCATTGATCGGGGGATCTTAGCCATCGGATTTAACCAGTTGAATTTGGAGAGTGACCATTTTTTAAAATTTTATTTTTGGTTTCCGCCGCACATTTGACAGCAACCAATTGAATGAATATATTTGTTCAATCAGTGTGATTTTCAGGGTTAGCTCCATCCACAATGTGCCCTATCTGGATTGACGTACATGTATGCTTGGTGGGTTCAGCACAAACAAAAGCAAGTCTTGAACCCGGGTACTTTATAATATTACTCAAAGGGCCTTTTGGACGCAACCTCCTCTGCAGAAGGGAGTTTCTTGCAAAGCCTAGTATGTATCGACTTTGTCAATCTACTTTAAAAATACCAAATTGGTTTTTATTGAGTTGGCTTTTTAGTGCTTATAGCTGAGGATGAAAATGGGGTTCGTGAAAGTGCATCCAAAAGCAGCATTGGAACTGAGGTTTGGTTTAGAAAGGCGTTTAGGCATAGAATGCCAATTTTGAGGGTGTATCCAAAAAGGACTACAGCCTGTTCTCATTTATGGCACTGCATTTCCTGATTCTGATTTTCTTGGTTTTATGTGGATGCTAGTGTCCCAAAGTGTTCGAAATGTTGGTCCTTTATAATGCCCTGGAAATGGTGCTAGATTGGTCATTGGGTGGGCTGCCACACATGTATGTTGAATGTGGATTGGTTGTCAAATCCAACAAACTATGTGTGGGAGGCCGAGCTATATACAGATTCATCCGATGGGCCCCACTGAATGTTCCATGTATGAAAATCAGGCTGTGATTTTACAATCCATGTAACATTTTCTAAGTGGGCCAATCTGCATTAATATGGTTGTGATCTTCCAATATGGAAAATTTTCAAGGCAGGACAGTTTGGATAATCAAACTATGGTCCACCATGCATTGAATCTTATATGTCAGAAAACTGTACAGTTCCTGTGTGAGATGTGAGCTTTCCATCAAGTGAATTACATTATTGAGATGTTTTGGCATTAAAAAAAAAAAAAATGTGGCCTTTACAAACCTGGAGTGGGCTAGTCTCAAAACAATTGAGAATGTATAGAAAAAGATTTTATAAGAAAAATGAAATTATTTGATTTTAAGGATTTCTTAATACGTTAGGGGAAACTCAAAATTTCACTCAATTGTTTCATATTTTCACATAAGCCTGTGCCTTTATACTTTTGGAGGAGAGTGATTTTCGTGTCAAGTCAAGTTGCAGGCGGTTAAAAGTGCCTTCTTCTTTGGCGTCAAACTCTTATGATAGATCACAACTATTTAAAAAAGTTGCAGGCCAATCCAAAATCACTTAGGAACATGATATTTACCATTTCATTTTGCTCTTGAAATTTGACCACACTTTACTAACAATCCATTAGATATCCATCAATTCGATGGTTAGAATGCCATTTGATATACATCAATTCAATGGTCAGGAATGATGGAAGAAAATGATTTTCCATATTATCCTCCCATAATGTGGATGGTACATGTGTGCTTTTTTATTTTTTATTTTTCTTTTTACACACATACATCCATCCACTCATACATACACATATATAGGATCCATACATCCATACATGTATACACTAATACATCCATCCACCCACCCATGTATACCTGCATGCATGTCTACACTAATACATCCATCCATCCATCCATCAATGCACACATCTACACATACATATAGCCTACATCCATCTATAGGTGCATGTATGATTATGCGTGATTATGAAATAATTCCTTTTTCAAAGTAGACAATTATTTCTATTTTTCATAATTTTTGTAACTTAAAAAAAGATAATTAAAATTTGTGACGCATCATTCATTAACATTCATCCACAAATAGACAAAAATAATATTATGTTTTACATGAAACAATATCATTGAAAAAAAAAAACGTTTTTCTTCTTTTTTTTTTCTTTTTTTTTTCTTTTTTTTTTTTTTTTTTTTTTGCATTTTCAAAATTTTAAATATTGAAGAAATTTTCAAAAATGAAATAGTTGTCAAAATCCACTCCTAAAACGGATCTCCAAAAAAAATCCTAAAAACCAATCAAATTTTCTGCTTTTAATTTTTCTTTTTCATAGTATTTTACCCAGGCATTTTTCCCTTCTCAATTTTTTCCCTCAAATTAGAAATTTGATTCAAAAAAACTGAAGTGTTGAAATCCAGTCCCTAACCAAACGCAAAAAAAAAAAAAATCTGGAAAATCGAATTTTCTTTTTTTTTCTAATTTTCATAATTCCAACCCACTGAGCTTCCAATCCGCAATTTCCCCTGAATGGAAGATTCAATCCACAAGAAATGAACAAGTGTTCAAATCCACATTAGCAGTACAGGAAATACATCCCAACACCTGAAATTTTTTAAGCAGTGTTATCAGTATCACTGAAGTGGTGATACAGAAAATATTGCTGAAACTTGGAAGACTTGGTCACAGGATAGGAGAGTCGCATTAGCTTCTAAAAACAGGTTTCCTTGGTAGAGAGTTAGGTGCTTGAGAAGCTATGGTGGTGATATGGCAGAGTGGTAGTGGCCAGCATGGCCTCATAAATAATACCATTTTGCCCATTAACTATCCAGATGTCATTAGGAACCACAGGACCATGCACCAATACATGACCCGTGCATTCACATGTAATGGAATGGATGTGGGTGAAGACATGCAGATACCACCAGAGCATTGCAAACCATGCCTGCAGTATCTTGAATGTTCAAGGAGCAGTATGGGCTACGGAAAAAAAAAAAAAAAAAAAAACCAATGGTTGCAGGAATTGCATCAACAAACCATGCCCATCTAAACCAGCTCCACTGCCGAGTTGATCAAACATGGTCCACTTTCCAAAGCAGCTGTCCATAGAAATGCATTATCATGCAAATGAGAAAGATAACCTTCAAATGTAAAATTGGTGAAAAATAAAGATCTACTAAAGACTTGAATGTTGTTTTTCTTTTTCTTTTTCTTTTTTAATGTGCACAGCTAAATTGAACAAGATGCTTTTTCTAATTGCTGCATTCAAATGTAAAGTTCACTTGGGTTCAATAAAAAATCCCACTAGTAACAAACATAGATCCTAGAATGCGAATGACGCCAAAACCGCACAGAGAAAAAAAGAAAAAGAAAAATAGAACCACACCACATCATTTCTTCTTCCCTGCCTTGGCCGCATCTCCAGCCTTGGTCTGCACATGAAGCAAGAAAGAATTTCAGTGGAAAAACAGATGAGAAGTAGAGATAACACAGTAACGTGGCTGATGGGATTATAATCCTACAAAGGATTCATGTCTTGCAAAACAAAAGCAAAGCAAAGAAAACTGTTCACTTCACCTTCTTAATCCCACGGATTTTCTTTGCTCTGTTCTTCCTTTCCTTCATCTGTTTCCTTGATTTCTCAACCTTGGTAGCTAGCCCATTCTGCCAAAACATCAACATAGCTACTCACAAACTTAAAACAAGAAATAGATAGAAACTTATCCTAGTAGAGATAATCTAGGTCGTGTCAGCCAAACAGACAAAAAGATGCACACATCTATCTATTAATCTTTAACTTCTCACGCTAAAGAAAAGAACATAAGATGGAAACAGATGATTGTTATCTGCCATGGATAGTATATTGAAGACAATTATGGGAGAGAAATAACAATAGCAATGGCTTTAAGATGTAGACAAATAGAGAACATTATGTCACGGGCGTGGAGGTTCTCAGGTGACTATGCCACTTCTAACTCTACTTGTACATGTGTACATCCTGTGCACACATCAATGGCAAGCCCACTTGAAACATGATAGACATGGGGGCGACTCATAACTTCATCATAGGTGAGGTGAAACAATTCAGTCTAGGGGCTGTGAAGGACACCAGCAGGATGAAGGCAATTAACTCAGAAGCCAAATCCATCGAAGGTGTGGCCAAGGATGTGGAGCTACACATAGGTGAGTGGAGAGGCAAGATGTGTCTATCTATTGCTTCAATGGATAATTTCAAAGTTATCCTAAGCATGGACTTTCCCAAGCATGGCTAAGGTGATCCCAATGCCCTCTCTCAGGGCATTCTACATCATGGATGGGGAACTTCCTTGCATGGTATTGGTACCTGTGGCGTGCATGTGAAAGGCCAGGGTTGAGAGGGTGTCGGTCATGCAAATCAAGGATCTCAATGAGCACAAAACCATGCATTAAGTAGCAAATGTACGGGATTAGGAGATTGTTCAGGGGATCAATTTCACAAGAGATAGAGAAGACAGCAAACTTGAGAGAGATGTTCCTTGGGAAGTTCAAGGACTATACTTCAGTGTGCACATTAGCAGGACTGCTTAGAAGAGTCTGACGTGATGCTAGAGTAACAACCTGGTGAGGGAGATGAGTTGGCTATGTGCAGAGCAAAAAAATTGAGTTGGTCTCACTTAAGCCAAGAGAGGCAGCTACACTGAACCTCTTGAAGGGGAGTATGCCCAACCACATTAAGGAAATGTTGGGGCATTGCCCAATGACTAAGGGCCTTGTATGATTGGCTCATAAAGGATTAAGGTACCTTGGAGGAATTATCTTTGTTATGAAGGGGAAAAGCTCTATGTACCAAAGTGAGGCAACCCAGGAGGAAGTTGTCAAGGGAGAGAACAGTTATGGATCATAGCTGAACTGTTGGAATAAGGAGCAACAACCACTCACGCCACATATGGCTACAAGCAGAATGAGACAATACAATGACTGGAGGATCACACCCAAAGTCTCATCCACAAGGGCATGACAAGGGCATCAATGCAGCAGGCAGGGAAGAAATGTCATAGGCATAGACGTTGTAACATGAATTAGCCATTTCTAGCTCTACTTGTACATATGTGAGGCTTGTACATATTAGGGGTCGTTAGGATACCTGTAAAGTTTTAAATTGTGTAAACTGTTTACATGCTAATCTGTTTGGCTTTTTAAGTGGTGATCCATTTACAGGTAAACATATTATGTGTTTGGATAACTTGTAGAGCGTTTACAATGTATGAAGGAGGAATTCACAACACAGAGAGCTTGGGGCGGTAAATCCCACCAAAATAGGCAAATCACATAAAAGAGACTTGAGTTTTTTGGGGCCCTGGGAGAGCATCAAGGCGTGCATGCACTGGATGGATTGGATGTCCTCCACCCATCACAATGGGCCCCAAATGCAATCTGGAAGTTTTTAATGGTGGACGCCCCATCCTTCCCTCTCGTGTGGTCCATTTGATGATCAATCAACCTGTTTTTTGGGGCCATAGGAGAACATCAAGGGAAGCACATGATGGACAGATTGGATGTACCATACACATTATGGTGGGCCCAAGTTCCACACATCATGAGTGTATCAACCATTTTGTTTTATTATGTATAATGTCGTTTTAGCTGTAAAGACTTTACCTGTAATCTGAAACATCACTTTTTTGCCAGGTTTCATATTACAGCTAAAGGCGTGTTTACAACCTGTAAAGCCTTTACAGGCAAATGCAGGTATCCAAAAAGCCCCTTAGAAGAGAGTAGACAAATCAAGAATGTACTAAAGAATTGTTGTGAAGAGAATTTTATAAATAGATAGAACATCATAGAGTTTGAGTAGATCTCTGAAAGTTTTCAAAATTCTCTAGAGAGTTTTGGTAGCCAGACTAATTTGGAAAAATCTAGAAAGTTTATAGAGGGTTCTTAGCTGTTGCATGAAAGCCACATGGCATAATCCTAGCCATTGATGTAGGACCTCTAGAAAGTCCCCAAGTCTATATCAGGTGGAAGGCTCCTCATTTGGAACTCAACTCTTCAAAGTCGTAATCTTCTCTTCATAGTGCAACACAAGCTTTCTCACTCACACTCTGTGTTCTCGAATTCTCTTACATTTTAAGGAAAGAAAATATACTCTGCGTTTTCTTTTCTTTTTTGGTTGGAGAAAGATCAATTTAGGCAAAGCAAGCATGAACATAAATACATACATTTATGTATCGAACCATTTACATATTGAAAATAGAAAAAAAAAAAAAAAAAAAAGTTTTCTGATCATAATTCATAAACACAAATTAACTTCTCAAAAAAAAAAAAAAAAAAAAAAAAAAAAATCATAAACACAAATAAAGAACTAGTTTCCATGGATTGTTGCATGTAGAATGTGACCTTTCTAATCAGTAAATAGTTGCAAAGGACTTATATGGTGTGTTGACCAAATCTTTGCACACTACGCACAAGTTTTCAACTCTAAAAACAGGGGCCAAAGCTAGGTAACCTACAACATTTGTAAAAACTCACTCGTCCCTCCCTCCCCCCTCCCGAGGTACTCTTCCTTCATTCATCTAGCAACTTTGTATGATATATATAGTTTCTCAAATCTGACAAGTGAGACCATGGCTAGGTAACCTACAACATTTGTATGCTGTGTCGTACTGTATATGGAGAATGCCCCAAAAAATCCTAGATTAGAAAATTCAAAACACCAATATTATGACCTTTTTTCAGTCGACTGTTTACCATTGTCGTATTTTTCTTCTTAACCTTCAAACCGTAGACATTAAAATTCTCACCAGGCAAAGCTAGTCATCATGAAAGGTGATTCCAAGTTCACCATTGGGGTCATTCATCCAACAGCTGTAGGATGTGGCAGACCTGGTCGAAGAGGCGAGAGACCTGAGCAAGGCCTTTGACATCTCTTTTACTCATGTGGACCGCTAAGCCAATGACTTACAGGATAGGCTGGCTAAGGTATGGGTTTGTAAAAGTGTGATTCTCATAGTGGAATGAGACATCTCTGGTAGAGGTCTGGGATTATGGCCATGGGGCTGGGCATTGTGGGTTGGGCGTCTACTGCTTATGGAGCAGTTGATGTCATTTGGGACATGTCTCCCTCGTTGAATCATGTTTCGTTGTTTTTCTTTTCGTTCATCAAAAAAATCTTCTCTGTAGACTACAAACATGAAAGGTTAGGATTGTGCCATGAAGGAGATTTTTTAGGCATATTTCATCCACATTGGGGCACAACTGACCAATGGTCTGGATTACCAAACTGTGGGCCCCACTTAAAACCTGCATAAAGAGCACATATCAGCTCTAACAAAATTTACAAAATCCCCATATAGCAATTATGTAAACTCAAGAAAGAAAGCAAACCACCAAATTAAAAGGTAGAAATCAGAGACCAACACTTTTTTCTTTTATCAATGAAAATCAAATTTACCAAAAAAAGGGAAGCAGGTAGAGAAAAAGGGAACGTAGGCAGAGGACTGCCCAATCGGCATAAAACATGAACATCTTTCTCAAAATAAATAAGCATGCGAGGCAGCCAAAGCATACAGATAGTTCAGTCATTTGTACAGATCTATTACAAAAACATAATAACAAAAAAAATAAAATAAAAAAATGGCTTTCTAAACAAAAAACTAGCTTCAAATGCGTACACAGTCAATGATATCCCAGGAAGTCATTTTTTAAATGGAAATTCAATCATGGAAGATATAATAATTACTTGGAATACTAACCGGGGAAGGCATGTTCACTAAAATCTAGGCAACAAGTAAACGAGATAATTTGAAATGAACAAAACTGCAACTACAACATCAATAAAGGCTGAAAGGCATGTTCATCTGCAACCAGTTGTAAGTAAAGTTACAACCCTTTCATACAACCATTTAGGCCTTGGAAATATATGGAAAAATTGGAAGACAAAAATTATGAAGGAAAAAACAGGCTTGTAGGTGTAGCATACAAGTGGTTCTAGGTGATTAGCCCTCATACAATTTGGTGCAGCTAATTAGTCTTCATACAACTGCTTGTAGGGGATCAGTCATATACATGTAACTTATGTGGAGTTCAAAGGCACAACAAAAAATCGGCAAATCACTTCATAAGAAAGAATAAACAGACTAAAGCAAGGTCGTAAGGGAGATTGACATACCCTGATGAGCCTGTATTTGGGCTCAAACTTCTTGGCATTCTCAACAGAATCGTAAATCAGACCAAAACCAGTTGATTTGCCCCCACCAAAATGGGTGCGGAATTTGAATACAAAGATAGCATTTGGGTCCTTCACCTCATATATCCTACAAAGTTTTTCTTTCAGTTCCGCCTATAGAAGGTGAAAAGTACAGAAAACACACGTAAATCAAGAGAAAAATTGATGGAATACAGTTGCAGATCTGCATGAAAGAGGGCAGGAGTAAATCCACACCTTAGATACATTAGCTCTTCCAGGATGCAAAACGTCAATGACCTATGTGACACAAAAGACGACCAAGAATATCAGAATTTCACCTTTCTACCAAGGTTTTCAAAAACAGTTATGCAACAGCAACGTGGGGGGCTGTTACGCACAAGGGGGTCGTCATGGCCATTACAGCCCCGTTACAGGGCTGATACAGGTTTTTTTTTTTTTTTTAATTTCTAAATGGCCATAATAGCTTTATTGTAATGGTAATGACGGTAGCCGTTACAACCACTGTTTCCGTTATTGAATACCTTGCTTTCTACTCCCTAGAAGATAAAGCATGCAAGGGTGAAGGAAAATGAGGATAGAAGACTCACAAACTGCTTCCTCGAGAGGAGACGGTTCGTCATAAATTTCCTAGTTCGAATGGTAACTGCCTTGTCTGCCATGTTCACTGATTATGAAGCTGAAGCTGTCGCTCTGTATAGTATAACCTCACAAGTGAAAAAGAGGCACCAAACCAAGGGAGAGGAATAATAGAAGCAAACCTAAAATCCAAACTAATATAACAAGCCTAAAATAGATAGAAATCTACTGAACTAAAGAATACAGGTTTTTCGATATTGAAATAGAGGATAAACTCTTTATTTTACAATTTCTTTTAGCATAATACATAGTTAAATAATGCAATTTTTCAGATAATTGCACATATATGACACAACATGCCATACCATGCAAGGAATCAACAGGTGATAGAAAAACCATGGAAAAGAATATGAATTCCACTGATGTGACAATTTCCCCTATTTGCGAAACCAAAAAGAGGGGAAATGATTACCTTTACAAAGCTTTTCCTCAAAAAACAAGTAAAACCGTTTCCCAGGAAAAAAAAAATGTAGATTTCCACGTTTACGATGGACAGCTCTTGCTGTTTGGCCATTGGCCTTTCAATATTTTGTAGAAATCAACACTCCAAACCAAATAACCAAATTATTGTTGGATTCCACAGTTCCCCATTTCCTAAGTATTCCATGGGCATTTTCCATTTCCATATCTTGGTGTTTCTAAAAAAACCCAGACCCTTCATGTCAAGGAATCCATAGCTAGCTAGAGAAAAAGGCTCTTATATAAACCACGGAAGATAACCGAAGACAAAAACACTGGAATGCAGATGGATTAGGAGAATGAAAAACCACATAGATATAAGAAATTAACATTCTCAGATCTGGCAGTATATTTTAGTCAAATGGTAAGAAACTAGGTACAGAACATGGGGATGAGATTGGAGCATAATATCTTCTTCCCTCTACCAAGCTTCTCACATTTGGAAGGCAATAGTCTCTATGGACTATGGAGTCTAAGTTTCAGCAAGCTGTCTCCTTCTTGTTGGGGAAGGAGAACCGGATTCACATTTGGGTCGATCTTTGGTGTGGGGGCACCACTTTATAAGAGAGATTCCCGGGCATTGCCAATATCTCTTCGGACCACTTCATTTCCGTCAATCGATGCTACTCCATTGTGGGTGGTTCGGTTGTGTGGTCTCCCCATGTAGAAGAAACCTTTTAGATGCGAAATTCGATGAATTCCTTAGTCTTCTCGATTTCTTGAAGATCTACGTTCCCTTGCCTCAGGAAGAAGACTCAATGATTTGGAAAATACACAGCTCGGGAGTATTCTCGGTTAAATACTTCTATGGCTTTATCTCCAAGCCAGCCACTCGGATATCTTTTCCGTTCCATCATTGGTCTTATGGAGAGCCCCCAAGAATCACCGCTTTTGGTTGGTTTGTTGGTAGGAAAAGGCTTCTAACGCTAGACAATCTATAGAAGAAATCCCTTATCCTCCCCAACATTTGTTTGATGTGTATGGAAGATGCGGAGTGGGTTGATCACCTCTTCTTACATTGTTCTTTTGCTTGCAAGGTGTGGAACCACTTCTTGCTTTTCCAAGTCTCTTGGGTGATGCCGACTTCTGTGGATCTTCTTTTATGGGTTGTGCACAGGGTTGTTGCTTTCTAGAGTCCTTAGAAAGAAATCTGGAGACTTGTCTGTTTGGGGATTCTGTGGTACATTTGGAAGGCCCACAACACCCGGTGCTTCAATAGCAAGTGTAACTTTGTCGATGAGACCATTTGGTTAATTAAATATGCAGTCTATGAATGGGTCTCTCTTGTAAAGGCAGCCAAGTCTATTAATCTTGATTCTTGGTTTTTTGCTTTGGAGTTGGGTTTGTATTCTTTTCCTCCCGCCCTTGGGCAACCTCCTTAAAAATTTTCAGTAACTCAAAATTTAAAAAAAAAAAAAAAAACCATCTAACGAAATAAGTTAGAATGGGCTATAAAAAATGTTATATAAAATTTACCATTAAAAAGGAGGCTACACGAATGTGATATGTATACACAAAATCTATAAAATGTAAAGACATGCCAAGTATTGGTTGTCAACGAGTTAATGAGCCATCTGCAACGGGGTTGGCATTGAGCCCGTATGTCTTCACATTGGTTATGAATGAGTTAACAAGGCATTTGCAGGGAGAGAATCCATGGTGTGTGTTGTTTGCAAATGATGTAGTTTTGAGTAGTTTTGATTGACAAGACAAGGGAAAGCGTAAACACAAAACTAGATTTATAGAGGGATGCTTTAGAATCTAAAAGATATAAAACATGATATGATATTATTGAAAGGTTGATGCGGACATCAGTGGTACACCCTTTAGAGTGTACCAGAGGAGGCGTCGCTGACAGAGTATCAGAGCGAAGGAGTTGATGTGGATGGCATCGGGCCCCTGACGCGCTACGAGTCCAGGAGCGGCATGACCGCACCCTGACCATAGATCCATAGGTCGGATTTCACACCCTACCACACGGGTGTTCACCCCGACCATAGATCCATGGGTCGAATTTCACACCTTATCACACAGGTGTTTTAATTTTAGACTTTTTTGTTCTTTTTCTTGTTTCAGGGGCTTTATTGAAACTTTATTTATTTTTCGTCTTTTTGTTATTTTTCTTGTTTCCAGGGGCTTTAGTGAACTTTTACTTTTCCCATAGTTTATATATACGTTGTGAGAAACCCTATTTTCATTATTATTGAATGAATAGAAATTCGTCCCTTTTCTTCCTCTTTATTCAAGAGATTAGAGTTTCAGGATTGGCCCTTGGGTGTTGAGGATTCTACCTCGATTTCAGGTTTCCCTCTTTCTAAGATCTTCGAAGTGTAAGAAAAGGTAAGAATCATCCTCATTCTTTTCTTTTGACGACAAAAGGACCTATACCTTCTTCATCTCGAACCCCTCATCCTTCACCTCTTTCGTTCCTCTCTGAATATCCTCTTTCTAGTTCAAACAGAGGGATAGTCAGTCGGTAGAATCAGATACAAGCTTAATCGTGGACTGACTTATGCAAGATCTAGGATATCCTCACATCCCGAGGTCCTCCCTTTTTACTGTTCACATGATCTTATGCTAAGGGGCATGATCCTAACGGAATAACCTCATCTTTGTGTTGAGATTTACCTAATCCCTTTGATTGGAAACAGTTAGTTAATTGGTGCATTTATTTGAATATTCTTTAACCTGATTATACATGCATCTAGGGTTAGGTCATCACATGTCCCTATATCAAATTTGATATTAGAGATCGGTTTTAGTGTCTGTCAATTTATTGTCAATCCGTCTTTGTAATAAAAATTTTCTACAGAAACTCTCGACCCGCGTGACCGCTTTGTGTAGGAGGCATATTTCATTGAGTTTGGTCAACCTTTTTTCCTAGGTTTTGTTGAGTCTCCATATAGATCTAGGCCATATAGGGTAGTTGTATTGCATTGGTATCATTGCTTTTACCCTTTTTCACACATAGATCTAGGACCATTCACTCGCCATTCCTGGCGTATGCCCACGCGCACTGGTCGTGGATTCGGTCTCCATTACACCATGGACTCCGATCAATTTACCAAGGCTAAGGAGGACCTAACTAAGAGAATGAATCAACAGTTTCGAACATTGAGGGATAATATCGCACAGCAGTTTGCGCATCAGGATGGTAGGTTCATGCATCTAGAGGAGAGAGTTGTGTGTATATAGGCTGGTATTCCAACAGCCACTGTAGGTGGAACCCAGGCGACCCCCGACACTGAGGTTGTCGATCAATCCCAAGTTGTGGGCCCTGATCTGCCTAGGGATGGTTTGGGCACAGACCAAGCTCGTGGGCCTGGTAATAGACACAATGAGGTGTATCCATTACCACCCACACACAATCGTGATCCTGTTTTTTCTGCCCAATGAGAGGGCCATGATGAGGTGCGTCGTCAGCACCCCCATAGATATCGTGAGCACGAGGACCGTTTCTAGGGTCATGAAGGGCATCAGGGTTGACACCCCCAGTTTTGATGGGAGATTGGACCCCAAAGTTTTTTCTGACTAGTTAGCAGACATGGACCATTTCTTTGAGTGGCATGGTCTGCCAGACCCACGACGAGTCGGGTTCGCCAAGATGAAATTGGTGGGCCAAGCAAAACTATATTGGGGGAATGTGGAGCATTGCCATGAGCAATCTGGAGAGGGGCTGGTTCTCTTTTAGATTGAGATGAAAGAGTTGTTGCGAGAGAAGTATGTTCCCCTTTTGTTACAGGCAAAGAATGTTGGATCAATGGCACATTTTGCGCCAAGGATCCATGACAGTGACGGAATACATCGCCAAGTTCGATAAATATATGATGATGTGCGATGTGAATGAGGACCTTGATGTGGTTCTCTCTTGTTTCCGTATGGGCCTCAGGCCTAAGCTTCAGCGGGAGCTCACGCTTCACATGGACACCAGTCTAAAACATGCTTACCAGGTGGTGCAAGAACTGGAGCACTGTGTGTGCCAGTCCAATGTGAGGGGGATTGATTTTCGACCTACTATGCCTAGAGTAGCTCCGCAAGGAGCGAGACCCCAGGTTGGAATTCAACCCAGAGCTCAGCCTAGTACCCGACCAGTCAACAGAAATCGAAGTAATAATATAGCTACCAAGTACTAGGCCCGCGATGTCAGGGCAGTGCTACCGCTATGGTGGCATGGGTCACATCGCTGTCGAGTGTTCAAATAAGGGTGGGTGCATTGCCTTTGTGTCCGAACACCCCACAAAAGAAGAAGTGGCAGATAAAGTTGATGGTGACCAAGGTGATGAGAAGATCATTATCCCCTCCCTTGACCCAGCTAGTGATGGCGAGGATGATACTGTGGAGACTATCCCACTTGCAGTGGTGAGGTGCGCCTTGACCCAGATGAAGGAAAGCGAAGATTGGCGCAGAATCACCATTTTCCACACTTACCCCAAGTGCGGAGAAAAGAGCTGCAAAGTGATCATAGACAGCGAGAGCTGTGAGAATATAGTTTCCCCAGTTACTTTGAGTCGCCTAGGGTTGAAGTCAGTCCCTCGTCCCAACCCATACAGAGTTTCTTGGGTGAATGCGACATCCCTCCCCATGACCCAGCATGCCTTGTTCCGATTGAGTTTAGACCATATAAGGACAAGTGGTGTAATGTGGTCACGATGGACGTTGGCCATATCATCTTGGGAAGGCCATGGCTCTATGACAAAGATGTCACAATATTCGGGCGTACGAATAATTGTGTATTTAAGCATGAAGGAAAGAAGCTTGTCTTGAGCCCGCTCCCTCCGAAATCGTCAAAAGGAGGGAAAGATGTAGCGTCCCCAAGCTGTCCTAAGAGTCAAAGGGCGCCTCAGTCAAAGTCTCTCCACATCATAGATGCTAAGGAGTTTGAGAGAGAGACTAAGGCGGGGACTATGGTGTACGGCCTAGTGGCTAGGGAGAGTACACCTGAGGTTGCTATAGGGATACCCCAGGAGGCTCGTCCGGTCCTAGAGGAGTTTCGGGATGTCTTCCCTAAGGACCTTCCAAACGAGCTTCCACCGATGCGAGACATTCAGCATGCGATAAATCTCATCCCAAGGGCAACCCTACCAAACCTCCCTCACTACAGAATGAACCCCATCGAGCATGCCGAGTTGAAGAGGCAGGTGGATGAATTGCTTAAAAAGGGATTCATTCGTGAGAGTCTAAGCTCGTGCGTCGTGCTCACGCTTTTTAAGCCCAAGAAAGACGGCATGTGGCGCATGTGTGTTGATAGTAGAGTCATAAAAAAGATCACTGTCAAGTATCGGTTTCCCATCCGGAGGCTTGATGACATGCTTGACATGATGGCCACCTCTACTATCTTTTTGAAAATTGACCTCAAGAGTGGTTATCACCAAATTCGTGTTTGCCCGGGAGATGAATGGAAAATTGCCTTCAAGACGAAGGACAGGCTGTATGAGTGGCTGGTTATGCCATTTGGGTTAACCAATGCCCAAGTACGTTTATGAGAGTGATGACCCAGGTGCTGCGACCCTTTGTTGGTAAGTTTTTAGTTGTGTATTTTGATGATATTCGCGTCTATAGTACATCCCCTAGCCAGCACATCGACCACTTGAGGGAGGTCTGCAACGCCTTGCGCGTAGAAAAGCTCTATGCGAACCTCAAGAAGTGTTCTTTCTTGACCTCCCGTGTTATCTTCCTGGGGTTCGTTGTATCGTCAGAGGGTATGTCTGCGGACCTTGAGAAAGTCAAGGCCATTGTCAATTGGCCTGAGCCACGTACCATACACGACGTGTGAAGCTTTCACGACTTATCTACGTTCTATCGGCAATTCATCCGTGGATTTAGCTCGATTATGCCTCTCACCACAGATTGCATACGAAAAGGGGAGTTTCAATGGACTAAAGTCGCGGCACGGGCTTTCTCGGAAATTAAAAAGAAGACGACGGAAGCGCCAGTCATGTGTCTACCTGACTTTACCAAAGCCTTTGAGGTAGCGTGTGATGTGTCAGGAATTGCCATAGGTGGAGTATTAAGCCAAGAGGGGCATCCTGTGGCCTTTTTTAGTGAGAAGCTGAACGAGGCTAAACAACGCTACTCCACTTATGACAAGGAGTTCTATGCGGTTGTGCAATCATTGCGCCATTGGCGGCATTATTTATTACCGCAAGAATTCGTCATGTTCTTTGATCACGAGGCCTTGAAATATTTGAGCTCTTAAAAGAAGTTGAGCCCTAGGCATGCCAAGTGGGCACAATTTCTTCAAGAGTACACGTTCGTGCTTAAGCACAAGGCCGGAAAAGAGAAAAAGGTTGCTGACGCGATTAGTTGTTGTATCATGACGTTGTGGTCCATGAGTATTGAAGTTCCAGGCTTTGAGCAACTCAATGGTGAGTACTCCAACTGTCCTGATTTAGGATCATTTATGCGTCATTGTCTAGTGACCCGCCCTCGAGGAGTGCAGAGTTCGTCCTTACGAATGGATATCTTTTTAGAGGGGACAAGCTTTGTATCCCACGAACATCCCTCAGCGATTTTCTAGTTTGAGAGTTGCATGCTAGAGGGATGGCAGGTCACTTTGGTCGAGATAAAGCAATTGCCCTCGTGTCTGATCGTTTCTATTGGCCTATCTCCAGCGAGATGTGGCTAAGATTGTAGAGCAGTGTCGGACATGTCAACTAGCGAAGCAGAGGAAGCAAAATACAGGTTTATATACTCCTTTGCCAATTCCACATGCCCCGTGGCAAAATGTCAGTATGGACTTCGTGCTTGGGCTTCCCAAGACTATTCGTAAGCACGACTCCATACTCGTGGTTGTTGATCGATTTTCTAAGATGGCCCATTTCCTACCCTATTATAAGACCTCAGATGCCTCCCACGACGCTAAGTTATTCTTTTAGGAGGTTGTGCAACTCTATGGAGTACCTAGATCCATCGTGTCTGACAAAGATACTAGGTTTACTAGTTATTTTTGGAAGACTCTCTGGCATCTTTTGGGTACGAGGCTCCAATTTTCTTCAGCATATCATCCCCAGTCAGATGGTCAAACAGAGGTAGTGAATCGTAGCCTAGGGAATTTGTTAAGATGTCTGGTTGGAGACCACCACAGGACCTAGGACACTGTTCTTCCCACAGCAAAATTTGTGTATAATTCTTCAGTGAATAGGTCCACAGGAATGAGCCCGTTTGAAATTGTTTCAGGTCTTAGACCCCGAGCCCCCATAGATTTGATCCCCATGGCTATCCCACAACGTCCGTCAAAGTTAGGAGAGTCTTTCGCCCAACATATACATACATTGCATAGTGAGATCAGGAGGAAGATTAATTCAAGTAATGAACATTATAAACTTTTTGCTGACACTCACAGGAGATTTAGGGAATTTCAACCTGGAGATGACGTCATGGTTCGTAATAGGTCTGATCAGTTTCCACCTGGATCCGTGAAGAAGCTTTATGCCCGTAGCATAGGCCCACATAAAATTGTGAAAAGGTTGGGGTCTAATGCGTATGTTGTTGATATTCCTGCTACCATAGCATCAGTTTCACATTTAATGTGGAAGATCTAGTTCTCTTTCACGAGCCATTACCTCTATCCACTGGTTCCCCTGTTTCTTCCCAGACCCCCCCCTATATATGGACCTTGGCCACAGCCTGATCTTCCTGTACCCATCTTACCTTCTCTTCCACCTGCACCGAAAAGAGACAAGATCGAGGAAATTTTGGACTCCGAGGCGGTTTCCACTCACTCCGGGGGTTTCCAGAAATTCCTAGTCAAATGGAGGAATGGGCCCATTACAGATAACTCTTGGATCACCAAGGCAGAGCTGCAGCGGACCGACCCCGATTTGCTCAGAGATACGGGAGTTCACTTTCACCAGTGGCGAATTCTTCCTACCCGGGGAGAATTGATGCGGACATCAGTGGTGCACCCTTTATAGTGTAGCAGAGGAGGCGTCGCCGACAGAGTACTAGACCAGAGGAGTTGATGTGGGTGGACGATGGGTCCATTGGGCCCCTGATGCGCTACAAGTCCAGGAGCAGCATGACCACACCCCGACTATAGATCCATGGGTCGGATTTCACACTCTACCACAAGGGTGTTCACCCCGACCATAGATCCATGGGTCGAATTTCACACCTTACCACACGGGTGTTTTAGTTTTAGACTTTTTTGTTATTTTTCTTGTTTCCAGGGGCTTTAGTGCACTCTTACTTTTTCCATAGCTTATATATACGTTGTGAGAAACCCTATTTTCATTATTATTCAATGAATAAAAATTCGTCTCTTTTCTTCCTCTTTATTCAAGAGATTAGGGTTTCAGGATTGGCCCTTGGGTGTTGAGGATTCCACCCCGATTTCAGGTTTCCCTCTTTCTAAGATCTTCGAGCTACAGGAAAAGGTGAGAATCATCCTCCTTTTCTTTTGACGACAAAAGGACATATACCTTCTTCATCTTGAACCCCTCACCCTTCACCCCTTTCGTTCCTATCTAGATATCCCATTTCTAGTTCGAACGGAAAGAGGGATGGTTGGTCAGTAGAATCAGATCCAAGCTTAATCGTGGACTAACTTATGCTAGATCTGGGATATCCTCATATCCCAAGGTCCTATCTTTTAACTGTTTACATGATCTTATGTCAAAGGGCATGATCCTGACGGAATAACCTCATATTTGTGTTGAGATTTACCTAATCCCTTTAATTGGAAACAGTTAGTTAATTAGTGTATTTATTTGAATATTCTTTAACCTGATTACACATGCATCTAGGGTTAGGTCATCACATGTCCCTGCATCAAAGGCGCATCAGAAACTTCCTTTGGGATTTTTCTAAATTCCACTCTATTAGTTGGGACTAAATATGCAAGTCTAAGAATAAAGGTGTGCTTTAAATTATCCCACTTGAAACCTCCGCTAGGGCCTGCCTTCTTAAACAATTTTGGAAAATTATTTCCAAAGAAGAGTCTCTAGGAAATGTGAGTATGAACTAAATATATCGGATCGAAATCAACATGGCAGCTTAAACACTCTCCCAATGTGTTGTGGGACTAGCAAAGTATCCTCAACGTCTACGACATTGCCAAGAGGCAAATTAAATTCATGGATATGAATATCGTATCGTATCAGCTGATACGGCTACATCGTATCCATATCGTCACGAGCCGATACGCGATATGCGGTCATATCAGTCCGATACGGAAAAAAAATGACCCGTATCGGCACCGATATGAGGCCGAGACAGGCTAATATGCCTAAAAGCCCAATTTTGATTTGTTTTTTTTTTTCCGAAATTTCACACGTCTTCTCTTCTTCTTTTTTTTTTCATTTAAATTATGAAAGAAGCTTAAAAACTTATTTTAGGCTAGGTCTAAACCTATTTTGAGATCAAAACAAATGATTTGAATCGGATTCAACAAATCAAACAAAGTAGACCATTATGGGAAAATTGAAAAGAATGGTAAACATTCACTTTCTTTTCTATATTTTCATTTTATTTTTGTTGTATTTCAATGTAATGGCCCATTGTTTACCAAATTATGTTTAATTTGGGTCCATTTAGTTGACCTTCAACAAGTCAAATTAACAGACAACATTCTCATTAAAGAATCGTCCGATACACCATTAAATACATGGTCAAAATACAAAAAAAAAAAAAAAAAAAAAAAAAGATAGATTTTTTGCTATCTCATTTTTTTCCTATTTTTCTAATATTTTTCCACGTTATTTTGCTTTAAAAAAATTCTGACCAATACGGGCCGATACGGCCCTAATACCAATATGCGATACCGTATCGTATCATTTTTCCACCGGGTCGATATGCCGACCAATACCGACATTCAAAACCATGACTAAATTCCTAGTTCACAATGTGCATCTTACTACCTTCTGGAATGACTGTTAACTCGGAGAAAATAGTCTCTTTGATTGTTTTGGTGCGCAAGTTGTCCAGGATCTTAGAATGGGCCCGACATTCTTGTTAGTACTTTCATCAAAGATGCTAAATGGCAGTTTCCATACCCAAATTCGACAACCTTAGATGGGATCTTTGAAGAAATTAAGCGTTGTCATATAGTTCTCATAGATGACGAGATAGTTTGGACCTTATGCCCCAAGCGCTCCCTTAACTTTACTTCAACGCTTGAGGCTTATTGGCCTATGGATCCCAACCCCCCTGGGGTTGACCTGGTTTGGTTCAAGGATTGGCATTCCCAAACACTCCATCACCGCTTGTATGACTTTTTTGAGACACTTCAAAACAAAGAATATGCTTATTAGATTAAATATTATGGATGATGTTAGATACCCTTTTTGCCCATATAGGCTTGAAATAATTGAGCATCGTTTCTTTGGATGTGGCTTTATCCTTTGGATTTGGGGAAACCTTCCCTTAAAGCTCTCCATTCAATTTTCTACTTTTTCCTCTTCTATCCAATCAGTTAGAGATCTCGTAAAGAACTCTATGGGTCATGTTTCTAGCTTGCTGAGCAGGCTTTGTTTCCCAAATCTCAACATTTGCTAGGGATGTTTGGAGGGAGAGGAATAACCGTATCTTCAATTCTAAACCTTCCCAAAGCCGTTCTTAGACATAATAATTAATGACCTGAGATCTAGAGTCATTTTTGTTTTTGGCCCAACTATTGTTGCTCTCTCTCTCTCTCTCTCTCTCTCTCTCTCTCTCTCTCTCTCTCTCTCTCTCTCTCTCTGCTTGGGATGTCCCTACATCGAATATTACAAGGCCTCCTAAGCTTCAAAAATGTGATCGAAGAGGTCATGGGCCTTGTTAGGCTCTATTTTATGTTGAAATTAGTGATACTAGAATTAGCCTCCTTTATTCTCATCACTCCTCAGAAGCCATTTGAGGAGTTATCTTAGAAATGAACATACATGGGACAAGACAAAAGCCTTGAAACCTTTTTTCCTGGGCATCTCTAGATTAAATATTACCTATATCTCAAGTGCTCTCAGTGAAGTTCATAATAAGGTGTTATCTGCAATATCTGACCCAAACTTTTCTTCATGGGACATGCTTTTGTTTGATCGTTCGGTACATTACTACAGCTCTCGCCTTGGATGTCAAATTTGAATTATTAGAAAGAACCAAGAGCCTTTTATTGCGAGATTAGCTAACGCTCCCTTATGTGCAGTCAATCGATTTCCTTACCAGCAGGTTAGCCTGTCTTAATTTATTTCATTTTCCTTCCTTCCCTGGCTTGAGGTATGGGCTTATCTCTTTTCTTCTTTTTCTTTTCTTTAAGGGATTCCCCCTTTCCTTTTGATTTGTACTCCTTTCGGACTTTTGCCCTAGGTTTGTAACAAGAGAGTCATTTCTTGTTTGCTTTCCCAAAAAAAAAAAAATAATAAAAATAGTTGAACTAAACCAGACTATATGAAGTGCTATTTTAGTAATAGTAGGAATGAAAATGGGGAATTAATTACGATGGTTGACCAATAAGTTTCCCAAAATGACCATTTTCAATACATTGGGTTGATAATTCTTGAGAGTGGAGAGATTGAGAAGTATGTTGCCCCTAGAATTCAAAGCTAGGAGGAAGAAATGGAGATGTGCCTGTGGGGGTTTATGTGATCCTCGTGTACCACTCAAACTAAAAGGGATATTTTATAGGAGCTTTATAAGATAGAATGTTAGTTAAAGAACAACATGTCCATAGGATGATTGAAGCTAGAATGAGGATGTTGAGATGAGTAGCAAGACGAGAAAGGATAGAATAAGAAAGAAATACATTTGAGGGAACATAGGAGTAGCACGAATAGGTAATAAGATGAGGGAAAGCGAACTTAGATGGTTTGGCCATATGCGCAATGTAGACCAAGGACCGCACAAGTTAGGAGTGAGTTGGTACAATTTGAAGGCTCTAAAAATGCAATAGGAAGGCTCAAAAGGGCGTTGATGGAAGTAGTAAGAGAAGACATGATGACCCATGGTCTAGCTGAAGGTATGACCCTTGTTAAAGTGGAATGGCTTAAATGATGATGATGATGCCAAGTGCCAACATTCCTAAGAGCTTAAGGAGGGTTGATGTCAAGCGAGCAACCAGTCATCAATGCTGACAAGAAATCATGAGAAGCAGACCTCAAATCAAGGTTACTTGGATTGTGGGTTGCTTCGGTACATGGCACAGGAAAGGTTACACAGTACCCAACTCCTACAATACATGGAATGCTAGAGGTAGGATGATGTAAGTCATTCTAATACAAACTAAGTGCACACAATAAAGTTTTATAATGCTATCAAAATCGTACAATTCACAAACTGAATCCTACAATCATATGATTCAAATCATATCGATGCATAAATGATATGTATCATATGCCTAAATAGCAAACCCGTAAAAATTGTATGAATCATGCATGAATCGTACGATTCATTTGTACAAATATTTAGGTGTCCCCAAAAAAAAAAAAAAATTTAAAAATGGAATTTAATGATTTCATTTGTTGCTTTTTCTTAACCTTTTTCTTTCAAAACATATGAAATGCCCTCCATATTAAAATAAACCATTATTTTTTGTCTTTTGAGTAGCAAGAGGGGATTTGAGGATTTTAATATTCAAAACCTAGAATAAAGAAATTATAACTTTGCCATCATTCAACGGAATCAATCTCCTATTTTTCCAATTTGATTCTACACTTAAGGAGGTAGAAAATAACACAAATTATTGAAGGATTCTTGTCACCGTTCCTTAATTTGTTTTTGAAGGTAAACTTCTTGAAAACACATAATATTTGCTTTTTTTTTTCTTCCCTCTAGGCATTATTTCGAATATTGAAGATGGTGAAGGATAATGTGAGTTGAGTGATTTGAACTTTATTATGACACATTTATACTTAATCCGTTCATCACCACATATGCCAACATGGCACATAGGTGAAGTATCCAAGCCATTGATCATGTGGACCTCATAGTGTAGATGCTACTACTAAAGATAAAGGTGGTCCACTCAATAGGCGTGCCATGATATTAGAAATAATTGGACAGGTTAGAAAGCTTTGGCTGACTTTCACAACCATAAATTTGTTCAGTTAATTGTGGCCCACCTGACTGACCGACCAGATTCTTGATATAGGGATTCTAGATTGGAGTACCCTTCTAATGGATCGCTTGGACATTGCACCTACATGCAACGCTGGCATGTGTAGTGGCATGTCCATTCGCTGAATGTATACATAGGTGGGGTTACCAAGAAAGAGCGGTAACCCATGTTAAACAACATGCATTAATATACATCCAGGTATAACATAAAAAGTCGGTTCGGTTTTGCTCCTCAGAACAAATAAGCTTTCAAAACAAAGACTTGAAACGGTCAAATCCACCAAAAATTGAGCAGCTACCCAGGAAAGCACACCAAACCTAATTTAGATAATGCCTCGATTGTAACAAACCCACAAAATACAAATCTCATGTTATCTCATACTAGGTTATGTGAAGCATTTAATGGCTCTGATGCATGTCTGTCCACTTCTTTTCGTGATAGAAACATTTTCTAGGCAGAATACCAATTATAAAATATCTCAATATCCATCCAAACACATCCAAAGGTACAACTTGTTTTACATGATACAATAAGAAATGATAAACAATTACTTAAGTGGAAGAACAATGCAAATTTCTATCAAGAGACCATATGTACATACAAAACCCAACATAATAGAACTAGAAATAAAACCCGCGATCGGTCAAACAATCGAAATCAGAAAGCTTCTCTCAATGCAAAAGGCAGAAACAAAGCATGCTTCTAACGGGCTATCAAATCATCGATCAGGTCAATGGCTTGGGTGCCACCAACATCGAGAGGAATCATATGATTCAGCTCTAGGTAATGGGGCTTGTCCCAGAATTTCAAGTCCGTATAAGTATGGCCCATGGTTCGACAATCCAGACCGTTGATCTGACAGGCCCCACGTTGAATGTACCGCTCCTAAAATTCCCATAGATTATAAAGAGAAAAAAAAAAAAAAACCGAAAATGGGGAAGAAATAGCACTTACATCCGCCGCTTCTGCTGTTGCTTTCTCCCTCCGAGAAGACGAACAAAGGTGGAGAGAGAACTAGAGCAGAAAAGAAAAACCCTACGATCTCCATCAATTTATATAAGCTGGGGGTATTTTCGTAATCAGCCAAAGGAGGAAGAGTGCGGAGTCTACTGCTCGTGTGAGACGGAACATCGGTTTCCTGGGCACATGTGCTCGCATGTAATTTGGATACTTTTGACCGCACTGGTGTCTTCGTGAGAGGTGGGCATCGAGTGAGTCGGACCAACTCGACTCGATCCGGTTTTGCCAACTCTCTTACCCAAACTCAATCCGACTCGGGACTTGATGTGAACTGAATCTTGGCTGGGCTGACCTGAATCGAGTTTGACTTAGTCAGAGATACTGAATCGGATCGATCTAACTACGATTCGGATCGGGTCAATGGGTCATTGACTCGTTTTAATGTTAGATTGGGTCCAATTAGGAATAATCACAAAATACTTAGCCTGTGTTTGGTTCTTATGGTGGGTTGAGCATAAAGGAATTTAGGTGGGGTTAGGGTTAGAAACCTTGGGCCGGATTTCCAAGTTGGGACCTATTGAGGTCGGATTAGGCTCAAGTTGACCTCATGTAACATCCCGGATTTTTGCCAACCTGGAATTAGACGTCCTTAGGCAATGGGTCGATCCTAACACCTTATTAACTTGTCAGAACTCAATCCCAAAGTCTAAAATCGCTTTTGAACCCATTTTCTTCACAAATCTCACCTTTCACCATCGTGTTCTTTAAATGTTTTTAAGTACTTTCATATTAGGCATGAATCCTAAAATTTAGGTGATGAAGAACAATACTTTAGAAATCCGTACAAAGACCCTAGTGCCACCTCAGGCAGAAATCGCTCAGGATCAAATCCTTTAGAAATGAGACAAAGTAACTAAGTACTAAATCAGATTAGCTACGAAATATGCTTGAATCACTTTAAATACGATCTGCAAGACCCAAAACTTGTAATATCATCGACGCTATATTACCTTAAAATCTATGATCAATCTCATTACCCAGTTGCTTTGGGAGCACATTGAAACTCTGTATCAGATCTGGATCGCACGTCGGAAGTCCGATTAATGCGAAGTTAAACGGTTAGGACCGCCTTGCTGGGCTTGACAACCATCTCGAAAATCAAATCTAGATAGTGCCCCAATGCTATTCGCTTGAGCCCGGAGTGAAGAGTGTGAGAAAACATAGATTTCTTTATAAATTGAGTTTCATTTAAGTAATCTGAGACTTGTCACTTGCGGGCCTGTTATAAGCAATTAGACCGTCGGAATCTGACCCAAATACACCCTCGGATCATGAGAAATTTCATACACATGGCAGTGTACTTGTGGCCTTGATCGAGTTCCGGTGACCGTTAAACTGAAACTGGTCCGTCACGGGCAATCTGTAAATCCGATCGGACCGAAAACGTAATTCGACCTAGATCCAATGTCTGTGAGCTTAAGTCCGACCTTTGGCTCAAGGGGAGGCCTCCAGAAGTGCTCCGTTGAGATAAAACTGTCCGTGTTTGGATATAACCTAAGTATACATTGATCCTGAGTCTATTTTGGAGAGTTTTGGGCCTATATAAGGACCTTAAACCCTCACTCTCTCACTCCATACGAATTTGAGAAAACCTAAGAGAGAGAAGAGAGAAAAGAGAGAAAGTGTGAGAGTTGTGGGAGGATCTCCCTGATGCTCTACCCTGCCACTATACAAGCCTAACCACCTCGTTCTAATCGCTTTCCCGGCGTTTTCGACTTCATTTCTAGGTAAGAAAACCTAATCCTAAGCTATTTTAGAGTTTTTAAGAGTGTGGGTGATGTAATAGCTGACCTGTTTCATGATTCAGGTTGCCTAATTACCGTAGACGAAGGCTTAGAGATTCTAGCGTATTCGTTACGATTCTACGACAAAAGGTGCGGACTTTAGATGTATAGGTTATGGTTTTCAACGCTTTCAATGTCAGATAATGATAGATTCATGATCTGTATGCAATTGCACATATACAAAGTGCTGTCCGTTTCGTTTTTTGATTATACGTTAACTATATTGAATATACTGTATTCCTCGTATTTGTAGAAAATACCGTATACGTACAAATTTTGAAAGTATGTTAGCCATAATTAATTACTGTATGAACATCCTATATATATGTATAATACTCACTCGGCGAAAGGATTCGCCCTAATACATGTTTTTCTAGTATACGCTATGTATGTTAAAAGAGTGTATTCTAAGTGTTTGTGAAAATGACCGAATGAGTATAGAATTCACATTCGTGCTCGCCATGACTAATTGTCATGGATATATGATTGTTGTATTGGAGAGACCCCTTTGACGAAAGGATTTGCCCTAAATCACGCCACGGCCAATATATGCTATATATGTTAAATTGTGTAGCTCAAGTGTTTGTGAAAATGTTCAAATGAATATGGAACTTGGATTCATGCTTGCTATGATTATCCATCGTGGGTACACGCATGTTATCCATGGGGCAGCTTCCTAGTTAAAGGATTTGGCCTAATACCTATGTGATCAACATACGTCAGGTATATTGATGTATGTAGTTTAAAGTGTTTGTTGAAATGTCTGAATGAGTAGTAGTTAGTAAATTGTAATGTATAAGGGTGTTGAGATAAGATTCTCAACTATCTTAGTGATGTATATGATTTCCTTCATGTAAGTTGTTTAGTTTAATCACTTACTGGTTTATGAAATGTATGTGTGTGGATTTCCTGTTTGCATTGTGTTTTATAACATGCTTGTTAATATGTTTGAATTACTTGTTTATTTAACTCTGTTCTGACTACTTCACATGTTTAAGTTGTATTCCATAAAAACTGTGAAGGGTGATGAGGGAGTGGTGTAACGATTCCATGCAACAGCCCTGGCAGCCCTAAGCGGGCAATATTGGATATATGACTGTATGAGTGAAATCTTGATCCATTACTGCTTTGACTCTCTGTACTTGAATGTGAATGGGGCTATGATTATAGTCCAGGCAATCGGTAATGGGATTGAATTCGTGGCTGAGATTCATTCGCCACATGAGATGTGTTTGACGAACCCGAGTTGTACTTCGGTTGGTGATAGTGGTTGGCCACGCGAAGTGCTTATGCACTTCATGTCGTTCAACTTGTCGTGCGCTCTAGCTAGCCGAGCTCGTCAAGTAACCCGATCTGTCTTATGTATGTTCACCATGTTTAGACGCCTCTGTTTGAACCTGAGGTATTAACCTTACCAGTGGAATCCGGTTAACCGTGGTACCTCGATCCGCTAAGACTCATGAGCCGGATATGGTGGTATGAGACACCGTGGTTGAGCTGTCGGCCTACGCTGAGGCCACGAGCCTCCCCGTAGTGACCATTGAGCAACCAGATTCGTGAACCGATTATGGTGGTATGGGACAATATATTCGAGCTGTTGGCCTACACTGCTTTGATGGGTGATGGAGGAGTGGTGCAACGATTCCGTGTAACAGTCCTGGCAGCCCTGACCATACCCGATGTAGCAACCTTGAGCATACTCTAAATCTGCGGTGAGGCAACGAGCCTTCCCATAGTAACAGATTATAAACTATGCCTGTATTGATAAGGTGATGGGGGAGTGGTGTAACGATTCCGTGTAGCAGCCCTTGCAGCGACCTAGAAACACACCATCGTATGAGATTGTCTAGGACTGACGACCCTAAAATGGATCATTGTTTAGGAATGATATAAGGAAGGTACCTTAGTTTCCCAATACTGCTCTTTGAAATGGACTAATAACAACTCGGTAATCATGTTCATCATCACATTGCATGTGCCTAGAAGATGTGGAGCACTGAGGGTGACAGCATGTCACGGACATAAGATGGTGCCGCACGAGGGAGTATGTAGGCGAGGGCATGTATCATAATCGCATCTCATCCTTGCATTAATTATAGTACTTAGGATTGTTTGATTGTACTGCCTTATCATTACTGCTTGACTGAATTGATAACATGTTAACCTATGCTTTATTGTTCCACTGAGTTGATCACTCACTCCCACGTTACGGGACGGTGTTGTACACACCAACCAGACCCTGTTGTACCTACAGGTGATGGCGATGCTTATGAGGCGGATCCGGACTTTTGCGACGACGAGGATGCCTTCTTGTATGTGCTGTATTCTGGCGGCTTCATGTGAGTCGTGTCTTGATCGACCGGGTTACAGGGATGTTGACGAGAGGACCTTACGCATTTGGTATATTTTGGAATTGTACTTGTAATGAATTAACCTGGTAACATTATCACACTCTGGAGACTCACCACAGTTTATATATTTTATATATCTATCACAATCTTCCGCTTGCAAATTTAACTGTCTCTGGAGTATGATATGTTGTTTTGGTATAATCCCATTCATGTTTCAATGCTCTCATCATAATCATCATTATCTGTGTTGCATAAGTGATGCGTTGGAACTCGGGAGTTGAGCTTTACTCGACCCCCGATTTTCAGGGCGTTACAAGATGGTATCAGCGGAAGCGTGGTGGACCCTTGCCCCACTGGCCTAGGATCAAATAGAATTGATCTAGACTGTACGTAAAGATAGGCCACTAAATAGGATCTGAATCTTCCTTAGAATGTAAAACAAATAGGGTTCAAGTGTTAAACAAATTCATAGTACATAATATGCATGGTGCGAACTAAATTACAATAGACAAGGTCAACGTATCTACAACTGTGCTCGTTGAATACGAGCATAATAGAAGCCCTAGCAAGTTCTACTATGAAAAAAAAACGTTTTAGGATGATCTAATAAGGTATTGATTCACCCCTACTCTCTTAGACCAAGACCTAAAGGGCAACCCGAGAAATAGGACATTTGAACCTTTCACTGATGGACATTCCCTAAGTTTTTAGAGTGATCGGACTACGGAGTTACTGAAATATAAACTACAAAGCATTCGCGGCTTGACCCAATTCTCAATCCTGGGCGACTACCAATGGACTCACTACTTGACGAGCAGAAGACCAGGAACCACCAGGACTATGAAGGGATACGATGAGCTTTCTACCCTGGCCAGGTAGATGATCAATGTATCGGGATCAAGCCCACTACAACTGTCTCTCCGTGTTGGTCAAACAATGAAAACAACTATCTTACTCTAAATAATTGGGAATTGTCGCCAAGACCCCAAATAGGTAAAGAAATAAATTGTAGCAAACCATCAAGGTATGAGAAATGGATAAAGAAATAAGTTTTAAGGGGGGTAGACTAAAATGAACCAGGCTAGTATATACCCTACCACGCGTAGAAACTCAAAATGAATAAAACTTAGGCAAAAGAAAAATTAAATCTTTCCTTATTACCTTTAGGCAATTTCAGGGACGAAATTTTGTTTTGAGGGGGGTAGATTGTAACATTCCGGATTTTTGCCAACATGGAATTAGATGTCCTTAGGTAATGGGTTGATCCTAACACCTTATTAACTTGTCAGAACTCAATCCCAAAGTCTAAAATTGCTTTTGAACCCATTTCCTTCATAAATCTCACCTTTCACCACCTTGTTCTTTAAATGTTTCTAAGTACTTACATATTAGGCATGAATCCTAAAGTTTAGGTGATGAAGAACAATACTTTAGAAATCCGTACAAAGGCCCTAGTGCCACCTCAGGCAGAAATCGCTCAGGATCAAATCCTTTAGAAATGAGACAAAGTAACTAAGTACTAAATCAGATTAGCTACGAAATCTGCTTGAATCACTTTAAATACAATCTATAAGACCCAAAACTTGTAATATCATCGACGCTACATTACCCTAAAATCTAGGATTAATCTCATTACTCAGTTGCTCTCGGGAGCACATTAAAACTCCATATCAGATCTGGACCGCACGTCGGAAGTCCGATTAACGCAAAGTTAAACGGTTAGGACCGCCTTGCTGGGCTTGACAACCATCTCGGAAATCAAATCTAGATAGTGTCCCAGTGCTATTCGCTTGAGCCCGGAGTGAAGAGTGTGAGAAAACGTAGATTTCTTTAAAAATTGAGTTTCACTTAAGTAATCTGAGACTTGTCACTTGTGGGCCTGTTATAAGCAATCAGATCGTCGGAATCTGACCCAAATACACCCTCGGATCAGGAGAAGTTTTATACACATGACAGTGTACTTGTGGCCTTGATCGAGTTTCGATGACCGTTGAACTGAAACTGTTCCACCACGGGCGATCTGTAAATCCGATCGGACCGAAAACGTAACTCGACCTAGATCCAGTGTCTGTGAGCTTAAGTCCGACCTTTGGCTCAAGGGGGGGCCTCCAGAAGTGCTCCGTTGAGATGAAATTGTCCGTGTTTGGATATAACCTAAGTATACATTGATCCTGAGTCTATTTCGGAGAGTTTTGGGCCTATATAAGGGCCTTAAACCCTCACTCTCTCATTCCATACAAATTTGAGAAAACCTAAGAGAGAGAAGAGAGAAAAGAGAGAGAAAGCGTGAGAGTTGTGGGAGGATCTCTCTGATGCTCTACCCTGCCACTATACAAGCCTAACCACCTTGTTCTAATAGCTTTCCCGGCGTTTTCAACTTCATTTCTAGGTAAGAAAACCTAACCCTAAGCTGTTTTAGAGTTTTCAAGAGTGTGGGTGATGTAATAGCTGACCTGTTTCATGATTCAGATTGCCTAATCACCGTAGACGAAGGCTTAGAGATTCTAGCGTATTCGTTACGATTCTACGACAAAAGGTGCAGACTTTAGATGTATAGGTTATGGTTTTCAACGCTTTCAATGTCAGATAATCATAGATTCATGATCTGCATGTAATTGCACATGTACAAAGTGCCGTCCGTTTCGTTTTTCGGTTTTACGTTAACTATCGTGAACATACTGTACTCCTCGTATTTGTAGAAAATACCGTATACGTACAAATTTTGAAAGTATGTTAGCCATAATTAATTACTGTATGAACATGCTATATATATATATAATACTCACTCGGCGAAAGGATTCGCCCTAATACATGTTTTTCTAGTATACGCTATGTATGTTAAAAAAGTGTATTCTAAGTGTTTGTGAAAATGACCGAATGAGTATAGAATTCACATTCGTGCTCGCCATGACTAATTGTCATGGATATATGATTGTTGTATTGGCGAGACCCCTTTAACGAAAGGATTTACCCTAAATTACGCCACGGCCAATATACGCTATATATGTTAAATTGTGTAGCCCAAGTGTTTGTGAAAATGTTCAAATGAATATGGAACTTGGATTCATGCTTGCCATGATTATCCGTCGTGGGTACACGCATGTTATCCATGGGGCAGCTCCCTAGTGAAAGGATTTGGCCTAATACCTATGTGATCAACATACGTCAGGTATGTTGATGTATGTAGTCTAAAGTGTTTGTTGAAATGTTTGAATGAGTAGTAGTTAGTAAATTGTAATGTATAAGGGTGTTGAGATAGGATTCTCAACTACCTTAGTGATTTGTATGATTTCCTTCATGTAAGTTGTTTAGTTTAATCACTTACTGGTTTATGAAATGTATGCATTGGGATTTCTTGTTTGCATTGTGTTTTATAACATGCTTGTTAATATGTTTGAATTACTTGTTTATTTAACTCTGTTCTGACTACTTCACATGTTTAAGTTATATTCCATAAAAGCCGTGAAGGGTGATGGGGAGTAGTGTAATGATTCCGTGCAACAGCCCTGGCAGCCCTAAGCGGGCAATATTGGATATATGACTGTATGAGTGAAATCTTGATCCATTACTGCTTTGATTTCTGTACTTGAATGTGAATGGGGCTATGATTATAGTCCAGGCAATCGGTAATGAGATTGAATTCGTGGCTGAAATTCATTCGCCACATGAGATGTGTTTGACGAACCCGAGTCGTACTTCGGTTGGCGATAGTGGTTGGTCACACGAAGTGCTTATGCACTTCATGTCGTTCAACTTGTCGTGCGCTCGAGTTAGCCGAGCTCGTCAAGTAACCCGATCTATTTTATGTATATTCACCATGTTTGGACGCCTTTGTTTGAACCTGAGGTACTAACCTTACCAGTGAAATCCCGTTAACCGTGGTCCTCGATCCGCTAAGACTCATGAGCCGGGCATCGTGGTATGGGACACCGTGGTCGAGCTGTCGGTCTACGCTGGGGCCACGAACCTCCCTGTAGTGACCATTGAGCAACCTGATTCGTGAGCCGATTATGGTGGTATGGGACAATATATTCGAGCTGTCGGCCTACACTGCTTTGATGGGTGATGGGGGAGTGGTGCAATGATTCCGTGTAACAGTCCTGACAGCCCTGACCGTACCCGGTGTAGTGACCTCGAGCATACTCTAAATCTATGGTGAGGCGACGATCCTTACCGTAGTAATAGAGTATAAACTAGGCCTGTATTGATAAGGTAATGGGAGAGTGGTGTAACGATTCCGTGTAACAGCCCTTACAGCAACCTAGAAACACACCATCGTATGAGATTCTCTACGACTGATGACCCTAGAATGGATCATTGTTTGGGAATGATATAAGGAAGGTACCTTAGTTTCCCAATACTGCTCTTTGAAATGGACTAATAATAACTCGGTAATCATGCTCATCATCGCATTGCATGTGCTTGGAAGATGTGGAACACTGAGGGTGAAAACATGTCACGGACGTAAGATGGTGTCGCACGAGGGAGTATGTAGGCGAGGGCATGTATCATAATCGCATCTCATCCTTGCATTAATTATAGTACTTATGATTGTTTGATTGTACTACCTTATCATTACTGCTTGACTGAATTAATAACATGTTAACCTATGCTTTATTGTTCCACTGAGTTGATCACTCACTCCCACGTTATGGGACGGTGTTGTACACACCAACCAGACCCTGTTGTAGCCGCAGGTGATGGCGATGCTTATAAGGCGGAGCCGGACTTTTGCGACGATGAGGATGCCTTCTTGTATGTGTCGTATTCTGGCGGCTTCATGTAAGTCGTGTCTTGATCGACGGGGTTACAGGGATGTTGACTAGAGGACCTTACACTTTGGTATATTTTAGAATTGTACTTGTAATGAATTAACCTGGTAACATTATCACACTCTGGAGACTCACCACAGTTTATATATTTTATATATCTATCACAGTCTTCCGCTTGTAAATTTAACTGTCTCTGGAGTATGATATGCTGTTTTGGTATAATCTCATTCATGTTTCAATACTCTCATCATAATTATCATTATCTGTGTTGCATAAGTGATGCGTTGGAACTCGGGAGCTGAGCTTTGCTCGACCCCCGATTTTCAGGGCGTTACACCTCAACTCCACCAAACACACCCGAGTTGCAACCCTAACTATGGTGCATGTGGCGGTGTGGAGAGCATATTGTGAATGCAGGTCTTTGTTGTGTATTGACACAGGTTAACCTACTCCTCCCAACACACCCCAACATTTTATTTTCACCGTCAATTTAATGTCGACAGATTGAAACATTTCATGCCACAAGAACTAAGGGTCCACAGATGTATATCCCGTATTTGAAAATTCTAGCCATTCAATAAAGAAATTAGACACTAGTCCTCGTTCAACTATTAAAATATTACAAATGATCTTTCTAATTGGGAGATTTTATGAAGTATTATCCATGGTGAGACGTATGATATCAATACGTTGGACCATTTAGCTAGGTCGTTCAACTGTTAAAATATCACCAACTTCCAAAGTAAATAAACTATGTCCATAAAACGAACAAAGTAAATAAACTTTGTCAAAAACCAAAAGTAAATAAGCCTAACATGCACATGCGGACAAATAAAACTTTCATTCATTTAATAACCTCTGTATGATGAATGCCTTTATGGTGTGTAACCAGAGTAACCTTGTCCATAATAATAACCCCCTCCTCTACCTCCACCTTCGTCGTCAAAATCATCTTTTGGTTATCTTTTTACGACTTCAACTGCAGAAGAACTTTGGGCTAACTTTGAGCTGGAGGTGTTCAGAAGATGGTCGTTTACCTCTGCTGAATCGGATGGTAGAGATGCATTCACATCATTCTCATTAATAGATTTAACAAGTTTTTTCAGCCGCTTTTTATGATCTAATTTGTACGGGATTCCCGACCGCTTATAAAATACTGCGTGACTTTTAAGAAAATTTGATGATTTAATCATGCCTGTTTCGGCATCATGTTGTCTTGGAGGGGGTGGATGTAGTTAAAAAGTACTAAATGACATTTTCAAGGTTTCTTTTACGACCTCTTTATAATCTTGTTCTCTTAAAATTCTCTCTTGTCTTGTTCTGAAATATCTTAAAATTCTCTTAAAATTCTCTCTTGTTCTCAAATATCTTGAGTTCATTTTCCACTTCTACTTTGACTTCCCTTCTCTCTAGCTTCTTTCTAGCAACATGTCTTTTAAGCATCTCCTCCACCATCTCCTCCATCATAGCTTGTGCCAGTAGAACCTTGTCCTTTTTGTAGGTATTATCTATACGGTTTTAACAACCTTGGTCTATTCTTCTTCGACCGTTGGTTTAAGCTCTGGAGCAAGCACCACCTGTAGGAACAATAATGATTTATTATTTATAAACATAATGCATTATTAGAAGATTGAATCACTCTTACTGGCATTGTGAGACTCGTATCCTAGCTTGTACCGTTCTGTAGGCTTCCGTGGTCTTCCTAGTCAAATTCCGGCAACCATCGACCTGAAATTGACAATTGTGCGTAACCCTGAGTCATGTCCCGTATTCCAGAGTCGGCTTGACCCGAGACTTGTACCCTTGCGACCGCGCCATCGTGGCGGTTCCAACGCCACGTCTCGTGCACCGATACGATACCCTGGCCAGGAGTTGTGGGCTCGTGTTTATTTCGAGAAAAATATCGCGTGTTGCGAATACCGAGGGAATCTCTACAACACATCACATCAATCCATCAATTAATGTCAAGTACACAACCTTACCTAGCCCATCCCTCTCCCATTCTCCAAGTCAACTCTCTCTTACACAACCCATATCCATCCCATTCATTTCTTACCACAAGTCAACAAGCACCATGCCATCTCATCCCATCATTCCACCTCACCACTCCTCTCTCTCTCATTTCTTTCTCATTCCAAGTAACTCCCATGGGAGCAACTGTCCAAGCTTCTCACGAGAGAGCTAAGAGTGTGACCCATTTTTCTCACCCTCTCATCTCCCATCTCAACCATTCATTCTCTATCAACCTCCATTAAAATTGAAGGCATGGAGCATATGAGTCCAAGGAGCTAAAGAAGAAGGCCGATAGGTGGGTGATCCCCCATTAATTTTTTTTTTTTGGGACCACTTGTGGTGGGACCCGTTTCAAGTATGCAATGTAAGAAATGGAGTGCCCATAGTGGCGGGGTCCCTCCTCTCCATCATAATCTCTGTCTCCCTCTCTTTCTCTCTCTCTCTCTCTCTCTCTCCCTCTCTCCCTCTCTCTCCCTTCCAAGTATTGTGGCCCCCATTGTTGTGGATGGTTCGTGTATTTGATCTAGGCCATCTGTGGGCCACCATGGTGCACGTGTGAATCCACGCCATTCAGCACCTTGATATGGGGTCACCTTGACATATATAGCTCGTGGGCCACGTGTATGTGGACTCCACCTTGATGGACGTCCAGCAGCTGAGGCTGCTAGACCACATATACAACTGCTGATGCCTGGAAAGAAAACCCCCCTCCCCTTATTATTGTTATTATTATTATTATTATTATTATTATTATTATTATTATTATTATTATTATTATTATATAATACCTTATATGATGATGGCCCTACATGGGACCCACCTTGGTGACATGGCTTTCATCCAAACCGTCCATTCATCTGGACGCTGGCATATGTGGGCCCCACTATATGTTGTATACATCGAACCGTCCATACAAGTGGGGCCTATCATCAGGCTGTACGACCAGCGTCTCTGGATGCTAGGTGCTGTCAGCGCTAACACTCCCACCATTATATTATCTTACGCTAGTGGGCCACTTCCACGTGGAACCCACCTTTATTATGGAAATTTGCACCGTCTCTGGACGGTGGGTTCTGGGAAGCCCTCTGCCTTTAAAAAAAAAATGTATTTATATATAATATATTATATTATATTTTAAACAGATGTGATGGTGGGCCACTCCCACGTGGGACCCACCTTTAATGAGTAGACCATCATTGTCCAGATGGGTCTGGGCAATCTACATACATACATATATATATATATATATATATATATATATATATTATACTAGAGGTGGGCCACTACGTGGACCACACCATGATGTATGATTTTGTTTACACCATCCAGTTGTTGGATGGTGCAGCAGGTGCATTATATCCAGACCGTCCATCCAATGGACAGGGTCGTGGATTCCCACCATGATGCGTGAGTTGTATCCCTACCGTCCATCTATTATGTGGGGCCATCGTGACGTATGGGTTTTGCCATGCCCGTCTAATATGTTGGATGGGTGGGACCCACTGCTTGTTGGATGTGCTACATCCAGCTGTCCATCCTTTTGGCTAGTTCGTCTCAAGCTTGAGACTGGAAATGAGACAAATCCTGGTATCAGGTGGACCACACTGCAGAAAATAGTGGTGTTGAACGTCTACCATTAAAACCCCATTTTGGGTTACAGAAGCTTTGGATCAATATGATATTTGTTTCTTCCCCTGTCCAAGTCTTTGTGACCTTGGGAACAGATCGGATGGGAAATAAATACTATAGTGCGTCCACTGGTAGTTCAACTGTGGAAATCATTATCACCACTGCCTTTTGTTGTATGGTCCAGATGATCCTTTGGATATGATTCCTTTTTTTTTAATTATTATTTATAATGCTCTAAACGATCTCTAGCAATAAGATGAATGGTGTGGTTAGTTTGGGCCCAATTGACTCAGCTGATTTGGCCCATTTGATCAGCCCAATTAACTCGACCCATTTGATTTAGACCATTTGTATTGGCCCATTTGATTCGGCCCATTTGATCGGCCCATTTGATACCACCCATTTGATACGGCCCATTTGATTCGACTTGGTCCATTTGATACGACCCATCTGATGTATTTAGGGGCCCATTTGGTGAGGCCTGATGTGATGTACTTGGAGCTCATTTGATAAGGCCCTTGTAAGAGGCCCAACTTGTTGTATTTGCGGAGGCCCAACATGACGTATTTCGACCCATTTGAGTGAGGCTCATTGGTGTGTGCCCGTTGATGCGGCCCACTTGGCATATATGAGGCCCACCATTGATGTGTTTAAGGCCCATCCATGAGGCCCACCTTTGATGTGTTTATGGCCCATCCATGAGGCCCACCTTTGACATGTTTATGGCCCATCCACGAGGCCCACTTTGATGTATTTGTGGCCCATCTATGAGGCCCATCTTGACGTACTTGTGGCCCATTTGTGAGGCTCACCTTGATGTATTTGTAGCCCATCCATAAGGCCCACCTTGATGTATTTGTGACCCACCCATGAGGCCCACTTATTGTGTATTTGAAGCCCATGGTATTAGCCCCATTAATGCGGCCCATTGATGCAGCCCACCTGATGTGTATGAGGCCCATTAGTGTGGCCCACTGTGATGTGTTCGTGACCTTTGGCGAGGCCCATGATGATGTATATTAGGTCCTTGTGTGAGGTCGTGGGCCCACTGTATGTTTGGCCCTATGTGGGCCACTCCTTGGGAGCAATGTTTGTTAAATGTCCACATTGATGGGCAATGATGGTTGAATGTCCACATTGTGACCTTCCATTAGGCTTGGTTAGGCCCATTCTCATCATTCTCTAGTCGGTTACCCTAAACGATTGGGCCCCATTGATATTGCTTGGTCCATCATCGGCTGTCCATCCAGGGATCCCACCTTGCGTAGAGGTCGATTATCGATTCCGATTGTATAAGCTGATTCCAATTGTCGAGGCCGAGTATCGAGGCCGATTCCGATTGTCGAGGCTGATTATATAGGCCAATTCCGATTGTCGAGGCCGAGTATCGAGGCCCATTCCAATTGTTGAGGCTGATTTCAATTCCAATTGTCGAGGCCGATTCCGATTTTGATTGTCAAGGCCAATTCAGATTATCGAGGTTGATTGTTGAGGCCGATTCCGATTCCAATTATCGAGGTTGATTCCGATTTCTATTGTCGAGGCCGATTGTTAAGGTCGATTCCGATTCCGATTGTTAAGGCCGATTCTGATTGTCGAGGCCAATTGTTGAGGCCGATTCCGATTGTCAAGGCTAATTGTTGAGGTTGATTTCGATTTCGATTGTCGAAGCTGATCTCAATTGTCAAGGCCGAGTGTTGAGGTCGATTCCAATTGCTAAGGCTGATTATCAATGTCAATTATCGATACTGGTTGTCGATACCGATTATGAGTATAACATCATAATTCATGCCCATACGCATCATCTGCATGTTTGTATGAGATGTGGTTGACCATTGCATATGTCATTGGGTAGGTTATTTAAGATTCCCTGATAGGTGGAGGTTATCTCACATGAACGCACGGTATGCGCAGGATGGATGCATGATTGGATTATATGACTCATGCATCTTGCATTGTGTGTTGAGATTACTGTACGCCCTAATGACATCAGGGCCATAGCCTCCACAGGCATATTGTGGATGGCCAGATGGGACACTGAAAATCTGTTATTAGCATCGGGCTGCCATAGATGGCCCTAGGTGAAAATTCCTAAACCTCTGAGGCCAGGAGAAGCCCCAATGTCGAGACTGAGTGGATACATGAGCGACCGAGTGCCGAATACCAAGAGGTTGCATCTCCCACTGTGTTGTAGTCGGTTGGGAAGGGGTGTGGCCTTACCCACCTGAGAATAGGGGGCATAGCTAGGCTGAGTTTGACCAGCTCATGAATGGGTCTGCTATCGATGTACCGGGTAGATATTGGTTGACTACTGACTAGGCGGATAGTGAGGTCTCTTCCACTTGTATGGTCACACATCAGTGGGCAGCGATGATGATCCTAGAGAGGAACCGTACTGATATGTGGACTTATTGAGCAGGGGTTGCATACTCATTCATTCATTCATTCACTATCCACTCAGGCTGGTGTTGTGCAACTATTTGTTACGTGTACCTTCGCAATAGCCAGGATTTCGGTTGAGGTGCGCGACTAACTTGAGATCAGGAGGTTACCACGTTGAGTCTGACTATCCAAATTTAGGTATGGGACTGGTTTGGATAGAAGTCCTTTGTGGTGGACCCCATAGCCTGTGATACTATGTACTATCATCCTAACTTCACACTCTATCTTGATCATTTCATTCGCATCATATTTTGCATTACATCTGCAGGCATATGGTATTTTAGGTTGCTATATTCTGCACTTTTATGGCCTAGACGGACTTAGCAGGATTTACATATTGCATTGTACCCCCGACATCTGATATTTGGCTCTCTTTGACTCCTCGTTGGTATAGCTGATCTGTATTGCGTACTCTGATATTGTATGACTCGTGGACTTTCCAGTATGTTTTCGCTTACTCGATATCGTATGATTCATGATCTTGCCAGTATTTCTGATATTGTATGATTATTGTATTGTATTGAATACTTGACACTTACCTTATGCACACACTTACACCACCCTCTAAGCTTTCTATAAGCTTATGCATGATAGATGCGTGCATGTAGCGTTAGGTCGTAGCAGCGTCGAGCTTGGAGCGTGTAGCGGACTTCTGGAGTTTTGATTTCGAGATATGTATTTCCCTTTCAGCATTGTATTCAAAAGTTTATATTAGTGGATATGTGGTGATGATGTTGTTCTTGTGATTTGGGTATACTTGTGGTTATGCTTCTAATAAGACAAATGTACGTTGGAAAATCCTCCTTGTAGGATCCTAGGATCGGAATCTGGTGTATGGGCGCTGAGAGAATGGGGTATTACGGAGGCTGTTGGCACTGGATTCGGCAATCAAAAATTTTGTGAGCCTGATTTTCAGGTTTGGGGTGTGACAGGCATGATCTTGAAGATGACTGAGATTGAACGATACCAGCCTACTCTGTAAGGATCCCAATTGAGAATTCTAGGAATCCTTACAGGTAGTCTTCTTATAGCCTACCCCTTATCACCAGTTAGCATAGGCAATCGCTCGTATGCCCAAATCTGTTTAAAGTCTAGTATCATGCATTAAACATCGGTCTGGATATATATTGAATATTTAACATGTAAGAAATTACAAGTTAAACACAATCTCTAATTGCAGAAAACAATAACTTACCTGTAAGGCATATGTGCATCCGTAGATGTTATATGAATGGGGGTACTTACCATTCAGGCGAACACTGCCAATTGTAATATTAGCTCCCTCCCTCAAATATTCCTACCCTACGCTGCCCCAGGGGTAACTATTGAAATTATCTAAGTTATTGACTATGTTAATATACTTATCTACACAAATATTCTTCCGTGGAGATGCAACAACTAGATTCTTCACACAAATTATGAGTGCCAGCTTTACTGCATCCAAATGTTGTTTTATCCTAGTGAGCAATAGAAAAGTTTCTTTCAAATCGTCCTTCGTCACACCACCTTCTTTCAGGTACCTCTCCCTAATTATTTTCCTATTCTTTTCCTTTGTGGTTTTATCCTCTCCATCATCATTTGCCTTAAATATCCAAACCTAAGACCCATAATTAATGCAAAGTCAAGCTCAGTAAATTTCAATATGGTGCCCTGAATGTCGAAGGTTAGCTCACTAATATGCCTCTGCATTAGGCAGTGCATGAGTTGAGCATGGGCCATCCACCCAGACACAAGAAAGTTGAGTAGATATCTAAAATAAGTGTTCTTAAACAACTCTTTTCTAGTAAGATTGTTGGTCAAAATCTTCTAGCATGTAATCCTTTAAGAACTTGATAGAACACTTTGGAGAGACCGCAACCTTCTCATAGTCCAAGCAGGTAGTCCTTCTTGGTTAGTTTCGACCTGCATTCCAATAAGGGTCAAGATTATTATCTAATAATAGTAGAAGATGGTCATGCAATAGTGGAAGGGGTCAACAGTGGGATAGTAAGAGTCATGGTTTTGATGCACAATGGGTCGTGGTTATTATGAACAATGGGTCAGGTTTGAAAGATACTTGAAAGGGGTTGTGGTTGTCATGCACGGTGGGTCGTGGTTGACAGAAGATTGAGAAGGGTTGAAGTTGTCATCCATAATGGTCGTGGTGTTCATTCAGAATGGGTCAATGTTATCAATTATGACCCATTGTGCATGACAACCACAACCCTTTTCAAGTATCTGTCAACCACGACCCATTTTTCATAATAACTACGACCTATTGTGCATGACAACCACAACCCTTTTCAAGTCTCTGTCAACCATGACCCATTGTTCATAATAACTACGACCCATTGTGGATGACAACCATGACCCTTTTCAAGACTCTGTCAACTACGACCCATTGTTCATAATAACCATGACCCATTATGCATGACACCACGACCCAATGTGCATGACAACCACGACCCACTGTGCATGACAACCTTGACCAATTGTGCATGACAACCTTGACCCTTTACAAGGTTGGCATCCACTGAGGGTCAAGGTTGGCATACAAATTGGTTTGAGGTTTTCATCCACATTGGGTCGAGGTTGGCAAACACATTGGTTTGAGGTTTTCATCCATATTAGGTCGCATTAGGTCTAGGTTGGTATACACTAAATACGAGATCTTGTCCAAACATGAGATCTTGTCAAAATATGAGATCTTGTCCACACACTGAGGATCAAGGTTGACATCCACTGTAAGAATACCTCAACCTCGACCATCCATATATGAGATCTTGTCCACATACCTTTGTTTGCCATTTCTACAGAAGCTAGAAGATTCTAGAGCTGGAAAAACAAAGACAGAGATAATCATGGTGAGGAGCGGTGGAGGGTCCCAGAGAAGAAACTTCAAGAGGCAGTGGTAGGGTCGGGGTTTGGTATGGGGCCCTGCGGTCGTTTTGGCCTTATGTACATATCTCCGTGCGACGTCTCTAAGTCCCATTTTGGGCTTTTGGTCAAATTCACTCCGCTCATTCTCTTTGCAATTTTTAAGAAGGCAAATGTCCAGAGAATGATCAAAAATTTCAAATCTGATGCCCACAACACAATAAGACTATGTATTGTACATGCAAACCATTGGTCCTTTTTCCTCACTGTGGGCCATTGATAGCTCGATATGGTGTGAAGATTACACATTTTTAAGGAAATCATAAGTCTTGAATATTATTAACAGATTAGATCTACTTTTTTATGCGCCCCTTAATCAAAATGATAGGATCAACCATTGGTTTTAGGCATCGGGAATTGTGAATCTCTTCGGCTTCTCACTCCACCATTTTTTCTGTACCTACATGCGATTAACCAAAATGGTACAAAGTTAGGTCTGTGGGGCCCACAGTGATGTTTATATTTCATTTAACCTATTTATCATATCATATATACATCTATGAAGGGAAAGTAGAAATATCATATTAATCAGAAAGGTGTATGGCCCACCTAGTAGTTTTCAGTGGTTTTGCGTAACCCATACTATTTTGTTATGGTGTGATCCAATTCATCTGTATGTAACCTTCAAATTTTTGTATATATATTAAGAAGAAATCACACAACCGATGGATTGTGTAGATTGAAACCTTGAATCATAGTGGGCCCACAAGTAGGACAAAAGCATACACCACATGACTTCTAACCATCGTCCTCTGTTCATCATAAATAGCATTTTTTTGTGTGCAAGGGTAGTTTGGTCCAAACAAATATACAAAGCTTGTTAGATGACTACTCTGTGTAATATTTGAAACCTCCAAACATTCTAAGAATTTCTCCATATCAGTCAAAATCCCTTTAAAGTTAAACAGGCTTCATTTGCCTTTTTTCTTCTTGATCATGCAACACCACAACCAAAATAACTTTCGATATCTACGGCCTGACCAAACATAGTAGAACAATTTCAAATTCTAGAAATCCTAAGAATTTTTATTTCGAATGACTCTCGTAAAATAGTTTGTGGTAAAAAATTCCTTACTAGCCTCAGTCATGGAATGAAAGGGGATCAAGTACTCTTTCTGCCCCACACTTATGCAATCTCTACTTTACATAATTAATTGATATTTTTAGATATTTTAATGAAACTTTAGTGTTATGGGTAAGAATGGACTAATCAAGACAACCACAATGAGAGAGGATATAAAGCACAAGTAAGGGAGGTTAGTTAAGAACTCAGCCTCGACAACCAAGTAAGATCTTTATGAATAGCACGAGGATTGAACACCAACAGTGAGCTCGGCTTTGGTCGACATCTTGTTACCTCGACCTCGGGTAGATATCGACATTGATCTCGCCGACCACGACTGACAGTTCAGCTCGATCTGTGAGACCTCAGCTAATTCGAATTTGAGGTCGACCTCAGCAGTCTGCCATGATATCCTCGAGAGCCGACCATCAGGAGATCTCCTTACACGGGGAAGATCAATCTCTTGACATTTTTGCCTAGAACCAAGTCGAAGATAATGCCTTGGATTTCAGGGACGATCCCTTCTATGACACGCAACTGAACGACAGATTCATTGCCATATACGTTACCGGCGTTAGAAGGCTATAAATAAGAGCTCGATCTATGGTGAAAGGGACGCACCAAAAACCCTAATCCGACTAAGACCCAAATCCTCAATTTTAACTTAGGCAACGGATGGTTCCTTCCCATAGTCAGGGTCTCAATTGTCGCTTTGTCTTTGCATATCCAAAGGTTTGACAAGGACAACAAGATTTCTACATCAACAATTGGTGATCTCTGTGGGAACGACATCAACAGTTAGCGGCGTCTAGGACAACTATTCTCCTGTCAGAGGCTTACAAAAGGTCTTGGCGAGTTTGTCACTCAAATTCTGAATCTCAATCCTACACAAGGAAAGGGCTTCAGACTCAATGGACTCTGTATACTTATAAATAAGTGAGTGAGTCCATTTCTCACACAATTTAAAGATGATCTTCTTTGTTGAAGAAGAGTCTTCAGCTCCCTTGAACTGTAACCAATGATGATGATCAACGCAATGCTCCGAGGTTGTGAGGTTTAGGGTTTTAATCGATCTTCTTTATTAAATGATATGAATTAAATACTTAGAGAAGATTCCCATGAGCTAAGCATTCAAGAGTTTCAGCATAATGATTTACCTTTGAAGAGTGCTACTGAAAACTCAATGAATTCTAGAGTTCATAATTCAATCAAAGTAAAGAAGAAGACAATAAAGCTTGTGCTATGGATTGAATGATGAACTCTTATCAGAAAGAAGGATGAGGATGAGGATATAATCAATTACAACAACTCTTATAAGATTCCTTCAATTCTAGCTCATTTTACTAAGAAGCAAACCATGTGTATTTATAAAGTAGAATCCCAACGGTAAAAAAAGAGTAGAAATCTGACATTGTCGATGCTATCGAAGGGTATTCGATGCCATCGAAATTTAAAAATCGATGTCATCGAACCTTCTTCGATTGTATTGATTACCTACACAGGATATTCAGTTGGGTGTAGGACATATTCTGTCCAATTTCATCCAGCATCCTTCGATGTCATCGACGTGTACTTTAATGTCATTGAGGGATGTTTCGATGCCATCAGAATTCCTTTTGAAAATAACACTTTGGTTGCTGGACAGTTTTGTCCCTTGTTCGATGCAATCGATCAAACCTTCGATGCAATCAAAATTTGAATTTCGATGCAATTGAATGGTCTTCGATGTGATAAAAAATATTGGTTTTACCTGGAAAGCTTGTTGAAAAATTAGTCCTTATTTCAATGCAATTGAACAGTCTTCCATGCCATCAATAACTTACTCTCGATGTTATCGAAGACGCTTCGATTACATCAAGGAATACTTAAGAGTATTTTTGGTTCTGGAGGAAATAAGCCCAAGGTCGATTCAATCGAAATGGGTTTGATTCCATTGAAACATAAGTTTCGATGTCATCTAACTGCATTCGATGCAATCAATAGTTCCTAGCATTTGTTCAGTTTGTTGCTAGACTATATGGGCTTGGTTTCGATGCGATCGAACCACGTTCGATTCCATCGAAGATGTCCTCGATTTCATATCTGTAACACCCTGATTTCTAAAACTCGAGTATGAGACTCGGTTTCAGGAATCCGAGAGTTTATAAATCAGGGAAACAGCGGAATGTAAAACTCAGAGTGCGATAGCCAAAAGAAGCATGCATATTTATGAGAGCTCAAATATTTGACCCGCTCAGCTGGGGGTCTTAGTTACAAAATTCCCAAAAGTTTTCAAAATATCAACTACTGAAATTTAAATCTCTAGCTACTGATTAATACCCAAATACGCTGCTGCGTCCTGATGCGGGTCGTCCTCATTACTCCCCCTCTTGCACTACGGTGGCATCATCAAGGCCGGCACTGACGCCCTCTACATCCGTCCCTGCATGTTCTATATGGTTGGATAGTTGATGGATGAGTGGGCAACTCAGTGTGAATTCCCCTCAAGATTACACATCGCCGCCTTAGCAAACATAGTTAAAAGGGAAAGAAAAACAGTAATCCAAAACAGGCAGTATGCAATCTTATTAGATACATGGATGCATGAATGTACATCGACCTGGGGATGCACATCTATTCAGACTTGGGCTCATCACCCATGAAAACTCGGGTAAAACATTCAGATGGTCCATGCCCTGAGAAAAACATCCAGACAGATAAATACGTACGATGACAATAGATGATCGTTTGTGCCCGGGGCAAAACATCCAGTCAGGCGAATCCATATGTCCTGTACGATAGTAATAAATGCTGATCTGTGCTATGTATGCATGATTAGCCAATCGTTATTACTCCAGTTACAATTAGCCAATTTTAAGTAACTCAATGGTCACTACGGGGGGCTCGCACCTAGCGTAGGCCGACAGCTCGGGCATAATGTCCCATTACCACCATCCCCGGCTCATGAGGTCCTCCACCTTGGGATGTTCTAATAGGGTACCTTGATTAAAATGACACCGGCTCAAGGTCTCTATTTTACACACATTTTGTCTAAATGCATCCCAAGTGTGGCTTGCATACAATAATGGAATCTCCCACGTGTAGCATTATGAGGTTATGTACAGAGGCAATCAAATACCATATAATTTTGAATACAAACATGAAAGGAGGCATTAGAATTTTAAATAATGATTTTCGTCAATGTATCATCAAGACGGGAAATAGTAATCATTTTCATGGGTTAGCTAGCATGTAAACAAAAATCACAATAATAGGAATCTGGTGTAAACTATGTTTAACTAAGTTAGAAATGGAAAGCCCAAGGGGAAAGTCATCACCTGTTTGGTAGTGTTCTCAAACTTGGCCTGATCCTACTTGTGATCCAAGGTTGCTTGATGGATTTCTGAAAATTATGGTTCATATTTGTCAGGTATTTCCACGGCTTGGATTAATAGATGTATCATAGTGAAGCCCCATGGATGGTGTAACACACCATGAGGTGGAATTTACCGCACAGATGGACAGTTGGATGAACCTCGTATATGGTGGAGTCCATATGTGACCACCGTGGGGGCGCATCTAATGGTTCAAATGGCACCGGCACCACCCATGTTGATACACACGTGCCGTGTTAGTCACCCTGCTAGGGATTACAACAAGACCTCTAGTGCAGAAATGAGGTATCTTCATCCTGCTTAACAGTTGAGTTATGAATCTGAGTGATCATGCCCAAAGTTGGGCGTCAACAAGTGGAATGGCCTGGATTGCAGGCAAATGGATGGCCCAAATCAGAACAGACTCATCGAGGTGCGTACTCATATATCTAGCTGATGTGTACAGCAACTGTGGTTGGTGTGAGATACACCAACCAACTATTTCCCATCCCTAGATCTTACAACACTTTCTTCATGATCCATACGTGTGCACGTTCAGTGGCAAAATAGGCAGACAGAGTAGGTAATACAGTGAGATGTGCCATGAACAGGCCTTGAACGGTTAGGATCCTACACATACACTAGGTAGGTCCCATAGGCACGATCCAAAAGGATGGTGCAGATGTGATTTTATCAATGTGGGTCCCACACAGGGCCACCCACATGTGCATATGTAGATATTATATTAACATCTTATGTATCTAAGCTATATTAAAATATTATATCATGTATCTGACCATTTAAATATTATATATATCACATACATCTGATATTTAAATATTATGTTCAACACATGCATCTGATATTTTTTTTGTGCGTGACATCAGCGTGGGTCCCACGTGGGCTCACCACGTGCATATGTTATATGATGGACGGTCAGGATATAATCTACGTACCTCATGCCGCTTTGATGGATCTCATGTATCAAAGGTACCTTAGAGTTTGCATTCATGTACAGGTGTACATATATGCACACATGTACCTTTGCTTTTGTACATACTATATTATATTATATCTATACATACATACATACATACATACATACATACATACATACATACATATATATATATATATATATATATATATATATATATTCAAACGTCCATCACTAGTCTCCCATGGATGGATGAACTGGAATGGACGGTCATGGTGAAACAAGTGGGGGTCCATGTGCTTTTGAAATGGATGGACGGTCCTAGATGTAGTTTTGAAATGGATGGATGGTCCTAGATGCAGTCATGCTTTATGCATCTGAGGCACCTTATAATATTTTATTTTGAAAGTTTCATGCACATACAGATGCATGTGCATGTATATTTAATATATATATATATATATATATATATATATATATATATATATATATATATATCCTTTTGAAACATGTGTCCAGGGCCTGGTGTTCTTTGGTGGACGACCTGGACGTCTGCTTCATCAAGGTGGGGTCCACCTGCGTGGCTCACCACTATTGTAGGGTGAGGTCCACCAGTTGGTGTAGGAAGCGGCCCACCTGCACTAGTGCAGGGCCCGAAACCATGGCAGCCCCATTTTTTTTGGTGAGGCTCACCTGCGTTTGGCGAGGCCCAGGTGAACTTTTGGTGAGGCCCAAAGTCTACCTCCTTTACTGACGTGCGAGTGCCCCTATTTTAGTTATTTTGGAGGCCGCTCCCGTCTGATTTTCACAAACAGGGCCTGTTTCCCAGCCGTTTTATGCTCATGTCGACGTCCAAATGGCGGCGGAGTGGCTGCCACTTCTTTTAGTCAAAGGACGGCCTGAAACAGGGGAGTTTTTAACCGAGTTTCTAGACTGATATCAGTCCGTTTGTTGCTGCTCAAACAGAGCCGTTCGTGAGCTGGTTCTAGATGGATTTTCAACCCCTAGCTGGGGCCATTTGTGTGACGTTATTTGGCCTTGAGCAGGGCCTGAAACTCAGGCCACGTTCGTTCCTAACACAGTGCTTGCATGCAGGCTATTTTGAGCTTTAAAACAGAGCCTGTTTCGGCTCTATGTATGGTTCCTGCTACGGGTGTTCTTCGGCTACGAACAGGGCTCTGTTTGGTGGTTTATTTGAGGTGCGGGAAGGGCATGGTGGAGCTTAGTTCAAATTCATTTTTAAAGCCTTACAAAAGAGAAAGTTCTTACCTGTTTCTGTCGATTTCGACCACGCACACAACCACCACCCTCACCAACTCCCCTTCTCTCTCTCTCTCTCTCTCTCTCTCTCTCTCTCTCTCTCTCTCCCACTCAAGTGGTGTGGCCATGGGCTCGCACTGACTCGGCTCGGTCTGTTTCCCACGGACTGAGTTGGGATAGTGGGTGTCAGGCTCACCAACGCCGCACACTCTCCTGCTCTCTGCTTTCTCTCCCTGCTTCCTTCCTTCCTCACTTCTCTTTCTTTGTGAGGTTTGAGAGGCTGAACTTCTCCTTGTATAGGTAGGGAGGGGAGAGTTCCAGCGGCTGAGATTTGCTCTACAAATCTCCAAGCAATGGCCGCCGATGGCTGAAAGTGACCGTCCCTGTTAGCCAAAAATGGAAAAATGCGGCCAAATTTCCTCTTGGTTTGGGTCGTTTTTGGTTAAAGAGAGCTGGTGTCTACACGTTGGAAATCTCCTGGGTAAATCGACGTAGCTCATCCCTACATACCAGTGGTCCAATTGGATCTCGTTTATCCATGATAGAATGGACGGTTGATATGGATCTCCTTTATTTGTTTTCCGGGGGTCCCATCCTTATACGGTTTTGTTGGGGTGGGCCCCACCAACAAAATGAATGGTCTGGATTGCCCAGAAAGCAGTCAGGTAGGCTCACTTAGGGGTCCAAAACTTCTCAATTTCAAATGCTAAAAAAAATGGCGGGAGAGTGTTTTTGTTTTGTAAATGGGTTCAGTCAACAGTCAGTTGACCGCTCCCCCATTGCATAGTGCACCTCGTGCACCATAGCCCGTGGTGTATGTGCACCCTATGTAGGGTCTTACGTGGTGTTTGTGATAAATCTACACTGGTCATTTGTTTTGGGGTCTTGACATAGTTTGGAGTATATGTGAGGCCCAAGTGGGCTGTTACATATCTTTTTGGGTCGTATTTGGCCCGCACGATGTGATCTGTCGATCAGACGGGTTCGATGTTTGTTTCCAACGGTTAAATGCATGTTTGAGACACAGGGATGCTTCATTGGTTGCCCTCTGCCTTCCGTGGATTAAGCTTTGAAATAATGCTAACACAAGTTGTCTTAAAAATTGATCTGGCCAAAGTTATCACTACGCCAAAAGGGGCAACAAAGTCCGTCGCAAAAATCTCTTGGTTTAATGACGGATTTAATCCGTCGCTAACGGAAAAGGTCCGTCGCTACGCTCGCCTTTCTCGAATATCCGTAGGCCGAATGTCGTGGAATTTAGCGACAGACCAAAATTCGTCGCTAAAATCTGATTTACGACGTATTTACGATGGATTTTTGTCCGTCGTAACTAGGCGACGGACGAAATCCGTCGCAAATTTTGATTTGGCGACGAAAAATGAAGTTTGCAAATTCCCGCTGAAAAAAAGCAAATGACAGGCTTTTCAGTTGATTTTGCGACGGATCAGGTCCGTCGTAAAAGGACTTTTGCCTTTTTTTATTTTATTTTATTTTTTTAGAATATGGTGGGAAATTAAGTTTTTTTGTAGCCTAATAATTATTTTTTAATAGAATTTCAGTGTTTTAATTGTACATATTTGTGTCTAAGATTATTTTTTAACAATTAATTGAATGCAAAAAGAAAATTTATTTTGATTTTATATCAAATTAGTGAAATTTCTATTTTTATTTTTTAATTTAAAACTAATATTTAAATGATTTATAATATCACATGAAAAAGAATATTGAGAAGTTTAAAAATTTTAACAATGTTTGAGAAAAAAATTAGATTTTGAAAAAATAAAAATCGTGATTTAATAAAAATCTATTTTGTGGGAACAAAAAAGAATATTTAATAAAGTTGATATATTTGAAAAAAAAAGCATTTGATTTTGGGAAAAAAAATAATATCCTGAAGAAGAAAATTAAAAATATTTTAAAAAATGTGAAAATTTTCACAATGTTGAAAAATGAAAATATTTTAAAAAAGAAAATGAGAGTTTGAAATTTGTAAAATAAAAAAAAATAATTGTGAAGTTCAATAAAAATTGACAAGTTCGAATAAAATGCTTTTTAAAAAATGGAGAAGTGAAAAAGAACTGAAAAATTTTAAAATAAAATGATATTAAAAAATTGATACTCTATCAAAAAACAAACATTTTGAAATGAAAAATAAATAAGTTGAAAAATTTTGTGATTTTGAAAAATAATTGAAAATGTTCAAAATTTGAAATTAAAAGAAAATGTTATTTATAAAAACACTAAGATTTTGAAAATATATATATAATTTTTTTTTAAAAAAATTGAAAATTTGAAAACAACATGATACTTTTGAAGAAAAAAATCGGCATTTTGGAATTTTTGGGAAAAAGAATAAAAATTGCGAAAATTTAAGATATTTTGAAAATAAAAATTCAGAATTTATATTTGAATTTATTTTTTGAAATATTTTATAATAAAAATGATATGTTGTTAAAAGTTTTCAAGAAAAATTAAGAGTAAAAAAATATACATTTAAAAAAAAATAATTTTTAAATGAAAATTGATATTTATCTGTGAAAAAAATAATTTTTAATAAATTATTAGGCACATCCACTAATTGAACATTTAACCATTTTTGGACAATCGAATTAGTCCAAATTGAAGAGTAAATAACTTCATATGTTTAAATCAAATTTCACTCAAATTGTTGATCAATCTTGTATTCCCAATACCTTTCTCACATGCAGCTAGCTTGATTGGGGCAAGTAACTAATCAAATTGAGGGTATTGAACAATAAAATAGAGTGAATGGACTACACATATAAAATGGGCTAAATATTATTGTCAAAATTGTGACCCAACTTATTGACCTCGCGAAAACTTACGAATTGATGTTAATAAGTTTTGTGGGCCCCATCATGATGTGTGTCGAACATCAACACCGTGCATTTAATGTGTCCCCTTTAGGTTATGAGATATCTCAAAAATCATCCGTAAACGAAACTCAGGTGGACCATATCATCTAAAACCATGTCAAGGCATCATAAAAATTATAAAAGCATTTGGTGGGGCCCACATGAGTTTTGGATGCGGCTAAAACTTGGTCTGACCCCTCATCCAAGTGGGACACACATAATGAGTGGGTTGGATATGTGAATCATATTAAGGCAAGCCCAATATATGATTATGAATGTTTAAGGAAACCCCTCTACATTTAGGTGAGTTAGTCATTACCTTTACCAAAGTAAACTTTGTGGGGTCCACCATTATTTATTTATTTTATCCATTCCGTTTATCCATGTTAACAGATAATTTGAGGTCTAAAGAATAAAAAGGAAGCATATCCAAAGCTCAAGTGGACCACATCACAGGAAATTGTGTGATTGAACCTCTACCATTGAAAAATTCTTGGAGGCCATAGAAGTTTTGGATCAAGCTGATGTTTGTGTTTTCTCTTCATTCATATATATTTGATATTATGAATAGGTTGGATGACAAATAAACGTTACTGTGGGCCCAAGGAAGGTATCAATGGTAGAAATCATTATTCCACATTGTTTCGTGTGGCATGGTCCACTTGAGTTTTGGATTTACCAAAAATTTGGGATCAACTCACATCATTCATCCATTTGTCGAGATCATTTCAGAGAATTATTCCAAAAATGAATAATTTCCAAAGATTAAATGAACCGCACCACAAATACCAGTATGGATGGGAACGGATTGGCTACTCCCTGCCACCCGCCTGTTGGCTAGTATTCGATGCTATGTGGGACCCACCATAATGTATGTATTTCATCCATTATGTTCATCCATTTTTACTTATCATTTTAGGGCTTGATCAAAAAAATGATAGGGATATAAACCTAAGGTGGACCACATCATAGGAAAACAATAGTGATTGGATATCCACCATTAAAATCCTCCTAAGGGCCCTAGTACTGTTTATTTGACATCCAATCTGCTGATTAGATCATATAGGCTTGATGAAGGGGAAAAATAAAGATCAGCTTGATCCAAAACTTTTATGGCCCCCAAAAGGGTTTCAATGGTAGACATTCAATCCCCCAACTGCTTTTTTCAGTGTGGTCCACTTGATGGTTAAATCTATCTTATTTTTTGTCTCAAGCCTTACGACGAGCTCACTAGTTGGATGTACGGTTTGGATATAATACATAACTCACGATGGGACCCACAAAATTTGCTAACGTCACCCAGCCCCCTCTCTCAAGGCGGCGAGTTGAGTAGGGAGATTGCTACTAAAGTGACGTCACTAAGTTCTGTGAGCCCACCATGATGTATGTTTTGTAACCACACCGTCCATCCATCTTGAGAGATCATTTTAGGGTAAGATCCAAAGAATGAGTCACATCCAAAGATCTAGTGGACCCCACCAGAGAAAACAGTGGGGAGAGTGACACCACCGTTAAAAACTTCTAATGAGGGACGCCGATTTCCTGCTAAAGCTGTTGTAGGAAGTCCCTACGCAAGGATGTTGTGTGGGGCCCACCACCATGTTTTTTGGAAATATACTCCTTTCATCCGTTTGTCGACCTCATTTTAGGAAAATCGACCAAAAACGAGATGGATCCAAAACTAAAGTGGGCCACACGAGAGGGAAAATTGGGGAAAGAAATACCTACCGTTGAAACTTTCCTGGGCTCCACCTTGAAGTTTATATGCCATCTAAACCATTTATAAGGTCATTAACACATGGATGAAGTGTAAATACAAAAAGTTAATCCTGGAAAAAGCTTTTATAGTCATAAAAATGTTTCAACGGTTCTCACTGAATCCCTACTGTTTCCTCTCGTGTGGCCCACTTGGGTCTTGGATCCACCTAATATTTTGCAGCATGTTCTAAAACTAGCTTAAAAAATGGATGAACGGAGTATATTTCCTAAAAACATGGTGGTGGGCCCCACCCAGCCTACTTGCGCAGGAACTTAATGCGAACGGCTTGCGCAGGAAATCCGCGTCCTCTAACGAGGGCTGGTTAGGGCGCCGGCCCTAACAACCCCTCTCATCCGCATCTCTCTCCTCTCTCTGCGCCTCTCCTTTCCCTCTCCCTCCACAGCTCCTCTATCTGTGCCTCTCCCTCTCTCTACGCCTCTCCCTCTCAAAAAGGATGGATGGAGTAGATTTCACACAAACATATCGGTGGGCCCACCCAGCATCCTTGTGCAGGAAGTTCCTCCCCTCTCTTCCTCTCGATCTCTCTTCCAGCTCTCTCTCTCTCTCTCTCTCTCTCTCTCTCTCTCTCTCGGTCTCCCTAACCTTTCTTGTGTGTCTTTGATCCACGAACGCCCTGCCTACGCACGCCCTTGCTCTCTCTCTCTGAAGCTTGGTTGAAGACTATTTGTCGAACGTGAGGTATTTCTCTCTCTCTCTCTCTCTCAATCTCAATGCCGATTAGGAATTCGGGGATTTAGTAATTTATGGATTTTTGATTTGATGTGGACCTTGATTTAGGGATTTTAGGGCTTACAGATTTGAATGTTGACCCCGAATTGGGGTTTTTCTGATTTTACAAATTAGGGATTTGGGGATTTTAGGATTTTGGGGATCTGAGGAGTTTTGGAATTGGGGATTTCACCTTCTGTGTTTTATTTATTTATTTCCTATGTTTTATTTATTTATTTCTCTTTCTTTATTGACATTTAGAAGTCCCCAATCCATTGATCTCGACTGTTCCTTAGGTCCAAGGCACATTTCATGGGGTTGCCAAGTAAACATCATACCAATCTGAGCCAGATCTTAGGGTCTGTCAAGCATGATTCATATAGAATATGGTCTAGTTTGGATCTGTATTCAAATCAGCATGATTTTTTAAAAGCTCAATTTTTTCATTCCTTTGTGTTGTGGCTAAAGTTTTGGATTGGAATGATTTTTGAGGACTCATGGCGAAAATCTGGTGACTCGCCTGATGGAAAGGGTGGATCTGGTAGCACGTGTCAACTGAGTGCCAGGTATGTCCCTAAAAGACGTCCTTAGATGCCTTTAAATTACCTTCAGTTTTATATATCATGGGTCTAATGTAAGGCCATTCCGTGTATTGATGCCTTTAAATAACCTTCAGCTTTATCGGATAGTGACTGTTTCCATTAAAATGACTGTTATAATGAGTTTTGTGACATTTTTTGTAAACCTTGCTCAGAACCCAATAATTATGTCCTAAAAGTTCTATTGTTTTTCCTCATCTACTGAAGCCTTGTACAAGTTTAGAAACCATGAGATACGCTGATGAATTCTGTCCTAATTGGTATAAATTTCTTCTGCATCCGATAAAAAAAATTGCTAAATGATTGCTATTCCGATTGATGGGGTCTATTTATCACTGAATGGATGACCCCAACCTTTCTGTTTGGGGGCCGTCAACTGGACAATAGAAAGGGGAAGATAAATGGATAGATAGTTCAAATCCAACAAGTGGCTCCTGCGAGGATGGCTATGATATCCCCATTCAGGGTCCTTACTCATGCCTTGGTGGTAGACTCACAAGAGTTTCAACACCAAGTCATGGGTTCCATACCCATTGGGGTGAAATTCCACTGTGATGTGACTGTGTGACTGTGTGGGGTGTAAATGTGAAAAAAAAAGAAGAATCACAATCCACAGGAAACAGTGGGGATATTGAACAGTTAATATTGAGAACTTCTTGGGTGCACAGAGGTTTTGGATGAGCTGATATATGTGTTTTTACTTCATCCAGGGTCACCTGACTTTATGAACAGGTTGGATAGAAATAAACATTGCCGTGGGCCTTTCAATGGCAAGCGGTGTTGTACACTCGAGCTTTTAGATCTGCCTCTTTTTAGCTGAAATGACCTATAAAAATGGAAGAACAGCATGGATGTAATACATAAATCATGGCATGGCCCACTGAGTGGATTGCTGTTCCGATTGATGATTGGACCCTTTTTGTTGAAAATGTTTGATACCATCCATTTTATGGGCACTTTTAGTTTTGTTAGATAGACTAATCGATGACATTTTGGCACAATGGCCCAAGAGTATGCTAAACTCTATGGTATAAATTGATGTTCAAGTCTAGCTCAGTTGGGCTGAACCATGTGGTCTTTTCCATGACTAGTGAACAAATAATGGAAAGATAAAGAAAGTTCATCAGCTAGTCAAAATGATTCTCTAAAGACATGGGCAATCTTAAGGCGGGACCCAAAGAGTGTACTGTTTTGATTGATGGTTGCCCCCCTTTTTGTTAAAAAAAATCGATACCATCCTTTTTACAGGCACTTTTAGCTTTGAACTTGCATACATTTGCACATAATGGATGAGTGAGTATTCTAATGCACATAAATGTCTGTGGGTGAGTGAGGATGTCTATTAATGCTTATTTGTTTATCATGATTGCGAGTTGAGTGGTTATTTGTGGATCTGAATTTTCATCTAGGGAGAACATTGAACTCTATTAAATCATCTAGGGAGAAATGTATCAGAGGTACTTTCTGAAATGGCCTATTTGTATCGGAATGTAGTACTTGCCTACAAACAATACCTTTCAAAATGTAGCATATCGCGATATGGTAGCTTGTATTCTATATATTTCATTCAAGTGCAAGCCTATCACTTTTGCTATCACCTTTTCTAATTTGACATCTATTTTAACTATTGAGTAACTCCTATAGGGAAGAGGAAATACAATAGTGACTTTGATCTGATATGTTTCCCTAATGTGTGGTATAAATCTGGAAAAATGCTAGAAATATCCTAGTTTATTATGTGCTATCGAATGTCTTGAAAATATCTGGGGTCTTATTTTTTATTTTTATTTTTTGTGTTTACTACTTCTGACCAATAAATGCATGTTAAATCCAAAAACCAAGCTACACATTACCTTGATTCTGCTCATGGTCTTTAGTAAGAAATTTGCACGTATCGTTTTCATTTATATGCATGGATTCATTGATGGAGGCTAGGTGCGGTCAGTGGCAGCTTGACAAGGTCTTGTTTCTGCTCCCCTTTTTTTACTACAATTGGAGAAGGTAGAGGAAGGCTTTTTTTTTTTTTTTGGCATTCCTGTATCGAAGGTTGTCTTTCCTTGTTTAGGAATGCATGAAAATGGAAAAAGGTGGCGGTTATTATGAGTTCCAATACAACACGAATGGTGAAGCCCACGATTCTTCATTTTCAGGTTGGTGGACTTTCTGAATATCAGGTAGGTCACAGGTGGTTCACTTATCGAGTATTTAGATGACGATCATGCATGTCAATGTAAAGTGCACACTAGTGCTTGGGCACTTGTGCACTTAAATTTTTTAAAACTTCATTTGTTGAAAATTTTTTCTTGCATAACCTTAAAAAAAACATTTTTTTTCTTGCATCTTCTGCCCCTATTGGTCTTGTATGTGGTGCTGTATGCTATGCATGTTTGTTTCTCCGTCTTAGTTAGGAATGTCGATTGTGAAAATTATGTTTCAATTATTCATTTATTAGGGAACAATTTTTTTTAATATATTTTTTTTGAATTATATTATTAGTTGTTTTGAAAAATGTTTGCCAATGGTATTTATTTTAAGTTTATTCAAGTGCTCAACTATCTTCTGTGAAGTTTCTTTGATAGCTAATGAGGATGGTGATCCATGCTTCTAGTTTTCTTCTCTATTCTGGATAATAAACACAACATTCAAGAAATATAAACTACTTGTTACCGATCAGGAATGCAAATAATATAGGATAAGCCCTCATTGGGGATCTCATTGTTGTTTGTATGTGTACAGGAAGAATTTCAGCTAGCTCTGTTAAGAATAGAAAGAAAGAGAACCTCTTCACTAATCGGGTATTCTGTTGTTACTGATTTTGTATCCTTGTTATATAATAATGTCTTGTTCTGTTTATTTAATTTAAGGAACCATGTGGATGTACCAACTTCAACTTTGTTCATGATACTAATGTCTTTGCACGTGTGTGTGTGAAAGCATGGACTATGGAAGCCCTGGTGGATACTTCTCTATTTCTTGATTTGTTCTTCATATGCTTGTTCTTCGACACTAGGCAGAAGGGGGTCATTGATTTTGGTGAATTTTTTTGAGCACTTAATGTTTTTCACCCAAATGCTCCTCGAGGAAAAGATTGATTGTAAGTTTATACTAATTTATTCTTTAAAAGAAGTTTATAGTAATTTATTTATTTACCTTCAACTTGAATAGCATCATATTCTGAATCCGGTGACTCATCCACCCTATACATAGCATACATGTAGAACAATCCAAGGCCATGCAAATCCTCAGGCCCGGGGATAGTGCAAAAAACCACACTGGTTGGACAATGCTAGTTAGATGATTTCTTCCTATGAACATGGACCATTAACTAATTTATTTCTATCCAAATACTTGATACCCACCAAATGAATGGTTAGGATAGTTACTTACATCTGTGTAATTTTCATCCTATGCCCACCAAAATTTGGCCTCATTAATATGAATGGTCCAGATCAATGAATATGCATGTATGTATGTATGCCATCTATGGGTCACCATTACTACAATACTAAATAGATGTGTCGCCACCACTTCCACTTACAAATTTGCTAATTTTCTACCTTTGAGCTGCCCTTGCCATGACTCCAAGGCTCTAAATACAATGTTATCCAACCCAGCCTCTCTCTATATAGCCTATGTAACTGTTAGTTAAGTACACAGGTGAATAGAATTTGAATAAGGAAAGCAGCTTCTAAGCACGTTATGATCAGGAAACCCAGAAGTGTCTAACATCGATCTTCACTTGTATTAGTTGGTCACCCCAAACACTTCTAGCAAGTGAAAATGATCAGGAAACAACTGATTGTTAACAGTTTAAGGATGTGATGCAAAAAACAAATTTCTAGAAAAGCCTGATTAAAAGCCAGAGGAAATTTAAGACCAATTAGAGAGACTTCTTAGAGAGTGCAATTGCAGGAAAAGTTGATTATCTGATTATGGAAAACGCTCCCCGAAAGCCTCATTTTATAGAGGTTTTGAAATCTGCTGGAATGGTTTTGTATTAGAAATATTTTGAATCTATCACTGGATATACTATTTAAAACTGAATGTTTGCAATTCAATTCACATTTTTTCCTCAATTCAATTCACTTGTGAATTCAAATAAAACCTATATGTGCACACAATTTTAAGTGTCGATGTATCTATTCTATACCTAGTTTTGCTACATATGTGAGAATAACCGAGAATATGAAAGTAGCGCGCGATAGGAACCGAATTAAAGAAGTTGGTTGCAAATGAAGCATAAGTATCACAGATCATACATAATAATACAGACCCATTGCCATTGTCATCATGGTGCACATGGAATAAAACCATTCAATGCCAAGCAGATTAAGATGCTGAAATGCATTTCATATTCCAAACTGAAAATTCCATTCAAAATGCTGAAATAATATCATTACTCCATTTAGAAAGCCCATTTTGAAATGCTGAAATGCATTCCATATTCCCACTCATCATATTTAGGGCAGTTATTTGATATTCAGATTGTGTACAACTCTTAAAACATAGGTACTCAGAAATTGTACGCCTTTAAACTATTAACTCAAACTGAATCAATTAAATTGTGAAATGGTCACTAAGCTACATTCTAAAAATCAGAATGGTTGAACAATTATAACCTCTGATCCATGAAATTATAGAAATAAATTGTATGTGACATTTAAACTTGTAATATACTTCGTGGACAGTTTCTTTTGGATTTTTTTTTTTTTTTGAAAGATATAATGAGATGGAATTTTTTTTTCTTAAAAAGTTATAATGCGAAGGTTTTTCAATCAAAAGGAAATGCAAAACTATTCCTTTTATCAACAAATCTCAACAGATCTCAGGTATTTTATTTTAAAAAAGAAAAATCTAACTCCCCTTCTATGGAAAATCAAGAAAAAATAGATGATTACACAGAAAACAGCCAATAGATTTTTTTTTTTTAAATATATATAATATGACAATTTTTTTTTTTGTCAATTTCATGATCTCTCTCGAAATATGATTGTTTATGAAATGGTTTTTTTTTTTTTTCCACATTACATAAATCAGAATATGAAAGCTCTCAAAATCTGATTGTTTATGAAATGGGTTTTTTTTTTTTTTTTTTTTCACATTACAGAAATCAGGTTTTTTTTTTTTTTTTTTTCGCATTACAGAAATCAGAATATAAAAACTCTTGACTGGATTTGGCTTGTTGTTTTTGTTGTTGGGAGAATCCATATTCTGCTCCCACTTCATGGAAACCATGTGCTAAGTGCCGAAATGGTGAAACTTCAGGTAAGCTGGAATTGCATTCACCTGGTATTTTCCTCACCAACTTGCAAAGGTTTACAAGTATGGTGAACATTTCAAGGTTTTGGGTTAAATGCATTTTGATTATTTTCAGCCAGTTGAGACATTTCATGGTTTTACTTGGTTAAAATCCCTCAATCCTCTATAAAATCATATTTCATACATCAACAGTCTGGCAAGTGGGAGTTGCAGATACCAGAAGACCCTATGGCCAGGCAATCTCACAGGCAGCTTATTGGGTTTGTCAAGACAAGATTTGTTCATGGAAGGTTTGCATTTCCTTCTACTGCCATTCCTTCCGAATTCCTTATTCTGAACTCGAGTTAATGGAAATGATTTTTGTATTCTTGTTTAAACATCTTAATATTGTGCCATGTGCATCTGTTGTATGTGGCTGCAACACCAAGCCAGTGGCAGAAGCCTTTTGTGAGGCGGCATTGCTTGCTCGGTTGAGAGGAGAGCAGTGGAGTGAGATACAAGAGAATGGGAGGCCTGAGATTTTGTGCTGGTAAGGAATCTGAGGTCTGCCGCCTATCGGCTTGCCCTTGCAACCATTGTAGTGGAACAGCAGGTGAAGACATGGAGTTCACATAAGCTGCTGCATCTCTATTTATCCAAGTCCCTATTTCATCTCCTAATTTTGAGAACATTCTTATATCGTTTAGATGGGAAAAATAGCTTAAAATCACATGATGGGTTCGCATGATTGAGTAGTTTATGCAGTTGAAGCATGTTACTATTGTGAGTTCTAAACATGCAACAGTTGTTCTGAAAAGATAAGTCAGCATATTTTCTTCATGAAGAAGAAAATGAAGGAACAGTTGACTGCATTAAAGAAAATAACGCACAAGAAAGTAGTTAACTTCTAGTTCTTTACAAGATAAAAAAATAAAGTCATTCATACGTTGTTACAAAAAAAAAGAACACTATAAGCAGCTTATAAAAGAGTACTAATAGTCACACCTTACTGAAGAGAAGCCTTCCCATGCTTGCAATGAAAAGACCGATGGAAGAACACAGATAAATCTCAGTCAGAATGATTGAACCTTTACAATTCATGCTATCCTGATTTGTAGATGTTGGTAACACTGAGAACCCAACAGAATTCCAAAGATAAATTAGAGCCTTTCAACTAGAAAAAAAAACTGCTTTATGTGATTTATAGCTTAGCTATGAATAGGACCATGCCATGTGCTTATATAGACCACGTAACTTAAGCAACTTCTTTCATGTCAACTACGAATGGGACCATGCCATGTCCTGCCAAAATATTTTGAGCAAAACCATGTATGGTAATGTCTGCAAGAGTGCACTTCTTTTGTTGATATGGTGAATAGTTGGATGCTTGTGTCATGTTTTACATGTCTGAATTTTCTTGTGACTTGAAAAGTTTTCATTCTTTCATTGTAGTAGCACATCATACATGTATAGTTTAGAAGGGATATGTGCATCTATCTAGCAACCAAAAGGCACATGCCTAATATCAATTGTCTTACCTTCCAAACAAACAAACACCGTGAATTCAAATTTAGCAACAGATGTTCTTGCTACAAAGGCCATATGAAAACATTAATCCATGGTTGAATATTTGTTATGTAGATCCCATTTGTTATTACTTGAGAGGTCATATGTAATTCACAAAGGTTATTTTGCTCTTCTATCAGGCGGAAGCTCTTGATTTGGAGAAAATTGTGCTTCAAACAGTAACAACAGTTGTAGAGGACTGGAGAATAGATGATATAAGTGGGCTCTTGGGTCATCGTAATTTTAAAGTCAACATGCTTGATAGAAAAGTCTTCACTTTTGAGTGGTGATGAGGTATAGGAAATGTCTTCTACCATGCTATTTTTGATTTTGCCTGTTTAGCTATATTAGGTTATGTGGCTGCATGGAAAGTTGTATTACTATAAACAATTGTAGTGTGGAAAATGGACATTCATGTGCATTTGTAGTCTGAAAACATTATATAGACCGTTAACTATTTTATGAGTATTGTGCTGATTATTGTCTTGATGAATGTTAAATGGGTAAAACAGGCACGCACATGTTTAATCATTGATTGATTATCGTGTTAATTATTTTTTGAATGACTATCAGGTGTACGATTAAAAAAAATATATAAACAAATCTGACAATTATTTTTAAAATTCGCAGATATTTTAGTGACGGACCAAATCAGTCGCTAATTTTTGAACAACACCGGACGACGAATTTAAGGTCCATCGCTCTCCTCATATTAGCGACGGACTTTATCCGTCGCTAATATTTTAAATGACGAAATCCTGGTGGTTTTTTCCTAATTTCAGCGACGAATTTTTAATTTTTTTTTGCAACGGATCTTATCCGTTGGTAATATGCGACGGACCTTATCCGTCACAGATTCAACGACAGATTTTATTCGTCAGAAAGCCAAAAACGACCCAGTAAACAGCGACGGATCGAGCGATGGACGAAATTCGTCGTTTTTTTGGTTTTACGACGGATTTGGTCTGTCGTAAATCCGCGATTTTGGCGTAGTGTATTTGATCATGTTTACCTCTTTGATCGGTGTGGAGTGTAAGTTGAGTCCCCAGAGTCATGGCAGATTGTCTCAATGCTGCTTAGGAAATCCTGCCCTGTACGTGTTAAGTCAAGTCATTAGGTGGACGGGTCTCGAGTTTTAATAATTGTGGGTTAAAAAAAAGGTAACACCCGAGTATCAAAGGTACGGGGTGTTACACTCTACCCCCCTAAAAATAATTTCATCCTCGAAATTACCTGTGGTGTGTCACTGAATAGGTGTGGATATTTCTCCCTAGCTTCTGCTTCTCGCTCCCACATCGCCTCTTCTTCTCCATGGTGTGATCAAAGAACCTTGACTAATGGTATTGTCTCAGTTCAGAGGACCTGCTCTTTATGGTCCAAAATGCGGATGGGTTCTTCAGTATAAGAAGCGTTGTCGGCAAGTTCGATCTGCTCCCAGCTAACAACGTGTGACTCGTCTGGCGTGTATTTCTTTAACATAGATATGTGGAAGACGTTGTAGATACCAGCTAGTGCAGTCGATAGTGCAAGGCGATTTGCCACGGTTCCCACATGATCTAAGATCTCGAAAGGTCCGATGAAACGAGGTGCAAGCTTCCCTTTTTGTTCGAATCTCATCAGACCCTTCATAGGCTAGACTTTCAAAAATACGTGATCGCCTACCGTAAACTCCAGATTGCGTCGTTGATTGTCTGCATAACTTTTTTGTCTGCTCTAGGCGGTACGCAAACGCTTCCGAATAACATCGATTACTTGGGTGGTAACTTGGACGAGCTCAGGTCGTAACAAACTTCGCTCTCCTATTTCAGCCCAACACTGCGGGGCGCGACAGGGGAGACCATATAGAGCTTCGTATGACGCCATGCCTATACTGGACTGGAAGCTGTTATTGTAATCAAACTCAGCGAGGGCCCAATAGTCGTCCCAGTTTCCCTTGAAATTGAGGGCATAAGCTCTTAACATATCTTCAAGGACCTGCTTTACTCTCTCTGTCTGTCCATCTGTCTAGGGGTGAAATGCCGTGCTGAACTTGAGCTCCATGCCGAGTTCCTCCTGCAACCTTCTCCAAAAGGTGGACGTAAAGCGGGAGTCACAATCTGATATGATCTCTCAAGGAACTCCATATGACCGAACGACCTCACGGACATAGAGTCTTGCCAGGTTGTCAGTCGAATCTATCATCCGAATAGGAAGGAATCGAGCAGACTTTGTCAACCTATCCACAATGGCCCAGATCGAATCATGCTTTTTCTGAGTTCTGGGAAGTCCAACAATGAAGTCCATAGAGATGCTGTCCCACTTCCACTCTGCTACGGGTAGGGGCTGAAGAAGGCTCGCGGGTTTGCTGTGCTTGACCTTTATCTTCTGGCACACCATGCACCTTGATACGAAACTGGTTGTGTCTCTTTTCATGTTACTCCACCAGTATTGCCTCTTTATATTATTGTACATCTTTGTACTTCCCGAATGTATGGCCATTCTGGAGAGGTGTGCTTCTGTCATCACTTCCTTCCTTAAATCTGCATTGTTGGGTACACATACCCGCCCTTGATATCGGAGACCGCCATCAGTGCCGACTCTTCATCTGGGCATCTCCTCGCCCTCGCACCTTTTCTTCATTTTGGAGAGCCATAAGTCCTAGTCTTGAGCGAAGATCACCTGCCAAACCAGGGTTAGCTCAGTGGTCAACAAAGCCACTTAAGCATCGGGTTCGTCGAGAGTAAGCTGGATGTCGAAGTCCTGTACGAACTCCATCACTCCCACTCCTTAACCATCAGAGTGGCTACCAGCTCATGCTTCTTTTTCTGACTCAGGGCATCAGCTATGGAGTTTGCTTTACTAGGGTGGTACGAGATATCAAAGTGAAAGTCTTTAAGTGTCTTCATCCACCGACACTGGTGCATATTCAAATCTTTCTGCATAAATATGTATTTCAGGCTCTTGTGATCGCAGAATAGCTGAAAATCCTCACCGTACAGGTAGTGCCTCCATAGTTTTAAGGCAAAGACTACCGCTGCCAACTCCAGGTCATGAGTTGGGTAGTTTTTTTCATGCTTCTTCAGTTGACGAGAGGCATAAGCAATCACTTTGTCGTTCTGCATCAAAACACAGCCAAGGCTCATCTTCAAGGCATCGCTGTACACCACGAACCTTTCTCCTTCTTGTGGGAGGGTGAGTACCGGTGCAGATGTCAGCCTCATTTTCAGCTCCTGGAAGGCTGCCTCCGTGTTCTTGTGCCATGTGAATCAAGCGTTCTTCTTTGTCAGTTGAGTGAGTGGTCGCGCGATTCTAGAGAATTCCTTGATGAAACGCTTGTAATACCCTGCCATCCCTAAAAAACTTCAGACTTCGGTCACTGTGGTGGGCTGGTCTCACTTGGACACTACTTCGACTTTAGCGGGATCGACCGTGATGCCTTCTTCTTTCACTACGTGCCCTAGAAACTTTACTTCCCTTTCTCAGAACTCGCATTTTGATAGCTTGGCATATAGTTGATTCTCCTTCAGAGTACTCCGGACTGTGTGCAAATGTTACTCGTGTTCCTCCTGGCTTTTGGAGTAAACCAAGATGTCGTCGATGAATACGATCACAAACCGATCTAGGTATGGCATGAAGACTCGGTTCATAAGGTCCGTGAATACCACTAGAGCATTTGTAAGCCTAAAGGACATTTCTGAGAACTTGTAGTGCCCATAACGAGTCCTGAATGTAGTTTTAGGGATATCCTCATCCCTGATTCTTAACTGGTGATATCCTGATCGCAGATCAATCTTCGAGAAATATCTGGCGCCCTTGAATTGATCGAACAGGTCGTCGATACGCGGGAGAGGATATCTATTCTTTATCGTTACTTCATTCAATCGCCAGTAATCTATACAAAGGGGTATCGATCCGTCCTTCTTTTTCACGAAGAGGATCGGTGCTCCCTAAAGAGAGATGCTGGGGTGAATGAAACCTTGGGTCAGCAACTCATCTATCTGCTTCCTAAGCTCTTCCATTTCACAAGGGGGCATTCGAAACGGGGGTAACGATATAGGGGCAGTTCCTGGTTTAAGGTTGATGCAGAAATCTACTGCTTGCCTTAGGGGTAGTCCTAGTATCTCTTAAAATACCTTAGGGAATTCCTGCACTACTGGGATTCGGCTCACAGCGGACTCAACTGATTCTGATTCTTCCAGAGTTGTAAGCTTTTCAGTGTACCGTGTTTACTTTTCCCTTTTACAGTGAAGGATGCTTGCCCAGGGACGGTTATGGTGACTGTTCTATCATGGCAGTCCATCACTGCCCGGCCTCGAGAAAGCCAATCCATCCCAAGGATGATGTCGAATTGTTTCATAGGCATGAGGATTAGATCCACAGCCACTTCGTGGTGTACGAGAGTTAGGGGACAATCTTTACATTTCTTGTATGTTTTGATGAATTTACCCATAGGGGATGCTACAACTAAGGAAGCATGTATGCGAGTTATGTTCAGCCCTAGTCTATTTGTAATAGTAGAGTCCATGAAATATAAGGTTGCACCAGAATCAAATAAGAGAAGGACAGGTGTACCATGGATGTGAGCGGTACCATGAATGGTCTGATGGAGGTCTTCCTTGGTGCTTGCAGCTGCTACAGCGAATACGCGAGCAGGGGCCCTCTGGTGGACGGAGGTCCTGATCTCTGCATCTGCGGCTTTAGTGCTGCCCTGGTAGCTACTGGTCCTGCCTAGGGGTGATTCGCCCGGAGCAGAATACCCTGATCCCACATTCTCTGAAAATAGTTCTGGGTATTGTGGTTTGTCTTACCATAGTAACCGCAGTTTCTCATGGGTGGTGCACCTGCAGGTATGGCCCTAATTCTCCTCTCTGGCATAGATGGGGTAGGAGGCAGCTGCCTGGGTCTAACTGGGGCTTCCCTAGCTAGGGGACGGGTCCTTAAGGCGCGTTCAAAATCCTTTTCAACCCTCATAGCCTTGTCCACTAGCTCGGCGAAGTCTTCGAAGTCCCAAGCACATAGTCGTGATTGGATTCCCTGCCTGAGCCCCTCCTTGAATTTTTGTAATTTGTACTCAGCATCTTCTAAGGCCTTCGACACATATCGAGAGAGTTCATCGAATCGGGCCTCATACTGGGCGAAGGTCAGACTTCCCTGTTCCAGTCTTAAAAACTGAGCTATCTTCTCATTCCTACATGATCGGGGAAGTATTTTTCGAGGAACTTCATCTCAAACCCAGCCCATATCCATGAATATGTGGGCGTAACACTCCGTTGTAAACCTTGCCACCAGTTCTTCGCCTCACCTTCCAACAGGTACGTGGCCATGTTTACCATTTGTGAATCGGTGCACTCCAAGGGCCGCATTATCTTGGAAATCCTCATTAGCCATCGTTCTGCTTGCACAGGATCTGGTGCTCCTTCAAACGTTGGCGGGCGGAGCTTCAGGAACCTTTCAAAGATGTTCGCACCTCGATTATATCTGTCTTGGGATGCCTCCTCGTAATCTCTGTTTTCCAAGGACTCCATCATGAGATTATGCATATCCCGTTGTTGGCGCATGAATACGTCTTGTTGTTGCTGCATAGCTACATCCATTTGTTCAATGGCTGCGAAGGCCGCAGCCTCAGCCTAATCCCTTACGGATGCTCCAATGGTCGGCGTCCCTTGTGCGAAGTATTGTGATGGCAGCCCGGTGGTGAAGTCCTGTGGGGAAGGAGAATCCCCCACCGTTTCTGACACGTTGTCTGCATTTGCGATGCCTGGTGGAAGGCCTGTGGTATACTCCGGATGTGCTCTCTTTGGCGCTCGCTTGAGGGGATAGGGTGGATATCGACCGTATCAGTGCGATGTGATTATAGCACCGACAGCATGATTTCCTGAGAAGTCAAGATTCGTGGTCCAGTTGTTTGGGGAATGTCCTTAACCTTCCACGAGTAGCATCAAGGTTAGTTATCTCATTATTTGACTATCACGGGTGTGTTAACTGCTCCTAACCTGAGGGATGTTCTTAGTTGAAATTTTTGAGGGGGAGCTAAGATTTCTGTTTCTAAGTTCAGACGGTTGTTTTTCCAAGGGGTCCTATGTGTTTTGTTTTCTACATTTATCCATCCTAGCTGCTTTTTATGGGAATTTTCTATGTTTGTCCTAAGTTATTTGCCTATGGATTTTGTATACTTAGATCCCACAACCAGGCTATCTCAGACTCCGCTCTGATACCAACTTGTAACGCCTTGATTTCTAAAACTCGAGTATAAGACTCATTTTCAGGAATCTGGGAGTTTATAAATCAGGGAAATAACGGAATGTAAAACTTAGAGTGTGATAGCCAAAAGAAGCATGCATATTCATGAGAGCTCAAATATTTGACCCGCTCAGCTGGGGGTCTTAGTTACAAAATTCCCAAAAGTTTTCAAAATATCAACTACTGAAATTAAAATCTCTAGCTACTGATTAACGCCCAAATATGCCACTGCGTCTTGATGCGGCTCGTCCTCATAATACTCCCCCTCCTCCGCTATGGTGGCATCATTAAGGACGGCACTGACGCCCTCTACATCCGTCCCTGCATGTTCTGTATGGTTGGATAGTTGATGGATGAGTGGGCAGCTCAGTTGAATTCCCCTCAAGATTACACATCGCTGCCTTAGCAAACATAGTTAAAAGGGAAAGAAAAATAGTAATCCAAAACAGGCAGTATGCAGTCTTATTAGATGTATGGATGCATGAATGCACATCGACCTGGGGATGCACATCCAGTCGGACTTGGGCTCATCACCCATGAAATTATCGACCCGGGTAAAACATCCAGATGGTCCATGTCCCGGGAAAAACATCCAGACAGGAAAATACGTACGATGACAATAGATGATGGTTTGTGCCCCGGGCAAAACATCCAGTCAGGCGAATCCGTATGTCCCGTATGATAGAAATAGATGCTGATCTATGCTACGCAGCATGATTAGCCAACCGTTATTACTCTAGTTACAATCAACCAATTTTAAGTAACTCAATGGTCACTACGGGGGGCTCGTCACCCAGCATAGGCCGACAGCTCAGGCATAGTATCCCATTACCACCATCCCCGGCTCATGAGGTCCTCCACCTTGGGAAGTTCTAATAGGGTACCTTGATCAAAATGACACTATCTCAAGGTCTCTATTTTACACACATTTTTTCTAAATGCATCCCAAGTGGGGCTTGCATACAATAATGGAATCTCCCACGTGTAGCATTATGAGGTTATGTACAGAGGCAATCAAATACCATATAATTTTGAATAAAAACATGAAAGGAGGCATTAGAATTTTAAATAATGATTTTCATCAATGTATCATCAAGACGGGAAATAGTAATCATTTTCATGGGTTAGATAGCATGTAAACAAAAATCACAATAGTAGGAATCTGGTGTAAACTATGTTTAACTAAGTTAGAAATGGAAAGCTCAAGGGGAAAGTCATCACCTGTTTGGTAGTGTTCTCAAACTTGGCCTGATCCTTCTTGTGATCTAAGGTTGCTTGAGGGATTTCCTAAAATTATGGTTCATATTTGTCAGGTATTTCCACGGCTTGGATTAACAGATGTATCATAGTGAAGCCCCATGGATGGTGTAACACACCATGAGGTGGAATTTACCGCACAGATGGACAGTTGGATGAACCTCGTATATGGTGGAGTCCATATGTGACCACCGTGGGGGCGCATCTAATGGTTCAAATGGCACCGGCACCACCCATGTTGATACACACGTGCCGTGTTGGTCACCCTGCTAGGGATTACAACAAGACCTCTAGTGCAGAAATGAGGTATCTTCATCCTGCTTAACAGTTGAGTTATGAATCTGAGTGATCATGCCCAAAGCTGGGCGTCAACAAGTGGAATGGCCTGGATTGCAGGCAAATGGATGGCCCAAATCAGAACAGACTCATCGAGGTGGGTACTCATATATCTAGCTGATGTGTACAGCAACTGTGGTTGGTGTGAGATACACCAACCAACTATTTCCCATCCCTAGATCTTACAACACTTTCTTCATGATCCATACGTGTGCACGTTCAGTGGCAAAACAGGCGGACAGAGTAGGTAATACAGTGAGATGTGCCATGAACAGACCTTGAACGGTCAGGATCCTACACATACACTAGGTAGGTCCCATAGGCATGATCTAAAAGGATGGTGCATATGTGATTTTATCAATGTGGGTCCCACACAGGGCCACCCACACATGCATATGTAGATATTATATTAACATCTTATGTATCTAAGATATATTAAAATATTATATCATATATCTAACCATTTAAATATTACATATATCACACACATCTGATATTTAAATATTATGTACAACACATGCATCTAATATTTTTTTTGTGCGTGACATCAGCATGGGTCCCACGTGGGCTCACCACGTGCATATGTTATAGATGGACGATCAGGATATAATCTACGTACCTCATGCCGCTTTGATGGATCTCATGTATCAGAGGTACCTTAGGTTTGCATTCATGTATAGGTGTACATATATGCACACATGTACCTTTACTTTTGTACATATTATATTATATTATATTATATTATATATATATATATATATTCAAACGTCCATCTCTGGACTCCCATGGATGGATGAGTTGGAATGGACGGTCATGGTGAAACAAGTGGGGTTACATGTGCTTTTGAAATGGATGGACGGTCCTAGATGCAGTCATGCTTTATGCATCTGAGGCACCTTATAATATTTTATTTTGAAAGTTTCATGCATGTACAGATGCATGTGCATGTATATTTAATATATATATATATATATATATATATATATATATATCCTTTTGAAACATGTGTCCAGGGCCTGGTGTTCTTTGGTGGACGGCCTGGACATCTGCTTCATCAAGGTGGGGTCCACCTGCGTGGCTCACCACTGTTGTAGGGTGAGGTCCACCAGCTGGTGTAGGGAGCGGCCCACCTGCTCTAGTGCAGGGCCCAAAACCATGGCAGCCCCATTTTTTTTGGTGAGGCCCACTTGCGTTTGGTGAGGCCTAGGTGAACTTTTGGTGAGGCCCAAAGTCTGCCTCCTTTACTGACATGCGGCGCCCCTATTTTAGTTGTTTTGGAAGCCGCTCCCGTCTGATTTTCTAGGTCAAACACAGCCCATTTTCCGACCGTTTTATGCTCATGTCGACGTTCAAATGGCAGCGTAGTGGCTGCCACTTCTTTCAGTTAAGGGACGGCTCGAAACAGGGGCGTTTTTAGCCGAGTTTCTGGACTGATATCACTCCATTCGTTGCTGTTAAAACAGAGCCGTTCATGAGCTGGTTCTGGATGGAGTTTCAACCCCTATCTGGGGCCATTTGTGTGACGTTATTTGGCCTTAAGCAGGGCCTGAAACTCATACCACGTTCGGTCCTAACACAGTGCCTGCACGTAGGCTTTTTTGAGCTTTAAAATAGTGTTTGTTTTGGCTCTATGTATGGTTCCTGCTACGGGTGTTCTTCGGCTACAAATAGGGCTCTGTTTGGTGGTTTGTTTGAAGTGCAGGAGGGGCATGGTGGAGCTTGGTTCAAATTCATTTTTAGAGCCTTACAAAGGAGAAAATTCTTACATGTTTCTATCGGTTTCGACCACGCACACAACCACCACCCTCACCAACTCCTTCTGTTCTCTCTCTCTCTCTCTCTCTCTCTCTCTCTCTCTCTCTCTCTCCCACTCAAGTGGTGTGGTCGTGGGCTCACACTGACTCGGCTCGGTCCGTTTCTGACGGACTGAGTTGGGATAGTGGGTGCCAGGCTCCTCAACACCGCACACTCTCCTGCTCTTTGCTTTCTCCCCCATGCTTCCTTCCTTCCTCACTTCTCTTTCTTTGTGAGTTTTGAGAGGCTGAACTTCTCCTTATATAGGTAGGGAGGGGAGAGTTCCAGCGGCTGAGATTTGCTCTGGAAATCTCCAAGCAATGGCAGCCGATGGCCGACAGTGACCGTCCCTGTTAGCTAGAAATGGAAAAATGCGGGCGAATTTCCTCTTGGTTTGGGTCGTTTTTGGTTAGAGAGAGCTGACGTCTATATGTCGAAAATCTCCTGGGTAAACCGACGCAGCTCATCCCTACATACCAGTGGTCCAATCGGATCCCGTTTATCCATGATAGAATGGACGGTTGATATGGATCTCCTTCATTTGTTTTCTGGGGGCCCATCCCTATACGGTTTTGTTGGGGTGGGCCCCACCAACAAAATGGACGGTCCTGATTGCCCGGAAAGCAGTCAGGTAGGCTCACTTAGGGGTCCAAAACTTCCCAATTTCAAATGCTAAAAAAAATGGCAGGAGTGTTTTTGTTTTATAAATGGGTTCGGTCAATAGTCAGTTGACCACTCCCCCATTGCATAGTGCACGTCGTGCACCATAGCCCATGGTGTATGTGCACCATGTGTAGGGTCTTATGTGGTGTTTGTGATAAATCTACACCGGTCATTTATTTTGGGGTCCCGACACAGTTTGGAGTATATGCAAGGCCCAGGTGGGCCGTTACATATCTTTTTAGGTCGTATTTGGCCCGCATGATGCGATCTGTCGATCAGACGGGTTCGATGTTTGTTTCCATCGGTTAAATGCATGTTTGAGACATAAGGATGCTTCATTGGTTGCCCTCTGCCTTCCATGGATTGAGCTTTGAAATAATGCCAACACAAGTGGTCTTAAAAATTGATTTGGCCTAAGTTATTTGATCATGCTTACCTCTTTGATCGGTGTGGAGTGTAAACTGAGTCCCCAGAGTCGTGGCGGATTGTCTCAATGCTGCTTGGAAAATCCTGCCTTGTACATGTTAAGTCAAGTCATTAGGTTGACGGGTCTCGAGTTTTAATAATTGTGGGTAAAAGAAAGGTAACACCCGAGTATCAAAGGTACGGGGTGTTGCAATATCGATGCAATCATCAAGACAATTGTTTTACCTGTACGTTTCATACTTCCTCCAATACTCATAGTGCAAAAAAGCAACCCAATCTTACTAGAAGTTTTTAGAAGTAGTTGAGGGTGAGTTAGGTTCTTTTAGGGGCATATACCTGTCAGGGTTTGTTTTGGGTAGATGAGGCTTAGTTTACTTTTTAAGCACGATTGTATGCCTTCATTTTGATGAGTCTTGAATTTGATGTCTTCAACTTGGGGCTCACTTGATTGACAGATTCAACACTCATGTATATTGACAAACAAGGACACTTTTAATCTCTCCCTTTGTCAATTACGTGACAAAACAACTAACAAACCCTAGATATTACATTCAATTTAAGGTATTATAGAATTTTCTATTTATTAGTGTACTTATTTGCACACATGCTTGTCAATCATGTGACTAGTTGTATCAAGTAGTTGGATGAGTCCTTTGCAAATGAAGACTGACGACGCAACTGGAACAGAAGTACAAGTTACAAATTCAAGAAAAGAAAAGCTTCTACGATCTGGATGCTTCATATATATGACCTTGACCCATACATAGGAAAACTCTCTTAGATCATCTATATAAGCCATTCTAACCTTATAAGTTCCACTATTATAGAGTTGGCTTTGAGAAAGTTCAAGTTGTTAAATGAATCATAGGACAATGAATTAAAACAAGAAAATTTGTCCTAGTTCGGCATGAGGAGGTGCCACTAAATGGCACTTTCGGTAGTACTGAAGATACCTTCGGTACCACTGAAAGTGCCCAAAACATTCCAATAGCTTTCAAAGAAAATTCAGTACCACCGATTCCTATCGATGTATAAATTTCAATGCCACTGAAAGTGGTAAAATTCATCCAGCAACTTCAGGATTTAAGTCGGTACCACCGAGTGATATTTCGGTGCTAGGGAGTGAATTTCGGTACTACTGAAGGTTCACTCGGTAGAACCGAAAACTAGCCGTTTTATACCCATTGGGACTTTTTCTCTATAAATATATGACTCGAAACTTTGTAAAAAGTGTGGATTTAGGCATTTCAAAGTCCTTAGGTTGTCTCAAGCTCAAATCACTCATCCTAGACTCTATTCACCTGAGATTCATGTTCTATTCATTGTGATTCATCACTTATGAACATTCAAAGCTCTTATTTATGAAGAACATGATCTCAAGCCTTCACTAGAGTATCGAGACCAAATATCCTTAGTATCAGCCATACTCTAGTATATCCATCACTTGAATCTCTTAGGAAATCCATTCATAACCTTTGTTAGAGATTCAACCATCTCCCATTACCTTGGATACCTTAATAGGAACATCATATGTAAGGTTCTTAATCGTGAAGCTGACACAACAGGTAAACTACAACATAGCGATCATGGGAGCATTGGGGAGCTGATTCAAGCACGGAAGAGCAAAGATCAAGCAACCCAAGACAAGTTACAAGAGAGGATTCATTCTGACAAGTTTTATTATTAAAAGTCCAAAGTTTAGTCTCTATCCTCGTGTAGGATTGGGGCTAAGAGTTTCTATCAACAAACTTGTGTAGGTGCCTTATGTGGGACCTTGGCCGGTGGGCCTAAACGTAGGTGCCTTATGTGGGGCCTTGGTCGGTGGGCCTATACAGAGGTGCCTAGTGTGGGACCTTGGCTGATGGGCCTAAAGGTAGGTTCTTGGTGTAAGACCTTTGCTTGTGTGAAGAGTATAAATTGTTGAGTCCTTCGTGTAAGGCTGTGAAGGTTAATGGTGAACTGATTTAAAACTATTCATAGTGAAATCTGACACACTCTAGGAGTGAGTGCGGTTATTGGGAGTGGAGTAGGTAAGTAGCTGAACCACTATATATGCTTGTGTTTGAAATTATCATTTGCGCATCTATTTAATAATGTTTATTTAAGTTTGAATGATTGATTGTTTATGCATGATTAGATAAATGCTTAAGATTGATAAGGAAGCGCATTCCACACACAAGCTCACAACACTAGGCTAGTTGTTTTATTTGTATATCTTGAATAGTCTTTGTGATTGGACCTTCTATTGGCTGGGAAGCCTTTAGAGTTATATTGCCTTACTTGTTTTAAACTGAATGATTGTTTAAGTTAGGATTTTTAAATAGGCAAAATATTTATAAAGTCCTATTCACCCCTTCTAAGACCTTGTCTCATATTCATTCTTCAGTATCAGCGGTATAAACCTCAATTTTACTATTTACAACTCGATTAAACACTTGATATGTCTTGAGTTACTTGTAGCTCCACCTTTGTTCATACTCTCCCTAACTTCCTGCATTTTAAGATTTACAAAACACAATAGCAGCGTACTTGTGGGAGTATGGTTCTCCCCTTTTTGCCAGTTATTGGAAAATGATAAGAAATGTTAGAAATAGGCCAAGATAACTGAAGTATGGAATTTACCAATAATATTCAAAGATAGAGGGATAAGGATCACACAAGTTCATAAGATAAAGGAGTACAAAGTAAGAACTTGATGTGAAGATGTCATGCCATAGAGATATATACCAAAAAGAAATAAAATGGCATCAACAACTAATAGTAACACATAATAAAAGATATCATCATTCAAGTCATTTAAAAAGAACTACCCCAAGCTTGTTTAGTATCATAATCCAAAAAGCCCTTAAGGGCATAATCATCCAAAAAAAAAAAATACATCATCATCCACAACCCAAAAAAAACTTATACATCCCTTAAGATACACATAAATCTGATCATAGATGTAGAATTAGAAACCGATCAAATTGGCTTGTCATAAAAAAAAAAATCGATGCACGAGCCAGTGACCCTTGAAAGTACCCTGGTTTGTCAATTAACGTGACGGTTGAGTCGGTAAGTCAAGTGAGCCCCAAATGAAGACAATACAAGATGCTGCCTCAACTAGATATGTGATTCAAGAATGTCAAAGGTAAATTAAACCTCACATCCCATGCCCAAAACACCCAGGTATATAATTCCCTTTAAAAATGTTAGAACAATAAAGGAATTTGATGTTTGAGAACCTTGGGCAAATAGGTAAACTTTCTAAAAACTCTGCATGTCACTTTGAGTCATCGAACTTGATTTGAAGACATCGAACACTCGTATTCGAAGACATCAAATATGTCTCGATGACATCGAAAAAAAGACTCCCATATGTCCATCAACCATATGAATATATGGATGGGAAATTCGATTCATCGAACATACCTTCGATGACATCAAACATGGATACTCTTTGAGGACATTGTAGGTTTTAGGTTGGGGGGCTGTGGATTAGGTAAACTAATAAGTATTTTCTTAGACTTTGAGTAAAAATGTTGAAAATTTTTAGTTTTTCAAATTAAAAACCTGTTTGGAAAGCGATAGTTTATGCACTTAAGAATGCCTTGAGTACGATAACAAGACAGAGATTAAATTTTGAATTGTTGGAGTTTGATCAACTAAGTAGATTATCACTTAAGTCCTTTCATTGATTAAGAGGAAGTTTGAATATCATGTTGATCTAAATCACAAGACACATTCTAATTGCCTTTTTGTGAATCATGCTAGAATTTCTGATTGTTAGTAGGTGTATCATTGATAGATATTGAGAATTAAGTCTGGAAACTTTTATCCACCTTAAAAAGATGAAAAGAACCAGTTAAAAAATAAAAAGATCGATAAAAAGGTCATGTATGATGAAAAGATTGGAAAAGAATGAAAAATCTGAAAAAAATGAAGAAGAAAAGACTAAAAAGAATGAATAAATAAAAAGGACTGTCGATATAAAATCAAAAACTGGAAAAAGAAGAAAAAGGGGATAAGTTCAGAATCAACACTTGATTATTCAATTAATCTCAGGGTGATTAGCATGGCTAATATTATGAAACGATAGTATTTTTATGGAAAGTAAGTTGGAATTCACTGAGCACATTAGAAAAATTGATATATGAACTTATGGTTCTAAGTGATTGATAAAGAACCTATTTAATTAATTGCTCGTGTGATTCGGCTCTAGGTTTTTAAATTTTCACTCTCGCTTCTTTGGATTACACTCATTCATACTTGTTTGCACAAAAGATTGTTTTTTGAAAGAGGTTTAAACATTGAGAATTGAAGATTATCTCACGCATGTTTTGCTCGGGACTAGCAAAATACTGGTTGGGGTGTGTGTTGAGTGTTAAATATTGTAGATTTTCCCCACTTTATATCTTAGTTTTATGAACATGATAATGTTTAATGGGTATATTTTGTACATGTTTGTATTGTAAGCTGAATTTGAGAGCTTGGATTGAAAAAAAATGTTAAAAGCATGGATTTAATGCTCAATAATCACCAAGGCAAGGGATGGATCTTAGGAGACCACGATTGAAGATTTTAAGACCCCAAGATTCAAAGAAACCAAATGGAGAAGGAAGGAAGTCAAAAGTGCAAAGTGCAAAAATTCACAGAATCTGAACTTTACTGTCTATGTCATTGACCACTGTTCGATGACATCGAAGCTAGTGTTCGATGTCATCAACCACCGGTCGATGTCATCGAAGAATTACATGAAAATTGAGTTTTGTTGCTGGATAAATTCGATGCAGTTCTCGATGACATTGAAGCCTTGTTCGATTGCTCGAAGACCTGCTCGATGACATTGAAGCCAGTTCGATGACATCGACATTTTTGTGGATTTTTGGAGTAACTCGCTGGAACACTTTGGACACATTCTCGATTACTCGAACACCCTTTGATGACAACGAAAGCAGTTCGATGACATGAAGAGTTACGCAGTACGAAAAGCGTTACGCAATGCAAAAAGGTGCGACTTCCGGATTTAAGTTATGTTCGATGACATCGAAGGTTGTTCGATGACATTGAAGGCGTTACGTAGAGTGTGTAAATTTGAGGCGGTTTCTAAAGACAGATGGATAAAGGTTATAAATATGGGTTCTTTGAGGAGTTCTAGAGGAGAATTAGGTTTTAAGTAGACCCAAAGGGTGGAGCAGCCTCCCAAGAGTTTTTCTTCCTTTCTTATTTAATTTTAATGTTTTCTTTAGAAGATTTAGATCCAATCATGTTTATGGTTGGCTGAACCTCTTAGCTAGGGCTAAGAGGTGAAGCTTGTAACGTGTTGGGATGATGTTCTTACTTTGATTCTTGTTTTTGTTGAACCTCATTGATTTCTAATTTGAATTTAAGGAATATCTTCAGTTTTCTATAATTTATTGTGACTCAAATTACAATAGATGCTATAATAGCTTCTGATATCTTCTTTTCTTATTTTGAGATTATGAGATCAGTAAAACTCGTGATTCACCATTGTCTCCTAGGCATGGTGGATGTATGAATTCCCTTCCAATCATCAAAATACTCCTTGTGTGGAATGGGTCAATGAAAAGTTCAGAGATTTGACTTTCCAATTGGATAGGATAGGACTCCAATTCCAATTGTGTTTCTTGAATCAAGTGAGGTAGCATCCTGATAGTTACAAGTGGATCCTTGGCACCCTATTTCCCACCTTTCAATTGATAGTTTTAATCAACATAATTCACAATTACTTTTTTTAAAAAAAAACAATTTCTAGATTTAGGTTTAGATCTTTTTCTAGTTTTAGTTCTAATTATTTTCAGAATATGTACAAGTTTAGTCCCTGTGGATTTGACCTTGGTCTTACCAAGTTATTACTATATCGCGACCCTACACTTGGGGTTGTGAACAAGGTCCTCCCTCTTTTTGGTGCTAACTGTTTGTATCCTGTCTCAGTGGGGGGACCAACATCATGCTTTTTCTTGGTACGTCCTTCTTGGGGAGGAGATGAGCCCAGATTTCTCATTTAAAAGAAGATGCAAGCAATATGTTCAAGATCAATGAGAAAAGGCAATCCCGAGAATGATTTAGAAGGAAATACCTGGGATGTAGAAGAGGAATCGAGGGATTGGAATGCTTATAGTCACGAAGCCCTTTAACTGGAATAGGGAGTAAAAACAAAGAGAGAGAAAAGAAAAAAAGAAAACTACGGCCGAGAAATGAAAATGGACAGCGTAGGTTTTTAAATAGCTCTGCTCGACCGACTTCGGTCACACCGAACTTCTCTGAAAACATAAAAATTACCCCCCCTTTTAAATATATATATATATATATGAATTTTATTTTGTTTGAGGTTGGATCCCTCAACATTTAACAGATTGGGATATCTAATGTTCCAAAAAAAAAAACAATTAAGAGGACAAAATCCTCTTGTTTTTACAATTTGCCCTAGTAGACCTTCGCAGGTCACTAATCTAAGATATTATGGTCTCCCGAGATTTTTAGGAAGGGATACAGTTGTGTAGGCCATCAAAACACGTAAGTGTCTAGGGTCTTCATCACTAGAGGAGTCTTCTGAATCTTATTTGGTTTCCTCTATATCATCCTATATTGCCGCAATTGCCTTGCCTTTAGATCTTGTTTTGCTAGGGCAATCAGTGACAACATGTCCATAACCCTTACAGTTGTAACATAGGGCTTGCTTGGGTGGGTTAATATATTCGACTTTACGATTCTTAACTAGCTTGTCCTTCTTGTCACAACTCTCCCCTCTACCAAACTTAAGGAATTTTTAAAATTTTCTTTCAAACTCCTCTCCTCATCCTTATCATCACTATCACTTTCAGATTTAACTGCCTTATGCCTATATGGATGCCTATGTGATGTTTTGAGGACAACTAGTTTCTTTCCACTAGAGGTAACCTTAAAGTGTAGTTTGAATGTTTGTAGGGAACCTAAAAGTTCTTCTATTTTTATTTCATCTATATTCCTACACTTTTCTATAGAGGTTACTTTGGGAGAGAACCTATCTAGTAGGGATCTAAGAATTTTCCTACATATATGCCATTCCAGTATTTTTTCTCTTAAGGCCCACATGGAGTAACAAATATCATTTAATTTAGAATAAAATTCCATGAAGGTTTCAGGCTCTTCCATTTTAATATTTTCGAAATGGGTCATCAAGAACTAAAGTTTTAACCTCTTTACTATGTTAGTTCCCTCGTGGGAGACTTCCAATATGTCCCATGTTTCCTTCCCTGTTTCGCATGTGCATATACGTCTGAATTCATTGGGGGAAAACCACACAGTAAATAGAATTGAGATTGTTAGCATCATAGGTATACCACTGTTTCTCATTAGCACTCCATTTGGAGTTCTCTTTGGGAGCGCTAATGATTCTACTATCAATCACAACCTGTTCCATGGGCATCGTCCATCCTTGTTCTAAAATAGCCCAAACCATAAGGTCAATGGATCTTAAAAATACCCTTGTCCTAACCTTTCGGTAGGAGTAGTTAGACCCATCAAAATATGGTGGTTGTGTGACGGCACATCCCTCTTAGTTAGATGGCATTCTTAAGCCCCTTAGATCAACTCAAGGTGGTTAAGCCCTTCAAGAGCCACCCTCTCTGATACCAATTGAAATTGCGTGGAATTGGATACTACAACTACGTGTGCGAAAGCTTAACAGAGCTAAGAATTGAAGGCTATGTCCTAGACGGGGGGTGATTAGGACCAAATAAAATTTTATTCTTTTTAAGTCCAATTTGCCTACTTAAACTATTATGCTAATTAATCTAAGATATGCAATATGACTCTAAAGGCTTTCAAGCCAATAGAGGATCTAATCACATAAACTACAAATGATTTGCAAGTTAAGCAACTAGTCTATAAACTATAGTGAACATGTGCATGAGATGTGTTACCTATTTAATTCTAGCATTCATCTAATCATGCATTTATAAAGATTAAGCATACAATCATAAAAGTATAATTCAACCGATGCGCAAATGACAATCTCAAACACAAGCTTGTATAGTGGTTCAGTTATCCTACTCCACTCCCAATAGACACACTCAACCCATGAGTGTATTGGATATCACTAATGGTTCAGGTTACCCTCTAACCTTTACAATCCTACAAAAGTACCGGCTTCCATAAGAGACTTTAGTTAGTTTTCTATCGACTAACTAACAACATTGGTCCTACCTAAGAACCTACACGTGCATACCCATGTTGGTGGCCTACACAAGGACTTAATTTAGGTCCTATACACGAACCAAGGTCCTACTCAAGAACCTAATCGAGTTTGACAATTACACTCTTACACTCAATCCTACACAAGGACGGAGTGTACATGGACTCTACAAATGATAACCTTACTTGTTGGATTGAGCCCCATTGTCTTGCTATCTAGGGTTACTTGATCGTTGTTCTCTCGTGCTTCAATCAGCTCCCCACTTCTCCCCCTATCATGATGCTATCGCTTTGCCAAAGCTTTAGATACAGGATCAAACACCTTGCATTTGATGTTCCTAAATGGTGACCAAGGTGATGGGAGGTTTGGTTGAATCTCCTACACTTAATGGGAGGTTAAAATGCCTAGGAAATTCACATGGATAGACACTCTAAAAGTTGATAGACACTTAGATTTACCAATAAGTATGGTGCCTATACTGTAAAGAAGGCTTGAGATCATGATCTTCTTGAAGACGAGCTTGAAATGCTCATCAGAGTGAACAATCATTAATAAGAGAGCATGGATCCCATTGAGACAGAGTCTAAGATGTTTGGTAGAGCTTGAGATGCACTAGGGTCTATAAAATGCTAAAATCCATACCTTTACAAAGATCCAGATGTTAGATTTATAAAAGAAAAGTTCCAATGGATCTAAAATGACAAGTTTTCGGTTACACTAAGTAAATCTTCGGTCACTCCGACATATTTTTGATAGCACTAAATTATAGTTTGGTCTAACTAAATTATGACTAGAAAGCTGCTGGATAAATTTTATCACTTTCGATCAAATTGATCTTGACCTTCGGTCGCATCAAGTCTAAACGAAGGTTCACTCGGCTGGAACCAAATATAACCCATTTTTCAAGATTGGTTTCTAACCAGATTAAGCAACTTTCGGTAAGACTAAAGTCATCCTTCAATGGCACCGAGTTCAGCCGCAGGCTTGTTTGACTGAAGTCAAATTAGCCTGAATTTTAGGTCTGCGCTTGTTGTTTCGTTGTGGCCAATTTCTGTGGGACAGAAGTGTTCTTCGGTGGGACTAAAGGTTGCTGAATTTTTGTAGTTATTTTAGCAACTTGAGACCGCTAAAGCCAATATAAGAGTGAGAAGTTTAGCCTCATATAGCTTAAGGGATGATCATTAAGGATTTTACTAATTAGATCATCTAGAGGTATGTTGTTTTCAGTTTAGGATTAAGGTCGCCAAGGCACTTCATTTACCTGTTCAATGCTCCTTGATGTTCCATCTTCACTTGTGTCTTTGGTCTCCAGCTACCAAAGGCTTTACCGACTACATGACATATGGACTCACGTGATTGACAAACCAGGATGCACAAATCAGTGCACCAGTAAATAGGTTATAACCTGAGGGTTTACTATTTAGCATCCATGTGCCATAACTTGGCAGTTTGATCTATTTTGCCTCTGTTTATGTTAGCACTAACTTGATAGTTTGATATACGTAGTTGGTTCATGAGATCTACAGATGTAATATTCTAAATTTTCATGGCCAGAGTTTATACTCGTGCCCGAGAAAACCGGGTGTTAATAATATATAAATTGAATGCTTTAAAAATCGCACCTTATTATTATTATTTCATTTGGATCACATTCAGATACATTCATGAAGGTAACTTTTATGAGAATAAAATTGGCTGTATTGATTATTTCATCAGGGTAAAAGAATTCAGTAAATAATCAAATGCCCTCTCAATGGGAGCTTATTACATTATCGAGTTTGCAGCGAAACTATAAAAACTTAATCATGAAACTATCTTTTTATTCTTTCGGCGTAATCTTTCATAGGGAGATGGTTCTCTAGGTCTTTAATCTGTACGTCACCTACATCATCTGTACGGTTGGAGAGGGTCAATGCCCTACTCATAGTGATGGTTATCCTTCAAGATTAACATTGATTCAAGGATTCATAAAAGTAATGTAAAGGTTATGATACGTCACGTACTCCACTAATATGCTAAGTATCAGTATGTGTAAACAACCTACATAAGATGCATGCCTAGCAAAGTATGTGCGGCTCATTATACATAGTGATCATCACAATATAGAATATGATTTATAGAAAATCCTACTTGACTCACATCCCGTAAATACGAATATTCGTCGGCATGGCCAACGCTACCATGAATTTATATGAACACCTCAAGATGCACAACACATGAGCTGAATGAATTACGTAACACGATTTGTTTATGGAGTGACTATTTGCGACATCCAATCCCAGAATTGATGTGACACTGCATTTATGAATTGCACACATCGATTTGTGCACCACTACCCAAAAACCCATAGAATTATGTGACGACCAAGAGGGTCTCTACCGACAACGCATTACGTCCATGATAGAATATTTGAATCACTAGTCGTGATACCTCTTAACACATCACTTGCATCAATAGATAACGTAAACTGAATCATGACGGTTTTGGAATGACAAGACACATGCCCAAGCCCTTTAAAGATGGATAGCACAAGTCCAATAACATAAAGAGCAATGGCTAACATAATAAAGAGGAGTGGCTAACCCAACAAAGGGGAGTGGCAATGGCCAACTCAATAAAGAGAAGAGTGGTAATGACCAACTCAATAAAGAGAAGAGTGGCAAAGGCCAACTCAATATATAGATGAGTAGTGAGGCTAACTCAGCACAATTGATAAGGGCAAAGGCAAGGCTTGTATCCATCGCCCCACATAAATTCATAAAAATCACTTGTAATCAACATTATACTGTAACCCAAAAGGGTAAATAATTAATGGTAAACCATATAATTGCAGGGAGAATTCACAGTAAAATGAAGGCATGTAAAAGGCAAGATAAATATAACAACTTAAAGTTAACGTAAGCTTAAAGGATAAAACCCTCACCTTGGGCTATCTGATTGTCCACTCCTAAGGTTAAATGCTGAGATGTAGTTCAACTCTTATCTAATTCACCTAGTTGAATTTGGTTAGAGTATATGTCAGACTTAACCTAATTCTAGTGAGTTTCAGGAATCCTTATTGATAAATCGAGTCGACTCGGTTCGACATGGTGGTGTTCTCTTGAAAAAGAAGAAGGAAGGAATAAATGGGGACTTAGACCTAGTTTATATCTAGGGTAGCAACTTTATGGTGTTGCACGTGGCTGATTCTTCTTCTTCGGTGCTGATGGTTAATAGGGATAATCCCGACAAGTCAAGTTGAACTCCAACGTCCAACCTTCTTCTCTCCTTCTTTTCTCTTCTTTTCTTTTCTTCCTCTTTCTTTCTTGTTGATACGTCTAGCAGGGGGCTACCCGTTGCTCTCTCTCTCTCTCTCACTCATTCTCTTTCTTTTCTTGCTGCTCGGACAGATGGTCTGGACGGACCAGATTCTTGTCTGATATTCTCTCTCTCTCTCAATTAGCTGCGTGTGTTTTCTAGCATCAGGGAGAGGAGATTTATACACGGTTGGGTGGTCCAGATCTCTTGTGTGTAGGTCTTACGCTATTCGTCTTACACACGCTGCTCATTTACGTAGATATAGAGCATTGTGAATGTACCTAAAGATGTCATTTTGTGTGTGGAATGGGGTCCCTGTTTTGTTGGTGTATTAGAGTCCTGTTTCTGATTCCTGGGATGTGGTAGGATAAGTCTACTATGGGTGTTTGATCAGGAAGAACAGGCAGTTTAGATCCATTATCCATTGCTTCAAGACCCATGAAATCAGTGGCCCAGATGGGGATTTCTTTTTGTTTGTCTTCCTTTCTTTCGGACGATGTGGAGGTGACCCCGGGCTTAAATCCCGTGATTGGAGACGCTTATCCTCCAATTAACCCACTAAGTTTGGCCAATTGGGTCATCTTCCATCGTGTGTCGAGTGGGGGTGAGCACAGTAGGATAGACGCAAGAGTCATTCTTATTGTCGGGACCAAGAAGGGAAGAGGTGTGACGAGTGTTGAGTGTAAAATATTGCATATTTCCCCCTATTTGGAAGTCATTAATGAAGAATTCACATGCCAAAGATCCAAGGAAACCAAGTGAGAAAGGAAGAGAATCAAAGATTTGAAGTGAAGAAAAAGAAAAGGAATTTTGAAAATTGTCCTTCAAAAAATATATTCTGAAACTCCGAGTCCAAAAAATGAAAGTTCTGAAAGTCTATCTTAGAAAACTGCGCAGAGTGTGTAAATTTGAGGCAGTTTCTAAATTTTTCTAACTCAGTACGAAAGTTGGAGTTCCACAACTATAAATAGGACTTCCTAGGACGCTCCAAAGCATCTTCTAGGGTTTGAAAAGGTCTCAAGGAGCATAACATAAAGGTGGAGTAGCCGCCAAAGAGTTTTTCATCTTCCTTAGTTTATTTTTCATGCTTTGTTTAAGAGAATTGGTTTTAATAATGTCTATGGTTGGCTAAACCTCTTAGCTAGGGCTAAGAGGTGAAGCTTGTAGCGTGTTTGGATATTTATTTTACCTTGATTCTTATTTTTATTGAACTTCATTGATTTCTTGTTTGATATTAAATGAATATTTTCAGTTTTCTATGATTTATCATGACTCAAATTATAATAGATGCTGTGATAGCTTTGGATATCTTCTTTTCCTATTTTGAGATAGTGAGATCGATAAATCCCGTTATTCACCATCTTCTCCTAGGCATGGTAGGGTAATGGAATCCCTTCCAATCATCACAATTCTCCTCCATTGAGAATTAGGTCAATGAAAGGTTCAGATTTGATTTAAATTGCTTTAACTTCTAATTGGATAGGATAGGACTCCAATTCCAATTGTGTTCCTTGAATCAAGTAAGGTAGCATCTTGATAGCTACAAGTGAATCCTTAGCACCCTAGTTCCCACCTTTAAATTCATAAATTTTAATCAGCATTATTCACCATTACTCTCAATTATTCAGATTTTAATTTAGATTTTTTTCTATTTATAGTTCTAGTTATTTTCAGAATACGTACAAGTTTGTCCCTATGGATTCAACCTCGGTCTTACCGAGTTATTACTACATCGTGACCCTACACTTGGAATTGTGAATAAGTTTTTAGCGCCGTTGTCGGGGACCACGACTATGTTTTTCTGAGATTAATTGGTATTAGAATCAGGTTAAGATTAGAGTTAACTTTTTACTTTTTTTTTTAGGTTAGGATTTTTTTATGAAATTATTTTTAGAAACTAACATTGTTTTCTATTTTGTAGGATCTTAAAATAACAACTCCAATCCGATAACCTCTTTCAAATTCTCTCTTTCCTTTTTAAATTTCTTATTTGCTTTAGTTTTCTTTCTTCTAGATTTTAGTTATATGGTGCTTGAGGGTTGTGTGTGTTTCATGCCCAAGTGGTTTCGTGACAACACTCAACGTCTCTTGAGTGAAGGATGATTAGTCGAAGGGTTGCCTATCCAACAAAGGATTAGACACCACTTGAGATCCTCTCAGTTAATTGAAGTAATGGCTACAAATCAACCTCAACTTCCACTTGAGGAGGTTCAAGATGAGAATGAGGTGCATAATGCTCCCTTGCCTCAAACTTTGCGAGATTATTTACAATTGGCGGGAGTGAGTACACCTTCCTGCATGGTGTTTCCACTTAATGCGGGAAACATGGATGTCAAACCTTGAGTGATACAACCCCTTCCTAAATTCCATGGACTGGACTTTAAAAGTCTGTACTTGCACATCAAAGAGATTGATGAGATAGTCGTTACATTACACTTTCCAAACATGTTTGATGACACAGTGTGACTCAAATTGTTCCCCTTTCATAGATGTGGATGCACTCCTTGAAGCCACAATCTATCAGTACATGGGCCAAGATGACTCGGGAATTTCTCAAAAAGTTTTCCTCGTTTCATAAAAAACTAACACTTTAAGGAAGGCAATCATGAACTTCCCCTAGGAAGAGGAAGAGACATTCTTCTAATGCTAGGAAAGGTTCAAAGATCTCACGAATTCCTATCCACATAATGGCTATTTGGTGGACAATAAGCTTTTTCTATAATGGATTAACTTCACTAATGCGCCAATTTGTAGAGATGATGTGTAACGGTGAATTTATGAACAAGGAGGCCGATGATGCGTGGGATTTCCTTGATCAATTGGCAGAAAACGCGTAATCATGAGACACCTCCCTAAGACCCACCACTTCTAAGCCTACTCAATCAAAGGAAATGGGAGGAATGTATGCCTTAAAAGAAGAAGATGACATCAGTGCAAGGGTGACCAATCTCACAAGAAAAGTTGAGGCCATGAAACTTAAGAGGTTGGAAGCTATCAAACCAAGGGAAGTCGTGGAAGTTGTTTATGGTATTTGTGCTAGCAACATACATGCGACACAGGATTGCCCCTCAATTCTTAATTTTCAAGATTTATTAAATGAGCAATCAAATGCTGTAAATACTTACCAACGACCATTCAACAGACCTACCTCAAACATATATAATTCCAATTGGAGGAACCATCCAAACTTCAGTTGGAGGAACGGACAAATGATCAATCCTCAAGAGGCCCTTACTCAACTTCTAAATCAAAGGAAACCTCGAGAGGATTTAGTTTAAAAACTCATGCAAAACTAAGAGCTCTTCAACCAGAACATAGTGCAAGCATTCTAAGATTTCAAAACAACAATGAGAATGTTTGCATTGTCAATTTAAAGGATTGAGTCACACTTAGCGACTGGAGAGAAGGGACATTTCTAGCCTACCTCTCCCCAATCCAAAGCCACAATGTGAAATTAGTGACCCAAGCTCTTACAATCAACATGTGGAATAAGCTAAGTTTATCACCACTCTTAGAAGTGGAAAGATGATTGACAAAACTATTCCGGCGAGGGCTGAAAAGCCTAAGGACTCGGAAGAAGTTAATAATGATGGACTTAGCGACATCCCACATGAGATGGAACCGAAATCTCAAAACAAGCCGATTGTACCATTCTCCAAACGATTGATTGCACTAAAACCTCTATCTAACTTGTAGGATATTCTAGAGGTGCTTAAGCAAGTAAAGGTCAATATTCCTCCACTGGATGCGTTAAACAAATCCCTTCATATGCCAAATTTTTGAAAGATTTATGTACGACCAAAAGACGGCAAAACATACAAAAGGAAATTTTTCTGGCAAAAAAAGTAAGTGCTATGGTCTCATGCTCCTTTGATTATCAAATTATGTGGTGCCAAAACCTCTATCTATGTGTCTTGTGTTTGTATGGATTCAAGTCAACATCAATGGTTCAAGACATGTACGATGCTCTGCTTTAAGAAAAGCAAGGTTATGTACTTTGTCCTCTTCTGTAAGCATCAAAGTTCAGAGCTACATCAATTAGAAGAGTGTTTGTTCAAGACTCAAGTGCATTTCAAGACTAAAGTGGAACTCAAGTTGGATTTTAAATTCAAGCTGTAGAATATCTCAAGATCAAGCTACATCAAGTAGAGATCTCAAGCTTCAAAGGTTAACCATCATCTGAAAGAATGAAGTTCAATGTTCATACTTCATGTCCCAAGTATGATAGACCTTAGTTTGACCTTAGGGTAGATCATTTTGTATACATAATTCAAGATGAATCTTTGTACATGAAGTTGGTCTATTCTAAACTAGTCATGGACCTTGTTGGACTAGTCCTAGACCTAGTTCGACCAGTCTAAGAAATTCCACGACCAGTCCTAAGTTGTTTCAATTTTTTAGAATATTTTGGTTATTCTACGACTAGTCCTAGAGACTGTTCAACCGGTCGTAGGGATGTCACGACTCGTCATTCAACCAGTCTTAGAACTACGACTCAAACTCCAGTAACCAATTCTGGTTACCTACGACCAGTCCTGGGTCAGCTACGACCAGTCGTAGGTGGTCTAAGACCAGTCGTAGAATCCTAAGACTAGTCGTAGAACGGATTTTTCAGATCGTTCTTAAAATTTCAAAATGCCGTTGGTGCTACGACCAGTCGAAGGGTTCCTAAGACCAGTCGTAGACGCGATCTTTGCATCTATAAATTGAACACGAATTTCAGAGTTTTTCATTGATTAATTTGAGAAAATTCGAGCTTCCACTCTAAGATAAGTTAGTGTTCATTTTAAGCTACTCTGTTCATATTTAATATTCTCTTTTTGTTAGCATATTTATATTTGATTTTATTCCTATATTCCAATCCTATTTGAAGAAGAGGAATTGCTGTATTCTTTCTTCATTTGAATCAAAATCAAATAGAGCTACGCCTAATTTGGTTTAATTTAAAATCAATTAGAACCTAGAACCATTTCTTAAGTGAGTATTGGACATTGAACGTTGATTCGAACTTCTACTTTGATTGGTTCTACCGGGTTGCTACAAAAGGAGAAATCTAGGTATTTTTACATTTATTGTAAATTCCTTTATTTTGGTTTTGTTTGAGATTCGCCAGAAAAATCTCATTGTGTTGGTATCTGAGGAGAGCTAGAAAACTCAGAAAGTGTGGATTTTTGGATTGTGTAAGCCCAAGTTAAAAAGACACAATTGTGAAGGTTTTAGGTGAACCTGTGAAACCTATTTTGATAGTGAACGCGGATATCCCCTGTGTGAGGATATTAAGGGTGGAGTAGCAAGCTGTGTGGTTGTTGTTTAACAGTTGCTGAACACACAAGCGAGCCACTATATATCGGTGTGTTTTGTGATTTGAATGTTCTTTTAATTTCTATATCTTTAATCATTCAGATTTGTGGAATGTATATATGGATGTGAATGTTGTAATATTTACATTTCAAGTAAAGTGGGAATGTTGTAATAGTTTAGAATTTATTTCTTGCTATTTTCTTTATTTCCTTTCTGTTTGAGTTTTGATATTCAATTTGTTCTAGTAAGGTTGTCCTGCCATAAACCCTTGGTTTTTATGGTGCAAAGGTTGTCCTTAGAACAACATTAGTATCAAGCTCTTTATTTTGAGGTTGCTTTACATTCCTGTATTATGGTTTGTTTTCTTTATTTTATTGGTTATCCTATTTCTTATTTTTCACTATTATATTTTAATTTGGCACAGTCCTATTCACCCCCCCTCTAGGACATATAGCTTGGCCTTTTCACTATCCTCAAGCAGCCCAACCATCACTTGTGTAATTGAAACCACCGGATTGAGCATGCGCTTCTTGACTTGGGGGCAAGTGTAAATCGAACAATTGGGTCTAAGTGAATTAAAACCCACCCAGACTACATTACAACTTGCTGATCGATTAATCCGTGTACCGAGATGAATGATTATGGATGTGTTGGTCCAAGTCGATAAATTCTACTACCCAATAGATTTTATTATTTTGGATACTTAACCCATCGGGGATGTGAGCACTCAGATACCCGTCATTCTTGGTCGTCCATTCCTTACTATATCAAATGCCATCATTAATTGTAGGAATGGAATTATAAATCTATCTTTTGAAAATATGACATTGGATCACAATATCTTTTTTAATATGAGCAAACAAACAAAAGATGAAGACGATACCCACGAAATTAACATGATCGACTCTTTCGTGGAAGATAGAGCACTGTTGACTCTATACTATGACCCTCTTGAGACGTGCTTGACCCACTCCCCTGATTTAGATGATGACATGATTCGGGAGATGGATGCCTTACTTGATGCGATGCCGGTACTTGAAGTTAACCAGTGGAGGCCACAATTTGAGAAATTGCCCCAAACCGATGTAGTACCTCTATCGTCTAGCTTAAAAGCATCGAAGCTTGACCTAAAACCCTAGAGTATGCTTATTTCTACTCTCATTGAGCATAAAGGAGCCCTTGGATAATCGATTGCAGATCTCAAGAGAATTGATCCTTTGATTTGTACTCACCGCATTCATGTAGAGTATAATGCAAAAACCTCTCGACAACCACAATGTCGATTAAATCCAAACATGAAAGAGGTGGTTAAGGGAGAAGTGCTTAAGTTGCTGGATGTGGGTATCATATGCCCTATATTCGATAGTCAATGGGTGAGTCCAACTTAGGTGGTTCATAAAAAGTCTGGAATCACCATCGTAGCTGTTGAGTATGAAATATTGCATATTTCCCCCTATCTATACTTTATTTTTATAAACATGATAGTGCTTAATCAATTTAATTATGTATGTTTTCATGTGCGAGGTGATTTCGAGACCTTAAGGTGAAATCGAAGCCTAAAGGAAGATTTACGCTTAAAATATTACTAAACGAAGATTTAAAGATTTAGAAGTCATTAATAAAGAATTCACATGTCAAAGATCCAAGAAAATCAAGTAAGGAATGAAGAGAAATAAAGATTTGAAGTGAAGAAAAAGAATCTTAAAATTGTTCTGAAAACAAACAGATTCTTGAAATTGTCTTGAAAAAGAAAATTCTGAAACTCTGAGTATATTATGAAAAACTGCGCACAGTGCGTAAAGTTGAGGTGGTTTAAACTCCGAGTCTATTTTGGAAAACTGTGCAGAGTGCGTAAGTTTGAGGCAGTTTCTAGATTTTTCCAACTCGGTACGAAAGTTGGAGTTCCACAACTATAAATAGGACTCCCTAGGATGCTCCAAAGCATCTTCTAGGGTTTAGAAAGGTCTCGAGGAGCATACACAAGGGTGGGGTAGCCGTCAAAGAGTTTTTCTTCTTCCCTAGTTTATTTTTCATGCTTTATTTAAGAGATTTGGTTTTAATCATGTCTATGGTTGGCTAAACCTCTTAGCTAGGGCTAAGAGGTGAAGCTTGTAGTATGTTTGGATGATTATCTTGCTTTTCTTATTCTTATTAGACCTTATTGATTTCTAGTTTGATATTAAATGAATATTTTCAGTTTTTTATGATTTATTGTGACACAAATTACAATAGATGCTGTGATACCTTTGGATATCTTCTTTTCCTGTTTTGAGATTGTGAGATTGGTAAATCCTATTGTTCACCATCGTCTCCTGGGCATGGTAGGGTGATGGAATCCCTTCCAATCATTATAATTCTCCTCCATTAAGAATTAGGTTAATGAAAAGTTCAGATTTGATTTAAAATGCTTTATCTTCCAATTAGATAGGATAAGATTCCAATTCCAATTGCATTCCTTGAATCAAGTTAGGTAGCATCTTGATAGCTACAAGCAGATCCTTAGCACCCTAGTTCACACTTTTAAATTCATAAGTTTTAATCAACATTATTCACTATTACTCTCAATTATTCAGAATTCAATTTAGATTTGTTTCTACTTCTAGTTCTAGTTATTTTCAAAATACGTACAAGTTTAGTCCCTGTGGATTCGACCTCGGTCTTACCGAGTTATTACTACATCGCGACCCTACACTTGAGGTTGTGAACAAGTTTTTGGCATCGTTGCCGGGGACTACGACTGCGTTTTTCTGAGATTAATTAGTTTTGGAATTAGGTTAAGATTAGGGTTAATTTCTGATTTGTCTTTAGGTTAGGATTTTTTTTTTGAAATTGTTTTTATAAACTAACATTATTTTCTAGTTTATAGGATCCTAACATAACTACTCTAATTCGGTAACCTCTTTCCAATTCTCTCTTTCTTTTCTAGATTTCTTATTTGCCGTAGGTTTTATTTTATTTTTCTTAGGTTTAGTTTGTTTAATTACTTGAGGGCTGCGAGTGTTTCATTCCCAAGTGGGTTCATGACAACACTCGATGTCTATTAAGTGAAGGAAGATTAATCGAAGGGTTGCCTATCTATCATAGGATTAGACACCACTTGAGACGCTTTGAGTCATTAGAAGTGATGGCCACAAATCAACCTCAACCTCCAGTTAAGGAAGTTCAAGATGAAAACGAGGCGTAGAATGCCCCCTCGCCTCGTACTCTACGAGATTATTTACAATCGGTGGGGGTGAGTACACCTTCTTGTATGAGATTTCCATTGAATGCAGGAACTGTGGATATTAAACCAGGGGCAATTCAACTCCTCCCTAATTTTCATGAACTAGAATATGAAAGTCTATACTTGTATATGAAAGAGTTCGATGAAATCATATCTACATTACACTTCCCAAACATGTCTGAGGACATAGTTAGACTAAAATTATTTCCTTTCTCTTTGAAAGAAATGGCTAAATCGTAGTTACATTCCTTAAGACCAAGGTCCATTGGCACATGGGCTGAGATGACAAGGGAGTTCCTTAAAAAGTTCTTCCCCTATCATAAAACAAATACCTTAAGGAAAGAAATCATGATTTTTTCACAAAAAGAGGATGAGACTATCACACCCCAAACTCAGAAATCGAGCTCACAAAATTCCCTATCACCGAATCCGGTGCCGACAGCCTCCGTAGTACCCCATTCTTGGCTCCTGACACCCATATACCAGGTTTCGATCTTGGGATCCTACAAGGATAATTTTCGATATAAATTCATTTCATAATAAGCATAACCACAAGCATAACCCACGAACTATAACGAGAACATCATCACAAAATCCACTATGATAAAAAACTTGAGATACAATGCACATAAAAGGAAATACAATGATAACAAAAAGGCTCTGGAAGCCCAACTGCACACTCCTGCTCCTGCTCAGCTACAGCTGCGCCCTCGTGTCACCTGCATGCAACTATTGTGCATAAGCTTATAGAAAGCTTAGAGGGTGGTGTAAGTGTATACGCAATATAAGCATGTTTAGAATGCAATATCAGAGTAATGCAGAAACATGTTGGTAAGTCCATGAATGCTATCAGCCATACCAAGGCTATGCAATAAAAGCATGAATGCTATCGCCACACCAAGGCCATACGATGCATAGCCAATGCCATGCATAAGATGCAGCTCAAGCATACCAATCCACATATCAATCCAGCTCATCTCTGGAGCATCATATATCAGTACAGTTCTCTCTCTGGATAATCACTGGGGTTTAGTACACTATACACCAGATTGCCGTCCCACACTGAACACACAACCATGCAAGCGGAAGAGACCTCACTACCCGCTTGACCAGCAGTCTGCCAATATCTACCCGACACATCGGTAGTAAACCCATTTACGAGCTGGTCATACTTAACTTAACAATTACCCTTACCCTCAGGCGGGTAAGGCCACACCCCCTCTAACTGACCATGACACAATGGAAGATGCAGCCTCCTGGTAGTCGGCCGTCATGCACTCATATATCCACTCGGTTAAGGCATTGGAGCATCCTCCATGGTATCATAAGGGTTTTGGGACTTTCACCTTGGGACATCTATCTCGTCCCCGTGCTTAAAAAGTATTTCTGGTATCCAATCCTGCCATCCACACTATATCTGCGGAGGCTACAGTCCTGATGTCGCTAGGGCGATCAGTAATCATAATCACACAATACAAGATGTATGAGTCACGCAGTCCAATCATGCATCAATCCTGCACATACCATGCGCTCATGTGAGACAACTCCGCTTATCAGGGAGTCCCATAAACAACCTACCTAATGACATATGCAATGGTCAACCACATCTCTTAACAAGCATGCAGATGATGCGTATGATCATGTATCATGATGCTATGCTATCACATACTCATAATCGGTATCGATAATCGACCTATATACATGGCGGGGTCCATAGATGGAGAGCAGATCCATAACATGAAGGTCAGTCCTCAACTGTGGATATACCAAATCTGACAGCACGGATCCCTCCATCTACGATGAGGATGAACTCTCCTCATATCAAGGTTAGGCATGTGTTATCTATAATCCTAAGGATCTGGAACGGGTTACCTTCACCATACTATCATATAGCTCACTAGATGCCTTAGGAGGCCCAAATAAGTCCTAGATGGACTCTAAGATTAAAACAATCCTACTAGCAACCAATAGGGGCCTAACACATTTGGGTTAGCCCAATGCGAATAGATGGATCATGTAAATATCAATGGGGCCCAATGATTCGGGTCAACCCACTTAGAGAAGGATGAGAATGGCTTAATAAAGGCCTATGGGAAGGTCATAATGTGGACATTTAACCATCATTTCCCATCAATGTGGACATTTAACCAACATTGCTCTTAAGGAGTGGCCCGCATAGAGCCAAGCATATAGTGGGCCCATGGCCTCACACAAGAGCCTCATGTACAATATAATGGACCTCACACAAAGGCCTAATATACAACATAATGGGCCTCATACAAGGGCCTAAGGAAACAACCCATAGCTCTTATAAATGGACTTTACTCATGTTATCTCATGCATCAATATTGGGCCTCTCGGGTCAGTTCATAGCCCACATACATCAATGTGGGCCACATGAGGGAGCCTAAAGCCTAGAAAAATGCTAAAGTATGCTATGTCTAACATATCCAACATGGTGGGCCTCTTTGGGCAGCCCATAGGCTCTAAAAATATAGCTGGGCCAAGTGTACAATGTACCCAATATAGTTGTTTACAATTCAGCCCATGAAGTCCACCATAATGGATGGATAACACCTCACCAAATGAGAATTCTAAGGATGGATATTCAGCCCATCTGGCCCATTAAACATCCAAAAAATCTGGGCAATCTAGCCCTTATATAATTAGGTGAAAGGTGGGCCTAACAAGGCATCAAAGTGCCCAAATTCTACTCAACTTGGTGGTGTGCATTATAGAAGGAAGTGGGCCTGCTGCTAGACTTTTGGGTTGGATGGTTTAGATTAAAAAACACATCAAATGGATCCCATGTCCAGGGGGATGGATGACATAGATACAACACATCAAGGTGGGCTGTTGCACCCCACAATGGGCCTCATGAGGCAGCCTATGGTCTAACCAAAATAGATGAGCAACAATGTAAATACATCAAAGTGGCCCTGCACAATGGGCCTTAATTGGATGGCCTAGATACACAATACACAACATGGTGGACTCCACTGCCCATCTGGATGACACAGATAAAATACATAAATCATGGTGGGGGTCCAGCCCACGTCCAAACACTAGATAGCTTAGATTAAACACGTACAGCTTAGTGGGCCCACTTCCAGCCCATCTGGATGGACGGGGTGGATAAAACACATATATTATAGTAGGCCCCATAGCCTGGTGGTGTGAATTTCACACGTACCACAAGGTGGGCCCCACCCCCACACGTGCAGTATGTGTGGGGTGGGCCCCTCGTCCAATGAATGGACCGACAGCGTGGATGTAGAATACATACATCAAAGGTGGGGTCCCACTGTCTTAGGATGGATGGTGGAGATATACAATGCATGCATAATGGTAGGCCCCACATGACAATGTCCAGAGATGGACGCCGCGAATATAGAATACATACGTTAAGGTGGGCCCCACCTCCACACGTGCAGCACGTGTGAGGTGGGTCCCACTATCCAGAAAATGGACGTGCAGCATGGTAAAACCCATACATCATGGCTGGGGTCCACATGTCCATGTAGACGGTGTGACACAACACATACCTCATGATCAGACCCAGAATTTGATGACGTCAATAGAGCAGCTATATGTGGGGCCCATCGTCCTTGCTGGATGGTGTGGGTACACCACATATATCAAGTTGGGTCCACGTGGTGGCCCACCAAGGTTTGGATCAAACTGATATTTATGATTTCCTTCATCTAGGCCTGTCCCAAACGACAGGTAGCAAGGTGGGGCCCAACATGTGGATAAAGTGGATTAGATACATCATGGTGGGCTACAAGATGGGAGAGAGAGAGAGAGAGAGAGAGAGAGAGGGATGGAGAGAGAGAGAGAGAGAGAGAGAGAGAGAGAGATCTAACTATAGAAAATACCCACCTTTGAAGTTTAAGCTCCTTCTTTCACCAATGGAGTCCTAGTGGGCCAAGGATGATATTTCAATGGTTGGGATTGATTTTGGATGGTTGGATCGAGGGGGATAAGCTTGGAAGAGGGCTGAAATTTGTTTGGAGATATGTCTCTCTCTTGCTAATAATGGAGGAAATGAGGAAGAAAGAGAGGGAAAGAGGGAGTTGTAAGAGAGAAATGATTGCTATGTAAGACAATCATCACACATGTAAGAGGCATGGGATAGGTTAAAAATCATTGTTTGTAAGAGGCATGGGGCTAGGGGCTAGGGGCTAGGGTAGGGTGGCTATAGTTAGGGTGATGACATCACCCTCATGATTATCTAGGGAATGGTGCCATATGGGATAGGTGGGTCCAACAACATGCGGTCCGTGACCATTATAATGCGCGGTCCACATCTTATGATCTAAGCGTCGGATTGGTGCATGAGATGCGGCGTCAGAACCGCGGTGACTACGCGGTCACAATGGCACAGGTCTCAGGCTGAGTAGACTCGGGTTTACAGGATGTGACTTAGGATCATGCGCAAATGCAATCTATGGGTCGTGGGGTACTGAAATTTGATGGGGTGGATCATGGGATCCTAAGAAATGAAATGGTCACTAGGACATGGGCCCGACAGCTCTCTCCTCATAATAAAAATTTCGTTCTCAAAATTTACTATCATGTAGAACAAATTGAGGGAAGAGAAAGCATCAACACACATATAAATATATAAAAATTAATGCAATATAAAGCATAATCAATCTATAAATAAATGGGGATAGTGCTCTTTAATCTCAGTTACGCGCTCCCAAGACGCCTCTTCAACAGAATGATGACCCCACTGAACCTTCACCAAAGGGATGACCTTGATCCGGAGGACCTGCTCCTTCCGATCAAGGATACGGACTGGCTGCTCAATGTAGGAAGCATCCTCACGAACCTCAAGAGGGTGCCAATCAATCACGGGAATGGTGTCTAACCCACACTTCTACAGCATCGAAACATGGAAAATGTTGTGGCTTCCAGACAACTCTAATGGTAAGACGAGCCTATAGGCCACGGCGCCAACGCGCCCAGTGATCTCGAAAGGTCCAATAAATCTCGGGACAAGCATGCCCTTCACTCCAAATCGAACTACGCCCTTCATGGGCAAGACCTTGAGTTACACTTTGTCCTCAACTGTAAACTCTAAGGGACGATGCCGACGATTAGCAAAACTCTTTTACCGACTCTGAGCTATGCGCATCCTCTGCCTGATGATGTCGATAACCTCTGATATCTTTTACAAAAGGTTGGGGCCTAGGAGACGGTGCTCTCCAACCTCGGCCCAACAACTGGGGGATCTACATAGCTTGCCATACAAAGCCTTGAAGGGAGCTATACTAATAGTCGCCTGATAGCTGTTATTATACGTGAACTTAGCCAGACGCAAATGCTCATCCCAGCTACTCGAGAAGTCGATCACGCAAGCACGAAGCATATCCTCAAGAATCTGGTTGACCCTCTCAGTCTGCTCATCGGTCTGCGGATGATACGCGATGCTTTGAGCGAATCAAAGCGCGACCCCATAGCCTTCTGGAAGCTCCTCCAAAACTAAGACGTGAACCTCAGGTCTCGGTAAAAAATGATTAAAACTGAAACACTGTGCAATCTCACAATCTCATCAACAAACAACTTGACAAGCCTGTCCAAAGGCCAAGTTGCACGAATCGCAAGAAAATGTGTTGACTTTGTCAGACGATCCACGACAACCTAAATGGCATCATGACCGCGTTGAGTCCTCGGCAAGCCCATAATGAAATCTGTGGATACGTGCTCCCACTTCCACGTCGGGACGCTTAACGGCTGCAATGGACCTGTGGGTCTCTGATGATTGACCTTGACACGCTAGCATGTATCACACTCGGCTACAAAACTGGCGATCTGGTGCTTCATCCCTGCCCAAAAATACTGCCTCCTCATGTGAGACCCGTATCCTAGCCTGTATCGTTCTGTATGCTTCTGCGATTCTCCTGGTCGAATTTCAGTGACCCGCGATATGTAATCTGACGTTTGCACGTGATCCTAGGCCGAGTCTTGCATATCGGAGTCAGTTCGACCCGAAACTTATACGTTAGCGACCGCGTCGTCGTCGCGGTTCCAATGCCGCGTCTCACGCACCGATGTGTTACCTAGGCCAGGAGATGTGGGCCCGCGTTCATTTCGAAGAAACGCTGCGTGTTGCAAATTTTGAAAGAATCTCTACAACATGTCCCATCAATCAAGTCAAGTACACCCATTGCCAAGTCACCCTATCACAAGTACAAGCAACCATTACCTCTTTTTGCCTAAGTCAACTCTCTCTCTCCCCACCCTTTCCAGCTTTACACAAATTTCAACCCAACGCATGCTTTCTTATTCCCATTCCCATCTCTTACAACAACCACTCCATCCATCCCTTTTCATCCATCATTTCTCTCTCTTATTTCTATCTTCACTTTCCAATCCTAAGAGAAAATACCCAACGTCCAAGCTCTCTCTCAAATCCAAGTGTGGCCCATTTTCCTACCCTCTCATCTCCCATCTCAACCATTTATTCATCATCAACCTCCATCAAGATTGAAGATAAGGAGCCTAGGAGTCCAAGGAGATAAAGAAGGAGGCCTAATGAGGGTGATCTACTATCATTTTTGATTTTTAAGGGCCCACTTATTGTGGGACCCACTTGATGTATGCATTGTAAAAGGGAGGGCCCAATAGTGGTAGGGTCCCTCCCCTTCTCGCTTTCTCTCTCTTATGTATGATGGTGTGTGTGTGGCCCATCATTAAGTATTTCAACCATGCCGTCCACCGAGTGGGCCCACCTGATAGTCCATTTGGATGGTTTGATTGAAGGAAGAATACGAATATAAGCTTGATCAGTGGAGTGGCCCACTAGTGCAGACCCCACCATGCATGCGTTGCACGTAGGCAAAGCACTAATATATAAAAAAAGAGAAGAATCTCTGGTGGGCCACACCACGTAGACCCACCCTGCTAACATAAAGACCCAGCCAACGTCCAGACTCTTTGGACACTAGGAGATTCTATTTTTTATATAATATATTATATTATATTATACATATGATATATATAATATTATATAATATAATATATTATATTACAAATAATGTACTATGGTGGGCCACTCCCATGTGGGACCCACCTTTAATCCATATACACCATCACCGTCTAGATGGGTCTAGATGGTGGTTTGGGTAGCCTCCTGCCATTGTATATATAATATATATATATACATATATATATATATATTAACAATATTATATTGGTGGGCCACTACGTGGACCACACCATGATGTATGATCATATCTGCACCGTCCAGTTGCGGACGGTGTTGCAGATATGATACCCTTACCATCCATCCATTGGACACGGTCCTGGACCCTACCATGATGCATGTGTTGGGTCCCTGTCGTCCTAGGGCTACTGTGATGGATGGGTTTTGGCCACACCGTCCAGCATGCTGGATGGGTGGGGCCCACCTAATGGATGTATTTCATCCAAACCGTCTATCCATTTGGTGAGCCAGTCTTAGGCTTGGGAAGAAAGATGAGACAGATCTAATATCAAGTGAACCACACTGCAGAAAACAGTGGGATGAATGTCCACCATTGAAACCCCTGGGGTTACAGAAGTTTTGGACCAATATGATATTTATTTTTCCTCTAAGATCAGGTCTTTATGACCATATGAATAGACTGGATGGGAAATAAATGCTATGGTGGGCCCACTGGAATTTAATGGTGGAAATCCTTCTCACAACTATTATTTGTAATATGGTCCAAATGATCCTTTGGATATGATTGATTTTTTTGAATAATGCTCTAAAATGATCATTAGCAATAGGTGAATGGTGTGGCTGGTTTCAGCCCATTTGATCGGCCTATTTGATTGGCCCATTTGATTCAGCCCATTTAATTTGACCCAACCCATTCGACTCGGCCTATTTGATCGGCCCATTTGATTCGGCCCAATTGATTCGGTCCATTGGATTTAGCCCATGAGTGAGGCCCAATGTGATGTGTATATGCCCCATAAATGAGGCCCATGATGATGTATATTAGGCCCTTGTGTGAGGCCGTGGGCCCATTATACGTATGACCCTGTGTGCGCCATTCCTTGGGAGCAATGTTAGTTAAAGGTCCACATTGATGGGCAATGATGGTTGAACATCCATGTTGTGACCTTCCCTTAGGTCTTGTTAGGCCCATTCTTATCATTCTCTAGTGGGTTAACCCAAATGATTGGGCCCCATTGATATTGTTTGATTCATCATCAGTCGTCCATCCATGGACCCCGCCTTGCATGGAGGCTGATTATGATTATCGAGGCCAATCCTGATTGTTGAGTCTGACTATGATTATCGAGGCCGATCCTGATTATTGAGGCCGATTATGATTATCGAGGCCGATCCTAATCATTGAGGCTGATCTTGATTATCGAGCCTGATCCTGATTGTCAAGGCCGATTATGATTGTCGAGGCCGATCTTGATTGTCGAGGCCGATGATGATCATCGAGGCTGATCCTGATCATCAAGGTTGATTATGATTATCGAGGTCGATCCTGATTGTCGAGGCTGATTATGATCATCGAGGTCGATCCTGATCATTGAGGCCGATTATGATCATCGAGGCCGATCTCAATTATTGAGGCCAATTCCGATTGTCGAGGCCCAATGTGATGTATATGCGGCCCGTATTTGAAGCCCATTGTGATGTGTATTCGGCCTGTGTTTAAGGCCCAATGTGATGTATATGCAGCCCGTATTTGAGGCTCATTGTGATGTGTATTCGGCCGTGTTTAAGGCTTAATGTGATGTATATGAGGGCTATGTGATGAGGCCCATTGTGATGCATTTGAGGGCCAGGCGATGAAGCCCATTGTGATGTATATTAGGCCCATGTGAGAGGCTCATCGTGATGTGTATTAAGCTCATGAGTGAGGCCCATGGTGTTGTATATTAGGCCCTTGTATGAGGCCATGGGTCCACTATATGTTAGACTCTATGTGGGCCATCCCTTGGGGGCAATGTTGGTTAAATGTCCACATTGTCGAGGCCGATTATTGAGGCCTACTATCGATGTTGATTATCGGTGTTGGTTATTAATACTGATTATGAGTATGTGACAGCATAACATCACGATACATGCCCTTACACATCATCTGCATGTTTGTTATGAGATGTGATTGACCATTGCATATGCCATAGCACAGATAGTTTATGGGACTCCCAGATAGGTACAGTTATCTCACATGAGCACACGGTATGCATAAGATTGATGCAAGATTGGACCGTGTGACTTACGCATCTCGCATTGTGTGATTATGATTACTGTATACCCTAGCGACATCAGGGTCGTAGCCTCCACAGGCATACTGTGGATGGCCAGATGGGACACCGGAAATCTATTACTAACATCGGGCCCCCATAAATGGCCCTGGGTGAAAATCCCTAAACCCTTTTGGTACTAGAGGATGCCTCAACGTCAAGACCGAGTGGATATATATGAAAAGGCCAAGCTATATGTCCTGGAGGGGGGGGGGGGGGGTGAATAGGACTATGCCAAATTTAAAATAAAATTAGCGGAAATAAATTAAACCAATAGCCTTACAATATAAATCAATTCACAATGCTAAATTTGAAATCACCTTGATAAATAAGTATTGAGAGATTGATACAAATTTAGTTCTAAGGACAACCTTACACCATAATAAACAAGGGCTTATGGTAGGACAACCTTATTTCTAGAACCTCTTTTGGATCAATGACTCAATTTTAATATAAGTAAATGAAATAGCAAGGAATTGAAATTAAATGCAGAAGTATAGATCTAAATTATTACAACAATCCCCACACTTGCTTGAAATTACAACATTCACATCCACTTGTACATTCCACACAATCGAATGATAAAAGATATGAAAATTAAGCAAGCATTCAATCCACAAGATAAAGAGTTATAATGGTTTGCCTGTGTGTACACCAACTGTTTTCCAACAGCCACACAGAAAGCTACTCCACTCCTAATATCCTCACACAGGGGATATTAGCGTTCACTATCAAATAGGTTTTCACAGGTTCACCAAAAACCTTTACAATTGTGTCTTTTTCACTTGGGCTTACACAATTCAAAAACCCCTCTTTTCTGAGTTTTCTGGTTTTCCTCAGACAACCAATACCATGAGATTTTTCTGGCTCAACCTCAAACAAAACCAGTACAATGAGATTTTTCTGGCTTAACCTCAAATAAAACCAAAAGTAAATAAATTTTACAGAATTGTAAAATACCTGGATTTCTCCTTTTCTTAGCAGCCCGGTAGAACCAATCGGAGTAGATGATTAAATGTCAAAGTTCAATTTCCAATACTCACATTCATAAGGTTCTAAATTCTAATAGATTTTAGATTTAACTCGTTGGGCGTAGCTATATTTGATTTTGATTCCAAGAAGAAGGAATAAGATAATTCCTCTTTTCAAGTAAGATTGGAATATAGAAACAAAATCAAATTAAATAAGCTAGCAAAAAGGAATATTAAATAAGCACAATATAGCTTAAAATAAACACAGACTTATCTCAGAGTGATCACTTGAAAATTCTTGAATAGAATAGAGTTGAAGTGTGAAAACTCTGAATTTCGTGTTCAATTTATAGAAGCAAAAATCGTTCCTACGACTGGTCTTAGAAACCTTAGATTGGTCGTAGCTCTAACAGATTTTTGAAAAATTAAGTGCGATCTTTGAAAGTCGTTCCACGACTGGTCGTGAGTACCCTACGACTGGTCGTGGGTCACCTACGACTGGTCGTAGATCCCTACGACTGGTCGTAGGACTATAGATAAAGTTGTTGGACTTTGAGTCGTAGATCCACGACTGGTCGTGGACGAGTCGAAGCCACACCTACGACCGGTCGAAGGACCTCCAGGACTGGTCGTGGGCGTACCAAAAATTCTGAAAAATCTTCAACAACTTAGGACTGGTCGTGGAATTTCTTGGACTAGTCGAACCAATGCCAGGACTGGTCGAACAAGAGCTAGGACTGGTCGTGGAATAGACCAAACTTATGTAAAATAAATATTTGATTTATGTATCCAAAGTGACCTACTTAAAGGGTCAACCTAAGGTCATTCAAACCTGAATCATGTCGTATGGACATTGAACTTCAACCATTCAACGAATGTAGATGTTTGAACCATATCAGGCTTGAGATCTTGAACTTGTTATAGCTTCAAACTTGAGATCTTCATCAACATAACAACTACTTCATGCATTGCTTATTAGTCTTGAAGTCATGAGTTGTTTCATAAGACTTGAACATCAACATTGTAGCTTCTTGAGACTTCAACATGTAGCTTCTTGAACTTCAATATGTAGCTTCTTGAAAAAGTTCAACTTGTAGCTTCTTGAAGTATTTATGCAGTGTCTTGAATTCATATAAATCATCATACAAGCACAGACACATATAGATGTTTTGACACATCACAAATTTGACAACCAAAGAAGCATGAGACCATAACACTTACAATCTCCCCCTTTGTCAAATTTGTGACAAAACACCCAAGTAATAATACTTCCAATAGACATAAGAGAAGTACAAACACAATAGGTTCACAATAGAGAAGCATGCACAGTTATATAGATATGATAAGTAATAACTAGCATCATTCTCCCATAACTACCCCTGAGAAGCTTAACTCCCCCTGAGTAATGGCCTACCCCTGAGAAGCTTAACTCCCCCTGAGTAATTAGGAGCACATCATAAAGATCAAATTCAAATAAATCAAAAACCTCCAAAACCAAAACTTCTCCCCCTTTTTGTCACAAAATGACAAAGGAAGAAGAGCATCAATAATAATGAAAATAGGAGTTGATTCAAGAGAACATAGTGCATAATTAAAAAAGTCAGTAAGCATGTAAAGTTCAGTAAAAAAAATATTACAGACCCAAGTAAAATTCAAATCAACCGAGGAAGAGGGTGCAGGATTAGATGGATCAATTTTATGTAAACCCTTAGCAATCCACCTCATATATTTGCGTAAATATGAAAATTGTGTGTCTTGGGTAACACGAATTTGAGCTACCTGCTCTTGAAGGGAATTCAATCTTTCATCAAAATCAGAAGGCTGAAAATCAGGATCATCAGCTGAGTCTGATTCAAGTTCTTCAAATAAATCATCCATATTCACGTCTTCAGGAAGATCACTAGCTTGAGCATTTCTCGCTTCAAAGACCACAAGCTACAAGATCCACTTGCCTTCACCAATTCTAAATTCATCTTGTTAAGATTGGAATTATTAAAAGGGAGATGATGGATGGGTTTTTCTTTAGTAGGCATAGCTACGAGCATATGATTTGCCAGCATAGTCAATAAATAACCAAAGGGTATATCACTGTGTCCAGGATGGTGACGAGACAAAATAATGGAATGACAAATTAAAGACGGTAGACATATTTTTGCACCAGAGACTACAAAATGCACAACACGAACCATGAAAGCAGTGAGTTCGGTTTTATTACCAGAACGTGGATAAAGATTTGAGATGAATATCCTATGAAGTACTCTGTGTCTGGCTAACAAATACCTTGAGGGAAGTACATGACCTTTATGAGTCCAATGAACATCCAAATTACATAAATCTCTAGTAAGCATTTTTTGTTCAGATTCTGAGAGACTGTCATGTAAAATATGAATTGGAATGCTCTCATCATTGACAGGTATTTCCATAATGTCAGCAATCAAATGTCGATCTACTAAAAACAATCCTTCTTGAGTATCAACTTTAAAAGTAAAATCCTCAAGAGAAAAATCACAAATACATGCAAACATGGATTGGGCAATGGACTGGTATGCAGCTCCACCCCAATGTAAGATGTTATCCCATCCCACAGATTCCAACAGAGGAAGGATACTAAATGAAGCAATGTGATTAATATTAACATGACGCTCAACAATAACATTACGCATACGCAAATCCCGAGCATCAGAAGGATCATTTTCGGGAGAGCGAAGATGACGTTGTACAATAGAAGCTGATCTAGATGAAGAGGGACCTCGAGTAGTTTTCTTTTTACCTCTAGCATCCATTTTCAAAGAAGGATTTTAAGGAAACAACAAGATGCAAGATAGAAGAAATGAGGTTTAGATAGAACAGATTTTTCAAGATAAAACCCCAAACTTGCAATGAACGACCAAATAGATTCCACAAGAATGAGATTTGAAACACTAATAGCAAGAGTCTACAAAGAAAATGCAAAAGAACCACTAACCTTGAAGTACTATGAAGGTGGGTTCGACCGGTCGTAGCTAGAACCGTTGGAGGTAAAAAGAAATGAAGAAGAAGAGTCAAAATCCCCAAATTAAAGTGAAATCCCGAGTTTCACGACTGGTCGTGTAAGTGCTCGACCGGTCGTGACACGACCGGTCGTGTACACTCACGACAGGTCGAGTACGACTTAAAATTTGCAATTTTTTAAATAATTATCAAATTTAAGCAAATAAAACATCAAATTTATGTACATTATGATACACCAAATCATGCAAATTCAATTTAAATTGCACATACCGAGATCAAACTTTAATTTATTAAACCTGCTTTTGTCGAGCGGTTTAGTGAAAATGTCCGCAAGTTGAGTTTCGGTTGGAATGTAATCCAAATATATTAATTTTTCTTCCACTAATTCACGAATGTAATGAAATCTAACGTCAATATGCTTAGTACGTGCATGCTGAACTGGATTTTTAGAGATATTTATTGCACTGGAATTATCACAAAATAAAATCATAGAATCCTGAGTAATTCCATAATCGCTTAACATTCGTTTCATCCAAACAAGTTGAGTACATGCATTTCCAGCAGCAATGTATTCAGCCTCAGCTGTTGATAGTGATATAGAACTTTGCTTCTTACTAAACCAAGAAACAAGACAATTTCCAATGTAGAAACAACCACCACTGGTTGATTTCCTATCATCAATGTTTCCACCAATCGACAAGATCTGCGTACAAGCTAATTGAACATTAGTCTCATGTGGATACCAGAGACCCAGTTTAGTAGAACTTGCGACATATCGCATAATCCGCTTAATGTGCCAGCTTAAGTGAGATTCTTTAGGATTTGGTTGATAACGAGCACAAATACCAACACTCAAAGCAATATCGTGTCTACTAAGAAATAAATAAAGCAAACTACCAATCAAACTACGATACAATTTAGGATCCACATCATTACCCAGAGTCTTTTGAGAGTCTCAAAGTTGTACTCATAGGAGTATCAAAATTTTTACCTTTCTCAAATCCAAATTTCTTAATTAAACTCGAGCATATTTGGTTTGAGAGATAAAAATTCCATCAAAGTTGTTGTTTTACTTGCAACCCTAGAAAATAGTTTAATTCTCCAACCATACTCATTTCGAATTTAGACTTCATCAAATCTCGCAAACTCAACAAATCATGTTAGTACAAAGTTGATCCATAAATAATATCACAACATATATTTGAACCATTAGAATATCATCGTTATGTTTCTTAACAAAGAGCGTCTTATCAACACACCCCATCCGAAAATTATGACTCAAGAAAAACTTAGTCAGCTTTTTCGTACCATGCTGGGAGCTTGTTTCGCACCATAGAGAGCATTCTTAAGACGATACACATGATCAAGAAATTTAGGATCTTCAAACCCTGTAGGTTGTTCAACATATACCTCTTCATGTAAATCACCATTCAGAAAGGCACTCTTTACATCCATTTGGTAAATTTTAATCTTCCTAAAACATGCAATGGAGATAAAAAGTCTGATTGATTCAAGACGAGCTACAGGAGCAAATGTTTCATTATAGTCAATACCTTCAATTTGTGTATACCCCTCGTACAACTAGTCTTGCTTTATTTCAATAATATTTCCAAGTTCATCGATTTGTTTTTGAAAATCCATTTTGTTCCAATAATATGTTTATCTTTAGGTCTAGGAACAAGGTGCCAGACATCATTTCTGACAAACTGATTAAGTTCTTCTTGCATCGCAAGAATCCAGTTTTCATTCGAAAGTGCTTCTTTTACATTAACCGGTTCAATCTGGGATGTAAAGCATACGTAGTTACATATGTCCTCTAATTGTCTACGAAAAGCACACCGGTGAGAGGGTTTCCAAGTATTTGAGAAGTTGGATGATCTTTAACAGTCCTTAATTCTAGATTAGTTTCACTTGATGAAATTTCTTGTTTTTCAAGTATAAGAACTTCATCATTATTTGAACTAGGGACAGGTGTATTCAAAAGATCGTCAATCACAACATTTATTGACTCTTGAATCACACCGGTCCTGTTGTTTAGAACCCGATATGCACGACTGTTTAAAGAATATCCTAAAAAGATCCCTTCATCACTTTTAGTGTCGAACTTTCCCAAATTTCACTACACGCAAAAATATAGCACTTGACTTTGCCAAAAACTCAAAAGTATTTGATGAAGGCTTTTTCTCAAACCACATTTCATAAGCCGTTTTATTATTAGATTTACAAATATAAACACGGTTAATAATGTAGCAGGCTGTATTCACTGCTTCAGCCCAGAGATTCCTAGGGAGCTTCATGCTATTTAACATAACATTTCCCATTTCTTGAAGCACTCTATTCTTCCTCTCGACAATTCCATTTTGTTAAGGAGTTTTAGGTGCAGAGAATTCATGCGATATTCCCTGATCGCTACAAAATTTCTCAAAACCGCTATTTTCGAACTCGGATCCATGATCACTACGGATCTTGCTGACTTGAGAACATTTTTCAGTTTGAATCCGTTTTATAATCTTTTTCACTTCATCAAGGGTTTCTGATTTATCTCTCAAGAATGAAACCCAAGTGTATCTTGTGTAATCATCTACAATAACTAAGATGTACTTTTTGCCACCTCGACTTTCCGTTCTTGTTGGTCCTATAAGATCCATGTGGAGAAGCTCGAGTGGTCTTGTGGTGAGATTGGAGTTCACCTTTTTGTGAGAGCTCCTAGTTTGTTTACCATACTTGGCATTCACCACAAATCTTGTCTACTTTTTTGCATCTTAGGTAGTCCTCTAATTAGTTCACTTTTGCTCAATCTGTATAAATTTCTTAGTGTACATGTCCAAGGCGTTTATGCCATAATTCTGTCTCATTGGTATGGACCATGTAGCACGTTTGTTTAGATGAGCTACCATTGCTTACTATATAGCAGCTTTCGAAGTTCTCATGACCGCTTAATATTACGAACCTTTTTCATTTATAATTTCACAACCTTGATTAGAAAATTTAACATTATGGTTGTTATCGCATATTTGAGATATGCTCAACAGTTGTGTTTTAAACCCTCAACATATAAAACATTTTTAAATAAGGGAAGGTTATAGAGTTGAACCGTACCTTTGCCAATTATCTTGCAGCTTGTTACCATCACCAAATGTGATGACCCATCACCATATCTTTAAGATCGGTGAATAGAGCTTTGTCGCTTTGTCATATGTCCGGAGCATCCACTGCCTAGGTACCATTTCGAATGGCTTGTAGCTTTGAAAGCAAGTGTGAGCAACCAAACAGTAACCTTAGGAACCCATTTCAAGATCTTGTTTTGGGTTTAGGAGAATAATTGGTCTTCTTTTGTTTATAGTTATAAGAGTGACCTCACCGAGTTAGATTTTAATAGCTCCTTAAGTAAATCAACAATTTTTTCAAATAGTGGGTTTCGAATCGATTTTTGAAATTTATATAGTCGCTTTTGTGTTTTTGAAAAGTTTTTGTATTTTTAGAAAAACTTGACTGTACCTTTTTCCTTTTGAGTTAAAGTCTCTCCTTTCACAAAATTGGAAGGAGTATTCTTCTGTTTAGAGATGTGTTTTATCATAGCCCAACCCGGATCGATCGCCACATTTTCTTGATCCGATAATAATTTTTCTAATTTTGGATCACCTTGGGCATATCTCCATGTGTCCTTCAAACTCGAAGAGAAGATACTTCATTTTTAAGTTTCTCATTTTCAGATTTCAAATTTTCAATTAGGGAGGTTTTGAATTCTAGATCACACTTTGATTTTTCAAAACAATCTGAAATTTGAGATTTTTCTAAAACAAGGGTTTCAAAATATTCTTTAAGTTTAAAAACTTTTCTTTTGAAGTTTAAGTTTGACAGCAATTTTACAACTTTCCTTATATAAGGCATTGTAAGCATCTTGAAGATCTTCATCATTTTCATGATCACTATCCAAATTTTCTTCACTTGTTGAATCATCGTGATCGGAAAAGGTAAACTTGGCTAGAGTCATAAGGGCCTTAAGTTCACTGCCCGACTCGGTTTTAATTTTCGATTCAAGAGACTTTAATCGACGATTCATCCCAAGTAGCCAACATACCCTTCCTTTTGGATCTGTCCTTTTTAGGACATTTGTTTGCTAAATGCCCATATTCTTGACAGTTGTAACATTGACTATCTTTCAATGACTTCCAAGTTTTAGACTTAGGTTTAGAACGTTTCTTTTCATTTGCCTTTTGAAAGTCGACTCTTTTCTTACTTTTGAAAATCTTATAAAACTTTTTCGCCAAAGGGCCATATCATCTTCGACTTTTCTGAATCAATTTTCTTGAGTAATACTTTTAGATGACTTCAAAGCAATAGATTTACCTTTAGGAGCTTTAAAACTTAATTCATAGGTTTGTAAAGAACCAACTAATTCTTCTACCTTCATATTGTCCGTATCACGAAGTTCTTGGATTGCGGTTACCTTAGAATTGAACCGTTCAGGAAGAGAGCGTAGTATTTTTGCACATACTTTACTTTCTGGGATCTTATCGCCAGGACCCCACATTGAGTTTACAATGTCATTCAATCTAGTGAAAAAGTCCATAAACATTTCATTTTCCTCCATATGAATTTCTTCAAATTTAGTTGTGAGGAGTTGGACTTTAGATTTCTTGACAATTGAAGTACCTTCGTGTGTCATTTCTAAAATATCCCAGGCTTGCTTTGCAGTATCACAGGATATGATTCTTTTGAACTCATCCGGTGATAGTGCGCAAGTGATTGCATTTAGTGCTTTAGCATTAGCACTACTCTCATTTTTCTGAAGTGTGGTCCATTGGTAATACGGTGTAATTTTCATAGATTTTGAACCATCAACACCAGTTACTTCCATGGTAGGAGGATTCCATTCGACCACCGTGGCTTGCCACACACTTTCATCCATTGATTTGAGGAAGATCCTCATTCTCGCTTTCCAATAGGCATAGTTGGAACCATCAAAAGGTGGAGGCCTAGTAATCGAAAGGCTATCAAAATTTGACATCTTTTTATATAGCTTAGAACGTTAGCTCAGAAATAAATCCAAATAAAAAGCAACAAAAATGAGCTATTAGGCTCTGATACCACTTGAAAAGGCCAAGCTATATGTCCTAGAGGGGGGGGGGGGGGGGGGGGTGAATAGGACTATGCCAAATTTAAAATAAAATTAGCGGAAATAAATTAAACCAATAGCCTTACAATATAAATCAATTCACAATGCTAAATTTTAAATCACCTTGATAAATAAGTATTGAGAGATTGATACAAATTTAGTTCTAAGGACAACCTTACACCATAATAAACAAGGGCTTATGGTAGGACAACCTTATTTCTAGAACCTCTTTTGGATCAAGGACTCAATTTTAATATAAGTAAATGAAATAGCAAGGAATTGAAATTAAATGCAGAAGTATAGATCTAAATTATTACAACAATCCCCACACTTGCTTGAAATTACAACATTCACATCCACTTGTACATTCCACACAATCGAATGATAAAAGATATGAAAATTAAGCAAGCATTCAATCCACAAGACAAAGAGTTATAGTGGTTCGCCTGTGTGTACACCAACTGTTTTCCAACACCACACAGTTACTCCACTCTTAATATCCTCACACAGGGATATTAGCGTTCACTATCAAATAGGTTTTCACAGGTTCACCAAAAACCTTTACAATTGTGTCTTTTTCACTTGGGCTTACACAATTCAAAAACCCATCTTTTCTGAGTTTTCTGGTTTTCCTCAGACAACCAATACTATGAGATTTTTCTGGCTCAACCTCAAACAAAACCAGTACAATGAGATTTTTCTGGCTTAACCTCAAACAAAACCAAAAGTAAATAAATTTTACAGAATTGTAAAATACCTGGATTTTTCCTTTTCTTAGCAGCCCGGTAGAACCAATTGGAGTAGATGATTGAATGTCAAAGTTCAATTTCCAATACTCACATTCATAAGGTTCTAAATTCTAATAGATTTTAGATTTAACTCGTTGGGCGTAGCTATATTTGATTTTGATTCCAAGAAGAAGGAATAAGATAATTCCTCTTTTCAAGTAAGATTGGAATATAGAAACAAAATCAAATTAAACAAGCTAGCAAAAAGGAATATTAAATAAGCACAATGTAGCTTAAAATAAACACAGACTTATCTCAGAGTGATCACTTGAAAATTCTTGAATAGAATAGAGTTGAAGTGTGAAAACTCTGAATTTCGTGTTCAATTTATAGAAGCAAAAATCGTTCCTACGACTGGTCTTAGAAACCTTAGATTGGTCGTAGCTCTAACAGATTTTTGAAAAATTAAGTGCGATCTTTGAAAGTCGTTCCACGACTGGTCGTGAGTACCCTACGACTGGTCGTGGGTCACCTACGACTGGTCGTAGGACCATAGATAAAGTTGCTGGACTTTGAGTCGTAGATCCACGACTGGTCGTGGACGAGTCGAAGCCACACCTACGACCGGTCGAAGGACCTCCAGGACTGGTCGTGGGCGTACCAAAAATTCTGAAAAATCTTCAACAACTTAGGACTGGTCGTGGAATTTCTTGGACTAGTCGAACCAATGCCAGGACTGGTCGAACAAGAGCTAGGACTGGTCGTAGAATAGACCAAACTTATGTAAAATAAATATTTGATTTATGTATCCAAAGTGACCTACTTAAAGGGTCAACCTAAGGTCATTCAAACCTGAATCATGTCGTATGGACATTGAACTTCAACCATTCAACGAATGTAGATGTTTGAACCATATCAGGCTTGAGATCTTGAACTTGTTATAGCTTCAAACTTGAGATCTTCATCAACATAACAACTACTTCATGCATTGCTTATTAGTCTTGAAGTCATGAGTTGTTTCATAAGACTTGAACATCAACATTGTAGCTTCTTGAGACTTCAACATGTAGCTTCTTGAACTTCAATATGTAGCTTCTTGAAAAAGTTCAACTTGTAGCTTCTTGAAGTATTTATGCAGTGTCTTGAATTCATATAAATCATCATACAAGCACAGGACACAGATAGATGTTTTGACACATCACAAATTTGACAACCAAAGAAGCATGAGACCATAACACTTACAATATATGAGTGCATGAGGGTCGTATACCAGTAGGCCGCATCTCCCACTGTGTCGTGGTCGTTTGGGAGGGGGTGTGGCCTTACCCACCTGAGGGAGTAGGAAATGCTAGGTTGAGTCTGACTAGCTCATAAATGGGTCCGCTATCGACGAGATGGGCCGATATTGGTAGCTGATAGTGATGTCTCTTCCACTTACCCAGTTATGCGCTTGATGGGGCGGAAAGCCGGTGTGGAGTGTACTAGACCCCGATGATGATCTCAAAGATGTACGGTATTGTTATGTGGACTTATTGAGCAGGAGTTGCATACTCATTCATTCATTCATTCACTATCCACTCAGGCTGATGGTGCGTAACTATTTGTTATGTGTACCTTCACAATGGCCAGGATTTCGATTGGGGCCCGCGACTAACCTGAGATCAGGAGTTTACCATATTGAGTTTGACAATCCAAATTTAGGTATGAGACTGGTTTGGATAGAAGTCCCTTGTAGTGGACCCCGTAGCCTGCGATACTACGTACTATCATCCCAACTTCACACTCCAACTTGGTCATTTCATTTGCATCGCATATTGCATTACATCCGCAGGCATATGGCATTTTGGGTTGCTATGTTTCTGCACTTATATGGCCTAGACAGACTTAGCAGGATTTATATATTACATTGTATCCTCGGCATCTGATATTTGGCTCTCTATGTCTCCTCATTTGCATAACTAATTTATATTGCATACTCTGATATTGTATGATTTATAGACTTGCAATATTTCCGCTTACTTTGATATCGTATGATTTATGATCTTGCCAGTAATTTCGATGTTATATGATTAAGGCATTATATTCAATACTTGACACTTATCTTGTACACACACTTACACCACCCTCTAATCTTTCTATAAGCTTATGCACGATAGATGCATGCAGGTGGCGTTAGGTTGCAGCAGCGTCAAGCTTGGAGCATTCTGCTGACTTCTGGAGCTTTAATTTTTGATAAATGTATTTCCCTTCCAGCACTGTACTCAAATGATTATATTAGTGGATATGTGGTGATAATGTTGTTCTTGTGATTCGGGTATACATGTGGTCATGCTTCTTATGAGACAAATTCATATTGAAAATCCTCCATGTACGATCCCAGGATCAAAATCTCGTGTATGAACGCTAGTAGCCGAGAATGGGGTACTACAGAGGCTGTCGGCACCGGATTCGATGATCGAGAATTTTGTGAGACCAGTTTTTGAGTTTGGGGCGTGACATCTCATATCACAATACGTCTTCATTGAGCCAGGGTGGATAGAAAACTGCGATCGATGTGCCTCGATCATAAGATCTCTGTGCATCTCTGAAACATCTGGGACATAACTGACCTCTGAAACGAAGTCCACCATCAGAACTAATCTGCTAATCTAACTGACTCTCAGATGCTGCCTCTGCCCGATAACTCTGCAATGACTCATCTGCCTGCTGAGCCCTGATCACCCTTGCGACAAGAGAGGGTTGAATCGACAAGCTTAATAACTGCATAATAGAAGACCGCAAGTCGATCTCGAAGTCGAACGTTGACACATCCTCAAGTATCTTCCACTCCTGAATCATCATATACGCCACCAGGCCTCGTGACTGACGGCTAAGGGCATCAGCCACCACATTCGCCTTGCCTGGGTGGTACTGAAGATAAAAATCATAGTCCTTCAAGAGCTTCATTCAACGTATCTGCATCATGTTCAACTCGAACTGTGAGAAGAGGTACTTCAAGCTCTTATGTTCGGAGAAGAGCTCGAACCTGACCCCGTAAAGATAGTGCCTCCACACCTTCAGTGCGAAGACAACTGCTGCCAGCTCTAAATCATGCGTGGGGTAGTTCAGCTCATGGGCCTTGAGCTGGTGAGATGCATAAGCTACTGGCTTCCCATGCTGCATTAGGATAACACTTAAACTAATATGTGAAGCATAAAAAAATATAACAAAGCCATCACTCCCAGAGGGAAGAGTGAGGACTAGAGCGAACGTGAGGCGGTCCTTCATCTCCACAAATGCTCACTCATAGGCGTCACTCCATACAAACTCTGCACCCTTCCGGGTCAACCTGGTTAGCGGTGCTGCGATACGGGAGAATCCCTTGATAAATCGTCAATAATATCCCGCCAAACCAAGAAAACTGTGGATCTCGGACGTGTTCGTGGGTTGGCCCCACTGACGCACTGTATCAATCTTCGAGGGGTCTACTGCGACACCTCCTTCGTCACCACGTTACCGAAGAACTTCATCTCCTCCTGCTAAAACTCACACTTCTCCAGCTTCGCATACAGCTGGTAGGCACGAAGGGTCTGCAATGCAATCTCCAGGTGCTGCTCGTGGTCCTCTCGGGTCCTCGAATAGATCAGAATGTCGTTGATGAAGACCACAACAAACTGATTAGGATAAGTCCAGAAAACCTCGTTCATCAACTGCATGAAGACTGCGGGTGCATTAGTCAGTTTAAAGGACATGACCTGAAACTCAAAGTGACTATAGCATGTCTTAAAAGCTGTCTTCGGGATGTCCTCCTCTCAGACTTGAATCCGATGATAACCGGAACATAGGTCAATCTTCAAAAGGAACTGAGCACCCTGCAGCTGATCAAACAAATCATCAATTCTCTAGAGCGGATACTTATTCTTGATCGTGACCCGGTTGAGCTCATGGAAATCCATGCAGAGCCTTGACGAGCCATCCTTCTTCTTGACGAATAGTATCGGCGCTCCCCATGGTGAACTGCTCGGACGAATGAAACCCAACTCACGCAACTCGTCCAACTACTGCAGCTCTCACAACTCCATCGGTGTCATATGATACGGGGCCTTCAAGATAGGCGCGGTACTGGGCACAAGATCAATTTGAACCTCAATATGCTGGCACGGCTGCAATCCCAAAATCTCCTGGAATACATCGGGAAATCATAGACCACTGGCAACTAATCAATGCTCACTGCTACAAGCTCCTCTACTACACACGACATCAAATAAGACAACGACTCTCCTCTAGGCTTGGCAATAAACTGGAACTACAATAAGCTTGATATACAAAATGTGACTGTCATGGTGAAGTAATCCAAGATGACGAGGTACTCGACGAGCCAATCCATACCCAGGATGACGTCAAACTTAGACATTGGCAACACGAACAGATCAGCAGGAAGGTCTCCTCAACCAAGACGAGGCAAGACAAATAACATCGGCCTAACACTGCAGTCTTCCCCAAGGGTGTCGATATTGATAGACCCTCACGGCAGACTCTAACGGCAATCCAGACGATTGGCAAAAATCTTAACAAGACTCGAGCAATGCATGCAGAGATTAGAAGAATACCCTCAACGACTCCTCCGGAAGACTCTAGGTCTTGTTGAGTCGTGTATAACTTAGCATGAGCCAGCTGGGGAGGTGTCATCTCCTCTGAGGGTGCTGTCGCTGCGGCGGCCTATACTGCTGTCTCGGCTGTGACTGGGGCCTCTGAGGCAAAGGTGGCTGTGGTTGCTGCTATTACGGTGGAGGCTGCTGAGGTGCTCTCGTCTACTGCTATTACTGAGGGTGGGGGCACTCTTGTATATGGTGTCCAACTCCACCGCACCCAAAACAAGTCCCTGTTAATGGCCTCTGGAGTGGCGCTGGAGGTGCCACTAGTGCTCGGCGGGTCCCGTGCCTTTGCTGCGTCGACGCTGCTGTTGTTGGGACCATCGAAGGGGGCCTACCTCTTCCGGTCTCTCCTCTGATCACGATCGCTCTGAGTACCGGCCCAATCAGCCTCATAAATCTGGGCGCTCCGTACTACCTCCTCGAAAGTCAGGGGATCGTTCCCAACAACACAACCTCGGAGACCATAATGCAAGCTGTTCTCGAAACAACAGGCCTTTCACCCCTCATCATCAACTAAATACAGTGTAAACCTTGATAGCGCACGAAACGAGCCATGTACTGTGCTACAAACATATCTCCCTATACTAGGGTCTCGAACTCCAACGCTCCCTATCGACGAATGTGGTCAGGGAAGTACTACCGGTCAAACCGGTCGATGAAATCCTCTCATGTCCAGATGAAATTAGCTTCCGCAGGATGGGCGATGGAGGTCCATTAGTGCTCGACCTCACCCTCAAGAATATACATGGGTAAAGGGACCCACTACTGGGTCATACATCTCATAGTCTCCAACATCTTCTCAACTTGGGAGCGCCACCTCCCTATTGTAGTTGAATTGGGTTCTCCCTGGAATCGCGGGGGATCAAGTCAAAGGAAGTTTCTCAACAAGACTCTCGTGCGCTCCTGCTCTGCCTGCTCCGGGGTCTCATCGGGACGCTTGCCCTACCCCTAGAGGGTGGATGTCATAGCCTGGAGCATTTGCTACAACTGGTCGGCACCAACTGGCACAGTAAGGGCAGTGTTGGTCTTGAACGAAGGTGCCGGATCTGCAGGGGTCTCAGGCGAGGGAACAGGAACTGCAGGAGGCGGAATAAGAACCTCGGGCGGAGGAACGGGATCCTTAAGTGGTGGAGCGGGGGCTACTCGGGTCACTCGGGTGCCTCGTATAGGCGGCATGGTCTACAGTAAAGAACAAAGGCGTTTATCAGCCTTGAGAACCCTCGAAGGCTCAGACGTTAGGGAACCAAATTAGAAAGATCACACACTTGTCACTTACTCATCCTATGCTCGTAGCAGATATGTGATGTTGCCTTGAGTGATTCCCAAGTTATGCTCTGATACCAACTCCTGTCATGCCCCAAACTCAGAAAATGGGCTCACAAAATTTTCTATCACCGAATCTGGCACCGACAGCCTCCATAGTACCCCATTCTCAGCTCCTGGCACCTATATACCAGGTTCCGATCCTGGGATCCTACAAGGAGGATTTTCGATAAATTCGTTTCACAGTAAGCATAACCCACGAACAATAACGAGAACATCATCACAAATCCACTATGATATAAAACTTGAGATAGAATGCGCATAAAAGGAAATACAATGATAACAAAAAGGCTGAGGAAGCTTAGCTGCACACTCTTGCTCCTGTTCAGCTACGGCTGCGCCCTAGCGTCACCTGCGAGCATTTATCGTGTATAAGCTTATAGAAAGCTTAGAGGGTGGTGTAAGTTTGTGTACAATATAAGTGTGCTCAGAATGCAATATCAGAGTAATGCGGAAACATGCTGGTAAGTCCATGAATGCTATCAACGGTACCAAGGCTATGCGATATAAAACATGAATGCTATCGGCCAATGCTATAGGCCACACCAGGGCCATACGATGCAAGGCCTACATAGCCAATGACATACACAAGATGCAACTCAAGCATACCAATCCACATATCAATCCAGCTCATCTCTAGAGCATCATATATCAGTACAGTTCTCTCTTTGGATAATCACCGAGGTTTAGTACACTATACACCAGATTGTCGCCCCACACTGGACGCACAACTATGCAAGTGGAAGAGACCTCACTACCCGCCTGACTAGCAGTCTACCAATATCTACCTGGCACGTCAGTAGCAGACCCATTTATGAGCTGGTCATACTCAGCCTAATAATTACCCCCTACCCTCGGGCGGGTAAAGCCACACCCCCTTCCAATCAACCACGATACAGTGGGAGACGCGACCTCCTGGCAGTCGGCCCTCATGTGCTCATACATCAACTTGGTCTAAGTATTGGAACATCCTCCATGGTACCATAAGGGTTTGGGGACTTTCACTGTGGGACATCTATTGCACCCCTGTGCTTAACAAGTATTTCTAGTATCCAATCCTTCCATGCACGCTATATCTGTGGAGGATACAATCTTAATGTCGCTAGGGCATATAGTAATCATAATCACACAATGTAAGATGCATGAGTCACACAGTTCAATCATGTATCAATCCTGCGCATGCCGTGCGCTCATGTGGGGCAACTCCGCTTATTAGGGAGTCCCATAAACAACCTGCCCAATGGCATATGCAATGGTCAACCACATCTCTTAACAAGCATGTAGATGATGCGTATGATCATTTATCATGATGCTATGCTATCACATACTCATAATCGGTATCGATAATCGGCCTATATACAAGACAGGGTCCATAAATGGACAACAGATCCATAACATGAAGGTCAGTCCTCAATTATGGATATACCAAATCTGACAGCACGGATCCCTCCGTTTACGGTGAGGATGAACTCTCCTCATATCAAGGTTGGGCCTATGTGGCCTACCCATAATCCTAAGGATCCTGAATGGGCTTCCTTCACCATACTATCATATAGCCAACTAGATGCCCTAGGGGGCCCAAATAAGTCCTAGATGGACTCCAAGATTAAAATAATCCTATTAGCAACCAATGGGGGCCCAACACATTTGTGTTAGCCCAATGGGAATAGATGGATCATGCAAATATCAATAGGGCCTAATGATTTGGGTTAACCCACTTAGAGAAGGATGATAATGGGCTTGACAAAAGCATATGGGAAGGTCACAATGTGGACATTTAAACATCATTGCCCATCAATGTGGACATTTAACCAACATTGCTCCCAAGGAGTGGCCCAGATAGAGCCAAACATATAGTGGGCCCATGGCCTCACACAAGAGCCTCATGTACAACATAATGAGCCTCATACAAAGGCCTAATATACAACATAATGGGCCTCACACAAGGGACTAAGGAAAGAGCCCATTGCCCTCATAATGGCTGAAAATAAATGAACTTTACTTATGTTATCTTGGGCATCAATATTGGGCCTCTTGGGTCAGTCCATAGCCCACATACATCAAGGTGGGCCACATGGGGTAGCCCAAAGCCCAAAAAAATGCTAAAGTATGCTATGTCTAACATATCCAGCATGGTGGGCCTCTTTGGGTAGCCCATAGGCCCCAAAAATATAGCCGGGCCAAGTGTACAATGTACTTAATATAGTGGTTTATAATTCAGCCCATGAAGTCCACCATAATGGATGGATAACACCTCACCAAATGGGAATTCTAAGGCTAGATATTCAGCCCATCTGGCCCATTAAACATCCAGAAACTCTGGGCAATCAGGCCTTTATACAATCAGGTGAAGGGTGGGCCTAACAAGGCATCAATGTGCCTAAATTTTGCTCAACTTGGTGGTGTGCATCATACAAGGAAGTGGGCCTGCTGCTGGACTTTTGGGCCAGCAGCAGTCCAGTCAACCTAGAGGTCTAAGGGCTGGATGGTTGAGATTAAAAACCACATCAAATGGGTCCCACGTCCAGGGGGATGGATGGCATAGATACATCACATCAAGGTGGGCCTGTTGCACCCCAAAATGGGCCTCATGAGCCAGCCCATGGTCCAACCAAAATGATGGGCAACAATGTAAATACATTAAAGTGGCCCTGCACAATGGGCCTTAACTGGATGGCCTGGATACACAATACACAACATAGTGGACCTCACTGCCCATCTGGATGGCACGGATAAAATACATAAATCTTGGTGGGGTTCCTGCCACGTCCAAACACTAGACGACTTGGATCAAACACGTACAGCTTGGTGGGCCCACGTCCAGCCCATCTAGATGGACGAGGTGGATAAAACACATATATCAGAGTGGGCCCCATAGCCTGGACGGTGTAGATTTCACACATACCACAAGGTGGGCCCCACCCCCACATGTACAGCACGTGTGGGGTGGGCCCTCGTCCAGTGAATGGATGGACAGCGTGGATGTCGATATATACATCAAAGGTGGGGTCCCACCATCCTGGGATGGATGGTGGAGATATACAATACATCATAGACAGTGGAGATATACAATATATGCATCAATGGTAGGCCCCACATGGCACCGTCCAGAGATGGACGATGCGAATATAGAATACATACGTTAAGGTGGGCCCCACTTCCACACATGTAGGATGTGTGGGGTGGGTCCCACTGTCCAGAAATCGGACGGGCAGCGTGGTAAAACCCATACATCATGGCTGGGGTCCACACATCCACGTGGACGGTGTGGCATAACACATACCTCATGATCAGACCCATAACTTGCTGACGTCAATAAAGCAGCTATATGTGGGACCCACTGTCCTTGTTGGACGGTGTGGGTACACCACATATATCAAGGTGGGTCCACATGGTGGCCCACCAAGGTTTGGATCAAACTGATATTTATGATTTCTTTCATCCAGGCCTGTCCCAACGACAGGCAGCAAGGTGGGGCCCAACACATGGATAACGTGGATTAGATACATCATGGTGGGCCACAAGATGGGAAAGAGAGAGAGAGGGAGAGAGAGAGAGAGAGAGAGAGAGAGAGAGAGAGAGAGAGAGAGAGAGAGAGATCTAACTATAGAAAACATGCACCTTTAAAGCTCAAGCTCCTTCTTCCACCAATGGAGTCTTAGTGGGCTCAGGATGATGTTTCAATGGTTGGGATTGATTTTGGATGGTTGGATTTGAGGGGGATAAGCTTGGAAGAGGGCTGGAATTTTTTTGGAGATGGGTCTCTCTCTTACTAACAATGGAGGAAATGAGGAAGAAAGAGAGGGAAAGAGGGAGTTGTAAGAGAGAAATGATTGCTATGTAAGACAATCATCACGCATGTAAGAGGCATGGGATAGGTTCGCAATCATTGTTTATAAGAGTTATGGGGCTAGGGGCTAGGGCAGGTTGGCTATAGCTAGGGTGATGACATCACCCTTATAATTACCTATGGAATGGTACCATATGGGATAGGTGGGTCCCGCAACGTGCTATCCGTGGCCATTATAATGCGCGATCCACATCTTATGATCTAAGCGTTGGATTGGCGTACGAGACATGGCATCAGAACCGTGGTGATGACGCCTTCATAATGGCACAGGTCTCAGGTTGAGTCGACTCGGGTTTACAAGATGTGACTTAGGGTTGCACGCAAATATAATCTACGGGTCACGGGTTGCCGAAATTTGACGGGTTGGATCGCGGGATCCTAAGAAATGAAATGGTTACTAGGACATGGGCTTGACAGAGACCTTCTTCCAATGTTGGGAGTGATTTAAGGATCTCATAAATTCATGTCCATAACATGGCTACAAAACATGGCGTATAACATGCTTTTTCTATGAGGGATTGATCTTACCAATGCACCAATTTGTGGAGATGATGTGTAATGTGGAATTCATGAATAAGGAAGTCGATAATGCGTGGGATTATTTTGATATACTTACCAAAAACGCACAATCATGGGATACCTCTTCAAGAATTACCACTTCTATGCCTACTCAATCAAAGAAAAGGGGAGGAATTTATGTTCTAAAAGAGGAAGATGATATAAAAGCAAGAGTGGCCAAACTCACAAGAAAAGTCAAGGCCATGAAACATAAGAAGGAAGAAGCCAAAAAGATTGTGGAAGTTGTTTGTGGTATTTGTGCTTATAACATATATGCAACCGAGAATTGCCCAACCATTCCCACTTTTCAAGATATATTGAATGAGCAATTAAATGCTGTAAACAACTACCAAAAACCTTTCAGTGGACCCACCTCAAATACATATAACTCAAGCTGGAGGAACTATTCAAACTTCAGTTGGAGGAACGGACAAATGACAACTCCTTAAGGGATCCTTAACCAATTTCTGAATAAAAGGAAACCTCAAGAGGATCCGGTCTTAAAATATATACAACACCAATACAAAGGCCATACAAGGGCTTGAAATAAAAAATTTGATTGGAGAGAAAGGGATCCTTCCGGCACAGCCTCTCCCCAACCCAAAACAACAATATGAAATTAGTGACCCAAGCTCTTCAAAACAGATGGAGTAGGCTAAGTCTATCACAACTCTTAGGAGTGGGAAGATAATTGACGAATCTATTCCGGTGAGGGCTGAAAAGCCTAAGGACTCAGAAATAGATGAGAATGATAAACCTAGCAATGCTCCACATAGGTTAGAACCGGAACCTCAAAGTAAGCCGATTGCGTCATTTCCTCAATGGTTGATTGCACCAAAACCTTTCTCTAACTCTTAGGATATTCTAGAGGTGCTTAAGCAAGTGAAGGTCAACATCCCTCTACTGGATGCCGTTAAACAAATCCCTTCATATGCCAAATTTCTGAAAGATTTATGTACGACCAAAAGATGACAAGACATATAAAAGAAAATCATTTTGACAGAAAAAGTGAGTGCCATCGTCAACCAAGATGTGCCACAAAAATACAAAGATCCCGGTAGCCCAACCATCACTTTTATAATTGGGAACTATCGGATTGAGCACGCACTTCTTGACATAGGAGCAAGTGTAAATATGATCCCTTACTCGGTTTATGAACAATTGGGTCTAAGTGAATTAAAACCCACATGGACCACATTACAACTTGTTGATTGCTCAGTTCGTTTACCGAGAGGGATGATTGAGGATGTGTTGATCCGAGTTGATAAATTTTACTACCTAGTAGATTTTATTGTCTTGGATGCTCAACCCATCATAGATGGAAGCACTTAAATTCCTGTCATTCTTTGTCGCCCATTCCTTGCTACTAATGTTGTCAAATCGCATATGCGATTGTATACGATCAGCATATGCTGTTCGCATATGCGATCACACAATCACATATGCCATGACATATTTTTTAGAAAATAAAAAAAATTTAAAAAGGAAAAAAAATTTAAAAAATGAAAAAAATCTAAAAAAATGGGAAAAACTTACCTAATTAGTACACATGATTGGATTGGGTTATTTTACTTATTTCATTATAGTTTGAGTGTTTCATTAAGTATTACTTACATTATATTATATAAATTTTAACAAAACAATCAAGCTACATTAAAAGAGAGCTAATTATTATAAACTTCGAGCAAAGAAATTTTACTGATAAATGGATAACTTGAAACAACTTACAAGTTACAACTTACAACTCAATTTATAAAAAGTAAGCACAACTTATAAAATACAAAAAATAAACATACTTGAAATAATTATAGAGAGATTAGAGTAAGAGATTTAGAGCTTTGGAGAAAAGAATAGTGAAAATGGAGGAGATATGAGTGCTTATTTATAGGCAAAAGTTCTCCAAATTGAAAAAATAAAAAATAAAAAAATTGCTTACACTCTAATTATTAGGAAATATATGATCGCATATGCAGCATGTGATTGCATACTCGCATATGCAATCGTATATTGGCTGCATATAAAAGTATGCAATGACATACTTGTCAAGATCGCATATGCCATCATGGCATACGCGATTCAATCCACAGTATGCGCATATGCGATCGCATATGCGTCGCATTTGACAACAATACTTGCTACATCAAATGCCATCATTAATTGTAGGAATGGAATTATGAATTTATCTTTCAGAAATATGACATTTAACATGAACAAACAACCAGAGGATGATGACGATACACACGACATTAACATAATCAATTCTTTTGTGGAAGATAGAGCACTCCTGAATCTATACTTTGACACTCTAGAGATGTGCCTAGCACACTCCTTTGATTTATATGATGACATGATTAGGGAGATGAATGCCTTGCTTGATGTTGTGTCAGTACTTGAAGTTAACCGGTGGAGGCTACAATTTGAGAAATTGCCCCAAACCGATGTAGTGCCTCTATCGTCTAGCCTCAAAGCACTGAACCTTGACCTAAAACCTTTGCCCGCTGATCTTAAATATGTATATTTAGGTCAAGATGAGACATACCCGGTGGTGATCTCTTCCCACCTTGAGAAGGAACAAAAGAGTATACTTATTTCTACTTTCATTGAGCATAAAAGAGCCATTGGATGGTCGATTGTGGACCTCATGAGAATTGATCCTTTGATTTATACTCACTGCATTCATCTTGAGGATAATGCGAAAATCTCCAAGCAACTGACTTAATCCAAATATGAAAGAAGTGGTTAAGGCTGAGGTACTTAAGTTGTTGATGTGGGTATCATATACCCTATATCCGACAGTCAATGGGTGAGTCCAACTCAGGTGATTCCTAAGAAGTCCGGAATCACCATTATAGTCAATGCTGACAATGAACTCGTGCCAACTAGAGTTACTACTAGTTGTAGAATGTGTATTGACTATAGGAAGTTGAATACCGTCACAAGGAAGGACCACTTTCCTTTGCCCTTCATTGATCAAAATTTGAAAAGGCTAGTTGGTCGCTCTTACTATTGCTTCCTTGATGGATATTCGGGCTACAACCAGATAAAGGTAGCCCTTGAAGATCAAGAAAAGACAAAGTTCACATGTCCATTTGGCACATTTGCTTACCAAAGAATGTCATTCGGACTGTGTATTGCCCCCGCCATTTTTCAGTGATGCATGTTGAGCATTTTTTTCTGACATGGTGGGGTAATATCTAGATGTCTTCATGGACAACTTTTCTCTCTTTGGTCCATCCTTCAGCGAGTGTCTGAAAAATCTTAAAAATGTGCTGAAGCGATGCGAGGAGAAGAATTTGGTTTTGAATTGGGAGAAGTGCCTTTTCATGGCAAAAATTGATCTTATGTTTAACTTACCTCCACCTAAGAGCATATGTGACGTGCGATCCTTCTTAGGACATGCTGGATTTTACAGACGATTCATAAAGGACTTTAGTAATCTCTCTTGTCCTTTATGTAATCTACTTCAAAAGGATATACCATTCGAGTGGAGTGAAGAATGCTAAAGAGCTTTTTCTAAGCTCAAGGGCAAGTTGACTACCGCTCCTATCATGCAGCCATCCGACTGGAGCATACCTTTGAGATTATGTGCGATACGTCTGACTATGCTATTGGGCCAGTGTTATGCTAGAGAAAAGAGAAGAAGCCCTATGTGATTCATTATGCAAGTAAAACTCTAAATTCGGCCCAAGTGAACTACTCTACTACGGAGAAGGAACCCTTAGCCGTGGTGTTTGCTTTGGACAAATTTAGGTCCTACTTGATTGGATCCAAGATCATCATTTACACTGATCATGTGGCGCTAAAGTACCTTTTTTTTAAAAAAAATGATGCCAAGCCCCGCTTGATAAGATGGATCCTTTTACTTCAAGAGTTCGACATAGAAATATAAGATAAAAAGGGAGTGGAGAACGTAGTGGCTGACTATCTCTCTATCCTTGATTTTCTTGATTCCCTTAAACTGACACCGATAAATGACATGTTCCCTGATGAACAATTGTTTAAACTTTCCCAATTACTTTGGTTTACTGATATTGCGAATTATCTTGCCACAGGTTTCACACCGACATATTGGACTGCGCAAGATAAGAAGAAATTCTTCGCCGAAGTACGTAAGTTCTTCCAGGATGATCCTTATTTGTTTAAATATTGTCCACACCAATTCTAAGGAGATGTGTGCTAGATAATGAACATTAGAGTGTCATCTCCTTTTGTCACTCTCAGGCCTATGGTGGTCACTTTTCTGTTAAAAAGACCATGGCCAAAATTTTGTAGTATGGCTTTTATTGGCCCACTATGTTCAAAGATACTCATGAGTTTTGTAAATCTTGTGAGCATTGTCAGAAATTGGGAGGATTGTCCTATAGAAATATGATGCTGCTAAACCCAATTCTTGTCATTGAAGCATTCGATTGCTGGGGCATTGATTTCATCGGGCCATTCTCCCAATCCTTTGAAAATAATTACATTTTATTGGCAGTAGACTATGTCACTAAGTGGGTTGAAGCGATCCCGTGTCAGAATAATGATCACAAAATGGTGATTAGATGCTTAAAAGAAAACATCCTTTCTCAGTTCGGAATGCCTCGGGTCATCATTAGTGATGGAGGTTCACACTTTTGTAATAGGCCATTTGAGAACTTAATGAAGAAATATGATATCTCTCGTAAGGTGAGCACTCCATACCACCTGCAGACAAGTGAGCAAGCTGAGATTTTCAATAAGGAACTTAAGAAAATTCTGAAAAAAACAGTTAACCCTGACCGTAAAGATTGGTCAATCCTCTTGATCGATGCTTTATGGGCTTACCGTACAGGTTTTAAGATCCCCATTGGAATGTCTCCCTTTAGACTCGTGTATGGGAAAGCTTGTCACTTGCTTGTAGAGTTGGAACATATAGGCTACTGGGCTATCAAAAATCTAAATTTTAACTTGTACAATGCCGGCTCGCTGCGTAAACATCAATTGAATGAATTCGAAGAAATTCAAAACAATGCATACGAGATCTCGAGACTTTTCAAGGACAGGTTGAAGGTGTTTCATGATCAAAACATCTTTTTGAAATTATTCACATCTGGCCAAAAAGTCCTATACAATTCTCAGTTACATCTTTTTCCAGGAAAACTTTGATCTCGTTGGACCGACCCTTTCATTGTTACTACTGTTTATCCTCATGGGGCCGTCGAGATAAAGAATGCTGCGAATGATAATGTTTTCAAAGTAAATGGACATCGTCTCAAGCCATTTGTTGAGAAGTTTGATTCAAAGGACATGTCCATGCCTCTGACTGATCCTGTGTACCAGGATTGACCTCTTAGTCTGACAGAGATGTTGTTAGGTTTATTGCCTTCATAGGATTTATGATTAGGATAGTTTAATTTCAGTTTGTTTAGTCTTTGTGTTAACCCATTTACATGTTAAGAACTTTGGAAAAGCTTCAATTCTTTTTCTTCAGGTATTATCTTCCCATCACTTACCATTTCCTTTTGTTGTCTCATGTGCTTTGCATACTCGTAACTTTTACATTGAGGACAATGTAGGTTTTAGGTTGGGGGTGTGAATTAGGTAAATTAATCAATATTTTCTTAGTTTTGAGCAAAAATTGTGAAAATTTTCAAATTTTCAAGTTAAAAACATGTTTGGGAAATGATAATTTATGGAACTAAGAATGCTTTGAGTATGATAATAAGATTGAGATTGAACTTTGAATTGTTGGAGTTTAATTAACCTAGTAAACTATCGTCTAAATTCTTGCATTTAATTGATTAAGAGGAAGTTTGAATATCATGTTAATGTATGTCACAAGCTACATTCAAATTACTTTCTGTGAATTATACTAGAATTTCTCATTGTTAGTATATGTATCATTACTGGATATTAAGAACTAAGTCTGGAGAATTTTATCCACCTTATAAAGATGAAAAGAACTAGTTAAAAAACAGAAAGATTGACAAAAAGGTCATGTATGATGAAAAGACTGGAAATGAATGAAAAGTCTGAAAAGAATGGATTATTCAATAAAACTTGAGGTGATGGGCGTGGCTAACATTATGAAATAGTAGTATGTTATGGAAAGTAAATAGAATTTACTAAGCACATTGGAAAAACTTGATATATGAACTAAACTTGATATATGAACTTATGCTCTTAAATGATTGATAAAGAACTTATTTAATTGATTGCTCGTGTGATTCGGCTCTAGGTTTTTAAAATTTCACTCTCGCTTCTTTGGATTATACTCATTCTTACTTGATTGCACAAAAGATTGTTTTCTGAATATGATTTAAAAATTAAGAATTGAGAATTTCTTCACGCATGTTTTGCTCGAGACTAGCAAAATGCTGGTTGGGGGGGATGGGGGGGGTGTTCAGTGTGAAATATTGCATATTTCTCCCTATCTATACCTTGGTTTTATAAACATGATAGTACTTAATCGATCTAATTATGCATGTTTTCATGTGCGAGGTGATTTCGAGAGCTTAAGGTGAAATTGATGCCAAAAGGAAGATTTATATTCAAAAGATTACTAAATAAAGATTTGGAGATTTAGAAGTCATTAATGAAGAATTCACATGCCAAAGATCCAAGAAAACTAAGTGAGGAATGAAGAGAATTGAAGATTTGAAGTGAAGAAAAAGAAAAGGAATCCTAAAAATTGTCTTGAAAAAAATATATTTTGAAACTTCGAGTCTAAAAAAGGAAAGTTCTGGAAGTCTATTTTAGGAAACTGCTCATAGTGCGTAAATTTGAGGTGGTTTCTAGATTTTTCTAACTCGGTGCGAAAGTTAGAGTTTCACAACTATAAATAGAACTCTCTAAGATGTTTCAAAGCATCTTCTAGGGTTTAGAAAGGTCTCAAGGAGCATAGCACATGGGTGGAGCAGCCGCTAAAGAGTTTTTTTCTTCCCTAGTTTATTTTTCATGCTTTGTTTAAGAGATTTGGTTTCAATCATGTCTATGGTTGGCTAAACCTCTTAGCTAGAGCTAAGAGGTGAAACTTGTAGCATGTTTGGATGATTATCTTACTTTGATTCTTGTTCTTATTGGACCTCATTGATTTCTAGTTTGATATTAAAGGAGTATTTTCATTTTTCTATGATTTATTGTGACTCAAATTATAATAGATGCTGTGATAGCTTTTGATATTTTGTTTTCCTGTTTTGAGATTGTGAGATTGGTAAATCCTGTTGTTCACCATCATCTCCTGGGCATGGTAGGGTGATGGATCCCTTCCAATCATCACAATTCTCCTCCATTGAGAATTATGTCAATGAAAAGTTCAGATTTGATTTAAATTGCTTTCTCTACCAATAGGATAGGATAGGACTCCAATTCCAATTGTTTTCCTTGAATCAAGTAAGGTAGCATCTTGATAGCTACAAGTGGATGCTTAGCACCCTAGTTCACACCGTTAAATTCATAAGTTTTAATCTGCATTATTCACCATTACTCTCAATTATTCAGATTTCAATTTAGATCTTTTTCTAGTTCTAGTTCTAGTTATTTTCAGAATACGTACAAGTTTAGTCCTTGTGGATTCGACCTTGGTCTTACCGAGTTATTACTTCATCGCGACCTACACTTGGGTTTGTGAACAATGAGCCTACCTACTGTCATATGTTGGGTTGAAGTGGGTGGTATTCCGACTGCTGAGGCCGGGTAGGGTGAAATAAATCTGGGTCACCCATCATTAAGCTAATGGCTGGATGGGTAGGGGTTGATGTGCCTATTGCTTTGCCTTTTGAAAATGTGTTCCATACTGTAAGTGCTAAAATGTTGAGCACACTTTAGTTGTTAAATTTTGTGAAGCCAAAACAACTTAACAATAAGATCTTCAAGATCGGTCTATGTTCAAGAGAAGATTAAGCTCAAGACTGGTCCATACTTAAGAGAAGATCAAGCTCAAGATCGAATAATGTTCAAGAAAAGATCAAGCTCAAAGTTGAAATGAAGACCGAGACTTAGTTCAAGTCAAAGAAGAATAGATATTTGATATATCTCAGGTGGTATAAAACCCTAGAAAGGCCTTAGGACTAAGTACTTTAAAAAATGTGTTATTTTAGATTTTTATGCTTATTTTGCTTGGAATTTGGCCAGCTAACTTTTAGTTTAGCTAGCCTAAGGTTTTTCGACCAGCCTAACTTCAACCCCGAAGCAACAACTAATTTTTGTTGTAAATTCTACTAGCTTGAGTTTTGGTTCGGCTAGCACGAGAAAGTTTGGGTCAAATTCTAGCAACAACACCTTTTGGAATTTCGGTGAATTCGGCTAGTCAAAGGGCAAATTCGGCTAGCCGAACTGGGCTGTTTGGCCAGTTGAATTTTGGATAAATCTTATCCCATGTGATCCGAAGTCTGTTGAACCGAATCTACTGAACTTAGGCTAGTCGAAGCCTGACTCAGGCTAGCTGAAGTTCCAACTTCTTTGCCTATAAATTGAGTTCCTCTCTCTTTTATGAATCACACAAGTTAATTATCAAAATCCTTCTGCAAGAAAGAGAGAAGCTCTAGTTATTAGTAAGCTATTGAACGGTATTTATAATTTAATTTATATAGCTTTTTTCAATTCCCTTTATCTTAGATCTTTCAAGTTTGATTCTAAAGAGAGTAAACTATACTTTTCTTTTGAGATTTAAGAGAATTTATTCAAGTAGCCTTTGGGTTTAACTTAATTAAAATCAATAGAACCCTAGACTCTTTCTATCTGACTGAACAAGGAACAATCTATATTTAAGAAAGAGGTTCTTCTGCTATAAACTTTTGATACGTCTTCTATGGTAAAGATAAGTATACCTTCTAAGCTTTTTAGGTTTTTTTGGAGATAACTTGTTAAAATTTCAGTTTAGGTTTTGTCTGAGATAGCTTAAAAATCTTAATTTGGGTTTGATTGTGATAGCTCATGACAATCATAAAAATTGTATAAGGTTATTAAGGTGAACCTAAGAAAATTTTTTCATAGTGAAAGCCAAAATTACGAGGGAAGTCATTTTGGGAGTGGAGTAGGCGTGCCTGTTTTTAAAACATTGAACCATTATAATTCTTTGTGTCATGTGGTGAATGCCTTTATTTTATTTGTGATGAATGATTGTATTTAATTTCAATTAAGTGGTGAATGTTGTAATATTTTTATTTACTCTTGGAAGTTTGAGGGTTTGATTTTAAAGAAATTCATGAAATAAGGTTGTCCTGTCTAAAACTTTGGGTGAAGGTTATCCTACAACTTATTTGGAATCAATGTTTCAATACTTAAGAAATTGAGATCTTTTCTATATTTACTTATTCAATACTTATTTTGATTATTTGGCATTGTCCTATTCATCCCCCTCTAGGACATCTTAAGCTCTCTTTTTCACATACTTAAGTGATGAGGTGAAGAAGTTACATGTATGGTATGTTTGTGATTCTTGAAGAGATGTATCATGTATTGTGGAGGTATACTAATAAAGAGGAGGGATGTTTAACATTTGACTCATGCATGCATTCATTCACTATCTACTCAGGCTAGTGGTGCGCAACTAAATCATCATTGCACCTTCGTAATGGTTATGATTTCGGTTAGGTAAGGGACTAACTTAAGATCAAGAGTTTACCATATTGAGTTTACCTATCCAAATCAAGTATGGGACTGGTTTGGATAAAAGTCCTTTGTAATGGACCCCATGGTTGCGATACCGTATACTATCATCCCGACTACATACTCCAACTTTGCCATTTCTTTTCTATTGTATACCTTATCAGTGAGTATAGAATTTAACTATCTTGTACATGAGGATTGACTACTCTCATGATTTATGGTTACTCATTTGGATAGTGTAAGTGCTATGATGTTGAGCACACAAAGATTGTCAAATTTCGTAAGACAAAAGCGCTTCAAGGTAGAACCTAAAGATAAGCTCAAGATCGGCTTATGGTCACGACAAGATCTACATATCTTCTCAAAGATATCGTCACCAGTATCCAAGACAATATCCAAGACAAAGTCTAAGATAAAGTCCAAGACGAAGTTCAAGTCAAAGTGACTCAGATATTTGATATATCTCAGGTGGTATTAACCTTAGAAAGACCTTAGGACTAGGTGCTTTCAAAACTATTTTATCATGAGTTTTTACATATGTTTTTGCCTGGAATTCGGCCAGCCTAACTTCTGCTACGGCCAACCTAAGCTTCCTCGGCCAACCCAACTTTAAGCCCGAAGTAAATAATAACTTTTGTTAGAAATTCAGCTAGCCCGAGTTTTGGTTCGGCTAGCTCAAAGCTTGAAATTCGACCAGCTCGAGAAAGTTTAGGTGAAATTCTAGCAACACCATCTTTTGGAATTCGCGGGAATAAGGCCAGCCGAAGGGCAAATTTGACTAGCCGAATTGTGATGTTGGGCCGGTCGCATTTTGGATAATTCTTATCTCGCCAATCTGAAATTCATTGAACAGAATCCGGTAAACTCGGCCTAGTCGAAGCTTATCTCGGGCTAGCTGAAGTTCTAACATTTTTGCCTATAAATTGAGTCTTTCTCTCATTCCGATTTACAAAAAAAATATTATCATAATTCTTCTCAAAGAGAGAGAGAAGCTTATGTCCTCGACAAGTTATTTGTTGGTATTTATAATTTATTTTAATAACTTATTCAATTCCCTTTATTCTCAAATATTTTAAGTCTTAATATAAGAGAGTAAACCATACTCCTCTTTGAGATCTAAGAGAATTGAATTAAGTAGCATTTGGGTTTTTCATAATTAAAATCTATAGAACCCTAGACTTTTTCTATCTGATTGAACATCGCGCCATCTACGTTCAAGAAAGAGGTCAATCGGCTACGAGATTCTATTATGTCTTCTACATTTGAGGATAAGTATACCTTCTAAAAATCTGTTTAGGTTTTTCTGAGATATCCTGTGAAAATTTCAGTAGAGGTTTTGTCTAAGATAGCCTGTGAAAATCTCAGTTTGATTTTTATTATGATAGCCCATGAAAATCACAAGGAACTGTATCAGGTTATTAAGGTGACCCTGTGAAAACCTTTTTATAGTGAAAGCTAAAATTACGAGGGAAGTAATTTTGAGAGTGGAGTAGGTGTGGCTATTTTTAAGCACCAAACTATTGTAACTCCTTTTGCCATGTGGTGAATGCTTTTTTTTTTTGTGATTGAATGTATTTTATTATTTCAATTCAGTGGTGAATGTTATAATCCTTTTTATATATTCTTGCTAGTTTGAAAGTTTAATTTTAAAGACATTCGTGAAATAAGGTTGTCCCACCTAATATTTTAGGTGAAGGTTGTCTTACGAATTATTTGGAATCAAGGTTTCAATACTCAAGCAATTGAGATCTTTGTGATATTTACATATTCTACATTTATTTCGATTATTTGGCATTGTCCTACTCACTCCCCTCTAGGACATCGCTAGCTCTCCATTTCAAGTGATATCAGAGAGGGTTGCTTTTTTTTTTTTTTGGATTTACCTCCTTGAGCTAGATCCAAAGCTTCAATATATCAAATTTCGAAAGCCTATCCATTACTGGGCCACCTCCCTTTGATGGCTCTAATTATTCATACTGAAAAGCCAGGATGAGGATTTTCCTCAAATACATAGATGAAAGTGTGTGGCAAGCCATTGTATCTAAATGGATCCCTCCTATGATGGAAGTGTAGCCAATGATGGAACCATATCAATGAAAGAAACTGCATTTACTTTTTGGACTAGGGTTCAAAAAAGTGAAAGTAGTGCAAATACAAAATCCTTAAATGCAATAACTTCCGCTCTATTGCCAGATGAATTCAAAAGAATCATTTCTTACGATACAATTAAACAGGCATAGGACATTCTCGAAACGACACATGAAGGAAATACTATAGTAAAAAAAATATATATAAAATTCAAATCCTCACAACCAAATATCAGGAGATTCATATGGAAGAAAATGAGTCTTTTATGGACTTTTATACAGATAAAGTTGTAAAATTGCGGTCAAATTGAAAATTCAAAAAGAAATTTATGCTAAACTATAATTAGAACTTGAAAAAGTTGTTTTAGAAAAATCTCATTTTTTCGATTGTTTTAAAAAAACTAAATTAAATTTAAGCTTCAAGTCTTCTGAATTGCAAAAACCTAAAACAAAAAATGAGAAACTAAAACTTGAAGTTTCTTCCCTTTAGAGTTCAAAGGATACTTGGAAATATACCCTTGGTGACTAGAAACTTGAAAAATTGTTAACCTCATTGAGGTGATGTGGTGACAAGTCTGGTCTGGATTACATTAAAAATAACTCTTTAAAATCTAAGGATTCTGCTCATACTTTTGTAAAAAGAGAATCCTCGTACTCTAAAGCTGAGACTCTAAAAGATTTAAATTATAAAAGGAATGACTTCAAAAACTCAAAACCTTTTCAAGTCTCTAATAATGCCAATTATTATAAACATCAAAGGAATAATAACAAAAATCATTCTTTAGCTTGAAAAATTGTAGACTTGCTTAAAGAGCTATTGAAATCCAACTCTAGTAAAACTAGAGTATATAGAAAAAAGAGAAATCCTAACTCTCAAATATAGCATAAAGCAAGAGATCCTCCAAAACCTAGAACCATAATGAAATGAGTTTCAAAGGTTAAGTGTCTTGTAATCCATACAACTTTCAAAGAAAGTAGCCATTTAAGATAGTACATGGATAGTGGATGTTCGAGACATATTACAGGTGATAAGACTATACTCTCAAACATCAACGAATTAAATGGTGGCTCAGTTACATTCGGAGATGGAAGCAACTGCAAGATAACTGGCCAAGGTAATACAACTTCCTAACTTACCTCTCTTTGAAATTGTTCTATATGTTAAAGGATTAAAACATAATCTTCTTAGCATATCTCAGATCTATGATAATAAAAATATCCTAAAATTGTCAGATCATGGATGTGAGATAATAAATGAGAAAGGAAATGTAATATTAAATGGTTGCGAAATGTTTGAAAATTGTTATATAATTGATAACACTTGCTCAACAAACCATTTATGCTACATGGTCCAAGCAGACGAGACTGAACTATAGTATAAGCGTCTTGGACATGTAAACCATAGAGATTTATATATATTGAGTAAAAGAGATCACTTACGTGGCCTACCTAAACTAAAAAAGATAGAAAAAGTTTATGGTGCATGTCAAATAGGCAAGCGAATTAGGAGTAGTCATAAGAAAGTGAACTCCTTAGCCACGGCTAAACCTCTTGAACTTCTCCATATGGATTTAGTCGGACCAACTAGAATGGAGAGTAGAGGTGGAAAGAAATATTTTCTGGTTGTAGTTGATGACTACACTAGATATACTTGGGTAGCCTTTCGTAGAGAAAAATCAGATACTCTTGATGAAGTCAGAAATTTTTTAAAACATATCCAGACTGAAAATGAGTCAAAATTAGAAGTAATCATGGTACTGAATTCAAAAATAGAAATTTTGAGAAATACTGCAATGATCATGGTATATTACATAAATTTTCTGCTCTAAAAACACCTCAACAAAATGGAGTTGTTGAAAGAAAAAATAGAATTTTACAAGAAATGGCTAGTGTAATTCTAAATATCATGAACCTACTTTAAAATTTATGGGCTGAAGCTGTTAGTACTGCATGCTATATAAATATTAGAAAAGCTAAAAACAAAACAGCTTATGAACTATGGTTTAATAAAAAACCCATGGTTAAATATTTTTGAACTTTTGGAAGCAAATGCTTTATTTTACATGACCGAGAAAATTCGAAAAATTTTGAAGCTAAAAGCGATGAGGGAATATTTTTATGTTATGCTCTAAATAGTCGGGCATACCGTGTTCTTAACAAAAGAACTAGGGTTATACAAGAATCTATAAATGTTGTGATAGATGATCAACTGATCACACCCAGTCCTAATCAAGATGATGATGATGTCAATTTGATTAATATACCTGACTCTTTATGTAAATCAGACAATACTGAGTTAAGGTTAGTCAAAGACCATCCGACTAATCAAATACTTGATAACCCTCACACTAACTTTTAGACAAGAAGACAACTACAAAATATATGTAATCATGTCTACTTTACTTCCCAAATTGAACCAGGTAATGAAAATGAGGCACTCGCTGATGAAAGTTGGATTAATGCCATGAAAGAAGAATTAAATCAATTTATTAGAAATAATGTATGATATTTGGTTTCTAAACCTACTGACAAACATGTGATTGGAACCAAGTAGACTTTAAAAAATAAAACTGATGAAATATGAAACATTATTAGAAATAAGACACTACTAGTTGTACAAGGTTATACTCAAATAAAAGGTATTGTTTAAGATGAATCCTTTGCACCTATTGCGCGCCTTGAATCAATCAGATTATTCACTTCCATTGCATGCTATAAAAAATTCAAAATTTATCAAATGGATGTAAAAAGTACTTTTTTAAAACGGTGATCTAAATGAGGAAGTATATGTTGAAAAACCAAAGGGTTTTGAAGATCCCAAACTTTTTGATCATGTTTACCTTCTTAAAAAGGCTCTTTATGGTTTAAAACGAGCTCTTAGAGCATGTAATGAAAAGTTGACTAAATTCTTACTTAGTCATAATTTTGTTATGGGTAGTGTTGACAAAACCCTATTCATCAAGAAATATAATGATCATATCCTAATAGTTCAAATCTATGTTGATGAGATTATTTATGGATCTACATGCGCTAACTCATTTACTGAGTTTACATAGCTAATGAAATCCAAATTTGAAATGAGTATGGTCGACGAACTAAACTATTTCCTTGGATTACAAGTCAAACAACTTGAAGATTGTATGTTCATCTCACAGACCAAATGTGCATTAAACCTTGTAAAAAAGTTTGGCTTTGAAAATGGTAAGAATTTTAATACTCTAATGAGTACGACTCTTAAGCTCTCAAAAGATGAATCAGGTAAAAGTATAGACTCTCGACTATATAGCAGTATGATTGGTAGTCTTCTGTACTTAACTGTTAGTAGACCTAATATTACATTCAGTGTTAGAATATGTGCTAGATATTAATCTGATCCTAAAGAATCACACTTAACTGCTATTAAATGAATAATCAGATATGTCGCAAGTTCTGCCAACTTAGGCTTATGGTATCCACACGATACGTCGGTACAAATCGCAGGATATATAGATGCAGACTGGGTAGGACTGGGTAGGAAATGTTGATGATAAAAAATCTACTAGTAGTGGATTTTTCTTTGTTGGAAACTGCTTAGTATCTTAGCTTAGTAAGAAGTAAAATTTTGTATCTCTTTGTCAGGCATATGTCCTAATGACCATTCCATTCCATAAGATCCCAAGGTCCCTCCATTTGAATTTTGGCAACCCGCGACCCATAGATTTCATTTATGTGGGACCTTAAGTAATATCTTGTAAACGTGAGTCGACTCAGACCGAGACCTATGCTATTGGGACCGCATCGTCATCGCGGTTCCGACGCAGTGTCTCGTGCGCCAATCTAACGTTTAGATCATAAGATAAGGACCACGCATTATCATGGCCGTAGACCGCACGTTGTGGGACCCACCTATCCCTTATGACACATTTCGCTAGGCCATTATGAGGATGACCTCACCCTAGCTATGACTACCTTAACTATGGCCACCTTATCCCCTAGCTCATGATTCCTTTGTCTTCCTCATGACTTACACCTATCATCATTGCCTAGCTAAGAGAGCTAGGCAATCATTGCATTTCTCTCTCTTAACTCGCTCTCTCTCTTTTATTTCCCATTTCCTCCATTGCTAGCAAGAGAGAGAGAGCTCCCAAAATTTCTAGCCACTTCCTCTCCCTAATCTTCCCAATCCAACCATCAAGAGGCCATCTCAACCATTGAATCTTGTCCCCTTGGAGCATTGGAAGCCATTGGTGGAAGAAGGACAAGAAGATTTGAAGGTGGGTGCTCTCTAGGACTAGATTTCATCCTCTCCTTTAGATTTCCTTCTTTCATTTGCTTGGGGACTTGAAGGACCCACCAATGTATGGTGGAGATCCTCCATAATCCCCTTGATGTGGCCTTTGGCCCATCTTCTTGCATGCATGACCCATGGTGGGTCCATTCTCCATGGACCCCACCATGATGATTTTCACTATAATCTATGCCTTCTAAGGGTCATCTAGCCCCCTCATTTGTATGGTGGGGACCCATCTTAATGTATGTATTGATGCATGTATTAGAGGGGCCCATAGTGGCGGGGTCCCTTCATCTCACATCTCTACCTTTCTCTTCCTCTCTCTCTCCCTTTTCTTTTTATGGTGATGATGATGATGTGTGTGGCCCACCTAATGTTACATGTATTGGACATCCACACCGTCCAGATTTTCTGGATGTTCATATTTTTTTGGGGCCAACTTACTGTCTATTTCTAGGTTGTGAGGCCCGTATCCTAGACCGTACCATTCCATAGATTTCCACGATCCTCCCCGTCGAATTATGGCAACCCGCTACTTGTAATCGGTGTTTTCCTACGACCCTAAGTCGTATTCTGCATATCTGAATCTACTCGACCTAAGACTTATACCATTGTGACCGCGCCGTCGCGTCTTGCGCACCGATACGATACCCAGGCCAGGAGTTGTGGGCTCGCGTTCTTTTCGAGGAAAATGCCGTGCGTTGCGAATCCTGATAGAATCTCTACCCAATTTATCATATCAATCAATCAATCAAGTACACATCTCATCTCAAGCCCATGCTTTCTTTTTCCCCAAGACAAGCAACCTACCCCCTAAGTCAACTCTTATGTCACTCACACCCATCACTCCACCCATCACCCATCACCTCTCTTACAAACACCCTCTCTCTCTCTCATTCTCTACCCATTCCCCAAGCAACCCAAAGAGAGTGGCCGTCCAAGCATTCCAAAGAGAAAAAGAGCTTTATGTGTGACCCACTTTCTACCCCCAAAACTCTCAATCTAACCCTTCAATTCTCATCTTCTGCCATTAAAGGTTGAGCTGAGGAGCTAAGGAAGCCAAGGAACGAAGAAGATTAGCAATTGGTGGGTGTTTTATAGGCTTAAATTTGTGTTTTGATGATGGGCCAAGTGGGGCCTGCCGATTGATGGTATAGATCCTATTTGGGACCCATTTTGATGTATTATTGTAATCCTAGGAGGACTCACAGTGGCGGAGCTCCCTCCATCACACATCTTTCTTTCTCTCTCTCTCTCTCTATTTTTCCTATTGCGGCCCACCTTGAAGAATGGATTTGATCCACACCATGGACGGTGGGAATCCCACCATGATGTATTATTCACACCGTCCTTCCTGGACGGACCTAGATGAAGGAAAACGCAAATATCAGCTTTATCCTAAAGCTGTGGTGGGCCACACGTGTGGGCCCACCATTGGCATATGTGTTGTATTCCCCCACAGTTCAATGCCTGGATGTAGATGGTGGTGCCTGCCTTGATGAGGTGTGGCATCCACACCGTCCAGATATGCTGGACGTGGGAGCCCACCATGATGCATGCATTTTATCCATACTGCCCATTGTCCAGACCTTGGACGGTGGGGCCAGCCATGATGTACGTGTTTTATCCACCTCCATGTGGACATGTGGACACCACTGTGATTTATGAGGTATATCCTCACCATCCAGCTCCTTTTGACGGTGGGACCCACCCTGCACGTTTTGCAAGTGTTGGGTGTGGGGCCTACCATGATGGATGTGTTGTATCCTCACTGTTCAGGGATTGGACGGTGGGAAGCAGATTGGCTGGAGTACCTCACACCAGCTATATAGTTGCTGTATGACATCGACAAGTTCTGTGGGTCCCGCATGATGTATTATTTCATACCATGACGTCCATCTGTTTCATCAACATCGTCCATTTAATGGTGGACCCCATACATGAGGTATGCGTTTCATCCCAACCGTCCATTATAGGATGTGGCCCCACAAGCTATATAACTGCTGGATTGACGTCAGCAGTTCTGTGCGTCTGATCATGAGTATGTGTTAGATCCAAACTATCCATCCACCAGCTATATGACTGTTGGATTGACGTTAACAGTTCTGTGCATCTGATCATGAGTATGTGTTAGATCCAGACCATCCATCCACCAGCCATATAACTGCTGGATTGACGTTAGTAGTTCTGTGCGACTGATCATGAGTATGTGTTAGATCTAGACCGTCCATCCACCAGCTATATAACTGCTGGATTAACGTCAGCAAGTTCGGTGGGTCTGATCATGAGGTGTGTTATATCCAAACTGTCCATCCACCTTACGAGCTTGTCTTAAGGCTTGAGACGACAAATAAGATAAATTTGTCTATCAAGTGGACCACACTGCAAAAATCAGTGGAGGATTGAACGTCTACCATTGAAACCGTTTGGGGTCACAGGAGTTCTAGATCAACATGAGATTTGTTTTTCCTTTTAATTCAGGTCTTTGTGACCTTATGAACAGATTAAATGGAAAATAAACATTAAGGTGGCCCCTGTGAATTATTAACAGTGAAAATCATTATCTTCACTGCTATTTGTGGTATGGTCCAGATGATCTTTCTATATGACTCATTTTTTTAGGTAATGCTTTATCATGATCTCTAAAAATAGATGAATGGTATAGATATAATAATGATGTTTTATCCACACATCCAGCTAGGACGGTGGGTCTCACTTGATGAACATGAGGCCCATGGGTGCGACTCGATATGATATTTGTGTGGCCCATATGTGTGGCCCATTGTAATGTATGTTGAGGCCCGATGTGATGTATATGAGGCCCATATGTTGAGGGCCATTGTGATGTATTTGAGGCCCATGAGTGAGGCCTAATGTGATGTATGTGAGGCCCTTGTATGAGGCCTAATGTGATGTATATGAGGCCCATATGTTGAGGCCCATTGTGATGTATTTGAGGCCCATGAGTGAGGCCCAATGTGATGTATGTGAGGCCCTTGTATGAGGCCCAATGTGATGTATATAAGGCCCATTGTGATGTGTGATTCCACCGTGATGCTTATGATGTCCATTCATCTTCCTAGTTAGATCTAAATGGGCCATAAATTGGGAACAATGGTGGTTTAAAGTCCACGTTGTAAGGGTAATTGTGGTTAAATGTCCACATTGTAACCCTCCCTAAGGCCCATTGTTAGGCCCATTCTCATCTTCCCTTAGTGGGCTAACCCAAATCGTTGGGCCCCCATAATTATTGGGCCCATTCTTGATATAAGTAGGCCGTCTAAGCCAATCCTTGATATGAGGAGAGTACATCATCATCATAGAGCATGCTTAGTAGAACTTCATGATTCATGCCCATGCGTATCATATGTATGCTTGATATGAGGAATAATTGATCATAACATATTCCCTCGGGCGGATTATTATGGGACTTCCTAATAGGAGGAGTTACCCATATGAGCGTGTAATACGCGCAGGATTACTGCATGACTGGATGGTGTGATTCATACATCTCGCATTATATGACATGACTACTGCATGCCCTATTGACATCAGGGCTATAGCCTCCACAGTCATATCGTGGATGGCAGGATTGGACACTAAAAATCTTTCTCTACATGGAGTGCGATAGATGTCCCTGGGTGAAATTTCCTAGACCTTTATGGTACCAAGAGGTCGCTCCAATATCTAGAGTAAGTGGATGTTTTGAGCGCAGAATGCCGAATACCAGGAGGCCACGCTTCCCACTGTATAGTGGTCGGTTGGAAGGGGGTGCGACCTTACCCGCCCGAGAAGAGGGGGCATAGCTAGGTTAAGTTTGACAAGCTCGAGGAATGGGTCCGTTATCGACAAGTCGAGCCCGATATTGGCAAGAAGATAGTGAGATCTCTTTCACTCACCTTATTGCGCGCAATGTGGCGGCAATCTGGTTTATAGTGTACTAGACTCCGGTGATATCCTAGAGATGAATTGAATTGATATTTGGATTCCGATGAGGACTGACATGTTGGAGTTACACTACATCTTGCATATGACATTCAGCCAGGTAGGCCCTGCATTGCATAGCCTTGATATGGTTGATAGCATTCATGAGCATGCCAGCATGTTTCCGCAGTACTCTGATATTGCATACTTGGCACTTACCTTGCGCACACACTTCACCACCCTCTAAGCTTTCTATAAGCTTATGCACGACCGTTGCGTACAGGTGACTATGGATCACAGTAGCGCTGAGGCAAGAGCGTGTGACAGATCATCTTGGAGCTTTTGTCTATCTTTATATTTCCCTTTTTGCATTGTACTCATAGTTTTTGATATAGTGGATATGTGGTGATGTTGTTTTGTGACTTGGTTATGCTTGTGGTTGTGATCCTTTACAAAAAAAAATCATATTAAAAATCCTCCTTATAGGGTCCCAGGATCGGAATCTAGCATATGGGTGCCAAGAGCCGAGAATGGTGCACTACGGAGGCTGTCGGTGCCGGATTCGACGATCAGGAATTCTGTGAGCTCAGTTTCCGAGTTTGGGGCATGACACGGGCCCATTTGGATGAAGGTAAAATATAAATATCGGCTCGATTCCGGGGCCATGTGGCCTACCCTAGTGGACCCCGCATGATGTGTGTATTCTATATCCGTGTCGGCCACCCGTGGGGCTCACCTTGCTGGCGTCCAGCGGCTGGCTGGATGATCCAGCACTGCTGGCACCGTCCAATAGGCCTGGACGAAGAGAAAACCCAAATATTAGCTTTATCAAAAAATGTGGGCCACATGTGTGGCCCACCCTAATGATGTGTAGATCCACACCGTCCGTCCATTGATAGGGACGGTGGGTCCTAGAAGCTAAGCTGCACTTGATGTCAGCAAGTTCGATGGGCTGGTCACGAGGTATGGGTTATATCCCAACTGTCTGTCCATTTGTTGGATGGTGGGACCCACCCTGCACGTGTAGAGCCCCCACCGTCCATCTGGACATGGGACTCACGTTGATGTAAGTATTTTGTAGCCCACCATCCATTTGATTAGGATGGTGGGCCTCCACTGTGCTGCATGAGGGACCGATCGTGATGTATGGGCCGTATCCCCACCGCCGTCCATCTGTTTACTGGGGTGGGACCAACCTTAATATATACATTGGATATTAGTACCATCCATCTGGATGTGTTACGGGACACACCATAATGTATTTGTTTTATCCACGCTGTCCGACCGTAGGCCAACCAAGCTGTACGTGTTTTAGCAGTGCCGTCCAGCCCGTGGACCCCACAATGTGATGCATTTGTGGCTCATTTGGTGAGGCCCATTGTGAAGCATTTGTGGCCCATATGATGAAGCCCGATGTGATGTATGAGAGGCCCATATAATAAGGCTCGATGTGATGTATATGTGGCCCATGTGTGAGGCCCAAAGTAATGTATGTGAGGCCCATGAGTGAGGCCCATTGTGATGTATATGTGGCCCATGAGTGAGGCCCAATGTGATGCATATATGGCCCATGAGTAAGGCCCATCGTGGTGTACATTAGGCCCTTTGTGTGAGGCCTATTATGTTATGTATGAGGCCCTTGTGTGAGGCGATGGGTCCATGCTATGTTTAGCTCTATGTGGGCCACTCCTTGGGAGCAATGTTGGTTAAATGTCCACATTGATGGACAATAATAGTTAAATGTCCACATTGTGACCTTCCCTTAGGCTTTCGTTAGGTCTATTCTCATCCTTCTTTAAGTGGGTTAACCCAAATCATTGGGCCCCATTGTTGTTTGCATGGTCTATCTATTCATATTGGGATAACCCAAGATGTTGGGCCCCCACTGGTTGCTTGTAGGATTATTTCTTTTTAATCTTGGAGTCCACTTAGGGCCCCCTTAGGCATCTAGCGGGCCATATGATAGTACGAAGAAGGAACCCTTTCTGGATCCTTAGGATTATAGGTAGGCCACCTAGGCCCAACCTTGATATGAGGAAAGTTCTTCATTGCTGTAGATGGAGGGATCCATGCTATCGGATTTGGTATATCCTCGGTTGAGGATGATCTTTATGATTTAGATTGGTTGTCCATCTATGGACCTCTCCTTGTATATAGGCCAATTATCGATACCGATTATGAGCTTATTTAGTATAGCTTCATAATACATGCCCATACGCATCATCTGCGTGCTTGATATGAGATGTGGTTGGCCATTGCATATGCCATTAGGCAGGTTATTTATGGGACTCCCTGATAGGTGTTGTCCCATATGGGCGCATGGTATGCACAAGATTGATGCATGATTGGATTATGTGACTCATGCATCTTGCATTGTGTGAATATGATTACTATACGCCCTAGCGACATCAGGGTTGTAGCCTTCGCAGATATAGCGAGGATGGCAGGATTAAATACCGAAAATTCTTATTAAGCACAGGGGCGCAAATGATGTCCCAGGGTGAAAGTCCCCAAACCCTTATGGTACCATGGAGGATGCTCCAATGCTGAGACCAAGTGGATGTATGAATGCATGAGGGCCGAATACCAGAAGGCCGCGTCTTTCACTGTGTCATGGTCGGTTGGAAGGGGGTGTGGCCTTACCCGCCTGAGGGTAGGGGGCAATTATTAGGCTGAGTATGACCAGCTCGTAAATGGGTCTACTATCGACATGTTGGATAAATATTTACTGACTATTGGCCAGGCAGATAGTGAGGTCTCTTCCGCTTGTACAGTTGTGCATCCAGTGTAGTGCAGCAATATGGTATATAGTGTATTAGACCCTGGTGATTATCTAGAGAGAACTGTAATAATATATGATGCTTCAGAGATGAGCTGGATCGATATGTGGATTAGTATGCTTGAGCCGCATCTTGCACATGATTGACTATGTAAGCCTTGCATCGTTTGGCCTAGGTGTGGATGATAGCATTTATGCCTTGCATCGCATGGCCTTATTGTGGCCGTTAGCATTAATGCCTTGCATCGCATAACCTTGGTATGATTGATAGTGTTCATGGACTTACTAGCATGTTTCCGCATTACCCTGATATTGCATACTTGCATAACTACCTTGCGCACACACTTTCACCACCCTCTAAGCTTTTTATAAGCTTATGCACGATAGATGCTTGCAGGTGACGCCAGATGTAGCCATAGCTGAGTAGAAACAGGAGCGTGCAGTAGAGCTTTGGAGCCACGATAGTATCATTGTATTTCCTTTATGCACATTATATCTAAAGTTTTTTATTATAGTAGATTTTGTGATGGAGTTCTGGTTATTGTTCATGGGTTATGCCTATGGTTATGCTTATTATGAAAAAATTCATATTTAAAATCCTCCTTGTAGGATCCCAGGATCGGAACCTGGTATATGGGTGCCAGGAGCCGAGAATGGGGTACTAAGGAGGCTGTCGGCGCCAGATTCGGTGATCGAGAATTTTATGAGCCCGGTTTCTGAGTTTGGGGTGTGACAGGAGTTGGTATCAGAGCATAACTTAGGAATAGCTCAGAACAACATCACATATCTGTTACGAGCTTAGGTCGAGTAGGTCCCGAGTGCATATCTTTTTTATTTGGCTTCCTAATGTCTGAGCCTTCGAGGGTTCCCAAGGCTGATAGACGCCTTTGTTCTTTGCTGTAGACCATGCCACCTACATGAGGCACACGAGGCACCAGAGGCGCCCGAGCGACCCCTGCTCCACCACTTGAGGTTCCCATTCCTCCGCCTGAGGTTCTTATTTTACCTCTCGTGGCTCCCATTCCCCCACCTAAGTGTACTGCCCCTACACCTGAGACCCCTGCAGATCCTGTGCCTCCATCCGAGACCAGCGTAGCCCCTACCATGTTAGTCGATGCCGATCAGTTGTAACAGATGCTTCATACTATGACTGCCGTTCTCCAGGGGCAGGGCAGCCGAGCCCCCGATACCCCGGAGCAGGCAGAGCAGGAGCGCGCGAGTGCCTTGTTAAGAGACTTTCTTTTGCTCGACCACCGGTGATTCCAGGGAGAGCCTGATCTGACCGAAGCAGAGAGATGACGCTCTCAAATAGAGAAGATGTTTGAGACCATGAGATGCATGACCCAACAGCGGGTCCCTATGGCAGTCTATTTATTCGAGGGTGAGGCTAAGCACTGGTGGACTTCCATCACCCGTGCTGCAGAAGCTGACTTCGTCTAGACATGGGAGGATTTCATTGACCAATTCGACCAGTAGTACTTCCTCGACCACATTCAATGGCAGCGAGCATGGGAGTTCGAGACCCTAGTACAGGGAGACATGTCTATGGCTTAGTACGCGGCTTGTTTCATAGCACTATCGAGGTTCACGCCATATTTGGCTGATGACGAGGGGCGAAAGACCCACTGTTTTGAGAACGACCTGCGTTACGGTCTCCAAGGCCGTGTTATTGGGCACGAGCTCCCGACCTTCAAGGAGGTAGTACGGAGGGCTCAAATTTATGAGGCTAACTGGGCCGGTACGCAGAGTGATCATGATCGGAGGAGAGACAGGAAGAGGCATGCCCCCTTTAGTGGCCCCCAGCAGTAGCAGCGTCGACAGCAACAACAATGCGTGACTCACCGAGCCCTAGCAGCACCTCCAGCGCCAACCCAGAGACCGTTAGCAGGGACTTGTTTTGGGAGCGATGGAGTAGGGCACCGTATGCAGGAGTGTCCCCACCCTCAACAGCAATAGCAGTGAGAGCACCTCATCAGCCTCCGCCACAACAGCAGCGACACCAGCTCCTACCCCTAAAGCCCCCTCAGTAGCAACATCAGCACCAGCCTTTAAGACCACAACAGCCAAGGCAACAGTTCTGGCCCCCACTGCAGCAGTAGTAACAGAGACCTCAGAGGGGACAGACACCTCTCTAGCCAGCTTCGGCTAGATTTTACGCCGCTCGGCAGGACCCGCAGTCCTCCGGAGGAGTCGTTGAGGGTATACTTCTAGTCTCTGCATGCATTGCTCGACTTCTGTTCGATTCTGGTGCATCTCATTCTTTCATGTCCGAGGATTTTTGTCATTCGACCGGATTGTCGACAGAGTCTGCCTGTGAGGGGTTGACCGTATCGACGCCCTTAGAGAAAACTACAGTGCTAGGCCGATGTTGTTTGTCTTGCCCCATCTTAATCGAGGAGACCTTCTTGCCCGCTGATTTATTTGTGTTGCCGATGTCGGAGTTCGACGTCATCGTGGGTATGGATTAGCTTGCCGAGTACCACGCCATCTTAGACTGCTCCGTGAGGACAGTCACATTATGTATACCTAGCTTGCCTTAGTTCCAGTTTGTAGTCGAGCCCAGAGGAGAGTTGTTGTCTTGTTTCATGTCTTGTGTAGTAGAGGAGATTGTGTCATTGAGCGTTGATCAGTTGTTAGTGGTTTACAATTTTCTCGATATATTCCAGGAGATTCCAGGATTGTCGCCGCGCCAACATATTGAGTTATAATGATCTTGTGCCCGGTATTGCGCCTATCTTAAAGGCCCCGTATCATATGACACCGATGGAGTTGCAAGAGTTGCAGTAGCAGTTGGATGAGTTACATGAGTTGGGTTTCATTCGTCCGAGCAGTTCACCATGGGTAGCACCGGTACTATTCTTCAAGAAGAAGGATGGCTAGTTGAGGCTCTTTTTGGATTACTGTGAGCTTGACCGGGTCACGATCAAGAACAAGTATCCACTCCTAAGGATTGATGATTTGTTTGATTAGCTGTAAGGTGCACAATTCTTTTCAAAGATTGACCTGCGTTCCGGTTATCATCAGATTCAAGTCCGACGGAGGACATCCCGAAGACGGCTTTCAGGACGCGCTATGGTCACTTTGAGTTTCAGGTCATGTCCTTCGGACTGACCAATGCGCCAGCTGTCTTCATGCAGTTAATGAATGAGGCATTCTTTCTATATCTTGTTCAGTTTATTGTGGCCTTCATCGACGATATTCTAATTTATTTGAGGACCCGCGAGGACCATAAGCAGCATTTGGAGATTACTTTGTAGACCCCCAGTGCCCACCAACTATATGCGAAGTTGGAGAAGTGTGAGTTTTGTCAGGAGGAGGTGAAGTTCCTCGGTCACGTGGTGACGAGGGAGGGTGTCACAATGGATCCCTCGAAGATTGATGCAGTGCGTTAGTGGGGCCAGCTTATGAATGTGTCCAACATCCGCAATTTTCTTGGCTTGACGGGATATTATCGACAATTTATCGAGGGATTCTCCCGTATTGCAACACCGCTGACCAGGTTGACTTGGAAGGGCACAGAGTTTGTGTGGAGTGACGCCTGTGAGCGAGCATTTATGAAGCTAAAGGACCGCCTCACCTCTGCTCCTGTCTTCACTCTTCCCTGTGGGAGTGAAGGCTTTGTTGTATTTTATGATGCTTCGCGTATTGGTTTGGGTGCTGTCCTAATGTAGCACGGGAAGCCGGTGGCTTATGCGTCTTGCCAGCTCAAGGTCCATGAGTTGAACTACCCCACACATGATTTAGAGCTAGCAGTAATTATCTTTGCACTGAAGGTGTGGAGGCACTATCTTTATGGGGTAAGGTTCGAGTTTTTCTCTGACCACAAGAGCTTGAAGTATCTCTTCTCACAGTCTAAGTTGAACATGAGGCAGAACATTGGATGGAGCTCCTTAAGGACTATAATTACAGTGCCACCCATGCAAGGCGAACGTGGTGGCAGATGCCCTTAGCCGTCAACCACGAGGCCTGGTGGTGCATATGATGATTCAAGAGTGGAAGATGTTTAAGGATGTATCAGCGTTCAACTTCGAGATTTGCTTGCAGTCTTCTATTGTGTAGTTATCGAGCTTGTCGATTCAACCCTCTCTTGTCACAAGGGTGATCGAGGCTCAGCAGGCAGATGAGTCATTGCAGAGTTATCAGGCAGAGGCAACATTTGAGAGTCAATCAGATTGGAAGATTGGTTCTGATGGTGGACTTCGCTTCAGAGGCTGGTTTTGTGTCCCGGATATTCCTGAATTGTGTAGAAATCTTATGACCGAGGCACATCGATCATAGTTTTCTATCCACCCTGGCTCGATGAAGATGTATTGTGATAGTGGAGGCAGTATTTTTAGGCAAGGATGAAGTGTCAGATCGCCAGTTTTGTGGCCGAGTGTGACACTTGCCAGCGTGTCAAGTCCGATCATCAGAGACCCCTAGGTCCATTGCAGCCGTTGTAAGTGGGAGCACGTATATACAGATTTCATTATGGGCATGCCGAGGACTCAGTGCGGTCATGACGCCATCTTGGTTGTCGTAAATCATCTGATGAAGTCGGAACATTTTCTTACGATTCATGCGACTTAGCTTTTGGATCAGCTTGTCAAGTTATTTGTTGATGAGATTGTGAGACTACACGGTGTTCTAGTTTCGATCGTTTCTAACCCAGACCCAAGGTTCACGTCGCAGTTTTGGATGAGCTTCCAGAAGCTATGGGGTCTGCCTTGCAGTTCAGCACCACGTACATCCACAGACCGATGGGCAGACTGAGAGGGTCAACCAGATTCTTGAGGATATGCTTCATGTTTGCATGATCGACTTCTCGGGCAGCTGGGATGAGCATTTGTGCCTGGCTGAGTTCGGGTATAATAACAACTATTAGGCGACTATTGGTATGGTTCCCTTCGAGGCTTTGTATAGCAAGCCATCTAGATCGCCCAGTTGTTGGGCCGAGGTTGGAGAGCACCGTCTCCTAGGCCTCGAGCTTGTGTAGCAGACATTAGAGGTTATCGATATCATTAGGCAGAGGATGCGCACAGCTCAGAGCCGGCAAAGGAGTTTTGCTGATCGTTGGCGTCATCCCTTGGAGTTTGCAGAGTGTATCTCAAGGTCTCGCCTATGAAGGACGTAGTTCGATTTGGAGCGAAGGGCAAGCTCGTCCCAAGGTTTATTGGACCTTTTGAGATCATTGGGCACGTTGACACCGTGGCTTATAGCTTGCCTTATCTTCTCAGTTGTCTGGCATCCACAACGTTTTTCATGTTTCGATGTTGCGGAAGTGTGGGTCAGACATCGTTCCTATAATTGATTGGCAGCCTCTTGAGGTCTGTGAGGATGATTCCTACACTGAGCAGCCGATTCGCATCCTTGATCGGAGGGAGCAGGTCCTCTGGACCAAGGTCATTCCTTTGGTGAAGGTTCAGTGGGGTCATCATTCTGTTAATGAGGCGTCTTGGGAGCGCGAGGGTGAGATTAGAGAGCGTTATCCCCATTTGTTTGTAGATTGATTGTGCTTATATTATGCCTTGTATTGCATTGATTGTTATATATATATATATATATGTGTGTGTGTGTGTGTGTGTGTGTGTGATGATGATGCTTTCTCTTCCCTTGCCTTGTCCTACATAATAGTAAATTTTGAGGATGAAATTTTTATTAGGAGGGGAGAGCTGTCAGGCCCATGTCTTAGTGACCATTCCATTCCGTAGGATCCTGCGGTCCTCCCAGTCGAATTCCGGTAACCCACGACCCGTAGATTTCATTTGCGCCCGACCTTAAGTCATATCCTATAAACCTGAGTCGACTCAGCCCGTGACTTGTGCCATTGCGACCATGCTATCACCGCGGTTTCAACGCCGCGTCTCATGCGCCAATCCAACATTTAGATCATAAGATGTGGACCGCGCATTATCATGCCCATGGACTGCATGTTGTGGGACTCACCTATCGATTATGGCATATTTCCCTAGGCCATTATGAGGATGACCTCACCCTAGCTATAGCAACCCTAGCCCCTAGCCCATGATTCCTTTCTCTTCCCCATGCCTTACACCTATCATCATTGCCTAACTAAGAGAGCTAGGCAATCATTGCATTTTTCTCTCTCTTATCTATCTCCCTCTCCATTTCATTTTACCAAGAGAGAGAGAGAGCTCCCAAAATTTTCAGTCACTTCCTCTCCCTAATCTTCCCAATCCAACCATCAAGAGACCATCTCAACCACTAAATCTTGTCCCTTTGGAGCATTGGAAGCCATTGGTGGAAGAAGGACAAGAAGATTTGAAGGTGGGTGCTCTCTAGGACTGGATTTCATCATCTCCCTTAGATTTCCTTCTTTCATTTGCTTGGAGACTTAAAGGATCCACCAATCCATGGTGGAGATCCTCTATAATCCCCTTGATGTGGCCTTTGGCCCATCTTCTTACATGCATGACCCATGGTGGGTCCATTCTCCATGGACCCCACCATGATGATTTTCACTCTAATCTATGCCTTTTAAGGGTCATCTAGACCCCTCATTTGCATGGTGGGGATGGCATCCCCACCTCAAATTTTTATTTTGTTATGATGGGCCCATGCATGCATGGGACCCATCTTGATGTATGTATTGATGCATGTATTTAGTGGCGGGGTCCCTCCATCTCACATCTCTACCTCTCTCTTCCTCTCTCTCTCTCTCTCTCTCTCTCTCTCTCTCTCTCTCCCCCTCACTTTTCTTTTTATGGTGATGATGATGATGTGTGTGGCCCACCTAATGTTGCTGTCCATTTTTTGGCCCATTTGGATGAAGGTAAAATACAAATATTGGCCCGATTCTAGGGCCGTGTGGCCTACCCTGGCAGACCCCACATGATGTGTATATTCTATATCTGTGACAGCCACTTGTGGGGCCCATCTTGCTAGCATCTAGCAGCTGGCTGGATGGTCCAGCACTGCTGGCACCATCCAGGAGGCCTGGAGAAAGAGAAAACCCAAATATCAGCTTTATCCAAAATTGTGGGCCACACATATCATGCCCCAAACTTGGAAACCAGGCTCACAAAATTTCTAATTGCCGAATCCGGTGCTGACAGCCTCCGTAGCACCCCATTCTCGGCGTCCAGCGCCTATACACCAGTTTCCGATCATGGGATCCTACAAGAAGGGTTTTCAATATGAATTTGTCTCGTAAGAAGCATAACCACAAGTATACCCAAATCACAAGAACAAAATCATCACCACATATCCACTAACATAATCATTTGAGTACAATGCTAAAAAGGAAAATATATGCATATAATAAAATCTTCACAAAGCTCGGCCGCACGCTCCTGCTCCTGCTCAGTTACGACTGCGTCCTAACATCACCTATACGCATCTATCGTGCATAAGTATATAGAAAGCTTAGAGGGTGGTGTAAGTGTGTGTGAGCAGTATATGCGTGCTCAGAATATAGTATCAGAGTAAATGGTAATACTGGTAAGTCCACGAACCATACAATACCAAAGTAAGTAGAAATACTGACAAGTTCATGAATCATATGATATCAGAGTAAGCGAAAATACACTAGTAAGTTCATGAGTACCATCAGCTGTACCAAGGTTATGCGATACAAGACATGAATGCTAACGGCCATATTAATGCAGAAACATGGCAACCCAAAATGCTAAATGCTACGGATGCAATGCAATATGCAGTGCGAATGAAATGACCAAGCTGGAGTAAAATCAGGATGATAGTACATGGTATCATAGGCTATGGGGTCCATCACAAGGGACTTCTATCCAAATCAGTCCCATACCTAAATTTGGATAGCCAGACTCAATGTAATAAACTCTTGATCTCAGGTTAGTCGTGTGCCCCAACCGACATCCTTGCCATTATGAAGGTATACAATGATTAGTTGTGCACCACCAGCCCAAGTGGATAGTGAATGAATGAATGAATGAGTATATAACTCCTGCTCAATAAGTCCACATATCAGTACTGTACATCTCTGGGATCATCACCAGGGTCTAGTACATTCTACATACAATTGCCGTCCACTGGACCTGCAACTATGCAAGTGGAAGAGACCTCATTATCCGCCTAGCCAGTAGTCAGCCAATATCTACCCTGTACATCGATAGCGGACTCATTTATGAGCTGGTCAAACTCAACCTAGCTATGCCCCCTACCCTCAGGCGGGTAAGGCCACCCCCATCCCAGCCGACCACGACACAGTGGGAGACGCAACCTACTGGTATTCGGCACTCGGACGCTCATGTATATCCACTCAGTCTCGACGTTGGGGCATCCTCTGGTACTAAGAGGGTTTAGAGATTTTCACTCAGGGCCATCTATGGTGGCCCGATGCTAGTAACAGATTTTTGGTGTCCCATCTGGCCATCCACGACATGCCTGTGGAGGCTGACCCTGATGTCGTTAGGGCATACAGTAATCACAATACACAATGCAGGATGCATGAGTCATACAATCCAGTCATGCATCAATCCTGTGCATACCATACGCTCATGTGAGACAATCTCTGCCTATCAGGGGCTCTCATAACAACCTGCCCAATGACATATGCAAATGGTCAATCACATCTCATAACAAACTTGTAGATGATGTGTATGGGCATGTATCATGATGCTATGCTATCACATACTCATAATCGATATCGACAATTGACACCGATAATCGACATTCATAATCGGCCTCAATAATTGGAATCGGTAATCGATCTCGACGCACTGCTGGGTCCATAGATGGACGGCCGATGATGGTCCAAGTAATATCAATGGGGCCCATTCGTTTGGGTTAACCGACTAGAGAATGATGAGAATGGGCCTAATAAGGCCTAAGGGAAGGTCACAATGTGGACATTTAACCATCATTGCCCATAAATGTAGACATTTAACCAACATTGCTCCCAAGGAGTGGCCCACATAGGACCGAACATACAGTGGGCCCACAACCTCACACAAGGGCCCAATATACATCATCATAAGCCTCACTCAAGGGCCCCAAATACATCAAATGGTCGAAATCAAATGGGCCGTATCAAATGGGCCAAATCATATGGGCCAAGTCAAATGGGTCGTATCAAATGGGCCGATACAAATGGGCCGATACAAATGGGCCGATACAAATGGGCCATATTAAATAGGCCAAATCAAATACGCCAAATCAAATAGGCTAAGTCGAATGGGCCCAAACCAACCACACCATTCATCTATAGTTAGAGATCATTTTAGAGCATTATCACAAAATGAATCATATCCCAAGGATCATCTGGACCATACCACAAATGCAGTGGTGATAATGATTTCCACTGTTGAATTCCAGTGGGCCCACCATAGCATTTAATTTCCATCCAGTCTGTTCATAAGTTCATAAAGACTTGGATTTAGAGGAAAAACAAATATCATATTGGTACAAGGCTTCTGTAATCTAAAAAGGGGATTTCAATGGTAGACTATTAACTCCACTATTTTTTGTAGTGTGGTCCACCTGATAACTGGATCTGTCTTATTTTTCTCCTCAAGCCCTAGGACTAGCTCACCAAATGGATGGAAGGTTTGAATGAATCACATATATTAGGGTGGGGTCCATGTACGTGGCCCACCGTTAAGACAAGCTCGTCAAATGGATAGATGGTTTGGATGGAACACGTCCATCAGTGGTGGGTCCCACTGGATGGGTGTGGATGATATCCTTACATCATGGTGGGGTCCCCACAACCCATCCAGACGGACGACTGGGAACGAAAACATCAGGGTGGACTCCTATGTGGTGTGGCCCACTTAGAATATTATATATATATATATATATAAACATATACACTTGGTGGGTCCCACAAGGATGTGGCCCACCAAGATATTGTATATATATTAATATTATATTATGTATATATATATATATATATATATATATTTAAAGAGAGCCCAGATCTAGTGTCTAGACGCTGGATGTCTGGGCTTATGGATTTCAACCCATACATCACAGCGTTCCACCGTCCAGGGATCTGGATGATGTAAATCATCACCTAATCCAGGTGGGTTCACACATGTGGCCGACCTCAACTTCGGGTTAAACTGATATTTGTGTTTTTCCTTCATTCAGATCTGTCTAGACGGACAGGCAGCAATCCCGTCAGTTGGACAGTCCAGCAAGGTGGGTCCGACGCATGGGCGGCATGGATGATACATACTTCATGGTGGGCCACACACACACACACCAGGTGGGCCACACACCTCTACATCATACAAGAGATATATATATATATATAGAGAGAGAGAGAGAGAGAAAACCTGAAGGGGAGGGACCCCGCCACTATTGGGCCCTCCCTATACAATGCATACATCAAGTGGGTCCCACAACAAGTGGGCCCTTAAAAATTGAAATCAACAGTGGATCACCCACATGTGGCCTCCTTGTTTATCTCCTTGGACTCCTATGCTCCTTGTCTTTGATCTTGATAGAGGTTGATGAAGAATGAAGGGTTGAGATGGGAGATGAAAGGGTATGAAAGTGGGCCACACTTAGCTTTGGGAGAGCTTGGACGTTGGGTGCTTACTCTTGGGAGTTTGGAGAATGAAGATAGAAATGAGAGAGAGAGAGAGAGAGAAGTGATGGATGAAAAGAGATGGAGAGAGTGGGTGTTGTAAGAAATGGGGATGGGAAGTATGGGCTTGGTTGAAATTTGTGTAAAGGAGGTATGGGTAGGGAGAAAGAGTTGACTTGTGAGGGGGTGAGGTGGCATGGGGTATGGGTGATGTACTTGAGATAGGGTGTGTACTTGATTGATACATTGATGGGAGATGTTGTAGAGATTCTCTTAAAATTCGTAACATGCGACATTTCTTTGGAATGAAAGAGGGCCCACATCATCTAGCCTGGGTATCGCCTTGGTGTGCGAGACGCGGCGTCGGAACCTCGGCGACGGTGCGGTCGTAAGGATACAAGTCTTGAGTCGAGCCGACTCAGATTGACAGGATGCGACTTAGGGTCACGGTAAATGCCGACCACAGATTGTGGATCGCCGGAATTCGACTGGTAGGACCGAGGAAGCCTACGGAACGATACAGGCTAGGATACGGGTCTCACAACATGTGTGGCCCACTTTGATGATGTGTAGATCTACACCGTCCGTCAATTAATAGGGACGGTGGGTCCCAGTAGCTAAGCTGCACTTGACGTCAGTAAGTTCTATGGGCTGGTCACGAGGTATAGGTTATATCCCAACCGTTCGTCCATTACATGTGTAGAGCCCCCACCGTCCAGCTGGAAATGGGACCCACGTTGATGTAAGTATTTTGTAGCCCACCATCCATTTGATTAGGATGGTGGGCCTCCACTGTGCTGCATGAGGGACTGACCATGATGTATGGGCCTTATCCCCACCGCCGTCCATCTGTTTACTGGGGTGGGACCAACCTTAATCTATACATTATATATCAGCACTATCCATCTGGACGTGTTGCGGGACGCACCATAATGTATTTATTTTATCCACGCTGTCCGACCGTAGGCCAACCAAGCTGTACATGTTTTATCAGTACCGTCCAGCCCGTGGACCCCATAATGTGATACATTTGTGGCTCATTTGGTGAGGCCCATTGTGAAGCATTTGTCGCCCATATGATGAGGTCCGATGTGATGTATGAGAGGCCCATATAATAAGGCTCGATGTGATGTAGATGTGGCCCATGTGTGAGGCCCAAAGTGATGTATGTGAGGCCCATGAGTGAGGCCCATTATGATGTATATGTGGCCCATGAGTGAGGCCCAATGTGATGCATATATGGCCCATGAGTAAGGCCCATCGTGGTGTACATTAGGCCCTTTGTGTGAGGCCTATTATGTTGTGTATGAGGCCTTTGTGTGAGGCCATGGGTCCATGCTATGTTTAGCTCTATATGGGTCACTCCTTAGGAGCAATGTTGGTTAAATGTCCACATTAATGGGCAATAATGGTTAAATGTCCACGTTGTGACCTTCCCTTAGGCCTTCGTTATGTCCATTCCTATCCTTCTTTAAGTGGGTTAACCCAAATCAATGGGCCCCATTGATGTTTGCATGGTCCATCTATTCGTATTGGGATAACCCAAGATGTTGAGCCCCCATTGGTTGCTTGTAGGATTATTTCTTTTTAATCTTAGAGTCCATCTAGGACTTATTTGGGCCCCCTTGGGCATCTAACGAGCTATATGATAGTACAGAGAAGGAACCCTTTCTGGATCCTTAGGATTATAGGTAGGCCACCTAGGCCCAACCTTGATATGAGGAAAGTTCTTCATTGCCGTAGATGGAGGGATCCATGCTATCGGATTTGGTATATCCTCGGTTGAGGACTGATCTTTATGATTTAGATCGGTTGTCCATCTATGGACCTCGTCTTGTATATAGGTCGATTATCGATACCGATTATGAGCATGTTTAGTATAGCTTCATGATACATGCCCATACGTATCATCTGCATGCTTGATATGAGATATGGTTGGCCATTGCATATGCATTAGGCAGGTTATTTATGGGACTCCCTGATAGGTGTTGTCCCATATGGGTGCAGGGTATGCGCAGGATTGATGCATGATTGGATTGTGTGACTCATGCATCTTTCATTGTGTGATTATGATTGCTATACGCCCTAGCAACATCAAGGCTGTAGCCCCTGTAAACATAGCGAGGATGGCAGGATTAGATACTATAAATTCTTATTAAGCACAGTGGCACGAAGGATGTCCCAGGGTGAAAGTCTACAAACCCTTATGGTACTATGGAGGATGCTCCAATGCCTAGACCGAGTGGATAGCATAAGGGCTGAATACCAGAAGGCCGCGTCTCCCACTATGTCGTGGTTGGTTGGAAAGGGATGTGGTCTTACCCACTAAGGGTAGGGGCAATTGTTAGGCTGAGTATGACTAGCTCATAAATAGGTCCGCTATCGACGTGCCAGACAGATATTGGCAGACTATTGGCCATGCGGAAAGTGAGGTCTCTTTCGCTTGCACAGTTGTACGTTCAATGTAGGGCGGCAACCCAGTGATTATTTAGAAAGAACTGTACTGATATATGATGCTCCAAAGATGAGTTGGATTGATATGTGGATTAGTATGCTTGAACTGCATTTTGCACATGACATTGATTATGTAGGCCTTGCATAGTTTATCCTTGGTGTGGCCGATAGCATTCATGCCTTACATCGCATGGCCTTGTTGTGGCCATGAGCATTCATGCCTTGCATCGCATAGCCTTGGTACGGTTGATAGTATTATGGACTTACTAGCATGTTTCCGTATTACTCTGATATTGCATACTTACATTGCTACCTTGCACACAAACTTTCACCACCCTCTAAGCTTTCTATAAGCTTATGCATGATATATGCGTGCAGGTGACGCCAAGACGTAGTCATAGCTGAGCAGGAGCAGGAGCGTACAACCAAGCTTTGGAGCCCCGATAGTATTAGTGTATTTCTTTTATGCACATTGTATCTAAAGTTTTTTTTATAGTGGATTTTGTGATGGAGTTCTGGTTATTGTTCGTGGGTTATGCTTATGGTTATGCTTGTTATGAAAGAAATTCATGTTTAAAATCCTCCTTGTAGGATCCCAGGATCGAAACCTTGTATATGGGTGCCAAAAGCCAAGAATGGGGTACTACGAAGGTTGTTGCACTGGATTCGATGATCAGAAATTTTGTGAGCCCGGTTTCTGAGTTTGGGGCGTAATACTCTTTCTATTATTGAAGCTGAATATATTGCCGAAGGAAATGCTTGTACTCAGCTAATGTTGATGAAAAGAATGCTAGCTGACTATGAGATTACACAAGATACGATGACATTATATTGCGATAATTCTAGTGAAATAAATATCTCAAAAAATCTAATTCAACATTATCGTACAAAGCATATTAACATATGAATGGACAAGCTATAAATGTCCTAGAGGGGGGGGGGGGGGTGAATAGGACAATGCCAAATATTTCGATACAATGCGGAATAATAAAAAAATAATACTCACTTGCTTAGAGTATTGAATTCTTGATATCAAATAGTTCATAGGACAAACTTCACCTAAAAGATTTAGACAGGACGACCTTATTTCACGACGTCTTTGAAATGAAAATATTAAATTTAGCAAGAGTTAATCAATTATAAAACAAGCATATAAATAATAAAAATGATCACCACAATGCATAAAGGAATTATAGTGGGTCGGTGCTTAAACCCACACCTACTCCACTCTCAAAATTATTACTCTCGTAATTTTAGCTTTCATTATTTCAAGATTTTCTTAAGGCCACCTTAACAACCTGATACAATTCTTATGATTTTCATAGACTATCAACTTTGTGATTTTCACGGGATCACCACATACAAGCCCACTGAGATTTTTGGGCTATCTCAGAAAAATCTAAAATAAAATAAAATAAATACAATACTTATCTTCGATTAGCGAGTCGAAAATGTGATTGTAGTTTGGTTACAGCGATCTTCTTCTTGGGATATTTGATGAAGCCGTGTATGAGTTCAACCCAAAAAGAATATATGGATCTAATGCGATTATATATATATATATATATATATATATATATATATATATATATATATATATATAAACTCTAGTAGCTGTAAATTCTATTATCTTAAATCTCAAGTAGAGTATGGATTACTCTATTAAAAAAGATTAAAACTATCTTGAGAAAGAGAATAAAATAAGTTAAACAAATATTATCATTACCACACAAATAGCTTAAGAAGAGCTTGGCTTTCTCTCTTGATTAGAAGGATTTTCTTACTAATTTTCGTGTGTTAAATAAATGAAGAATGCCACTATTTATAGCCAAAGGATATGGAAATTCGGCTAGCCCAAGAGTTGGTTCGACTAGCCAGATTCTAATGATTTCATTCCAACGACACTCGAATTTTGCGGGATAGGATCTTTCAAAAATTCGGCTGGCCCAGGCTAGGATTCGACTGACCGAATATAAGCTTCGACTGGCCTAAGCTAGGATCTGGCTGTCCAAATATAAGCTCCAGCCGACCTAATCTCTCTGAAATCTGAAAACTTTCATTGTTGGAATCTTGACCAAACATACTTAGGGTTGGCCAACTGGTCATGTTCGGCTGTCGAGTTGGTTGAACATGCCGCGAAAAATCTCTAATTATTTGTAAACTTGCTCGAATTATGTTGGGTTAACCGAAGGTAGTTAGGCTAGCTAAACCATATGTCGGGCTGGCCCAACTAGAGTGTATTTTACTTAAAATAATATTCAATATAATGCTATGTAAATACATCTAACCTAGGGTCAATCTAAGGTTTATACCACCTGATGGTTGATTCATACGAAGTGTTCTGATATTTGAATCATGTTCTTTTATGCCTTGAGATGTTGAGTCTTTCCTAAGATGGTTGATCGAGTCGATAACTTATCTTCATGAGTTGTCGAAGAATATCTTCATGAGAGCTTGCGTTCATTTTAAGACTATGAAATTTGACAAACTTAATTGTGCTTAAGTATAAGCACTTACAATCTCCCCCTTTGTCAATTACATGACAAAACACAATCATACAAACATGCAACTCATCATAACATACTACATCATCTCACAAACTCATCATATTCATATGATCTATGATTCATAGGAACATCTGTACACCACTAGTGATATTAAATCTTGGATCTTGATACTCTCCCTTAGAACAAGCATTCGTAACTCCTCTTGAATACTTATCACATAGAATATATATCCATACAATCCAATCACATGCCAAAAAATATAAGCATACCAATTGATCAATGCATATGAGTGCAGGTGCTCATATATGAATTCAAAATTTTAAAATTTTAAAATTAAGAGTGATTTGTGCATGTGTTCATATTATCCAAAGTTTTTCCTCCTTTTTGTCAGAAGTTGACATAGGAAGAAAAATAGATGAAGTACTCAACAAGGATAAGAGCATGAGGATAAAAAGTCATTAAAACATTAGATATAAAATCATTCGAATGTAAATATGACAAATATCCAAATGTACGAAGGGAAAACCATACAAGAGTGCAGGTAATCTAAAGAGTGAATAAAGTTATTATAGACCAAAATAAATGAAATATCTAAGCAATATAAAGTAAACATTCTAAAACTTAAATTATTACAAATTATTCAGATAGAGCGGGCATCTCAGGATCAATGGTTTTTAGGCTCTTTCTTAGCAAAAGTCCAACTTTCATCAGCTAGTGCATCATTTACGTTAGTCAGTTCTAGTTGGGAAGTAAAGCAAATATAATTGCAAATATTTTCTAATTGTCTTCTAATTTGAATACCAGAAAGATGGTTACCAAGTATTTGATTCATTGGATGGTCTTTTACCAAAATTGACTTAGTATAATCTGATTTGAATGATGGTTCACTTTGATTAATCATAATAATATCATCATCATCATCATCTTGGCGATGACTGAGATTGATCGGTTGATCATCAATTACAACATTTATGGATTCTTGTATCACCCCAGTTCTTTTCTTTAGGACATAATATGCTCGAGTGTTTAGTGTGTATCCTAAAAATATTCCCTCATCACTTTTAGCTTCAAAATTTCCCAAATGTTCCCGATCTCGTAAAATGAAGCATTTGCTTCTTAAGGTATGAAAATATTTCACAGAAGGTTTTTTTATTAAACCAAAGTTCATAACCTATTTTATTTTTACTTGCTCTTATATAAACTCGATTAATAATATAGCAAGCAGTATTAACAACTTCAGTCCATAAATTTTTTGCTAATTTTTTACTATTAAGCATAACACTCCCTATTTCTTGTAGAACTCTATTTTTCATCTCCACAACACTATTTTGTTTAGGGCTTTTAGGAGCAGAATATTCATGTAATATTCCATGGTCATTACAGAACTTCTCAAAATTGCTATTTTTAAATTCAGTGTCATGATCTCTTCTTATTCTTTTCACAGATAGTTCTTTTTCTGTCTGGATGCGTTTAAATAACTTTTTGACTTCGTCAAGAGCATCCAAATTTTCTCTTAAGAAGGCTACCCAAGAGTATCTGAAAGTGCCCTAGTTTATCAAATTACATGAGTGTTGAGTTAGTCTTCAAGTGAGCCTCAAGATGAAGATTATAAGATCAAGACGTCAACCAAGAAGAAGCTCGAGTGCTCCAAACAGGTAAATGAAGCCTCACTTCCCTAACCAAACTCCTAAGGTAAATGACCCTCATTTAACTTAGTCTTACCTTCAATTCATTGAAAAACATCTTTAGTAAGCTTAAGTGTTAAACACTTAGAATGTTAGTGTAACGACTCAAAAATTTTCGTGCAATGGCCCGAGTACCACCTCAGGCAAAAATCACTTAGGATTAAATCCTTTAGAAATTTGACAAAGTTAACGACATGCTAAACTAGATTATCCATGAATCCATTTGAATTGTTTTAAATACGATCTGCAAGACCCAAAACTTGTAGAATCATTGACGCTAGGTTACCCTAAAATCTAGGATCAAACTATTTACCCGACTGCTCTCGAAGCACTTTGAAACTCCGTATCAGGTCTGGATCACACATCGGGAGTCCGAATAATACAAAGTTATAGACTTAGGGCCGCCTTGCTAGGCTTGACAACCATCTCAGAAATCAAATCCAGACAGTGTCCCACGGCTGTTCGCTTAAGTCTGGAGCGAGGAGTGTGAAAACACTTGTTTTTCTTTACAAAATAAATATCTTAAATAGTAATCTAAGACTTGTTACTTGCGGGCATTTTGTAAGCAACCAGACCGTCAGAATCTGACCCAAATACACCCTCGGATCAGGAAAAATTTCATAAACATATCCATGTATTTGGAATTTCAGATCGAGATCCGCTGACCGTTGAACTGAAACTGGTCCGCCACACGTGATCTAGGAATCCGACTGAAATGAAGACTTAAATCCACCTAAATCCAGAGTCTGTGAGCTTAAGTCTGACTTTTGGCTCAAGGGGGCCCGCCAAAAGTCCTCCGTTGAGCTGAAACTAGCTCGCTTTGGTTATAACCTAAGTATACCTTGACCTTAAGTCTATTTTAGTGTGTTTTTAGGATATATAAGGACCTTAGAACCCTCTCTCTTACAGCCATATAAATTTAAGAGAAACTCTAGAGAGAGAAGAGAGAAAAGAGAGAGAAAGTGTGAGAGAAGTAGGAGAATCTCCCTACTGCTTTCCCCTGCCGTTCTACAAGCTTAACCACGCAAGTCTTATCGCTTTCCCGGCGATTTCGACTTCCTTTCTAGGTAAGAAACCCTAACCCTAATCTGTTTTGGGGTTGTGAAGGTTGTAGGTTATGAAATAGCTAACCTATTTCATTCTATAGGTTACCAAACTGCCGAATACGGAAACTGAGCAAACCTATCGTATTCGTTACGATTCTACGATAAAAGGTGAGGACTTTAGGTGTATAGGTTACGGTTTTCAACGCTTTTAATGTCAGATAATGATAGATTCACGATCTGCATGCAATTGCACATGTACAAAGTGTTGTCTGTATTCCGTTTCAATTAAAGACGAAGAATATGGAATTTTACATATTCTAGGTAACTGTAAAAAGTACCGTATACATATAAATTTTGGAAATGGGTTTGCCATGATTATTTGTTGTATGAATATATTATGTATGGATAAAATACTTGCTTGGCGAAAGGACTTGCCCTAATACATGTTTTGCTAATATACACTATGTATGTTGAAATAGTGTATTCTAAGTGTTTGTGAAAATGCTTGTGAGAGTAAGTGCTTGGATGATGGTGCATTAGGTAGGTGTTGAGATGGGATTCTCAATTACCTTAGAGACGTATATGATTTCCTCCATGTTGGTTGTTTACTTTAACCGCTTACTTATGAAATATACGTGTTTGTATTCTTGTTTACTTGGTGCTTTATAACATGCTTTATGACATGCTTGTTAACATGCTTGAATTACTTTGTTTATTATGTTTTACTCTACGTGCTCTAAATAAAGATTAATTGAGTTTGGGACTATGATTATAGTCCAGACAATCGGTACCAGACTTGAGATCGTGGTTGAGATTCATTTCGCCACGTAGGCTGTGTTTGACGAACCCGAGTCGTACTTCATTTGGCAACAGTGGTTAGGCCACATGAAGTGCTTATGCACTTCATGTCGTTCAGTTGATTGTGCGCTCAAGCAAGTCAGGCTCGTCAAGTAACCCGATCTGTCTAATGTATGTTCACCATGTTTGGTCGCTACTACTTGAACCTAGGATACCAAACTTACCAGTGAAATCCCGTTAACCATGGTACCTCGAACCGCTAAGACTCATGAGCCGGGCATGGTGGTATGGGACACCATGGTCGAGCTGCTGGCCTACGCTGGGGCCGCGTGCCTCCCCGTAGTGACCAGTGAGCAACCTTGACTCGTGAGCCGAATATGGTGGTATGGGACACTGTATTCGAGCTGTTGGCCTACACTGATTGGTGACGAGCCCTTTGTAGTGACCTCGAGCATACTCTGAATTTGCGGTGAGGCGATGAGTTTTGCCGCAGTGTATAGAGTATAAACTAGGCCTGTATCCAATTAGTGATGAATCGTTAAAAAGGTGATGGGGAGTGGTGTAACCATTGTGTGTAATAGCCCTGGTAGCCTTTGTAGCGCCCTAGAACCACACTATCGTATGAGATTATCTAGGTTTGACGACCCTAGAATGGATCATGTTTGGGAATGATACAAGGGAGGTACCTTAGTTTTCCAATCCTACTGTTTGAAATGGACTAATAATAACTCAGTAATCATGCTCATCATAGCATTGCAAGTGCCTGGAAGATGTGAAGCACTGAGGAATGCAAGCATGCCACGAACGTAAGATGGTGTCGCATGAGAGAGTGTGTGGTGAGGGCATCCATTATGACTGCATTCATACTTGCATTAATAAGAGTAGTTAGGAATGTTTGATTGTATTGCTTTATCATTACTGCTTCACTGAATTGATAACATGTTAACATATGCTTTATTGTTTCATTGAGTTAGCTACTCACTCCCATGTTACGGGACAGTATAGTACACACCAACCAGACTCTGTCTTAGGTGCAGACGAGGCGACGACTCAGGATGCTGAGCCGGACTAGGACGAGGACTAGGACGAGTTCTCGTTCATGCAGTACTCTGGTGTCTTTGACTAGACTACCGGATCGACGGGATTTATAGGGCTTATTTCCTTAGTTGTATTTTTGACCTTTTGTTCATAAAACAGATATATGTATATGGTGACTCAGATGGGTTCATACTCTGGAGATCGAGTGGTTTTTGTTTCTTTTACATACATATATACACAGTTTCAGTCTTCCGCTTACCTTTATACAATTGATCTGGAGTATGAATTACTGTTTTGATATAATCTCACTCATGTTTATTGCACTAACATAGACAATATTTAATCATCATTATCTATGTTGCATAAGTGATGCGTTGGAACTCGGGAGTTAAGTTTATGCTCGACCCCCGAATTTCAGGGTGTTACAGTTAGAGGAGTAAAACATGAACTACATAGGTAAAATCAATTGTTTCGATTTGCAATCAAAGTCATTTTCGATTCTATGGAACATGGTTCGATTGTATCGGGAAATAGGCTCATTCTGTCCAGCAACAATATAAACATTTGCTGGGAAATCTTGATTATATCGAATAGAGTTCGATCTTATCGAAATTTAAATTTCGATAGAATCGAACCATATTCGATGACATCGACTTAGGGCACTCACTCATAGAAAACATTCTAAAAGTGTTCATAGATATAATCGAGTCACCTTCGATTACATCTAGAGTAAGCTCTCAATAGTATTGAAGCATGATCGATTACATAAAAAATAAGGAACATTTTGTCCAGCAAACCACCTAGGAAAATACATCTCTTCGATCACATCAAATACTATTCGATGACATTGAAATTCAAAATTCGATAACATCGAATGATGATCGATAACATCGAATATTAGGACAAAATCTTCCCGCAACCAAAGGTAATTTTCTGAAGGAGACTCGATTAAATCGAACTACCTCTCGATGACATCGAAGTTCACGTTGATAGAATCGAAGGGTACTTGATAAAATCGAGTAGAATCTGTTCTACACAAAAATGAATATATGTGTGTAAAAAATCGAAGTAGGCTTGATAACATCGAAATACAAATTTTGATGGAATCAAAGACTACTCGATAGCATCGACAATGACAGATTTCTTCCTATTTTTTTACTGTTGAGATTTCTTCTTTATAAATACCATAGGTTGCCTCTTAGCAAAATGAGCTAAAAATCAAGAGAGTTTGAGAGAGTTACTTCATGGAGATTATACCCTCTTCCTCATTCCCTCTTTCCCATTAGAGTTCATCATTCAATCTTGGCATAAGCATTAACTCATCATCTTATATGCTTAAATTGAATTATGAACTCTAGCATTCATTGAGTTTCCAACTAACCTCTTCGTAGGTAAGTACCGATATTGGAACTCTTGAATGCATAGCTCATGGGAACCTTTTTTTTATGTGTGTTTAAGATCATATCATATATATAGAGAAGAACAAAACCCTAAATGTCACAACCTCAGAGCATTCATTGAAGCATCAGAAGCGGTTGTGGTTCAAGGGAGCTGAAGACTCTTCATCATCATCGAAGATCTTCTCATCTTGTGAGAAAGGGGCTCACTCACTTATTTGTAAGTATACAGAGTCCATCGAGTCTGAAGCCCTTTCCTTGTGTAGGATTGAGATTTAGAGTTTGAGTGACAAACTTACCAAGATCTCTTTGTAAGCCTCCGACAGGAGAATAAGTGGTCTTTGTGTAGGACGAGTTGCCTTGTGTAGCCTTGAGTTGCCTTATATAGGCTTGGGTTGCCTTGGGTAGGCTTCCAGTTGTGTCCTTGGGAAAGACTCGTTGCCTTGTGTAGGCATTTAAGGGAACCTTGTGTAGGTCTCTTATTTAACCTTGTGTAGGTTGTGAAGGTTCATGGTTAACCTGATTTAAAACCATTGGATAGTGAAATTCGGTACACTCTAGGAGAGAGTTCTTCCACTGGGAGTGGAGTAGACAAGTAGTCGAACTACTATATATGATTACGTTTGGGATTGCTTATTGTGCATTATTCTAATTATGCTTATGATTATCAAATATCTTTTATGTTGCATGATTTGGTTAATGTACAAGTACTGATAGAGATCACATCCCATACACTATCCTTTATAGGCTTGTTCTTCATATAAAAATCATGTCTAAGTCTATGTGATTTGGACCCTTTATTGGCTTGGAAGCCATAGAGTTACTTTACCTTACTCTTTCGATTAAAGTTAGGCATAGTTTGTTCTTAGTTGAAAATAATTTTGAAAAAATCCTATTCACCCCCCTCTAGGATATTTGGACGATACTTTAGTAATAGCGGTTCTACCGTAATTTCAGTATCTAGTGTAGTCATCAACTACAACTAGAAAGTATTTCTTACTGCTCTACTCTCTGTTCGAGTTAGTCCAACTAAGTCCATATGGAGTAGTTCAAGAGGTCTTGTTGTGGCTAAGGAGTTCACCTTTTTATGACAACTCCTGATTTGTTTGCCTATTTGGCAGGCACCACATACTTTCTTCTCTAATTTTTAAAGTTTGGGTAAACCTTGAAGATGATCTCTCTTGCTTAATTTATATAGATCTCTATAGTTTACATGTCCAAGGCGTTGATGCCACAATTCAGTTTCATTTGTTTGGACCATGTAGCAAGAGTGAGTTGAAGAACAAGATTCATCAATAATATAGTAGTTTTTAGAGGTTCTTCGACCCTTTAATATTATAAGGCCTTAGTTATTAATTATCTCACATCTGTGATTTGAAATTTTAACACTATGCTTATTATCATAGATTTGAGATATGCTTAACAAATTATGTTTTAAACCTTCAACATATAAGGCATCTTTAAAAACAGGTCGGTTTGGAAGTTTTACATTACCTCTTTCGATGATTTTGCAGTTGCTACCATCTTTAAATGGTACTGAGCCACCATCGATTTGATTGATGTCTGATAGTATTACCTTATCACCTGTCATATGTTTAGAACATCCACTAAGTACCATCATGATTGGCTACTTGCTTTGAAAGTTGTGTGGATAACAAGACACTTATCTTTTGGAGCCCATTTCAATATGGTTTTGGGTTTAAGAGGATCTCTTACTATTCGCTGTGTTCGAGAGTAAGAGTTTTTCTTGTTTCTACTTTCTCTATTATTTCTAGAGTTGGATTTCAAAAGCTCTTTAAGTAACTCCATTATCTTAGCTGCTAAAGGAGGATTATTATTTTTCCTTTGATATTTATGATAGTTGGCCTTAGTTTTTGGATTAGAAGTTTTTTTTTAAAGGTTTTTCATTCTTCTTTACTTCCTTTATAGTTTCTACTTTAAATTTTGATAATTCACCTTTTACAAATATGAAAGAAGAATTTTTAGATTTTTCTATACAATTCTTGATATATCCCAAGCCAGATTTGTCGCTACTTCGTCGAGATACAATTAATAATTTTTTAAGTCTCTGGTCACCTTGGGTGTATATCCAAGTCTCTTTTGAAGTTTTAAGAGAAGCAACTTCTAATTTTAAATTCTTATTTTCAGTTTTGAGATTTTAAATTTCAAAAAATTTTAGACTTAAATCTAGTTTGGTTTTCTCAAAATAATCAGAAAAATGAGATTTTTTTTCAAATCTGGTTTTTCAAGTTTTAATTTCAGATTAGCAAAGTTTTCTTTTTGAATTTTCGGTTTAGCAATCTTACAACTTTCTTTGTATAGGGCATCATAAGCAATTTGAAGATCTTTTTCATTTTCGGAATCACTTCTACGGGTTTTATAGTCAGAAGTTTCACCTTCATCTGAAGAAGTGATTCTAGCTATGGTCATGAAAGCCTTTTGATCATTCTCAGTTTCTTGGTCTGATTCATCAGTTTCTGAATTGGATCCAGATTTTGATGATTCATCCCAAGTGGCAATCATGCCTCTTCTTTTGGATTTATCATTCTTAGGACATTTTGAAGCTACATGCCCATATTCAGAATAGCTGAAGCATTGAGTGTCTTTAGATTTTGATTTCCAAACATTTGAGTTTCCTTTTCTTTTGTCAAAAGGTTTTTGAAAATTTGATATATTTTTATTTTTGAAAATTTTATAAAACTTTTTAGCCAACATAGCCATATCATCTTCATTCTCATCATTTTCAGAATCTATGTCTTTATGTTTAGATTTAGATTTAGAAGATTTACGGGCCATGGACTTGTTTTTAGGAGCTTTGAAATTCAGCTCATAGGTTTGTAAAGATCAAACTAATTCTTATACTTTCATAGCATCGGTATCCCTCAATTCTTAAATTGCAGTGATTTAAAATTGAACCTGTCAGGAAGTGATTGTAGTATTTTTGCGCACACTTTGCTTTCAAGGACTTTTTCTCCAAGACCTCATATAGAGTTAACAATGTCATTTAGTTTCATATAGAAGTCTATGAATGATTCATTTTCTTCCATACAGATTTCCTTAAACTTTGTTGTGAGGATTTGAATCTTAGACTTTTTGACAATGTTAGTCCCTTCATGTGTCATTTTGAGAATATCCCATGCTTGTTTTGTTGTATCACAATAAATGATTCTTTTAAATTCATCCGATGATAGAGCACAAGTAATAACATTAAGGGCTTTTGCATTTGCACTACTTTCACTTTTCTAAATTGTTGTCCAAAAAGTATAAGTGACTTCTTTCATGGACATGGTTCCATTTTCAGCCACTACTTTCATCATTGGAGGGATCCATTGGGTCATGGTGGCTTGCAACACACTTTCATCAATGGACTTTAGGAAAATCCTCAGCATTGCTTTCCAATAAGAAAAGTTTGAGCCATTAAAGGGAGGTGGCCTGGAAATAGATAAACTATCGAAATTTGACATTCCAATAGCTCTGGATCTAGCTCTAGGATGTTAATCCCAAAAAGAACAACCTCTCTCTGATATCACTTAAAAGGACGAGCTATAGATGTCCGAAAGGGGGGGTGAATAGGACAATGCCAAATATTTCGATACAATGCAGAATAATAAAATAATAATACTCAATTGCTTAGAGTATTGAATTCTTGATTTCAAATAGTTCGTAGTACAACCTTCACCTAAAAGATTTAGGCAAGACAACCTTATTTCACGACGTCTTTGAAATCAAAATATCAAACTTAGCAAGAGCTAATCAATCACAAAACATGCATATAAATAATAAAAACAATCACTACAATGCACTGAGGAATTATAGTGGTTCGGTGCTTAAACCCACACCTACTCCACTCCCAAAATTACTACTCTCTCAATTTTGACTTTCACTATTTCAAGGTTTTCCCAGGGTCACCTTAACAACTTGATACAGTTCTTGTGATTTTCACGGGCTATCACAATAAAACTCACATTATGATTTTCATGGAATCACCACAAACAAACCCGCTGAGATTTTCAGGCTATCTCAGATAAACCCAAAATTAAATAAATTAAATACAATACTTATCTTCGATTGGTGAGTCGAAAATGTGACTGTAGCTTGGTTGCAGCGATCTTCTTCTTGGGATATTTGACGAAGATGTGTATGAGTTCAACCTAAAAAAGAATATAGGTATCTAATGTGATTTTTAACATATATATATATAAACCTAGTAGCTGTAAATTCTATTCTCTTAAATCTTGAGTAGAGTATGTATTACTTTATTAAAAATGATTAAAACTATCTTAAGAAAGAGAATAAAATAGGCTAAATAAATATTAAAATTACCGCACAAATAACTTAAGAAGAGATCGGCTTTCTCTCTTGATTAAAATGATTTTCTCACTAATTTTCATGTGTTAAATGAATGAGAGAATGCCACTATTTATAGCCAAAGAATATGGAAATTCAGCTGGCCTGACAATTAGTTCGGTTAGCCGGATTCCAATGATTTCATTCCAACGACACTCGGATTTCGCAAGATAGGATCTTTCAAAAATTCGGCTAGCCCTGGCTAGGATTCGACTGGCCCAATCTCTCTGAAATCTAAAATCTTGCATTACTGAAAACTTGACCGAACACACTTTGAAAAGGCCAAGCTATATGTCCTAGAGGGGGGGGGTGAATAGGACTATGCCAAATTTAAAATAAAATTAGCGGAAATAAATTAAACCAATAGCCTTACAATATAAATCAATTCACAATGCTAAATTTTAAATCACCTTGATAAATAAGTATTGAGAGATTGATACAAATTCGATTCTAAGGACAACCTTACACCATAATAAACAAGGGCTTATGGTAGGACAACCTTATTTCTAGAACCTCTTTTGGATCAAGGACTCAATTTTAATATAAGTAAATGAAATAGCAAGGAATTGAAATTAAATGCGAAAGTATAGATCTAAATTATTACAACAATCCCCACGCTTGCTTGAAATGTAAATAATTACAACATTCACATCCACTTGTACATTCCACACAATCGAATGATAAAAGATATGAAAATTAAGCAAGCATTCAATCCACAAGACAAAGAGTTATAGTGGTTACTTTGTGTGTACACCAACTATTTTCCAACGACCACACGACTACTCCACTCTAATATCCTCACACGGGGATATTAGCGTTCACTATCAAATAGGTTTTCACAAGTTCACCAAAAACCTTTACAATTGTGTCTTTTTCACTTAGGCTTACACAATTCAAAAACCCTCTTTTTCGAGTTTTACGGTTTTCCTCAGACAACCAATACAATGAGATTTTTCTGCTCAACCTCAAACAAAACCGATTACAATGAGATTTTTCGGCAACCTCAAACAAAACCAAAAGTAAATAAATTTTAGAGAATTGTAAAATACCTGGATTTCTCCTTTTCTTAGCAGCCCGGTAGAACCAATCGGAGTAGATGATTGAATGTCAAAGTTCAATATCCAATACTCACATTCATAAGGTTCTAAATTCTAATAGATTTTAGATTTAACTCGTTGGGCGTAGCTATATTTGATTTTGATTCCAAGAAGAAGGAATAAGATAATTCCTCTTTTCAAGTAAGATTGGAATATAGAAACAAAATCAAATTAAATAAGCTAGCAAAAAGAAATATTAAATAAGCACAATGTAGCTTAAAATAAACACAGACTTATCTCAGAGTGATCACTTGAAAATTCTTGAATAGAATAGAGTTGAAGTGTGAAAACTCTGAATTTCGTGTTCAATTTATAGAAGCAAAAATCGTTCTACGACCGTCTTAGAAACCTTCGACTGGTCGTAGCTCTAACAGATTTTTGAAAAATTAAGCACGATCTTTGAAAGTCGTTCCACGACTGGTCGTGAGTACCCTACGACTGGTCGTGGGTCACCTACGACTGGTCGTAGGACCATAGATAAAGTTGCTAGACTTTGAGTCGTAGATCCACGACTGGTCGTGGACGAGTCGAAGCCACACCTACGACCGGTCGAAGGACCTCCAGGACTGGTCGTGGGCGTACCAAAATTTCCGAAAAATCTTCAACAACTTAGGACTGGTCGTGAAATTTCTTGGACTAGTCGAACCAATGCCGGAATTTGGTCGAACAAGAGCTAGGGCATGGTCGTAGAATAGACCAAACTTATGTAAAATAAATATTTGATTTATGTATCCAAAGTGACCTACTTAAAGGGTCAACCTAAGGTCATTCAAACCTGAATCATGTCGTATGGACATTGAACTTCAACCATTCAATGAATGTAGATGTTTGAACCATATCAGGCTTGAGATCTTGAACTTGTTGTAGCTTCAAACTTGAGATCTTCATCAGCATAACAACTACTACATGCATTGCTTATTAGTCTTGAAGTCATGAGTTGTTTCATGAGACTTGAACATCAACATTGTAGCTTCTTGAGACTTCAACATGTAGCTTCTTGAACTTCAATATGTAGCTTCTTGAAAAAGTTCAACTTGTAGCTTCTTGAAGTATTTATGCAGTGTCTTGAATTCATATAAATCATCATACAAGCACAGGACACAGATAGATGTTTTGACACATCACAAATTTGACAACCAAAGAAGCATGAGACTATAACACTTACAATCTCCCCCTTTGTCAAATTTGTGACAAAACACCCAAGTAATAATACTTCCAATAAACATAAGAGAAGTACAAACACAACAGGTTCACAATAGAGAAGCATGCACAGATATATAGATATGATAAGTAATAACTAGCATCATTCTCCCATAACTACCCCTGAGAAGCTTAACTCCCCCCGAGTAATAGCCTACCCCTGAGAAGCTTAAATCCCCCTGAGTAATTAGGAGCACATCATAAAGATCAAATTCAAATAAATCAAAAACCTCCAAAACCAAAACTTCTCCCCCTTTTTGTCATAAAATGACAAAGGAAGAAGAGCATCAATAATAATGAAAATAGGAGTTGATTCAAGAGAACATAGTGCATAATTAAAAAAGTCAGTAAGCATGTAAAGTTCAGTAAAAAAAAATTACAGACCCAGTAAAAATTCAGTCAGAACCAGAAGAGGGTGTAGGATTAGATGGATCAATTTTATGTAAACCCTTAGCAATCCGCCTCATATATTTGCGTAAATATGAAAATTGTGTGTCTTGGGTAACACGAATTTGAGCCACCTGCTCTTGAAGGGAATTCAATCTTTCATCAAAATCGAAAGGTGAAAATCAGGATCATCAGTAAGTCGATTCAAGTTCTTCAAATAAATCATCCATATTCACATCTTCAGGAAGATCACTAGCTTGAGCATTTCCTGCTTCAGCACCACTGCTACCAGCATCCACTTGGCCTTCAGCCAATTCTAAATTCATCTTGTTAAGATTGGAATTATTAAAAGGGAGATGATGGATGGGTTTTTCTCTAGTAGGCATAGCTACGAGCATATGATTTGCCAAGCATAGTCAATAAATAACCAAAGGGTATATCACTTTGTGTCCAGGATGGTGACTAGACAGAATAATGGAATGACAAATTAAAGACGGTAGACATATTTTTGCACCGAGAGACTACGAGAATGCAAAACACGAACCATGAAAGCGATGAGTTCGGTTTATTACCGAGAACGTGGATAAAGATTTGAGATGAATATCTTATGAAGTACTCACGTGTGCAGGTAACAAATACCTTGAGGAAGTACATGACCTTTATGAGTCAATGAACATCCAAATTACATAAATCTCTAGTAAGCATTTTTCGTTCGGATTAGAGAGACTGTCATGTAAAATATGAATTGGAATGCTCTCATCATTGTGGTATTTCCATAATGTCGGCAATCAAATGTCGATCTACTAAAAACAATCCTTCTTGAGTATCAACTTTAAAAGTAAAATCCTCGAGAAAAATCACGGATACATGCAAACATGGATTGGGCAATGGACTGGTATGCGGCTCCACCCCAATGTAAGATGTTATCCCATCCTGATTCCAACAGAGGAAGGATACCAAATGAAGCAATGTGATTAATATTAACATGACGCTCAACAATAACATTGCGCATACGCAAATCCCGAGCATCAGAAGGATCATTTTCGGGAGAGCGAAGATGACGTTGTACAATAGAAGCTGATCTAGATGAAGAGGGACCTCGAGTAGTTTTCTTTTTACCTCTAGAATCCATTTTCAAAGAAGGATTTCAAGGAAACAACAAGATGCAAGATAGAAGAAATGAGGTTTATATAGAACAGATTTTTCAAGATAAAACCCCAAACTTGCAATGAACGACCAAATAGATTCCACAAGAATGAGATTTGAAACACTAATAGCAAGAGTCTACAAAGAAAATGCAAAAGAACCACTAACCTTGAAGTACTATGAATGTGGGTTCGACCGATCGTAGCTAGAACCATTGGAGGGTAAAAAGAAATGAAGAAGAAGAGTCAAAATCTCCAAATTAAAGTGAAATCCCGAGTTTCACGACTGGTCGTGTAAGTGCTCGACCGGTCGTGGCACGACCGATCGTGTACACTCACGACAGGTCGAGTACGACTTAAAATTTACAATTTTTTAAATAATTTTCAAATTTAAGCAAATAAAACATCAAATTTATGTACATTATGAAACACCAAATCATGCAAATTCAATTTAAATTACACATACCGAGATCAAACTTTAATTTATTAAACCTGCTTTTGTCGAGCGGTTTAGTGAAAATGTCCGCAAGTTGAGTCTCGGTTGGAATGTAATCCAAATGTATTAATTTTTCTTCCACTAATTCACGAATGTAATGAAATCTAATGTCAATATGCTTAGTACGTGAATGCTGAACTGGATTTTTAGAGATATTTATTGCACTGGAATTATCACAAAATAAAATCATAGAATCCTGAGTAATTTCATAATCTCTTAACATTCGTTTCATCCAAACAAGTTGAGTACATGCATTTCCATCAGCAATGTATTCAGCCTCAGCTGTTGATAGTGATATAGAACTTTGCTTCTTGCTAAACCAAGAAACAAGACAATTTCCAATGTAGAAACAACCACCACTGGTTGATTTCCTATCATCAATGTTTCTAACCCAGTCAGCATCTGCGTACCCGGCTAATTGAACATTAGTCTCATGTGGATACCAGAGACCCAGTTTAGTAGAACTTGCGACATATCGCATAATCCGCTTAACAACAGTTAAGTGAGATTCTTTAGGATTTGATTGATAACGAGCACAAATACCAACACTCAAAGCAATATCGGGTCTCTAGCGATCGGATAAAGCAAACTACCAATCAAACTACGATACAATTTAGGATCCACATCATTACCTGTAGAGTCTTTTGAGAGTCTCAAAGTTGTACTCATAGGAGTATCAAAATTTTTACCTTTCTCAAATCCAAATTTCTTAATTAAACTCTGAGCATATTTGGTTTGAGAGATAAAAATTCCATCAGGTTGTTGTTTTACTTGCAACCCTAGAAAATAGTTTAATTCTCCAACCATACTCATTTCGAATTTAGACTTCATCAAATCTGCAAACTCAACAGTCATGTTAGTACAGGTTGATCCATAAATAATATCGTCAACATATATTTGAACCATTAGAATATCATCGTTATGTTTCTTAACAAAGAGCGTCTTATCAACACACCCCATCTGAAAATTATGACTCAGTAAAAACTTAGTCAGTTTTTCGTACCATGCTCTGGGAGCTTGTTTCAGACCATAGAGAGCCTTCTTAAGACGATACACATGATCACTAAATTTAGGATCTTCAAACCACATAGGTTGTTCAACATATACCTCTTCATGTAAATCACCATTGAAGGCACTCTTTACATCCATTTGGTAAATTTTAATCTTCCTAAAACATGCAATGGAGATAAAAGTCGATTGATTCAAGACGAGCTACTGAGGAGCAAATGTTTCATTATAGTCAATACCTTGATTTGTGTATACCTGTACAACTAGTCTTGCTTTATTTCGAATAATATTTCCAAGTTCATCAGATTTGTTTTTGAAAATCCATTTTGTTCCAATAATATGTTTATCTTTAGGTCTAGGAACAAGGTGTCAGACATCATTTCTGACAAACTGATTAAGTTCTTCTTGCACCGCAAGAATCCAGTTCTCATCCGAAAGTACTTCTTTTACGTTAACTGGTTCAATCTGGGATGTAAAGCATACGTAGTTACATATGTCCTCTAATTGTCTACGAGTGCGCACACCAGTGAGAGGGTTTTCAAGTATTTGAGAAGTTGGATGATCTTTAACAGTCCTTAATTCTGGATTAGTTTCACTTGATGAAATTTCTTATTTTTCAAGTATAAGAACTTCATCATTATCTGAACTAGGGACAGGTGTATTCAAAAGATCATCAATCACAACATTCATTGACTCTTGAATCACAGGTCTGTTGTTCGAACCGATATGCACATGTTGTTTAAAGAATATCCTAAAAAGATCCCTTCATCACTTTTAGTGTCGAACTTTCCCAAATTTTCACGGTCACGCATAAAATATAGCACTTCTTGCCAAAAACTCGAAAGTATTTGAGAAGGCTTTTTCTCAAACCATATTTCATAAGCCGTTTTATTATTAGATTTACAAATATAAACACGGTTAATAATGTAGCAGGTTTGTATTCACTTGCTTATTGAGAGATTCTAGGGAGCTTCATGCTATTTAACATAACATTTCCCATTTCTTGAAGCACTCTATTCTTCCTCTCAACAATTCCATTTTGTTGAGGAGTTTTAGGTGCAGAGAATTCATGCGATATTCCCTGATCGCTACAAAATTTTTCAAAACTGCTATTTTTGAACTCGGATCCATGATCACTACGGATCTTGCTGACTTGAGAACATTTTTCAATTTGAATCCGTTTTATAATCTTTTTCACTTCATCAAGGGTTTCTGATTTATCTCTCAAGAATGAAACCCAAGTGTATCTTGTATAATCATCTACAATAACTAAGATGTACTTTTTGCCACCTTGACTTTCCGTTCTTGTTGGTCCTATAAGATCCATGTGGAGAAGCTCATGTGGTCTTGTGGTGAGATTGGAGTTCACCTTTTTGTGAGAGCTCCTAGTTTGTTTACCATACTGGCATTCACCATAAATCTTGTCTACTTTTTGCATCTTAGGTAGTCCTCTAATTAGTTCACTTTTGCTCAATCTGTATAAATTTCGGTAGTGTACATGTCCAAGGCGTTTATGCCATAATTCTGTCTCATCGGTATGGATCATGTAGTACGTTTGTTTAGATGAGCTACCATTGCTTACTATATAGCAGTTTTGAAGTTCTGCGACAGTTAATATTCTGAACCTTTTTCATTTATAATTTCACAACCTTGATTAGAAAATTTAACATTATGGTTGTTATCGCATATTTGAGATATGCTCAACAGGTTGTGTTTTAAACCCTCAACATATAAAACATTTTTAAATAAGGGAAGGTTATAGAGTTGAACCGTACCTTTGCCAATTATCTTGCAGTTGTTACCATCACCAAATGTGGTGACCCATCGATCATATCTTTAAGATCGGTGAATAGAGCTTTGTCGCTTTGTCATATATGTCTGGAGCATCCTTTGTCTAGGTACCATTTCGAATGGCTTGTAGCTTTGAAAGCGGTGTGAGCAACCAAACAGGCAACCTTAGGAACCCATTTGATCTTGTTTTGGGTTTAGGAGAATAATTGGTCTTCTTTTGTTTATAGTTATAAGAGTGACCTCTTGAGTTAGATTTTAATAGCTCCTTAAGTAAATCAACAATTTTTTCGACTAGTGGGTTTCGAATCGATTTTTGAAATTTATATAGTTTGCTTTTGTGTTTTTGAAAAGTTTTTGTATTTTTAGAAAAAACTTGGTAGTACCTTTTCCTTTTGAGGTAGAAGTCTCTCCTTTCACAAAATTGGAAGGAGTATTCTTCTGTTTAGGAGATGTGTTTTATCATAGCCCAACCGGATCGATCGCCACATTTTCTTGATCTGGATAATAATTTTTCTAATTTTGGATCACCTTGGGCATATCTCCATGTGTCCTTCAAACTCGAAGAGAAGATACTTCATTTTTAAGTTTCTCATTTTGATTTCAAATTTTCAATTAGGGAGGTTTTGAATTCTAGATCACACTTTGATTTTTCAAAACAATCTGAAATTTGAGATTTTTCTAAAACAAGGGTTTCAAAACATTCTTTAAGTTTAAAAACTTTTCTTTTTGAAGTTTAAGTTTGTGACAATTTTACAACTTTCCTTATATAAGGCATTATAAGCATCTTGAAGATCTTCATCATTTTCATGATCACTATCCAAATTTTCTTCACTTGTTGAATCATCGTGATCGGAAAAGGTAAACTTGGCTAGAGTCATAAGGGCCTTAAGTTCAACTTTGCCCAGACTCGGTTTAATTTTCGATTGAAGAGGCTTGAAATCGACGATTCATCCCAAGTAGCCAACCTACCCTTCTTTTTGGATCTGTCCTTTTTAGGACATTTGTTTGCTAAATGCCCATATTCTTGACAGTTGTAACATTGACTATCTTTCAATGACTTCCAAGTTTTAGACTTAGGTTTAGAACGTTTCTTTTCATTTGCCTTTTGAAAGTCGACTCTTTTCTTACTTTTGAAAATCTTATAAAACTTTTTCACCAAAGGGCCATATCATCTTCGAGACTTTTAAATCTGAATTTTCTTGAGTAATACTTTTAGATGACTTCAAAGTAATAGATTTACCTTTAGGAGCTTTAAAACTTAATTCATAGGTTTGTAAAGAACCAACTAATTCTTCTACCTTCATATTGTCCGTATCACGAAGTTCCTGGATTGCAGTTACCTTAGAATTGAACCGTTCAGGAAGAGAGCGTAGTATTTTTGCACACACTTTACTTTCTGGGATCTTATCGCCAAGACACCACATTGAGTTTACAATGTCATTCAATCTAGTGAAAAAGTCCATAAACATTTCATTTTCCTCTATATGAATTTCTTCAAATTTAGTTGTGAGGAGTTGGACTTTAGATTTCTTGACAATTGAAGTACCTTCGTGTGTCATTTCTAAAATATCCCAGGCTTGCTTTGCAGTATCACAGGATATGATTCTTCTGAACTCATCCGGTGATAGTGCTCAAGTGATTGCATTTAATGCTTTAGCATTAGCACTACTCTCATTTTTCTGAAGTGTGGTCCATTGGTAATACGGTGTAATTTTCATAGATTTTGAACCATCAACACCAGTTACTTCCATGGTAGGAGGATTCCATTAGTCACTGTGGCTTGCCACACACTTTCATCCATTGATTTGAGGAAGATCCTCATTCTGGCTTTCCAATAGGCATAGTTGGAACCATCAAAAGGTGGAGGCCTAGTAATGCGAAAGGCTATCAAAATTTGACATCTTTTTATATAGCTTAGAACGTTAGCTCGGAAATAAATCCAAATAAAAAGTAACAAAAATAAGCTATTAGGCTTTGATACCACTTGAAAAGGCCAAGCTATATGTCTAGAGGGGGGGGGTGAATAGGACTATGCCAAATTTAAAATAAAATTAGCGGAAATAAATTAAACCAATAGCCTTACAATATAAATCAATTCACAATGCTAAATTTTAAATCACCTTGATAAATAAGTATTGAGAGATTGATACAAATTCAGATTCTAAGGACAACCTTACACCATAATAAACAAGGGCTTATGGTAGGACAACCTTATTTCTAGAACCTCTTTTGGATCAAGGACTCAATTTTAATATAAGTAAATGAAATAGCAAGAAATTGAAATTAAATGCAAAAGTATAGATCTAAATTATTACAACAATCCCCACGCTTGCTTGAAATGTAAATAATTACAACATTCACATCCACTTGTACATTCCACACAATCGAATGATAAAAGATATGAAAATTAAGCAAGCATTCAATCCACAAGACAAAGAGTTATAGTGGTTACTTTGTGTGTACACCAAGCTTGTTTTCCAACCACACTGACTTCTCCACTCTAATATCCTCACACAGGGGATATTAGCGTTCACTATCAAATAGGTTTTCACGGGTTCACCAAAAACCTTTACAATTGTGTCTTTTCACTTGGGCTTACACAATTCAAAAACCCCTCTTTTAAAGTTTTTGGTTTTCCTCGGACAACCAATACAATGAGATTTTTAAACTCAACCTCAAACAAAACCGATCTGATGAGATTTTTCGCAACCTCAAACAAAACCAAAAGTAAATAAATTTTAGAGAATTGTAAAATACCTGGATTTCTCCTTTTCTTAGCAGCCCGGTAGAACCAATCAGAGTAGATGATTGAATGTCAAAGTTCAATATCCAATACTCACATTCATAAGGTTATAAATTCTAATAGATTTTAGATTTAACTCGTTGGGCGTAGCTATATTTGATTTTGATTCCAAGAAGAAGGAATAAGATAATTCCTCTTTTCAAGTAAGATTGGAATATAGAAACAAAATCAAATTAAATAAGCTAGCAAAAAGGAATATTAAATAAGCACAATGTAGCTTAAAATAAACACAGACTTATCTCAGAGTGATCACTTGAAAATTCTTGAATAGAATAGAGTTGAAGTGTGAAAACTCTGAATTTCGTGTTCAATTTATAAAAGCAAAAATCGTTCCTACAACTAGTCTTAGAAACCTTCGACTGGTCGTAGCTCTAACTGATTTTTGAAAAATTAAGCGCGATCTTTGAAAGTCGTTCCACGACTGATCGTGAGTACCCTACGACTGGTCGTGGGTCACCTACGACCCAGTCGTAGATCCTACGACCGGTCGTAGGACCATAGATAAAGTTCTTTGGACTTTGAGTCGTAGATCCATGATCGGTCGTGGACGAGTCGAAACCACACCTACGACCGGTCGAAGGACCTCCGGGGGCGGTCGTGGGCGTACTAAAAAATTCGAAAAATCTTCAACAACTTAGAACTGGTCGTGGAATTTCTTGGACTAGTCGAACCAATGCCGGGATCGGTCGAACAAGAGCTAGGGGACTGGTCGTAGAATAGACCAAACTTATGTAAAATAAATATTTGATTTATGTATCCAAAGTGACCTACTTAAAGGGTCAACCTAAGGTCATTCAAACCTGAATCATGTCGTATGGACATTGAACTTCAACCATTCAACGAATGTAGATGTTTGAACCATATCAGGCTTGAGATCTTGAACTTCTTGTAGCTTCAAACTTGAGATCTTCATCAGCATAACAACTACTTCATGCATTGCTTATTAGTCTTGAAGTCATGAGTTGTTTCATAAGACTTGAACATCAACATTGTAGCTTCTTGAGACTTCAACATGTAGCTTCTTGAACTTCAATATGTAGCTTCTTGAAAAAGTTCAACTTGTAGCTTCTTGAAGTATTTATGCAGTGTCTTGAATTCATATAAATCATCATACAAGCACAGGACACAGATAGATGTTTTGACACATCACAAATTTGACAACCAAAGAAGCATGAGACCATAACACTTACACACTTTGGGTTGGACGACCGGTCATGTTCCGCTGGCTGAACCCAAGGTCAGGCTGGCCGAACATGCCTTAGAAAATCTCTAACAATTTGTAAACTTACCCGAATTATGTTGGGTTAGCCGAAGGTAGTTAGGCTGGCCGAATCATATGTCAAGCTAGCCCAACTAGAGTGTATTTTACTTGAAATAATGTTCAATATAATGCTATGTGAAATACATTTAACCTAGGGTCAATCTAAGGTTTATACCACCTGATGGTTAACTCATATGGAGTGTTCTGATCTTTGAATCATGTTCTTTTATGCCTTGAGATGTTGAGTCTTCCCTAAGATGTTTGATCGAGTCAATAACATATCTTCATGAGAGCTTGTGTTCCTTTTAGGACTACGAAATATGATAAACTTAATTGTGCTTAAGTATAAGCACTTACAACATACGATATCATTATATTCGAGAATTAGTTGAAGATAAAATTATCATGCTGGAATACATTCAAACTGAGAAGCAGCTTGCAGATATACTGACTAAGTCGCTTGACAAAGTTAAATTTTTAAATTTGAAGCATGATATTAGATTGAGTATTTTTAAATAATTATTATTTTCTTTTATATTTTTTTATGTTATTTAATTGTTATTATGAAATGTATGAAATGCAAAATGAAAATTAAATATTAATAAAAATTAATTAAAAAAATCATTTTTCTTTGATATTTTGGCCAGCCCATAGCTGATCGGCATCTTCAACTAGTCAAGCATGGGCTCGGGCTAGTTGAAGATTGCCTGGATTTGCCCAAAAAGGAAAAAAATCCTCAAATCTATTTCATTTTACTCATTCGTCCTCGGTTAGCCGGTGCCCCATTCGACCAACCCTCAACCAAACTCTTTTGTAAGTGATTTATTTTCAAATTCGTTTAAGTTTTAGGTGGTCTATTGCTAGATTTGCATATTTGAGTAGATTTTTCACTATTTGAAACCATTTTTCTAGTGAGTTTTGCTTCAAATCTGATATACTCTTTTTATTCTATTTTTCTTTGATGTTTTTCTTGTGCATTCTCAAATGGAACGTAGAGCCAAGAAATCAATTCGCAAGGCTTGAACTGGTTCATCTTGTAGATATACTCCTCTTGGTGTTCAGACTCTACGATCACCGGAGGATGATCCAGAATATGTTCAGGACTTTCGCACAAGGGATATTATCATAGAAAAGGTTGTTAATTTAGACCACATTGTTAGGTATGGTCTAGTTCCTATTCTTTCCGAGGTTGGATGGGAACACATTTTAAATTGGGGTGGAACGGCTTACCAGTCCATAGTGCAGACATGTATGCCTATATCTGTGATGTTTCTCTTGAGAATTTGTCATTCTCAGTTCAATTTATAGAAGAAACATTCATGATAACGCCACACATCATATTTGCATTAATGGAAATGGATGTTGCAGATGATGGAATTCCAATTGCCCATTATAAAAGAAAATGTCTAACTCTGAAAAACAAACTATTATTAGAGTATTGTGTGGTTTCAATGCTGAATGACAATCTTGTAATGCCATTCCCTCTAAGAAAAAGCTCCCTAAATACCACGTCCTACATCCTATTTATACTTCTAAATTGTATCCTTAAGTTGTGAATAAGACTAATCTTACTCCCTTTATGCTTAGAGTTTTCATTTCGTTGTATCGAGTATTCATGTCTGTCTGCCTTCTTTGATTTGTTACAACATTATTCAGTTTCGTTTGCATCCCAAGCATGATTCGATTCCTTTTGCACATCTTATGTGTAAGACTCTAACCCAAGTGTACACAGCGTTCCTTAGGGTCATGCAGTCCTATCGGTTGAATTTCGGCGACCCGCAACCTACGGTTAGCATTTGTGGCCGTCCCCAAGTTCGGTCACATCGACCCGAAACCTATGCCATCTTTTCCGTATCGGTGCCGCGGTTCTAACGCCATGTCCCGTGTGTGAATCCGACACGTGTACATCATGAGTTATGGGCAACGTTCGATTTGGGCCATTGATGTGTGATTGGTGGACCCCACCATGGCCTTGCATGTTCTCTCATGCAATGATGTCATGCCTAGGCTAGATTTTCAAAAAGCTTACTAACCTATGAACTTTATTTGTAACTCCCTACCCTCATGATTGCATTTCTCTACCTTAGGTAAGAGAAGCAATCATGACTTGCCTTAAAACCTCTCTCTCTTTCCCTCTCATTTCTCTCTCCTCTCTCTCTCTCTCTCTCTCTTCTCTCTCTCTCTCTTTCTCTCTCTCTCTCTCTCTTCTCTTCTCTTACTAGCAACTCCAAATGTCCCACCTCCCCCAAAAATTCAAGCCCTCTTACCTCCCAACACCTCCTAATCCACCCATCATCAACCAATCTCAACCATTGAACCATGATCCTTGAAGCTTCTTGATGCCTGTGGTGTAGCTTTGGAGTTATTTTGATAGGTGGGTGTGCTTGCATTCTAAAATTTTAGATTTCTTTTATTTCTTTCTTGATCTTCATTCTTCTTCCATTAATGGAGCTTGTAGGACCCATCAAGTGATGATGGTGGCCCCAAGACTCTATGGATATGGCTTGTAGCCTATCTTACATTGCACGCATGTGCACGCAAGGGACCATTCTACATAGATCCCTTCATGCTCCTTTCTTCCTTAGATCAGGGATCTTTAGGTCATCTGGACCCTTGATCCTTGGTGGAGATTAGATCTCCACCATAGATTTCAATAGATAGACTTGATCATGTAGATTGTACATCTTATGGTAATGAAATACCTATGTATGTGTGTGATGAAGGGAAGGGCCTCATTGAGGCGGAGACCCTTCTCTTGTGGTAATTTTTTCTCCTTTTCTTGTTAGAAGTTTCTGATTATAAGTGTGTGGCCCACCTTGTGTACCGACAAGATCCAAACCGTCCATAGAGGAAGGATGTTTTTTTTTACAATCCATCCCTTGGACGTGTGGCCCCTAAAATCACCAAAATGTGGTCCATATCAGGATGAATTGGATGATGGGATGGTTTGGATGTTTGTGGGGTCTACTTGGGTGGACCACACCATGATTTTCTAGGGTTAAATCCTCATTTAATAATGTTTACAATTTATTTTTATCAGACATATGTTGCTATCCAGACTATCTGGACAAATTTTGGGCCATCTTGGGGCCTGATTTTTGGTCATTTGGTGGGAATGTTAATACCATCCAATATGTGATTCTTGAATGTGTATGTCCCACCTATAAGCCTACCAAATTTCAGCCCGAACTGACCCCATTTGAGCCTCTAAAAGAGTGGGCCAACATGGGTGTTCAACCAGATTTCTACTGTAATTTTCCAGCAATACAGGCTGTTGTAACCCATAATTTAAAAATATTTTCTCTGATGGTGGGCGACCTTTCTGGGTCCCACCTTGTTCTAGACTTGATAAGGGACTTTGGCCCCCAATTTCAGAATTTTCTGAGACCCTGGACCCACTCTGTTGGGGAGCCCAAATAGGTACAACAACATGAACATTGCTGGAATTTTTCTACATTGTTGTATTTTTGTGTTTGTGGAGATAATTGGGCCTAGCCCATTTAGGCTTTTGTGTATATCTATGGGGCCCACCTTGTGATGATCCAGAGGCCACAAGGGGCCATTTTTGTGGGGCTAACCAACTGGACTAGCCATCCATGATGCACGTCCAGTTGGTGGACGTCCACCATGGGTAGGCCGTCCTTGGCCAGGCCCACCATGATGTATGTCTTTCATCCACGCCGTCCCTCCATATTTGTGGGGCCCTTGTGGGTTGAGACCACCCTAGGTGGACGTCCCATGTGGGGCCCACTTGGGACATGGGCCCACCTTATTGCATGTGTATGGGGCCCAGGTCGTCCACACCTTGGACCGCCCAGGCCTGGGACACCCTTGCCCTTTTGGGGCTGCTGCTGGGCCTGCAATCCAGCAGCATGCCCACCTTTCTGAGTGCCAAATACCCATCTCCAAATTGGTGAGGCCCCTATGATGTATTGATGGACACTACAGGAGTAACTCCCAAGTATTTTGACATGTTTCTAGGCCTCAATAGGCCCAGAAGATTTGGTGGACTAAAAGTCCAGCCACAGCCATTTAAATACATAATGTTTGGTTGAATTTTTATTGGAATTGGGGGCCCACCACATTGATAAATTGGGTACTTATTTCTCACCTATACCTTAGTATAATTATTTAGGCTTAATTAATGCATGTTTTGGGCCACCTTTGATAACCATTTGTGGGACCCAAACTTATACCAGATTTTGGGACTTTCTAGTGGGCCCAGATTGGGCTGGAATGTCCCACCTTGGCCAACCATATGTTAGGTTGACCTTCCACCATTTGCTGGACTTATGGGCTGAGGAAAAAGGTGAATATGGGCTCTTGGAATACCCACTTAAATTGCTAATTATTGGACTGATGGAGTCGGGCCCATTTCACTCAACTTAAAAGTGTTTTTGGGCCATGTAATTGTGTACATGGGCTGCCCATTAAGTCCATCTAAATGCTTAGACCCAATGGCCCTTAGGACTTGGGCTTTGGGCCTTAGTTCTCCTCTTTGGGCCATGATTGTTGAGGTAGTATTGGGCCTACTTTCTTATGCCTTTTGTGGGACCTATGTGCATATGGTTTGGATATGGGCCTTAGGCCTTATGTTTATGTGGTTTGTAGATTAGATGCCTTGGGGCAATGGTGGTTGAAAGTCTCCATTTGGACCCCTCTAGATCCATTAGTTGCTAAGTGTGGTTGAATGTCCACCTTAGTCCCTTGCTAGGCCCATTTCCATATTATGTAGGCCCTAGCTTTGTATGCTTAGTCTCGTGGGCTACCTCAGGTAAATGGGCCCCCACTAGAGCTTGTATTACTTATGAAAAATTGGTTAAGTACATAGACCCTTAATAGTTAGGTAGAGAGTACATCTTCTCATTCACCTCATTGGCACCCTTATTCATCTTCATGACCCACTCTTATATGCATCATAGGCATGTTTGGTTGAGGTATGATTGGCCATGGTTGTGCCATTGTGTAGGACATGTCGGTATCTCCCCGAGGGATGGAGTTTACCCTCTTAAGCATGGTAGACGCTTAGGATTGATGTATGGTTGATTGTGTGATTCATGCATCTGGCATTGCATAGCATGTGGATATTCACCCTTGCTTCATCAGGGCCGTAGCCTCCACAGAGATATCTTGGATGGCTGTGTGTGGACACTGGAAATGATTCTTGGGCATTTGCAGTGCATAAGATATCCATGGGTGAAAGCCCCTAAATTTCCACGATACTAAGGGGACGCCTCAATGCCGAGACCAAGTAGAAAACATGAACGCCCTAGTGCCTTATACCATTAGGCCGCGACTCCCACTGTTGTGAGGTCGATTGGGATGGGGTTTGGCCTTACCTGCCTCAGTGAGAGGGCAATGGCTAGGCTGAGTTTGACCAGCTCGTAAATGGGTCCATTACCGTTGAGCCTCGCTGGTGATTGGCTATCCACAGGCGGGTAGTGAGGTCTCCTATGCTCGTTTGACTGTGCGGGTCTGTAAAGTAGCAGTCATCCTATAGTGTACTTGACCTCGGTGGATTCCTTATGATGGAATTGTACTTGATATGTGGATTGGATATGAGGACTGACATTACTTTGCATTGCATTTACTTCAGCTGTATAACCCTTATATTGCATCGCCTTGGTATGGCGTCCAATACTCATGTATTGCATTTCATAGCCTTGGTACAACTTACTGCATTCATAGCTTAGCCTCGGTACAACTAGTGGCGTTGGTATTGTTAATTGGCTCCTTCTGTATTCTCTTTATTCTTCTAAACACCATTGTCACACACTTACACCGCCCTCTAAGCTTTCTAAAGCTTATGCATGATTGATGCGTGCAGGAGATCCTATGTCAGTGCAGTAGCAGGGGAGCTGTGGATTGGATTGGCACGAGCTGAGGACCTGTTGCAGACCTTTTCTTCCCTTCTTTCTATATTATGTATTTCCTTTTGAGCTTTGTACCTGTAAAGTTTAAATTCTTAGTGAATTTTGCAGTGTGTTTCTTGTTTATTTTATGAGATTTACTTGTTATGATCTTGGGTATTCTCAATTGGATTAGAAATGTGATATAGAAATCCTCCTTGTAGGATCCCAGGATCGGAACCTATGCTAGGAGCCGAGAATTGGGTGCTACGGAGGCTGTTGTAGTCGGAACCAGCTATCGGATTCCTTGTGAGTTCGGTCACCGAGTCCGGGGCGTGACATTATGTCTTGCATTACCTTTCATTATAATGTTCAAATTCCTACGTATGAGGCACTGGAATCCGAACTCCCTTTCAACAATTTAAATCTGAATATGATAAACCTCACTCATCTTCCTGAGCAAAGAGAAGGAGAAGAACAAGCGCAACCTGCTGAAGACACAGCCATGGATGACATATTTAATGAGTTGGATGATTTTGATGATCTAGCTGATTCAGATTACCATCCCTCTCAGGTTGAGGAGAGGATCTATGTTCTAGAGGAGTAAGTAGAGGCTTTACATGTATCGCAGGCTTCATTGTCTCAAACCCAATTGTCTACAATGAAGTACATGAAAAAGTACTTCCATCACATGAATCGGTGTTTGTGGCTAAATGATCCCTCGATGCTTGCACCATCTTCCTCTAGGTCGGATTAAGCTAGATTTATTTACTTTCTGACTTTTGTTAGTTCTGTACTTAAACTTATTTTGTGACTTGTCTTGATACTTTGGATTGCCTCGATGATGTGTTAGCTGACATTTGAATATTCTAGATAATATGGTTTAGATATTTCATGTGATTACCCTGATTTTCCTACTATATGCTCATTCTATACTTTGATATTCATATTATGATTCTATTCTTCCTTTGTCAACTTGTGACAAAGAGGGGGAGAGAATGGTATGGAATATTACATAGTATGTATGGGATGTTACATAGTAGAATGTATGGAATGCTACATAGTAGAATGTATGTATGGAATGATATATGGAATGCTATGTATGGAATGCTAAATGTTATTCTCAGGGGGAGTAAGTTCTCAAGGGGAATATTAACTGTGAGCTAAAGATTACAAGCTACAGAGACTTCAAGGGCAACTTCAATGTTATTAAAGATGTGTATCGTTGATCTTGTAACAAAATGTGTATTTATGATGTTGTGTGTTTTGTCACAAAATTGACAAAGAGGGAGATTGTAAGTGCTATGACGTTGAGCACACAAAGATTGTCAAATTTCGTAAGACAAAAGCGCTTCAAGGTAGACCTGAAGATCAGCTCAAGATCAACTTATGGTCACGACAAGATCTGCACATATTCTCAAAGAAATCGTTGCCAATATCCAATACAAAGTCCAAGACAAAGTTCAAGTCAAAGTGACTCAGATATTTGATATATCTCAAGTGGTATTAACCCTAGCAAGACCTTAAGACTAGGTGAAAAGGGTGAGCTCTCACTCCTAGGGGGGGGGGGGGAATAGGACTATATCAATTTAATTAAAGAACTGAAAGATTAAATAAATTAGAACTAATCAGAGATCTCAACTATAATAGTATTGAGAAATTGATTCAAAGTTTGTTGAAAGAACAATCTTACACCAAAAATAGATGTTTTAGGTAGGACAACCTAATTTATTGAACATAGTAAGGTTCAAGATCGCAACCTAAAACAAGAGGCAAAGGAAGAAAGCTATCTATTGCAAGCATTCACCACATGTACATGAAAATATTACAACCATTCAATACATACACATCACATACATCATTCACCACAAAACACCAGGAGTTATAGTGGTTCGGTGTGTACACTGAAATAGCAGTGAAGACTGCTTGAGATGAAGTTGGAATATGTCAATATGTTCTAGAGGGGGGGGGGGGGGGGAGGGGTGAATAGGACTTTTTAAAGATTTATGAGTTATTTAAAATCCTATCACTCTAATCCCATCATATATTCAATTTTCAGGATTACTCAAATGTAACTCTACTGGCTTCCAAGCCAAGTAGAGGATCCAATCACAAACTAATCAAGATATAACAATATGCAACTTAGTCTATGTTGGATATGACCGTGTATGTGTAGGATGTGATCAGATATATGAATATGAATGCATTGAAATGAATCATACATATAGAAAAGCAATCACAGACACAGTCATTTTATAGTGGTTCGACGATAAGTCTACTCCACTCCCGGCTGCCGCACTGAACCCTTGAGTGTACTGGATTTCACTAAGGAGGTTTCCCAGGGTTCACCTCAAACCTAAGGTTTTAAATCAAGTTCACCTTCAACCTTTATAGAGATTTTACGCGGTTCACCTCAAACCCAGAGTTTTGCTGGTTCACTCCTAACCAGATGTTTATGCTCTCCATAGAGCAAGGGTCCACATAACGCACCCAGATTTTAGACCACACAGGTCATGGACCTACACAAGGACCTAATAGTTTATGCCCTACACAAGAGCAAGGGTCCACCCTGTGCACCTACTACGTACACTCTTGCCTGAGGCCTCCTTGAGAACTTCAAAGGATGAGAACCACTTAAGACCAAGACCTAGGACGGAATGATCACAAGTGTCCTCTGGACTCTAGATACTTACAGATAAGTTGATGAGTCCCGTTAAGCACAACGCCAAAGATCTTCTCCTCCTTGTTGATGAAGAGTCTTCAGCTCCCTTGATCCGCAACATAAAATGATATATCAATGCTTAGCTTCGGGTTGGGTCAAGGGTAAGATGAAATCCTACTCTCTAAAGATTTTCCTATAAGGAAGATAGAGTGGTTCCTCTCTTATGCATTCAAGGCATCCCAGCATAATGATTTGCCATTAAGGTAGTAGCTGGAGGATCCTTGAATGCGGAAGTTCATTCCCCAATCGACTCTATTTAATATCAATGGTAAGAGTGGATTGGAGGATGAACTCCCTAGAGAGAAAGGATTTAGGTATAAGATGCAAGTTAAAACACACAAAAGCTCTCTCTTTTCTCTCTTACAGCAACAAAGAACAAGTCCTCTATATATAGGCAAAAAGTACCAACGGATATAAAACGGTCACATTTATGACAGAGTTCGATATCATCGAGCAGGTTCGATATCATCGAGTGTATACTCTCAATAGCATCGATGGTCTGCTCAATGACTTGGACTCGATGTCATACGCTTTTGAAACTCCTTGCCAATAGGTCGATGAATCGAAACAGTTGTCAATGTCATCGGATTTCGAACTCCAATTCCATCGATGACTAGGCCGATCCCTCAACACATGAAAAATGAGAGAGACTTGACCTTGAAAATATTTCAGGTTTTCATGAATGATCAGGGGAACTGTCGAGGTCATCGGAATTTAAATGTCGATGATATCGAGATCTGAGTCGAGGCATCGATAATTTCAGCAGATTTATCTTTGAACTTGCTAGATAGATTATATCTTAGTTCGATGCAATCGATCCGGTGTCGATATCATCGATATTTGAATATCGATTAAATCGAAGGGCCCCCGATCATAGTTAAAAAAACATCCTGAAATAACTGTTGTCAGAAATGCGCGCCCACCATCGATATCATTGATGGACCTCCGATCTTATCGATATTTGATTTCAGATCATATCGGACGGTCGTTGATATATTGATGAATTTTGAGATTTTCATTAAAAAATAGGGGCATCGAAAATCTGCCTGTCGATCTTATCGAGCCACTCCCGATGGTCTCGAGATTTGAATATCGATGGTATCGATATACGTACCGATACATTGATAATTCGTCCAGATGTGTTCTGAAGTTACTGGACATGTTTAGTGCTTCTATCGATGATATCGATAGGTGTATCGATACATCGATAAATTCGTCCAGATGAATATTTAGTTGTTGGACACTTTTGGTCCTCTTTTCGATAATATCGTTAAGGTATCGAGGACATCGACAGAACAGGTCGATCATATCGAGGGTGCTTCGATAAAATCGATAAGGCAAGAAAAACTTAAAAATTTTCCTATTTTGAAAAGGTTTTCTCACCATCAAAATCCTAAGATGTCTATCTTGTTTTAATGGTTTAATTCACCTGGTGTATTGGGTTATGGGATGTGAGGTTATGATTTGCCTATGACAAGCTTCCACACATCCGATTGAGGCAGACACTTGGCTTAATCTTCTTTTGATGTCCTGCAGACTGTCTGACCACCCATTCACAGTAACTGACAAACAATGGCACTTATAAGGGCACTTTCAATCTCCCCCTTTGTCAATTACGTGACAAAATACCCAAAACACCCTAGAATACTTCTAGACACACCCTAAATTGTGTGTACATGCATTTACACAATTTTAACAACATTTTCTAACCCATGTACACATACTAGAAATATCCGCTCTCCCTTAGTTCAAAACTCCCCCTTTCTTGCAGCTACTCCCCCTAACACCTGCATAAACATAGATAGATACACAATTTTCCACTTGGGGTGTTTTGAACTATTCTCCCCCTTTTTGTCAGTCATTGGCAAAGATACAGTAAGTGATATTGTCTGAAGAAAGAATTTCATGGGAGAAGCCATACATACAAGATACAGATGAGTAATGATCAAAATATTATAAGAAGTGATTTGTGGTCAGAACAAGTATATGTATATCAGTTTAAGGAAAGCAGTGATAACTATAGATCAATTAAGCATTAAACACAGTATATGCATTCCATCAGACAAACTAAGGAAACTAGATGACCTTAAAGGTATGAATTATATTCAGTCATAACAGAACCAAAACTACCCCAGACGGCAGTAAATCCCAAAAAAACTTTCAACTGCTCACGTACAGAGTGAATATCTCTCTGGATTGCCCCGATTCTGTCCATTTTGAATCTCTTTGCATGTCCGGGTATTGACGTAGATGGGGCTGGATCGGGTCGAGATGATTCATCTCCTGTCCTCTCAGTTTCTTCCCAACGAGGATCACCAATACCTTCCTCTTCACATCCTTGAATCCCTTCTTCTTTGTACTCGTGGTACTCTAGGTCCATTTTTCGAATGTTCTTTGCATTAAAGACATGAACTGAAAGTACAGGATCAGTGGTAGGTGGAAAACCAATTCTTTGACAGATCCTGTTTATAATCCACGGATATGGCAAATGCAGATCTCTGGAGGTATGTATTGCATTAACCAATTGATTGACAATTAGTGTTGGAAGGCAAACCTTTATTCCATTTGCCATGGAGTATATAATCATGACCATAAGACTGGTGAGATCAGATCAATTAGTACTCCTTGGATACAGATTTGTAGCAAAGATCCCATACATAACTCAAAAGCGGGGTTCCATGTACCTAGATTTTAGGGCATTCCCCTGGTACCAGGGAATATCTCTATTGTTGCACAGATACTTGGTTACAATGGAACGAACCTCAGGAAGATCGAGATCTAGGTTGAGAAGTCCTTCTGGTTCCATCTGTACGTTGAGAGTGTCAGCTATTGTGGCAGGGGTGATGAACGCATTGTCACCATCCAGAGAGACCATGAACGAAGGAGGATTAGATACCGGAGAGTGACACGTGGCAAGGAAATTGTGCATTTTCTCGAGTTGACAAGGTCCTCTGAAATCTAGGATGGGCAGCCAACCAACTGCAGCAAATAGGGGTTCTTGATTATACGGGGCTAAGCAGGCCCTATCCACTTTTCTCTCATGGATCAACTTCCGACCGGTGTACTTCGCTGGACGTGAGGGCTGCCTAACCAAAGGAGGAGGAGGTGTTGGAGAATCAGTTTGGGACCCGCCTCGCGAAGTTTATGATCTTTGACGCGTGGGAATCCCACTTTCCGGGGCCCTCGCTCTTTCTCTAGATGCGAGGACTTTTTGTCGGGTAGTCCTTGAAGATTCCCCCTGTCCGGATGCTATCCCTTTGTCTTTTCCCATATAGACAAAACAAGAGTTTAGGAAACACAACAACCACTTGACAATATCGAAAATACCTAAAGGAGAAATTTACCTCTTGTAGTATAGAAAGGTATTACCCAATTTAGGAAGACATTTTGGTTAGTCCGTTGTGGCTCTAAGTAATTCGATTGAGTGTATCGAGCACAGAAGACGACCGAAAAAAAAATCCCTTTTTTGCTCCGCAGACTTTTATCGGGCCCCATCTGTCGATAAGATCAATCATTGTTTTGATGATATCGAGAGATTTCTTATCGATACCATCGAGTCTGTCTTCGATGTCAATTTTCGATCCGTAATCTAAGGAGTCATCGATAATATCGACGCACAATCGATTACTCGAGAATATCATATCGATGCTTATATCGACGATGAAGATTTTCAATTTTTAGCACACAACCAATCTGCCAAGTATACTTTTAGAATTTCTATAAATCAGTAATATACTTTTCAAAAATTATGTACAATTTTTGTACACACCAAAATTACAAACATATGTATGTTCATATATAAAAGTTTGAGGTCAAAAACCTCAGATGTACTACTTTAGGCTCAGCAAAATTAGCATCATTTCAGCAAATATCCAGGTCAGATGCATGACTTGGACTTGTCCTTCCACACTTGGAATTTTCAGGGTATGTGAAGATTAGTCATAAGACAATTTTATTTTTCTTTTTCTACCCATTTTGAAATAAACTTCTTTCTCCTGTCTTGCATCTTAGGTGGTGATAGATGAGTGTTTTCCCTAGATGGACTCTTAACATTCTGTGTTTCTCTGATTGGTTTGAATTTTTCAATGTGATTTTGTCCAGAGTTATGTGAAGTCCGTCTAGATGTTAGGCATTCAACCTTCTAATGACCCGTATCACCACATAAATGATATACTGGAGAGATTCTTACATTGCTTCCTGAAGCAACCGATGATTTAGTTTTTGGTGCTGCATTTCCTGTTTTCTTCTTAGTTTTCTCATACCCTAGGCCACTTTTGTCCTTTCCAGGCCTTCCTATCCCTAACATCCTTTCAAGCTTTTCACCACTCTGGGAGAATTTATAGTTTATTTCAGCAAATTTTCTTGATTTTTCTAAGTCATAGCGGAGTGTGTGATTCTCATTCTTGAGATGCCTATTCTCATCTTCTAATAATTCGATTTGTTTGGTAAGCTTAGATGATTCAGTTTTTAGGGATAGATTGATTCTTTCCAACTTGTCATTTTCTGCATAATATTGCTGTAGATCAATGATTGGATGAGAATTGATCTCCAGTGTTTTATCCAGATTTTTTTGTAGAAGTACCTTCTTGTTTTCCGAGATTCCAAGTTTCTTAAGAATGTTGATGCTATGAGTATAGAGTTGATTGTAAGCATCTTGCAACTTATCTTTTTCTTCTTCTTTATTTTCAGTGTCAGATTCCTCATTGTCAGACGGAAAGGATTCTGTGGCTTGCTATTCTTTCTCATTCTCAGATTCAGTGGGAATGATCGAAGCAGTGGAGACCATAAGAATTTTTAGTGATTATGATCTTCATTGCATTTTAAGTTACTAGATTCTGAATTTGACTCATCTGTATCATCCCACGTGGCGGCCATTGCCTTGCCCTTGGTTTTTCTATTTGGGCATTCAGTAGATAGATGTCCATACTCTTGACAGGTGTAGCATTGTGGTTCTTTGGTCTTTTTGCCAAATTTGCCTGCAGAGAGTTTGCTATCCACCTTTCTACCTCTAGAGGGACGGCCGCAATTCTTTTGAAAGAATCTTCTGAATCTTTGTGCCAGCAAAGCCACTTCCTCATCATCATCCTCTCTTTCACATTCACTGTTTTCATGAGTTGTTTTCTTTGAAGCTTTTAGGACAGTGTTTTTAGATTTTTGGGATTGAGTGAAGTGTAGTTCAAAAGTTTGTAGGGAACCTACTAGTTCTTCTACTTTCATCTCGTCTATGTTCCTACACTCCTCAATTGTTGTCACCTTGGGATTAAACCATTTCGGTAGGGATCTTAGAATTTTCCTACAAATTTTTGGTACCGAGACTTTCTCTCCCAATCCACCCATGGAGTTACAAATGATATTTAGCTTTATAAAGAACTCCATAAATGTCTCATGCTCTTCCATTCTGAGACTTTCGAACTGTGAGGTCAATAGTTGAAGTTTGGACCTCTTCACAGTACTTGTGCCTTCATGAGTTGTTTCTAGTAAATCCCATGCTTCTTTTGATGTCCCACACATACTTATCTGATTGAATATATCCTGGGACACAGCATAGTAGATGGCGTTCATAGCTTTAGCTTCAGAGGTCAGTTTATGTTTATCAGACGCCGTCCACATTTCTTTGGATTTGGGTTTTGTGATAGTTGTGCCACTATCTAATACAACTTGATCTGTTAGTGACACATATCCATTTTCAACTATCTCCCAAACATCGTGGTCCAAAGAGCTCAAAAAGTAGTGCATTCTAGCCTTCCAGTATGCATAATTTGATCCATCAAATACTGAAGGTCTAGTGATCGATAAGTCCTCTCCTTTGGCCATATTTCCAACTTCATTCAAGATCACTCTCTAGGCGGTGAAGCCCTTAAAGAGAGACCCACTCTGATACCAATTGAAATAGCGGTGAAGACCGCTTGAGATGAAGTTGGAATATGTCAATATGTTCTAGAGGGGGGGTGAATAGGACTTTTTAAAGATTTATGAGTTATTTAAAATCCTATCACTCTAATCCTATCATGTATTCAATTTTCAGGATTACTCAAATGTAACTCTACTGGCTTCTAAGCCAAGTAGAGGATCCAATCACAAACTAATCAAGATATAACAATATGCAACTTGGTCTATGTTGGATATGACTGTGTATGTGTGTGGGATGTGATCAGATATATGAATATGAATGCATTGACATGAATCACACATATAGAAAAGCAATCACAGACACGGTCATTTTATAGTGGTTCGACGATAAGTCTACTCCACTCCTGGCTGCCGCACTCAACCCTTGAGTGTACCGAATTTCACTAAGGAGGTTTCCAAGGGTTCGCCTCAAACCTAAGATTTTAAATTAGGTTCACCTTCAACCTTTACAGAGGTTTTACGTGGTTCACCTCAAATCCAGAGTTTTGCTGGTTCACTCCTAACCAGATGTTTATGCTCTCCATAGAGCAAGGGTCCACACAACGTACCTGGATTCTAGACCACACAGGTCAAGGACCTACACAAGGACCTAATAGTATATGCCTTACACAAGAGTAAGGGTCCACCCTGTGCACCCACTACATACACTCCCGCCGAAGGCCTCCTTGAGGACTTCAAAGGGTGAGAACTACTTAGGATCAAGACCTAGGAAGGAATGATCACAAGTGTCCTTTGGACTCTGGATACTTACAGATAAGTTGATGAGTACCGTTAAGGACAACACCAAAGATCTTCTCCTCCTTGTTGATGAAGAGTCTTTAGCTCCCTTGATCCGCAACACAAGATGATATACCAATGCTTGACTTCGGGTTGGGTCAAGGGTAAGATGGAATCCTACTCTCTAAAGATTTTCCTATAAGGAAGATAGAGTGGTTCCTCTCTTATGCATTCAAGGCATCCCAGCATAATGATTTTCCATTAAGGTAGTAGCTGGAGGATCCTTGAATGTGGAAGTTCATTCCCCAATCCACTCTATTTAATATCAATGGTAAGGGTGGATTGGAGGATGAACTCCCTAGAGAGAAAGGCTTTGGGTATAAGATGCAAGTTAAAACACACAAAAGCTCTCTCTTTTCTCTCTCACAGCAACAAAGAACAAGTCCTCTATATATAGGCAAGAAGTTCCAACGAATATAAAACAGTCACATTTATGACAGAGTTCGATATCATCGAGCGTGTACTCTCGATAGCATCGATGGTCTACTCGATGACTCGGACTCGATGTCATACGCTTTTGAAACTCCTTGCCAATAGGTCGATGAATCGAAACAGTTGTCGATGTCATTGGAATTTGAACTCCGATCCCATTGATGACTGGGTTGATCCCTCGACACATGAAAAATGAGAGAGACTTGACTTTGAAAATATTTCAGGTTTTCATGAATGATCGGGGGAAGCGTTGAGGTCATCGGAATTTGAATGTCGATGATATCGAGATCTGAGTCGAGGCATCGATAATTCCAACAGATTTATCTTTGAACTTGCTGGACAGATTATGGCTTAGTTCGATGCAATCGATCCAGTGTCGATATCATCGATATTTGAATATCGATTAAATCGAAGGGCCCCCGATCATAGTTAAAAAAATATCCTGAAATAACTGCTGTAAGAAATGCGCGCCCACCATCGATATCATCGATGGACCTCCGATCTTATCGATATTTGATTTCAGATCATATCGGATGGTCATCGATATATCGATGAATTTTGAGATTTTCATTAAAAAACAGGGGCGCCGAAAATCTGCCTGTAGTTCTTATCGAGCCACTCCCGATGGTCTCGAGATTTAAATATCGATGGCATCGATATGCGTACTAATACATCAATAATTCATCCAGATGTGTTATGAAGTTACTGGACATGTTTAGTGATTTTATCGATGATATCGATAGGTGTATCGATACATCGATAAATCCGTCCAGATTAATATTTAGTTGCTGGACACTTTTGGTCCTCTTTTTGATAATATCGTTAAGGTATCGAGGACATCGATAGAACAGGTCGATCATATCGAGGGTGCTTTGATAAAATCGACAAGGAGAGAAATACTTAGAGATTTTCCTATTTTGAAAAAATTTTCTCACCATCAAAACTCTAAGATGTCTATCTTGTTTTAAGGGTTTAATTCACCTGGTGTATTGGGTTATGGGATGTGAGGCTCTGATTTACCTATGGCGAGCTTCCACACATCCGATTGAGGCAGACACTTGGCTTGATCTTCTTTTGATGTCCTGCAGACTGTCTGACCACCCGTTCACAGTAATTGACAAACAAGGGCACTTATAAGGGCACTTTCAATACACCAACTATTCTCAAACAACCACACCTACTCCACTCCCAATAATCACAACTCACATGATATTGGTGTTCACTAATAATCAACGTTTTCTCAAGTTCACCTTAAAACCTATACAGTTGTGTTTTCAAATGGGCTATCACAATCAAAACCCCATGCAAAGATTTTCTGGCTAACTTAGTCAAAACCAATACAGAGATTTTCTGGATATCTCAAGAAACCAAAAATAGAATAAAGAATACTTATCTTCTTCTGAAGATGCTCTTTGATGTAGCCCGTAGAACCGCTTTACTTGATGTAGAAATGTTCAATGTTCAATAACACAATCAAGGGTTCTATGTCCTAAACAGATTTTAAATTAATTCAAACCTTGGGCTACTTGTTTGAATTTCTTAGATCTCATAAAGAAGAGTATGAACTCCCTTTAAAACATAAGATTCATAAAAGAGAGATCAAGAAATTACAAAAACAAAAAGCTATTAAAAGATCTAAAATTACCGTGCTATAGCTTAAAGATGATGGGGACTTTTCTCTCTCAAAGTTGAAGACTTTTTGTGGCTTTAATGAATGAATTAAAATGAGAAAAGACCTCTATTTATAGGCTAAAAATCGGTTGCTTCGATTGGTTTAAGGTCTCCTTCGATTAATCTAAGAATCAACCAAATTTCAAATTTTGGGCGCGATTGGATAAAACTGTCATTCGACAAGTCAAGTGGCCTGCTCGACTAGTCGAGCATTGCCTTCAACTGGTTGAGGGAGCACAAAATCAGTTGCTGGACTTCAAGTTGAGCTCCCTTCGACTGGTCGAGGGTGTGCCCACGGTCAAGGAACTACCAGAAAAGTCCATTTTTTGAGTTTGAATCTTGGACTAGTCAAAGTATTTCTTGGACTGGTCGAACTAGAGCTTGGACTATTCGAACTTTTGCTTAAACTAGTCGAACTAAAGCTTAACCAAAGTATAAAAACCCGTGTATGTTTAGTATATGATAAAATCTAAGTCTAGGGTCTTTCTAGGGTCAATTATACCTGAAATTATTGGACATTGAAGTATATACCTTGAAATTTCTACTTGAATCTTCAGTAGCGTTTAGTGGATCTTCTACTTGAAATAAACTTGTAGTTGTATCTTGATCTTGAACTTGAAGTGAAGTAGAACTCAAACTTAAAGTAACCATCTTCATGTCATGACTTTCCAACTTCATGTGTTGATCTTGAAGGTGAGCTTTCCATCTTAATTTACTTGAAGGTGAACTTTCCGTCACATGAGTAAGTCATACTATAAGCCGTTTTGTCCCATAGAAATTTGAAGGGTGCTTTATATATCATGGCACTTACACTAGGTGCTTTCAAAACTATTTTATTATGGGTTTTTACATATGTTTTTGCCTAGAATTCGGCCAGCTTAAGCTTCCTCAACTAGCCCAACTTCAAGCCCAAAGCAAATAACAACTTTTGTTCGAAGTTTAACTAGCCCAAGCTTGAAATTCGGCTAGCCCAAGAAAGTTTGGGTGAAATTACATCTTTTGGAATTCGCGGGAATTCAGCCAGCCGAAGGGCAAATTCAACCAGCCAAATTGTGATGTTCGGCCAACTGAATTTTGGATAATTCTTATCCCGTGCAATCCGAAATTCATTGAACTCGGGCTAATCGAAGCCTATCTTAGGCTAGCCGAAGTTCTAACTTATTTGCCTATAAATTGAGTCTTTCTCGTATTCTGAATTACACAATATTATTATCATAATTCTTCTACAAGAGAGAAAGAAGCTCAAGTCTTCAGTAAGCTATTTGTTGGTATTTATAATTTATTTTAATAGTTTATTCAATTCTCTTTATTCTCAGATCTTTTAACTCTTAATCTAAGGGAGTAAACTATACTCCTCTTTGAGATCTAAGAGAATTGAATTAAGTAGCATTTTGGTTTTTTATAATTAAAATCTATAGAACCCTAGACTCTTTCTATCTGATTGAACACTATATCATCTACGTTCAAGAAAGAGGTCCTCTTACTACGAGCTTTTGTTACATCTTCTACATTTGAAGATAAGTATACATTCTAAACCTCTGTTTAGGTTTTTCTGAGAAATCCTGTGAAAATCTTAGTTGAGGTTTTATCCGAGATAGCCTCTGAAAATCTTAGTTTGAGTTTTTATTGTGATAACCCATGAAAATCACAAGGAATTGTATCAGGTTATTAAGGTGACCCTGTGAAAATCTTTTTATAGTGAAACCCAAAATTATGAGGGAAGTAATTTTGGGAGTAGAGTAGGTGTAATTGTTTTTAAGCACTGAACCACTATAACTCGTTGTGCCATGTAGTGAATCTTTTATTATTATTTTTGGAAATTGAATGTATTTTATTATTTCAATTCAGTGGTGAATGTTGTAATCCTTTTTATATACTCTTGCTAATTTGAAAGTTTGATTTTAAAGACATTCATAAAATAAGGTTGTCCTGCCTAATATTTTAGGTGAAGGTTGTCCTACGAATTATTTGAAATAAAGGTTTCAATATTCAAGCAATTGAGATCTTTATAATATTTATATATTCTGCATTTATTTCAATTATTTGGCATTATCCTATTCCCCTCCCCCCTCTAGGACATCACTAACTCTCTATTTCAAGTAGTATGTCTAACATTGAAGACATGTTCATGATAACATGTCTAACTATAACAATATGCTTGATTGATAGCATACTCACATATGATAACATGATTAGTTGATAACATGCCTCTGGTTGTTTTGGATGTCTTTATGGGAGCACCATGATAAGCCGTGTTGTACTCCTAGCACGTTATAGACTCACGAGTTGTGGTTTGCTCATTCATATAATTTACACCTTTTTTAAGATGCATTTAGTGGTAGGGTGCGTGCAGGAGCTGCTAGAGCTTGCAACTATTTCCTTCATTAAGATGATCGTACTTCTGTATATATAATATGAATTAATATATATGGTTATTTTGGGTGACCATCCTTGGAAGGATGGGTCCCTCTCTTGGATGTATGCATTGATACCATGTATATGATGTGTAACTGCCTAATCAGATTAATCGTTCAAAAAATATTCCCTTCATCATGAGCCGAGTTTGGTGTTTGGGAAGTTCACTAACCGTCCATCAAGTCTGGTAAGTGGCGAGTAAGTTGTTGCGACCTGAGTTCGGAACTTGGGAAGTAGTAGTGCCCCGGTTCCGAAGTTGGGGCATGACAATGTGCGATAAACCTACTCCATCAATTGTGGCTGGGTTGACTGAGTGCCCAAGTGTGTGCAATAGACCATTTATTTTGTTGATCATGAGCTGTTGGGTGAGTGCCCAAGTGTGTATAAGAGACCAAGTTTGTAGGCTAGCATAAATTTATTTACAGTGTAGGCTCAACTAAATGAACTACCCTTAGATGTTCTACTGTTAACCGTATCGAGAAAGTTGATGTATACTTGCATACTCTGCATTACTTGTATTGTCTAAATAATTGATTTGATGATATTTTGAATTTAAATCGTTGATTTCTTGATATATTGTGAAAATCTATTTACGCGATTTTATAATTTTGATTACATGTGTTGAAATTATACGAGGCTATCTCACTGGCTTTTATAGTTGACCCATTATTGAGGGAAAAAATAGTTTCAAGTGATGACATTGAGAAGAATTTACTGTAAGAGAGGGATATTGAAAGACTTCATTGTAGTTTTATTCCTTTGAATTATTAAATCATTGATGTAATAAAGGTCCATTAGATTAAATGATTGAAGACTTGATTAGTTGATTTATAGATGTGAATTGGTGAATTAAGTATATGTATTAATTTTGTAGTTAATGATTTAATATAAGTTATTTCTTAGAAATTAAATAATGGATGAATTTGAATGCGAAAGCGAATGTTTTGAATTAAAAAGAAAGAGAAAAAAAAGGTTGTGATATTGAAGCATTTGTTCATTGTATATCTCACACCCTTGAATTTGATATCCGAGTCCCTATGCATGGGTGTCGTATTTTGGGGTGTTACAGGCAACCCTACAGTATGGGTTAGATGTAGTGCACACGCTCTAATAGTCCGCGCTCCCACTCCTTGTATAATATCTTATTCTACGAACAACAACGACTTAGTAGTGGATGGGGGATGCAACCCTAAGATTTACGGGGCCATCATGATATATGCATCATATCCACTCCATCCTTCCATTTTTCCAGCTCATTTTAGGGCATGAGTCAGATCCAAAGCTCAAGTGGACCACACCACAAGATCAGTAGGGGATTTCCTCCACCATCAGAAGTGAAGGATCATAGTCATCAAGGTGGCTGCTACTAACCATCGGATCCTCACTAAGAAGCTCGGTAGTCATCTCATCAACCAATACCTCATCCTTCTCATACAAAAGCTCATGGTCATTGGTGATTAGGGGAATAGTATTGAAAATGGAAGACAAAGGACCGCCCCAAAAGAAGCTTCTAAGATCCAGCTTTAAAGGAATCAAAAGAAGAAGAAGCCAACAAGATGCGAGCAAGCAACTAAAGGAAAAAAATGATGCCGAAATGGAGTAAAATAGTGTTGATGTAAAAATTTTGTTTTGTGAGTGGACTTGAATTTGTTTAATAGAAAGCAATGTTGACAGTAGAAAGCAATGCTGATAGTATTGTTACTATGTTGGTTACATTGGAAGTAGTATTCGTTGGATAAGAAGTATTGCTTTAATCTCTTTGTTAGCCATTAGGAGTTAGGAGTCTTATATAGTTGTGGTTAGCATCACGAGTTGACCATGAGAAGCAGTGGCATTGGATAGTTGATTAGCTAGCGAGGTACGAGATATGGATAATTTACGAGATATGGATAATTTACGACAGAGATCCTAGAATTTCATGATTTCCTTAAGGGATTGTTGTTGTCCTTACGAGGTTATTTAGTATCCTAAACCTTGTGTACTAAGATGTTTACATCTTGTACACCTAAAGAAAGTTAGGTTGAGTGGTTTTCTACATAAATGTATTAGAAGCTTCTATGTGTCTGTTATGTGTCTCATTAGGAGTTTTGTACAGTAAAATGTTCAATAAGTTGTGTTCAATCAAAATTCCCTAAAACTTAGAGGGTCCGGTTCACACTATATGCCTATTTGCCATTGAATCACCATTCACAAAAACCATGTACGAGATGCATGAAATGGTGCCTGGAATTTCCTGTCATACAATTTTAAGATGGTGTCTGGAATTTCCTACCATGTAGTTTAAGGGTTTCTAGAACTTATTAAACCTAACTAGTTTATCAGATCAAAGAGTGGAGGAAACATGGTTATTCCACTCCTAACTTTCATTAAAATAAAAAGAAACACTATTGAAAGGAGAAGATGGTCCAAATGTAGTTGGGCTACATAGTTTTTTAGGAAAGCAAGCTTATGTCATCAAAACTTGCAAATTTAGGTACTTGATCATTAATGATAAAAGTTGTACTTTTGGCATGGTTTTAATTATTTTATAGGTATTCTAGCTTGTCTAGATGGATATAAACTTTCATAATTTTTTTTTTTTTAATGAATGAAAGGAGAAGATGGTCCAAATGTAGTTGGGCTACATAGTTTTTGGAAAGCAAGCTTATGTAATCAAAACATGCAAATTTAGGTACTTGATCATTAATGATAAGAGCTGTACTTTTGGCATGGATTTAATCATTGTACATAGCAATGGAGCAAACTGAAGAATATGTCAACAATTAGCTGAAAAATAAATAGTGTGACCTTTTAATCAAGGGGTGTCCTATACCACAGGATATTGACATCGAAGATAAAATCGAAAGAGGTGTGAATGCCTTCAATTTCAGTAAGTGAATTTCCATTTATCCCAAGTGATGTGATGAGTGCTAGCAAGAGCAGAATTTTGAATACTACCCTATTAGTAGTGCCAATGTTGCACATGTGTGAGATTTGGGTCATTTGTCGGGTGGCCCCTACCATACATGTTTTATAGCCATCTAATTTTTAGGCCATGGCACACCACCCAAAATACCTAGATCTTACATATGCACTCCACATTGGCAAGCATTGGAGAACATGACTTAGAATCTTACTCTTGTGAGTAGGGTTACCAATTCTTGTTTTAATTTCTTTTAATTTTCATTTCATTGAAAAATACATTTAGTTTATCTTTATCATCAACATCATGTTGGGATTTGAGCTGCGGAATTACACAGATCTAGATCTAGGATATCAATCTAAGAGCACCAAACAAACACAAGAGAACACAACGATTTTACGTGGAAAACCCTTGCGGGAAAAAACCACGGCACAAAGCGACAGATCTTCACTATGAAAATAGAAATTACAAAGAGAGAGGACTTACCCGATTCAAACAAGCTTGAATCTCACCCTTGCTACACCCTTTGATAACCCTAGAATCCTTTTAGAAACCCTTGGAATACCTTTAGGAAGCCTTAGAATACTTAGAAAAAGCCCTAAGGACCCCTATTTATAGTTTATGAAACTCTACTTATGACCTCTTTGGAAAATTTCAAAAATCGCATCAAATTTACGTAGTCCGCGCAAAATCTGCGCAGAATCTGCATAACCCTCGACTAGTCGACCCTGACCCTCGACTGGTCAAGCGGCCCAGACACCCAAAAGCTATGATCACTGGACTTCGAGTCGAGTGGGCTTCAACCGGTCGAGTGGACCCTCAACCCATTGAGCTAGGCCCTCGACCGATCGAGCGGCCCAGAACATTGAAGACATCAATGTTTAACAACACATCATTCTTGTATGTAATCTGTAGGAAGATTTGACATGGGTAATTATGTACTACGACATAGTTGGAATTGCTCATGACTATGATAATGTTGTTAACTACGACAATCACCTGGGTATTAGTAATTACTCATCTAGTGTTTTGCTTGTATTCATCCGCTGGTCATGTTTTAAGTTTGAATTGTGAAGGCACTTACGAAATTTGTCACGGTATGTGGTTCTTATAAGAACAGGTAATGTGGAGCCCATACATCCCCCAATATGTGATACGCTATGGCGTAAGATTAAGGCATGGGAAAGAGGTAAATGATCAATCTGACTTCTTCTTTTTTGTATGAAAAAGTTGAGGAATTATAGGATCCTCGGGCAATGATATATGCACTGGAAGCTTTGAGCCTTGAGTTTGTTAAATAGATGATTCATTTGATGGGTCCCACCATAGATGAGAAATCCCCTCAAAACACCTTTTGATGAGAATATTCTTCTTTATTGATCAGTGTCGGGAAAATATTCTTCTTACAGTGACCTACAGTCAACAAAAAATACCAAAGATTGAATGGCTACTATCCCCAAATCAAGGAGATGTTTTGGGAATCTCGGGCCCCTTCTGATGAATGCTTTGGGCTAGTGATTAGTGGGCCCCTCTCACAAACTATAAGATGAGGATATAGTATTTCCTTTTGAAGATGATGCATATTAATTTTGCATAATTCTCTTTATCGTAAAACACATTTCTCACCTAAAAAGTGAGACACAAGATACAGTTTCCTAATGCATCAAGATTCTTTATGTGTGGGGCCATGATTGGGTTATCTAGACCATTGATTTGATGGGTCTCATCATAGACAGAGCACCCTAAAAGCCTCTCATATTGGAATATCCTAACTATTTGATTGTTGGTCCATTTTCTGTTGAATTTGGACCTTTGTTGTAACTTTTTCTTAGCCATCTAATTTCTAGGCCACCAGTTCAAGGTTGTCCAACAGGGGAGATCAAGGTTACCTATATCGTGGGTCACTAAAATAGCAATCTGTATTGCAAATGACTCATAGTCTGATTTGGACACTCAATCTGGAATACATGTGTTTTGTGTTTTAGGCCGTGGTTTGAGAGATGTATGAGATATCCTCCATTCATGGTGGGGTTCATCATATCAATGTTCTAGATCAAGACAACATAGGCTCCAAGGGTACGCATCATCAAATTGCACAAATTGCACTTGCTGAGAGCTTGAGCCTTACAATTGCTCATGGAATTTCATGTTGAGTTACAAAATTATGTTCTTGGTATCGTGTGCTTAACTCTTTTTTCCAGTGGTGCTATCAAAAGAGCATGAGACAACAAGGTATGAAATAATTAATTAAGGTAACTATTTTTTTTTAAAAAAAAACTTTACTTACTACTTATTTTCTTTACATGAATTATACCTTGCATTAGGCAATGAATACACTAGATTAGCCCATGGGTTCCGAGTCTCGGCCTGAGATGGTTGGGCTTGGGCCTATAATATAGACCCACTGACGGGCCCTAGTCCTGATTTTAAATGGTTTGGCCTTTAGGCCTAGGTTAGGTTAGATTATAGGTTAACTGAGCAACCTGCTTTTGATGTGAGTTTGGGCCAAAATAATTGGGTAGTGGGTCAGATTCGAGTTAGAAATATGTTTGTTTAAGTAAATGGGTCATGTTTAGGTTGAACCCTCCATGCCCAATGGGTTTTTAATGGGTTGGGCCAGATGGACCCGCTTGATTCGACCCAAAACAAAATAAAGAAGAAAAGTAATGGATCCATTGTCTATACCTGACCTCAAACCTAATTTCTTGGGTCTAAATTATTAAACCCGAAGTCATTAATATTGGGTTGGGTTCGTGGGTGGAGTTCATTAGGTACCCACAGTTTCAAGTACCCATTAACATCCTCACCGACCTTAATGTGGCCCGTGTGATAATTTGAACCAAGGGGCCAGTATAGACCCATTAAATTAATGGGTTGGTTGCATTTGAGTTAGACCCAACCTAAATTGGGCTTGAGTTTTAATGGGTTGGCTCTAGTTCCAAAACTCCAACTGGTTTCTTAAATGGGTCGAGTATGGGGCGCCCCTAGACCCGACCTGAGGGGCTAATATGGAACCATTAAATTAATGGGTCCATTGCATTTGATGTTGCAACCCTAAGTTTTAATGAGTTGGGTCTAGTTCCAAAACTCCAACTGGATTCTTAAATGGGTCGAGTACGGGGCACCCCTAGACCTGATCTAACTTGACCCGTCCCTACCCTCTCCTACCCAACACAACCTAACCCATTTACAACCCTAACTCAACCCAACCCAACCTAACCCATTTACAACCCTAACTCAACCCAACCCAACCTAACCCATTTACAACCCTAATATGACCATCAAATTAGTAATTAGAAAATACAATAATTCATGACAACTCACGTTAAATATGAGGAAATTTAAAAATGGACATCTCATTAGCTGATGGGTCCAGGTCCTTTCCACTGACAAATTGTGTATATGTGTATATAATGAGCCTCCCTGCATAAGGTATAAAAATTAAAACAAATTAAAAAAATTAAAAAATTAAAATTAAAATCTCATTTTGTAATATTTCATGCATTTTGATAATTCCAACGTGTAGAAGACAGTCTATCTTATAAGGAAAGAGTCAAAAAATTAACAAGAAATATTCCAACAGATTAGTACCATAAAGCAAAGAAATTGAGGAACAATACTAACCAGTGGTAATTTTTTTCTTGGTGGGTGATAATGGCATCTCCTCCGTTGGCGTGTGAGTGATAATGACATCTCCTCCGTTGGCAATCCGTCAACAATCTGACATCTACGCCGGAGTCTAACATGAGTGTGAGTGATAATGGCAAGTTCGTTGATCAACCAGAGTGTTGATAAGGGGCGCACTAATGGTCAAGAGGGCGAATTTGAGGAACCGATCTGCAGATCTGCCTTCCCAGGTGACAAAGACCTAGGGAATCTCGCATATCCTTGGATAGAGGTGGAAGGACGATCAAGGGTGAGATCTTTGAAAAGTAACAAATATGATTCCCTGCCCACTCTCTTCGTCAAAGGCTATCCACTCGGATGGCTCCTCCTCAATCTTGAGAGAGTTTTTGGAAGGGCGGGTGCAGTCATGGATGCAATCATGCCTCGAAACAAGAAAACTAGTGAATACAGGGGTTTTGCCCTTATCAGGATGAGTTCTAAGGAGGAGCTATCTCGCGCAGTAGAGATGCTGCATAGGCAAAGTTTTGGAGGGGAAAAGATGTTAGTTCAAAGAGCTAGATTCGGCCCCGAACGAAATATGAACAGGCCCTCTGTCAAATTATCAATAGGTAAAATAGCTATGGCTATCCCAGCTCTTGCTCCTCGTCCCCAACCCCTTTCTTGCAGGGAAGTGCTGCTAAATCCCCAATGACAAAAGATTCAGACTCCTGACCAACCATCTCCAGCGCATCATGGGGATTCCGATCTGCAACAGTAGATCTAGTCAGCCAACCCTAACACCCCCAACAATCTTCCTATACCCCCCCCCCCCCCAACCCATTCGCATAAGCTCTGAGGAACTGCTGAGGGCAAAGGAAGAGCTGAAGGACAAGGTAGTCATATTGTGCCATGACCATGCTACTATTGATCAACTTTTTGACTGGATAGAAGGATGCACTGACATTCGACCTGGCTTTTTCAGTCTATGGCCCATTGACTATAATGAAGTCTGGGTTAAAGGTGATCCGGGTGTTAAGCTGGACCCTTTGCTCATAGCAGGAGTGATTCACAGATACAAGCTAATTAGGGGAGTCATATCCTGGGACAATTTCTCTCTGTTTGGCTTTGAGGAGGTGTGGATCCTCGTTTAGGGGGTTCCTCTTGAACTTTGGAATGATAGTTTCTTCCAGGATATTGCGTCGCGGTTGGGATCCCTGATCGAAATTGATCTCAAGACAACTCGAGGAGTGGAGATGGGGGTGATCCGTTTTCGAATCAGGAGGAAGAAGGGTTTATCCCTTCCTTCTTCAATCTTGATCTTTGCTAATGATAATCCTGTTGAGCTTCCCGTTCAGAGAGAAGGGCCTGACTCCCCTCTTCCGCATTGAGGGGATCTTTGGTGGAGCCGGGCCGCTCATCAACTGCCGGTGGTTCTCTCAGTCAGTGAGAGATGTTCGGATGTTCATCGTTTTAGGTGTTCCCGTGGAACACCGGTTCTTTCCAATGGGGTAGGTGACGGTATTAATTTCTCTCCTGCAAATCTGCCCACTCCTGCTCTACGTGGCAAAAGCTCTTCTCCCTCTTTATTTCGAGCCGCGCGCCCATCTCTTTCAACTAGTATTGTAATGCCACCTACCCCTGCGATGACGTTAGCAGTCTACCTTTGCTGTATTGTTCAGATGAGTCGGTGGCTGCCCACGATGGGCACCACGTGTCCCATCCTGGCTCTCCTGTCTTTCCTGACCCCGTTCCCTCCCATCCATCTCGGGACGGTATCCAGGGAGTCTTCCCCTTTCATCTCAACCGCTTGCCTACGTCCCCTATCCTCCATCTCTCCTCGCGGTCTCTCCCCTCTTCTCACTCAATTATTTCGGTGGAAGAGGAGTGTTGCCACAGCTCACACCTTCAACTTATTCCTTTCGATGTCCCCATGTCCCTCCCGATTTCTGACGACGACTCTTTCTGCTCGTCCTCCTTTTCCTCCCTGTAGACCTCTATGTCCAAATGCCTCTCTCTTCCTCTCGAGGGCTCCAATCTCAACCTCCTCTCTCTCTTTCAGGAACACTCAGAAGTAGATGTCATAATAGTGGAACCTATTTAGACCAGATCAGCCACTGCAGTAGTAGGCCTCTTAGAGAATGAATACAAGACCTTACTCAGCAAGAAGATGCAGAAGAAGAGGTGGATTCGGGACGCCATAGGCCACATCGGTAGAATTCTGGGTCTTTCTTTCGGTGACTCTCCTGAGGATTATATCGCTCTTTTCTAATGTGTAGAGAATAGGGGTCGTCCATTGGACTCAATCCGATCCTTTAAGAATCGAACTCCAAGGGGAAGAAAGAAAAGGGATTAGAAGTAGAAATTTTCCAGGCTAGAAATTACTCCAGCTAATTTTATCGAAACAGAGATCGAGGGAGAGCAGGGTGGTAAAGTTCTTCCATGAAGATCATTTCGTAGAACGTTCAGGAGCTGGGGTCCAAACAGAAAAGGAGACTTATTAAGTCTATTTGCAGCAGAAGCAATCCCCAGATTCTTTGCCTTCAGGAAACCAAGATCAAGGCAATGGACAATCGACTCTTGAAAACCATTTGAAAAGCTTCTGATGCTAGTTGGGTGATCAAGGAAGCTTCGGGAAGTTCAGGAGGCATTGTCATTGCATGGAGATCTGCCTTTTGGTCCCTTCTTAATAGTTCAGAGGGTGCTTTCTACTTATCTGCTACTCTAAGGAACATCATATCGGTATCTGATTACCTCATTTGCTCTGTCTATGGTCCCAATGACAACATCTTAAGGAACGACTTTTGGAATGAATTATCCTCTATCCGCCATGGTTTCAAAGGCCCTATATGTTTCGCTGGGGATTTCAATACCATCAGGTACTCGGCAGAAAAATCTTCGGGGAATCCTTCTTCTTCCCAGATGGCTGCTTTCTCCAATTGGATCGATAACAACTGTCTGTTTGATCTTCCCCTTCTTGGATCCAGTTACACCTGGACGAACGGCCGGTTAGACCCAATTTTGTGTAGATTGGATTGATTTCTTATCTCTACCGAATGGCTGAACCTCCACCCATCCTCCTCCCAGTCGATTCTCCCCAGGACAACTTCTGTCCACTAGCCTTTGATCTTGTAGGCGGAGGAGGTGGACTGGGGTCCGAAGCCATTTCATTTTAACATTGTTTGGCTTCATATGACAGGTTTTAAATCTATGATTGCTGAATGGTGGCAAGCAGCACAATACCAGGGTTATGCGGGTCATCGACTTTGCTGTAAACTAAAGTTTTTAAAAGACAATCTCAAACAGTGGCTTAAAGAGGAAAAGTTTCGCTCGGAGCAACAACTTGAGACCATTCTTAGCGATATCCAGAAGATAGACTCTCAAATTGAAGGCAACCCAATATCTTCTAACGTCCTGGCGAACAGAATTCGGCTATTTCAAGCTCTCTCAGCTAAAATCTATCAGGAGGAAATTTCATGGAAGCAGAAAGCCCGTTCGAAATGGATCAAGGAAGGCGACAGAAACACGAGCTACTTCCACAAAATTGCCTCAATCCATGCTCAGGTTAATCGCATCACCTGTATCTCTTTAGACGGCGTTTGGACAGATGATAGGGATACGATCAGCAGCTCCGCGGTTTCCTTCTTCCAAGACCGTCCCCAAAAAGAAAACTGGTCCAAACCTCGATTGGACAATCTTCCTTTCAACCGTATCAGTGAAGAAGATAGTAGAATTTTGGAGTCTCCTTTCTCTAAGAAAGAAATTCTATCTGCCATGATGGATCTGGAGGGTGATAAGTCTCCCAGCCCCGACAGATTCCCCATTCTTTTCTTTCAGACTTTCTGGGAACTCCTGCAAGTAGAAGTGATGTCCTTCTTCAATGAATTTTTCAACAGAGGAAGACTATCTAAAAACATTGGTGCTACGTTTATTGTGCTGATTCTGAAAAGGCTGGGTGCATCTAAATTGCAAGATTACCGTCCGATCAGCCTTATAAATAGCTTGTACAAAATTTTAGCGAAGGTGCTAGCTAACAGACTGAAGAAAGTAATGGATTCGATCATAAGCCCAAATCAATGTGCATTCATTCCAGGTAGACAAATATTCGATGCAGCTCTTATTGCTAACGAATGCCTTCATTCCAGCAGTCAATCGAAAGATAAGTTCATTATCTGCAAATTAGATATGGAGAAGGCGTATGATCATGTCGATTGGGAATTCCTCCTCTATTTGAAGAAGCGGATGGGTTTCGGTGACCGGTGGAGACGGTGGATCGAGGAATGCATCAAATCCGCCCATTTTTCTGTCATACTAAATGGTTCCCCGAAAGGTTTTTTCAAAAGTTCCCGCGACCTTAGACAAGGGGATCCCCTTTCCCCCTTCTTCTTCCTCCTCATCGGCGAAGCTTTATCAGCTATGCTGTTGCAAGCTCAATCGAACAACATCTTTAGGGGTGTCCGTATGAAAGAGGTGCAGGCCCTGATTTCCCACGTCCAATATGCAGACGACACTTTAATTTTCTCTGAAGCAACTTCTGAATCAGTTGCAAACCTGCGCACTGTGATCAAATGGTTTGAAGCTGAGGTAGGATTGAAGGTGAATCTGTCCAAATCCAAATTATTTGGGGTTAATATGGACTCTCAGGAGACGGAGGTTCTTGCCGATATTATGGGGTGTGGTGTGGGATCCCTTCCAACTGTCTTTGTGGGACTTCCCTTATGCATTGGGCAGCCTAAAAAACAGCAATGGGAAAAAGTTTTACACAGGATTAGCTACCATTTAGCTGGATGGAAACGCTGCTATTTATCCATAGGTGGGAGATTAACGCTAATCAAAGTTGTTATGTCTAATCTCCCCACCTATTTCATGTCTCTCTTTTGCTGCCTGACTGTGATTCTTAATTCTATGGAAAAGCTTCGGTGGAATTTTCTTTGGGGTGCCAATGGAGACACGAAGAAATTCAATCTGGTAAAATGGAATAACGTCCGTAAACCCTTCAAAGAGGGAGGAGCTGGTATTAAAGACCTCGATATGATGAATCGGGCCTTGTTAGGCAAATGGATTTGGAGACTTGGGTATGAAAAGGACAAATTATGGAATATTATCATCAAAGGAAAATATGGGAGTTCGATTGGAGGCTGGTGGACAATCGATTCCTCTCTATATAGGGCATCCACGATGTGGAGAGCTATTAGTCGGATGAAAGAACATGTCATCCGTTGGATCAATTTTGAAGCGGGTAAGGGAGATTGTATCCAGTTTTGGCAAGACACGTGGATAGGAGATATTCAGTTGAAAGATAAATTTCCTTCCATCTTCCAGGTGGCGAGCAAGAGAAACAATTTCATAGCCGATTATTACTACATTCTTACAGACAATCTTGTTTGGAATATCCCCTGTAGGAGGATCCTGCGGGACTGGGTATCCGACCAATTTGCAGAATTGCTTCAGTACATTAATCAAGCGTCTCCTACCTATGGCTGCGAGGATAGCATCATCTGGAAACCTGACAAGTCATCTAGCTTCACGGTGAAGTCTTCTTTTCACAATTCTGTCGGCCAACAATGCTCCTGCCCCTTCCCATCATCCCCACTTTCTCTGAATTACGCTGTTCCCCCAAAGCTCCAGGTGTTTGGTTGGCTAGTTGGGAACCACAGAATTCTTACCCTGGACAACCTTAGGAAAAAAGGAATGATTCTCCCTAATGTCTGCTTGTGCTGCATGTCCTCGGAAGAATCTGTTAACCATCTGTTGATTCACTGCCCACATGCCTACTCAGTTTGGTGTGCCTTCCTTTCATGTTTTCAGACTAGCTGGTGCTTTCCTAAGGATGTGGACACCCTTCTTAAAGCGTGGCATGTGGTCAGATTAGGGAAATTCAAATCCAGGATCTGGCGGACCGGAATTTTGGTAGTATGGTGGATTCTTTGGCTCGAAAGAAACAAGAGATGCTTTTAGATCATAGCGACTCCTTCCCACTTAGTTTCCTATTATGCTAAATGTCTCATTGCCGAATGGGCGTCTCACAGGGAAGGAACCAATGTGGATGTTTCTTTCCTCTTGTCTTAAGGGCCTGCCTCCTTAGCAGTTCCCTTCTTTTGTATTCTTATCTATTTATACAAGTTATCTTTCAAAAAAAAAAAAAAAAAAAAAGCAGTGTGGTGATATGTTGGGAGCTGTGAGGCCCACCATGGTATCAACACTGTACATCAATTTTGACAGCTCATTTTAGGGCATGAATCCAGAAATGAAGCAGATCTGAAGCACAAGTGGACCACACCACAAGAAACATTAGGGATAATGACAGCTACCATTGAAACCTTCTTAGGGCCCACCATAATGTTTATTTGGCATCCAACCTATCATCTTGATCCAAGACTTGCGGTCCCATGAAGTTTTTAATGGCATGTGATCAACTTGACATTTGGATTTATTTCAAATTTAGGGGCGGGGATTAGGTACTACCCCTGTCTGTTTCGAGCTCGGGACAGGCGAGGCCTCACAGGCCACCGAGCAGCCACCGTGATATATGACTTCTATCCATACTGTTCATCCATTTTTCCATATCATTTTAGAATACTAGACAAAAAAACAAAAAGCAGATTCAAGGCTTAAATGGACCACACATTGGAGATTAAATTCTTATCATTGAAAATTTCTCAGGGATCAAAGTTATGGATCAGGATGATATTTACTTTTTCACTTCATCCAGGTATATATGACCATATCAACAGGTTGGATGGAAAATAAATGACATGGTGGACCCCATGAAGGTTTCAATGGTGGGTGTCCCTAGCACTGCTACTTCTTGTGGTGAGGTCCACTTGAGCCTTTGATCTGTCTTATATTTTATCCAGTATTTTAAAATGATATGAAAAAATGGATTGACAGTTTGGATAAAAGTAATACAACACGGTGGCCGCTCAGTGCTGGGCCTTCGCCTGTCCCGAGCTCGAAACAGGCAGGGGTAGTTCCTAATCCGCGCCCCATATTTAGGACCATTCCCTGCAAAGGAGGTACAAGGACAGCAGGGATATACAACATCAAGGTGAACATTTTGGATCTATTTCATTTTTGGGACAATGCCCTAAAAAGAGCTGGAAGGGCAGCATGAATAGGTGCGACTTGGATGGATCCCTGGATCAACCGATGTCAGTGGGATCCCGACTGTAAGGCCTACCTTGATGTTTGTGCCTTATATTCCCACCATCTACTCATTTTGAAACTTATTTTTAGGGCATGGGCCAAAAAATGAAGCAGATCGAAATCTCAGGTGGACCATAATGCAGGAAATAGTGGTAATCGACCATTAAAAACTTTTCATGGGCCATGATAGTTTTGGATCAAGATGATATTTGTGTGGTCTCTTCATCCAGCTCTTTGTGACCTTATCAACAGGTTGGATGGAAAATAAACATTCCGTTGGATGCATATAGTTTTTAATGGTGGGGATTTGATCAAAATTGTTTTCTTTGGTATCATCCACCTAAGACTTGAATCTATTTCAATTTTCGGATCATGCCCTAAAAAGAACTGTCAAAATGGATGTAAGGCACATACATCACAGTGGAACCCGCCCCAGTTAGGGATACTCAGGGTGATCCACGATCCACCCAAACCGCGCCCATCATAGATATAAAACATCAAGGTGGGCTTTGCCTAACACATCACCGCAACACCAAGCAACGCCACCTGACCTGATCAACTCTACCGTTTCAAAGAAGGTATATAGTTTTATTATGAAAATTTTACAAAGTATTACCCTCCATGTGTCAGAAGTTGGGGTTGGGCCTTGCAAGGAATGGACGGCTTCAGTGGTTCACCTGAGATTTGGGTCTGATTAATTTTCAGGACCATGTCCTAAAATGGGCTGAAAAGAAGATGGATATCGTGGATATACAACACATTATCAAGGTAGGCCCAGGCCCCAACGTGAGGGTAACCCCCACTGAGGTGTTACCCGGGTAAAATCCAATCCACTCTCCTCCCAACGATTCTGCTAATATATTAGAGAGGGAGAGAGAGAGAGAGAGAGAGAGAGAGAGAGAGAGAGAGCAGGTTTTTCCACCATTGATCTCTTACCAGCCTACCTTGAGGTGGGAGATCCACTCCTAGGCCAGAGACATCCACCTGCCCACCATGATGATTATATGAAATTCACTCTAACTATTATATTTCGGTCCCAAAAATTAAATTCATCGGTGATTTAAATGGGCCACATCAAAGGAAACAGTTTGGATGGTAAGGGTTGACATGCATACTGTTCCAATCATGTGTGTCCACTTGAATCAAATGTGATCAGGGTAGATTTCACGTCTGCTTTATTACTTTCAGATACGGGGAGCACTACACAGAGAAACAAATGCCACTACCCCAGTCCATTCTTTCACCCCAGATAAAATGGCCATTTTAAGCACCTCCTGAAGTGGACAGAAAAAGATGGCAGAGTCAGCGCTACGCAATCCAACATAATCAAGTCGGGTTTAGGTTAACCTGGGTACACGCTCTAGTGCTTCTTTCTTTCCCTTACTGTGGGGCCAACATGATGCACATGTTTACTATCAACACCTTCCGTCTGTTTTTCCTACTCAATTTTAAGTTACGGTACCAAAAAGGACATAGATCCATATCTCATGTGGACCACAACAAGGAAGCAATTGTGATTGATCATTAAATAATTCTTTCAGGGCCACAAAAGTTGGATCAAGCTGATATTTCTGTACCATTTATCCAAGTAAAAATTATTGTGGCCCTTAGGAAGTTTTTAATGGTGAGCATTCAATGCTCACTGTTTCCTATGATGTGGTCCCCTTGTGATTTAGATCTCCTTCATTTTTAGGACTGTATTGTAAAATGATATGTAAAAACTGATGAACAGAGTGGATATGCTACACATACATTAAGGTGGGCCTCACAGTTAGGGAAAGTTCCAATACCATGCAACCGAGTAACACCTACTAACATTGGCAGTGCTGTGGCCCGCCCTTCATTTTTTAAGTGGCCCATCGTGATGTATACGTGGTTCAAGTGGGTGACGCTAATGAAAACGATTGGGAGAGATGATCATGTGAATTCCACTTAGACCATTAGATGGCGCACCAAAACATTGGTCTGACACCCCAAAAGCAGGCTCATACATGATTCAATTGGGCCACACAAAAGGAAGCAATTTGGAAGGGTGATCTTTTTATATTTACTATTTCCAATCATGTGGTCTACTTAAACCATAGATGGAGCTGATTTTTATGCCATGAGTTATCATGGGGGTGACGCACCAGATGATTGGATGGATTTCACATTAATGCTATGGCCGCCCCACTTAAGCCAATAATTCCTTTTCCTCATTGAAATAACTATCCTCGTAACATTTACTGACATTAATTTCTCCTTAAATGACGGTCAATGAGTTTGGTGTGAGCATTTCTCTATAAAGATACTGTGTGCACCTATAGCTCCCCCTACACTATGGTCCGTATGTCCTTCAGTGTGTGTATAAAAGTAATTATCATTGGAGTCTAGGGTGGGCCCCACCATGATGTTTATGTGAAATCCACCCCATGTTAAGTCCATGCCCAAAAACCTGGCCCGCCCCATAATTCAGGTAAACCACATGATTAAAAACAATGTCCAAAGACTTAGTCTGGTCCATTTGAATCACATATAGATTGACTTTTGAGCCTTAAACCTAAAATAGGCTGGAGTGGACAACATATAATCATGACAGTGGGCCTAGCGTGTCCAACTGATATTTTTCATCCTTGGGCCTAACGGGGATTACACGAAGTGGATTTCACATACACATCAAGGTAAGCCCTATAAAAGGAATTTCGTGGACCCAACCTTGATTTTTTATGGGCCCACCGTGATGTATATGTGAGATCCATTCCAACCACTAGATGTGTAATCTCACGTTAAGTATAGAGTCAAAAAAATTAGGTTGACTTGTAATTAAGGTGGGGCAGGTCAATGGAAAATGTTGGGAGAGACGTCCACCCTTGATTTTTAAATGGCCCACAATAATGATTATATAAAATCCATTCTAGCCATTAAGGGCGTGTTTGGATACCACCAAGTTACTTTTTCTACTTACAACAGTAGATAAGTAACTTATTTAAGATCAAGTTTGGAATTATAAGTAACTTTTTACTTCATCTTAATAAAGAAATCAAGATAAGTTACTTAAGTAACCTAAGATCCAAACGTGCCCTAAATGACATTCCCAAACTTAAAACCCCAAACTCAGGCCCATTCGTAGAGATAAAGTTTGTAAGATGAAAGTTGCCCTATATACTCCTAATTGTGCAGTCTACCTGAATAATAGATGGAGATGATTTTTTGGTTCCTAAATCTAACATAGGATGATGCACCTGATAGATTTAGGATGGATTTAACAAAAACATGACACCTTTTCCATCTCTTAGCAATTTGTAAGTAGGACCTAATTTTCTTTTGGTATTACTGGATTGGCCTTCCAATAGTCATAAGTGAGCTGGGCCACAATCGGGTTGGGTTGTACACAAAACGGGCTTGCAATTAAATCTCGACCGTCGCCCTCCAGCTTGATACCACATCTCAGTTCGGCCAGAGGAGAGATAGAGCTAGGCCCAAAAGCCCAAGGGCCAGCCCAACCCACATTATATACAACATGAGCTTCAGTTAGAAAAGGAAATGTAATTTTACAAAATAACTTATTCTTCAATTAGAAAAGGAAATGGAATTTTACAAAATACCTTATTAATATGGTATTATAGGTACCTTTTTCAAAGAGATTTAAACAGGTACCTTATTAAAAAATACCTTTATTAATAAGCCATTTATAGGTACCTTTTTCAAAGAGGTTTTTAATAAGTTACCCCATTTATTAATTTAAGTAATTATCATTGGAGGTTAGGGTGGGGCCCACTGTTACGTGAAATCCATCCTGACCACTGCCAGATGTGTCACCCTAGGCCGGGAGTGGATTGGATACTGAACGCTTTAGTATGTATTGGTGGATGCCAATCGACTATTTCCTTCCAATAAATGCTCTTCCAACGGAGATCCGTTAGCAGATGTTTTCTGTTTAGGCGGCACAGGTAACTGTTTATCTTAAGAATAAAGGACTTGAATTTCCTACCACATACTTTGGTAGGAAGTTGCTGTGCTGGGAACCAGGTAGGGCTCATTGTGATGTTTGTAAGCAATCTTACCCGTACATCCGTTTTTTTAGTTCAATTCAGGACAGAAGCCAAAAATGAACGTTTCCAGAGCTCAAGTAGGCCAAAAACGTGATAATTGAACATCCACAGTTGAAATATTCATGGGCTATAGAAGTTTTGAGTCATGCTAGTATTTTTTATTTCAGCAGTAGGAATTAAGTTATTAATGGTACGGATGTCTTGTAAACATCACTGTCCAACCCAGGTAGATTTTAACGGTAGGAATTTCCCTAACTACATTTTCCTTTAGTATGACCCACTTGAGCTTTGGATACGGTTCATTTTTGGCATCATGTCCTTAAGAGAACTCAAAAAATGGATGGCAGGGAAGGATTTCTCATATACATTACAGTGGCCCCACCTGGTTCCCAGGAACTTCCGCGTCCATAAAAAATGTACCCGGAGATTACCGGTACGTGGTCAAGGGAAGCGGATTGCGTACTGAGTAAACTCGGTAGGGTCCGCCTTGATTTATGTATTTTCTCCAGTTTGTCCATCAATTTTATAAGATAATTTTAGGGCCTTAGGTCAAAACCCAAGCATACAAAAGGCTAAAATCGACCACACCAAAGGAAACAGTGTGAATTGAATTTACACCGTTGAAAAATTCTTGGGAGCCACAGAAGTTTTGGATCAAGATTATATATATATATATATATATATTTTACCTTCATCCATGTTTTTTGATCCTTTGAACAGTTTGGATGAAAAATAAACATCATTGTGGGGCTGGAAAGGTTTCAACGGTGGAAATCATTATTTCCACTGTTTGCTGTTGTACGGTCCACTTGAGATTTTTATAAGCTTCAATTTTGATCTCAATGCCTAAAATTAGATGGAAAAACAGATGACAGGTGTGGATAAATCACATAAATTCAGAGTGGGCTCAACTTAATTTTCTCAGTACGACAATCTGGTCTGATGGCCGAGTGGGTGCACGGCGGAAACGAAGAAAGATCCGCTAAACGGATAGGGAACATGCCATTGGTATTTAACCAATGGCGTTTCGCCACTTCACTTCACCGGCGTTTTGGCTACTGAAGCGTTCAGTATCCAATCCGCTCCCAGGCGTAGGGCCAAAAATCGGCCCCCCATTTATGTTTCAGGTGGACTACATGATTAAAAATACACCAGCCCATCTATGATTCAGGTGGACCACATGATTGAAACAATGTCTGGGGTATCACATATATGATCATCACAGTGGGCTCTCTAAAAATTAAGGGTGGATGCATGTCTCTCCAAAGGTTTTTTTTTTTTTTGGGTGTGGCCTACCTACATCACATGTCAAAATGATTTGTTGTGGCATAACATTGGATTACACATCTAATGGATGGATTGTAGTGGACCTTGCATATGTTCCCACCAAAAATGAGTGTAAAAAACATAGTCCTCAAGATAGGCGACGTAAATAATAATAATAATACACATCAAGTGAGACGCTAAGAAATCAAGGGCAGGCATCCGTCTCATAGCTGATATAATAAAAAGGAGAATGTCTAAGTCCAACCAGTTGGACCATAGTTTAAGGTACAACCAGTAGATAGCTTCTTACTTGTTAATTGGTTCGGTACAACCAGTAGATAGCTTCTTACTTGTTAATTGGTTCTGAAATCCAATCTTCCTAATAGATTGGCCCCACCATGAGGATCACTTGGTACAAATATCATCATCCTATCTGTTATTCAAGTGACCCACACTATAGAAAAGAGTGTATAGCCATTACTAGATTTTCATGAAAAATGTTGTTCACTGTGGGAACGGCTCGGAGGTCTCATTCACTTAATATATTAGAAGTTATCCATTAGGTGGACCCTAACATGTGGTCCAACTGGTTAGACTTGTACCTTAAAAAAATATTTTAAAGTTGCCAGCCTTGATTTTTGACAGTGCCCACAGTGATGGATATTACATGTGTAATCTCATGTTAAGCATATAGACAAAAAAGTAGGCTGACCTGGAGAGAGGTCTATCCTTAATTTTACATGGCCCAAAAACTTAGAGCCTAAACCCAACATTCAGGTCCATATGTAATTTAGGAGGGTGCTACACCAAGAGAAACAATTTGTAGGGTGAAAGCTGACCTCATACTGTTGCTAATTGTGTAGTCTAATTGAGTAATGAATGGAGTTGATATTTGGTTCTTTGAGCTAAAATAGGATGACGGATCCAGTGGTCAGGTGGATATAAAAAAAAACACCATGGTGGGTTCCACCCAACACGGCACCTTTTACTCGCCAATCTGTAAGCAGGATCGTAAGGTTTTTTCTTTCTTTCTTTCTTTTTCCTTCTTTTTGTTTAGGTACTTACTCGTGCCTCAGTGGTGGACACAAAAGTTTCAACACCTAGGTTATAGGTTCGAGTACCCATTGTGGTATAAAGTGTGAGTGTGTATAAAAATTAAAAAAAAAAATAGAAAGAAAAAGACCCTAAGTTTCTTTTCTATTATAGGATTACCCTTCCATTAGTCATACGCCATCAAGTAGAAAAGGAAAGGGAATTTTACGTAAAAGGGTGTTTGCAGGTGGGCCCTACCTTGATGTTTATGTGAAACCCGTCCTGTCCACCACTCCCAGGCTCAGGGCCCGAAATCATCATCCCCATCTATAATGCAGGTCAACCACATGATTGGAAATAATATCTAAGGCAAGGCCGACCCTCCAAATCATTTCCCTTGGTATAGCCCATTTGAATCATGGATATGTTTGACTTTTGGGCCCGGGACCTGAATTTTGGTGTGGAGTCTAATAATTTGAGTGGGCATCATATAATCTCACAATAGTTTTCATCCACCTGTATCACAGGTCAAACTGATTTTTTGTCCCTGATCCTAATGTTGGATTACACGGAATGGTGAGAGTGTGTCTTAAGGTGTAGGCCCCGTAATACAAAAAATCAAGGTAGGCATCAAGTTAAATTCTTTTTTTTTTTTTTTTTTCAAATTTAAATATATCAACGGAAATTTAGGAATAATTGAGATATGGTTGCCCACCATTTATTTTTTTATGGGTCCATGGCAATGTATATGTGAAATCCACTCCAACCATTAAATGCCCCGGGACAAAAAAATAGGCTGATCCGTTATTCAGGTAGGCAACACCAAAGAAAACAGTTAAAAGATAACACTCGCCTTTGATTTTTATAGGGCCCACTGTGATGATCATATGAAATCCACTCCAGCCATTAGATGCCATATCAAATTAGACCTAAGGCTCAAAAATCAGACCTACATTTGTTTCAAATGGCTCACACCAAGGGAAACAATTTGGAAGGTGAGCATTGCCCTATACCCTATTTCCAATCATGTGCTCCACATGAATTATGGATGGGTTGAGTTGTGGGTCCTGGACCTAACATGGGGTGATAGACATGATAATTGGGTGGATTTCACATAAACATCATAGTGGGGCCCACCTAAGCCACCCACTCCTTGCATGGCCCAACCCCATCATAGTGGGATCCTTACTCTTGCTCGGGTGGTAGACTCTCAGGAGTTTCAACACCCGGTCAAGAGTTCGAGTATCCATAGGTGGTGAAATTCCACTAGTGTGAGTGTGTGGGGTGTGTGTACGTGTGTAAAAAAAAAAAAAAGCCCAACTTTTGTTGACAAATATAATTGTTATTGAAAAATGAAAACCTTTTTGAAAAAAGAAGGGAAATGTAATTTTTCCATGAATCCTAACCATTAACTATTATCTCTATTATGGAGAGGAGATCCTTAAAGATGGATAAGACGGTCTGGAGGATCTGCGTTAGATTCCACACAATTTCCAAGACAGGAAAAGTGTGCTCAGCACATGCAGGGAATGAACCCCTCTCAGGCAGGAGTCTCGAAGCAGTATTTTTGTCAAATTTTCGAAAGGAAATATTTGCCTTTTTATTTTTTTTAATCAGGTGGTGTGCACAATTGCTAGGCCACCCAGCGTAGCATGGTGATTGATGTGTGGGGCGTTGTGGGCCCACCTTGATTTTTATTTTTATTATTATTATTTTTTTTTTCTGGCTCCTTTTATGGCATGGTTCAAAAAATGAAGTAGATCCAAGGCCCAAGTGGAACCATATAGTAGGGATTGGATACCCACCATTAAAAACTTCATGTGGGCCACAAGTTTTGGCTCAAGCCAATATTTGTGTTTTCCCTTCATCAAGGTCTGTGTGGCCTTATCAACAGGTTGGCTGGCAAATAATATTGCGATGGGCCCTAAGAAGGTTTCAATGGTGGGTGTCATTGTCCAACTATTTCCTGTGGTGTGGTCCACTTGAGCTTCAGATCTACTTTATTTTTGGATTCATTCTGTTAAATGAGCTGGCAAAATGGATAGACAATGTGGATACCATGTTGGGCCCCTCAACGCCCAACACATCACTGCACCATTGCTGGGTTGGGCAACATCACTTAATCAGCATGGGCCTTATTTGTGCTTTTCTCATGTGGGGGTCCACTAGCAGTTTGATGATCGAAGGTTGCATTGAACCCACAACAAAAACGTCTTGGGTCAGTTGACCCACAGGCAAGCCTAGCGTAAATCTAGCTTAGGCACATTAATGTGTCTATATTACAGGCCCAAGCCTAACCCATTTAGGCGGAGATTAAAACCCACAAGCCAATCTGGCCTCTTTATTGCCTAATGCATGGTAACTAATAAGCAAAATTCATAAATTATTTCATACCTCGTGTCTTCACGTTCTTCAGACGTTCTTCGGTAGCACAACACTAAAAAAAGAAAGAAAGAAATGAACTCAGCATGCAGTACCAAGAACATACATTTGCTCATATATCCATCCAGATAAGCTAGAGTACCTGTAGAGCTATAACGCCACACTATAAGTACTACATTTTCAACATTTGAATTTCCTTTGAAAGTGAATAGTCCAGCCATTGAGTTTAAATTTTTAAGTCAGGCACCTTGATCAAGTCATGCCTTTATCCAACTAGAGCCATTTTGACTATAACTGTTCAACAGAAAATGGGATCAATTAAATTAGGAAGACCAAATTTGCAGAACAGAAAGACTGATAATAAACAAAAAACAATAGGAGGGTGGCCCTCTAATTGAGTAATGAATGGAGCTGATATTTGGTTCTTTGACCTAAAATAGGATGACGCATCCGGTGGTCAGGTGGATATAACAAAATAAAACACCATGGTGGGTTCCACCCAACACGGCACCTTTTCCTCACCAATCTGTAAGCAGGCCGTAAGGTTTTTTCTTTCTTTCTTTCTTTTTCCTTCTTTTTCTTTGGGTCCTTACTCATGCCTCCGTGGTGGACACAAAAGTTTCAACATGAGGTTATAGGTTTGAGTACCCATCGTAGTATAAGGTGTGAGTGCTTGGGTGTGTGTGGGGGTGTGAGTGTGTAAAAAAAAAACACCCTAAGTTTCTTTTCTATTATATGATTACCCTTCCAATAGTCACAGGCCTTCAAGTAGAAATGGAAAGGGAATTTTACGTAAAAGGGTGTTTACAGGTGGGCCCTACCTTGATGTTTATGTGAAACCCATCCCGACCACCACTCCCAGGCTTAGGGCCCGAAATCATCATCCCCATCTATGATGCAGGTCGACCACATGATTGGAAATAATATCTAAGGCAAGGCCGACCCTCCAAATCATTTCTTTTGGTATGGCCCATTTGAATCATGGATATGTTTGACTTTTGGGCCCTAGACCTGAATTTTTGTGTGGAGTCTAATAATTTGAGTGGGCATCATATAATCTCACAATAGTTTTCATCCATGTATCCTACCTGTATCACACGTCAAACTGATTTTTTGTCCCTAAGCCTAATGTTGGATTACACGGAATGGTGAGAGTGTATCTTAAGGTGTAGGCCCCGTAATACAAAAAAATCATGGTAGGCATCAAGTTAAATTCTTTTTTTAATTTAAATATATCAACGGAAATTTAGGAATAGTTGAGAGATGGTTGCCCACCATTTATTTTTTTATGGGTCCATGGCAATGTATATGTGAAATCCACTCCAACCATTAAATGCCCCGGGACAAATAGGCTGATCTGTTATTCAAGTGGGCCACACCAAAGAAAACACACCAAAGAAAATGTACAGTTAAAAGATAACACTCACTTTGATTTTTATAGAGCCTACTGTGATGATCATATGAAATCAGACCTACATCAAATTAGGCCTATGGCCCAAAAATCAGACCTACATTTGTTTCAAATGGCTCGCACCATGGGAAACAATTTTGGAAGGTGAGCATTGCCCTATACCCTATTTCCAATCATGTGCTCCACATGAATCATGGATGGGTTGAGGTGTGGGTCCTGGACCTAATATGGGGTGACAGACATGATAATCGGGTGGATTTTACATAAACATCATAGTGGGGCCCAACTAAGCCACCCACTCCTTGCATGGCCCAACCCCAACTTTTGTTGACAAATATAATTGTTATTGAGAAATGAAAACCTTTTTGAAAAAAGAACTAAAATGTAAATGAAGCAGTATTTTTGTAAAATTTTCAAAAGAAAACTATATGCCTTTTTTTATCAGGTGGTGTTGCACAATTGCTAGGCCACCCAGCGTAGCATGGTGATTGATGTGTGGGGCGTTGTGGGCCCACCTTGATTTTTATTTTTATTTTTATTTTTTTTTCTGGCTCCTTTTATGGCATGGTCCAAAAAATGAAGTAGATCCAAGGCCCAAGTGGAACCATACAGTAGGGATTGGATACCCACCATTAAGAACTTCATGTGGGCCACAAGTTTTGGCTCAAGCCGATATTTGTGTTTTCCCTTCATCAAGGTCTGTGTGGCCTTATCAACAGGTTGGATGGCAAATAATATTGCGATGGGCCCTAGGAAGGTTTCAAGGGTGGGTGTCATTGTCCAACTATTTCCTGTTGTGTGGTCCACTTGAGCTTCAGATCTACTTTGTTTTTGGATTCATTCTGTTAAATGAGCTGGCAAAATGGATGGACAATGTGGATACCATGTTGGGCCCCTCAACGTCCAACACATCACCGCACCATTGCTGGGTTGGGCAACATCACTTAATCAGCATGGACCTTATTTGTGCTTTTCTCATGTGGGGGTCCACTAGCAGTTTGATGATCGAAGGTTGCACTGAACCCACAACAAAAAGATCTTGGGTCAGTTGACTCACAGGCCAGCCTAGAGTAAATCTAGCTTAGGCACATTAATGTGTCTATATCACAGGCCAAACCTAACCCATTTAGGCCGGAGATTAAAACCCACAAGCCAATCTGGCCTCTTTATTGCCTAATGCATGGTAACTAATAAGCAAAATTCATAAATTATTTCATACCTCGTGTCTTCACGTTCTTTAGACGTTCTTCGGTGGCACAACACTGAAAAAAGAAAGAAAAAAATGAACTCAGCATGCAGTACCAAGAACATACATTTGCTCATATATCCATCCAAACAAGCTAGAATACCTGTAGAGCTATAACGCCACACCAAAAGAAATTTCCTTTGAAAGTGAATAGTCTAGCCATTGAGTTTAAATTTTTAAGTCAGGCCCCTTGATCAAGTCATGCCTTTAGCCAACTAGAGCCATATTATGGTTTTGACTATAACTGTTCAACAGAAAATGAGATCAATTAAATTAGGAAGACCAAATCTGCATAACAGAAAGACTGATAATAAACAAAAAAACATTAGCGGGGGTGGGGGAAGCACATGCCAGAATATGCCATTTTACGTAGAGAAACCCACCTCAATAGGCCATCCGTGCACCACAAACACATCCAACAAATGGCCATGGATTGTCAATAACGCTTCACGAATATTGAACCCTATATATCAGAAACCCAAACAAGCAAAAAATGTTGTGCGGGCACGTCATTTATAAAGAGGGTATAAGGTATCCGGACCCATGTACCCATTGACATCCTAATGCGGGATGACCTAAAAATCTCTTCGAATGTTCATTAGGTGAAGATTTTACTTGTCTTCTATCCACCATACAAGGTGAGAAACATCATATAAACAGTTTGAATCCTTCAAAGATAACCCAAATTCAAAGCCTAAACTCTCATACATGTTTAAAAACTAGGCAATTGGGATCATCGATCGGCCACATCACCTCATCTCAACTCTCTCTAAAAAGCGGAACCTCAATACCACCTTCACGTGCAACAGGTTTATAGGTGCAATTCTACATTGTTCTTGGTGGGGTGGCCCATCTTAGTGTTTTGTTGGGTGATGTTTTGTATGTACAGTGAAACATCATACCAACCTTGAGATGAAATTTGTCTGACGAGTAGCTTGGATTAGCTTACATCTTTTCTATGTAAGTATTTCCTAGCAGTAGGTTGGGGACCCATAGACTGGCCCGATCTAGACCTAGGCCCATTAGTGGGCTATTTACAGTTAGGTTGGGTCTCATTTGATTTCCTACACCAGCGGCAGTTGATTTCCTACACTAGTGGCACATTGTCTTGAAAGATGGTATGGTAGAAGAAATTATATCTTGTTCTAAATGGTTAATTCTCGACAAAGTCCACCTGTGGTTGGCAAGTAGAGCATTGTGATGGGTTTTTTTGACCCGTCGTCGACCGGTTGTGAGCCTCGCTTGATCGGTCAAAGGCTGGTGGTCGACCAGTCGTGGCATGACTCAAAGTCCAGCGATTGTGGACTATTTTTCTCCGGGGTGCTCGACCAGTCGAAGGAGGTGCTCGACCGGTCGTAGGTGGCTCTCGACCGGTTGTAGACTCGTTTCGACCAGTCGAGGTTACGCAGATTCGTTCTGCGATTTTGCGCGGATTTTGTGTCGTAAGTCCTTTCGCAACTGGGATGCGGAAAGGAGTTTCCTAAAACTTTAAATAGGAGTTCCTAGGGCTTTCTAGGTACGACAAGAGGGTTTCCTAAAGCTTTACAAGGGATTTGCTAAAGGGTTTAGGGCTATCAAAGGTGAGAGAGAGAGAGAGAGAGAGAGAGAGAGAGAGAGAGAGAGGAAAAGAGAGAGATGAAGCTTATAGAAGGGAGATTATGCTCGTGGAGGTTATCTACTGTGCAATCTATATCTCAACACTTCTATGTCCTCGTAAGCGGTGAGATCTCTCTGTTTTTTTTTTATTTTTCTCATTATTTATCCACTCCTACGTGAGTGAAGAAGTTGTAACGTTCTAATTCATAGTGGATTGTTGATCTGAACGAGGTCCCGTGGTTTTTACCTCTTTAAGGGTTTTCCACGTAAAAATCTCTTGTGTGGTGTGTGATTGATGCATTGATTATTTTTATTGCTTTATTATTCATAATTCTGCTTTGTTCTGGAGGGCTAGATCCTAAGGTTTTGTCAAGGCCCCCAACAAAGTGATATCAGAGCTAAGTTCATTGAATGGGTAGGATCGGTTTTGAATTATGGAAGGTGGCTCATCAAGGATGATCAGCCTCAATGGTTCTAACTGGATCATATGGAAGGCTAAGATGGAGGACTTACTTTATTGCAAGGACCTATATTCTCCAATTTTAGGCATATCTGCAAAATCCAAGGATATGACTGATGATGATTGGAAGAAGATGGACCGAAAGGCGGTGGGGTTTATTAGACAATGGTTGGATGATTCTGTGTTCCACCATGTGTCTACAGAAACCTCAGCCACTAGCCTATGACTGAAATTACAAGGGCTGTATGAGAGGAAGACAGCTGGTAATAAGATTTTTCTGATAAGGCGACTTGTGAATCTCAAGTTCAAGGATGGTGGTTCTGTGGCCGAGCACATGAATGAGGTCAGCAATATAGTGAACCAACTCTTCTCTATGAAGATGGTCCTGGATGATGAATTGCAGGCTTTACTATTGCTTAGTTCATTGCCTGACAGTTGTGAGACATTGGTGGTGTCTCTAAGTAACTCTGCGCCAGACGGAAAGATATCTATGAAACAGGTAACTAGCTATCTCTTCAATGAAGAGATAAGGAGGAAGTCTCAGGGGTCTACTCAGGAAGAGGCCCTTGTAACACAAGAACGGGGGAGAGAAAAGAATAGGAAGGGCAGGAAGGCCCGAGATAAATAAAGAGGCAAGTCGAGTAACAGAAAGGATGTTGATTACTAGAATTGTGGCAAGAAGGGCCACTACAAGCATGAATGTCGTGGTAAGAAGAACAACAAAAAAGGAAAAGGGAAGGAAGATGAATCAGATTCCACTGCGGTCGCTTCAGATGGCGACGTTGTAGTTATTCTTTTTATAGATCATGATGTATGTCTCACGGCTACGAGTCAAGACACCGACTGGATGATAGACTCGAGAGCTTCATTTCATGCGACTCCACGCAGGGACTTCTTCACAAGCTACAAGTCTGGTGATTATGGGACTGTGAAGATGGGAAATTCTGGCGTATCAAAAATCGTGGGAGTCGGTGATATTTGTGTGAAGACCGATGTGGACTGCACATTGGTTCTTAGGGATGTGCGGCATATCCCAGACCTTCGCTTCAACTTGATGTCGACGGGAAGGTTGGATGATGATGGCTATGAAAGTCGGTTTACCGTGGGCACTGGAAGCTCATCAAGGGTTCATTAATCGTGGCCAGAGGAAAGAAGTATTGCACCCTTTACAAGGAAAGTGTCAGTATGTGCAAGGGTGGGTTGAATGCAATGAAAGATTCAGCTATTGACATGTGGCACAGGCGTCTAGGCCACATGAGTGAAAAAAGGGCTTCAGCTACTAGCGAGGAAGCAGCTCCTTCTAGATATGACAGGTACACCTCTCAAAACCTGTCTTGATTGTTTATCAGGGAAACAACATAGAGTTTCATTTATTAAATCTGCTTCTCATGTTAATAAAGTGCATGCATTAGATTTGGTTTATTCTGATGTTTGTGGTCCTATGAGGACAAGAACCTTGGGTGGGACATTGTATTTTGTTACTTTTATAGATGATGCATCTACGAGGATTTAGGTTTATGCTTTAAAATCCAAGGACGAGGTCTTTGGTGTGTTTAAATTGTTTCATGCTATGGTCGAGAAAGAGATAGGTATATCATTGAAGTGCATCCGTACTGACAATGGTGGTGAATACATTGGCGACTTTCATGAGTACTGCAAGTCCTTGGGTATACGGCATGAACAGATGGTTCCCAAGACCCCCCAGCATAATGGTGTAGCTGAGCGAATGAATTGCACCATTGTAGAGAGAATTAGATGCATGTTATCCCATGAGGAGTTGCCCAAGACGTTCTGGGGAGAAGCAATGCACACGACAGTGTATTTGATAAACAAGTCTCCATCAGCCCCGTTGAATGGAGAAGTGCCTGAGTAGGTGTGGACTGGACATGATCCATCGTACAGTCATCTCAGGGTGTTTGGATGTAGGACATCCGTTTATGTACCAAAGGACGAGAGGTCAAAGCTCGATATGAAGATCAGACAGTGTGTGTTCTTGGGGTACGGTGATGAAAAATTCGGTTACAGATTGTGGGATCCAACCGAGAGGAAGCTCGTCAGGAGCAGAGATGTGATCTTCTTTGAAGATCAGTATATAGAAGACATTGGTAAGCTAGAGAAGAATCAGCCTAGTTCAGGTGAGCTAGAGGACATGGATCCGGTTACTCCTCCCGTGGTGCCTGATGACAGGGGAGTACAGCAAGGTGCAGAGGACGAGGGAGTTCCTTCAGAAGATGGACCAGGGGAGCAGCCCCCACTTGATCCACTTGTTGAGCCACAGGTGAGGAGGTCATCTAGGGATAGACAGCCATCCGAAAGGTACTCGCCGCATGAGTACATTATGCTCACTGATGGGGGAGAGCCAGAAGATTATTCTGAGACCCTAGCCGACGAACATAAGGGGAAGTAGTTGAAAGCTATGCAAGAGGAGATGAAATCCTTGCATAAGAACTACACTTATGATATGGTGAAATTGCCTAAGGACAAGAAAGCTTTGAGCAACAAGTGAGTGTTCAGATAGAAAATCGAGCAGAAGAATTCACAGACAAGGTTTAAGGCCAGACTTATGGTGAAAGGTTTTGGTCAGAGGAAAGATATAGACTTCGAAGAAATATTCTCACCAGTAGTGAAGATGACATCCATACGGGTGTTGCTTGGGTTGACGGCTAGCATGGATCTGGAGATAGAGCAGTTAGATGTTAAAACTGCCTTTCTCTATAGTGACCTGGAAGAAGAGATCTACATGCACTAACCAGAATGGTTCAAAGTCAAGGGCAAGAAGCATATGGTGTGTAGGCTGAGGAAGAGCTTGTATGGGCTGAAACAAGCTCCACGACAATGGTATAAGAAGTTTGACTCGTTTATGTTGAAATATGGGTATGACAGAATGGAGTCGAACCACTGTGTGTTCACACACAAGTTCTCAGATGGTGATTTCTTAATTCTGCTTTTATACATTGATGACATGCTCATCATGGGAAAAGACATCAAGAAGATCGACAGGCTGAAACAAGAGTTGGGCAAGTCTTTTGTGATGAAAGACTTGGGCCCAGCTAGACAGATCCTAGGAATGGAGATAACCCGTGTGTAACAACTCAAAAATTTCCGTACTATGGCTCGAGTACCACCTCGGCCAGAAATCATTTAGGATTAAATCCTTTAGAAATTTGATAAAGTTAATTATGTGCTAAACTAGATTAGTCATGAAATCTATTTGAATTGCTTTAAATACGATCTGTAAGACCCAAAACTTGTAGAATCATTGACGCTAGATTACCCTAAAATCTAGGATCAAACTCATTACCCGACTGCTCTCGGGAGCACATTGAAACTTCGTATCAGGTCTGGACCGCACATTGGGAGTCCGAATAATACGAAGTTAAGGACTTAGGACCGCCTCGCTAGGCTTGACAACCATCTCGGAAATCAAATCCAAACAGTGTCCCACGGCTGTTCGCTTGAGTCCGGAGCGAGAGTGTGAGAACACTTGTTTTCTTTACAAAATAAATATCTCAAATAGTAATCTGAGACTTGTTACTTGCGAACGTTTTGTAAGCAACCAGACCGTCAGAATCTGACCCAAATACACCCTCGGATCAGGAAAATTTTCATAAACATATCCATATACTTGGAATTTCGGATCGAGATCCGCTGACCGTTGAACTGAAACTGATTTGCCACGCATGATCTGGGAATCCGACTGAAACGAAAACTTAACTCCACCTGGATCCAAGGTTGGTGAGCTTGGAGGCCCGCCAGAAGTCCTCCGTTGAGCTGAAACAGAGTCGCTTTGGTTATAACCTAAGTATACCTTGTCCATAAGTCTATTTTAGAGTGTTTTTAGGCTATATAAGGACCTTAGAACCCTCTCTCTCACAGCCATACGAATTTGAGAGAAACCCTAGAGAGAGAAGAGAGAAAAGAGAGAGAAAGAGTGAGAGAAGTGGGAGAAACTCCCTGCCACTATTTCCTACCACTACCCAAGCTCCACCACTCTATTCTTGTCACTTTCCCAGCGATTCCGACTTCATTTCTATGTAAGAAACCCTAACCCTAATCTATTTTGGAGTTGTGAGGGTTGTAGGTTATGAAATAGCTAACCTATTTCATTCTATAGGTTACCAAACTGCCAAATACGGAAACTTGGCAAACCTATCGTATTCGTTGCGATTCTACGGTGAAAGGTGAGAAGTTTAGGTGCATAGGTTATGATTTTCAATGCTTTCAATGTCAGATAATGATAGATTCATGATCTGCATGTAATTGTACATGTACAAAGTGCTTTCTGTTTTCCGTTTCGATTAAAGACGTAGAATATGGAATTTTACATATTCTAGGTATTCGTAGAAAATACCGTACACGTATACATTTTGGAAATGTGTTTGCCATGATTATTTGTTGTATGAATATAATATATATGGATAAAATATTTAGTTGGTGAAAGGACTCGCCATAATACATGATTTGCTAATATACACTATGTATATAGAAAGTGTATTTGTATAAAGTACCGTATATGTATAAATTTTGGAGATGTGTTTGCCATGATTATTTGCTGTATGAATATATTATATTGCGTAAAATACTTGCTTGGCGAAAGGACTCACCCTAATACATGTTGTGCTAACATACACTATGTATGTTGAAATAGTGTATGCTAAGTGGTTGTGAAAATGCTTGTGAGAGTAAGTGTTTGGATGATAATGCCTTAGGTAGGTGTTGAGGTGGGATTCTCAACTACTTTAGAGACCTGTATGATTTCCTCCATGTGGTTGATTACTTTAACCGCTTACTTATGAAATATATGTGTTTGTGTTTCCTGTTTATATAGTGCTTTATAACATGCTTTATAACATGCTTTATAATATGCTTTATGACATGTTTGTTATCTTGCTTGAATTACTTTATGTAATATGCTTTACTCTACATGCTCTAAATAAGGATTGATTTTTCTTGAGACTATGTTTATAGTCTAGACAATCGGTACCAGACTTGAGATCGTGGTTGAGATTCATTTCGCCACGTACGATGTGTTTGATAAACCCGAGTCATACTTCGGTTGGCGACAGCGGTTAGGCCACACGAAGTGCTTATGCACTTCATGTCGTTCAGTTAGTTGTGCGCTTGAGCTAGTCAGGCTCGTTAAGTAACCCGATATGTCTAATGTATGTTCACCATGTTTGGACGCTACTGCTTGAACCTGGGGTACGAAACTTACCAGTGGAATTCCGTTAACCATGGTACCTCGATCCGCTAAGACTCATGAGCCGGGCATGGTGGTATGGGACACCGTGGTCGAGTTGTCGGCCTACGCTGGGGCCACGTGCCTCCCCGTAGTGACCAGTAAATAACCTTGACTCGTGAGCCGATTATGGTGGTATGAGACACTATATTCGTGCTGTCGGCCTACATTTATAAGGTGATGGGAGAGTGGTGTAACCATTGTGTGTAACAGCCCTGACAGCCCTTTGTAGTGACCTCAAGTAAACTCTGAATTTGCAGTGAGGCAACAAGTTTTGCCGCAGTGTATAGAGTATGAACTAGGCCATATCAGCTTAGTGATGAATCGTTAAAGAGGTGATGGGGGAGTGGTGTAACCTTTGTGCGTAACAGCCCTGACAGCCTCTGCAATGACCTAGAAACACAATATCATATAAGATTAACTAGGACTGACGACCCTAGAATGGATCATGTTTGGGAATGATACAAGGGAGGTACCTTAGTTTCCCAATTCTGCTGTTTGAAATGGACTAATAACAACTCGGTAATCATGCTCATCATGCATTGCATGTGCCTGGATGATGTGGAGCACTGAGGAATGCAAGCATGCCGTGAATGTAAGATGGTGTCGCACGAGGAAGTGTGTGGTGAGGGCGTACATCATGATTGCATTCATACTTGCATTAATAAGAGTAGTTAGGAGTGTTTGATTTTACTGCTTGATTAAATTGATAACATGTTAACCTATGCTTTATTGTTCCACTGAGTTAGCTACTCACTCCCACGTTACGGGATGGTGTTGTGCACACCAACCAGACTCTATCTCAGGTGTAGATGAGATGACGACTCAGGAGGCTGAGCCGGACTACGTCGAGGACCAGGATTAGTTCTCATTTATGCAGTATTCTGGTGGCTTCGACTAGACTGCCAGGATCGACGAGACTTGAAGGGATTACTCCTTAGTTGTACTTTTGACATTTTGTTCATAAAATAGATATATGTATATGGTGACTCATATGGGTTCATACTCTAGAGATTGAGATAGTTTTGTTTCTTTTACATACATATATATATAGTTTCAGTCTTCCGCTTGCCTTTATACAATTGATCTGGAGTATGAATTACTATTTTGGTATAATCTCACTCATGTTTATTGCTCTAACATAGACAACATTTAATCATCATTATCTATGTTGCATAAGTGATGTTTTGGAACTCGAGAGTTGAGTTGCTACTCGACCCTCGAATTTCAGGGCGTTACATGTTGGTATCAAAGCATGATTTGATTAAACCGGACTTGAGTTATGTTCCCACGACGTACGCTGATGCTTTGACTTAGGAGGGTGCCAGAAAAATATAGAAACAGTCCTAGGTTTCCCCGATTTCACCATTTGGTGAAGTTCATCGAAAACGAACATTTTGATCAAGTTCGTACTCGATCCTGATCGCACGAGTCGATCCCAAATCACTTCTAGACCGTCTATTGACTTGTCTAGATCACAATACACCTCATCCCAGTAGTCAAAGATCTGTAAATGCAAGTATGTATCCGAAAGTGCCCGAAATTATCCAAAATTGAGCGAATCGGGGTCGGGGGCCTACCCACATTAATCTAGGAGTACCTAGGGTGGGACCCAGGGTTTTTTTGGGGCCTGGGGGACAGGAGGGTCTCGCCCATGGGGTGAGCCCTCGAAATCTCGATAGTTGGTTGGCGAGGCCTTGCCAGATTTTGGGCTGGGCCCGGCCCGCGGCTCGGGCCGATCCACTTTGGGGGTTTAATAAACCCCATGATACTGCTCCCATCCATTTCCTCCCTCCCAAACCCATACTTCCTTCACAAACCTTCCCTCCAAGCTGTTTTTCTCTCTACACTTGTTGTCTCCTCTCTCCAATCACCCTTCCGAGCATCCAATCTGCTATTTTTGACCATAACTCATCCATTCCCATCGTCCACAACAGTCCCTTCCTCCCCACCCTCTCCGTTTCTCTTGTTTGAGCTCTCACACTCCCATTTGAAGCTCAAAAATCGTGTGAGCTTCCTCACCCCTCTGATCTCTCCATTTTTCTCCTTTAATCTCTATCATTTGGGCTCCTACAACGTCTGTTGAGACCCAAGTCAGTGGAGAACTGATCCTCCAGCCTTCTTTCTTTCCATTCCTTCCCTTTCCATGGCCTTTCTCGCAATAGTTTCGGCCATTTTCTCCATCTCCGCCATCCTCTCTCTGATGGGCAAGAGAAAGAACGCCACTGATGAGGCTGGGCCTAGTCGCCCTGCACGTTCAAGGCGACCAAGAGGCACCGCCGCTAGCTCAAGCTTTGCCTGGGAATTTCGAACGAAGCGGGATCTTGATCCCCGGATCCCTGTTAAACGAGCTCAGTTGGTGGCACTACCTCATGGAGTTTATGAGGACCGCAGGGTTCTCTTTGAAGCCCAGGTGGATGGACGACTCTTCGGTGAATACTTCTTGCTCGAGCAGGTGGAGGCGGCCCACTGGGGTCCGCTATTCGAGGCCAGAGGTCGCGCCAATCTTGGTACTGTCCGAGCCTTCTACGCCAACATTTGTGAGCCTATACTAGAACTTTTGCAGTTTCGGCTCTTAGTTGGGGTGGATCTGTTTTCCACTGTTGATGTGAGAGTGATTGCACGGCTTATGAATATGCCCCTGGGTGACGTACATGCTAGCGAACAGAATCTGGGGACTGCTCGTGAAAGGGATCATCGCACACGTTACCTTTGTGGTGGTCGACTGGTTGAGTGGCAGCCGAACAAAAGCCTGCTAGCATCCCACATGTCAGACGACTTCCGCCTACTACATCACATCTTCACATACAACCTCTACCCCAGACACAGTAATCGCAGCGAGTGCATGCGACTCATGGTAGACTTTCTGTACCAAGTGGGGCAGAGGGCGAACTTGTGCGTGCCTACATTCGTGTTACGACAGATTGTGAGTACTGCACGCTCCACCAGGAGCTCTGATTCGTTTCCCTTCGGCCGACTCGTATGCAGGATTGCACAGGAGTTTGGCTACAGTCTAGGGGTGAAAAGGCCAGCACCGATTCACTAAATTGACGAGAGTACTCTCCATCAGATGGAACTTAGGGCACGGCGACGACGGGCCCGACATGAGGAGAGCGATGATGAGTTTGAGAGCGAAGGAGAAGAGAGTGAAGATGGGAGTGGCGATGAAATAGAAGAAGAAGAAGGGGAACCTGAGGCCCAGGATACAAAGGAGAGTTCACCTCCTGCGGCTCAGGAGCAGAGCACCGATCGGGCTACCATATATGCGAGTTTAGTCCATCTCGAAGAGGGCCAAGCCGCCCTGCAATAGGAAGTCGGGCGGGTCCAAACCAAGCTCAGCAAGGTGTCTCGTACCTTGAAGGCCATCCTGTGCTGTCTATAGGACAAGAATGCCCCTCCTCCATCACCTGACTCGGATGTCTAGCTATCCATACTACTGTTTTGTAGTTGTTTTGGTTTCCTCTGTAGTAGGTTTATGTTTCATGTTGATGAAGTAGTAGTTAGTAGTATGTTTTAAGTGTTTGATGTTGTGGATGTAATTGGCTCACATGTAATTTCTGTCATGATTCATGTAACTCTGTATTCCATGTATTATGACAATTTTGGGTAAATGAAAAACATGCAGCCTCTTTTGCTATGAGATGTGTGGAATGCTTAAAGTGCTTGTATAATGTATTGTTATGCTTTATCTCACATATGTTGCACCCTATGTTGTATAGGGCATACCGCGGCAGTATACACGGAGCACGGCACACCTCCTTCTCACTGACTTGATGGACCAGACTCCTTCTCATAGAGGTGGTCCTACGGACCGAGGTTTAGACTCAGATTAGCCTCCTATTGGTCCTACTGGTGGACTGCCACCTTATACACCCTTGGTTCGCGAGCAGCACTGGGCATCCTCATCTACACAGCATAACCCACAGGCTGCTCCATCTCCTGACAGGTTTGAGCAGATGATGATGCTGATGCAGCAGAAGCATCAACAGCTTCTTGCGGTCTTATCAGCTCAGGGTGGCAGTGCGGCTCCACCTTCACCATCTACACGACCAGAGACCGCAGAGCCTCCTGCTCAGGCTGAGGCTATACCTCCCCCTGCTCCTGCTGTACCCCCTACTGGAGATGTTGGTACTCGTGGCCTACTCGAGCGATTCCAGCGCTTGAGGCCTCCCACATTCAGGGGTTCTTACAAACCCGAGGAGGCTGAATTTTGGGTAGACCGCATCTCCAAGATGCTACGGATGCCGCACTGTACTGAGGCAGAGCAGGTCGAGTTGGCCACTTTCATGTTCGAGAGGGAGGCCAGCCTGTGGTGGGACAGTGTACTGCAGTCTGTCGCAGTGGGCTATGTGTGGACTTGGGCAGCATTTGAGTTTCGGTTTCATGAGAAGTATTACCCGCAGACCTATAGACACGAGCGGGAGGATGAGTTTTTACGCCTCAGGCAGGAAGGCATAACTGTTACTGAGTACGAGCATCGCTTTATGGAGTTGGGCCGTTTTGTTCTGACCATCCTTGTTAATGAGCAGATGCGGATACGCCGTTTTTCTGGGGGTTTGCGACCTGATATACGGTCGAAGATGTGCTGTATCAGTATACCTTCTTACACGGAGCTAGTTCACATGCCCATGATGGCCGAGCAGGATGTTGATCGGCTAACACATTCTCGTGGTACTATGGTCACGAGACCACGACCTGATGTTCAGGGAAGGCCTTTCCTTGGCAAGAGGCCTCGTGCTGATTCGCCTCCCAGGATCGCAGCGCCAGTGGCTCCGATGAGGCGCCCTATGTGACTTGTACGTATTGTGGGAAACAGGGTCATCCTGTTGGGAGTTGTTTCGCGCGGATGAAGGATAACGGGTTCTCTTCGCCGCAGATGATTGGTCGTTCTGGTCCACAGGCTATATCGACTCTGCCACTTCGGATGACACCTACACATCCGTCCTTCAGACCACCTGCACCTCATTTCAGGCCACCTCAACAGCCCATGGTTCCACAACCAAACAGGCAGCAGCAGGCTCGGGCACACTCACTTGCAGCTGAGGCATCCGAGGGATCGGACGTAGCACCTATGGCCTTCGAGGTTACTACACATGTACAAGGTACTCTAGTCTTTCTTTTGGTGGACACCGGGTCTACTATCTCTATTATATTATGTGCTACAGTCAAGAGGCTAGGGTTGGAGACTAGTCCTATGACTGGATTGAGACTCCTTACTGCCACGGGGACTTTCTCAGACTCCACTACGATGTGTAGAGGTTGTTCGATAGACCTAGGGAGCAGGACAGTGACTGTTGACCTGTTGGTTGCACCGCTCCATCATTATGATGTGATTCTCGGCATGGACTGACTTGTGGAGATGAAGGCCGAGATCGATTGCGATACTCGGATCGTGATAGCACGTGGACCTGACAGCACGGTCTTTACTTTTCCAGTGCAGGTCAGTTGGTATTACCGCATCAGTAGCTACGCTACTCTATTAGAGTAGGTTGAAGGTCTAACGTTGGGAAATACGTCTGTGGTTTAGGATTTTGCAGGTGTGTTTGTGATGATTCCTGGTTTGCCACCTCGGCGTGAGGTCGACTTCACCATTGATCTTACGCCTGGTGCGACACCTATCTCATTGCCGACTTATCGTATGCCTCTATGTGAGATGAAGGAGCTGAGGAAACAGATTGACGGGTTGCTAGAGAAGGGCTTTATACGACCTAGTGTGTCTCCCTGGGGAGCACCTGTACTGTTTGTGAAAAAGAAAGATGGCTCACTACGGTTGTGTATTGATTACCGTAGGTTGAACCAGGTCACCGTGAAGAACAAATATCCTTTGCCCAGGATAGATGATCTGTTTGATCAGTTGAAGGGGGTGAAGTACTTTTCGAAGATTGATCTCCAGTCAGGGTATCATCAGCTGTGCGTCAGAGATGAGGACGTGCAGAAGACGGCTTTCAGGACATGCTTTGGGCACTACGAGTTTCTAGTGATGTCGTTCGGTCTTACGAACGCACCGGCTGTGTTCATGGACCTGATGAACAGGGTATTTCGGCCATTCCTATACCGATTCGTCATCGCCTTTATTGATGACATTCTGATATACTCTACGAGTCGGGAGGAGCACGGGGAGCACCTAAGAGCAGTGTTGGATACGTTGAAGAAGAATCAGTTGTTCGTGCAGTATAAGAAGTGCGACTTCTGGTAGGAGGAAGTCAAGTTCCTTGGACATGTGGTGTCCAAGGATGGGATAGCAGTGGACCTTGCTAAGGTAGCCGCGGTTCAGGATTGGCAGTAGCCTGGCTCGGTTACCGAGGTGAGGAGTTTCCTTGGTCTGGCAGGGTATTATAGACGCTTCATTCGGAATTTCTTGAAGATTGCCAGGCTGTTGTCTCAGTTGACACGGAAGGACCTGAAGTTTGCCTGGAATGAGAACGCGGAAGCAGCTTTCAAGGAGCTGAAGGACAGGTTGACGTCCGCCCTTGTGCTAGTATTGCCAGAGCAAGGGGTTAAGTACACGATATTCACTGACGCGTCTCGCATTGGTTTAGGTTGTGTCCTTATGCAGAAGGACAGGGTGATTTCGTATATCTCGAGACAATTAAGGAAGCATGAGGAGAATTACCCTACACATGACCTGGAGTTGGCAGCTGTCATCTTTGCATTGAAGCTCTGGAGATATTACCTCTACGGAGAGGAGTTCGAGCTTTTCTGTGACCATAAGAGCCTTAAGTATATATTCACACAGCGAGACTTGAATATGAGATAACGCCGATGGATGGAGACCTTGAAGGACTTCAAGTTCGACGTTTCCTACCATCCTGGTAAGCAAACCTTGTGGCAAACGCGTTGAACCACAAGAAGGCTATAACATTTGCGGCTCCGTTGAGATAGCAGAGTGGGACATGGTTGAGTTCGTGCGGGACTTCGAGCAGAGACTCACTGTGGAGGACCATTTGAGTGTGTTGCGCACGTTCGGGTGTGACCATTTATTGATGATAGGATCATTGAGGCCCAGAAGGGCGATGAGCGGTTGTCTGAGCTTCGAGAGCTAACGATGTCGAGGACTCCGAGTGGAGAGTTGGTTCAGATGGGGGTCTACGATTCCGTGGCCGCTTATGCGTTCCTGACATACCTGACTTGAGATATGAGTTTCTCGAGTTTGCCCATAACTCGAAGCTTGCGATGCATCCTAGTAGCATGAAGATGTACCAGGATGTGAGACGATCGTATTGGTGGGATAACATGAAAGCCCACATCGCTGAGTTCGTTTCTCATTGTCTGACGTGCCAGCAGGTCAAGGCAGAACATCGCCGACCTCCTGGACTGCTTCAGCCCATGCCCATAGCGGAATGGAAGTGAGACTTCATTTCCATGGATTTCATATCGGGGTTGCCGAAGATGAGGAAGGGACACGATTTTATTTGGGTGATTGTGGACCGGTTGACCAAATCGGCCCATTTTCTCCCTATCAGAGTTGTAAACTCTGCATATGAATTGGCCAGATTGTACATCAGAGAGATCGTCCGTCTGCATGGAGTTCCCCTAGAGATTATGTCGGACAGAGACACTCGGTTCACATCTATCTTCTGGACTCGTATCTAGGAAGCGATGGGTGTGAAGTTGAAGTTCAGTACGACGTTTCATCCTCAGACTGACGGGCAGACAGAGCGGGTGAATCAGATTCTAGAGGATATGTTGCGAGCATGTGTGTTGGACTTCAAGGACAGTTGGGATGACTGTCTTCCTTATGCAGAGTTCACCTACAACAACAACTTCCAGGTAAGTATTGGTATGGTTCCATATGAGGCCCTGTATGGTCGCCCTTATAGAGCACCACATTGCTGGGTTGAGGTTGGTGAGAGTAGCTTGATTGGCCCAGAGTTGGTTCAAGCGACCTCAGAGAAGATCAACATTATCAGGCGTCGACTTCTTACACCGCAGAGCAGGCAGAAGAGCTACGCCGATACGAGGCGGCGACCGCTTGAGTTTGAAGTTGGAGACCATGTGTTCCTCAGAGTTTCCCCTATGAAGGGAGTCCTTTGGTTCGGGAAGAAGGGGAAGCTCACACCGAAGTTTATCAGTCCATTTCAGATACTGGATCGAGTAGATGTTGTGGCATATTGTCTCGCTTTGGCCACACCACTTGCAGCTGTACACAATGTATTTCATGTATCTATGCTGAAGAAGTATGTTCCTGATCCTTCACATATCATCAGATGGGAGCAGGTACAGCTGAGCGAGGATGCTACGTATGAGCTGCGTCCGACGCGTATCCTTGATAGGAAGGAGCAGGTACTGCGTAGCAAGGTGATTCCACTCGTGAAGGTACTGTGGACACATCATACAGAGGAGGAAGCTACGTGGGAGATAGAGGCCGAGGTCAAAAAGAACTACCCTCAGATTCTCGAGTACGAAAAGGTACAAATTTTGAGGACGAAATTTTTGTTTAAGGGGGGTAGATTGTAATGACTCGAAAATTTTCGTACCATGGCTCGAGTACTACCTCGGCCAAAAATCATTTAGGATTAAATCCTTTAGAAATTTGACAAAGTTAACTATGTGCTAAACTAGATTAACCATGAAATCCATTTAAATCGCTTTAAATACGATCTGCAAGACCCAAAACTTGTAGAATCATTGAGGCTAGATTACCCTAAAATCTAGGATCAAACTCATTACCCGACTGCTCTTGGGAGCACATTGAAACTCCGTATCAGGTCTGGACCGCACATCGGGAGTCCGAATAATACGAAGTTAAGGACTTAGGACCACCTCGCTGGGCTTGACAACCATCTCCGAAATCAAATCCAGATAGTGTCCCACGGCTGTTCGCTTGAGTCCGGAGCGAGAGAGTGTGAGAACACTTGTTTTCTTTACAAAATAAATATCTCAAATAGTAATCTGAGACTTATTACTTGCGAACATTTTGTAAGCAACCAGACCGTCAGAATCTGACCCAAATACACCCTCGGATCAGGAAAAATTTCATAAACATATCCATATACTTGGAATTTCGGATCGAGATCCGCTAACCGTTGAATTGAAACTAGTCCGCCACGCGTAATCTGGGAATCCGACTGAAACGAAAACTTAACTCCACCTAGATCTAAGGTTGGTAAGCTTAAGTCTGACCTTTGGCTCAAGGAGGCCCGCTAGAAGTCCTCCGTTGAGCTGAAACAGAGTCGCTTTGGTTATAACCTAAGTATACTTTGTCCACAAGTCTATTTCAGAGTGTTTTTAGGCTATATAAGGACCTTAGAACCCTCTCTCTCATAGACATACGAATTTGAGAGAAACCCTAGAGAGAGAAGAGAGAAAAGAGAGAGAAAGAGTGAGAGAAGTGGGAGAAACTCCCTGCTACTATTTCTTGCCGCTACCCAAGCTCCACCACTCCATTCTTATCGCTTTCCCGGCAATTCCGACTTCGTTTCTAGGTAAGAACCCCTAACCCTAATCTGTTTTGGAGTTGTGAGGGTTGTAGATTATGAAATAACTAACCTATTTCATTCTATAGGTTACCAAACTGCCGAATACGGAAGCTTGGCAAACCTATCGTATTCGTTGCAATTCTACGGTGAAAGGTGAGGACTTTAGGTGTATAGGTTATGGTTTTCAACGCTTTCAATGTCAGATAATGATAGATTCATGATCTGCATGCAATTGCACATGTACAAAGTGCTTTCTGTTTTCCGTTTCGATTAAAGACGTAGAATATGGAATTTTACATATTCTACGTATTCGTAGAAAATACCGTATACGTATATATTTTGAAAATGTATTTGCCATGATTATTTGTTGTATGAATATAATATATATGGATAAAATATTTAGTTGGCGAAAGGACTCGCCATAATACATGATTTGCTAATATAAACTATGTATGTAGAAAGTGTATTCGTAGAAAGTACCGTATACGTATAAATTTTGGAGATGTGTTTGCCATGATTATTTGCTATATGAATATATTATATATGCGTAAAATACTTGCTTGGTGAAAGGACTCGCCCTAATACATGTTGTGCTAACATACACTATGTATGTTGAAATAGTGTATGCTAAGTGGTTGTGAAAATGCTTGTGAGAGTAAGTGTTTGGATGATAATGCCTTAGGTAGGTGTTGAGGTGGGATTCTCAACTAACTTAGAGACCTGTATGATTTCCTCCATGTGGTTGATTACTTTAACCGCTTACTTATGAAATATATGTGTTTGTGTTTCCTGTTTATATAGTGCTTTATAACATGCTTTATAACATGCTTTATAATATGCTTTATGACATGTTTGTTATCTTGCTTGAATTACTTTGTGTAATATTCTTTACTCTACATGCTCTAAATAAGGATTGATTTTTCTTGGGACTATGTTTATAGTCCAGACAATCGGTACCAGACTTGAGATCATGGTTGAGATTCATTTCACCACGTACGATGTGTTTGACGAACCCGAGTCGTACTTCGGTTGGCGACAGTGGTTAGGCCACACGAAGTGCTTATGCACTTCGTGTCGTTCAGTTAGTTGTGTGCTCGAGCTAGTCAGGCTCGTCAAGTAACCCGATATGTCTAATGTATGTTCACCATATTTAGACGCTACTGCTTGAACCTAGGGTACCAAACTTACCAGTGGAATCCCGTTAACCATGGTACCTCGATCTGCTAAGACTCATGAGCCGGGCATAGTGGTATGGGACACCGTGGTCGAGCTGTTAGCCTACGCTGGGGCCACGTACCTCCCCGTAGTGACCAGTGAGCAACCTTGACTCGTGAGCAGATTATGGTGGTATGAGACACTATATTCGTGCTGTCGGCCTACATTGATAAGGTGATGGGGGAGTGGTGTAACCATTGTGTGTAACAGCCCTAATAACCTTTGTAGTGACCTCGAGCATACTCTAAATTTGCGGTGAGGCGACGAGTTTTGCCGCAGTATATAGAGTATGAACTGGGCCTGTATCAGCTTCGTGATGAATCGTTAAAGAGGTGATGGGGGAGTGGTGTAACCTTTGTGCGTAACATCCCTGACAGCCTCTGCAGTGACATAGAAACACAATATCGTATGAGATTAACTAGGACTAACGACCTTAGAATGGATCATGTTTGGGAATGATATAAGGGAGGTACCTTAATTTCCCAATCCTGCTGTTTGAAATGGACTAATAACAACTCGGTAATCATGCTCATCATGCATTGCATGTGCCTGGAAGATGTGGAGCACTGAGGAATGCAAGCATGCCGCGAACATAAGATGGTGTCGCACGAGGGAGTGTGTGGTGAGGGCATACACATGATTGCATTCATACTTACATTAATAAGAGTAGTTAGGAGTGTTTGATTTTACTGCTTTATCATTACTGCTTGATTAAATTGATAACATGTTAACCTATGCTTTATTGTTCCACTGAGTTAGCTACTCACTCCCACGTTACGGGATGGTGTTGTGCACATCAACCAGACTCTGTCTCAGGTGTAGATGAGATGACGACTCAGGGGCTGAGCCGGACTACGACGAGGACCGGATGAGTTCTCATTTATGCAGTATTCTGGTGGCTTCGACTAAACTGCCAGGATCGACGAGACTTGCAGGGATTACTCCTTAGTTGTACTTTTGACATTTTGTTCATAAAATAGATATATGTATATAGTGACTCAGATGGGTTCATACTCTGAAGATTGAGATAGTTTTGTTTCTTTTACATACATATATATGTACAGTTTCAGTCTTCTGCTTGCCTTTATACAATTGATCTGGAGTATGAATTACTGTTTTTGTATAATCTCACTCATGTTTATTGGTCTAACACAGACAACATTTAATCATCATTATCTATGTTGCATAAGTGATGTTTTGGAACTCAAGAGTTGAGTTGCTACTCGACCCTCGAATTTCAGAGCGTTACACCGTGACAGAAGCGCAGGAAGCTCTGGCTGTCACAAGAGCGATATATTGAGAAAGTCCTAGAGCGGTTTAACATGAATGAAGCGAAGCTGGTCAGTACTCCACTAGATGGTCACTTCAAATTGAGCGACAAACAGTGTCCCAAGACGAAGGCCAAGGTGGAAGAGATGCAGAAGATACCCTACGCATCAGCGGTAGGAAGTTTGATGTATGTTATGGTGTGTACATGCCCAGACATAGCATATGCGGTTGGTGTTGTCAGATGGTATCTTGCCAATCCTGGCAAAGAACATTGGGCATCGGTGAAATGGATACTGCAGTATCTAAGAGGCTCATCCAGGTTGAGCCTGTGCTATGGTGACGGTAAACCTGTGTTGGTGGGCTACACATATGCAGATATGGTAGGTGACATAGACTCCAGGAAGGCTACATCGAGGTTCATGTTCACCTTTGCAGGGGAAACGGTTTCTTTGTTGAGCAAGCTACAGAAGGTCGTAGCATTGTCGACGACAGAGGCCGAATACATCGTTGTCACAGAAGCATGTAAAGAGATGCTTTGGATGAAGAGGTTCTTACAGGAACTTAACCTGAAGCAAGAGGAGCACGTGGTCTATTGCGATAGTCAAAGTGCTATACACTTGAGCAAGAATCCAAGTCAGCATTCTAAGTCAAAGCACATAAGGATTCGATATCACTGGATTAGGGATACTTTGGACCAGAAGGTGTTACAGCTTGAGAAGGTCCACATGGACGATAATGGGTCAGACATGATGACCAAGGCTTTGCTCAAGGGTAAGTTTGAGGTTTGTAGAAATTTGGCTGGCTTGAAGAAGGTGGATCCCTGTTGGGTCAAAAAGGGAGAGATTTGATGGGTTTTTTTAACCCGTCGTCGACCGGTCGTGAGCCTCGCTCGACCGGTCGAAGGCTGATGGTCGACTAGTCGTGGAAGACGAGTCGTGACACGACTCAAAGTCCAACGACTGTGGACTATTTTTCTTTAGGGTGCTTAGCCAGTTGAAGGAGGTGTTCGACAGGTCGTAGGTGGCTCTCGACCAATCGTGGACTCGGTTCGACCAGTCGAGGTTACGCAAATTCGTTCCGTGATTTTGCGCGGATTTCGTGTCGCAAGTCCTTTCACAACTGGGATGCGGAAATGAGTTTCCTAAAACTTTAAATAGGAGTTCCTAAGGCTTTCTAGGTACGACAAGAGGGTTTTCTAAACCTTTACAAGGGATTTGCTAAAGGGTTTAGGGCTATCAAAGGTGAGAGAGAGAGAGAGGAAAAGAGAGAGAGAGGAAGCTTATAGAGGTTATCTACTGTGCAATCTATATCTCAGCGCTTTTATGTCCTCGTAATCGGTGAGATCTCTCCGTTTGCTTGTATTTCTCTCATTGTTTATCCACTCCTGCATGAGTGAAGAAGTTGTAACGTTCTACTACATAGTGGATTGTTGATCTGGACGAGGTCCTGTGGTTTTTACCTCTTTGAGGGTTTTCCACGTAAAAATCTCTTGTGTGGTGTGTGATTGATGCATTGATTATTTTCATTGCTTTATTATCCATAATTCTGGTTTGTTTTGGAGGGCTAGATCCTAAGGTTTTGTCAAGGCCCCCAACATATTGGGCTCTTATGGTCCAGTATGTCGCTGCCATCCACTGCGTTCATCAGGTGTGCACCTCGGACTTTAAGCGTCGGGACAAAAATCAACGTGATCCACAACTCAGGTGGGCCACACAAGGGTCATAATATTAGATTCAATATATCATATTGGAACATTAATGCTAGATTATCGTTAACCTTCTCATTGTAGTGAACGAAGGTATTTGGAGGTAAGTTGACAATCTTATTTACATTTATGGATCCTTTCTGTTACGGTTTTAAAGTTAGCAAGAGATTGGCATGTGGACTTTCCTTTTGGCCCTAGAGGTTGCCTTTTATGGATCCTGCTCAATAGGAGTTCCCTGTTGTATCCAATTGGCAAGTGAACTATAGAAGGAACAATTAGAACAATGGATTAAAACTCACAACAATTGGATGGTCGAAGCCTCGAATCACCGAGATTTTTAGCAGAGCTGATCCACAAGGTAGCCCACCAGATCAACAGTTCTGATCGGCCCATGTTTGCCACTTGCACCATGCATACTTGTGCATTGCACCACACCACAACAAAGTGAGGCATTACCTACCCTTTTTTTTGGGCGCCGAACGTGCACTGCCAACAAAGGGTGCCAAACATATCAATAACCCTAATTGCCCTTCATTTGCTCTCTCTCTCTCTCTCTCTCTCTCTCTCTCTCTGTTTTCACCCCATTCCCCTCTCTCCCTCTCTCCAGATTCTCCTCTTTCCCTCTCTCTCTCTCTCTCCCCTCTCCTCTCTCCTCTCTCTCTCACCTGCTCCATCTCTCTCATTCACCTCCCTCTCTCTCTGTCCAACGCATCTCCACCATCTCTTCTATCTCCCATACGTTATCTTTTTACTTGGATCTCCATTACAGCAGCCGCCCGAAGGAACCATGCACCATTCGAAAGCCCATTTTTAGATTTTTGTGGCATTTCTTAAAATCGAAGGAATTTAAAGCTCCTCTCTGCAGGTTTGATCTCTTCCTCTCTCTGTCTCTTTCTGTCGCTCTTTTAGATTTCATGAATGCTAACTATTTGATGAAATGGCTCAACAAGATTAGATTTCATTTTTATTTATTATTATTATTATTATTATTTTGCAGTGAAAATGAGAAATCTGGATTCGTGAACCTCGTGTCTCATTATCTAAGGTAGAACGAATCGAACTCTTCTGATTTCTCTAGATCTTGCAATTTCATCACTTGATTTTTCTGTCTTGTTATATGGTAGCGAAGAAGTGTAACATATTGAATGAAGACAGACCCAACTACTCTAACATATGAAGTAATCATTTCTTATGATAACTTGGCATCGACTCATGAAGGTGATCTCCTGGTTTCATGTTTCCTGTATTTAATTGAAATGTATACTAGCGGAAACAAAATCTAGTGAGTGAAAATACAATTTTTAGTTATCAATAGAAAAAGGAAAATCTTTTAGTTCTTTATTGCATTATTCTTCTGATATTGATAATTTGGTAGAAGTATTTTGGGAAATGCTGTGACATGTTGAGAATGCTAGTCCCTAGCTCCTTCGACTGACTCTCCCTGTTGCTGTTGCTCTCCTACCTTCACTGTAGTAAGTTGTCCTTGCATTCAAACCAATGACCTTGTTATAGTTGCAACACGAAGCTTTCAGCTAGGTGCATGAATGATAAGGATGCTGTAAAGGCCTAGATTGGCTGAAGTTTTTGTTTTATTGGCTAGGTTCTACTTGGGTGTCGGTGGGTATCTGTGATCGCCTATGTTTCTTATTTCTAATCGGTTGTTTCGTAGGTCTTAGCTTTCTCTTCAAGTCTCCTGGTTGGATCGCTTAAGGATCATATGATGTTTTTAGGGATTCTGTCTTGGATGTGTTCTTTCTCAGGGTCTTGGGGTATTTAAATATTTTCATAGCTTGCAGATTTTTATGGTTGGTTCAAGATGGTCAGATGGTCAGGCAAAGAAGTAGTCATGCATGCAATTAATATATGTAAGCTGCCTTTGTATATATTTTGTGGCTAGGTGATATGTGATGGGTGTGACCCAGTTTTTTTTTTTTTTTTTTCCTTCAATGGGTGTAAAGCATTCTTTCTGTCTTAATAAAATTTCTTAGGGGTGTACCCTACCTTTTACAAAAATAAGAAAATTTGCTAGATTAATAAAACTCCATTTTGAAAAGAATCTATGTAATTGATTAAAAAGGGTTTAAAACTCTATATGTATTGAAATTAAATGTCTTTTTCAATAAAAAATTAACTTAAATATGTCTTTATCAATAGAATATAGATAATAAAAACTTTTAAAGACAATTTAGAACATAGAAATCGGTAATCCTTACTGATCCATAAATCAGATTGCTTTATATGTGGATTACTTGAAAAAGGACTTAAGAAAGGTGAATAATACTGATTGAATGGAACTAATAAATCAGGGAAATAATACTTTGTAATTTTTAAGCTGTGTGCCCTTTTGAAAGTAATTAAAGAGTCCGAGCAGTTGGAGTTGGACTTGAGACCTTCTCATTTAGAGGAGGTTTTAAGTCTAATTGTTCACCCTACAATGTATGGCCTACCCAATGGATAAGTACTTCCAACCTATTAAGTGAATGTGAAATCGTTATAATAGGTTAGCCACATGAGGAGAACCGCTAAACAACAAAATATAGATGGATGGGACTTTGTTTTAGAGTTATCTGTCCATTTTATAGATGGATGGGACTCTGTTTTGTGTTTCTTTCCTGATCAGATGCATAGGGTTGTTTGTCAATTTGGTAACTGGGATTTTAGAACAGTTGCGGGGCCTATTCTCATGTCTGGCAACCTGGATGTTGGGGATTTCGAATCCTGATTTATAAATTCACCTGTTTAATTGGCTTACAAAATCCAGGGATTGCAAATCCTCCCCAAAGGTCATTTTTAAAATGTTTATAAAAGGAAGACATGTGTGTTCTAAAAAACTGTCCATATGGTTTTGTGGGCCCTAGATGATGTCTGAATGACAAAAAAAATGGTCCTGTTTTGAAAGCCTATTGATATAGCTCTCAAACAATCAAATATCATGGACTCTTTATGTCATTTTTCTTACATGTGATTCTAATATCATTTAAATGAACTATTATGATGGGATTAAGTAAGAGTAGTATGATGGGATTTAGCTAAATTGTTATTTTAAAAATATTTTGTTAAAATGGATGATCCTAATTAGAATAAAGAATGTTTAATACTAAATCAGGGTTAATTTGCTTGGGAAAAAGTATATATGCATGTAATTCTTTTATGACCAAATGATGAATGGAATTTTAGTTTACTTCTTCCAACTCATTTTGTTTATGTTTCATTTTAGTCTACTGACTTGTTTTATTGCTAGATGATAAGACAACTATGGCTGTACTTCAATCTTGAAATCTGATTCACTAGTCTTAGAATGTATTTACACAATTTTCAAAACAATGCCTTTTGGAAATCTAAACATCCAGGTCAGTGAGTTTTCCTCAAATCTGAGATCTTTTTCTTGCGATGTCTGCGTTTTCTGCCCTTCTACTTTGATTTTCCTTGATTTCTTGTCAGATCAAGGGTTCTTATGTGATATATGGTAAAGATATCTTGAAAAATGAATGATATCTTTTTATAGATCGCTGATAAAATGCTCTATACCCTGTCCATTGTCTTCCTACAGGGATGCTAACACTGTTAATGATGTTATGGAATTTGTACTTCAAAACTTCATAGAGATGAATAAACTTTGGGTCCGAATGCATCATCAAGTTAGTTGAAATTTTAGAGAACTATTGCTATTGTGTTTGGGCACAAAAAGTAAGTGCATGCCATAAATGAAAAGTTGGAGCATGGGGATTTGTGAAGGGAAGATGCAATGCAGGTTGAATTTCATGCTATTCTACATGTTTGATGAAATTCCTCAACTAGACTGTTTCTCACCAATGAATCGTACCAGCTCCAAATTGATTTCATGCTATTCTACATGTTTGACGAAATTCCTCAACTAGACTCTTTCATTAGATTGGTTTTGGTCTAATCTTTCAATCATTCTCTAACTATTAAAAGGAAATAAATTTCCATCTGGAGTTGGTTATGAGTGTAATAATTGTTAAAAGGAAATCAATTTCCCCCTCTTTTGGTGACTCAAACAGAAGAAACCATCTCATAATTGAGGTTTTGTTATAACCTTTATTGTTTTCTAAGTGCACATGTTTTCATTAGTATATTTATATTTTTACCAATCTATATTTTCTTTTAAGCTTTGATTTCTCAGTATCTTATGCAGGTTGCTTCAAATCATTATGGTTATTCTGTTATTGTATTTGGTGAACTCATGGAATTCCATGGAACCGATTGAATGGAAGGAGCTTCTGTTGTTCATACAAGTCATGTTTCAGATTTTTTGGATGAATTAAGTGTGTGAAATTGCATGGAACTGATCAAATGAACATGGAATTCTGTTGGGTATTTTTCTCATTTGCTATTTCATGGTTTTTTAATATGGGTTCTAATTTCTGAAAGATGATTATTATACTGTGATTGTTGTCTTTTGACAAGAAGAAACACCGACTCCTCAGAAGGTCGTAGACAGTACGGTCATTGGATTCTCCACAAGTTGTAAGAGTTCCTGTCATACCTTTTAGTATATATATATACATATATATATATATATATTTGGATTCTCCATAGACATTAAATTTTCTTGTTGTTGTTGGTTTTTTTGGATTCTCCATATGAAATTATGAGAAATCATGCCTAAAACATTTAAAAGCATTTGTTGCTTTTTGAACATGCATAAAATCCTATAAGGAATTGGGAAAATACAGACCAATCTTAAACTTCTTAGTGACATTCTATCTGGTTGGAAATAGGGGCACCTTCTGTGATTTGAGGCTTCATCTCATCATCGATAATGCCAGGTTTTCTCTTTTAAGTCACTAGATAAAACTCAAGATTTCTGCACCCATATTCACTCTACAACCGTCATTACTGTTTGACTGCTGCACCCTTCATGTATTCTAGATCATATAAATGATGGACCACATTCAAATATTGCATCAATTGCAAAAGTAGATATAACATTTACATACCAATTCATGCATTAATTTTGAATTCTTTCTTCTCTAGCTTTTCTTAATATATTGATGAAGGCATTGCCTTCTTTTATTGTGATTGGTTCATATTTAAAGATCCTTCTTGTGTTGTTGTTATAACCTAGGCTGAAAATGTAAGGATTCTTCTTTTGTGTGTCACAAATATCTGATGTGGTTGATGAGGAAGTCTGCAAGCTTGATGAAAAGTTTAAGGAAGGGAGTCATGTTTGAGTTCGTGTTCTTGGCTTTAGGCATCTATAAGATTGATAATGGATGTTTTAAAGGTAACCCAGTTTATTTTCCCCTAGAATAGCAAAAAGTGAGTTTGGTCCAGTCCCATCCACTATTGGTCCATTAGGTCAGCAATTTGGATTATCTACATGGACCCCACTTCTCCAAAATCAATGGTCATAGTATTACTCTAGAAAAAAGTTATATTTTTATTTTGTTTTTTGTCTATTTTCTGACTTAGACCTTGAATCTTTTCTTTTTTGTTTTTGTATGTGTATGTAGTGTTTCTAATTGTCTTACAAATTCCCTACTTTATCTTCAAACAGGTGACACTGGCACACTTCCTCTTCTCTGCCATTATTATATTATGTCAAGGTAACTTCAAGATGGATCTATGTTTTACATGTCACAGCCACTCAAAACATAATGAACGGTGATTTGGAGTGTGAGCTAATTTTAACTGCTAACTGGTGCTGATGCCTTTTACTGCTACACAGCTCACCAAAGATCAACAGAAGAAACCAGTCCCTTGGAAACAATGGCAATCATTGGCAACAAGGAGATCCTTGACATTAACCAAGGTATGTCACCTTTTCTTTTCTTTTCTTTTTTAAAAAAACTTTTTGATAAGAAAGATTTCTCTATGGCTACGGATTGTCAGTGGCCATGACCTATTTAGCTACGGATTTAATCCGTAGTAAAATTTTAAAGAGCTACGGTGCCAGTAGCTACGGTCGTACTGTTTGCAAGCCATCTTAGTTACGGATTTTATCCGTAGCTTTTCACACTGTAGCGGTGGCCAGCACAACTGTCAGCAAAGGTCCTGACTGTAAGACCTGTATCTTAGACCGTACCGTTCCGTAGACTTTCACGGTTTTTCCGGTCGAATTTTGGTAACCTTCGACCCTTAACCGGTATTTGCGCGCGACCCTGATTTATACGCCGTCAACCCGAGTTGACTCAACCCGAGACTAGTACCTTAGCGACCGCGCCGTCGCCGTGGTTCTGATGCCGTGACTCGCTCGCCAAGGCGATACTCTGGCCAAAAGATGTGGGCTAGCGTTCGGTGCGAGGAAAACCCCGCGCGTGTGAATTTCGAGAGAATCTCTATAAAAGGTCACATCAATCATCCATCAATCAATCCCATCATGTCAAGTATACATCACCTCACACCCTTCCCTAAGCAACCCTAAAGTTAAAAAGTTTCTTACACCACCCATACCTCTCTTACAACATTTGTCACAAAAGTCAAAAAGATCTTACACCCATCACTCACCACATCCATCACTCCATCACCCATCACTCTCTCTCTTTCTTTACAACTCTCTCTCCCTTTCATTTTCAAACTCATCCCAAGCAAGAGAAACCCTTCACACGTCCAAACCTCTCCCATCTCTCCAAGAGAGACACAAGTGTGGCCCACTTTTCCCATCCTAAGAACCATCATCCTAGCCATCCAAACCTCATCTCCTCCGTTGGAATCGAAGCTAAGGAGCTAAGGAAGCCTAGGGTGCAAGTAGAAGCTGGTGGGTGACCTTAGATCTCCACTAATTTATCTTCTTTGTGATGTAAGGGCCCACTTATGGTGGGACCCACCTTGATGTAGGCTTTGTATCAAAGAGGGGCCCATAGTGGCGAGGCCCCTCCATCTTTGCTGGTGTTTTTTTATTCTCTCTCTTCCTCTCTCTCTCCTTCCCTATGGTTATGGCCCACCTATGATGTGTATCTCATTCATGTCATCCAAATAGTGGGCCACCTTGACCTTTTTTTTGGTGTGGGTCATCTAAATAGTGGGCCACCCAGATGGAAGGGAAACACATATATTAGCCTGATCCAAAATAGGTGGGACCCACCTTGATGTGGCATGCCACCGTCCTTCATTGGAGGTGGCTAAACAGTGAAGTGTCAACTGATGTCGGTGTGCTAACATGGAGTGTGCACTGACATGGAGTGGGTATTGACATGGGTGTGGACTGCACTCCCTCCATTCGTCCAGATGGACCACACCATGATGCATGGGCTTTATCCAGACTGTCCACAGCCCCTGGATGGTGGGACCCACGTCCGTATGGGGGCCCTCCTTAGTGCTTGTGCACGTCCAGGTCCACAGCTCATCTGGCAGATGGAGTGATAGATACCTCCTCTCAACACTAAGGCCTTGGTTTCCCTAGTGGGGTGGCTAACTGTGAAGTGTGAATACGGTGGGGTCCATGGGACCCCGTCCACGCCGTCCAACCATTCTTGTGGGCCACACCATCACGTGTGGCATCAAGGACGGTGGGACCCACCTCACATGTGGGGCCCTCCCTAATCTGGGTGACCGTCCAGGCCCTGGACGGCCTGGACGTTAGCTATATATGATATATATTATATTATATATATATATGATATATTATATTATATAATATATGTTTTAAAATATGTATATGGTGGTGGGCCCTACGTGGGACCCACCTTTGCTTACTGCAGGAAAGAAAAGAAAAAGAAAAAGTAAAGGAAAAGAGAGCAGCCACGTGCTCTCTCTATATATCTCTCTCTCTCTCGACATCTCTCTCTCTCTCACCTTGTAGCGTCAGTGGGCTGTAGGCCCCACATGATGTATGTGTTTTGGGCACGTGCCATCCATCTGTTTTCGTGGTGGGACCCATTGCCGTCTGACGATAGCAAGCTCTGTGGGTTCCACTATTAGACAGCAAGACGCGACCCCACTTTGATGTATATCAACACTGTCCACTATTTGAACAGCGGGGCCCACCATGATGCATGTGTTGTATCCATACCATCCAATCATTTGTGAGGTTATTCTTACATCATGGAAAATAGTGTGAGCTAGATCTAAAGTTTAAGTGGACCCCACCATTTAAATAGTGGGCCGTGACACCAACCATTCAAACTCCTAAGGGCCACAGTAATTTCTATTTGTTTTCATTTCATCTACCTCTATGTTAACTTGTGAATAGATCGGATCTCAAAAATATATGAGGTTGGGCCCGATTTGATATACCTGAGGCCCATTTGACTTGGTCCATTTGACTTGGCCTGATTGATTCGGCCCATTCAACTCGGCTCATTTGATTAGCCCATATGATTAGGCCCATTTTGATGTAGTTATGGCCCATCCGTTGAGGCCCACCTTGATATTTATGAAGCCCATGTTATGGGGCCCATTTGATGTAACTAAGGCCCATGGGTCGAGCCTTAATAGGATATACCTAAGGTCCATTGCAACATGTGATCCCTACCATGGTTCGAGTAATGATGTTTATGGAGGCCATACCTTAGGAGCAATGTTGGTTTGACGTCCACATTGTAAGAATAATGATGTTAAATGTCTACATTATAATCCTCCCTAGGGCCCATTGTAGGCCCATACTTGTAGGCCGCCTAGGCCCATCTTCGTTATGAACGACATCCATCACCCTATAACATGTTTAGTATAGTTCCATGATTCATGATCATACGCATCATATGTATGCTTGATATGAGAAGTGACTGATCATAGCATATACCTTCGGGTAGATTGTTTAGGGGCTCCTGGATATGTGGTGTTACCCTACATGAGCGCACGATACGCACAGAATTGCTGCATGACTGGATAGTGTGATTCATGCATTCGCATTGTGTGACTTTGTTACTGTACGCCCTAGCGACATCAAGGCCGTAGCCTCCACAGGTGTATCGTGGTTGGCAGGATTGGATATCGAAAATCTTGTTCTACATGGGGTGCTATAGATATCCCTGGGTGAAAGTCCATAAACCCTTATAGTACCAATAAGTTGCTCCAACGTCTAGACCGAGTGGGTGTATGAGCGCCGAGGGCTGATTACCAGAAGGCTGCGCTTTCCACTAGGTCATGGTCGGTTGGAAGGGGGTGCAGCCTTACCCGCCCGAGAGGAGGGGGCAATGCTAGGCTGAGTTTGACCAGCTCGAGGAATGGGTCCGCTATCGACGAGCCGAGCCCGATATTGGCAGGCGGGTAGTGAGGTCTCTGAAAGGGCCTAGCTATATGCCCTAGAGGGGGGTGAATAGGGCAATGCCAAATAAAACTTAAAACAGCAAAATAATAAAAGATATAAATAACAATGCTGAAATAATAAAAATCTCAAAGCACATGAAATATGAGAATGATACTGAATCAGTTCTAAGGGCAACCTTACACCAAAAACCAATGGCTTATGGTAGGACAAGCTTATTTCTAGAACAATCAGAAATCACAAATGATATGGAAAATAAATGAAGAAAAACTTACAGAGATAAATCCTAAGTTATTACAACATTCATCCACAAAAGCAATCCACAATACTGAAGGAATAAATGAATAAAGAAATCAAGCACATCCACAACACAATGATATATAGTAGTTCGCCTGTGTGTTCACCAACTGTTAGCCAACAGCCACACAGAATGCTACTCCACTCCTAATATCCTCACACAGGGGATATTAGCATGCACTCTCAAAATAGGTTTTCACAGGTTCACCCAAAACCTTCACAATTCTGTCTTTTTATCTCGGGCTTACACAATCCAAAAACCCCCACAATCTGAGTTTTCTGGCTCTCCTCAGATAACCAATACAATGAGATTTTTTTAGCAAATCTAAAACAAAACCAGAGAAAGTAAATTACAAAGTAAAATACCTGGATCTCCTTTTGAAGTAGCCCAGTAGAACCAATCGGAGTAGATGTATGATACGCCGTTCAATGTCCCATACTCACTTGAAGAATGGTTCTATGTCTAATTGATTTTAGATTAAATCAAGAAGAGCAAGGTCTATTTGATTTTGATCCCAGAAGAAGGAATATTACAAATTCCTCTTTTCTAAATGAGATTGGAATGTGGATCAAAATTACAATAAAATAATGCTAACAAAAGGAATATTAAATATGCACAGTAGCTTAAAAAAATAATCAGAACTTATCTCAGAGTATAGCCTTAAATCGATTGAATTGAATGTAATGGAATGTCTAAAACTCTGAAATTCGTGCATTATTTATAGCCTGAAAAAATCCCATCTTCGACTGGTTTTAGGATCCCTAGGACCGGTCGTAGCTTCAAAGATTTTGAAAGATTTCCGCGGGATTAGATTAGCTGTTCTCACGACTGGTCTTAGGTAACCTACGACCGGTCGGCCGTGAGACCACCTACGGCCGGTGTCGTGTGTCACCTACGACTGGTCGTAGGACCCTAGATAGGTCGCTGGAGTTCGAGTCGTAGGACTACGACCGGTCGAAGGATGAGTCGTAGAACTTCCCAGGATTGGTCGAAGCAAGTCCAGGATGGTCGAAGGACAACCAGGAAAATCTGAAAATCTGTAACAACCTAGGACTGGTCGAAGCAAAGCTAGGACTGGTCTTAGAACAGTCATAACAAGCATATTAAAGTATTTGGATTATGTATCTAGAATGACCTATCATACAGACCAACCTAAGGTCAATCTAAGGTCAAACAAACCTTGAAGTGAGATGAACATTGAAGTCTTGAAGGTCTGTTTTCTAAGATGATCTTGAAGGAGAAGCTTGAATCAAGTTGGCGGCTTTCTAGAGCTTGGTACTTTCTTGACTTGTCTTGATGAAGTCTTCTAATCTTGAACTTGTTAGAAGCAAACTTGAAGTCTTCTATTCTTGTATATTTCATCCATGACATGTCTTGCAAACATTCTTCATTTATGATCTTGTCTTGAAAACATTCTTCATTCATGATCTTGTCTTGAAGCAGTGTGCAGTCACAAACAAGAAACACAAGAAGTACAAGACATATTGGTTTTGGCACTACAAAATTTGACAACCAAAGGGATATGAAATCATAGCACTAACAATCTCCCCCTTTGTCAAATTTGTAACAAAACACATTTATAAATATAAGAGTAAAATGAAGAAAGAATCATGAGCCATCAGAGCCATCAAAAGTACTCTACTTCCCCTAAGTAGTAGAAACAATCAACCATATTCTCCCTCTTTCAATTACTTCAATTACTTCAATTACTCTCTCCCTTTCTCCCCCGTTCCATACTACTCCCCCTTTTTGTCACAAAATGACAAGGGAAGGCCGAAGGAGAAACGAGAACACTAAATGAAGAGTCAAGATTAATTATCAAATTAGTACAACACTTCAATGTCATCAATCCAAATAAAGGATATACAATAAAACCAAAACATACAACCAAAGTCATCAACCATAATAATACAGAATCCAACATATTCAAAAAGATGGATAATCCACCTAATCAGATCCAGATGAAGGAGAAGGGATGGTTGGATCAATTTGAAGTAAGCCCCTATTAATGCGACGAAGATATTTTCGCATATATTTAAATTGCATATCATGGGCTACACTCAGGTTATCAACCTTCTCCTCCAATGCACTTAGACGTGCATCATAACTAGAAGAGGGATCGTAATCAGAATAATTTTGGGAGTCAGATTCAATTTCTTCAAATATATCAACCATATTTATATCAGCCTGTGGAGGAAGATCAGCTGCTTCCCCTTCATTTCCAGCTTCAGCACCTTCACCACCACCTTCATAGAATTGACCAGGAAGCAAATCCAACTTCATCTTATTTAAATTAGTATTATTGAATAAAAGATGATGAATTGGTGCCTCATTCTCAGGTAAAGCAACAAGCATATTTATGGCTAAACAAGTCATAAGATAACCAAATGGAATATCACTATGACCCGGATGAAGATGAAACTGAATGATAAAATGACATATCAAAGAAGGTAAACAAACAACGATGCCGGACACAACAGAGTGCAATACCCGAACCATGAAGGCAGTCAACTTGGTTTTATTGTCGGACCGAGGATACAAGTTTGAAATGAAGATTCGGTGCAAAACTCTGTATCTGGGTAATAAAAATTTTGAGGGGAGCGCATTTCCTTTGTGCGTCCATTGTACTTCCATATTGCATAAATCTCTTGTCAACATTTGTTTTTCCGATTCTGATGGTTTGTCATATAATGTATGAATCGGAATACCTTCATCCTCGACAGGTATATCCATAATACCTGATATCAAATGTCGATCTATTAGAAATTTTCCTTCTCTAGTAGAAAAATCAGAGATACATGCAACCATAGATTGTGCAATGGACTGGTATGCAGGCCCACCCCAAAACAAAATGTTCGTCCAGCCAATAGATTCAAGGAGAGGGGTAATCCCAAATTGTTCAATGTGATTGAGACTTACAGGACGCTCAACGATAACTTTACGGCTACGTAAATCCCGTATATTATTGGGATCATCTTCGAGTGACCGAAGGTGCCGTTTTGTTATAGATGTAGATCTAGATGAAGATGGACCACGGGATGTTTTCTTTTTTCCTTTAACATCCATTTTCAACAAGATTTACCAAGGAGCAAGCAAAAAAGAACACTAGAAGTGGTGAGTTTCTCTAGATCAGAATTTTAGAGAGGAAACCCTAAAAAATTAACAAAAGACGAGATCTAACTTATGAAATAAACAAATCAAAGCATAAAAAGCATAAATCTTCAATAAAAATGAAGAAAAATGACTTATCTTGAAGAAAATCACGAAATCTCAAGATTGGTCGAGCCACGACTCATCGAAGGAAGAAGAGGAAATGAAGAAGAAAGTGATTTTCCCTAATTATAAGATGCTCACGATCTTCACGACCGGTCGAGTGCAGTCTACGACCGGTCGAGCATCGACAAAAATAAGTATTTTTATACAAAAATTGAAATTTATAAAAATTCAAAATATAGTACACTATGATACATGCAGACAAGTATATTCAATTTAAAATGCACATACCAAGATCAAATTTCATTTTAGTAAACCTGCTTTTGTCGAGCGGTTTAGTAAATATATCAGCAAGTTGGACATCGGTTGGAATATATTCTAAAGAGATAGCTTTTTCTTCAACTAATTCACGAATGTAATGATACCTAATGTCAATTTGCTTAGTACGCGAATGCTGAATTGGATTTTTAAAAATATTGATAGCACTGGAATCATCACAATGTAAGATCATTGAATCTTGATTAATTCCATAATCGCTTAACATACGTTTCATCCATACGAGTTGAGTACATGCATATCCTGCTGCGATATACTCAGCCTCAGCAGTGGAAAGCGATATTGAGCTTTGCTTCTTGCTAAACCAAGAAACCAAACAGTTTCCAATGTAAAAACAACCACCACTGGTTGATTTTCTATGATCAATATTACTAGCCCAATCAGCATCTGAATACCTAGCTAATTTAACATTAGTATCAAAAGGATACCAAAGACCCAAATTAGTTGTACTTACGACATATCTAATAAACCGTTTGACAGCAGTGAGATATGAATCTTTAGGATTAGACTGATATCTCGCACAAAGACCAACGCTAAAAGCGATATCAGGTCTACTAGCAGTTAGATATAATAAACTACCAATCATACTACGATATAGCTTGGGATCTACATCTTTACATGTAGAGTCTTTTGAGAGTCTCAAGGTTGTACTCATAGGAGTATCAAATTTTTTACCATTCTCAAATCCAAACCTTTTAACCAAGTTTGTAGCATACTTGGTTTGAGAAATGAAGATTCCATCAGGTTGTTGTTTTACTTGTAACCCTAGGAAGTAATTTAGTTCACTAACCAAGCTCATTTCAAATCTTGATTTCATCAACTTTGCAAAATCAATAGACATGTTAGAAAAAGTTGATCCATAAATAATATCGTCTACATAGATTTGAACCATTAAAATCTCATTATTATATTTCTTAACAAATTGCGTCTTATCGACACTTCCTACTTGAAAACTATGACTAAGTAAGAATTTAGTCAATTTTTCATACCATGCCCTGGGCTCTTGTTTCAGACCATAAAGAGCCTTTTTGAGACAAAATACATGATCAGAAAGCTTGGGGTCTTCAAACCCTGAGGGTTGTTCTACATAAACTTCTTCATGTAAATCGCCATTTAAGAAGGCACTCTTTACATCCATCTGATAAATTTTAAACTTTCTAAAGCAAGCGATGGAAATAAAAAGTCTAATAGATTCAAGGCGAGCGACTGGAGCAAAGGTTTCATCATAATCGATGCCTTCAATCTGAGTGTACCCTTGTACAACCAGTCTTGCCTTGTTTCGTATAATATTTCTAAGTTCATCAGACTTGTTTTTAAAGATCCATTGTTCCAATAATGTGTTTATCTTTAGGTCTAGGAACAAGATACCAGACATCATTACGAACAAATTGATTAAGTTCATCCTGCATAGCTACTATCCAATTTTCGTCAGAAAGAGCTTCTTTTACATTGACCGGTTCTATTTGGGATGTAAAATAAACATAATTACATATGTTTTCAAGTTGTTTGCATGTACAAACTCCAGTTAGAGGGTTTCCAAGGATTTGATTGGTTGGATGATCTTTGACAGTCCTAGGTTCAGATTGAGTTGAAGAGGTATCTTGATTGTCGATTATAAGAATTTCATCATCATCTGAACTCGGAGCAAGTGTATTCAAATGATCATCAATGACCACATTGATGGACTCTTGAATCACACCTGTTCTTTTATTTAGAACCCTATAGGCTCGACCGTTTAAGAAATATCCAAGGAAAATACCTTCATCACTCTTCGTATTAAATTTTTCCAAATTTTCATGATCTCGTAAAATGTAACACTTACTGCCAAAAATTTGAAAGTATTTGACAGTAGGTTTCTTTTCAAACCATAACTCATAAGTAGTCTTATTTTCAGATTTACTAGTATAAACATGATTAATAATGTAGCAGGCAGTATTAATTGCTTTAGCCCAAAGATTTCTGGAGAGCTTCATACTATTTAACATGACATTAGCCATATCCTGAAGCACTCTATTTTTTCTCTCAATTATACCATTTTGTTGAGGAGTTTTGGGCATAGAGAATTCATGTGATATTCCCTGATCGCTACAGAATTCCTCAAAACTACTATTTTCGAATTCAGATCCATGATCACTACGGATCTTATAAACTTGAGAACCTTTTTTATTTTGGATTCGTTTGATGATCTTCTTTACTTCATCTAGGGTTTCAGATTTGTCTTTTAAGAACGATACCCAAGTGAATTTAGTAAAGTCATCTACGATAACCAAGATGTATTTTTTGCCACCTCGACTCTCCGTTCTGGTTGGTCCAATGAGATCCATGTGGAGAAGCTCGAGAGGTCTAGATGTGGTATTGGAGTTCACTTTCTTGTGAGAGCTCCTAATCTGTTTGCCCAACTGGCATTCACCACATATTTTGTCTACTTTTTATAATTTGGGTAGACCTCTTATAAGTTCTCTTTTGCTCAATCTAAACAAGTTCCGGTAGTGTACATGTCCAAGGCGTTTATGCCATAATTCAATCTCATCAGTATGGACCATGTAACACGATTGAGTAGATGAGCTTGAATCACTAACGATGTAGTAGTTTTCAGAAGTTCTGTGACCGGTTAATATAACAGAACCCTCTTTATTAACAATCTCACAACCTTGATTAGAAAACTTTACATTATGGTTGTTGTCGCATATCTGAGATATACTCAGTAGGTTGTGTTTCAAGCCCTCAACATACAATACATTTTTAAATAAGGGAAGGTTATAAAGTTGAACCGTACCTTGGCCAATGATTTTGCAATTGCTTCCATCACCAAAAGTGACTGACCCATCAGTCCTATCTTTTAGATCGGTGAATAAAGCTTTGTCGCTTGTCATATGCCTGGAGCAACCACTGTCTAGGTACCACTTTGAATGGCTTGTAGCTTTGAAAGCAGTGTGGGCAACCAAGCAGCCAACTTTAGGAACCCATTTCAGTACTGTTTTGGGTTTAGGAGTGTAGTTGGACTTTCTCTATCTGTTGTTATACGAATGACCTATAGAGTTAAATTTCAATAGCTCCTTAAGAAGATCAATAATCTTTTCAACCAAAGGATTTCAGTTTTGAAGATTGAAGTTGGCATGGCTATTTTTAGGTTTTTGAAGGGTCCTCGAATTTTTTGGAAGACCTTGATAAGTATTCTTTACTTTTGAGTTCAAAGACTCTCGTTTCACAAACTTAGGAGCAGTATTCTTTTGTTTAGGAGAGGTATTCTTATCATAGCCCAACCCGTATCGATCGCCACATTTTCTTGATCCGGATAACAATTTTTCTAATTTAGGATCACCTTGGGCATATCTCCAAGTGTCTTTCAAACTCAAAAGAGAAGCTACTTCAATTTTGAGTTTCTCGTTCTCGGATTTCAAATCATCAACTTGGGAGGTTTTGATTTTTAAATCACATTTGGTCTTAAAAAAAAAAAAATCAGAAATATGAGATTTTTCTAAAACAAGAGACTCATAATCTTCTTTAAGTTTAGAAAATTTTTCCTTTTGTAATTTAAGCTTGACAGCAATTTTACAACTCTCCTTATAAAGGGCATTGTATGCATCCTGAAGATCATCTTCATTGTCGCAATCACTATTCAGATTCTCTTCGCTAGTTACTTCATTATAATATGAAAAAGTGACTTTGGCTAGAGTCATAAGGGCTTTAATATCATCTCCCGACACGTTTTCAGAATCTTCTGATTTCGAAGAGGATTCCGAATCAGATGAATCATCCCAAGTAGCCAACATACTCTTCCCTTTTGATTTGTCCTTTTTAGGACATTTGTTAGCCAAGTGCCCATACTCTTGACAGTTGTAACATTGACTATCTTTCAAAGATTTTCGAGCTCTAGGTTTAGATTGTCTCTTATCGTTTAATTTTTGAAAATCTACTTTTTTCTTATTTTTGAAAATTTTATAAAACCTTTTTACAAAAAGAGTCATATCATCTTCGGAATTTTCAAAGTCCGAAGTGCTCTCTTGTGGAATATTTTTAGATGATTTGAGAGCAATTGATTTTCCTTTTGGAGCTTTAAAGTTCAATTTATAGGTCTGTAAAGAACCAACTAGTTCCACAACCCTCATGTTATCCGTATCACGAAGTTCCTGAATCGCGGTTACTTTTGAATTGAAACGTTCAGGAAGTGAGCGTAGTATCTTTGCACACACTTTACTTTCTGGGATTCTATCACCAAGACCCCACATTGAGTTTACAATGTCATTCAATCTAGTGTAGAAGTCCATAAACATTTTATTCTCCTCCATATGAATTTCTTCAAATTTAGTTGTGAGGAGTTGGACTTTAGATTTCTTGACAATTGATGTACCCTCGTGTGTCATTTCTAAAAGATCCCATGCTTGTTTAGCATTTTCACACGAGATGATTCTTTTGAATTCATCTGGTGACAATGCACAAGTAATTGCATTTAGTGCTTTTGCATTGGCACTACTCTCACTTTTCTGAAGTGTGGTCAAAGGGCATAAGATATTACTTTCATTGATTTTGAACCATCTTCATTAGTTACTTCAGAGATAGGTAGTTTCCATCCGTTCACTATGGCCAGCCACACACTTTTATCCATGGATTTGAGAAAGATTCTCATCCTTGCTTTCCAATAGGTATAGTTTGTGCCATTAAAGGGTGGTGGCCTAGTGACAGATAGGCTATCAAAATTTGACATCTTAATATAGCTTAGATCGTTAGCTCAAGAAATAAATCCAATAAATAAGCAATAAGCACGAGCTATTTTTCTCTGATACCACTTGAAAGGGCCTAGCTATATGCCCTAGAGGGGGGGTGAATAGGGCAATGCCAAATAAAACTTAAAACAGCAGAATAATAAAAGATATAAATAACAATACTGAAATAATAACAATTTCAAAGCACATGAAATATGAGAATGATACTGAATCAGTTCTAAGGACAACCTTACACCAAAAACCAATGGCTTATGGTAGGACAAGCTTATTTCTACAACAATCAGAAATCACAAATGATATGGAAAATAAATCAAGAAAAACTTATAAAGATAAATCCTAAGTTATTACAACATTCATCCACAAAAGCAATCTACAATACTGAAGGAATAAATGAATAAAGAAATCAAGCACATCTACAACACAACGATATATAGTGGTTCGCCTGTGTGTTCACCAACTGTTAGCCAACAGCCACACAGAATGCTACTCCACTCCTAATATCCTCACACAGGGGATATTAGCATGCACTCTCAAAATAGGTTTTCACAGGTTCACCTAAAACCTTCACAATTGTGTCTTTTTATCTCGGGCTTACACAATCCAAAAACCCCCATAATCTGAGTTTTCTGGCTCTCCTCAGATAACCAATACAATGAGATTTTTCTAGCAAATCTCAAACAAAACCAGAGAAAGTAAATTACAAAGTAAAATACCTGGATCTCCTTTTGAAGTAGCCCAGTAGAACCAATCAGAGTAGATGTATGATACGTCGTTCAATGTTCGATACTCACTTAAGAATGGTTCTATGTCTAATTGATTTTAGATTAAATCAAGAAGAGCAAGGCTATTTGATTTTGATCCCAGAAGAAGGAATATCACAAATTCCTCTTTTCTAAATGAGATTGGAATGTGGATCAAAATCACAATAGAATAATGCTAACAAAAGGTATATTAAATATGCACAGTAGCTTAAAAAAATAATCACAACTTATCTCAGAGTATAGCCTTAAATCACTTGAATTGAATGTAATGGAATGTCTAAAACTCTAAAATTCATGCATTATTTATAGCCTGAAAAAATCTCATCTTCGACTGGTCTTAAGATCCCTAGGACCGGTCGTAGCTTCAAAGATTTTGAAAGATTTTCGTGGGATTAGATTAGTTGTTCTCACGACTGGTCTTAGGTAACCTACGACCGGTCGTGGGTCACCTATGACTGGTCGTGTGTCACCTATGACTGGTCGTAGGACCCTAGATAGGTCGCTGGAGTTCGAGTCGTAGGACTACGACCGGTCGAAGGATGAGTCGTAGAACTTCCCAGGACTGGTCGAAGCAAGTCCAGGGTGGTCGAAGGACAACCAGGAAAATCTAAAAATCTGTAACAACCTAGGACTAGTCCTGAGAAACCTAAGACTGGTCGAAGCAAAGCTAGGACTGGTCTTAAGATTTCTAGGACTGGTCTTAGAACAGTCATAACAAGCATATTAAAGTATTCGGATTATGTATCCAGAATGACCTATCATACAGACCAACCTAAGGTCAATCTAAGGTCAAACAAACCTTGAAGTGAGATGAACATTGAAGTCTTGAAGGTCTGTATTCTCAGATGATCTTGAAGGAGAAGCTTGAATCGAGTTGACGGCTTTCTAGAGCTTGGTACTTTCTTGACTTGTCTTGATGAAGTCTTCTAATCTTGAACTTGTTAGAAGCAAACTTGAAGTCTTCTATTCTTGTAGATTTCATCCATGACATGTCTTGCAAACATTCTTCATTTATGATCTTGTCTTGAAAACATTCTTCATTCATGATCTTGTCTTGAAGCAGTGTGTAGTCACAAACAAGAAACACAAGAAGTACAAGACATATAGGTTTTGGTACTACAAAATTTGACAACCAAAGGGATATGAAATCATAGCACTAACAGTCTCTTCCACTTACCTTATTGTGCGCGATGGGGCGACAATCTGGTTTAAAGTGTACTAGACCCCGGTGATATTTCAGATTTGAGTTGTATTGATATGTGGATATAGATGAGGATTTGTATTCTTGAGTTGCATCTCACATCGCATGGCCTTGGTATGGCCAATATCATTCATGCCTTGCATTACATAGCCTTGGTACGACTAGTGGTATTCATGGATTCACCAGCATGTTCCGCATTACTCTGATACTGCATAACTGCATTACCACCTTACGCACACACTTTTATCAACCTCTAAGCTTTCTATAAGCTTATGCACGACCGTTGCGTGTAGGTGACATTGGGATACAGCAGCGCTAAGGCAGGAGCGCAGAGGAGATCATTTTAGAGCTTTTTATCCATTATCATTATATTTCCCTTTATGCTCATTGTACTTGTAAAGTTTTTTATCATAGTGGAAATGTGATGGAGTTTTTGGTTGTTGTTTGTGGGTAATGCTTTTAGTTATGCTTATTACGAATTAGACTGATGTTGAAAATCCTCCTTATAGCATCCCAGGATCTGAACCTGGCGTATGGGTGCTGGGAGTCGAGAATGGGGTTCTACGAAGGCTATCGGTGCCAGATTCGGCGATCGGAAATTTTGTGAGCTCGGTTTCCGAGTTTGGGGCGTGACACTGACTGCCGGTAAAGCCTTTACCGACTGAGGCTTTACCGACTGTTAGCTAACTGCGGGCAAAGGATTTATCGGCAGTTTTCTAGGTCTTTGCCAGCGGTTTTGACCGCCGGGAAAGGCTAGTTTTCTTGTAGTGCCACATACAGGAGTCCTTCAAGGAAAATACGACTATGAACTCGAATAACTTTTGAGGTGTTAGTTGCTGTTTATGCATGCGTTGTGTGTGTATAGCCAAATTAGTTTAAAAAATGGGTGGACAGCACATGAATTCCTGTGACTGAATGCGTGGTTGTGCATGCCTCTCTTGTGCATGCAAGTGACTGAATGTGGTTGTACATACCTCTCTTGTGCATGTACGGGCACGTGCATGTTAGGAAGTATTCCATAGCAAAGGAGAAAAGATCAGCATTTTCTTCCCCACACTAAGATTTGAATCTAAGGGAAGAATATTAGAAAAAGAAAATAAAATTGAGCAGAATCTATGACTCTAAAGAAAGACTGGAAATACTGTTAAAAACAAAGTTGATAAGGGAATACAACCAAACTGCATTGTATCTGCGAAATATTCCTGAAAGGCCAATTTCATTGTGCTGGAAACAGCTGCATTGGTTGTAAAAAACAAAACGACTTATTAGATAAGATATGAATACACAATTATGCACTTACTGGTAAACATATTAAGCTCTTTTTATGTCATGCTTGCAATTCAAGATGAAAATATTGTACACATTCTCTAGTTCGAGGTAGTCAAGCAGAATTGTAGAAGGAAAAAACCATCCAATCCATTTCTACTTGCTAGAGAACATCTTCACTGTCACTGTGCATTATGGACAAAATAAACAACTCACCATGGCAGGACATCCATATCGAAGTTGCATAAAGATCAGCTACGCAGGTTAATCTTAAAAGTTTCAATTGAAGTATGAATATCTGCAAGACCAATAAAAGTTTCATAAATATAAAAGCCTATATTTTCATTTTTAACTTGCACCAAATAGGCGTAGGACTTTACTTTCACATATCCAGTCGAATCAGCACTTCTCAGTTCCACTATCAATTCCATTTGGTTTCTTTTCCAATGGTTATGTGGAAGTGTGCTTAAGGATAGGGTGATGAAAGAGTTCCATGTTAGAGACTTTTTTCTTTCTTTTTCTTTTCTTCTTTTTAGTTTTTCAGAATATGCCTTAGCATTGGTTGTCATTATGCATACATACATATATGTAAATAAACAATTTTTACGTATGCAAAGGTAGGTCAACATGTGTCTTTGCAGTTGTGGGCATACACATGCAAGGATTTTCCAACAAAGAATTTGTACATTTTGCACACACATATACATATTTGATACTAACCTTTGCATCCATGCACTTTCATGAATTCACTATCTAATGCTACATGCATACAAATAAGTATAACATTCATCTGAAAGAAGCATCCAGAAATGCTAGCCAATTCCCCGACAGATTGAAGAATAGAATCTCTAGATATTTGATTTAATCCATGAATCACAACTACAGAAATGGCTGGTGTAGGTGATGTATTCTAGTTTGAAGTCACATACTAAGACATCATTCCAAGTATCTTGTAGGGAGTTTGCCTCTAAATCACATAGAGGAAGCATAGTTCTCAATGCCTCTACATTTTTACATAGATTTCCTTTGAAAATGCTCAGCATTCAATATGTGCCTAGAAAACAGATGATTAAATTCGTTGTTGAGCTAGGGAAATAAGCATAAATGCATGATTGATCGAATATTAGATTGGAATGAGAAGCAAGCTACCACTGGTGATGCAGGACATGAAAATTAAATATGATATGCAAGATTTCAGGCTTAAGATCATACTAATTTAGAAATAATTACAAAAATTCCACATCTCACATAAGATCAAGCATTCAATAAGGGGAATCTATGATGGTCCAAGCCTACACATGTTAGGGTTGGATCAATTAAAAATTATAGACTAAACGATGCTCAAAGGAGAGTAGATTCATTTACTCTTGCAAAGGATTATTCCCCAATTCAAGAGATTCATCATGTTTTAATTCGGGAAAGCCTAGGGTTTGCAAAAGTGGAATAGAATTTAGAATTTAGGGTTAGGGTTAGGGATTTAAGGTGAGAGAGTAGAGGATTAGAGAATGGAAAAGAACCTGCAAATAGTTCACACTTGTGGACATCAATCTGACTAAGTGCACGTGCGTGGGTGCCTGCCCGCACATGTGTGGGGTCCACGAATCTGGGATTGGCCACCTAAGGTGTGGTCGGCCAGGGATGGGTCACCCACACACCAAGTTTTAGGCCGATCAGATGTCCGGTCTGTGCACGGTGCTCCACCGAAGTTTCAGCCCTCCTTAAGGGCCTGATTTTGTAAATCTATTATAGAGGAAGGATTGGTTGCAAAAGGGGATGGATTTAAAATGTGGATGGCTGTGGGAGATGATGAATATTGATGGTAGGATATGAGGGTGATTTGGGATGTGTGTGGCTTCGTACCACAGTAGTTAACCCTTCGAAGAAGGGAGGATTTTGCACCCAATTAAATTTTCTCAACTCAGAGAATTAGAGAAGTACGAAAACACAGAATTTTATTCATAATATTCAATGAGAAAAAACCTACATGGGGTTGCCTATTTATAAGAAAACCTTAAACTCCAAAAGCCGCGCCATGTGCGCACACTATTACTTAGAGATGAAGTAACAAAAATAACAATTAATCAATGCAATCAAAACTATTCATGATGTTCCTAATAACGATAATAACCAAAATTCAAAGTCCTACATTATTTAGGGTAGTGGGCCACGATCATGAGATCCAATGATGGGGTCCACACGATGATCGGGTCCACTCCAAGTAACCATAGCACAACCCTCTAACTAAGAGGCCCTCCCTGGATGTCGTCATCAATCCATATCAATGGTGGGGCCTTCCTCCTCCTTGCGCACGTGCGTAGGGGGGGCGTGTGTGCACATGATGTCCCCATCAACTGGTTACATTACAAGACCAACTGGCATTCTAGTTTTTCAGGATCAGATTGTCTCAGATAGCTAACAAAGACCTACGAACAACATCAGAATCATCAGGTAAAAGAGGAATTGGATCTATAAATCTCATGGGAGATACAACATCCAATGAAAATAGGCTAAAGATTCTATATCTAGGATCTTTCAATTCGGTGGATTTTTAGGCACATGGGTCATCCATGTAAATGAGGAAACCTCAGTTTTATTTTTATTTTTATTTTTATTTTTTTTAAAGTCAACAAAACCAATGTATATCATGCAGTGAAAACATCTAAAGACCAGCTTACAACACATCATAGCATGTAATAGACAATTTGCACTATGAAATAAAACAGTTGGCAACTTACTATACAACACATGGGCTGAGAGTCAATACAACACATTTGAGTTACCAATCATACAAAGTGGGGCCCCAAGGTTCAATGATCCAAACCACTGATATGATGGGTATCATGGCACACCAAACATTTGCAACTGTTATTGAATTGTAAAAACCATAACCCAGGTTGTTTGCAGGGGCCACCACTTTTTAAGCCATCCAATCCATTCATATTATGCACCCCACCATTATTAATAGACAAAAAAAAAAATAAGGAAACTGAAATGCTTTCAACTCAGCTCCATACTTCTAGTCTTGAGAAAACCCATACTATGGAATATTTGACAGTGCATTTCCTTAAGAAGCACTATGAGAAATTGTAGCAGTCAAAAGCAAGGAAGCAATATTTACAGATTCTATTTACTTGGTGGTAGAAATGGAGGAAATGTGTAGATCACCTTCAATAGATCATAACAGTGAAACTTGGGAGGGCTTTCATAAAGAGAATTAAAAATCATAACTTACAGAAGTTAGCAGTAAAGACATAATGATACATGTCACCTTTTTATTTAACTTGGTGGCAGAAACTGAAGAGATATGAAGATCGGCTTCAACAATGAAAATTGGAAAGCTTTCATAAAGAGAATTAAGGGAGGCTTTCATAAAGAGTATTAAAATGCATCAGCTTGCAAAAGTTATCGGAACTCTAGAAAATTGAAAGCAGTTAAAGAATTGAAAGGGACAATACCTAACCTAATCCATGAGTACCAAATTTGCATCAAAAAAGGATTTTACTCTACCATGTTGTATATGTAAAACTCACTCCATCCATCAAGTGTGTTCTATCTGTGAGTGCGTGTTCATTAATGCAAAACTTGAACTCTCCTCCCACAAATAAAAATTCTCTTCAGCCTCATACCTTATTTGATGCGTTCATAAGAAAAAATAGGTAGGTTTGGCCATGAGAAAGAGCAATTTTAAGGGGGTGTTTTATCAAGAGAAGTTGGGCTCTGTCTTGGCCACTTTGATCCACTATTGATATATACCACAATCCTCTTACTCAAATTCTAATATTTTTCCCCTAGCCACTTTAACAATAGAAGTTTAGATTGGAATATAAGGATCAAAGGCTTTAATTAGATCATCTTTTGGTATTCTTCTTATCAATTTATTTCTTAATTGTTCAAATTTCCCTAGTGTTTGATTCTAGCACTAAATCCTATTGTAGATGATGCATAACATTTATCTATTTTAAATGATGCTCCAATATTTTCAGCTAGAAAACTATTTTGTTATGAGTAACCTTTCTAATCCAAGTAGTGTCCTTATCTAAGCCTAGCTTCATCTTTGGGTAAGAGTCTAACCGGTTCTTATTTATCTTAATCCTAATTAAGGATTGACTAGGATTGACGGTTATTACGTTGATTCCATGGCTAATCAACTCTTGCGTAAAGTGTTTTGTGATTTTGCCTATTGAAGATAGTCCAATAAAAAGGATGTCATGTGCGCACTGACAGGACCTTACCCTAACTGATGAGGACATCCAAGCACCATACTAAAGGAGGATGGCTAAGCCTATCTCCCTATGACTAGACAACTATTACATGGGGTCCACTTGGCCCAATTCACATTCCTAGCCACGTTGAAGAACCCATGTGCGTGTTCGTGCATCTTTGAAGACCCCACACTAGGAAAATGCACGTGGGCTGCATATAGGAGCTTGATGGACATGATAATTAGACCATTGGATCATCAACATCGGACATCTTGATTGTGGACCCCCATGGGCCATGAAATAGTTTAGTTGTTTAGATTATTTACATGCTTCATTATTTTTCGTATAACTTATATTTGTATTGACAGTAGAGAGTTAGTAATAACTTTTAATTTATTAAGTGTCTTTATGTTGAGAATCTTATCTGAGAGCACCTTTTTATAAAAGGTCTTTTTTTGAGACTATAAAAGAGGAAATGGGGTGTGTGGTGCCCTAATGCCATTATTTTGAATTTTTTTTTTTTTTTTTTTTTTTTTTGTGTTTTCTCTTCTTGTGATATGAAGAATACTCCATGTGATTTAGAGGTTGGGTGTAGTGTGATTCCATTTCTCATTCAATGGAGGTGTGAGGCTTCCATCTATCATCTTCCTTCTCTCTTCATTTCTATCCAAAAGAGGTATTTGTAAGTGCAATTGTTATTTGCCCCTTTGGTTGTCAAATTTTGTGGTGCTAAAAACACAATCTAGGTGTGGTGCCAAAAACACATTCTATGTCTTGTGTAGCTTGTGGATTTGTATGTTCAAGTTACTGCATCAATGCTACAAGTTAAGAACGGTGATATAATTCAAGTTATGCTACAAGCTAAGAACGGTGATCTACTTCAAGTTCAAGTTCTTTGACTACTTCTACAAGCTTCAATGATCAGAATATTTCAAGAGCTACAACAGAAGATAAGGTCTTGTTCAAGTCTTAAGTACAACTCAAGACTAAAGTACAAGATGAAGTCCAAGCTTAAGAAGATCTCAAGTTCAAGCTACATCAGAGAACTCAAGCTTCATAATCTTCAAAGGTCAACCATTTTTATAAAAAGTGAAGACTCAATGTCCATACTTCACATTTAAGGTTTGCATGGCCTTAGTTTGACCTTAGGTTAAGTCATTTTGAATACATAATTCATATAGAATATTTTTATAAGTATTTGGTCTGTTCTAAGACCAGTCCTGAACTCTGTTCAACTAGTCCTAGAACTGGCTCGACCAGTCCAAGAAATTTCAAGACCAGTCCTAAGTTGTTACAAATTTTCAGAATTTTTTGGTTGAGCTTCGACCAGTCCTGGAGTCTGTTCAACTGGTTGTAGGAACAGTGCCGACTCATTCACGACCAGTCCTGCAGCTACGACTCAAACTCCAACAACCATTCTAGGTTTCTCAAGACCAATCGTGGGATGGTTACAACTAGTCGTGGAGGCCTCACGACTAGTCGTGGACATCCTAAGACCAGTCGTAGAACGGTTTAATCCGATCGCGCTTAAAATTTTAAATTGTAGTTCGACCTACAACCAGTCGTGGTGGCCACACGACCAGTCGAAGATGTGATTACTGCAACTATAAATAGAACAAAAATTTCAGAGTTTTTCAAGAATTTAATTCAGGTAAAATCAAGGCATCACTCTGAGATAAGTTTATGTTATTTAAGCTAAGTTGTGCGTATTTAATATTCTCTTTTGTTAGCTTTATATATTTGATTTTGTTTCTGCATTCCAATCTAAATTGAAAAGATGAATTGCTGTATTCCTTCTTCTTGGAATCAAAATCAAATAAAGCTAGCTCATTTGGTTTAATTTAAAATCAATTAGAACCTAGAACCATTTCAAAGTGAGTATTGGACAATTGAACATCTATATTCGAACTTCTACTCTGATTGGTTCTTTCGGGCTGCTACAAAAGGAGAAATTCAGGTATTTTACATTTATGTAAATTTCCATTTTGGTTTTGTTTGAGATTAAACCAGAAAAATCTCATTGTATTGGTTATCTGAGGAGAGCCAGAAAACTCAGAAGTGAGGGTTTTTGAATTGTGTAAGCCCCTTTCTAAAAGACACAATTGTGAAGGTTTTGGGTGAACCTGTGAAAACCTATTTTGATAGTGAACGCTAATATCCCCTGTGTGAGGATATTAGGAGTGGAGTAGCAATCTGTGTGGCTGTTTTTTAACAGTTGGTGTACACACAGGCGAACCGCTATAACTCTTTGTGTTTTGTAGATGTGTGATTTATATTTTCTATTTTTGATTAATCAGATTTGTGGAATGTATATGTGAATGCGAATGTTGTAATCTTTTACATTTCAAGCATAGTGGGGAATGTTGTAATAATTTAGATTTAAATTCTTGCAATTTATTTCGATTCCTTACTATTTATTTATTCCTCTTTGGTTTGAGTTTTTGATACAAAGGACATTCTAGAAATAAGGTTATCCTGCCATAAACCCTTGGTTTTTATGGTGTAAGGTTGTCCTTAAAACTGAATTTGTATCAACCTCTCAATACTTGTTTATTGAAGTTGCTTTTATTTCAGCATTGTGAATTGATTTATTTTATTTGGCTATCTCTTTATTTTATTCCGCTGTTATAATTTTAATTTGGCATAGTCCTATTCACCCCCCCCCCCTCTCTCTAGGACATATAGCTAGGCCTATTCAAGTGGTATTAGAGCTTAATAGCCTGTTTTTTTCTTTATTCTTGGATTCATTTCCTGAGCTAACGATCTAAGCTATATATAAGATGTCAAATTTTGATAGCCTTCCAGTCACAGCCCTCCACCATTTGATAGCTCCAACTATGTCTATTGGAAAGCCAGAATGAGGATTTTCCTCAAATCAATGGATGGAGTGTGTGGCAAGCCACAATGACTGAATGGATCTCTCCTACCACTGAAGTGACTGGTATTAATGGATTAAAATCAATGAGAATATCACCTTATTTTTCTTGGACCACACTTTAAAAAAGTGAGAGTAGTGCCAATGCAAATGCACTAAATGTAATCACTTGTGCACTATCACCGAATGAGTTCAAAAGAATTATATCCTATGATACTGCAAAGCAAGCTTAGGATATATTAGAAATGACACATGAGAGTACTTCAATTGTCAAAAAATCTAAAGTTCAACTCCTCACAACCAAATTTGAAGAAATTCATATGGAGGAAAATGAAATGTTAATGGACTTTTATACAAGATTAAATGACATTGTAAACTCTATGTGGGGTCTTGGCGATAAAATCTCAGAAAGTAAAGTATGTGCAAAGATACTACGCTCACTTCCTGAACGGTTCAATTCTAAAGTAACCGTGATCCAGGAACTTTGTGATACGGACAATATGAAGGTAGAAGAACTAGTTGGGTCTTTACAAACCTACGAGTTAACTTTTAAAGCTCCTAAAGGTAAATCTATCGCTCTTAAATCTTCTAAACATATTTCTCAAGAAAACTCTGATTTAGAAAATTCTGAAGATGATATGGCCCTTTTAACGAAAAAGTTTTATAAGATTTTCAAAAGTAAAAAGAGCGTTGATTTTAAAAAATTAAATGACAAGAAAAGATTTAAACCTAAAACAAAAACTTGGAAATCTTTGAAAGATAGTCAATGTTATAACTGCTAAGAATATGGGCATTTAGCAAGCAAATGTCCCGAAAAGGATAAACCCAAAAAGAAGGGTATGTTGGCTACTTGGGATGAATCCTCTGATTTTGAAGCCTCTTCTGAATCAGAAGATTCTGAAACCGAGTCGGGTAATGAAGTCAAAGCCCTTATGACTCTAGCTAAGTTCACTTTTTCAGATCATGATGATTCTACTAGTGAAGAAATATGATTAGTGATCATGAAAATGAAGAAGATCTTCAAGATGCTTACAATGACCTATACAAGGAAAGTTGTAAGAATGCGGTAAAACTAAAACTTCAAAAAGAAAAATTTTCAAAGCTTAAAGAAAATTTTGAATCTCTTATTTTAGAAAAATCTCATATTTCAGACTAAATGTGATTTAGAATTCAAAACCTCCTTGATTGAAAAACTTAAATCTGAAAATGATGAACTTAAGCTTGAAAACTCTTCTCTTTTGAGTTTAAAGGATACATGGAGGTATGCCCAAGGTGATCCAAAATTAGAAAAACTTTTGTCTGGATCAAGAAAATGTGATGACCGATCTGGTTTGGGCTACGATAAAAGTGTTCCTTCTAAACAGAAGAATACTACTCCTAAGTTTGGGAAAGGAGAATCTTCAAACTCAAACGGAAGTAATTTAAATCAAAAGAGTTTTAAATATACTAAATCTTTTCAATCTTCTCAAAAACCCAAAAGCAACTATTTCAACTATAAAAATCAAAACCGAAACCCTTTAGCTGAGAAAATAGTTGATCTACTTAAGGAGCTCTTAAAATCTAACTCAGTAGGTCATTCTTACAACAATTACAAACATAAGAAAACCAACTATACTCCTAAACCCAAAATAGTTATGAAATGGGTTCCTAAAGTCACATGCTTGGTAGCCCACACTGCTTTTAAAGCTTTAAGTCATTCGAAGTGGTACTTAGAAAGTGGATGCTCAAGGCATATGACAGACGACAAGGCTTTATTCACCGATCTTAAAGATATGACTGATGGGTCAGTCACATTTGGTGATGGTAGCAACTGTAAGATTATTGGCCAAGGTATGGTACAACTCTATAACCTTCCCTTATTTAAGAATGTTTTATATGTTAAGGGGCTAAAACACAACCTATTAAGCATATCTCAAATATGCGATAACAACCATAGTCTGGAAATTTCTAATAAAGGTTGTGAAATATTAAACAAAATGGGTTCTGTAATATTAACTGGTCGCAGAACTTCTGAAAACTGCTATATTGTGATGGTAGCTCGTCTAATCAATCGTGGTACATGGTCCATACTAATGAGACAAAATTATGGCATAACGCCTTAGACATGTACACTACCGTAATCTATACAGATTGAGCAAAGGAGAACTAATAAGAGGTCTACCTAAACTTCAAAAAGTAGACAAAATATGTGGCGAATGCTAGATTGGCAAACAAACTAGAAGTGCTCACAAAAAGGTGAACTCTAATGCCACATCAAAACCGCTTGAACTTCTCCACATGGACCTTGTAGGACCTACCAGGATGGAGAGTCGAGGTGGCAAAAAATACATACTGGAAATCGTGGATGATTTTACCAGATTCACTTGGGTAGCCTTCTTAAGGGATAAATCAGAAACCCTTGACAAAGTAAAAATGATTCTCAAACGGATCCAAACTGAAAAAAGTTCTCAAGTTTGTAAGATCCGTAGTGATCATGGATCTGAGTTCGAGAATAACAATTTTGAGAAATTCTGTAGCGATCAGGGAATATCGCATGAATTCTCTGCATCCAAAACACCATAATAAAATGGAATTGTGGAGAGGAAAAATAGAGTACTTCAAGGAATGGGAAATGTAATGTTGAATAGTATGAAGCTCCCTAGAAATCTTTGGGCTAAAGCAGTAAATACTGCATGCTATATTATCAACCGAGTTTATACTTGTAAATCTAATAATAAAACTGCTTATGAACTTTAGTTTGATAAGAAGCCTACTGTTAAATACTTTCGAGTTTTTGGTAGCAAGTACTATATTTTACGTGACCGTGAAAATTTGGAAAAGTTTGACACTAAAAGTGATGAAGGTATCTTTTTAGGGTATTCTTTAAACAGTCGTGCATATCGAGTATTGAACAAAAGGACGTTATTCAAGAATCCATCAATGTAGTCATTGACGATCACTTGAATACACCTGCCCCAAGTTTGGATAATGATGAAGTTCTTTTAATTGACAAACCAGATACTTCATCAAATTAAACTAATTCTAAACTGAGGACTGTTAAAGATCATCCAACCACTCAAATTCTTGGAAACCCTTTCACTGGTGTGTGTACTCATAGACAAATAGAAGACATATGCAATTACATGTGCTTTACACCTCAGATTGAACCGGCTAACATAAAAGAAGCACTTTCTGACAAAAACTGGATAATTGCTATGCAGGAAGAACGTAACCAATTTGTGAGAAATGATGTTTGGTATCTTGTTCTTAGACCTAAAGATAAACACATTATAGGAACTAAGTGATTTTTCAAAAATAAGTCTGATTAACTTGGTAATATTATTCGAAACAAGGCAAGACTGGTTGTACAAGGGTACAGTTAAATAGAAGGGATTGATTACAATGAAACCTTTGCCCCAGTAGCTCATCTTGAATCAATCAGACTATTCATATCCATTGCATGCTTTAAAAAATTCAAAATTTATCAAATGGATGTAAAGAGTGCCTTTTTAAATGGCGATTTACATGAAGAAGTATATGTTGAACGACCTACAGGGTTTGAAGACCCTAAGTTTACTAATCATGTATACCGTCTTAAAAAAGCTCTCTACGGTTTGAAACAAGCTCCCAGGGCCCGGTATGAGAAATTGACTAAGTTTTTACTAAGTCACAATTTTCAAATGGGAAGTGTCGATAAGACACTCTTTGTTAAGAAACACAACAATGATATCTTAATGGTACAAATCTATGTTGATGATATTATTTATGGATCTACCTATACTAACATGACTGTTGAGTTTGCAAATTTAATGAAATCTAAGTTCGAGATGAGTATGGTTGGAGAATTGAATTATTTCCTAGGGTTGCAAATAAAACAACAACCTGATGGTATTTTTATTTCTCAAAACAAATATGCTTTGAACTTGATTAAAAAGTTTAGATTTGAGAATGGTAAGAATTTTGATACTCCTATGAGTACAACCCTAAGACTCTTAAAAGACTCTACATGTAAAAATGTAGATCCTAAACTATATCATAGCATGATTGGTAGTTTACTTTACTTAACTGCAAGTAGACCTGATATTGCCTCAAGTATTGGTATTTGTGCTAGATATCAGTCTAACCCTAAAGAATCTCATCTAACTACTGTTAAGTGGATTATGTGATATGTCGCAAGTTCTATTAATTTGGGTCTCTGGTATCCATATGATATTAGTGTTCAATTGGCTGGGTATTCAGAAGTTGATTGGGCTGGTAATATCGATGATAGAAAATCAACCAGTGGTGGTTTTTTATATATCGGAAATTATTTAGTTTCTTGGTTTAGCAAGAAGCAAAGTTCTGTATCACTCTCTACTTTGAGGTTGAATACATCGCAGCTGGAAATGCAGGTATTCAGCTTGTTTAGATGAAACATATGTTAAGCGATTATGGAATTGCACATGAATCAATGATACTATATTGTGATAATTCCAGTGCTATAAATATTTCTAAAAATCCAATTTAGCATTCACGTACCAAGCACATTAACATTAGGTATCATTACATTCATGAGTTAGTGGAAGAAAAAATAATCTCTTTAGATTACATTTCAACTAAGACTCAACTTGCTAACATTTTCACTAAACCGCTCGACAAAAGCAGGTTTAATAAATTGAAATTTGATCTTGGAATGTGCAATGTAAAGTGACTATTCATGCATTTGTGTATCATAGTGTATATATTTGATAATTTATTGGTTTAAATTTCAAATTTTTATAAAAAATGCATATTTTTGTTGGTACTCGACCAGTCGAGGAAGCGCTCGACCAGTCGTAGTATGACCGATCGAGAACGGTCCTCAACCAGTCGTGTAGTGCGCTGGACCTTTTTAATTTGGGGGAAAAACTCGTCGTACCCAACCGTTTGATTCATCAAGGTTAGTGCATTTTTTTGGTCAATCTTGTAGATTCAAGTTCTATTCTCTTCATCTTTGTCATTTGAGTACTTGATTTCAAGCTCTGTAGAGATTTAGGGGTTTTTCTATTCCATTTGTTGATTTTAGAAAACCCATCTCTACTTCCTTTGTGATTTTGTGGTACTTTAGTTTTCTTCAAGTAAATGGATGTTAAAGGGAAAAAGAAAATTGTCCGTGGTCCATCATCCTCTAGATCAGCTCCTATCACTCGGCGCCATCTTTGATCACTCGAAGATGATCCCGCACATGTACGGGATTTGCGTATGCGTAATGTCATTGTTGAAAAAGCTATGTGTATTAAACACATTACTCCATTTGGTATCCTTCCTCTTCTCCAATCCGTAGGTTGGGATAACATCCTACATTGGGGTGGGCCTGCATACCAATCCATTGCACAGGCTATATGTGCTTGTATCTCTGAATTTTCACCTGATAATCTAACTTTTAATATTGATACTAGAGAAGGTCCATTTATAGTAAACCGTCATTGATTGCGGATCTAATGGAAATACCTGTTAATGATGAGGGCATCCCTATTCATACTCTAATGGAAAAACCTTTAGAATCAGAAAAACGGATGTTAACCAGAGATTTATGTAAACATTCAATGGACTCATAAAGGGAATGCGCTCCCCGCAAAGTATTTGTTACCCAAATACAGAGTTCTACATAGAATTTTTATTTCAAATCTGTATCCTCGTTCTGGTAACAAAACAGAAGTAACTTCCTTTATGGTTTGAGTTTTGCATTCTATCGTCACAGGTACTAAAGTCTGTCTGCCTTCTTTCATATGTCATTTCATCATTCAATTTCGACTCCATCCAGGACACAGTGATATTCCTTTTTCTTATCTTATGACTGTGTTAGCTACTTACATGCTAGTTTCTATGCCTGTCAGAGAGGCTCCTATTCATCATCTTTGTTTAACAATACTAATTTAACTAAGATGAAATTGGAACTGACACCTGGTCAAGGAGATGTGGGTGGTGGTGCTGAAGCCAGGAATGAAGAAGAAGGTGGCGATCTTCCTCTTGATGACATCAATATGGATGATATATTTGATGAAATTGGATCAGACTCTAGAAATGATCCTGACTATGAGCCATCTGAGTTTGATGCTCGTCTTCGTGCTCTTGAGGAGAGGGTAGAGAATATGAATGTTGCCCATGATTTGTAATTTAAATATACGCGCAAGTATCTTAGGCATTTAATAAAGGGCCTTCATCAAATTGATCCTACCATACTTGTTCCCTCCTCAAGATCTGATTAAGTATTTTAATCTTTGGTCTGTAATAAGTTTTATACTACTTTTGGTGTGTGGACTTTACTTTTACTTCAGTTTGTATGACTGACATTTGATTCAACTGATTAATGCTATGTGAACTTATTTGCTTGCATTGCTTACCTCGTTATTCCTTTCTTTACTCTCTTATTAGTCTTCCACTTCCTTTTATTCCTTTCTTCCTTTGTCATATTGTGACAAAAAGGGGGAGAATCATTTTCTTGTTACATAGGAGATATATATGAAGATGGATTGTAGAGAGTAAGCATCTCATTTTTTATGAAGGATTTTTATATGCTACTCAGGGGGAGTAAGTAATGAAGATTTTGTGAATGACAACTGGTGCATGATTCGTTAATCATAACTTATGCATGGTTCTTTGTGTTCATAATAATCATAGCATATTCTTGTTAAGTGTGTTTTATCACAAATTTGACAAAGGGGGAGATTGTAAGTACAATTGGTATTTACCCCTTTGGTTGTCAAATTTTGTGGTGCCAAAAATACAATCTAGGTGTGGTGCCAAAAATACATTTTATATCTTGTGTAGCTTGTGGATTTGTATGTTCAAGTTACTGCATCAATGCTACAAGCTAAGAACGGTGATCTAATTCAAGCTATGTTACAAGCTAAGAACAGTGATCTACTTCAAGTTCAAGTTCTTTGACTACTTCTGCAAGCTTCAATGATCAGAATATTTCAAGAGCTACAACAGAAGGTAAGGTCTTGTTCAAGTCTCAAGTATAACTCAAGACTAAAGGACAAGATGAAGTCCAAGCTTAAGAAGATCTCAAGTTCAAGCTACATTAGAGAACTTAAGCTTCATAATCTTCAAAGGTCAACCATTTTTATAAAAAGTGAAGACTCAATGTCCATACTTCACATTTAAGGTTTGCATGACCTTAGTTTGACCTTAGGGTAGGTAATTTTGAATACATAATTCATATAGAATATTTTTATAAGTATTTGGTTTATTCTAAGACCAGTCCTGAACTCTGTTCGACTAGTCCTAGAACTGGCTTGACCAGTCTAAGAAATTCTAGGACCAGTCATAAGTTGTTATAAAATTTTGAAATTTTTTGGTTGAGCTTCGACCAGACCTGGAGTCTGTTCGACTGGTTGTAGGAACAGTGCCGACTCATTCATGACCAGTCTTGCAGCTACGACTCAAACTTTAGCAACCATTCTTAGTTTCTCAAGACCAATCGTGGGATGGTCACGACTAGTCGTGGAGGTCTCACGACCAGTCGTGGACATCCTAAGACCAGTCATAGAATGGTTTAATCCAATCGTGCTTAAAATTTTAAAATGCAGTTCGACCTACGACTAGTCGTGGTGGCCACACGACCAGTTGAAGATACGATTTCTGCAACTATAAATAGAACACGAATTTTAGAGTTTTTCAAGAATTCAATTCAAGTTAAATCAAGGCATCACTCTGAGATAAGTTTGTGTTATTTATGCTAAGCTGTGCATATTTAATATTCTCTTTTGTTAGCTTTATATATTTGATTTTGTTTCTGCATTCCAATCTAAATTGAAAAGAGGAATTGCTGTATTTCTTATTTTTGGAATCAAAATCAAATAGAGCTAGCCCATTTGGTTTAATTTAAAATCAATTAGAACCTAGAACCATTTCAAAGTCAGTATTGGACAATTGAATATCTATATTCGAACTTCTACTCCGATTGGTTCTTCCAGGCTGCTACAAAAGGAGAAATCTAGGTATTTTACATTTATGTAAATTTCAATTTTGGTTTTGTTTGAGATTAAGCCAAAAAAATCTCATTGTGTTGGTTATCTGAGGAGAGCTAGAAAACTCAGAAGTGAGGGTTTTTGAATTGTGTAAGCCCTTTTCTAAAAGACACAATTGTGAAGGTTTTGGGTGAACTTGTGAAAACCTATTTTGATGGTGAACGCTAATATCCCCTGTGTGAGGATATTAGGAGTGGAGTAGCAATTTGTGTGGCTATTTTTTAACAGTTGGTGTACACACAGGCGAACCAGTATAACTCTTTGTGTTTTGTAGATGTGTGATTTATATTTTCTATTTTTGATCAATCAGATTTGTGGAATGTATATGTGAATGTGAATGTTGTAATCTTTTACATTTCAAGCACAGTGCGGAATGTTGTAATAATTTAGATTTAAATTCTTGCAATTTATTTCAATTCCTTGCTATTTATTTATTCCTCTTTAGTTTGAGTTTTTAATACAAAGGACGTTTTAGAAATAAGGTTGTCCTGCCATAAACCCTTGGTTTTTATGGTGTAAGGTTGTCCTTAGAACTGAATTTATATAATCCTCTCAATACTTGTTTATTGAGGTTACTTTTATTTTAGCATTGTGAATTGATTTATTTTATTTGGATATCTCTTTATGTTATTCCGCTGTTATAATTTTAATTTGGCATAGTCCTATTCACCCCCCCCCCCCCCCCTCTAGGACATATAGCTAGGCCATTTCAATATTTTCTCCAAACTTCATCTCTTTTCTTCCCTTCCTATCCAAAACTATCCAAATCATCTTTTTCTTCAACTTTTTCGTCATCCAACTTCAACCCTGACCTAAATTAACCATTGAGGACCCCAAAATCCCTAACTTCCCTTCATCTAAAACCTCAATTCTCCTCTACCAATACCTAAATCCATCAATCCCCTTAACCACTTCACCCAATTTATTCCTAATTTCATCTTTTTCCCAAATTCTAAAAAACCCTAATTCCAAAATTCTCAATTCTCATGAAGCTTAATTTTCTAAATTTCATATTTTTCCCTTCCTAACCCTAATCATAGAACCTACAAGTCAGTCCCTTGAGTGTGGAACATGCCTATGTTAAATTGGAAGTTCTATCATTCCATCGTACCTAATTTTAATTGATTTATATGATTTCTTTGCATGCGGACATGTCATTTAGGTTATATCATATTTTATTTCATATTATTTACTCTTCATTATGTGGTAGGTTAACATCTTTTGTTAATTGAATTACTTTATAGACTCTTTCATAATCTCTATGTTGTATGCTAGGATTAAATCATGTGTCATACATCACCAACCCTTTCATCAATGAAGATAGATAATGAAATTGAGGGTCAAGATTTCAGGAGTCGCAAAATGTGAGGGGAGGAGAATCGAACTAATGTTTGTGGGGACCAAACCCATGATCAAAGTCGTTCACTCGTGATGGGTAATCCACGGTTAGGGGAATCGAACTCGTGTTTATGGGGAGCAAACCCATGATCAAAGTCGTTCACTCATGATGTGTAATCTATGGTGAGGGGAATCGAACTCGTGTCTATGGAGAGCAAACCCTCGATCAAAGTCCTTCGCCCAAACTCGTGAAAGCTAATCCACGGGGAGGGTAATCGAAATCATGTCTATGAGGAGCAAACCCACGACCAAAGCCGTTAGCCCAAACTCGTGATGGGCAATCCACGAGAAGGGGAATTTAACTCGTGTTTATGGGGAGAAAACCCATGACAAAAGCCATTCGTCCAAACTCGTGACATCCACAGGGAGGGGAATCGAACTCATGTTTGTAGGGAGCAAACCCATGACCAAAGCCGTTCGCCCAAACTCGTGTTAGGTAATCATGGGGAGGGGAATCGAACTCATGTCTGTGGGGAGAAAACCCACGATCAAAGTTGTTCACCCAAACTCATGACGGGTAATCCATAGGGTGGGGAATTAAACTCGTGTCTATGGGGAGCAAATCCATGACCAAAACCATTCGCCCAAACTCGTGACTGGTAATCCACGGGGAGGGGAATCAAACTCGTGTCTATGGGGAGCAAACCCATGACCAAAGCCGTTCACTCAAACTCGTGACAGGTAATCCACGAAGAGGGGAATCAAACTTGTGTTTGAAAGGAGCAAACCCATAACCAAAGCTGTTCGCCCAAACTCGTGACGGGTTTTGGAAAGTGAAACCTCACATAGTTTTAATCCTTAGATCTAAATATAAGGAGAAAAAAATGATTGGGTAAACACATCCTTGATTATGGATTTGACTATCCTTATATTAGAGGTGAATGATATTTGACATTTAGTGAAGTTGTGTATTGTGTGCTTAGGATGTAATTAGCTATATGTGTAAATTATAAAACCTTACTGAGATCGAGACTATCCTAAAACAGGAAAGACCCTTAACGTGAAGATTAGTTTACCTCAAACAAAAATACCATTCGTAAGTGATATTTTCAAATAATTTATTTTTTTAGAGATCGGGAAGTTAATCTGTATATGGAGTTTCATTTATTGATAAAAGATTATTCCAACAAAAAATCTGGAGCATTAATTAGTTTTCACCTGCTTGGAATTCTTGCTTAAGAACCATCTTTTATTTAGATTCTTCTTACTTTTTTACTTTTATTTATTTATTTTTTTTTATAAATATTCTTCTTACTTCTTTTCATTTTGAAATTTTTGCCTAAGTAAAACTTAAAACCACAAAAGAATTTAGCTATAGCTCATTTTAATTTGCATTCTTTCTTCTTTTTTTTCTTTTTGAGAGAGAACTTTATTAAAAGCGCACAAAATGTTTTCCCCACCTTTCCCACCCCTCCTGAATGCCCAAACCACAAAAGGTCCACAACAGAATCCAGCTTCACCTAAGCTTGTATGGAGAACATTGAGAAAGCAGTCTCACACCTTTTAAGCAAACATGCAGTGAATGAAGACGTGATTAATTGACTCCACATCTCCCATACACATTATACATATGTTAGGAAGGATAAGTGATTTTGTTTTACAAATATTATTGATTGTCAGCACCCACTTTCTTCCCATAAGTCAAGTGAACATCGCCATCCTTGGTGGAGCTTTGTATGACCATATAAAAAAGAATAGATGTGTTAAATGAGTATTTCTCCCATAGTTTCTTTGATTTTACAACCCTTCATTAGTAAATCCTCAGCTTTTCACTTAATATCTCACATAAATTTTGATGTATACCTATTCCATAGTAGAGGCTCTGTTTCGAACAAGAAACAAATGTGTTTGATTTGGGAGATTATCTTATTCAAACATAACAAAGAAAGTGTATCTGAAACAATCATCACAATTTATTAATACTGAGTTCATTTACATCCTTTTAGAATAACAGAAATATTATAGGTGCAATTGTCAAATATCAAATTCAACAGCATTTCGTCAGTGATTGCAGTCATCTCCTAGTACTTAGGAGGAATATGCTCTTCTGTTGATTATTCTTCTTTAGACTTGAACAGAAGGAATTTGAAGACTTCAGCCATTCTGGCAGCATAACGACCCTTTGCCTTCACAGACTGCAGAGCAGTCTAGTTGCGAGGACCAGCGCAATGGATATCGGTTGCGCGGACCCGCGCAACCCACCGGGACATCCTCTCCTACCTTCAATCTTCCTCGTCACTCTGCTTCCTCTCCAAAATCTTCAATCTATCCAAATGAAGGAGGTGAGGGGGTATTTATAGGCCTTTGCACACCTCAATTTCGGTACCATGGGACCCACTTTGCATTAATCTTAACTGTTCAAGGAAATCTTCTCCTGAAACCAATTGTGCAGACCCGCGCAACTGATCTTTGGTTGCGCGGTCCTGTGCAACTGACATTATTTATGCGGACCCGCGCAAACCACCTTCCACTATTCAGATTCTTCTCAGAGAACAAATCCTGTAAGTCAGTTGAACGATCCTGTGTAACGGACATTTATTGCGCGGTCCCACGTAACAGACATTGCTTGCGCGGACCCGCGCAAACCCCCCTTAAGCTACTTTATTCTTCTTCTTTTCCAATTTTCTTTCTGTCTCTTAATCTTCTCTTGCTTCAATCCTTTCTTCATCACCATTTTTTATGCCTCAACAGATGCCCCCTCGATCCTTCTTTGATTGATTCCTGAAATCAAATGGAGGATCGATCTTCCTCTGCCCGAAGAACTTGGATGAACTACAACTGAAGGATGACTGGATGATCATGCTTGCATGAAAGACTGGATGATCATACTTGACTCAGAAGATCGAATGATGATTACGTTCGATCAGAAGGTTGGAATGCTCATGCTTGAACGGAAGGCTTGAATGATTGCGTTCGAATGAAAGACTTGAATGATTGTGCTTGAACGGAAGTTTTGAATGCTCACGTTTGAACAAAAGATTTGAATGCCCCTTGCTAGCAGCATCGAACGGATGCTTCACTAGAGAGGATAATTCTCTTTTCATCAAAACACATCTCTACAACAGCTGTGACGACTTTGTCTTTGAACAATTTGATTAGAGAACTATCTTTTAACACCATTGCTGCTGCAACAATCTCTTTGATCAACTCCCGTGACTCTTTCCTTTAATTCGGTGTTTAGAGAGTTATTCTTTAATGCTGATTCTACCGCAACAACTTTTTCTACTATTTCCTTTATTCATGATCTGCATAATCCAAGCTTTTGGATGATAGTCTTTTCTGCCAAATTAATCAGAATTAGTATCTCAAGACATTATAATTTTCCAATTTAGCTTTATGAAACGTTGATAATTATTTAAATATATTAAAAGTTCTTCTCTCTTTTAGGTTGATTGTGAATTCGCTCTGTCATCATGCTTCGCATTGTATCTTTTGCTCATTAAATCGTGCTCTTGGAGATATCATTTCCAGCTCCAAAGGTTCAATTGCTGAGTCTTTTTGCTGAGTCATTTCTAGCTTGTGCTCCTTAATATTTTTTCATAGACTTTTCCTTGGATCTTTGCTGATTCTGAAAAATAGACAAGATTTTTTTTTCAATTTCCATTTAATAACTTTCCAAAGGTCATAAAAATTACTGATGATGATTCCGTTCGTTCTTTGTCTCCATCAGATCTGATACTTGGAGTCTTGCGGTATCATTACTAAGATAGTGAGAAGTTACAATATCGGTATATGAATTTCTCCACAGTGTATAAGAGATTATTAGAAAGACCAAGGCATGGTTTAGAGAAATAATATATCATGTCCCCTTTCTAGGTTAATCTTCGCATAGAGATTTCTTCAGAAGATAATATTTTTGAATTAAAGCCTGCTGATACACTTGAAGGATGGATAACTTTTGGTACTCCTCTGACGAATACTCACGAATTCCTTGCAAAAAATAATGATCCCTCACAATTCCATTCTCCTCCGCCTCAGAAGGATAAGCATATTATTATCGAAGACTCTTCTTCTTCGAAAGAATAAATGTATTCTGAAATACTTGGCTTTAGATTAAAGGATACTAAACATTAAATACTTTGCTCTAACTTAATACAATCATTTTTTTTATTTACTATAACAAAAATACATTTTAAATATGAAACTTTGGGATTCTTGTCATTATATCAAATGATTGACATGTCTTAACATGCTTTAATAATGAGAATGTATATATGTTCATTTACATGCAGTAGTATTCCTAACTCATATTTTTGACAACTTTGAAGTATTCATAAATTTCCAATTCATGGCAAATTTCAAGCATATTTATTTGTGCAACAATCTTAACATAAATAAGGAACTAATCACAACTCTTAGCATTTTATGCTTATCAGTGCGGGACTTCCTATATGATTTCTGATTTTAATTGGCGGTACTAAATTTCAATTTAGTCAGTTACACACACAGTTTAAGCTCTTGAGTAGTGGAGCTGGGTCTCACGTGATGGCCTCTGTAACTCTTAGGAGTTCACTAGACTTCTCACTGCCTAGGGAGTTCACAAACCGCGATCCATCGAAGGGGCCCAGTGAAACTATCGGGGCCGTGAACTCAGTTAAAATTATGCATAAGGTTATCCATGGTAACTCTCTAGAGTTCATAGAGCTCACAAGATAACCTTTGGGGTACCAAGTCTAGGGCCGCCAGTTCGTCAATGAGTAGGTTTAAGCCTTTCTCATGAGTTAGTACTGAAATCAAACAGTAAACCTGGGGGGTTTTACGCACGGTTGGCCTATCTAAAGCTCACATTGCAACCCTCATTTTCTTCGTCTACAAGGTCGAGCTCATTCACGGGAGGGCATTTTCCTCCATTCCCCGTGACACTACCAGAAAACTATACAGATGGCATGGGGGTTACACATGACTAGCCATTGAGGACTTTTTACCTTTTTAGAATTTTGGTCATTAGCTCCGTCAGCTGCCCACATGGGTATGGGTACAATGGCCTTCACGGGCTTTTTAGGGCCACTGGCTTCTCACCGCTGCTCGAATGACGATCTTGATAGGCCTTATGCGCGATTGGCCATTGGCTTGATTAGGCTACCTTAAAATAGATATGATCAGTTATTGTGAAAATGATAGACATCTCTGACTGAAATTGATACATCACCACTTCTACTGATGTCTTCAATTATACCCGTCTGTCTGTGTCTGTGTTGTTCATAATATACCAGCTTGGTGACGGTGTCAATTTCAGACAAAATTTTGTAGAGACTCGCTTGATGATGGCGATGTTCACTTTCTTTTTGCAATGTTTGCCATTACATAATCTTGGTATGCTTGCAAACTTTTTCTTTATTCATTCATCAGATGATACATGGCCATGATCTATTCTTGCCCCCTTTTGATTCAAAATCATTATTCTGATGATATTTTGGATCAAAATCAGTAGTGTCTTTATGGACGATATCTCTTAAGGAAGGGAGCATTAACAGGTATATTGATTCCTCGCCCATCTTGATCCATGACTCTATATGCTCCGTTGGAGTATACTTCCTTTATTATGTACGGTCCGTCCCATTTAGGTTCGAACTTGTCCCCTGTTCGAGGGTAACCACAATAGGTCTTTTCAACATCAGCACCATATCCCCCTTTTTGAAAGAACGATATTTGACTCATTTGTCAAAGGCGGCTGCTATTCTTTCCTGATATGTTTGCAATCACTGTTGGGCAGCCAGATGTTTCTCATCGAGCAAATCTAGCTCTTTTAACCTTATTTTTGCATTTTTGTCATTAGTTATAGATTGGTGTATTGCCACTCTCAGTGACGCTACTTGTATTTTAATTGGGATCACTACTTCTACACCATAAATTAGTGAATATGGTGTTACACCTGTCGCTGTCCGGTGAGTAGTTTCATATGCCCATAATGCTTCTTATAACCTTTCATCCCAATCACGTTTGTTACCTGTCACTGTCTTCTTCAGTATTTTAACTATTATTTTATTAAACGCCTCTGCTAGTCCATTGGCCGGTGGATAATAAGGTGTTGAAAATGAATGATGGATGTTGAATTTCTGACACAATTTTTTCATGCCTTTGTTTTTTAAGGGAGTGCCATTGTCTGTAACAATTTTCTTTAGAATACCATGACAGTATATTATCTCGTGTCGGATGAAATTAACCACATCCTTCTCTTTAACACCGTGTAATGCGACTGCTTCTGTCCATTTGGAGAAATAGTCTGTCACTGCCAAAATATATTGCTTCCCTTTAGACGAAGGTGGATTAATAGGACCAATAATGTCAAGCCCCCAGGCAGACAAGGGCCAAGAAGCGACTGACTGATGTAGGTCTTCTGGAGGAACATGTATAACATCGCCGTGAATCTGACATTCATGACATCGTTTCATGTAATCTATCGCATCTTTGAACATGGCGGGCCAATAATACCCCATCCTATGTAATCAATGGAATAAATTTTGACCTGCTTGATGTGCCCCACACTCTTCAGAATGTGCTTCTTGCAATACCTGACCTACTTCTTGCTCGTCTAAGCAACGTAACAGTGTTCTGTTGTAATATTTTATGTATAACACTTCACTACATATGATAAATCTACTCAACCATTGCCTGATCTGCTATCTTTGCGTTGGTTCTTCTGGCAAGATGTTAAATTTAAGATAATCTATGAAAGGCTGACGCCAATCTTCTGTGGTGATTTCTAGACACGATACAGGAAAAGTTTCGCCAATTTCTTCAATAACTTCTGAGGATGGTAAAAGTTTTCGTTCCTTTATAGTCACTTGAAGAGAGCTTCGATTTGGACAAGATAGAGCCGCTGCCAAGCTGGCCAGAGCATCAGCCTTTGCATTTTCTAACCGAGGGATATGCTTAATCTCGACGTGGGAAAACTATTTTAACAACTATTGTGCCTTACGAAAGTATGGCAAAAGTTCTTACTTTCTTATCTCAAATTCAGTTGTCAATTGATTTATAATCAATTTAGAATCCCCGAAGACATGTAGCGTTCTTATCTTCATTTCTTTAGCCATCTCCATCCCAATAATCAGGGCTCTGTATTCAGCCTCATTATTCATACATATAGTCCCTAATGTAAAGGAGTAAGGTAATAAGTCACCTTGGGGAGTAATGAATATTACTCATGCCGCCACTCCTGATGCTCGAGAAGTACCATCAAAATACATCTGCCATAGACTCTGCGATTCAGATAACATAACTTGCTCATCTGGAAAATTGTCACTAATGGCCTCAGTTTCTGCCATAGGGTGCGCTGCGAGGAAATCTGCCACTGTTTACCCTTTTATTGCTTTTGCTAGTTCATACGTAATAGTATATTCTGAAAGTAATAGCATCCATTTAGCTAATCTTCTGGACAACATTGGTCTAATCATTAAAAACTTTATCAGATCGGCCCTCGAAATCAATGTTATATGATGAGATAGACAATAATGTCTCAACTTTTATAATACAAATATTAATGCCAAGCATTCTTTTTCGATCGGGGAGTAATTGCACTCTGCCCCCATTAAGGTCCGACTTAAATAGTAAAGAGCGGTTTCCTTTCCAAACTCATTCACCTGTGCTAGCAAAGCTCCTAAAGAATGTTTAGTTGCAAATATATACAAAATAACCGGCTTTCCTTTTACTGGAGCTGCCAATACTGGTGGCTGTTTCATCAATTCCTTTATTGAGTTAAACGCATTTTGACAAGCTTGATCCCATACAAATTCTATACTCTTTTTCATTAGATGAGAAAACGGCTGACATCTCCTTGCTAAATTCAAAATGAAACGGCGAATATATGCCAATTTTCCTTGCAAACTTTTTAATTCTTTCAATGTCTTCGATGGCGGCATATCTTGAATAGCTTTGACTTTCCCTGAATCAATCTCAATCCTCTATGCCAGACAACAAAACCAAGAAACTTACCAGAACACACTCCAAATGCGCATTTAGCAGGATTCATCTTCAATTGTCTCTTTCTGAGTCGCCGAAAAACCGACGCCAAGTGCTTACGATGTTCCTGATGACCTGCCGACTTGACTACCAAGTCGTTGACATAACATTCAACGTATTTGTCCATCATATCTTGAAAAATGTTTTGCATCGCTCTCTGATATATTGCCCAGGCATTTTTGAGTCTGAACGACATAACCTTATAATAGAAAATTCCCAGCGAGGTCCGGAATGCCGTTGCTTCCTCATCTTTAGGGGCCATTCGAATCTGATTATACCATACATAACCATCCATAAAAGACATGACAACATATTGAGCTGTATTATTAATCAATAATTCAGTTATCGGGAGTAAAAAATCATCTTTTGGACAAGCTTCGTTCAGGTCTCTAAAGTCGACGCACACCCTGACTTGTCCATTTTTCTTCTTTATCGGGACAATATTTGATATCCACTTGGGATATTTGACCTCTCTAATAAATCCAACTTTTATCAATTTATTGACCTCTTCTTCAATTAGGGGAACCAGGTTCGGGTGAAATCGCCTTTGTGCCTGTTTAACCAGCCTTTTCTCTTTAGAAATATTTAGTCGGTGTAATGCTACGGAAGGCTCTAAGCCAGGCATTTCTGCATATGTCCACGTGAATACATCTTTATTTTCTCTAAGAAGCTGAACGTATTCTGTTGATTCTTGTTCCGAAAGGCCACCGCTGATGAACGTGTTCCGTGGCTCCTCTTTTGTACCCAAGTTTACCTCTTGCAAACTGTCTGTCGTCGGTTGCCCCCCATCTTCTATCTGCTTCGGAGCCACCTCAGGATGTTCAACTATCTTAAGATTTTCTTCTGAAGACCGCTTAGTCGTAACCATATTTACTGACAATTTTACCCCCATGTCTTGAAATTTTCGTTGCCTCTCCTGGTCGAGCCCAATATGAGTTCGAGTTCCTTTCCTGTGATCTAAGCCGGTATATTCCTTGCAACCAAAACCCATACTTTTCATGACTCTCTTTCTTGTTATCTCTTCAATTATTATCTCATCTCTGTCTATCATTCGTTGGATTAGACTTTTTAATGTATAACAATTCTCCGTTGGATGTCCCACCAATCGATGATAGCGATAAAAATTTCATTCCCTGATTTTTGTCACATCCTCAGGGCGTTTGGGTTCTGGAAATTTTATCATGTCGGCCTTTAATAGCTGACCCATTATTCGAATGGTATCTTCTTTATCGAATGCAAACCCTTCATGCAAATCGATCGTCCTGGTTTTTTTATAACTTCTTATCTGATTTGACTCTTCCTTGCACTTTGGTCTTTCTTTCTTTAGATCTCTTACATTATTATACTGCTTGTCACGATTAGTAGTGTTTACTGTCATCCTACTACAACATCTTTGAGCTATATCATAGCAAAATGCTGACACTATCCGATTTACTAATTCTAAAGTGTAAGCCTTGATGGCCAAGGCATGAAAAGTTCTGATGTTAGCATTGATAAGTCCAAGTATGAATTCTATCCTCATAGAGTTTAAACACATCTTGACTTGTTCGCTTTCTCCTGGTAGTTGCTTACATGAAGTTCCCAGTACCTTTCATCTGTCTATAAACTTTTCTACCTGTTTCCCACCTCTCTGCCGTACGGAAGCCAATTCCATAGTACTGACATCGCGCTTTGAAGAGAAAAAATTTAACATGAAAATCTCTTGCATTTGTTTCCAAGTACGTATCAACCGTAGTGCCAAATTGGAATACCATCGAAATGCTTTGTATGTTAGTGACGATCCAAACAATCGTAAGCAATACTGTGGTATCGTAGAAAAATTTCCCATGTTAGTGATGAAGTGCATTAAATGTTACTCTGGAGATCCTTCCCCATTAAACTTTTGGAAATCCGGATGCTTAAAATTCACTGGAAAGGGAACATCTTCTACCTCCCTTGGATACGACATTCAATACCTGAAACGACCAGTATTTTCGCATTCCCTTTCTACTCCGACTGCTTCTTCAACCACTTGACTCACCTCATCCTGTGTCACAGTTCTTGCTATTGGAATGGACCCCAGTGACCCTGCCCCTTGTGGTTGGAGGCCGTCAAGCTGGTTTTCCTGTTCATTCATCATACTCTGGGGTACCGGCATCTGGGCCATATTATGTGCAAGGGTTGCCAAGGCCTCTTTGAGGTTTCTGCATTCTTCCATCAATGTGTTTTGGGCCTCTGCCATTTCATTAATATGATCCTCCGTAGTCGCTCTACATTCTAGATTTGTCCCGGCCATATATATTGCAGCTTTTCCACTCTTAACGAAGCGGTAGTTGGAGTAGAACAAGAATATGCTGACGTAATGGGACTCATGAAGAGGGGAAAGGATGGGGTTTCATTAGGCTTTTCTATGCTCCCAACATCATTAATCGATTGAGGTGACACTATTACTGGTGAACTTTCTTGGGGAGACGTGGACATTGGCGATCAGACTACCAATGCTCTTTCTTTCTGCTCTCTCATCCATTTGACTCTCGAGACACTCAGAACTGGGAAATCATGTGCTGTTAATAGCAGGGTTATTCATTTGGGGTATATCGTTGGAAGAGCGAGTTTAGGATTTCTTCTGACTGCATTACGTGTTATCGGCCCTCTGATTCTTAGTGAAGGCTGATTCATTCTAGAGTTTCTTGCATTCTATGCTCTCATTCTATGAGACATTACGACAGTCCAGCCTTCATCGCCTCCCAATGGTTGAGGTGATGCGGATACAACCCCAGCTGTTACCCGAGTTGTGTTGTTTCCATTCGTAGAGATTTGAGTCATGTACTTCAGAATTCGATTCAGTGTGTATTCTATTACAAATCCGGTCAGAGTGAATCGGAAGTTCACCTTTCTTACAGAAGTTACCATGAGTAGTAGGTTGGAATTAGATGTAGAAATCTTCAAACACGAAACATGATTGTAGTTAGTGGTTGAAGAATCAAATAATCTATCTTAGAGATGAAGGGGAGGATGTTCCCACTGAGAGTCATCATTTTGGCGTCTGAAAGACGCCAAACTATGATGAAAGTTTCATAACGATTTCACTGCTAATGTTAAATAAGATAAATACCCATTACTCCCCAGCAGAGTCGCCATTTTGTTTCGAACAAGAAACAAATGTATTTGATTTGGGAGATTATCTTATTCAAACATAACAGAGAAAGGGTATCTGAAACAATCATCATAATTTATTAATACTGAGTTCATTTACATCCTTTTAACATCCCTTGATTTTAAGATAAATTATTTAGAATAAGAGAAATATTATAGGTGCAATTGTCAAATATCAAATTCAGTAGCATTTCATTAGTGATTGTAGTAATCTCCTAGGACTTAGGAGGAATATGCTCTTCTGCTGATCATTCTGCTTTAGACTTGAACAGAAGGAACTTGAAGACTTCAACTATTTCGGCAGCATAACGGCCCTTTGCCTTCACAAACTGCAGAGCAGTCTGGTTGTGAGAACCTGCACAACGAATATTGGTTGCGCAGACCCGCACAACCCACCGGGACTTCCTCTCTTACCTTCAATCTTCCTCCTCGCTCTGCTTCCTCTCCAAAATCTTCAATTCATCCAAATGAAGGAGGGGAGGGGGTATTTATAGGACTTTGCACATGTGGTACCTCGATTTCAGTGTCGTGGGACCCACTTTGCATCAATCTTAATCGTTTAAGGAAATCTTCTCCTAAAACCAACTGCGCAGACCCACGCAACTGATCTTTGGTTGCGCGGTCCTGCGCAACTGACATTGTTTGCGCGAACCCACGCAAACCAGCTTCCACTATTTCAAATCCTTCTCAGAGAACAAATCCTATAAGTCAGTTGAAAGATCCTATGCAACGAACATTGGTTGTGCTGTCCTGCGCAACAGACATTGGTTGCCTGGACCCGCGCAAACCCCCCTTAAGCTACTTTATTCTTCTTCTTTTCCGATTTTCTTTCTGTCTCTTAATCTTCTCTTGCTTCAATCCTTTCTTCATCACCATTTTTTATGCCTCAACAGGCTCATAATTACCATTTAAGGTCATCTAGCATAAAGGTTATCCATGATATTTCTTTGATGATAAATTGTTTCTTGAAGTTAGGAGTTGTAGTTAAAGGGCTTTTCCCCATTAGCAATTAAAAGGCACTATCATTGTACATACTATATCACCTATTGGAATTTTTGGTAGACCTCATGGATGTATTCATGTATCTGTTCATACATCTTGTTCATTGAAATTAACCTCCATTTAAAAACATCCATCATAATGAATAATTAAAATGCACTATCATTGTACATACTGTATTGCCTATTAGAATTTTTGGTAAACCTCATGGATATATTCATATTCTCTCTTCAGATATCTCATTCATTGAAATTAGCCTCCATTTAAAAACATTCATCACAGTGAACAATGAATGCCTGGGAGAAGTATTTAACTGAAAAAATTTTCAAATCATATGGCAATTAACATAGGCTATAAAACATTTGCTTGGAGTGTTGAAGATGGGCCTTAACATATCAATTGACTTGGATCACTAAAAACGGCCTCAATAAAAAAAAGGAGTTTGGATCACTAAAATGATGCAAATAAAGGGTTTGGAACACCCAAAAACAAGTCTAATAATATGAAGGGTAAGCCCAATATTCATATTATCTCTTCATAGTTCATACATCTCATTCATTGAAATTAGCCTCTATTTAAAAACAGCCATCACAGTGAACAATGAATGCCCCCTATATAGGGTGAAACCTTGGGAGAAGCATTTAACTGAACAAAATTTCAAATCATATGGCAACTAACATAGGCTATAAAACATTTGCTTGGAGTGTTAAAGATGGGCCTTAACATATCAATTGACTTGGATCACTAAAAACGGCCTCAATAATAAAAAGGAGTTTGGATCACTAAAATAATGCAAATAAAGGGTTTGGAACACCTAAAACAAGCCCAATAATATGAAAGGTAAGGATCACTTCAAACGGTATAAGTATTTCAAAAGGTTGGTCCAATTGGATCACTTCAAATGGCAAAGCATTCCAACTGGTTTAGACAAATCCTACAAACGGTTTGGTTAGTGAAAATGGGTCCCATCCTACAAATACTTTGTATCAATTAGAAGCAAGCTAAGTGATTAATGGTTTGGATCACTATAAAGGGAGCCAATCAAACCAAAGGTTTCTAGAACTAAAATTGGAATGAGAGAAATTAAAGGTTTTATAATCATTATAAATAAACTAATTGTGAATGACTCATGCACTCAATTATATCAAATGGGCAAAAACATAATTCCAAATGTAGAGAGTGGTATGTCACATTGGACTATGAGGATCACTAAACACATAGATGGTTTGGATAACTAGGAACCAGCTGGTGACATTTGTAGTTTAGATCACTAAAGGCAAGCCCAATCATTAAAAAAAAAGGGTTTAAACCACTAAGGGCTTAAACCTACAGTGGGGAAGAATCGTGAAAAATTAGCCTAATCATATGAAGGTGAGAATTACTAAATATAGTGCCAATCATATGAAATTTTCAAACATTGAGAATGAGTCAACTGTGGATGGCCCCTGTAACAAGCCACCCAAATAGGAAAAAATGATAACTCTACAATATATAACTAACAAATTGATAGTAAAAAATTCTTAAACAAATCTCATACAATCGTCAATCATCAAATGTCAAACTATGCTAAGGCTAGACTCCATCGCTAACTATTTTGGTGCATGGGACGTTTACCAACAACTATAAAACATCAACATATATTAGATTTCCAAACAACATCCTTTGAATATCAATTGGCTTGGCCTCAATAATATGAAGGGTGTGGATCAACAAAATGGTCGAAATTATATAAAGGTGTGGATCACTTAAAAAGAGCAAGTAATATCAAAGATTTGGATCACCCCAAGCAACCCAAGTATTTCAAAAGGTTAGACTAGACCAATTGGATCACTTTAGATGGCCTAAGCATTTAAAAAAGGTAGGTCACTCCAATAAATGGTTTAGTTAACAAAACCAGAACCATTGTTATAAATTGTTCGCGTCAGTAGAAGTGCGCCAAGTGATTAACGATTGAGGCACAACAAGCGAACCCAACCATAAGAATGGTTTCTACTAGCAAAACTAGAACAAGAAATATCAATTGTTTGGATAATTGAAAATGGGCCCATTGTACACGAATCATGCCCTCAATTGTCTTAGACAAATGAAAACACAATTACAAATCCATAAATGGAGTGATAAATAGTTTGTGTCACTATAAAAGGACCCAATCATAAGAAAGGCCCATTATGCATGACTCATTACTCATGACTCATTATGCATGACTCATGCACTAGGTTGTCTCAAATGGGTCAAAATACAATTTTAGATCCACCAATGGTTATGTCTAACTATTTGGATCACTAAGCATAAGCCTCAGCATATTCATGGTTGGCATTAGTGGCATATCAATCCAACCAATACAGGCTATTAAACATTTGCTTAGATTGTCGAATATGAGCCTTAAAATATCAGTTAGTTTCTTATCGACATCAAACCCTTCAAAGTTTATTAAAGATGAAGGCGGCGGACGAATACATCTTTATGACTCAAAGATGGTTCGTGGCACAACCAAGGAGGATTTTGAAGACCTTACATGTGTCCCTTGATTAATTGAGGGCCCCACATTAGGAGGACACATGTGTAGGATGAGTTAGAAGACTAATTTGTTACGAGGGATTTTTTATCTAAAAAGCTTTATTTTGTGTTTTTTTTTTTTTTTTTTTTTTTTGGTTATAGGGGTAGTTTAGTTATTTTCTTTTAAATCTGAATTTTATAAATAGGGTGTTTTCTACCCTAAACCTAAAAATGTTTTTAATTTTTTTTTTTTTAATTTTTTTAATGAAAGCTTGGTGCCTCCTACCACTCTCTCTGTGGTAATTTCTTCTCTTACCCTAATCTCCTATTCTTCTAAATTCTATTTCTAACCCTCCAACCTTCTTCTCTTTCTATGCCTAGTATTCTTCAATTGCTATTGACCTTGAAAATATGAGAATTGATCCCACGACCCTCTCTCAGAATGGTGGAATTTTCAGCGAAACTTTAGGAGATGTCAAAATGGACATATTTACATATTTAGAAATTAAAAAAAAATTGCAAAAAGAATACATACATAATAAGTTTCCATTTAATAGGGCCTTAAAAGCATGTGTTGTTGTAAGAAATCAGTCCAACCATCCCATCCAGTCTATTTAACCATCCAACCTTCCATCCAAACATCCATCAATATTGCAAAATATCAACAACACATGATATTTCACCAAGAAATCATCAATAATTGGAAAGGAAACGAAAGATTGTGGTCTCAATATCACACATGTTACGATATCAATAATATCAAGATTTATCATTATTACCAATGACAAATTGAACACTACATACAACCATGTGCCCATGAAAAAAAATTGAGATAAAAATTTACTATTGAAATATCGTCGATACACTTATGATACAAGCATTACCTAGAATTTACAGTCGAAAATATTGGCAATACATTGGCTTTATTAATGCATTGGCAATACAAGTGACACCTAAAATTTACATACTTCAAAATATTGACGATTACATTAGCGATATTGATACGTTGGCGATACTTAGCAATATATTACTAATACTTAGAAGTTATGATACTACCAGCGTTATCAGTATCGTTACCAGTGTTATCGGTATTGTTGAGCTGGAGGTAAAAATAATATCAGAGATATTTCGATAATATCAGAGATAATTCAAACATTGATCATGAGTAACGAGCAATTAACCGATCACCTCGCTCGATTACTCCAAAAGATAACTGCCATAGAGACATCCAACAAAAATATCGAACGAAAACTGACCATCACCGAAGCTAAACTTGAGCGATTAGAGGCATCCCAAAGGGAGAACCCCACTGTTGGGGAGATGTGCAGTCACAGGCAGGTGGTGTTGATGAGGAGCCAACCCTTAGACAAACTCCCACCAATGGCGGGCATGTGGGTAGAGAACGGGCATATCAGGACCGCTTTGATCCTGACGAGAGGGCCATGAAGAATGTCAGGAATGATGCCCCGAACTTTGATGGTTGCTTTGACCCTAAGACATTTTTTGATTAGTTAGCTGACATGGACAACTATTTTGAGTGGCATGAGATGTCAGAGAACCGAGAAGTGCGGTTTGCCAAAATAAAGCTTGTGGGGCAAGTGAAGATGTATTGGAACAATAAAGAGCGTGAAATAGCGATGAAGACTGCTTGAGTTGAAGTAAGAATATGTCAATATGTCCTAGAGGGGGGTGAATAGGACTTTTTAAAGTGTTTACAGTTTATTCAAAATCCTATCACTCTAATCCTATCATGTATGCAATTCTCAAGATTACTCAAATGTAACTCTACTGGCTTCCAAACCTTGTAGAGGATCCAATAACAACCTACTTGTAAGATAAACAAGTGCAGACAAGATTGTGAAGGATATAACTGTGTGTGTGTATAAGGTGTGATCTTAGATAATCAGATATAAAGGCATGTAAGGAAATCACATAAATGAAAGACAATAATTATCTCAAACACAGTCATTTTTATAGTGGTTCGACTACTTGTCTACTCCACTCCTGGCTGTCGCACTCAACCCTTGAGTGTACCGGATTTCACTAGGAGGTTTCCCAAGGTTCACCTTAAACCTAAGGTTTCAAATTAGGTTCACCTTCAACCTTTACAGAGGTTTTACGCAGTTCACCTCAAACCCAGAGTTTTACTGGTTCACTCCTAACCATATGTTTATGCTCTCCATAGAGCAAAGGTCTACACAACGCACCCAGATTTTAGACCACACAGGTCAAGGACCTACACAAGGACCTAACAGTTTATGCCTTACACAAGAGCAAGGATCCACACTATGCACCCACTACGTACACTCCCGCCAGAGGCCTCCTACCAGGGCTTCAAAGGGTGAGAACACTTAAGATCGAATCCTACAAAGGAATGATCACAAGTGTCCTCTTGGACTCTAGCTACTTACAGATAAGTTGATGAGTCCCGTTAAGCACAACGCCGAAGATCTCCTCCTTCTTGTTGATGAAGAGTCTTTTATTCCCTTGATCCGTAATGCAAGATGATATACCAATGCTTGGCTTCGAGTTAGGTCAAGGGTGAGATGGAATCTTACTCTCTAAAGATTTTCCTATAAGGAAGATAGAGTAGATCTTCTCTTATGCATTTAAGGCATCCCAGCATAAAGATTTACCATTAAGGTAGTAGCTGGAGGATCCTTGAATGTGGAAGTTCATTCCCCAATCCACTCTATTGAATATCAATGGTGAGGGTGGATTGGAGGATGAACTCCCTTGAGAGAAAGGGCTTTAGGTAAAGGATATAAGTTGAAACACACAAAAGCTCTCCGTGCTTTCTCTCACAGCAACAAAAGACAAGTCCTCTATAAATAGGCAAAGAGTTCCAACAGATATAAAACGGTCATATTTATGATAGAGTTCGATATCATCCAACAGGTTCGATATCATCGAGCGTATACTCTCGATAGCATCGATGGTCTGCTCGATGATTTGGACTCGATGTTATACGCTTTTGAAACTCTTTGCCAATTGGTCGATGAATCGAAGCCATTGTCGATGTCATCAGATTTCGAACTCCGATTCCATCGATGACAGAATCGATCCATCGACACTTAAAAAATGAGAGAGACTTGACTTTGAGATATTTCAGGTTTTCATGAATGATCGGGGGAACCGTTGAGGTTATCGGAATTTGAATGTTGATGACATCGAGATCAGAGTCAAGGAATCGATAAATCCAGCTGATTTATCTTTGAACTTGCTAGACAGTTTATAGCTTTGTTCGATGCAATTGATCTGGTGTTGATATCATCGATATTTAAATGTCGATTAGATCGAAGGGCCCCAGATCATAGTTAAAAATAACCTGAAATAACTACTGTAAGAAATGCGCGCCCACTATCGATATCATCGATGGACTTCTGATCTTATCGATATTTGATTTCAGATCATATCGAACAGTCATCGATATATTGAAGAAATTTGAAATTTTCGTTAAAAAACATGGGCGCCAAAAATCAGCCTGTCGATCTTATCGAGCCACTCTCGATGGTCTCGAGATTTGAATATCGATGATATCGATATGTGTATCAATACATTGATAATTCATCTAGATATATTATGAAGTTGCTGGACATATTTGTGCTTATATCGATGATATCGATAGGTGTATCGATACATCGATAAATCCATCCAGATGAATATTTAGTTGTTGGACACTTTTGGTCCTCTTATTGATAATATCGTTAAGGTATCAAGGGCATCGACAGAATAGGTCGATCATATCGAGGGTGCATCTATAAGATCGACAAGGCTAAAAAAACTTAGAGGTTTTCCTATTTTGAAAAAGTTTTCTCACCGTAAAACCCTAGGATGTCTATCTTGTTTTAAGGGTTTTAATCACCTGGTGTTTTAGGACATGGGATGTGAGGCTATGATTTACCTATTACGAGCTTCCACACATCCAGTTGAGGCAGACACTTGAAATAATCTTCCTATCAAGTTCTGCAACCAGTCTGACTCACTACACACATAACTTGACAAACCAGGGCACAAGCAGGTGCACTTTCAATCTCCCCTTTTGTCAATTACGTGACAAAATACCCAATACACCCTAGAACACTTCTAGACACACCCTAAATTATGCGTACATGTATTTACACAATTTTACAATTTATTTCTAACCCATGTACACATTCTAGAAGTATCCGCTCCCCCTTAGTTCAAAAACTCCCCCTTTCTTGATGCAGTTGCTCCCCCTAACACCTGCAACACATTTGATATACAATTTTCTGCTCGGGGTGTTTTGAACTGTTCTCCCCCTTTTTTTCATTCATTGACAAAGGTATAACAAGTGATATTGACTGAAGCTTAAAATTCTTGAGAGAACAGGCATATAAGATACAAATGACTAATGATCAAAATATTATAAGAAGTCATATGTGGTCGAACAAGTGGAAAGCAGTGATAACAGTAAAGCAATTAGGCATTAAACACATCGTATGCATTCCATCAGACAAACTAGGGGAACAAAATATGGCATTAATTCTATTCACCGTGTATGGTGAGAGCTTGTTGCCAGAGACTTCACAGGGATAGACGTTAGAGCTACAAATGCTGTGAAGAATCCGGTAGTTAGGATCAAGATGCTTGACATGAAGAACATTTTTGGCATTCCTGGGAATTGTAGTACCATTACACAATGCTCGAGTAACTTCCCCCCACACACCTAGACCATTCATATTTCGATTATATATAGTTATTCCAGTCATCTTCACATTAATCATCCTACTTACCCTTTTTGGTGTGATGCATTCAACCCGATTCATGACTGTGACCGAGATAACAGGAGGATCATTTTCAACATTGTAAACCAAACTTAGAAACTGATGTACCAAATTATGTTGAAAGGTTCCTCCAATGTTCACAACATTTTCCCATCCAATTTGTTTCAATAGCTCGATGATCCTAAAGGGTTTAATGCTTTTTCTATGAACCGTTCGTTCCGCCACAAGGATTAAGTTGAATAAAGGAGAAGAGGTAGTTGCATCATGCTTATCTTCCTTCTTTTCAATTGATGCATGCTGTGAACGGAACAATCCTTTGTCTTTTCTCATTTTGGAAAGACGAAACATCCAAATCTGAGAGCGCCCAATGAGACTCTTCTACTTGATCTACTGATTCTTACCAAGCAGCGACTACCTTTCTCTTTAATCATGTTCTTAGTTCCCGAATTTTGATTTTTAACTTCGAGTTCTAGGGAAGAACAACCGTCCCGACGTTTCAGCTACCCAGAGAGTTGTCGATGATATTTATTCTCAGTCGATGTGATCGATATTCACAAGTGACCAATCAACGCTCATATCGAAGATGAATCTTTTCAAATTTTTTTGTAATGTGATCTTTCAAGTATGTAACAAAACTATTCATCTGAGCGCAGTTATCCACAAAAATTTCTACGAACTCTATACAGCAAAACGTATAAACATTTAAATGTTTATGTGCAAAAGAGGAGATGAGAGACCACAGATTATTTCTTTGAATGTTCAGCAAAAATTGCATCATTTCATCAATTATCTTGATCTAGATGCACGATCAGGACATGTTCTTTCATTCCTAGTGTTTCTCAATATCGCTCCTTATAATGTAACAGTGGTTGTTTGTACGATGCCCCTTAATTACTGATTTTCCTGATCGATCAAGGACATCGCATTCTTCTTTGTTGAACTTGACCACATACTCGTTATCACATATTTGAGAGATGCTTAGCAAATTATGTGCTAGTCCTTTTATGCAAAAAGCATTCTCATTTTTTAGCAAATCAATTCCTTTTATTATTCCTTGTCCAATTACATTGGCAGTGGCTCCATCTCCGTAGGTGACTATCCCTTTATGAAGATTTCCGTAGTTGGAGAGAAGGGATTTGTCGCCTGTAACATGTCTTGAGCAACCACTATCTAGGTACCATCTAGCTTACCCATTTTGTGACAGGATTCTTTCTTAAGACAGATTTGTCTTTCTTATCTGATTCAACTTCTTGATTCATCGAGCCTTTCTTCCTGTCAGACAGTTTGAGTGGTGATGGTTGTATATATCCCTTGTTCAAGACATCCTTTGAATCACCACTTGATTGATAAGCCGGTTTTTTGCTTTTGTTGCTACTGGAACTATCAGATTTTTCATGTGTTTCATATCTAGTTCATGTTTTAGCTTTTCCATAGCCAAAGCCGTATTTGTTGTTACCAGATTTTCCCATACCTAAAAGTTTTTCTAATCTCTCACTACTCTGTGAAAATTTGCAGTTTAGCTTGGCTATTTTCCTGTATTCTTCTAAATCATCTTGAAGTGTGTAATTTTTATCCTGAAGGATCAAGTTTTCCTCATTTAATACTTTGATTTATTTCTTCAATTTTTCTAACTCAGATTTCAAGGAAATGTTGGTTCTTTCTAGTCTATCATTATCTGAGTGACATTGCTGCAAATTAGTAATTAGATGAGTATTAGTACTTGAAGCTTTATCCAACTCTAATTGCAGTAGTTCCTTTTTGTTCTCAACTATTCCTAGTCTTTTGACAATATTGACGCTATGAATGTAAAGTTGATTGTAAGCGTCTTGTAATTCATCCTTCTTTATCTCTTCTTTTTCTTCTCCAGTTTCTTCATTGTCAGATGGAATTGATTCAGTGATTTGTTGTTCTTCCTCGGATTCAGTTGGGATGGTTGGAGTAGTGGAAACCATGAGTATTTTCAAAGATTTTTGGTCTCCATCGCTCTTTGAGTCGCTTGATTCTGAGTTTGACTCTTCAGTATCATCCCATGTGCCAGCCATTGCCTTGCCCTTGGTTTTTCTATTTGGGCATTCGGTAGATAGATGTCCATACTCTCTACAGGCGTAGCATTTTTGTTCTTTGGTCTTTTTACCAAATTTGCCTGCAGAGGGTTTTGTTATCAACCTTTCTACCTCTAGAGGGACGGCCACGATTCTTTTGAAAGAATCTTCTGAATCTTTGTGTCAGTAAAGCCACTTCCCCATCTTCATCTTCCTTTTCACTCCCACTGTCCTCATGAATTGTTTTCTTAGAAGTTTTTAGGACAGTGTTTTTAAATTTTTGGGGTTGTGTGAAGTGTAGTTCAAAAGTTTGTAGGGAACCTACAAGTTCTTCTACTTTCATTTCATCAATATTCCTACACTCCTCAATTGTTGTTACTTTGGGATTGAAGCGTTCCGGCAATGATCTTAGTATTTTTCCTGCAAATTTTAGGAACCAAAACCTTCTTTCCCAATCCACCCATGGAGTTACAATTGATATTCAGTTTTGTAAAGAACTCCATAAATGTCTCATGCTACTCCATTCTGAGATTTTCGAACTGTGAGGTTAAGAGTTGTAGTTTGGACCTCTTCACAGTATTTGTGCCTTCATGGGTTGTTTCCAGTAGATCCCATGCTTCTTTTGATGTCCCACACATGCTTCTTTGATTGAAAATATCTTGGGATACGGTACAGTAGATAACATTCATAGCATTGGCTTCAGATGTTTGCCTTTCTTTGTCGAATGTTGTCCACTTTTCTTTGGGTTTGGGCTTTGTGATTGTTGTGCCATTATCAAGTATAATTTGTTCAGTTGGTGGCACGTATCCACTTTCAACAATATCCCAAACGTCATGATCCAAAGATCTCAGAAAGTAGTGCATCTTAGCCTTCCAGTATGCATAATTTGATCCATCAAATACTGGAGGTCTAGTGACTGATGAGCCCTCTCCTTTGGCCATATTCCCAACTTCAGTCAAGATCACTCTCTAGGCGGTGAAGCCCTTAAAGAGAAACCTGCTCTGATACCAATTGAAATAGCGGTGAAGACTGCTTGAGTTGAAGTAGGAATATGTCAATATGTCCTAGAGGGGGGTGAATAAGACTTTTTAAAGTGTTTACGGTTTATTTAAAATCCTATCACTCTAATCCTATCATGTATGCAATTCTCAGGATTACTCAAATGTAACTCTACTGGCTTCCAAGCCTTGTAGAGGATCCAATCACAACCTACTTGTAAGATAAACAAGTCGCAGAACAAGATTGTGAAGGATATGACTGTGTGTGTGTATAAGGTGTGATCTCAGATAATCAGATATAAAGGCATGTAAGGAAATCACAAAAATGAAAGAAAATAATCATCTCAAACACAGTCATTTTTATAGTGCTTCGACTACTTGTCTACTCCACTCTCGGTTGTCGCACTCAACCCTTGAGTGTATAGGATTTCACTAGGAGGTTTTCCAGGGTTCACCTTAAACCTAAGGTTTTAAATCAGGTTCACCTTCAACCTTTACAGAGGTTTTACGCGGTTCACTTCAAACCTAGAGTTTTACTGGTTCACTCCTAACCAGATGTTTATGCTCTCCATAGAGCAAGGGTCCACACAATGCACCCAGATTTTAAACCACACAGGTCAAGGACCTATACAAGGACCTAACAGTTTATGCCCTATGCAAGAGCAAGGGTCCACACTATGCACCCACTATGTACACTCAGACCGGAGGCCTCCTACGAGGGCTTCAAAGGGTGAGAACCACTTAAGACCGAATCCTACAAAGGAATGATCGCAAGTGTCCTCTTGGACTCTAGATACTTACAGATAAGTTGATGAGTCCCGTTAAGCACAACGCTGAAGATCCCTCCTTCTTGTTGATGAAGCGTCTTCTACTCCCTTGATCCGTAATGCAAGATGATATACTAATGCTTGGCTTTGGGTTGGGTCAAGGGTGAGATGAAATCCTACTCTTTAAAGATTTTTCTATAAGGAAGATAGAGTAGATCCTCTCTTATGCATTCAAGGCATCCCAGCATAAAGAATTGCCATTAAGGTAGTAGTTAGAGGATCCTTGAATGCAGAAGTTCATTCCTCAATCCACTCTATTGAATATCAATGGTGAGGGTGGATTAGAGGATGAACTCCCTTGAGAGAAAGGGCTTTAGGTAAAGGATATAAGTTGAAACACTCAAAAACTCTCTCTGCTTTCTCTCACAGCAACAAAAGACAAGTCCTCTATAAATAGGCAAAGAGTTCCAACAGATATAAAACGGTCACATTTATGATAGAGTTCGATATCATCGAGCAGGTTTGATATCGTCGAGCGTATACTCTCGATAGCATCGATGGTCTGCTCGATGACTCGAATTTGATGTCATACGCTTTTGAAACTCTTTGCCAATTGGTCGATGAATCGAAGCCATTGTCGATGTCATCGAATTTCGAACTCTGATTCCATCGATGACAGAATCGATCCATCGACAATTGAAAAATGAGAGAGACTTGACTTTGAGATATTTCAGGTTTTCATGAATTTTTGGGGGAACCGTTGAGGACATCAGAATTTGAATGTCGATGACATCGAGATCAGAGTCGAGGCATCGATAAATCTAGCTGATTTATCTTTGAACTTGCTAGATAGTTTATGGCTTTGTTCGATGCAATCGATCTGGTGTCGATTTCATCGATATTTAAGTATCGATTAGATCGAAGGGCCCCCGATCATAGTTAAAAACAACCTGAAATAACTGCTATAAGAAATGCGCGCCCAGTGTCGATATCATCGATGGACTTTCGATCTTATCGATATTTGATTTCAGATCATATCGGACGGTCATCGATATATCGAAGGAATTTGAAATTTTTGTTAAAAAACAGGGGCACCGAAAATCAGCCTGTCGATCTTATCAAGCCACTCTCGATGGTCTCGAGATTTGAATATCGATGATATCGATATGTGTATCGATACATCGATAATTTGTCCAGATATATTGTGAAGTTGCTGGACATATTTGTGCTTATATCGATGATATCGATAGGTGTATCGATACATCGATAAATCCATCCAGATGAATATTTAGTTGCTGGACACTTTTGGTCCTCTTATCGATAATATCATTAAGGTATCGAGGACATCGACAGAACAGGTCGATCATATCGAGGGTGCATCGATAAGATCGATAAGGCGAAAAAAACTTAGAGGTTTTCCTATTTTGAAAAAGTTTTCTCACCATAAAACCCTAGGATGTCTATCTTTTTTTAAGGGTTTTAATCACCTGGTGTTTTGGGACATGGGATGTGAGACTATGATTTACCTATTACAAGCTTCCGCACATCCGGTTGAGGCAGATGCTTGAAATAATCTTCCTATCGAGTTCTGCAGCTAGTCTGACTCACCACACACGTAACTTGACAAACCAGGGCACAAGCAGGTGCACTTTCAGAGCGTAGGATTAAACGGGTGGGAGGAGCTCCGTTACCCAATGGAGCGAGATGAAAACTATGCTAAGATAGAAGTATCACCCTCTCTCTTATCGCCTGCCTGGAACAATGGCAATCTTTGTGCTAAGGATTCATGCCTGTCACGGAATACATCGTAAAATTTGAGGAATTCATGATGCGGTGTGACGTTAAGGAATGCCCTCTAGTAATGCTCACACATTTCAAGACGGGCCTTCGATCGGATCTTCAGCATGAGCTTTGGGCACATCCCGTGACAGATTTGGGTGAGATGTACCAAGTGGTGCAAGAATTAGAGAAGTATCTGAAGACTCCTGTCACAAGATGGTTCGATTCCCGAGACTCTAATGTTAGGACTGGTTCTCAGGGATGACAAGGGAAAAGGCATCCTTGGTGCTGGTCCAGGTGGAGGACAGAATGTGGGATGCTACGAATGTGGGCATATTAGCCATTTTGTAACTCAGTGTCCCACTAAGAGCAAAGGAAAAGCCTTAGTCATAGGCAATTCCCAGGACAGAGAGTATCATCAGGTTGACTCTGAAGTTGAAGAATATAAGCCCGTAGGATCATTGAGTGATGAGGATGAGGTGGGTGATGATGCCACACTAGCAGTTATCAGGTGTGTGCTAGCCCAGACTAGAACTAGTGTTGACTGGTGTAGCAACACTATCTTCTACACGATCGCCAAGTGTGATGAGAAAAATTGTAAGGTGATAGTGGACAGTGGGAGTTGCCAGAATGTAATTTCCACTAGCACCTTAGGTAGTCTAAAGTTAGAGCTCATCCCTCATCCTGACCCATATAAAGTCTCATGGGTAGACAAGACTTCCCTTCCTGTCACTCATCAATGTCTTATACCCATCGAGTTCGGGTCTTATAAGGAGTCCCTATGGTGTAATGTGTGGCCCATGGATGTAGGTCACATCATCATAGGCAGATCGTGGCTATTCAATGATTTACAACCATTCTAATGCGTGTACCTTCATGCATAACAATAAGAAGATCAAAATTAATCCTATGCCACCATAAAACACTGCACAGAAGAAAGGTGAGAAGGCTAGTGAGCCTAAAGAAGTGAGGAAATCCACACCCAAGTCTCTCCACATCATCACAACTAAAGAGTTTGAAAGAGAGCCATCCCTATTTCAGAAATCATTTGATTTCCTAGACTAGAGAAGCTGGATTGATTGTTGGATTGAAACCATGCAAGATCAGGAGGTCCCGTCCCTCGCCAGATCCAATCCACGTATGATTTGAATACGGTACCATAGAATTGTGATGATAATATACAACCATTGCATGTTTCCTTTGTTATTATATTTACTATGATGTGGAATGTTGAATATTTCAATTGATTTGCTAAGTTTATTTCGCTAGATAATTTCTGTTCTCACACATGCATTATAGTTTAGACCATCTTGCATCAGTTTTCGAATCGCTAAATCCTATAAATGATTTGGATTATTGTAATTTGTAAAAGAACACAACCATATTGGCAATTTGGGTAACCAACCATGAGAATAGTTTGAATTTAATAAAATGAGCTAACTCATATCGACAATGTACCATTCGAATTAGACCAAATTATGCAAACCGTTTGCATCATTAGAAATCATCCACAAGATATTTGATAGATTGAGTCACAAAAAATAAACCCATGTAACCGACTATTGTACTAAAGCCATTAAAAAGAGAAGTCATCATCTACATTCCCCAAGGGCCACCGAATCACGTTAACTAATTGGATGATTTAATCTAGTGTAACATCACAAAATTTATAACGTACAAGTACCACTAATAGCTAGATAATCAAATGTAACATTATCATATAAACTATTCCCCTCCATAGAAATGAAAGTTTATTAATGTAATTCAACTAATATATCTCCAAAGTAGTTGACTAAAACTAATAAATCATCGAAACAAGCAGAGACAAAAAAATGATGGAAAAATATCAAAAAATAGAAAATACATATATTGAACCATCACAAATGGTAACTGTTAAGTGTTAAATATTACATATTCTCCCCTATTTATATCTTGGTTTTATGAACATGATAAGGCTTAATGGTATAGTTTATACATGTTTGTGTTGCAAGGTGAATCTGAGAGCTTGGATTGAAAAGAATGCTAAAAGTATGGATTTAATGCTCAAGAATCACCAAGGCATAGGATGGAACTTAGGATACAAAGAATGAAGAATTCACATGCCAAAGATCCAAGGAAATCAAGTACAAAAGATGAATAAAAGACTTGAAAGAATGCAAAACCTGAAGCAGAGAACAGACAGGTTCAGTCCAACCAAACCCATGTTCGGTCCGACTGAACTTGCACAAAACAGTCCAGTAACAAAAATGGAATTTAGGAGCTAATTCGGTCTAACCGAAACCTAGTTCGGTCTGACCGAAGGGAAGATTCGGGGTGACCGAAAGTGCACAAATTGCTCCAGCACTGAAAGGAGTTAAGTCGGCTCGACCGAAGATTAATTCGGTGCGACCGACGACTTAAGTTCAGTCTAACCGAACCCAGCTTGGTTTAACTGAAATCAGGCAACTGCTGAAATAGAATCCTTTCCAAATTTGGACTCGACTTCAAATTCGATTTTGGTTCGACCAAAGGTGACTTTGGTCCAACCGAAGCGTAATGTGAAAAAGTTGCATATTGCATAATTCAAGTTGGTTTACGGAAATTCAAAGTCGGTGTGTAAGGTGGAGCTTCACAAGTATAAATAGGAGTGCCTAGGACATTCCTAGGTATCTTCCAGGGTTCAAGGAGTGGAGCAAAAGGGTGGAGCCACCACCGAAAAGCTTTCTTCTTCTTCTTTAGTTTGTTGTTATGCTTTGTTTAAGAGACTTTAGTTCAATCATGTCTATGGTTGGCTAAACCTCTTAGCTAGGGCTAAGAGGTGAAACTTGTAGCATGATTGAGATGTTTACTTTGCTTTGATTCATGTTTATGTTGGACTTCATTGATTTCTAGTTAATTTTAAGGAATATTTTCAGTGTTTAATGGTTTGTTGTGACTCAAATTATAGTATAGCCTACGATAGCTTTAAATATCTTCTTTTCCTATTTGAGATTGTTGGATTGGTAAATCCTATTGTTTGCCATCGTCCCCTGGGCATGGTTTGGTGATGGAATCCCTTCCAATCTTCACAATCCTCTTCCATTGAGGCTAGATCAATGAGAAGTTAGAGATTCGATCATCTCTTTCTCTAACTGGATAAGATAGGACTCTAAATCCAGTTGGATCTCTTGAATTAAGTGAGGTAGCATCTTAATTGCTACAAGTGGATCTTTGGCACCCTAGTTCCCACGTTTAAATTTATAAGTTTCAATTACTCTATTCACAATTGCTCTCTTCAATATTTTAGATTTAGTTTTAGATCTTCTTCTAGTTCTACTTCTAGTTACTTTCAGAAATGTACGAGATTAGTCCCTGTGGATTCGACCTCGGTCTCACAGAGATTATTACTACATTGTGACCCCACACTAGGGGTTGTGAACAAGTTTTTGGTGCCATTGCCTAGGACTACAATTGCATTTTTCTGAATTTAATTAGTTTTAGAATTAGATTAAGATTAACTTTCTGTTTTATTTTTAAGTTGGGAATTTTTTTGCTTTGTTTTTTTTTTTTTAAAAAAAAAAAAAAACTAATTTTTATTCTCTGTTTTGTAGGATCCTAACTTAACATCTTTTATCTGGTAACTTCGTTCCAACTCTCTCTCTCTCTCTCTCTTGCTTCTTAATTGCTGCAAATTTTCAATTCTTAGATTTTAGGTTAGATTTCATAATTGAAAGTTGAGTGTTTCATGCCCAAGTGGGTTCATGACAACACTCTACGTCTTTTGAGATAAGGAGGATTAGTTGAAGGGTTGCCTATCCATCACAGGACTAGACACCACTTGAGATCGTCGGAGTTAATAGAAGTGATGGCTGCGAATCAACCTCAACCTCCAGTTGAGGAGGCCCAGGATGAGAATGAGGTGCATCATGCATTCCCGCCTCATACCTTATGAGACTATTTACAACTGGCAAGGGTGAGCACACCTTCCCGTATGATTTTTCTAGAAAATACAGGAAATATAGATATCAAGCTAGGAGTGATCCAACTCCTTCCAAAGTTCCATGGACTTAAATCTAAAAGTCCATATCTAAAATTGAAAGAGCTTGATGAGATAATAGCCACTTTATATTTTCCTCATGTGTCTGAGGACACGATCAGGCTGAAACTCTTTCCTTTCTCCTTAAAAGAAAAAGCTAAGACGTGGTTGTATTCACTAGGTCTACAATCTATTGGCAGATGGAATGACATGACAAGGGAATTCATAAAGAAATTCTTCCCATATCATAAGACGAACACCATCAGAAAGTCGATCATAAACTTCACCCAAAAGGAAGATGAAACATTCGTCCAATGTTGGGAGCAGTTTAAGGATCTTGTCAGTTCATGCCCACAACACGGTTTTAAAACATGGCGTATAACAAATTTCTTCTATAAAGGACTGACATCTTCCATGCGCCAATTCGTCGAGATGATGTGCAATAGAGAATTCATGAACAAAGATGTCAATGATGTGTAGGATTACTTTGACAAACTCGTTGAAACTGCACAATCATGGGACATCTCCCTAAGACCTAGCACCACTTCTAAGCCTACTCAATTAAAGGAAAAAGGTGGAATATATCTTTTGAAAGAGGAAGACGATATAAATGCTAAAGTGGCCAGTCTCACAAGGAAACTCGAGGCCATGGAACCTAAGAAGCATAAGTTTAAGGAAGTTATTTGCGGAATTTATGCTTGTAATGTTCATACAACTGAAAATTGTCCAATAATACCTATTTTTCAAGAAATACTGAATGAGCAATCGAATGCTATGAACAACTACCAAAAGCCTTTTAAAGGAACCACCTCAAACACTTACAACTCCAGCTGGAGAAACCATCCAAATTTCAGTTGGATGAATGGACAAACTGCTACTCCTTAAGGAATACTTAACCAATTTTTGGATCAAAGGAAACCTCAAGAGGACCCGATTCCAAAGCATATTCAAGACTAAGAGCTACTCAATCAGAATACGCCACAAGCATTCCAAGATATCAAATCAGTAATAGGAACGCTTGCATCGTCCATTCAAAAGATAGAGTCACACTTAGTAATTAGGGAGAAAGGGATGCTTCCAGCTCAAGCTCTCCCCAATTTAAAACCACAATGTGAAATCGGTGGCCTAAGCTCTTCAAATCAAATGGAGCAAGCCAAGTCTATCACCACTCTTAGGAGTGGGAAAACATTTGACAAATCTATTCTGGTAAGGGCAGAAAAGTCTAAGGACCCAAAAGAAGACACGGATGATAGACCTAGCACTACTCCACATGGATTAGAACCGGAGCCTCTGAGCAAGCCAATTGCTCCATTCTCCCAACGGTTTATTGCACTAAAACCTCTAGGTAACTCTCAGGACATTCTAGAGGTGTTGAAACAAGTGAAGGTCAACATCTCTCTTCTGGATGTTGTGAAATAAATTCCTTCATATGCCAAATTTCTGAAAGACCTATGTACAACCAAGAGGCTGCAAAGTATCAAAAAGAAAATTTTTCTAATAGAAAAAGTGAGTGTCATCCTCAAGCAAGATGTGCCACCAAAATATAAAGATCCTAATAGCCCAACTATCACTTGTATAATTGGGAATCACCAAATTGAGAATGCACTTCTTGACTTGGGGGCGAGCGTAAATATGATTCTTTACTCGGTCTACAAACAAATAGGTCTAGGTGAATTAAAACCCACCCGGACCATATTACAACTTGTTGATCGCTCAGTTCGTGTACCGAGGGGGATGATTGAGGATGTGTTGGTACAGGTTGATAAATTCTACTATCTAGTAGATTTTATCGTCCTGGATACTCAGCCCATTGCAGACATAAGCAGTCAAATCCCTGTCATACTTGGCCACTCGTTTCTTGCTACATCCAATGCTATCATTAATTGAAGGAACGGGGTCATGAATTTGTCTTTTGAAAATATGACGTTAGAGCTCAATATCTTTTTTGACATGAGCAGACGGTAAAGGATGATGACGAGCCCACGACATTAATATAATAGACTCTTTCATGGAAAATAGAGCTATAATGACCTTATCCTCTAGCCCTCTAGAGACGTTCTTAGCACACTCCCCCAATTTGGATGATGACACAATTAGGGAGATGGATGCCATGCTTGATACTGCACCTGTACTTGAAGTTAACCGGTGGAGGCCATAATTTGAAGAATTTCCCTAAACTGATGTAGTGCCTCTACCATCTAGCCTCAAAGCACCGAAGCTTGACCTAAAACCTTTGCCCTCTTATCTCAAATATGTCTATTTAGGTCAAGATGAGATATACCGAATTGTGATTTCTTCCCACCTTGAGCAAGAACAAGAGAGTGCTTATCTCTACTCTCACTGAGCATAAAGGAGCCCTTGGATGGTTGATTGCAGACCTTAAAGGAATTGACCTTTTGATTTGTACTGACCGCATTCATCTTGAGGATAATGTGAAGACCTTCCGGTAACCACAATGTAGATTAAATCCAAACATGAAGGAAGTGGTTAAGGCCGAGGTACTTAAGTTATTGGATGTGGGTATTATATACCCCATATCCGATAGCCATTGGGTGAGTCCAACTCAGGTAGTTCCTAAGAAGTCCAGAATCACCATCGTAGCCAATGCCAACAATAAACCCGTGCCAACTAGAGTTACTACTGGTTGGAGAATGTGCATTGACTACAGAAAATTGAATACTGTAACATCCCGAAAATCGGGGGTCGAGCATAAACTCAACTCCTGAGTTCCAGAACATCACTTATGCAACAAAATGAATGATGATTGAATGTTGACTGTATTCATGCATTAAACATGAGTAAGATTAAGCCCAAACAGCATATCATACTCCAGAGACAGTTAAATTGCAAGCGGAAGACTGTGATAGATAAATAACATATATAAACTATGGTGGGTCTCGAGAGTGTGATGATGTTACTAGGTTAATTAATTACAAGTACAATTCTAAAATATACCTAATGTGAGGAAGTGTAATGTCTTCTATCCCAAGTACCATAGTCCCGTCAATACAATACCAGGTCTTCATAGACCTACCAGAGAGATACCGATAGGAGAACTCCTCCTCATCATCATAGAAGTAGTCCGGCTCTGCTTCATAAGCATCGCCATCACTTGAAACTCAACAAATCTGGTTAGTGTGTACAACACCGTCCCGTAACATGGGAGTGAGTGATCAACTCAGTGGAATAGTAAAACATAGGTTAACATGTTATCAATTCAGTCAAGCAGTAATGATAAAGCAGTAAAATTAAACACTCCTAACTACTCTTATTAATGCAAGTATGGATGCAGTCATGATATATGCCCTTGCCAAACCACCCTCAGCGACACCATCTTACGTTCGCATATGCATTCATCCCTCAGTGCCCCACATCTACCAGGTACATGCAATGCTATGATGAGCATGATTACTGAGTTGTTATTAGTCCATTTCAAACAGCAGTATTGGGAAACTAAGGTACCTCCCTTGTATCATTCCCAAACATGATCCATTCTAGGGTCGTCAATCCTAGTTAATCTCATACGACAATGTGTTTCTAAGTCGTTACAGAGGCTGCCAGGGCTGTTACATGGAATCATTGCACCACTCCCCCATCACCTCTTTAACGAGTCATCACTATACAGATACAGGCCTAGTTCATACTCTATACACTGCGGCAAAACTCGTCGCCTCACCGCAAATTCAGAGTATGCTCGAGGTCACTACAAAGGGTTGCCAAGGCTATTACACGAAATCATTGCACCACTCCCCCATCACCTTATTAATGTAGGCCGACAGCATGAATATAGTGTCCCATACCACCATAATCGGCTCACGAGTTTGGTTGCTCACTGGTCACTACGGGGAGGCACGTGGCCCCAGCGTAGGTCGACAGCTCGACCACGGTGTCCCATACCATTATGCCTGGCTCATGAGTCTTAGCGGATCGAGGTACCATGGTTAAAAGGGATATTTCACTGGTAAGTTTGGTACCCTAGGTTCAAGCAGTAGCGTCCAAACATGGTGAACATACATTAGACAGATCGGGTTACTTAACGAGCTCTGCTAGCTCGAGCATACAACAAGTTGAACGATATGAAGCGCAAAAGCACTTCGTGTGGCCAACCACTATCACCAACCGAAGTACGACTCGGGTTCTTCGAACACATCTCACGTGGCAAATAAATCTCAGCCACGAATTCAATCCCGTTACCGATTGTCTGGACTATAATCATAGCCCTAATCACATTCAATTACAGATAGTTAAAACAGTAATGGATCAAGATTCATATCAAAAATCAAAGTATGATATTATCCGTTTAGGGCTGCCAGGGCTATTGCACGGAATCGTTACACCACTCCCCCATCACCCATGACGGATCATACAACATAAACATGAATTTAAACATACGCATTACATAAATAAAATCATACAAGCAGTTGAGCATGTTAACAAGCATATCATACAGCATATTATAAAGCATGTTATAAAGCATGTTATAAAGCACGACATAAATAGGAATACAAACACATATATTTCACAAGTAAGCGGTTTAAGTAAACAACCTCATAGAGGAAATCATACATGTCTCTAAGGTAGTTGAGAATCCCATCTCAACACCCTCCTAAGGCATCAACATCCAAACACTTACTCACACAAGCATTTTCACAAACACTTAACATACACTATTTCAATATACTTAGTGTATGTTAACAAATATGTATTAGGGTGAGTCCTTTCGCCAAGCAAATATTTTACACATATATAGTATATTTATACAACAAATAATCATGACAAACACATCTCTAAAATATATACATATACGGTACTTTCTACAATACAGTCTACATACATAGTGTATATTAGCAAAACATGCATTAGGGCGAATCCTTTCGCCAAATAAGTATTTTATCCATATATCGTACATTCATACAACAAATAATCATGTCAAACATATTTCCAAAAAAATACGTATACGGTATTTTCTACGAATACCTAGAATATGTAAAATTTCATATTCTACAACTTTAATCGAAATAGAAAATGGAAAGCACTTTGTACATATGCAATTGCATGCAGATCATGAATCTATCATTATTTGACATTGAAAGCGTTGAAAACCATAACCTATACACCTAAAGTCCGCACCTTTTATTGTAGAATCGAGACAGAGCCAATAGAATTGTTAAGTTTCCGTATTCGACAGTTTGGTAACCTATAGAATAAAATAGGTTATCTATTTCATAACCTACAACTGTCTAAACCCCAAAACAGATTAGGGTTAGGGTTTCTTACCTAGAAACAGAGCTGGAATCGCCGGGAAAGCGATTGGAACGGAGTGGTGGAGCTCGTGGAGCGACAGGGAAGCATGACAGGGAGATTCTCCCACATCTCCCACACTTTCTCTCTCTTTTCTCTCTTCTCTCTCTAGGGTTTCTCTTAAATTCGTATGGCTGCCATGAGAGAGGGTTTAAGGTCCTTATATAGCCTAAAAACTCACCGAAATAGACTTGTGGACAAGGTATACTTAGGTTATAACCAAAATGGGCTGGTTTTAGCTCAACGGAGGACTTTTGGCGGGCCTCCTTGAGCCAAAGGTCGGACTTAAGCTCACTAACACCGGATCTACATTTCATTAAGTTTTCGTTCCAGTAGGGTTCTCAGATCACGCGTGGTGGACCAATTTCAGTTTAATAGTCAGTGGATCTTGATCGGAGATTCCGAGTACATGTAAATGTTTATGAAAATTTTCCTGATCCGAGGGTGTAATTTGGTCAGATTCTGATGGTCTGGTTGCTTAATACTGATCCGCAAGCGATGAGTCTTAGATTACTATTTAAGATATTTATTTTATAAAGAAACAAGTGTTCTCACACTCTCTCGCTCCGGACTCAAGTGAACGGTCGTGGGACACTATCTGGATTTGATTTCCGAGATGGTTGTCAAGCCCAGCGAGGCGGTCCTAAGTCCTTAACCTCGTATTATTCGGACTCCCGATGTGCGGTCCAGAACCGATATGAAGTTTCAATGTGCTCCTGAGAGCAGACGGGTAATGAGTTTGATCCTAGATTTAGGGTAACCTAGCGTCAATGATTCCACAAGTTTTGGGTCTTGCAGATCGTATTTAAAGCGATTCAAACAGATTTCGTAGCTAATCTAGTTTAGCACTTAGTTACTTTGTCTCATTTCTAAAGGATTTAATCCTAAGTGATTTCTGGTCGAGGTGGTACTCAGGCCTTTATAGTTTGTATATAAGGTGATCCAAGTTATACTACTTAGCTAGTTTAAGATAGTGTCTAGGGTGAAAGTACTTAGAAAAATTGAAAGAACAAGGTGGTGAAGGGTTGGATTTGTGAAGGAAATTGGTTCAGAAGCGATTTTAGACTGTGGGATTTAGTTCTGACAAGTTAATAAGGTGTCAGGAGCGGCCCATTGCCTAAGGACGTCTAATTCCAGGTTAGTAAAAATTCGGGCTATTACAAATACTATCACGAGGAAGGACCACTTCCCCTTGCCCTTTATTGACCAAATCTTGGAAAGGTTAGCTGGTCATTCTTATTACTGTTTCCTTGACAGGTATTCGGGCTACAATCAGATAGAGATAACCCTTGAAGATCAGGAAAAAATAATGTTCACAAGTCCTTATGGCACCTTTGCTTACCAAAGGATGCCATTCGGACTGTGTAATGCCCCTGTCACTTTCTAGCGATGCATGTTGAGTATATTTTCCGACATGGTAGGGAAATATATAGAGGTTTTCATGGATGACTTCTTTGTGTTTGGTCCATCCTTCAACGAGTGTTTGGAAAATCTGAAAAATGTGCTGAAGCGATGTGAGGAAAAGAATTTGATACGAAATTGGGAGAAGTGTCATTTCATGGTTTCTAAGGAATAGTTCTTAGACATGTAATTTCTTCCAAGGGAATTGAGGTAGACAAGCCCAAAATCGATCTTATCTCTAACTTACCACCTCCCAAAAGCATACGCGACGTGTGATCCTTCTTAGGACACGCTACTAGATTCTACAGACGATTCATAAAGGATTTTAGTCACCTCTCTCATCCTTTATGTAATCTACTTCAAAAGAATGTACCATATGAGTGGACTGAATAATGTCAGGAAGCTTTTACTAAGCTCAAGGGCATGTTAACTACCGCACCTATTATGCAGCCACCTGACTGGAGCATTCCTTTTGAAATTATGTGTGTTGCATCTGACTATACTATTGGGGCGGTGTTAGGCCAGTGAAAAGAAAAGAAGCCCTATGTTATTCAATATGCAAGTAGAACTTTAAATCCTGCCCAAGTGAATTACTCTACTATGGAGAAGGAACTCCTAGCCGTAGTATTCCTTTGGACAAATTTAGGTCCTACTTGATAAGATCCAAGATCATTATTTACATTATTCATGCGACGCTCACGTACCTTCTTTCTAAGAATGATGCTAAGCCTCGCATGATAAGATGGATCCTCCTACTCTAGGAATTTAATTTAAAAATACCAGAAAAAAAGGGAGTAGAAAACGTAGTGGCTAACCATCTTTCCAGACTTAATCTCCTTGATTTCCTTGAGACGACACCTATTAATGACGTTCCCTAATGAACAACTATTTAACCTCTCCCACCTACCTTGGTTTGCTGACATTGCAAATTATCTTGCTACAGGTTTCACGCTAACACATTGGACTGCGCGAGATAAGAAAAAATTCTTTGCCGAGCTATGTAAATTTTTCTGGGATGACCCGTATTTATTTAAGTATTGCCCAGACCAAATTCTAAGGAGATATGTGCCAGACAATGAACACCAAAGTGTCATCTCCTTTTGTCACTCTCAGGCTTGCGTGGTCACTTTTCTGCTAAAAAGACCATGACCAAAATTCTATAGTGCAGCTTTTACTGGCCCACTATGTTTAAGAACACTCATGAGTTTTGCAAAGCTTGTGAGCATTGTTAAAGATTGGGAGCGTTGTCCCGCTTGAATATGATGTCATTGAATCCTATTATGATGATTGAAGGATTTGATTGTTGGGGCATCGATTTCATGGGACCATTCTCCCAATCCTTTAGGAATTTGTACATTTTGCTAGTAGTAGACTATGTCACTAAATGGCTCGAAGCGATCCCATGCCGAAATAATGACCATTAAATAGTCATTAAATGGCCATTTGTAAATTTAATGAAGAAATATGGCATCTCTCATAAAGTGAGCACTCCATACCACCCGCAAACAAGCGGACAAGCTGAGATTTCCAATAGGAAGATTAAACATATTCTAGAGAAAACTATTAACACGGACCGTAAGGATTGGTCAATCTGTTTGACTGATGCTTTATGGGTATACTGTACAACTTTCAAGACCCCATTGGAATGTCTTCCTTTAGACTCATCTATGGGAAGACTTGCCACTTGCTTGTAGAGTTGGAACATAGAGCCTACTTGGCCATCAAAAATGTGAATTTTAACCTGGACAACACTGGCTCGTTGCACAAACTTCAGTTGAATGAACAGTAGAAAATCCAGAATGATGCATATGAGAACTCAAGAATTTACAAGGATAGGGTGAAGCTGTTCCATAATAAGAACATCCTTTAGAAATCATTATTAACTGGTAAAAAAGTCCTGTATAATTCTTAGTTACACCTCTTTCCGGGTAAACTTCGATCTTGTTGGACCGACCCTTTCACTGTTACAAATGTCTATCCTCATGGGGCCGTCGAGATAAAGAATCCAACGAATGACAATATTTTTAAAGTGAATGGACATTGTTTAAAGTCATTTGCTGAGAAATTTGATGTAGAGGACATGTCTATACCTCTGATTGATCCCTTTTATTAGGATTGACCTCCTAGTTTGATAGAGGTGTAGTTAGGTTTATTGCTTTCATAAGATTTAGGACTAGGATAGTTTTCTTTTAATTGTTTAGTTGTTGTGCTAACCTAACTTCGCATTATGAAATTTGAAAGAGCTGCAATTCGACTTCTTTAGGTACTACCTTTTCATCACTGCTCCATTCTTTCTATTGTGCCATTTATATCACATGTTATCTTTTACATTGAGGACAATGTAGATTTTAGGTTGGGGTGTGGATTAGGTAAACTAATCAGTATTTTCTCAGTCTTTAAGTAAAAAATTTAAAAATTCTCAATCTCTCAAATCAAAAAACCTATTTAGAAGGCGATAGTTTATGCACTTAAGAATGCTTTGAGTATGATAATAAGGTAGAGATTGAATTTTGAATTGTTGGAGTTTGATCAACTAAGTAGTCTATCACCTAAGTTCATGCACTCATTTGATTAAGAGGAAGTTTAGAATATCATATTAATCTAATTCACAATACACATTCAATTTGCTTTCTATGAATTATGTTAGAATTTTTTTATTATTAGTAAGTAAATCATTGATAGATGTTGAGGATTGAGTTTGGAGAATTCTATCCACCTTAAAAGATGAAAAGAACCAGTTAAAAAATTGTGAGATTTAAAAAAAGTCATGTATGGTAAAAGGAATGAAAAAGAAGGAAAAAGAATGTAAAGTTGAAAAGAATATATAAATGATTGTCGATATAAAATCAAAAATGGAAAAATAAGGAGAAGGGGATAAGTTCGGAATCAACACTTGATCAGTCAATTAGTCTTGAAGTGATGAGCATGGATAACATTATGAAATGATAGTATTCTCATGAGAAGTAATTTAATTTTCACTGAGCACATTGAAAAGCTTGATATATGAACTTATGCTCTTATTTAATTAATAAAGAACCTACTTGATTGACTGCTTATATGATTTGGCTCTAGGTTTTCAAAGTCCCACTTTCTCGTCTTAATTTTACTCATTCATACTCGATTATACAAAAGATTGTTTTCTGGAGAAGGTTTGAACATTGAGATTGAGGTTCACTTCACGCATGTTTTGCTCAGGACTAGCAAAATGCTGATTGGGGAGTGTGTTGAGTGTCAAATATTGCATATTTTTTCCTATTTATATCTTGGTTTTATGAATATGATAAGGCTTGATAGTATAGTTTATACATATTTGTGTTGCAAGGTGAATTTAAGAGTTTGGATTGAAAAGAATGTTAAAAGCATAGATTTAATGCTCAAGAATCACCAAGGCAGAGGATGGATCTTAGGAGACAAAGAATGAAGAATTCACATGCCAAAGATCCAAGGAAACCAAGTATAAAAGCTGAAGAAAGGACTTGAAAGAATGCAGAACCTGGAGTAGAGAACAGACAGGTTCGGTCCGACCGAACTTGCACAAAACAATCGAGCAACAAAGATGGAATTCAAGATCTAATTCGGTTCGGCCGACAAACAATTCGGTCTGACCGAAACCCAGTTCGGTCTGACTGAAGGGAAGATTCAGTGCAACTGAAAGTGCACAAATTGCTCTAGCGCTAAAGGAGTTAATTCGGCTCGACCAAAGGTTAATTCGGTTCGATCGACGACTTAAGTTCGGTTCGACCGAACCTAGGTCGGTCCAACTGAAATCGGGCAACTACTGAAACAGAATCCTTTCTACATCCAGACTCAACTTCAAATTCGACTTCGGTCCGACCGAAGTGTAATGTGAAAAAGCTGCAGATTGCATAATTCAATTCGTTTTGTGGATATTCCAAGTCAGTGCGTAAGGTGGAGCTGCACAAGTATAAATAGGAGTCCCTAGGACACTCCTAGGTATCTTCTAGGGTTCAAGGAGTGGAGTAAAAGGGTGGAGCCACTACCGAAAAGCTTTCTTCTTCTTCTTTAGTTTGTTTTATGCTTTGTTTGAGAGACTTTAGTTCAATCATGTTTATGGTTGGCTAAACCTCTTAGCTAGGGCTAAGAGGTGAATCTTGTAGCATGATTGAGATATTTACTTTGCTTTGATTCATGTTTATGTTGGACTTCATTGATTTCTAGTTGATTTTAGGGAATATTTTCAGTGTTCAATGGTTTGTTGTAACTCAAATTATATTATAGCTTGCGATAACTTTGAATATCTTCTTTTCCTATTTAAGATTGTTAGATTGGTAAATCCTGTTATTTTCCATCGTCCCCTGGGCATGGTTTGGTGATGGAATCCCTTACAATCTTCACAATCCTCTTCCATTGAGGCTAGATCAATTAGAAGTTCAGAGATTCTATCATCTCTTTCTCTAATTAGATAAGATGGGACTTTGATTCTAGTTGGACCTCTTGAATCAAGTAAGGTAGCATCTCAATTGCTACAAGTTGATCTTTGGCACCCTAGTTCCCACCTTCAAATTCATAAGTTTCAATTACTCTATTCACAATTACTCTCTTCAATATTTCAGATTTAGTTTTAGATCTTCTTCTAGTTCTACTTCTAGTTACTTTCAGAAATGTACAAGATTAGTCCCTGTGGATTCAACCTCGGTCTCACTTAGATTATTACTACATCGCAACCCTACACTTGGGATTGTGAAAAGTAACTACATGGTATCATAAGTAAAAGGGAATAATAGAGTTTCCACATATCAACCCCCAATATAATCAAATAAGATCCCTAAAATTAAAAACAATAATTTCATGATCATTTAATAACTAGAAAAGGTGTTAAGACAATTCTCACTTGTAGAAGAATTAAAACCTTCATGTCTATGATGGAAACCAACAAGCTTCAACATTCTTTAGTAAGTCTAACAAAATGCTTGAATGCAAAGAAGCTGAAAACACACAAAAAAGGAGGTGTGAGACAAAAGAAAAGCCTAATTGAGTTCTTTTAAAGATATAATAAGCATAAAAGAAAAATTGCCATAAATCGGTGCCTATAACTAGATGAAAAAGAAACAAAGTTCATTGGGAACATGCCAAGAAAAAGGATTCCTTAAGAAACAAAGTGCATTTTGTCCTATGATCTATTTATAAACATATCACTATAACTTAAAAAATATAGATAATATGACAACATGCTAAGAAAAAAGGATTCCTCAGGAAACAAAGTGCATTTTGTCCTATGATCTATTGATAAACATATCGCTATAACCTAAAAAATATAGATAATTTGACAACCTAGCTCCTTCATGTTGCAAATTGCTAACTTTGAGCATGAGAAGTTTCAATAGAGAATAAGTTGTGTTAATGCAGTTTCTGGCTCACCCCCTCTGCTACTCAAATACTTGCACAGGAAGAGGACAAAGGAGACCCTTGCTTGTACAGGGGACCCTCCGATGCCTATGTCAGGCTTGGATTCTGGGTCTAATGATTTGATAGTGTAACACCCTGAAAATCGGGGGTCGAGCATAAACTCAACTCCCGAGTTCCAACGCATCACTTATGCAACAAAATGAATGATGATTGAATGTTGTCTGTATTAGTACATTAAACATGAGTGAGATTAAGCCAAAACAACATATCATACTCCAGAGACAGTTAAATTTGCAAGCGGAAGACTGTAATAGATATATAAAATATATGAACTATAGTAAGTCTCCAGAGTGTATAAGGTTACCATGTTAAAGAATTACAAGTATAATTTTAAAATATACTAAGTTGTGGAAGTGTAATGTCTTCTATCCCAAATACCATAGCCCTGTCAATGCAATTCCAGGTCTTCATAGACCTGTCAGAGAGTTACATGTAGGAGAACTCCTCAACATCATAATAGTAGTCCGGCTCTGCTTCATAAGCATCGCCATCACCTACAGCTAAGACAATCTGGTTGGTGTTGCAAGCACCATCCCGTAACGTGGGAGTGAGTAGCTAACTCAGTGGAACAATAAAGCATAGGTTAACATGTTATCAATATAGTCAAGCAGTAATGATAAAGTAGTACAATCAAACACTCCTAACTACTCTTATTAATGCAAGTATGAATGCAGTCATGATGGATGCCCTCACCACACCCTCCCTCGTGTGACACCATCTTATATTCGCGGCATGCTTTCATCCCTCAGTGCTCCACATCTTCCAGGCACATGCAATGCATGATGAGCATGATTACCGAGTTGTTATTAGTCCATTTCAAACAGCAGGATTGGGAAACTAAGGTACCTCCCTTGTATCATTCCTAAACATGATCCATTCTAGAGTCGTTAGTCCTAGTTAATCTCAAACGATGGTGTATTTTCTAGGTCAATGCAAAGGCTGCCAGGGCTGTTACGCACAAAGGTTACACCACTCCCCCATCACTTCTTTAACGATTCATCACTATACAGAAACAGGCCTAGTTCATACTCTTTATACTGCGGCAAAACTCGTCGCCTCACTGCAAATTCAGAGTATGCTCGAGGTCACTACAAAGGGCTGCCAGGGCTGTTACGCACAAAGGTTACACCGCTCCCCTATCACCTTATCAATGTAGGCCGATAGCACGAATATAGTGTCCCATACCACCATAATCGGCTCACGAGTCTAGTTGCTCACTGGTCACTATAGGAGGCATGTGGCCCCAGTGTAGGCTGACAGCTCGACCACGGTATCCCATACCACCATGCCCGACTCATGAGTCTTAGCGGATCGAGGTACCATGGTTAACGAGATTCCACTGGTAAGTTTGGTACCTTAGGTTCAAGCAGTAGCGACCAAACATGGTGAACATACATTAGACATATCGGGTTACTTGACAAGCCTGACTAGCTCAAGCGCACAATCAGCTGAACGACATGAAGTGCATAAGCACTTCGCATGGCCTAACCATTGTCGCTAACTGATGTATGACTCGGGTTCGTCAAACACATCTTACGTGGCAAAATGAATCTCAACCACGATCTCAATCTGGTACCGATTGTCTGGACTATAAACATAGTCCCAAACTCAATCAATCCTTATTCATAACACATGGATTAAAGCATAATAAACAAAGTAATTAAAGCATGTTAACAAGTATGTCATAAAGCATGTTATAAAGCACTACATAAATAGGAATACAAACACATATATTGCACAAGTAAGCGGTTTAAGTAAACAACCTCATGGAGGAAATCATACATGTCTCTAAAGTAGTTGAGAATCCCATCTCAACACCCACCTAAGGCATCATCATCCAAACACTTACTCACACAAGCATTTTCACAAACACTTAGCATACACTATTTCAACATACTTAGTGTATGTTAGCCAAACATGTATTAGGGCGAATCCTTTCGCCAAATAAGTATTTTATCCATATATAATAAATTCATACAACAAATAATCATGTCAAACACATTTCCAAAATATATACGTATACGGTATTTTCTACAATACACTATTTCTACATACATAGTGTATATTAGTATAACATGTATTAGGGCGAATCCTTTCGCCAAATAAGTACTTTAATCGAAAATCATATATTCATACAACAAATAATCATGTCAAACACATTTCCAAAATATATACGTATACGGTATTTTCTACGAATACCTAGAATATGTAAAATTCCATATTCTACGTCTTTAATCGAAACAGAAATCTGAAAGCACTTTGTACATGTGCAATTGCATGCAGATCATGAATCTATCATTATCTAACATTGAAAGCGTTGAAAATTGTAACCTATACACCTAAAGTCCTCACCTTTTGTCGTAGAATCGTAACGGAGTTAATAGGTTTGCTAAGCTTCCGTATTCGGCAGTTTGGCAACCTATAAAATGAAATAGGTTAGCTATTTCATAACTTACAACTATCAACACCCTAAATCAGATTAGGGTTAGGGTTTCTTACCTAGAAAAGATGTTGAAATCGCTAAGAAAGCGATTAGATTGCAGTGGTGGAGCTCGTAGAGTGGCATGGTAGAGCGGTCGGGAGATTCTCCCACTACTCTCTCACATTCTCTCTCTTTTCTCGCTTCTCTCTCTTAGGTTTTCTCCCAAATTTGTATGGCTGTGAGAGAGAGGGTTCTAAGGTCCTTACATAGCCTAAAAACTCACCAAATTAGACTTAAGGTCAAGGTATACTTGGGTTTTGTCCAAAGGGCATCTGTTTCAGCTCAACGGAGGACTTCTGGCGGCCCCTTTTCTGGGTGCGGTTGGACTTAAGCTCACTAACACTGGATCTATGTTTAGTCAAGTTTTCGTTTCATTCAGGATTCCAGATCACGCGTGGCGGACCAGTTTCAGTTCAACGGTCAGTGGATCTCGATCGGAGATTCCGAGTACATGGATATGTTTATGAATTTTTTTCTAATCCAAGGGTGTATTTGGGTCAGATTCTGACGATCAGGTTACTTAATACTGACCCACAAGCGACAAGTCTCAGATTACTATTTAAGATATTTATTTTGGAAAGAAAACAAGTGTTTTCACACTCACACGCTCTGGACTCAAGCGAACAGCCGTGGGACACTGTCTGAATTTGATTTCCGAGATGGTTGTCAAGCCCAGTGAGGCGGTCCTAAGTCCTTAACTTCATATTACTCGAACTCCCGATGTGCGGTCTAGATCTGATACAGAGTTTTAATGTGCTCCCAAGAGCAGTTGGGTAATGAGTTTGATCCTAGATTTTAGGGTGACCTAGCGTCAATGATTCTACAAGTTTTGGGTCTTGCAGATCGTATTTAAAGTGGATCAAGTGGATTTCGTAGCTAATCTAGTTTAGCACTTAGTTAACTTTGTCAAATTTCTAAAGGATTTAGTCCTGTAAGATTTCTGTTTGAGGTGGTACTTAGTCCTTTTGTAGTTTGTATATAGAGTGATCCAAGTTATACTACTTAGCTAGTTTAAGATAGTGTCTAGGGTGAAAGTACTTAGGAAAAATTGAAAGATCAAGGTGGTGAAGGGTGAGATTTGTGAAGGAAATGGGTTAAGAAGCGATTTTAGACTGTGGAATTGAGTTCTTGCAAGTTAATAAGGTGTTAAGAGCAACCCATTGCCTAAGGACGTCTAATTCCAGGTTGGAAAAAAATCCTGGATGTTACAGATAGGGAGTTATGGATGAGAATGTGTGTGTACCTTTCACCTTTCAACGTCTCTATTTATAGAGGAGATGTGATCAGATGACTTAGGGATCTTCCCTGAAGGGGATTGATCGTTATCTTGAACGATCCTGAGATCTTCGATTCCCTAGACTCTCGGGATTTGAGGTTATCTTCCGAGGATCTTAGAAGGAGATCCTTGATATTGAGCCAACTTCTTAGCTTGGTTCTGGATCGGATGTGATGCTCAGTCATGAACCATTGACCGATCTAGTGGTATCGTCTTGTCTGGCGGCTTGTACTGGCTGATTCACGCGTCCACTTCATTATGGTCGACTGATGATGGCCGATCCTCAATTGGCTTATTGGTTGACCAATGATTGCCCTGTGGTTGACCCAAAGTGTAGGCTGGACTGGGGCTGGGTCATACTATGCTCGGGTCATATCCGAGTTATGGCCGACCTAGGATTAGGTCTGCATTATATGGCCACTGAGGGGCTTTTCAAGTGTCCTTGAGGATGCTTTGGTCTCCTTGGAGACCTCGCCTCTTGGCTCGTGACATGTGGGCCTCGGTCAGGCTCGTCGCCTAGTGAGTCCAGGCCATGTCAGTAGAGTTGGTCCATTCCATAAGCCGACCTATCGACTTGTCGTATTTTTCCTCCAGCAGTAAGCCCCCTACTCCTTGTGCCGACCTATGATGGTCGAGGAATAGATTGGAATTGGGTCGGATTGTATTTGGACTGATCTCATTATGGAGCATTTATTGCCAGTACGACAGCTAGTACGAACACCGAGTCACGTCACCTTGTTTTAACATGCGTTAGTTTGTTTCCCGTGGTCGTACGAGCTGAGAGGTTGTCATTTCAGCGGCGGAACAAATAGAAGGGAGACTCGTGACAGGGTGCTCGGTGGCGGACCCCAACGGCGCATGGTGTGGTGCCACGTGTCAAGCTAGGGCATCCAAGGAGGTGACGATTCGACTCCCCATTTAATGCTGGAGCCACATGGCACGGCTATAAAAGGGGCGCCCTAGCTTTCTCTTTCATTTTCGCACCCATCTTCTCCTTTACTTTCTCTGTTCTCACTTTTCACCCTTTGTATTCTGATCTCTGTGCTCTCTGTACTTTCTGACATCTCTTCAATTCTTCGGTGAGCTCCTTCTCCCTCCCCTTCTTTTAATTTTAAAAATGTCAGGCTCCGTAAGCCCTTGGGAGGGAGTTTACGGTGATGAAGGTGAAGCGAGTAGCTTCTGTGCTGCTTTGGAATCACCTTCGTTGCTGGTGGAGGTAGCAATGGAGGCAGATGCTTTATTCTGTCATTCGCAGAGAGTGCTAGATTCTCCGGCACAACGGCCGGTGGCATCTGCTAGGGCGACGAATTTGTCTCCCAGGCAGGAGACAGTAATGAAAGGTTTCCCAGGCTCAGGACAAGGCTGAGGTAGAAGAGGGATCCAATGGGTCGATGCCCTCAGTTCTGGCCGAAGATGACTTGGTTCGGATTCAGATTGAGTATCATATTCCCGAGTCGGTCATCTTAGGTCTCCCTCGGCCTAATGAGCTGCCCGACCTTCCAGGTCGCGCTGCAGTGCGACCTCCGTCTATCACTTCAGGAAGTCACTCGCTCGACGTCTTCTGGGATGCCTCGGCATGGCTCCGGGGCAAGTTACCTTGAACGGGTGGAGGGACCTGTTCGGCTGCGTGGTTCTCTGGGCTGAGATGAAGCAACCCGAGCTAAGCTTGGATGAATTCCTTCACCTGTACCAAGTACGACCAAACCCCCAGCACCCCGTCTGGTACTACTTCTGCTCCTGGCGGACTACTGGTGGGGCTTTGATAACCGACTCTCCATCCTCCAACAAAAATTGTAGGGATCAGTGGTTCTGGTCCTTTGGTCATTGAGAGACGGCCGAGCTAGGGCCCTTTGGGCCCTTTATTCCCCGAGCCTTCTCTGGGGCAGGTACTTGAATAGTCACTTACCTCTATCATTTTGGCCGATTGAGTCTTCTTATTATGCCTTCTGACTGTTTGTTCATGCTTTGTCAGTTGTCCCCAAGTAACTGCTGAGGCTTGATCCTGGATCCCTAGCTCGGATCCAGGACTTGCGAGCCTTAAGCTCGAAGAGGAGATCTTGGAAACGCTTATGCAACTGGAGCGTCTCCTTCAGTCAGGCCTGGACACAGCTTTGACTGGTAAGATCTGACTCGGAAGTTTTTCTTTTTTCTTTTTATTGCACAATGATGATTTCGTTGACACATCATTCTTACTTCTGATGCAAAAATGTCTAAAGCTCAGCCTGCTCTCCGTCCTCCTTCCAAGGTCAAGGCTCCACCTTGGGGTGACCCTCGGGCGTCGAAGAAATAAAAGACATCCTCTAAGGGTCAGGAGAGCTTCCTTCGGCACGTCACAAGTATACTCCCCTGGGCGAGTAAGCAGGGGACTAAGGAGGAGTTCGTCAGCCTCTTCGAGTTGCCCTCTATGGAGTCGACGCTCGCCAAGATGATGAGGGTGCTCCATGAGGTAAGGGTGTGACTATTGTTGCTTGCCTGTTCAGTTCTCTCAACACTGAGCTTCTTTTTTTTTCTTTTTTTTTTTGTAGTTCGCGCCATGCACGGTGAAGGCCCATGCCGAGCTAGCCAGGGCCAATAGGCGGGCCGGAGAGGCAGAGGCTCGGCTATCATCTATTGAGGCTCGGGCCACCTTTGCAGAGGGCCAGCTCGAGGTGACGAGGATCACCCTTGGGGAGTCTTCAGTGGAAAGGGCCCGTTTGGCCTCACGATTGGAAGAGGCGAGGAAAGCCTATGATAAGTGCCGCAAGGAGTGTATCGAGGCTTACGATGCGGCCAGTTAGATTAGGGTGGAGACCAAGGCCGCTCTTATCGTTGCTCGGATGGAGGCTGTGGCAGAATATCTGTCGTCTCAGGCCTTGGAGGATGAGAGGAATACCCTCTTTCACCAGGGCTATGACGAGTGTGTGAGAGGGATGAAGGAGAGCTTTCTTGAGCTTGACCTCTCTGGCTTCGACGAGAGTGAGTCGGGGTCTAACGGTCTTGGTGATGGGGTTGCAGTTGATCCCGAGGCAATCTCTGAGGCCACTCCCGAGGCAGCTCCGGAGGCAGCCCCTTCGGCCCATGATGTAGAGGCTGAGCCTTGAAGCTGATTGTGCAGAGTAAAATTCCTTTCTACTCCCTTTTTAAGCTTCAATCACTTCAAGTGCGTCGAGTGCCGAGCTTGAGAGCATCCGCAACTTTTGACACTTTAAGCACATCAAGCTCGAGAACGTCCGAGGAAGCGAACATCATCCACCCTTGATTTTATGTATATATTCTTTTTTACCAATGTAACACCAATGCAAATGCTGATGTAATGCCGATGTAACATTTTTATATGATTAAGGAATACATTTTTCCTTATAATCCATTGTTCAATTTACATTGTTTGTCATAGATCCTTACATGTTGTTCGATGAAGGTCGAGCAATGTCTGTCTATCGGCAGAGTCAGGGATAATAGATCTTAAGATGCTCGGCATTCCATGGATGAGGCAATAGTTGGCCAGTCAGATCTTCCAATTGATATGTGCCGGATCGGACGGTGTTTGCAATCACGTAGGGCCCTTTCCAGTTAGGCCCCAGCGTGCCTTCATCGACCTTCTTGGTATTGTGGAATGTTTTCCGGAGGACTAAGTCTCCCACTTAGGACCTTCTAACTTTGACTCAAGCAATGTAGAACTGAGACACTTGCTGTTGACGGAAGATCGTCCGAAACCGAGCTTGTTCTCTTCATTCTTCCAGTAGGTTGAGGCTGAGTGCCAGTAGCTCCACATTGTCTTGTTCGTCGAATGAGCTTACTCGGGCGGTCGGTAATCCGATCTCAACGGGGTGATCGCCTCTGACCCATATGCTAGGGAAAACAGGGTCTCTCCTGTCACAGTTCGTGCTGTGGTCTGGTAAGCCCACAATACCTTGGGAAGTTCCTCAGCCCAAGCTCCTTTTGCTCTGTCGAGTTTGGTTCAGAGGTGTTGCTTAATAATCTTGTTGATAGCCTCGACTTGTCTGTTGGCCCGCGGATGGCGTGGAGACGAGTATACACTTCAGATCCTGAAATTTTTACACATCTCCTAATACTGCTTGTTGTCGAACTGTTTACCATTATCGGAGACTGTAGTCCAGGGTATCCCCAATCGACAAATAATGTTTTTCTAAATGAAATATGTGATTTTATGCTTGGTTATCTTGGCCAGTGGCTTGACTTCTGCCCATTTGGTGAAGTAATCTACGGCGACAATGGAGAACTTGGTCTGACCCTTCCCCATAGGGAAAGGTCCGATGATGTCGATTCCCCACTGAGCGAAGGGCCATGGCCCAGCCATGGGGTGAGCTCTTCCGGCGGCTACCGAGGGACAGTGGCAAACTTCTGACATTTATCGTAACTCTGGATGAGCTTATGTGCGTCATGCTAGATGGTCGGCCAGTAGTAGCCCTGTCGCACAACTTTATGAGCTAAAGATTGTCCGCGAAAGTGATTTCCACATATGCCTTCATGAATCTCTCTTAGGACATAGTCGGCTTCGTTGGGTCGCAGACACCTTAAGAATGGCATGAAGAATCCTTTCTTATACAGTATCTCACCGAGCATGGTATAACGAGCGGCTCGGATTTTTAATCGTCGGGCCTCAGTTCGATCTTCGGGCATTCGCCGGTCTCGAGATAACGAATGATTGGGTCGACCCAAGTGGGTCCCAAGCAGATTAGAAGCACAGTCGAGGAGTCAGTTTCATCGATGCTCAGCTTAGCTATGAATTCAATCGGAATAGATCGAGGGATTTCGTCTTCATCAGCTATGGCGAGCTTTACTAGTAGATCGGCTTTGGAGTTTTCAGCTCGTGAAATCTAGATGACAGAGCAGTGTTGAAAACCGCCGATCAACTCTTTAGCTTTCTGTATATAGGCTTTCAGTCGGTCTTTTCTAACTTGGTAGATGTCGGCTATCTAGTTGACAACCAGTTGTGAATCACCGTATACGTTGAGATGAGTGACTCCTAAACTAGCTGCCAAGTGAAGTTCAAGGAGCAATGCTTCATATTTCACTGTATTGTTGGAGGCTTGAAATCCAAATCTTAAGACATACTACATGTATGTATGATCAGGAGTTTCCAGGACGACCCCTGCCTCGCTTACCTTAAAATTGGATGAGCCATCAACGTATAGTTGCCAATAGGGATGGGTGGGGAGTGAAGCGGGATCAGGTTGTTCTTGTTTTTCTTAAGTGGCCGACCCTCCAGGAGAGCTAGTTGTATGATCAGGGTCGATCGAAGTAGGCTCGGATTGCTATGCGACTTCAACGATGAAATCGGCTACGGCTTGGTCTTTGATCACAACCCTTGGTCGGTACTAGATGTCAAACATCACTCAGATTGATGGCCCATTTTGTGAGTCACCCTGAGGCTTCCAGTTTTTGAACTATTTGCCGTAATGGTTGATCGGTTAGAACGACGATCAAATGAGCTTGGAAGTACGGTTGCAAACGTCGAGAGGAGGTGACGAGTGTTAAGGCCATTTTTTTCAAGGTCAGATATCTCGTCTTTATCGGGACAAGAGCTTTGCTGATGTAATAAATCGGAAACTGCTTTACTTCGTGTTTGCAGGTCAGGGCCGAGCTTACAACCGCGTCAAATACTGTTAAGTAGATCAGCAGTGTCTCGCCTAGCTCGGGCTTGGAGAGCAAGGGCGGTGACCCTAAGTATTTTTTCAGCTGCTGGAAGGCTGCTGTGCATTCATCTATCCAGTCTACGATCTACCGACCCTTCAACTGTATGAAAAAGGAAAGGCATTTATCTATGGCTCGGGACACAAAACGGTTGAGCGCAGTAACTTGTCTAATTAGCCTCTGGATGTCTTTGATTGTCTTCGGCACGTTCATGTTAAGCAAAGCCTGGATCTTCTCAGGATTTACCTCGATCCCTCGCTGGTTAACGAGAAAACTGAGAAACTTACTTGAGCTTACGCTGAATGCGTATTTGCTCAGGTTTAGTTTCATTTGGTATTTCCGTAAGATGACGAACATCTCCTTGAGGTCGGCTATATGATCTGTCGCTTTGATGCTCTTGACGAGCATGTCGTCAATATATAATTCCATCATTCACCTTATTTGACGGGCAAACATTTTGTTGACCAGCCTCTGATAGGTTGCGCCTGCGTTCTTTAACCCAAATGGCATCACTCGGTAATAATAAAGACCTTTGTCAGTGACAAAGGTGGTTTTTGATTTATCAGATGGGTGCATTGCAATTTGGTTATAACTTGAATAAGCATCCATAAAACTAAGTAACTCGTGCCCCGCAGTACTGTCGACTAACTGATCGATCCTGAGAAGAGGAAAACTATTTTTCAGGCAGGCTTTATTTAGGTCGGTATAGTCTACGCAGACCCGCCACTTCCCGTTGGACTTTTTAACTAACACGTTGGTTACCCAATTGGGGTAGTACACTTCCTCGATAAACTTGGCCTTGAGGAGCTTGTTGACCTCTTCCTCGATCACGACATATCTCTCAGGGCTGAGGGCGCGCCACTTCTGTCGGACCAGTTTGTAAGTCGGGTCGATGTTGAGGCGATGAGTGATGACTGAAAGATTGATGTCTGACATGTCTTCATGAGACCATGCAAAGATGTCGGCATATCGTCGAAGCAGTGCTATCATCTTGTCTTTCAAGGGCGATGCCAGGGACGAGCCAATTTGGACGGTCTTGAGGACGTTAGACTCGTCCAACGGTATCTGGATGAGGTCTTCTACTGGCTGGCCCTGATCGAGAGATTTGTCGCGAGGGTCCAGAGACTCGATCGTCGTTATGGAGCTTTCAGAGTTGTAGCATAACATCGTCGAGCATCGTGCTGATCTCCTTTGACAATTTCGACTTCCGACTTGATCGGGAACTTCATAGAGAGATGATACGTCAAAACTATGGCTCGGAGAAGGCATAGCGAGGGTCGGCCGATAATAACATTGTAGACTGAAGATTGGTCGACTATGAGAAAGTCGACCATGACGGTCGCTTGGTACGGTGCGTCCCCGGCAGTGAGGGGGAGTTGGATGGTTCCATTGGGAAGGACTTGTTTGCTCGAGAAGCCAATCAAAGGGGTTTTCACGGGCCACAATGCGGACCGTTCGATGCTCATCTTGTCAAACACCTGGGTGAATAACACATCTACAGATGACCCTGTGTCGACGAGGACCCTGAAAACTTTAGGTTCGCAATGGTGACGGTGACAACCAAGGCATCATCGTGCGGATGATAGATGCCTCGGGTGTCTTCTTCTTTGAATGGTACGCTGTACTTTTCCAATTTTCTTTCCTTCGAAGGTTGGGCCAAGACCATGACCTCGGACTCAGGTCGACTAATGCTCTTTGCATGAGTTTTGCGAGCATTATTTGAGTCGCCTCCACCTTTGTGACCACTGACAATGGTTCGGATTTCCTTGGTTGGTCGATTATCACTAGGGCATTCTTCCGCGATCACGGTTAGATCGACTCCTAAGTTCACATGCTCGCTGAGATGACCTTCATGAATGAGCCTTTCTATCTCCTGCTTCAGACTGTAGCAATCACTGGTATTATGTCCATGATCACGATGGAAGTGGCAATACTTGTTTTTGCTACATCGATCGGGATTACCGCAACTTGTTCGGTCAGTTGACAAAGTTCTCACCCTTTATTTCCATCAATACTTGCTCCTGAGGTTTATTGAGCAGGGTGTACATCGTCAACTTGTTGTTGGGTCGTTTGCTCGACCTGGGTTTGTCTCGAGGCCTATCGTCTTTCCATTTTTTGCTGGATTTGGTTGAGTCGGCTTCTTTCTTCGTCGACCCCTTTGTCGAGGCACTTCTGTTTTGGGCAACTTCTCGCAAAATTTTGGACTCTTCAGTGTCGGCATACTTCTCGGATCGGTTCATGAACTTAGCCAACGTCGAAGGAGGGTTCTTATCTAGGGAAAAGAGAAAAAGTTTATCTCTTAACCCCTGTATGATAGCATTAAAGTTGTCCCATCCAAATGCTTCCGAACTTGAAGGGCTTCGAGATGGAAGCATCTGATGTAATCCTTGAGGAGTTCCCCTTCTTTCTAACCTATATTGTTCAGATGCGCGGACGCTTTAAGCTTCTTCTTTCCCCCGATGAAGTTCGTGATGAACGCCTCACTGAGTTCGGTGAATGAATTGACAAACCTTAGCTTTAGTTGTTTGAACCAGAGTCGGGCAGCATTGGACAGGGTAAGCGAAAAGGCTTGGCACATAACCGTTCCAAGGTGTCGTGCAACTCCATATAGGTCCGAAAGGACTCGACATGTTTAGTTGGGTTAGCCTGCCCGGTGCAGAGTGCAATCTGTGGCAGGCAAAACCTGTCTGGTAGTCGAGCCCGCATTATATTGGCCATGAATGGGGATTCGATCTCCTCCCTTCCAATAGGGTTGGTTGAATGATTTTGTTTCATATCCGCAATCTACTTCTATAGGTTTCGAATTTCAATCTTCCACGACTCCTCGCTCTCCGCAGTTCCCTCGACCGGGGGTCGGTTGTATCTTCTCTGATCTATCTTGTGGTGAAGGTCGGAAGAGGGCAACGGGACAATCCTCAAAACATGAGTCGGAGCTGGCTAGGCTGAGTCCTGACCTTGGCTCGATTGAGGAACTGCTCGTGGGGTAGAAGGCTATGGATTGGACTGGCGGACGTCACCCAACCGTCCTTCCCTTCGGTCAGGTTCCTGCGCTTGTCGAGATTGCATTTACTCCAGCATCTGCCTCATGTGGTCTAGGTCGGATCTGATGTCTTTTTCCCAAGCATCACGCCGACTATTTTCATGATTCGGTTGAGTGCGCCTAGTCGAACCGGAGGTTGCTTGGCGGGCTAGAGAACCCTGGCAAGCATCCTATTGCGCTGGCTGGTCTGTGGGTTGTTAGGCATGACCAGTCGCTGGCAGGGTTGTGATCGGGGTCACCTCAGAAGGGGTTGGAGCTTTCTTTTTCCCTCTTGCCATGGCAGGTTCTATAATGTTCTTGGTAAATCAAAAACGACTTACAATGTCATTCCCACAAATGACACCAAACTGTTGATGCAATTTCTGGTTCACCCCCTTTGCTACTCGAATACCTGCATAGGGAGAGGACAAAGGAGACCCTGACTTTTACAGGGGACCCTCCGATGCCTAAGTCAGGCTTGGATTCTGGGTCTAATGATTTGATTGGGAGTTAGGGATGAGAATGTGTGTGTACCTTTCACCTTTCGACGTCTCTATTTATAGAGGAGATGTGATCAGATGACTTAGGGATCTTCCCTGAAGGGGATTGATCGTTATCTTGAACGATCCCAAGATCTTCGATTCCCTGGATTCTCGGGATTTGAGGTTATCTTCCGAGGATCTTGGAAGGAGATCTTTGATATTGATCCAACTTCTTAGCTTGGTTCTGGATCGGATGCGATGCTCGGTCATGAACCATTGACCGATCTAGTGGTATCGTCTTCTTTGGCGGCTTGTACTAGCCGATTCACGCGTCGACTTCAATATGGTCCACTGATGATGGCCGATCCTTAATTGTCTTATTGGCTTAGCAGTGATTACCCTGTGTTCTACCCAGAGTGTAGGCTGGACTAGGGCTGGGTCATAATATGCTCGGGTCATATCTAAGTTATGGCCGACCTAGGATTAGGTCGTCATTATATGGCCACTGAGAGGCTTTTCAAATGTCCCTGAGGATGCTTTGGTCTCCTTGGAGACCTCGCTTCTTGGCTTGTGACATGTGGGCCTTGGTCAGGCTTATCATCTAGTGAGTCCGGGCCATGTTAGTAGAGTTGGTACATTCCATAAGCTGACCTATTGACTTGTCGTATTTTTCCCCCAACAAGTTTCATTCCTTCCTTTACTGAGCTAGTTCCCTCAGGTAGCAGTTTTGCTAAGTTGACTTAGAGCTTGTAAAGATCATCCAGCATGCTAACAAAATTGCCCAACCTATTTATTAAAAAGAAGGAGAAGTGATAACTGCTCGATTTGACTTAATGTAAACTATGAGTCAAACAAATCAAGGATGATTCAAACATTATTCAAGGGAGAGATGATGATGAATGTAATTAAATAGCAATATGTTGTAGGCTAGCCAAGCCATCTTTTTATTTGTGATCATAATTAATAGTGATACCTATTTTAAGTTCGTAGAAGCATGTTTTGGATATGATTGGCAAAATAGGATTGGGAAAGCCAATCCCAAATAGATGGGGGGCAAGGCAATGATGATAATTAGAAACATGTTTATAAGTTCCTAGAAGCATGGTTTATTAAGTCTTCGAGCTTTGATAGTTTAAATCTATTTATATAAGTTGTTATGAGCTCTAAACAAATTTCATTTAACAACATCTAGAGACTCAAATGGTTTGTCAAACAAAAAACTATGGTAATAGTGGTAAAAGAATCCCATAGATCGAAAGATCCAAACCATCTGTTTTATGGGCACTTTAACCTTAAATTAAAAAATTTGACATGTATTGGAGTTATCCAACAAATAGGCCCCATGAATGTTTTGTCACCTTAAACACATTACTATCAATGCCAAGCTGATGTATAACAATTCCATTCTTTTTTGAAAGGTATAATTATTCCTAAGTTAATTAGATCTTAAAACGAAACAATATCTAACCTTTGATTATTCAAGAGAAGTTTCATACATGGAACAAATAATCACAAATAAATTAATTAATTAAAGTAAAAGCCTGGTAATGCAGGGGCATTTTCACACCGGGATCGAGTGGGGTGGCCTGTGGGATGCAGGGGCACACTCGGTGTGGTTGCCCGTGTGAAGCAGAACCCATGTGAAGTGGGGCCCACGATGGGGTTCGGCTGAGGTCCTAACCTGTAACACCTTGAAAATCAGGGGTCAAACAAGGCTCAACTCCCGAGTTCCTACGCATCACTTATGCAACATAGATAATGATGTTTAAATGTTGTCCATATTAATACATTAAACATGAGTGGGATTACACGAAAACAGTATATCATACTCCAGAGATAATGTAATTAGGCAAGCAGAAGACTGAAAATATGTATTGAGATAAGTAAGTGGTTATCTGCCTACAGAGTATGATAATGTAACAGGATTGAATATATACATGTATGATTCCAAAATTTATAAAATATCAAAGTGTAACTGTCCAACTAATCCATGTAACCCTATAATCCCGTCGAATCAGGACAAGGTCTACGAAGACCCGCCTGATAGCTGAACATAGGAGAATTTCTCCTCCTCGTCCATGACATCCATATCAGCTGCATAGACTCCGTCATTACTTGCAACTATAACAGAGTCTGGTTAGTGTTTTAAAACACCATCCCAAGTGGGAATGAGTAACAAATTCAGTGGAACTATAAAGCAAAGGTTAACATGTTATCAATTCACTCAAGCAGTAATAATAAAGTAGTACAACATTCATGTCCTAAGTATCTTGTTAATGCTGGAATGATATTCTATAATGATGCATGCCCTCGACTGCACTCCCTCAGTGACACCATCTCATGGTCGCACATGCTACTCCCACTATGCTCAACTCCCACACCAAAGGCACATGCAATGCGGTGCATGGTCGTGTTAGCTGAGTTCTTGATTAGGCTTATTCATACAGTAGATTCGGGAAGCTAAGGTACCTCCCTTTATATCATTTACCCAAACAATGATCCATCTAGGGTCGTCAATCCTAGCTTGTCACATACAATAGGTAAGTTCAGGTCACTACGAAGAGGCTTGTCACTTCAGCGTAGGCCTATTTTAAACTCGAGGTCACTTCACCAACGCCCTACCAACTAGAGCGCTATTTTCGAAGAGGGTTCGGTTCAGACGGTACACCCTAACCAACTCTGGGACCGCAGCCAGGCTGCACCAGGTAGACCTCATTTATACTTGAGGTCACTAGGAAAGGCTCGTCACTTTAGTGTAGGCCGATAGCTCCAATACAGTGTCCCATACCACCGTATTCGGTTCACGAGTTTGGGTTGCTCACTTATCATTACGGAGAGGCTCGTCACCCAGTGTAGGCCAATAGCTCAACCACAGTGTCTCATACCACCATGCCCGGCTCATGAGTCTTAGCAGATCGTGGTACCATGGTTGAAATGGGTTTTACATTGGTGAGTGGTACCTTAGATTCAAGCAATAGTGTCTATACATGATAAACACACAATAGGCCGATCGGGTTATTTGACAAGTTTGATTGGTACTAGTGCACGCTGAATTAATCGACATGGAGCACATAAGCACTCCACATGGCCTAACCACTGTCGATAATCACCGTACGACTCAGATTCATCTAACGTATCTAATGTGGTGAAACTAGTTCGGCTACCCAATCAGGAACCATTAGCGATTACCTGGACTACGTAGTAGTCCCAAACATACTCAAATACAATAGGTATTCACATGTGATAGTCATAACAACATTTAACAAATAATTCATATATAAATCCCATTTGAGCGTTTTAACAAACACATTGAACATGTCATTATGCATATACATTTCATCCATAAATCACGTAGTAGCAATTTAGATTACATGAAGGGAACTATAAATATTGATAAGGTAGTTGAGAATCCTATCTCAACTCCCTCATTAAATACAATTCATCAAGCAATTTCTCATTCAGACATTTTATTAAACACATAGAACATGTTATTATACATATGCATTTTATACATAAATCACGTAATTGAAATTAAGACTACATGAAGGAAATTATATATATATATATATATATATATATATATATATATATAAGGTAGTTGAGAATCCTATCTCAATGCCCTTAATAAATACAATTCATCGGACAATTTCTCATTCAGACATTTTATCAAACACTTAGACTACACATTACCACATGTATGAACTAAATTAGTTATAGCATATATTATGGCAAATCCTTTCACAAAGGAGTTGTCATACATACTACAATCATGTATTCTAAGTTAATAGTCATAGCAAGCACAAATCATGATTTCATATTCATTTGAACATTTCAACAAACACATGGAATGCATCATATATTCACATAGTTCACACACATATACGGATTATCAAATAATATCCCAACTAAGATCATATGGTAGCAATTAAGTCAGACATAAATTATTAGCTGACATTAAAAGCCTTGAAAACCATAACATAAACGGTCATAGTCCACACCTGTCGTCGGTATGCTCGTTACGAACTTGGTTTGTACACCACGTCACCGTCTATAGCACAGCGATTACCTAAATCATGAAATAGGTTAGCTATTTCACTGATTCCTCTATTGGATTCCTAAAACAAGATTAGGGTTAGGATTTCTTACCCAAATTGAAGTTGGATTCGATGGTGTAGCTAGATGTAGAGGCGATTCAATGCATGGAGTAGCAGGAAGAAACCACGATAGCAAACTTTAAGGACCTCCCTTCGATCTTTACTCATTTCTCTCCTTTTCTCTCTTCTCTCTCCTAGGGTTTAGAGAAAATCATCTGGAATAGAAATGGGGTGGTTTAAGGGCTATTTATAAGCCCATAATTGATGTTAATGGCCCTAGGGCCATGATATACTTAGGTTATAGCCAAAGGGTGTCCGTTTCGGGTAAACGGGACACATCTGGAGGTCCATTACACACTTACGACATAGGGTAAGTTCCTTGGCAATGGATCTAGGCAAGGGTAAGGTTTTGGTCCGATCGGATCAGTGGATCGATCGTAGAGGACCCGTTTCAGTTCAATGACTATCGTCACTCGATCAGGGCTACAAGTACACTGACATATGTAGGGAAATTTCCCTGATCCAAGGGTGTAGTTAGGTCAGAATCTGATGGTCTGAAACTTTAAATTTGGCTTACAAGTGAATGGTCCAATTTACTTAAATCTGAGTTCATTTTATAAAGATATTCGCGTTTCTCACGCACTTTACTCGAGGCTCAAGTTATGGGTTTTTGGATACTATTTGGACTCGATTCCCGCGATGGTTGTCAAGCTCAGTAAGGTGGTCATAACCTTATAGTTTCACGATCATCGGACTTTTGACGCGCGGTCCAGGTTCGATACGGAGATTCAATGTGCTCCCGAGAGCAACTGGGTTTTGAGACTGATTCTAGGTTTATAGGTAATGTTGGGTAAGCGATTCTAATGGTTTTAGGTCTTGTAGTTTGTATAGAAAGTGGTTCGAGTTAATTCTCTGATTTATTTAGTTTAGCAGTTAATTAATTTTCGCTAAATTTCTACAGAATTCGATCCTTAGTGATTTCTGGCTGAGGTAGTACTCGGGTCTTTATACGGATTTTTCCGAGACGTACAATCTACCCCCCATAAAGAAAATTTTCATCCCCGAAATTGCCTAAGGATAATAAGTAAAGGTTTTATTATTTCATTTGCTTAGTTTTGTTGGTTTCAGGTTTATATATACTTGTTAGGGTAGATAATAACTACATCAGCCTAGCTCATATTGGTCTACCCCCCTTAAAAGTTTCTACCTTTGAGGGTTGAAAATAAATGTCCAAATCATTATTATCGTGCTAAGTGTTTGATGAAAAGTTTACCTAAGGGTGGTATAATCTACTCTTTATGATTGGGCTAATACAGAAAGACAGTTGTGGTAGGCTCAAACCCGATACATTGATTACCTGCTTGACCAGGGCAGACAACTCGTTGTATCCCTTCCTAATCTTGATAGATCCTGGTCTTCTGCTTGGTCAAAGCAATGAGTCCTTTGGTAATCACCCAGGATTGAGAATTGAGTTAAGTCGCGAATGCCTCGTAGGGATATGGTTCTGAAATTCTGAAATCTAATCATCCTAAGTATTTAAGGAGTATTATAATTCATTAGGAGTTCAAGCCTCAGGTTTGTAAGGTTGTCCTTCGGGTCTTGTTCAATGAGAGTTCTTATTTGACCTATGTTTAACTTGGTGGATAATAAGTTCTTCCATGGTGCTCATAGTCAAAAGATTATACTAGAAGGGTTTTCAATCTCCTAAAACTATATTTGTATGTCACCATTTCAATCATACGACTAGGGGGTTATGGACAGATTGCACTTCGGTTTCATTCACTTCGGGAGGGAAGGAAGAGTCGAGAGTTCTAAAATATTTCAGAAGTCTGGAATGTTAGTAACATAAGGTTGCGGAAAATGAAAGAAGAGGGATATCTCCTCGGCGCGGTATGAACCTTGAATTTACAAGGGGATAAGAAACTTATAATATTTTACTGTAGTCCGCCTCTAACATGAGCTTACGGAGTATTAAACTATGAAACTCAATCCTACTCAAGGGTCCTAATTTAATTACACAAAATAACTAGAATATATATATATATATATGTATAATTAAATTTAATCACAGGATGATTCCTAGTATGATTATAAATAATTCCTAAATAGACACAAAATACTAAACTTTAATATAAAAAAATATGACCAGTTTATTGGTAACTCGAAGTTGTAGAATTTTTTCATTTCAAGCCTTCTATTATTTATAACATATTTGTCACCTCTAGTTACCATATTAGTTTTTTTTAATTTTTTATAGTAATCCATTATTAGGCCTATTCTTTCATATGAATTGGTTTAATAGACCCGGTGTCTACCAATAAAAATATAGGTGTACCTTGAATGTGGGCAGTGACCTCAGATGCTAAGGGCGCCGCAACTACTTTCTCAGATGCTCCAGCCGGTGGTGCATGTACACATGCTTGTTTAGGGCGAATTGGTTGCGCTGCCAAAGGTCGTTGAGGTGGAGTCACTATAACATGTGGTGGCTGACGGTCGATCTTCTGAGGTGGCGTGAGATCATTGTCTTTCATCTTAGTAAAACAGAAGGGGTTAGTGTGTTTCCTTTTGTTGCAATATGTACACCAACAGCCCGTTCACCTCTTCTAGGTCGGCAGAGCCATGGGCCTGGGAGGCGAGTCTACATGTGACCTCTTACCTAGGACTGGTCGGTGCTATAAGTCGGGCTGAGGCCTTGGGCCCATTGGTATATGGGTCTGAGAAAACTCTGTCTCCATCTCGTTCGACTTGTAGAGACATGTTGACTAGCTCGGCGTAATTAGGAATGCTAGTGCAACACATCTTAGTGCGGATATCGGGCCGCAGCCCATCTGAAAAATGTCATATTTTCATCGGTTCATCTGCCAATATCAGAGGAGTGTATCTAGCTAGCTCCGTAAATTTGTTCTCGTACTCTGACACGGTCATTCCTCCTTGTTGGAGGTGGAGAAACTCACCCTCCTTTTCATTATGGTAAGTGAGGGGGAAGTACTTTCCATGAAAGTGTGTCTCAAATGCATCCCAAGTCCACACGTGTCCTACGGGAACTATTCGCAGGATGCTGTCCCACCATAAACTAGCCTTCTTCCCAAACATATAGGTGACTAGCTCAACTTGATCTATCTTAGTGCAGTGCAGCGACTTCAACATCTTAGAGATGTGATCTATTCAGTACTCAACCTCTCGGGTCTATGAGCACCAGCAAAAGTGGGAGGACAAAAACTATGAAAGTGCTAAAAAAGATTGCTGGTATTCCTGTCCCCAGTAGGCTGTACAAGTGGTGTAGATAGGGCCATATTCAGGTTTTGGGCAATGACCCTCACAATAGTGGCCCAAACTTGCTGTTGTTGCTGCATTAGGAGCATCATCTGCTCCAACTGTCAAGAGGAGAGCCGACTGAGGTATGTGTGGCGTCGATGTGGAAGCACGGTTTTGTTCGGGAACCGGTGGTGCATAAGGTGTTGGCCCATTTGTGGGGCCAGTGGCCGGTTGTGAATCCGACATCATCTCAAAGTTCGGGCCCAAGCTAAGGTCCGTATGGCTATTGTTCAGGGGAGGTGTCCTATCAATCGATCTGTCAAGTGCAAGACGTGTCGTACTCCGAGTGGTTTTTGGAGGCATTCCCTATATACAACATAGGGTGCACGTGTGTAAGATTTAGAATAACAACACACACTTCTCCAAACATTCTACATATCTCAATTCAAAGAAGCTTCATGCATTTTATTTAACCAAAATTGTCACGATACATATGATGTGGCATTACCGAAATCATGACAGAAGATGCATGTGAGCTAATTTAGTAAAAGTTTTAACACAAACTATTCTAACACCTAACTAAACCAACAAGGGCTGTTACCTAGAAAAGCAAGAAACAAAGCAAGACAATAGGCGACTTCTACATATGACTAGTCCGCTGACTCTGGTGAGGGTGGAGGTGCCCCCTTATCCTGCATACAACACAGGAGAGCCTTTGAGGTGTGAGACATCTTCTTAAATTTCTGTTTCAGATAAGCTTGATTCTCTTCAAGCTCTTGCTTCACTTCAGCCTGGGTCTCTCTAACCTCCTATCTCAAGGCGACTTGGCTCTCCTCAATCTGAGCCAAGCGGGCTTCTAAAGTAGCCCGATCACGGTGGCGCTCATGTGTAATAGGAGGAGAGCCCCCATCAGAGTCTTGGGCCTCCTCTTCTTCTTCTTCCTGCTCTTCCTCATCACTTCCCTCCTCATCACTTCCTTCCGCGCCTTCTTCATCTTTACTCCCCTCATCCTCTTCACTTTCTTCCTTTATCTCATCACCATACTCATCAAGATGGGCTTGACGTTGTCGTGACCCAATACCCATGTTATTAAGTGTGGTGTCATTGATGAAGTGGATCGGTACAAACTCTGAGTTAAGTCGATAGCCGAACTCATGAGCAAGCTTGCATATGAGTCCGCCAAATGGGAGTGTAACATCTCCCCTAACAGAGCGTGCGGTCTGTACTATCTGTAGCAGGATGTATGTAAGCAGGCATAACTTGTCTCCCTTTCTAGCTCTGTATAGGAAGTCTAGCATCAAACGCATTCATTCAATGCCATTGCTCTGCCTAAGATACATATTATGTGTGAATATGTGGTGGAGTAGCGGAAGTCATGAGTCATGTTGGACACTGGGAGGCAGTTGCCTCGATTCCAATGGATTAGTCGGCCACAAAGAAATCACGTGCGGCGATCTCTTTCATGCACACTCCTGAGATTCTTCCCGCTAGCATGAACCTCTCCTCGTGGAATCCTCATGATTCGGGCTATCAAGTCCACATTGACAATGGCCTCCCATTTTCCCATGGGAATAGAGAACTTTAGAGGCTCCGGTAGGGGATCTCGTATGTGAGTGTAAAAGGCTCGGACAGTGCCCCCATTCGCACATGACTTGCCCTCAATTATGAGACCCCACCTGACGTCCATTAGGAGGTCCATCGTCGGATATAGCCCAAATAGCTTCTTAGCCATGTGTGCTTTGCAGAGAACTCTACGACCTTGGAGTCTGCCATGTGTAATGCCTAGCTGTAAGGCTCTCTCGAGCAGAACTTGGGGATCGAGGTCCCGCTTCGTCCTTTGCTCTCGTGCGGCGCTTATACTTGCTTCAGCGCCCGATTTCCTTCTTAGACGGGTTGGACGACAAGGCCTAGCTTCATTTGTGTAAGCTCTCTTCTTTCCCATGAGGGAAAGAAGTGTGGAGAGAGAGAGAGAGAGAGAGAGAGAGAGAGAAAATTATAGCCACAAGCTCAAAAAGAGCTATGAAAGTAAAAAAAAAAAAAAAACTTAGGAATAGGGTGGATTGTGAGGATTAAGAGTTATGAGACACAAAAGTATAGACTTTGTGCTCAAATAGGTAGAAAATAGGAAAAATGGGGAGTTGTTAGAGATGGATTTGAGGAGTATGATGGAGGGTGGGTATGTAGTGAAGAAGAAGAGAAGATATGAGAATGGAGGGGAGATTTGAGAGAGAAAGATGAGATTTTTAGAGGTTTGGAAAGCTTGAAGGGGTGTAAGAGGAAGAAATGAAGCAAATGGTGAGGTAAAGGGAGTCCCCACATGACTTCGTGGGCCCCACATGCATGTACAAGTGTCGGCCCGACCGGCCCGCTGCGGCCCAACTGGCCCCGACGAACCGGACGATGATGCATTGCGGTCTGCTGGACCTCTAGGCGATGTATCACCCCAAGGGCGATGACATTCCCCCAAGGTGCTGGATACGTGCAGGACCCACCCCGGGTCCCACCGTTTCATGTGGTTTAGGCCCTCGAGCCCATTTGGCACGGTTTCAGGTTCTATCTCGCGTATAGTCACATTTTTCGAGTTATTTGAGTGTGGAATACACCAAATCATCATCTAAACCCGTCGATTGATGGTCTAAAAAAGGATTGGGATCATTTCGCATGATCACCGATGCTACGGGTCCGATTTCAATGGTCAGTTTTGCTTGTCGGTGACACTTGGAAATCCTATGTTCGTTTCTACATTTTATCGCCCACTCCCAAGTTAAAGTACGTCAGTGTGTGTCATGTTACCATAACCCAGGTCCAGTTTAATCCAAATCATGCTCTGATACCAACTTGTAACGCACTGAAAATTGGGGGTCGAACAAGGCTCAACTCTCGGGTTCCAACGCATCACTTATGCAACATAGATAATGATGTTTAAATGTTGTCCATATTAGTGCATTAAACATGAGTGGGATTACACCAAAACAACATATCATACTCTAGAGATAATGTAATTAGGCAAGTGGAAGACTGAAAATATGTATTGAGATAAGTAAGTTGTTATCTGCCTCTAGAGTATGATAATGTAATAGGGTTAAATACATACATGTATGATTCTAAAATTTACAAAATATCAGTGTAACTGTCCAACTAATCCATGTAACCCTATAATCCTGTCGAATCAGAACAAGGTCTACAAAGACCCGCCTGATAGTTGAACATAGCAGAATTCCTCCTCCTTGTACATGACGTCCATATCAGCTGTATAGACTCCATCATTACCTGCATCTACAACAGAGTCTAGTTGTTGTTTTAAAACACCATCCCAGGTGGGAATGAGTAGCTAATTCAGTGGAACTATAAAGCAAAGGTTAACATGTTATCAATTCACTCAAGCAGTAATTGAAAGTACGGTGAAGATTGCTTTAGTTGAAGAAGGGATATGCCAATATGTCCTAGAGGGGGTGAATAGGACTTTTAAAAGTATTTATGATTTATTTGAAAATCCTATTACACTAATCCTAACACCAGACATATATTAGGATTACTCAAATGTAACTCTACTGGCTTCCAAGCCTGGTAGAGGATCCAATCACAAACTATTCAAGAAGTAGCAATATATAACTTAATTTATGACGGATATGACTGTGAGTGTGTGTGAGGTGTGATCAGATATATAAATATGAATGTATTAACACAAATCATAAACACAGAAGAAGAGCAATCACAAACACAGTCATTTTTATAGTGGTTCGACTACTTGTCTACTCCACTCCCGGTAACCGCACTCAACCCTTGAGTGTATCGAATTTCACTAAGGAGGTTTTACAGCGATTCACCTCAAACCTAAGGTTTTAAATTAGGTTCACTTTCAACCTTTATAACCTACACCGAGGCTGACCGTTTATGCTCTCACGAGCAAGGGTCAGCACAACGCACCCACTTTTAGGCACACTGGCCAAGGATCTTCCATAAGACCCTACTGGAGGTTTCTACACGATTCACCTCAAACCCAAGATATTACACGGTTTACCTCAAACCCAGAGTTTTACTGGTTCACTCCTAACCAGATGTTTATGCTCTCCACAAATCAAGGGTCCACGCAATGCACCCACCACATACACTCCTGCCAGAGACCTCCTTGAGGACTTCAAAGGGTGAGAACCACTTAAGACCCAATCCTAGAAAGGAATGCTCACAAGTGTCCTCTTGGACTCTGGATACTTACAAATAAGTTGATGAGTCCCGATAAGCACAATGCCGAAGATCTCCTCCTCCTTGTTGACGAAGAGTCTCCTGCTTCCTTGATCTACAACAAAATAATGTACCAATACTCGGATTCGGGTTGGGTCAAGGTCAAGATGGAATCCTAATCTCTAAAGGTTTTCCTATAAGGAAGATAGAGTAGTTCCAAACTTATGCATTCAAAGCATCCCAACTTAATGATTTGCCATTAAGGTAGTAGCTGAAGGATCGTTGAATGCAGAAGTTCATTCCCCAATCCACTCTATTGAATATCAATGGTGAGGGTGGATTGGAGGATGAACTTCCTTGAGAGAAAGGGTTTTAGGTATATGATCTAAGGTTAAACACTCAAAAGCTCTCTCTACTTTCTCTCCTAGCAACAATAGACAAGTCCTCTATATATAGGAAAAAGGTTCCAATGGATATAAAACGATCACATTTATGACTGAGTTTGATATCATCGAGTGTATACTCTCGATAGTATCGATGGTCTGCTCGATGACTTGAACTCAAGGTTATATGCTTTTGAAACCTTTTGCCAGATGGTCGACGAATCGAAACCACTGTCGATATCATCAGATTTCGAACTCTGATTCCATCGACGGTAGGTTCGATCTATCGACACTTGAAAAATGAGAGAGACTTGACATGAAATATTTCAGGTTTTTAGGATATGATCGAGGGTCAGTCGATGTCATCGGAATTTATACATCGATGATATTGAAGGTAGTGTCGATGCATCAATAAATCCAATAGATTTACCAGTAAGCTCGCTAGACATTTTGTGTCCAGTTTCGATACAATTAACTCGGCCTTGATATCATCGACATATGAATATCGATTTCCTCGAATGGCCCCCGATCAAAGTTAAAAACAACCTGAAATATCTGCTGAAAGAAATGCGCGCCCACGGTCGATATCATCGATGGACTTTCGATCCTATCGATATTTGATTTCAGATCATATTGGAAGGCACATCGATATATCGAAGGATTTCAAAATTTTCTTTAAAAAATAGGGGCGCTGAAAATCTGCCTATCGATCTTATCGAGCCACTTTCGATGAGCTCGAGATTTGAGTATCGATGGTATCGATAGGTGTATCGATACATTGATAATTCGTCCAGATATGTTGTGAGGTTGCTGGACATATTTGGTCCTCTTTTCGATCATATCGATGAAGCATCGAGGACTCGACAGTGCAGGTCAATTATATCGAGGGTGTTTCGATAAAATTGACAAGGTGAGAAAAACTTAGAGATTTTCTTATTTTGAAAACAGTTTTCTCTCCTAAAAATCCTATGATTGTCTAACTTATTTTCAAGGGTTTTATTCACCTAGTATTTTGGGACATTGGATGTGAGGTTTTAAATTTACCTGTGGCGAGCTTACACACGTCCGGTTGAGCAGACGCTTGAAATGATCTTCCTGTAAGGCTCTGTAGATAATCTGACTCAACACTCATGTAACTTGACAAACCAGGGCACTTTCAGTAATGATAAAGCAGTACAACACTCATGTCCTAAGTACTATTGTTAATGCAGGAATAATATACTATAATAATGCATGCCCTCGCTTGCACTCCCTCAGTAACACCATCTCATGGTCGCACATGCTACTCCCACTGTGCTCAACTCCTACACCAAAGGCACATGCAATGTGGTGCATGGTCGTGTTAGTCGAGTTCTTGATTAGGGTTATTCATACAACAGATTCGGGAAGCTAAGGTACCTCCCTTTATATCATTTACCCAAACAGTGATCCATCTAGGGTCGTCAATCTTAGCTTGTCACATATGATAGGCAAGTTCAATTCACTACGGAGAGGCTCGTCACCTCAGCGTAGGCTTATTTTATACTCGATGTCACTCCACCAACGCCCTACCAACTGAAGCACTATTTTTAAAGGGGGTTTGAATCAGACGGTACACCCCAACCCACACTGGGACTGCAGCCAGGCTATGCCAGGGTAGGCCTCGTTTATACTTGAGGTCACTATGGGAAGGCTCGTCACCTTAGCATAGGCTGACAACTCGAATATAGTGTCCCATACCACCATATTCAGCACACGAGTTTGGGTTGCTCATTGGTCACTACGAGGAGGCTCATCACCCAAGCGTAGGCCGACAACTCGACCACGGTGTCCCATCCCACCATGCCTAGCTCATGAGTCTTAGTAGATCGTGGTACCAAGGTTGAAACAGATTTTACATTGGTGAGTGGTACCTTAGATTCAAGCAATAGTGTCCATACATGGTAAACACACAATAGGCCAATCGGGTTATTTGACAAGTTCGATTGGTACGAGCACATGCTGAATTAATCGACATAGAGTGCATAAGCACTCCACGTGGCCTAACCACTGTCGACAATTACCGTACGACTCGGATTCATCGAACATATCTAATGTGGCGAAACTAGTTCGGCCACCCAATCAGGAACCGTTATCGATTGCTCGAACTACGTGGTAGTCCCAAACATACTCAAATACAACATGTATTCACATGTGATAGTCATAACAACATTTAACAAACAATTCAAATATAAATCCCTTTTGAGCATTTTAAAAAATACATTGAACATGTCATTATGCATATACATTTCATTCATAAATCATGTAGTAGCAATTTAGATTACATAAAGGGAACTATAAATATTGATAAGGTAGTTGAGAATCCTATCTCAACATCCTCATTAAATACAATTCATCAAGCAATTTCTCATTCAAACATTTTATTAAACACATAGAACATGTTATTATACATATGCATTTTATACATAAATCACGTAATTGAAATTAAGACTACATGAAGGAAATTATATATCTAGATAAGGTAGTTGAGAATCCTATCTCAACGCCCTTAATAATTACAATTCATCGAATAATTTCTCATTCAGACATTTTATCAAACACTTAGACTACACATTACCACATATATGAACTAAATTAGTTATAACATATATTATGGAAAATCCTTTCCCAAAGGAGTTGTCATACATACTACAATCATATATTATAGGTTAATAGTCATGGCAAGCACATATCATGATTTCATATTCATTTGAATATTTTAATAAACACATGGAATGCATCATATATTCACATAGTTCACACACATGTATGAATTATCGAATACATCCCAACTAAGATCATATGGTAGCAATCAAGTCAGACATAAATCATTAGCTAACATTGAAAGCCTTAAAAACCATAACCTAAATGTTTATAGTCTGTACCTTTCATCGGTATGCTCGTTACGAACTTGGTTCGTAACCACGTCATCGTCTACAACACAACGACTACCTAAATCATGAAATAGGTTAGCTATTTCACTGATTCCTCTATTGGATTCCTAAAATAAGATTAGGGTTAAGATTTCTTACCTAAATTGAAGTTGGATTCGATGGTTTACCTAGATGTAGAGGCGATTCAACTCGCGAAGTAGCAGGAAGGAACCACAACAACAAACTCTAAGGACCTCCCTTCGATCTCCACTCCTTTCTCCCCTTTTCTCTCTTCTCTCTCCTAGGGTTTGGGGAAAATCTTATGGAATAGAAATGGGGTGATTTAAGGGCTATTTATAAGCTTAGAACTGATGTCAATGGCCCCAGGGCCATGGTATACTTAGGTATAGCCAAAAGGTGTCCGTTTCGGGCAAACGGGACACATCTGGAGGTCCATTACATACCCACAGTGTAGGGTAAGTTCCCTGGCAGTGGATCTAGGCCAGGTTAAGGTTTCGGTCCGATCGGATCAGTGGATCGATTGTGGAGGACCCGTTTCAGTTTAACGGCTATCGTCACTTGATCAGGGCTACAAGTACACTGGCATGTGTAGGAAAATTTTCCTGATCCAAGGGTGTAGTTGAGTCAGAATCTGATGGTCTGAAACCTTAAATTTGGTTTGCAAGCGAACGATCCAATTCTCTTAAATCTGAGTTCATTTTTTAAAGATATTCAAGTTTCTCACACACTTTACTATAAGTTCAAGTTGTGCATTTCTAGATACAATTTGGACTCGATTCCCGCGATGGTTGTCAAGCCCAGTAAGGTGGTCATAACCTTATAGTTTCGCGGTCATCAGACTTTCGACGCGTGGTCCAGGTCCGATACGGAGTTTCAATGTGCTCCCGAGAGCAACTGGGTTTTGAGACTGATCCTAGGTTTCTAGGTAATGTTGAGTTAGCAATTATAATAGTTTTGGGTCTAGCAGTTCGTATAGAAAGTGGTTCAAGCTAATTCTCTGATTTATTTAGTTTAGTATTTAATTAATTTTTGCCTAATTTCTACAGAATTCTATCCTTAGTGATTTCTGGCTGAGGTGGTACTCGGGTCTTTGTATGGATTTTTCTGAGACGTTATGTAACTCATATAATGTGGGGCCTGGGCTATGGATAAAGGGATTAATTCGCCATGTTCTATCAGTTCGAGCTTTTAGAGCAAGTGGTTAATTGTCCTGCATCACCTGGCCTCCAAGCAACTCAACAAAAACTACAACAACAAGATGAAGATGATTGCAAAGGACTCCAAGCATGAGAGAGAGAGGCTGAAAGAGATGGGGAAATTTACACAAGCTTCCTTCATGGTTGAAATGAAGACAAATGGAAAAACAACGAAAATTTTCATCACCATCATAATCCTCGTCCTCGTCATATAAGCCTTATGCTACCTAATTGAGGTCAGATAAACAAGTATTGTTTTGCCATTCACTCTATCACATACCATATTCATAATTAAACCATAGGTTGTTGGGCCTTTTTTCTTAGTACCTAACCCCATGTCCTTTGGGCCCTCCTCTTGACCTTGTTCTAGAGCCTTCAACTTGAACCAACTCACTCCTAACTGGTGTAGCACTTATTCTCTATCATGCATGGCTGAACCATCTTACTACTTATTGGTGTTACTCCTAAGTTCCCTTGAATGGATCCACTTCTAATTCTATCCTTCCTCATCTTACCGGTCATCCATCTCAACATCTCCATTTCAACTACGCTCATATAATGAGAATGTTGTTCCTTTACTACCCAACATCCTATCCCATAAAGCATGGCTGGTCTTCTAACCATCCTATAAAGCTTTCTCTTCAGTTTGATTTCTATGTGAGGATCACATAAAACTCCAAAGGCACGTCTCCACTTCTTCCACCCAAGTTGAATTCTATCAGCAAAATCATCGTTGATCTCTCCGCCCTCACAATTATCCACCTAAGATGTCGAAAACGGTCATGTTGGCATACTTCTTGATCAACAACCTTAACTAATTCCTTATTTCCACTACTGATTTTAAAACTTTTAGATTCTAAGTCATCCTTCCATAGTTTTAATTTTTTGTTTATGCCCTCCCTTATCTCACCAATCAAAACTATGCCATTTGCAAACAACATACACCATGGGAACTCTTCCACCCAAGTTGAATTCTATTAGCAAAATCATCATTGATCTCTCCGCCCTCACAATTATCCACCTAAGATGTCGAAAATGGTCATGTTGGTGTACTTCTTGATCAATAGCCTTAACTAATTCCTTATTTCCACTCCTGATTTTAACACTTTTAGATTCTAAGGCATCCTTCCATAGTTCTAATTTTTTGTTTATGCCCTCCCTTATCTCACTAATCAAAATTATGCCATTTGCAAATAACATACACCATGGGAACTCTTCATGCAAATGCATTATTAAATCATCTGTAACCAACGCAAAAGGATACAAGCTCAATTTTGACCCCTGGTGTAAGCCATGTGGGATCAGCTTTATAAATCATGGTTGCTATAGCTAGACCCCGCTTAAACAAATGTGGAGCATGTGGCATCCACCAAAGGTTGTAAAACATCAACATATAGGATTCCAAAACATTGGCCTTCGAATATCAACTTGGATCAATGGAAATGGCCGGATCCATGTGAAGGGTTTGGATCACTAAACATAGGCCCAACCATATGAATGCTTTAAAACATTGAATAATGGCTCAATCAAATGAATGATTTGGATCACCAAAAATTATCCCAACTATATCAATTGCATGAATTGCTAAATACAATGCGAAACATAAGAAAGGGTTTGGATCACAACAAAAAAAGGCCTAGCATGGATGACCAAGCAGTAGGTGTCCTATGAAAGTGCCCTGGTTTGTCAATTAGCGTGAGCGTTAAGTCAGAAAGACAAAGGAGCCCCATAGGAAGATCGTTCAAGCGTCTACCTCAACAGGATGTGTGCTCGAACTTGCTAAAGGTAAACCTTAGCCTCACATCCCAGGTCTCAAAACACCAGGTATATAAAACCTTTAAAATTGAATAGAACATTCTAGGGTTTCTGGTTAGAAAACTTTTTTCAAACTTAGGAAAATCTGTAAGTTTTCTACCTTTGTCGATTTATCAATACATGAATTGATTAAATCGAACCCTGTTATCGATGTCCTCGAAGCTCACTCGATATTGTCGAAATGAGGACTTAAGATGTCTAGCAACCACAAAGATCTCTAGACTGAATTATCGATGAATCAATTGACTGTTCGATATCATCAAATTTTGAATCTCGAGTCCATCGAGTCGACTCGATATAATCGACATTTGGTCTGTTGTGTCCAAAATGTTACTAAGGCAAATCATGTGATGCTCGATAGATCGAAGGGCTCCTCGATTTCCTCGGATTTCAAATCTCGATGATATCGATAGACCTTCGATGATATAGGATTGGGACACAAATCTATCCAACAAGTTTTCAGGTTATTTTTCTTAGATCGAGAATCACTCGATAAAATTGATATTCAAATATTGATCATATCGAGGCTAAGTCAATGTCATCGAAATAGGACATAAACTGTCCAGCAAGCTTATAGAAAAATTCCTTGGAATTATCGATGAATCGACACTACCATCGATATCATCGACATTCAAATTCCGATGATATCGAGTGATGCTCGAACATATCTTATCCCTGTTAAGATTCAAACGTAAGTGCTCTCACATTTTCACATGTCGAGGAATCGAACCCAGTATTGCTGAAATCGAAGTTCGAAATCCGATGACATCGATGTACATTTGATCTCCTCGACCAGTTGGCAAAAAGTTTCAAAAGTGCTTGATAGTTGAGTTCGTATCATCGAGCGGCTAGTCGATGTTATTGAGAGTATGCGCTTGATGATATCGACCCTGCTCGATGATATTGAACTCTATAAAAAATGTGACCATTTTATATCCGTTGGAACCTTTTGCCTATTTAATGAGAACTTGCCCTTGGTTATTGGTAGAGAAAATAGAGAATGCTTTTGAGTGTTTAAACCCAGATCATATACCCTAAGCCTTTTCTCTCATGGGAGTTCATCCTCCAATCCACCCTCATCAATGACATTCAATAGAGTGGATTGGGGAATGAACTTCCGCATTCAAGGATCCTACAGCTACCACCTTATGGTAAATCATTAAGCTGGGATGCCTTGAATGCCTAGATAATTGGAATCGCTCTGTCTCCTTTATAGGAAAATATTTAATAGAGTCGGATTCCATCATAACCTTGACCCAACCCATTGCCTTACATTGGTACATCATTTGAGTTGTGGTTTAAGGGAGCTGAAAATTCTTCGTCGTCAAAGGAGGAGATCTTCATATGGGCTTCATCTACTTATTTGTAAGTCATTAGAGTCCAGAGGACCCTTATGATTATTCCTTTTGTAGGATTGAGTCTAAGGTGTTTCTCACCCCTTTTAAGTCCTCATAGGAGGCCTCCGATGGGAGTGTATATGGGGGTGCTTTGTGTTGGCCTTTACTCTATGGAGAGCATAAACTATTAGGTCATTGACCTGTGTAATCTAAAACTTGGGTGTTGTGTGTTGACCCTTTCTCATGGGAGCATAAACTAGTAGGTTCCGTGTGTGGATCCTTGGCCTGTGTGGCCTAAAAGTTGGGTGTTGTGTGTTGACCTTTGCTCCTGTGTGGGGCATAAACTTGTGTCGTGTAGACACGTTAGAGTCAGCCTAGAGTAGGTTGCATTGGTTTGAGGTGAACCTGATTTGAAACCTCAATTTGAGGTGAACCTGTTGTGAAACCTCCGTTAGTGAGATCCTGTACACTTAAGGGTTGAGTGCGTCCGCCGGAAGTGGAGTAGACAAGTAGTCGTACCACTATAAAAACAACTGTATTTGAGATTGTTATTTTCTTTTATTGCTTGTGTGATTTTTTTATATGTCTTCATATTTGATTATTTGAGATCACAACTCACACACAGCCACATCCATTATGAACTATGTTATGCATCTTATTTAGCCTTTGAATAGTTTTGTGATTGGATCCTCTATTTAGCTTGGAAGCCATTAGAGTTATTTTGAAGAAAACCTGATACTTGTATATTTATTCAAGATAGGGTTGATAGGATTTTAAATTATCATAAAGTATTAAAAAGTCCTATTCACCCCCCTCTAGGACATATTGGCTTATTCCTACTTCAACTTAAGTGGTCTTTACTGCAATTTCATCCTAAATAAAAGAAAAATCACAACTCTCAATTAAGCAGCTAAATCCATCCATTACAAAACAAGCCACATGATGCAACTACAAAAGAATGAAGTATTCTATGGCCAAATCAATCCACTCTTAACGATTTCTCTTCCTTTCTTTTGCACATGTGGCATCCAACAAGATCTCTAAAACATTTGCTTGGATTGTTGAACAAGAGCTTGGGCATATTAACTAATTTGGATCATGGAAAATGCCCTCGATAATATTAAGGGTTTGGATCACTAAAATAGCCCAAACTATATAAACTGCTTGGTTTGCTTAAAACAATCCCAATAATATGAACAATTTGGAACACTTCAAATGACCCAAGTAATTCAAAAGGTTAGGCCAAGTGGATTACTTCAAATGCCCCAAGAAAGCATTTCAAAAGGTTTGTCCAATCCTACAAACAATTTGGTTACTATAAACAGTTTGTATCACTAGAAATGAGTCGATAGATTAATGGTTTGGATAACAACAAATGACTCGATCATACATATAGCTTGTACCACTAAACATGGAACGAGAGAGATTAATGGTCGCCCATTATGGATGACTCACTTACTAAATTGGATCAAATGGACAAAATCATAATTCATAATCAACCAAGGTTGTATCACATCGACTATGTTAATCATTAAATACATAGCTTAACATATCATTGGTTTGGAACACCAGAAATCAACCAATTACACAAGCAGGTCAGATAATAATAATAATAATAATAATAATAATAATAATAATAATAATAAAGGCCAGGGCCCAATTGCATGAAAGGTTAGGATCATATAAAGGTTTAGATTACAAAATAGAGTGCCAATCATGTGAAAGGTTTCAATCATTAAAAAGGAGCCAACTATGGATGACCCTTGTGCCAAGTCATCCAAATAGGAAAAACTACATTCAACCACCGAACATCTATGCATTCATCATTCCTCCACTCCTAATGATTTTTTTAATCTTTTGCAGGAGGCATCCAACAATGGTTGTAAAACATTTGCTTGAATTGTTGAACATGGGCCTTAGCATATCAATAGATTTGAATCACTGAAAACAGCCTTAATAATACAAAGGATTTGGATCGCTAAATAGACCAAATTATATCAAGGGTCTAGATCAGTTAAAACAAGCCTAATTATATGAACAATTTGGATCACTTCAAACAGCCCAAGCATTTTAAAGGAGTAGCCGAATAGGATCACCTCAAATGGCCCAAGCTTTTAAAAAATGTTAGTCCAATCCTAGAAACGGTTTGATTAGAGAAAATAGGACAAATCATATAAAAATTTATATTACTCGAAACAAGCCAAGTGATTAACGATTTGGATCATTGCAAAGGGACCCAATCATGAATTGTTTGTATCACTAAAACTGTAACGTGAGATATTAATGGCTTGGATCATTGAAAATGGCCCATTGTGGATGACTCATGCACTAAATTATCAATTGATCACATTAGTGGTTTGGATCACAAACACCAATTGCAATAATCCTAAACCACTTAGTAAGGACCAAATTCTATGAGCAGTTAGGATTATGGAATATTGGCCAATTCAAGCAAAGATTTGGATTACTATGCTCTCAACCATTCGAAATGGTAGGATCACTGAAAACGAGCCAACTTTGGATGACCCATGTACCAAGTCGGCCAAAGAGAAAAAATTCCAATTTATGGTAAGCAACCATGAATTGATAGTTCACCAATCCTAAAATGATCACATTCAGCCATGAAAAGATTGCTAAACAACCTATTGGATTGCTAAAACATCGGCCTTTGAATATCAATTAGTTTGAATCAAGGAAAACATCATGAATCATATGAGGGTTTGGGTCACTACACATAATCCCAAACATAAGTGATTTGGAACATCAGATAAGGACCTAATCACATGAATGGTTTCGATCAACCCAACTATATCAATAGGTAGGATCAATGAATATGGGGGTATGGATCACCTCAAAAGGGCATTAGTATGGATGACCCATGCAATAAGTCTTCCAAAAAGGTCAAAGTATTCTTTGGCCAGATTCCTCCACTCATAATATTTTTTTTTTCCATGTGGCAACCATGAATTGATAGTTCAACAATCTAAAAGGACCACATTCAACCGTAAGTCAAAGTATTCTTTGGCTAAATTCCTCGACTCATAATATGTGTGGTAGCCAACAAGGGCTGTAAAACATTAATTTCTTGGATTCTTGAACATGGGCCTTAATTTTTAGATCACTAAAACGACCAACTATATAAAGGGTTTGGGTCAGTCAAAACTATAGTGATCTATGTACTCCACCAAATCTGTGTGTGTGTGTGTGTGTGTGTGTGTGTGTGTGTGTGTATTTGCATGTGGCGGCCAACAAGGGCTGTAAAACATCAAGTTTTTGGATTGTTGAACATGAGCCTTAATTGTTAGATCACTAAAATGGCCAACTATATAAAGGGTTTGGATCAGTTAATATAGTGATCTATGCACTCCTCCAAATAAACAGTACTAGATGATCTCAAAAGAAAAATACAATAGATATTCACATTCATTATCATTGTCGTTGTATCACCATCGTCATAGCCTTGTCCAAGCTATTTGGGATCAATTTTACAAATCGTTATGTTTAGTAAATAGTTCCCAAAATGCTATCTTCGATAAGTAAAAGGCCTTCATATCCCTTCTCATGATGTGTAGGCAAGTCCTTTAAGGTCGCTCTCATTCTCCTTTTAGGCCCTTCAACCCTAATCAAACTTTCTAATCAAGGCTACTCTCGACTTTCTTAGCACATAGCCAAAACATCTCAATCAATTTTCCATCATTTTATCTCCAATAGGAATTGATCTTAGTTCGCCTTTTATTATTATTATTTTTAGAGAGAGATTGATCCTAGTTTACTTTGAATTGCCTCATTCATAGAATATCCTTCTAGTCCTTCTCACACATTCATCTAGCATCATCATGTGTGCCACCTTCATCCTTCATTCATATTTCCACTTAATTGCCCAACACTTAGCCCATATAGAGCAAACTGTTCTAATAGCTTTCTTGTAAAAAAACATAAGTTCCATTGGTATGTGACAACCAAACAATACTCTAGGGGTGCATCTCTACTTCATCCACCTACCTAAATCCCATTGTAAACATCCTCCATGATATATCTCAATCTTTTTGAATAAAAGAGCTAAGATAATTATCACTTTCACAAAACCCCTGTTCATCAATTTTCTAGAAGACCCACATCTATGGCTATTACCACTATAGTTGTCTTCCAAGTACTCTCTCCCAATTCTATCAATTTTTAAACTTATAGATACCTATCCACCAAACCTCCTATGTAGTATGAACCCCTCTCTATTCTCATTGCTCAATCATTGGCAAACAACATTCACTAAGGGACCTCATTCTAAGTACTAGCACTTAATTCATTTTATAAAATGATAAGCATTCAAAATAAGGAAGTGACTATAACACCCTGAATTTCGAGGGTCGAGCAAAGCTCTACTCCCGAGATCCAACACATCACTTATGCAACATGGATGATGATGTTCAGATTTCGTCCATATGAATGAGTTAAACATGAGTGAGATTATACTAAAACGGCACATCATACTCCAGAGATAATTTAATTTAAGCAAGTGGAAGACTGAAACATGTATATTTAAGTATGTAAGTGTTTCACAAGCTCTAGAGTATGAGTATGTTACCGGGCTGAATATATACATGTATTATTCTAAAATTGACAAAATATCAAAATGTAAAGTGTCCAACTAATCCATATGTCCCTGTAATCCCGTCGAATTAGCAAGAGGTCTACATAGACCCACCTGAGAGCTGAACGTAGGAGAATTCTTCCTCCTCATCTCTGAAGTCCAACTCCGCTGCATAGGCTTCCCCATTACCTGCATCTAAACCAGAGTCTGGTTGGTGTTTTAAAACATCGTCCAAGGGTGGGAGTGAGTGATCAACTCAGTGGTACTATAAGGCAAAGGCTAACATGTTATCAAGTCAATTAAGCAGTAATGATAAAGCAATGCAGCAATCACTTCCTAACTACTCTTGTTAATGCATGAATGGAGTGCAAGTAATGATGTATGCCCTCGCACAAAGCTCCCTCACAACTGACTCTGACAACTAAGTTTGCACATGACAACCTCCCTAAAGTGCACCTTCCTCACCAAGTACTTAATTAGGCTCATTCATACAGCAGATTTGGGAAGCTAAGGTACCTCCCTTTATATCATTAACCCAAACGAAGGATCCATCTAGGGTCATCAATCCTAGTTAATCACATACGATAGGCAAGTTGTAGGGCATCACCCCTAATGACAAGCAGTCGATAGGCAAATTCAAAAGTTTATACTCGCGATCACTACGGGAAGGCTCGTCACCTCAGCGCAGGTTAACAGCTCGAACACGTTGTCCCATACCATTATGTCCAGCTCACGAGTTTGGGTTACTCACTGGTCACTACGGAGAGGCTCGTCACCCCAGTGTAGGCCGACAGCTTGACCATGGTGTCCCATACCACCATGCCCGGCTCATGAGTCTTATCAGATCATGGTACCATGGTTGAAACGGGCTTTTACATTGGTAAGTGGTACCTTAGATTCAAGCAGTGATGTCCATACATGGTAAATACACAATAGGCTAATCAGTTCGTTTGGCAAGTTCAATTGGCATGAGCACACATTGACTTAATCGACATAGAGCGCATGAGCACCCCTTGTGGCCTAATCACTGGCGACAGTCGTCGTGCAACCCAAATTCGTCGAATTACCCAATGTGGCAAGACTACTTTTGCCACCCGAACAGAAATTGTTACCGATCGCTTGGACTATGCTCTAGCCCCAATCTTACTCAGATGCAGTAAGTAAACACATGCGATAATCACTTCAGCATTCAACAATCAATTCAAGTGAATTCCTCATTTGAGCATTTTATCAAACACATTGAACATGTTACCAATCAATTGCATTTTATCCATAATTTTCATAGCAGCAAATATGATTACATGAAAGAAAAAATACATATGAGTAAGGTAAATAAGAATCTTATCTTTATACTCTTAATTAATACACATCATTAACAATTTCTCATCTAGACAATTTAACAAACACTTAGGCTACACTTCACCAAATACATAGACTAGGTTAGTTACAACATATATTTTAGCAAATCCTTATACAAAGAGGTCAACATGCATATGACAACAATGAATCCTAGATTAATAGGCATAGCGAACACAAATCATGTTTACATGTTCATTTAAACATTTCAACAAACACATGGGATGCATCTTTTATTCAACACAGTTCATACATGTATGTCAAATCAGAAACGTCGTATCTAAGACAATATGGTAGTAATCAAGTCAGATATAAATCATTATCTAACATTGAAAGCATTGAAAACCAAAACCTAAACATTTATAGTCTGCACCTTTCGTCAGAATACTCGGTTTGAATTCTACGTTCTCGAAAACGGAACGTCAAGCACCTAAATAACATAAAGGGTTAGCTAGTTCGACAAATACTCAATTTAGATCTCTACAACGATATTAGGGTTAGGTTTTCTTACCCAAATTGTAGTCGAATCAGATTGTGTAGCGTAACAGGGAGGTAATTCAGTGCGTGGAGTCATGGGAGAGAACCACTGCGACGATCTCCAAAAGCCTTCCACACTCTTTCCTCTTTTCTCTTCTTCTTCTTCGTCTCTCTCTCTCTCTCTCTCTCTCTCTCCCTTAGGGTTTGGGGAAATACGTATGAGAGAGAGGTGGGGGGTATAAGGGCTATATATAGGCCCAGAAGTGATGCAAATGGCCCCAGGGCCTTGGTATACTTAGGTTATAACCAAAGGGCATCTGTTATTAATAAACGAGGCACATAAGGAGGTCCACAACTCACATACATCGTAGGGTAAGCTCTCTGACCACAAATCTATGCCAGGATGTGATTTCGGTGCGGATTAGTTGATCGACCGTGGAGGACCCGTGTCAGATCAACGGTCATACTTATTAGATTTGGGCCATAGTTATACGAATATGTGCAGGGAAATTTCCTTTTCCCATGGGTGAAGTTTAGTTGGAAACTGACGGTCCGAAATCCTCAAATTCGTGCGTGAACAAATGGCCCAATTCACTTAAGTTTCAATACATTTTCTAAAGGTATTTGCATTTCTCACACACTTTATTTAGGCTCAAGTTGTGCATTTCTGGACACTATTTGGGCTCGATTCCCGCGATGATTGTCAAGCCCAATAAGACGGACATAACCCTATAGTTGCGGTCATCGGACTTTTGACGTGCAGTTCAGGTCCGATACGGGGTTTTAATGTACTCCCGAGAGCGACAGGCTCTTATAATTTTTCTTAAGTCTTCATGTAGTGTTGAATCAGTGGTATTAATGGTTTTAGGTCTTCTCATTTGTGGAAATGGTGGTTCAAGCTAAATCCACCAATTATTTAGTTTAGTACTTAACTAATTTTCGCCTAAATTACGACAGGATACGCTCCTTAGGCATTTCTGGTTGAGGTGGTACTTGAGTCTTTATACGGATTTTTTTGAGGCATTACAATGACCCTCCCTCAAATTATAGTTTCAAGCCAAAGCCTCAATATGAATGCTAAGGAAATTAAAATTTGTGTATTTCCACTTTATTAGACTAGATGTGGCAATTTAATTCAATAATGCATCCAACACAAACTTAGATAATAATAATTAAAAAAAAAAAAACACAAAAGAGAGTTTACATAGTACATGTTAATGATTAAAAGACACATTACATATTACATGACCAGCTGACATTAGGTTTTGATTGGGACCCAAGTGGGATTTAAGTTCTCCAGCCCTATCGAATCCATTTAAATAAGCACTGCTATATTTAGGGCATGTTTTCATGTCTTCATCTCCATCAGAGGTTCAATATCTTTCCTAATTATTTTATTATATCTTCCTCTCCACTAGAGGCTCGATATCTTTAATAATCAATATATCTTATCTAATGTAAATGTGCACGGCATCCTCTCAAGTTTGCAAGTCTTCATCTCCATCAGAGGTTCAATATCTTTCCTAATCAATTTTCTATATCTTCCTCTCCACTAGAGGCTCATTATCTTTAATAATCAGTATATCTTATCAAATGCAAATGTGCATGGCATCCTCTTCATTGTACCAAAGCCCATGGTCATATATGCAACATGCAAAATTTCACTAATCAAATGGCTAGGACGTATTGTTCAATGAAACAGAGTTTCACTCCATCACCAATATAGAGTGAAGTCCAATAGAGGGACCAGAATGTACTATAACAACTGGTGTACGCAATAAGTAAGAAACCAAACTCTGGGGCCCACAATGTTGTGAGTGTAATATCAACTCCATCCATCAAGTGTTAATTCTCATTCTCACCATCTATATCCAAAACTAACCCTACTATCCAAAACTCATGTTGATAGAATGGATGTCACACGCAGAATAAGGTGACCCCACACACACGTGTTGCATAGGAATCCCATCTAACAACCAAATCACTGATAGATGAGCCCATGTGTGTGAAATACTGGCCCCAAATGAAAAAAACAAACACCAATAATTCATGTTGAGAATTGCAGAATACAAATCTATAATCATATTTAAGCTATCAAAAAAGGCAAATGGAAAAAAAGCATTCTAGATTCAAACAATTCCAACATACAAATACCATTTTTTACAATCTATCTATAAGTGTTACGACATATAAAGCACCCTTTGTGGTCAAATTTCAATGAGACAAAAGAATTTAGAGTGTGACTTATTCATATGATGGAAAGTTCACCTTCAAGAGGAATAAGATGGAAAGTTCACCTTCACGATCATCATTTGAAGTTTAAAAGTGCAAGACATGAAGATAGTACTACAAGTTTAAAATCTTCCTCTACTTCAAGTTCAAGATCAAGCTACTATTTTAAGACTACTTCAAGTAGAAGATCCACTAAAAGCTACTGAAGATTTGAGTAGCAACTTCAATGTCCAATATTTCAGGTATAAGTGACCCTAGAAAGACCCTAGGCTTAGGTCATTTCTTATGCATATTATTTACGGGTTTTTATACTTTGGTTAGGCTTAAATTTGACTAGTCCTAGCCTAAGTTCGACTTGTCCAGGCTCTAGTTCGACCAGTCCAAGAATTGCTTCGACCAGTCCAAGATTCAAACTCAAATTTGAAGTTTTTCTGGTAGATCCTCAACCAGTCGAGCACCTTGCTCGACAAGTCATGGCGATCAGCTCGACCAGTTGTGGGGAGCTCGACTCAAATTCTAACAACATATTTTAGGCTCCCTCGACCAGTCGAGGGCTATGCTCGACCAGTCGAAGATCGATTTTATCCGATCGCAACAGAAAATTTGAAATTTAGTTGATTCTTAGACCAGTCGAAGGAGACCTTAGACCAGTCGAATGAACCGGTTTTCAGCCTATAAATAGAGGTCTTTTCTCATTCCAAATCATTCAGAAAAGTCACAGAAAGCCTTCACTTTGAGAGAAAAGTTCCTATCATTATCAATCTATAATCCAGTAATTTTAGATCCTTTTTATATCTTATTTGTTTTTGTAATTCCTTGATCTCTGTTTTGTAAACCTGATTTTATTTAAAGGGAGTTTTTACTCCACCTTTTGAGATCTAAGGAATTCAAATAAGTAGCCCAGGTTTGAGTTAATTTAAAATCCGTTTAAAACCTAAAACCCTTGATTAGGTTTATTGGACATTGAACATCTATATATCAAGCGAAGTGATTCTACAGGCTACATCAAACAGCGTCTTCAAGGAGAAGATAAGTACTCTTTGTTTATTTATTTTTTGGTTTTTGAGATTAACCAGAAAATCTCTGTATTGGTTTTGACTGAGATTAGCTAGAAAATCTCAGCACGGGGTTTTGATTAAAACACAACTGTATAGGTTTTAAGGTGAACCTGAGAAAACCTTATTTGATAATGAACACTAATATCATGTGGGTTATGATTATTAAGAGTGGAGTAGGTGTGGCTGTTTGAGAACAGTTGGTGTACACACCGAACCACTATAACTCCTAGTGTTTTGTGGATGATGATGTATGTGATGGATGTGTGCTGAATGTTTGTAATCTTTTCATGTACATGTGATGAATGCTTGTAATAGATAGCTTCCTTTCTTTGCCTCTTGTTTTAGTTTGCGATCTTGATCCTTACTACGTTCTAGAAATTAGGTTGTCCTTGAAATTGCAGTATGACTGCTTTAGTTAAAGTGGGAATATGCCAATATGTCCTAGAGGGGTGTGAATAGGACTTTTTGATATTTTATGGTTATTTAAAATCCTATCAATCTAATCCTGAGTAAATATGCATGTATCAGGAACTCTTCAGATTAACTCTAATGGCTTCCAAGCCAAATAGAGGATCCAATCATAAAACTACTTGAAAGATAAACAAGATGCAAATCATAGTTTATGATAGATGTGACTGTGTAGATGTGATATCAGATAATCAAATATGAAAGCATTTAAGGAAATCACATAAGTAATGAAAGACAATAGCAATCACAAATACAGTCATTTTTATAGTGGTTCGACTACTTGTCTACTTTACTTCCGGCAGACGCACTCAACCCTTGAGTATACCGGATCTCACTAAAGGAGGTTTCACAACAGGTTTACCTCAAACTGGAGGTTTTAAATCAGGTTCACCTCTAACCAGTACAACCTACACTTATGCTGACATAACATGTCTCACGACACACTTTATACTCCCATGAGCAAGGGTCAACACACAGCACCAGAGTTTATGGTCCTATGAGCAAGGGTTAACACAAAGCACCCGAGTTTTAGGCCATACAAGCCAATGACCTACACAAGGACCAATGAGTTTATGCTCTCCACAAAGCAAGGGTTAACACAAAGCACCCACCATGTACACTCCCCCCGGAGGCCTCCTGCGAGGGCTTGATAGGGGTGAGAAACACCTTAGACCTAATCCTAAAGAAGAAATGATCACAAGGGTCTTCTGGACTCTAATGACTTACAGATAAGTAGATAAGCCCCATTCAGCACGTTGTTGAAGATCTCCTCCATTGATGACAAAGACTCTTCAGCTTCCTTGAACCGCAACTCAGAAGATGTACCAATACATGGTGAGGGGTTGGGTTAAGGTTATGATGGAATCCTACTCTATTAAATATTTTCCTATAAGGGAGATAGAGCGATTCCAATCATCTAATCATTCAAGGCATCCCAGCTTAATGATTTTCCATTAAGGTAATAGCTGTAGGATCCTTGAATGCGGAAGTTCATTCCCCAATCCACTCTATTGAATGTCAATGATGAGGGTGGATTGGAGGATGAACTCCCATGAGAGAAAAAGGCTTTAGGTATATGATATTCGGTTAAACACTCAAAAGCACTCTCTATTTTCTCTACCAACAACCAAGGGTAAGCTCTCATTAAATAGGCAAAAGGTTCCAACGGATATAAAACGATCACATTTATGACAGAGTTCAATGTCATCGAGCAGGGTCAATATCATCAAGCGTATACTCTCGATCACATCGATTGGTCGTTCAATGACACGAACATAACTGTCAAATTCTTTTGAAAACTTTTGTTAACTGGTCGAGGAGATCGAACATGCATTGATGTCATTGGAATTCGAATTTCGATTTCATCGACACGAGGTTCGATTCCTCGACATTTGAAAATGTTAGAACGCTTGCCTTTGAAATATTTTAGGTCAAGATATCATCGAGCATCACTCGATATCATCGGAATTTGAATATCGATGATATCGAGGGCAATGTCGATTCATCAATAATTCCATGAAATTTTCTTATGAGCTTGCTAGACAGTTTTTGTCCACTTTCGATGACATCGACCATGCCTCGATATGATCGATATTTGAATATTGATTTTATCGAGTGACTCTCGATCCAAGAGAAAATAACCTGAAAACTTGCCGGATAGATTTGTGTCCCAATCCAATCTCATTGAAGGTTGAATTCCGATGATATCGAGGAGCCCTTCGATATATCGAGGATTACATGATTTGCCTTAATAGCATTTTGGACACAACTAACCTGATGTCAATTTTATCGAGTCGACTCGATGGACTTGAGATTCAAACTTCGATGAAATCGATGAGTCCATCGATTCATCGATAATTCAGTCCAGATATCTTTGTGGTTGCTGGACATCTTAGGTCTTCATTTTCATAAGATCTATTGAGCTTCGAGGACATCGACAACGGAGTTTGATTTCATCGAACCACTTGTCGATAAATCGACAAAGGTAGAAAACTTAGAATTTTCCTGTTCTGTTTAAAAAGTTTTCTAACCAAAAACCCTAGGATTGTCTAACTAATTTTAAGGGTTTTAATTACCTGGTGTTTTGGGACATGGGATGTGAGGCTAAGATTTACCCGTGGCGAGTTCGGGTACATATTTAATTGAGGCAGACGCTTGATCAATCTTCCTATGGGGCTCCTCCATGTAGCTAACTCAACATTCACGCTAATTGATAAACCGGGGCACTTTTAATCTCCCCCTTTGTCAATTACGTGACAAAACACCAAAACAGTCTAGTACAACTTCTTTACTAACACCCTAAATTGTGTGTACATGAACTTTACATAATTGTACAATGTTATCTAGTTCACATACACAAACATTCAATAGCTGCTCCCCCTAACAGCAATCTCCCCCTTTCTTCTTGGAGCTGCTTCCCCTAACACCTGTACCACCATCCACAAATAGATACACACAATTTTCCTCATTTGGGGTGTGGAATTGTTCTCCCTCTTTTTGTCAGTCATTGGCAAAGGATATCATAACAATGGATATTGACTGAAGTTGCAGCATATGGGAGAACCAAATTTCAGGGAGCATAAGCACAGTAGATAGATGTAAAAGAACATCTCATTACAAAAAAGAAACATGTATGCATAAAGATTAAGGCCGCGATGACTAATAGTATGAGCATAAAAAGTAAGCATCACATACCACAGATGATAGCAGGTATAAGATTCACAGATGATAACAACAATTAAGGCAAACCAGTAAGCATCTTAAAGAAATATGGCATAAAGATATGCATTATAACAAGACATAATCCAACAACTACCCAAAAAAAAAATACTGCCCAAAGTTGGCAGTAGTATAACATCCTTCCCAAACCAAAGAAAAATCAAGCTCGTCCATGGGCACCTAAAAACAAACACAAGCGTCTAGCCCATCCATAGGCATATAAAACAAAAAAGAGACCAAAGTATGACGGATCAGAGTAAGGTGATGGGTTTGTAAAAAGTTATCATAGCGTCCATGCCCGGACACATCTATACTCCAACGCCACCACCTTTTAGAGCACATTAGAGCCGCCAGTCGTCAGCAGTTCAAGAATCTGTTGCACAGAGTACTGGAGAGCTTCAATCCTATCCTCTATCCTTGACAATCGTAGCTCGCAGTTATGGAGCCACTCATCAAATCCAGCTAGGTCATTCAGAAGGTGATGATCAAGTACATGACATCGGCGATTTGTGACCGACTCAGGATTGCGGAGGGGTGTTCGACTGGATCCCCATGGTGTCTCTACATTAGGCTGCTGGCTACTTGCTCCAACAAGTGGAGGACTATCAGCATGAGAGTAGGCTGAGACGTACACCTGTTGAACTGCATCATGGTCGAACCATACTTCAGGATATACTTTATCGGATGTGGCCGACAGTCTTACCTAGTGTGCGAGTTTGCAGATGAGGGACGAAAATGGAAGTGAATCAATATGATCCCCCTTGATGATCCTAATCAGTTGCTCTAGGATAAGAGTTGGGAGACACACAGGAACTTCTTAATATACGTCATATAGGACATTGAGTACAAAGGGAGTCAGGCCGGTATCTTTGGCATCACATGGGTACACATTTGTACTGAAGATACCGTGGAGGATTTTGAACAGAGTTCCTAGATGTTTCACAGGGAGTATATTTTCATCAGTTCTAAGAATTGTAGCACCTTGGCATAGTGCTCATGTGATTTCCCCCCACATTCCTAGTTTACTGAGACTTCGAGCAATGACTGGGATCCAAGTTATGCCAATATCGAGGAGACGTCCAAGAACTATTGGAGTAATAAGTTTGGTTTGCTGCACAAATTCCAGACAAATACATGGCGGATAATCCCGAACAAGGTGGCAACAATTTAGGAATTGCTGAATCATTTCATATTGGTACGGACCACCCATATTAAGCATATTCTGCCAGCCAATAGTCTCTAGCAAAAGATCTACCCAATAAGGCTCAATGGCACTATTGAAAACAATACGATCTACGATCGTGATTTGCTCCCAATCTGATTGGTTTGGGGGGAAACTAACATTTTTCCCTTTCTTGGCTTTGGAAGATTTTGAGGAAGAGAGATCCTTACCTTTACCTTTAACCATCTTCTTCTCTCCTCATAATGTTTAGCAGCCAGTAAGATAATAAGAGAAAATAGAGGAAATGGAGGCAAGTGTGAGTGCCTTTCTTGTTTTCGCTCGGTTTTTATAACAGGCTTGTCGATATCATTGAGGTGGTTTCGATGATATCGAATTACATACTCATAAATGCATTGAAGACTATGTCGATGACTGTTGGGAAAACCCAGCAGAAGTTTGAGACTTCCAATGGTCACAAGCTTACCTTTCCGAGATCCGTCGATCATATCGACACTAAATGTCGATATCATCGATATTTGAATCTCGATGATATTAAAGGTGACTGGATATTATCAAGCATGTTTAAGATTTTGTGCGTCAATTGACGTTTGAAGATTCGACTCTTTTGTTTTTAACTGACCATGAGTTTCTTAGCAGATGAAGATTTTCCTATGTAGATCATTTTAGCTTGAGACTATCATCAATTTGCACATACTCCGATTGATTTCTGGAGATCACTAAACCTGTTTGTATCAAGAGGCTTAGTTAGGATATCAGCAAGTTGTTTTTCTGTAGTCACATATTCTAACACAATAATCTTGTCTTCAACAAGATCTCGAAGAAAATGATGACGGATGTCAATATGTTTGGTCTGAGAATGTTGAACAGGATTTTTTGAGATATCACAGAAAAGACTCATTGTGGGTTGCTCAATCCCATAATCCAACAACATTTATTTCATCCAAAGGAGTTGTGCACAACAACTACCTGTAGCAATATATTCGGCCTTGACAATGGACAAGGATATTGAATTTTGCTTCTTACTCTGCCGGGAGACTAGACAATTTCTGATATAAAAACATCCTCCACTTGTTGATTTTTGATCATCCAAATTTTCAGTCCAGTCTGTGTCAGAATATCCAGCAATGGTGGTGGATGTTTCAAATAAATACCATAGACCGAAGGAGGTAGTTGCTGCTATGTATTTGATGATCCTTTTAATAGTCGTTAGGTGGGATTCTTTAGAATCTGCCTGATACCAAGTACACACACCCACACTAAAAGATATATCTAGATGACTAGCTATGAGGTACAGTAGGCTTCCTATCATACTCCGATAGAGATGTTGATCCACACTTTTGCCATTAACATCTTTGAAGAGTTTAAGTGTGGTGCTCATAGGAGTATGATAAGTATGACTAGATTCGAGCCCAAATCTTTTCACTAAGTCGTTTGCATGTTTAGTCTGACATACAAAGATTCCATCATTTAGCTGCTTCACTTGTAGGCTTAAAAAGAAGTTTAATTCGCCGACCATACTCATTTCGAATTCTGATTTCATGAGATCAGCGAATTTGTATGCAATATCTTCACATGTTGAAGCAAAGACTATATCATCCACATAGATTTGTGCAATGAGCAATGAATCTTTTATCTTTTGAGTAAATAGTGTTTTATCTACACTTCCTCTGCAAAATTTATGGTCCAGAAGAAATTTTGTCAATCGTTCATACCAAGCACGTGGTGCTTGTTTGGGACCATAAAGTGCTTTGTTCAGACGATAAACATAATGAGGATACTTAGGGTCTAAAAATCCCTTAGGTTGTTCTACATACACTTCTTCATCAAGATCCCCATTAAGAAATACACTTTTTACATCCATTTGAAATAATTTAAATTTCAACGCACAAGCAACAGACATAAGAATTCTAATAGACTCAAGACGGGCTATAGGAGAAAATGTTTCATCAAAATCAATGCCTTCAATCTGTGAATACCCTTGAGCTACCAGCCTTGCTTTATTCTTGATCACATTGCTAGATTCATTGGATTTGTTCTTGAAGACTCATTTGGTTCTTATGACATTTTTATTGAGTGGCCTAGAAACCAATTCTCATACCTCATTTCTCTGGAATTGTTGAAGTTCTCCTTGCATAGCATTTATCCAGTATTCATCTTCAAGAGCTTCCATAATATTCTTGGGTTCAATCTTTGAGGTAAAGTAGAAATGACTATAGATATTTTCTATCTGTCTACAAGTTCTTACACCAATATTAAGATCTCCAATGATTTGCTCTCGAGGGTGATCCTTACTAACTGGTATGTTGGATGATGGTTGTGGTTCATTAGATGATGGAGATTTGTTATCTGATTTATCTAGAATGCATGAATCTACATAATCTTTTAATTCATTCAAAGGGCAGACTTCTTCATGAGACTGGTCATCGATCACCACATTGACTGATTCTTGAATAGTGAGGGTCCTTAGATTGTATACTCTATAAGCATGACTATTCAAGGCATACCCCAGAAAGGTACCATCATCACTTTTAGACTCAAATTTCCCTAGGTGATCTTTGTCCCTTAAGATATAACATTTACTTCCAAAAATACAAAAGTATTTCACACTAGGTTGTTTTCCATACCATAGTTCATATGGAGTTTTGTTCAAACCTTCTCTAAGATAGACTCTATTGATGATGTAGCAGGCAGTGTTGACAGCTTTAGCTCAGAAACTCTTCGCCATATCTTTTCCATTTAACATAATTGACCCCATTTCCTCTAGTACATGATTTTTCCTTTCAACAACTCCATTTTGTTGTGGGGTTTTTGGGGCTGAGAATTCATGACGAATTCCTTTTTCATCACAGTACCTTTTAAATCGCTCATTTTCAAATTCGCCTCCATGATCACTCCTGATGCGATTTATGCAGTATCCTCTTTCATTTTGAAGTCACTTTTCCAAAATTACGAATTCATCAAAGGCATCTATCTGATTTTTCTCGAAGAAATGTGACCCAAGTAAATCTGGTGTAATCATCTACTACCACCTGGAAGCATCTTTTCTTGCCATGATTTTCCACTTTGGTTGGTCCAACTAGGTCCATATGTAATAGATCCAAAGGTTTTGTTGTTGCTATGGTGGTTGTCTTTTTGTGACAAAAATTTATCTGTTTCCCTTTTATACAATCACCACACACAACTTTTTCTTCTTTTCTAATCTTGGGAGGTCCTCTAACTAAATTTCTTGAGCTTAACTTGGCTAAATTTTAGTAGTGAGCATGTCCCAACCTTTGGTGCCACAATTTGGATTCACTCTTTACGGCCATGTTACATTTTGTGGACAACACATTCTCGTTTGTACTTTCAATAACGTAGCAGTTATCACTAGTGCATAAACCTTTTATGATAGATTTTTCTGTATGGTCTAAGATCCTATACACATCCTTTGAGAAGGTGACCAAATGCTCTTTATCATAGATTTGGGAGATACTAAGGAGATTATGTTTCAGACCTTCTATACAGAGAACATGTTTGATTTTTGGAAGGCCTGGTATAGCTATTGTTCCTTGTCCAATAATTCTAGTGGAGCTACCATCTCCAAATGTGACTGATCCTCCATCAAAGTCTGAATATTCACAAAAATGAGTTTGATCACCAGTATGTGTCTGGAGCATCCACCGTCAAGGTACCATTTTGAACTATTGCCAGCTTTCAGAGCAGTATGGATTACTAGGCAATTGTTCCGATCTTTTACACCCTCAAATATTTTGGACATGATTCCAACTTCAGTCAAGATCACTCTCAAGGCGGTGAAGCCCTTAAGAGAGACCCGCTCTGATACCAATTGAAATTGTGATATGACCGCTTTAGTTGAATCGAGCATATGTCAATATGTCCTAGAGGGGTGTGAATAATACTTTTTAATATTTTATGGTTATTTAAAATCCTATCAATCTAATCCTGAGTAAATATGCATGTATCAAGAATTCTTCAGAGTAACTCTAATGGCTTCCAAGCCAAATAGAGGATCCAATCATAAAACTACTTGAAAGATAAACAAGATGTAAATCATAGTTTATGATGGATATGACTGTGTGTGGATCTGATATCAGATAATCAAATATGAAAGCATTTAAGGAAATCACATAAGTAATGAAAGACAATACCAATCCCAAACACAATCATTTTTATAGTGGTTCGACTACTTATCTACTCCACTTCTGGTAGACGCACTCAACTCTTGAGTGCATCGGATCTCATTAAAGGAGGTTTCACAACAGGTTCACCTCAAACCGGAGGTTTTAAATCAGGTTCACCTCTAACCAGTACAACCTACACTTAAGCTGGTACAACATGTTTACACGATACACTTTATGCTCCCATGAGCAAGGGTCAACACACAGCATCGGAGTTTATGCTCCTATGAGCAAGGGTCAACACAAAGCACCCGACTTTTAAGCCACACAGGCTAAGGACCTACACAAGGACCTAAGAGTTTATGCTCTCCACGGAGCAAGGGTCAACACAAAGCACCCACCACTACACTCCCACCAGATGCCTCCTGCGAGGGCTTGATAAGGGTGAGAAACACCTTAGACCCAATCCTACAAAAGGAATGATCACAAGGGTCCTTCGGACTCTAATACTTACAGATAAGTAGATGGGCCCCATTCAGCATGTTGTTAAAGATCTCCTCCTTTGATGACGAAAACTCTTCAGCTTCCTTGAATCGCAACTCAGAAGATGTACCAATACATGGCAATGAGTTGGGTCAAGGTTATGATAGAATCCTAGTCTATTAAATGTTTTCCTATAAGGGAGATAAAGCGATTCCAATCATCTAAACATTCAAGGCATCCCGGCTTAATGATTTTCCATTAAGGTAGTAGCTGTAGGATTCTTGAATGCAGAAGTTCATTCCCCAATCTACTCTATTGAATGCCAATGATGAGGGTGGATTGGAGGATGAACTCCCATGAGAGAAAAGGCTTTGGGTATATGATCTTGGGTTAAACACTCAAAAGCACTCTCTATTTTCTCTACCAACAACCAAGGGCAAGCTCCCATTAAATAGGCAAAAGGTTCCAATGGATATAAAATGATCACATTTATGACAGAGTTCGATGTCATCGAGCATGGTCAATATCATCGAGCGTATACTCTCGATCGCATCGACTGGCTGTTTGATGACACAAACATAACTGTCAAATGCTTTTGAAAACTTTTGCCAATTGGTCGAGGAGATCGAACATGCATCGATGTCATCGGATTTCGAAATCCAATTTCATCGACACAAGGTTCGATTCCTTGACATTTGAAAATGTGAGTGCGCTTGCCTTTGAAATATTTCAGGTCAAGATATGATCAAGCATCACTCGATATCATTGGAATTTGAATATCGATGATATCGAGTGCAATGTCGATTCATCGATAATTCCAAGGAATTTTCCTATGAGCTTGCTAGACAGTTTTTGTCCACTTTCGATGACATCGACCATGCCTCAATATGATCGATATTTGAATATCGATTTTATCGAGTGACTCTCGATCCAAGAGAAAATAACCTGAAAACTTGCTGGATAGATTTGTGTCCCAATCCGATCTCATCGAAGGTCTTCCGATATCATCGAGATTTGAATTTTGATGATATCGAGGAGCAATATATCGAGGATTACATGATTTGCCTTAGTAACATTTTCGACACAACTGACCTGATGTCAATTTTATTGACTCGACTTGATGGACTCGAGATTTAAACTTTGATGACATCGATGAGTCCATCGATTCATCGATAATTCAGTCTAGATATCTTTGTGGTTGTTGGACATCTTAGGTCCTCATTTCGATAAGATCGATTGAGCTTCGAGGACATTAACAACGGGGTTCGATTTCTTCGAGCCACTTATCGATAAATTGACAAAGGTAGAAAACTTAGAATTTTCCTGTTCTGTTTAAAAAGTTTTCTAACAAAAAGCCCTAGGATTGTCTAACTAATTTTAAGGGTTTTAATTACCTGGTGTTTGAGACATGGGATGTGAGGCTAAGATTTACCTCTGGCGAGCTCGGGCACACATCCAGTTGAGGTAGATGCTTGATCAATCTTTCTATGGGGCCCCTCTGTCTAGCTGACTCAACATTCACGCTAATTGAAAAACCAGGGCACTTTCAGTCATACCATAAACATTTATTTTTGGTGTAAGGTTGTTCTTTGAACAAGGTTTGAATTAATTTCTCAATACTATTACAATTGAGATCTCTGATTGATTTAACAAATTTTTTTGTTTGGCATAGTCCTATTCATCCTCTCTCCCCCCATGGACTGAGAGCACACCCTTTTCAAGTGGTATCAGAGCCAAGTTGCTCATTTTCTTGGATTAACTTTCTTGAGCTTATCGATCTAAAGCTTTCATTATGTCAAATTTCAATAGCTTGTCTATTACTAGGCCACCATCCTTTGATGGCTCAAATTATGCTTATTGGAAAGCCAGACTAAGGATTTTCTTGAAATCCATTGATGAAAGCGTGTGGCAAGCCACGGTAACCAAATGGAAACCACCAGTGTCTAAGGTTCTAGGCAGTGATGGAACCAAGTCCAATAAAGAAACTCCTTTTTATTTGTGGACTATACCTCAGAAAAGTGAAAGTAGTACTAATGCAAAGGCTTTAAATGCAATTACATGTACTCTATCACCTGATGAATTCAAAAGAATCATTTCATGTGATATAACTAAACAAGCCTGAGACATTCTTGAAATGACACATGAAGGAACAACTATTGTCAAGAAGTCTAAAGTTCAAATCCTCACTACTAGGTTTGAGGAAATTCGTATGGAAGAAAATGAGTCTTTCATGGACTTCTATACAAAACTAAATGACATAGTCAATTCCATGTGGGGTCTAGGAGATGGTATCCCAGAAAGCAAAGTCTGTGCTAAAATACCGCGATCTCTTCCTAAGAAGTTTAATTCCAAAGTTACTGCCATTTAGGAACTAAGAGACACAGATCAAATGAAGGTTGAGGAGTTAGTTGGTTCACTTCAAACCTGTGAGTTAAATTTTAAAGCTCCCAAAGGTAAGTCCATAGCTCTTAAATCATCTAAATCTATTTCAAAAGATAGCGATGTTAATTCTGATTTTGAAAACTCAGAGGATGATATGGCTTTACTTACTAAAAAGTTTTATAGGATTTTCAAAATTAAGAAAATAGTAGATTTTCAAAAACCTTCTGAGAAGAGAAAGGGAAAATCTAAAAATTGGAAATCTCTGAAAGACAGTCAGTGTTTCAACTGCGATGAATATGGGCATTTGGCAAATAAGTGTCCAAAAAGGTATAAGCCAAAAAGAAAAGGCATGTTAGCCACTTGGGATGAATCATCCAGCTCTGAAGTTTCTTTTGAGTTGGATGAATCAGAACAAGAAACTTCAAATGAATTAAAGGCTCTAATGACTATTGTTAGAGTCACCTCCTCAGATAGTTGCAATTCATCTGATTATGAGAATCTTCAGGATTCCTGTAATGCCCTATACAGGGAAAGTTGCAAAATTGCTATCAAACTAAAGATTCGAAAAGAAAATTTTCTTAAATTAAAAGAAGAACTCGAAAATTCTATTTGGGAATAATCTCATCTTTCTGATTGTTATGAAAAAGCTAAATGTGATTTAACTTTCAAAACGTCTTAACTTGAAAAACCCAAAATAGAAAATGAGAAACTAAAGCTTGAAGATATGCCCATGGAGACCCTAAGCTTGAAAATTTATTAACTGCATCTAGGAAATGTGCCGATAAATCGGGTCTGGGTTGTAAGGCTCGTATCTTAGCCCGTACTGTTCCGTAGGCTTCCGCGGTCCTCCCGGTCGAATTTCAGTGACTCGCGATCTGTAATCGGCAGTTGCACACGACCCTGAGTCGTATCCCATTTTTCAGAGTTGGCTCAACCCGAGACCTGTACCCTTGTGACCGCATCGTCGCTGTAATTTCGACGTCGCGTCTCGCGCGTCGAGGTGATACCCAGGTTGGGAGATGTGGACCTGCATTTGGTTCAAGAAAATGACGTGCGTTGCAAATACTAAGGGAATCTCTACAACATGTCAAATTAATCCCATCAATCAATCAAGTACCATATCACATCACTCTTATCACTCACACGCATCCCTAAGTACAACTACCCATCTCCAAAAGTCAACTTTCCATCACTTCACACATCTCTCTCCCCATCACTCCATCACTCACATCACCTCTCTCTCTCTCTCATCTCTCTCTCATTTCTCTCCCAAGCACCATGGGAGCAACTCCAATGTCCCAACCTCTATGAGATAAGCATTGTGTGGCCCACTCCCTACCACTCAATCCAACTCTTCAAAGTCCATCTCGACCATTGAATCGTACCCCTTGGAGCTCTAGGTCGCATTGGTGGAAGAAGGAAGAGAATATTAAAGGTGGGTGTTCATTTCATTTGATTTTGATGTTGGGTCCACATGATTTGGGACCCACTTGATGTATGCATCATATTAGAAGGGCCCGTAGTGGCAGGGTCTCTCCCTCTCTCTCTCTCTCTCTCTCTCTCTCTCTATTTTCCTTCCCCTAGAATGAAGTGGGCCCCACCGAATTGTGTTAAATATACTCCATCCATTAGACGGTGTGGCCCACCACATTCAAGGAGATCCACCGTCCACTGATGGGATGGTGGGAAATCCCACCCGTTAGACCAAAATATATATAATATAATTATAAATATATATATATATATACATACATGTATGTGCATGCTGGTGGGTCACATCCATGTGGGACCCACCATGACGCACGTGTTATATCCATGCCGTCCAGCATCCCTGGACGCTGGACGTGCAACATGGAGTGGCTAACCTGGAGGTGTATACTGACATGGGTGTGTACTAACAAAGCTAACAAAAAAAAATTACTTTTGGGGTGGGCTGCTCATATAGGCCCCTCCTTGATGTATGTAGATAATTCATGTCATTCATTCCGTTGCTTAGCCCATTTTAGGCGTTGAGTCAAAATTGAGACCAATCTGATAATCAGGCGAGCCATACCATAGGAAATAGTGGTATTACCGTTAAAACCCACCTTGATCCTTCTATTCGCCAAAAACACGTCGCATATTAGTCTTATTTGGTCAATCAGGAATCGTAGAATCCAATGGCCGGGTTGGATTTTTCAGTTGCGGGCCCCACCTGTGAAAAACTATAGGAAATCAAAAAATAAAATAAAATAAATAATGTTGCAGCAGCAGCAGCATCTGCTGCTGCCGTCCTAAGGACGGCTTCCTCTGCATATGGACGAGAAGGCAGGGACCCACGGTCCCAGCCCTGGGCCCCACCATGACATGTGTTACCATCCACACCGTGCATTGGGTGGGCCTCCCTCCTGGCTACGGGCCACCCAAAAATTAGCCGTATTCAGATCTCAGGTGGCTCACATCGCAGGAAACAGTGAGGATCGAACGTCTGCCATTGAGACCCTTTTTAGGGTCAGAAGTTTTGGATCAATATGAAATTTATTTTTCCTCCTCAATCCAAGTCCACTTGACCTTATGAATAGTTTGGATGGCAGATAAATATTATGGTGGGCCCCAGGTCCACGTAACCTTATCAACAGATTGGAGGAAAATAAACATGATGGTGGGCCCCTCGTCCATGTGACCTTATCACTATGTTGGGGTGTAAATAAACATTATGGTGGGCCCCAGGTACATGTGACCTTATCAATAGATTGGGTGGAAAACAAACATTATGGTGGGCCCATGTTTTTGTGACCTCGTCAACGGGCTGGATGGGAAAATAAACATTATGGTGGGCCCCACATGGGACCCACTGATGTATGTATTATAATCCACACATTCCATTAGTGTGGGCCACACCATGAGGTATGTACCTCATCTATGCCATCCATCCTTCCCATCCCTATGGGATCCACCATGATGCATGTGTTGCATCCAAGCCGTTCAACCATTTTGAAAGCACATCTTAAGGCTTGAGACTAAAAATAAGACAGATCTATAGTTCAAGTAAACCCCCACCTTGTGTTATGTGTTGTACACACATGTGACACGTGTGATAGTGGGACCCATGTGAGCTCTGTTTCATCCACACCGTCAGCACATGCACCAGTGGGATGGCCCACCACATGGAAATCCACCTTGATGAAAGTGTTTTGTTTACACCACCCACGTCGTCCATCCATTGAAAGACCCACCGTGATGTATGTTTTATAATCCACACCGTCCACATATCTAGACGGTGCTAGACAATGTTTGGATGGTGCTGTCTAATATTTGGATGTGCTGATTTGCATGGACAATGTTTGGGCGGTGCCGATTTACATGAATAATGTTTGGATGGTGCTGATTTACCTGAGTAAAGTTTGGACAGTGTTGATCATCGTTAGTGGGCCATGTGCCCCATGGAATGATAGTGTGCAATGATACACATGTTACACCTACAACTATTGAAATGATTTTGGTGCGGCCCATGTGATGAGGCCCACCTTGATGTATTTTGTGGCCCATTTGTCAGGCCCACCTTGATGTATTTAGTGGCCCATTTGTCGAGCCCGCTTTGATGTATTTTGTGGACCATTTTTCGGGCCCACATTGAAGTATTTTTTGGCCCATTTGTTGGGCCCACTTTGATGTATTTTGTGGCCCAATATTAGGGCCCGCTTTGATTTATTTTGTGGCCCATTTGCCGGGCCCACTTTGATGTATTTTGTGGCCCATTTTTTAGGCCCACTTTGATGTATTTTGTGGCCCTTTTTTGGACCCACTTTGATGTATTTTGTGGTCCATTAGTCGGGCCCACTTTAGTGTACTTTGTGGCCCATCCGTCAAGCCCACTTTGATGTATTTTGTGGTCCATTCGAGGTGCCCACCTTGATATACTTGTGACCCACCTGTGTGGCCTACCTTGGTATATTGATGGGGCTCATTAGTACAACCCAATGATGCAACCCACTTGTTGTACATGAGGCCCATTGGTGCGGCCCATTAACACAGCCCAACTTGATATGATGAGGCCCAGGTGCAGAGCCCACCTGTCACGTATAATAGGCTTATGTGCAGGGTCCGCATGTTATGTATTTGTGGCCTTTTGGCATGACCCATTGAGTTGTATTCTAGGTCCATATAGTGCGGTCCATTTGATGTATGTGAGGTCCATATGTTGCGACCCATTGAGATGTATTTTTGGCCTATATGTCGTGGCCCATTATGATGTATTTGAGGCCCATGAACAGGGCCCACGTATTGTGTATATGAGGCCCTAAGAAGTGGCCCAATGTGATTCACATGTAGCCCTTACATGAGGCCCATTGTGAAGTATATTAGTCCTTTGTGTGAGGCCATGGGCCCACTATATGTTTGGCCCTATGTGGACCACTCCTTAGGAGCAATGTTGGTTGAATGTCCACATTGATGGGTAATGATGTTTTAAAGTCCACATTATGACGTTCCCTTAAGCCTTAACTGATCGATCATCGAGGTCGATTCCGATTGTCATGGCCGATTGTCGATTTCTATTGACGAGACCAATTTGCCAATTTTGATTATCTATCGATTGCGATTGTCATGACCGATTGTCGATTGACAAGACCGATTTGCCAATTCTAACTATCGAGGTCGATTCCGATTACCATGGTCGATTGCCGATTCCGATTGACGAGACCAATTTGCCGATTCTGATTATCGATCGATTTCAATTGTCGTGACCGATTGTCGATTGATGAGACCGATTTGCCGATTCTGACTATCGATCCATCCCGATTGTCATGGCCGATTGCTGATTCCGATTGACGAGACCGATTTGCCGATTCCAATTATCGATCGATTTCGATTGTCGTGACCAATTGTCGATTGACAGACTGATTTGCCAATTCTGACTATCGATCGATCCCGATTGTCATGGCCGATTGTTGATTCCGATTGACGAGACCAATTTACTGATTTTAATTATCGATTGATTTCGATTGTCGTGACTGATTGCCAATTGACTTGATCGATTTTTCGATTCCGATTATCGATCGATTCCGATTGTCAAGGCTAAGTATCGGGGTCAATTCCGATTTGTCGAGGCCGATTGTATAGGCCAATTCTGATTGTCGAGGTCGAGTATCGAGGCCCATGTGAGAGGCCCATCATCATGTGTATTAAGCTCTTGAGTAAGGCCATGGTGTTGTATATTAGGCCCTTGTGCGAGGCCATGAGTTCACTATATGTTAGGCTCTATGTGGGCCATTCCTTGTGGGCAATGTTGGTTAAATGTCCACATTGTCGAGGCTGATTGTTGATACCGATTAGGAGTATGTGATAGCATAGCATCATGATACATGCCCATACACATCATCTGCATGTTTGTTATGAGATGTGGTTGACCATTACATATGTCATTGGACAGGTTGTTATGAGACTCCCTGATAGGTAGAGGTTATCTCACATAAGCACGGTATACGCAGGATTAATGCATGACTAGATTGTATGACTCATGCATCTTGCATTGTGTATTGTGACTACTGTACGCCTTAGAGACATTAGGGCCGTAGCTGCCACAGGTATATCGTGGATGGCCAGATGGGACACCAAAAATGTTTGGTTCTAGCATACGGGCGCCATAAATGTCCCTGGGTGAAAATCCCTAAACCTCCATGGTCAGGAGACGCCCCAACGTCGAGACTGAGTGGATATATATGAGCGCATGAGGGTCGTATACCAGTAGGCTGTGTCTCCCACTGAGTCATGGTCAGTTAGGAGGGGGTGTGACCTTACCCGCCTGAGTGAGGGGGCAATATCTAGGTTGAGTTTGACCAGCTTGAGGAATGGGTCCACTATTGAAGAGACGGGCCTGATATTGGCAGGTGGATAGTGAGGTCTCTTCCACTTACCCATTTATGCATTCGGATAGGGGTGGTAAGCTAGCGTAGAGTATAATAGACCCCAGTGATGATCCCAGAGAGGAACCATACTAATATGTGGACTTATTGAGCAGGAGTTGTATATTCATTCATTCACTATCCACTCGGGCTGGTGGTGCGCAACTATTTGTTACGTGTATCTTCGCAATGACCAGGATTTCGGTTAGGGCGCACGACTAACCTAAGATCAGGAGTTTACCACATTGAGTCTGACTATCTAAATTTAGGTATGGGACTGGTTTGGATATAAGTCCCTTGTGATGGACCTATAGCCTGCGATACTACTTACCATCATCTCGACTTCACACTTTATTATGGTCATTCCATTCGCACCCTATATTGCATTGCATCTATGGCATTTAGCATTTTGGGTGTTATGTTTCTGCATTTATATGACCTAGATACGGCTGACGGTATTCGTGGACTCATCAAGATTTGCATATTGCATTGCATCATCGGCATCTGATATTTGGCTTGTTGTCTCCATGTTGCATAGCTGATCTACATTGCTTCATCAGTATATGATATTATTTTATTATATTTCTGCATCGTATAGCCTGGATAAGGCTGATGGTATTTATGGGTCTATCAGCATATTTTCGTATTACCCCGATATCGTATGATTTATTATCTTGCTAGTATTTCTGATACTGTATGATTTATGGGCTTATCAGTATTTCCACTTACTCTGATTATTCTAATATTGCTTACTTGGCACTTACCTTATGCACACACTTACACCACCCTCTAAGCTTTCTATAAGCTTATGCACAATAGATGCGTGCAGGTGATGTTAGGTTGCAGCGGTGTTGAGCTTGGAGCGTGCAACGGTCTTTTGGAGCTTGATTTTCGATTTATATATTTCCCTTTCAGCATTATACTCAAATGATTATATTAGTGGATATGTGATGATGATGTTGCCTTTATGAATTGGGTAATCTTGTGGTTATGCTTATTGTGAGTTAAATGTATAAAAAAAATTTTTCATCGTAGGATCCCAGGATCGGAATCTGGCATATGGACGCTAGGAGCCGAGAATGGGATACTAAGGAGGCTATCAACACCGGATTCGGTGGTTGGGATTCCTGTGAATCTGATTTTCAGGTTTGGGGCGTGACATGGGCTATATCAAAGACACTCCTCTGAAATATAAGAATGTATCTCCCATATTTATTAAAGAAGAATTCTCAAACTTAAAAGGAAAGAGCTTGAAAAATAATAACCAAAACAACTTTAAAAATTCAAAACCTTTTCTAACTTCTAAAGTCAATCCAAATAGCATCAGCTTTAGAAAACAAAGTTATAACCCCTTAGCTAGACTTACTCAAAGAGCTTCTCAAATCTAACCTAATATCAGAGTTGATAAACAGAGAAATTTCAATTCTACCAAGCCAAGGAAAACCAATGGTACTCCAAAACCCAGAACAATAATTAAATGGGTTCCTAAAGTTACTTGTTTTGTTGCCCACACTGCCTTTAAGGCTTCTAGCCATTCAAAGTGGTACTTAGACAGTAGTTGTTCAAGACACATGACAGGTGATAAAGATATGTCACCAACTATAAAGAAATAACTGATGACTCAGTTACTTTTGGTGATGAAAGCAACTATAAGATTATTGGCCAAGGTACTATATAAATTTCTAACCTTCCTCCTTTTGAAAATGTCTTATATGTTAAAGTTCTTAAGCACAATCTTTTAAGTATATCTCAAATCTGCGATAACAAACATAGTGTTAAATTTATTAATCAAGGATGCGAGATTTTAAATGAGAAAGGTTGTGTGATATTAAATGGTCGTAGAACGTCTGAAAATTACTATATCATTAATGAGTCAAACGGCTTGGACATGTTAAATATCGAAATCTCTATAGACTGAGCAAAATCGATCTTATTAGAGGTCTACCTAAAGTAAAGAAAGTTGATAAAATATGTGGCGCATGCCAAATTGGCAAACAAACAAGGAGTAGTCACAAGAAAGTGAACTCCTCTGCCACATCCAAACCCCTTGAACTTCTCCATATGGATCTTGTTGGACCAACCAGAACGGAGAGTGGAGGTGGTAAGAAGTATTTTCTGGTGATTGTTGATGACTTTACCAGATTTACGTGGGTAACATTCATGAGATAAAAATCTGAGACTCTCGATAAAGTTAAAAAGATACTAAAATGAATTTAGACTGAAAAAGAAATGAATGTTATCAAGATCAGAAGTGATCATGGGACGAAATTCAAAAATAGCAATTTTGAGATGTTCTGTAACGATCATGGCATATCGCATGAGTTTTCAATTCCTAAAACACCTCAACAAAATGAGGTTGTTAAAAGAAAAAATAGAGTGCTATAAGAGATGGCCAATGTTATGCTAAATAGTATGAAGTTACCCAAAAATTTGTGGGTTAAAGCTATAAATACTGCGTGCTATATTATAAACCATGTGTACATTAGAAAATTTAAAGATAAAACAACTTATGAATTGTGGTTTAATAAGAAACCCACTGTTAAATACTTTCAAATTTTTGGAAATGCTTCATCTTACGTGATCGTGAAAATTTAAGGAAGTTTGAAGCCAAAAGTGATGAAGGGATATTCTTAAGTTATGCTCTGAATAGTAGAGCATATCGTGTTCTTAACAAGAGAATGGGTGTAATTCAGGAATCTATTAATGTTGTAATTGATGATCACCTGAACACACCCGCATCTAGTTCAGAAGATGATGAAGTCAATATAATTGAGAAACCTGACTCCTTATCTAGTCCAGTCTATACTGAACCAAGACCAGTCAAAGATCATCCTATTGATCTAATACTAGGCAATCCTCTCACTGGTGTGCGTACTAGAAGACAATTAAAGAATATTTACAACTATCTTTGCTTTACTTCTCAAGTTGAACTAGCCAACGTAAAAGAAGCACTTACTGATGATGAAGTCAATATAATTGAGAAACCTAACTCCTCATCTAGTCCAGTCTATACTGAACTAAGATCAGTCAAAGATCATCCTACTGATCAAATACTAGGCAATCCTCTCACTGGTGTACGTATTAGAAGACAATTAGAGAATATTTACAACTATGTTTGCTTTACTTCTCAAGTTGAACCAGCCAACATAAAAGAAGCACTTACTGATGAAAATTGGATTGTTGCCATGCAAGAAGAATTAAATCAGTTTGTTAGGAATGATGTTTGGTATTTGGTTTTAAGACCATCTGATAAACACGTAATTAGAACCAAATGGATTTTCAAAAACAAATCTAATGAATTGAGAAATATAATCAGAAACAAGGTTAGACTAGTTGTATAAGGGTACATTCAAATAGAAGGAGTTGATTATGATGAAACCTTTGCTCCAGTAGCTCGTCTTGAATCTATCAGATTATTTATATCCATTGCCTGCTTTAAAAAGTTCAAGATATATCAAATGGATGTTAAAAGTGCTTTCTCAAATGGTGATCTACATGAAGAGGTCTATGTTGAACAACCTAAGGGCTTTGATGACTTTAAACACTCTAATCATGTCTATTGCCTTAAAAAGGCACTTTACGGTCTAAAACAAGCTCCCAGAGCATGGTATGAGAAGCTGACTAAGTTCTTACTTAGTCACAATTTTGTTATGGGAAGTGTTGATAAAACCTTATTTGTTAGAAAATATAATGAATACATACTAATTGTACAAATATATGTTGATGATATTATCTATGGTTCTACATGCACTAGCTTGTCCATTGAGTTTGCAGAGCTTATGAAATCCAAGTTCGAGATGATATGGTGGGAGAATTGAACTACTTCTAGGCTTATAGGTTAAACCGCTAGAAGGTGGTATCTTCATTTCTCAAACCAAGTACACTTTAAATTTGGTTAAGAAATTTAGATTTGAAAATGGTAAGAAATTCGATACTCCTATAAGTACAACTCTTAAGCTTTCAAAGGATGAAACAGGTAAAAGTATAGACTCTCGATTATATCGTATCATGATTAGTAGTCTCTTATACTTAACTATAAGTAGACTAGATATTGCATTCAGTGTAGGTATCTGTGCTAGATATCAATCAGATCCAAAAGAATCACATCTTATTGCTATTAAACGCATTATTAGATAAGTCACAAGTACTGCTAACTTAGGCCTCTTGTATCCGCATGATACAAATGTTCAATTAGCTAGATATATAGATGCTGACTGAGCAGGGAACATAGATGATAGAAAGTCTACCAATGGTGGATGTTTTTATATTGGGAATTGTTTAGTTTCCTAGTACAGTAAGAAATAGAGTTCGGTATCGTTATCCATAGCTGAGGCTGAATACATTGCAGCTAGTAATGCTTGTACCCAGCTTGTTTGGATGAAAAGAATGCTAAACGATTATGAAATTGCGCAAGATACAATGATCTTGTATTGTGATAACTCTAGCACAATTAATATCTCAAAAAATCCCATCCAGCATTCTCGTACGAAGCATATTGACATTGGTTATCACTACATTCGGGAATTGGTTAAAGATAAAAGCATTTCTGTAGAATATATCCAGACGAAAAATCAGTTAGCTGACATTTTGACTAAATCGCTTAACAGGAATAGATTTTCCAAATTGAAACTTAATATTGGTATGTGTAATTCAAATTAATTGGATTATGTGGAGAGCGGATGGGTGTCTTAAAAAGGGGGAAAACACTTTATTTCTTCATTTTCTTCATCTTCCTCATCAAGCCCTCTCTCGACTCGTCGAACCCATCATCATAGGATCATTGTAAGTGCTCCATTTTCATTTTCCTTCTAGATTTGGGTTATTGTATGCTTATTTTGCAACATTTTGTAGTCGATTTGGGTTTTCCAGACCATTTTTGAGGGTTTTGGCTAAAAAATTTAATCTCCTTGAAACCCATCCTTAGTTGATTTTCTCTATTGCTATCATCCAATGGACATTCGATCTAAGAAGAAAGAAACTTGTGCTTCTTCTTCAAGGGAAACTCCTCTTAGGGTGAGAACCCTAAGACCACCTGAAGAAGACCTGGAGTATGTGCAGGATCTTCGCAATAAGGAAATCATTGTCGAACGTACTATGAATGTTGACCATTTGACTCCTTTTCATCTTCTTCCCATCCTTAACGCTGTTGGTTGAGAAAATATTTTAAATTGGGGTGAAATGACATACCACTCAATTGTGCAAGGGATGTATGCATCTATTAGTGAAGCATCCCAAGATAATCTAATTTTCTCTATCAATTTTAGAGAAGGGACATTCCAAGTAGATAAACATCTCATTTCGGGTTTATTAGACATCAATGTTAATGATGATGGTATTCCTATACCAACACTTGCTGAGAAAATGTCTGAATTTGAATGACGCAAACTTACCCACAAATTATGTTGGTTTGATGCCGAATGGAGCTAAGGTAATGCCCTCTGTGCCAATCAGATGTTACCCAAAATAGAGAGTTCTTCACCGCATCTTTATTGCCAATGTGTATCCTAGATTTGGGAACAAGGCCGAGCTAACCTCTCTTATGTGTCGCATTCTTCATTATGTCATGTCTGGCATACCCATTTGTCTTCCCTCTTTGATCTCCTATATTAGTATTCAATTCTGTCTCCATCCTGGCCATGGTTACATACCTTTTGCCTATCTGATGACTGCATTAGCACTTCATTGTAATGTGGTCATTCCGCCTACTGAGGCACCAATAACAGTTCTACCATTCAATAACTCCAACATCAACAAGATGCACTTGGAGTATTTACCTGGCCAACGTGATGAGGAGGATGTAGAAGTTGAAGAAGAAGACACTCTGCCTGCTGACACTACTATGGATGATATTTTTGATGAGTTGGAAATCGATGATGAGGTGGATCCTGATTTTCAGCCGTCTCGCTTTGATGAGCGTCTTCGCTCTTTAGAGGAGAAGGTGAGCGAGTTAAAAATGTCTCAGGACAATCTGACTGAAAGTCAAAAATTTTTAATCAAATATATGTGCAAATATTTTCATCGCGTTACCAGGGGACTTCATCAGATTGACCCGTCCATTCCACCTCCTTCCTCAGGTTTTGATTAGTTTTTGAGTTTATTTGTGTTGGAACTGTATAACTTTACTTTCACTTTCCCTTGATTTTTATGGAATTATCTTAGATGATACTCTCTTATGATTACTATCTTTATGACACTCTCTTGATGCTACTCTCATTTTTTTTTCTCGTAATCATATTTGTGCTTTATTTATAATTTTGTCTTCCTTTGTGAAGTCATGACAAAAAGGGGGAGAGACTTGTTGGTTATGAGTTTATGGTAAAATGCGCAAGTGAGTAGATTGTGTGGACTATATATTTTGGATATATGTATATTTCTTAATACAGATTGTATATTTTGGATATATGTATATTTCTTAATATTGGTACTTTACACAAGTCAAAGCTCAGACTGAGGGGGAGTAGATGTTGTTAAGAGTGTTGTGAATGAATATGAAGTTGTGAAGTTTGTGTAATGTTCTAAGTTTGTTTTGTCACAAATTTGACAAAGGGGGAGATTGTAAGTGCTATGATGTATAAAGCACCCATTGTTGTCAAATTTTGATGAGACAAAACTATTTAGAGTGTGACTTATTCATATGATGGAAAGTTCACCTTCAACAGGAACAAGATGGAAAGTTCACCTTCAAGATCATCATTTGAAGTTTGAAAGTGCAAGACATGAAGATAGTACTACAAGTTTGAGATCTTCCTCTACTTCAAGTTCAAGATCAAGCTACTATTTCAAGACTACTTCAAGTAGAAGATCTACTGAAAGCTATTGAAGATTTGAATAGCAACTTCAATGTCCAATATTTCAAATATTAGTGATCCTAGAAAGACCCTAGGCTTGGGGCCTTTCTTATGCATATTATTTACGGGTTTTTATACTTTGGTTAGGCTTAAATTCAACTAGTCCTAGCCTAAGTTCAACTAGTCCAGGCTCTGGTTCAACCAGTATAAGAATTGCTTCGACCAATCAAAGATTCAAACTCAAATTCGAAGTTTTTCTAGTAGATCCTCGACCAATCGAGCACCCTGCCCGACCAGTCATGGAGATCAGCTCGACCAGTCATGGGGAGCTCAACTCAAACTCCATCAACATATTTCAGGCTCCCTCGACTAGTCGAGCAAGCCACTCGACCAGTCGAAGGTCGGTTTTATCCGATCGCGCAAGAAAATTTGAAATTTGGTTGATTCTTAGACCAGTCGAAGGAATCGTTTTTCACCCTATAAATAAAAGTCTTTTCTCATTCCAAATCATTCAAAAAAGCCACAGAAAGCCTCCACTTTGAGAGAAAAGTCCCCGTCATTATCAAGCTATAGTTCAGTATTTTAGATCCTTTTATAGCTTATTTGTTTTTGTAATTCCTTGATCTCTGTTTTGTGAATCTGATTTTCTTTAAAAGGAGTTTTTACTCTACCTTTTGAGATCGAAGGAATTCAAACAAGTAGCCTAAGTTTGAGTTAATTTAAAATCGGTTTAAAACCTAGAACCCTTGATTATGTTTATTGGACATTGAACATCTATACATCAAGCGAAGCAGTTCTACGAGCTAAATCAAATAGTGTCTTCAAGAAGAAGATGAGTACTCTTTGTTTATTTATTTTTTGGTTTTTTAGATTAGCCAGAAAATCTCAGTATTAGTTTTGACTGAGATTAGCTAGAAAATCTCAGCGCGGGGTTTTGATTGTGATAGCCCATTTGAAAGCACGACTGTATAGGTTGTAAGGTGAACCTAAGAAAACCTTGTTTCATAGTGAATGCCAATATCACGTGGGTTGTGATTATTATGAGTGGAGTAGGTGTGCTGTTTGAGAATAGTTGGTGTACACTCCGAACCACTATAACTCCTGGTATTTTGTGGATGATGATGTATGTGATGTATGTGTGCTGAATGTTTGTAATCTTTTCACGTACATGTGGTGAATGCTTGTAATAGATAGCTTCCTTTCTTTGCCTCTTGTTTTAGTTTGCGATCTTGATCCTTACTGCATTCAAGAAATCAGGTTGTCCTACCATAAACATTTGTTTTTGGTGTAAGGTTGTCCTTTGAACAAGGTTTGAATCAATTTCTCAATACCATTACAATTGAGATCTCTGATTGATTCAGTTATATTTAATATTTCTGTTCAGTAATTTTTTTATTTGACATAGTCCTATTCAACCCCCCTAGGACTGAGAGCTCACCCTTTTCACTATCAATGGAAGGAAAAGCCTCCCAAAGTAATTTTGAGTGGAGGGATCATAGCATCCATACTTGTGCTTTGATTTATAGTCGTTGGAGTAGGAAGTGCCAGAGACAGATTGATTTTTCAAGATCTTCTCCTTAGCATGACTATTGTAGATGTTGCTGTAACTCTTAAACAGAAGAATGAAGTTTCAAGCATCATCTAGAATGAGATTGAAGGCATCTAACAAGCTGTAAATCCTGAAAGAAGACACATAATAATCAGAACAACAATGGAAAAATCACCAATTGGGAGAAAAGGTAAAGCAAGAAAGAAATCAAGTATTAGGATTTTGTAATTCTGTAGTAGGGAAAAGCATTTTTCTTAGATAGAAAAATCAAAAGCTAAAGATAAGTAGGAAAAGGTCAAAAGGGGGAAGAGGAACTGTACCAGCGGGAAAAAGAAAAAGAAAAAAGAGTCTTTTTTTAATCCATTGGAATTTGGCAAATTGATAGCATCTTTCAAAATTTCTGCAAGAAGACCGCTTGAAAGTTGAATTCTTTGCAGAAATTAATTCAAATGAAAATCTCAATATGGAAACATACAAATAGACCGAAAAAGGAAAAAAAAAAAAACACGGAAAAATTAATCAATATCGTAGATAAAAGCTAAAAAAAGTTTATTTCCCCTATTAAAAACGGAACTAAATTGTTTGAATAATAGATTCAAGTGAAAAAGGAAAAATTAGAGAGATCGGAGCACTCAGGACTGATAATTTCCTTAAATACACAGGATGTTACTTGTGCTACCACCAGGCTTATAAGGATTAACACTAGATGAGGTATTACCTACAGTAGCATTATTCAAATTCTAAAATAAAGAAACATAGAATTTTTACAGGTGGCCCAACTTAGACCAATTCCCACCAAAACCAATATGAATCTAACAATACCAAGTCCTACTAGACGATACTTTGAACCATGGGCATGCATCCATGGCCCATGCCAACTTCCAACATTGAAAAGAAATATGTGGACTGAAATGTAGCAGGCTTTCCTATAAGGTAAGATTGGCAAGGAATGATCCATAAAGAAAAGAAAGAAATGATTAAATTATTCATAACGAATTTCAAATAAGAAACTCAAATTTCCTCACCACAGATCTCTAAAGGAAAAAAAAAAAAAAACCTCAAGAGGGAGACCCATTAGTTCCATTCACTATTCCCAAAGAATGTCATTAAATAAAGCTATCAAAACCTTCAACAATCCAAAGTTAAAAGGGTTAACGAATTCCCCAGTCGGAACTCAATATCCTCCCAACCAGTCTCTGCAAGGGACTATAAAGGGATTAAAATACCATATTCTAAAGAATTTTGGTCAATGAATCCATCTGAACCCTTGGGAGATTCTTGACTAAAACTAATAAAAAACCATAAAGAATTCCTTATCTAAAATTCAATACATACATGGATAGCATTTACATAATCAAGAAAAACAAAACAAAATAAAATAAATAAACCTTTTCAGAAAGATTACCCTATATCAACATATCAATTCCTTATTGGAACCAATTCAAATCCATAATGTCCTCATGAATAATCTCTATAGATATAAAGAAAAAACCAAAATACCCTTTTAGAAAGAATAACACTAAACTAAACTATCTAAACCCTAAATCATCAAATACAACACGCTAATAAATTCAAAACCTGTTCTATAACATGGTCCACTGGACTCATAGATCTTTCGAGACTACTTCAGCCGGAGAAGGTGAGACCTCGGATCCACCAAGGCAGGGTCTAGTAATGTATGTGCCTTAAATCCACACCGTCTAACCATTTTCAAAGCTCATTTTAGAGCATGATCCAAAAATGAAGCATGCTCAAAACTTAGGTGGACCACACCACAGGAAACAATCGTGATTGAATACCACCATTAAAAAATTCAATATTTATTTTCCATCCAACTTGTTGATAAGGTCACAAAGACCTATATGAAGAGATTGCACAAATATCATCTTGATCCAAAGCTTTTGTGGCCCACAAGTAATTTTTAATTGTCAATTACTACTATTTCATTTACTACGATCCATTTGCGACAGATCTGCTTATTATTATTTTTTTATCATGTCCTAAACTGAGTTTTCAATACAGATAGACAATGTCAATGTAGGCGCCATATTTAGAGTTGGGCATCAAGTCGAGTCATACCGAGTTACGGCTGACCTGACTCAATCTGGTTTTAAAATATGCCTGACCTGAACTCGACCCGACTCGCTACCAAGTCCAGCATGCCTAATCTGATCTGAGTCCGGTATTACTTAGATTGAATTGGAACGAGTCCAAACTAGTTAAAGTACCAAGTCAAGTTGAGTTGGCAATGGGTTAGATCGAGAGATAAGGAAGGGAGGGAGGGAGGGAGTGGAGAGGAGGAGGAGGAGGAGGGTGGTGATGGTGGTGGGTGGTGGGTGGCTGTTGGAATTAGAAGAGGAGGATAATGAGGGAGGGAGAGAGAGAGTTTGGGTTTGGATCAGGGTCGGGTGCGGTAGGTAGGGTTAGAGATACTTATAGAGTTTGGGTTTGGATCAGGGTCACGTGCGGCAGGTAGGGTTAGAGATACTTAGAAACTAGGGTTATATATATATATATATATATATATATATATATATAAGGTTGACCTCATGGAAGTTCCCATGAGGTCGAGCTGTGTGGGTCCCACCATGATCTGTGTCAAACATCAATACCATGCATTTGATGGGTTCCCTTTAGGTTATGGGATATCCTAAAAATCAGCCGTATATGGAACTTAGGTGAGCCATACCATCTAAAACCATGTAAAGACATGCCTAAAACATATAAAAGCCCTTGGTGGGGCCTACCTGAGTTTTGGATGCAGCTGAAACTTGGTCTGACCCCTTATCCATGTGGGACACACACAATGGATGGGCTGGATTTGTGAACCATATCTCGGTGGGCCCAATAAATCATTACGAATGTTGTAATGGGGGGATAACCCCTCTCAATTGTTGTATGTGGTGTGGCCCACCCAAGTCATCGATTGACTTGATTTTTAAGCCTGTGGCCCACCATGAAATAGTGCATATGACTGATGGGGTTGATGTTTGACACAAATCACGGTGGGGTCCACACAATTCGTCCTCATGGGAAGTTCCCATACACACACACACGAATCTGAGTCGAGTCTGATTGGATCAAGTTTTGAGTTGAGTTATTAGGTAACTCGAACTTGATTTGGTTTGAGTTCGGATTGGGCGAAGCCTACTCGGTTCGGATCGACTCACCCATTCAGTTCGGGTCGAATTGGATTTAAACAGTTAGATGAGTTTAGACAGGTGAGTCGAGTCATCCCATCCCTAGCTCTACCTATATATTCAGGGTTTCCGTGCCCAGTTTAGTATAAGGGAGTACACAAACCTGCGGAACTTGGGCTGCACTTGATACGCAAGTGCTTAGAATTGTATATGTGGTGTATATTACCCAAATGAAACTGACTAAATTTTCCATTCCACTATTTCTATGTTATAATGGCGATATTAGATTTCCTTTTCTATGGTTCTATTCTCTGATTCGTGGATGCTTAATTGTAGGAATAAGGACCATTGGATAGTTTTCATTTTTCCCCCATTCATTAATCCACCAATACAATGGTCAAATAATCAAATAAGCTTGATTTTTAGTTCTACACTAGGTACCATACTTCCGACTATTTAATTTTAGCAGTTGTATGACACCTATAAAATAATTTCTTCGTAACGTCTAATGCCTACTGCCCAGGTACCATCACAGTCTGCCAAGTGGATTGGTTCACTATAATGTATATTTTAAATCTAATCAATTCATTTGTTTTTTCATATCATTTTAAGGCATGGACATTCATAGAACATCCCAGAAGAAAGAGTGGGGATTGAATTCCCACCATTAAAATTTTCTTGGGTGCCACAAAAATTTTGTTTTGCACTTGGTGTAGTTCATAATGTACCTAATAACCTTATGAATGGGTTGGACACAAATAAACATTAGAGTAGACCGTATAAAGGATATGCTGCAGCACGTGTCTTTGCTGTGACTTCATATATTTTTAACAATTTTTTGCCACGTGGCATCATTTGAGTAATTGGATCTAATACAGTTAGATTAGGTATAAAAATGAAAATAAGCTTTATTTGATTATTACATAAGGTGATCCTTATAATGGAACATAACATGTGTTGGATGTTTTGTAAAATTATTTTTGACTGGTCTATGACTTATAGTGTAACTGGTTGACTCAAGACCTTTTCCCTTAAAAGATGACAATGCCTACGGATTGCTTGCAGTGCCTCTCCTACCTCACCCATCCCTAATTAGGAATAGATATGGACCACCGTGATGTATGGGTTTTATCCACACCGCCCATCCATTTTTCTATATCATTGTAGGTTACAAGCCTAAAATGAGGCAATTGCACGGCTCAAGTGGACCACACAGTCAGGATAAAACACCTACCATTGAAAAGTTTTTGGGGGCGGATGGAAGATTTTAACTCTTCCTATTCGGTCATGTTTGGAAGAGGTGTGAATTTTTTTGAGTTTATTTTTCAAAATTTTCCAACATACCATATGAATGGTCTGGATCAGTAAGCACAAGGACCCATTCGTACAAACTGAAAACCCAAGTATTAAGGGTCGGCACCCTTGACCAACGTGGGCCATAAAAACCGATTGCATTACCATTATCATTAAAAATGTACAAACACAGTTTACTTGAGCTGCCATTTGAAATCATGTACAACCACTACAAGAAAATTAACCTTTCCTGGCAGTCAAAACCACGGTGTATGCCATGGAAAATGCCAGTGAAAAGCTGGGCCTCCCTCCCATCCATTTTTAAACATCCACTTTTTTTTATAAAAAAAAAAACATGTGGCCCACCTGCTGAGCAGACTGCTGGGATTTGGTCTGCAAAATCACACAGAGATGGATCTAGTAAAGCAATCTAAGAGCACCAAGCAAACACAAGAGAACACAGATTTAACATGGAAAACCCTTTCAGGAAAAAACCATGCCACAAAGCGATAGAAATCCACTATGAAATCATTAATTACAAAGAGAAAAGACCTACCTGATTTGAACTGCCTCGAATCTCACCCTTGCTATACCCTTCGCAAACTCTAAAACCCTTTTAGAAACCCTTGGAATACCTTTAGAATGGCTTAGAATACTTTAGAATAACCCTAGGGACTCCTATTTATAGTTTAGGAAACCCCACTTACGCACCGACTTTGGAATAGTCTAGAAACTGCCTTAAATTTATACAGTCCTTGCACGGTTTACGTAACCTTCGACTAGTCGAAGCAGGGCTTCAACTAGTTGAAGCTTCGAGTAGTTGATCCTGACCTTTGACTGGTCAAGGATCATAGAAATTCCAAAAATTTTCAGATTTAAGACATCTTTTAACAACAATCTCCACCATGTCTTCAATCTTTAAACGTGTAGCTTCTTTCCCTATTCTCTTATCTTTGCGTCGCATCATAACTTCAATCAATACTTCTTGTGCTCATTCCGTCCTTTTTTTATGCCATTGCCAAGCCCAGAGAAGTTACACAGAACTTGAACTTCTCTATAGGAACGACCTTGGTGAGCATGTCTGTTGGATTCATGCTGGTGTGAATCTTTTTCAGTGTTACATCTCCTTCCTCAACCACCTATCAGATAAAGTGGTGACGAACATTAATGTGTTTAGTACGTGAGTGATAAACATAATTTTTAGCCAAATTGATAGCGCTCTTGCTATCACAGTTAACCGACATGGCCTCCTGCTGAAGTCCCAACTGATTTATCATGCCTCTTAACCAAACACCTTAATTAAATGCTTTTGTCACTGTCATATATTCTACTTCAGTCGTGGAAAGAGACACTATTGACTGAATCTTCGACATCCAACAAATTGCTCCACCCGCTACTACAAACAAACGAGTATCCTGAAAGTAGACTTCCTGGAATCCACATTGCCTGCGTAGTCTGAATCACATACCCTACCAAGTTTGCCCTATCTTCTCAAAAGTTAAGACGTAGTCTTTTATACCTCGAATGTATCGAAGTAGCCATTTTACCGCTTTCCAATGTTGCTTGTCGGGGTTTGACATGTATCTTCTCACAACACCAATTGCCTGTGAAATATCTAGTCTCATACAGACCATGACAAACATTAAACTGGCAACCGCATTCGAATAAGGCACATGAGACATAATTTACTTTTTCTCATTTGATTAAAGACATTGTTCTGAAGAAAGCTTGAAGTGAGCCACATGGGGAACGCTCACTGGCTTTGCCTGGTCCATCCCATACTTGATTAGTACCTTTTCAAGGTATTCTACCTATGATAACTAAAGTCTGCTCTTCTTCCTGTCTCTATGAATATCTATGCTGAGAACCCTCTTTGCAGCCCCTAAATTTTTTTTATCTCAAATGTCCCTGATAACTGAATCTGAAGTATGTTGATTTCAAACATATCATGATTGGCGATCAACATATCATCAACATATAATGCCAGGATGATGAATTTTTCGTTACTCAGTATCTTGTAATAGACATAGTGATTATATTCATCCGAATAAATTTTTAACTCAACATGAAAGAATTAAATTTTTTATACCACTGCCTAGGCGACTGTTTTAGGCGGTACAACAACCTCATTAACATGCAAACTTTTTTCTCTGTCCCTCTAATTTCATAGCCCTCTGGTTGTTTCATGTAGATCTGATCTTCCAACTCCCTATGCAGGAATACAGTCTTAACATCCATTTGTTCTAACTCGAGATCATATTGGGCAACCAGCACCAACACGAATTTGATAGACACCTACTTAACCACCGACGTGAATATCTCTGTGAAGTCCATTCCTTCTCTCTGAGCATAACCCTTCGCTACCAATCTAGCTTTGTATCTATCCTGTTTTCTTTTGAATAACCACTTGCATCTGATCACTTTTCGGCCCACTAGAAGCTCCACCAACTCCCATGTATGATTTTGGTGCAATGAGTCTATCTCATCATCCATAGGCACCTTTCACTTTTCTGCATCAGCCTCACTGAGAACCTCCTGAATAGTAAACGAGTCCCCCTCATTTGTAATGAGGGCATATGCAATATTAGAGTCGTCCCTATATCTGTCGGTAACCTGCGATCAAGCGGTGGGTTCTTTCTCACAGGTGGCTACTCCACCTGATCCAGTACCTTTATTTTTGCATCTGTCTCTGCCTGAGTATCATCTGTATCCATTTGGATGTCTATGATCAACCCTTCTGGTTCCTCTTGCTCCTCTTGATCATTCTTGTGGAATAGGAAGCTTTCATCGAATTTGATGTCATGGCTAGTGATGACCTTACGTGTGACCTTGTCGAATAACTTGTAAACTTTCACACCAATATCATAGCCAACAGAAATATACTTTTTGGCTCTATGATCTAGATTATCTCTCTCAACTGACGGTACCTGAGAGTAAGCCTCACAACCAAATATGCGCAAATCTGAGTAGTCCAAATTATGACCACTCCATACTTCCTCTAAGATTTTACATTCAATTGTCATAGAAGGAGACCGGTTCACCAAATAGTAAGTCATGTTAATGGCTTCGGTCCATAAGTCCTTGCCCAATGCAGTACTACTTAACATGCATCAGGCCCTCTCGAAGAGATTTTGATTCATTCGCTCAGCCACACCGTTTTGTTTAGGAGTGTGGCGTATTGTGTTGTGCCTAATGTCCCTTCATCCTTGCAATATTCATTAAATTCAGTGGAAGTGAATTCTCCAACATTGTCAGTCCTTAAAACCTTTATTTTTTACCCTAATTATTTTTCCACCATTGCCTTCTATTGTTTGAATATGGTGAAAACTTGGAATTTACGTTTCATGAAGTAAATCCAAACTTTCCTAGAGTAGTCATCAAATAATGAAACAAACCATGACGACCCCTCAATGGAAACCTTTGGCGATGGCCCCCATACGTTAGAGTGCACATAATCAAGCACTCCCTTACATACATGTTTTTCAATTTTAAAAGATAATCTAGATTATTTACTATATACAATGCTTGCATATATATAAATCAGAATTCTTAAGAGCTGGAATTAAACATCGATCAGACAGTACCTTGTAACACCCCAAATTTTTGCCAACCTGGAGATAGACGTCCTTAGGCAATGGGTAGATCCGAACACCTTATTAACTTGTCAGAACTCAATCCCAAAGTCTAAAATCGCTTTTTAACCCTTTTCCTTCACAAATCTCACCTCGCACCACCTCGTTCTTTAAATCTTTCTAAGTACTTTCACATTAGACACAAATCTTAGAGTTTAGGTGATGAAGAACAATACTCAAACTCAAAATAACCTTATGGAATCATTGACGAATAGGTTATTTAGAAACATCAGCCTCTCCTGCTTGAGGACCTTTTTCTGTTGTAATTAGGGCGTGATTTAGTTAAGTGTTAATTCTTTGAACCACCTTCTATACAAACTACCAAAGGCCCGAGTATCACCTCAAACAGAAATCTTATAGGACTAAATCCTTTAGAAATTAGACAAAGTTAATGAAGTGCTAAACTAGATCACATACGAAATCCACACTAATCACTTTAAATTCGATCTGCAAGACCCAAAACTTGTAGAATCAGTAACGCTAGGTTACCCTAAAATCTAGGATCAATCTCATTACCCGGTTGCTCTCGAGAGCATCACGAAACTCCATATCAGATCTGGACCACATATTGAAAGTCTGAATAATATGAGGTTATAGAATTAGGACCGCCTTGCTGAGCTTGACAACTATCTCGGAAATCAAATCCAAATAGTGTCTCACGGCTATTCGCTCAAGCCCGGAGCGAGGAGTGTGAGAAAGCATGGGTTTCTTTAGAAATTAAATTAAATTTAAGTAATCTGACATTTGATGTTTACGGGCCAAATATAAGCAATCAGACCATCGAAATCTGACCCAAATACACCCTCGGATCAGGAAACATTTCCCATACATGTCTGTGTACTTGTAACCCTGATCGAGACTCTGTGACCGTTGAACTGAAACTGGTCTGTCACGTGCGATCTGGAAACCTGATTGGAATGAAAACTTAACTCGACCTAGATCCATAGTCAATGAGCTTAAGTCCGGCCTTTGGCTCAAGGGGGGGCTCCAGAAGTGCTCCGTTGAGCTGGAACTGATACCCTTTGGACATAACCTAAGTATACCTTGACCCTGGATCTATTTTGGAGAGTTTTGGGCCTATATAAGGACCTTAAACCCTCTCTTATTCTCACCATACGAATTTGAGAAAACCTAGGAGAGAGAAGAGAGAAAAGAGAGAAACTGAGAAAAGAGTGAGAGGTTCTTCTTAGCAGTTGTTCTGCTAATCCATGTGCTTCTTTCTTGCTATCAATTCGTCATTCCAACGATTCTAACTTCGTTCTTAGGTAAGAAAAACCTAACCCTAATTTGTTTTAGGATTTCCATTGATGCTAGTAGTTTGATAGCTAACTAGCTTGTATTACAGGTTGATATTCCACATATACGAAGACTTAGAGTCTTTGTTGAGTTCGTTACGCTTCTACGGCATAAGGTGTGAATTTTAGACACTTAGGTTGTCATTTTTCAAAGCTTTCAATGTCGGCTAATGGTAGATTATTGACGAGGATGCTAATTCACATGTAAAACATGCTGTCCGTTTTCCATTTCGAATACATACGAAGTATATGGAATTTTATGTATTTTAGGTATTTGTAGAAAATACCGTATACGTATAAATTTTGTAAATGTGATTGCCATGAGTATTTGTCGTATATACATGCGAGTTATGGATGCAGTATCTGTTTGGCGAAAGGATTCGCCCTAATATAGGTTTTAGGCAACATATGATGTGTAGGCTAATATGTGTAGTCTAACTGTTTATATAAATGCTTGTATGAGTATATACGTAGTAAATAATGCTTTACTTGGGAATTGAGATAGATTCTCAACTACCTTAACGATATTTATGATTTCCTCTATGCAAGTTGTTTAACTTAGTCGCTTTACTTTGAAATGCATGCGTATGGATTCTTGTTCATGTTGTATCTTATAAATATTGTTAGGAAATATGCTTGAATTATTTGGTTATTTCTGTTCTGCTTACTGTACATGTTTACTAGTTAATGTGGAATGTGTTTGGGGCTATGTTATAGTCCAGGCAATCGGTAACAGATTTGAGCTCGTGGTTGGCCTCTATTCGCCATGCAAGACATGTTTGACGAACCCGAGTCATGCGTTGCTTGTCGGCAGTGGTTTGGCCACACGAAGTGCTTATTCACTTCATGTCATACAACTCAACAGGCGCTCGTACTAGTCGATCTCGTCAAGTAACTCGATTGACTATTGTATGTTCACCTTATAATTGTCATAACTGCTTGAACCTAGGGTACCAAACTTACCAGTGTAACCCCGTTAACCTTGGTACCTCGATCCGCTAAGACTCATGAGTCGGGCATGGTGGTATGGGACACCGTGGTCGAGCTGTCGGCCTACGCTGGGGCTACGTGCCTCCCCGTAGTGACCAGTGAGCAACCCAGATTCGTGAGCCGAATACGATGGTATGGGACACTGTATTCGAGCTGTCGGCCTACACTGATTGGTGACGAGCCCTTTGTAGTGACCTCGAGTATACTCTAAATCTACGGAGAGGCGACGAGCCTTCCCGTAGTAAACAAACTATAAACTAGGCCTGTATTGATAAGGTGATGGGGGAGTGGTGCAACGAGTGCGTGCAACAGCCCTAACAGCCCTTTACAGCGACCTAGAACCGCATCATCGTATGAGATTATCTAGGACTGATGACCCTAGAATGGATCATTATTTGGGAATGATATAAGGGAGGTACCCTAGTTTCCCAATACTACTGTATGAAAAGGACTAATAACAACTCGGTAAGCATGTTCATATCGCACTGCATGTGCCTAGAAGATGTGGAGCACTAAGGGATGAAAGCATGCCGCGGACGTAAGATGGTGTCGCACGAGAGAGTATGTTGGCGAGGGCATGCATCATTATTGCATCTCATCCTTACATTAATTACAGTACTTAGGAATGTTTGATTTGCTTGCTTTATCATTATCGCTTGATTGAGTTGATAACATGTTAATCTTTGATATATGATTTCACTAAGTTAGCTACTCACTCCCACATTACGGGACGGTTCTTGCAACACTAACCAGACTGTCTTAGCTGCAGGTGATGGCGATGCTTATGAAGCAGAGCCGGACTACTACTATGATGTTGAGGAGTTCTCCTACATGTAACTATCTGGTGGGTCTATGTAGACCTGGAATTGCATTGACGGGGCTATGGTATTTGGGATAGAAGATATTACACTTTCTCATTTTGTATATTTTGAAATCAAACTTATAATTGTTAACATAGTGACATTCATACTCTGAGGGCTTACTATCACTTTTATATCATTTATATACTTATTACAGTCTTCCGCTTGCACAATTTAGATACCTTGGGAGTATGATATGCTATTTTTGGTATAGTTCCAATCATGTTTAATGCCTTAATATAGACAAAATTCAATCATCATTACCTATGTTGCATAAGTGATGTTTTGGAACTCGGGAGTTGGATTTCTACTCGACCCCCGATTTTAAGGGCGTTACAAGATGGTATCAAAGCATGATTTGGATTAAATTGGGCTTAGGTTATGGTAACATGACACACTCTGAATTATAGAAGGGGCGATAAAACTTAGAAACCACATTAGAATCCCAAGTTTCGCTGACAGGCGAGACTGAATATTGTAATTTAGTCCACAATTGTGAGTTCTTCTAATTTTTTTTGTTATGATTCATATACCCAGCTACACCCAAATCTCACCACCACCACAGACCAGATCTCTATTGCTACTAAGTAATTCAGTAGGCCACACAAAGGATCGCAATAATAATAAAATCTAGGACCACAAAGGAAAGAAAACGTTTAAGTTCATATGTTCCACCATTCCACTCTATCCAGGACCATCCTCAGTTAAACCATAGATCATCAAATCATTTCTTTTTGCCTCTAAGCGCATCCTTTTGGGCCTTCTCTTTACCCTTTTAGAACCTTCAACTTAACCCTTATCTTATTACCTATGAATGATACCCCAAAGTTCCCTCAAATGCATTCATTTCTATATCTGTCATTCCTCATCTTGACACCTATCCATCTCAACATTCCCATTTCAACTACACATCCTATGAACATGTTGTCGGTTGACAGCCTAAGATTCTGGTCCATAAAGCATGAATGGTCTTATAGCTATCCTAGAAAATCTCCCCATTAGTTGATTTGGTATGCGGCTATCACATAAAACTCCAAAGGCACATCTCCACTTCATCCATCTAGCTCTTACTCTACAAGCAACATCCCTCATCAATCTTACCACTCTCATGAATTATCAACCAAGATATTGAAAAAAACTTCTCAGAACTCAATCCTAAAGTCTAACCCATTTCCTTCAAAATCTCTCCTTTCACCACCTTATTCTTCAACTTTTTCTAAGTCCTTTCATACTAGACATAAATCCTAACGTATAAATGATGAAGAATAATACTTAAATTTTTTTTACTATAAATAGTAAATATATGTATAAATTGGACTTTTGACCATTCAAATTATGGAATCTCGTGAAATAAATAGGTTAGTTGAATAGAATAACGTCTCCTACCCTAAAATCATATATTACATGTGTTAGTGCTATGATTTCATATCCCTTTGGTTGTCAAAATTTGTAGTGCCAAAACCTATATGTCTTGTACTTCTTGTGTTCCTTGTTTGTGACTACACACTGCTTCAAGACAAGATCATGAATGAAGAATGTTTTCAAGACAAGATCATAAATGAAGAATGTTTGTAAGACATGTCATGGATGAAGTCTACAAGAATAGAAGACTTCAAGTTTACTTCTAACAAGTTAAAAATTAGAAGACTTCATCAAGACAAGTCAAGAAAGTTCCAAGCTCTAGAAAGCTGTCAACTCGATTCAAGCTTCTCCTTCAAGATCATCTGAGAATACAGACCTTCAAGACTTCAATGTTTATCTCACTTCAAGGTTTGTTTGACCTTAGATTGACCTTAGGTTGGTTTGTATGATAGGTCATTCTAGAAACATAATCTAAATATTTTAATATGCTTGTTATGACTGTTCTAAGACCAGTCCTAGAAATATTAAGACCAGTCCTAGCTTTGCTTCGACCAGTCTTAGGTTTCTCAGGACCAGTCCTAGGTTGTTATAGATTTTTAGATTTTCCTGGTTGTCCTTCAACCAGTCCTTGACTTGCTTCGACCAGTCCTGGGAAGTTCTACGACTCCTCCTACGACCAGTCGTAGTCCTACGACTCGAACTCCAGCGACCTATCTATGGTCCTACGACCAGTCGTAGGTGGCCCACGACCGGTCGTAGGTTACCTAAGACCAGTCGTGAGAACAGCTAATCTAATCCCGCGGAAATCTTTCAAAATTTTTGATGCTTCGACCGGTCCTAGGGATCCTAAGACCAGTCAAAGATGGAATTTTTTAGGCTATAAATAATGCACGAATTTCAGAGTTTATTCACTCCTTCACATTCAATTCAAGCGATTTAAGGATATACTCTGAGATAAGTTGTGATTATTTTTTAAGCTATTGTACATATTTAATATTCCTTTTGTTAGCATTATTCTATTGTGATTCTGATCCACATTCCAATCTCATTTAGAAAAGAGGAATTTGTGATATTCCTTCTTCTGGGATCAAAATCAAATAGACCTTGCTCTTCTTGATTTAATCTAAAATCAATTAGACATAGAACCATTCTTTAAGTGAGTATTGGACATTGAACGACGTATCATACATATACTCCGATTGGTTCTACTGGGCTACTTCAAAAGGAGATCCAGGTATTTTACTTTGTAATTTACTTTCTCTGGTTTTGTTTAAGATTTGCCAGAAAAATCTCATTGTATTGGTTATCTGAGGAGAGCCAGAAAACTCAGACTGTGGGGGTTTTTGGATTGTGTAAGCCCAAGATAAAAAAGACACAATTGTGAAGGTTTTTGGTGAACCTGTGAAAACCTATTTTGAGAGTGCACGCTAATATCCCCTGTGTGAGGATATTAGGAGTGGAGTAGCATTCTGTGTGGTTATTGGCTAACAGTTGGTGAACACACAGGTGAACCACTATATATTGTTGTGTTGTGGATGTGCTTGATTTCTTTATTCATTTATTCCTTCAGTATTGTGGATTGCTTTTGTGGATGAATGTTGTAATTTTCATTTCAAGCAAGTGTGGTTGAATGGTGTAATAACTTAGGATTTATTTCTGTAAGTTATTCTTGATTTATTTTCCATATCATTTGTGATTTCTAGTTTGTTCTAGAAATAAGGTTGTCCTACCATAAGCCATCGGTTTTTGGTGTAAGGTTGTCCTTAGAACAAGATTTAGTATCATTCTCATATTTCATGTGCTTTGAGATTGTTATTATTTCAGCATTGTTATTTATATCTTTTATTATTCCGCTGTTTTAAGTTTTATTTGGCATTGCCCTATTCACCCCCCCTCTAGGGCATGTAGCTAGGCCCCTTTCAAGTGGTATCAGAGCCAAATAGCTCGTGCTTTTTGCTTATTTATTGGATTTATTTCCTGAGCTAATGATCTAAGCTATATTAAGATGTCAAATTTTGATAGCCTATCTGTCACTAGGCCACCACCCTTTAATGGCACAAACTATGCCTATTGGAAAGCAAGGATGAGAATCTTTCTCAAATCCATGGATGAAAGTGTGTGGTGCCACAATGAACGGATGGAAACTACCTATCACCAAGTAACGATGAAGATGGTTCAAAATCAATGAAAGTAATATCTTATGCCCTTTGGACCACACTTCAGAAAAGTGAGAGTAGTGCCAATGCAAAAGCATTAAATGCAATTACTTGTGCATTGTCACCAGATGAATTCAAAAGAATCATCTCGTGTGAAAATGCTAAACAAGCATGGGATCTTTTAGAAATGACACATGAGGGTACATCAATTGTCAAAAAATCTAAAGTCCAACTCCTCACAACTAAATTTGAAGAAATTCATATGGAGGAGAATGAAATGTTTATGGACTTCTACACTAGATTGAATGACATTGTAAACTCAATGTGGGGTCTTGGTGATAGAATCCCAGAAAGTAAAGTGTGTGCAAAGATACTACGCTCACTTCAAGCGTTCAATTCAAAAGTAACCGCGATTCAGGAACTTCGTGATACGGATAACATGAGGGTTGAGGAACTAGTTGGTTCTTTACAGACCTACGAATTGAACTTTAAAGCTCCAAAAGGAAAATCAATTGCTCTCAAATCATCTAAAAATATTCCACAAGAGAGCACTTCGGACTTTGAAAATTCCGAAGATGATATGGCACTTTTTGTAAAAAGGTTTTATAAAATTTTCAAAAATAAGAAAAAAGTAGATTTTCAAAAATCAAATGATAAGAGACAATCTAAACCTAGAGCTCGAAAATCTTTGAAAGATAATCAATGTTACAACTGTCAAGAGTATGGGCACTTGGCTAACAAATGTCCTAAAAAGGACAAATCAAAAAGGAAAAGTATGTTGGCTACTTGGGATGAATCATCTGATTCGGAATCCTCTTCGAAATTAGGAGATTCTGAAAATGAGTCGGGAGATGATATTAAAGCCCTTATGACTCTAGCCAAAGTCACTTTTTCAGATTATGATGAAGTAACTAGCGACAAGAATCTGAATAGTGATTGCGACAATGAAGAAGATCTTCAGGATGCATACAATGCCCTTTATAAGGAGAGTTGTAAAATTTTTGTCAAGCTTAAATTACAAAAGGAAAATTTTTCTAAACTTAAAGAAGATTATGAGTCTCTTGTTTTAGAAAAATCTCATATTTCTGATTTTTTTGAAAAGACCAAATGTGATTTAAAAATCAAAACCTCCCAAGTTGATGATTTGAAATCTGAGAACGAGAAACTAAAAAATGAAGTAGCTTCTCTTTTGAGTTTGAAAGACACTTGGGGATATGCCCAAGGTGATCCTAAATTAGAAAAATTGTTATGCGGATCAAGAAAATGTGGCGATAGATCTGGGTTGGGCTATGATAAGAATACTTCTCCTAAACAAAAGAATACTGCTCCTAAGTTTGTGAAAGGAGAGTCTTCGAACTCAAAAGTAAAGAATACTTATCAAGGTTTTCCAAAAAATTCGAGGACCCTTCAAAAACCTAAAAATAGCCATGCCAACTTCAATCTTCAAAACCGAAATCCTTTGGTTAAAAAGATTATTGATCTTCTCAAGGAGCTATTGAAATTTAACTCTATAGGTCATTCGTATAACAACAAATAGAAAAAGTCCAACTACACTCTTAAACCCAAAACAGTACTGAAATGGGTTCCTAAAGTTGGCTGCTTGGTTGCCCACACTGCTTTTAAAGCTACAAGCCATTCAAAGTGGTACCTAGACAGTGGTTGCTCCAGGCATATGACAGGCGACAAAGCTTTATTCACTGATCTAAAAGATAGGACTGATGGGTCAGTCACTTTTGGTGATGGAAGTAATTGCAAAATCATTGGCCAAGGTATGGTTCAGCTTTATAACCTTCCCTTATTTAAAAATGTTTTATATGTTGAGGGCTTGAAACACAACCTACTGAGTATATCTCAGATATTTGACAACAACCATAATGTAAAGTTTTTTAATCAAGGTTGTGAGATTATTAATAAAGAGGGTTCTGTTATATTAACTGGTCGTAGAACTTCTGGAAACTGCTAAATCGTTAGTGATGCTAACTCATCTACTCAATCGTGCTACATGGTCCATACTGATGAGACTGAATTATGGCATAAACGCCTTGGACATGTACACTACCGGAACTTGTTTAGATTGAGCAAAAGAGAACTTATAAGAGGTCTACCCAAATTACAAAAAGTAGACAAAATATGTGGTGAATGTCAGTTGGGCAAACAGATTAGGAGCTCTCATATGAAAGTGAACTCCAATACCACATCTAGACCTCTCGAGCTTCTCCACATGGATCTCATTGGACCAACCAGAACGGAGAGTCGAGGTGGCAAAAAATACATCTTGGTTATCGTAGATGACTTTACTAGATTCACTTGGGTATCATTCTTAAAAGACAAATCTGAAACCCTAGATGAAGTAAAGAAGATCATCAAACGAATCCAAAATGAAAAAGGTTCTCAAGTTTATAAGATCTGTAGTAATCATGGATCTGAATTCGAAAATAGTAGTTTTGAGAAATTCTGTAGCGATCAGGGAATATCACATGAATTCTCTTTGCCCAAAACTCCTCAACAAAATGGTGTAGTTGAGAGAAAAAATAAAGTGCTTCAGGATATGGCTAATGTCTTGTTAAATAGTATGAAGCTCTCCAGAAATCTTTGGGCTGAAGCAATTAATACTGCCTGCTACATTATTAATCGTGTGTATACTAGTAAATCTGAAAATAAGACTGCTTATGAGTTATGGTTCAAAAAGAAACCTACTGTCAAATACTTTCAAATTTTTGGCAGTAAGTGTTACATTTTACGAGATCGTGAAAATTTGGGAAAATTTGATACGAAGAGTGATGAAGGTATTTTCCTTGGATATTCCTTAAATAGTCGAGCCTATAGGGTTCTAAATAAAAGAATAGGTGTGATTCAAGAGTCCATCAATGTGGTCATTGATGATCATTTGAATACACTTGCTCCGAGTTCAGATGATGATGAAATTCTTATAATCGACAATCAAGATACCTCTTCATCTCAATCTGAACCTAGGACTGTCAAAGATCATCCAACCAATCAAATCCTTGGAAACCCTCTCACTGGAGTTCGTACACGTAAACAACTTGAAAACATATGTAATTATGTTTGTTTTACATCCCAAATAGAACCGGTCAATGTAAAAGAAGCTCTTTCTGACGAAAATTAGATAATAGCTATGTAGGATGAACTTAATCAATTTGTTCGTAATGATGTCTGGTATCTTGTCCCTAGACCTAAAGATAAACACATTATTGGAACAAAATGGACCTTTAAAAACAAGTCTGATGAACTTGAAAATATTATACAAAACAAGGCTAGACTGGTTGTACAAGGGTACACTCAGATTGAAGGCATTGATTACGATGAAACCTTTGCTCCAGCCGCTCGCCTTAAATCTATCAGACTTTTTATTTCCATCGCTTGCTTTAGAAAGTTTAAAATTTATCAGATGGATGTAAAGAGTACCTTCTTAAATGGCAATTTACATGAAGAAGTTTATGTAGAACAACCCTCAGGGTTTAAAGACCCCAAGCTTTCTGATCATGTATTTCATCTTAAAAAGGCTCTCTATGGTCTGAAACAAGCGCCCAGGGCATGGTATGAAAAATTGACTAAATTCTTACTTAGTCATAGTTTTCAAGTGGGAAGTGTCGATAAGACGCTATTTGTTAAGAAACATAATAGTGAGATTTTAATGGTTCAAATTTATGTAGACGATATTATTTATGGATCAACTTGTTCTAACATGTCTATTGAGTTTGCAGAGTTGATGAAATCAAGATTCGAAATGAGCATGGTTGGTGAACTAAATTACTTCCTAGGGTTACAAGTAAAACAACAACCTGATGGAATCTTCATTTCTCAAACCAAGTATGCTACAAACTTGGTTAAAAGGTTTGGATTTGAAATGGTAAAAAATTTGATACTCCTATGAGTACAACCTTGAGACTCTCAAAAGATTCTACATGTAAAGAGGTAGATCCAAAGCTATATCGTAGTATGATTGGTAGTTTATTATATCTAACTGCTAGTAGACCTGATATCACTTTTAGCATTGGTATTTGTGCGAGATATCAGCCTAATCCTAAAGATTCACATCTCACTGCTATCAAACGGATTATTAGATATGTCGCAAGTACAACTAAGTTGGGTCTTTGGTATCCTTTTGATACTAATGTTAAATTAGCTGGGTATTCAGATGCTGATTGGGCTAGTAATATTGATGATAGAAAATCAACCAGTGGTGGTTGTTTTTACATTGGAAATTGTTTGGTTTCTTGGTTTAGTAAGAAGCAAAGTTCAATATCGCTTTCCACTACTGAGGCTGAGTATATCGCAGTAGGATATGCATGTACTCAACTCGTATGGATGAAACTCATGTTAAGTGATTATGGAATTAATCAAGATTCAATGATCTTACATTGTGATAATTCCAGTGCTATTAATATTTCCAAAAATCCAATTCAAATTCGCGTACTAAGCATATTGACATTAGGTATCATTACATTCATGAATTAGTTGAAGAAAAAGCTATCTCTTTGGAATATATTCCAACCGATGTCCAACTTGCCGATATATTTACTAAACCGCTCGACAAAAGCAGGTTTACTAAAATGAAATTTGATCTTGGTATGTGCATTTTAAATTGAATATACTTGTCTGCATGTATCATAGTATACTATATTTTGAATTTTTATGTGTATAAATTTCAATTTGTGAATAAAAATATTTATTTTTGTCGATGCTCGACCGGCCCTTGCCATACACGACCGGTCCTGACTCGACCGGTCGTAGACTGCACTCGACCGATCGTGGAGATCGTGAGCATCTTATAATTTGGGAAAATTACCTTCTTCTTCATTTCCTCTTCTTCCTTCGACGAGTCGTGGCTCGACCAGTCTTGAGAGTTCATGATTTTCTTCAAGATAAGTCGTTTTTCTTCATTTTTATTGAAGATTTATGCTTTCTATGCTTTGATTTACTTATTCCATAAGCTAGATCTCGTCTTTTGTTGATTTTTTTAGGGTTTCCTCTCTAAAATTTCTGATCTAGAGAAACCCACCACTTCTAGTGGTCTTTGTACTTGCTCCTTGGTAAATCTTGTTAAAAATGGATGTTAGAGGGAAAAAGAAAACATCCCGTGGTCCATCTTCATCTAGATCTACATCTATAACAAAACGGCACCTTCGGTCACCCGAAGATGTTCCCAATGATGTATGGGATTTATGTGGCCGTAAAGTTATTGTTGAGCGTCCTGTAAGTCTCAATCACATTGAACAATTTGGGATTGCCCCTCTCCTTGAATCTGTTGGCAGGGCTAACATTTTGTTTTGGGGTGGGCCTGCATACCAGTCTATTGCACAATCTATGGTTGCATGTATCTCTGATTTTTCTCTTGATAATTTAACATTCTCAATTGCTACTAAAGAAGGGAAATTTCTAATAGATCGACATTTGATATCAGGTATTATGGATATACCTGTCAAGGATGAAGGTATTCCGATTCATACATTATATGACTAACCATCTGAATCGGAAAAACAAATGTTGACAAGAGATTTATGCAATATGGAAGTATAATGGACGCACAAAGGAAATGCGCTCCCCTCAAAATTTTTATTACCCAGATACGGAGTTTTGCACCGGATCTTCATCTCAAACGTGTATCCTCGGTCCGGTAATAAAACCGAGTTGACTGCTTTCATGATTCGGGTATTACACTCTGTTGTGTCCGGCATCGTTGTCTGTTTACCTTCTTTGATATGTCATTTTATCATTCAGTTTCGTCTTCATCCAGGTCATAGTGATATTCCATTTGGTTATCTTATGACTTGTTTAGCCACAAATATGCTTGTTGCTTTACCTGAGAATGAGGCACCAATTCATCATCTTTCATTCAATAATACTAATTTAAATAAGATGAAGTTGGATTTGCTTCCTGGTCAATTCTATGAAGGTGGTGGTGAAGGTGTTGAAGTAGAAAATGAAGGGGAAGCAGCTGATCTTCCTCCATAGGCTGATATAAATATGGATGATATATTTGAAGACATTGAAACTGACTCCCAAAATGATCCTGATTATGATCCCTCTTCTAGTTATCATGCACGTCTAAGTGTATTGGAGGAGAAGGTTGATAACCTGAGTGTAGCCCATGATATGCAATTTAAATATATGCAAAAATATCTTCGTCGCATTAATAGGGGCTTACTTCAGATTGATCCAACCATCCCTGCTCCTTCATCTGGATCTGATTAGGTGGATTATCCTTTTTATTTGAATATGACGGATTCTGTATTATTATTACGGTTGATGACTTTGGTTATCTGTTTGGTTTTATTGTATATCCTTTATTTGGATTGATGACATTGAAGTGTTGTACTAATTTGATAATTAATCTTGACTCTTCATATGGTGTTCTCTTTTCTCCTTTGGCCTTCCCTTGTCATTTTGTGACAAAAAGGGGGAGTAGTATGGAACGGGGGAGAAAGGGAGAGTGTAATTGAAGTAATTGAAGAGTAATTGAAGTAATTAAAAGAGGGAGAATATGGTTGATTGTTTCTACTCACTTAGGGGGAGTAGAGTATTTTTTATGGCTCTGATGGCTCATGCTTCTTTCTTCATTTTACTCTTATATTAATAAATGTGTTTTGTCACAAATTTGACAAAGGGGGAGATTGTTAGTGCTATGATTTCATATCCCTTTGGTTGTCAAAATTTGTAGTGCCAAAACCTATGTCTTGTACTTCTTGTGTTCCTTGTTTGTGACTACACACTGCTTCAAGACAAGATCATGAATAAAGAATGTTTTCAAGACAAGATCATAAATGAAGAATGTTTGCAAGACATGTCATGGATGAAGTCTACAAGAATAGAAGATTTCAAGTTTGCTTCTAACAAGTTCAAAATTAGAAGACTTCATCAAGACAAGTTAAGAAAGTTCCAAGCTCTAGAAAGTCGTCAACTCGATTCAAGCTTCTCCTTCAAGATCATTTGAGAATACAGACCTTCAAGACTTCAATGTTCATCTCACTTCAAGGTTTATTTGACCTAAGATTGACCTTAGGTTAGTCTGTATGATAGGTCATTCTGGATACATAATCCGAATATTTTAATATGCTTGTTATGATTGTTCTAAGACCAGTCCTAGAAATCTTAAGACCAGTTCGACCAGTGTTAGGTTTTTCAGGACCAGTCCTAGGTTGTTACAGATTTTCAGATTTTCCTGGTTGTCCTTCAACCAGTCTTGGACTTGCTTCGACCAGTCCTAGGAAGTTCTACGACTCCTCCTACGACCAGTCGTAGTCCTACGACTCGAACTCTAGCGACCTATCTATGGTCCTACGACCAGTCGTAGGTGACTCACGACCAGTCGTAGGTGGCCCACGACCGGTCGTAGGTTACTTAAGACCAGTCGTGAGAATAGCTAATCTAATCCCGCGGAAATCTTTCAAAATCTTTGATGCTTCAACCGGTCCTAGGGATCCTAAGACCAGTCGAAGATGGGATTTTTTAGGCTATAAATAATACATGAATTTCAAAGTTTATTCACTCCTTCACATTCAATTCAAGCGATTTAAGGCTATACTCTGAGATAAGTTGTGATTATTTTTTAAGCTATTGTGCATATTTAATATTCCTTTTGCTAGCATTATTCTATTGTGATTCTGATCCACATTCCAATCTCATTTAGAAAAGAGGAATTTGTGATATTCCTTCTTCTGGGATCAAAATCAAATAGACTATGGGGGTTTTTGGATTGTGTAAGCCCGAGATAAAAAAGACACAATTGTGAAGGTTTTTGGTGAACCTGTGAAAACCTATTTTGAGAGTGCATGCTAATATCCCCTGTGTGAGGATATTAGGAGTGGAGTAGCATTCTGTGTGGCTATTGGCTAACAGTTGGTGAACACACAGGCGAACCACTATATATTGTTGTGTTGTGGATGTGCTTGATTTCTTTATTCATTTATTCCTTCAGTATTGTGGATTATTTTTGTGGATGAATGTTGTAATTTTCATTTCAAGCAAGTGTGGTTGAATGGTGTAATAACTTAGGATTTATTTCTGTAAGTTATTCTTGATTTATTTTCCATATCATTTGTGATTTCTAGTTTGTTCTAGAAATAAGGTTGTCCTACCATAAGCCATCGGTTTTTGGTGTAAGGTTGTCCTTAGAACAAGATTTAGTATCATTCTCATATTTCATGTGCTTTGAGATTGTTATTATTTCAGCATTGTTATTTATATCTTTTATTATTCCGCTGTTTTAAGTTTTATTTGGCATTGCCCTATTCACCCCCCCTCTAGGGCATATAGTTAAGCCCCTTTCAACATGTCCAATAAAATCATTTCAGTTTGCAAATTAGACCCGAAAATGCCTCAAATAAATTCGGGGGCCAAACGGAGTACTTACAGGGGGACCCAGGGTGGGACCCATACCTTTTTGAGGCCTAGGGGTCACGAGGACCTCGCCCAAATGGCGTGGCATCGCCGGTTAGTCCAGAGGGTGGCGAGGCCCTTGCCAGGTCGACGAGGGCTTGCCGGTCAGTGGGCTTGGCTGGGCTGGCCAGTCAGGCCGATGGTGTTTGGGGGCTAGGGTGACCCCCTGGTACCTGGGCCGTGGTTCAAAACCACTCCAAATGCATACCTCCTTAACAAAACCCCCCTCCAAGCTCTCCCTTTTCTTCAAAAATTCAATTTTCTCTCTTAAACCTCCCCTCCAATTGCCTATTTCACCATTTTCTGTTAAAACCCAAAACCTCCATCGTTTGCAGCAACACTTACCCTCTACCCTCTCCATTCCCTTTCATTTGAGCTCCTACACCCCCCTTTGAAGCTCAAAATCGTGTAAGCTTACTAACCCATCCATTTTCTTCACTTTCCTTCTTCAAACCCTGTCATTTGGGTCTTTACAATGCCTGTTGAGGCTCAAATCCATGGAGACCTAAAGACTCCAGCCCTTTCCTCCCTTTTCTTCACTTTTCCATGGCTCTATTCAAGCTTAGTACGGCCATTTTTCTAGATTTACGCCTAGTTATCCATCCCGTTGTCTCGTGGTTTATTTGTTGTTGCGTTAGGATCTTTGTGTTTTCATGTTGATAGGCCTCATGGTGTAGTAGTTGGTAGAATGTTAGATGTTTGAAGCTTTGGTCATGCATCTTCTGTCATGATTCATGTAACACTGTATCTCATGTGTTATGGCAAAGTTTGGTAAATGAAATGTATGTGTAAGGTATTATCCCTAGATTGGGTGTATCCTATGGTTTCCAACACCATGTTTGGAATGTATGCAATTAGAAGTAAATCCCGAGATTTCCATTCAAATTACACTTAGAAAGTCATCACTATGGGATTTGGAAATCCCATCTTACACTTTCCAACACAAGGCTCATTTTCCAAAGCCTATAAAAATTAATTTTAATCCCCTCCCACCCTCCTACCAAACATGTTACTCCCAATCTCGAAGAGGGATTAACAATGCAAGCCCATTTAATACAACTTCATACCTGTGGCTAAACAGTCCCTTAGAGTTTTGGACCTAGAGTTGGTACTCCTAGGTTTTGCAAACAAATCTGAATTGTATTAGAAATGGTATGAAATCCTCTAGCGTATAAGCATAGACTTTGGATTACAACTAGTGGATTACCGCTACTCATACGTTGCCACGACTAGGCTACTGGTTAGACTAAGGAATGTAAGAAATTCATTATGCTAAGATAATTGAAAGATAAATTTTATTAGTTGGCTTGATTAGGTTGGAGCGAGACCTTGTTCCTTCGTTGAATCCCCTCGGTACTCATAGACTCCTTTAATAACTCTTAGGAAGGTTGTTTGACGTAGAAACTATTCACGCTCATAGAAAACTTATATATCCCTTGGATTTAATGTTAGATCAAAGCAATACATCCCTTAGAATTTCCTTCCCAAAGACTTATTACAATCGAGAACACGGAGTAGAGAATTATATATAAGTGAGGTATTCGCGGTTTGAATCGAATTCTCAATCTTGGTAGTGACCAATGAACTCTATGCTCTGATCAAGCAAAAGGTGTAACGACTCAGAAAATTTCGTACAATGGCCCAAGTATCACCTCAGGTAGAAATCACTTAGGATTAAATCCTTTAAAAATTAGACAAAGTTAACTAAGTGCTAAACTAGATTAGCCATGAAATTTGTTTGAATCACTTTAAATACGATCTGTAAGATCCAAAACTTGTAGAATTATGGACGCTAGGTCACCCTAAAATTTAGGATCAAACTCATTACCCGACTGCTCTCGGGAGCATATTGAATCTCTATATCAGATCTGGGCCGCACATCGAAAGTCTGAAGGATACGGGGTTATAAAATTAGGACCGCCTTGCTGAGCTTGACAACCATCTCGGAAGTCGAAACTAGATAGTATTCCGAAGCTATTCGCTTGAACCCGGAGCGAGGAGTGTGAGAAAACCTGGTTTTCTTTAGAAATTTAATTAAATTTAAGTACTCTGAGACTTGATGTTTGCGGGCTAAATATAAGCAATCAGACCATCGGAATCTGACCCAAATACACCCTTGGATCAGGAAACAGTTCCCATATATGTCTGTGTACTTGTAACCCTGATCGAGTTTCTGTGACCCTTGAATTAAAACTGGTCTGCCACGTGTGATCAGGGAACCTGATTAGAATAGAAACTTAACTCGACCTAGATCCCTAGTCAGTGAGCTTAAGTCCGACCTTTAGCTCAAGGGGAGGTTCCAGAAGTGCTCTGTTGAGTTGGAACAGATCCGCTTTGGACATAACCTAAGTATACCTTGATCCTGAGTCTATTTTGGAGAGTTTTAGGCCTATATAAGGACCTTAAACCCTCTCTCATTCTCACCATACGAATTTGAGAAAACTTAGGAGAGAGAAGAGAGAAAAAAGAGAAAGTGTGAGACAAGTGAGAGATTATTCCTGATACTCTACCCTGTTGTTCTCCGTGTTTAACCACCTCGATCTAATCGCTTTTACGACGATTCCGGCTTCGCTTCTAGGTAAGAAACCCTAACCCTAATCCATTATAGGGTTATGATTGTTACTAGTGATGAAATAGTAACTTATGTCATGTCTAAGGTTGTCGTTCTGCCAGTGATTAAGACTTGGTGTTTAACTGAGTCCGTTACTCATTTCTACGGCGTAAGGTGCGGACTTTAGACGTATAGGTTACGATTTTCAAAGCTTTTAATGTCAGATAATGATAGATTCATGATCTGGATGCGATTTCACATGTACAATGCGATGTTCGTTTTGCATTTCAGTTACGTATGCGAATTATAGCGTATAGTGTATTCTGTATATTTGTAGAAAATACCGTATACGTAGAAATTGTGAAAGTATGTTTGCCATGATAAATTACTGTATGTACATGTTATATATACGTGTAATACTTACTCGGCGTAAGGATTCGCCCTACTACATGTTTTTGCTAATATACGTTATGTATGTTAAGGAGTGTATTCTAAGTGTTTGTGAAAATTCTTGTAAGAGTAAGTCCTTAGATGATTGTGCTTTAGGTAGGTGTTGAGAAAGGATTCTCAACTAACTTAGTGATTTCTATGATTTTCTCCATGTTGGTTGTTTAAGTTAGCCGCTTACTTATGAAATATATGTGTTGTATTTCCTATTTATATTGTGCTTTATAACATGCTTTATGACATGCTTGTTAACATGCTTGAATTACTTTGTTTATTCTGCTTTACTCTACATGCTTCTGGTTAAGGATTGGATGTGGTTGGGGCTATGATTATAGTCCAGACAATCAGTAACAGACTTGAGTTTGTGGTTGAGATTCATTCGCAACGTAGGATGTGTTTGATGAACCCGAGTCCTACTTCGGTTGGGGACAGTGGTTAGACCACGCAAAGTGCTTATGCACTTCATGTCGTTCGGCTAGTTGTGCGCTCGTGCTAGTCTGGCTCGTCAAGTAACCCAATCTGTCTAATGTATGTTAACCATGTTTGGACACTACTGATTGAACTTAGGGTACCAAACTTACCAGTGTAATCCCATTAACCATAGTACCTCGATCCACTGAGACTCATGAGTCGGGCATGGTGGTATGGGACACCGTGGTTGAGCTGTCGGCCTACGCTGGGGCCACGTGCCTCCCTATAGTGACCAGTGAGCAACCCAGACTCGTGAACCGAATACGGTGGTATAGGACACTGTATTCGAGCTGTCAGCCTACACTGATTGGTGACGAGCCCTTTGTAGTGACCTTGAGTATACTCGGAATCTGCAGAGAGGCGACGAGCCTTCCTGTAGTAACAGAGTATAAACTAGGCCTGTATTGATAAGGTGATCGGGAAGCAGTGCAACGAGTGCGTGTAACAGCCCTGACAACCCTTTACAGTGACCTAGAACCGCATCATCGTATGAGATTATCTAGGACTAACTACCCTAGAATGGATCATTGTTTGGGAATGATATAAGGAAGGTACCTTAGTTTCCCAATACTACTGTATGAAAAGGACTAATAACAACTCGGTAATCACACTCATAACATAGCACTGCATGTGCCTAGAAGATGTGGAGCATTGAGAGATGAACGCATGGGGCGAACGTAAGATGGTGTCGCATGAGGGAGCATTGGCGAGGGCATGCATCATGACTACATTCCATACTTGCATTAATAAGAGTATTTAGGAGTATTTGATTGTACTGCTTTATCATTACTGCTTGACTGAATTGATAACATGTTAACCTGTGCTTTATTGTTTCACTGAGTTAGCTACTCACTCCCATGTTACGGGACGGTGTTCTGGACACCCATTAGACCCTGTCTTAGATGCAGGTATTGACGAGATGCAGGAGGTTGAGCCTGATTACTATGATGATCAGGATGAGTTCTTCTACATGTAGTTCTCTGGAGGCTACACTTAGGCCATTAAGATGACAGGGCTACATGGTGTATCATTCTAGTTTTACCATTTTTGGCATTTTGATTTTTGAAACGAATACATGTATATGGTGACTCAGTAAGGTGTTCATACTCTGGAGACCGATTGTGACATTTCTGGCTTTATATACATCTATATACATCTTTCAGTCTTTCGCTTGTATTTTATAACTTGGTCTGGAGTATGAATTACTGTTTTGGTATAATCCCACTCATGATTATTACACTAACACAGACAACATTCAATCATAAGCATTTATGTTGTATAAGTGATGTTTTGGAACTCGGGTGTCGAGTTGCTACTCGACCCCCGATTTTCAGGGCATTACAAGTTAGTATCAGAGTATGATTTGGATTAAACTGGACCTGGGTTATAGTCACACAACATACGCTGACGTATTTCGACATAAGAGGGTGCGAGAAAATGTAGAAAATAGTCTTATGTATCCCAATTTCGCCAATTGGCGAAGTTCACTGAAATCGGTCATTTTGTTTGAGTCTGTACTCCACCGTGATTGCACGAGTCAACCCCAAAACACTTCTAGACCTCCAAATGATGGGTTTAGATCACAATTCATCCCATCCCAGCCGTTAGAAATTGGTACATATAGGTATATATCAGAAACAACCTAAAATGACCCGAAATGACTCAAAACGGTTATCAGGGGCCTACTCACTCAAGTCTAGAGGGACCCAGGGTGGACCCCACATCATTTTTGGGCCTAGGGGTCACGAGGACCTTGCCCAAATGGTGAGGCATCGCCAAACACTCCAGAAATTGGCGAGGCCCTCGCCAAGTAAGCGAGGCCTCACCGGTTATCGGGCCGGCTGGCCGGGCCGTGCAGGTCGATGCACTTTGGGGCCTAGGGTGGCCCACTAGTATGTGGGTCGTGGTTTAAAACCACCCCAATTGCATACTTCCTTCACAAAAATCCCCTCCAAGCTCTCCCTTTCCTTCCAAAATCCAGTTTTTTCTCTCAAACCTCCCCTCCAATCGCCCATTCCGCTAATTTCTGTTAAAACCCACACCCCTCCATCGTTCACGGCAACACCTACCCTCTACCCTTTCCGTTTTTCCTCATTTGAGCTCCCACACCCCCTCAATTGAAGCTCAAAACCATGTAAGCTCTCAACCCATCCTATTTCTTCATTTCCTTTCTTCAAACCCTATCTTTTGAGGCCTTTACAATCCCTGTTGAGGTTCAAACTCGTGGAGAACTAAAACTCTAGCCCCCATTTCCCCTTTTTTCTCCACTTCCATGGCCTTCTTTGAGTTCATTTCGGCCGTTTTCTCAGTTTCCACCGTCATTTCTCTCATGGGAAAGAGAAAGGGGGCCGTGAATGAAGCTGGGCCTAGCCACCCTACGCGTTTAAGGAGGCCGAGAGGCGCCGCCACTAGTACAAGCATCGCTCGGGAGTTTCGGACGAAGTGGGATCTTGATCCCCGGATTCTTGCTGAAAGGGCTCTGTTGGTGGAGCTGCCCCATTGAGTGTATGAGGGTCGTAGGGTCCTCTTTGAAGCTCAGGTGGATGGGCAGCTCTTTAGAGAGTACCTGTTATTCGAGTTCCTGGAAGAAGCCCATTGGGGTCCACTATTTGATGGCGGGTATCACGCCAATGCAAGATCTGTCCGAGCTTTCTATGCCAACATTCACGAGCCTACGCTCGAACCCTTATAGTTCAAGATTCCATGTGGAAGGGATCGGTTGGCCACTACTGATGTCAGATTGATATCCCGACTTCTGAATGTGCCTCTTGACGAGGTGCATGCTAGCGAGCAGAATCTGAGGATTGTACGTGAAAGGGATCGTCGCACACATTTCCTTTGTGGTGGCCAACTGGTCGAGTGGCAGCCGAACAAAAGTCTTTTAGCGACCGATATGTCTGATGACTTCTGTTTGCTCCATCACATCTTCACGTTCAATGTTTACCCCAGGTGGAGCAATCGCAGTGAGTGTACGCGCCTCATGGTAGATTTCTTGTATCAAGCGAGACAAAGAGTGAACCTGTTCGTGCCTACATTTGTGTTACGACAGATAATTAAGACTGCATGCTCCGCTAGAAGGACTGACTCGCTCCCCTTCGGCTGACTCGTATGTAAGATTGCACATTAGTTTGGTAACGGTCTTGGGGCAGAGATGTCGGTGCCGGTTCATCATATCGACGAGACTACCCTCAACCAGATGAATATCGGGCCACGGCGATGTCGGGCTCGACTCGAGGAGTGTGATGATGAGATGGAGAGCAAGGAAGAAGAGGGTGAGGAAGAAGATGGGGCTGAAATAGAAGAGGAGGAACATGAAGAAGAGGAAGAGGAGGCCCAAGACACAGAGGAGAGCTCCCCTCCTACGGCACCAGTACAGGGCACTGATAGGGCTGCTTGGGTTGCTCGTATTGCTCGACTGGAGGAAGATCATACTGACCTACGACATGGTCAGGTTGTCCTACGACAGGATGTCATGAATCTTCGGGCCCTCATGAAGCACAAGTTCAAGAAAGTAACTCGCGCGTTGAAAACTATCATGTGCTGCCTGAAGGATAAGGGTGCCCCTTCTCCATCCTAGACTCGGATGCCTAGACATCCATACTGTTGTCTTGTAGTTTGTTTTAGTTACTGCCTTAGGATGTTTATGTTTTCATGTTGATGGGTGTAATAGTTGGTAGAATGTTTTAGATGTTTGAGGCTTTGGTTGTATTAGCTCCCATGCATCTTCTGTCATGATTCATGTAACTCTGTATTCCATGTATTGTGACAATTTTGGTAAATGAAATGCATGCGGCCTCTTTTTCTATGAAGTGTGTGGAATGCTTAAGTGCTTGAATATTGTGTTGTTATGTTTCATCTTACATGTGTTGTACCCTATGTTGTATAGGGCATGCCACGAAAATATACGCGGAGCGCGGCACACGTCGCACTCACGGATACGATGGACCAAGCTCCTTCCCATAGAGTGGTCGTACAGACCCTAGGTTGGGCCTGGATCGTGAGACCATGCCTACGTCTCAGCCTTCTATGGGTCCTACAGCTGGACTACCACCTTATACACCACCGGTTCACGAGCAGAACTGTGTGTCTTCCTCGACGCAGTACGTGCCTCAGCTTGCCCCGCCTATGGATAGGTTGGAGCAGTTATTGATGATGATCCATGTCATGCCCCAAACTCGGAAACCGGGCTCACAAAATTCCCGATCGGCAAATCCGGCGCCGACAGCCTCCGTAGTACCCCATTCTCGGCTCCCAGCGCCCATACGCCAGATTCCGATCCTGGGATCCTACAAGGAGGATTTTCAGTATGATTTTTTTTTTTGTAACGGAGCATAACCACAAGCATAACCAAGTCACAAAACATCATCATCATCACATATCTACTAAAATAAATATTTGAGTACAATACTGAAAGGAAAATACATATATCAAAAATCAAAACTTCAGAAGACCGCTGCACGCTCTAAGCTCAACGCTGCTACAATCTAACACCACCTGCACGCATCTATCGTGCATAAGCTTATAAAAAACTTAGAGGGTGGTGGAAGTGTGTGTAAGGTAAGTGCTAAGTATCAATAAAGCACATAAATCATACATCATCGAGATAAGCAGAAATACTAATAAGATCATGAATCATATGACATCAGAGTAAGCGGAAGTGTACTGGTAAGTCCATGAATGCTATCAGCCGTACCAAGGCTATGCGATGCAAAACATAACAAGACAATAACGGATGCTGAGGATGCAATGCAATATGCAAATCCTGACAAGCCATGAATACCATCAACCTCATCTAGGCCATATAAATGCAAAAACATAGTAACCCAAAATGTTAAGTACTGCGGATGCAATGTAATATGCGGTGCGAATGAAATGACTATGCTGGAATGTGAAGTCGGGATGATAGTACGAAGTATCACAGGCTATAGAGTCCATCACAAGGGACTTCTATCCAAACCATCCTATACCTAAATTTGGATAGTCAGACACAATGTGGTAAACTCCTGATCTCAGGTTAGTCGCGCGCCCAACCAAAATCATGGCCGTACGATGGTACACATAACAAATAGTTACGCACCACCAGCTCGAGTGGATAGTGAATGAATGAATGAATGGATATGCAATTCCTGCTCAATAAGTCCATATATCAGTGCGGTTGCTCTCTGGGGAAATCACCGGGGTCTATTACACTCGACACCGACTGCTTCCTCCCTAGCTGCACAGCCCAACGAGTGGAATAGACCTCACTATTCGCCTGACCAGTAGTCTGCCAAAACCTACCCGGCTCGTTGATAGCTGACCCATTTACGAGCTGGTCATACTCAACCTAGCTTATAGCCCCCTCACTCGGGCGGATAAGGCCACACCCCCTTCCAACCGACCACGACACAGTGGGAGACACAATCTCATGGTATAGGCACCGGCGCTCATATTCCACTCGGTCTAGACGTTGGAGCAACATCTGGTACCAAGGAGGTTCTCAGATTTTCACCTAACGACATCCTAAGTGCCCACAATGCTAGAACCAAATATTTTCGGTGTCCTATCTAGCCATCCACGATGTGCCTATGGAGGCTACGGCCCTGATGTCACTAGGGCGTACAATGATCAAGCAACATGTATGCGAGATGCATGAATCACACTGTACAAACATGCAACAATCTCGCACGTACCATGCACTCATGTCGGGCACTCCGTCTCATATGGAGTCCCGTAAATGTCTCAGCCCAATGGCTCATGTTATAACCAAACATTCCTCATATCAAGCATACATATGATGCGTATGGGCATGAATCATGGAGCTACACTAAGCATATTATAAGGTGATGAACTATCCTTATAACTCAGATGGGCCTAGACGGCCTACACACAACAAGTATGGGCCTACCAATGGCCCTAGGGAGAGTCGTAATGCGGATATTTAACCAACATTATGCTTATAATGTGGACGTCAAACTAACATTGCTCCCAAGGCATGGCCCGCCATAAAGGTCAACACATAAACCACGGTGGAATCACCTTCAATGAGCCTTATGTACATCACATTGGGCCTCGACCCATGGGCCTCCAATACGTCAAATGGGTCTCATAACATGGGCCCTATACACATCACAGTGGGTCTCAACCCACGGGCCTTTATACATCACAATGGGTCTCGACCCATGGGCCCTAATACATCACAATGGGACTCAACCCATAGGCCCTAGGATACACCCAAATGGGCCTTATAACATGGGCCTTGCATTCATATCAAGGTGGGCCTCAACAACGGCCTCATACACATCAAGGTGGGCCTCAACAATGGGCCACAAACAAATCAAGGTGGGCCTAATCACATGGGCCATATGCATATCAAATGGGCCACTACAATGGGCCTTATGTGTATCAGATGGGTCACACAAATTGGGCCCCATGTATAACAAAAGGGCCGCTCTAAATAAGTGGTGATAATGATTTCCACCATTTAAAATTCCTAAGGCCCACCATAACGTATATTTCCCATCCAATCCGATCATAAGGTCAGAATGACCTGAAAGGTGTTTTAATGGTGGACAGTCAAACCCACTGATGTCCAGTGTGGTCCACCTAATCCTAGATCTGTCTCATTTTTAGCCTTAAGCCTTAAAACAAGCTTGCCAAATGGTGGACGGTTTGGATGCAAACACATGCATCATTGTGGGTCCCATAGGGATAGACAGTCATAGATATAACATATGGGACCCACAGACCTTGGTGGCGTCAATGCAGCAGCTATATATCTGGTGTGAGATACCCTAGCCAATCAACAGGTGGGTCCCACAGATGGACGATGTGGATAGAGTAGGAGGGACCCACATATATTCATGATATATGTATATAATATATAAATATATAATATTAAAATTAACGTCCAGGATGAAGAATGCACACATCAAGGTATATCATGCACCAGGGGTATGTCCCACTGTCCAAGTAGTGGACGGTGAGGATAAGACCCGTACATCACGGTGGGCCCACTGGCCGTCCAACAACCCAGAAAAAAAGGCTGGACGGCGTGATAAAACACATGCATTTTGGTGGATTCCACCGCCTGTGGACGGTGTGGCATATAACGCACATCCTTGGGTCCCACGTGGGGCCCACCATCACGGTTTATTTTACATCCAACCTGTTGATAAGGTCACTGTGACCTGAATGAAGAGGAAAAACAAATATTAGATTGATTCAAAACTTCTGTGGGCAAAAAAAAAAGTTTCAATGGTAGACGGTTCAATTCACACTGTTGCTTGTGATGTGGGCCACCCGAGTCTTGGATGGGCTTGCAATTTGGAGGGGGCCCACTTCAGGGAGGGGCCCACCTAATGAACAGATTGGATGGTGAAAAACATCATGGTGGGGCCCTCAGTTGGGAGCCGTGGGACCTGCTCGTCCGCCCGCCTACCAGCGCACATAGGCGCTGCCTGCCCTCTGACAACAGCAGCAGCAGCTGCTGTTGTATATGTTTTTTTTTAATAGTTTTTCTGCAGTTTTTCTGATGTAGGGCCCATATCTGATTAATCAGACCCACCCAATGGATTTCATATCTCATAATCCATCCATCAAGCCCAATATTGGATATTTTTCAATGTACAGAAATATCAGGGAAGTTTTCAATGGTGAAAATTACTATTTCCAAGGTATGGTCTGCCTGAGAGTCAAATTAACCTCATTTTTCGGCTCAACGCCTAAAATGAGGTAGGAAAGGGGATGGACGGCTTGGATTGAATCCAATCATCAAGGTGGGGCCTAAACAAGTGGGTCACCCCATGAGCTTGGAAACCAAGCTAATATTAGTGTTTTTTTCCAAACACATCTAACGTCCCTGGACGCTAGACGACCTAACATACTACAAGGTGGGCCCTGTTTAAGTGGGCCACCAAATGATGGGTGGTATGGGTACATTACATATAAGGTGGGCCCCACTTATAAATGGCTTGGCTATAATACAAGCCTCATGGTGGGGTCCATTCAAGTGGGCCACACAACCACAAAATCTAGAAAAAAATAAGGAGAGGGAGAGGGAGAGGGAGAGAGAGAGAGAGAAAGTGGGACACACGTATGATGGAGGGACTCCGACACTATGGACTCTCCCTTGCATCCAATCATACATCAAATGATAATCAGGGTGGGCTATCGGCCACATCTTAGAGTCCCAAGTGAGATCCATACCATTGATCAGTAGGCCTCACTTGGCCCATCTAAGAAAACATGAAAACTACCCTATCAAAGCACCCACCGATTGATCTTCTCGGTCCGTTGGAACGCCAACCTCCTTGTGCTTCACTTTGATGGTGGAGATGAGAAGTGGATGGCTAGGATGATGGGTTTTGGAATGGGAAAGGTAGGCCTCACACATGCATTTTTTTTCTCATGGAAGGATTGGACGTGGGTGCTCTTGGTTGCTTGGAATTGTGGTGAGAAATGAGAAAGAGAGAGAGGGTTGTAAGGGAGAGAGAGTGATGGATGTGAGGTGAGTGATGTGAGGTGAGTGATGGGTGAGGTAAGTGATGGGTTGACTTTGGTGGTTGCTTTACTTGTGGAGAAAGGAAGCATGGGTTGCTTTGTACTTGACATTAAAGTATTAATTAATTGACATGATTGATTGATTGATGAGATTGATTTGACATTGTGTAGAGATTCTCTTGGGATCGAGAAAGCACGGCGTTTCTTTGAAAAAACGTCGGTTCTCATCTCTTAGCCAGGGTATCGGATTAGTGCGCGAGATGCGGCATCAGAACCGCAACGATGGTGTGGTCGGAATGGTACAAGTCTCGGATTAAGCCGACTTAATTCTACAGGATACGGCCTAAGGTCGTGCGCAATAATTGATTATCGGTCGTCAGTTGCCAAAATTCAATGGGAAGGATCGCAGCAGTCGATGGAATAGTATGGACTAGGACACGGGTCTTATAATGCACCAGCAGCAGGTGCAGCACTAACAGCAACAGGTGCAACATCAGCAGCAGCAACAACTATTGACCACTATTGCAGGGGCCTTATCTCAGGGTGGGAGAGGGACTCCACCTTCACCATCTACACATCCTACTGAGACTGCTGAGCCTTCTGCTCAGGCTGAGGATGTACCTCCACCTGCACCTACTCCATACTCCACAGGGCATTTGGGTACTAATGGCCTTCTCGAGCAATTCCAGTGCTTGAGGCCTCCTACTTTTACTGGTTCTCACAGGCCCGAGGAGGCTGAATATTGGTTAGACCGCTTCTCCAAGATGCTATGGATGCTGCATTGCACCGAGTCAGAGCGGGTGGAGTTGGCCACATTTATGTTTGAGAAGGAGACCAGTATGTGGTGGGATGGTGTCCTACAGACAGTCACAGTTGGCTACATATGGACCTGGGTAGCCTTTGAGTTTCGTTTCCACGAGAAGTACTACCCTTCGACCTACCGACATGAGAGGGAGATTGAGTTCTTGCACCTCAGGTAGGGAAGCATGACAGTTACTGAGTACGAGCATCGATTTACTGAGCTGGGTAGATACGTCCTTACGATGCTTGCTGATGAGCCGATGTGGATACGACGTTTTTTTGGGGGCTTTCGACCTGATATTCGGTCGAAGATGTGCTGTGTCAGCATACCATCTTATGCCAAGTTGGTTCATATATCTATGCGTGTAGAGCAGGATGTTAAGCACCTGACACGCTCTCGTGGCCTTATGATTCCTAAGCCATGACCAGATATCCAGGGCAGGCCGTTCCTCGGCAAGAGGCCTCATATGGACTCTCCTCCTAGGATTGCGGTGCCAGTAGTTCCGATGCAGCATCCAGGTACTTACTGCGGGAGATCGGGTCACCCTGAAGAGGGTTATTTTACCCGGATGAGAGACAGTGGGTTTGCACCATCGCAGAAGATTGATCGTCCTCGCCCTCAGGCCTTATTGGCTCCACCACTACGGACTACACCTGCACATCCATCCTTCAGATCACCTGCATCTTGCTTTAGGCCACCACAGCGACCTATGATGCCTCAGCCCAACCGACCATAGCAGGCACGTGTTCATGCACTCACAGCAGAAGAGCCGGAGACAACACCTATGGCCTTCGAGGTCACTGCACATGTTTAAGGTACTCCTGTCTTTTTATTGGTGGACACTGGGTTCACTACTTCCATCATATCATGTGCGGCAGTTAAGCGTCTAGCTTTACATACTACTCCTACAGGGGAGTGAGACTCACTACTGCTACGGGGACGTTTTCAGATATCACACGGGTGTGTGAGGGTTGCTCCATCGATTTGGGTAGCAGTACGGTATTCGTTGACCTCATTGTCGTTCCCCTATGGCACTACCACATTATCTTCGGTATGGACTGGCTCACCGAGATGAAGGCAGAGATTGATTGCGATAATCAGGTCATGACAGCCAGCGAACCGAACGACACGATCTTCACTTTTCCAGTGCAGGTTAGTTGGCCATGTCTTGTTGAGTGTTATGCCTCTTTACTTGAGCCTGTTGAGGGGCTGACATTAGGAGACATGCCAGTAGTTTGGGAATTTGAGGATGTGTTTAGGACGATTCATGGTTTGCTTCCTCGGCACGAGATCGATTTCACTATTGACCTTGTGCTCGGTGCGAATCCTATTTCATTACCTATGTATCGGATGCCTCCATGTGAGATGGAAGAACTGAGGAAGCAGATTGACGGACTGGTAGAGAAGGGCTTCATACGACCCAGTGTGTCTCCTTGGGGAGCACCTGTGTTGTTTGTCAAGAAGAAGGACGGGTCGTTACGGTTATGTATTGATTACCGCAGGTTGAACCAGTTGACCATGAAGAACAAATATCCTTTACCTAGGATAGACGACCTGTTTGATCAGTTGAAGGGGGCAAAGTATTTTTCGAAGATCGATTTACAGTCAGGGTATCATCAGTTACGCGTCAGGGATGAAGACGTGCAGAAGACGACTTTCAGGACCTGTTTTGGGCATTACGAGTTCCTTGTGATGTCGTTCGATCTTACGAACGCATCGGTCGTATTCATGGACTTAATGAACCGGGTATTTTGGTCATTCCTATACCAATTCGTCATCGTGTTTATCGATGACATCCTGGTGTACTCTACGTGTCGGGAAGAGCACGAGGAGCACTTACAGGCAGTCCTTGATACTCTGAGGAAGAACCAGTTATTCACGCAGTATAAGAAATGCGACTTCTGGCAGGAGGAAGTCAAGTTCCTAGGACATGTAGTGTCCAAGGAAGGGATAACAGTGGACTTGGCTAAGGTAGCCGCAGTGCAGGACTGGAAACAGCCTGGTTCAGTCACTGAGGTGAGGAGTTTTCTGGGCCTGGCAGGTTATTACCGACGATTCATCCGAGACTTCTTGAAGATAGCCAGGCCATTGTCTCAGTTGACACGGAAAGATCTGAAGTTCGCCTGGAATGAGAAGGCGAAAGCAGCTTTTCAGGAGCTGAAGGACAGGCTGACGTTGCCCCTGTGCTAGTATTGCCAGAGCAAGGGGTTAAGTACACTATATACACTGACGTATCTCGCGTTGGTTTGGGTTGTGTCCTTATGCAAAAGGACAAGGTGATTGTGTATGCCTCGAGACAATTAAGGAAGCATGAGGAGAATTACCTTACCCACGACCTTGAGTTAGCAGCAGTCATATTCGCATTGAAGCTCTGGAGACATTACCTCTACGGAGAGGAGTTCGAGTTTTTCTGTGACCACAAGAGCCTTAAGTATATATTCACTCAGCAGGACTTGAATATAAGGCAACACCGATGGATGGAGACCTTGAAGGACTTCAAGTTCGAGGTTTCCTACCATCCTGGCAAGGCCAACCTTGTGGCAGACGCATTGAGCCGTAAGAAGGTGATCATATTTGCAGCTCCATTGATGATTGAAGAGTGGGATATGTTCGAGTTTGTGTGGGACTTCGAGTAGAAACTCACAGTGGAGGAGCCATTCGAGTGTGTCGCACACGTTTGGGTGCGGCTGCTTATTGATGACCGGATTATTGAGGCCTAGAAGGGCGACGAGCGGTTACCTGAGCTTCGTGGGCAAGCTAGTGATGATGTGAACTCTGAGTAGAGAGTTGGAATAGATGAGGGCCTATGATACCGTGGCCGCCTATACGTCCCGGATATTTAGGACTTGAGACAGGAGCTTCTCGAGACAACTCACAATTCAACGCTTACGATGTATCTTGGTACCGCGAAGATGTATCAAGATATGAAGAGATCGTATTGGTGAGACAATATGAAGGTCCATATCGCAGAGTATGTTTTCCATTGTCTCACGTGTCAGTAGGTCAAGGCTGAGCATCGCCGACCTCCTGGACTCCTTCAGCCCATGCCCATAGCTGAATGGAAGTGGGACTTTATCTCTATGGACTTCATCTCGGGGCTACCGAAGACGAGAAAGGGTTATGATTCTATTTGGGTGATCATGGACCGGTTGACCAAATCGGCTCACTTTCTCCCTATCAGAGTGACAAACTTTGCAGACAACTTGGCTAGGTTGTATATTAAAGAAATAGTGCATCTGCATGGAGTTCCCTTGGAGATTGTGTCAGACTACGACACGCGATTCACGTCTATCTTCTAGACTCGTATCCAGGAAGCGATGGGCGTGAAGTTGAAGTTCAGTACTGCGTTTCACCCTCAGACCGATGGGCAGACAGAGTGGATTTTAGAAGATATGCTGCGGGCTTGTGTTTTGGACTTCAAGGACAGTTGGGATGACTGCCTCCCGTACGCAGAGTTTGCCTACAACAACAGTTTTCAGGCGAGTATTGGCATGGCTCCTTACGAGGCCTTGTATGGGCGCCCTTGCAGAGCACCACTTTGCTGGGCAGAGGTCGGTGAACGCAGTTTGATTAGCCCAGAATTAGTACAGGCGACCTCAGAGAAGATCGACATTATCAGGCGTCGGCTTCTTACAGCACAGAGCAGACAGAAGAGTTATGCCGATACGAGACGGCGACCACTTGAGTTTGAGGTAGGAGACCATGTGTTCCTCAGAGTTTTCCCTATAAAGGGAGTCCTTCGATTTGAGAAGAAGGGGAAGCTTACGCCGCGGTTTATCGGGCCATTTCAGATACTTGATCGAGTGGGTGTGGTGGCATATCGTCTTGCTTTGCCTACACCACTCGTGGGCATGCACAATGTATTTTATGTATCTATGCTGAAGAAATACGTCCCTGATCCTTCACACATCATCCATTGGGAGCAGGTGCAATTGAGTGATGATGCTACATATGTACTGAGTCCGACGCGTATCTTAGATAGGAAGGAACAAGTGTTGCGCAGTAAGGTGATTCCACTCGTGAAGGTACTGTGGATGCATCATACAAAGGAGGAAGCTACCTAGGAGACTGAAGCAGAGATCCGAAAGAACTACCCTCAGCTTCTCAATGAGTACGAAAAGGTACTAATTTCGAGGATGAAATTTTTCATTAAGGGGGGTAGATTGTAACGACTCGAAAAATTCCGTATAATGGCCCGAGTATCACCTCAGGCAGAAATCACTTTGGATCAAATCCTTTAGAAATTAGACAAAGTTAACTAAGTGCTAAACTAGATTAGCCATGAAATTCGCTTGAATCACTTTAAATACGATCTGCAAGACCCAAAACTTATAGAATTATTGACGCTAGGTTACCTTAAAATCTAGGATCAAACTCATTACCCGACTGCTCTCAGGAGCATATTGAATCTCTGTATCAGATCTGGACCGCACATCGAAAGTCCGAATGATACGAGGTTATAGAATTAGGACCACCTTACTGGGCTTGACAACTATCTCAGAAGTCGAAACCAGATAGTATTCCGGGGCTATTCGCTTGAGCTCGGAGCGAGGAGTGTGAGAAAACCTAGTTTTCTTTAGAAATTTAATTAAATTTAAGTAATCCGAGACTTGATGTTTGCGGGCTAAATATAAGCAATCAGACCGTCGGAATCTAACCCAAATACACCCTCGGATCAAGAAACATTTCCCATATATGTCTGTGTACTTATAACCCTGATCGAGTTTTTGTGACCGTTGAATTAAAACTAGTCCACCACTTGTGATCTGGGAACCCGATTGGAATAGAAACTTAACTCGACCTAGATCCCTAGTTAGTGAGCTTAAGTCTGACCTTTGGCTCAAGGGGGGCTCCAGAAGTGCTCCGTTGAGCTGGAATAGATCCGCTTTGGACATAACCTAAGTATACCTTGATCCTGAGTCTATTTTGGAGAGTTTTAGGCCTATATAAGGACCTTAAACCCTCTCTCATTCTCACCATACGAATTTGATAAAACTTAGGAGAGAGAAGAGAGAAAAGAGAGAGAAAGTGTGAGACAAGTGAGAGATCCTTCCTGATACTCTACCCTGCTGTTCTCCGTGTTTAACCACCCCGATATAATAGCTTTTCCGGCGATTCCGACTTTGTTTCTAGGTAAGAAACCCTAACCCTAATCCGTTCCAGTGATATAATAGCTTATGATTGTTACTAGTGATGAAATAGCTAACCTATGTCATGTCTTAGGTTGCCATTCTGCCAGTGATTAAGACTTGGTGTTTAACTGAGTCCGTTACTCATTTCTACGGCGTAAGGTGAGGACTTTAGACGTATAGGTTACGGTTTTCAAAGCTTTCAATGTCAGATAATGATAGATTTATGATCTGGATGCAATTTCACATGTACAATGCGATGTTCATTTTACATTTCAGTTACGTATGCGAATTATGGCGTATAGTGTGTTCTGTATATTTGTAGAAAATACTGTATACGTATAAATTGTGAAAGTATGTTTACCATGATAAATTACTGTATGTACATGTTATATATACGTGTAATACTTACTCGGTGAAAGGATTCGCCCTACTACATGTTTTTGCTAATATACGTGTAATACTTACTCGGCGAAAGGATTCTACGTGTTTGTGAAAATGCTTGTAAGAGTACGTCCTTAGATGATTGTGCTTTAGGTAAGTGTTGAGATAGGATTCTCAACTAACTTAGAGATGTATATGATTTCCTCCATGTTGGTTATTTAAGTTAACCGCTTACTTATGAAATATATGTGTTGTATTTCCTATTTATATTGTGCTTTATAACATGCTTTATGACATGCTTGTTAACATGCTTGAATTACTTTGTTTATTCTGCTTTACTCTACATGCTTCTAGTTAAGGATTGGATGTGGTTGAGGCTATGATTATAGTCCAGACAATCGGTAACAGACTTGAGTTCGTGGTTGAGATTCATTCGCCACGTAGGATGTGTTTGACGAACCCGAGTCGTACTTCGGTTGACGACAGTGGTTAGGCCAAGCGAAGTGATTATGCACTTCATGTCGTTCGGCTGGTTTTGCGCTCGTGCTAATCTGGCTCGTCAAGTAACCCGATCTGTCTAATGTATGTTCACCATATTTGGACGCTACTGCTTGAACCTATGGTACCAAACTTAGCAGTGTAACCCCGTTAACCTTGGTACCTTGATCCGCTAAGACTCATGAGCCGGGCATGGTGGTATGGGACACCGTGGTCGAGCTGTCGGCCTACACTGGGGCCACATGTCTCCCCTTAGTGACCAGTGAGTAACCCAGACTCATGAGCTGAATACGGTGGTATGAGACACTGTATTCGAGCTGTCGGCCTACACTAATTGGTGACGAGCCCTTTGTAGTGACCTCGAGTATACTCGGAATCTGTGGAGAGGCGACGAGCCTTCCCGTAGTAACAAAGTATAAACTAGGCCTGTATTGATAAGGTGATGGGGGAACGGTGCAACGAGTGCATATAACAGCCCTGGCAGCACTTTACAGCGACCTAGAACCACATCATCGTATGAGATTATCTAGGACTAATGACCCTAGAATGGATCATTGTTTGAGAATGATATAAGGAAGGTACCTTAGTTTCCTAATACTGCTGTATGAAAAGGACTAATAACAACTCGGTAATCATGCCATAACATAGCACTGCATGTGCGTAGAAGATGTGGAGCACTGAGGGATGAATGTATGCCGCAGACATAAGATGGTGTCGCATGAGGGAGCATTGGTGAGGGCATGCATCATGACTGCATTCCATACTTGCATTAATAAGAGTATTTAGGAGTATTTGATTGTACTGCTTTATCATCACTGCTTGACTGAATTAATAACATGTTAACCTGTGCTTTATTGTTCCATTGAGTTAGCTACTCACTCCTATGTTACGGGACGGTGTTCTTGACACCCACCAGACCCTGTCTTAGATGCAGGTATTAACGAGACATAGGAGGCTGAGCCTGATTACTATGATGATCAAGATGAGTTCTCCTACATGCAGTTCTCTAGAGGCTACGCTTAGGCCATTTAGATGATAGGGCTACATGGTGTATCATTCTAGTTTTACCATTTTTGGCATTTTGATTTTTGAAACAAATACATGTATATGGTGACTCAATAAGGTGTTCATACTCTGGAGACCGATTGTGACATTTCTGGCTTTATATACATCTGTATACATCTTTCAGTCTTCCTCTTGTATTTTATAACTTGATCTGGAGTATGAATTACTGTTTTAGTATAATTCCACTCATGATTATTGCACTAACACAGACAACATTCAATTATAAGAATTTATGTTGCATAAGTGATGTTTTGGAACTCGGGTGTCAAGTTGCTACTCGACCCCCGATTTTTAGGGCGTTACAGAAGGTCAGGATCAACTAGGATTAAGAACTGATACGACAAATTTTCTGTCCTACCTAGGTAGAAGGTCCATATATCCGACTCAGACCCACTACACAACTTTCCTTCCGTGTTGGCCCGACCACTTGCAACTAAAAGTTTATTATTTCATCCTTGAGAAGTGTTAGGAATATATAGCCAATAGAGAAGAAATTTCTCAAATGGGCAATAGATAGTTAGGGATTAGGCCTCGAACCACAGACCATTCTGGCATGCATAACGTGCATATGAACGTAGAAAGATAGTCTGCCTGTTAAGCTAGACATGATTAAATAGGATAAGTCTGGACCGTGACAAAACTCCTTAGTAGAATTAGGCACCTTACCACAAATTCACACCCGTCCCTAAAATCAACCGCAACACCCATCATTTTTAACTCCTTTCTATGACCATAGGTATCAATGCCATAGTACACATCATTAATGAAAGGCAGACCAATGTAATTCTCATTTCATGTCATGGATAGGTCTCAAATTTCAACTCGTTCTGACATACTGATTGATGTATAAATTCTTGAACCCTAAGAGTAGAAACAATTTTAAGGGGAGTAGAAAGGTTACGAATGCGGTCGAGTTAGGCAGGTATACTCGTCTACCCACTCATAGGCGCAACGGAAACCCGGTGGGCCGATAGCCCACTGGCCTAGGATCGAATGGGAATTTATCCAGGATACGTAAGGTTAGGTCACCAAATAGGATCTGAATCCTCCTTAGAACGTCAATAATGGAGTTACTAGAAGGAAAGCAATTAGAGTTTAAGTAGTAAACCAATTCATATTACAGAATAGGCCTAACAATGGGTACGAACTGAATTATAATAGCCAAGGTCAACATATCTACAACTGTGCTCGTTGAATATGAACATAATAGAAGCCTTAACAAGTTCTACTATGAGAAATCGTTTTAGGATGATTTAGTAAGGTATCGATTCACCCCTATCTCGGACATAGATTATAATGAGGACTCTCTTAGACCAAGACCTAAAGGGTAACCTTAGAAATAGGCAATTTGACCCTTTTAGTGATGGGCATTCCCTAAGTTTCTTTTAGAGTGATCGGACTACGAAGTTATTGAAATATACAACTGCAAAACATTCGCGGCTTGACCCAATTCTCAATCCTAGGCGGCTACCAATGGACTCACTGCTTGACTGAGCAGAAGACCAGGAGCCACCAGGACTAGGAAGGGATACGATGAGCCTTCTACCCTGGTCAGTTAGATGATCGATGTATCGGGATCAAGCCCACTATAACCGTCTCTCCGTGTTGGTCAAACATTGAAAACAGCTATCTTACTCTAAATTGTTGGGAATCGTCGTCAAGACTCCAAATAGATGAAGAAATCCATTATAGCAAATCATCAGGACATAAGTAAGAGATAAAGAAATAATTTTTAAGGGGGGTAGAGACTAAAATGTACCAGACTAGCATGGACAAGATACACCCGACCACGCATATAAATTTGAAACCAATAAGTCTTAGGTAATAAAATAATAGAATCCTTACTTATTACCCTTAACCAATTTTGGGGACGAAATTATTTTTAAGGGGAGTAGATTGTAACACCCCGAATTTTTGCTAACCTGGAGATAGATGTCCTTAGGCAATGGGTCGATCCGAACACCTTATTAACTTGTCAGAACTCAATCCCAAAGTCTAAAATTGCTTTTTAACCCTTTTTCCTTCACAAATCTCACCTCGCACCACCTCGTTCTTTAAATTTTTCTAAGTACTTTCACATTAGACACAAATCTTAGAGTTAGGTGATGAAGAACAATACTCAAACTCAAAATAACCTTATGGAATCATCGACGAATAGGTTATTTAGAAACATCCGCGTCTCCTACCCAAGGACCTTCTTCTGTTGTAATTAGGGCGTGATTTAGTTAAGTGTTAATTCTTTGAACCACCTTCTATACAAACTACCAAAGGCTTGAGTATCACCTCAAACAGAAATCTTATAGGACTAAATCCTTTAGAAATTAGACAAAGTTAACAAAGTGCTAAACTAGATCACATACGAAATCTGCACTAATCACTTTAAATCTGATCTGCAAGACCCAAAACTTGTAGAATCAGTGACGCTAGGTTACCCTAAAATCTAGGATCAATCTCATTACCCGGCTGCTCTCAAGAGCATCATGAAACTCCATATCAGATCTGGACCGCACATCGAAAGTCTGAATAATATGAGGTTATAGAATTAGGACCGCCTTGCTGGGCTTAACAACCATCTCGGAAATCAAATCCAGATAGTGTCCCATGGCTATTCGCTCGAGCCCGGAGCGAGGAGTGTGAGAAAGCCTGGGTTTCTTTAGAAATTAAATTAAATTTAAGTAATCTGAGACTTGATGTTTGCAGGCCAAATATAAGCAATCAAACCGTCGAAATCTGACCCAAATACACCCTTAGATCAGGAAACATTTCCCATATATATCTGTATACTTGTAACCCTGATCGAGACTCTGTGACCGTTGAACTGAAACTGGTCTGTCACGTGCGATCTGGAAACCCGATTCGAATGAAAACTTAACTTGACCTAGATCCATAGTCAGTGAGCTTAAGTCTGACCTTTGGCTCAAGGGGGGCTCCAGAAGTGCTCCGTTGAGCTGGAGCAGATGCCCTTTGGATATAACATAAGTATACCTTGACCCTGGGTCTATTTTGGAGAGTTTTGGGCCTATATAAGGACCTTAAACCCTCTCTCATTCTCACTATACGAATTTGAGAAAACCTAGGAGAGAGAAGAGAGAAAAGAGAGAGAGAGAGAGTGAGAGGTTCTTCTTAGCAGTTGTTCTGCTAATCCACGAGCTTCTTTCCTATTATTAAATCGTCATTCCAATGATTCTAACTTGTTCTTAGGTAAGAAAGACCTAACCCTAACTTGTTTTAGGGTTTTCATTGATGCTAGTAGTTTGATAGCTAACCTAGCTTGTATTGCAGGTTGATATTCCACGTATACGAAGACTTAGAGTCTTTGTTGAGTTTGTTACGCTTCTACGGCGTAAGGTGTGGATTTTAGACGCTTAGGTTGTCATTTTTCAAAGCTTTCAATGTCGGCTAATGCTAGATTATTGACGAGGATGCTATTTCACATGTAAAATATGCTGTCTGTTTTCCATTTCGAATACATACGAAGTATATGGAATTTTATGTATTTTAGGTATTTGTAGAAAATACCGTATATGTATAAATTTTGTAAATGTGATTGCCATGAGTATTTGTCGTATATACATGCGAGTTATGGATGCAGTATCTGTTTGGCGAAAGGATTCGCCCTAATACAGGTTTTAGCCAACATATGATGTGTAGGCTAATATGTGTAGTCTAAGTGTTTGTATAAATGCTTGTATGAGTATATACGTAGTAAATAATGCTTTACTTGGGTGTTGAGATAGGATTCTCAACTACCTTAACGATGTTTATGATTTCCTCCATGCAAGTTGTTTAACTTAGTCGCTTTACTTTGAAATGCATGCGTATGGATTCTTGTTCATGTTGTATCTTATAACATGTTAGGAAATATGCTTGAATTATTTGGTTATTTCTGTTCTGGCTACTGTACATGTTTACTAGTTAATGTGGAATGTGTTTGGGGCTATGTTATAGTCTAGACAATCGGTAACAGATTTGAGCTCGTGGTTGGCCTCTATTCGCCACGCAAGATGTGTTTGACGAACCCGAGTTATGCGTTGCTTGTCAGCTGTGGTTAGGCCACACGAAGTGCTTATGCACTTCATGTCATATAACTCAACGGGCGCTCGTACTAGTCGATCTCGTTAAGTAACCCGATTGATCGTTGTATGTTCACCTTGTAATTGTCAAAACTGCTTGAACCTAAGGTACCAAACTTACCAGTGTAACCCCGTTAATCTTGGTACCTCGATCCGCTAAGACTCATGAGCCGGGCATGGTGGTATGGGATGCCATGGTCGAGCTGTCGGCCCTACGCTGGGGCTACGTGCCTCCCTGTATTGACCAGTGAGCAACCCAGACTCGTGAGCCGAATACTGTGGTATGGGACACTGTATTCGAGCTGTCGGCCTACACTGATTGGTGACGAGCCCTTTGTAGTGACCTCGAGCATACTCTGAATCTACGGAGAGGCGATGAGCCTTCCCGTAGTAAACATAGTATAAACTAGGCCAGTATTGATAAGGTGATGGGGCAGCAGTGCAACGAGTGCATGCAACAGCCCTGGCAGCCCTTTACAACGACCTAGAACTGCATCATCGTATGAGATTAACTAAGACTGATGACCCTAGAATGGATCATTGTTTGGGAATGATATAAGGGAGGTACCCTAGTTTCCCAATACTGCTGTATGAAAAAGACTAATAACAACTCGGTAATCATATTCATATCGCACTGCATGTGCCTGGAAGATGTGGAGCACTGAGGGATGAAAGCATGTCGCGGAGGTAAGATGCTGTCGCACGAGGTAGTATATTGGCGAGGGCATGCATCATTATTACATCTCATCCTTACATTAATTACAGTACTTAGGAATGTTTGATTTGCTTGTTTTATCATTATCGCTTGATTGATTTGATAACATGTTAATCTTTGCTCTATGATTCCACTGAGTTAGCTACTCACTCCCACGTTACGGGACGGTGCTTACAACACCAACCAGACTGTCTTAGCTGTAGTTGATGGCGATGCTTATGAAGCAGAGCCGGACTACTACTATGATGTTGAGGAGGAGTTCTCATACATGTAACTCTCTGACGGGTCTATGGAGACCTGGAATTGCATTGACGGGGCTATGGTATTTGGGATAGAAGACATTACACTTTCTCATTTTGTATATTTTGATATCAAACTTGTAATTGTTAACCTAATGACATTCATACTCTGAGGGCTTACTATCACTTTTATATTGTTTATATACTTATTACAGTCTTCCGCTTGCATAATTTAGATGCCTTGGGAGTATGATATGTTGTTTTTGGTATAGTTCCAATCATGTTTAATGCCCTAATATAGACAACATTCAATCATCATTATCTATGTTGCATAAGTGATGTTTTGGAACTCAGGAGTTGGATTTCTACTCGACCCCCAATTTTCAGGGCATTACATGCCTTCATGACTTGCTCGCTCATGTGGCCCAAATGGGCATGCCACATACGTGCAGACATGGAATCTGCAACATTAGCTACCTCTCCACCCTATGAAGTGCTTCCAATCAACCTGTGAAGATTTTCGTGCCTTTATGCTCTCATAAGCACGAGTGCTCATTTTGTTACTTTACGGACATCATTGTCGCCAATGAACTTGCACCCTATAGTCTCGAGTGCACCAAGAGAAATTAGAGTTTTCTTCATATCAGGAACGTGCCTGACATTAGTTAAAGTATGCTCCAGCCCATCAAACATCTCGATGCTCACCGTCCCAATAGCCACAATAGTACAGGCATTGTCATTGACCATAAAGACGAGTCCACCATCGCACTCTCTGTAACTAGCAAACCAACTCCGATGAGGAGTTATGTGATATGACGCTCCTGTGTCGAGGATCCACTCATCTCCATGATTGTCGTGTAAGTGTCTGATCATGAACACAGACATACATCACCACCACTTGTCTCTTCATCAGATGTGACAACATTGGCCTCCTTGGAAGAAGTGGCCAAATTTTCTTTCTTCGCTTTAAGATGGTACAATCCTTCTTCATGTGTCCATACATCCCACAGTTCCAGCACTTTAATTTTCCTTTGCCCTTGCCCTTGGATTTAGATCTAGGTCTTGAAGATCATATACCTTGCTCAAAATTCCAACCTCTTGTAATCAGTGCATCAGAAGATGTCCCTATATCATTATTTAGCTTTCTCATGGCCTTCCTTTGAAGGGTTGAGATAACGGCGTCAACACTAAGGGTTTTATTTATGGTGCACATTGTGTCGTTGAATGACTCATACGATGTCAGAAGAGAATTCATGTAACATCCCAGATTTTTGCCAACCTGGAATTAGACGTTCTTAGGCAATGGATCGATCCTAACACCTTATTAACTTGTCAGAACCCAATCCCATATTCTAAAAATCACTTGTTAACCCTTTCCCTTCACAAATCTCACTTTCACTACCTTATCCTTGACAAAGTAACTAAGTACTAAACTATATTAGCTATGAAATCCGCTTGATCCACTTTAAATACGATCTGCAAGACCAAAAACTTGCAGAATCATTGACGCTAGGTTACCCTAAAATCTAGGATCAATCTCATTACCCGGCTCCTCTCGGGAGCATCACGAAACTCCGTATCAGATCTGGACCGCACGTCAAAAGTCTGAATAATACGAAGTTATAGAATTAGGACCACCTTGCTGGGCTTGACAACCATCTCGGAAATCAAATCCAGATAGTGTCCTGGGGCTATTCGCTTGAGCCCGGAGTAAAGAGTGTGAGAAATGTGAAATTAATTAAAAATAAAATACAAATTTATGAAATCTGGCATGTGTCGCTTGCGGACAATTTATAAGCAACCAGACCGTCGGAATCTGACCAGATTACACCCTCGGATCAGGGAAAAATTCCAACACAGGTCAGTGTACTTGAAATCCCCGATCGACATTCACTGACCGTTGAACTGAAACTGGTCCGCCACGTGCGATCTGAAAATTCGACTGAAACGAAAACTTAAATCGACCTAGATCCATAGTCTGTGAGCTTAGGTCCGACCTTTGGCTCAAGGGGGCCACTAGAAGTGCTCCGTTGAGACGGAACAGCCTCACTTTGGCTATAACCTAAGTATACCTTGACCTGGAGTCTATTTTGGAGAGTTTTAGGCCTATATAAGGACCTTAAACCCTCACCCTCTCATCCCATACGAATTTGAGAAAAACCTAGGAGAGAGAAGAGAGAAAAGAGAGAGAAAGTGTGAGAGTTGTGGGAGCATCTCCCTGCCACCTGATCCTGCCGCTCTACAAGCTTAACAACTCCATTCTAATCGTTTTCCCGGCGATTCCGACATCGTTTCTAGGTAAGAAACCCTAACCCTAACCTGTTTTGGGGTTTTGATAGTTGTAAGTTATGAAATAACTAACTTAAGGCATGTTATAGATTACCACATCGCTTTATACTGAAGCTTAGCAAACCTATCGAATTCGTTACGATTCTATGACAAAAGGTGCGGACTTTAGATGTATAGGTTATAGTTTTCAACACTTTCAATGTCAGATAATGATAGATTCATGATTTGCATGCAATTATACATGTACAAAGTGCTGTCCGTTTCATTTTTCGGTTATACGTTAACTATGTTGAATATATTGTATTCCTCATATTTGTAGAAAATACCGTATACGTATAACTTTTGAAAGTATGTTAGCCATGGTTAATTACTATATAAACATGCTATATATATGTATAATACTCACTCGGCAAAAGGATTCGCCCTAATACATGTTTTTGCTAGTACACGTTATGTATGTTAAAAGAGTGTATTCTAAGTGTTTGTGAAAATAACCGAATGAGTATAGAATTCGCATTCATGCTCGCCATGACTAATTGTCATGGATGTATGATTGTTATATAGGCGATACCCCTTTGACGAAAGGATTTGCCCTAAATCACACCACGACCACTATACGCTATATGTGTTAAAATGTGTAGCCCAAGTTTTGTGGAAATGACTGAATGAATGTGGAACTTGGATTCCTGCTTGTCATGACTATCCGTCGTGGGTGTACGCGTGTTATAATTGGGGCAACTCCCTAGTAAATGGATTTGGCCTAATACCTATGTGATCAACATATGTCATGTATGTTAATGTATATAGTTTAAAGTATTTGTTGAAATGTCTAAATGAGTAGTAGTTAGTAAATTGTAATGTATGAAGGTGTTGAGATATGATTCTCAACTCCTTTAACTATGTGTATGATTTCTTTAGATATCTGTGTGATTAGGAATTGAATATGTACAAACTCATGCTTATGTTGTACTTCATAACATACTCAACTGATTGTATGATTTTATCTATGTACTACATATGTTTAAGTTGTATTCCATAAGAGCCGTGAAGGTTGATTGGGGAGTGGTGTAACGATTCCATGGAACAACCCTGACAGCCCTAAGCGGACAATATTGGATATTTGATTGTATGATTTGAAATCTTAATCCATTACTACTTTAACTGTTCCGTAATTGAATGTGATTAGGGTTATTGTATAGTCCAGGCAATCGGTAATGGGATTGAATTTGTGGCTAAGATTCATTCACCACATGAGATGTGTTCGACGAACCCGAGTCGTACTGTCACGCCCTAAACTCGGAAACCGGGCTCACAAAATTCTCGATCGCCGAATCCGGCGCCGACAGCCTCCGTAGAACCCCATTCTCGGCTCCCAGCGCCCATACGCCAGGTTCCGATCCTGGGATGCTACAAGGAGGATTTTTCAGCATCCGTTTAATTTGTAATAAGCATAACCAAAGGCATAACCCACAAACAACAACCAAAAACTCCATCACATTTCCACTATGATCAAAAACTTTACAAGTACAATGAACATAAAGGGAAATACAATGGGAATGAACAAAAAAACTCCAAAAGATCTGCTTTGCGCTCCTGCCTCAGCGCTGCTGCGTCCTCGCGTCACCTGCATGCAACGGTCGTGCATAAGCTTATAGAAAGCTTAGAGGGTGGTGAAAGTGTGTGCGCAAGGTAGTAATGCAGTTATGAAGTATCAGAGTAATGCGGAACATGCTGACGAGTCCATGAATACCACTAGCCGTACCAAGGCTATGCGATGCAAGGCATGAATGATGTCGGCCATACCAAGGCCATGTGATGCGAAATGCAACTCAAGCATACAAATCCTCATCTAAGTCCACATATCGATCTGACTCAAAATCTGGGATATCACCGGGGTCTAGTACACTCTAAACCGTATTGTCGCCCCATCGCGCGCAATAAGATAAGTGGAAGAGACCTCACTACCCGCCTGCCAATATCGGGCTCGGCTCGTCGATAGCGGACCCATTCCTCGAGCTGGTCAGACTCAGCCTAGCATTGCCCCCTCCTCTAGGGCGGGTAAGGTCGCACCCCCTTCCAACCGACCACGACACAGTGGAAAGCGCAGCCGTCTGGTAATCGGCACTCGGCGCTCCTGCACCCACTCGGTCTAGACGTTGGAGCAACCTCTTGGTACCATAAGGGTTTAGGGACTTTCACTCAGGGATATCTATAGCACCCCATGTAGAACAAGATTTTCGGTATCCAATCCTACCAACTACGATACGCCTGTGGAGGCTACGACCCTGATGTTGCTAGGGCATACAGTAACCATATCACTCAATACGAAATGCATGATCACACTATCCAGTCATGCGGCAATCTTGCGCATATCGTGCGCTCATGTGGGGCAACACCGCCTAACCGGGAGCCCCTAAACAATCTGCCCGAAGGCATATGCTATGATCAGTCACTTCTCATATCAAGCTACATATGATGCGTATGATCATGAATCATGGAACTATACTAAACATGTTATACGGTGATGGATGCTGTTTATAACGAAGATGGACCTAGACGGCCTACAAGTATGGGCCTAACAATGGGCCCTAGGGAGAGTCGTAATGCGGACATTTAAACAACATTAAACTTGCAATGTGGACGTCAAACCAACATTCTCCCAAGGCGTAGCCCGTAGTGAATACTATTACATGAACCAAGTTGGGGTCACACATTGCAATGGGCCTTAGGTTCATCCCTATTGGGCCTTAAATACATCAAATGGGCCAAACATATGGGTCTTTCATTCGTCAAGTGGGCCACATCAATGGGCCGTACCAATGGGCCTTATGCGCATTGCAATGGGTCATAACCCGTGGGCCTTAGATCACATCAAATGGGCCTAGTCTCATGGGTCTTTATATATAATAAATGGGCCACACCAAGTAGGCCCCATATGCATATCAAACGGGCCCTAACCCATAGACCCTAATACCTCTCAATGGGCCTTAACCCATGGGCCCCTAAAACATCAAATGGGCCTAATTCCATGGGCCTTACATCCACATCAAAGTGGACCCGAATGGATTACCACAGATCAAACAAGATGGGCCTCATAACATACCAAGATAGGGTCCACTTGGACTATGGATCTGGCTCCTCTTTAACTCATGCCATAAAATGATCTTTCAAAATGGATAGACAGATTTGATGCAACCCATGTATCATGGTGGGGCCCATAAAAGCCCACCATCCAGTATTACCTAATATAATATATTTGTATATATATAATACATATATATATATATACAAATATATATATATATATATATATATACACAATAATATATATATACATATAAACAGTAATATATAAATATATATAAAAATATATATACCTATATATATATATATAATATATATATATATATACACACACGCACACACGTGCACATGCACCACACGCACACACGCATGCACACGCACCACACGCACACACATAGGCATGCACCCACGCACGCACCCACACCGTTGGGGATACAGCACATGCATCGCAGTGGGCTCCACCGTCCAGCGGACAGTGAAGGAAAACGTAAATCCCTGTGGGTCCCATGTGGGGCCCACCCTAATGTTTATAAGCCATCCGAGCCGTTAGTAAGGTCAAGCAGACCTAGATGAGGGTAAAAAATAAATTTCAGCTTGATCCGAAACCTCAGTGGGCCCAAAAAAGGTTTCAATGGTAGACCTTCAATTCTCACTGTTTCCTTTGGTGTGGGCCGCCAGGACGGTGGATGGGCCTAATATTTGGAGGGGTCCCACTGGTGGGATTGGCCCACCTCGTGAACGGTGTGGATATAAGATATACATCATGGTGGGGCCCACGGCAGGAGCCGTGGTGGCTATGAGGACGCCGTCCGCGTCCGCAGGCACCGCAGGCAAAGCGTCTGTTGCCTTCTGACAAAGAAAGCAACGCTGCTGCTATGTTTTTTTTTTTTTTTATTATTTTTTTTTTCGTGGTTTTTCATAGGTGGGGCCCATTCCAATAAAATCCACCCCACCCAATGGTTTCCACGGCTCGTGACAGACCATATGAGTCCAATATAGAAGGTATTTTGGTGTATGAAAAACCTGAGGTGAATTTCAACGGTAGAAAATACCGTTTGCCATGCCATGGCCCACCAAAAATTCAGATCATCTTCATTCTTCGTCCCAACGCTTAAAATGACCTGGAGCATGGGATAGACGGCGTAGATTAAACATATACAGTAAGGTGGGGCCCGCATGAGCGGCCCACCCAAAAAGCACAAATTTCAAGCTTGTATTTGTGTTTTTCATTTCCACGTCCGAGACACTTGGCCGTTCCATCTCACCTCCAGAGACGACGCTGGCTCTGTTTTTGGCTCGATAAAATCTTTAAGGTGGCCCGCCTAGGTGGGCCACTACACAGGTGGATGGTGTGGAACACACATACATATAAAGTGGGCCCCACCTACAAATGGGTTGGATCCAAAACATGCTTTATGGTGGGGTCCAACAGGGTGGCCACAAGGCCATTTCATCACACAAAAGGAAGAAGAAAAAGAGGGAGAGAGAAAAAGAGAGATCGGTGAGGATGGAGGAACCCCGCCACTATGGGCCCTCCCTTGCAATAAATCATACATCAAGTGGGCCCTAAAGCATGTGGACCCATCAAAATCGAAACTCAACGATGGAGATCCTTTCCCCACAAATATGGACGGTCTAGATGACCCATCTAAAGCTAGGAAATAAACATCATGATGGGGGCCATGGAGAATGGCCCCATCATGGAATGATCATGATGATCAAAGCGGGCCATCGGCCACATCTTAGGGTCCCAAGTGAGATCCAAACCATTAATCGGTTGGCCTCACTTGGCCCATCTTAAAAGAAATGAAAACTACTCTATTAAAGCACCCACCACTTGATCTTCTTGCTCCTATGGGTTCCTTAGCTCCTTAGCTTCAATTCCAATGGAGGAGATGATGAATGGATGGCTAGGATGGGGGATCTTGGGATGGAAAGGTGGGCCACACTTGGAGCTTTGAAAGAGAGGGAGAGCTCATACGTATGGGGTTTGCTTGGAATGAGATTTGGAAAAGAGAGAGAGACTTGTAAAGGGAGAGAGAGAGAGATGGGTGATGTTTGATGGATGTAGTGGTGATGGGTGTGTAAGAGCACCTTTTGACTTTGTTGGCCATTTGTGTAAGAGAAGCATGCTTGTGTAAGAACTTTTTAACTTTTGGGGCTTGCTTGGGGAAGAGTGTTAAGTGATGTGTACTTGACTTGATGGGATTGATTGATGGTTGATTGATGTGACATCTTGTTGAGATTCTCTTGGGTTTCGCAACGCGCGGCATTTTCCTCGCACCGAACGTTGGCCCACATCTTCTGGCCAGAGTATCGCCTCAGTGCGCGAGTCGCGGCATCGGAACCGTGGCGACGGTGCGGTCGCAAGGGTACTAGTTTCGGGTTGAGTCGACTCGGGTTGACAGCGTGTGAATCAGGGTCACGCGCAACGCCGATTAATGGTCGAAGGTTGCCGGAATTTAACCGGAAAGACCGCGGGAACCTACGAAACGGTACGGTCTAGGATACGGGTCTTACAGCTCTCCCCTCCTAATAAAAATTTCGTCCTCGAAATTTACACAATCATCGCAACTAGGCATAACTCGCGAAGAATAAGAAACATAATGTCACTATATAAAACCAGAGATAATATGCAAAATACATCACATGATCAATCATCAAAGAGATGGGGATAACGCTCTCGAATCTCAGCCTCACGCTCCCAAGAAGCCTCCTCTACAGAATGGTGACCCCATTGAACCTTCACCAACGGAATGACCTTGGTCCGAAGGACCTGCTCCTTCCGATCAAGGATACGAACTGGCTGCTCGATATAGGAAGCATCCTCACGAACCTCTAATGGCTGCCAATTAATAACAGGAACAATGTCTGACCCACATTTCCTCAACATGGAGACATGGAAAACGTTGTGGACGCCAGACAACTGAGATGGCAAGGCAAGCTGATAGGCTACGGCGCCAATGCGCCCAGTGATCTCAAAAGGCCCTATGAATCTCGGGGCAAGCTTGCCCTTTGCCCCAAATCGAACTACGCCCTTCATGGGCGAGACCTTGAGATACACATAGTCCCCTACATCAAACTCTAAGGGACGACGCCGACAATTAGCAAAACTCTTCTGTCGACTCTGAGCTGTGCGCATCCTCTGCCTGATGATATCGATAGCCTCTGACGTCTCCTGCACAAGCTCGGGACCTAGGAGACGACACTCTCCAACCTCGGTCCAACAACTCGGTGATCTGCATGGTCTGCCATATAGTGCCTCAAAAGGAGCCATGCCGATGGTCGCCTGATAGCTGTTATTGTATGCGAACTCAGCCAATCGCAGATACTCATCCCAGCTACCCCCGAAATCAATCGCGCAAGCCCTAAGCATATCCTCAAGGATCTGGTTGACCCTCTCGGTCTGGCCATCGGTCTGCGGATGGTACGCGGTGCTAAGATGCAAATCAGTCCCCATCGCTCTCTGAAAGCTCCCCCAAAACTGAGACGTAAACCTCGAATCTCGGTCCGAAACGATCGAGACTGGAACACCATGCAGTCTCACGATCTCCTCGAGGAATAATCTCGCAAGCCGATCCATAGACCAAGTCGCACGCATCGCGAGAAAATGTGCCGACTTCGTCAGACGATCCACAACAACCCAAATGGCGTCATGACCGCGCTGAGTCCTCGACAAGCCCATAATGAAATCTGTCGATACGTGCTCCCACTTCCACATCGGGATACTCAACGGCTGCAATAGACCAGGGGGTCTCTGATGATCGGCCTTGACACGCTGGCACGTGTCGCACTCGGCCACAAAACGGCGATCTGGCGCTTCATCCACGCCCAAAATACGTCGCCTCATATCACGGTACATCTTCGTCGAGCCAGGATGGATAGAAAACCGCGATCGATGTGCCTCGGTCATAAGATCTCTGCGTAACTCAGGAATATCCGGGACACATAATCGGCCTCTGAAGCGAAGTCCACCGTCTGTACCAATCTGCCAATCTACCTGACTCTCAGATGCCGCATCAGCCCTATAACTCTGCAACGACTCATCAGCCTGCTGAGCCCCGATCACCCTTGCGACAAGAGAGGGTTGAATCGACAGGCTCGATAACTGCACGATAGAAGACTGCAGGCCGAACTCAAAATCATACTCTGCTACATCCTCAAGCATCCGCCACTCCTGAATCATCATATGCGCCACCAGGCCTCGTGGCTGACGGCTGAGGGCATCCGCCACCACGTTCGCCTTGCCCGGGTGGTACTGAAGATCAAAGTCATAGTCCTTCAGGAGCTCCATCCAGCGCCTCTGCCTCATGTTCAACTCAGACTGCGAGAAGAGGTACTTCAAGCTCTTGTGGTCGGAGAAGAGCTCGAACCTGACCCCATAGAGGTAGTGCCTCCACACCTTCAGTGCGAAGACAACTGCAGCCAGCTCCAAATCATGCGTGGGGTAGTTCAGCTCGTGGATCTTGGTGGCGAGAGCGCGAAGGCCACTTTGGTCTCCCATCTTGCATCGGGGCGACACCCAACCCAATATGCGAGGCATCAGTAAATACAATAAATCCATCACTCCCAGATGGAAGAGTGAGGACAGGAGCGGACGTCAGACGGTCCTTCAACTCCATAAATGCTCGCTCGCAGGCATCGCTCCAAATAAACTCTGCGCCCTTCCGAGTCAACACAGGTCAGCGGGCAGCAATACGGGAGAAGCCCTCAATGAAACGCCGGTAGTAGCCCGCTAAACCAAGGAAACTACGGATCTCGGACGCGGTCGTGGGCGGCTCCACGCGACGCCTTGCCTCGACCTTCGAGGGGTCCACTGCGACGCCCTCCTCGTCACCGCGTGGCCAGAGAACTTCACCTCCTCTGCCGAACTCGCACTTCTCCGGCTTCGCATACGGTGGTGTGTGCACGGAGGGTGCAGCAACGTAACCTCCGGATCTTTGCTCGTGCTCCTCACGGGTCCTCGAATAGATCAGAATGTCGTCGATGAAGACTACAACAAACTGATCGAGATAAGGGCGGAAGGCCTCATTCATCAACTACATGAATACCGCGGGCGCATTGGTCAGTCCGAAAGACATGACCTGGAACTCAAAATGACCATAACGTGTCCTGAATGCCGTCTTCGGAATGTCCTCCTCTCGGACCCGAATCTGATGATAACCGGAGCATGCAAGTCAATCTTCGAAAAGAACTGTGCACCTGCGGTGATCAAACAAATCATCAATCCTCGGGAGCGGGTACTTGTTCTTGATCGTGACCTTGTTGAGCTCGCGGTAGTCTACGCGAGCCTCAACGATCCATCCTTCTTCTTCACGAAGAGTACGGTGCTCCCCACTGCGAATCTGCTTTCCAGGACGTATAAAACCCAACTCGCGCAACTCGTCCAGCGCCTTCGCGGTTCCCGTAACTCCAACGGTGCCATACGATACGGGGCCTTCGAAATATGCGCGATGCAGCACGCACGAGATCAATCGAAACTCGGTGAGTCGGCGAGGCGGTAATCCGGAAATCTCCTGAAACACATCGGAAAAATCGCAAACAATCGGCATCTGATCAATACAAGCGGCAACAGGCTCCTCAACGGCGCAGGACATCAAGCAAGACAACGGCTCTCCTCGGGGCTCTGCAACGAACTGAAACTGCGGCAAGCCTGGTATATCGAATGTGACGGTCCTCGCGGAGCAGTCCAAGATGGCGTGGTACTCGGCAAGCCAATCCATGCCCAAAATGACATCGAACTCGGACATCGGCAACACATACAAGTCGGCGGGCAAGAAAATCTCTCCCACTAGCACGGGGCAAGACGAACGAGCAGTAGCTGTCTGTAGTCTTCCCTAAGGGCGTCGATATGGTCAACCCCTCTCGAGCAGACTCGTCGGCAATCCAGTAGAATGACAGAATCCCTCGGATATAAACGAGTGCGAAGCCCCAGAATCAAATAGAACCCAAGCGATGCATGAAGAGACTGGAAGTATACCCTCGACTACTCCTCCAGATGATTGTGAGGATCCTGCTGGGCCGCGTAGAACCTAGCCTGAGCTGGCTGGGGAGGTGCCTGTCCCCTCTGAACGTCTTTAGCTTCTTCTTGGGGTCGGCGAGGCGGTCAGCTAACGCCTCTGTGCGGCGGCCTCGGAGGCTGGTGCTGATGCTGCTGCTGAGGTGGTCTCGGTGGTGGGGGCTGCTGTCGCTGCTGCTGTGCGGGTCTCTGCTGCTGTGGTGGAGGCTGCTGTGGACCTCTCGGCTGCTGCTGCTGCTGTGGGGGCCTCTGCTGCTGCTGCTGAGGGTGGGGACACTCCCACATACGGTGCCCCGTGGCACCGCACCCAAAACAGGTGCCAGTGAACTGCCTCGGAGGTGGTGCTTGAGGGGCTGCTGGCGCTCGGAAGGCTGGGCGACCTGTACGCCTCTACTGCTGCGGTCGACGCTGCTGCGAGTCACCGGAAGGAGCATGCCTCTTTCGGTCTCTCCCCTGACCGCGATCAGACTGAGAACCGGCCCACTCAGCCTCATAAATTTGGGCCTTTCGTACCACTCCCTCAAATGTCGGGAGCTCATGCCCAATGACACGGCCTCGAAGATCGTAACGCAAGCCGTCCTCGAATCGGCGGGCTTTTCACCCCTCATTATCTACCAAGTACGGCGCAAATCGGGACAGCGCTACAAAACGGGCCGCGTACTGAGCCACTGTCATATCACCCTGCACCAAGGCCTCAAACTCCAACGCTCGCTGTCGTCGGATGTGATCAGGAAAATACTGTCGATCGAACCGATCCACGAAATCCTCCCATGTCCATACAAAATCAGCGCCTGCTGCTAGGGAGACTGACGCCCACCAGTGCTCAGCCTCACCATGGAGAAGAAACACGGCTAATCGGACTCATCGCTCGGTCGCACATCCCATCGTCTCGAATATCTTCTCCACATCAGCGCGCCATCTCTCAGCTACCACAGGGTCTGGCTCACCCTGGAAACGCGGGGGATCGAGTCGTCGGAACTCCTGAAGAAGGGCACTCGCGCGGTCCTGCTCGGCCTGCTCCGGTGAGATAACAGGGTGCCTACCCCTGCGAGAAGTGCGGCCGTCACGGCACATGTGTAACATCTGCTGCAACTGGGAGGCACTCACGGATACGGTCGAGTCCGCACCGGTCTCTGGTGGAGGAGCAGCATACTCCGGATGGGTAGTAGGAATCTCTGGTGGTGGAATGGGCATCGTAGGTGGTAATGCGGGAGTCTCAGGCGGTGATGCGGAAGTCTTAGGTGGTGGTGCGGGGGTCGATCGGGTCACTCTCTGGTGCGCCATGTCCTACAGGAAGACCGAAGGCGCCTATCAACTTAGAAACTCTCGAAGGTACGAACGTTAAGGGTCGGTAATAAAGATTGTTAAGCTATCCGGACTAAGGACTCAATCATTCAAACTCATAATAGACATGTAATGTTGTTCTTGGTTATTCCCGAGTTATGCTCTGATACCAACTTCTGTCACGCCCCAAACTCGGAAACCGGGCTCACAAAATTCCCGATCGCCGAATCCAGCGCCGACAGCCTCCGTAGAACCCCATTCTCGGCTCCCAGCGCCCATATGCCAGGTTCCGATCTGGGATGCTACAAGGAGGATTTTTCAAAGATCCGTTTAATTTGTAATAAGCATAACCAAAGGCATAACCCACAAACAACAACCAAAAACTCCATCACATTTCCACTATGATCAAAAACTTTACAAGTACAATGAGCATAAAGGGAAATACAATGGGAATGAACAAAAAAACTCCAAAAGATCTGCTCTGCGCTCCTGCCTCAGCGCTGCTGCGTCCTCGCGTCACACCGCACGCGGTCGTGTATAAGCTTATAGAAAGCTTAGAGGGTGGTGAAAGTGTGTGCGCAAGTAGTAATGCGGTTATGAAGTATCGAGTAATGCGGAACATCTTGACGAGTCCATGAATACCACTAGCCGTACCAAGGCTATGCGATGCAAGGCATGAATGATGTCGGCCATACCAAGGCCATGTGATGCGAAATGCAACTCAAGCATACAAATCCTCATCTAAGTCCACATATCAGTACAGCTCAAAATCTGGGATATCACCGGGGTCTAGTACACTCTAAACCAGATTGCCGCCCCATCACGCGCAATAAGGTAAGTGGAAGAGACCTCACTACCCGCCTGCCAATATCGGGCTCGGCTCGTCGATAGCGGACCCATTCCTCGAGCTGGTCAAACTCAGCCTAGCATTGCCCCCTCCTCTCAGGCGGGTAAGGCCGCACCCCCTTCCAACCGACCACGACACAGTGGAAAGCGCAGCCGTCTGGTAATCGGCACTCGGCGCTCCTGCACCCACTCGGTCTAGACGTTGGAGCAACCTCTTGGTACCATAAGGGTTTAGGGACTTTCACCCAGGGATATCTATAGCACTCCATGTAGAACAAGATTTCCGGTATCCAATCCTACCAACCACGATACGCCTGTGGAGGCTACGACCCTGATGTTGCTAGGGCGTACAGTAACCATATCACTCAATGCGAAATGCATGATCACACTATCCAGTCATGCGGCAATCTTGCGCATATCGTGCGCTCATGTGGGTCAACACCGCCTAACCGGGAGCCCCTAAACAATCTGCCCGAAGGCATATGCTATGATCAGTCACTTCTCATATCAAGCATACATATGATGCGTATGATCATGAATCATGGAACTATACTAAACATGTTATACGGTGATGGATGCTGTTTATAACGAAGATGGGCCTAGACGGCCTACAAGTATGGGCCTAACAATGGGCCCTAGGGAGAGTCGTAATGCAGACATTTAAACAACATTAAACTTGCAATGTGGACGTCAAACCAACATTCTCCCAAGGCGTAGCCCGTAGTGAATACTATTACATGAACCAAGTTGGGGTCACACATTGCAATGGGCCTTAGGTTCATCCCTATTGGGCCTTAAATACATCAAATGGGCCAAACATATGGGTCTTTCATTCGTCAAGTGGGCCACATCAATGGGCCGTACCAATGGGCCTTATGCGCATTGCAATGGGTCATAACCCGTGGGCCTTAGATCACATCAAATGGGCCTAGTCTCATGGGTCTTTATATATAATAAATGGGCCACACCAAGTAGGCCCCATATGCATATCAAACGGGCCCCAACCCATAGACCCTAATACCTCTCAATGGGCCTTAACCCATGGGCCCCTAAAACATCAAATGGGCCTAATTCCATGGGCCTTACATCCACATCAAAGTGGACCCGAATGGATTACCACAGATCAAACAAGATGGGCCTCATAACATACCAAGATAGGGTCCACTTGGACTATGGATCTGGCTCCTCTTTAACTCATGCCATAAAATGATCTTTCAAAATGGATAGACAGATTTGATGCAACCCATGTATCATGGTGGGGCCCATAAAAGCCCACCATCCAGTATTACCTAATATAATATATTTGTATATATATAATACATATATATATATACAAATATATATATATATATATATATACAATGATATATATATACATATAAACAGTAATATATAAATATATATAAAAATATATATACCTATATATATATATAATATATATATATATATACACACACGCACACACGTGCACATGCACCACACGCACACACACGCATGCACACGCACCACACGCACACACATAGGCATGCACCCACGCACGCACCCACACCGTTGGGGATACAGCACATGCATCGCAGTGGGCTCCACCGTCCAGCGGACAGTGGAGGAAAACGTAAATCCCTGTGGGTCCCATGTGGGGCCCACCCTAATGTTTATAAGCCATCCGAGCCGTTAGTAAGGTCAAGCAGACCTAGATGAGGGGTAAAAAATAAATTTCAGCTTGATCCGAAACCTCAGTGGGCCCAAAAAAGGTTTCAATGGTAGACCTTCAATTCTCACTGTTTCCTTTGGTGTGGGCCGCCAGGACGGTGGATGGGCCTAATATTTGGAGGGGTCCCACTGGTGGGATTGGCCCACCTCGTGAACGGTGTGGATATAAGATATACATCATGGTGGGGCCCACGGCAGGAGCCGTGGGTGGCTGCAAGGACGCCCGTCCGCCGTCCGCAGGCAGCGTCTGCTGCCTTCTGACAGCAGCAGTGCTGCTGCGGCTGTTTTGTTTTTATTTTTTTATTTTTTTTTTTATCTGTGGTTTTTCATAGGTGGGGCCCATTCCAATAAAATCCACCCCACCCAATGGTTTCCACGGCTCGTGACAGACCATATGAGTCCAATATAGAAGGTATTTTGGTGTATGAAAAACCTGAGGTGAATTTCAACGGTAGAAAATACCGTTTGCCATGCCATGGCCCACCAAAAATTCAGATCATCTTCATTCTTCGTCCCAACGCTTAAAATGACCTGGAGCATGGGATAGACGGTGTAGATTAAACATATACAGTAAGGTGGGGCCCGCATGAGCGGCCCACCCAAAAAGCACAAATTTCAAGCTTGTATTTGTGTTTTTCATTTCCACGTCCAGAGACACTTGGCCGTTCCATCTCACCTCCAGAGACGACGCTGGCCTATTTTTGGCTCGATAAAATCTTTAAGGTGGCCCGCCTAGGTGGGCCACTACACGGTGGATGGTGTGGAACACACATACATATAAAGTGGGCCCCACCTACAAATGGGTTGGATCCAAAACATGCTTTATGGTGGGGTCCAACAGGGTGGCCACAAGGCCATTTCATCACACAAAAGGAAGAAGAAAAAGAGGGAGAGAGAAAAAGAGAGATCGGTGAGGATGGAGGAACCCCGCCACTATGGGCCCTCCCTTGCAATAAATCATACATCAAGTGGGCCCTAAAGCATGTGGACCTATCAAAATCGAAACTCAACGATGGAGATCCTTTCCCCACAAATATGGACGGTCTAGATGACCCATCTAAAGCTAGGAAATAAACATCATGATGGGGGCTATGGAGAATGGCCCCATCATGGAATGATCATGATGATCAAAGCGGGCCATCGGCCACATCTTAGGGTCCCAAGTGAGATCCAAACCATTGATCGGTTGGCCTCACTTGGCCCATCTTAAAAGAAATGAAAACTACTCTATTAAAGCACCCACCACTTGATCTTCTTGCTCCTATGGGTTCCTTAGCTCCTTAGCTTCAATTCCAATGGAGGAGATGATGAATGGATGGCTAGGATGGGGGATCTTGGGATGGAAAGGTGGGCCACACTTGGAGCTTTGAAAGAGAGGGAGAGCTCATACGTATGGGGTTTGCTTGGAATGAGATTTGGAAAAGAGAGAGAGACTTGTAAAGGGAGAGAGAGAGAGATGGGTGATGTTTGATGGATGTGGTGGTGATGGGTGTGTAAGAGCACCTTTTGACTTTGTTGGCCATTTGTGTAAGAGAAGCATGCTTGTGTAAGAACTTTTTGACTTTTGGGGCTTGCTTGGGGAAGAGTGTGAAGTGATGTGTACTTGACTTGATGGGATTGATTGATGGTTGATTGATGTGACATCTCGTTGAGATCCTCTTGGGTTTTGCAACGCGCGGCGTTTTCCTAGCACCGAACGTTGGCCCACATCTTCTGGCTAGAGTATCGCCTCAGTGCGCGAGTCGCGGCATCGAAACCGCGGCGACGGTGCGGTCGCAAGGGTACTAGTTTTGGGTTGAGTCGACTCGGGTTGACAGCGTGTGAATCAGGGTCACGCGCAACGCCGATTAATGGTCGAAGGTTGCCGGAATTTAACCAGAAAGACCGCGGGAACCTACGAAACGGTACGGTCTAGGATACGGGTCTTACACGTACTTCAGTTAACGATGGTGGTTGGCCACGCGAAGTGCTTATGCATTTCATGTCGTTCAACTTGTCGTGCGCTCGAGCTAGCCGAGCTCGTCAAGTAACCCGATCTGTCTAATGTATGTTCACCATGTTTGGACGCTACTGCTTGAACCTAAGGTACCGAACTTACCAGTGCAACCCCGTTAACCTTGGTACCGAACTTACCAGTGCAACCCTGTTAACTTGGTACCTCGTCATGAGCCGGGCATGGTGGTATGGGACACCGTGGTCGAGCTGTCGGCCTACGCTGGGGTTTCGTGGTGTTGTGAGTGCGTCAACCCGAGCCTCCCCGTAGTGTCCATTGAGCAACCAGACTCGTGAGCCGATTATGCTGGTATAGGACACTATATTCGTGTTGTCGGCCTACATTGATAAGGTGATGGGGGAGTGGTGTCACGATTGCGTGTAACAGCCCTGGCAGCCCTTTGTAGTGACCTTGAGCACACTCTGAATTTGTAGTGAGGCGATGAGTTTTGCCACGGTGAATAGAGTATGAACTAGGCCTGTATCAATTTAATGATGAACCGTTAAAAAGGTGATGGGGGAGTGGTGTAACGATTGCGTGTAACAGCCCTGACAGCCTTTGCAGCGCCCTAGAACCACACTATCGTATGAGATTATCTAGGTTTGACAACCCTAGAATGGATCATGTTTGGGAATGATACAAGGGAGGTACCTTAGTTTTCCAATACTGTTGTATGAAAAGGACTAATAACAACTCGGTAATCATGCTCATCATCGCACTGCATGTGCCTGGAAGATGTGGAGCACTGAGGGATGAACTCATGCCGCGGACGTAAGATGGTGTCTCATGAGGGAGTATGTTGGTGAGGGCATGCATCATGACAGCATTTCATACTTGCATTAACAAGAGTACTTAGGATTGTTGATTGTACTGCTTTATCATTACTGCTTGACTGTTTTGATAACATGTTAACTTATGCTTTATTGTTCCACTGAGTTGATCACTCACTCCCACGTTATGGGACGGTGTTGTACACACCAATCAGACTTGTTTGAGTTTTAGATGATGGCGATGCTTATGAAGCAGAGCCGGACTACTACTATGATGTCGAGGAGGAGTTCTCCTACATGTAACTCTCTGACGGGTCTATGAAGACCTGACATTGCATTGACGGGGCTATGGTATTTGGGATAGAAGATATTACACTTCCTCAATTTAGTATATTTTGGAATTGTACTTGTAAATAGTTAACCTGGTAACATTATCACACTCTGGAGACTCACCACAGTTTATATAGTTTATATATCTATCACAGTCTTCCGCTTGCTATCTCACTTGTCTCTGGAGTATGATATGATGTTTTGGCTTAATCTCACTCATGTTCAATGCACTAATACAGACAACATTCAATCATCATTCATTATGTTGCATAAGTGATGCGTTGGAACTAGGGAGTTGAGTTTATGATCGACCCCCGATTTTCAGGGCGTTACAATTCAGCAATATACATGCTTGTTCCTTATCTTTGATATCTTCCTCCATATCCAGGAATTTGCATACTAATTTATTAAAGTTGCTGATGTGGGCCTCCAGATCTCCGCCCTCTGCTATCTTGAAGTTATACCACTGCCGCTTCAAGTGTAAGCGATTTTTAGAGGATTTTTTTGCATAGATATCCTCTAACTTCGCCCATAAACTAGCCACAATTTTCTCCCCAAAAACATTACAGAGAACCTCATCCATGAGACATAAACGGATTGAGGATAAGGCTTTCTTATCAAGGGTATTCCATTCATCATCAGCCATGGTGGACTTTTTCACCTCAAGAGCACCATCCTCGCCTTGCTTAGTTAAGGAACTGATTATCTTAATCTTCCATAAGTTGAAGTTATTTTTTCCTGAGTACTTCTCAATATCATACTAAGTACTTCCCATTATTGCTAATCCTGGGGATTCAGATCTGTGCCCCAACAATAACTCTGATACCACTTGTTGGGATTTGGTGTACGGAATCACACAGAGATGGATCTAGGATAGCAATCCAAGAGCACCAAGCAAACCAAAGAGAATACAAAGATTTAACATGGAAAACCCTTTCAGGAAAAAATCACGACACAAAGTGACAAAGATTCACTATGAAAGCATAAATTACAAAGAGAAAAGACTTACTCTATTCAAACAACCTCGAATCTCACCCTTGCTACACCATTTGCAAACTCTAAAACCCTTTTAGAAACCCTTAAAATACCTTTGGAATGCCTTAAAATACTTTAGAATAGCCCTACGAACTCCTATTTATAGTTTAAGAAACCCCACTTATGCACCGACTTTGGAATAGTCCGGAAACCGCCTTATATTACGTAGTCCGTGCACAGTCTACGTAACCTTTGACTAGTCGAACCTGACCTTCGATTGGTTGAGGATTACTGAAATTCTAACTTTTTCCAGATTTAAGACATCTTTTAACAACACAGATAGGGTTGATGAACTGGTCGATTAGATTTTTGGCCAATTCATTTGCCCAGTGTGGCACACAGGACACTTGAGTTATATATGACACATGTGGCTTTGTTGTAGGAGGGCATGTAGGGAATGGTTTGAAGAATTAGAAAACCTCATATACTTCTATACATTAGAGGGAGAAAAATAAACACGCTGTGTTTATTATATATAAGGTGGTAAAAAGGGGGAAACCAATGCAAAGCGAGTTTCAAATACTTTCATGGCAAAGATGGACCAGAGAAGGGCCGATCGAAGGCGAAAATAATCCAAACTATCAGAACCTTAAAACAATTGTATCTTGCAAACCAGGATGAGTTTTTGGACATATCATATATGATTTTGATTTTTGGGTAGGAGAAGCTAATTTAGTTAACAACCCTGTTATGTCAGGTTGCCCATGCTAGATTTGCGAGAATCCATCATATCGACGGTCAAAAGTCCCTTTTATTTTCGTTTTTACTACAGATAGTAAGTTTTAGATCGCATATAACTTTTGATCCTTTGAGTTGTAGGAGTCGTGCCCAACATGAAAATGGCTTAGAAAAATTAGGAGAATAACGTGGTTAGGCCAAATTGGATGCCCAAAAGTCAACAAGAGGCTTGGGGGTGGTGCATGAACCTCATTTCCTTTGCAAGTAGATTAGAATTGATTATTTATACTTTATCTAACCTTCACTTTTTTTTGGGCAAATGCATTCCTCCTCCCCAAGGGATGTTTAGCCCTTGTTGAAAAGCAAATGAGAAATTTTCTTTGGGGAAAGTCTAAGATCCATTCAGTTAGTTGGGACCAGATCTGCAAACCAAAATATGAGGGCGGTTTGGGAATCACTCCTTTATTCATTTCTAACCAAGCTTGTCTAGTCAAAAGTTTATGGAAAATTGTTACAGATGATAAAAGTCTTTGGAGCTCTTGGGTCTGTGCGAAATACTTTTGTGGTAAATCATTCTGGACCCAAAATATTCCCTCTGATGCATCTTTGGCTTGGCAGGGCATTCTTGGTGTTAGACCCATTGCTAAGACCCACCTTAAATACCTCATTGGCAATGGTCAAAATACCAACTTTTGGTTCAACCCATGGCTTGGGCATGACAACCTTATAAATCAGTTTGGGCACAGAGCTATCTATGACCTTGGTCGCGGGCGTGACATCAAGGTTAGTGAGTTCATTCTCAATGGCTCTTAATCTCTCTCCCCCTCCAACTTCAGTCAGCCTTATGGAAATATTTGATGGCATTCATAGCATCCCTATATTTGATATGGAAGATGAAATAGTTTGGACCAATGACCCCTCTGGGAAACCTATTCTTTCTTCCATTATTAGTGCCTGTATGCCCTGCTCCCAAGATGTTCCTTGGCATGATCTTATATGGTTTAAGGGCCATATCCACAAACATTCTATTATTGTATGGATGGTCTTCCTTGGTAGGCTCAAAACTAAGGATTGGATTTCTTCATGTGGCATTCATGTGGATGATGGTTGTGCTTTATGTACTTCACCTGTTGAAACTATTGACCACATTTTCTTTAACTGTTCCTTTGTCCATTAGATCTAGAGCCAATTGTATTCTAGGCTAGGGCTCCAAGCGCCCCCCCCATAATGCACCCTCTTAAAGAATCTATTAGACATCTTGTTGGGAGTCTTCCTCTAAATATAGGGTGTAACTTACTAACCAACCTTTTCTTCCCAGCCCTTGTCTGGCACATTTGGAAAGAGAGGAATTCAAGGATTTTTTCAGATAAGTCATCCTCTAAGGAGTTCATTCTCCGATCTATCCTTAAGGCTATTAGATCTAGAGTTATCCTTATCATGAGTTCTTCCATTGTATCAAATATACCTAGCTTTATTTCGGCCCTTTGAGATTTCCCTACTGCCTTCTCTAGGGGTCCCAGGCTTTTCGCTCCTCCTACCTCATCCCAGCCTCCTTAGGTTGGGAAGTGGCGGCTTGTTTGTTCCCATACCATTGGTAGTGTCATGAGGCTCTTTTGTTTTCCCCCCCCCCCCCTCTTCCTATTTTGCCTGTTGGGATTTTATGCTTCAAGATTTGGACCCTGACCCCCCTGATAAATGTTTAAAGATTCTATATATTGGCCTTTCTAAATTGACATCTACGGATATTTCAGGTATTTCCCTTGAAGTGCATAATGCTCAAGCTACTAAAGCTATTAAAGACCCTTCTGCCTCTTCTTGGAGAGTGAGGTAGTATGCGAGATCTATCTCCACTCGTTTCCCTGGCCTATGTTTCTTTGTTTGTACTGCCTCAGCGCGTCATCATCGCCTTATCACTGACCTTAGCAGATTGCATCGTCTGGGACCGGTTGCTCAACTTCATTCTGACATTGAGATTGCCGCCATATCCTTAGCAGCTACTTGACTTTGGGTGTGCTCGGTGCTTTGTTGTGAGCTCGACTTCTGTTCCAGTGTTTTGGGTGTTTGTCTCTGGTTTTTGGTCTTCCTCCTGACCTAGGATGTGGGCCTTCCTAGTGTTGTTCTCCTCCCCAGGATGTTGGGCCTTTTGCTTTTTATTTCTTTCTCTCTTAGTATTTTAGGAGAAATCTTTGCCTTACTTCTCCTTGGTGCTAGTAGCTCCTCTATGTATTTTTAGGCTTTTGCCTCTTGGAAGTAATGAATTCTAAGTTTACCTTCCCCCCCAAAAAAAAAGAATTACAATCTGCTTTTATTTTGTTCTGGCTTGGATTTTAGACTTACTCTTGAATTTAATCCTGCAGCATGCACTTGGTGGAAATTTTGAAGATTTTGTACAACTTTTTTTTGGATATTACATACAATTCTTACTTTTGTAAGTTGTCTATGTATTACTTTTTACTCTTAGCCTTCTAAATCCTACTTACAACGATTTCTCAGCTCTTTTCAATGGACATTCTCGTAATTCATAACATTCTTCTCCTTATTTCAGAATTTCAGAGCACATAACTGCTAGGAGACAAAGTATAGAAACGGATTTGAAAGATGTCCTGCAGCTTAGCTAGTGGGAGCTTCACTGTTGCAACTTGTCAATTGAGTCCTCTAAAAGGACACGTCAAAAGCTTGGAAAACTTATACAGAAAATTTTAGTTATTTATATTAAAATTTTTCTCGAATTATTGCAATATTTATTTTCAATCATGATTCACTAGAAATGGATGAAAAATTAACGAGTACAAAAGTATTAAAAGATTTCTATTTTTTTCTTTTTGTCAATTGTCATACAAATATGATCTTATGGACATATATTTCCTCCTTTTATCTCCTATATCCGGTAAGATCCAGAGAATTCCATCCTGAAATTTTTTAAGTCAAGCATGATATTGGAATTTGAGACTAGGTAATGCTTGTGCAGTTGGGCATTTTTGAGGTGTATAGACAGCCTAATGCTAAATGAAGGACATCTCGAACTCTCCTCTCCTTTATGTTTGCATAGCATAAGCATATACAATTGTGCATTTGACTCCTATGCTTTTGACGTTGCTTAGTTAAATTAATTTATTGAAAACCATAGAGAAGAAGAGGCATGTCAAAGCCAAAGGATGATTCTGCATCTGCTGTCCACTTTGGAGCATGATAATGCCTACATGTTTCCTAATATAAGAACGAGCACTGACACTAGATTCACACCCTACCTGTTAAAATTAGGGCCCTTTCTTCCCTGACCCAAACACAAGATCAGCAAGGAGTTATTACGTCCTCAATACCAAATTAGAAGTTGCATCTTGCATTTTAGATGAAACTCTAGTTTGAGTGGTTTCTCATTTTTATTCACTATATTTTCATGTTCTGCATATGCATAGCATGTATCTCCTCTTCTTTATTTCTTTCTTTATTATTATTATTATTTAAAAAAAAAAAAAAAAAAAAACTTGTTTTGGAAAGAAAAAATCAAAATAATGGGGAACTCCCTTATACAAAGATTATCCCAATTAAGATGACATTTCTTCAATGTATCAGCCAACTCGTTCACCTCTCTACCAACAACAAAAGGTTTGGCTTAGGGGCGATTTCTCAAACTTCAGAAAATAAAATGATATCTTCTATGATCCAGACTACCATGAAAAAGTTCATGATATGGCACTGTTAAAGTCATCATTAATCTAAACAGATATTAACTTGGTTATGTTGCTAAGTGCCTTCTTCGATATCAATTTTGTTGGATCTACCATTTTCTTGTCATGATATAATTAACCTTACCACCCAAGACCTCTGTGTTATGTAGGACATGTTATAACAACCAGTAATGATTCTTCTTAACCAAGAAATGCAAAAGATTATTAAAGTTCCAACGTTGTTTGAAACGAAGCTCTTTGATGATGTTCATGACATGAATGTGGAGATGTTGCCAAATGCAAATGGTCTGCCACAGTTCAGTGATGCAGAAAGGTTATCTGTTTTGGTTCTATTTTGGATGTGCCATATTAATTCCACTTGAAAGGATTCGCTTCTAGAAATTTGTTGCTTTGTTTTGTGGATGTAGGTCTTGGTATGAAAACTATGTTAGGAATAGTGCAGAAGAAAGAGATTCAACAGAAAAAAATCTATGCTAAGGAACCCCACACCTGGAATTTAGATCTCAGTTTGTAGTACGATTAGATGAATGTTGGGTTGAGGTGCGTACATGTCGCTATCTTTGATATAGTTCGCGCCCCTCGGTGTAGAGTATCGGCATAAAAGGTCGTCAATGCTTCTATCTCCTAGGATACAACTCCCCAGCCCTTCTCCCACTTAGCGTGCACTCGCTGGCAGAGAACAACACCAGTAGGACACCACCCAAGACCTTACCGATTTTGCCTTATACCCACAAAAAATATGATTTTGGGTTATGATGAAAATGGAGAAAAAGTTCTTGGTGAGGGAGGGTTTTATATTTTCTTTTTTCCAATCATAAAACCCTAACCCAGATCCCTCTTTTTAAAGCTTCGAAACCATATCTCGAAAATGACTCGATATGGAGAAACGGCCATGCCGTTTTACATGCCTAAATAACGGAGGCACATTTTGCACTATGAAAACAACCTTATCCAGATGGGCACATTCAACGGACATGATCAATACGACAAATCAAATTTATTTTTTTTTAATACCCATAATAATCCCCCACTTATTTCAATCAAAACACAAATGTAGGCAAAAGGAAAAAAAAAAAAAAAAAGTAAGTAAAGGAACTTCTATGCATAAATGATGGTGATAAAAGTCTTGAACCTCACTTAGTGAATTGTACTTGGACTAAAAGAAAATAGTGAATGAGGTCTTGAACTAAATTTCTTCCAAAGTAGACTATACACGAAACACACAAAAATTTAAGAGTTATTCCAAGGTGTTAAAGAGTTGCACTTTACGATCATATGCATTATCCCGGTTTTCATGAGCACTCTAGAGAATTGCTCGATTCTCATCGGAAGTGGCCCCACATCCACACTCATATAGGTGAGTTTATCAAGGGTGTCTCTGTAACAACCATCACCCCACCTTAAACAAGGCTATAAACTCATTAAGGGAGTTATCCAACCTCAATTCGTTACAGAGATTCACATTACTAAGATTATAGAGAGGGACAAAGAGATAATTTCTCTTAAAATGTAATGCAATTCATCCAAGGAATCACATGGAAGCTTGTTTGTCCCATAGAACCTAATTCTTGGGATCTCCAGTCCTTAGGTTGGGCTTATATTTCCTGTAATTCAGTCTTTTATAGTCTTAAGTCCCATCTCCTTCGATGTTTTCCAGACCTTTTCTCTAGTTAGAGATTTTGTTAAAGGATTCGCAATATTTACATTGGATCTTATAAAGTCTAGAGTGAATACACCATTTTTTAATAATTGTCTCACACAACCATGTTTCAGACGAACTTGTCTGGACTTTCCATTATAACACTTGTAATTAGCTCTTCCTATAGCAACTAGGCTATCACAATGAATGGAAATAGGTAGTACCGGTTTCACCTAAAAAGGTATATCTATTAATAGAGTTTTTATCCATTCAACCTTTTCACCTGCTATTGCTAGAGTAACTAGTTCAGATTCCATTGTGGAATGAGTCATACAAGTTTTTTTTTTTTTTAGATTTCCATGAAACAGCTCCACCTGCCATAGTGAAAATATAACCATTGATAAATTTACAATCATCTGATCCTGAATTCTAATCAGCGTCACTATATCCTTCCACTACTGCTAGAAATCTTTGATAATGAATTCCAAGATCACAGGTCCTTTTAAGGTACCTCAAGGCCCTATATATAACATTCCAATGTGACTCACTTGGGTTACTGAAATATCTACTTAGTTTGCTTACTGCAAAGGCAATGTCAGGCCTAGTGCAATTCATAACATAAGCCAGATTACCAATTACACTAGCATAATCAATCTGAGATATTCCTTCACCAGAATTGCATTCTAGTTTCATGCTAGGGTCAAAAGGAGTACATATAGGTTTACTATTGAAGTGATTATATTTTCTTAAAATCTTCTCTACATAATGAGATTGTGTAAGAGATATACCATTTTCACTCCTAATTATTTTAATCCCTAAAATGACATCTACTTCCCCAAGGTCTCTTCATGTCAAAGTGAGAAGATAGAAAATATTTTGTTTCATTTATCATTTTAATATTTGTACCAAATATCAAAAGATCATCAACATATAAACATACCATAATTCTAGATTTATTAGACATCTTACAATAGAGACATCTCTCACCTTCATTGAACATAAATCTATTAACATTATCACATGGTCAAAATTTTCATGCCACTGCTTAGGAGCTTGTTTTAGTCCATATAAATACTTTAAAAGTTTGCACACTTTATGTTCTTGACCTGAATCAATAAATCCTTCAGGTTGCTCTATATATATTTCCTCTTCCAATTCACCATTTAGGAATGTTATTTTAATGTCCATTTGGTGAATTAAAAGATTATTCATTGATCTGATGGCAATTAAAATTCAAATTAATGTCATTTTAGAAATAGGGGAATACGTATCAAAATGGTCAACACCTTCTCTTTGTTTAAATCCCTTGGCTACTAATCTAGCCTTAAATTTATCAATTGAACTATCAACCCTTCTTTTCTTTTTGAATATCTATTTATAGCCTAAGGTATTTGCCTCACGAGGTAAGTCAACTAATTTCCAAGTGTTATTAGATCTTATAGAATCTATTTCATTTTTTATTGCTTCCTTCCAAAAGGCAGCATCATGAGAGGACATCGCCTCTCTGAATGTTACTGGATCACCTTCTAATTGAGTTAAAAACACTTAGAAATAGGGACCAAAATCCTTAGCAATCCTTGGCCGTTTACTTCTTCTTATCTTAGGTTTAGACTCAAGATCTTCTAAGTATTTAGGGTTAGAGCAAAAAGGTTCATATATGTTTACAGAGGTAGAACTCCCACTGTTCTTTAGTTTATATGAAAAAATACGTTCATAAAATTCGGCTTCACTAAATTCGATAATGATATTATCACTAATATCTAAAAAACTATAAGCTTTACTATGAGATGCATACCCAATAAGTACACACTTGCAAGTTCTAGGTCCTATTTTAGGTCTTTTGAGATTAGTAAGCCTAAAATACACAAGTCAGCCCCACACTCTAAGATAATTTAGATTTGGTTTTCTGCCCTTCCATATATCATATGGTATTATTTGAGATTTAGTTGTGGGCACTCTGTTTAGTATATAACAGGCTGAACATACGGCTTCGCCCCGAAAACTTAAAGGAAGACCTAACGTCGACAATATAGTGTTTATCATATTAATAAGAGTCTTAATTTTACGTTCTGCTATCCCATTCTATTGTAGAGAATATAGAGCAGTAATCTCATGAAATATGCCATTAGATTAACGAAAATAATTAAAATCCATTGAGGTGTATTCGCCACCTCTATCACTCCTGAGGATTTTGATTTTCTTATTTAATTGATTCTCTACTTCATTTTTTAAAAATAATAAATTTGTAAAATGCTTTATCTTTTGATCTTAACAGATATACATAAGTTTATCTAGAACGATCATCTATAAAAGTAACAAAGTATCTTACCTCCTCTAGTAAGATTCTCTTTAAGATCACAAATATCAGAGTGTATCAAATCTAACAACTTTGAATTTCTTTCAACACCAGGGAATGGTTTTCTCATTATTTTTTTATTGAGAACATGATTCACAATTTTCAAAATCACTATTTTCTAAATGAGGTATTAACCCACTAGCAAACATATTTCTAATAAACTTAGCATTCACATGACCTAGTCTACCATGTCATAATGAAACGATGCACAACATGTAAGCAGAAGTAGTACCTTTATTAGATTTAACATTTAATTTAAACATACCATGACCATGATCATCATAGCCTTTACCAACAAAGGAACTATTTTTTGTTATTATAATTTGGTCGGACGCAATAACCTGCCTCAAACCAGCTTTGTTAAAACAGATAACCTGAAACAAGTTTTTCACGCATATCTGGCACATGAAAAACATTCGTCAGAGTAATGGTCTTTCCAGAGGTGAACATAGTTCAACCTTACCTTGTCCAATAACGTTTGTTGTGACAACATTTCCCATTTTGACTTTTCTATTAGAAGGAACCTCCTCATATTTCTTAACCAGGTGCAATCATAACACACATGTGTGCTAGCACCTGTATCGATCCACCAACCGTCATATGGTTCTAGGCAAACCATGTTTACTTCTGTGAGTATAGTCACAATATTAAGTTCCTCCGTCACATTTGCTTGAGATGTAGGAGCCGGTTTCCTTTTATGCTTATAGCACTTTCTTGTAAAGTAACCTAATTTGCCACACACATAGCAACCAGATGATTTTTCCTGGTCCTTTAAAAAAAAAAAAAAAAAAAAAAAAAAAAAAAAAAAAAAAAAAAAAAAAAAAACCTAAGGATTGGGCTTCCTTTTGAATTGTTTTTTATTTGGTTTCAGGTTATTGGGTTTGGGCTTTCCTTTCTATTGATTCTGGTTATGGTTTTCATTAACCATCAAAACTTTGGATACATCAGATTTCATCTCTTTTATAGAGTCTTGCAGTCTTGATTCCTCCTCTATTCAGAGACGAATAATTAACTGTTCCATTCGACAATTCTTTGGTTTTATGTCGAAGAGAATTTTTGAAGTTCCTCTAAGAGGGTGGCAGTTTTTCAATGATAGTAACCACCTAAAATTGTTCATCTAATTTGATCCCTTCAGACATAATTTCATGAGCTATGAAGTTAATCTCATTTGCCTGATGCACCACTAATATATCATCAATCATCTGGAATTTAAAGTATCGACTGACAACGTATTTTTTAATGCCTGCCTCTTCATTCTTATAATTTTTTACAAAAGCCTTCCAGATCTTAGTAGAGGTATCATATTCGTAATACAAATTATATAATTGATTTGATAAGGCACTAAGAATATATTTTTTACACAGATAATTGTCATCATCCCATTTCTAACAAACTATAGATAATTCAGGCTCAAGAAGATCTGATGGCTATCACTTATTGGTGACATAAAGGGTGGTTAGGTAAAAGAACATTTTTTATTTCCACCGTTTGAAGTGTTGGACATCAAAACTTTAATGTCAAACATATTTGTCATTCGAATCTCTTGAAGCCATGGGACGTGCGAACTATCTCAAATTTTGTTAGGAATAGTGTAAAAGAAAGAGATTCAACAGAAAAGAATATGTGCTAAGGAACCCCACACCTGGAATTTAGATCTCAATTTTTAATATGATTAGATGAACGCTGGGTCGAGGCGCGTACATGTCGCTATTTTGAGATAGTTCGCGCCCCTCGGTGCAGAGTACCATTGCAAAAGGTCATCAATGCTTCTATCTCCCAGGATACAACTCCCCAGCCCTTCTCCCACTCAGCGTGCACTCACTAGCAGAGAAACAACACCAGTAGGACACCACTCAACAGCTTACCGATTTTTCCTTATGCCCACAAAGAATATGATTTTGAGTTATGATCAAAATGGAGAAAAAGCTCTCAGTAAGGGAGGGTTTTCTATTTTCTTTTTCCGATCATAAAACCCTAACTCAAATCCCTCTTTTTAAAGCCTGGAAACCATATCTCGAAAAAGACTTGATATGGAGAAAAGACCGTGCCGTTTTACATGCCTGAAAAATGGAGGCACGTTTCGAACTATGGAAACGATCTTATCCAGATGGGCACATTCAACGGACACGATCAATACAATGAATCAAAAATTATTTTATTTATTTTTTTGAAATATGCATAATTAACTGGATGAAGGAAATTGATTCTGCATTGCAAAACCCATGCTTTGGAAGGACATCCGAATTTGACTTCCCATTTTTGTGCATTCTTCCTCATGTCCCCCCCCCCCCCCCCCCCCTTTTTTTAAATAGTTATAATCCAAAACAAACATTGTAGTTGTTTAGAGATGGTAAATATCATTAGGCAATAACTATCTTTTGCATGTGCACACTAAATGTATCAGGAAGGATGGATTTCACTTGAAAATATTTCAGGATTGCAACAGAATGTGCATCTATGGAAGCCTGAAATTAAGAATCTTAAAAAGAGGAGGGCTCTAGCTGACCTTCTCAAGGTCTTTGAAAGATATGGGTTGCAAAAATCTTTGATTTTGGATGTATTGATTTAAGAAATGTTGCCTTTCTTGGTTAAGCATAGTTACAGAAGTCTCTCAACGCGTAGATTATTTGCATACTTTCATGTTCTCTTGACTTCATCTTAATAAATTCTGATTTATTATTATTCGTTGTAAGTAACAAATGTAGTAATTGGTAAAAGGAATTCATCAACAAAAGTCTAGCACATAAAAGATATTTTCATTTCAAAGAACAAGATGTAGAAAAAGAAGAAGAAGAAAAGACTTGATGACCTACGGTCTAACAGAAGGTCTGTCCCTTGATAGAGTGGAATGCTGGAATAGGATTCATGTATTCAACCCCAATTAATTGGGATAAGACTTAGATGATGATACCACGTCAGTTTTATGGTTATTGTTAACTAAATAGATAGTACAAATAATAATTACTTAGCAAGTAGCTCAATGGGAGCTGGTGTGTTTCAACATCGGTCTTCTGGTTGAGCCTAGCTTACTTAAAAATAGAAGAGTAATGTTGTTAAAACTTTTCTTTTGAAAAACCAAAAATCAACTCTAAAATAAGATCAATTTTTTTATTTCAAAATATTTTTTTTCTGAATCATGTCTAATAGCCTCACAAATTTTTTATGAACATAAATTCATAACATTGATCCCAAGAAGAACAAGAGGAAAGAAAATTGCCATTAAATCCTACAACAATTGAGAATTCCATTTGATCTTTATAACTTTTCTATTTTGTGAAGTCCATTCCTTTAAAGTGATTGTAACAATTTTTCTTTTCACCTGTTTTTTTTTAAAGTATGTGTTCTTAGTTCTTTATCTTGTTTAGAGAATGTTATAACTATTACTGACAATATCTGTTCTGGTGGCTGAAAATTGGCCTTCTTTTTGAAGAGTTCAATTTCGGCTCAAGTAGATGGTTTCTTCAACCTACATATGATGTGCGACATTTATTGCAACCACAGAGTAGACAGTGCCTTAGAAATGTCGTTGCTACTCGTTTTAGCCACTTATGTGAGCTTACAAATGATAACTGTGATTTAAATTGGGAAATTGCAAATCAGTACTATAAAAGCATGACAATGGTGCAACAGCTACTTCAGATTCATCTAAATTTCCACAAATATTTGGATAAAGAACAAGTAAGCTCTTGGCATTGTAGATCGTTGGAAATAGGCTAACCGATCAACTTCTTTCCTCAACCATCTGCTTATAATACTATGGGATCAACAATTTGTTGCTTATGGCTGTGCTAAGCAGCTGAAGAAATTGAGGAAACATGCATCTTCATTAAAAGAATTAGGTATTGATATTCATACATTTATACCTCAAGTTTTTCATAGCATACTACTAGACCAAGTAGGTATCATTGACCATTTTCTTTTTCAGACCAAGGCAGTGATACAAAGTGTTCTGTCACATAAATGTATGTGGGTACAAAAGGCACACCTTTCCCTTGAAATTGCTTGGCAAATTTGGGACTTCTGTATTGTGTTGCACCATTCAAATTTGAGATGTTGATGGTTTTGTTGTTCTTACTACTTTTGCAGCAACTATTTGACAGCTTGTGTTCTATGTTAAAGGACACATCTTTGCTGCTGAAGACAGTTGAAAATACTCATTTAAATACTTGCAATAGTGTGAAGGCTGAAGTCAACAAAATTATTGTTTTCCTTAACAAGTTCATTTTAAGATTTTAGAAATCTAAGGTATTAACTTCATGTAGGATCGTGGTTAGCATTAGTCTTTTTTTCCCCAACTTTTATTCCTTATATATGATGTTCTTCCCAATAGGATTTACTAGATCACTACCTTCTTGGTAGCAGTGTTTGAAATATCTATATCGTATTATGTATCACACCCTTGGGATATGAATGCGTATCGGTTATCACATGGGATATATCAATTGTATCACATAATGTTTCGTTGTTATTGGAAACACGGGGAAACATTGGGAAATTTGTTAAAATTTTCAATGAAACTTCAGTGATTGTTAAAAAAAGATATCAATACACACTTATAAATCAAAATATTGTAAAAAACAAGTGCACATAATATGTTTTCTTTATATGGGGTCCTAATGCATTGTCTAACTGAATTGATGCAAGTATATTCAAAGTCTATTCATATAATTTATAAATGTAAGAGGACATGTGGAAACACAAGCAATACATTTAAAAGCAAAAGAAGAATCACTAGATCAGGTTACATACATGTTTGATTATGTTTAGACATAAAGATTGCAACTGATTTTTGAGAAATTGAGAAATTTTAATTTTTTTTTTCAATTTTCCACAACTCATCCCACCTTTAAATCTCAAAATAGATTTGTAACAATTTGACACTGATTTAACATGATTTACAAAAAATATTGAAAATCGAGAATGCTCTTCGGATCAAACATGTGAGATATTTCTCACTACTTGTGTGTTTCATATCGCACAGGTGGGATACAAGATATATCGTGGGATATATTGGAGTATTGGAGTTATTACTACACCAGTTGGATGCATGCCTCCCTTTGTTGTTTCAGAACAAATGGAGTAATTAGTAATATAAATAAATAAAAACTTCGAAGTTATAAATGATTTTTAGGAGGATCTCGAGACTTTCTACAAGAAAGCTTATAACAAAAGATCTATAAAAGAACCTATGCTAAGTCATCTTAGAGGCATCATTGAGAGGGTACACACTTTTTTTTGGTCGTTCTATTTTTTATTTTTTTTTCATCATTACTTTATTTCCTTTTATCCAAAGGCTAAATGAGTTCTATGCTTTATCAACTTCAGGCTTCCTAATTTTTTTTTTGAAATGAGGTTATAATTAGTATCACAGCTTAAAAGCTGCTTCTGGTAGAGATTTTTGGACTGCCATAGTTTAGATGTTGTTTTAGCACAATATGTGCAGTAGATAAGGAATCTTCTTCTCTCTAATGGACAATGTGGTGTGTCGTGTTTATAAATATTGAATTTAAGCTTAACTCTGCTATTGCTACTGGAGCTCTTCTGGTTGGAACCTTGTGTTGGGGGCCTTGCACAAAACCTTAAGATCTAGCCCTCCAGAACAAACCAGAATTATAGATAATAAAGCAATGAAAACAATTAATGCATCAATCACACACCACACAAGAGACTTTTACGTCGAAAACCCCCAAAGAGGTAAAAACCATGAGACCTCGTCCAGATCAACAATCCACTATGACGTAGAACGTTACAACCTTCTTCACTCACGCAGGAGTGGATAAACAATAAGAGAAACAAAGAAAACGAAGAGATCTAACCGATTACGAGGACATAGAAGCGTTGAGATACAAGTAGTATTCCTTGCCATTACTCTAAATAGAGAACTATGAGAGCTGAAGTTTCAAGATGGAACATTTTTAGTATTGGAAAATAGGTTAAAATTTTTGAGGTGTTCTATAATAGAGATGAAAAATAAAATGGGCTTTTAAATTTTGCAGGGGAAGGTAATAATGGAAGAGTTTTATTTTGAACTGGAGGATGCAAAAAAATCCAGAAGCCTTGGTAAAGAGGGAGCTTCGTTAGTAGAGAACTTCAGTAAACTCAATGTTTTATTTTCTGAACTGAGGAAACTATAATATAGATTATGGACACATTTAAAAAGCTGGGCTTGTTAAATAAATCAATTACTTCAGTAGCCAATTTTTTATCTTCACTATTTTTTAGTTGGTTCAGTTTCTTCTTTTTAATCTTTTTAGGTAGATAACGATCTCTAGACTTGGTTCCTAATCATTTTGAAGTGATCAACGTATTAACACTAGATAGTAAACAACTTCACAAATTATGAATTAGGTGTAAATCATGAGCTAGACTCAATTGATGTTTAAGATTTTCTACTAATCAACAAATTAGGAGAATTCAGTTAAGAGTCTACTACCTAACTAGATTCTAGATTTCCAAAGTTGTATTCCATATCTTAGCACAAAACTCAATATGCCTTCAGATCACATAGGCATCCACTTTCCCAAAAGAGTTTTGAAACAAAAAATAAGGAAAAAAATTGAAATTTTTGATATTTGCTCAGAAATTAGAAAAATGCAAATTAGATATATCTAATCTCACCCCCTGACCTGAAATTTACATTGTCCTCAATGTATAAGATATAAGCAATCAACTCAACTCGAGACAATGAAAATAAAGAAGAGTGAGTAGGAAGGATATTACTTGAAGAAGGCAATTGAAGCGATTTGAAGTCTGCAATAGATAAAGTAGTTAGCACGAAACTAAACAAAAGAAAATTATCCTAGTCCTAAATCTTAACAAAGCAATAAACCTAACTATACCTCCATCACACTAGGAGATCAATCCACTCGACTAGTCGAGTGGGACTAGAATATGTTGCTGGACTTTGAGTCAAGTCTGCTCGACTGGTCGAGCACTGTTCACTCGATTGGTCGAGCAGTCTCCACGACTGGTCGAAGGTCCAACAGAAAATTCTGAAATTTCACAGCAAACCTTGGACTGGTCGAAAAACTCTTCGACTGGTCGAGCCAGAGCTTGGACTAGTTGAACAAACTCTTGGACTGGTCGAGAAAATGACCTATAAACTTACGAAATGACCCACATAGCATATGTAATGAATGTGACCTAACCTATGGTCAATATAGGATCATCCATACCTTGTTTGTGAGTTTGAACAATTGAAACATCGTTCGCTCTGCAAATGCACACACTTGAAATATTTAAAGCTTGTCTTTAAATCTTGAACTTAAGCTTGAGTAAAGACTTGAGTTCTTGAGTCTTTAAAGTACTGAACTTGGAGATTATACTCAAACTTGAGCCTTGAACTTATACATGTACTTGAGCTTGAAATCTTGAACTTCGACAATGCTTCTTCAACTTGAATACACAAAGAAGTTCGATGAAGACATAGACAACTTTAAAATGCATGAAGTTGATCTAATCATCTCATCAAAACATGATACAGATTCTAAATGATTTGGCACAACAAAATTTGACAAACTTGGGTGCTAGATTTACAATATAGCATTTACAATATTATCACAAACCTCAATGTGGAGAATGATTCCCTCTCAACTGACTCTCTCAACTATCTGGAAGATTGCTTGGCATACTTTGCAAATTCAAATAATCTCATGATAAAAGAAATAATGGATGCCTTGCAAAACAATACCTGAGTAGTTATTACTGACCGGGAGAACCTTATTCTGAATCCCCTCCTTCCACAGAACCCAAATACTTACCATTAAAGGAGGAGTTAAAAATTGAACCGAAGTCTGAAACTTCAGAGTGTGTTAAGACTACATCACCTATTGAGAATTTTTCTGAATTTTATCTACTTGTAGTCTCTGATTCACCATGTTACACTAACTCTGAAACTTTCTCTATTACAGGTGAATCATATATACTTTGGACACTTTAGGAGATTAAAAGGAAACTTTATGTTGAGGTCCATAAATTTCTCTAGAAATTCATGCTCCAGGGCATCCAAGCCTATTGCAAAAAGGGCTTTTAGATGATCTTGTTGAGAAACCTACTAAGGAATTTATCAAGATACTTGCCGGAGGAGGAACCTTGCAGCATTACTGAGTAGCTTTCCCCTATTTTCCTAGTTAAATTTATTGCTTTCTACTATTTATGATAGTTTGCTTTCCTAGTTAAGCCTAATCTTAACCCAATTCTAATACCAATCAATCTCAGAAAAATGTAGCCGAAGTCCCTGGCAACGGCACCAAAAACTTGTTCACAACCCCAAGTGCATGGTCGCAATGTAGTAATAACTCGGTGAGACCGAGGTCGAATCCATAAGAACTTATATGTGTGTCTTTCTGAAATAAACTAGAACTAGGAACTAGGAACTAGATTTAAGTAATAATCTAAAGAATTGAGAGATTAATGATTTAACGATCAATAATAAAAGGAAAACTAGAGTGCCAAGGATCCGCATGTAGCTATTAAGATGCTACCTTACTAGATTCAAAGAGCTACAACTGGAATTAGAGTCATATCCTATCTAGTTGGATGATAGAGCAGTAAAAATCCAAAAATCTAAATTTTTCATTAACATAGTTCTCTCATGAAGCATCCTTGTGATAATCTTAGGGAATCCAACCATCCACCATGCCATAAACTATAATGAATCATGAATTTTATAGATCACATACTTCTCAAAACAGATTAAGAAGATATTCAAAGCTATCACAGCATCTATTGTAATTTGAGTCACAATAAAACATAAAAAACTAAAAGTATTCATTTTATTCAAACTATAAATTAATAAAAATTCAACATATACTTGAATCAAAATAAAGGAAGCATCAAAATAAACTACAACTTCACCTATTAGCCCTAGCTAAGAGATTAGCTAGTCATAGCTAAGTCAAAAATAAAAGAAAAACTAAAAGATATACTAGAATCCATGAAGAAATCAAAGTGGAAGAACTCTGTCGGCACTTCACCTAGGCTTTCTCTCCCTTTCCAAACTGTAGAAAATGATTTGGAATAGCTTAGGGACTCCTTTAAATAGTTTTACAACTCAAACTTTCACATCACCTTGGGAAATTTCACAAACTGCCTCAAATTTATGCACTCTGCATATCTTCGATGGCAAACTTCGATGCCATCAAGGAGGTCTTCGATTGCACTTTCTATGCCATCGAAACTTGTCCAGAACTGTCCATCGAGTTGAGATTGAAATTTTTAAATTTTTGATGCTATCGAAGTGACTTCGATGCCATCAAAGTTTATTTTTGGAATTATTTCTAGAATTCTCTTTTTAGACTTGGAGTTTCAGAATATGATTTTTCTGGTCACTTTTTAGGATTTCTTTTCTTCACTTCAAATCTTCGATTCTCTTCATTCCTCACTTGGTTTCCTTAGATTTTTGATATGTGAATTCTTCATTAATGACTTCCAAATCTCCAATTATTTAGTATCTTCTTTTGAGCTCTAAATCCATCATTTTAAGTGTATATTCATCATAGGCTTTCGAATCACCTCGAACACGAAAACATGCATCATTAGATCAATTAAAAACTATCATGTTTATAAAATCAAAGCATAAATAGAGGGAAATAGGTAATATTTCACACTCAACAATAGCCCCATGAGGATTTACAATTTTAATAATGAAAGGGCCAATCCAACGAGATCTCAAATTCCCCATAAATAAATGAAGTCTAATTATACAGAAGGACTTTTTGATTTAGCATGAATGTTTTTCAAAGAATGTTCCAATCATGGAACTTCTTCATCTTGTTTTGTAAATTATGGAACTCTCATAAGCATCGTTCCGGATTTCTTCATGTTTATTCAGTTGTAGTTTGCACAGCGAGCCCACGTTGTCCAAATTGAAATTGATATTTTCCAGCTCCACAGGCAAGTGTTAAGCTTTCCCATAGACGAGTCTAAAGGGAGACATTCTAATAGGGGGTCTTGTATGCAGTACGTGTGCCCATAAGGCATCAGTCAATCGGATGGACCAATCCTTACGATCAGGATTTACCGTTTTCTCCAAAATTTGTTTGATCTCCTTATTAGAAATCTCAGCTTGTCCGCTTGTCCGTGGGTGATAAAGAGTACTCACTTTGTGTGAAATGTCATATTTCTTCATTAAATTCTCAAATGGCCTATTACAAAAGTGTGAGCTTCCACCACTGATAATGACCTGAGGCGTTCTAATCCGAGAAAGAAAGTTTTCTTTGAGAAACGTAATGACCATGCGATGGTCATTATTTCGGCACAGATTCGCTTTGACCCATTTGGTAAAATAATCGACTGCTAGCAATATATATATTTCTGAAAGATTAGCTGAATGGTCCCATGAAATTAATGCTTCAATGGTAAGAATGGGGTTTAGAGGCATCATATTTCGACGGGACAACCCTCCCAATTTTTGGCAATACTCACAAGCTTTATAAAACTCATTTGTATCTTTGAACAACATGGGCTAATAGAAGCCGCACTTCAGAATTTTGGTCATGGTCTTTTTGGCTGAGAAGTGACCACCACAGACCTGTGAATGACAAAAGGAGATTACGCTTTGGTGTTCATCATCTGGAACGCATCTCCTTATATTATGATCTAGGCAATACTTAAATAAGTATGGATCGTCCCAGATGTACTTGTGCACCTCGGTGTAGAATTTCTTCTTATCTTGCTTTGTCCAATGTGTCGGCATGATACCTGTAGCAAGATAATTCGCAATGTCAGCAAACTAAGGTAAATGGGAGACAACAAAAATTGTTCGTCAAGGAACATGTCATTAATGTGCGTTATCTCAATGGAATCAGAGATCACAAGCCTGGAAAGGTGATCCGCTACTACATTCTCTACTCCCTTCTTATCTCAAATTTCTATGTCAAATTCCTGGAGTAAGAGGATCCATCTCAACAATTGGTCTTTAGCATCCTTCTTAGAAAGAAGGTACTTCAGCGCCGAATGGTCCATGAAATAATAATCTTAGATCTGATCAACTAGAACCTAAACTTATCCAGTGCAAAGACTATGGCTAAGAGTTCCTCTTCTGTAGTAGAATAATTCATCTAGGCGGAGTTTAGTGTTCTACTAGTGTAGTAGATCACATACGGGTTTTTATCTTTTCTTTTACCTAAAGTCGCCCCAATAGCATAGTCGCTCACATCGCACATGATCTCAAAAGGAAGACTCTAGTTGGGTGGCTGCATGATTGAAGTGCTAGTCAACATGCCCTTAAACTTCGAGAAAGTTTTTGGCATTCTTCAGACCACTCAAAAGGGGTATCCTTTTGGAGAAGATTACATAAGAGATGAGATATGTGGTTGACGTCCTTTATGAATCTTCTGTAACAGTCGACGTGTCCTAAAAGGAACGCCCATTGTGTATGCTCTTAGGTGGAGGTTGGTTGAAGATAAGATTGATTTTCGATTTGTCTTTCTCGATTCCATTGGACGATATGATATGTCTAAGTACAATTCTCATGCGAACCATGAAGTGATATTTTTCCCAATAAAGCACAAGGTTCTTTGAAAAAGTGAGCTTAACAGTCCTAGGGGGGGGTTGAATAGGACTATGCAAAGTAAAAACTTAAATCGCAAAAATAATAAACAAATCTAAAATCTCAATCACATTAGTATTGAAAAATTGATTCAAACTAGTTTGTAGGACAACCTACACCCAAAACAAAGTTTAGGTAGGACAACCTCATTTCACGAACGTTTGAAAGAATCAAGATCTCAAACCAAGCAAGAGAAAGTAAACCTATTGTAATGCCCCGAAAATCGGGGGTCGAGCAAAGCTCAACTCCCAAGATCCAATGCATCACTTATGTAAAATAGATAATAATGTTTAAATGTTGTCCATATTAGTGCATTAAACATGAGTGAGATTTCACTAAAACAACATATCATACTCCAAAGATAATTTAAATTGAGCAAACGGATGACTATGATAGATATAAAAAGTACATAAGTGTTTATCGATCCCCAAAGTATGAGTATGTCACCAGGCTAAATAATTATATGTATAGTTCCAAAATTTACAAAATGACAAAGTGTAATGGCCAACTAATCCATATCCCTGTAATCTCGGCGACGCAACTCTAGGTCTACATAGACTTGCCTGAGAGTTGCATGTAGGAGAACTCCTCATCATCATAAAAGTCCGGCTCCATCACATAAGCCTCGCCATCATTTGCAACTAAAACAGAGTCTAGTTAGTGTTTTAAAACACTGTCTCAGCGTGGGAGTGAGTGATCAACTTAGTGGTTCTATGAGGCAAAGGTTAACATGTTATCAATTCAGTCAAGCAGTATAACAGTCATGTCCTAAGTACTCTTGTTAATGCAGAAATGGTATGCTATAATATGCATGCCCTCCCCTGCACTCCCTCAGCAAAATCATCTCACGATCGCGCATGGCAAACTCCCTAAACGTGTGCTTCCTTGCCAAAGCACATGCAATGCGATGCATGATCGTGTTAGCTAAGTAATTATTTAGGCTTATTCATACAGTAGATTCAGGAGGCTAAGGTACCTCCCTTTATATCATTAACCCAAATAGAGATCCATCTAGGGTCGTCAATCTTAGTTAATCGCATACGATAGGCAAGTTGTACGGCGTCACCCCAAATGAAAATAATGAACAGGCAAGTTCAAGAGTTTACACTCGAGGTCACTACGAGAAGCTCATCACCTCAGCATAGTCCTAATTTATACTTGAGGTCACTACGAGAGGCTCATCACCTGATCGTAGGCTGATAGCTTGAATACAGTGTCCCATACCACCATATTTGGCTCACGAGTTTGGGTTGCTCACTGGTCACTATGGGGATACTTGTCACCCCAGCGTAGGCTGACAGCCCCACCACTATGTCTCATACCACCATGCTTGGCTCATGAGTCTTAGCAGATCGTGGTACCAAAGTTAAAATGGGCTTTACATTGGTAAGTTGTACCCTAGATTCAAGCAAGAGCGTCCATACATGGTAAACATACAATAGGCTGATCGGGGTATTTGACAAGTTCGATTGGTATGAGCGCATGCTAAATTAATTGACATGGACCGCATATGCACTCCTTGTGGCCTAACCACTGTCGATAATAACCGTACGACTCAAATTCATCAAACATATCCGTTGTGGTGAGACTAGTTCGACCACTCGATTGGAAACCGTTATCGATTGCTTGGACTATGTCGTAGTCACAATCACACTCGAATGTAACAAGTAACCACATGTGATGATCATAACATTATTAAACAAACAATTCAGACACTACAAGCATTTGAGCATTTTATAAAACACATAATGAACATATTATCATACATTAGTATTTCATACATAAATCACGTAGTTGAATTTAAGTTACATGAAGGAATTTATACATATAGCTAAGGTAGTTGGGAATCCTATCTTGACACCCTTAGTAAGTACAAGTCACTAAACACTTACTCATTCATTTTATCAAACACTTAGACTACACATTTCAATATACATGACATAAATTAGTGTCATGCCCCAAACCCGGAGATCGGATTCACAGGAATCCCGATCGCTGGATCCGGAGCCGACAGCCTCCATAGTACCCCATTCTTGGCTCCTAGCGTCCATACGCCAAATTTCGATCCTGGGATCCTATAAGGAGGATTTTTCAATGTACATTTAACTCATAATAAGCATAACCACAAGATTACCCAATTCACAAAGGCAACATCATCATCACATATCCACTAATATAATCATTTGAATACAATGTTGAAAGGGAAATACATGATATTGAAAATCAAGCTCCAAAAGATCGCCGCATGCTCCAAGCTCAACACTGTTGCCACCTAACATCGCCTGCACGCATCTATCGTGCATAAGCTTATAGAAAGCTTAGAGGGTGGTGTAAGTGTGTGCACAAGGTAAGTGCCAAGTATTCAACACAATGCCATCATCATACAGGACCGAAAATACTGGTAATCCATAAATGGTACAATATCAAAATAAACAGAATCACTAACAAGATCCTGAATTACCAGAGTAAGTAGAAATACTAACAAGAGCAGGAATTATCAAAGTAAACATAAATACTGGCAAGATCAAAAATTATACAATAACAGAGTAAACGGAAATACTGACAAGTCCATGAATCAATCAATATCAGAATATGCAATATAGAATAGCTATGCAGATGATGAGTCATAAAGAACCAATTATCAAATACCGAGAATGCGATGCAGTATGTAATTCCTGATGAGTCCACAAATAGCTTCAATCGTATCTAGACCATATAAATGCAGAAACACAGTGACCCAAAATACCATATGCCGTGTATGTAATGCAATATGCGGTGCGAATGGAATGACCATGCGGGAGTGTGAAGTCGAGATGATAGTACGTAGTATCACAGGCTATGGGGTCCATCACAAGGGACTTCTATCCAAACCAGTCCCATACCTAAATATGGATAGTCAGACTCATTGTGGTAAACTCCTGATCTCAGGTTAGTCGCGCGCCCCAACCGAAATCCTGACCATTGCGAAGGTGCACATAATAAATAGTTGCACACCACCAGCCCGAGTGGATAGTGAATGAATGAATGAATGAGTATGCAACTCCTGCTCAATAAGTCCACATATCAGTACGGTTCCTCTCTGGGATCATCACCGGGGTCCATTACACTCTGCGCCAGCTTGCCGCCCCTATCCGAGCACACAACTGGGTAAGTGGAAGAGACCTCACTATCTGTCTGCCAATATCGGGCCCAACTCGTTGATAGCGGACCCATTCCTCAAGCTGGTCAAACTCAACCTAGATATTGCCCCCTCACTAAGGCGGGTAAGGTCACACCCCCTTCCAATCGACCATGACACAGTGGGAGACGCGGCCTCCTGGTATTCGGCCCTCATGCGATCATATATCCACTCGGTCTCGACGTTGGAGTCATCTCCTGGCCACGGAGGTTTAGGGATTTTCACCCAGGGACATCTATGGCGCCCGTATGCTAGAACCAAATATTTTCGATATCCCATTTGGCCATCCACGATATGCCTGTGGAGGCTACGGCCCTGATGTCGCTAGGGCGTACAATAATCATAATGTAAGATGCATGAGTCATACAATCCAGTCATGCATCACTCCTCCGCATACCGTGCGCTCATGTGAGATAACCTCCGCCTATCAGGGAGTCTCATAACAACATGCTTAATGACATATGTAATGATCAACCACATCTCATAACAAACATGCGGATGATGCGTATGGGCATGTATCATGATGCTATGCTGTCACATGCTCGTAATCAGTATCAATAATCGGCTTCAACAATCAACCTTGACAATATGGTCATTTAACCAGCATTGCCCCCAAGGAATGACCCACATAGAGCTTAACATATAGTGGACCCATAGCCTCGCACAAGGGCCTAATATATAACACTATGGACCTCACTCAAGAGTTTAACATACGTCACGATGGGCCCCTCACATGGGCCTAACATACAACACAATGGGCTCCATCGCCTGGCCCTCAAAAACATCACAATGGGCCTCATCACATAGGCTTCATTTACATCTCATTGGGCCTTAAACACGGGCAAAATGCACATCACAACAGGCCTCAAATACGAACTGTATATACATCACATTGGGTCTCGACAATCGGCCACGATAATTAGCCTCGATCGATAATCGGTCAATCGACCACGACAATCATAATCGGTAATCGGCCACGATAATCGACCTTGATCGATAATCGGTCAATCAGCCATGATAATCAGGATCGATCGATAATCAGAGTCGGTAAATTGGTCACGTCAATCAGAATCGACAATCGGCCACGTCAATCGAGATTGATTAATAATCAGAGTCAGCAAATCGGTCACGTCAATTGGAGTCGGAAATTGGTCGTGACAATCGAAATTGATCGATAATCAGAATCGGCAAATCGGTCACCAATTGGACTCGGTATATCAGTCACGACAATCAGAATTGATCGGTAATCAAAATCGGCAAATCGGTCACGTCAATTGAAGTCGGTAATCGGTCACGACAATCGGAATCGATCGATAATCAGAATCGATAAATTGATCATGTCAATCAAAATTGGCAATCGGCCATGACAACCGGGATCGATCGATAATTAGAGTCGGCAAATCGGTCACGTCAATCAGAATCAGCAATTGGCCACGTCAATCGGGATCAATCGATAATCAGAATTGGCAAATCGGTCATGTCAATTGGATTCGGCCTCAACTAATGGAATCGGCCTCGACAATTCAGAATCGACCTCGATATTTGGCCTTGACAATCGAAATCGATCAATACTCGACCTCGATGATCGGAATCGACAATCGACATCAACGATAATGGCCTGACAAGGCCTAAGGGAAGGTCACAATGTGGACATTAAACCATCATTGCCCAATAATGTGGACATTTAACCATCATTGCTCTCAAGGAGCGGTCTTCATAGGGCCAAACATATAGTGGGCCCATGGCCTCACACAAAGACCTAATATATAACACAATGGGCCTTACTCAAGGGCCACATATACACAACAGGTGGGCCCTACACATGGCCCTCAAATACATAACATGTTGGCCCTACACGTGGGTCTCATATACATTAAATGAGCCATGTATTTGGGCCTCGAATGCATGCATCATGGGCCTAATACATATCATAATGGGCCTTGCCCATAGGCCGTGAATACATCATAATGGGCCTTGCCCATGGGCCTCAAATTCAAGCAGATGGGCCCCATCAATGGGCCGCACCAATGAGCCTCGTATATCATCAAGTGGGCCGCATCAATGGGACGCACCAACGTGCCTCACGGGTGGGTCACAAATATATCGAGATGGGCCATAAAAACATCAAGGCGGTCCTCATGGATGGCCATGAACACATCAAGGTGGGCCTCATCACATGGGCCGCACCAAAAATCATTTCAGTAACTATAGGTGTAATATGTGTATCACTGTACACATGGCCCACATATGATGATCAACACTGTCCAAACATTATCCAGGTAAATCAGTAAACCAGTACTGTCCAAACATTATCCATGTAAATTGGCGTCGTCCAAACATTGTCTATCTAAATCAGCGTCGTCCAAACATTGTCCAGCACCGTCCATCGCAATCTGGACGGTGTGGATGAAATAAATACATCACGGTGGGTCCGCGGATGACATGGATAAAATACTTACGTCAGGGTGGGGTCCACGCAAGTGGACACCCTACCATGGTTTAGCTCATGCACGGATTAAGTGTGCATCTCATGTATGTCAGATATGCATTCAATGTAACCCATCACTCATGCATGTCTTACTTGCATCCATGCATGTATAAAAAAAAACGTGGTATCATGCACATTACTACCTACTCATCATACATGTACGCATGCATACAACTATTACATGTACTAAATAGACATGCATCACACGAGTGCATACACATGCCATGGATTCAAGTCATACAACATGCCATGCATGCATGCAATCTGTCACCCACAAATAGCATGGGCCCACTCCACTACTAGATGGTGCTCTATGGACCCACGCATGTATCTCCTCCAAGCGGACGGTGTAGATATAATGCATATTTCACGGTGGGTCCCACCTTCTGATGGAAGGCGCACCAAATGATCAGGCCCACAGAACTTGCAGCGAGAATACAACAACTACTGCTGCCAGTGGGATGCAAATGTGGATGGTCTGGATGCGACACAGATGGACGGTGGAGAGCACATACGTCATGCTGGTCTACAGAATTTGCTGATGTCAAAAGACAGCAGCTATATTACTGGTGTGGGGTCCACAGCATGTCCAAGTAGTCCAGCACCATCCAGATGGTCTGGACGGTGTGGATGAAATAATTACATCACGGTGGTCCCACGAAATCAGATGGACGGATGGATGTACTGCGTGTATAGAATACATATATCAAGAGGACCCCACCCATCACCGTCCAATCCAGGTGGATGGCTGGACCAAACACACTATCAAGGTGGGGCCCACAGCATCGTCCAGATGCTGCCAGAACAGATGGACGGTGCGGGGGAGGAGGTTACGCACGTGCAGCACTGTGAGGTCCACGTGAGTGGCCCACCAGCTACAGCGTCAAGCTGCTGCTTGGGTTTTTTTTTTCCCTACATACAGTCCAGCAACGTCTGCTGTTGGACATCCAATAACTGGACGGCTGGATGGACAGGTACTGCATGATGGGGTCTACGTCCTGATGATGAACGGACGGTATAAAATACATATATTGTGATGGGGTCCACGCAGTGGACGGTGTAGATAACACCCATACAACATGGTCGGCCCTACTCAACATGTCCAGATGGACGGTTGGACGAAACAGATACACCACAGCGGACAACAAGCTAGCTAGGCCGGCCCCACTGGATGGACGGTCAGGATTTACTAATCAGGTCGGCCACATCATCACCAACAAAGAGAGAGAGAGAGAGATATCGAGAGGAGGAACGTGAGTAGCGGAGGGACCTCGCCACTATAGGTCCCTCTTTAAGCAATGCATACATCAAGATGGGTCCCACATATGTGGGCCCTCAAATCATAAAATCAAGTAATAAAATCACCCACCTTAGGATCTTCTTCTTCATTCTTCCACCAACGCGTTGTAGAGCTTCAAGGGAACAAGATTCAATGGTTGAGATCGATTTTTGAGGTTGGGATTGGGTGATAGGAAGGTGGGCCACACATGGCTTCTCCATGGAAGCCATGGACGATTCTTCTCTTGGGGTTGCTTGGGAGAATGAGAGGGAGAATGAGAGAGAGAGAGAGAGAGATGATGGGAGAGGAGTGATGGGAGAGAGGGATGGTGAGTAATGGGTAGGTGTACTTGGTTGTAAGAGAGTGTTGACTTTAGGGGAGGGGTGGTTGTACTTGGGGATGGGGTGTGAGGTGATGGGAGTACTTTGATTGATTGATGGATTGATGTGACTTTTCGTAGAGATTCTCTCACGCAGTATTTTCTCAAAATGAACGTGGGCCCACATCTTCTAACCTAGGCATCGGATCAGTACGTGAGTCGCGGTGTTGGAATCGCGGCGACGGCGTGGTCGCTAAGATACAAGTTTTGGTTCGAACAGACTTCGGTATGCGGGACCCGGCTTAGGATCATGCGCAACGTCGGATACAGGTCGAGGATTGCCGAAATTCGACCGGAAAGACCGCGGAAGCCTATGGAACGATACGGACTAGGACACGGGTCTTACAATTAGTTATAATATATATTAGGGCAAATCCTTTCACAAGGAGTTATCATGCATATAACAATCATGTATTCTAAGTTAATAGTCATGGCAAGCACAAATCATAATTTCACTTTCATTCAAACATTTCAACAAATACATGGAATGCATTATATTTTTTAACATAGTTCATATATGTGTGGTATATGGAAAACATCATATCTAGGTGCATGTGGCAGCAATCAAGTCAGTCATAAATTATTAACTGATATTGAAAGCCTTGAAAATCATAACCTAAACATTTATAGTCCGCACCTTTCATCAGTACGCCCATTATGAACTCGGTTCGTAAACTACATCTCTGCCTACAGCACAACGGCTACCTAAATCATTAAATAAGTTAGCTATTTCGTCGATTCCTCTATTTGGATTCCTAAAATGAGATTAGGGTTAGGATTTCTTACCCAAATCAGAGTCGGGATCGTCGGTGTAGCAAAACGGGAGAGGTGATTCGGTGCTTGGGGTGGTGGTAGTGAATCCCAACAAATGATCTATTGATCCCTCTCTCTTCTCCTCACTCTTCTCTCCTCTTTTCTCTCCTCTCTCCTAAGGTTAGAGAAATTCGTATGGAATAAGAGAGGAGTGGGTTAAGGGCTTTAAATAGGCCCAAAAGTGATGTCAATGGCCCTAGGGCCATGGTATACTTAGGTTATAGCCAAAGGGTGCTTGTTTTTGATAAAAGGGGCCCTTAAGAAGGTTTGTTTCTCGCCTAAGTCGTGGAGCAAGGTTCTTGACAATGGATCTACACCAGGATTGTGTTTATGGTGAGATTTGACAAACTGATCAACCGAGAAGGACCTATTTCCGTTCGACGGCCATCATTACTCGATCAGGGCCACAAGTATATGGGTATGTGCAGAGAAATTTCCCTCATCCACAGGTATAGTTTTCTCAGAAGTTGATGGCCTAAAACCTTAAATTTCGCCCCCAAGCGAACGACCCAATTCACTTAAGTTCTAACTCCTTTTCTAAAGATATTCACGTTTCTCACACACTTCGCTCAGGGCTCAAGTTGTGCATTTCTGGATATTATTTGCACTCGATTCCCACGATGGTTGTCAAGCCTAGTAAGGTGGTCATAACCTTATAATTTCATATTTATCGGACTTTCGACGTGTGGTCCAGGTCCGATACGGAGTTTCAATGCGCTCCCGAGAGCATCTGGGTTTTGAGATTGGTCCTAAGTTCTTAGGTAATGTTGAGTTAGCGATTCTAGTGGTTTTAGGTCTTACAGTTTGTATAGATAGCAGTCCAATCTAATTCCACTAATTGTTTAGTTTAATACTTAATTAGTTTTTATCTAATTTCCACAAAATTTGATCCTTATGATTTCTACCTGAGGTGGTACTCGGGTCTTTGTACGGATTTTTTTGAGATGTTACACCTATCTATTATAAACGTTCACCACTTTTGCATAAATGAAAGTACGAACATTCTCCACAAATGGAAAAAAAAAACATTCACAACAAACACCAAGAATTATAGTGGTTCGGTGTGTTCAACAATTGTTCTCAAACAGCCACACCTACTCTACTTTCAAGATTACTAACCTCGTAATCTCGGCTTTCACTATGAATAAGGTTTTCACAAGGTCACCTTAAAACCTGATACAATTGTGATTTTAACGGGCTATTACAAACAAAGAAACCACTCTCTGAGATTTTCAGGCAATCTCAGACAAAACCTCTAATGAGATTTTCTGATTATCTCATAAAAAACCAAATACAGAAAATAAAATGATACTTATCTTCACCGAAGAAGATGCTTTAGTCGTAGATCTCTTTTCTTGAATGACGTATGTTCGATGTTCAGTCCAATAGAAAAGCTTCAGGGTTTTATTTGATTTTAATTAGATTTAAACCCAAAGGCTACTTACATTAATTTCCTCAAATCTCAATAAGAGTAAACACTCTTTAAAATCAGAATGACAATGTTTTGAGATGAAGGAATTAATGAAAAAGCTATAAAATAAATTTATAAATACCGTTTGATAGTTTGATAATAAATGATACTTCTCTCTCTCTCTTGAATAAGGGCTTTGATAGGCTTAAGTTATATTTTTGGATTGAGAAATAACCTTTATTTGTAGTCAGTAAGTTTGTTCCTTCAATTGGTCTAAGCCAATCTTCAACTGGTCGAAGCACCAGATTCAGTTCTAACAAATTTTCAAATTCGAGTGGGATAAGATTTAACGGATCTTCAACTGGCCGAAGAGCCTTTTCGACTGGTCGAGGGTGACCTTCGACTGGTCGAATAGCCTGTTCAACTAGTCGAGTAAGAAGAATCTAACTTGATTTTAGTTGTTGGACTTCGAGTTGAGGAACCTTCGATTGGTCGAGGACTCCACTTGACTGGTCGAAGATGCAACAAAATTTCTATTACACTTCGGCTATTTCTTGGACTAGTAAAGAAATTTCTTAGACTGGTCGAGGTAAAACTTAGACTAGTCGAAACTCATTCAATTATAAGTATAAAAGCCCAATTTAAATATGTTTTGAAAGCCCCTAAACCTAAAGTCTTTCTAGGATTTAAAATACTTGTATGGACTGAACTTCATAAGATTATAAACTTGAAGTTTTCAAAGGAGCTTGATCTTCTACTAGTTGATTCATCTGTAGGAGTTGAACTTATCGATGAAGCTTGATCTTCTACTAGTTGATTCATCAGTAGGAGTTGAACTTGCTGATGAAGCTTGATCTTCTACTAGCATTTTTAGTAGAACTTGAACTTACACTTGAAGGTGAACTTTCCATCTTGATCCACGTGACTTGAACTTAGCTTAACTTCCACTTGAACATAAGCTAGACTTCAACTTGAATATAAGCTTAACTTTAACTTGAATAACACTATGCTAAGTTGTTTTAACAAGACGAAATTTGACAAATCAAGTGTAACATGTTCTTTAAACATAATAGCACTTCTGCCAGCTCTGAGCAATGCACATCCTCTGCTTAATGATATCGATAGCCTCTAATGTCCTCTGCATAAGATCGGGACCTAGGAGATGATGCTCTCCAACTGCCATATAACGCCTAGAAAGGAGCCATGCCAATAGTTGCCTTGTAGTTGTTGTTATACGCAAACTTAGCCAAATACAGGTGTTCATCCCAGCTACCCGAGAAATCGATCACGTAAGCCTGAAGCATGTCCTCAAGGATCTGGTTGACCCTCTCGGTCTGCCCATCGGTCTGCGGATGATACGCGGTGATGAACTGCAAGGCAAACCCCATCGCCTCCTAAAAGCTCTTCCAAAACTGAGACGTAAACCTCGGGTCTCAGTAAAAAATGATCGAAACTTGAACACCAGGCAGTCTCACAAATCTCATCAATGAATAATCTAGCAAGACAGTCCAAAGGCTAAGTCGCACAAATAGCAAGAAAGTACATCGACTTCGTTAGACAATTGATAACAACCCAGATGGCGTCATGACCGTGCTGAGTCCTCGGCAAACCCATGACAAAATCTATGGATACATGATCCCACTTCCACACCGGGACGCTCAATGACTGCAAGGGACCTGGGGGTGTGAACACTAAAAATTGGTACCCACGCTGATTTAAATGTTTTTGGTGTGAAAGGTGGGAGTTAGTAGGCCAATTTGTGAATGTTGGAGTCGCCACTAGCCAATTAATCTTAGAATCCCGCAATTGGCTAGAACCCGCGAAATATGTAAGGTTGGAGAAAACCGAAGACTTTCCTACCTTAGATTGACTCCTGGTCTACGATCTGGGATTCCGTGTATGGGACCTCGATTACAAAGAGGGAAGGTGTTAGGCACCCTCTCTGCCCGTACAAATATAAGGTCTCCACTTGGTGTGGTATGGAAATCTCAAGGGATGAATGAAGTGGTCAAGGTAAGACTAGGCACATGTGGGTTTCTAATGTGGCAAGATTTGATATTTCGGCAAGCCACAGAGCATACATCCAACAACGTATCTAGAAGGTGAATGTGATGAAAGGTAAAGAAAAGTGGACTAGATCACTATGAATTTTTGATGTGGAAGGATCCGATGTACGGCAAGTCACAGAGCATACGTTCACTAGAGATCTAAAGAAGCAGGAGGGTTAAGAAGGGAATAGATGTTATGATGAATGCTTGTATATAAAATGAAAATATATTTGGCTTGAACTTGAGTGGGCTAAGACATGGGTTACACCATGACCAATCCGGGCTAGACTTGGGATTGAGAAGGTTAAGAAGAGGCTAAGAGATGGCTAGAAAAGTCTGATCTTGGAGGGTTGGGAGCTTTCTCTCACCCTCACTCTCACTCTCTTCTTCTCTCCCTCTCTCTCTCTCTCTCACTCGGAAAGTGGAAGTTGTTATTAAAATGAGAAGAGGAGAGGGTTATTTATAGCCTTCTCCAATAGTTTTATGGTAATTGTAGGGTTTATGAGGGATAAAAGCTGATGTGGCAGCTTGTGAGTGGTTGAGAAGAAAGAAACGCCACGTGGCGCATTCCCATTAGCTCTTAGGTTTGGTAAAAGGGTAAATAGGGTCGGCTGGAGGGGTAGTTTTAAAAGAAAGTTGACTTTTAGACGCTGTGACAGCTATTGCTCGGAGGACACATGCACCTCGCGATTGACGGTAGTCGGAGTACCGCCGGCGGTAGTCAAACTATCGCCCGGGCCATGCTAGGGTCTGACTCGAGCGTGTGGGCCTCGTTTGGTGCAATGGTTCATCTGATGGTCTTCTTTTCAGGTTTTTTGGCTCAACTGGGTGTATTTCATGCTGATCTAGTTCTAATGGGTTTTAGGTTAGGTTGTGGGGTTTTGGGTTTGGGTTTTGGTTTGAATTAGGGTTTTGGGTTTAGATTAGGATTTTGGGTTCAGATTATGGTTTGTGGTTTGGGTTATTGATCATGGTCCAGATTGTCCTTGCCTTTTCAAGATGTTAACCTAGGTGGGGTGTCTACAGACGCCCCTCTTTTGTCGAGATTACGAGCAACCAAAGGTCAAAGCGAGTGGACATCTCATCCTTCTGGTCAGAAAGGATAGTGATTCGAATCTGTTGTCTGTCATTGTATCATTGTCAACTGACTATTGGAAAAGAGATGACTTGCACATATCATGAGGGCTGAGGAAAACGTTGTGATTATCCCTGTGCGTTGGTGCGGCATTATGGGTTGCCAATCACAACCCTTTCACGTCAGATTGTTAATAGCATTGGAGGGTAAGTCTGAAAGTAGGGCCTCTACACATTCGTTACGGCTTTACGAGGATTCTCATACTGTTTGATTTGTCATTTCCTTTGCTACGTAATCACCCTGGGAGTATTCGTTCTGTTTGATTGTTAAAGTGGTTAGCTGCCCTGCGCGTTCATGCGGCCTTACGAGGAACTCACTATGCCGACTTGAACTCGGTCAAATTTTTCGAACATCCCGGACTAGGTATGTACAGGTAATCTTTTGCCATGCAGTCTACTGATTCTGGTACTTTGGTTATAATGGATTGTTGTCACTTCGAGTTTGATTATTCTTTCCAGAGATAGATCCAATCATTTCTACTAGCATTCGTGCGACTGTCTAGATATAAAGATCGGGCTAATCGTACATGTATCATGTACATATTCAATCATCCTCCTGAGAAACAGGAAGAGATCGAATCTTATTTAGCAGTTCGTACTGATTGTAACTGGAGAATATAGAAGATTCCTCAGTGTACTGCGTGCCGCGTGCATTTTTGAATTTTTTTATTTGAAAATTATCCTCCTTAGAACTAGACTCCTTAGGAATTTTATTTGAAAAATATTTAGATTTTTTGAAAAATATCCGTTCGATCTCGTGGGTAGGCGTTGTCATTCAGTTTTTTATTGCGCGGTCCAGATCAAATAGTCAAATGGCCTCCGCTAATAAAATAATGGGGCATTCAATCTTATTGTATTTTTAGGATTTTTCTTATATTCCTTTTATTTTCCAGCAATTTATCGTATCAAGATACCTAATTTCTCGCGAGATTCTGAGATTGTCTCATGAGAAACAACTTTTAAAGGGAGGAATCTTTTCCTTTTCTTTTTATTCCTTTTTTTTGGGTTATTGTCCAACAGACCCAAGGGAGGTCCGGACATCCCATCTTGTCAAAGGAGACAGGCCCGGTGTCCTAAACGATTCCGGTCAGGGGCGGCAGTCGGACTACCGCTCGTCACTGGTTTTGTTCGTTGGTTCAAGGTGGGCGCTGGTCCGACTGTTGCATCCTATAATATCCCAGATTTTTGCCAATCTGGAATTAGACATCTTTAGGCAATGGGTCGATCCTAACACCTTATTAACTTATCAGAACTCAATCCCAAAGTCTAAAACTCGTTTTTTAACCCTTTTCCTTCACAAATCTCACCTCGCACCACCTCGTTCTTTAAATATTTCTAAGTACTTTCACATTAGACACAAATCTTAGAGTTTAAGTGATGAGGAACAATACTCAAACTCAAAGTAACCTTATGGAATCATCGACGAATAGGTTATTTAGAAACATCAGCCTCTCCTACCCTAGGACCTTCTTCTGTTGTAATTAGGGCGTGATTTAGTTAAGTGTTAATTCTTTGAACCACCTTCTATACAAACTACCAAAGGCCTGAGTATCACCTCAGATAGAAATCTTATAGGACTAAATCCTTTAGAAATTAGACAAAGTTAACGAAGTGTTAAACTAGATCACATACGAAATCCGCACAAATCACTTTAAATACGATCTGCAAGACCCAAAACTTGTAAAATCATTGATGCTAGGTTACCCTAAAATCTAGGATTAATCTCATTACCCAGTTGCTCTCGGGAGCATCACGAAACTTCGTATCAGATTTGGACCGCACGTTGAAAGTCCGAATAATACGAAGTTATAGAATTAGGACCACCTTGCTGGGCTTGACAACAATCTCGGAAATCAAATTCAAATAGTGTCCCACGACTATTCGCTTGAGCCCGGAGTGAAGAGTGTGAGAAAACATAGATTTCTTTAGAAATCAAATCTCATTTAAGTAACTGAGACTTGTCACTTGTGGGCCTGATATAAGAAATCAGACCATCAGAATCTGACCCAAATACACTCTCGGATCAGGGGAAATTTCATATACATGTTCATGTACTTGTAACCCTGATCGAGTTGCGGTAACCGTTGAACTGAAACTGGTCTGCCACATGTGATCTAGGAACTTGACTGGAACGAAAACTTAACTTGACCTACATCTAAGGTCAGTGAGCTTAAGTCCGACCTTTGGCTCAAGAGGGGGCTCCGGAAATGCTCTGTTGAGCTGAAACAGATGCCCTTTGGACAAAACCTAAGTATCCTTGGCCCTGGGTCTAATTTGGTAAGTTCTGGGCCTATATAAGGACCTTAAGCCCTCACTCTCTCATCCCATATGAATTTGAGAAAACCTAGGAGAGAGAAGAGAGAAAAGAGAGAGAAAGTGTGAGAGAAGTGGGAGAGTCTTCCTGCTATTCTACCCTGCTGCTATACATGCTTAGCCATCACCTTCTAATCACTTTTTCGGCGATTCCGATTTCGTACGTAGGTAAGAAAACCTAACCCTAAGTTGTTTTAGAGTTTCCAAGAGTGTAGGTGATGGAATAGCTAACCTATTTCGTGATTCAGGTTTTTATACCATCGTTGACAAAGACCTAGAGTTTTTGTCCAGTTCGTTACGATTCTACGGCATAAGGTGCGGACTTTAAATGTATAGGTTATGGTTTTCAAAACTTTCAATGTCAGATAATGATAGATTCATGATCTGCATGCAATTGCACATGTATAAAGTGCTGTTCGTTTCATTTTTCAGATATACGTTAACTATGTTGAATATATTGTATTCCTCGTATTTGTAGAAAATACCGTATACGTATGAAATATGGATTTGTGCTTGCCATGATTAATTGCTATCTATGTATGCTAGATACATGTGTATCAACTTCTGGGTGAACGGATTAGCCTAACACCTACTATATTAACATACGTCGTGTATGTTCTAGTTGTAGCCTAAGTGTTTGCAAAAATGTTCAAATGAATATGGAACTATGATTTATGCTTGCCATGACTATTGGTCATGAATGCATGATCGTGGTTCATGTAGTAATCCTTTGTGAAAGGATTCGCTACGACTTGTGTTTTAATTAGTATATTATAGGTATGTTGAAATGTGTAGTCTAAGTGTTTGTGATAATGCTTGTATAAATATGTACTTAATCTAGTAGTGCCTTGAGTAGGTGTTGAGATAGGATTCTCAACTACCTTAGTAATGTATATGATTTGCTTCATGTAAGTTGTTTAGTTTAATCACTTACTGGTTTATGAAACGTATGTGTTTGGATTTCCTGTTTACATTGTGTTTTATAACATGCTTATGAATATGTTTGAATTACTTGTTTATTTAATTCTGCTCTGACTACTTCACATGTTTAAGTTGTATTCCATAAAATCCGTGATGGGTGATGGGGGAGTGGTGTAACGATTGCGTGCAACAGCCCTGACAGCCTAAGCAGACAATATTGGATATTTGATTGTATGATTTGAAATCTTGATCCATTACTGCCTTAACTATTCCGTAATTGAATGTGATTGGGGCTATTGTATAGTCCAGGCAATCGGTAATGGGATTGAATTCGTGGCTAAGATTCATTCGCCACGTGAGATGTGTTCGGCGAACCTGAGTCGTACTTTGGTTGGCGATAGTGGTTGGCCACGCGAAGTGCTTATGCACTTTATGTCGTTCAACTTGTCGTGCGCTCGAGCTAGCCGAGCTCATCAAGTAACCCGATCTATCTAATGTATGTTCACCATGTTTGGACGCTACCGCTTGAACCTAAGGTACCGAACTTACCAATGCAACCTTGTTAACCTTGGTACCTTGATCCGCTAAGACTCATGAGCCGGACATGGTGGTATGGGACACCGTGGTCGAGTTGTCGACCTACGCTGGGGTGATGTGCCTCCCCGTAATGACCAGTGAGCAACCCAGACTCGTGAGCTGAATACGGTGGTATGAGACACTGTATTCGAGCTATCGGTCTACACTGTTTTGATGGGTGATGGGGGAGTGGTGTAACGATTCCGTGTAATAGCCCTGGCAGCCCTGACCGTACCCGGTGTAGTGACCTCGAGCATACTCTAAATCTACAGCGAGGCGACGAGCCTTCCCATAGTAAATAGAGTATAAACTAGGCCTATATTGATAAGGTGATGGGGGAGTGGTGCAACGATTCCGTGTAACAGCCCTGATAGCCCTTGCAGTGACCTAGAACCACACTATTGTATGAGATTATCTAGGATTGACGACCCTAGAATGGATCATTGTTTGGGAATGATATAAGGAAGGTACCTTAGTTTCCCAATACCGCTATATGAAAAGGACTAATAACAACTTGGTAATCATTTTCATATCGCACTGCATGTGCCTGGAAGATGTGGAGCACTGACGGATGAAAGCATACCGCAGACGTAAGATGGTGTCGCATAAGGGAGTATATTGGCGAGGGCATGCATCATGACAATATTTCATACATGCATTAACAAGAGTACTTAGGGTTGTTGATTGTACTACTTTATCATTACTGCTTGACTGTTTTGATAACATGTTAACTTATGATTTACTGTTCCACTGAGTTGATCACTCACTCCCACGTTACGGAACGGTGTTCCGGACACCCACCAGACTTTGTCTAATTGCAGATGGCGACGCTACTTCTGAGGCGGAGCCGAACTTCTGTGACGACGAGGATGCTTTCTCGTATATGCTATTTTCTAGCGGCTTCATGTGAGCCATGTCTTGATCGATGGGGTTACAGGGATGCCAACTAGATGACCTTACACAATTTGGTATATTTGAAATTATACTTGTAATTCGTTAACCTAGTAACATTATCACACTCTGGAGACTTACCATAGTTTATTTATTGTATATATCTATCACAGTCTTTCGCTTGCATAAGTTAATCATCTCTGGAGTATGATATGTTGTTTTGGCTTAATCTCACTCATGTTCAATGCACTAATACAAACAACATTCAATAATCATTCATTATGTTGCATAAGTGATGCGTTGGAGCTCGGGAGTTGAGATTATGCTCGACCCCTGATTTTCAGGGCGTTACACATCCTCCTTCCTTATTTGATCTCGTTCCAGGGACGTCCAGGGACACCATTATTGCTCCCTGGAAGTTTCTTGGCCATTGATCTCTACAGTTTTTCCTTTTTTCTCTTCCTTCTTCATTTTTCGGGTGGCAGATCATGAATTTGTGCTTGTGTTTGTTTAGAGTTTGGCCAGATCTTCTTTATAGGATGTTGGGAGGAGTTTATTTGTGGCCTTGGATCTTCTTTTGGGCCTAAGGAGGCTATGATCAGGACTGTTAATTGTTTTGGTCCGATCTCAACAGTCGGATCTTGCTGGATTTTTTTTTTTTTTGGGTCAAAGATTGGCTAGATTGTTTTGTTTGTTTACTTTTTTAAAAAAAAAAAAATTTATGTTTTGTTAGAGTGGGGTGTGATAAGAAAGGGGACCCCACTCTTTTATTTAGTTTTTGTCTCTTTTTTTAAAAAATTTTTTGGATGATATGGACCGTAGGATGGATGATTTAGGGCCCACTTGATCACTTTAATGGTATGGATCTTGATGGTGGGCCACCACTTATGGAGTGGATCGCACACCTTAGCTTAGTTTTTTGGTTCCATGTATGGATGAATTTTCTCAAGTGGGCCTTAAATCATGATCCTGATTTGGTCTAGTTGGGATGGACCTTGATTTGGATATGTGAGCTTAAGAGATGGGTCTTTGAAAATATGGGCTCATGCAAAAATGGACCTAACCTTGGACCTGGGGAATGGGCTTTGGAACTTAGACTTTGGATCATGGGCCTCTAGACATTGGGCTTGGGCTTTTGGATTTTTGGGCCTTGTTGGGATCTAGACATTTAGGCCTTGATAGGCTTTGAACATTTGGGCCTTGATGGGCTTTGACTTGGGCTTTTGTCATGGGCTTGGGACCTTAACTTTGACTTGGGGCTTTGACTTTGACTTGGACCTTTAACTTTGACCTTGGGACCTTGACTTTGACTTAGGCTTTTGGCAAGTGGACTTAGGCTTTAGACTTGGTAGTGAGAAGGATACTTACCTGTGAACCTTGCTTGTGTAGCATGCCTCACCATGGTAGAAATGAGGCCAACCCTTCTTACCAATCAGTCGATCCCTATTATGTACCCCGAGAGGGCTAACACCTGTCTGATGTGGCTCGAGAAGGTGGTGCACCTGCGATCTTAAGGGGGGGAGGAGTTAGGACTCATTGGCCAGACTGGTTTCATGATCCTCAGCCTCTATTCATTGATGTATTTGAGCGTACTCCATTTACTAGCCTGTTCCAGGTTCGTCTTAGTAAGACGAACATGTCCCTTTTGTCTGTTTTGACAGAGAGATGGCATGCCGAGACCCATACTTTCCATTTACCCTTTGGGGAGTGGGGGATCACTCCATATGACATCTATATGTAGTTGGGTCTTAGGTATCACGGGGGATCTGTTCCTTTTGAGGAGGATCTTTCGGTGCCTTCTGATGATGATTGGATGAGTCTGCTAGGGATGATACCGGATTCTTCGGATTTTTCTGGCCATCGGTTTAGGCTGCTTTGGTTGTCCTCAAATTTTGCTCGGCGTGTTCCTGACATCGAGGCTACGGCTGTTGTGAAGGTTCGTGCCCTAATATTGTACACTATGGGAGCGATGATCTTTTGTCACGGGAACGAGTTGGTGAGTTCCTGTCTATTATCGCTCACCGTATAATTGGAATGTGACTCTCCTTACCCATTTGCATGAAGGGCTGGACAAAGCCAGTAGCTGCATCCGCATATCTTTGACTGGTTTCTATCTGGTCACTGAGGTATCCTTCAAATCCTGCATTCTTCTCCTTGGGATGATTAGTATCGATTTCTGATTGCTACCTCATGCAAGTTTGCTTTTTTAACCATTTTCCTCACCTGACGCCTACTCTGATAGACCCTTTACCTCCTTTTCCGTCTATGATGCTGTGGTATAAGGAAAACTGCAGTCGAACACGCATGTTTTTCGATCTTACGTGGAGGTCGAATGTCGATGCCCTTATCCCTGATGATGTGAGTAACTGCCCTGTGTAGCCTTATATTATCTCCTTCTTGCTCGTCCTTTGTCCCTGATTTTTTTATTTTTTGAAGTTCCATACCAGGTCGTATCTTCGGTCGAATGCGGTACTTACTCCTGTGGCCCAGGAGGCTTTTCAGGCTTGGCGACGGCGCCGCATCTTGGAAGATCCTCGCGTAACAAAGTGGTATCTTGGAGAGAGGCTTTATTGGAAATTGACTAGCAGTCCGCTGGTTCCGTTAGTCCACCGTCTGGTCCATCTGATTGGAAGTCAGTGCCCAAGCAGGAGTTGACTGCTGCACTAGAAGGTTTTGATGTCAGTGCCTTTGTTGATCCAGTGAGGGAGTACAACTCATGGTGTGAGCAGTACGACATTGGCCTTATTTTACGGTCTGCTTATGTTCTGGGTGGCGGCGCGTGGTTTGTCGGAGGGGGACTTTTAGGGCCGCACGTTGTTCAAAAGGATTCAGACGAGTATATACCTGATGATGATTAGCCCTATCATATCTTGTGACCATGTACCTTTGGCTGTATAATTTTTTGCATATATGAAACTTTTAGTTGCTGTTGTCACTTTTCAGATTGTCCTTTGAGCATTTTTTGTGATCCAATTGAGCCCTTTGGAGGTGACCCATGTTCCAAAGTTCTTACAGTGGGTCCCACCCTTGATTTCATAGCATTGCGGGCTCTGCTAACTTTTTTCACCCGTTCTGTCCCGTCAGGTGTGGCAGCGATGCAAAGATGTTAAGATCTGCGGCGGTACTTGGACTAACGCTAGCAGTAATTCGATTACTGCCCCCGTCCGCCTTTTCTTCCAGCAAATGCCCTTCTTCTCTGTCTATTCTTCCAGTCCCTTTCTGGTTATTCCCTCTTCGCCTAAACCTCTGATCATTCTCTTTTGTCTTCTTTCTTCTTCCTTTTTGTCTCCCTATTTTGTCTCTTCTCTCCTTTGTCTTCTTCTTCTCTTATTTTTATTATGGCTGGTCATGATGGAGAGATGGGTGGTGGGTCTTTTATTTATGGTGGTGACAACTCATTTATGGGTGGATTGATGAGGGTTGGTGGTGGTGTGATGGGCTCTTTTAGAGAGGTTAATGTCATTTATGGCATGGCTCCTACCACCATTGATGGTAGCCATGTGGATGGGTTGATTAGATTGGATCGGTTTGGTGGTCCCATGCTAGGTGGTGCGGATGGGTTTGATGATGTAGAGGGGTTTGATGGTTCCATGCTTGGCGGGTCATCGGGTATCATGGATGTTGGGATGGTTGGTCCCTTGGATGGTGTGGATGGTGTTGGAGGGATGGTGGATGGTCCGGATTTTGGCGGGGAGTTCTTGGATGGTGGGGATGTCATGTTGATGGGTTCGAGCGGTGTAGATGGTGTGGATAGGATCCAGATGGGTGGCGAGCCCCATTTTGATGGTTTGAGCGGCTTGGATTTAACGGATGATGAACTTTTTATGGGCGGCTTAGGTCAGATATTCGGTGCAGATTTTGAGGGGGTGATGGGGCAGGCTGCTATTGTCGGGGATCAGGGTACCGGTCCAGTAAACTACCGGGGTACTTTAGGTGTGACGGATCTTGGGGCATGTACTTTTCAGACTACTCCTGATGTGGCGATTGTTGGAGTTTCGAGCCCTCCTGTTGTAGCTTTCCAGGGTACTCTTCGGGATGCGTTGGGCGAGTCAGGCTTTTTTTGACACCATGAGATTGATCTGTTGGATGAGGGCATGCCCATTTTTTACAATTTGCCTGTGAATCCTAGATTCCAAATTATAGAGGGCATGCCCGTTTGGACTTTTCAACTGCAGCCACATGGCACCTATTATGAGCGGTTGCATATCTGGATTGAGAGCTTGACCGAGTCCGAGATATTGAGGCTAGGTTCCCTGGGCTTCCGGGAGTTTCTTCACTTCCATAGAGTTTGCCTAGATTGGCAATTGTTGAGTGTCGCTTCGTATGATTGGGTTCCAGCGTTGAACCTGTTTTCCTTCAATGATTTGGAGCTGGGCCCATTTTTAGAGGAGTTCACATGCTTGCCTGGTCTTCCTCTCGCTCAGGAGCCTTATGTTCCTTCATCCGAGCCGATTCATCCTGCTGATCTAGGCCATAGTTCGAATTTTCAGCCGTATTCCCCACCACGGAGAGTGGAGCTGATGAGTTTTCACTCAAGCTTTTGTATGATCGTTGTTCGACTTCTTGAGGAGATCAGGGATCCGATCGTCAGCTTTAGTGCTTGAATGCACTGATCTTCCGCGTCTTGGCGGAGCTACTCTTCTTAGGCTGGTGACAGTCGTCTTTAGCAATTTTACTTGATGTGTTCCGCCGCATTCTGGGTCATCGGAGCGTTGTCCCGGTGGTGCTGGCAGAGCTCTTTTTAAGCCTAACTGAGTGCTCGCTTTGACATACTCACATCCTCTGGGGTTGCTGCTCATTCCTTCAGGTATATATATTTTTTGCTTTTATCCTCTTTCCTTTTCAGTGCTCTATTATTTTCTTGCAACTTGAGCTTGACTCGTATCTTTCTCTAGGTATGGCTGTGGGAGCACCTTTATATGACCCCTCCACTTGTGTGGCCTGACTCTCGCCGTGGTGATGTGTTGTCCCTTTTGCTAGATGGCCTTCCCCTTAGTGTGGAAGCCACTGAGTCGCTGTACCATCGTATGCTTTCTCAGCTCCGAGGATGGGAGATTAGCTGGGAGGCTCCATGGCTCTGCCGTATGCCCTTGATCTGTAGCACAACTTGCACTGCTTTATTGCTACTGGGCCTCCGAGGATACTGCTCTTATCATCCCACTCATTTTCTTTGGCAGTTTGGCTTCTCGAAGGATGTTCCCGACTTCGCCTTTTCTAGATTTGGACATGCTTCTCTTCCTTCTAGCCTGATTGCTCTGTACCGATGAGTCTGGATTTCTTGCTAGGGCTGCTTAGATGCGGCGACCTTGGAGTTCGAGTCTTGGGCTGCTCCTTTAGCGACAGTTCCATACCAGCGATGGGTGGTGGAGCAGTCACTTTATTATTGAGTCCCTGGTTGGCACTTGATGGATGAGGCCGATGATCGTGATATGGCTAGTGATACTGCTTCGTCTTCCTCCTATGTTGATGATTCATTTGAGGCATTCGAGGAGCGGCCTTTCATTTACCCATCTTTTTGCTTGCGATGCATGGTCATCTAATATCCGAGCTTTTCGTTCTTCGTCACTCTTGCGAGGATATGGCCTGTTGGCTGGCGGTGGGACGACAATATGATGAGAGCATGTTTGCTGCGTATTGCCTGGAGTGGGACGAGGTCTTCTACCTGCGTATGGAGGTGAGTGACTTAGATAGAGATTGTCGATGTACGAGGGATAGGCACTACGCCAAAATCGCTGTTTTGCGACGGACCAAATCCGTCGTAAAACCAAAATAACGACGGACTTCGTCCGTCGCTTGGTCCGTCGCTGTTTATTGGGTCGTTTTTGGTTTTACGACGGATTAAATCCGTCGTTTAATATGCGACGGATAAGATCCGTCGCATCATAGCGACGGATAAAATCCGTCGTAAAAAATAAAAAATCCGTCGTCAATATTTTAAAAAATATTCGTCACTGAAAACATTAGCGACGGATAAGGTCCGTCGCTAATATGCGTAAGCGACGGACCTCATATTCGTCGTCGATTTTCAACGGTGAGAAATTAGCGACGGATAAGGTCCGTCGCTAAAATATCTGTAAAAAAAAGTACACAAATAAATTATTATTATTGTTATTTTTTAATCTTGCACCTGATAGTCATTCAAAAAATAATTCACAATATTATTTGATAAGAATCCTATTCACAAAATTGGTAACAACTCAATTCAATAAAAGAGGAAATGACCCAAGTGGCCCACTCCAAATATTGACTTTAACGCTCCTAACTAAACACTTCCCCCCTAAACTAGGACCCATACAAAAAATTACCCGAGACAACTTCAACTATTGGCTATACCTTGCCTTGAATTGGCTACTTAGTATCTTGTCTTATTCAACCTTCTTTTGAGCCCTTGTTACATATATTACAAACAACCATATCAGAATTGGGTCCAATATCAGAATCAAGAGGGGAGCAAATGCTACCTTTGCAACCATAACTTCAACCTTCCTTTCCCTTTGGTCAAGCTCATGCGACTTCGAGTTCCATTTCTAACCGCAAAGACATTAAGTTCCTTGACAAACCTCTGCATGTTTCGATCTCTCTTGCTACATTGCCTTTCCTGGATTCCTCGAGTTTGTCCACTTGGCTGCAATAATTGCAACTTTAGCATATACCGTTGAAAAAAGCTAGGGTTTTCTGATGCCCACATGCACCTATAAACACAAAGAAGCATAATCAAGACGAGGAGGCAAAGATCAAATGAAAAGGCCATCTTAAAGTAAAGAAGCATATGAAAAATGAATACAACAAATATAGAGGATTTTTTTTTTTTCCTTCTTATGCATGGAAAGTGAATAGTTTAATCAACTGAAACCAATTAACAAAATAAAATTATTAGAATTCATCATACCCATTAGAGGTTCGGTAAGAGCATTTCTTAACTTCATAGCATTCACTGGGAGAGCACAATACAGTTTGAAAAGATCTTTTGATGTTGAAATCAATACACAACAATGCAATGTAATCTGCATTTAATGCACTAGTGTCTAATGACATGACCAAATGAAAGTGTAGGAACTGGGAAATTCCTATTTCCCAACAATCCGAACTCTTTTACTAGTAGGGATAATGCATCAAGTTCACTAAGTTGGACCGTAGGTTATTGTCCAGCCAGTGGACAACTTCTAACTTGTCATGCATGCAACATCCAACTTGTCCAAAAGGTGGGCCTAGCATGAGGAGCACAATCCATGCATTGGATGAACCCTATATGTATAGATGCCCTGGCCCATAATTCAGGCTGGTTCCACATGCATGTTGACTATTTGGGACCATGGCTTTTAAAAGGTAGCAAAAAGCTCTACAATCAAATGTCCACCAGATGTCAACCTTCCCCTTTTACCGGGCTCTTGGAACCAGTGATTGCACAGGATACCAGTCACATGCCAACAAAGTCCAACCCAGGATTGACCCATTTGCCCCATACATGATTGCCAACATGAATCACAAGCCAACATGGTCGGGCACTACACTGCACCATGGGAATTTATGAACAGTTTATCTCTACTTCATGCAATAGACCACCGATCACAGAGTGGGCTAGAAGAGAATATGGGGAGAGACTCGTGACAAAGTCTTTAAGTCTCACTATAACTATGAAATGCTAATTGAATCCTACAATATCCATTTGAGAGGACAACAAAGATGTTTGGTGTTCACTACAAGTTGGTGCGCGAGTATTTCCAAGTCCACTATAATAGGAAGGGGATCTGCTTCCTATTAAAACTTACTCTTGCACATAACAACCTGTTTCTTTTGAACTTGGAAATCCTCTTGTGCATGAGAAGGGGCCAACTTTCCCTTTCCACTTTGCTCCATTTAGAATCTTATACTTAAATTTTGGGAATCAAATCTAATAGTTGATGCTTAGCCATGGAATAAAGAAATTGATAAATGTATTGATAATTGTTGGGATAAGGCTTAGATGATGATGATGATGTGATGATAAACTGCATTTTCGCACAATTTTCTACATAAATTTATCCACCTTCAAAGTTGTTTGTCATCAATAAAATGCATGTAATTTCACCTTGTAAATTGAAAAGGGACAATACAAACCTTAAGAGCTGAAAATGTTAGGGGAGGAATAGTGAAAGAAGATGTGTTGGGCCTCCTTGAAGAATATGCCTCCTCACAGTACAAATAATCTGAAATATCCATACACAATAAAATTATAATGAAATATCGATGAAAAGAAGTTCACACACAAAAAAAAAAAAAAAAAAAAAAACAAAAGTACACCAAACTAGTGTGGAGAAAATCTAGCACTTTCACATGAGCCACAAATCAACTCTTCCATTTAAATATGCCAATTCAGAGAGAGTGCATTCGAACATTCTGAAAGTACAGATGTCAAAAGCCATACGAAAATACATGACAACGCAAGCAAGCGAAACAATAAAAAAAGAAAAGAAACAAAAGAAAAATGGAAAAGAAAAGAGAGAGAGAACTTCAAAGCATCAGTTACCTTCATCATCTCTTCAGGGTCCTCATTAAACAACATATGAATCAGAGCAGCAACAGAATTTTGCTCCTTGAAATCCTCCTCATCAAGCTAGTGGAAGATGAGAAATGGACAACAAACATATTCCAACATATTATTATGTGAGTAACAAAAGATGCAATGATAAGGCACAACAAAAGGATAATTATGCCAAGCACTACCAGCATATATATATATATATATATATATATATATATATATATATATATATATATATATATATATATATATATCAAACAACAACAAAAAAATACACAGTAACATTTCATAATTGTACCTCATCAGATAGGTGTCCCGTCCATGTCCTTTATAAGTCCCTCTATTAATTCAAATAGTGCCTCAACCTCAAACAACAGTGATTGCACCATGTTTGACCAGGAACAGTTTGTAGGGGCAGTAGAAACAATAGACAAAAGCATACCTTATCGCAGTTGTTATACAAGTGGTGTTTTTCATGATGCTTTGAATGATTACTACTGCCATGACTTTATTTGTTCCGTTATCAAGGTGATCCATGACATGTGGATAGTTAGAAAGTTTCAATGCAGTCACAATATCATTGTATTTCTCCAAGGGAGCACTCAAAAGTGCAACAATTTGTTTTGTTGCTTTGCTATCTTCAAGCTTTGCTTTGCACGAAAGTTTCCGAACACATGCTCCTGCAGACAAATAACTAAGGAAAGGGTGTTATCTAAGGTGTTAAACTTGATATGGGCTAACAGATGAAATAGTCATCCAAACAACATATTGCAAAAACTAAATTATGTGGTTAGTTCACCGGATGTACATGCCGCCTGGACTATGCAATCACAAGATGACATGGGCATAAAACTTTTCAGTGCCCCCACATTGGTATTTCTTCCATGGTCTTGATCCACATAATCAAGCCGATCGGAGTGCACACGGAGGGTAAATGTAAGGAGAGATACATATAAAGAAATAGCTCCAACAATGGGCATGTCCACTTGTGCTTCTCACCTACCATGAAAATAAAGATGATAACGAGTTTAAAAATGCTTTGGAGATAGAAACAAGGGGGAAAAAAATTGACAGGCACCAAGGATCTTCTTTGCTAAAGGTGACATCATAATCATTGTTAGATTATTAGAATTGTAGTATGTAAAGCTTTAAAGCACCCATCATATTTTAGAGAGCCAAACTCATGCATGTCCGTGATGCCTTGAGCAATAACAACAATAGGGAGACTATTTGAGGCAAGTGCATCGGTACAAGAAGGAAAGATGTTTGATGAGTAGCCCAAGGAATGCTTCTCCTTTTGTTAATTTTGTAGGTAAATTATACTCAATTAGATTAGCTTTAAAACTAAAAAGCCTTAGACCATGTTCGGATGGCACCTAAATCAGTGTTGAATTGCATTCAACGCCATTTTCATGAAAAAGACTTTGTTGGGTGAGTTTGGATGACACTATTTTCTAAACACAGTTTATAGAAACTCGATTCCATCTTAGATCTCGGTTGCATCGAGTTGGGAAGAGTAGTCATTTTTTAACCCTCAGAAACAAAGCTTTAGATTGGAAGTTACTTTAATATTCTGGAATGGTTGACATGGAGGAACTAAAAATTGTAAGACACTACAAGAAAACTGGCCTTTACCGGCAGTCAAAACCGCCGGCAAAGGCCCAAAAAACAGCCAGGTCAAGCCTTTGCTGCGGTTTACAACACCGGTAAAGCCTCGGTCGGAAAGGCCTTTACCGACGGTCGTGTTGCCTTTATTGGCGGTTGTACGGGCCACCGTGCATGTGGGATTTCTTGGCGGTTATGCAGTGCCTTCATGCATGTGGGATTTGCTTGACAGTTTGTACCGCAGGTTGTGCTATTTGAATTTTTGGCTCTTGATCCCCGTGAGACTAATTTAACTTTACTAACACTTCAATTAGCATTTAAGTTCCTAATTCCATAATGCATATGCATTTGTAAACGCATCTATAATTGTGATTTGGTTTTTTTTTTTTCTCTATGCCTTACTAGTTAAGCTCTCTTTTCCATTGCCTATGGCAACTTCATGTTGCTGCGATTTCGATGTGTACGAGCCTATTAGATTGCAAACATTCACTTTATAATAAAAGAGAAAATGACACAAAATAGATGCCTGACTCGATGAATTTTATGAGTTCTGCCTCTCCAACTCATAAAATGATGGACCTTATCATTGACCTTTTTGGTCAAGGCCCACTTGATTTCCCATTCCTCTTAGGAAGTCATTGTGCCTAGTGATTGTTTTCCTATTAAAAAAATACATGTCTATGTGGCCCTTTCACATGCATCGAGTACCGCGAATAATATTTACAATAATAAATCAAATAGTTTCAAATAAATAAATAAAATCCTTCCTCCACTGAAGTTGCCACATTCTGAATGTTGTAGTCAATCCGATTGACGATGGTCCCCACTCATGGAAATGGACCCAATAAGCCACCCTAAAATAATGACGGTTGTAGAGCTTGAGAAGAGGGTGTAGGTGGTATATCTTCTAACCTGGTCTATGACTAGGACTGAGAGATCCTTCATGATTTGGGCAAGCTCATTTACTTGATTCGACAACCTAATGACACTTTAGGTTAGACAAGGAAAAGGTCTATATCAGTTGAGAAAGGAATCAATCAACGGCTGAATTTTTATTTTTATTTTACCGTAGTGATATCTCTCTCCCTTTCTGCATGAATGCCTCACTGCTTTTCAGCTTGGACATTTGGTACTCATTAAAATCCTGGTCCTCATTGAGGAGAACGGAGAATGGAATGTCAAACCAGCTAGAAATGGTGAGGTGGCCCATTTCTTTGAAGGAAAGAAACAAGCAGTATAAACATTCAGGCCAAAGGTCATTCTGCTCCATTCGAATTTATGAAATTCCAATACCACCCTATTTGACCGTCATGAACAAATGAGTAAGCAAAGAAAATCGATGAATTGCGAATTTTTACTTACTGCGACTTCGATGTTTGCGGAGATTCATCATTAGGACACAAAGCAACTCACTCGAGCAATGAAAACTCGATACAATAGAGAAGCTAATGAAAACTCGGGCATTGATGGAATCCCAATGCCTACGATTCCACTTGTATCTCATGTCAATATGAATCTGCGACTTCCATAGAAAAAGTGAGCAAAGAAAATTGATGGTCTTTCATCAAGATAATATTCCATCAAGAAAATCAGGAAATAAACCAAATAGCATCAAGTACATACACATTGTAATGTTTTATAAACAGGAATTACAACCGCATCTTGTTTTGATAATTGATGGGAAATTACAGTCAAGTCAAAAAATTGCTCGAATTTTGCAATTTCATAGCAATTTCGATAAGCAATTTTGTCTCTTTAAGGCAATAGAAGATTGAAGAAATTCTTTAAAAAGTTCTATTCTTGGTGAACAGGATTTGTTGATCTAGTGGGCCATGAGCTATATCCTAAAATCAAGCATATTCTACATTCTAGCCATCCACGCAATGGTCCATCTATCAACAATGGTCCAAATTGCCACATGTACCATGAGAGAACTTCCACAACGTGAGGTTAGCAAAGATGCAACTAGATTTTTAAAAAACCCCAAAATTAAACTCGTACAAATAATGAAATGTCAAAGAAACCATAAGAATTCAAGTTAGCCTGGCTGATTTCTTCCAAATCGCAACACAAACATTTTCAATTCAATGTCATTCCTGTTAGAAAATGTTGAATACATAATCACACAAAACCTACATATCTCAAAACAAAACAAGTAGGAAATAGAAAAAGAAAAGCAACTCAAAGAAACAAAGATCTGAATTAAGATCCAAAGCTCAATTTTTCCTGTAAACAAAACATCAAGAGCTAAAGAAAAATAAGGAAAAGAACGGAGAGAAAACTCACAAATTAGATCTCCAAAACCTGAAACGAGTTCGGAGAAAACCTCGCAGAACATGAAAGGATGATTATATAAGAAGATGAATTTAGGACTTTGAAAAAGTAATTTTTTTTGAGCTTGTATTCAAATATAAAAAAGTCAAATGTCATGATCATTCGTGAAGCATGAATAAAAGATTATAACTTGTATAACATAATAATGAGAACATGAATGGTTCATACGATCATTTTAGAAATAACCTTGCATGAAAGTACACCCCAATGGTAATGTGGTGCTTTTGATACCATATCCTATCAAAACCCATTTGAGGTCCATGACTGGGAAATGGACCAAGCACATGTACAAGTGCTTGCGTATCATCCATCATACTCAGCCAGAGTATTAAATAACCTAGTCTCTCAACTTCTCTACTTACTAGTAAAAAGTAGGTGCATGCACCAAAAGCACTTTATTGTAAGCAAAGCCCACTTGATGGACAAACCTCACTTCCTAATTGTAATTGCTGATCATCTGTTGAACTATTAGGATAATTAGGATCCAACGGTTGGTGATCAGTCCATGATTTGATTGGCATACATGTATGCCACATGTACATTGGATGAGCTGGCACCACTTGGAAATTTATGAAAAATAAGTGGGGTTTGAGTGAAATTAAGAGAGAGATATATAGCTTAAACTTGATGATTCATTCACTAGATCAGTTTGCATGTTGTGGGGGTTTGAGTGAACTTTGTAGTTGTGTGGAACCAACTTCCGTAAGCGTTTCATAATCATACAATGTTTAATTCAAGGTTTGGCAGGGAAACATGCGAGAAAAGTGACAACTGGGATGGGCAGCCAAGACATAAGTACGCCATTTGTTTAAGTGTAATCGGTTAGAGAAAATATTTTAGTATACAAGGAAAAAAAAAGGAGATTCTTGGGGCACCTTGCATCCACAGTAGGGCCATCAGATCAATGGGTTGGATAAGTGAATCATGGCCTCTCTGTACAAACTCAGGGCCCCAGGATGAGATTCTTACCATCAAATCAAGGACAAGATAATCTTCACTCAGCATGGGCTAAAAAGGTTTCAATGTTGGCCAAAAAGGCAAGCTATACCCTTTGAACTCTCATCCCTTTGACATTCCATACAAACTTTTAAAAAAAATTAAAAAAAGGATTTGAGAGGCCACGCATGCTAGTAATTCAATCGAAACCTGAATTTTTAAATATTTGAAACATTAAATTGTGTGTCAATGGACGAATATGCAATTACCTGCACACAGTTTGCTTGAGATCTGATTTTAGCCATTCCCCTATCACTCCCACATTGGACCTGCTTTCCCCCAAGCCGCTGCAATGTATCCTTACAGTGTGGGTAATCTACGGGTTGGATTTCATGAGACCGAAAACTTACCATACAATCACAAAGTTGGAATTTTGTGCTCTGTTGGTAATTTCAATCATGAATCGTCCGATAAATAAAACGCACTGAGATAACATTTATTTCTCAACTCCAAAACAATCATTCACCCATACAAGGTGGACATGAATACATGAGAAAGAAGATTAGGATGGTGGACACTTGATTAAAAGGTCAAATGCAAACAACTTGGCAAGGGCCATGCTTTTGTCATGCATTGGTACTATTTAGATAACAAAGCAACTGTGGCATGAACTACAAGCAGCAACTACAAGTGAAGAAAAAGTAAAGTCTATGTTGTTTTTCACTTGGGGACTCTATAACCCTACATTCTAAAAAATGGTATCCAGCTTTGAAGGAAAGCAAATTAATACATACATACAGACAGACAGACATAAATGTAAAGAGGCAAAATCAGTTACCTTCACAACAAGCGGGGATAAGTCACAACAATCGCCCCCAAGTTTAACAACAGCTCCAAGAAGAAAATACCTGACCGAAGAAGCGCCATAGAACGTGAAAACACCAAAATGAATGTAAAAGCATTGCAACGGCAACAACAAGAGATGCAAAACACAAGGTCATTGGTCTACCTCCAATGCAGTCACTCCTTTTGTGGCTTCCACTATGACAATCTTAAACATCTGATATCAGCCATTGAACTTGGACCCATTGATGATTTAATTTTCTTCTGTGAATTTGATGGCCATGATCTCCCAGTTGGATGGTCACGATTGTGCATTAAGTTCAATCTCCACACCATGGTCCACTCACATTGGAGCCCCTCAGGCCTCTGTTGTAGATGGAGCATAAGCCAAAAATCACACTGATTGGATGATCTTGACCATCTGACCTCAGCCAATTAGATGGTTATGATCATTCAAGTACTACCATTTAAGAAACTAATATAAAGTCATATATTAATCTATAGCCCTTAATTTAAAAGATTAGAAAGTTACACTTACATGTTGAGTAAACTCCATTTTCTTATAGTCATCCCAGTTCAAGTACTCTTCTTTTCCTTTCACATTTCTTATACTTTCATGCTCTTGACTGTTTCAAAAAAAAAAAAAAAAAAAAAAAAAAAAAAAAAAAAAAGGGTTTCTTTCATTTTCTCTCTTTTCTTTTTATAAAAAATTTCAAAGGCGGCCATTGAATTTCAGCTTTTTTATATGGAGCTTGAAATGGCTAAAAGGGGAGGAGAGAGAAAGATGGTGTCTACCCCGCAGTTGTTGCAGAGCAGCTGGTGATTGACCCAAGAAGAGAACGCCAATGCCATGAGGGGGAGGTGGTTTCATACCCACCCAACAAAGAATCCAAGACAAAGCTCACCCTTTCATCCTCGGACGAGGCTATTTGTTTGATAGGAGTATTTCAAGGAAATCACTTTTCTTATTACCACAGAGTTCTCTCCCTTTGATCTTCTCTCTTCAACTATAGCTTTCACTGTAGAAGATATTCTTGCTCTAGCCTGCATACACACACACACGTCAGTCAAAAGTTCTGGTTAGAAAGTAAAAGGAGCAAATATCTAACTTGAAATGACACCAATGGTGGTAGTTCACTAACAGTCTCAAAATGGTGGTGATCCATGCACCCTACACATGTGATGCATGTATCGAATCAGGATCTTTCAAATTAAGTGGCACCTTTTCGGATAGACAACAACCTCAATATCGATCGATCTGATGGTTAGGATCATTTGGGCAGCATCATTTTGGACTCTCAATCAACCATAATATGCCCATGGATTTCCTTACATATGTGCCTAGTGTAGATAATTCACCACCCTTCAAAAATGGTGGTAAACTACAACCTTAGTCTTGTCAAATGATAAAGGAAAATGGAAGAGAGATGTTTACAACCACATGCCTTTCTTGCAAACACCCCATCTTTCTATTTATTGATAGTAGAGTAGTGCACTATAGGTACTGCTAATAGTACCAAAACTAGAAGAAAATGGTGTTTGCATCAAAAAGACGGGTGTAAATGACACTTACCTAAGAAAATGGTATCTATGCATGAAAAGGGTCTGAAATATTTCTACTGAAATATGATTGGAAGTACTGAAACGACTCTTGCATATGGAGTGCCCGGAATATATAGTGGAAAGGAGATGAGTCCTTTCATGAAAGTGAGGAAATATATATATATATATATATATATATATATATATATATATATATATATATATATATATAACAAGAAAGACTTAATAAATGCTAACCCAATTTGCATCACCCACATTGGAAGCAAAAAAAAAAAAAAAGCGCATCGACCTCAAACAACCACAACACTGCAGACTTGACAAAGGGAAGACCCAAGAGCCAACGTAGAGATTCACCATAGCGGCCAGATCTTGAAACAGAGCCACTAATTTTAAGATTGGAAGTTCCTAATCCTTCAATCAATGGCCTACGAGTAAACAGTTGAGGAAAAAAATACGGTAACGAGCCTATGAAAAAGGACAAAGATTGTATGGTACAGAACTTTTTCTTGGATTTGATTGGGCCCTGATAGAACAAGAACTTGTAACAATTAAGAACAATCACTAACGGAAAATTAATTTTCAATGCAAATAGGTAATTAGCATTCTCATTCAATATGGCTTGAAAGTATAGATCCACAAAGTTCAAACATCTTGGCCCTTCTATGAGTTCTTTGGGAAGTATTGTCATTTAAAATAAATTTTCAAGTTGTGCTACCTGACATATTAGCATGATGATCCGAGAAATGTAGGTCCTTTCCCATCATGGGCTGCATTAGCCAATCATGGAATGTGCATCAACAACTGAAGGAACTCGAAACATTTTACATAAAAAATAATAATCAGTAATGGTTAACCAATGATTGCTTTGCATTCAAACTCAAGAACCTATGACATTGATAAGATTGATAATAATCAGTAATGGTTAACCAATGAAGGCCTCTTTTTTTTTTTTTTTTTTTCATTTTTCTTTGTTTCCTTTAGTCCAATTCAACTGACCATGCCTTGCATCCAAACACACCTTACGTTTAATATAACAACGTCCAGAAATCTCGACATGGTTTGCAAAGTAGATATGATTTTCACTAAACCACCCGCAACCAACAAACCAAGCAAATGTATTTCTTTTTACAATGCAACAAAAAGGAGAGGGAGTTACCATTATTGATCGAACTTCATATACAACAAACCCACAACTCTGCCAAGAAAAACCACAACCAGTTAAACTAGCAATCAAGTAAACAACTAAAAGAATTCTTTAATATGAGTAGGGACACTGCATTGCATTTGAGAAGTTTGAAGGCACTTACCACCTCACCAGTTAGCTTGTATACAGCTTGCCATACAGTTCCAAAGGTACCATCCCCAACTTCCTCAATTACCTTGTACTGTGACATCCAAATCATCTTAAATTAAATGGATAGGACGGTAACCTACATTACATTGTAAGAAATCTCATAATTAATTCAGATTCACAACTTGCACCAACACAAATTCATACCTTTTTGATGAATGGGCTTCAAAGCCTTATTCACTAATGACTCTTGAAACAGGGCTTCAACACCTGTGCGGTTGCAGGCCATATGACGAATGTACCATACACCAAACTTCTTGAAAGAAATAGAAATACCAAAAAGTGAAGATAGTGTTATTTCAAGCATTGATGCTAAAATAACAATCAAGATCAGACTCAAAGAAAAAGATCTAGTAAATATTTTCAGGTTGCTCGCCACCCAGATGCTATCACAGTAGTCACAGGAATAGTGGTAGGTTTACCATTGAATACTTGATAGATTGCAAACAGGGACCAACTTAAAAGAATCTAAGTACGCAGGGGACTAGTAACAAAAGGAGAAGTGGTTTTTCTTTTTATCAATAGCGACAAGTGAGAAGCATCATTGAGTCCTAGACATAGGGAACAAAGTCATCCTTGCAGCAAATTACCAAGTCATTATGCTACCTATTAACATATGCAAATATTTCATAAAAGAAAGAAAAAAATCTTAAATTGGTTTAATTTCATTTATGTGTGAGTCATTATGTCACATCTTAAGTTGGGAAGGATCTAGTGCTCAATGCTAATATCTTAGTTATCAAACACTCAATCTCGGTAAAAATGGACACATGTACAAGATTTGGGCATTCATCGATCGGCCTCTGTGGATGGGCCATATGCCAGAAATACATCTGTGACCCAAGCTACTTGATTGGAAGATTATTCTTGAACAATGGGCGATTGCTTTGCCACCGCCCATCTCAGAATTATAAAAAATCATCCAACCAACTGTGAAGATCAACCAACTTGGATGATTTTTAGGCTACTCCAAATCAATGATAGAGCCCAATAGAAAGAAAAAGTAAAGCCATGTGTATGATGGAAGAGTCACTACCATTTTTTAAATTGTTATGAACTATCTATCATTGAAGTGCTGAGTCCTATCAGAGTTCAACATGTGAAACGCGAGGTAACTTGTCCTCATCATTTGGGCCACTGGTGTATACCATTTCAACCCATCCAAAGTGTGGGCCACATTGTGGATGGATATCTTGAAAATCACACTAATCAACCAATCCTAACCATCTAATTGATGGTTAAAAGAAAAACAGTTAGTGGTTCAATTTTCAGAGGCAACAATAAATGGTTACTATCATCTTCCCAGTGTAATGTTCATCATGCTCATTCCAAATTGGTCCAACAATTTGGAAAGTCTGGATTATTGTAGAATTATGCCATGAGTATAGTGAAATACTCGCGACACAAATTTTGAAAGCGGTGGTGGTGAACTATCATCTAAATCTATCAATATATGGTGGTGATACTCAGATTAGATTATATAGATTTGTGTCACTATAATTAAACTAATACATAGCCAAAAATTCACCCTATAGTTTTCATACAACAAGCTAACAATGATAAGTAGGGATGCAAAAAATCAGATAAATTTAATACTCACAAGCATTTAAAAACATAATCATGAAGTTTACCTTCCCAATGGCATTGCATAATTTTGCAAAGGCCTCTACTTGCAAGAATTAGTGCAGTAAAACTGCAGCATAAAATTGTTAGGAACAATCACCAGATTTTGAGCCAGGAAACCTCAAGTGGATAACTCATTTCCGAACTTGACACAAAGATAATTTGACAACCTCTCCATTAGTTGAGATAACACTGTTTTGATGTCAACAGTTGGCTGCAAAAACAAAGGCAAGGGAAATAACAGAATTGGTACAAGCTGTTGTATGTTACATGTATTATGCACAAATTTGCACAACGTTGAAGTTTTTAAACAAAATTCCATTCTCATATTCACAAAGGATTAAGAAACAAATCAATAACCAGATTGTTTTTAATTCAATGGTGAGCCTTTCTCATCTCAAGAGTAGACTTGAAGTCCTGGATTGCTTCTGCAACTATTCGGATGGAATTCGACTTGAAACAATATCAAAATACCAAAAGAATAGTGAATTCAGATATCTTATCAACAGATCATTGAATACACTCGTAAGAAACAAATATTATTCAGATGAGCATGTACAAATCATGTCAGTTATTTGTCTTCAATGCAAGAGAGGCATTGTTTCGTTTCTAAAAAAAGAAGCCAAATGAAATCAAAAGAAATATTCTTTGCAAAGAGAATTCTTATGTTATCCTATGTTCTAACAAACCATGTAAAGCAACATTAATATTTACATAAGATTTTCTTCTCGAGAGTCCTAATTTCTGTTATAGGAAAGAAACTAATCAAAATTGAGCGTCCAAATTGTATCATTCCCTATAATAAAAGATTGCAAGATCATCTGGGTAATCTAATACAAGCCTGATAATTGCCAAACCAACAACAAATAATGCAGATGTACAAGTTGCACCTTAAGAAAAGGTTTATACTTTATATTTACAACAATCGAAGGAAATGCACAAGACTCCATACCTAAGCGGCTAGGCCATATATCAACAACAAAATATAGAACAAAGTTATATGGATTTAAAAGCCCAATTAAGGGCATAATTTTTTTCTAATAAACTTGCTCAACATTCTTCTACCTCACATAACTCAAAATCAAAACAAGAAACTCGATCCCAGTGTACGCATAAAACATGAAGAGTACAGAAAAGATCATGCCAAACAACAGCAATCTCTCAAATGATTTTGCGAACATTATTGCAATGGTTTTACGCGAAGAAAAAAAAATCATCGCTTGATATTCTTTCAAATTATGGGAACACTGATCAAATTACCAACTGAATCTGTGGGCATGCGACCAATAATGTTTCAAGAGTTTGCAAGTGGTATTCATCTGGAAAGACTTGGATTATACAATCCATCAAGTAATATTGAGCAAGCTCATCTTTATAGTTCACAACTGTTGAAGCCAATTTGGATGCAAATTCCACAACAGAGGATTAGAATGCTAAGCTAGCATAGGTCTCTATACCACAAAAATATATATGAATATATATATATATATATATATATATATATATATATATTCGAAAGCAAAAAAACAAGGAAATATGAGAATCTGACCTGTTCCAAGACTCGGGAAGCACAATCTCTTTGTACATATCAAGGTCCACACCCTCTATCTGACTGAGGACATGCAGATTTTTTCCAACCTAATAAGAAAAGACCGGCTACAATACAATAACATTTATCAAGAAATACTTAAATGTCCAGATCATTTCAGCATAGTGGTGCTAACAAGTTACTGATATTACAAGATCACGAAGCTCATTCCGTTCTTTCTCCCGTTTCTCTCTCCCGGACAGGACCACTGCAGATGAGAAAGCCTGATTTCCAAGCCTCAACTCAGGATCACCTAACAAGTATGAATGATCAACAATCACCATAACACTGCATGAGCACAACTACGACTATGCTACTGAATCATGCCCCATGCTTGATTTTCATTCATGGCATGCACTTCTTGTTTGTGCCCAAACACAACAATGAGTGATAGTTCTCTGAAATTTCAACAAACTGATGCTACATTCGGACCCGAGTTTATTCATCTCTGTGAAGTTTTGGAGTACAAACTCCACAACATCATTAACAGTGTTAGCATCCCTGTAGGAAGACGGTGGAACATCGGTAAGGTTGGATACCATAAATATATGTTTTAAATAGCAAATAGCATGTAGCATAGCATTCACCCCTCTGAAACATGACACATGAGCTATGTAGTGAGCATAAGCTACATGCTACTTCCAAAATTTTTATTAAGGTTGCATTTGGTTGCCCCAAATATCATGAAATTTCATGATATTTGGTGCAACTAAACATAGCCTTAAATAATAAGAGAAATAGACCAAAGATTAAGTATCAAGATAAAGAAATAGCAAGGAACTGATTTAATACTGTTAATTATATTACTGAAATCGTTGAAAATATCAGCTAATTTTTATTGAAAATAGAAAATTGTAATATCAGGTAATTTTTATTGAAAACATTGATTGGTTTCAATGTGTTAGTGAAAAGTAACTTGCAGTGTAAGCTACATAATGAATAGCTTCGGCTATGTAATAGGCTATGCAGTGTGTAGTGTATACTAATTAGCATGTAGCCCACTTAAGCTACTTTCATGAGCTATGTAACATGAGGGCTAAGCTATGCTACATAGCATGAGCCACATGCTACATATAGAGTAAGCTATTTAAAACACTAACCATAATAAAAGCCATTATATATTTCATCTTCTTAGTATTTATTTATTTATTTATGTTGAGAGTGCAAATTTTTTACTGACACAAGGGAAAATACATCAAAGGATGGGGAATGACTTCCTTATAAGGAGTGAGTGAGGCCACTCCTTTTAACTAATGCAAGGAAATCCATGCTCTTGTGAGGAGGTGATTGGCAAAGAACATGCCAATGTAGCATGGATGTGCTAGATCCAGGCCATTCATCAGATGGGGCAACCTATGAACATCCCCTGGTGTAAAAAAATAACGTGAGCCACCATCCATTCATCAGATTGGGCCACATCAGTATGAGAAAAATGGACTCTAAGAAAATGATCAATGGTCTATATTCAACATACAAACATGATCCACCGATGAGTGAACCACTGATTTTTGGGCCGGGCATGTTCTTGGTGGGCCCACCCGAGACATACACATGGCATGATGGCACGAATCCCATTAAGATTTCTGTACATCTGATGTATGATGCATGCAACGGTCCATCCATTATTTACTTTTTCTAATTCATCTTCGTCTACAGACTTTTGAGGAACATACTTCACAAGCAAAGTGGGCCCAACTTTGATCTCTAAACAGAAAAGAACACCAAAAACAAAAAATAAAATAAAAATAAATTAAATTAAATAAAAAACATAATCACCATCTAAGCCTTATCCCAATTAATTGGGGATAGCTACATGAAACCTATTCTACCATTCCAATCTATCATTCCAATCTATCAAGGGCCAGACCTCTACTTAAGAATCACCCATTTGGAATCACCCATTTGGAATAACCATTTGGAATCACCCATTTGGAATCACCCATTTGGAATAACCAATGGCAGATTTTATTGTTGTAATGCTTGGGATGGGCATCATTTTCTGGCACACAATCATATCAAATGAAGGACATGAATGTGAAAATCAATTTGCATGTATAAAAATGGAGCAAATAAAGGAAACCATTTACCATTTCAACTTTGACTTCTGTATACAAATACCGCCAACCCGAGTGACCTAAAGCAAAATAAGGAAGACCATCATTATCATCATTTAAGCCTTATCCCAACTAATTGGGGTCACTACATGAATCCTTTTCCACCATCATTATCGTAACTTGCTTTTGAGTGCTTGTCACTTACCACATCAACCTACATATCGAAATCAACCTACATATCATAACTGCAGCTAGATCCAGGGCATACAGGTACCCAAAATCTTCCAAAACCAAAGACAACACCTGTTGGGGTACAGTTGAAATAGTTATTCCCACCACCAAAATCGTCCAAAGTACATACAGGTTCCACCCTGATATTTATATGCCATCCAATCTACTTATATGATTTGCCACACTTGGGATGAATGGATTCCCCGAAAATTAGGATATTCCAAGACTCATCTTGGCCATATATAGTAAATTTAGCATAATTTGACATTATTCCTTGTGGCGTGGCCTTGATTTTTAGGATCCATCGTGAAAATTAGAAAGAGAACAACAACAAAATGTTTTAAAAAAAAAAAAAAAATTAAATAAAAAAACCTGTAAAATCGAAAAATCCCAATTTGTAAAATCAGAAAATCCCCAATTTGCAAAATCGAAAATCCCCAATTTTAAAAGTCCGCAAATCCCCAAAATCCTAAAATCCCTAAATCCCCAATTTGGGGTCCACATTCAAATCAGAAACCCTAAAATCTCCAGATCCTAAAATAACGGTCCACATGCAAATCGGGAATCTACAAACTACTAACTCCCAAATTCCTAAATCGGCATTAATATTGAGAGAGATTGAGAGAGAGAGAGAGAGAGAGAGAGAAATACTTTCACCTGTGTGGATCGATTTAACCCGAGCTTCAAATCCACCTTTTCCATCAGGCGTAGTCACCGATTTTCACTATGAAGAGAGAGAGAGAGAGATCGACAGAAGAGAGAGAGAGGAGAGAGATCGATATAGGAAAAGAGAGGAAGGAGAGATCTGTCGGAAGGGAGAGAGGAGAGCGTACGAGAGGGGTTGAAACAGAGACCGGTTAGGGCGCCTCAAAGCTCAAACGTGGATTTTGTGCTAAAGGAGGCATGCTCACCTACGCACCTACGCACGTGCGCAACTGTGCACACGTGTCATGAGTGTTGAATCCGAACGGTCCATAAGATGTAGAATCTCATGAAAAATTAGGGGGTGGATTTTCACCCTGATCTAAGATTCTGGTGGGCCATAGCAAAGAGAAATGAAAATCAAGGGAAGAAACTGTTTGCATTTTTCATGGCCCACCGAAGTCTTGGTTCAAAGTAAAAGTTGATAACAAGGGGTTTTATGAGGTTCTGCTTCATGTGGACCATTCAGATTCTAGATACTCATCATATGTGATGAGTTCTCAAAAAAGCTCATACATAATCCGTGCCAACTGGTTCGTATGTGAGCGTCCGCGTGCTAAAGCCTTTGGCAGATAAGTTCCTGTGAAAGGATGCTGGGCGGGGCCCACCACCATGTTTGTCGGAAATCTACTCCGTTCACTCGTTTATAGAGCTCATTTTAGAAAAATATATCAAAAACTAAGTGGATCCGAAACTCAAGTGGGCCACACGAGATGAAACAGTGGGGATTCAATGAGAACTGTTGAAACATTCTTACGGCCATAAAAAGCTTTGTTTCAGGTTTTTTTTTTTTTTTTTTTGTATTTTCACTTCATCCCAGTGTTAATGACCTCATCAACTGTTTGGATGGCATATAAACATCAAGGTGGAGCCTAGGAAGTTTTCAACCGTGGGTATTTGTTTCCCCACTGTTTCCTATCCTGTTACCCACTTGAGTTTTGGATTCAACTCATTTTTGGTCTCTTGTCTTAAAATGATATCTAAAAACGGATTAACAGAGTAGATTTTTCAAACACATGGTGTTCGGCCCCACTCAGCATCCTTACGCAGGAACTTCATACCAAGGGCTCCTTCCGCATCCGTCATTCAAAGTGGCGACCAGCCAATGGCTGGTGGTCGGTGCTCTGTGGGTCCCAACATGATGTATGTGTTTCATCCACGTCGTCCATCTATTTTTTCAGATAATTTTATGGTAGAAGACCAAAAATGAGGTATATCCCAATCTCAAATGGACCACATTACAGGAAACCGTGTTGAATGAGCGTGGACCATTAAAAACCTTTTGGGGGCCATAAAAGTTTTGGATCAAGCTAATCTTTGGTTTTTCCCTTCATCTGGTCTTGTATTACCTAATAACAGATTGGATGTCAAATAAACAGTAAAATGAGCCTTAAGATGGATTTTAATGGTGGATATCCAATCGCCATTGTTTTCATGTGGTGTGGTCCATCTGAGATTTGTCTCACTAATTTTTGGTATAAAACTATAAAATAATCTGAAAAAATGGATGAACAGAATAGATGAAACACGTACATCATAGTGGGGCCCACAGAGCACCAACCACCAGCTACGGGACCGGTGGCAGGGGGAGTAGTCATTCCGTTTCCCGCCCAATGAAGGAGATGAATAGTTGGCTTACGTCAGCAAGTTCTGTGGGTCCCATCGTGAGGTATGTATTATATCCAAACCGTCTATCCAACTGGCGAGCTCGTCGTAAGGCTTGAGACAAAAAAAAAAAAAAAGACAGATTTAACCATCAAGTGGACCACACTGAAAAAAGCAGTGGGGGATTGAACGTCTACCATTGAAACCCTTTTAGGGCTATAAAGTTTTTGATCAAGCTGATCTTTGTTTTTTCCCTTCATCAGGGCTTGTATGATCTAATTAACAGATTAGATGTCAAATAAACAATACTGTGGGCCTTAAGAGGATTTTAATGGTGGATATTCAATCAATATTGTTTTCCTATGATGTGGTCCACCTTACGTTTATATCCCTATCATTTTTTCGATCAAGCCCTAAAATGATCAGTAAAAATGGATGAACATAATGGATAAAATACATACATCATGGTGGGGCCCACGTAGCACCGAATACTAGCCAACGGGCGGGTGGCAGGGGAGTAGCCAATCTGTTCCTATCCATGCTGGTATTTGTGGTGCGGTCCATTTAATCTTTGGATATGATTCATTTTTTGAATAATTCTCTGAAATGATCTCGAAAAATGGATGAACAGTGTGGGTTGATCCCAATTTTTCGGTAAATCCAAAACTCAAGTGGACATGCCACATGAAACAATGTGGAATAATGATTTCCACCATTGATACCTTTCTTGGGCCCACAGTAATGTTTATTTGCCATCCAACCTATTCATAATATCAAATATATATATATATATATATATATATATATATAATGAAGAGAAAACACAAACATCAGCTTGATCCAAAACTTCTATGGCCTCCAAGAATTTTTCGATGGTAGAGGTTCTATCACACTATTTCCTGTGGTGTGGTCCATTTGAGCTTTGGATATGCTTCATTTTTGTTCTTTAGACCTCAAATTATCTGTTAACATGGATAAACGGAGTGGATAAAATAAATAAATAACGGTGGACCCCACAGAGTTTACTCTAGTAAAGGTAATGACTAACTCACCTAAATGTAGAGGGATTTCCTTAAAACATTCATAATCATATATTGGGCTTGCCCTAATGTGATTCATATATCCAACCCACTCATTATGTGTGTCCCACTTGGATGAGGGGCAGACCATGTTTTAGCCGCATCTAAAACTCATGTGGGCCCCACCAAGTGCTTTTATATTATTTAAGATGTCTTGATATGGTTTTAGATGGTGTGGCCTACCTGAGTTTCGTTTACGGATGATTTTTGAGATATCTCATAACCTAAAGGGGACACATTAAATGCACGGTGTTGATGTTCGACACACATCATGATGGGCCCACAAAACTTATTAACATCAATTCGTAGGTTCTCTCGAGATCAATTAGTTGGGTCACAATTTTGACAATAATATTTAGCCCATTTTATATGTATAGTCCATTCACTCTATTTTATTGATCAATACCCTCAATTTGACTAGTTACTCGTCCCAATCAGGCTAGCTACATGTGAGAAAGGTATTGGGAATACAAGATTGATCAACAATTTGAGTGAAATTTGATTTAAACATATGAAGTTATTTACTCTTCAATCTGGACTAATTCGATTGTCTAAAAACAGTTAAATGTTCAATTAGTGGATCTGCCTAATAATTTATTAAAAAATATTTTTTTCACAGATAAATTTCAATTTTAATTTAACATTTTTTTTCAAAATGTATATTTTTTTACTCTTAATTTTTCTTTGAAAACTTTTAACAAAATATCATTTTTATTATAAAATATTTCAAAAAATAAATTAAAATACAAATTCTGAATTTTTATTTTCGAAATATCTAAAATTTTCACAAATTTTAATTTTTTTTCCCAAAAATTCCAAAATGCCGATTTTTTTTTCTTCAAAAACATCATGTTGTTTTCAACTTTTCAATTTTTTTTTTTAAAATTATATATATTTTTTCAAAATCTTAATGTTTTTATAAATAACTTTTTCTTTTAATTACGAATTTTGAACATTTTCAATTATTTTTCAAAATCACAAAATTATTCAACTTATTTATTTTTCATTTCAAAATGTTTGTTTTTTGATAAAATATCAATTTTTAATATCGTTTTATTTTATTTTTCACTCAAATTTTATTTTGAGTGAAAATAAAATAAAATTCACATTTTTTAAAATATGAAATTTTATTTTATTTTTCAAATTTCAAACTCTCATTTTCTTTTTAAAAATATTTTCATTTTTCGACATTGTGAAAAATTTCACATTTTTAAAAATATTTTTAATTTTCTTTTTTAGGATATTTTTTTTCTCAAAATAAAATGCTTTTTAAAAAAAAATAAAAAAAATTTCAACTTTATTCAAAATTCTTTTTTGTTCCCACAAAATAGATTTTTATTAAATTATGATTTTTATTTTTTCAAAATCTAATTTTTTTCTCAAACATTGTTAATTTTTTTAACTTCTCAATATTCTTTTTCATGTGATATTACAAATTATTTAAATATTAATTTTAAATTAAAAAATAAAAATAAAAATTCCACTCATTTAATATAAAAATAGAATAAATTTTCTTTTTGCATTCAGTCAATTGTTAAAAAATAATCTTAGATATAAATATGTACAATTAAACCACCAAAATTCCATTAAAAAACAACTACTAGACTACAAAAAAACTTAATTTTCCACCATATTCTTAAAAAAAATGAAAGAAATTAATGTGAAGGTAAAAGTCATTTTACGACGGACCATGATCCGTCGCAAAAGTACTTTTACGACGGACCATGATCCGTCGCAAAAGTAACTGAAAAGCCCGCCATTTGGTGTTTTGGGCGGGAATTTAGGGTTGTGACAAAATCAATTTTTGCGACGGATTTAGTCCGTCGCGGACCAAAATCCGTCGTAAATACGTCGTAAATCAGATTTTAGCGACGGATTTTGGTCCGTCGCTAAATTCAGCGACGTTCCGACAACGGATTTCCAAGAAACGCGGGATTAGCGACGGACATTTTCAGTTAGCGACGGATTAAATCCGTCGTTAAACCAAGAGATTTTAGCGACGGACAAAGTCCGTCGCAAAAATACGTCGCAAATTGCACAATTTGGCGTAGTGAGGATAGGGGCTTACCTGGGATCACGGACTTGATCAGCTGCTTGCCCTATATGCATGGATGCTTTTTGTTTTTGTCTTTATAAAAAATGATGTAAAATAGACTTTTTGAAAAGAAATAAAAGTTTTGTTGGTGCCAAATTTTTCGGCTCATGTTTGGATTTGTGCTTTGGATTATTATGATTAGAATATTGGACTCAACCCACGTTGTGTTCAGTAGTCTGGATTGTGTAGTAGAGATCTTGGTTCCTTGAGAGTGTGTCCAGAATCTTGTCCTTTGGATTTAAGCAGAGTCTGATAGAATATTGATCCGAAGTTGGTCCTTTCCTTGTATCTCGTTGTTGCGCTTGTTGCCTCGGCTTCTTCTGTACCTGCACTTTTATTTATTTTTTATTACTTTTTATTTATCCATTTTCCCATAGCGCCTTTTCACGTTTTCACTATGACTGGCTTTCTCGTCTTTTTTGCCTGTAGCGTCCTTTCAGATTTTCACTACGTCCCTGGTTTTCGATCTTGCCTGCCCCTTAGCAGCTGTGCTATTTTTACCCTTGGCACCTTTTCGGGTTTTCACCAAGTCCACTACATGCCCGCTGTTTTTACTCGAGCCGCCTTTTCGGGTTTTCAACTAGCCCTTTTACTTAGGCATGTTTCTCTCTCTTTTTTCTTTGTTTGTTTTGTTTCTTTTTGTTCGAAGTGCCGAAAGAGACAGAGAGGTTTCCTTCATAGCTGATTGAATGGTTACCCTCCTGTCCTTGTCTTTAATCATAATCGTAAGCTGTTTTATGTTGGTTGGATAATTTGAGGATGGGGATGACCTTATTTTCTTCTCCCTTTTTGTCTTCTTTTTGGGATTTTCTGCCTTTTCCTTCTTTCTCTTCTTCTTTTTCTTTGTTTCTTCTTCTTTTTGTAGGTTTTTTTTTTATATGGGAGAAATGACAGATATATATATATATATATCTTTAGTCTGAGAGAAGTGGTGGATACTTTTAGTGGGAGAAGTGGTGGGTATATTTTTTGTTCTTGACAGACGAAGGGTGCTTTTCTCTTCCTTTTTTTTGGTTTCGGTTGGGGAAGTGATTGGTATAGCTTTGCGATTGTAATCTTTAACAAAGTTAGATATGGTTACCTGTAGTAGATCTTCACATTATCGGCTTTGATGAGCTCGGGAAGATCTTCTCCTCTCAGACTGGTGAGCCGAAGAGCACCTCCTGGAAGTTCCTCTCAAATCATCAGCGGTCCCTCCCATGAGAGTTTGAACTTTCCTCTGGGATCTGGCAAGTGCGGCGGTAGGATACGCTTCATGACCATGTCACCGACTTTGAAACTTCTTTTTCGAACCCTCTTGTTATAGGCCCGTGCGATCCTTCTTTGGTAGCATTGCGAGTGACTTAGCGTACGCATGCGCTTTTCGTCTACCAGATGCAGTTGATCGTATCTTGCTTGTTGTCACTCATCTTCCTTGACTTCGCTCTCCAGCAATACTCGGAATGATGGGATTTCAATTTCGATCGGTATCACTGCTTCCATTCTGTATGCGAGTTTGTATGGAGTTGCGCCTGTAGCAGACGTACAGACGTACGATAAGCCCAGAGTGTGCATGGGAGCATTTTCGACCAGTCGCGATACGTTTTGACCATTTTCTCTTGTATGTGGATGATAGTTGTCACGCCCCAAACCTGGAGATCGGATTTACAGGAATCCCGATCGCCGAATCCGGTGCCGACAGCCTCCGTGGTACCCCATTCTCGACTCCCAGCACTCTTACGCTAGATTTCGATCCTAGGATCCTACAATGAGGATTTTCCAATGTATATTTATCTCGTAAGAAACATAAACAAGTTCACCCAAATTATAAAGGCAACATCATCATCACATATCTACTAATATAAACATTTGAATACAATGCTGAAAGAGAAATACATATGTCAAAATCAAAGCTCCAGAAGACCGCTGCATGCTCCATGCTCAACGCTGCTGCAAACTAACACCACCTGCACGCATCTATCGTGCATAAGCTTATAGGTTGGTGTAAGTGTGTGCACAAGGTAAGTGCTAAGTAAGCAATATAAGAGAAATCAGAGTAAACGAAAATACTGACAAGCTCATAAATCATACGATATCAGAAATAATGCGAAAACATACTGATAGGCCCATAAATACCATCAGCCTTATCCAGGCTATGCGATAAAAAAAATATCATATATTGATGAAGCAATGTAAATCAGCTATGCAATGCGGATACAGTAAGCCAAATATCAGATGTCGATGATGCAATGCAATATATAAATCCTGATGAGTCCACGAATACCGTCAGTCGTATCTAGGCCATATAAATGCATAAACATAGTAACCCCAAATACCATATACTGTGGATGTAATGCGATATGCGGTGCTTATGGGATGACCATGCTGGAGTGTGAAGTCAGGATATAGTACATAGTATCACAAGCTATGGGGTCCATCACAAAGGACTTCTATCCAAACCAGTCCTATACTAAATTTAGATAGTCAGACTCAATGTGGTAAACTCCTGATCTCAGGTTAGTCGCGCGCCCCAACCAAAACCTGGCCATGCGAAGTTATACAACAATTAGTTGCGCACCACCAGCCCGAGTAGATAGTAAATGAAATGAATGCATGAGTATGCAACTCCTACTCAATAAGTCCACATATCAGTATGGTTCCTCTTTAGGATCATCATCGGGGTTTAATACACTCCAAATGGCACTGCGGCTCTCCCAGCCGCACAATCCAAGTGAGCGTAAGAAACCTCCCTATCCGCCTGGACAATAGTCTGTCAATACCTATTCGGCACGTCGATAGTGGACCCATTTATGAGTTGGTCAAACTTAGCCTAGCTATGCCCCTTACCCTCGGGCGAGTAAGGCCACACCCCCTCCCAACCGACCATAACATAGTGGGAAATGCAGCCTCCTAGTATTCGGCACTCGGGCGCTCATATATCCACTCGGTCTCGACGTTAAGGCATCCTCTAGTACTAAGAGGGTTTAGGAATTTTCACTCAGGGCCATCTATGGCAGCCCGATGCTAGAACAAATTTTCGGTGTCCCGTCTGGCCATCCAAGATATGCCTGTGGAGGCTATAACCCTAATATCGCTAGGGCGCACAATAATCATAGTGTAAGATGCATGAGTCATACAATCTAGTCATGCATCAATCCTGTGCATACCATGCGCTCATGTGAGATAACCTCCGACCATCAGGGAGTCTCATAACAACATGCTCAATGTCATATGCAATGATCAACCACATCTCATAACAAACATGCAGATGATGCGTATGGGCATGTATCATGATGTTATGTTGTCACATACTCATAATCGGTATTAATAACCGGTATCGACAATTGACCTCGACAATGTGGACATTTAACCTACATTACCCTCGAGGGATGACCCTCATAGATCCTAACATATAGTGGACCCATGACCTTATACAAGGGCCAAATATATAACACCATGGGCCTCACTCAAGAGTTTAATACACATCACAATGGGCTTTTCACATGAGCCTAACATATATCACAATATGCTCTATCGCCTGACCCCCAAATGCATCACAATGAGCCTCATCACATAGACCTCATATTCATCACATTTAAGCCTTAAACGTGGGCTGCATATATATCACACAGGCCGAATACACATCACGATGGGCCTCAACTACGGGTCGCATATACATCATATAGGTCTTGACAATCAGCCTTGATAATTGAAATTGGCCTCGACAATCGGAGTTGGCCTATACAATCGGAATCGGCCTCGATACTCGGCCTCGACAATCAGGATCGATCGATAATCAGAATCGGTAAATTGGTCACATCAATCGGAATCGGCAATCGACCACGACAATCGGGATCGATTGATAATCAGAATCGGTAAATCGCTCACAACAATCGGATCGATCGATAATCAGAATCGGCAAATCAGTCACAACAATCGGATCGATCGATAATCAGAGTCGATAAATCGGTCACGTCAATCGGCAATTGGCCATGACAATCGGGATCGATCGATAATCAGAATCAGCAAATCGGTCACGACAATCGGGTCGATTGATAATCAGAGTCGGCAAATCAGTCATGTCAGTCGACAATCGGCCATGACAATCGAGATCGATCGATAATCAGAATCGGTAAATCGGTCACGACAATCAGGTTGATCGATAATTAGAATCGAAAAATCAGTCACGACAATCGAGTCGATCGATAATCAGAGTCGGCAAATCGGTCACGTCAATCAACAATCGGCCACGACAATCGGGATCGATCGATAATCAGAATTGGCAAATTGGTCACACCAATCGCAATCGGCCACGACAATCGGGATTGATCGATATTTATAATCAGCAAATCGGTCACACCAATCGGCAATCGGCCATGACAATAGGATCGATCGATAATTAGAATCGGCAAATTGGTCACAACAATCGGATCGATCGTTAATCAGAGTTATCAAATCGGTCACGTCAATCGGTAATCGGCCACGACAAATGGGATCGATCGAACAAGGCCTAAGGGAATGTCACAATGTGGACTTTTAACCATCATTGACCATCAATGTGGACATTCAACTAACATTGCTCCCAAGGAGTGGCCCACATAGAGCCGAATGATATAGTGGGCCCATGGCCTCACACAATGGCCCAATATAATTCACCATGGGCCTCACTCATGAGCTATATATATAACACGTCGAGCCTCGCCATATGGGCTTGAATTTCATCACAATGGGCAGCATCAATGGGCTAATACACATCACAATGGGCCACGACATATAGGCTGGAATTATATCAAGTGGGCCGCATCAATGGGCCATAAATACGTCAGACGGGCCTTACACAAGGGCCTTATATACATCAAATGGACCACGTATTTGGGCATCACTCGTGGGCCACATATAGATCACATTGGCAGGACCGTGAAGGTGCATGCGATACACTCACACTAATGGCTAAGCTCTTGTGTATGCATTCAAATAATATTACTAGACCTCAAGCCTCGAACATCCCATATATGTCACATATGCATTCAACGTAACCCATCACTCATGCATGTATTACTTGCATCGATGCATGTATAACACATAACGTGGTGTCATGCACCTTACTATACACTCATCATGCATACATATAACTATTACCGGCACTAAGTAGATAAGCATTACACGCATGCATACATACATGCCATGGATTAGAGTCATGCAACGTGCCATGCATGCATGCAATCTGTCACCCATAAATAGCATGGGCCCACTCTACTACTAGATGGTGCTCTATGAACCTATGCATCTATCTCATCCAAACGGATGGTGTAGATATAATACATATTTCACGATGGGTCCCACCTTGAGGGAAGGCCCACCAAATGATCAGGCCCATAGAACTTGCAGCGGGAATACAACAGCTACTACTGCTGGTGGGATGCAAATGTGGATGGTCCAGATGTGACAAAGATGTACGGTGGAGACACTACAACAAAACTGCCGAACAGCGGCGCTTCGGTGCAACTTACGGCAGCGCTATTTAACTGACGGCCACGGATGTTATAAAAAATTAAAAAAGACGCGATTTTCATTTTCATTTCACTCGCAGCTCTTTCACTCGCAGCTCCGTCTCTCCCGACGACTCTCTCTCTCTCTCTCTCTCTCTCTCTCTCTCTCTCTCCCTCTCCCGACGACTCTCTCTCTCCCTCTCCCTCTCCCGACGACTCTCTCTCTGTCCCGATTCTCAGCTTTTTCCTACCCCCGAATCTCTCTCTCGCGTGAGCTGCCATTAATTTTAGGGCTTAGATGAAGATCTGAAACAGGTAAGAGTCTAGATTTCATCAATTTCAACATTAGTGATTTCCTAATTAGGGATTTACAATGTTGAAACCCTAATTAGGGATTTACTATGTTGAAACCCTAATTAGGGATTTTTCTATGTTGGATTTCGTGACGGGTGAAGTTTTTTAATCTGAATTCTGTTCGATTTGTAGTTTTATAACTCATTAGGTATCTAGATCTGCTACTCTCTTGTTTCTGAATTCTGTTTCGTGACGGATGGGGTTGTCAATGACATTGAAGCAGAGGAGCAAGTTGCCAAGATTTGTGTGTGATCTGAATGTTTGTTGAAGATGGTAACATCACATGGTAGCTTTCATACACTATTCTCTGTAGGTTTTTAGTAGCTCTCTATGTCATGCCATGATATGCAGGGGAACTAGGCATTCTGCATTGTGTTATTTTATTTAGTACTACAACCCAGCATAGAAAACCCATGAAATGTTGAAATATAACAGTGCCATGGCATGAAAGCACTGTTTGGCATCCCACCCGAATGGTGCTGCACTATAGTATTTGGCCACTACTGCAACTCAAACCAGGGAATGCATGGCATGCTATGCAATGAGCCATGTGCCCCTGTGACCTACCATAGATAGGCATGATATGTGATGTTCAGAAAAGATGTTTTGAAGACATGGACATACAGTCATGGAGTTGCCCTTCTTTATATGCCATGTGACTCCCTATGAAGGAGAAGGAAAACTGTGTTAAAAATATGTAGGAATTATTCTTTCACTGATTATTTGAATAATTTCCAAGTTGATCTCTGGCAGCTTTGTATTTGGGTTTCACTGGTTATATGTTTTCGATGTACTGATCCACCCCCCCCCCCCCAAAAAAAAAAAAAAAATGACATCCTGGTCATTTGGAGGCCAATAAATGGGAAAGAAAATTGTGGATTTTTGTGAAATTGTCTCTTAACATGTGGTTTTTAATATCATTTTAAAAAATCAGGGGCTTTTCATGATCCGTCTAGATATTAACTGCATTTTACATAATATATTGCAAAATTCTAGAATGACATCACACTATTTATGCATCTAAATACCTGCAGCAAACTAGGTTCGTTGTGTCTGATTTGGATTCTGACTAGAATTTTGGTTCTTGCACTCTGTGGCAGTTGTTTCACAAAATGTTTCCCCAAGAAGAATTTTTCCTTGAGAATTCGGCGTACAAAGATACAGAAGATGATGTTGGTTCCTCTGACTGATTCTCAGCCCTTGATGATGAAATGTTATAGATATGTATATTTTTATTTTTATCATCTATGCTAACATTTTCTGTTTCAATGGCCAATTCATTCGGTACTAAACTGAACTCCATCGCCAGTTTCATTCTCCTAGGGCTGGTGTCATTGAAGAAGTGCGAGTACAGAGAGATAAATGTTTTGGATTTGTAAGGTATCACAAAAACGATCAAGCAACCTTGGCCATTCAAATGGCCAAGGGAATGATTTTTCGCGGCAAGCTATTATTGAATGTCGTCTGTTGGTGTGTCTCTTCATATCTAGGTATGTTTTAAAATTCAGATGCATATGGAAATTATGTTTATATTGGTGACTGGATTAGATAGCTGGCTAGTTCACTTTCTTGAATTTTGAGTTGACTCAATGAATTTTATAACCCTGCTACAAAGTATTGAGTTCTTTTGGGGTTCTTGGGCTTGATATTTTCCTTCAACCATAGCTAGGAAACATTGTGGATTGAGGAAATGGAGATACAATAGACGACCATTACCATCATTTCATGGCAAACATCTCCCTTCCTTTTCTATATGATGATTTCCTCGTCAATTAAACTTGAGATGCATTTTTCGATGTAGGACGACAGAGTTGATGCATTCTTTTGGTGTAAATGCTTGCCATTTCTTGATTTCCTGGGCAAGAATATTACCTCATGAGTAAGAAAACTTTCACTTAATAATAGTATTATAATTATTTAAAAGACGCTAATAATTTTCTTAAACAATCTCTAGTGGAAGAAGAGTGGAAGTCACTGGAATTATGTTCTACAACAAGCTTATAGATGCTCTTATACTTGGAGGTAGTGTTACTCAAAAGGCTTCATAATCATGCACATTAGTGGATGCCTGAAAATTACTAGATCGATAGACTCATAACTCAACCTAGTCAGCTCTGTTTGCCCAAATTACCTCATGCATATGACCAATGTTTGAAAGCTAATTAATCTGATGACTGAGTGTACATCGATAGGATTACTTTCTTGCATGTGTCATCTTATGCTATTCCATCTAAAACATTTCCCTTATTCAGAAGTTTGGAAACTTCCAATAAAGTTGCAGTTCATGATTAGAAGATTGCTTAAAATAGCTACGTGCAGTGATTCAGTATTAATTTGTGTATGTTTGCAAGGACCCAATGTACAACACAAATGAAGTAAAGGAGGCATGAGATTAATGTGTGCAAATAATTTGGACTGAAGTAGTTATTTATTAAACTCGAGATGCATTTTTTGATGTTGGAAGATATAGAGTTGATGCATTGTCTCGGTGTAAATACTTCATCCATTAATAAGGTGTTTTCGTAGTTGTTTCAAGTGCGCTGAGGTCGCCAGCGTGAAACTCGTGATGATAAGAGCCATTAATCTTCATAGCTGTTAATGTTAAAAGTTATTTGTTGAGAAATGCCCATGTCCCCCACATGGATGCATGCAAGATCCATACTTTCCATCCAGTGACCATACCATGTGTGTTGTAGTCCAAAGCTCAGGTGGTGGTCAAATCATCAGATTCACCACATGAGCCACAGCCTCCTTTTGGGTTACAACAGGTGCACAATAGGGCCACATGATGGCTGACATGGATCTTGTGCACGTAGACAAAAGGAGATGCATATTTCGGATACTGCTAGCAAGCCTTGCGCAATCCAACCATGAGATTGGAAAGTTATTCTAGCTCACATCTTTTCAGGTCAGCGATGTGCTCTCGCTTTGAATATATGTTCTTGAGAGATATGGCCATACCTTCATTCCTTTACTTCAGTCGTGTGTTGACATTGAATCACTAATGGTTAACCTACTAATACTATGTTTTGTTTTACATGTCAGGTGAGAATAATGCTGCAGCTACATCCATGGTAATTTGGATTTGGATACATCTTGGGTTTTTTTTTTTTTTTTTTTTTTTTTTTTTGAGTGCTCTTGTTTTCAAAATAAATAATGATCAACTGAGATAGATGATGGTGATTTTAAACTTCAGAATCCTAACATTTGTAGTTTGTATTGTACATTAATCGGTTGGATTGATTGTGACATAGGCTTCTTGGAGTAGATGTTGATTTCTTCTCTTGTTTCATGCATTGAAGATCCTGTTTTTCAACTTAAAGTCGAGTGGCCAGGCTATTGCTTCTGATTCTCTCCAATTCGTCCATTTTAATAAGGTAAGCTATGATTCTCTTTGACATTATGGCTGCATTTGGACGTCTCAACTTTGTTGGACTTGTTGGATGCTATTCCACCCAAATCTATATTGGCTACATGTCGTCTGACATGAAACTTCCATGATTTCAGGGTGGAAAAGGTGGAAAAAAATGGGAACTTTGTCCCCCAGTGTAATGCGATTCTAAAAATCCATGCTTTGCCCAATGAAGAAAAGGATAACAATTCATTCTGTTGAACAATCTGATAGTTCTGATTTGGAAAAATCCAAATGCACCCATCATTGACATTCTTGAGATTGATGAGTTAGCATTACTTGAGAAGCTTGCTTAATCTAATTAGAGGTTATCTTCTTTTTCTTTTCTTTTCTTTTTTTTTTTTTTGAAAAAAAAAGCGTGATTATTCACTGATATAATTCCAAGAGTCGGATCACGAGAGGTTACCTCAAGAGAAGGGACAACAACCTAACACTTTCTTTCCAAAATCATTTTGAAAAGTGGGGAGAGTCTACAATGGCAATAGTATTAATGTACAATACAAAGACAAAAATAGCAATTGACTGATTTAATACTGTTCGTTCATATTATTTCACTACCAGAGAAGTATCAAAAGAGGCTGAGTCATCTCTTGCAACTGCTTTGTTATCTGTGACCCTTGCTACACTTGATGTGCTATCCTTTGGACACTTTGTGAGAAGGCAGATGCAAATGAGGGGTTCACCATACAGGACTGTTCTGGATGCTTTTCCAGGTAAATTGTGTCACCTCTAACCATTACAAACTTGCCAACATAACCGATTGAATTGATTGCTTTTGATAACTTTGTTTAGTTGGGTTCTAATGTGTTCTTTAAGGTGCAATTTCAGTTAGGTTGTAGCTGTCTTAATTGTTCCCTACTTGTAGAAAATATCATTATCGAAATCATTTTCATATATTTCTATCGTTTTGTTTATTTTTCTATTTCCAACAGTACCTTATATGATGTGTCTTCCAAAGAAAAAAGAATAAATGATGCATTTTCGTCAACAAATATGGAATGTTTGATCTGTTGGAAGTCAGAAATATGAATCCACTTGTTGTTTAGAATATCGTGTTTTGTGCATAGTGGGATATTTTCTATCATCTTCCTCATTTCCAGATCAGTATTTTATTGTGCTTGAATTAAATATCCTCCTCGTATCATATTTTGCTTATTTGGACTATCTACACTTGAAACATAAGTACAGAAATAAGAGGTCTTCAGCTGGTCTATTTCTATCATATTTTGTTTGTGTACCCTAGTGCATCTTTCAGCTTTACCATTCATTCTTCAGCTGAAACTTCTATAAACTTGAACATCTTAGTTGACAATGGTTTCCTTCTGATGGTGCTAGATTTTAAAAGAAAGAGAGAGAATAAATTGTGGTCGGTTGTGGAAGGAAATCCCCAAAAATTGGGATCAATACCTAAATCTGATTTGGACAGGCTCCACACCAGATTAGTGTGTAATAAGTGGCGCTTTCTCCCGCTTAATCACAAGTTTGCAATGCTTGAATAAAATAAAACGATTAAAATCAGGATCGAGTGGCGTGATTGCTCAATGTGTGCTAACCCAAAAAGCGCCACCGCCATTAGAGAAGCTCGGGATTACAAGAATTAGTTTCTCTACTCTGGAAAGGGAGGACTCTCTGGTTGAGGAGTTAGTTCAGTGCATGGCTCCTCATATGCAAGCAGACCCTTTCAGCGAATTAAAGTCCAAGATTCAGGCCCACGATCCATCTGGATCTGAGGATCTTCAAAGAGAGCTCCAGAAGTCTTTATTATGGTGAGTTCCTGGTGCCAAATTTCTAATGAAGTTTAGGCAGCCGCTGAAACCCTATGCATCTTCTAATTCTCATTTAAAGGGTATTTGATTGTTGAAGGTGATTCTAGTAATGATATTAATTGGCATCCTTGGTGAAGCTGGACAAACGGAGACCTTTCACCATTCCCAAAATCCAAGTTTTGGTGTTGAATTTAAAGATCTCATTCTCCCCTGTATTGGGGAGGTGAATAAAGTGGCCGAAAATCTTGCTAAAGAGGAAGAGGAAATGACACAAAGGTCACTTATTTCAGATTCTCAATGCCTCCTTGAGAAAGTCACACACATGTTGTTTGCAAGCCAACCCCAACTAGCTGGTAGCCAGGTACAAGGCTATGAAATACAACGATGATGGTGATGATCCATGTGGTTTTTTTTTTTTAACTTGCTATTATAAATGTTGAATGTGTATCTTTGATGGAAATCGTGCTGACACAAGTTCACTTTTGATGCATCTTTTTTTTAATCCTTAGGATTTCCTAAGAACTTCCATTAATTGGTTCACTGTATTATGAGCAGGCTGCTTATGATCTTTGGGGAGGAAGTGGCCGAGCCAAAATAAACATTTAGTCGGGAAAAAGCTTGAGATTTTTTCCATTGTTTGATTTTATAAGATTCCTGTCATTTCATTATGAGATTGAGTGATGCTCCGAGAAATATAACCTCCCCACCCTCATGGGGAGGTTAGCAACTTCCCCAATGCAGTTGAGGTGAATGATGAGCAAAGTCATGTTATTGTAGTATGGCTACAGTTATTGGCCTTTGCATATGCATCAAACTAATGCGTAGTCTACCTTCTCATTACAAGGTATCACAACACCAAATTTGTCAATTCGGAACGAGTATATTTTTTGGTCTTGATTGGGGTGCTGGGGAGGTAGGCAGTTTCCTATACTGCACTGTTGAGAAATCTTGCACATCATTTGATTTTATTTTAAGGTCCTACAAACATAGCAAGTGAAAGCACAGTACTTTAGAAGTGTCTTAAACTAACTGTTTTTGTAATGATCTTCTGTCACAGAAATTTATCAAAGAACAGGTTGCAAGCCTCTACCTCTGGCCAAAGGTCCTAGAAATACATATTTTAGACAGTTCAAGGTAAGTTTTTGTTTGATATTGAGATTGTATAGCTTGTCGTGGACTTTCCTTTTCATAGAGTATTAAGTTCTATTTGGATGCCTGTAACTTTTTTAAGTTGTAAGAAAGTTACATGTAACTTACTTACAGGTGTAAGTAAGTTACGGTAATTCTGTTTGGATGTAAGTTGTAACTTAGTTATAGGTAACTTTGTTTTTGTGTTTGGATAACCTATAACTTTCTTACAGGTAATAAGTTAGATATTCACACTAGATAGAGTTAAAATAGGGAATCGTTAAAAAATCAGATTGCACATATAATGGGATAAAATTATTCCATTTTATTAAGCCCATGTAAATGAATAGTTTGACCGATGCTTAGGATAAACTAATCAACAGGTGGGCCATAAAAGTGAGCCCATGTTTTCAAAATACTGGTAATGTGGCCCACATAAAAGGCACATAAAGGTAAAAAATTGAGGTACTTGCACTAATGTATGGTATACAAGACAGTAAGTGGAAGGTCCAAACCGTTGATCTGATGGGCACACACTGGATAACCCAATATTTTCCAGATTGGAAAATCCTGACCTTTGGACTAGCTGCCCACGAATTGATGATTAATTAACACAAAACAAAAGGCAGCAATCCTCATTTAATTGTGAAGGCCAAAGATCAAATGGTCAAGATCTTCCAATGAAATAGATCTTTGGACATTCTCCCGTTAGATCAACTGTCTGATCACCACCAAATCAAGAGATCTTATCATTCCTTACCCAAAAAATGGAAAGAAATAAGAACATCAATCTTAAATAATCAGAACCCACAAATGGAAACTGAAAAATAGATCCTCATTTTTAAAAAGAAAAAGAAAAGAACATGAAAAAGAAATTCATTACAACAATATCAAGAAACCAAATCTTCGGATCGACAGCAATACCAAAGAAAAAAAAAACAATAGAAGTCTAACATGTGATTGAAACAAAAGAAGATAACAAATCGACCCAAGAAATTGAATCCAAGATCTTTAAATGATGCTATCACTATAAAATGAATCAAAATACAAATTTAGGAGCCCTCAATGATAATTGCTTTGTCCTTCTACGATTTTAAGCCATGAAGGCTATGTGACGTGTTATGTGGGCCCACTATGATGTATTTGTTTCATTCACACCATCTATCCATTATTCTAGATCATTTTAAGTCATCAGCCCAAAAATAAGGTACATCAAAATTTCAGGTAAACCACATCACTGGAAACAATGTTGATTGAATACCCACCATTAAAAACTTTTGGTGGGCCACCAATGTTTTCGATCAAACTGATATTTGTTTTGTTCCCTTCATCCAGGTCTTTATGACCTAATCAACAGCTTGGAAGTGAAACAAACATTATAGTGGGCCCTAGTAGTTTTTTAATGGTGGACTTTCAATCATTATTGTTTTTGGTAGTGTGGTCCACCTGAGATTTAGATATCTCTCGTTTTGGAATCAAGCCCTAAAACAATCCAAAAGAATGGATGGATGGCATGGATAAAACAAATACAATATGGTGGACCCCATAGATCATCTGCATTATCCACGCCACCTCACCAAGCTGTGTATGTCAACGCAGAAGTAAAAAAAAAATAATAATAATAATAATAAAATAAAAGAAAGAAAGAAAGAAAGGAAAACGCAATAGAAAGAGAGAAAAAGGGATTTCCTACCTTGCGGAAGCTCGATGGGAGAGGGAGAAGTAGACTGAGAGAGGGAGAAGGAGACTTGAGAGAGGGAAATAGAGGCTGAGAGAGGGAAATGCAGGTGCGATTCTTCCCAACGATTTTCATTTCAAAATTTTCAACTGTTACCTGTATCAAAGATACATGTAATTTTGAAAACGACTCAAGCACCTGTAAGATTTTCGCCTCTTTTTCTTATAAGAAAGTTATAGGTTGAGAGAAATTTACCTGTGACTTTTCTCCCCCCAAACACCAACTGTAACAAAGTCACCTGTAACTTTGTTACATTTTAGAAAAGTTACAGGCATCCAAACAGGCCCTTAGGTCCTTTATCTTATTCTTTAATGGACGTTCCTCTCTTTTCACCAACAGGAATTTGGTGGTAAGCTTTCCATATACAGAAAAAGATCAGTGAGCTTCCACATCCTTCTAATTTGCATTTTCTATTTATGGGAATGCTAATTACTTTGCTAAGAAATGATATAAATACGTGAATATAAAATTTCATGCCTTTTTTTTAGGGTTGTAGAATGCTTTAGAGGGAACTACCCCTATTCTGGGAAAGCAAAGAGTTAAGCATAAAGATCATGTCTCTTCTTACCTGTCTATCTCAAGGCTACATATTCAGAGGTCGGGATTCTTCCATTAGGAGGATTATTAGGGAGTCGTCAATCACTGGCGGGATGCAACAGACTAATGGTCTACATTGCTAAACCATGGGCAACACTAGCTCAGAATTGAAAACCTGCATTTACTGAATTGAAAACCTTCTGTCTGTCGTCGCCCATTCACATAAAAAGGAACTCATGGCCCATTTCTCTCCCTTCCTAAAGGATATCCCTTAGAACTCTCTCTAGTTCTTCTTTAATTGATTTCATGATCTTGAACAACAACGTGGACCAGATTTGGAGGCTAGATGAAGCAAACTTCATTAATGTTTGATGCAAGCAAGCCTCGAGCAATATGTGTGCACTCACTTGATAACACATGATTCTATACGCAGTCAATGTTATGAGTGTTTTTGTTCGTTTATGTTTCTTGCATGTGCATGTGTGAACTGAGTTAGGAAACTGGTACGTTGTTTTTAAATATGGTCATTTGAAGAAAAAAAAAAAACATGTTTCTCGTATGTTTGTAAAATGGTATGTGTGTGCGTGCGTGTGTGGGTGGGTGCGTGAGGGCGGGAGGAAGCAGCTTCTGTGAGAGCATTCTCTATACGGTAGTTGTTGAGAGTTGGGGTTATATTGTTGAGTTCTGCAATATCATGTTCTGTTGAGAGTGGGGGTTATATGATGATCTCTAGCTATTGTCTGGAGGACTGTTGACTTCTACAATCTCTTGTGTCTTTTACAATCTGCATGTGCTTGATTCTTATTGCCATTCTCTAATTCTCTTTAAACCTCTAAATCTGATACCTTTCTTTTTGGCCCCTGCCATTTGATCTTAGTCCTTTGGGTGCATTAATGTAGATTGGCCTCCAAGTTATAGGCATTGTGTTTTCAACATCCTCAATTTTTTCTCTACCCTCTGATGAGCAGTTTGCTTAGCAGCTCTCTTGCATCTGTTTCAATTTGTTTGTTTTGAGATCCTATTGATTCCCAAACTATTGTTAGCACCCTTGTAGTCCATCTCTGGAATTGGTAGCCCCCATCCTTACAAAACCTATATGTGAGGGTTTGTCTTTTGAGTTTCAAGGAGATGTGCATTGAGATGCTGCACCTAATGGTTAAGATCACTGAATCCATTTCCACGACCTAGATTCAGCTGGCAACTCTCAATTGCATTAGCCTTTTAGTCTCATCAGCCTTTAAGACTACTGATATTGGTTTATGATCTGCAGCCAGCCTCAGAAAGGCACTTCAGTCAATTCCTTGATATGTTCTTTCCAATCACTTGGTATCAGAAAATGATGATCCAATGTACCTAACTGGATACCATCCATTGTTTCATTACTTGAAATTTCACATTTTAAAGGAGGTATGAATTGAGTACAGTATTGATTTTCATCCCTATACTATGTAAGCTTTTGTTTCAAGTTAAATGAGTACAGTATTGATTTTCATCCCTATACTATGTGACATTTATTATTCCCTTTTATTTTTGGTGCCCTCCTTTGGGTTTGATTTTGATTTCACTATCTATGCCTTGAAATACATTTTATTTTTGATTTGAGATTTCAATCGATTCCTCTCAGCTGGAAGAGGAGAACTGCTAGCTTGGCTAGAAATATCAGATTCTTATCTACTTAGGCATCAGTTGATATGAATTGCCTGGCTTTACTGCCTAAATTCTTTTCCTTAAATTAATCCCTGTGAGTTATGTTAAGTGAGCTTTGCCCTTAAAGAATTGGATTTACCCATGAGATGTCGTGTTCCCAGGGGTTTATGTTGGGCAAATTTCTACCCAAGGGAAGCTGATGCTATGGGGAGCGAAGGTCGAACAAGTTGATAAGCATTTCTAGCCTTTTTTAGCAAAGATATTGTTTTGTGAGCTCAGCTTGGTTGCATCAAGTTATCATGTATGCAGATTAATAGCCTCATCGATAGAGGGCAATTATGGAGATGGGTTACTTCATCGTTTCTGCATGCGAATATTGGGCATCTCATGGTCTGTTTTTAAACACTCCCATCTTAAATATTTGGTGTAACTATTATCTTTCATATATATATATATATATATATATATATATATATATATATATATATATATATAGAGAGAGAGAGAGAGAGAGAGAGAGAGAGAGAGAGAGAGAGTGTGTGTGTGTGTAACTATCAAAACACTAAATGTTGGAAATTTTATTGTTCGTGTCAATCGTTATTCTTTGAACTCTGTTGGTCCCGTCAGGAGAAAGTCGACAAGCCCAAAAGATTTCTTGCGCTTTACTTCACTTCATGCTTGCAAGTAAAAACTAGCATACCTTTTGTGGTAGATGAATTTGTTTATTAATACCAACAACGACTTCAACATTTCTGATCTATATTTTATTAGAAAATCAGATTCAAAGAATGAGTTACTACTTCTGTAAAGCACCTGCTGTTGGCGCCTCTGGAGCCATTTTTAGACTTGTAAGTCTCCTCGAAGTCTTTCCTTTGTCTAATAGCTGCACCTGCTTTCTAGTAGTTTAGCGAACTTGTATTTGTCTTGGACATAAGGACATTGTCAAACTTCTCAAACCTGATATTGAAATGGCAAAAAGAGGTGAAAAGATTCAGAAGTAAAGAGGGAGAAAAAATATGAGGGTTGTCCTTCGATGTGGTTATGTCTTGTTTTGTTTCAAAGAGCTTGCTTCTTGTATTCCCTGTTCTCAATTGTTTATTTATTTACTTTTCTCCATTTGGCTTTTGGTGTTTTCGGTATCCTGGATACGACCCTTTTGATTTAGTACCAAGAATTCTTTTAAAATCATTGATGCTAAGAATTCTTTCAAAAGAGATGAAGTTCATAATTTACTTCTTTTTTTCCTTTGTGCAGGATTGTAATCAATTGTGCCTAAATTTAGGCTTACAAGCACTTCAGCCTTTTGACGCCACTCACGCTAGGAGTATGCCATATAGAGGATTTGTTTATTTATTTATAATTCAAGACCATTTTCAATTTTATTGTAATAAATATTATATATATATTTTTTGTGTAGTAATATAAATTTTGTTTAATATTCAATTTTAATTATATTGGAACATTTTTTGTTTCAAATATTAAAAAATTGCAGGTTTCAATAGAATTATATATAATTTTTTAAAAAAAATTACTGGCCAGCGCTGGGCTTTTCAAACCAATAACGTCGGCGCTTTTCTAGGACTATAGCGGTGCTTTCTACAGAAATACTCCTGCCCAGAAAAAGCGCCGGTCCAACCCGCCAAATACTTTTCAGTCCGCGGCGCATATAAAAGCGCCGCTAAAATCACTTAGCGCCGCTAAATCTTTTAGCGACATACCCCTTTGGCGGCGCTTGACTAGCACCGCTAAATAGTATTAGCGGCGGTTTTGGGGATTTTAGCGGCGGTTTTGGCCGCCGGTGAAAGTACTCTGTCTTGTAGTGAGAACACATATGTCATGCTAGTCCACATAACTTGCTGACTTGCTGACGTCAAAGGACAGCAGCTATATTGCTGGTGTGGGGTCCACACGTGTGTGAATCCCATGGCTGCAATGCCGCAGGGGTAAAGTACATCCATCATGTGTGGCCCACGGATACACGGTATGGATGAGGCACACACCTCACGTGTGCCCACGTGTGGATAACACAAACATCAGGTGGATTCCCACCGTCCAGAGACGCTGGACGGTGCAGATACTCCCATACATCAAGGTGGGTCCCACGTAGGACGTACCATATATATATATATGATATATAATATATTATAGTATTTAATATCATAAGGGGGGTGTGAGTGTTAGACAAACGGTGTGGGTTTAACAACCCAGCAGCATTTGCTGCAAGGGACCCACCGTCCCATCTCCCTACGGACGGCGTGGATAAGAACTTAGCAAGGTGGGCCACACGTGTGGCCCACATATCTGGATAAAGCTGATATCTGTGTGTTTCCTTCGTCTAGGTCCCACTGTTCGCAGATGGACAGTCTGGATGCAACATTCATCATGGTGGCCCCACAGTACTTGCTGACGTCAGTCCGCAGGGATATAGAATACATCACGGTGGAGTTCCACCGTCCATTCATCAAGGTCGGTCCACACGTGTGGGACCCACCAGCTTTTACATCAAGCTGATATTCATGCTTTCTCTTCATACGGTCCAGCAGTAGAGGCTGCTGGACGTTCCATGGCTGGACGACATGGATGTAATACATCCATCAAGGTGGCTTCCCACACGTGCCATCTAGGCAGGCCCCACCACTTGCTGACGTAAACGTCAATACAGCAGCTACATGACTATGTAAAGTATCCCAGCCAATCCATGCCCACCGTCCATGGATCGATGATGTGGATGCGATGCATTAATACGAGGTGGGCCCCACATGCTGCCATGGTGGGGTCCACGACACAAGGGGGAGAGAGAGAGAGAGAGAGAGAGAGAGAGAGAGAGAGAGAGAGAGAGAATCGGTTGGTGGAGGGACCCCACTACTATGGGTCCCTCTTTGATACAACAAATACATCAAAATGGGTCCCACATATGTGGGCCCTCAAATTACAAATCAAATAAATAAAATCACCCACAAACAATAAAGATTCACCAACAAACAATGAAGATTCACCCACCTTTGGATGTCCTCTTCCTTCTTCCGCCAATGCATGCTAGAGCTCCAAGGAAGAATTTCAATGGTCAAGATGGACTTTGGATGGTGGAGATGGGAGGTAGGAAAGTGGGCCACACCTAGCTCTCTCATAGAGCATGGGAAGCTTGGACGTTGGGTTCTTCTCATGGAATTTACTTGAAATGAGAAAATGAGAAACAGAGAGGAGATGTAAGGGAGATGGGATGGAAGGTATGAGCTCTTTTGACTTGTTGATAAGAAAGGGAAGGCTAAGCATCGGTTGCTTTGACTTTGGGTAAGGAGAGGTAAGGGTGAGTGATGGCTTGTGATGGGATGTACTTGACTTATGATTGATGTGATTGATAGGACATATCGTAGAGATTCCCTTGGAATTTGTAACGCGTGGCATTTTTCTCGAACTGAACGTGGGCCCACATCTCCTAGCCTAGGTATCGCCTCGACGCGCAAGACACGCCATCGGAACCGCGGCGATGGCTTAGTCACAAGGGTACAAGTCTCGGGTCAATCCGACTCTAAAATACGAGATACATCTCAGGATCATGTGCAAATGCCGGTTATAGATCGTGGGTTGCCAAAATTTGACCGAGAGGACCACTGAAGTATACGGAATGGTACGGGTTAGGATACGGGTCTCACAATAGTCTTGTTTGTCGTTTTGACCCCACCATTCATTTGAGGATGGTAGGGGCTTGAACGATGACGTTGAATCTTAAATTTGTCGAGAAAATCACTCATCCTTTTATTGATGAACGAAGTCTCATTGTCTGTGATAATGGCCTGAGGAATTTCGTACTGGTTGAGGATATTGTTCTTTATAAACTTGATCACGTGCGATGCTGCAATGGTAGTGTAGGATGCTTCCTTTATCCATTTAGTGAAGTAATCTACACCACCAAGATGTACTCATGCCCCTTTGAAGATTTGGGGTTGACTTTGCCGATGATGTCAAGTCCCCATATAGAGAAGGGCCATGGTGTTGTCAGATTGTATAGTTTGGAAGTAAGCGCATGGATTTGATTAGCGTGCTCCTAACACTTGAAGCACTTCCTAACGTGTTTGTAGCAATCTGTCTGCATCGTTAGCCAATAGTAACCGAGCCATAGGATCTTCTTTGCCATCATTTACCCGTTCATGTGTGGGCCGCATAGTCCTTCGTGGATTTCTGACATGATCTAAGCTGTTTTTGTTTCATCCACCCAATGGAGAAGGACTTAATTGAAGGATCGTGTATAGAGGAAGCCCCTGGCGATCGTGAACTAGGTCGTTAACCGCTGGATGGTGTGATGATCAGTTGATGTTGCTCCTTCCGAAGACTTCTGATGCTCGAGATATTCTTTGATATCTGTGTACCACGGCTAATCGTTCGGAGAGGTTTCAGCTTCGTCAATCTATAGGCAGAACGCGGGTTCTTCCTAGAGTTCGACAGTGAGTTCCCATTCAGCTACTCCTTTTGGGATTTCCAGCATCGAGGCAATTGGTTCTTGGCTCGGGGCATGTAAGAGATTGTGATCTCTTCAAACTCCTCGGTCAGATTCTCCAAATAAACGTGATACGGGATCAGTTTTTCATCCTTGGTCTTCCAGTCGCCATTCGTCTGATTGATGATGAGTTGCGATCTCTAAAAACTCGTAACTTCTTCACGTTGAGGATGATGGCTTCTCTTAGACCAGTGATACATGCTTCATATTCAACCACATTGTTAGTGTATTGGAATGCCAATCGCCTAGAGATGGGAATTGGGACGTCATCGAGAGAGTAGAGAATTGCTCCTACTCCACTTCCTTTTGAGTTCGCGGCTTCGTCGAAGAAGAGTGTCCACTCTACTGCCTTTCTTTCTTCTTCTTCCTCGATCAGGAGGATGTCCTTGTTAGGGAAGAAGGTCTTTAATGGTTAGTAATCCGGCAGAGAGTGTGCTACTAAATGATCAGCTAATGCTTGCCACTCGATTGCCTTCTAAGTGACATATGTGATGTCAAACTCGGAAAGCAGTAGTTGCCATTTTGCGATCCTGCCCGTTAGTGCCAGTTTCTCGAACAAGTACTTCAACGGGTCTATGCGAACGAGCAGAAGGATTGGGTGAGAGATCATGTATTATCGTAGCCGTTACGTTGCCCAAACCAGAGCGAGGCATGTTTTCTCTAAGCTAGAGTATTTAGCTTTGTAGCTTGTGAATCGTCGGCTGAGATAGTAGATCACTTGCTCCTTTCTTCCTGTATCGTAGTGTTGGTCGAGAAAACATCTGATTGCTTCCACTACGACAGAGATGTACAACAGTAGGGGCCTACCTGGGGTAGGTGGCATGAGCACCAGAGGATTTAATAGGTACTTTTTGATCTTGTCGAAAGCCGTTTGACAGTCATCGTTCCATTCCTTTGGCGAGTTCTTCCTTAAGAGCTTGAATATGGGCTCATAAATAGGCATGAGTTGTGCGATGAATCGACTGATGTATTACATCCTTCCGAGGAAACCCTAAACTCTTTTTAATACTAGGTGGCGGCATCTCGATGATTGCCTTAGTTTTGGTCTCGTCCACTCGGATGCCATCTTCATTGATGATAAAGCCTAACAGCTTGCCTCCAGTTGCGCCGAAGACACATTTTTGCGGGTTGAGGTGGAGTTTAAACTTTTTTAGCCTGTTGAAGAGCTTCTTGAAGTCTTCGAAATGTCCTTCGATCATGTGAGATTAACGATCATGTCGTCCACATATACTTCCATTTCCTTATTTATCATGTCATGGAATAAGGCAGTCATGGCTTGCTGATATGTAGCTCCCGCATTCTTTAGCCTGAAGGGCATAACCCGATAGCAGAAAATTCCCCACAGTGTGATGAAAGAAGTCTTCTCGCGATCTTCAACGGCCATCTTGATCTGATTGTAGCAAGAGAAGCCGTCCATGAAGGAGAAGATCTTGTATCCAGTAGTATTATCTACCAGCTTGTCAATGTGAGGCAGAGGGAAATCGTCTTTAGGACTTACTTTGTTAAGGTCCCTAAAGTCGATGCACATCCTGACCTTGCCATCCTTCTTTGGAACTGGTACAATGTTTGCGAACCATTCTAGGTAGTTGGAGACTACTAAGAATCTCGCATTGTATTGCTTGATGACTTCATCATGGACCTTCAGGGCCCATTCTGGCTTCATTCTCCATAGCTTCTGCTTGATAGGCTTCATGTCTGGTTTTGTTGGCAAGTGGTGTACCAGCAAATCTTCATCGAGCCCCAGCATATCTTCGTATGAGAAGGCAAAGTTGGACAACCTCGGTCTCAAGAATTCTATCATCCTATGCTTGTATTCCGGAGATAGTGATTTACTAATGTGCACCTCTCTAGGGAGTTCTTGTCAACCCAAGTTCACAACTTCGAAATCATCTTCCACAACGTTGGCCTTTATTTCGAACCTTTCGAGGGAGTCCTCGAGTTCCAGAGTTGTATCATCATTTCCCTCATCCTGAGCTTCATCCAAACCCATGAGCTCGAAGTCCAACTCTAGATCGAAATCGTATGAGTCGACCTCGAACTCTGGTACTCCGTGTGGAACGTTTGGCACAGTGATTTTTGAAAGTTTTTCTGATATTTTTTATTTTTGAAGATTTTCTGATGTTTTGTGATTTTGAGAAATATTTGATGTTTTTGTGTTTTTTGAAATATCTGTTGTTTTTGTATTTTAAATTTTTTCTGATTTTTTTGTGTCGCTAAGGGATCCCAAATAGGATGGTGTCGCAAACCATGATTGATCCTATCCTGATTTGGGGTATCAACTGCTATTTACATTGGCATTTTTTAGGTCAACATCTGTGGGTGGCTTACCAGCCGATTCGATCGTCAGGGGGATGACTGTCCATCCTGGTTCTTTCCCTCTGCTGTTCTGCTCTGTTTTTCCCTGTGGGTCATCCGTCCCGATGACCATGATGCCTGCAGGACTGGGTTCAGAATCTGAGTCTGATTCGATCTCTTCATGCAAAAGTTGGAGCTCTTCGGGCTCCTCAGGTGGACATTGTGGTGGGATATTGATGTCTATCCAGTTAAGGGAAGGCCACTTCCTTTTTTCGATCCAATGGATGGGCTGCTTCTGCCCCTTGTGCTATTGAGTTATTGGTGAGGGTGTTTCCCCTTGACTATTGGTGGGGATGGGTGCCTCCCCGCTCTTTCCTGGGTAACTTGTAGTGGGTACTCCTGGTCCTGGGTCCTCTATGGGTGGCCCTGCCTCCATGCCCCTAGCTTCATGTGATAGGTCCGAGGGTTCTGCCCCTGACATTGAGTATGCTTTTGATGCCCTTTAGATCTTATCCCATCGTATTGGTGGCCAAATGGATTCCTGGCTGGAATGTTCTGTTAGTTTAAGCCGCTGGAGGTGATCCTTAAAAGAGATCATCGTGTCACTATAGAATGTTCCGGCTTTAACAAACTCGATGGGTGTACACTTGAACAGTTGCCTCTTTTTCGACCTTGTGGTTTAATCTTCCAGTGTCGGTTGATACCTTAGTCCCTGTCTTTGTACATTGGCACGAGCTGACTTTACTACCATACCTTTCTCATGGAACTCAGTATGCTAGTTCAGGATTAGCCGTTCAGCAGGAGGGATGACATATTCGATTGTGAATGGGTAGGGGTTGGCAATGGAGTTCACAATTTTGAACTCGAAACCATGATATGATATGTCGCCCTCCGTGTGCTGGATGTCAATCACTGGAATATCAGTTTCTGGGGTATTGACTGCTACCATTTCACGGGGTACGTCAGGAGAGATATGTGCATCGTTCAGAGTTTTCGCAAAGATTTCTCGATGCAATTTGGACGTACACAAGAGTTACTAGATGGAAATTTATGCGGGAATGGATTTGAGCTAAGCTATTATGTCATAGGCAGCATCAATTTTGTGAGTTATTCCCGACAAAGTTCCTTGGGTTTCTTTTGGGTTCTGATTGTCTCTCCTGAAATACTTACCATTGTTGCCCACTTCAGCGCACTCTGGATAGTGTCATGGGACTGCCTTTGTGTTATAAGAGGGAACCGTCCTCCATTCCAGATATATCATCGGCTCTTGAAGCTGAGTGGTTGTTACCAGAACTGTTTGTGGTGGACTTGATGATTTCTCTTAGAGTATGACTAAATCCTAGCGGGATTTGATAGTGGACTTTTCCTCCTCTTGATGTGTACTTTATGAAGGAAGGATCCTCTGGGCATGTGCCAATTGGTGAGGCATTAGGAAACTTAGAGATTGGACCGGGGGTGGCCCTTGCAAGGTTAGTGGGGCTAGATCAGAGAGGCCTATCAGGAGAATGAGGGGTTCAGAATTTACCTATTTAGATATGTCGAGGATGTGGCTGGACATGCCCCTTGGAGAGAGAGAGAGAGAGAGAGAGAGAGAGAGGCTGAGAATGTGACCTGGTGGGCATTGTTGATGCCCTTTGGAGGATGAGAGGTGTTGTTGGTGCTGCCTCGAGGATGAGAGGTGGTGCTGTTAGTGCTGCCTCGAGGAATACCTGTGGCCCAGGCGGAAGCATCTGTCGGTATCCCCATGTCTGATTTACTGTATCAGGCATGATTGCTTGTATGGAGTGATGTGAGGAGTATGTGGGACGCTCTTTCTCAATGTTGTTGACGGTAGATGTGCCAGATGTGTTGGGTCCTGCTTGATGCGATGGTAAGGGATTCTGAAGAATGTTGGCCTGAGTGGTCTACTGGCCTGTGGGTGATCGTGATTTTCTGACTTTCTATCAGATCTTGGACTCGTGTTTCAAGGTGAAACAGCGGTCTGTTAGATGACTAGGAGCCTGATGATATGCATAATATTGACTTTCATTGTATCCTAGTGGTAGGGGATTTGGCGAAAATCGAGGTTGGAGTGGTGTCAGGAGTTGCCTTTGCATCAACATTGTCAAGACTTGACTGTACGTTTGTGCGAGCGGGGTGAACTTCCTACCCAACATGGCTTGCCTGTATGAATTTTGTGCATTTCCCTTAGGCTGTTGTGGTTGCGGTTGAGGCGGCTGCGTCTGATATCTCTGTTGGGTTTGCTCTAGTTGGTATTACCTATTTTGCTGTGGCTCCAGTGGCGGAGCGTACTAATTAGCTTGAGTATTGGTGACGATATTGTTGACTTTGGTGGTACAGTTGCACGGGAGCAGTGCCGTTTCTATTAACATATCCAATGGGTTTCCCCTCAACTTTGTTTCTTTTGATTGAGGGGGCTTGATGTGGCCATGGTGAAATGGTTCTGGCTCTTGTCCCGGCTTCTACCTGTTTTCCAGCTCATATGAGTTGGGAGAAGTTTATATATGGGTATGAGATCAAGTATCCTGAGAAGTTTGGATTCACCGAATGGACAATCATGGATCTGTGTTCCTCATCATCGATGGGGCTTCTCATTCACACTACCAAGGCCCGCCATCCTCACACATACGTTGACAATGATTCATCGCTTTTTGTCTCAAGGTAGCCATATCGGCTCTTCTCGGAGCCATGTTCAAATTACAGGAAAATCTGTCAATGAATGCTTGGAAGAGTCTCTCTCAAGTCCTAATATAATGGTTGTCCAATGAGGTATACCAGTCCAGGGCATTGCCCTTGAGGGATTTCTGAAAAAGTCGTATCAAGGCTCCATCATTCCCGGCTATTGCATTGAGTTCCCCACAAAAAACTTTAAAATGTGCTGTGGGGCACCTGCTACCGTAGTATCTTTTGAATTTTGGTACCTTAAACTTTGGTGGCACCCGAGCATCCGGAAAGGGACACAAATCCCTAAACTTAGTGGATGGAAGATCCAATCCTTGCTGCCTCTTCAGCTGATTTTGTGCCATTATAGTTGTTACCGCATTTCATCCATTTCAGATTTGTGGGGTTGCGTATATCTTCCGCCTTGATGTAGGGTTTATGCTGCTTCTTCCTCATAAGAGTCAAGTTCTTCGACTCTTTGATTTCCAAGAATGGGGGGTTGTTAGAAAGAAGATGGACTCCCCATGGCTAAAGGTAGCTGGAATTGAACGCCACTCCCTTTTAGGGGAGGGTGTGATGTACGGAAATGGCTCCCGCTCGAGGTATTTACCAATTCCGAAATGTTACTCCCTTTAGAGGGAGTATGTTGGACTCGAAACTGACCCCCTTCGTGGGCATTCGCCAGTTCTTGTCTGTGATTCCCATTAGGGGGAACTTGTGTTGTAACCTGATTGTTGTGATGTGTGGGAGGATTGGTCCTATTTGTTGGTTGCTGCTGTGGCTATGCTGACTCCTCTGGAAGAGGGAGAACAGGATTAGTTGGTGGAATGAGGGAGAAAGCGAAAGGAGTTTGTGGGATTAAGCTATTTTGGACACTATATTATGTTACATGTGTGTTTGATATGGCGCTTGGTACTAAGCGAAGTAGCAACTCCTATAATGCCTTGAATCTCTAAGACATCTCATTCAAGGCTATTGTGACTGGTAAATCTGTTGGTGTTGTTGGTGCCGGTGCTGGTGCTGGTACAGGTGTTGGTTTTGAAACTGATACTTAAGGAGTTGGCAAAGCTGCCAACTCTTCTTCATGGGTAACCAAGGCTGCTCGAGATTGAGTAGTCATAGCTCGGATTGATGCTCAAAATAAGTGTAAGCCAAAGACTGATTTTTTTATGTATGAATGCAGTGATGATGTCCCTTTAGATTAAAATGCCACACACTTTCGAGTCTGGTCTTGGCTAGTGGGAGCTAGTAAAAGTCCTTAGTGGAGTCGCCATTCTGCGAACACTGAAAATTGGCACCCACGCTGATTTAAATATTTTTGGTGTGAAAGGTGGGATTTAGCAGGCCAATTTGTGAATGTTGGAGTCGTAACTAGCCAATTAATCTCAGCATCCTGCAGTCAGCTAGAACCCACGAAATATGTAAGGTTGAAGAAATCCGAAGACTCTCCTACCTTAGATTGACTCCTGGTCTACGATCCGGGATTCTGAGTAAGGGACCTCGGTTATAAAGAGGGAAGGTGTTAGGCACCCTCTCTGCCCGTATAAATGTACGGTCTCCACTTGGTGAGGTACGGAAATCTTAAGGGATGAATGATGTGGTCGAGGTAGGACTAGGCACATGTTAGTTTCTGATGTGGCAAGATCCGAGATTTCGACAAGCCACAAAGCATACATCTAACAACATGTCTAGAAGGTAGATGTGATGATGCTTATGCAAAAAGGTAAAGAAAAGTGGACTAGATCACTAGAAATTTCTGATGTGGCAAGATCCGATGTACAACAAGTCACAAAGCATACGTTCACTAGAGATTTAGAGAAGCAGGGGGGTTGAGAAGGGAATAGATGTTATGATGAATGCTTATATATAAAGTGAAAAGATCTTTGGCTTGAACTTGAGTAGGCTAAGACATGGGTTGTACCATGACCAATCCAGGCTAGACTTGGGATTGAGAAGGTTAAGAGGAGGCTAAGAGATGGCTAGAAAAGTCTGATCTTAGAGACTTGGGAGCTTTCTCTCACCCTCACTCTCACTCTCTTCTTCTCTCCCTCTCTCTCTCTCTCACTTGGAAAGTGGAAGTTGTTATTAAAATGAGAAGAGTAGAGGGCCATTTATAGCCTTCTTAAATGGTTTTATGGTAATTGTAGGGTTTATGAGGGGTAAAAGTTGATGTGGCAACTTGTGAGTGGTTAAGGAGAAAGAAACGCCACATGGCGCGTTCCCATTGGCTCTTGGGGTTGGTAAAAGGGTAAATAAGGTCGGCTGGAGGGGTAGTTCTGAAAGAAAGTTGACTTTCGAACGCTATGATAGTTGTTGGTCGGAGGACACATGCCCCCCGTGATCGACTGTAGTCGAAGTACAACCTACGGTAGTCAGACTACCGCCTGGGCCGGGCTTGAGCGTGTGGGCCTCGTTTGGTGCACTTGTTCGTCCCATGGTCTTCTTTTTGGGTTTTTCGGCTCAATTGGGTGTATTTCATGTTGATCTGGCTCTAATGGGTTTTAGGTTAGGTTGTGGGGTTTTGGGTTCGAGTTAGGGTTTGGATTAAAGTTTTGGGTTTGGATTAGGGTTTTAGGTTTGGATTAGGGTTTTGATTAGGGTTTGGGGTTTGGGTAATTGATCATGGTCTGGATTGTCCATGCCTTTTCAAGATGTTAACCACCTGGGTGGGGTCTCTATGGGGGTCTCTGATGATCGGCCTTGATATGCTGGCACATGTCACACTCAGCCACAAAACTGGTAATCTAGCACTTCATCCCCGCCCAAAAATATTGCCTCCTCATGTCGAGATACATCTTTGTATAGCCAGGGTGGATAGTAAACCTCGATCGATGTGCCTCGGTCACAAATCTCTGTGCAACTCTAGAATGTCCAGGACACACAATTGGCCTCTGAAACGAAGTCCACTATTGGACTCAACCTGCCAATCCGACTGCTCCTCAGATGCGGCCTCTGCTTGACAATCCTGCAATGACTGATCTATCTTTTGAGCCTCGATTACCCTTACAACAAGAGAGGGTTGAATCGACAAGCTCGATAACAGAACGATGACAGACTGCAGAATAAACTCAAAGTCATACTCGGCTACATCCTCCAGCATCCTCCACTCTTAGACCATCATATGCGCCATCAGGCCCCTTGGCTGATGGCTAAGGGCATCCGTCACCACGTTCGCCTTACCAGGGTGGTACTAAAGATCGAAATCATGTCCTTTACGAGCTTCATCCAGTGTCTCTGCCTCATGTTCAACTCGGACTGCGAGAAGAGATACTTCAAGATCTTGTGGCCAGAAAAGAGCTCGAACTTAACCCTATAAAGATAGTGCCTCCACACCTTCAGTGCGAAGACAACTACAGCCAATTCTAAATCATGCATGGGGCAGTTCTGCTCATGGACCTTGAGCTGGCGAGACACAAAGGCCACGGGCTTCTCATGCTGCATCAGGACAGCACCAAAGCCAATATGCAAAGCATCAGTAAAAACCACAAATCCTTTACTCTCAGAGGGAAGAGTGAGGATTGGTGAGGACATGAGACGGTCCTTCAGCTTTGCGAATGCTCGCTCACATGCGTTGCTTCAAACAAACTCAGTGCCCTTCCAGGTCAACCTAGTCAATGGGGCTGCAATACTGGAGAATCCCTCAATGAAACGTCGGTAGTAGCCCGCTAAACCAATGATTTATGTCTAACTTGATTGCTGCCATATGATCTTAGTTACGATGTTTTCGATATATCATGTATGTATAAACTAGGTTGTATACTAAAATGCATTCCATGTATTTGTTGAAATGTTTGAATGAATAGGAAATTATGATTTATGTTTCCCATGACTATTAATCTAGAATTCATGTTTATTGTACTTATGACAACTCCTTTGTGAAAGAATTTGCCATAATATATGTTATAAGTAATTTATTACATGAATGTTGAAATGTGTAGTCTAAGTGTTTGATAAAATGTCTGAATGAGTAATTGTTGATGAAATGCATTTAATAAGGGTGTTGAGATAAGGTTCTCAACTACCTTAGCTATATGAATGGATTCCTTCATGTAATTTATATTCAACTACGTGATTTATGTACGAAATACATATGTATGATAATATGTTCATTATGTGTTTGCTAAAATGCTAAAATGAGATTTATATTTAAATTGGTTGTTAAATGATGTTTGACTATCACATATGAATGCCTATTATGTTTGAGTATGATTGGGACTAATACGTAGTTCAAGCAATCGGTAACTGTTTCCGATCAAGTGGCCGAACTAGTTTCACCATAATGGATACGTTTGATGAATCTGAGTCGTACAGTGATTATCAGCAGTATATGTGCTCCATGTCGATTAATTTAGTGTGCGCTCGTACCAATCAAACTTTTCAAGTAACTCGATTGGCCTAATGTGTGTATACTATATATGGACGCTATTGCTTAAATCTAAGGTACCACTTACCAATGTAAAGCCCGTTTCAACCATGGTACCACGATCCGCTAAGACTCATGAGCCAGGCATGGTGGTATGGAACATCGTGGCCGAGTTGTCGGCCTACGCTAGGGTAACGATCCTCCCCATAGTGTCCAGTGAGTAACCTAAACTCATGAGCCGAATATAGTGGTATGGGATACTGTATTCGAGTTATCGGCCTACGCTAAGGTGACAAGCCTTTCCGTAGTGACCTCGAGTATAAACTAGGCCTACATTGAGGTGACGAGCCTCCCGTAGCGACCTAAACTTGCCTATCCGCTACTTTTCAATCAGGGGTGATGTTGCCCTATAGCTTGCCTATCGTATGTGATTAACTAGGATTGACGACCCTAGATGGATCATTGTTTGGGTAAATGATATAAAGGGAGGTACCTTAGCTTCCCGAAGCTGCTGTATGAATAAGCCTAAATAATTACTTGGCTAACACGATCATGCACCGCATTGCATGTGCTTAGGTGATGAAGGCATAGTGGGAGTAGCATGTGCGATCATGAGATGGTGTCGCTGAGGGAGTGCAGGTGAGGGCATGCATCATTATATCATACCATTCCTACATTAACAAGAGTACTTAGGATATGATTGTTGTACGCATTACTGCTTGACTAAATTGATAACATGTTAACCTTTGCCTTATAGTACCATTGAGTTGATCACTCACTCCCACTCTGGGATGGTGTTTTAAAACACCAGCCAGACTCTGTTTTAGCTGCAAATGATGGCGAGGCTTATGAAGTGGAGCCTGACTTCTACGACGATGAGGAGTTCTCCTATATGCAGCTATCAGGCGGGTCTATGTAGACCATGTACTAATTGATGGGATTATAGGGATACGAATTACTTGGACATTACACTTTGTCATTTTGTATATTTTGGAACAAACATGTATACATTTGTTAGTGCTATGATTTCATATCCCTTTGGTTGTCAAAATTTGTAGTGCCAAAACCTATATGTCTTATACTTCTTGTGTTCCTTGTTTGTGACTACACACTGCTTCAAGACAAGATCATGAATGAAGAATGTTTTCAAGACAAGACCATAAATGAAGAATGTTTGCAAGACATATCATGGATGAAGTCTACAAGAATAGAAGACTTCAAGTTTGTTTCTAACAAGTTTAAAATTAGAAGACTTCATCAAGACAAGTCAAGAAAGTTCCAAGCCTTAGAAAGCCGTCAACTCGATTCAAGCTTCTCCTTCAAGATCATCTGAGAATACAGACCTTCAAGACTTCAATGTTCATCTCACTTCAAGGTTTGTTTGACCTTAGATTGACCTTAGGTTGGTCTGTATGATAGGTTATTCTGGATACATAATCCGAATATTTAATATGCTTATTATGACTGTTCTAAGACCAGTCCTAGCTTTGCTTCGACCAGTCTTAGGTTTCTCAGGACCAGTCCTAGGTTGTTACAGATTTTCGAATTTTCTTAATTGTCCTTCGACTAGTCCTGGACTTACTTCGACCAGTCCTGGGAAGTTCTACGACTCCCCCTACGACCAGTCGTAGTCCTACGATTCGAACTCCAGCGACCTATCTATGGTCCTACAACCAGTCGTAGGTGACTCACGACCAGTCGTAGGTGGCCCACGACCGGTCGTAGGTTACCTAAGACCAGTCGTGAGAACAACTAATCTAATCCCGCGGAAATCTTTCAAAATCTTCGATGCTTCGACCGGTCCTAGGGATCCTAAGACCAGTCGAAGATGGGATTTTTTAGGCTATAAATAATGCACGAATTTTAGAGTTTATTCACTCCTTCACATTCAATTCAAGCGATTTAAGGCTATACTCTGAGATAAGTTATGATTATTTTTTAAGCTATTGTGCATATTTAATATTCCTTTTGTTAGCATTATTCTATTGTGATTCTGATCCACATTCTAATCTCATTTAGAACCAAGTATGCTACAAACTTGGTTAAAAGGTTTGGATTTGAGAATGGTAAAAAATTTGATACTCCTATGAGTACAACCTTGAGACTCTCAAAAGATTCTACATGTAAAGATGTAGATCCAAAGCTATATCGTAGTATGATTGGTAGTTTATTATATCTAACTGCTAGTAGACCTAATATCACTTTTAGCGTTGGTATTTGTGCGAGATATCAGTCTAATCCTAAAGATTCACATCTCACTATTGTCAAACGGATTATTAGATATGTCGCAAGTACAACTAAGTTGGGTCTTTGGTATCCTTTTGATACTAATTTTAAATTAGCTGGGTATTCAGATGCTGATTGGGCTGGTAATTTGATGATAGAAAATCAACCGGTGGTGGTTGTTTTTACATTGAAAACTATTTGGTTTCTTGGTTTAGCAAGAAGCAAAGTTCAATATCTCTTTCCACTGTTGAGGCTGAGTATATCGCAGCAGGATATGCATGTACTCAACTCGTATGGATGAAACGCATGTTAAGCGATTATGGAATTAATCAAGATTCAATGATCTTACATTGTGATAATTCCAGTGCTATTAATATTTTCAAAAATCCAATTCAGCATTCGTGTACTAAGCATATTGACATTAGGTATCATTACATTCGTGAATTAGTTGAAGAAAAAGCTATCTCTTTGGAATATATTCCAACCGATGTCCAACTTGCCGATATATTTACTAAACCGCTCGACAAAAGCAGGTTTACTAAAATGAAATTTGATCTTGGTATGTGCATTTTAAATTGAATATACTTGTCTGCATGTATCATAGTGTACTATATTTTGAATTTTTATGTGTATAAATTTCAATTTGTGCATAAAAATATTTATTTTTGTTGATGCTCGACTGACCCTTGCCATACACGACCGGTCCTGACTCGACCGGTCGTAAACTGCACTCGACCGGTCGTGGAGATTGTGAGCATCTTATAATTTGGGAAAATCACCTTCTTCTTCATTTCCTCTTCTTCCTTCGACGAGTCGTGGCTCGACCAGTCTTGAGAGTTCATGATTTTCTTCAAGATAAGTCGTTTTTCTTCATTTTTATTGAAGATTTATGCTTTCTATGCTTTGATTTGTTTATTCCATAAGCTAGATCTCGTCTTTTGTTGATTTTTTTAGGGTGTCCTCTCTAAAATTTCTGATCTAGTGAAACCCACCACTTCTAGTGGTCTTTGTGCTTGCTCCTTGGTAAATCTTATTAAAAATGGATGTTAGAGGGAAAAAAAAAATCTTGTGGTCCATCTTCATCTAGATCTACATCTATAACAAAACGGCACCTTCGGTCACCCGAAGATGATCCCAATGATGTACAGGATTTACGTGGCCGTAAAGTTATTGTTGAGCGTCCAATAAGTCTCAATCACATTGAACAATTTGGGATTGCCCCTCTCCTTGAATCTGTTGGCTGGGCTAACATTTTGTTTTCGGGTGGGCCTGCATACCAGTCCATTGCACAATCTATGGTTGCATGTATCTCTGATTTTTCTCTTGATAATTTAACATTCTCAATTGCTACTAGAGAAGGGAAATTTCTAATAGATCGACATTTGATATCAGGTATTATGGATATACCTGTCAAGGATGAAGGTATTCTGATTCATACATTATATGACAAACCATCTGAATCGGAAAAACAAATGTTGACAAGAGATTTTTGCAATATGGAAGTACAATGGACGCATAAAGGAAATGCGCTCCCCTCAAAATTTTTATTACCCAGATACAAAGTTTTACACCGAATCTTCATCTTAAACGTGTATCCTCAGTCCGGCAATAAAACCAATTTGACTGCTTTCATGGTTCGGGTATTGCACTCTGTTGTGTCCAGCTTCGTTGTCTGTTTACCTTCTTTGATATGTCATTTTATCATTCAGTTTCGTCTTCATCCGGGTCATAGTGACATTCCATTTGGTTATCTTATGACTTGTTTAGCCACAAATATGCTTGTTGCTTTACCTGAGAATGAGGTACCAATTCATCATCTTTCATTCAATAATACTAATTTAAATAAGATGAAGTTGGATTTGCTTCCTGGTCAATTCTATGAAGGTGGTGGTGAAGGTGCTGAAGAAGAAAATGAAGGGGAAACAGCTGATCTTCCTCCACAGGCTGATATAAATATGGATGATATATTTGAAGACATTGAAACTGACTCCCAAAATGATCCTGATTATTATCCCTCTTCTAGTTATCATGCACGTCTAAATGCATTGGAGGAGAAGGTTGATAACCTGAGTGTAGCCCATAATATGCAATTTAAATATATGTGAAAATATCTTCGTCGCATTAATAGGGGCTTACTTCAGATTGATCCAACCATCCTTGCTCTTTCATCTGGATCTGATTAGGTGGATTATCCTTTTTATTTGAATATAATAGATTTTGTATTATTATTATGGTTGATGACTTTGGTTATCTGTTTGGTTTTATTGTATATCCTTTATTTGGATTGATGACATTGAAGTGTTGTACTAATTTGATAATTAATCTTGACTCCTCATATGGTGTTCTCTTTTCTCCTTTGGCCTTCCCTAGTCATTTTGTGACAAAAAGGGGGAGTAGTATGGAACGGGGGAGAAAGGGAGAGTGTAATTGAAGTAATTGAAGAGTAATTGAAGTAATTGAAAGAGGGAGAATATGGTTGATTGTTTCTACTCACTTAGGGGGAGTAGAGTATTTTTGATGGCTCTGATGGCTCATGCTTCTTTCTTCATTTTACTCTTATATTAATAAATGTGTTTTGTCACAAATTTGACAAAGGGGGAGATTGTTAGTGCTATGATTTCATATCCCTTTGGTTGTCAAAATTTGTAGTGCCAAAACCTATATGTCTTGTACTTCTTGTGTTCCTTGTTTGTGACTACACACTGCTTCAAGACAAGATCATGAATGAAGAATGTTTTCAAGACAAGATCATAAATGAAGAATGTTTGCAAGACATGTCATGGATGAAGTCTACAAGAATAGAAGACTTCAAGTTTGCTTCTAACAAGTTCAAAATTAGAAGACTTCATCAAGACAAGTCAAGAAAGTTCCAAGCTCTAGAAAGCCGTCAACTCGATTCAAGCTTCTCCTTCAAGATCATCTGAGAATACAGACCTTCAAGACTTCAATGTTTATCTCACTTCAAGGTTTGTTTGACCTTAGATTGACCTTAGGTTGGTCTATATGATAGGTCATTCTGGATACATAATCCGAACATTTTAATATGCTTGTTATGACTGTTCTAAGACCAGTCCTAGAAATCTTAAGACCAGTCCTAGCTTTGCTTCGACCAATCTTAGGTTTCTCAGGACCAGTCCTAGGTTGTTACAGATTTTCAAATTTTCCTGGTTGTCCTTCGACCAGTCCTGGACTTGCTTCGACCAGTCCTGGGAAGTTCTACGACTCCTCCTACGACCAGTTGTAGTCCTACGACTCGAACTCCAGCGACCTATCTATGGTCCTACGACCAGTCGTAGGTGACTCACGACCAGTCGTAGGTGGCCCACGACCGGTCGTAGGTTACCTAAGACCAGTCGTGCGAACAATTAATCTAATCCCGCGGAAATCTTTCAAAATCTTTGATGCTTCGACCGGTCCTAGGGATCCTAAGACCAGTCGAAGATGAGATTTTTTAGGCTATAAATAATGCACGAATTTCAGAGTTTATTCACTCCTTCACATTCAATTCAAGCGATTTAAGGCTATACTCTGAGATAAGTTGTGATTATTTTTTAAGCTATTGTGCATATTTAATATTCCTTTTGTTAGCATTATTCTATTATGATTCTGATCTACATTCCAATCTCATTTAGAAAAGAGGAATTTGTGATATTCCTTCTTCTGGGATCAAAATCAAATAGACCTTGCTCTTCTTGATTTAATCTAAAATTAATTAGACATAGAACCATTCTTTAAGTGAGTATTGGACATTGAACGACGTATCATACATCTACTCCGATTGGTTCTACTGGGCTACTTCAAAAGGAGATCCAGGTATTTTACTTTGTAATTTACTTTCTCTGGTTTTGTTTGAGATTTGCCAGAAAAATCTCGTTGTATTGGTTATCTGAGGAGAGCCAGAAAACTCAGACTGTTGGGGTTTTTGGATTGTGTAAGCCCGAGATAAAAAAAGACACAATTGTGAAGGTTTTTGGTGAACCTGTGAAAACCTATTTTGAGAGTGCATGCTAATATCCCTTGTGTGAGGATATTAGGAGTGGAGTAGCATTCTGTGTGGCTGTTGGCTAACAGTTGGTGAACACACAGGCAAACCACTATATATCGTTGTTTTGTGGATGTGCTTGATTTCTTTATTCATTTATTCCTTCAGTATTGTGGATTGCTTTTGTGGATGAATGTTGTAATTTTCATTTCAAGCAAGTGTGGTTGAATGGTGTAATAACGTAGGATTTATTTCTGCAAGTTATTCTTGATTTATTTTCCATATCATTTGTGATTTCTAGTTTGTTCTAGAAATAAGGTTGTCTTACCATAAGCCATCGATTTTTGGTGTAAGGTTGTCCTTAGAACAAGATTTAGTATCATTCTCATATTTCATGTGCTTTGAGATTGTTATTATTTCAGCATTGTTATTTATATCTTTTATTATTCCGTTGTTTTAAGTTTTATTTGGCATTGCCCTATTCACCCCCCCCCCTCTGGGGCATATAGCTAGGCCCCTTTCAATATTCAGCCTGGTGACATGATCATACTCTAGGGGTTTATAACCACTTATATACTTTATATATCTATCACAGTCTTCCGCTTGCTTAATTTAATCATCTCTAGAGTATGATGTATTGATTTAATGTAATCCCATTCATGTTTAATGTACTAATACAGACAACATTTAATCATCATTATTTTTGTTGCATAAGTGATGCATTGGAACTCGGGAGTTGAGCTTCTGCTTGACCCCAGATTTTCAGGGCACTACAAGTTGAGTCGTAAGTCTGGGAGGCGAATCTGCACGTGGCCTCTTGCTGAGGAATGGTCTGTTCGGCAAGTCTGGTCTGGTCCAGCGGGCCATCGCGGGCTCGCGGGTTCGGCTGCCCGCTGCCCCTCTCACACACATGTGGGGCCCGGTTTCACGTGGGACCACCCTATTTAGGTTCCCTTTACCCTTCTTTGCTCATTTCACCCCTCCCCTAGCTCTCAAACCCCTCCAAACTTGCAATTCTCTTTCAAATCTCTCCTTCGTAAGAACTAACCTCAGATTCTAGAGAAGTACGAAAAGGTACTAATTTTGAGGACAAAATTTTTCTTTAAGGAGGGTAGATTGTAACATCTCGAAAAAATCCGTATAAAGACCCGACTATCACCTCAAGCAGAAATCACTAAGGATCAAATTCTGTAGAAATTAGGCAAAAATTAATTAAGTAATAAACTAAATAAATCGGAGAATTAGCTCGAACCACTTTCTATACGAACCGCAAGACCCAAAACCATTAGAATCGCTAACCCAACATTACCTAGAAACCTAGGATCAATCTCAAAACCCAGTTGCTCTTGGCAGCACATTAAAACTCTGTATCGGGCTTAAACCATGCGTCGAAAGTCTGATGACTACGAAACTATAAGGTTATGACCACCTTACTGGGCTTGACAACCATTGCAGGAATTGAGTCCAAATAGTATCCAGAAATGCATAACTTGAGCCTAGAGCGAAGTGTGTGAGAAACGCGAGTATCTTTAAAAAATAAACTCAAACTTAAGGGAATTGGGTCGTTTACTTGCAAGCCAAATTTAAGGTTTCAGACCATCAGATTCTGATCCAACTATACCCTTAGATTAGGGAAATTTCCCTACACATGCCAGTATACTTGTGGCCTTGATCGAGTGACGATGACCGTTGAACTAAAATGGGTCCTCCACGATCGATCTGCTAATCTGATCGGATCAAAAACTTAACCTGGCATAGATCCATTGTTAGGGAACTTTTTCCAGACTGTATGCGAGCAATGGACCTTCAGATAAGCTCCGTTGCCTTGAAACAGTCGCCTTTTGGCTATAACCTAGGTATACCATGGCCCTGGGGCCATTGACATCACTTTAGGGCCTATATAATGCCCTTAACCCACCCCTCTCTCATTCCAGACGAATTTTCTCTAACCCTAGGAGAGAGGAGAGAGAAAAGAGGAGAAAAGAATGGAGATCGAAGGGAAACCTTTGGGGTTTGCTGCAGTACTCTTGTTCTGCTACTCCACTCATCAAATTGCCTTTATGTCTAGGTACTCAACTTGTTTCAACTCCATTTTTGGATAAGAAATCCTAAGCCTAATCTGTTTTAGGAATCCAAATAGAGAAACCAGTGAAATAACTAACTTATTTCAATGTTTAGGTAGTCGTTGTACCGTAGACAAAGACGTGGTGTATGAGCTGAGTTCGTAATGAGCGTACCGATGAAAGGTGTGGACTATAAATATTTAGGTTATGGTTTTCAAGGCTTTCAATGTCAGCAATGATTTATGTCTGACTTGATTGCTGCCATATGATTTTAGTTACGATGTTTTCGATATATCATGTATGTGTAAACTAGGTTCTATACTAAAATGCATTCCATGTGTTTGTTGAAATGTTTGAATAAATAGGAAATTATGATTTATGCTTCCCATGACTATTAATCTAGAATTCATGTTTGTTGTACGTATGACAACTCCTTTGTGAAAGGATTTGCCATAATATATGTTATAACTAATTTATTACATGTATGTTGAAATGTATAGTCTAAGTGTTTGATAAAATGTCTGAATGAGAAATTGCTTGCTGGAATGTATCTAATGAGGGTGTTGAGATAGGATTCTCAATTACCTCATCTATAGTTACAGTTTCCTTCATGTAACTTATCTTGCTAATATGTGATTTATGGATGAAATGCCTATATATGATAACATGTCCATTATGATTGTTAAAATGCCTGAATGAGAATTGTATTTGAATTAGTTGTTAAATGTTGTTTTGACTATCACATATGAATGCCTATTGTATTTGAGTATGATTGGGACTACTACGTAGTCCAGACAATCAGTAACGGTTTCCGATCGAGTGACTGAACTAACCACGCCACAACGGATACGTTCGATGAATCCGAGTCGTACGGTGATTATCGGTAGTGGTTAGGCCATGAGGAGTGCGTATGCGCTCCATGTTAATTAATTTAGCTTGCGCTCATATCAATCGAACTTGTTACATAGCCCGATTGGCCTAATGTGTATTTACCATGTATAGACGCTACTGCTTGAATCTAAGGTACCACTTTGTAACATCACGAAAATCGGGGGCCGAGTAGTAACTCAACTCCCGAGTTCCAGAACATCACTTATGCAACAAAATGAATGATGATTGAATGTTGATTGTATTCGTGCATTGAACATGAGTGAGATTAAGCCAAAACAACATATCATACTCCAGAGACAGTTAAATTGCAAGCGGAAGACTGTGATAGATAAATAACATATATATACTATGATGAGTCTCCAAAGTGTAATAATGTTACCATGTTAAAGAATTACAAGTACAAAATTCAAATTGTACCAAATTGAGAAAGTGTAATGTCTTCTATCCCAAGTATCATAGCCCCGTCTTTACAATACCAGGTCTTCATAGACCTGCCTGAGAGATACAGATAGGAGAACTCCTCCACATCAAAGTAGTAGTCCGGCTCTGCTTCATAAGCATCGCCATCACCTGAAACTCAACAAATCTGGTTGGTGTGTACAACACCGTCCCGTAACGTGGGAGTGAGTGATCAACTCAGTGGAACAGTAAAGCATAGGTTAACATGTTATCAATTCGGTCAAGAGTAATGATAAAGCAGTAAAATCAAACACTCCTAACTACTCTTATTAATGCAAGTATGAATGCTGGCATGATGTATGCCCTCACCACACCCTCCCTCGTGTGACACCATCTCACGTTCGCGGCATGCTTTCATCCCTCAGTGCTCCACATCTTCCAGGCACATGCAATGTATGATGAGCATGATTACCGAGTATTTATTAGTCCATTTCAAACAGTAGGATTGGGAAACTAAGGTACCTCCCTTGTATCATTCCCAAACATGATCCATTCTAGGGTCGTCAATCCTAGTTAATCTCAGACGATGGTGTGTTTTTCTAGGTCACTGCAAAGGCTGCCAGGGCTGTTACGCACAAAGGTTATACCACTCCCCCATCACCTCTTAAACGATTCATCACTATACAGAAACAGGCCTAGTTCATACTCTATATACCGCGACAAAACTCTAAGGCTCACCGTGATTTCAGAGTATGTTCGAGGTCACTACAAAGGGCTGCCAGGGCTGTTGCTCGCATTCGTTGCACCACTCCCCCATCACCTTATCAATATAGGCCGACAGCATGAATATAGTGTCCCATACCACCATAATCGGCTCACGAGTCTAGTTGCTCACTGGTCACTACGGGGAAGCACGTGGCCCCAGCGTAGGCCGACAGCTCGACCACGGTGTCTCATACCACCATGCCCGGCTCATGAATCTTAGCGGATCGAGGTACCATGGTTAAAAGGGATTTCACTGGTAAGTTTGGTACCCTAGGTTCAAGCAGTAGTGTCCAAACATGGTGAACATACATTAGATAGATCGGGCTACTTGACGAGCTTGGCTAGCTCAAGCGCATAACAAGTTGAACGATATGAAGCGCAAAAGCACTTCATCTGGCCAACCACTATCGCCCACCGAAGTACGACTCGAGTTCGTCGAACACATCTCACGTGGCAAATGAATCTCAGCCACGAATTTAATCCCGTTACCGATTGCCTAGACTATAATCATAGCCCCAATCACATTCAATTACAGATAGTTAAAGCAGTAATGGATCAAGATTCAAATCATACAATCAAAGTATGATATTATCCGTTTAGGGCTGCCAGGACTGTTGCACGGAATCGTTACACCACTCCCCCATCACCTATGACAGATCATACAACATCAACATGAATTTAAATATACGCATTACATAAATAAAATCATATAATCAGTTGAGCATGTTAACAAGCATATCATAAAGCATATTATAATGCATGTTATAAAGCATGTTATGAAGCCCTATATAAATAGGACTACAAACACATATATTAAACAAGTAAGCGGTTTAAGTAAACAACCTCATGGAGGAAATCATACATGTCTCTAAGGTGGTTGAGAATCCCATCTCAATACCTACCTAAGGCATCAATATCCAAACACTTATTCACACAAGCATTTTCACAAATACTTAACATACACTATTTGAACATACTTAGTGTACGTTAGCAAACATGTATTAGGGCGAGTCCTTTCGCCAAGCAAGTATTTTACGCCCATATAATATATTTATACAACAAATAATCATGACAAACACATCTCTAAAATATATATGTATACAGTACTTTCTATAATACAGTATTTCTACATACATAGTGTATATTAGTAAAACATGTATTTGGGCGAATCCATTCGCCAAATAAGTATTTTATCCATATATCGTACATTCATAAAATAAATAATCATGTCAAACATATTTCCAAAAAATATACGTATACGGTATTTTCTACGAATACCTAGAAATGTAAAATTCCATAATCTACATCTTTAGTCGAAATAGAAAACGGAAAGTACTTTGTACATGTGAAATTACATGCAGATCATGAATTTATCATTATCTGACATTGAAAGCATTGAAAATCATAACTATATACCTAAAGTCCGCACATTGTGTCGTAGAATCGTAACGGAGTCGGTAGGTTTGCTAAGCTTCCGTATTCGGCAGTTTGGCAACCTATAGAATGAAATAGGTTAGCTATTTCATAACCTACAACTATCCACACCCCAAAATCAGATTAGGGTTAGGGTTTCTTACCTAGAAATGACGCCGGAATCGCCGGGAAAGCGATGAGATTGGAGCGGTTGAGCTTGGATACGGCAGGGAAGAATCTCCCACTTCTCTCTCACTTTCTCTCTCTTTCCCTAAGGTATTTCTCAAATTCGGATGTCTGAAATGGGAGGGGGTTTAAGGTCCTTATATAGTCTAAAAACTCACCGAAATAGACTCCAGGTTAAGGTATACTTAGGTTATACCCAAATGGGACTTGTTTCAGCTCAACAGAGGACTTCTAGCGGGCCTCCTTGAGCCAAAGGTCGGACTTAAGCTCACTAACACCGGATTTAATTTTAGTTAAGTTTTCGTTTCAGTCGGATTTCCAGATCACGCGTGGCAAACCAGTTTTAGTTCGATGGTCAGTGGGTCTCGATCGGAGATTCCGAGTATATGTAAATGTTTATGAAATTTTTTCTGATCCGAGGGTGTATTTGGGTCAGATTCTGACGGTCTGGTTACTTAACACTGATCCGCAAGCGACGAGTCTCAGATTACTATTCAAGATATTTATTTTTGTAAAGAAACAAGTGTTCTCACACTCCCTCGCTCCGGACTCAAGCGAACAGCTGTGGGACACTATCTGGATTTGATTTTCGAGATGGTTGTCAAGCCAAGCAAGGCGGTCCTAAGTCCTTAACTTCGTATTATTCGGACTCACGATGTGCGGTCTAGACCTGATACGGAGTTTCAATGCGTTCCTGAGAGCAGTCGGGTAATGAGTTTGATCCTAGATTTTAGGGTAACCTAGCGTCAATGATTCTACAAGTTTTAGGTCTTGCAGATCTATTTAAAGTGGATCAAGCGGATTTCATAGCTTAACACTTGGTTAACTTTGTCAAATTTCTAAAGGATTTAGTCCTAAAAGATTTCTGTCTGAGGTGGTACTCAGGCCTTTGTAGTTTGTATATAAGGTGATCCAAGTTATAACACTTAACTAGTTTAAGATAGTGTCTAGGGTGAAAGTACTTAGGAAAATTGAAAGAACAAGGTGGTGAAGGGTGAGATTTGTGAAGGAAATGGGTTCAGAAGCGATTTTAGACTGTGGGATTCAGTTCTGACAAGTTAATAATGTGTTAGGAGCGGCCCATTGCCTAAGGACGTCGAATTCCAGGTTGGCAAAAATCTGTGCTGTTACAAACTTACCAATGTAAAGCCTGTTTAACCTTAGTACCACGATCTGCTAAGACTCATGAGCCAGGCATGGTGGTATGGGATACCGTGGTCGAGCTGTCGGCCTACACTGGGGTGACGAGCCTCCCCGTAGTGACCAGTGAGCAACCCAAACTCGTGAGCCGAATACGGTGGTATGGGACACTGTATTTGAGCTGTCGGCCTACAATTAGGTAACGAGCGTCTCGTAGTGACCTCGAGTATAAAATAGGCCTACGTAGATGGTGACGAGCTTCCCGTAGTGACCTCGAGTGTAAACTTACGAACTTGCCTATCCCTTGCTTTCAAAATCAGGGGTGATGTTGCCCTATAACTTGTCTATCGTATGCGATCAGCTAGGATTGACGACCCTAAATGGATCCTTATTTGGTTAAATGATATAAAGGGAGGTACCTTAGCTTCCTGAATTTGCTGTATGAATAAGCCTAATCAAAAACTCGGTTAACATGTGCATGCACTGCATTGCATTTGCTTTGGCGATGAAGGCACAGTGGGAGTAGCATGTGTGACTGTGAGATGGTGTCGCTGAGAGAGTGCAGACGAGGGCATGCATCATTATAGCATATCATTCCTGCATTAACAAGAGTACTTACGACGCGATTGTTGTACTGCTTTATCATTACTGCTTGACTGAATTGATAACATGTTAACCTTTACCTTATAGTACCACTAAGTTGATCACTCACTCCCACTCTGGGACGGTGTTTTAAAACACCAACCAGACTTTGTTGTAGATGTAGGTGGCGATGATGTCTACGCTATTGATTGGGATTTCATAGACGAGGAGGAAGAATTCTCCTACGTTCAGCTATTAGGCAGGTCTATGTAGATCATGTACTGATCGATGGGATTACAGGGACTATAAGGATTAGTTGGACATTTGCATTTTTGTATTTTGTAAATTTTGGATCAATACATGTATATATTCAGCCTGGTAACATACTCATACTCTGGGGATTGATAAACACTTGTATACATTATATACCTATCTCAGTCTTCCGCTTGCTTAACTTAATTATCTCTGGAGTATGATATGCTGTTTTAGTATAATCTCACTCATGTTTAATGCACTAATATGGACAACATTTAATCATCATTATCTATGTTGCATTAATGATGCGTTGGAACTTGGGAGTTGAGCTTCTGCTTGACCCCCGATTTTCAGAGCATTACAATATGGTATCTATGTTTTATATAAGAAATGCCACCTAAGGCCACTCGAAGCACTGCACGTCTCGTACTTGGCGGATCGTTTGACGGGGCACCTCCCCTAAGCGATAGCCACATGGACACTATTTTGGGCCCTGATAGTGACACCATGCCGGATTCTGTAACACCTCGTACTTTTCAGTACACGAGTGTTATTATGGAAACGTAACTTAGTATAAACAAAGAGCTAGCCTACTTAACATTCAACCTCATGCTAACTTGGATCCAACCATCTAGTATAATTGTTATCCATAGATTGATCCATTCATCCATTGAATTCCAAGTAGGACCATCATATCATCTGAAAAATTCATTCCTAGGACCTCGATTTCCTCGATAAGCAGAATGAACTATCCATCGTCAATAACAAACCCCTAATCATCAAACTCGCTGTTCATCAGGCCACAATAACTAAATTTTATAATCCACTCTGAACACTCTAAGTAAACCAGATGATCAGGTACAAAATCTAACTCAGATCAAACTAGAAAACTCTATTGTCGATAATCAAGTCATCCAACTATTAGATCGTATAGCATCACTACTTAGAACCCCACTTCCATATGATAAGGACCCTCGATTGAATGTAATTAAACATCCATCATAGAATTTGCGGCCTAGATCATTAGGTCCAACTATGGTTAGGCTAACATCACTCAACGTAAAGATCTAACACTAACCATAAAAAAATAAATGATCTAATAACTAAATCCACAACTAACTAAACCTTCTTGTGAAAAGATCTGACCGTCAGAACTTCGAGGATCATCAAATGATACCCATTTTGGCTCATAAACTAAGCATTATGGCCAAATGGATGTTAGATTTGCCTTATCTTTGGCCTGATGACACAACAGTTGTGTTCATGACGAGTGAATGGAGCAGATCGCAATTCACTACGTGATCATCATTATCCCAACATATGGTAGCTGAATCTACCATAGAAATTCACCTAAATAGGCCTAGAGACCTTTAGAAATTCAATGATCAAATGGAGTAACAATCTGACTGTTAGATTGCTAATGATCAATACGTAAGACAAGATCACTTGGTATGGCCCACCTGAGCTTTAGAGATCTGTTTGATCTTTAGCCAGATATCTTAGTTGGACCTTTAGGATTGATTGGTCGGTGTGGATTCCACAAAACATACATGTGGACCCCACATCTGAATTGTGCATGTGCACAACTTTTATGCATATGCAGTGCATCGGATCCAAACTTCGGTCAAATTGGGTGTTGACCCGAGCAAAACCGAAAAGAAGAGAAAACTCACCCGTTCCCGCTCGACAGCAGTTTGAACAGACAGGACCCATTCATGGTGATGCTGGCCGACCATGACCATCTAATCAGATGATCTGAACTGTCTATCATGTTCAAACATGGGATCTGACCAAAACCCAGCAAATCCTATGTGTGAGAGCACGTGTGTGTGAGCACAAAAACCAGCCTAGGAAGAGGCATGTGTGCGGCATTCCAAAAATAGCAACGCTGCTTTCCACGCTAGCAAATCCGCGTGCTTGGGCTGTTGTAATCTCAGCCCTCCACTATAAAGGATCCTAGCCCTTAAAAAACTAGGTTTTCTATTATAGAAAGAGATGGAGAGAGAGTGAGGGGAGCCAGCCGTTTCTTCCTCCCTTCAAACCCACCGGAACCATCGCTCATGAGCTTCAATCCGATCATTTCACAAGCTTCCTTGGATCCAACCACACCCTTTCATGCTCGTAGATTGAAGAAAGAAACAGAGGGAGGAAGTCTGCCATTATCGCTCGAGGTTCTTCCTCGTTTGAAGTCGAGCTGAATCAGCTGTGCGTCGAGTCGCTGCGAGTCGCGGGCCGAGTCCATGTTCTCTCTGGTCAGACAGAGAGAGAGAGAGAAACAGAAGTAAATGAAAGAAAGAGGAAGAAGCAGAAGGTAGAGAGAGCGTGTGGCGAGTTCACCACTTGATGCTGCACCGAGTTGGGTTCCAGGCGTGAGAGCAATGACTTTATAAGTCATTGGGTTTGCTGATTCTTAGGTATTCCTGAGTTTGGGTAGTCGGATCTGTCTTCCAAAGAAAGAAAAAAAAAAGGGAAATGATAAAGAAAAAGGGGAAGAAACAGAGAAGAAGATAGAGGGAGAGATGAGTGTCAGGTTACTATTGGACTTGATTCAGCAGAACCGAGTCAAACGTACTCGACTCACCGAGTCTGAGCTAGTTGAGTTTCAACTCGAAACCAGTTGATTCGGTCAGGAGCAGGCTCAGTCCAGGGCAGCTTCAGCTTTGAAGAAGCTCCTTTCCTTCAATAGTGATGCTTGCTCATCTGTTTCAGACTTTTCAAGTGCAGAATCATCTTCATTTGGAAGCTTTACTTCTATGGAGAAGCTGAAGAAGAAAGTGGTGAGTGGAAATCTAATCAAACTTCATGCTTTCTATTATTTTTGGTTCATCTTAGTTAGGCATGAGCAGCTTCGATTTTAATTAAGACAGTTATTTAGGCTTATTTTGCATAAATGCATAGTTGCATGTCCTTGGAAACTTGAAAGAAGCTTTGCTGGAGGATTTCACAACTTATTCCAAGGAGAGCAAAAGGAAGAAAAGAAAAGGAGATAGAGAGGGAGATCGGGTCAAGTTGAGTTGACTCAGTGAGTTGACCCACTGTTTCATCGACGAGTCGGGTCTGGTCTTGTTGAATCTAGCAAACTTGGTGGACGTTGCATGTTGTAAAGAAAGAGGAAAGAATGGAAGAAGAAATGAGAGTCAAGAGTCGGAGTGAAGGTCACGTGACTCGCTTGAGTTAAGTTACCAAGTCACCAATCAATTTTGGTGAGTTCTAACCTCATGAGTTTTAAAAGTAAACCTTGTTTTGAATTGAGAAGGCTAACCTAGATATTTATTTGAAATATAGGAAATGTTGATTCCCAAACGCTTCCTTTGATCGTGAAATAGGTACCGAGTTGAGCTGGGAACTAACTCATGTGAATCGCCATGCTTAGGATACAATATAAGCAAATAGATTCAACTTGAAAGGTGAGGGATATCCCACTTGGCTTCCTCATTTCATGAAGTTCTAAGATAGTTTGATCTTAAATGTATAATAACATTGTGTTTGTGTGAATGGTGATTATGCCTCTTGTAATTTTAATTGATGATCGTGCCCCTAATCCATCTTATGAGAATTGTGTTACACTCACTATGCTACACTTAGAATTGGTTATATCCATGTACACTTCCACTAGTTACATTAGGAAGTAAGAGATCTTGTTTTCATTTGAAGAATGAATTGCTAACATTACCCTTATCCATGTTAGAATAGTCTTAGAATATCAAACATAGTAAGTTAGTCCTTAGTTCCTTATTTAAATGAAATATATGCGAACTATTATATTAACTCCTATGATTCATGTCCTACAATTGTCCTACTATTAACAATTATGTGTTTAGGAGTTGGCTTTGCATTCTCCATGCTTTTCCTAAGTGATGGTTTGATTGGTACCTAGCCTTGTTAGAGGAGAAAAGAGACATGATGCTTCCATTTCACAAGTCGTACAAAGAATGCCAAGGGTGGACTTCTACCTCGCTTAAGAAGGATTGTCGACTTGTTATTAATTTAGAATGCTTGAAATGTCTCATGCTTAAATGCTAGATATCCTAATTAAAGACCACAAATCTTGATCATGCTTATGAGATTAATCTTGTTAATCCTATAGAATGTGCATGAGCATCATGGTACATGACATACACGCATGACATATGAGTTTTTCCAAGTACTCAATATAAGTGACATATGAGTTTTTCCAAGTACTCAATATAAGTCATACTCTGATTGAATTTTTGAAGGCTCTAGCACTTCAGTTAGACTTACAGAGCATGTGCATTGTGCCACTTTGGGCGCTCTTTCTTTTCATGAGGTTTTTTCGAGATTAGACACTCCTCGGGCGTACCCCGAGTATTTTTCTAGGAGATATCCTTGGGTGCACTCTCTTACATGGATTTTTCCAGGTAGATGATCTATCGCGGGCGGTCTGCATGGTCTTTTCTGGGCAACTAGTTCTCCTTGGGTGTACGTTTGAGTATTTTTTCGGGTGACTAGTTTACCTTAGGCGACCCCTTGTTTTGGCAGCTGGATGTGTATTCCCAGATCTGTGACTTGAGCATACATTCATACATCCATACATTTGCTTATAATTTCATGATTGATATCCTTGTAATATGAATACGTTAATTTAAACTAATTTGGAATGACATGATATGCATGAATCCTTGCGAGAAATTTTCACTGAGTTTTCACTCACCCAATAGTGCGGTTGCACTAAATAGATGCAGGATTGATGACAGGTGGAGACTCCTATGACGGGATTACAGGGACGGCTGAGGTAGAGTTTGGCGAGGAAGAGTTCTATGTGAATGTCGTTGAGCCATTAGAGCTCTAGGATTTACTTGTTTTCATATTTCAGATTTTGTATCTTGTTTGAATTGTAAAAAATTATTTCCCCTGTCGTGGGATTTCATTTTGCTCCCATTTACATGTATTAAACTTCCTTGTTATTACTCTTGATATCCTTAGTTTATGTGATGTTGCCTTACTCTATGTTATGGAATTTACCACTATTTAGATGTATGTTAGTCCACTTCATTACGTAATACTCGGGTTCTCAATGAGGAGCGGTTATCCTCGGGTTTTGAGAACCAGGGTGTTACAAATTCTCAGCCGGCCACTGGCCCCACAAATGGGCCAAACCTAGTGCACCACCGGTTCCGGAACAGAATCATGTGTCCACCTTGACACCAAGCATGCCTCAGGCGGCTTCTCCTCTTGATAAGTTGGAGCAGATGATGCTCTTTATGCAACCGCAGCAGCAGATTTGGACCACCATTGCGGGGGCTCTTGCCTAGAACATGAACATGGCCCCACCTGCACCACTTGTGCACCCTACTGGAAACATGAATGCCAGTGGTTTATTTGAGCGATTCCAGCGCTTTCGACCTCCCACTTTTATAGGTACTCATAGACCCGAGGAGGCCAAAAACTGGCTTGACCGCATCTCTAAGATGCTGAAGCCGCTACACTGCACTGAGGCAGAGCAGGTTGAATTGGTTATGTACATGTTCGAGAAGGAGGCTAGTCTATGGTGGGACAACATCCTATGGATAGTTGTTCTTGGTTATGTATGGATGTGGGAAGCTTTCGAGACCCACTTCCATGGAAAGTACTTCCCCCTCCCTTACCGTAATGAAAAGGAGGGAGTGTTTCTTCACCTTCGACAGGAAGGGATGACCGTGTCAGAATATGACAACGAGTTTATGGAGCTGGCTAGATATGCTCCTTTGATCCTAGCGAATGAGCCAATGAAGATGCGACGTTTCTCAGATGGTCTGCGGCCCGATATCCCCACGAAGATATGTTGCGCTAGCATTCCCAACTATGTTGAGATAGTGAACATGTCCCTGCGAGCTGAGAAAGATGGGGATAGGCTGTCCCATACATGTTTACCCATGGGTCTGAGGCCCCAACCGGACTTTCCGAACAGACCATTCCTCGGCAAGAAGCCACGTGCGAATTCGCCTCCCAGACTTACGACTCTACTGACTTAGCCGAGGCGATCAGATGTGTGGGGCACCTATTGCAAGAGGTTGGGTCATACTGACACTTACGGCTTTACCGGGATGAGGGACAATGGCTTCGTGCCTCCTCAGAAAATCAACCGTCAGTGCCACAAGCTATTTCAACTCCACCTCTACGATCAGTACCACTTGCACAACCATCTTACCAGCCACCCACACCTCGTTTTAGGCCGCCTCAACGACCTATGGCACCGCAACCGAATCATCCTCAATAGGCTCGGGTGCACTCACTTGCAACTGAAGCATCTGAGATAGCAATCGCAACACTATTGGCTTTGGAAGTCACAACACATATCTAAGGTACACTAGTCTTCCTATTGGTGGACACCGGGTCCACTATTTCAATAATATCATGTGCAGCAGTCAAGCGACTAATATTAGAAACTACTTCTATAGTTGGGATGAGACTCCTTACCGCCATAAGGACCTTCTCAGACACTACCAAGATTTGTAAAGGTTGCTCGATAGACTTAGGAAGCAGAACAGTACTCGTTGACTTGATCGTTGCCCCGCTATGTCATTACGATGTCATCCTCGGTATGGATTAGCTCACTGAGATGAAGGTGGAGATTGAATGTAATACTAGAGTGGTGATAGCTCATGGATCTGAGGGCATGACCTTTACTTTCCCAGTTCTGGTCAGTTGGTACTACCGCATTAGTTGTTATGCTACCTTGCTAGAGAATGTTGATGGTTCGACACTTGGGAACATGCCTGTATTCCGAGATTTTATGGACGTATTCAGGACGATACCTAAACTTCCTCCTCAACGCGAGATCGATTTTACTATCGACCTTGTGCCTGGTGCGACACCCATTTCACTACTGACGTATCGTATGCCTTCATGTGAAATGGAGGAATTGAGGAGACAGATCGACAATCTGTTGGAATCAAGCTTCATACGACCGAGTATATCTCCTTGGGGAGCACTTATGTTGTTTGTGAAGAAGAAGGATGGATCACTGCAATTGTGTATTGATTATCGCAGGTTGAACCAAGTAACAGTGAAGAACAAGTATCATTTGCCTAAGATTGATGATCTGTTAGACCAGTTGAAAGGGGCACAATATTTTTCAAAGATTGACTTACAGTCAGGGTATCACCAATTGCGTGTCAGGGATGAGGACGTGTAAAAAATAGCATTCAGAACCAGCTTTGGGCACTATGAGTTCGTTGTGATGTCGTTTGGACTCACAAACGCACCAGCCATGTTCATGGACCTTATGAACCGGGTGTTTCAGTCGTATCTGTACCTATTCGTCTTGTATTTATAGATGACATCCTGATATACTTCAAGAGTCGGAAGGATCACGAGGAGCACCTGTGAGCAGTCTTTGATACTCTCAGGAAGAACCAGTTGTTTGCTCAATACAAGAAGTGCAACTTATGGAAAGAAGAAGTTAAGTTCCTAGGACATGTAATCTCCAAGGAAGTAATAGCTGTGGACCTTGCTAAGGTGACCGCAGTTCAGGACTGAGAGCAATTCGGTTCGGTTTCTAAAGTGAGGAGTTTCCTTGGCCTGACAGGTTACTATCATCGATTCATTAAGAACTTTTCCAAGATAGCCAGACCATTGTCTCAGCTCACTCGGAAAGACCTCAAGTTTGCCTGGAATAAGAAGGCAGAAGCATCTTTTCAGGAACTTAAGGACAAGTTGATGTCCGCACCCATGCTAGTATTGACAGAGCAAGGGGTCAGATATACCATTTACACCGACGCGTCTCATGTTAGTTTGGATTGTGTTCTTATGCAGAAGGACAGGGTGATTGCTTATGCATCGTGATAGTTGAGGAAACACGAAGAGAACTACCCTACGCATGACCTGGAGTTGGCGGCCATCATCTTTGCATTAAAGCTCTGGAGACATTACCTCTACGGGTAGGAGTTCGAGCTCTTTTATGACCATAAGAGCGTCAGGTAGATATTCACGCAGAGAGACCTGAATATGAGGCAACGACAATGGATGGAAACCTTGAAGGACTTCAAGTTTGAGGTCTCCTACCATCCCGGCAAGGCCAACCTTGTGGCAGACGCGTTGAGCCACAAGAAGACGATAGCATTTGCAGCTCCACTGATGATACAGGAATGGAATATGGTCGATTTTGTGCGAGACTTCGAACGAAAGCTTACGATAGAGGAGTCATTTGAGAGCGTCGCACACATCTGCTTGCAGCAACTTATTGATGACCGAATTATTATGGTTCAGAGAGAAGATGAATGGTTGATGAAGATGAGAGACCAAACAATTGACAACAAAGAGTCCGAATGGAGAGTTGGTTCGGATGGGGGCTTATAGTATCGTAGCCGCCTATGCGTCCTGAATCTTCATAACTTGAGAAAGGAAGTTCTAAGAACCGCTCACAATTCAAGGATGACAATGCATCCAGGAAGTACCGAGACATGAAGCGTTTGTACTGGTGGGACAACATGAAAGCCCACATAGCAGACTTTGTGTCCCGTTGTCTTATGTGCTGGCAGGTCTAGGTCGAACATCGCCGACCTCCTAGTTTACTTTATCCCATGCCTATAGCTGAATGGAAATGGGATTTTATCTCTATGGATTTCATTTCCGGGTTACCAAGGATGAGGAAGGGACATGACTCCATTTGGGTGATCGTGGACCGATTGACAAAATCGACTCATTTTCTCCCGATTAAAGTCCCAAACTTAGCAGACGATTTGGCCAGGCTGTACATCAAGGAGATAATACGTCTGCATGGAATACCTATGGAGATCGTGTTAGATCGAGACACGTAATTCACGTCTATCTTCTGGACTCGTATCCAAGAAGCAATGGGTGTGGCGAAGTTCGATCTGCGTTCTACCCATTGATTGACGAGAGCGAATGTAAATTAGGTGTTAGAAGATATGTTGCGCGCATGTGTGCTTGATTTCAAAGACAATTAGGATGAGTGTCTTCCTTATGCGAAGTTCGCTTATAACTGAAATGGCGGTAAAGACCGCACTAGTTGAAGAAGGAATATGCCAATATGTCCTAGAGGGGGGTGAATAAGACTTTTTAAAGTTTTGATGATTTATTTAAAAAAATCTACTTCACTAATCCTGTGATCATGCAATTATCAGGATTACTCAAATGCAACTCTACTGGCTTCCAAGCCTGGTAGAGGATCCAATCACACACTATTTTAGAGATAAGCAATATGCAAGCTAGCTTATGATGGATATGACTGTGTAAGTGTGTGTGGTGTGATCAAATGTTCAGATATGGAAGTATTAAAGCAAATTAAATAATTATAAGAATAACAATCTCAAACACAGTCATTTTTATAGTGGTTCGATGATGAGTCTACTCCACTCCCGGTAACTACACTCAACCCTTGAGTGTACTGGATTTTATCAAGGAGGTTTCACAATGGTTCACCTCTAACCTAAGGTTTTAAATCAGGTTCACCTTTAACCTTTACAACCTACACTGAGGTTGACTGTTTATGCTCTCATGAGCAAGGGTCAACACAACGCACGCACTTTTAGGCACACTGACCAAGGATCTTCCATAAGACCCTACTGGAGGTTTTTACATGGTTGACCTCAAACCCTAAGGTTTTACCAGGTTCACCTAAAACCCAGAGTTTTATTAATTCACTCCTAACCAGATGTTTATGCTCTCCACAGAGCAAGGGTTCACACAACGCACCCACCACGTACACTTCTGCTAGAGGCCTCCTTAAGGACTTCAAAGGGTGAGAACCACTTAAGACCCAATCCTAGAAATGAATGATAACAAGTGTCCTCTTGGACTCTGGATACTTACAAATAAGCTGATGAGTCTCATTTAGCACAATGCCAAAGATTTCCTCCTTATTAACGAAGAGTCTTCTGCTCCCTTGATCCATAATACAAAATGATGTACCAATACTTAGCTTCGGGATGGGTCTAGGTGAAGATGGAATCCTACTCTCAAAATATTTTCCTATCAGGAAGATAGAGCGATTCTAATCTTATGCATTCAAGGCATCCCAGCTTAATGATTTGCCATTAAGGTAGTAACTGGAGGATCCTTGAATGCGGAAGTTTGTTCCCTAATCCACTCTATTGAATGTCAATGATGAGGGCGGATTGGAGGATGAACTCCCTTGAGAGAAAGTGCTTTGGATATATGATATAAGTTAAAACACTCAAAAGTTCTCTCTACTTTCTCTCACAGCAACAAAAGACAAGTCCTCTATATATAGGCAAAAAGTTCCAACGGATATAAAACAGTCACATTTATGACAGAGTTCGATATCATCGAGCGTATAATCTTGATAGCATCTATGGTCTGCTCGATGACTCGGACTCAATGTCATACACTTTTGAAACTCTTTGCCAAATGGTCAATGAATCGAAACTATTGTCGATGTCATCGGATTTCAAACTCCGATTCTATCGATGTCAGGTTCGATCCATCGACACTTGAAAAATGAGAGAGACTTGACTTTGAAATATTTCAGGTTTTCATGAATGATCGGGGAACCGTCGAGATCATCAGAATTTGAATGTCGATGGTATCAAGATCAGAATCGAGGCATCGATAAATCCAACGGATTTGTCTTTAAGCTTACTGGAAAATTTATGACCTTGTTCGATACAATCGACCTGGTGCCGATATCATCGATATTTGAATATCGATTCTATCGAAGGGCCCCTGATCATAGTTAAAAACAACCTTAAATATCTGCTGTAAGATATGCGTGCCCACGATGGATATTATCGATGGACCTTCGATCTTATTGATATTTGATTTCAGATCATATCGGAAGATCATCGATATATTGAAGGAATTTGAGATTTTCATTAAAAAACAGGGGTGTAGGAAATCTCCCTATCGATCTTATCGAGCCATTTTTGATGGACTCGAGATTTGAATATCGATGATATCGATAGGTGTATCGACACATCGATCATTCGTCCAGATATGTTGTGAAGTTGCTGGACATTTTTAGTTCTTATATCGATGATATCGATAGGTTTATCGATACATCGATAAATCCGTCCAGATGAATATTTAGTTGCTGGACACTTTTAGTCCTCACATCGATAATATCGTTAAGGTATCGAGGACATCCACAGAGCAGGTCGATCATATCGAGGGTGTTCCGATAAGATCGACAAGGCGAGAAAAACTTAGAGATTTTCCTATTTTGAAAAAAATTCTCTCCTTAAAACCCTATGATTTCTAACTTGTTTTTGAGGGTTTTCTTCACCTGGTGTTTTGGGTCATGGGATGCGAGGCTTTAGTTTTACCTGTGACGAGCTTGCACACATCCGGTTGAGGCAGACACTTGAGTTGATCTTCCTATCAGGCTTTGTAGACACTCTGACTCAACATTCACATAAGTTGACAAACCAGGGCACTTTTAATCTCCCCCTTTGTTAATTACGTGGAAAAATCCCCAAAACACCCTACAATTCTCTAGACAAACACACCCTAAATTGTGTGTACATGCTTTTACACAATTTTACAATTTCTGCCCCATGTACACAACCAGTAGCTGCTCCCCCTGACTTGTAAACTCCAACTCCCCCTTACTTGTTACGGCTGCTCCCCCTAACACCTGCAACAACATCTAACAGATACACAATTTCCATTCGAGGTGTTTGTAAATGTTCTCCCCATTTTTGTCAGTCCTTAACAAAGATATCTCAGTTGATATTGACTGAAGCTTGAAATACTTAGGAGAACCAATCAGGTAGAAGCAGAACATTGATGTATAAAAGTTAACTCAACTCAATCAAACATCAATTTTAAAATTTATGAATGCATATTAGATAAGATAGAGCAGTTGTATAGCAGTTGAAATATTCATTAAAGGCATCTCATGCATTCCAAATTAGAAACTAGACATACCAGGGAGACTCAAGACATAATTATGGCAAAAATATGAAGTCTATTCAGCCATATCCATAAGGAAACCACAGTATTCAACCATATATCGCCACAGACAACAGTAGATTTAAAAAATTATCCCAACCAAACCAAACACAAAAGACAACAAATCCTTCCATGGACATATACAAAAAAAAATGTCAGAATCTCTAGAGCGGTTAGTTATCACATACACTCATACAGACGTAGAATATTAAAAAAGATACTAATATTCATATGCAGAAATATGAGTGGAGTGTATGTGATAGTGTGCAGTGACCATCATCATGGTGTGGAGTGTGATGGTGCAGTGTTGTCCCGGCGACAAGTTATCACGTTCACCAATTGTTGGACGGTTTGCTGCACACTTAGCATCATCTATTCCAGGACAGTAAATCTCTCATTCATTGACTCCCTGAGCTGAGAGACTTCATGCTGAATGACGCCAAGCTTGTCTGGATGGGGCTTAAACCTCTTTGTATGCCCAGATGTTGATGTCGATGGAGCATATTAAGGTCTAGAAGCAGCTTTTTCAGCCATCCCGGTTCCTCCCATAGGAGCGTCACCAGCCCTGCCTTCTTCCTTAGCTTGAATTCCTTCCAGGGGCTCCTCAGGGTATTTGTGAAACCTCAGATCCATCCTTCGGATGTTACTTTTGTTGAAGGACTGGAGAGGAAGAACTGGATCATTTGTAGTTTGGAACCCTATGGTATTACAAATTATATTGATGATCCAGGGATATGGTAGGAGAATGTCCCTAGCCCTATGATAAGCATACACCAGTTGATACACAATCAGGGTAGGCAGGCAGATCTTGATCCCAGCGACGATTGAATAGATTAGCATAGTTATGAAGCCAGTGAGGTCAGCTCTGTTGGAACCTCTAGAGTAAATATTCGAAGCAAGAATACTATGCAGGACTCGATAACGTGGTTCCATGAACTTGACTTTCAGGGCATTCCCTTGATACCACTCGACATCACGATTATGGTAGAGAAATTTAGTGACCTTGGACTGAACTTCAGGGTCTTCCATATCCATATCAGGGATTCCTATGGGAGATAAGATAAGATTGAATATTCCTGCAATAGACCCTAGAGTGATCAACACATCATCACCATCTACAGTTACAAAGATGGATGGAGGATCAGATGTCAAAGAATGGCAGGCGGCAAAGAAATGGTAAGTTCATTCAAGCTGACATGATCCTCAAAAGTCGAGAACTAGTGACCAATCTATAGCTGAAAATAGAGGTTTCAGATTATATGGAATCAAGCAGCTTCTGTCGACTTTCCTTTTAGGAATGACTTTCCTTCCTGCAAATCTTGTCAAGACGGGATTGACTTGCACTGGTGGAGGTGTCTGTTCTTCCAACTGGGATCTACCATGTTTTGAACATTGCTTTGTGAGGATCCCACATTTGGAAGCACTTGCTTTAACAATAGAGGCAAGCACCTTTTGTCGGGAGGTTTTCGAAGATTCCCCCTGTCCGAATCCTTTCCCTTTATCTTTTCCCATGGGGACAAGTTGGAAAAAATGACAAAAACCTGACAAGAATGAAAAAATACCCAAACAAGAATGGACTCTTGACGTGTCAAAAGGGTAGTACCCGATTTATGAAGGGGTTTGAGTAGTCTGACATGGCTTCCAACAGTTTTGGTCAAGAGATCGTGTGGAAAGGATGACCGAAAACCTTGAGAAAATGATCCCCTTTTTCGCTTCGCTGACTTTTATCGAGAGGCATCTGTTGATATTATCGATCATTGGTTCGATATCATCGAGATGTTATTGATCGATTCTATCGAGTCTATCTTCGATATCAATCTTGGTCACACGACTATTCATATTCTCAAGAGACGTCGATGAGATCGACCTTTTGTCGATATATCGAGAAAGTCATATCGAAGATGAAGATTTTCAATTTTCAGCATTCAGACGGATCTTCAAGTATACTTTTCGTATCTCTATCAACAGTATACTTAGCAAAAATTATGTACACACACTGTACACAACAAAATTATAAACATTTGAATGTTTATACAAAAATAGTGAAGGTGAAGTACCTCAGATATATCATTTGAAGCTCAGTAAAAATATTTCCTCATTTTAGCACCGGTTTAGATTCTGATACATGATCTGAACTAATTCTTCCTTACCCATTTTACTTTGTTAATTGATTTGGGTGGTGATGCAAGGGCATTACTTCTATTTATATCCTTAAGAGGAGTCTTGAAGTTCTGTCTTTCTCTAGTTCACAATTTGTTAACATGATTCTGACCAGAGTTAGGTTGAGTCCTCCTAGGAGTTACGCATTCAAAATTATAATGACCTAAATCACCACACAAATAACATGCTGGAGTTGTTCTGGTTTTGCTTCCAGAAGAAGCAGATTTTTCAGTTACGGGAGCTGCATTTCCAGACTTTGATTTATGTTTTTCATATCCAAAACCACTTTTATCCTTTCCAGGTCTTCCCATTCCTATCAGTTTTTCTAGCTTTTCGCCACTCTGGGAAAACTTGTAGTTTATCTTGGCTATCTACTTGGATTCTTCCAGATCAAACAGGAGTGTATGATTTTCATTTTGAAGAAGCATATTTTTATTTTTTAATTGCTCAACCTGTTTATTCAGTTTTTCAAACTCGTTTTTAAGAAGAGTATTGACTTGTTCAAGTCTATCATTATCCATATGATATTGCTGCAGATCATTTATTAATTGTGTGTTGATTTCCAATGCTTTATCCAAATCTTTCTGCAACAACTTACCTTTGTTTTCTGTTATTCCAAGTCTCTTAAGGATATTGATGCTATGAATATAGAGTTGATTATAAGCATCTTGCAGTTTATCCTCTTCGATTTCTTCTTCTTCTTTTCCATTGTCGGATGAAGATAATTCCGTGGCTAGCTGTTCTTTCTCATTCACTGATTCAGTAGGAATGATTGAAGCAGTGGAGACCATGAGTATTTTCAATGATTTCTGATCTTCATCGCTTTCTGAGTCACTAGATTCTGAATTTGACTCCTCAGTATCATCCCATGTGGCAGTCATAGCCTTGCCCTTAGTTTTTTTATTTGGGCAATCAGTAGACAGGTGTTCATACTCATGACAGGCATAGCATTGTGGTTCTTTGGTTCTTCTATCAAATTTACTTGCAGAGGGTTTGTTGTTCACCTTTCTTCCTTTGGAAGGCCGACCACGATTCTTTTAAAGGAATCTTCTGAATTTTTGTGCCAACAAGGCCACTTCTTCATCTTCATCTTCCTTTTCACTTTCACTGTCCTCATGAATTATTTTCTTTGAAGTTTTTAGGACAGTGTTTTTGGATTTTTGGGATTGTTTGAAGTGTAGTTCAAAAGTTTGTAGGGAACCTACCAGTTCTTCTACTTTCATTTCATCTATGTTCCTATACTCCTCAATTATTGTAACCTTGGGATTAAATCGTTCCGGTAGGGATCTTAGAATTTTCCTACAAATTTTCGGTACCGGAACTTTCTCTCCCAATCCACCCATGGAGTTGCAAATTATATTTAACTTTGTGAAAAACTCCATAAATGTCTCATGCTCTTCCATTCTGAGACTTTCGAACTGTGAAGTTAGGAGTTGAAGTTTGGATCGCTTCACAGTGCTTGTGCCTTCATGGGTTGTTTCCAATAAATCCCATGCTTCCTTGGATGTCCCACACATACTTATCTGATTGAATATATCCTGGGACACGGCACAGTAGATAGCATTCATAGCCTTGGCTTCAGATGTTTGCCTTTCTTTATCGAATGCTGTCCACTTTTCTTTTGGTTTGGGCTTTGTGATTGTTGTGCCACTATCTAGTATGATTAGTTGAGTTGGTGGCACATATCCGCTTTCAACTATGTCCCAAACATCATGATCCAAAGATCTCAGAAAGTAGTGCATCCTAGCCTTCTAATATGTATAGTTTGAGCCATCAAATACTGGAGGTCTAGTGACTGATGAGCCCTCTCCTTTGGTCATATTTCCAACTTCAGTCAAGATCACTCTCTAGGCAGTGAAGCCCTTAAAGAGAGACCCGCTCAGATACTAATTGAAATGGCGGTAAAGACCGCACTAGTTGAAGAAGGAATATGCCAATATGTCCTAGAGGGGGGTGAATAGGACTTTTTAAAGTTTTGATGATTTATTTTGAAAAAAACCTACTTAATTAATCCTGTGATCATGCAGTTATCAGGATTACTCAAATGCAACTCTACTGGCTTCCAAGCCTGGTAGAGGATCTAATCACAAACTATTTTAGAGATAAGCAATATGCAAGCTAGCTTATGATGGATATGGCTGTGTAAGTGTGTGTGGTGTGATCAAATGTTCAGATATGGAAGTATTAAAGTAAATCGCACAATCATAAGAATAACAATCTCAAACATAGTCATTTTTATAGTGGTTCGACGATGAGTCTACTCCACACCCAGTAACCGCACTCAACCATTGAGTGTACCGGATTTCAATAAGGAGGTTTCACAATGGTTCACCTCTAACCTAAGGTTTTAAATCAGGTTCACCTTCAACCTTTACAACCTACACTGAGGCTGACTGTTTATGCTCTCACGAGCAAGGGTCAACACAACGCACTCACTTTTAGGCACACTGGCCAAGGATCTTCCATAAGACCCTACTGGAGGTTTCTACACGGTTGACCTTAAACCCTAAGGTTTTACCAGGTTCACCTAAAACCCAAAGTTTTACTGGTTCACTCCTAACCAGATGTTTATACTCTCCACAGAGCAAGGGTCCACACAACGCACCCACCACATACACTTCCACTGGAGGCCTCTTTAAGACTTCAAAGGGTGAGAACCACTTAAGACCCAATCCTAGAAAGGAATGATCACAAGTGTCCTCTTGGATTCTAGATACTTACAAATAAGCTGATGAGTCCCGTTTAACACAATGCCGAAGATCTCCTCCTCATTGACGAAGAGTCTTCTACTCCCTTGATCCGTAATACAAAATGATGTACTAATACTTGGCTTCGGGTTAGGTCAAGGTGAAGATGGAATCCTACTCTCAAAATATTTTCATATCGGGAAGATAGTGTGATTCCAATCTTATGCATTCAAGGCAACCCAGCTTAATGATTTGTCATTAAGGTAGTAGCTGGAGGATCCTTGAATGCGAAAGTTCATTCCCCAATCCACTCTATTGAATGTCAATGATGAGCGTGGATTGGTGGATGAACTCCCTTGAGAGAAAGGGCTTTGGATATAAGATATAAGTTAAAACACTCAAAAGCCCTCTCTACTTTCTCTCACAACAACAAAAGACAAGTCCTCTATATATAGGCAAAAAGTTCCAACGGATATAAAACGGTCACATTTATGACAGAGTTCGATATCATCGAGCGTATACTCTTGTTAGCATCGATGGTCTGCTCGATGACTCGAACTCAATGTCATTCGCTTTTGAAACTCTTTACCAAATGGTCGATGAATCAAAACTATTGTCGATGTCATCAGATTTCGAACTCCGATTCCATCGATGTCAGGTTCGATCCATCGACACTTGAAAAATGAGAGAGACTTGACTTTGAAATATTTCAGGTTTTCATGAATGATCGGGGAACCGTCGAGATCATCAAAATTTGAATGTCGATGATATCGAGGTCAGAGTCGAGGCAACAATAAATCCAACGGATTTGTCTTTAAGCTTGCTGGACAGTTTATGACCTTGTTTGATGCAATCAACCTGGTGCTGATATCATCGATATTTGAATATCGATTCTATCGAAGGGCCCCCAATCATAGTTAAAAACAACCTGAAATATCTGCTTTAAGATATGCGCGCCCACGATGGATATCATCGATGGACCTCTGATCTTATTGATATTTGATTTCAGATCACATCGGAAGATCATCGATATATCAAAGGAATTTGAGATTTTCATTAAAAAACAGGGGCATCAGAAATCTATCTGTCGATCTTATCAAGCCATTTTCGATGGACTCGAGATTTGAATATCGATGATATCGATAGGTGTATCAATACATCGATAATTCGTCCAGATATGTTGTGAAGTTGCTGGACATTTTTAGTTCTTATATCGATGATATCGATAGGTGTATCGATACATCGATAAATCCATCCAGATGAATATTTAGTTGCTGGACACTTTTGGTCCTCACATCGATAATATCGTTAAGGTATCGAGGACATCGACAGAGCAGGTCGATCATATCGAGGGTGTTCCGATAAGATCGACAAGGCGAGAAAAACTTAGAGATTTTCCTATTTTGAAAAAAGTTTTCTCACCTTAAAACCCTATGATTTCTAACTTGTTTTTAAGGGTTTTCTTCACCTGGTGTTTTGGGTCATGGGATGTGAGGCTTTAGTTTTACCTTTGACGAGCTTGCATACATCCGGTTGAGGCAGACGCTTGAGTTGATCTTCCTATCAGGCTCTGTAGACACTCTGACTCAACATTCACGTAACTTGACAAACTAGGGCACTTTCAATAACAACTTTTTTCAAGCGAGTATTGGCATGGCTCCCTAAGAAGCACTATATGGACGTCCATGTCGAGCACCGCATTGTTAGGCAGAAGTTGGTGAGAAGAGTTTGATTGGCCCAGATTTAGTATAAGCGACCTCAGAGAAGATCGACATTATCAGGCGTCGACTTCTTACATCAAAGAGCAGACAGAAGAGCTACGCCAATATGAGGTGGCAACAGCTAGAGTTTGAGGTTGGGGACCATGTATTCCTAAAGGTTTCCCTAATGAAGGGAGTCCTTCAATATGGTAAGATGGGGAAACTCGCCCCACGATTTATTGGTCCGTTCCAGATTCTAGACCGAGTGGGTATGGTATCATACCGTCTCGCTTTGCCCACTCCACTCGTAGGCATGCACAACGTATTTCATGTATTGATGCTGAAAAAGTACGTTCCTGATCCTTCCCATATTATCAAGTGGGAGTAGGTACAGTTGAGTGAAGATGTTACCTATGTACTTCGACCGACGCGTATTCTAGACAGGAAGGAATAGGTGCTGCGCAGTAAAGTTATCTCGCTCGTGAAGGTACTGTGGACACACCACACTGAGGAAAAGGCTACTTGGGAAACAGAAGCCGAGGTTCAAAAGAACTACCATCAGATTCTCGAGGAATACAAAAATGTACTAATTTTGAGGATGAAATTTTTCTTTAAGGGGGGTAGATTGTAACGTCTCGGAAAAATCCGTACAAAGACCCGAGTACCACCTCAGGCAGAAATCACTAAGGACCAAATTCTTTAGAATTTAAGTGAAGTTTAATTAAGTACCAGACTAAATTAATCTTTAGATTAGCTTGAACCACCTTCTATATGAATTGCAAGACTCAAAACCATTAGAATCGCTAACCCAACATGTAACGCCTTGAAATTCGAGGGTCGAGGAGCAACTCAACTCTCGAGTTCCAAAACATCACTTATGCAACATAGATAATTATGATTAAATGTTCTCTGTGTTAGTGCAATAAACATGAGTGAGATTATACCAAAACAGTAATTCGTACTCCAGATCAATTGTATAAAGGCAAGCGGAAGACTGAAACTGTATATAATTGTATGTAAAAGAAACAAAACCATCACAATGTCTAGAGTATGAAACCAACTGAGTCACCATATACATGTATTTGTTTTACGATCAAAGTGTCAAAAATACAACTAGAGAAGTAAGCCCTGCCAGTCCCGTCGATCCAGGCAGTCTAATCAAAGCCATAAGAATACTGCATGAACGAGAACTCGTCCTGGTCCTCGTAGTAGTCTGGCTCAGCCTCCTGAGTCGTCACCTCATCTGCACCTAAGACAAGGTCTAGTTGGTGTGTACAATACTGTCCCGTAACGTGGGAGTGAGTAGCTAAATCAGTGGAATAATAAAGCATAGGTTAACATGTTATCAATTCAGTCAAGCAGTAATGATAAAGTAGTACAATTAAACACTCCTAACTACTCTTATTAATGCAAGTATGAATGCAGTCATGATGGATGCCCTCACCACACACTCCCTTATGCGACACCATCTTATGTTCGCGGCATGCTTTCATTCCTTAGTGCTCCACATCTTTCAGGCACATGCAGTGCGATGATGAGCATGATTACCAGCAGGATTGGGAAACTAAGGTACCTCCCTTGTATCATTCCCAAACATGATCCATTCTAGGGTCGTTAAACCTAGATAATCTCATACGATAGTGTGGTTCTAGGGCGCTGCAAAGGCTGTCAGGGCTGTTATACGCAATTGTTACACCACTCCACCATCACCTTTTTAACGGTTCATCACTAAACTGATACAGGCCTAGTTCATACTCTATACATTGTGGCAAAACTCATCGCCTCACCGCAAATTCAGAGTATGCTCGAGGTCACTACAAAGGGCTCATCACCAATCAGTGTAGGCCGACAGCTCGAATATAGTGTCCCATACCACCATAATCGGCTCAAGAGTCTGGTTGCTTAATGGACACTATGGGGAGGCACGTGGCCCTAGGGTAGGCCGACAGCTCGACCATGGTGTCCCATACCACCTGCCTGGCTCATGAATCTTAGCGGATCCAGGTACCATGGTTAACTGGATTCCACTAGTAAGTTTGGTACCCTAGGTTCAAGTAGTAGCGTCCAAACATTGTGAACATACATTAGACATATTGGGTTACTTGACGAGCCTGACTAGCTCGAGCGCATAATCAACTGAACGACATGAAGTGCATAAGTACTTCGCGTGGCCTAACCACTGTCACCAACTGAAGTACAACTCGGGTTCGTCAAACACATCCTACGTGGCGAAAAGAATCTCAACCACGAACTCAAGTCTGGTACTGATTGTCTGGACTATAAACATAGTCTCAATCGCAATTAATCCTTATTCAAAGCATGTAGAGTAAAGCATAATAAACAAAGTATTCAAGCATGTTCACAAACATGTCATAAAGCATGTTACAAAACACAAAGTAAACAAAAAATACAAACACATATATTTCATAAGTAAGCAGTTAAATTAAACAACCAACATGGAGGAAATCATATACGTCTCTAAGGTAGTTGAGAATCTTATCTCAACACCTACCTAAGGCACCATCAGCCAAGCACTTACTCTCACAAGCATTTTCACAAACACTTAGAATACACTATTTCAACATACATAGTGTATATTAGCAAAACATGTATTAGGGAGAGCCCTTTCACCAAACAAGTATTTTACACATATATAATATGTTCATACAACAAATAAACATGTCAAACACATTTCTAAAATTTAAACGTATACGGTACTTTCTACAAATACCTAGAATATGTAAAATTCCATATTCTTCGTCTTTAATCAAAACAGAAAACAGACAGCACTTTGTACATGTGCAATTACATGCAGATCATGAATCTATCATTATCTGACATTGAAAGCGTTGAAAACCATAACCTATATACCTAAAGTCCTCACCTTTTATCGTAGAATTGTAACAAATCCGATAGGTTTGCTAAGCTCTCGTATTCGACAGTTTGGTGACCTATAGAATGAAATAGGTTAGCTATTTCATAACCTACAAACATCACAACCCCAAAACAGATTAGGGTTAGGGTTTCTTACCTAGAAACGAAGTCAGAATCGCCGGGAAAGCAATGAGAATGGGGTGGTGAAGCTTGTGTAGTGGCAGGGAAAGAGAGTAGGAAGAATCCTCCCACAACTCTTTTACTTTTTCTCTCTTTTCTCTCTTCTCACTTAGGGTTTTTCTCAAATTCATATGGCTGGATAAGAGAGGGTTCTAAGGTCCTTATATAGCCTAAAAACATACCAAAATAGACTTAAGGTCAAGGTATACTTGGGTTATAACCAAAGTGAGACTGTTCCGGCTCAACGGAGGACTTCTGGCCGGCCCCCTTGAGCCAAAGGTCGAACTTAAGCTCACCAACCTTGGATCTAGGTATCATTAAGTTTTTGTTCCAATAGGATTTCCAGATCACACATGGCGGACTAGTTTCAGTTCAACGGTCAGTGAAACTCGATCAAAGATTTCAAATACACCACCATGTATATGAAATTTTTCCTGATCCGAGGGTGCATTTGGGTCAGATTCTGACGGTCTGGTTGCTTACAAATTGTCTGCAAGTAACAAGTCTCAGATTACTATTTGAGATATTTATTTATAAAGAAAAATCAAGTGTTCTCACACTCCTCGCTCCGGACTCAAGCGAACAGCCGTGGGACACTGTCTGGATTTGATTTCCGAGATGGTTGTCAAGCCCAGCGAGGCGGTCCTATGTCTATAACTTCATATTATTCGGACTCCCGATGTGTGGTCCATATCTGATACAAAGTTTCAATGTGCTCCTGAGAGCAGTCGGGTAATGAGTTTGATGCTAGATTTTAGGGTAACCTAGCGTCAATGATTCTACAAGTTTTGGGTCTTACAGATCGTATTTAAAGTGATTCAAATGGATTTCATGGCTAATCTAGTTTAGCACTTAGTTAACTTTGTCAACTTTCTAAAGGATTTAATCCTAAGCGATTTCTGCCTGAGGTGATACTCGGGCCATTGTACGGGATTTTTCGAGTCGTTACACAACATTACTTAAAACCTAGGATCAATCTCAAAACCCAGTTCCTCTCGGGAGCACATTGAAACTCCGTATCGGGCTTAGACTGCACGTCGAAAGTCCGATGACTGCGAAACTATAAAGTTATGACCACCTTACTGGGCTTGACAACCATCGTGGGAATTGAGTCCAAATAGTATCCAAAAACACACAATTTGAGCCTGGAACGAAGTATGTGAGAAACACGAATATCTTTGGAAAATGAACTCAAACTTAAGGGAATTGGGCTATTTGCTTGTGGGCCAAATTTAAGGTTTTAGACCGTCAGATCCTAGCCCAACTATACCCTTGGATCAAAGAAATTTCCCTACACATGCTAGTATACTTATGGCCCTGATCGAGTGACGATGACCGTTGAACTGAAACGGTTCCTCCACGATCGATCCACTAATCTGATCGGACCGAAATCTTAACCTGGCATAGATTCATTGTCAGTGAACTTTCTTTAGATCGTATACGAGCAATGGACCTCCAAATGAGCTTCGTTGGCCCTAAACAATCGCCTTTTAGCTATAACCTAAGTATATTATGGCCCTGGGGCCATTAACATCACTTATGGGGTTATATAATACCCTTAACCCACCCCTCTCTCATTCCATACGAATTTTCTCTAACCTTAGGAGAGAGAAGAGAGAAAAGAGGAGAAAAGAGTGGAGATCGAAGGGAAACCTTTGGGGTTTGCTGCAGTACTCCTGTTCTGCTACTCCACTCATCGAATCACCTTTACGTCTAGATACTCAACTCGTTTCAACTTCGTTTTTGGGTAAGAAATCCTAACCCTAATCTGTTTTAGGAATCCAAATAGAGAAACCGGTGAAATAGCTAACCTATTTCGATGTTTAAGTAGCCATTATGCCGTAAACAAAGACGTGGTGTACGAACCGAGTTCGTAACGAGCGTACCAACAAAAGGTGTGAACTATAAACATTTAGGTTATGGTTTTCAAGGCTTTCAATGTCAGCAATGATTTATGTCTGACTTGATTGCTGTCATATGATCTTAGTTACGATGTTTTCGATATATCATGTATGTGTAAATTGGGTTGTATACTAAAATGCATTCCATGTGTTTGTTGAAATGTTTGAATGAATAGGAAATTATGATTTATGTTTCCCATGACTATTAATCTAGAATTCATGTTTGTTGTACATATGATAACTCCTTTGTGAAAGGATTTGCCATAATATATGTTATAACTAATTTATTACATGTATGTTGAAATGTGTAATCTAAGTGTTTGATAAAATGTCTGAATGAGTAATAGTTGATAAAATGCATTTAATAAGGGTGTTGAGATAAGGTTCTCAACTACCTTAGCTATCTGAATGGATTCCTTCATGTAATTTAAATTCGACTACGTGATTTATGTACGACATACATATGTATGATAATATGTTCACTATGTGTTTGTGTAACGCCCTGAAAATCGAGGGTCGAGCAAATCTCAACTCCCGAGGTTCAGAACATCACTTATGCAACATAAATAATGATGTTTGAATGTTGTCCATATTAATATATTTAAACATGAGTGGGATTATACTAAAACAATATATCATACTCCAGAGTTAATGTAATTAGGCAAGCGAAAGACTGAGATAGTTATATAAAGTATATAAGTGTTTCATAATCTCCAGAGTATGAGTTTGTTACCAGGATGAATATATACATGTATTGGTTTAAATTTTAAAAAATATCAACTGTGAATGTCCAACTAATCCAAGTAACCACATAATCCCGTCAAATCAGCACGGAGTCTACATAGACCCGCCTGCGATCTGAACGCAGGAGAATTCTTCCTCCTCGCCTATGAAGTCCATTTCAGCTGTATAGATTCCACCATTACCTGCATCTAAACCAGAGTCAGGGTGGTGTCTTAAAATACCATCCCAAGGTGGGAATGAGTGGCCAACTCAGTAGTACTATAAGGCAAAGGTTAACATGTTATCAATTCAATCAAGCAATAATGATAAAGCAATACAACAAGCATTTCCTAACTACTCTTGTTAATGCAGGAGTGATATGCGGTAATGATGCATGCCCTCACCTACACTCCCTCAGCGACTTCATCTCACGTTCAGGCATGGTAACCTCCCTAAACATGCGCTTCCTCGCCAAAGCACATGCAATGCGGTGCATGGTCATGTTAGTCGAGTAATTAATTATGCTTATTCATACAGCAGATTCGGAAAACTAAGGTACCTCCCTTTATGTCATATACCCAAACGATGATCCATCTAGGGTCGTCAAGCGTAGCTTATCACATACGATAGGCAAGTTATAGGGCAACGTCACCCCAGATTTTTTTAAAGCAGTGAACAGGCAAGTTCAGGTCACTACGAACGTCACCATCAACATAGGCCTTAGTTTATACTCGAGGTTACTACAGGAAAGGCTCTCCACCTTAACGTAGGCCGACAGCTCGAATACAGTATCCCATACCTCCATATTCAGATCACAAGTTTAGGTTGCTCAATGGATACTATGGGGAGGCTCGTCGCCCTAGTGTAGGCCGATAGCTCGATCATGGTGTCCAATACCACTATGCTCGGCTCATGAGCCTTAGCGGATCGAGGTACCAAGGTTAAACGGGCCTTTCACTGGTGAGTTTGGTACCTTAGATTCAAGTAGTAGCGTCCATATATGGTGAACATATATTGGGCCAATCGGGTTACTTGACGAGCTCGACTGGTACAAGCGTACATTGACTTAATCGACATGAAGTGCGTAAGCATTCCACGTGGCCTAACCACTGCTGACAAACAGCATACGACTCGGATTTATTGAACGCATCCATCGTGGCTAAAACAATTCGGCCACCGATCGTAAACCATTACCGATTGTCTAGACTACATTATAGCCCCAATCACACTCCAAATAATAGCATTCACATGTGATAGTCAAAGACAGCATGTGACAACTAATCTAAATATAAATCTTGCTAGAGCATTTCAACAAACACAAACTACACATGTTATCATACATAAGCATCTCATTCGTAAATCACATAGTAACAAGATAAGTTACATAAAGGAAACTGTAATTATAAATAAGGGAATTGAGAATCCTATCTACATTTAAACAAACATTTTCTCATTCAAGCATTTCATCAAACACTTAGACTAAACATATTACATACACGTAATAAATTACTTTAAAACACATATTATAGTAAATCCTTCCACATAGGAGTTGTCACACGTACAAGAATCATGTATTCCCAAACATCAATCATAATAAGCACAAATCATAGTTCCATATTCATTCAGACATTTCAACAAACACATAGTATGCATTAAAATCAACAGAGTTTACATATAGGTGTAATATACGGAAAACATCGTATCTAAGCACATCTGATAGTAATCAAGTCAGTTATAAATCATTAACTGACATTGAAAGCCTTAAAAACCATAACCTAAATGTTTATAGTCCACACCTTTCACCAGTAAACCCGTACCGATCTCAGTTTGAACACTACGTCTTTGTCTGCGGCACAATAGCTACCTGAATCACAAAATAGGTGTAACGCCCTGAAAATCGGGGGTCAAGCATAAACTCAACTCCCGAGTTCTAGAACATCACTTATGCAACAAAATGAATGATGATTGAATGTTGACTGTATTTGTGCATTGAACATGAGTGAGATTAAGCCAAAATAGAATATCATACTCCAGAGACAATAAATTAGCAAGCGGAAGACTGTGATAGATATATAAAATATATAAAATCTGTGGTGAGTCTCCAGAGTGTGATAAAGTTATCAGGTTAAATAATTACAAGTAAATTATACCAAGTTGTGTAGTATGATCTAGTCAACATCCATGTAGCCCTGATAATCAAGGTATGGCTCTCACGAAGCCGCCAGAAAACAGCATATATGAGAAAGCATTCCCGTCGTCATAGAAGTCCGGCTTCGCCTCAGAAGTAGCGTCGCCATCTGCAATCAGACAAAGTCTGGTGGGTGTTCGGAACACCGTCCCGTATCGTGGGAGTGAGTGATCAACTCAGTGGAACAATAAAGCATAGGTTAACATGTTATCAATTCACCAAGCGAGAATGATAAAGCAGTACAAATCAAACAATTCTAACTACTCTTATTAAGTGCGAGAATGAAATGACATGATGCTGTATGCCCTTGCCAAACCACCCTCATGCGACATCATCTTACGTTCGCGAATGCTTAACTCCCTCAGTGCGCCACATCTACTAAGCACATGCGGTGCGATGATGATCATGATTACCGAGTTATTATTAGTCCATTTCAAACAGCAGTATTGAAAAACTAAGGTACCTCCCTTGTATCATTCCCAAACATGATCCATTCTAGGGTCGTCAATCCTAGTTAATCTCATACGATATTATGGTTCGAGAAGCATAGCGAAGGCATCGCAAAGGGCTCGTCACCCGTCAACGCGGATACAGATCACACCGTATGCGGCTCAATTGCTGGCCGTCAGCTCGAGTATAGGTCTCACCGTACTCGGCTCAATCACTAGCCATCAGCTCGAGTACAGGTCTCACCGTACTCGGCTCAACTCATACTCTAGTTGCTGTGAAAGACTCGTCGCCAATCACAGACCCTTGGAGTATACTCGAAGATACTACGGAGGACTCGTCGCCCGTCAGCACGAGCACAGGTCTCACCGTACTCAGCTCTCGCCGTAAGTATCGACAGCTCGAATATAGTGTCCCATACCACCATAATCGGCTCATGAGTCTGGTTGCTCACTGGTCACTACGGGGAGGCACGTGGCCCCAGCGTAAGCCGACAGCTCGACCACGGTGTCCCATACCACCATGCCCGGCTCATGAGTCTTAGCGGATCGAGGTACCATGGTTAAAAGGGATTTCACTGGTAAGTTTGGTACCCTAGGTTCAAACAGTAATGACCAAACATGATGAACACACATTAGACAGATCGGGTTACTTGACGAGCTCAGCTAACTCGAGTGCACAACAAGTTGAACGACATGAAGTGCATAAGCACTTCGCATGGCCAACCACTATCGCCAACCGAAGTACGACTCGGGTTCGTCGAACACATCTCACGTGGCAAATGAATCGCAACCACGAATTCAATTCTGGTACCGATTGTCTGGACTATAATCATAGCCCCAAACACAATCAAGTGCAGATAAATAAAGTAGTAGTGAATCAAGATTCAACTCATACAATCGAGGTATGGTATTATCCGTTTAGGGCTGCCAGGGCTGTTGCACGCACTCGTTGCTCTGCTCCCCCATCACCCATGACGGATCATACAACGTAAATATAAATTTAAACATATGCATTACATAGTTATAATCATAAAGCAGTTGAGCATGTTATGAATCACAACACAAGCATGAGTTTATACATGTTCAATTCCTAATCACACAACAATCCAAGGAGATCATACACATAGTTAAAAGAGGTTAAGAATCATATCTCAACACCCTTATACATTACAATTTGCTAACTACTACTCATTCAGACATTTCAAGAAACACTTAAACAAACATACATCAAAATACATGACATATATCGATCACATAGGCATTAGGCCAAATCCTTTCACTAGGGAGTTGCCCCAATCATAACACGCGTACACCCACGACGGATAGTCATGGCAAGCAGGAATCCAAGTTCCATATTCATTCAATCATTTCCGCAAACACTTAGGCCACACATTTTAGCATATATAGTGTATATTGGCCGTGGCGTGATTTAGGGAAAATCCTTTCGTTAAAAGGGTATCACCAATACAACGCTCATGAATCCATGACAATTAGTCATGGCGAGCACGAATGAGGATTCTATACTCATTCAGTCATTTTCACAAACACTTAGAATACACTATTACAACATACATGGTGTATGTTAGCAAAACATGTATTAGGGCTATCCTTTAGCCAAGTGAGTATTTTATACGCACATAATATATTTATACGACAATTAATCATGACAAACACATCGCTAAAATATATTCTTACAATACCGTATTTCTACATACATAGTGTTTATTAGTAAACATGTATTTAGGCGAATCCTTTCGCCAAATAAGTATTTTATCCATACGTCATATATCCATATGACAAATAAACATGTCAAACACATTTCCATAAAAAATACGTATACGGTATTTTATACGAATACCTAGAGTATGTGAAATTCCAAATTCTACAATTCTAATCGAAACTGAAAACGGAAAGCACTTTGTACATGTGCAATTGCATGCAGATCATGAATCTATCATTATCTGACATTGAAAGCGTTGAAAACCATAACCTATACACCTAAAGTCCGCACCTTTTGTCGTAGAATCGTAACGGAGTCGATAGGTTCGCTAAGCTTCCGTATACGGGAGTTTGGCAACCTAGAGAACGAAACAGGTTAGCTATTTCATAACCTACAACCTATACAACCCTAAAACAGGTTAGGGTTAGGGTTTCTTACCTAGAAACGACGCCAAAATCGCCGGGAAAGCGATAAGAATCAGGCGGTGGAGCCCAAATAGCGGCAGGGAACAGCAGCAGGGAGTTCCTCCCACATCTCCCTCACTTTCTCTCTCTTTTCTCTCTTTCAAATCCAAATTTGTATGGCTGAAAAGGGAGAGGGTTTAAGGTCCTTATATCGTCTAAAACTTCACCAAAATAGACTTCTGGACAAGGTTCACCTAGGTTATAGCCAAAGCGGGACTTTTTCAGCTCAACGAAGGACTTTTGGCTGGCCTCCTTGAGCCAAAGGTCAGACTTAAGCTCAATAACGCTGGATCTACGTTCTATTAAGTTTTCATTTCGGTCGGGATTCCAGATCACGCGTGGCGGACCAGTTTCAGTTCAACGGTCAGTGGATCTCGATCGGAGATTCCGAGTACATGTAAATGTGTATGAAATTTCTCCTGATCCGAGGGTGTAATTTGGTCTGATTCTGACGGTCTGGTTGCTTAAAACTGATCCACAAACGAGAGATGCCAGATTACTATTCAAGAGATTTATTTTTAAAGAAAACAAGTGTTTTCACACTCTCTCGCTCCGGACGCGATCGAATGGTCGTGGGACATCGTCTGGACTTCATTTCTGAGATGGTTGTCGAGCCCAACGAGGCGGTCCTAATTCCTTAACTTCGTGTTAATCGGACTTCCGACGTGCGGTTCAGATCCGATACGGAGTTTCGAGATGCTCCCGAGAGCAGCCGAGTAATGAGATTGATCCTAGATTTTAGGGTAACCTAGCGTCAATGATTCTATAAGTTTTGGGTCTTGCAGATCGTATTTAAAGCGATTCAAACAGATTTCGTAGCTAATCTGGTTTTGCACTTAGTTACTTTGTCTCATTTCTAAAGGATTTAGTCCTAAGTGAATTCTGGTCGAGGTGGTACTCAGGCCTTTGTAGTTTGTATATAAGGTGATCCAAGTTATAATACTTAACTAGTTTAAGATAGTATCTAGGGTGAAAGTTCTTAGAAAAATTGGAAGATCAAGGTGGTGAAGGGTGAGATTTGTGAAGGAAATGGGTTCAAAGGTGGCTTTAGACTTTGCGATTCAGTTCTGACAAGTTAATGAAGTATTAGGATCGACCCATTGCCTAAGGACGTCTAATCCCATGTTGGCAAAAATCTGGGGCGTTACAATAGGTTAGCTACTTTATTGATTCATCTACTTGGATACCTAAAATAGATTAGGGTTAGGATTTCTTATACATAAATGGATTTAGATTCATTAGTGTAGCGACACGGGAGAAGGGATTCAGCCCGTGGAGTGTCAGGAACGAATCCTGACATCTATCCCTCACTCTCTCTCTCTTCTCCTCTCTCTTCTCTTCTCTTTCTTCTCTCTCCTAGGGTTGAAATTCGTATGGAATGAGAGAGGGGTGGGTTTAGGTCTTTATATAGGCCCAGAACTGACCTCAATGGCCCCATGGCCATGGTATACTTAGGTTATAACCAAAAGTTGACTGTTTCAGGCTAACAGATCTCATCTGGAGGCCCTTTTTTACATACGGTTTGAGAAAAGTTCCCTGACAATGGATCTATGCCAAGTTAAGTTTTCAATCCGATCGGATTTATGGATCGACTGCAGAGGACGAGTTTCAGTTCAACGGTCATCGTCACTCGATCAGGGCCACAAGTACACTGACCTATGCAGGAAAATTTTTCTAATTCGAGAGTGTAGTTAGGTCAGAATCTGATGGTCTAAAACCTTAAATTTGTCTCACAAGCGAATGACCCAAATCACTTAAGTTTAAGTTCAGTTCCTAAAGATATTCGCGTTTCTCACACACTTTACTCCGGGATCAAGTTGTACAGTTCGGGACACTATTTTGACTTGATTTACGGGATGGTTGTCAAACCCAATAAGGTGGTCATAACCGTATATTTTTGCTGTAATCGGACTTCGACGCGCGGTCCAGGTCAGATACGGAGTTTCAAGATGCTCCCGAGAGCAACTGGGTTTCGGGATTGCACCTAAGTTTTTAAGTAATTTTGGGTTAGTGATTTTAATGATTTTAGGTCCTGCAGTTTGTATAGAAAGTGGTTCAAGCTAATTCTATCGATTGTATAGTTTAGTACTTAATTAAAATTTGCCCTAATTACGACAGAATAAGGTCTTAGGGTAGTTCTATGCCCCATTTTGGCACTTTTAGTAAGTATATTATTTTAATTATTTTTTTAATAGTTTTTAATTAAGTCTACTTCATCTTTAAAAAATTTCATTAGATTTCGTGTTGTAAAAAAATTCTAAAAATTCTATAAGCAGCAGCTGTCCAAACTAATGATTTTCATATAGTTGTCCCAATGACCTATATTTAACTATATTAATATTTTTATTATATTTTTCTCTTATTTTTATATAAAACTAGACTTATCAAGCTTCAATATGGATTTTGAATTACCTAAATCGGAGTTATAACGAGGGAGATATGACTTTTTGAAGTCGGGATGAAAAACTACAGAAAATGTAAAAAACGGGCTGCCTGGCCCGCTGTGGCCCGCCCGTCCCGCTGGATGGCGAGGCTTCACCATTTCGGCCATGCCATTGCCGACTTGCTATCCTGTCTGGTGGTGGTTTCACCACCCAATATTTGAAATGCGTGTATTTTACAAACCGGAATGAGTTATTTGACATGCAATATATGTTTTATGGGTAGGAGAAGCTGATATATCCAAATAGCCTACTTATTTCATGAGATTCCAAGAGGTTAATGGTCAAAAACTATTTTATTTATTTATTTACTATTTATGGTAATTTTTAGTTTAAGTATTGTTCTTCATCACCTAAACTTTAAGATTTGTGTCTAATATTAAAGTACTTAGAAAAATTTGAAGAATAAGGTGGTGAAAGATGAGATTTTGAAGAAAATGGGCTAAAAATGGATTTTGGACTTTGGGATTGAGTTTTTAAGAAGTTAGTAAGGTGTCAGGATCGACCCATTGCCTAAGGACGTCTAACTCCAGGTTGACAAAAATTCGGGGCGTTACAATTTACCCCCCTTTGAAATGGTGGTGAAGACCGCACTAGTTGAAGAAGGAATATGTCAATATGTCCAAGAGGGGGGTGAATAGGACTTTTTAAAGTTTTTATGTTTTACTTAAAAATCTTACTTCATTAATCCTATGATTGTGAAAATATCAGGATTACTCAAATGTAACTCTATTGGCTTCTAAGCCTGGTAGAGGATCCAATCATAAAGTATCTTACAAGTAAATAATATGCAAGCTAGCTTGTGACGGATATGACTGTGTAGGTGTGTGGTGTGATCAAATATTCAGATAAGGAAGTATTAAAGCAAATTACACAATCATAAGAATCACAATCTCAAACACAGTCATTTTATAGTGGTTCGACGATGAGTCTACTCCACTCCCGGTAACCGCACTCAACCCTTGAGTGTACCGGATTTCACTAAGGAGGTTTCACAATGGTTCACCTCTAACCTAAGGTTTTAAACCAGGTTCACCTTCAACCTTTACAACCTACACTAAAACTGATTGTTTATGCTCTCATGAGCAAGGGTCAACACAACGCACCCACTTTTAGGCACACTGGCCAAGAATCTTTCATAAGACCCTAATGGAGATTTCTACACGGTTGACTTCAAACCCTAAGGTTTTACCCGGTTCACCTAAAACTCAAAGTTTTATTGGTTCACTCCTAACTAGATGTTTATGCTCTCTAAAGAGCAAGGGTCCACACAACACACCCACCACATACACTCCCGCCAGAGGCTTCCTTGAGGACTTCAAAGGGTGAGAACCACTTAAGACCCAATCCTAGAAAGGAATGATCACAAGTGTCCTCTTGGACTCTGGATACTTGGAAATAAGTTGATGAGTCCTGTTTAGCTCAATGTTAAAGATCTCCTCCTCCTTGTTAACGAAGAGTCTTCTGCTCCCTTGATCCACAACACAAAATGATGTACCAATACTCAGCTTCAGGTTGGGTCAAGGTGAAGACGGAATCCTACTCTCAAAATATTTTCCTATCAGGAATGTAGAGCATTTCCAATCTTATGCATTCAAGGCATCCCAGCTTAATGATTTGCCATTAAGGTAGTAGCTGGAGGATCCTTAAATGCGGAAGTTCATTCCCCAATCCACTCTATTGAATGTCAATGGTGAGGGTGGATTGGAGGATGAACTCCCTTAAGAGAAAGGGCTTTAGATATAAGATATATGTCGAAACACTCAAAAGTTCTCTCTACTTTCTCTCACCGCAACAAAAGACAAGTCCTCTATATATAGGTAAAAGTTCTAACGGATATAAAATGGTCACATTTATGACAGAGTTTGATATCATCGAGAGTATACTCTCGATAGCATCGATGGTCTGCTCGATGACTCGGACTCAATGTCATACCCTTTTGAAACTCTTTGCCAATTGGTCGATGAATCGAAACTATTATCGATGTCATCGAATTTCGAACTCCGATTCCATCGATAACAGGTTCGATCTATCGACTCTTGAAAAATGAGAAAGACTTGACTTTGAAATATTTCAGGTTTTCATGAATGATCGGGGAACCATCGAGATCATCAGAATTTGAATGTCGATGATATCGAGATCAGAGTCGAGGCATCGATAAATCCAGCTGATTTGTCTTTAAGGTTGCTAGACAGTTTATAACCTTGTTCGATGTAATCGACCTAGTGCCAATATCATCGATATTTGAATATCGATTCTATCGAAGGGCCTACGATCATAGTTAAAAATGACATGAAATATATGCTGTAAGAAATGCGCGCCCTCGATCGATATCGTCGATGGACTTCCGATGTTATCGATATTTGATTTCAGATCATATCAGAAGAGCATCGATATATTGAAGGAATTTGAGATTTTCATTAAAAAACAGGGGTGCCGAAAATCTTTCTGTCAATCTTATCAAGCCACTCTCGATGGACTCGAGATTTGAATATCGATGATATCGATAGGTGTATCGATACATTGATAATTCGTCCAGATATGTTGTGAAGTTGCTGGACATATTTAGTGCTTATATCGATGATATCGATAGATGTATCGATACATCGATAAATCCGTCCAGATGAATATTTAGTTGCTAGACACTTTTGGTCCTCACATCGATAATATCGTTAAGGTATCGAGGACATCGACAGAGCAGGTCGATCATATCGAGGGTGTTCCGATAAAATCGACAAGGCAAGAAAAACTTAGAAATTTTCCTATTTTGAAAAAAGCTTTCTCACCTTAAAACCCTATGATTTCTAACTTATTTTTAAGGGTTTTAGTCACCTGGTATTTTGAGATATGGGATGTGAGGCTTTAGGTTTACCTGTGGTGAGGTTGCAGACATCCGGTTGAGGCAGACGCTTGAATTGATCTTCCTATCAGGCTCTATAGATACTCTGACTCAACACTCACGTAACTTGATAAACCAGGGCACTTTCAATCTCCCCCTTTGTAAATTACGTGACAAAATCTCCAAAACACCCTAGAATTCTCTAGACAAACACACCATAAATTGTGTGTACATGCTTTTACACAATTTTACAATTTCTGCCCCATGTACACAACCAGTAGCTGCTCCCCCTGACTTGTAAACTCCAACTCCCCCTTGCTTGTTATGACTGCTCCCCCTAACACCTGCAACAACATCTAACCGATATACAATTTTCATTCGAGGTGTTTGCAAATGTTCTCCCCCTTTTTGTCAGTCATTGATAGAGATAACTCAGTGATATTGACTGAAGCTTGAAATACTTGGGAAAACCAATCAGATAGAGGCAGATCAAGTGATGTATAATAGTTAATACTATTTAAGCAAGCATCAATTTCAGAACCTTTGGATGCATTTTAGAACAATTATTTAGCAGTTTTTTAATCACACGCAATCCATAACAGAAACTTGATAAACCAAGGGAGCTCAAGATATAATCATAGCATTAAAAATACGAGTTCTATATAGCCATATATCAAAATGAACCAAAAAAAAAAAGAGACAACTTTCTAAAATAAATTTCCCACGATTGGTAGCAAATTAACAGTTATTTCAACAAAAAACTTATTTTTAGCCCCAAAACTAACATGGTTAAAGTAAGTAGTATGCAAGTTAGCTTATGATGGATATGACTGTGTAGGTGTGTGTGGTGTGATCAAATATTCAGATGAGGAAGTATTAAAGCAAATCAAACAATCATAAGAATCAAAATCTTAAACACAATCATTTTATAGTGGTTCAACGATGAGTCTACTCCACTCTCGGTAACTACACTCAACCCTTGAGTGTACCGGATTTCACTAAGGAGGTTTCACAATGGTTCGCCTCTAACCTAAGGTTTTAAATCAGGTTCACCTTCAACCTTTACAACTTACACTGAGGCTGACTGTTTATGCTCTCACGAGCAAGGGTCAACACAACGCACCCACTTTTAGGCACACTGGTCAAGGATCTTCCATAAGACCCTAATGGAGGTTTCTACACGGTTGACCTCAAACCATAAGGTTTTACCCGGTTCACCTAAAACCCAGAGTTTTACTGGTTTACTCCTAACCAGATGTTTATGCTCTCTACAGAGCAAGGGTCCACACAAAGCACCCACCACGTACACTCCCACTGGAGGCCTCCTTGAGAACTTCAAAGGGTGAGAACCACTTAAGACCCAATCCTAGAAAGGAATGATCACAAGTTTTCTCTTGGACTTTGGATACTTACAAATAAGCTGATGAGTATCGTTTAGCTCAATGCCGAAGATCTCCTCCTCCTTGTTGACGAAGAATCTTCTGCTCCCTTGATTCGCAACACAAAATGATGTACCAATACTCAGCTTCAGGTTGGGTCAAGGTGAAGATCAGTTCTTAATCCTAGTTGATCTCGATCTTCTGCTCGATCAGAGCATTGAGTTCATTGGTAACTACTAGGATTGAGAATTTGATTCAAACCGCGAATACTTCGTTTATATATAGTTTCTTTACTCCGTGTTCCCGATTGTACTAAGTCCTTGAGAAGGCAACTATAACATCCTGACTTTTCAGGACCCGAGTACCCGACCCGTTTCCTAAATACCCGAGTGTTAACTTATAAAGAACCAAATTCCGTATTTTTTTTCTTTCATCAGAGTAAGCAGATAAGCGTAGAATGGATAAATCAACATAAGGGAAAATTTTAATTACATTTAGAGTATACGAGAGGGTGCCTATAATGACTTATACAAACCAATGTCTCCAAAATTAACAAATATAAGAATTACATGATCCAATACATGCGAAATAGTAGAATGCACATAAATTTGAGCCGCTAGACCCCTCAGCTCCTCCAGGTAGATACAGTCATGCAATTGTGACACTTGAACCCAGCTCCTCATCAGCCCGAACCTGAAAATCACTTAAGCCACCTGTACTACCTGTACGGTTATATTTATTTGATGGATGAGTGGCCAACTCAGTGTGAATTCCCCTCAAGATTACACATTGTCGCATTAGATAAGCATAGTTATAAAAATATGGTAAGGCACACAAAACAATACATGATGCAGTCTTATTAAATGCATGGATGCGTGAATGCATCATCGACCTGGGGTGCACATCCCACTATCGAAATAAAAGGTCGCCCTAAGAGAATTAGCCACCTGAAAAAATACACAAAGGTACGCCCGAGGAGAACCAGCCATCCGAAAAAAACTATAATATATAGATTGCCCAAGGAGAATTTAATCACCCGAAAAAGACCATAAAGTAAGGGTCGCCCTAAGAGAAGTAGCCACCTGAAAAAATACCCAAAGGTATGCCCGAGGAGAACCAGCCATCCAGAAAAGACCATAATATATAGATCGCCCAAGGAGAATTTAATCGCCCGGAAAAGACCATAATATATGAAATGCATGATTAGTCTAACCATTATTATTCCATTTTACAACCAGCCAGTTTAATAAAGCTCAAAGGTCACTGCGGGGAGCTCAGAGCCCAGCGTAGGCCGACAGCTCAGGCATAATGTCCCATTCCACCATCCCTGACTCATGAGGCTACCACCTTAGGATGTTTAATGAATCCCAATTGACTAGTGGCCAATCATATTCAGTATATGGGGCTTACCATCGCATGGTTGCACAAAATAAAATATCGAACCCATATAGGGCAAATACAAAACCAAAGCCACATAGGGCGATATCGAAACAAGCCACCTAGGGTAGATATTAAAATAAGCCACATAGGGCAAGTATCAAAACCATGCGATAAAGACCATCCTTAAAAATCACTTGATCACAACCCCTGGATGGTAGGCCCACATTGATATTCAAATCACCATTTAATAACCACTAAGTCGAAGGTCCATTATAGTCACGATTAATCAGGTTACATCCTAAGTATGGGTGTACATTTATAAGTGGGAGTTTCCCACTGATGCACTAGTTTAAGTTCCATAAGCAATCCACAAATAATTCATGAACAAATATACAGGATGAACATTAAGCAGGCAATATAACAATTCAATTTCTACCAGCTAACACATGTGATTATAAGAGAGAGATATCAATTATAAATTCAAATAAAAACTATAACTTAAGCTAATGAGAAGATGGAAAGCTCAAGGGGAAGAATCATCACCTCACGATCGAATCGCACTAGTGTCGTTAAGTGCTTCGCCCTTAGAATTGAATCCTATCACAGATCATGAGCTTATATCATTAGATCCAAGTTCCACACACTACCTAGGTTTAAGATCATATCTTAGGGTTTGGATTACTTTTAGGGTTTTGATATAGAGTTAGGGCTTCATCCTGGGGTTTACTCCTAGGAGTTGAACTATAATAAATGTGTATCTTAAACAAAATGTTATAATATGGTTAGTTACCATTTAACATTAATGATATAACTATTATTTGCGACCATGGTAATTGTTAGTATTACAATTGAAATAAAATAGTATAACCTATTATTAGAGATAATATTTTCAAGTGGTGAATATCATGCTAATATCACTAATGGTAGTTTTATTCATAATAACTAATATTAACGTAACATGTTAATGGTAATCATTATGATGATAATTAATATTATGATCTACCATCATGATAATATTTAGGAACAGTAAATAGAATACAACTATTTACTAATTGTAATTTCTTATAAAATAACTAGTCCTGGCATAAGTTATTCATAAATGGCTAACCATATGTAATGTTAGCAATCCTAATGATAGGAGTGTGACAATGATAAAGAAATGAAGCATACCTTATCTAGAAGGAAAAATAATGACTCATTGAGTTGACTCAATCAATTTAGATTTGGTTGGGAAAGGTTACCTGATGGCGATGCATGACACTAGGATCGGGACTGGGAACTCCAAATTGTCGATCTGCTGGCTAAGTACAGTCCTCGAATAATATGGGATTCGGGTCAGCCCGACTTAGTGAGTTGACTCAGTTTGAAACTGAGTTGACTCGATCTTCTTTCTCTCTCTTTTTTTTTCTACCTTCTTCTCACTTAAATGGGTCCAGCAACACCTGGACTCGGCCTCGTTACACAAAACCCAACTCGTAACCCAGCGAGTCGAGTCGAGGTGGTGCAATGGCCACACCATCCTCCCTTCTCTCATAATCCATCTCCCTATCTCTGTTCTTCCTTCTACTTTTCTTCTCTTTCTGCATCTTCTCCTCATCCGCTGGAGTGTCCATAGATGGATTTTCACCCGGGCTTGACTCGACAATGAGTCGGGTCGAGGTGGCGCGGTACACAGCCGCACTTCTCCCCCCATTTCCCTTCCTTTCTTCTGCTTTCTCTATTTCCTCCTTCTTTCACTACTTCTTCTACTTCTTTTCTTCTGCTGGAGGTCCAACAACAACAACCGCATGCCCAGGAACGATCTAACTCGTTCGGATTGACTCGTCAACGAGCCATGGTGCAGAGCGGCACTAGTTCGATCTCATCCTCCCGTCCTCACTCTTTCCTTTCTCTTTTCTTTCTCCATTTCTTTTCCTTTCTTTCATGATTCTCTTCTTCTTCCCCCTCTCCGTCAGCTACTGAAAATGCCCAGCAATGTAGGCTTTAAAGCAGACAGACTCGGCGCACCTGACCGAGGAAGATGATCTGCCATTAATGGTGGATCACGAGCAGAGGCTTCTACCTCCGATTCAGCTTCTGTGGATGATTCGGATGAGCTCCATGGGGCTTTTGGACGGCTGAAATCTAAGCTCTAAGGAAGTTGGGAGGAGTTAGCTTGGTGGGTTTGTAAGGAGACGGAAACGGCTGCCCTCCCTCTCTCATTCACTTTACAAAGAGGAAACCTAGCATGGAGGGCTGGGATTGGTTTGAAATGGACGGTCGAGATGAGAGGAATTGCTCTCACGCGGATCATGCCAGCTAGCATTTCCGTTTTTAGAAAAAAATGGTTTTGAAGGGCCTGGTTGCAACAAAGATTGTGTGCATGCACACGCGATCCCGGGCCTGGAATTTGGTAAGGTTAGGTAAATTTTGATTTCCTACAAGATGGACGATTCAGATCGATGATATGATCTCAGGTGGGGCCCACCTGATCAGATTTCACGGAAGAGCTCCGTTTGCTGGCGAAAAACGTAGAGAGAGAGAGAGAGATTCTCTTTGTTGAGGGAGGGCGCAGGTTAACGCTGGTCGGCCAGCATAACACGTCGCGTGCACGAAGTGCACGGGTGACCTTGGTGCACGCCCACCTCGTGTGGGGCCCGCTGTGATGTTTGTGATAAATCCACTCCGTCTAATCCATTTAGAGGTTCCCAAACAGGGCCTGGGATCAAGGATCAGGCCGCTGAATGCCTAGGTGGGGCCCACAACGTAATTTTTAGTTGTAGGATGGTTTCTCATCAACCTAGTGGTCAGATGATGCCTAAGTTGGACGTCAACGGTTAAAAGGGTCCTATTGGCTGTTCATATGTCCTTTGTAATGAGTGACTACCCAGAGACTAATATTAATACAATTTTTATTATTTTGTACATTACTTATAATCACAATATTTAAAATCTCATTCATACATATATATATATATATAATATTTTAATATTAACGTACTACCATATACAGGCTATTGATCACCTATTTATTAATATAAAATTCATAATATACAGTCTCATATTATACATATATATGAATTGGAAACTGTACAATCTCTTATTTAAAATCACATCGTTAAATGATATATAATTTTATTCAAATATCTAATAATTATAATTCAATTATATATTGTAAGATTATTATTCATTATGTTTAGTTAATATAACATTATTTTCATAAGATTTTACGTACATTAAATATATGTATATTACTCTTATTATAATGTATTTTCATATACTTCTATATGATAAGTAATTTATCAAGATACATCTATAATTTTACTGATCCATGTTTGTGTAAAATATAATAAATAAAATAAACATACCTATTAAATATTATGACCACTGGATGGTTCGCCTCGAAGATTAAAGGATGGATACTCTGATACACAGGTGCGGACTATTTTCAACGGTCAGATTTAAACTAGGATGAACGTGAATGTTTACTTAAGCCTGACCTGTATTTATACTAAGTTTGGTCATACGGTAACACCCGAGTACTGGAAAGTACGGGGTGTTACAGCAACTCTAAGGGGTGTTGATTTGATCTAACGTTCAATGCGAGGGATATATAAGTTTTCTCTTAGTGTGATTAGTTTCTAAGCCAAACAACCTTCCTAAGAGTCATTAAAGAAGCCTATAAGTATCGAGGGGATCCAATGAAAGAATGAGGCCTCACTCTAACCTAATCAAGCCGACTAACTAAGTCTATCATTCAATTATCTTAGCATAATCAGTGTTTTACATTCCTTAGTATAACCAGTAGCCTAGTCTTAATTTAGGAGTAGCGGTAATCCAATAGTTGTAATCCAAAGTCTACGCTCATACGTTAGATGATTTCATACCATTTCTAATACAGGAAATTGTTTTATTGCTTAGGGTCAAAAGTTGTCTGATTGGAATTGAGTTGCCAAACTTGAACTTAACTGCGCTTGAGAACTTCACACATGATCATACCAGCAAAGGAGGTCCTCTGGTTCATGTTTTTAATTTATTAGATTTCCTAAACTGTTAGATTTTTCGAAATGTAGGAGTACCGACTTTAGGTCCAAAACTCTAAATGCCCCGCCATTTGATGGTCATTGTGGTTTGTATAACCCTCATTCCCAAGGTCCTGACTCTCATTACTCTGCTCTAAATTTATTTGTTTGGGTCCATTTTTGTGGTCCAATGCGCCCGTATTCGCACCATTTGGATTTGTTTTTAATTTGGAATTCGTCAACTAATGACTCAAACTCGTCAACTGACGGCCTAGAGGTAACCTAGGTCGAATCACGTGATCAAAAATACGTTATAGACTAAGTTACAGTATTCGGTCTCGCTTGTCAGCGAAACCTTGGGATCCTAATATCATCTCTAAATTCCATCGCCCCTTCCTAAATCAGAGCGCGTCAGTATGCATCGTGTTACCATAACCCAGGTCCAGTTTAATCCAAATCATACTCTGATACCATCTTGTAACACCCTGAAAATCGGGGGTCGAGCAAATCTCAACTCCCGAGGTTCAGAACATCACTTATGCAACATAAATAATGATGTTTGAATGTTTTCCATATTAATACATTTAAGCATGAGTGGGATTATACTAAAACAGCATATCATACTCCAGAGTTAATGTAATTAGGCAAGCGGAAGATTGAAATAGTTATATAAAGTATATAAGTGTTTCATAATCTCCAGAGTATGAGAGTATGTTACCAGGCTGAATATATACATGTATTGGTTCAAAATTTACAAAATATCAACTGTGAATGTCCAACTAATCTAAGTAACCATATAATCCCGTCAAATCAGTACGGGGTCTAAATAGACCTGCCTGCGATCTGAACATAGGAGAACTCTTCCTCCTCGGTGTCTGGGTGGTATTTTAAAACACCGTCCCAGGTTGGGAATGAGTGGCCAACTCAGTGGTACTATAAGGCAAAGGTTAACATGTTATCAATTCAATCAAGCAGTAATGATAAAGCAATACAACAAGCATTTCCTAACTACTATTGTTAATGCAGGAATGATATGCAGTAATGATGTATGCCCTCGCCTGCACTCCCTCTGTGACTTCATCTCACGTTCGTGCATGACAACCTCTCTAAACGTGCGCTTCCTCGCCAAAGTACATGCAATGCAGTGCATGGTCATGTTAGTCGAGTAATTAATTAGGCTTATTCACACAGAAGATTCGGGAAGCTAAGGTCCTCCCTTTATGTCATATACCCAAACGATGATCCATCGAGGATCGTCAAGCTTAGCTTATGACATACGATAGGCAAGTTATAGGGCAACGTCACTCTTAATTTTTTTAAAGTAGTGTACAGGCAAGTTCAGGTCACTACGAAGAGGCTCATTACCATTAACATAGGCCTTAGTTTATACTTGAGGTCACTATGGGAAAGGGTCGTCACCTTATCGTAGGCCGATAGCTCGAATATAGTGTCCCATACCACCGTATTTGGGTCACGAGTTTAGGTTGCTCACTGGACACTACGGGGAGGCTCGTCGCCCCGGTGTAGGCCGACAGCTCGACTACAGTGTCTCATACCACCATGTCTGGCTCATGATGTAAGCCCCATATCCTAGACCATACCGTTCCATAGACTTCCGCGGTCTTCCCGATCAAATTCCAGCAACCTTCGACCCTTAACCGACCTTTGCACATGACCCTGATTCACACGCCGTCAACCCGAGTCGACTCAAACTGAGACTAGTACTTTAGCGACCACACCGTCCCCGCGGTTCCGATGCCCCGACTCATGCGCCGAGGCGATACTCTGGCCAGGAGATGTGGGCCAGCGTTCAGTGCGAGGAAAATGCTGCGCATGCGAATTCCGAGAGAATCTCTACGAGATGTCACATCAATCATCCATCAATCAATCCCATCATGTCAAGTACACATCACCTCACATCCTTTCCCAAGCAACCCCTAAAGTTAAAAAGTTCTTACACCACTCATACATTTCTTATATCCTTTACCACATAAGTCAAAAAGTTCTTACACACACATCACTCACCACATCACCCATCACTCTCTCTCTCCCTTTACAATACTCTCTCTCTCTCTCATTTTCAAACACTCTCCCAAGCAAGAGAAGCCTCACATGTCCAAGCCCTTCCCCATCTCTTCCAAGCCACAAGTGTGGCCCACCTTTCCTACCCTTTCATCTCCCATCTTAACCATCCAAACCTCATCTCCTCCATTGGAATTGAAGCTAAGGAGCTAAGGAAGCCTAGGGTGCAAGAAGAGCCGGTGGGTGATTTTTGGACTTTTGTTTTCATCCATTTTTTTGATGTAAGGGCCACATGTAGTGGGACCCACCTTGATGTAGGTTTTGTATCAAGAGGGGCCCATAGTGGCGGGGTCCCTCCATCTTTACCCGTGTCTTTCTCTTCCTCTCTCTTTCTATGATTTTGGCCACCTATGATGTGTGTATTTCATCCATGCCATCTACCAGTGGACCCCATCTGTGGGACATATCATGATGTTTGTATGCCATCCCAACCGTTCATAGAGAACCCACCTTGAGGTGGCTAATGGTGTAGGTGGCTGCCAGTGAAGTGGGACCCGACGTGGGCTCACCCAGTCCCTTAGATCAGGTGGTGGACCGAGTGAAAGATGCCTCGTTTCAAACACTGGGGTCTTAGCTTGATCCCTGTGGAGGTGGCTAACATGGAGTGTATACTGACAATGGGTGCATTGACATGGGGTGTGTACTGATGTGAAGTGTGTGCAGGCGGTGGGGTCCATGGGACCCACCCACATCATCCATCCATTTCAGTAGGCCACACCCTCACACACGTGTGGTGCATCCACCGTCCAAGGACGGTGGGACCCACCCCTAGCTCACTGGCAGACCGAGTGAAAGATACCTCGTTTAACGCCGAGGTCTTGGCATCCATCCCTAGTGGCGGTGGCGTGGGGTCCATGGGACCCAACCACACCGTCCATCCACTTGGTTGGGCCACTCCATGATGTATGTGTTTAATCTAAACCGTCCACCATTTCTGGACAGTGGAGCCCACATTCATGTGGGGCCCTCCTCGCACCCAGATACATAGCTCAACTGGTAGATTGAGCGAAAGATACCTCATTTTAACGTTAGGCCCACGCCCAGCTCCATAGCTCAACTGGCAGGCGGAGTGGAGATACCTCGTTTCAACACTTGCGGTCTTAACAACGAACCCAGTGAGGGTGGCCTCCACGTGGGACCCACCTAAGTTTTAGATGCGGTTGTAACTTGGTCTGACCCTTCACTCAGGTGGGACACCCATGATGGGTGGGCTGGATTTGTGGACCCCATCTCGGTGGGCCTAATAAATGTTTATGAATGTTTTAAATGAAGGGTATTCCTCTCAACTGTTGTATCGGGCATGGCCCACACAAGTCATGGTCTGACTTAATTTTTGAGACCTAGACCCACGCTGGAATGGGGCATCTAACTGATGGGTTAGATGTTGGCAAACATCAAAGGTGGGGCCCACACCGCTTGACCTCATGGGACCCACCTCTATACGTTTTCTCATATATGGTGGGCCCTATGTGGGACCACCTCTGTTGTGTCAGGAAGAAGCAAGAAAAAGAAAAGAAAAAGAAAAAGAAAGAAAAAGTAAAAGGAAAGGAGGAGAGAGCAGCCACATGCTCTCTCTCTTTATTTCTCTCTCTCTATCTCACTCTCTCTCTCTATCTCACGTGCTCTCATTCTTTCTCTCTATCTCACGTGCTCTCTCTAGTTCTCTCTCTCTCTCTTTATCTCTCTCTCGACGTTAGTAGTTGGTTCTAAGGGTCCCATCTGTTTCACCCACACCGTCTATCTATGGGACCCACCATGGTGCATGTGTTGTGTTCAAACCGTCCAACCATCGGTGAGATCATTTTAGGACATGGGGTAAGTGAGTGTGATCCAAAGTTCAAGTGGCTCCCACCATTTTAATAGTGGAACGTGACATCCATCGTTCAAACTCCTATGCACCACAGTAGTTTCGATTAAGTTGATATTTGTTTTCATTTCGTCTGTCTCTATGTTAACTTATGAATAGATCGGATCTCAAAATATAAGGGTGGGCCTGACTGATATACCTGAGGCCCATTGATTGGCCCATTGATTCAGCCCATTGGTTCGGCCCATTGATCGGTCCATTTGATTCAGCCCACTGATTCAGGATTCCATCATGATGTTTGTAATGATGTTTTTGCCGATTATGCCTTGGGAGCAATGTTGGTTTGATGTCCACATTGATGGGCAATGATGGTTAGATGTCCTCATTGTGACCTTCCCTTAGGCCTTGTTAGGCCTATTCTCTTCGTGGGTTAACCCAAATAGGTGAGCCCCATTCGCCGTATATGATTATTTGATTTCAATTACCGATACTGATTATCGGTGCCGATTGTCGAGGCTGACGCTGATTAACGACCTTGGTTAGCAGTGCCGATTACCGATGCTCGAGGCCGACGCCGATTATCGATACCGAGTACGAGCATGTGACAACATGATATCATAATACATGTCCATACGCATCATCTGCATGCTTGTGATGAGATGAGTGATTGATCATAGCACCTGTCTTTGAGCAGATTGTTTATGAGCTCCCTGATAGGCGGAGTTGCCCTACATGAGTGCACAATACGTGCAAGATTGCTGCATGACTGGATTATGTGATTCATGCATCTTGCATCATGTGACATGTGTACTGTACGCCCTAGCGACATCAGAGCTGTAGCCGCCACAGGCATATCGTGGTTGGCAAAATTAGATACCGAAAATCTTATTCTACATGGGGTGCTATAGATATCCCTGGGTGAAAGTCCCTAAACCCTTATGGTACCAAGAGGTTGCTCCAACGTCTAGACTGAATGGGTGTAGGAGCGCCGAGTGTCGATTACCAGAGGCTGCGCTTTCCACTGTGTCGTGGTCGATTGGAAGGGGGTGTGATCTTACCTGCCCGATAGGAGGGGGCAATGCTAGGCTGAGTCTAACCAGCTCGAGGAATGGGTCTGCTATCGACGAGCCGGGCCCGATATTGGTAGGTGGATAGTGAGGTCTCTTTCACTTACCTTATTGCGTGTGATGAGGCGGCAATCTGGCTTAAAGTATACTAGACCCCGGTGATATTCCAGATTTGAGCTGTATTGATATGTGGACTTAGATGAGGATTTGCATGCTTGAGTTGCATCTCACATTGCATGGCCTTGGTATGGACGACATCATTTATGCCTTACATCGCATAGCCTTAGTATGGCTAGTGGTATTCATGGATTCATCAGCATTTTCTGCATTACTCTGATTCTGCATATCTGCATTACTACCTTGCGCACATACTTTCACCACCCTTTAAGCTTTCTATAAGCTTATGCACGACCGTTGCGTGCAGGTGACGTTGGACAGCAGCAGCGCTGAGGCTAGAGCGCATAGCAGACCATTTTGGAGCTTTTTATCATCATCATTGTATTTCCCTTTATGCTCATTGTACTTGTAAAGTTTTTTTATCATAATGAAAATGTGATGGAGTTTTTGGTTGTTGTTTGTAGGTTATGCCTTTGGTTATGCTTATTACGAATTAAACTGATGTTGAAAATCCTCCTTATAGCATCCCAGGATCGAAACCTGGCGTATGGGCACTGGGAGCCAAGAATGGGGTTCTACGGAGGCTGTCGGCATCGGATTCGGTGATCAAGAATTTTGTGAGACCGGTTTATGAGTTTGGGGCGTGACACATGAGTCTTAGCGGATCGAGGTACCAAGGTTAAACGGGCCTTTCACTGGTGAGTTTGGTACCTTAGATTCAAGCAGTAGCGTCCATACATGGTGAACATACATTGGGCCAATCGGGTTACTTGACGAGCTCGACTGATACGAGCATACATTCACTTAATCGACATGAAGTGCGTAAGCATTCTGTGTGGCCTAACCACTGTCGACAAACTGTGTACGACTTGGATTCATCGAATGCATCCGTCGTGGCTAAAACAGTTCGGCCACCAATCATAAACCATTACTGATTGCCTGGACTACATCGTGGCCCCAATCATAATCCAAACAATAGCATTCACATGTGATAATCAAAGACAGCATGTGACAACCAATCTAAATATAAATCTTGCTTGAGCATTTCAATAAACACAAACTACACATGTTATCATACATAGGCATCTCATCCGTAAATCACATAGTAGTTAGATAAGTTACATAAAGAAAACTGTAATTATAGATAAGGGAATTGAGAATCCTATCTCAACACCCTCATTACATACATTTAAACAAATATTTTCTCATTAAGGCATTTTATCAAACACTTAGACTACACATATTACATACACGTAATAAATTAGTTTAAAACACATATTATAGAAAATCCTTCCACATAGGAGTTGCCACACGTACAACAATCATGTATTCCCAAACATCAATCATAATAAGCACAAATCATAATTCCATATTTAGATATTTCAACAAACATATAGTATGCATTAAAGTCAATAGAGGTTACATATGTGTAATATACGAAAAATATCGTATCTAAGCACATGTGATAGCAATCAAGTCAGTCATAAATCCTTAACTGACATTGAAAGCCTTGAAAACCATAACCTAAACATTTATAGTCTGCACCTTTCGCCAGTAAACCTGTACCGAGCTCAGTTTGAATACTACGTCTTTGTCTACAACACAACGGCTACCTGAAACACAAAATAGGTTAGCTACTTCGTCAGTTTATCTACTTGGATACCTAAAACAGATTAGAGTTAGGATTTCTTACCCATAAATGGTTTCGGATTCGTCGGTGTAGCAACACGGGAGAAGGGATTCAGCCCGTGGAGTGGCAGGAACGAATCCCGACATCTATCCCTCACACTCTCTCTCTTCTTCTCTCTCTTTTCTTCTCTTTCTTCTCTCTTCTCTCTCCTAGGGTTGAAATTCGTATGGAATGAGAGAGGGGTTGGTTTAGGTCTTTTATAGGCCCAGAACTGACCTCAATGGCCCCAGGGCCATGGTATACTTAGGTTATAGCCAAAAGTTGGCTGTTTCGAGCCAACGGAGCTCATTTAAAGGCACCTTTTCTGCATACGGTCTGGGGAAAGTTTCCTGATAATGGATCTATGCCAGGTTAAGTTTTCAAACTGATCAGATTTACGGATCGACCGCGGAGGACCAGTTTCAGTTCAAAGGTCATCGTCACTCGATCAGGGCCACAAGTACACTGACCTGTGCAGGGAAATTTCCCTAATCCGAGGGTGTAGTTGGGTCAGAATATGATGGTCTGAAACCTTAAATTTGGCTAGAAAATGAATGGCCCAAATCACTTAAGTTTAAGTTCAGTTCCTAAAGATATTCGCATTTCTCACACACTTCACTCCGGGCTCAAGTTGTGTGGTTCGGGATACTATTTGGACTTGATTTTTGGGATGGTTGTTAAGAACAATAAGGCAATGATAACTGTATAGTTTTGCGATAATTAGACTTTCGATGCGCGGTCCACATCTGATACGGAGTTTTAAGATGCTCCCAAGAGCAACTGGGTTTTGAGATTGCACCTAAGTTCTTAAGTAATGTTGGGTTAGTGATTTTAATGATTTTAGGTCTTGCAGTTCGTATAGAAAGTAGTTCAAGCTAATTTCATCGATAGTTTAGTTTAGTACTTAATTAAAATTCACCCTAATTACGACAGAATAAGGTCCTAAGGTAGTTCTATGCCCCATTTTTTCACTTTTAGTTATTATATTATTTTAATTATTTTTCTAGTAGTTCGTCATTAAGTCTAATTTATCTCTACCAAATTTTTTTAGATTTCATTTTGTAGAAAAATTATAAAAATTCTAGAAGCGGCAACTGTCCAAACTAATGATTTTCAGACATTTGTCCCAACGACCTATATTTAACTATATTAAGATTTTTATTATATTTTTCTTTTATTTTTATATAAAACTAGACTTATCAAGCTTCAATCTGGCTTTTGAATCACCTAAATTGAAGTTATAATGAGGGAGATATGACTTTTTTTAAGTCGGGCTGAAAAACTGCAAAAAACTGCAAAAAATGGGCCGCTGGACAGCGAGGCCTCCCCATTTCGGCGATGCCATCACCGGCTTGCTGTCCTGTCTGGTGATGGTTTCACAACCCGATATTTGAAAAGCATGTATTTTACCAACCGGAATGAGTTATTTGATATGCAATATATGTTTTTGGGGTAGGAGAAGCTGATATATCCAAATAGTTTACTTATTTCATAAGATTCCAAAAAGTTAATGGTCAAAACCCATTTTATTTATTTATTTACTATTTATGGTAATTTTTAGTTTAAGTATTGTTCTTCATCACCTAAACTTTAAGATTTGTATCTAATATTAAACTACTTAGAAAAATTTGAAGAATAAGGTGGTGAAAGGTGAGATTTTGAAGGAAATGGGCTAAAAAGGGATTTTAAACTTTGGGATTGAGTTATTGAGAAGTTAGTAAGGTGTTAGGATCGACCCATTGCCTAAGGACGTCTAACTCCGAGTTGGCAAAAATTCAGGGCATTACAGTTTGCTCAAATGAGATTTATATTTGAATTAGTTGTTAAATGTTGTTTTAACTATCACATATGAATACCTATTATGTTTGAGTATGATTGGGACTAATACGTAGTTCAGGCAATTGGTAACGATTTCCGATCAAGTGGCCGAACTAGTTTTGCCATAATGGATACGTTCGATGAATCCAAGTCGTACGGTGATTATCGGCAGTGGTTAGGCCACGAGGAGTGCGTATGCACTCCATATCGATTAATTTAGCATGCGCTCATACCAATCGAACTTGTCAAGTAACCCAATTGGCCTAATGTGTGTTTACCATGTACGGACACTACTGCTTGAATCTAAGGTACCACTTACTAATGTAAAGCCCGCTTCAACCTTGGTATCACTATCCGCTAAGACTCATGAGCCGGGCATGGTGGTATGAGACACCGTGGTCGAGCTGTCGGCCTACACTGGGGTGACGAGCCTCCCCGTATGTCTAGTGAGCAACCGAAACTTGTGAGCCGAATACGGTGGTATGGGACATTGTATTCAAGCTATCGGCCTACGATAAGGTGATGAGCCTTTCTATAGTGACCTCGCGTATAAACTAGGCCTATGTTGAGGTGACGAGCCTCCCGTAGTGACCTGAACTTGCCTATCCACTTCTTTTCAATCAGGGGTGATGTTGCCCTATAACTTGCATATCGTATGTGATTAACTAGAATTGACGACCTTAGATGGATCATCGTTTGGGTAAATGATATAAAGGGAGGCACCTTAACTTCCCGAATCTACTATATGAATAAGCCTAAATAATTACTTGGGTAACATGATCATGCACCGCATTGCATGTGCTTAAGCGATGAAGGCACAGTGGGAGTAGCATGTGCAATCGTGAGATGGTGTCACTGAGGGAATGTAGGCGAGGGCATGCATGTAACATCCCGGATTTTTGCCAACCTGAAATTAGACATCCTTAGGTAATGGGTCGCTCCTAACACCTTATTAACTTGTCAGAACTCAATCCCACAGTCTAAAATCGCTTCTTAACCAATTTCTTTCACAAATCTCACCTCTCACTACCTTTTTCTTTAAACGTCTCTAAGTACTTTCATATTAGGCATGAATCCTAACGTTTAGGTGATGAAGAACAATGCTTTAGAAATCCGTACAAAGACCCCAGTGCCACCTCAGATAGAAATTACTCAGGACTAAATCCTTTAGAAACGAGACAAAGTAACTAAGTACGAAACTAGATTAGCTACGAAATCCGCTTGATCCACTTTAAATATGATCTGCAAGACCCAAAACTTGTAGAATCATTAACGCTAGGTTACCTTAAATTCTAGGATCAATATCATTACCCGGCTGCTCTCGAGAGCATCCCGAAACTCTGTATCAGATCTAGATCGCATGTCAGAAGTCCGAATAACACGAAGTTAAGGAATTAGGACTGTCTTACTGGGCTTGACAACCATCTCGGAAATCAAATCCAGATAATGTCCCAGCGTTATTCGCTTGAGCTCGGAGTGGAGAGTATGAGAAATGTGAAAATAATTCTAAATTAAATTCAAATAATGAAATCTGAGACCTGTCCCTTGCGGATCAATATTAAGTAACCAGACCGTCAAAATCAGGCCAAATTACACCCTCGGATCAGGGATATTTCCCCAAACATATCCATGTACTTGGAATCTCCGATCGAGATCCACTGACCATTGAACTGAAACTGGTCCGCCACATACGATCTGGAAACCCAACTGGAACGAAACCTCAGATGAACCTAGATCCAATGTCTGTGAGCTTAAGTCTGACCATACACAAAAAAGGGGTCGCCAGAAGTCCTTCGTTGAGATGAAACCGACTCACTTTGGTTATAACCTAAGTACACCTTGACCTGAAGTCTATTTTGGAGAGTTTCTAGGCTATATAAGGACCTTAAACCCTCTCTCATTTCAGTCATACGAATTTGAGAGGGAAGAGAGAAAAGAGAGAGAAAGAGTGAGAGAAGTGGGAGAATCTCTCTACTATTATTCCCTGTCGTTATGCAAGCATAACCACCCCTATCTTATCACTTTCCTGGCGATTCCAGCTTCATTTCTAGGTAAGAAACCCTAACCCTAACCTGTTTTGGACTTTTGATAGTTGTAGGTTATGAAATAGCTAACCTATTTCGATCTATAGGTGGCCAAACTGCTGAATACGGAAGCTTAGCAAGCCTATCGGATTTGTTACGATTCTACGATAAAAGGTACGGACTTTAGGTGTATAGGTTATGGTTTTCAACGCTTTCAATGTCAGATAATGATAGATTCATGATCTGCATGCAATTGCACATGTACAAAGTGCTGTCTGTTTTCTGTTTCGATTAAAGACGTAGAATATGGAATTTTACATATTCTAGGTATTCGTAGAAAATACCGTATACGTATAAATTTTGGAAATATATTTTACATGATTATTTGTTGTATGAATATAATATATATGGATAAAATACTTAGTTGGCGAAAGGACTCGCCATTATACATGATTTGCTAATATACACTATGTATGTAGAAATAGTGTATTCTAGAAAATACCATATACGTATAAATTTTGGAGATATGTTTGCCATGATTATTTGCCGTGTGAATATATTATATATGTGTAAAATACTTGCTTGGCGAAAGGACTCGCCCTAATACATGTTTTGCTAATATACACTATGTATGTTGTAATACTGTATTCTAAGTGTTTGTGAAAATGCTTGTGAGAGTAAGTGTTTGGATGATAGTGTCTTAGGTAGGTGTTGAGATGGGATTCTCAACTACCTTAGAGACGTGTATGATTTCCTCCATGCAGTTGTTTACTTTAACCGCTTACTTATGAAATATATGTGTTTGTATTCTTGTTTATATAATGCTTTATAACATGCTTTATGACATACTTTATAACATGCTTTATAACATGCTTTATGACATGCTTGGTAACATGCTTGAATTACTTTGTTTATTATGCTTTACTCTACATGCTCTGAATAAGGATTTATTGAGTTTGGGACTATGGTTATAGTCTAGACAATCGGTACCAGACTTGGGATCGTGGTTGAGATTCATTTCACCACGTAGGATGTGTTTGACGAACCCGAGTCGTACTTCAGTTGGCGACAGTGGTTAGGCTACGCGAAGTGCTTATGCACTTCATGTCGTTCAGTTGATTGTGTGCTCGAGCTAGTCAGGCTCGTCAAGTAACCTGATATGTCTAATGTATGTTCACCATGTTTGGACGCTACTGTTTGAACCTAGGGTACCAAACTTACCAGTGGAATCCCGTTAACCATAGTACCTCGATCCGCTAAGACTCATGAGCTGGGCATAGTGGTATGGGACACCGTGGTCGAGCTGTCGGCCTACGCTGGGACCACGTGCCTCCCTGTAGTGACCAGTGAGCAACCAGACTCGTGAGCCGATTATGGTGGTATGGGACACTATATTCGTGTTGTCGGCCTACATTAATAAGGTGATGGGGGAGTGGTGTAACCTTTGTGCATAACAGCCCTGACAGCCCTTTGTAGTGACCTCGAGCATACCCTGAATTTGCGGTGAGGCGACGAGTTGCCGTAGTGTATAGAGTATGAGCTAGGCCTGTATCAGCTTAGTGATGAAGTGTTAAAAAGGTGATGAGGGAGTAGTGTAACCTTTGTGCGTAACAGCCCTGGCAGCCTTTGCAGCGACCTAGAAACACACCTTCGTATGAGATTAACTAGGACTGACGACCCTAGGATGGATCATGTTTGGGAATGATACAAGGGAGGTACCTTAGTTTCCCAATCCTGCTGTTTGAAATGGACTAATAACTACTCAGTAATCATGCTCATCATCGCACTGCTATGCCTGGTAGATGTGGAGCACTGAGGGATGAACACATGTCACGAACGTAAGATGGGGTCGCATGAGGGTGGTTTGGCAAGGGCATACATCATGACTGCATTCATACTTGCATTAATAAGAGTAGTTAGGAGTGTTTGATTATACTGCTTTATCAACTGCATTGATAACATGTTAACCTATGCTTTATTGTTCCACTGAGTTGATCACTCACTCCCACGTTATGAGACGATGTTGTATACATCAACCAGATTTGTTTGAGTTTCAGGTGATGGCGATGCTTATGAAGCAGAGCCGGACTACTACTATGATGTTGAGGAGTTCTCCTACATGTAACTCTCTGTCAGGTCTATGAAGACCTGGTATTATATTGACAGGGCTATGGTATTTGGAATAGAAGACATTACACTTCCACAACTTGGTATAATTTGAAATTATACTTGTAATTCATTAACCTGGTAAACCTTATCACACTCTGGAGACTTACTATAATTTGTATATTTTTCTATCTATCACAGTCTTCCACTTGCAAATTTAATTGTCTCTGGAGTATGATATGTTATTTTAGCTTAATGTCACTCATGTTCATTACTCTAATATGGACAACATCCAATCATCATTCATTTTGTTGCATAAGTGATGCGTTGGAACTCGGGAGTTGAGTTTATGCTCGACCCCCGATTTTAAGGGCGTTACAATGCATCATTATAGCATACCATTCCTGCATTAACAAGATTACTTAAGATATGATTGTTGTATTGCTTTATCATTACTTCTTGACTGAATTGATAACATGTTGACCTTTGCCTTATAGTACCAATTAAGTTGATCACTCACTCCCACTCTGGGACGGTGTTTTAAAACACCAACCAGACTTCATTTTAGCTGCAGATGATGGTGAGGCTTACGAAGTGAAGCCTGACTTCTACGACGATGAGGAGGAGTTCTCCTATATGCAGCTATCAGGCGGGTCTATGTAAACCATGTACTGATCGACGGGATTACAGGGATACGAATTAGTTGGACATTACACTTTATTATTTTGTATATTTTGGAACAAACATGTATATATTCGGCCTGGTGACATGATCATACTCTAGGGGCTTATAACCACTTATATACTTTATATAGATATCATAGTCTTCCGCTTGCTTAATTTAATCATCTCTGGAGTATGATGTGCTGATTTAGTGTAATCTCATTCATGTTTAATGTACTAATATAGACAACATTTAATCATCATTATTTATGTTGCATAAGTGATGCGTTAGAACTTGGGAGTTGAGCTTATGCTCGACCCCTAATTTTCGGGGCGCTACAGGTACTTAGACAAATTCCATAAGGAACACAACCTCTAGTGGGGGCCCAATAGCCTGAGGTAGCCCACGAGACTAAGATAGACAATGACATGTGCCTAAATGATAAGAATAGGCCTAGCAAAGGGTCTATGGTGGACATTTAACCACCCATAAATGCAAGTGGGCCTAGCAAGAGCCTAGAAAGGTACACAAATGTGGACATCCAACCACCATTTGTCCCAAAGAGGTAGCCCAATAACAACCTATCAAGAAGCAAGGCCCGTGGCCCGAGTATAACCATACAAAAGAAATAGGTAGCTATGTACATATAATCACATCACATGATGGGCCTTAAACAAATGGCCCAAGGCCTACATACAAACACATGGGTCCAAAGGGCAATACATGGCCCAAAAACATGCTGCAACATGGGTCCAAAGAAGAGGTTATGGCCCAAGGATAATACCACCAAAACCTATGCATTATGTTGGACTTAGTGGGCAGCTCAAAAGTGAAAAGGCCAAGCTATATGTCCTAGAAGGGGGGGGGTGAATAGGACAGTGCAAAATTAAAACTTAATAGCAAAATTGCAATACGATAGCCTTATAAAAATAAAGAACAGTACTTTAAATAAATCAAAGAACTGAAATGTAAAGCAATCTTAAAAGGAGCTTGATGCTAACGTTGTTCTAAGGACAACCTTTGCACCATAAAAACCAAGGGTTTATGGTAGGACAAGCTTACTAGAACAAATTGAATATCAAAACTCAAATAGAAAGGAAATAAAGGAAATAACAAGAAATAAATTCTAAATATTACAACATTCCCCACTTTGCTTGAAATGTAAATATTACAATATTCACATTCACATATACATTCCACAAATCTGAATGATTAAAGATATGGAAATTAAAAGAGCATTCAAATCACAAAACACACCGATATATAGTGGTTCGCCTGTGTATTCACCAACTGTTAAACAACAGCCACACAGCTTGCTACTCCACTCCTAATATCTCACACAGGGGATATTAGCATTCACTATCAAACAGGTTTTTACAAGTTCACCTAAAACCTTCACAATTGTATATTTTTAACTTGGGCTTACACAATCCAAAAACCCACACTTTCTGAGTTTTCTGGCACTCCTCAGATAACCAACACAATAAAAATTTTCTGGCGAATCTCAAACAAAACCAAAATAATGAATTTACAATAAAAGTAAAATACCTGAAATTCATGTAATCGATGAAAAACTCTGAAATTAATCGAAATTAATCGACTGGAGGCTTGAATTTTCTCAGAGTGTCGTAGCAACCCTTCGACTAGTCTTAGGAACCCTTCAATTGGTCGTAACACCAACGACATTTTGAAATTTTAAGCGCGATCTAAAAAATCCATTCTACGACTGGTCTTAAGATTCTACGACTGGTCGTAGACCACCAATGACTGGTCATAGCTGACCCAAGACTGGTCTTAGGTAACCAGAATTGGTTGTGAGAGTTTGAGTCGTAGTTCTAGGACTGGTCGAAGGACGAGTCGTGACACCCCTACGACCGGTCGAACAGTCTTCAGGACTGGTCGAAGAGTAACCAAACAATTTTAAAAATCTTCAACAACTTAGGACCGGTCGTGAAATTTCTTGGACTGGTCAAACCAGGTCTAGGACTAGTCGAAGAAGGTCCAGGACTAGTCTTAGAACAGACCAAATTCACGTAAAAATATTCATCTTGAATTATGTATACAAAATGACCTACCCTAAGGTCAAACTAAGGTCTATCATACCTGGGACATGAAGTATGAACATTGAACTTCATTATTTCAGATAATGGTTTAACCTTTGAAGCTTGAGATCTTTACTTGATGTAGCTTAATCTTGAGATCTTCTACAGCTTGAATTTAAACTTCAACTTGAGTAGTACTTAAGTCTTGAAATGCAATTGAGTCTTTGAACAAACACTCTTCTTATCGATGTAGCTCTGAACATTGATGCATACAGAAGAGGACAAAGTACATAACCTGGCATTCCTTGAAGCAGAGCATCGTACATGTCTTGAACTATTGTGATGTCATCTTGAATCATATATATATATATATATATATATATATCAACATACAAGCACAAGACACATAGATAGAGGTTTTGGCATACAAGACATTTTAGCACCACAAAATTTGACAATCAAAAGAGCATGAGACCATAGCGCTTACAATCTCCCCCTTTGTCAAATTTGTGACAAAACATACTCCAATAAGAGAAGCACAATATGCACATTAACGAATCATGCACCAGTTATATAAACCAGTTTTCAATAAGTAGCACAACTCATTATTTATATACTATACTCTTATCAATAAGTAGCACAACTCATTATTTATATACTATACTCCCCCTAAGTAGTAGCACACATCTAAAATATAACTACTCATATCCATAAGCGATAAGTAATCAAACCTTCTCCCCCTTTTTATCACAATATGACAAAGGAAGCAATAAAGTTAAGGATAAATGATGGAGGAATAGATGAAATAACCCAACAATATATAAGAAAGTAAATGTTCACAATCCAGTTACCTGACTAAAAAAAACATCAAACCAAATAAAGTGCACAATCCAACACAAGTAAGAAAGTTATTACATATCAAGAAAAACTCTTAATCGGATCCTGAAGAAGGAGCAGGAATGGTAGGATTAAGATTATGCATTCCCTTGTTCAAGCGCCTAAGATACTTGCGCATATATTTAAACTGAAGATCATGAGCAATATTCATATTCTCTACCTTCTCTTCTAAAGCATGAAGACGAGCATCAAAATCAGAAGGCTCAAAATCAAGATCATTTCCAGAATCTAATTCAAGTTCATTGAAAATATCATCCATATCCACATCGTCAGGAGGAAGATCACTAGCTTCTTCATCCCTAGCTTCAGCTCTACCAACATCCACTTGGCCACGAGCCAATTCTAATTTCATTTTGTTAATATTCGAATTGTTAAAAATAAGATGATGGATGGGAGCTTCTCCAACAGGCATAGCCACAAGCATATGAGTAGCGAAAACAGTCAAGAGATAGGCAAAAGGAATATCACTATGACCTGGATGGAGATGAGAATGAATAATGGAATGACATATCAAGGAAAGAAAATTTTAGAACCAGAAATGACAGAGTGTAACACACGAACCATAAAGGCAGTTAATTCTGTCTTATTACCAAAATGAGGATACAGGTTAGAAGTTAAAATCCTGTGAAGTACCCTGTATTTGGGTAACAAATACTTTGCTGTGAGACCTGACCCGGGTTCACATGTGTGCATGTGTGTGTAAGTATGCAACTCGTTTATTTTGGTCTCGCGGTCCTATCAGTTAAATTCCAGCAACCCGCGACTTTCAGATAGTGTTTGCGGTCATCCTTAAGTTCGGTCACGTAGACCTTACTCGGATTGACCCGAGACCTATGCCATTGCGACTGCATCGTTGCTGTGGTTCTAACGCCACGTCTCGTACATAAATCCGGTATGTCCACCCAAGTTGTGGTCCGCACCATTTTTAGACTCTTAATCATGATATGGGGCCCACTTTACCCTTGTGCACTTTTGAAGTGGGGCCCACCCTATGAGCACTTTCTCCCATAAAGCTACTAGCTTCCTAGGGTCTACCAAGCAATTATGAGATTTCTTACAAAAATTCATCATTTCCTCCTCTAACCAAGGAGCCATTATTGTTTTTCTTCCCAAGTCTCTTATATGGCCATCATGGCCTTACTTTTGCCCTTCCTTAGCCAAGAGAGCAATCATGGCATTGGTATACACCCTCTTTCTCTCTCTCTCTCTCTCCTTCTCTCTTCTCTTCTTCTCCAACAATTTTTCACCAAATTTTTAGCCATTTTCTTCCTTAATCCCCCATCATCTAGCCCTTGGAACATGATCTCAACCATAGATCTATAACCCTTGGAGCTTAAGGAGCTTGGAGATAGGAGAATCTTGAAGATTCAAGGTGGGTGATTCATGGGATTAGTCTCTTTCCTTTCCTCTTGCATGAACCTTTTTCATTTGATTGGGAGTGTGTAGAACCCACCAATCAATGGTGGAGGTCCTACATAAGTGTAGCCAACAACCCACTCTATGCATACATGATTGCCAAGATGGGCCCATTCTCCATGGACCCCATCATGAGATTTCCCTTTGATTTATAGGTTTGTGGGTCATCTAGACCCTTAATCCTTGGTGGAGATGGCATCTCCACCATTGGATTTTTATTAGAAGATACATGCATGGGTAGATCTTGTAATCCCATCAATATAGTGATATGTGTGGCTTGTGATGAAGGGAAGGGCCTCAATGTGGCGGAGCCCCTTCCCTTGTAGCTGATTCTTACTATTCTTTTGTTGATTTATTATTCTCAGATGTGTGTGGTCCACCTTGTGGCCTGGACGTATCCAGACCATCCAAAGAGAGTGGAAGCCCATGTCTATCCACTCTATGATCATAAGTGCCCCATTTGCTCCTTTTTGGACACATGCAGTGGATTTTATGGTATGGATTAGGTTTGGATATTTGTGGGGCCCATTGAGGTGGACCACAACTCAAATTTCATAGGGTGGTTTCCTCTTATTTTGGTTCTTATGCTCATTTTATTTCATGTGCATGTTGCTGCCCAGAAATTTTCTGGACAGATTTTTGCTGGCCTTGGCTTGAATTTGGGACTGATTGGGGGACCTTTTGTACCCATCAAATATACTTTTCTAAGAGAATCTCATCTTGATGTCCCCCAAATTTCAGTCCCATATGACCTTCATTAGGGTCCCAAAGGTGTGGTCCAAGTGAGGTGGACAGTCTGGATTTTCTACACTGTTCCAGCAACATTCCACCAAGGACAGGATGGAATTCCAAAATTTATTAAAATACTTTTTACTGTCTAAAAATTTAAAAAAAATTTACAGGGAGATGGTCCACTCATGGTAGGACCCACCTACAAAATTTTAGGGCTAATGGACACCTGTACACACCATGGTAGTGGCTGGACCAGCCCATTACAATATGGTGTCCAGATCAGTCCGATTTTTAGGACAGATTGATTTCTTTAAATAAATTAAAATATTTTTAGAGTTCTAAAAATTTTAAAATTTCTTGGGGTTGTCGTCCACCCATGGTGGGACTTACCTACCAAATCTCAGGGCCAATGGACCCATGTGCACACCGTGGCGAGGGCCGGACTGGCCCACCACATTGGGATGCCCAAGTCTGTCTGATTTTTTGGATAGACTGTTTTGTTTAAATTAATTAAAATACTTAAGAATATCTAAAAATTATGAAATTTTTTGGGGATGTGGCCCACCTATTTAAGTGTCACTCTATAAAATTTCAGCCCTAACTGACCCCATTTGGGCATCCAAAAGAATGGGCCAAGATGGTTGGACTGCCAAATTTTTTTGCTGTGCAGTCCAACAATATGCCTTGATAAAAACCATAATTTAAGAATATTTCCTCTGATGGTGGGCCACCTTTTTAGGTTTCCTCTTATTGTATTCATGATGAGGGACCTTGGCCCTCAATTCTTAAAGTTTTAGAGGCCCTGGACCCACTCTAATGGAGTGCCCAAATTTAGGACAGCAACATGCATTGCAGAAATTTCCTGTACATTATTGTCCCCTTTATTATTTCTAAACTTTTGGGCTCCAGCCCATTGGTCTTTGTGTATGATTAGTTGGAGACCCATCCCTGATGTTCTAAGGCCCATTGGGGCCATAATTATGGGGCCCACCATATTGAGGAAATTGGGCATTTATTGCTCCCTTATATTTTAGAATACTCTTGGGCCATTTTCTTTTACCATACTATTATGTTGGGCTAGTGAGCCGGGTTACACAAATAGATAGGCCTTTGATTGCCCACCAAATCAACTTTATACTTGGGCCGGGTTGTAGGCCCAACCTTACTTAACTAAGAGCATGACATTTGCCTATGTGGTTTGAGCAATGGGCTGCCCACTAGGCCACCACAATATATGGGAATAGTGGCCTTTATGTTGGGCCCTAACCCTTCCCCTATGGGCCCATAGTGGTATATGTGGGTTGGGCTATGTGTGCTTTCCTTGGACCCATATTTTGGATAGGCCTTGGGCCACCTTTTTGAAGCCCAATATGAGTGTATGTGGCATGTTATGGCTGCCCATTTTTTATTTCTAATGTTGTGTGGGCCTTAGGCCTTGATCTGTAATCAATTAGAGATAGGCTACCTCTTGAGGACCAATTGTGGTTGGATGTCCACATTGGTGGCCCTAAGATAGGCCTATGGGCTTCTATGGGTGGTTAAAGGCCCACCATAGACCCTTATTAGGCCCGTCTCTTCTATTTAGGCCCATATCATTATTCTCCTTAGTCTCGTGGGCTACCCCAAGTAAATGGACCCCCACTAGAGGTTGTATTCCTTATGAGGAAATTGGTTAAATACCTAGACCTTTCATGGTTAGGTAGAGAGTTCATCTTTACCTCATTGTCATCCCTATTCATCTTCATGACCCAATCCCATACGCATCATTTGCATGCTTGGTTGAGGTATGATTGGCTATGGTTGTGCCATTAGGTAGGGTATGTTGGTATCTCCCCGAGGGGTGGAGTTTTCCCATCTGGAGCATGATAGATACTTAAGATTAATGCATGAGTGGTTGTGTGATTCATGCATCTGGCATTTAAATAGCATATGGGTATCCACCCTTGCTTCATCAGGGCCTTGCCTCCACAGAAATATTCGTGGATGGCCGTATGTGTGGACACCGGAAATACTACTTGAGCATACTGGTTGCATAGGATGCCCATGGGTGAAATTTTCAAAACTTCCATGGTACCAAGGATCTGCTCCAACGACGTGACCGGATGGAATACATAAGCGCACAGGGCCTTATACTGTTAGGTCGCGACTCCCACTATCGTGTAGCCGGTTGGATAGGGGTGTGGCCTTACCTGCCTGCTGTGTAGGGGGCATTATTAGGCTGAGTCTAACCAGCTCGTGAATAGGTCCGTTATTGTCAAGCCTTGCTGGTGATTGGCTGTCCACAGGCGGGTAGCGAGGTCTCTTACGCTCGTTTGACTGTACAGGGTCTGTAGAGCGGCAGTCATTCAGCAGTGTAATAGACCCCGGTGATTTCCTTATGATTGAAAATGCACTTGACTTGTGGTTTGAATATAAGCACTGGCATTACTTGCATCGCATTAGCATTGGCTATGTAAGCCCCTTCATACACTGCCTTAGTATGGCGTCCAGTACTCATCGCATTGTATTCATGATAAGCCTTAGTAAGGCCGGTTATATCCTCATTGAGCATGTTTCCCTTCTTGCACCTCCTACTATTCTTCTGTGCACCATTGTCACACACTTACACCACCCTTTAAGCTTCTATAAGCTTATGCATGATTGATGCGTATAGGAGACTCTAGGTAGGCGACGTAGCAACAGAGCGTGGAGTAAAGCTGAGCATTTGAGGAATCCAGTGTTGCCGACCTTTCTCTTCTTTCCTTTTGTCTCATGTATGTCCTTTTGGACCTTATGAATGATTGTAAAAGTTTAAATTTATAGTGGATTTTGCGATGTGTGCCTTCATTATTCTCAAATGTACTTGCTGTAATCTTGATTATGTTCGTATTGGTAATGATTATATTCTTATGAAAAATCCTCCTTGTAGGATCCCAGGATCGGAACCTGCCTCAAGAGCCGAGAATGGGGTACTATGGAGGCTGTTACGGCCAGAACCGGCCATCTGGTTCCTTATGATTCCGGTTACCGAGTCTGGGGCGTGACAGGAGTTTGTATGAGAGCGTAACAAGTAATTCTGGAATAACTTAGGATAACATCGCATGTCTGACAAGAACATAGGATAAGTAGTGTCCTGAGATTCTTCCTTTCGCTCCCTATTGTGCCTATAATTGTCCTGATTCCTTGCGTCATCGTTATTTTGTAGACGATGTCGTGTGGTCGTGGCACCCGTAGTCATGGCACCCATGGTCGTGGTGCCCGTGGACGAGGCACCTGAGGTACCCATCCTACTCGAGCACATCCTGCTCCTGTTGTTGAGGATCTGATTCTCGAGACCCTGATCGGACCTGCTCCCCTAGTTGAGCCCGTAGCGCCTGTACCTCCAGTTGCTCCAGTTTCCCCACCTATCCCCTCTCCTTAGCTTGTTGTTCTGGTTTCAGAGGCTCCAGTTGCTCCAGTTCCCCCACCTATTCCCCCTCCTCAGTCTGCTGTTCCGGTTATGGAGGTTCCTGCTTCGTGGCCGCACCCGTGCCTCCACCTGAGGCGAGTGCCGCCCCTGCTTGTACTTATAGGAGATGAGCATTTCCAGCAGCTGATGCAGCTGGTTGCCATCGTATTACAGACCTGTCAGCCAGCTACCACTGAGGTTTCCAGGCAATTTGACTTACCGCGTGCTAGTGCGATAGCCTGAGAGTTCCGTCAGCATGATCCCCTAAGTTTTAGTAGTGATCCTGACCCTTCTACAACTGAGGCTTGGCACACTGAGGTTACAAGGATTTTTGACACTATAAAGTGTCCTGCGGGACAGAGAGTATCCCTTGCCACCTACCTTCTTTAGGGTGAGGCCCGTCACTGGTGGTCATCCGTGTCCAGGATGGTCGAGGCTCAGTTCGTTTAGACATGGGAGGAGTTTGTGACCCACTTCAACTAGAAGTTCTTCCCTAAGCATATTCAGATCCAGCGGATGATCGAGTTTGAGACCCTAGTGCAGGGCGATATGATTGTATCTCAGTATGAGGCCCGTTTCTTGGCCTTATCTAGATTTGCTCCTCATCTCACTAGCGATGAGAAGATGAGAGCCCGTCGTTTTGTGACTGGTTTGCGCCCTGCCCTTCGTAGCCGTGTGGTAGGGCACTGTTTGGAGACATTTGACCAGGTCGTCCATCGGGCACTGGTTTACGAGGAGGACTGGGCTATGACCCAGATGTCGAGAGAGCAGAGTTCTAGTGGAGACCGGAAGAGGAGAGCACCAGCCGGCAGTTCCAAGCAGCACCGTCAGCAGAGAAGGAGGGGCAGATTAAGATTTCAGCAGCCTGTGGTTCAGACAGTAGCTTCTTTCTCATCATCAATACTGCCAGCCGCTTCATCTTCTGGCCCCTTTTCTGGTGTATGCTTCGGCTGTAGACAGGCCAGGCATCGGAGGCGTGAGTGCCCTCTCCTCATTCAGCAGCAGAGGCCACCGCAGTTGCCTCCTCCTCGTCCTCCTCAGCAATAGCAAAACACTCAGCTTCCACCCGTCACTCCTAGGGCTCCTCCTCAATAGCAGAGACAGCTAGGCAAACCTCCTCAGCAGCGACAACAGCGGGAGAGATAGCAGTAGCAGCCGCAGCACCAGCAGAGGGGATATCCGTATGTTGTTCGATCCCTGGGCCCAGTATGTATAGTAGCCCAGCAGGCTTAGACTTAGGACCCTCAGTCTTCCGAGTTGCTTCCCCTACCAGCTCAGGGCCACTTTTATTCTGCGCATCAGGCACCAGGCAGGACTCGCAGTTATTGACCGGTGGAGTCGTTGAGGGTATTCTTCTTGTTTCTGCTTGCATTGCTCATGTTTTGTTTGATTCTGGTGCTCCCATTCTTTTATGGATGAGCAGTTTTACCGATTGACCGGTATTCCGTCGGAGGCTGTGTCCGAGGCCTTGGCCGTTTCGACTCCCATGGGGAAGTCCGTTGTGTTTACCCATCGCTGTCCTTCTTGCCTAGTGTTAGTGGGCGAGATATTTCTTCCCGCCGACTGTTCGTAATGCTGATGTCAGGTTTTAATGTTATTCTGGGTATGGACTGGCTTGCGGATTATCGTGCCATCTTGGATTGTGCCGCGAGGACAGTCATGTTTCATGTTCCAGGCTTGCTAGTATTCCAATTCGTCGCTGAGCCAAGAGGAGAGTTGTTATCTAGTTTATTGGCTTCAGTCGTTGAGGATTCTATGGTAGAGAGTATTGAGCAGCGGCCAATTGTTTGTGAGTACCCGGATGTGTTTCAGGAGATTTTGAGTTTGCCGCTGCATCGGCAGGTGGAGTTCCAAATTGATTTGGTGCCCAGTGTCGCGCCTATCTCAAAGGCCCCCTATCGGATGGCACCATTAGAGTTGAGGGAACTGCAGGAGCAGTTGGATGAGCTCCGGGAGTTAGGTTTTATTCGTCCCAACAGTTCACCTTGGGGAGCCCTAGTGTTGTTTGTAAAGAAAATGATGGTTCGTTGCAACTCTGTGTGGACTATCACGAGCTTAACAGAGTCACCATCAAAAACTGATACCCGCTTCCCCGTATTGATGATCTGTGAGATCAGTTGCAGGGTGCGCAGTATTTTTCCAAGATAGACTTGAATTCTGGTTACCATCAGATTCAGGTCTAAGAGGAGGACATTCCGAAGACGGCTATCCGAACACGCTATAGTCACTTTGAGTTTCTGGTCATGTCGTTCGGACTGACCAACGCGCCCGCCGTATTCATGCAGCTGATGAACGAGGTTTTTTACCCGTTCCTCGATCAGTTCGTGGTGGTATTCATCGATGATATTCTTGTATATTCGAGGACCCGAGAGGACCATGCTGAGCACCTGTGGATTGTGCTTGAGACCCTCCGTGCCCACCAGCTGTATGAGAAGCTGGAGAAGTGTGAGTTTTGGCAGGAAGAGATGAAGTTCATCGGTCACGTGGTGATGAAAGAGGGTGTCACTATGGACCCCTCGAAGGTTGATACAGTGCGTCAGTGGGGTTAGCCCACGAACGTGTCCAAGATTCGCAGCTTCCTTGGTCTAGCGGGATATTATCTACAGTTTATCGAGGGTTTCTCCCGTATTGCAGCACCGCTAACCCAGTTGATACGGAAAGGCGTCGATTTCATCTGGAGTGATGCCTGCGAGGAGACATTTATGGAGTTGAAGGACCGCCTCACGTCTGCTCCTGTTCTCACTCTTCCTGATGGGAGTGAGGTTTTTGTTATTTTTACTGATGCCTCTAGAATTGGCTTGGGTGTTGTACTGATGCAGCACGGGAAGCCAGTGGTGTATGCCTCGCACCAGCTCAAGGTCTATGAGCTGAACTATCCCACTCATGATTTGGAGCTTGCGACAGTTGTCTTCGCACTGAAGGTGTGGAGGCATTATCTATATGGGGTCAGGTTCGAGCTCTTCTCAGATCATAAGAGCTTGAAGTATCTATTTTCACAGTCTGAGTTGAACCTGCGACAGAGGCGATGGATGGAGTTGATGAAAGATTATGATTTTGACCTTCAGTACCACCCGGGTAAGGCAAACGTAGTGGTGGACGCGCTCAGCCGTCAGCCACGAGGCCTGGTGGCACATACGATGGTTCGACAGTGGCAGATGCTCAAGGATGTTTTAGAGTATGACTTTGAGTTCGGCCTGCAGTCTTCCATTGTTCAATTTTCGAGCTTATCGATTCAACCCTCTCTGGTGGCCAGGGTGATCGAGGCTCAGCAGACAGATGAGTCACTTCAGGAGTACCGAGCAGAGGCCGCCTACGTGGAGCAGTCAGGCTGGCAGATCAGTTCTAATGGTGGATTACGCTTTAGAGGCTAATTGTGTATCCCGAACGTGCCAGAGTTGCGTCGTGATCTAATGACCGAGGCACATTGATCGAGACTTACTATCCACCTGGGCTCCACGAAGATGTATCGTGATATGAGGAGGCAGTACTTCTGGCAGGGAATGAAGCACCAGATTGCGAGTTTTGTGGCCAAGTGTGACATATGTCAGCGTGTCAAGGCCAATCATCAGAGACCCCCTGGTCCCTTGTAGTCGTTGAGCGTTTTAGAGTAAAAGTGGGAGCACGTATCGATGGACTTCATTGCAGGTTTGCCAAGGACTCAGCGCAATCACGATACCATCTAGGTTATCGTTGATCGTCTGATGAAGTCGGCTCATTTCATTCCAGTGCGTGCTTCCTAGTCTATGGACTGGTTGGCGAGGATATTCATGGAGGAGATAGTGAGACTGCACGGCGTCCCAGTTTTGATCATTTCAGACTGAAACTCCAGGTTTACATCTCAGTTTTGGAGGAGTTTCCAGCAGGCGCTGGGGTCACTTTTCATCTCAGCACCATTTATCATCCACAGATAGATGGGCAGACCGAAAGGGTCAAACAGATCCTTGAGGATATGCTCAGGGCTTGTGTGATCGACTTTGCGGGCAGTTGGGATGAGCATATGCGCCTTACCGAGTTCGCGTACAACAACAGCTATCAAGCGACTATCGACATGGCTCCTTTTGAGGCACTTTATGGTAGACCGTGTAGATCTCCTAGTTGTTGAACTAAGGTTGGAGAGCATCGTCTCTTAGGTCTCGAGCTTGTGCTGCAGACATCGGTGGCTATTGATGTTATCAGGCAGAGGATGCGCACAGCTCAGAGCTGGCAAAAGAGTTTTGCTGATCGTCGGCATCGACCCCTTGAGTTCGCGATCGGGGACATGATATATCTCAAGGTCTCGCCTATGAAGGGCGTAGTTCATTTTGGTGTGAAGGGCAACCTCGTCCCAAGATTTATTGGACCTTTTGAGATTACCGAGTGCGTGAGCGGTGTGGCCTATAGGCTTTCCTTACCCCCTGAGTTGTCCGCGATCCACGACATATTCCATGTTTCTATGTTGCAGAAATGTGGGTCAGACACTATTCCTATGATTGATTGGCAGCCACTTGAGGTCCATGAGGATGCTTCCTACATTGATCAGCCGATTCGTATTCTTGATCAGAAGGAGCAGGTCCTCAGGATCAAGGTCATTCCCATGGTGAAAGTGCAATGAGGTCATCATTCGGAGGCCGAGGCGTCCTGGGAACGCGAGGCCGAGATTAGAGAGCATTATCCCCATTTGTTTAATGGCTGATTGCTTGTATTGCATTCTCTTGAGATTGATGATGATATATGTATGATGATGTTATGCATCTTGTTGTTCCGATTTTGTCAATTTCGAGGATAATTTCTTATTGGTGGGGAGGATTGGGAGACCTGTCTTGGGTTTACATGTGTGCATGTATGTGTGAGTATGCATCTCGTTTATTTTGGTCTCACGGTCCTATCAGTCAAATTTCGGCGACCCGCGACTTTCGGATAGTGTTTGCAGTCATCCTTGAGTTCGGTCACGTAGACTCGACTCGGATTGACCCTAAACCTATGCCATTGCGACCGCATCATCGTCGTGGTTCCAACACCGTGTCTCGTACATAAATCTGGTATGTCCATCAAAAGTTGTGGCCCGCACCTTTTTGGACTCTTAATCATGATATGGGGCTCACTTTACCCTTGTGTACTTTTAAAGTGGGGCCCACCTTATGAGCACTTTCTCCCATAAAGCTACTAGCTTCCTAGGGTATAGCAAGCAATTATGAGATTTCTTACAAAAATTCATCATTTCCTCCTCTAACCAAGGAGCCATTATTGTCTTTCTTCCCAAGTCTCTTACATGGCCATCATGACCTTACTTTTGCTCTTCCCTTGCCGAGAGAGCAATCATGGCATTGGTATACACCCTCCCTCTCTCTCCTCCCTCATTTCTCTCTCTCTCTCTCTCTCTCTCTCTCTCTCTCCTTCTCTCTTCTCTTCTTCTCCAGCAATTTTTCACCCATTTTCCAGTAATTTTCTTCCTTAATCCCCATCATATAGCCCTTGGAACATGATCTCAACCATAGATCTATAACCCTTGGAGCTTAAGGAGCTTAGAGATAGGAGAATCTTGAAGATTCAAGGTGGGTGATTCATGGGATTAGTCTCTTTCCTTTCCTCTTGCATGAACCTTTTTCATTTGATTGGGAGTTGTAGGACCCACTAATCAATGGTGGAGGTCCTACATGAGTGTAGCCAACAACCCACTTAATGCATGCATGATTGCCATGATGGGGCCATTCTTTATGGACCCCATAATAAGATTTTCCTTTGATTTATAGGTTTGTGGGTCATCTAGACCCTTAATCCTTGGTGGAGATGACATCTCCACCATTGGATTTTAATTAGAAGCTGCATGCATGGGTAGATCTTGTAATCCCATCAATATAGTGATATGTGTGGCTTGTGATGAAGGGAAATGCCTCAATGTGGCTAAGCCCCTTCCCTTGTGGCCGATTCTTACTATTCTTTTGTTGATCTATTATTCTCAGATGTGTGTGGCCCACCTTATGGCCTGGAAGTATCCAGACCATCCAAAGAGAGTGGAAGCCCATGTCTGTCCACTCTATGATCATAGGTGCCCCATTTGATCCTTTTTGGACACATGCAATAGATTTTATGGTATGGATTAGGTCTAGATATTTGTGGGGCCCACTGAGGTGGACCACAACTCAAAATTTATAGGGTGATTTCCTCTTATTTTGGTTCTTATGCTCATTTTATTTCATGTGCATGTTGCTGCTCAGAAATTTTCTAGACAGATTTTTGCTGGTCTTGGGCTTGAATTTGGGACTGATTGGGGGACCTTTTGTACCCATCAAATATACTTTCTGAAAGGTGGGAATCTCATCTTTATGTCCCCCAAATTTCAGCCCCATATGACCTTCATTAGGGTCCTAAAGGTATGGTCCAAGTGAGGTCGACAGTCAGGATTTTCTACACTGTTCCACCAACATTCCACCCTGGATAGGTTGGAATTTCAAAATTTATTAAAATACTTTTGGGTGTCTAAAAATTTTTAAAATTTATAGGAAGGTGGTCCACTCATGGTAGGACCCACCTACAAAATTTTGGGGCCAATGGACACCTATACACACGATGGTAGTGTATGGACTGGCCCATTAATTACAATATGGTGTCCAGATCAGTCCGATTTTCAGGATAGATTGACTTCTTTAAATAAATTAAAATAATTTTAGATGTCCAAAAATTTTAAAATTTTATGGAGTTGTGTTCCACCCATGGTGGGACCTTACCTACCAAATTTCAGGGCCAATGGACCCCTGTGCACACCGTGGCGAGGGCCGGACTGGTCCACCACGTTGGGACGCCCAGGTCTGTCCGATTTTTTGGACAAACTATTTTGTTTAAATTAATTAAAATACTTAAGAATATCTAAAAATTCTGAAATTTTGTGAGGGTGTGGCCCACCTATGGAAGTATCATTATGTAAAATTTCAGCCCCAACTGACCCCATTTGGGCATCCGAAAGAATGGGCCAAGATGGTTGGACTGCCAGATTTTTCTATTGTGCAGTCCAGCAATATGCCTTGATAAAAACCATAATTTAAAAATATTTACTCTGATGGTGGGCCACCTTTTTGGGTTTCCTCTTATTGTATGCATGATGAGGGACCTTGGACCTCAATTTTCAGAGTTTTAGAGCCTTGGACCTACTCTAATGGAGTGCCCAATTTTAGGACAGCAACATACATTGCAGAAATTTCCTGTACATTATTGTCCCCTTTGTTATTTTTGAACTTTTGGGCCCCAGCCCATTGGGCTTTGTGTATGATTAGTTGGGGACCCATCCCTGATGTTCTAGGGCCCATTGGGGCTATGATTATGGGGCTCAGCATATTGAGGAAATTTGGCATTTATTGCTCCCTTATATTTTAGAATACTCTTGGGCCATTTTCTTTTACCATACTATTATGTTGGGCTAGTGGGTCGGTTTACACAAATAGATGGGCCTTTGGTTACCCACCAAATCAACTTTATACTTGGGTCGGGTTGTAGGCCCAACCTTACTTGACTAAGAGCATGACATTTGCCTATATGGTTTGAGCAATGGGCTGCCCACTAGGCCACCACAATATATGGGAATAGTGGCCTTTATGTTCGGCCCTAACCCTTCCCCTATGGGCCCATAGTGGTATATATGGGTTGGGCTATGTGTGTTTTGCCTTGGACCCATGTTTTGGAGAGGCCTTGGGCCGCCTTTTTGAAGCCCAACATGAGTGCATGTGGCATGTTATGGCTGGCCATTTCTTATTTCTAATGTTGTGTGGGCCTTGGGCCTTGATTCGTAATTAATTAGAGTTGGGCTACCTCTTGAGGACCAATTGTGGTTGGATGTCCACATTGGTGGCCCTAAGATATGCCCATGGGTTTCTATGGGTGGTTAAAGGCCCACCATAGACCATTATTAGGCCCGTCTCATCTATTTAGGCCCATATCTTTGTTCTCCTTAGTCTCATGGGCTACCCCAGGTAAATGTACCCCCACTAGAGGTTGTATTTCTTTTGAGAAAATTGGTTAAATACCTAGACCTTTCATGGTTAGGTAGAGAGTTCATCTTCACCTCATTGGCATCCCTATTCATCTTCATGGCCCACTCCCATACGCATCATATGCATGCTTGGTGAGGTATGATTGGCTATGGTTGTGCCATTCGGTAGGGTATGTTGGTATCTCACTGAGGGGTGGAGTTTTTCCCTCTGGAGCATGATGGATGCTTGAGATTAATGCATGAGTGATTGTGTGATTCATGCATCTGGCATTTGCATAACATGTGGGTATCCGCCCTTGCTTCATCAGGGCCTTGCCTCCACAGGAATATTCATGGATGGCCGTGTGTGTGGACACCAGAAATACTAGTTGAGCGTACCGGGTGCATAGGATGCCCATGGGTGAAATTCCTAAAACTTCCATGGTACCAAGGATCTGTTCCAACGTCGTGACCGGGTGAAATACATGAGTGCACGAGGGCCTTATACTGTTAAGTCACGACTCCCACTGTCGTGTAGTTGGTTGGATAGGGGTGTGGCCTTACCTGCCTGGTGTGTAGGGGTCATTGCTAGGCTGAGTCTGACCAGCTCGTGAATGGGTCCGCTACCGTCAAGCCTTGCTGGTGATTGGTTGTCCACAGGCGGGTAGTGAGGTCTCTTACGCTCGTTTGACTGTGCGGGGTCTGTAGAGCGGCGGTCATTCAGCAGTGTAATGGACCCCGGTGATTTCTTTATGATTGAAAATGTATTTGACTTGTGGTTTGGATATGAACATTGGCATTACTTGTATCGCATTACCATTGGCTGTGTAAGCCCCTTCATCCACTGCCTTGGTATGACGTCCAGTACTCATCGCATTGTATTCATGATAAGCCTTAGTAAGGCTGGTTATATCCTCATTGAGCATGTTTCCCTTCTTGTACCTCCTACTATTCTTCTGTGCACATTGTCACACACTTACACTACCCTCTAAGCTTCTATAAGCTTATGCACTATTGATACTGTAGGAAACTCTAGGCAGGTGACGTAGCAGCAGAGCATGGAGTAGAGCTGAGCATTTGAGGACTCTAGTGTTGCCGACCTTTTTCTCCTTTCCTTTTATCTCATGTATGTCCTTTTGGACCCTATGGATGATTGTAAAAGTTCAAATTTATAGTGGATTTTGCGATGTGTGCCTTCGTTATTCTCAAATGTACTTCCTGTAATCTTAGATATGCTCGTATTGGTAATGATTATATTGTTATGAAAAATCCTCTTTATAGGATCTCAGGATTATAACCTGCCTTAGGAGCTAAGAATGGGGTACTATGGAAGTTGTTACGGCCAGAATCGGCCATCAGGTTCCTTGTGATTCTGGTTACCGAGTCTTGGGCGTGACATTTGCGGGGCGAGCATTCCCTTTATGAATCCATTGCACATTCATATTACACAAATCTCTGGTTAGCATAGGCTTTTTAAATTTTGAGGGTTTTTCAGATAAATTTTGAATAGGAATACCCTCCTCATTAACAGGTATATCCATTAACCCTGCAATCAGATGATAGTCAACTTCACATAAACCTTCTCTAGTATCAATTTTAGAAGTTAAATTCTTAAAAGAGAACTCTGAGATGCATGCAAACATGGCCTGTGCAATAGATTGGTACGCAAGCCCACCCCAATATAAAATGTTATCCCGTCCTACAGCTTGGAGTAGAGGTAGAATACCAAAAGGAGCAATATGATCAACACAGATAGACCGTTCAACAATAACATTGCGCATATGCAAATCCCGTACATCAGAGGGATCATCCTCAGGTGAACGAAGATATCGCCTAGTAAGAGGAGCTGATCTAGAAGAAGATGGACATAGGAAGTTTTCTTTTTCCCCCTAGCATCCATTATCAAAATGAAAATCAAAAAATCTAGGAGATACAAAAGATGTGAAAAATGGGTTTTGCTAGATCAGAATTTTCAAGAAAAAATCCTAAAATTGCAATGAATCTCAAAATAGATTACTTCAAGAGTGAAAATGAAGTAATAAGAACTAAAATCTATAAGAGAAATACAAATGATGCACTAATCTTGAAGATCTAGGAAGGTGAGTACGACTAGTCATGCCTTGGCTCGTTGGAGAGTGAAATGTAAATGAAGAAGATGAAAAATTACCCCAATTTTAAAAGATTCCAATGCGCAACACGACTGGTCGAGGACTGTTCTCGACTGATCGTACCACGACTGGTCGAGCACGTCCTCGACTGGTCGTGAAAACACAAAAACATACATTTTTCAAAACAAATTGAAATTTAAACAAATAAATTATCAAATATATATATATATATATATACTATGATACAAATATGCATGAATAATCAATTTAAAATGCACATTCCGTTAATTTTTAAACCTAATTTTGTCGAGCGGTTTAGTGAAAATGTCGGCAAGTTGAGTCTCGGTCGATATATCTTCCAAAGATATTATTTTATCTTCCACTAATTCACGAATATAGTGATACCTAATGTTAATGTGCTTGGTACGTGAATGCTGGATTTGATTTTTTGATATATTTATAGCACTGAAATTATCACAATATAATATCATTGATTCATGTGCAATTCCATAATCACTTAACATATGTTTCATCCAAACAAGCTAAGTATAAGTATTTCCTGCTGTGATGTATTCAGCCTCAACAGTTGAGAGTGATATAGAACTTTGCTTCTTACTAAACTAAGAAACCAAACAATTTCCAATATAGAAACAACCACCACTGGTTGATTTTCTGTCATCAATATTTTCAGCCCAATCAGCATCTGAATACCCAGCCAATTGAACACTAGTATCAAATGGATACCAGAGACCCATTTTAGCAGAGCTCGTGACATATCACATAATTCGCTTGACAGCAGAAAGATGTGACTCTTTAGGATTAGACTGATATCTAGCGCAAATCCCAACACTTAAAGCAATATTAGATCTACTAGCGGTTAAGTAAAGTAGACTATCAATCATACTACGATATAATTTAGGATATATACTTTTACCTGTAAAGTCTTTTGAGAGTATTAAAGTAGTACTCATAGGAGTATCAAAATTCTTATCATTCTCAAATCTAAACTTTTTGATTAAGTTCAGAGCATATTTTGTTTGAGAAATGAAAATGTCATCTGGTTGTTGTTTTACTTGCAATCGAAGGAAATAATTTAATTTTCCAACCATGCTCATTTCGAACTTAGATTTCATCAATTCTGCAAACTCAACAGTCATGTTAGTACAAGTTGATCCATAAATAATATTATCAACATAGATCTGAACCATTAAGATATCATCGTTATATTTCTTAACAACAAGCATCTTATCGACACTACCCGTTTGAAATTTTGACTTAGTAAAAACTTAGTCAATTTTTCATACCATACTCTAGGAGCTTGTTTTAAACCATATAGAGCTTTTTTAAGACAATATACATGATCAGTAAACTTAGGGTCTTCAAACCCTGTAGGTTGTTAAACATATACTTCTTCGTGTAGATCACCATTCAAAAAGATACTCTTTACATCCATTTGATATAAAAAGTCTGATTGATTCAAGGCGAGCAACTGGAGCAAAGGTTTCATCGTAATTAATGCCTTCTATTTGAGTGTACCCTTGTACAACCAGTCTTGCCTGGTTTCGAATTATATTCCCAAGTTCATCAGGCTTATTTTTGAAAATCCACTTAGTTCCTATAATGTGTTTATCTTTAGGTCTAGGAACAAGATACCAAACATCATTTCTAACAAACTGATTAAGTTCTTCCTGCATAGCTACTATCCAGTTTTCATCAGAAATAGCTTCTTTTACATTTACTAATTCAATCTGGGATGTAAAGCACACGTAATTATATGTCTTCTAGTTGTCTACGTGTGCATACACCAGTGAGAGGGTTTTCAAGTATTTGAGTGGTTGGATGATCTTTAACAGTCCTTAATTCAGAATTGTTTTGACTTGATGAAGTATCAAGTTTGTCAATTAGAAGAAATTCATCATTATCTAAACTTGGGGCAGGTGTATTCAAATAATTGTCTATGACCACATTAATTGATTCTTGAATAACACCAGTCCTTTTGTTCAGTACACGATATGCACGACTATTTAATGAGTATCCTAAAAAGATTCCTTCGTCACTTTTTGTATCAAACTTCCCCAAATTTTCATGGTCATGCAAAATATAGCACTTGCTACCAAAAACTTGAAAGTATTTGACAGTAGGCTTTTTATCGAACCACATTTCATAAGCGGTTTTATTATTAGATTTACATATATAAACCTGATTAATAATATAGTAGGTAGTATTCACTGCTTCAGCCCAAAGATTTTTAGGGAGCTTCATACTATTCAACATTACAGTTCCCATTTCTTGAAGCACTTTATTTTTCCTTTCCATAATTCTATTCTGTTGAGGAGTTTTTGGTATAGAGAATTCATGTGATATTCCCTGATCATTACAGAATTTCTCAAAACTACTATTTTCGAACTCAGATCTATGATCACTACAGATCTTACAAACTTGAGAACGTTTTTCAGTTTGGATCCGTTTAAGAATCATTTTAACTTCATCAAGGGTTTCTGATTTATCCCTTAAGAAGGCTACCCAAGTGAATCTAGAAAAATCATCCACGATTACCAAGATGTATTTTTTACCACCTCGACTCTCCGTCCTGGTAGGTCCTACAATATTCATATGGAGAAGCTCGAGTGGTCTTCATGTGGCATTGGAGTTCACCTTTTTGTGAGAGCTCCTTGTTTGCTTGCCATACTGGCATTCACCACATATCTTATCTATATTTTGTAATTTAGGTAGACCTCTTATTAGTTCACCCTTGCTCAATCTGTATAAATTATGGTAGTGTACATGTTCAAGGTGTTTATGCCATAATTCAGTTTCATTGGTATGGACAACGTATCATGATTGATTAGATGAGCTACCATTGCTTACAATATAGCAATTTTCAGAAGTCCTGCCACCATTTAATATTACAGAACCCTTTTTGTTCAAGATTTCACAACTTTTATTAGAAAATTTCACGCTGTGATTGTTATCGCATATTTGGGATATGCTTAACAGGTTCTGTTTTAGCCCCTCAATATATAAAACATTCTTAAATAAGGGAAGGTTATAGAGTTGAACCGTACCTTGGCCAATAATCTTGTAGTTTCTACCATCACCAAATATGACTGACCCATCAGTCATATCTTTAAGATCGGTGAATAAAGCTTTGTCGCCTGTCATATGCCTTGAGCATCCACTGTCTAAGTACCACTTCGAATGGCTTATAACTTTGAAAGCAGTGCGCACAACCAAGCAAGTAACTTTAGGAACCCATTTCATTACTGTTTTGGGCTTAGGAGTATAGTTGGTCTTCTTGTATTTGTAATTTTTGTACGAGTGACCCACTGAGTTAGATTTTAAGAGCTCCTTAAGCAGATCAACTATTTTTTCAGGTAAAGGGTTTTGGTTTTTGGTTTTATAGTTGACATAATTGCTTTTAGGTTTTTAAAAAGTTTTAACATTTTTAGAAAAACTTTGATTAATATTTTTCCCTTTTAAGTTAGAGGCTTCTTCTCTCACAAACCTAGGAGGAGTATTCTTCTGTTTAGAAGATACATTTTTTCCATAACCCAATCCGGATTTGTCGCCACATTTTCTAGATCTGGGTAAAAGTTTCTCAAAATTTGGATCTCCTTGGGCATGTATCCTTTGAACTCAAGAGTAAAGAGTTTTCAAGCTTAAGTTTGTCATTTTCAGATTTAAGATTTTCAATCAGGGAGGTTTTGAATTCTAAATCACTTTTAGTTTTTTCAAAACAATCTGAAATATGGAATTTTTCTAAAATAAGAGACTCAAAATTTTCTTTAAGTTTTAAAAACTTTTCTTTTTGAAGTTTTAGTTTTACGGCAATTTTACAACTTTCCTTGTATAGGGCATTGTAAGCATCTTGAAGATCTTCTTCATTTTCATAATCACTATTCAGACTTTCTTCACTAGTTGAATCATCATGATCTAAAAAAGTGAACTTGGCCAAAGTCATAAGCGCCGTAACTTCATTGCCCGACTCATTTTCAAAATCTTCTGATTCAGAAGAGGCTTCAGTGTCAGAAGATTCATCCCAAGTAGTCAACATTCCTTTCTTTTTAGATTTGTCCTTTTTAGGACACTTGTTTGCTAGATGCTCATATTCTTGGCAGTTGAAACATTGACTATCTTTCAAAGATTTCTAAGATTTAGATTTTAGTTTAGAACGTTTCTTATCATTTGATTTTTGAAAATCAACCCTCTTTTTACTTTTGAAGATCTTGTAAAACTTTTTAACAAGAAGGGCCATATTATCTTCAGAATTTTCTAAATCAGAATCTTGAGAAATATACTTTGAAGATTTCAGTGCAATAGATTTACCTTTAGGAGCTTTAAAATTTAATTCACAGGTTTGTAAAGAACCAACTAGTTCTTTTACCCTCATATTATCCGTATCACGAAGTTCCTGGATCACGGTTACCTTAGAATTGAACCGTTCAGGTAGTGAGCGTAGTATCTTTGCACACACTTTACTTTCTAGGATTTTATCGCCAAGACCCCACATAGAGTTTACAATGTCATTTAATCTAGTGTAGAAGTCTATAAACACTTCATTTTCCTCCATATGAATTTCTTCAAATTTGGTTGTGAGGAGTTGGACTTTAGATTTTTTGACAATTAAAGTACTCTCATGTGTCATTTTTAATATATCCCAAGCTTGCTTTGTAGTATCACAGGATATAATTCTTTTGAACTCATCCGGTGATAGTGCGCAAGTGATTGCATTTAGTGCTTTTGCATTGGCACTACTCTCACTTTTCTGAAGAGTGGTCCATGCGAAAAATGGTGTTACTCTCATTGATTTTGAACCATCAAACCAGTCACTTCAGTGGTAGGTGGGTTCCATTCAGTCACTGTGGCAAGCAACACGTTCTCATCCATTGATTTAAGAAAAATCCTCATCTTGGCTTTCTAATAGGCATAATTAGAGCCATCAAAGGGTGAAGGCCTAGTGACTGAAAGGCTATCAAAATTTGACATCTTATATATAGCTTAGATCGTTAGCTCAGGAAATGAATCCAAGAATAAAGAATTAAAAAATGAGCTATTAGGCTTTGATACCACTTGAAAAGGCCAAGCTATATGTCCTAGAGGGGAGGGGGGGTGAATAGGACAGTGTTAAATTAAAACTTAACAATAGAATTGAAATACGATAGCCTTATAAAAATAAAGAACAGTACTTTAAATAAATCAAAGAACTGAAATGTAAAGCAATCTTAAAAAGAGCTTGATACTAACGTTGTTCTAAGGACAACCTTTACACCATAAAAACCAAGGGTTTATAGCAGGACAGCCTTACTAGAACAAATTGAATATTAAAACTCAAACAGAAAGGAAATAAAGGAAATAGCAAGAAATAAATTCTAAACTATTACAACATTCCTCCACTTTGCTTGAAATGTAAATATTACAACATTCACATCCACATATACATTCCACAAATCTGAATGATTAAAGATATGGAAATTAAAAGAGCATTCAAATCACAAAACACACCGATATATAGTGGTTCGCCTGTGTGTTCACCAACTATTAAACAACAGCTACACAGCTTGCTACTCCACTCCTAATATCCTCACACAGGGGATATTAACATTCACTATCAAACAGGTTTTTACAGGTTCACCTAAAACTTTCACAATTGTGTCTTTTTAACTTGGGCTTACACAATCCAAAAACCCACAATTTCTGAGTTTTCTGGCACTCCTCAGATAACCAACGCAATGAGATTTTTCTGGCGAATCTCAAACATAACCAAAATAATAAATTTACCATAAAAGTAAAATACCTGGATTTCTTCTTTTGTAGTAGCCAGGTAGAACCAATCAGAGTAGAAGTTCGAATCAACGTTCAATGTCCAATACTCACTTAAGAAATGGTTCTAGGTTCTAATTGATTTTAAATTAAACCAAATTAGGCGTAGCTCTATTTGATTTTGATTCCAATGAAGAAGGAATATAGCAATTCCTCTTTTCAAAATAATATTGGAATATAGGAATAAAATCAAATACGAAAAGCTAACGAAATAATATTAAATATGCACAGCGTAGCTTAAAAATGAACACGACTTGTCTCCGAGTGGAGGGTTGAATTTTCTCAAAATTAATCGATGAAAAGCTCTGAAATTCGTGTTCAATTTATAGATGCAAAGATCGCGTCTACGACTAGTGTTAAGAACCCTTCGACTGGTTGTAACACCAATGACATTTTAAAATTTTAAGCGCGATCTAAAAAATTCGTTCTACGGCTGGTCTTAGGATTCTACGACTGGTCGTAGACCACCTATGATTGGTCGTAGCTGACCCAAGACTAGTCGTAGGTAACCAGAATTGGTTGCTAGAGTTTAAGTCATAGTTCTAGGACTGGTCGAAGGACGAGTCGTAACTCCCCTACGACTGGTCGAACAGTCTCCAGGACTGGTCGAAGAGTAACCAAAAAAATTCTAAAAATCTTCAACAACTTAGCACCGGTCGTGGAATTTCTTGGACTGGTCAAACTAGGTCTAGGACTGGTCGAAGAAGGTCTAGGACTAGTCTTAGAACAGACCAAATTCATGTAAAAATATTCATCTTGAATTATGTATACAAAATGACCTACCTTAAGGTTAAACTCAGGTTTATCATACCCGGGACATGAACTATGAACATTGAACTTCATTCTTTCAGATAATGGTTTAACCTTTGAAGCTTGAGATCTTTACTTAATGTAGCTTGATCTTGAGATCTTCTATAGCTTGAATTTAAACTTCAACTTGAGTAATACTTGAGTCTTGAAATGCACTTGAGTCTTTGAACAAACACTCTTCTTATCGATGTAGCTCTGAACATTGATGCATACAGAAGAGGACAAAGTACATAACCTATCGTTCCTTGAAGCAGAGCACTGTACATGTCTTGAACTATTGTGATGTCATCTTGAATCATATATATATCAACGTACAAGCACAGGACACATAGATAGAGGTTTTGGCATACAAGACGTTTTGGCACCACAAAATTTGACAATCAAAAGAGCATGAAACCATAGCACTTACAAAAAGCCTAAACACATAGGCAAGAATCATGTCTAAGTTAGGCCTAAATGGGTCTTACACATTAGCCCAAAAAACTGGTTAATTAAATGGCAACCAAGGGCCCAACCACCTATACATTCCAGCCCACTAGTCCAGGATAATACAATGGTGGAAACAGCCTATGAATTCACTGGGCCAAGATAGGACGTTCCAGCCCATTTGGCCCTGTAAGATGTCCTAAAAATTTGGTTAAACATAGTGTAACGTCTTGAAAAAATTCGTACAAAGACCTAAGTACCACCTCAGGCAGAAATCCCTAAGGACTATATTCTATAGAAATTTAGGCAAAAATTAATTAAGTACTCATTGAATTAATCGATGGATTTAACTCCAACTATTATTTATACATATGGCAAGACCCAAAACCATCAAAATCGCTAACTCAATACTACTTAAAAACCTAGGAAAAATCTCAAAAGCCTGTTGCTCTCGAGAGCACATTAAAACTCTTATCGGACTTGGACTGCACGTCGAAAGGCCAATGACCGTGAAAATATAGGGTATTGACAGTCTTACTGGGCTTAAAAACTGTCGCGGGAATCGAGCCCAGATTATGTCTAGAAATGCATAACTTGAGCTCTGAGTAAAGAGTGTGAGAAACGCGAATATCCTTAGAAAATATAATGAAACTTAAGTAAATTGGGCCATTCTCTCACGCGCAAAATTGAGGATTACGGACTGTCAGTTTTTGACCAAACTTCACCCATGAGTCTCGATTGAACCCATCGAACAAGTTCGACCGTTGATCTAACGCGGGTCTTTCACGGCTGATCGGCCTATCCAATCGCGCCGAAATCATATCCTAACATAGATCCATTGTCAGGGAACTTACCCTATGACGTAAGTGAGCAGTGGACCTCCAGATGAGCACTGTTTACCCGAAACAGACACCCTTTAGTTATAAATTAAGTATACCATGGCCCTGGGGCCATTTGCATCAGTTTTGGGCCTATATAAAGCCCTTAAACCACCCCATTCCCATTCCATACGAATTTTCTAAAAACCCTAAGGGAGAGAGAGAGAGAGAGAGAGAGAGAGAGAGAGAGAAAAGGAGAGAAAAGAGGAAGGAAGGAAAAAGGATTCTTAGAGATCTTTGCTGGGATTCTTTCCCACAACTCCACGCACTGATTCACCTCCCCACTTCAATACATGATGCGTTTTAACTACTATTTGGGTAAGAAATATAAACTATAACACCGTAGTTAAGATCTAGAATAGTCGTTTGTCAACCTAGCTAATGGATTTCGTGATTTAGGTACCCATCATGTAACACCCTGGATTTTTGCCAACGTGGAGATAGACGTCCTTAGGCAATGGGTCGATCCGAACACCTATTAACTTGTCAGAACTCAATCCCAAAGTCTAAAATTGCTTTTTAACCCTTTTCCTTCACAAATCTCACCTCGCACCACCTCTTCTTTAAATCTTTCTAAGTACTTTCACATTTGACACAAATATTAGAGTTTCGGTGAAGAAGAACAATATTCAAACTCAAAATAACCTTATAGCATCATCGACGAATAGGTTATTTAGAAACATCAGCCTCTCCTGCCCTAGGACCTTCTTCTGTTGTAATTAGGGCATGATTTAGTTAAGTGTTAATTCTGTGAACCACCTTCTATACAACCTACCAAAGGCCTGAGTATCACCTCAGACAGAAATCTTATAGGACTAAATCCTTTAGAAATTAGACAAAGTTAACGAAGTGCTAAACTAGATCATATACGAAATCATCACTAATCACTTTAAATCCGATCTACAAGACCCAAAACTTGTAGAATAAGTGATGCTAGGTTACCCTAAAATCTAGGATCAATCTCATTACCCGGCTACTCTCGAGAGCATCACGAAACTCCGTATCAGATCTGGACCGCACATCAAAAGTCTAAATAATATGAGGTTATAGAATTAGGACTGCCTTGCTGGGCTTGACAACCATCTAGGAAATCAAATCCAGGTAGTGTCCCATGGCTATTCACTTGAGCCCGAAGCGAGGAATGTGAGAAAGCCTGGGTTTCTTTAGAAATTAAATTAAATTTAAGTAATCTGAGACTTGATGTTTGCGGGCCAAATATAAGCAATCAGACCATTGAAATCTGACCTAAATACACCCTCGGATCAGGAAACATTTCCCATACATGTCTGTGTACTTGTAACCCTGATCGGGACTCTGTGACCGTTGAACTGAAACTGGTCTGTCACGTGCGATTTGGAAACCCGATTGGAATGAAAACTTAACTTGACCTAGATCCATAGTTAGTGAGCTTAATTTTGACCTTTAGCTCAAGGGGGGCTCCAGAAGTTCTCCGTTGAGCTGGAACAGATGCCCTTTGGACATAACCTAAGTATACCTTGACCCTGGGTCTATTTTGGAGAGTTTTGGGCCTATATAAGGACTGTAACGACCTAAAATTTGAGGGTCGAATAGCAACTCAACTCTCTAGTTTCAAAACATCACTTATGCAACATAGATAATGATGATTAAATGTTGTTTGTGTTAGTGCAATAAACATGAGTGAGATTATACCAAAATAGTAATCCATACTCGAGATCAATTGTATAAAGGCAAGCGGAAGACTGAAACTGTATATAACTATATGTAAAAGAAACAAAACCATCACAATCTCCAGAGTATGAACCCAACTGAGTCACCATATACATGTATCTGTTTTACAACCAAAATGTCACAAGTACAACTAGAGAAGTAAGCCTTGTAAGTCCCGTCGATCCAGGCAGTCTAGTCAAAACCACCGGAATACTGCATATATGAGAACTCGTCCTGGTCCTCGTCATAGTCCGGCTCAGCCTCCTGAGTCGTCACCTCATCTGCACCTAAGACAGAGTCTGGTTGGTGTGTACAACACCATCCCATAACGTGGAAGTGAGTAGCTAGCTCAGTGGAACAATAAAGCATAGGTTAACATGTTATCAATTCAGTCAAGCAGTAATGATAAAGCAGTACAATTAAACACTCCTAACTACTCTTATTAATGCAAGTATAAATGCAGTCATGATGTATGCCCTCACCGACATACTCCCTCATGCGACACCATCTTACGTTCGCGGCATGCTTTCATTCCTCAGTGCTCCACATCTTCCAGGCACATGCAGTGCGATGATGAGCATGATTACCGAGTTATTATTAGTCTATTTCAAACAGCAGGATTGGGAAACTAAGGTACCTCCCTTGTATCATTCTCAAACATGATCCATTTTAGGGTCGTCAAAGCTAGATAATCTCATACGATAGTGTGGTTCTAGGGCGCTGCAAAGGCTGTCAGGGCTGTTACACGTAATTGTTACACCACTCCCCCATCACCTTTTTAACGGTTCATCACTAACTTGATACAGGCCTAGTTCATACTCTATACATCACGGTAAAACTCGTCGCCTCACCGCAAATTCAGAGTATGCTCGAGGTCACTACAAAGGGCTCGTCACCAATCAGTGTAGGATGACAACTCGAATACAGTATCTCATACCACCGTATTCGTCTCACGAGTCAAGGTTGCTCACTGGTCACTACGAGGAGGCACGTGGCCCCAGCGTAGGCCGACAGCTCGACCACGGTGTCCCATACCACCATGCCCAGCTCATGAGTCTTAGTGGATCGTGGTACCATGGTTAACGGGATTTCACTGGTAAGTTTGGTACCCTAGGTTCAAGCAGTAGCGTCCAAACATGGTGAACATATATTAGACATATCGAGTTACTTGACGAGCCTAACTAGCTCGAGCGCACAATCAACTAAACGACATGAAGTGCATAAGCACTTCTCGTGGCCTAACCACTGTCACTAACCGAAGTACGACTCGAGTTCGTCAAACACGTCCTTCATGGCGAAATGAATCTCAACCACGAACTCAAGTCTGGTACCGATTGTTTGGACTATAATCATAGTCCCAAACGCAATTAATCCTTATTCAAAGCATGTGGAGTAAAGTGTAATAAACAAAGTAATTTAAGCATGTTAACAAACATGTCATAAAGCATGTTACAAAGCACAAAGTAAACAAGAAATACAAACACATATATTTCATAAGTAAGCGGTTAAATTAAACAACCAATATGGGGGAAATCATATACGTCTCTAAGGTAGTTAAGAATCCCATCTCAACACCTACCTAAGGCACCATCAGCCAAGCACTTACTCTCATAAGCATTTTCACAAACACTTAGAATACACTATTTCAACATACATAGTATATATTAGTAAAACATGTATTAGGGCGAGCCCTTTCACTAAGCAAGTATTTTACACATATATAATATGTTCATACAGCAAATAATCATGGCAAACATATTTCCAAAATTTATACGTATACGGTACTTTCTACAAATACCTAGACTACACAAAATTCCAAATTCTTCGTATTTAATCAAAACGAAAAACAGACAACACTTTGTACATGTGCAATTGCATGTAGATCATGAATCTATCATTATCTGACATTAAAAGCGTTGAAAACCACAACCTATACACCTAAAGTCCTCACCTTTTGTCGTAGAATTGTAACGAATCCGATAGGTTTGCTAAGCCTTCGTATTCGGCAGTTTGGTGACCTATAAAATGAAATAGGTTAGCTATTTCATAACCTACAACCATCACAACCCCAAAACAGATTAGGGTTAGGGTTTCTTACCTAGAAATGAGGCCGGAATCGCCGGAAAAGCGATGAGAATGGAGTGGTGAAGCTTGTGTAGTGGCAAGGAAAAAGGGTAGGAAGAATCCTCCCACAACTCTCTAACTTTCTCTCTCTTTTCTCTCTTCTCTCCTAGAGTTTTTCTCAAATTCGTATGGCTGAATGAGAGAGGATTCTAAGGTCCTTATATAGCCTAAAACTACACCAAAACAAACTTAAGGTCAAGGTATACTTGGGTTATAACCAAAGTGAGCCTGTTTCAGCTAAACGGAGCACTTCTGGCGAGCCCCCTTAAGTCAAAGGTTGGACTTAATCTCACCAATATTGGATCTAGGTGGAGTTAAGTTTTTGTTTCAGTCGGATTCCCAGATCACGCATGGCGGACCAGTTTCAATTCAACGGTCAGTGAAACTCGATCAGAGATTTCAAGTACACTACCATGTATATGAAATTTTTCCTGATCTGAGGGTGTATTTGGGTTAGATTCTAACGGTCTGGTTGCTTACAAATTTTCTGCAAGTAACAAGTCTCCGATTACTATTTGAGATATTTATTTATAAAGAAAAACAAGTGTTCTCACACTCCTCGCTCCGGACTCAAGCGAACAGCCGTGGTACATGATCTGGATTTGATCTCCGAGATGGTTATCAAGCCCAGCGAGGCCGTCCTAAGTCTATAACTTCGTATTATTCGGACTCTCGATGCGCAGTTCAGATCTGATACGAAGTTTTAATGTGCTCTCAAGAGCAGTCGGGTAATGAGTTTGATCCTAGATTTTAGGGTAACCTAGTGTCAATGATTCTACAAGTTTTAGATCTTGCAGATCATATTTAAAGTGATTCAAATGGATTTCATGGCTAATCTAGTTTAGCACTTAGTTAACTTTGTCAAATTTCTAAAGGATTTGATCCTAAGCGATTTCTGCCTGAGGTGGTACTCGGGCCATTGTACGGAATTTTTCGAGTCGTTACAATAAGGACCTTAAACCCTCTCTCATTCTCACCATATGAATTTGAGAAAACCTAGGAGAGAGAAGAGAGAAAAGAGAGATAAAGTGTGAGACAAGTGAGGGATTCTTCCTGATACCCTACCTTATTATCCTATGTGCTTAACTACTCCGATCTAATCGCTTTTCCGGCGATTCCGGCTTCGTTTCTAGGTAAAAAACCCTAACCCCAATCCGTTCTAAGGTTATGATTGTTGCAAGTGATGAAATAGCTAACCTATTTCATGTCTTAGGTTGCCGTTGTACCTTAGACAAAGCAAGGGTGAACGAACTGATTCCATTACGCGTTTATCGGCATAAGGTATGGATTTTAGACGCTTAGGTTGTCATTTTTCAAAGCTTTCAATGTCGGCTAATGATAGATTATTGACGAGGATGTTATTTCACATGTAGAACATGCTGTCCGTTTTCCAATTCGAATACATACGAAGTATATGGAATCTTATGTATTTTAGGTATTTGTAGAAAATACCGTATACGTATAAATTTTGTAAATGTGATTGCCATGAGTATTTGTCGTATATGCATGCGAGTTATGGATGCAGTATCTATTTGGCGAAAGGATTCACCCTAATACAGGTTTTAGTCAACATATGATGTGTAGGCTAATATGTGTAGTCTAAGTGTTTGTATAAATGCTTGTATGAGTTTATACATAGGAAATAATGCTTTACTTGGGTGTTGAGATAGGATTCTCAACTAACTTAGAGATGTATATGATTTCCTCCATGTTGGTTGTTTAATTTAACCGCTTACTTATGACATATATGCGTTTGTATTTCCTGTTTATATTGTGTTTTATGACATGTTTGTTAACATGCTTGAATTACTTTGTTTATTCTGCTTTACTCTACATGCTTCTGGTTAAGGATTGAATGTGATTGGGGCTATGATTATAGTCTAGACGATCGGTAATAGACTTAAGTTCATGGTTGAGATTCATTCGCTATGAAGGACGTGTTTGACGAACCCGAGCTGCACGTCGATTGTCGGCAGTGGTTAGGCCACACGGAGTGCTTATACACTTCATGTCGTTCAGCTAGTTGTGTGCTCGTGCTAGTTGAGCTCGTCAAGTAATCTGATCTGTCTAATGTATGTTCACCATGTTTGGATGCCACTGCGTGAACCTAAGGTACCAAACTTACCAGTGCAACCCCGTTAACCTTGGTACCTTGATCCGCTAAGACTCATGAGCCGGGCATGGTGGTATGGACACTGTGGTCGAGCTGTCGGCCTACGCTGGGGCCACGTGCCTCCCCATAGTGACCAGTGAGCAACCCAGACTCGTAAGTCGAATACGGTGGTATGGGACACTGTATTCGAGCTGTTGGCCTACACTGTTTTGATGGGTGATGGGGGAGTGGTGTAACGAGTGTGTGTAACAGCCCTGGCAGCCCTGACCATGCCCTGTGTAGTGACCTCGAGCATACTATAAATCTGTGGTGAGGCAACGAGTCTTCCCGTAGTAACAGAGTATAAACTAGGCCTGCATTGATAAGGTGATGGGGGAGCGGTGCAACGAGTGCATGTAATAGCCCTGACAGCCCTTTGCAGCGACCTAGAACTACACCATCGTATGAGATTATCTAGGACTGACGACCCTAGAATGGATCATTGTTTGGGAATGATATAAGGGAGGTACCCTAGTTTCCCAATACTGCTGTATGAAAAGGACTAATAACAACTCGGTAATCATGTTCATATTGCACTGCATGTGCCTGGAAGATGTGGAGCACTAAGGGATGAAAGCATGCCGCGGATGTAAAATAGTGTTGCACGAGGGAGTATGTTGGCGAGGGCATGCATCATTATTGCATGTCATCCTTGCATTAATTACAGTACTTAGGAATGTTTGATTTGCTTGTTTTATCATTATCGCTTGATTGATTTGATAACATGTTAATCTTTGCTATATGATTCTACTGAGTTAGCTACTCACTCCCACGTTATGGGACAGTGCTTGCAACACCAACCAGACTGTCTTAGCTGCAGGTGATGGCGATGCTTATGAAGCAGAGCCAAACTACTACTATGATGTTGAGGAGTTCTCCTACATGTAACTCTCTGGCTGGTCTATGTAGACCTGGAATTGCATTGACGGGACTATGGTATTTGGGATAAAAGACATTACACTTTCTCATTTTGTATATTTTGAAATCAAACTTGTAAATGTTAACCTAGTGACATTCATACTCTGAGGGCTTACTATCACTTTTATATCGTTTATATACTTATTACAGTCTTCCGCTTGCACAATTTAAATGCCTTGGGAGTATGATATGTTGTTTTTGGTATAATCCCATTCATGTTTCAATGCTTTCATCATAATCATCATTGTATATGTTGCATAAGTGATGCGTTGGAACTCGGGAGTTGAGTTTATACTCGACCCTCGATTTTCAAGGCGTTACACGTCATCTCATTTTCGAGAACGTAGGATTCGAACCAAGTCCGAAACGAGTATTCCGATGAAAGGTGCGAACTATAAACATTTAGGTTATGGTTTTCAATGCTTTTAATGTCAGCTAATGATTTATGTCTGACTTGATTGCTGCTATATTTTCTTAGATATGACGTTTTCGATAGAACATACATGTATGAACTATGTTGAATAAAAGATGCATCCCATGTATTTGTTGGAATGTTTGATTGAACATGTAAATATGATTTGTGCTTGTCATGTCTATTAATCTAGGATTCATCGTTGTGATACGCATGCTAGCCTCTCTGTATAAGGATTTGCTAAACTATGTGTTGTAACTAACCTAGTTTATGTATTTGGTGAAGTGTAGCCTAAGTGTTTGTTAAATTGTCTGAATGAGAAATTGTTGATGATTTGTATTTATTAAGAGTATTAAGATAGGATTCTCAATACCTTAATCATATGTATAGTTTCTTTCATGAAATCATATTTGCCACTACGAAATTTATGGATAAATTGCAAGTGTTATGTAATATGATCAATGTGTTTGATGAAATGTTTAAATGAGGAATTGATTTGGATTGTTTGTTAAATGCTGATATGATTATCATATGTATCTACCTATTGCATCTGAGTAAGATTGGAGCTACAACGTAGCCCAGGCAATCGGTAATAGTCCATGTACAGGTGGCCAAATTAGTCTTACCACATTGGGTAACTCAACGAATTCGAGTCGCACGACGATCATTGATAGTGGTTAGGCCACAAGGGGTGCTTATGCACTCCATGTTGATTAAGTCAACGTGTGCTCGTACCAATCGAACTTGCCAAATAAACCGATCGTCCTATTGTGTGTTTACCATGTGTGGACATCACTACTTGAATCTAAGGTACGACTTACCAATGTAAAAGCCCGTTTCAACCATGGTACCACGATCCACTAAGTCTTATGAGCTGGGCATGGTGGTATGGGACACTGTGGTCTAGCTATCGGCCTACGCTGGGGTGACAAGCCTCCCCATAGTAACCAGTGAGTAACCCAAACTCGTGAGCCGGGCATGGTGGTATGGGACACTGTGTTCGAGCTGTTGGCCTACGCTGAGGTGACGAGCATTCCCGTAGTGACCACGAGTATAAACTTTTGAATTTGCATATTGACTGTTTTTCATTAGGGGTGATGCCCTACAACTTGCCTATCATATGTGATTAACTAGGATTGACGACCCTAGATGGATCCTTCGGTTTGGGTCAATGATATAAAGTGAGGTACCTTAGCTTCCTGAACATGCTGTATGAATAAGCCTAATTAAGAACTCAGCTAACACGACCATGTACTGCATTGCATGTGGTTTGGCGAGGAAGTTGCACTTTAGGGAGGTTGGCATGCGAGAACATGGTTGTCGGAGTCACTTGTGAGGGAGCTTTGTCCGAGGGCATGCATCATTACTGCACACCATCCCTGCATTAATAAGAATAGTTAGGGAATGATTGTTGTATTGCTTTATCATTATTGCTTGATTAACTTGATAACATGTTAACCTTTGCCTTATAGTACCATTGAGTTGATCACTCACTCCCACCCTAGGACGGTGTTTTAAAACACCAACCAGACTCTGTTGTAGATGCAAGTGATGACAAAGTCTATGCAGTTGAGTTGGACTTCATAGATGAGGATGAAGAATTCTCCTATGTTCAGCTATTAGGCAGGTCTATGTAGACCTTGGACTGATTTGATGGGATTACAGGGTCGCATGTATTAGTTGGACACTTACGTTTTGATATTTTGCCTATTTTGAAACAATACATGTACATATTCAGTCCGGCTACATAATCATACTCTAGAGGTTGTAAAACATTTACTTGTTCAAATATATATGTTTCAGTCCTCCGCTTGCTTACTTAAATTATATCTGGAGTATGATATGTTGTTTTGGTATAATCCCACTCATGTTTAACTCACTAATATGGACGAAACCTGAACATCATTATCCATGTTGCATAAGTGATGTGTTGGATCTCGGGAGTTGAGCTTTGCTCGACCCTCGAAATCCGGGGCGTTACACATAGGTTCTCATAACCCAACTAAAGTGGGCCTCCAATAGCATTAATTAAGCCCAAAATTCTGAGAAATAAAGGCATAAAACATTCCCACAAATCTCTCAATATGGTGGGCCTCACACCCTTAATATTTTAACCAAAACAATGCACTTTTATAAGGCAACGAGCTGGATTTTCAGCCCACCAGCTTTTTCGGCCTGCTAAGGTCTAGAAACTGGAGAAATCAAAAGAATAAAATTTCCAAGGTGTCCAGCAATATCCACAGGGGGCCCCACCACATAAGGAGTGGATATACAACACATAAATCAAGTGGGCCTTGTTACCGGACTGAAAGTCCAGCAGCACCTAATGTAGTGGGTGAAAGTCCAGCAGCACCCAATGTAGTGGGAGTCCCACTAGGGGTGGGCAGTCCAAGGCCTGGACGGCCTAGCCCACATCAAAACTCAAAGTGGGCCCCACCATGGACGCCCCACTTAATGGTGGGCCTAAGCTGGGACAGTTAGCCCTTACTGGATGTCAACCAGCTAGGACATCCAGAAAGGTGGCTATCCAGTCACTCCTCCCTAAAATTTGGATGGTTTGGATGCCTACATCATACAAGGTGGGTCCCAGCAAGGTGGGCCACCATGGAGAGGAAAATGGAGGTCATACACAAGCCCACATAATCTACACAAAAATGGACAACAATAAAAATTCTGCTGCTAAAATTGTTGTTGTCACCATCTTTGGCACCTCATGGAGTGGGCCTAGGCCTGCCAAACCAAGGGGAAAATGGATGGATTTGATGCTCCTATGTATGGATAGCAAGTGGGGTCCGCTGGAGTGGCCCACTTTCTCCAAAATCAAAGTGTAAAAGGTCCATTTCCAACATGCAACCCTGTTGGACTGTCCAGAAATTTCTAGACGTCCAACCTCCTTTGGCCCATCCCATAGGCCTCGATCAAGGGATAAATGTGTGGGCCCCATCCTACACCAAGGTGGGGTCCATACCTCAGAAAACTCTCAAAGAATCAGGGAGAAAAAGCTCCACAAACTGGCTTAAAACTATGCAGCAAATGGGCCTGAAATATGGACAGCAACATATGCTGTCCATTTCATCCCATAGAAAAATATCCAGAGGGATTTATGCCCAAATAATACAAGTGGGGTCCACCTAGATGGACCATAAAAATTTCAGACCCATCACCTTGCAAAGATCTCAAAGAAATTCAAGGTTTAAGGGCCATCCAACCCATGCATGTCAAGGTGGGCCTGGACGTCCAGCAGGTGGGCCTCGACGTCCCCAAAATTCTGGTGGATCTGGGATTTTTTGATCACATCAGTGGGCCACCAACATCAGTAGCAAAAGAGGAAGAAATAGAGAGAAAAAAGAGGGGGGAGAGATAGAGATCACGGCCAAAGGGGAGGGTTCCGATACTATGAACCCTCAACCAACACATCCACACCACACAGCTACATAGATCATGCATGCATATAATCTATACGAATCCAAGAAATTCTGAGGTGGGGATGTCATCCCCACGATGCATCTCAGGTCTAAATGACCCAAATAATCTAGATTCAAAGAGAAAATCCATCATGGTGCGTCCATGGAGAATGACCCACCATGGAAACATGCATGCATGTAGTGGGCCTTTGGCCTCACTTCATGGAGACATGTAGGACCTCCATCATTGATTGGTGGGTCCTACATACTCCCAAGTATGATATAAAAGAGATGTAAAAGAAAAGAAGAGAGAAACTTCAATAGGTAACACCCACCTTCGAGATCCACCCTCTCCTTCAAGGTACTAGCTCTAAAGCTCCAAGGGTGGTGTTCTAATGGAGGAGATGGGGTTTAAATGGTGGGATAGGGAGAGAAAAAGGAGAGAGGTTGCTGGAAATTTGGGAGGGAGGTGGACGTTCCACCATGCAAGAGAGGGAGAAGGAGAGAAATGAGAGAGAAGAGAGAGAGAGAGAGAGAGATGGGAGGTAGTAGCAATGAAATGATGAATTTAGGAGAAGGGGCTAGCTAGGGAAGATGAATTCATCATGGCACATAGGAGAAGCAACCAAGATCTCATGATTACTCTCTAGAAAAGAGAGGAAATCATAGCTAGGCTATAGGTAGTTAGAAATGAGCAAATAGCATGGAAAAGAAAGAGAACTATGTGGGCCCACATGGGAAAATGTGCCCATGGGTCTAGGTGGGTCCCACATGCATGATCAAGGGCTAAGAATGGTGTGTCCAATATCTCAAGATGTACATATCGAATTCATGCATGAGACGGGACGTTGGAACCGTGGCGTCGATGCGGTCACAATGGCATAAATTTCAAGTCGATCTGGGTTGGGTCTACATGACAGGATTTAAGGATGACCGCAAATGAAATCTACAGGTCGCGGGTCACCGAGATTTGACTGGTAGGACCGCGGGATCTAGAAGAACGAAATGGATACTTAGGCTAGGGTCTTACATCTGGAACATCATCGGGGTCTAGTACACTCCACACTGGTTGCTGCCTCCCTAGCAGCACAACCAGGGAGTGGAAAAGACCTCACTACCCGCCTAGCTAGTAATCTACCAATATCTACTCGGCTTATTGATAGCGGACCCATTTACGAGCTGGTCCGACTCAGCCTAGCTTATAGCCCCCTCGCTCGGGCAGATAAGGTCACACCCCCTTCACAACTGACCATAACACAGTGGGAGACGCGACCTACTGGTATTCGGCATTCATATGCTCATATATCCACTCAGTCTAGACATTGGAGCATCTCCTGGTACCAAAAGGGTTCTAGGACTTTCACCCAAGGACATCTTAAGTGCCCACAGTGCTAGAACCAAATATTTTTGGTATCCAATATGACCATTCAGAATATACCTGTAGAGGCCATAACCTTGATATTGTTAGGGTGTCAAGCGATCATGTCACATAAAATGCAAGATGCATGAGTCATACCATCCAGTCATGCATGAGACCTGCGCGTACCGCGCGATCATGTGGGGCAACTCCGCCTCACAAGGAGCCCCCTAAATAACTCAGTCCAATGGAAAATTCTATGATCAATCATTCCTTATAACAGGCATACAAATGATGCGTATGGGCATATATCATGATGTAATACTAAGCATGTTCTCAGTGTGTCCTACTAGACTAAGTACACTAGCATGATTATCAGATATAAACAATAATTGACCTAAATACATGGTGGGGTCTACAGAGGGACGGCAGATCTATCCCAAAAATCCAGATAGGCTCTAAACAGTGGAGATACCAAACCTAATACTACATATTCTTCCATCTATGGCAAGGGATGATGATGTACTAAACAGTGGATGGCCTAGGCATCATACTTACATTAAGAATGGGCCTCATGCATAAGTCTAATAGCTATACAACAAGGTGAATTCAGAGGGTGAAACTATGTACAACAAATGGGCTTCCTCACCCTCTCTTATCATGTAATAAATTGGGCCTTCCTATGGGGCTCGATCCATACACAAGGTGGCCTCTAAGGTTTGGATAATTCCTACAAGGCATGGTGGAAAGCACCATCATCTATAACATCCCGGATTTTTGCCAACCAGGGATTAGGCGTCTTTAGGTGATGGGATAATCCTAACTCCTGTTTAACTTCTCAAACACTCAATTCAAGGGTCTTAAATCCCTTCTTCAAACCATTCTCTTGAAAACCTCACCTTTCCTTCACAAATCTCACCTTTCACTACCTTATCCTTCACAAAGTAACTAAGTGTTAAACTAGATTAGTTACGAAATCCACTTGAATTACTTTAAATACGATCTGTAAGACCCAAAACTTGTAAAATCATTGACGCTAGGTTACCCTAAAATCTAGGATCAATCTAATTACCCAGTTGCTCTCAGGAGCATATTGAAACTCTGTTTTAGATCTGGACCGCACTTTGGAAGTCCGATTAACACGAAGTTAAGAAACTAGGACCGCCTTGCTGGGCTTGACAACCATCTCGAAAATCAAATCCAGATAGTGTCCCAGCGCTATTCGCTTGAGATCGGAGCGGGGAGTATGAGAAATGTGAAAATAATTCTAAATTAAATTCAAAATAAATAAATCTAAGACTTGTCGCTTGTGGGTTAGTATTAAGCAACCTGACTATCAAAATCAGGCCAAATTCACCCTCGGATCAGGGATATTTCCCCAAACATATCCATGTACTCGGAATCTCCGATCGAGTGACCGTTGAATTGAAACTGGTCCGCCACGCGTGATCTGGGAACCCGACTGGAACGAAAATTTAACTCCACCTAGATCCAAGGTTGATGAGCTTAAGTCCGACCTTTGGCCCAAGGGGGGTAGCCAGAAGTCCTCCGTTGGGCTGGAACTTTTTGTTATAACCTAAGTATACCTTGAACTTAGGTCTATTTTGGTAACTTTTTAGGCTATATAAGGACCTTAAAACCCTCTCTCATTTAGCCATACGAATTTGAGAAAAACCCTGGGAAAAGAGAGAGAAAGTGTGAGAGAAGTGGGAGCATCTCCCTGCCATGCTTCCCTGCTGCTACACGAGCTTAACCACTTCCTTCTAATCACTTTCCTGGCGATTCTGGCATCATTTCTATGTAAGAAACCCTAACCCTAAACTGATTTGGGGTTTTGATAGTTGTAGGTTATGAAATAGCTAACCTATTTCGTTCTATAGGTGGTCAAACTGTCGTATACGAAGGTTTAGATGGTTCTACAACAAAAGGTACGGACTTTAGGTGTATAGGTTATGGTTTTCAATGCTTTCAATGTCAGATAATGATAGATTCATTATCTGCATGAAATTGCACATGTACAAAGTGTTGTCTTTTTTCCGTTTCGATTAAATACGAAGAATATGGAATTTTGTGTATTCTAGGTATTTGTAGAAAGTACCGTATACGTATAAATTTTGAAAATATGTTTGCCATGATTATTTGCTATATGAACATATTATATATGTGTATAACACTTACTTGGCGAGAGGGTTCGCCCTAATACATGTTTTTGCTAATATACACTATGTATGTAAAAAGGGTGTATTCTAAGTGTTTGTGAAAATGACCGAATGAATATAGAATTTGCATTTGTGCTAGCTATGACTGATTGTCATGGATACATGATTGTTGCATAGGCGACACCCCTTTGACGAAAGGATTTGCCCTAAATCACGCCACGGCCAATATACACTATATATGCTAAAACATGTAGCCCAAGTGTTTGTGGAAATGACTGAATGAACATGGAACTTGGATTCCTGCTTGCCATGACTATCCGTCGTGGGTGCACGCGTGTTATAATTGGGGCAACTCCCTAGTGAAAGGATTTGGCCTTATACCTATGTGATCAACATACGTCATGTATGTTGATGTATGTAGTTTAAAGTGTTTGTTGAAATGTCTGAATGAGTAGTAGTTAGTAAATTGTAATGTATAAGGGTGTTGAGATAGGATTCTCAACTACCTTAGAGATGTATATGATTTCCTCCATGTTGCTTGTTTAATTTAACCGCTTACTTATGAAATATAGGTGTTTGTATTTCCTGTTTATATTGTGCTTTATTACATGTTTTATGACATGCTTGTCAACATGCTTGAATTACTTTGTATATTCTGCTTTACTCTATATGCTTCAGAATAAGGATTGATTGTGTTTGGGGCTATGATTATAGTCCAGGCAATCGGTAACGGGATTGAATTCGTGGCTGTGATTCATTCGCCACATGAGATGTGTTCGATGAACTCGAGTCATACTTCGGTTGACGATAGTGGTTGGCCACACAAAGTGCTTATGCGCTTCATATTGTTCAACTTGTTGTGCACTCGAGCTAGCCGAGCTCGTCAAGCAACCCGATCTGTCTTATGTATGTTCACCATGTTTGGACGCTACTACTTGAACCTAGGGTACCAAACTTACCAGTGAAATCCCGTTAACCATGGTACCGATCCGCTAAGACTCATGAGCCGGGGATGGTGGTATAGGACACCGTGGTCTAGCTGTCGGCCTATCTGGGGCCATGTGCCTCCCCGTAGTGTCCATTGAGCAACTAGACTCGTGAGTCGATTATGGTGGTATGGGACACTATATTTAAGCTGTCGGCCTACACTGATTGGTGACAAGCCCTTTATAGTGACCTCGAGCATACTCTGAATTTGCGGTGAGGCGACGAGTTTTGCCACAGTGAATAGAGTATGAACTAGGCTTGTATCAATTTAGTGATGAACCGTTAAAAAGGTGATGGGGGAGTGGTGTAACAATTGCGTGTAACAGCCCTGGCAGCCTTTGCAGCACCCTAGAACCACACTATTGTATGAGATTATCTAGGTTTGACGACCCTAGAGTGGATCATGTTTGGGAATGATACAAGGGAGGTACCTTAGTTTCCCAATCCTGCTGTTTGAAATGGACCAATAACAACTTGGTAATCATGCTCATCATCGCACTGCATGTGCCTGGAAGATGTGGAGCACTGAGGAATGAAAGCATGCCATGAACGTAAGATGGTGTCGCATGAGGGAGTATGTGGTGAGGGCATGCATCATGACAGCATTCATACTTGCATTAATAAGAGTATTTAGAGTTGTTGATTGTACTACTTTATCATTACTGCTTGACTATTTTGATAACATGTTAACCTATGCTTTATTGTTCCACTGAGTTGATTACTCACTCCCATGTTACAGGACGGTGTTTCGAACACCCACCAGACATTGTCTGATTACAGATGGCGACGCTACTTCTGAGGCGGAGCCGAACTTTTGTGACGACGAAAATGCTTTCTCGTGTATGCTATTTTCTGGCGACTTCATATGAGATGTGTCTTGGTCGACGAGATTATAGAGATGTTTAGATGACACTACACCTTTGGAATATTTTAAAATTGTACTTGTAATTCATTAACCTGGTAATCTTATCACACTTTGGAGACTTACTATAGTTTATATATTTTTCTATCTATCACAGTCTTCCGCTTACAATTTAACTGTCTCTGGAGTATGATATGCTATTTTGGCTTAATCTCACTTATGTTCACTACACTAATACAGACAACATTCAATCATCATTCATTTTATTGAATAAGTGATACGTTGGAACTCGGGAGTTGAGTTTATGCTCAACCCTCGATTTTCAGGGCGTTACATCATCAATGGGGGCCCAACAATTTGGGATAGCCCAATCATGGTGGGGTCTAAACCTTACCACATAGGTGGGACCTTGCCCATAGCTAAGTAAAAGAAGGGGGAATGGGAAATGGGCTGTAACGATAGTGGGCCTTAGGGTGATTTCCAACGGTGGGCATCTAACCACCATTGTCTCCTAGTGTGCGGTCCACTTGGGTTTAAGAAAAATCTAAATCACAACAAGGCCCTCGGCCCTTAAAATCTCTAGAAGGACGAATAGACCGCATGTACACATCACTCATACTCGGTAGGCCTCACAAGGCAGCCCCATAATGGGCGTATAACTCATACATTATGGTGGGCCTGCATAAGGCAGCCCATGGTCCGTATAAATGAATGGATAGGGTGCACATAACACACACATCATGGTGGACCTCATAAAGTAACCCATAGCCCTGAAAGAATGAATAGACAGTATGTGTAACACATACATCATAGCAGGCCTTGCACTCCATAATTGGGCCCTACCAAAAGAAGGTTAGGGTGGATATAATACATACAACAGGGTGGGCCTGCTGCTGGACAATCAGTCCAGTAGTGTCTCAACCCTGCTGGGCATCCAGACAGAGGGACGGTCTGGATAGAACACTTACATGAGGTGGGCCCCACCTGTAGACGTCCCATTAGGGGGGTGGGCCCTATCCAGGTGGGCCACAAAATGGTTGGATGGCATGGATAAAATACAAATATCATGGTGGCCCTGCAGCTGCTGGACGGTCAGCCCTACTGGACCGCTGGCCCTATTTGGGCGTCCCACAGATGGACGGCCAGGATAAAAACACATACATGGTGGGTCCCACTGGATGTGGGCCACCTAGGGAGTGGGTTGGCCGCTGGGCCTCCCACAAACATCACAGCGGGCCTAAGTGAACGGCCAGTCCACCAGCGGTTGGGCCTGCTACTGGACAGCAACCTGTCCGATGCACCTGGCCCATCTGGCCCACGTCCTAACATGATCTCTCCATTGGACGAACGGTGTGGATAGAATACACATCACGGTGGGGTCCACGTGTGTGTGGCCCACTAACTCAATGATTAATTTGATATTAGTATTTACCTTTCAACCAGGCCTGCATGATCGATCGGTCATGTAGTACCCAAGAACGGCAGTAAGGTGGGCCCTGCTTATTGGACGGTGAGGATATAATGTATACATCAAAGTGGGGTCCACACATGAGGCCACGTAATTGGGGATCCAATTGATATTTGAGTTTTTTCCTTCATTTGGGCCTGTGTGACTGACCCGTCACACAGGCCACAAACGGGGCAACGATGCGACCCCATTTGTGGATAGCAGGTTTGTCCACTTGCTGGACAGTGTGGATAAAATTCATGCTCATCATTGGTGGGCCATCAACAGGGAAAGAGAGAGATAGAGAGAGAGACGTGTGGTGGAAGGGAGGTCCACCACTATAAGCTCCCTTTGTACTATAATACTACATCATGATGGGTCCTAAAACATGTGGGCCACAAATAAGGAAATCAAGGTAGGGATACCATCCCCACCACAAACTCAAGGTCTAAATAACCTCTTGCAAGATGGACATCAAATAAAACATCATGGTGTGGTCCATGGAGGATGGCCCCATCATGGATTGCAATGCATATCATGGTGGGCCATTGGCCACAGGTCCAAAATGGGATCCGTACCATTAACCGGTAGGCCCCACTTGTCCCATGAATCACAAACAAAGATCTAACCCAATAAACACCCACCTCTTAATCTCCTTCTTGGTTCCTTGAAATCCCTGGCTCTTAAGCTTCCTCTTTAATGGTGGAAGATGGGATTTGGATGGTTGGGATGATTAGATTGGGGTAGTAAATGGGCTAAGCTTGGGGTTCTCCTTCTCCCCTAGGATTTTCTCTACAATGGTTGCTAGAGAATGGGTAGAGAAATGAGGGAGAAGAGTAGTGTAAGAAGGCATGGGATGGGAGCTATGATGGTTATGTAAGAGATGTAAGAGGAGTGATGGTGGTGAGTAATGATGGTGGTGTAAGAAGCATGCATGGAGATTTGACTTTGGATGAGAGAAAGGGAAGCATGGTTGCTAGCAATGATGGGGGATAGGCATGGGTGGCTAGGCTATGATGACACATAGGCTAGGCATAGGATAGGTAGTGTTGAGATTCTCTCCCAACTGGAATCTTTTAGATTCTGCAACGCCCGGTGTTTCCTCAAAATACATGCAGGCCCACAAATCCTAGCCTGGGCATCGCATTGGTGTGCAAGACGTGGTATTGGAACCGCGGCAACGGTGCTTCACGAGGGTATGCCTTTCAAGTTGAGTTGACTCAGGTCTTTGGAATGCGATTTAGGGTTACGCACAAATGATGTTTACAAGTCAAGGGTCGTCGGAATATGATGGGAAGGATCGCGGGAGTTGGACGGAAGGTATGGTACTAGGATACGGGTCTTACATGAATAATCTCAGGAATATGTAAGAAAGCATATTAAGTAGCATATTAAAATGTCAAATGTAGGGAACAATCATTCAAGTGGAGTTAAGAACAGTTATCCAACAAACCAAGTAGAATATCAGTTATACAGCCAAAAAAATAATTAAAAAGAACTCAGTCAGATCCTAAGGAGGAAGGAGCAGGCATGAAAGTATCCATCTGATGCAAACTCCTCATAATACGGTGGAAGTTCTTCTTCATGTACTTCATAGAGGATTTATGAGTTTGTCCCAAGTTATCTTGTGAAACATGTAATGTCGTCACCTTCTCTTCTAGTGATTTGAGTCGATCATTAACCTATGAAGGCTGAAAATCTGGATCATTTGGATTGTTGAGTTCAGCAAAGATATCATCCATAGATGTGTCTTCTGGTGGTGCAAGTGCTTCCTCTTCTTCCTTATCTCACTGACTCGGAAGATATTTCAGATTCATCTTGTGAATATTAGCGTTATTGAATGGTAATACTGACTCGGGTGCCTCAGACGTAGGAATAAGAACATTACAATGTAGGGCAATACAAGTCATAAGATATGCAAAGGGAATAGAACCATGACCAGGATGACGACGAAACTAAATTATGATATAGTAAATAAGAGAAGGAAGACACACTTTACCCCAGAAACAATAGAGTGAAGAACATTAGCCATCAATGGAGTAAGTTCTGACTTATTCTCTGATCGAGGATACACATTGGACGTAAAGATATGGTGAAGAACTCGAAATCGAGGCAACATTTGATTAGCACGCAATGCATTACCCGAATGCCATTCTGCATTAAATCGACACAGTTTATGTGTAATCTCTAGCCATTCTGTATGGGACATTCTATCAGTTAAATTGTCAAGAGGAATTCCATCGTTTGCAATAGTAATCCCAGTTAAGGTTGAGATTAGATAGTGGTCTACAGTAAAGTTCCCTTCCACAAATTTAATTGTAATGGTTAGACTTTCTTTGGACACTTCGCAAATTGATGCATACATGTATTGTGCAATGGAACAGTAAGCTTTGCCACCCCAAGCCAAAATGCATCCCCAACCAACATTAGAAAGTAAAGGAATAAGATCGAATGGAGCAATGTGAGCAACATTTACACAACCCTTAATAATTAAGTCTTTTGAGCTGAAATCCCCAAATTGTTCCGAATTTTCTTCGAAACCCCTTAAGGTTCTCACATTAGATGAAGTCAGCCTAGATGACAAACTACCACGAATTTTTCGTATAATCGCATGTTTAGTACGAAGCTCTATTTAATGAATGCTCAAGAAGTAACTAAAGAGATAAATGTGATTGTGGATATATCAGATTTTCCACAAATCTCACACCAAAAAGGGTTTGAAAATAATTTTTGGTGTGGAAACAACAATAAACCCCAAATGATAGATTAGCTAGCAAGGAAGTACTCAAATCTTGAAAGAAATAGAAAAATAGCTACTTATAAGCTAGATTTGGAGATGGGTTCGACAAGAGAGCCACCGACGAGTCGAAGAAGAAGATGAAAATGAAAGAAAAAAAAAGTAATTTTTCACTTTTTAGAAGTGGAAACCCGCGGTCCTCGACTGGTCGAGCAGCATACTCGACCTGTTGAGGGTTCGACTTGTCAAGTACGTCCATGACCCATCGAAGAACTCAAAAAAATGATTTTTTTAAAAAAATTTGCCAATATGTTATTAGTATTATATGCTTTTAATTAATTATAAATAAGAAATAAACAAATGCATAAATACTTAATTAATAACACACAAACCAATATCATTCTTTAAATTTGAAAATCTATTTTTGTCGAGTGGTCTGGTCAAAATGTCAGCAAGTTGCTTTTCAGTTTGAATATATTTTAGCACAACACTCTTATCTTTAAAAAGTTCTCGAATATAATGGTATCTAATATCAATATGTTTTGTATGAGAATGTTAGATTGGATTTTTTGAAATGTTAATTGCGTTTGAATTATCGCAATACAATATCATTGTATCTTGTGCAATGCCATAATCGACTAACATTCTTTTCACCCAAATGAGTTGAGTGTGGGCGTTACCGTCTGCAATATATTCAACTTTAGCAGTTGAGAGTGATATAAAGTTTTGTTTCTTACTGAGCCATGAAACTAAGCAGTTCCCTACGTAAAAACATCCACCACTGGTAGATTTTCTATCGTCAATATTTTTAGTCCAATCTGCATCAGTACATCCGACAATTTGTACTGATGTATCATGTGGATACCAAAGTCCTAAATTAGTTAAATTTGTGACATATCTGATTATCCTCTTAACAATAGTTAGATGAGATTCTTCAAGAACGGATTGATATCGGGCACATATTCCAACACTAAATGCAATATCAGGTTTACTAGTAGTTAAGTATAAGAGACTACCAATCATACTTCGATATAAACAGGAGTCTATACATTTACCTGATTCATCTTTTGAGAGTTTAAGAGTTGTACTCATTGAAGTATCAAACTTCTTTCCATTCTCAAATCCAAAACTTTTTATAAGATTTAAGGCATATTTGGTTTGTGAGATAAATATACCATCTTCATGTTACTTAACTTGTAATCCAAGAAAGTAGTTTAGTTCACCAACCATACTCATTTCAAACTTGGATTTCATCATATCTGTAAACTCAATAGATAAGTTAGTGCATATAGATCCATAAATTATATCGTTAACATAGATCCGTACTATTAGTATATGATAGTTATATTTTTTAACGAATAAATTTTTATCAACACTACCCATATTGAAGTTATGACTAAGTAAAAATTTAGTCAATTTTTCATACCATGCTCTGGGAGCTTGTTTCAAACCATAAAGTACCTTCTTAAGACGGTATACATGATTTGGAGATTTGGAGTCCTCAAAACCCTTAGGTTGTTCAACATAAACCTCCTCATATAAGTCACCATTTAGAAAAGCACTTTTGACATCCATTTGATATATTTTGAATTTCATATAATGTGCAATCGAAATAAATAATCTTACGAATTCAAGGCAAGCAACTGATGCAAAGGTTTCATCGTAATCAATGCCTTTTATTTGCGTGTACCCTTGTACAACCAGTCAGGCCTTATTTCTGATAATGTTACCTAATTCGTCAGTTTTATTTTTAAAAATCCATTTGGTTCCAATTATATGTTTATTAAAAGGTCTAGGAACCAAGTAACACACATCATTTCTGATAAATTGATTTAGTTCTTCTTGCATGAAAATTATCCAACTTTCATCAATAAGTGCTTCATTTATATTGGTTGGTTCAATTTGGGAAGTGAATCAAACATAATTACAAATATTTTCTAATTATTTTCAGTCTATACATCAGTGCTAGGGTTACCAAGTATTAGATTAGTCGGATGATCTTTGACTAATCTTAGTGCAGTATCAACTGATTTTGATGAAGAGTTAGGTATATCAATCATATTGGCTTCATCATCATCTTGACTTGGTGTAGGTGTGATCAGTTGATCGTCAATTACAACATTAATAGATTCCTGAATCACTCCTGTTCTTTTGTTAAGAACATTATATGCTCGAATATTAAGAGCATAACCCAAGAATACTCCTTATCACTCTTGGCTTCAAACTTTTTCAAATTTTCTCGGTCATGAAAAATGAAACATTTACTTCCAAAAGTCCTAAAATATTTAACAGTGGGCTTTTTATTAAACCATAGTTCATAAGCTATTTTATTTTTTTATTTTCCAATATAAACTCGATTTATAATATAACATGCAGTATCAATAGCTTCAGCCCATAAACTTTTTGGTAGTTTCATATTGTTTAACATTACACTAGCCATTTCATGTAGAATTCTATTTTTTCTCTCAACAATTCCATTTTGTTAAGGTGTCTTAGGAGCAAAGAACTCCTGAGATATACTAGTACTTCTCAAAATTACTATTATTGAACTCTTTACCATGATCACTTCTAATTTTGATCACAGACATCTCTTTTTCAGTCTGAATTCATTTTAGAAATTTTCTGACTTCATCGAGTATAAGACCCCATTCGTTCCGTACCATTTTCTATGCTTATGTGCATGATGATCGACGCCCTTAGGCAAACCTAGACTAGTCGTGCATAGTACACACCCGACTGACCAGAACCTTAAGGCTTCGAAACAGATTTCATATTGACCACCCCATCGCCGCGATCACATAGGTACCACCCGTGCGTCTATACGACGCTCCGTTAGTGAGATAAGCTATGAAAAATCGTTGGTGTATCATGTGCGCATGTCGCCATATGCTCCATTTCATACATGTGCACAACACATGCCATGCACACATGTACATGCCACACATGGGTGAGAGAATCTCTACCCATGTGTGTGATGTCACCCTCCCATGCCATCCCTCTCTCATGTGCTCCCCAAAGTCAACTTCTCTTCATACCATACCCTATGCATGACATCATCACACCATGCCATTCCATGCCCCTTTAATCCACCGTTAATTCTTAATCATGCACAATTTCTCATAATCCTAGCCTAAGCTAACATTAATCACCATCCATCTAGTCCATTAAGGTGAGTACACCTACCCCACTCATTCCTATTTTGTTTTCATTGTGTTTATGTATGGTGGAGATGATGTTGATGATAATTATGTGATTAATGGTGTGGATGCATGGGAGAATACATACAAAAAGACGACTAATAGTGGTGATGATATGATTAATGGTGTCGATGTATAGGAGGAAATATACAAAAAATAATTTGTTATAAACTTTATGTGGGACCCATTAAGAGTGGTCCCCACCATAATTTTGTATGCCACCCAAACCGTCCAAAGTGTGGCCCATTGGGCTGGCCACACACACACCACCATGCACACACATGCACACCACACCATAATAAAAATAATAATAATAATAATAATAATAATAATAATCAGAAAAAATAATAATAATAAAATTAAAAATTTTAAAAAAAAAACTGACGTTATTGCTGCCAGCGTCCAGAGGACGCTGCAGCAAGCAGCGTCTCTGTTGCTGCTGGCAAAGGAAGGGGCTGTGAGTCCACCACAGGCCCCACCATGATGTATGTATTTGATCCACACCATCCATCCTATTTTCTAAATCATTTCAAGCGTTGAGCCGAAAAATGTAGCTAATCAAAATCTCTGGTAGGCCATACCATTGAAAATTGTTTTTAATAGTGATTTTTACTATTGAACCTGTTAGGACCCACTATAATGTTTCTATACACCGAAACAAACTGAATATTGGGCTCGTTAGACCCATTATGAGTCGGAGAAACCGATAGTGGGAGTGGATCATCAGGATGTGGGCCCCACCTATGAAAAACTACACTAAAACATAAAAAAAATTATATATATATATACATACAACCAAGGGGCTGACGCCCCTGGCTGCTGACGTCCAGCGTCCAGAGGACGCTGTAGCTTCTGTTGCTTGGATAGGCAAGGACCGTGGGTCCCACCACTGGTCCCACCATGATGCATGTCAACCATCTACACCATGCATTTGATGGTTCCCCTTTACAAATGGGTCACCCCCAAAAATCAGCCGTACACAAAACTCAAGTGGCCCACACCATAATAATAATAATAATAATAATAATAATAATAATAATAATAATAACAATAATAATAATAATAATAATATATAGGAAGTTGGATAAATTAGCAATATTTGTGGGTCTGATCATGAGGTATGTGTTATATCCAAACTGTCCATCCATTTGCCGAGTCGTCTTAAGGCTTGAGAAAAAAAAATAAGACAGATTTAACTATCAAGTGGTCCACACTACAAAAAGTAGTGGGGTATTGAACGCTTGCCATTGAAACCCTTTTTGGGTCACAGAAGTTTTAGAGCAATATGAAATTTGTTTTTCCTCTTAATTCAGGTCATTGTGAACTTATGAACAGATTGAATGGAAAATAAACATTATGGTGGGCCCTGTAAATTGTTTAATGGTGAAATCATTATCTCCACTACTATTTGTGGTGGGGTGCAGATAATCTTTGGATATGATTCATTTTTGTTTGGATAATGCTCTAAAATGATCTCTAAATATAGATGAATAGTGTAAATATAATAAATAGATCACTTTGGGACCCATGTAACTTTGATCTCCTTGAACCATTCATATAACTCGGAGCTCAAGAATATAAAAAATACTCGTTAGGGTCCACCTGAAATTTGGATTCCTCTGAAACTTGGACTGACCCTGTAACACCCCGTACTTTTCAGTACTCGAGTGTTACCACTTAATTTAATTTAATATAAATATATATATAAATAATGCAACCTAAATATACACACTATGAAATGTATATACTTTGTAAAGATTTAAAATTTCATGGTAAAATGATATGTATGCATTTAATGTATATAAGATATTATGAAAATAATATTATAAACATAATGAGTGAAAATTTCACAGTCTATAATCGAACTATAAATATTAGTGTAACATTAAATATCTTTTATGAATATGTAAACAAAAATTATTGTATATTATAAATTTTATATTAATAAAGAGTGATCAATAACATGTATATGGTAGTGTGTTAATATTAAAATATTATATTTATATATATGAATAAGATTTTAAATATATTGTAATTATAAGTAATACACAAAAATAATTTAAAAAAAATCTATTAATATTAGTATTGGTTAGTGATATGTGACAAAAGCATTACAAATGGCCCTTTAAGACCTTTTAACGTTGGCGTTGAATTTCGAAGAGATCCGACCATCAAAACGATGTAATCAACACCTAAAAAGGGTTAATTGATTAGTACGGCCCACCTGAGCGTTGGATCTATCTCATCTCCGGTCTAGATGGCCTAATTAAGTCATAAATCAAAATGGACGGAGTGGATCTTTCACGAACTTCATGTTGGACCCCACCGCGTGTTGTGGGTGCATGGGAGGGTTGTGCACCCACTGTGCACTGAGCCAGGGTGCTCGGTCAGACGCGGCTGACCGCATTTTGCTGAAAGAGGAAGGATTCCTCTCTCTCTCTCTCTTCGTTTGTACAGCCGACGGACAGAGTCCGTTTAGAACGTTCTATGGCCCACCATGATTATCGCCATAGATGATCTGAACCGTACATCACGTGCGTCCCTAAACCCTGACCAAAACCCAGTTCACTTCACATGTTGGGATGCGTGTGTGTGCGCACAATCCCGAGCGCAAACCAACCGTGTGCAGCAAGCTCTTTCCAAAAATGGCAAACTTCCGTCTCTCCCCATTGATTCCACGCTGGCAATCCGCGTGCCCTAGGTCCGCCTATCCTAGCCGTCCCTCCACTGGAAAATCTCAGTCGTCCACTCGTTTAGGGTGTTCCTAGTAAAACCAGAGTTGGTTTCGGTTTCTACCCACAGTTTTGAGAGACAGTTTCGGGCAGATTAAATCCCGACCATTTAGTTTGCATCCGATGGTCCAGGTGGGACTAGGGTTTCCCATATGAAGGTGTGGATCGAGCAGCAGCAGTGTTCACACCTCCCATTCTTGCGGCTGCACTCGAAAATCGCCATTTTTCTCCCACTCATGAACCCACCACCCAAACGCCCATGGAGCTTTGAAACCTCTCCTCTGCAAGCTCCATGGCATCCATATGAACCGTCCCATGCTCTCAGATTGGAGGAAGGAGCTACGGGAGAGAATTCGCTATGAAAAGATGAGTCATCTTCCTCGTTTGAAGCCAAGCTGAGTTCGGTCCGGTCTAGACCAGCGACCTTACTGTCGCATGAGTTCGGTCAGCTCCAAACAGTATGAAAGGTTGGAAGGATAGAGAGAAGAGGGAAGAAAGGAAGAAAAAAGGAGAATGGAGAAGGAGCTGGCAATGTTGTCGTGCTGCACCACACCGGTCTGACCCGAACCAGGCCACTGCCTCACTCAAATTCAGTCAGGATGAGTCCTGAGCTAGTTGCTGCTGGCAACTGAGAAAATGGAGAAAAAACAGAGAGAGAGAGAGAGAGGAGAAGCAGTGGCTACTGCCGTCTTAGGTGCTGGCTAGCGAGTCAGGCTGTGTTCAGGACCAGTTGAGTGTGACCCTGGCCTAGTCCAGCAGGAGAAGAAAAAGGGAAGAAGAAGAAGAAAAAGAGAAGGGTAAGGGGCATTGTTTCCCATCACAGAGCAGCTGTTATCGAGTCAACTCGGCTGAAGATCAGCGAGTTAGGGTGTGTGAGTTGGGTCAGGTTTTGTTAAGTCCAACAATGTGAGGTGGTCTGGTTAAGGCCAAACCCTGCTGACAGCCCAATGATGGTGCTTAGGAGCGTTAAGCTGACCGGGCTGAGTTGACTCGCTGGTTAGTGAGTTGGGTCAACTCAGTTGAGCTAAGTCGAGTTGAGCTTGGGCTGATCTGGTGTGGCTGGACCTTCTAGCAAATAAAGAGAAAAAAAAAAGGAAGGAAAGGAAGAAAAGAAAAGAAAGAAGAAGGGGAAGGTAAGATTGAGAGAGTTGAGCCGAGTCAACTCAGATGCTAAGTTGTGTTGGTTCAAGTCGAATCATAGGTGCGCTTTCTCTCAAACATTTGCATTGAAATTTTAATTAGAACATTAGTAGATTATTTGTGCTATAACTAGGTATTACAAACAATAGTCTTAAGGATCATCGTTAATAGTAGATCTTAGTATTTAGTTATCATCATTAGTATTTGCAATTATACAACTTGATTAAGTATTAAAAGCTTATCCATGCTTATACTAGTATTATAAATAAATAAATAAAAAGAGTTTATAGTTATTGGATATTAACATTCTATTCATTATGCCTAAACATTAGCATTAATAGTAGATTGTACAAATGGATATCATTTTAATGGTTATCATTGTTGTGATAGCTAGCATTAATCGTAACAAGGATGTTAATAAATATTTTATAACTATCAAGTTAACATTATAATTAATTACGCACCACTAGGGTTCAAACCTTAAAAATCTATCCTGGCCTAAACCTTAGGTCAAAACTTTAAACATAGATGGTGTGTTGAGTTTGGATCTAGGGGTAGAATCTAATGTTGGTATATTTAAATGCAAACTTATAAACCATCACTATTAACATATTAGCTAATATAAGTTATAACGCTAACGCTAATGGTATTCTTATAATTATTAAAATATAATTTTAACTTATACGCCAAGTAGAGTCTAAATCCTAGAATCTAAGTTTAAGACTAAACGCTAGGATGAAAACCCTAATTCTACACTAAAACCCTAAAAGATAACCCTAGGTGATGAGCTTAAACCCTAGGTAGTGATTAGAACTTGGATCTAATTGTACAAGTTCCTGATTTAGGGATCGTTTCTAAGGAAACATGGATTCTCTAGTAACACTGGTAGGCGGTTCAAAGTATAAGGTGATGATTCTTCCCCTTGAGCTTTCCATTTTCTCATTAGCTTAAGTTATAGTCTTTATTTTAATTTATAATGAATATCTCTATTTCATAGTCGCATATATTAAATTGTTGAAATTAAATTGCTACCTTACATGCTAAATGTTTTTCCTGTATATTTAATTCATGCTATTTAATTATTTGTGGATTACTTTTGGGATTTAAACTGGTACATTAGTGGAAAACCCCACTTATAAATGTACACCCACACTTGGGATGTAACTCGATTGATTTAGCTGTAATGAACCTTCGACTTAGTGGTTATTGAGTGGTGAGGTGATTTGAATATTGATGTGGGCCTACCATCCAGGGTTGTTGTGTCTAAGTGGTTTCAAGGACAGTCTTTATCGCATGGTTTTGATACTTGCCCTATGTGACTTATTTTAATATCTACCCTAGGTGGCTTGTCTCGATATCGCCCTATGTCGCTTTGGTTTGATCTTTGCCCTATATGGGTTCGATGTTTTATTTTGTGCAACCTTGCGATGGTAAGCCCCATATACTGAATATGATTGGCCACTAGTCGATTGGGATTCATTAAACATTCTAAGGTGGCAGTCTCATGAGCTAGGGATGGTGGAATGGGACACTATGCCTGAGCTGTCGGCCTACGCTGGGCTCTAAGCTCCCCATAGTGACCTTTGAGCTTATTAAACCTGCTGGTTGTAAACGAACTAATAACAGTTGGGCTAATCATGCATTTTCATAGCATATAGTCTTTTCCGGGAGATTAAATTCTCTTTAAGCGATTTATGATCTTTTTCGGGCGATTAAATTCTCCTCGAGTAATCTATGTTTTATGGTCTTTTCCAGGCAATTAAATTCTCCTTGGGCGATCTATGTTTTACAGTCTTTTCCGGGCGATTAAATTCTCCTTGGGGGATTTATATATTATGGTCTTTTCTGGATAGCTGGTTCTCCTCGGGCGTATACCTTTGTATATTTTTCCAGGTGACTAGTCCTCTCAGGGTGACCCTTTATTTCGACAGCGGGATGTGTATCCCCAGGTCAATGATGCATTCACACATCCATGCATTTAATAAGACTGCATCATGTATTGTTTTGTATGTTTTGCCATGTTTTTATAACTATGCTTACCTACTCCGACGGTGTGTAATCTTGAGGGGAGTTCACACTAAGTTGTCCACTCATCCATCAAATAAATATAACTGTACAGGTAGCACAGGTGGCTTAAGTGATTTTCAAGTTCGAGCTGATGAGGAGCTGGGTTCAAGTGTCAGGGCTACATGACTGTATCTACCTTGAGAAGTTGGGCGGTCTTGCGGCTTATGTTTACATTCTTCTGTTATTTCTCATGTATCAAAATTATGTAAATTTTTGTATTTGTTATATCGAGACATTGGTTTGTATAAGACATTATGGGCGACCTCTTGTATATCCTAAACATAAATAAAATTTTTCATTATGTATAATTTGTCCATTCTACGCTCATTTGCTTACTTTGATAGTTGAAAAAAAATATATACTCGAACTTGACCATCCTTTAAGGTTAACACTCGGGTTTTTGGGAAACGAGTCATATACTCGAGTTCTGAAAAGTCGGGATGTTACAGTTGGTATCAGAGCATAGTTTGGACAAACTTGGCCTTGCAAAATGATCTTATACAAGCTTTAAATATCTCAAGTTAGGATGTTTGAAATTAGAAATTTGAACTTAGGTGAACTTCCCTTATATTTAGAAGAATGATTGTGAATATAGAAATAAACTTTGGTCCCCTTGAAGATTTTATGTTTAGACATCAGAACTTAGAACAAAAACCTTGGTTCCCATGTAAACCACCAAAACTACTAGTTGAACTTAGAAATAAACTTAGGTCCCTTTTGAAATTATTAGAATAACCATTTGAACTTATATGAATTTCCTCTATAGCTAGGAGAAATCGAGAACAGAGGTGCTTTAACCTTAGGTTCCCTTGAGAATTATAAAATTTGTCATTTGAATATATGTGGGATTCCCTTAGGAATTGCTAACGTGATCATTTGAATTAATGAGGAGTCTCATTGAAATTAGGAGAAATTGAGAATACAGAGACCTGAAATTTTAGGCCTTCGAAAGGTTGTTTGAGTGATCATAGAGCTTAGAAATGATCTAAGGTCCCTTGAAAAATATAGATACTCAATATTTTAGAGAGTTGATGGATAATCTTAGAAATTACAAACTGAACTTAGGTCCCTTTGAACATTTTAGGTTTAGTTATTCAAACTTAGGAAGGAAAACTTTGGTTCCCTTATAAACTACCAAAATAGTGGTGTGGACTTAGGAATTACATGCGTACCAAACTACACAAGGACATCCTTACATTTGACTCCCAAATGACAACTTTTTACAACTTTTTAGAAATCTAGGATATAAATCTTCCTAAAAATTTCATGATTTGGGGTAACACTCTTGAAGTAACTAGCACATGGATCGAACTTGGGCTTGTAGAAATTCCCTAAGATGCCATATCATACAACGGATCGAAAGCAAATGCTTTCTAAACCTGAGTATCGCACTAAGGATTGTAGTTTAAACTCCCTGATACGTCCCCTTACTTAGAAATAACATGTCCCAAAATTCCACCACGTGAAATTAACCAAAGGTGGAGTTATAGAATCTTAAGTTAATTTTCAACCATAAGCTAAGTATATTGGGACTAGGTTTGGAATTCTAGGTGAACTTGAAATAAAAAATACAAAATAATAAAATTAAAACTTAGATTTCATGTAGGAACCTTGGTCCTAAGATTTTGTGTTTAGATAATCAGAGTGCCAATTGGAAGCGTAATGGGCCACATAGTCTTGTTCGTTACGAAAATAAATGGTTAGATGATATTTTTCATGAGCTTAGAGTAATCAGGGTCACGGATTGATGGAATCATGTTTATGCGATGAGTACATGGTTTGACCTAAATTCAAAGTCCTAGCAAGTCTCAATCATCTCAATGCTCTGATCAAGTAAAGGATCGAGATTTAGTAGGATTACGAATTGATACTAGTAATCCTCTGTTGTACGTAGGCAAAGGATCGATGTATAAAAGTAAAGATAAGATATTAGTATTGGCTAGCCAAATAAACCCATAATCTTAGTAAAGGAAATTGGACATTTTGATGTAGATAAGCACTAGAATAATTCCTCAATTTTGGGTAATACTAGAATGATTTCTAAACCTTTAGAGGAAATCGATATGCTACAAAAGACACTCAGGGGTTTGGTAAATTTAGATATGTCTTCCTAGGAAGAGAAGTTGTGATTTCACACTCAGACACATGCGAGATAGGATACACCATTAGATTAACCCTTCTACTTATACCGTTAATGATTAGGGCGAGTATTAGCAAATCTCACGGGCAAAATTCTCTTTAAGGGGGGTAGATGGAATGATTCGTGTTCTAGTAGTAAGTCATAGGCACTTGCACACTCAAATAAACCTAGTGGGGAAAACTATTAGACACTGTAAAATAAATTACCGCAAACAATCATCGTTTAATTGATGAATCTCGGGATGAAATTCTCTTTAAGGGGGGTAGTTTGTAACACCTGAAATTTGGATTCCTCTGAAACTTAGACTGACCCTGTAACACCCCGTACTTTCCAATACTCGAGTGTTACCACTTAATTTAATTTAATATAAATATATATAAATAATGCAACCTAAATATACACACTATGAAATGTATATACTTTGTGAAGATTTAAAATTTCATGGTAAAATGATATGTATGTATTTAATGTATATAAGATATTATGAAAATAATATTATAAACATAATGAGTGAAAATTTCACAATCTATAATCGAACTATAAATATTAGTGTACCATTAAATATATTTTATGAATATGTAAACAAAAATTATTGTATATTATAAATTTTATATTAATAAAGAGGTGATCAATAGCATGTATATGGTATTGTGTTAATATTAAAATATTATATTTATATATATGAATGAGATTTTAAATATATTGTAATTATAAGTAATATACAAAAATAATAAAAACAAATTCTATTAATATTAGTATTGGTTAGTGATATGTGACGAAAGCATTACAAATGGCCCTTTAAGACCTTTTAACCGTTGGCATTGAACTTCGAAGCGATCCGACCATCAAAACGATGTAATCGACACCTAAAAAGGGTTAATTGATTAGTACGGCCCACCTGAGCGTTGGATCTATCTCATCTCCGGTCTAGATGGCCTAATTAAGTCATAAATCAAAATGGACGGAGTGGATCTTTCACAAACTTCATGTTGAACCCCACCGCGTGTTGTGGGTGCATGGGAGGGTTGTGCACCCACTGTGCACTGAGCCAGGGTGCTCGGTCAGACGCGGCTGACCCGCGTTTTGCTGAAAGAGGAAGGATTCCTCTCTCTCTTCATTTGTACAGCCGACGGACAAAGTCCGTTTAGAATGTTCTATGGCCCACCATGATCATCGTCATAGATGATCTGAACCGTCCATCACGTGCGTCCCTCAGCCCTGACCAAAACCCAGTCTACTTCACATGTTAGGATGCGTGCGCACAATCCCGGGCGCAAACCGACCATCTGCAGCAAGCTCTTTCCAAAAATGGCAAACTTCCGTTTCTCCCCATTGATTCCACGCTGGCAATCCGCGTGCCCTGGGTCCGCCCATCCTAGCCGTCCCTCCACTGGAACATCTCAGTCGTCCACTCGTTTAGGGTGTTCCTAGCAAAACAAGAGTCAGTTTCGGTTTCTACCCACAGTTTTGAGAGACGGTTTCGGGCAAATTAAATCCCGACCGTTTGGTTTGCATCCGACGGTCCAGGTGGGACTAGGGTTTCCCATATGAAGGTGTGGATCGAGCAGCAGCAGCGTTCACACCTCCCATTCTTGCGGCTGCACTCGAAAATTGCCATTTTTCTCCCACTCATGAACCCACCACCCAAACGCCCATGGAGCTTTGAAATCTCTTTGGGCGATTTATGATCTTTTCCGAGCGGTTAAATTCTCTTTGGGCGATTAAATTCTCCTTGGGCGATCTATGTTTTATGGTCTTTTTCAGGCGATTAAATTCTCCTTGGTCGATATATGTTTTATGGTCTTTTTCGTACAATTAAATTCTCCTTGGGTGATTTATATATTATGGTCTTTTCTGGATAGCTGGTTCTCCTCGGGCGTATACCTTTGTGTATTTTTCCAGGTGACTAGTCCTCTTAGGGAGACCCTTTATTTCGATAGCGGGATGTGTATCCCCAAGTCGATGATGCATTCACACATCCATGCATTTAATAAGACTGCATCATGTATTCTTTTGTATGTTTTGCCATATTTTTATAACTATGCTTACCTAATGCGACAGTGTGTAATCTTGAGGGGAGTTCATACTGAGTTGTCCACTCATTCATCAAATAAATATAACCGTGCAGGTAGCACAGGTAGCTTAAGTGCTTTTCAGGTTCGAGCTAATGAGGAGCTGGGTTCAAGAGTCGTGGCCATGACCAGTATGCTCGCTTGAGAAGTTCTTGCCTTACGGCTTATGTTTACATTCTTCTGTTATTTCTCATGTATCAAAATTATGTAAATTTTTGTATTTGTTATATCGAGACATTGGTTTGTATAAGACATTATGGGCGACCTCTTGTATATCCTAATCGTAAATAAAATTTTCCATTATGTATAATTTGTCCATTCTATGCTCATTTGGTTACTCTGATAGTTGAAAAAAATATAAACTCGAACTTGACCATCCTTTAAGGTTAACACTCGAGTTTTTGGGAAACGAGTCATATACTCGGGTCCTGAAAAGTCGGGATGTTACCTTAACCAAGTGGGACACACATAATGGATGGGCTAGATTCATGAACCACATCTCTGTGGGCCCAACAAATAATTATGAATGTTTTAATGGAGGGTAACCCTCTCAACTTTTGTGTGTGGTGTGGCCCACATGAGCCACAGATTGACTTGATTTTAGGCCAAGAGGCCCACTTAATGTCTACATCAAATCTACACCGTACATTGTCTTTGATAGACCATTTTACTACATGAGCCTAAAAATAAAGCTGATCCAAATTTTAGGTAGGCTGCATCACACGAACAGTAGAAATTGAACATTTACCATTAAAGACTCCCTGTGGGTCTACCATAATGTATCTGATTTATTGAGTCCATACATCATCCTTGACCAACCCATTGCATGATATGGTTTTTTAAAAAATCAGGCTGATCCAAAGTCCACCTAGACCGTACCACTTGAAACAGTAAGGAATGAACTCTTATCACTAAAATTTTCATGGGGCTGACGTTAATGAAGCAATGTATATCCATATCATCCATCGACTTTACTGGATTGTTGGAATGGATCCTAACCTGAGGTAGGTCACACACAACTCAACCTCATGGAAAATTCCCGTGGACTCCACCGCATAGGACCCATTGTGAATTCCATTGGTGTGTGAGCCCAAGAATGTTAAGGCCCATTTTGATGAATGTCATGTGGGCCCATTAGTGATAGCCTTGTTTGGGCCAACTATTGGGCCTCTTTGGCAAGAGTTTGTAATCTTCATGTGTTGAATGTATGACGAACTAGTATTGTAATTTTTGAAGTAATGATGATGAATCCCTTAAATGGGCTAATTGTGGACAGCCCTTGACCACTTGGCACTTTGGTTAGAGTGCGGTCCCAAGTAATAGGATCGTGTGACTTGTGTTTAAACCTTTAAACATGTTCAATTATAACGAATATGTAGACTCTAGTGCTATGAGGGTGTGATATACATGTTTGGCCCATTAATCATGTGGGTATTTAATGTATGTATAGCCACCTAATCATAGGTAATGGTGGAGTATATGTAGTTACCTAACTGTATGAAATTGGGGCAATTGTGTGACTACTTGTTTAAGTGGATTTATAATTATTGTGGCCCTTAACCATATGATCATTGACGGGATGAATGACAGCTAGATTTGGCAAAATGGTGCTGAATATGTAGCTCATAAATCTTGTGATCATGCGTGACGTGGATAGCCGTAAATCATGTGGGTATGTGGGGAATGTGTGGCCCAACCATATGATCACGTGGTGCTTAGATGACTACTAAACTATGTGAAATTGTGGTACTGGCCGCCTGATTATGTAAAAGTTTAGTAAAGCAGTTGCCCCATTATGCAAGATATGGTATAGTAAATAATAATAATAACAATAATAATAATAATAATAATAATAATAATAATAATAATAACCACGTGACCTTAAATCATTTATTATGGCAAGTAGAGTGACATTTGTGTGGCCACTCAACCATATGGACTTCTGATAATGGAGTGGCCATAAGACCATGTGGGCATATGAGAATTTTGTGATTACTCAGACTCGTGGATTATGTTGATGGTGTAACCTCTTGGGTATGTGAACTTAGGACGCGTGTCAGATTGATCATAGACCCTACCTTGATGTAAGTATTGCATATTTCATGATTTATCCATTAGGCTAGCTAATTTTAGAACATGATTCCAAAACGACCTAGATCAAATTCCTAAATAAGTTAGATGATGTGAAATAGTGTTAATTGAACGTATAACTTCCGAACACTTGTGAACCCACTCAATGTAGATATTTTATTCATATTGTTTAATTGTTTTACCAACCAAACAGTTCGATCATGGAGCCCGCTGACGTGTGTCTTGTGCATCTGAACTGTTCTTCCTTGTACTACCTTAATGTATGTGAGTTACCTATACAATCTACTTGTTGGGACCCACCGTAATGTTTGTGTGTGGACCCATCTGCTTGCAGGACCACTTGGAAGTAGAACCCACTGCGTTGTATGAGACAAACCCAGTTATCCAACCGTGAGTAACTCTTATGTGTATATTATATACCCAAGTCGTTCAACTTAGGGCTCACTATATCTTATAAGGTTTACCTGTGCCTTCTAAACTATTGTAGAACTACTATGATAATTATTTACAAATCCAACCTACTAACAATCCACTTGAACTTGAAGCCACTACATTATATGAGTTTCACCGACACCATCTATCCTGTGGCTCATTTACTATAACTACTTGGTGCATGTACTTTACGTCATCACCACTCATTAACCATAAGGCCCAGTTAGGGTATAACCATGAGGTCCCAATAAAAGAAAATTATGTTGGGCCAAAGCCGCTAATGGAATATCTATCATGCGAAAGATATGGCGTAATTTTCAATACAATTAAAGCTCATGATTTTGATAGCTATGGATGATATTAGTGATGTTAGTGTTATGGTTAATAGAAGTATGTGATTTAATATCGTGATTAATGTTGTTCCACTTCCTAACATACTAAATTCATCTACTTAACTATGTTGATATTGATCATACTCATGCACCATGGGATGATGGTATGTGCAAGTGTACTTCAATACATTTATTTATGTGTAAGATATGTCCTCTTCAGTTTAGTCACATGACCATGGATTGATATAGTTGATAGTGGCACATGATGATTATATGTCATTTTTGGCTTAAAGGTTAAGCAGACCCTAAACTCATGGCATTATATGCATACCACATGCCCTTGAACGTATGCCTTATCATAATTGCTTGAATTCATGCATAATCATTACATACATGATGATCGAAATACCACAATCGTGTCGTATAACATGAGTTGGATCTTGACAATGAAATGTACATCTATGATGATGGCTTGGGTTATCCCTGAAAATGAACGGGACACTGGAAGTGTGGAAATAGTATGGGATGATGTGCCCCTTGGGTTGAAAGTCCCTAAAACCCCAATGCTAGCTACGGATACCTCACCGTCAGGTTGAGTGGATACATGGGTCATGGATTTGACTCCCACTGATGAGGTCAGGTTGAGAAGAGGTGGGTCCAACCTGCTTAAGGGCTGAGGTGCAAACAGGGACCTGTCTAACCCACCGGCGAGGAGAAGCGCAAACAAGGTCCGCTACTAGTATACCAAATGGAGGTTGTAACCCCATTGGTGGGTAGCAAGGTCGATTGCTGGTGTTTGGTGCATGGGTGTTGACCATAGTGTTTTCCTGAGCTATACAGTTATGATATGGCATGACAATATAATGATGATGATGTGATTACGGATACGCGTAATACAATTATGGCTCTAGTATAGGAGAAATGAAAATATGACTTGGTGATGCTAGTAGCATTGACTCAGAGTATTAATATGATACATATGCATTGCATTGGCATTGACATCATACCTTACATACTACACGCCTTTCACCATACATGATTTTTTTCGTGGCATATTTATCTTTCTTGCATGTAAGGACACACGTGTTTACTCACTAAGATTTTTGCCTAAGCTTCCTATTTCCCAATTTTTCCAGGGCAGGAATAACTTGGAAGACTTAGCTTTCTCGATGCATTGTATCTATTTTTCAATTTGGCAATGTTGACGTTGTGTACCTTTTAGAAAGCATTGTACTTATAACCATCAGGATTTATAATGGAGAGTGTTGCTTGGTATTTTGAACATGAATCTTCATGGTCAGGTATTATTATATGTATATATATATATATATATAAATTCAGTAAAAAACTCTTCCTTGTGGTGCGCCGAACTCGGGACTTGGTGTATGAAGTCGAGTGCCAGATTCAGGGCATCACGGAAGCTGTCTGTCCCCGAATTTGGGGTGTGACAACGAGAGTATCTGATTTCTCTCTTAAGAAGGCTACCTAAGCATATCTGTTATAATCATCAACAATGACCAAAAAATACTTCTTTTCACCTCTACTTTCAGTTTTAGTTGGTCCTACTAGATCCTTGTGAAGTAGTTCTAGTGGTTTGGCTGTGGCTAAGGAGTTCACTTTCTTGTGATTACTCCTAGTTTGTTTACCAATTTGACATGTGCCACATATTTTTTCTATCCTTTTAAGTTTGAGTAAGCCTTGTAGGTGATCTCCTTTGCTCAACTTATACAGATCTCTATAGTTAACATGTCTAAGACATTTATGCCAAAGTTCAGTTTCGTCTGTTTGGACCATGTAACATGAATGGTTAGATGAGCAAGAGTTATCGATAATATAGCAATTTTCAGAGGTCCCGCGACCATATAATATCACATTACCTTTCTCATTAATTATTTCACATCCGTGATCAGAAAATTTCACACTATACTTGTTATTACATATTTGAGATATGCTTAAGAGGTTGTGTTTTAATCCTTCAACATAAAACACATTTTCAAATGGAGGAAGGTTAGGAATTGTATAGTACCTTGGCCTGTTATTTTGCAATTGCTTCCATCACCAAAAGTAACTAAACCACCATTAACTTCTTTGATATTCAGAAATATCGCCTTGTCACCTGTCATATGTTTTGAGCATCGACTATCCAGGTACCATTTTGAATGGCTAATGGCTTTGAAAGCAGTGTGGACTATAAGACACTTGACCTTTGGAACCCATTTCATAATGGTTCTAGGTTAAGGAGTGACTTTTGAGTTTTGCTACATTTTAGAGTTAGGATTTCTCCTTTCTCTATAAATTTCACAAACATTTGAGTTAGATTTCAAAAGCTCTTTAAGTAAGTCCACTATTTTTTTAGCTAGGTGAGATCTATTATTCTTTTGATATTTGTAGCTGATGGTTTTATTATTTTTAGGAACTTGAAAGGGTTTTGAGTTTTTGAAATCATTATGATTAAAATTTCTTAAAGTCTTACCTTTAGAGTTAGAAGATTCTCCTCTTACAAAAATAGGAATAGACACTTTGGATTTTGATGAGTTACCTTTAGTATATCCCAGAACTGACTTGTCACCACATTTTCTAGATGAGGTTAATAACTTTTCAAGCTTTTGGTCACCATGGGTATATTTCCAAGTTTCCTTTAAACTCAAACGGGAAAAAACTTCAAGTTTTAATTTCTTATTTTCTGTTTAAAATTTTTTTATTTTAAAAGATTTAAAACTTAAATCTAATTTTATTTTTTTCAAAACATTCTAAAAAATTAGATTTTTCTAAAGCTGTATTTTCAAGTTCTTCTTTTAATTTAGTATATTTTTCTTTTTGAATTTTTAATTTAACAACAATTTTACAACTCTCTCTATATATAGCATTGTAGGCATCTTGAAGATCATCTTCATTTTCATTTTTAGGGTCACTCCTGAGATCGGTGTCAGATAAATTACAGCTATCTGAGGAAGTGACTTTGGGTAAGGTCATAAGAGCTTTTACATCATTTGTATTTGTATATTCTTATTTTGATTCATCAGACTCAGAAAAGCTTTCAGAGTCAGATGATTCATCCTAAGTAGCAATCATGCCCTTTCTTTTTGACATATCCTTTTTAGGACATTTATTAGTCGATGCCCATATTCGTGACAGTTGAAACATTAACTGTCCTTAATTTTAGATTTTCAAGAATTAGATTTTCGTTTTCTTTTATCAGTTTATTTTTGAAAATCTGATCTATTCTTGTTTTTTAAAATTCTATAAAACTTTTTAGCTAACATTGCTATATCATCTTATTTTTCTTCAGAATCAAAATTAGAATTACTTTCTTTTGAAATAGATTTAGAAGATTTAAGAGCAATAAACTTACCTTTAGGAGCTTTAAAATTGAACTCATATGTTTGAAGAGCGCCAACTAACTCCTCAACCTTCATATTATCAGTACCTCTTAATTTCTAAATGGCAGTAACCTTAGAGTTGAATCTATCAGGAAGAGATCGAGGTATTTTTGCACAGACCTTGATTTCTGGGATTCTCTCCTCGACCTCACATGGAATTTACTATATCATTTAGTTTTTATAGAAGTCCATGAAAGTTTTATTTTCTTCCATATGAATCTCCTCAAATCTAGTAGTGAGGAGTTGAACTTTTGATTTCTTAACTATAGTAGTTCCTTCATGTGTCATTTCAAGAATATCTCAGGCTTGTTTAACTATATCACATGAAATAATTCTTTTGAATTCATCAGGCGATAGAGCACAAGTTATGGCATTTAAGGTCTTAACATTAGTACTACTTTCGCTTTTCTGAGATCCAGTTCATAAGTAGAAAGCAATTTCTCTTATAGAATTGGTTCCATATTCGGCTATTACCTCAGTCATAGGAGTTTCCATTTGGTTTCAGTGGCTTGCCACATGCTCTCATCTAAGGATTTTTTAAAAATCCTCATTCTGACTTTCTAGTATGCATAGTTAGAGCCATCAAAAGGTGATGGCCTGGTAATAGACAAGCTATCGAAATTTGACATTATAAAAGCTCTAAATCTTTAACTCAAGAAATTAATCCAAAAATGAGCAACTTATCTCTGATACCACTTGAAAAGGTGAGCTTAACAGTCCTATAGGGGGGGTGAATAAGACTATGCCAAATAAAAAATTAAACAAATCTAAAATCTCAATCACACTAGTATTGAAAAATTGATTCAAACTAGATCGTAGGACAACCTACAACCAAAGCAAAGTTTAGGTAGGACAACCTTATTTCACGAATATTTGAAAGAATCAAGATCTCAAACCAAACAAGAGAAAGTAAACCTACCTATTACAAACATTCACCACTTTTGCATAAATGAAATTACAAACATTCTCCACAAATGCAAAAAGAAAATATTCACCACAAATACCAAGAATTATAGTGGTTTGGCATGTACAACAACTATTCTCAAACAGCCACACCTACTCCACTCCCAAGATTACTAACCTCATAATCTTGGCTTTCACTATGAACAATGTTTTCACAGGGTCACCTTAAAACCAAATAAGTGGATGAGTCCCATTTAGCACGTTGACGAAGATCTCCTCCTTGTTGATGAAGAATCTTCGGCCTCCTTGATCCGCAACCAGATGATGTATTAATGCGAAGCTTCGGGTTGGGTCAAGGTAAAAATGGAATCTTACTCTATAAAAGGTTTTCCTATAAGGAAGGTAGAGTGATTCTAATTATGCATTCAACGCATCCCAGCTTAATGATTTGCCATTAAGGTAGTAGCTGGAGGATCCTTGAATGCGGAAGTTCATTCTCCAATCCACTCTGTTGAATATTAATGATGAGGGTGGATTGGAGGATGAACTTCCTAGAGAGAAAGGGCTTTGGGTATATGATCTAAGGTAAGACACTCAAAAGCACTCTCTTCTTTTTCTACCAGCAACAATAGACAAGTCCTCTTTATATAGGCAAAAGGTTCCAATGGATATAAAACGGTCACATTTATGACAAAGTTCGATATCATCGAGCAGGTTCGATATCATCAAGCGTACACTCTCGATAGCATCGATGGTCCGCTTGATGACACAAACTCAAATGTCATACGCTTTTGAAACCTCTTTTCAGCTTATCGATGAAATTGAAATAGGTGTCGATGTCATCGGATTTCAAACTCCAATTCAATCGATACTAGTGTCGAATCATCGACATTAGAAAACGAGAGAGACTTGACTTGAAATATTTCAGGTTTACAAGAATGATCGAGGGACCTTCGAGATCATTGGAATTTGAATGTCAATGATATCGATAACTATGTCGAGGCATCGATAAATCCAACAGATTTCTCATTAAGCTTGCTGGACAGTCTATGTCCTTTGTTCGATACCATCGAAATGGTACCGATATCATCGATATTTGAATATCGATTCTATCGAGTGACCCTCGATCATAGATAAATTATCCTGAAATATTTTGTCGAAAAACTTAGCTCCCATGACCGATATCATCGAGAGCCTTCCGATATCATCGAGATTTGAATTTCGATGGTATCAAGGAGGCTTCGATATATCGATGCATATATGATTTTCTTAAGGAAAAATAGGGGCGCCGAAGATCTGCTTGTCGATATTATCGAGTCACCTTCGATGGACTTGAGATTTAAATATCGATGATATTGATAGTATATCGATGCATCGATAATTCTGTCCAGATGAGTATGTGGTTGCTGGACGTATTTTGTCCTCATATCGATGATATCGTTTAAGTATCGAAGACATAGACAACGCAGGTCGATCATATCGAGATGTGTATCGATAAAATCGACAAAGTAAGAAAACTTAGAGAATTTTCCTATTTGAAAAAAGTTTTCTTAACTTAAAAACCCTATGATGTTCTAGTATGTTTTAAGGGTTTTATTTACCTAGTATTTTGGGACATGTGATGTGAGGCTTAGATTTACCTATGGCGAGCTTGCGCACATCCGGTTGAGGCAGACGCTTTGAATTGATCTTCCTATGAGGCTCTGCAGTCTAGCTGACTCAACACTCACACAAATTGACAAACTAGGGCACTTTCACAGGGTAGGATCCGATTGTAAGGGCACAAGCACTTAGTGATGCTAAAAGGTGATTCGGTTAATCAGGTGATGATTTCTTCCCCTTAAGCTTTCCATTTCCAAATTAGTTTAAGTAATAATCTTTATTAAGAATCACAGTTGTTATCTCATAGAATGCGAGCTCTTATGAATTCTTAAGACATGATATATATCTGACTTATAGTTGATAATTGTGAATTATGAGTACATGCGATAGTTACTTACATGATAACTCTCATTTTAATTTATAGTTCACATCATAACCTATTGTGATTATTATGCTTAACATATGTCTGTCATGATATAGTTGTATGTTTCCACATGAATTGTTGTAAGTCACTATGGATTTATATTCACTACACTTACTAGTGGGTAAGCCCTCTTGTATATGTGAACCCATACTTAGGATGTAACAAGATGGAGTGTAGAATGGAACGGACCCTCAATTGGAGGTAATGTGGGGCATAAAATATTAATGTGGGATTTACCATCCATGGGTCATACGACTTGAGTGGCCTAGAAATGACCTCATTAACCGCTCTAGTTTAAACTTATCTGACCCCTTTGTCGTTTCAATTCAATGTACCGAGCACCCTTTTACCACTACGATTTAACGTCTATCCCATATTTTGGTGATTTCCTTACGTGTGATGAGTCCCCCGTAGTGACCATTGAGCTACTTAAATTGGCTGGTTGTAATTGGAATAATAATAGTTTGACTAATCATGTATTCATAACATACTGGCGATGATGGGTGGCTAATTCTGGATATTGTAGCACGTGCCCTTAGGCTTAGTGGGGCATCATTTCGCTAGCTCCCAGACCATCGACTATCGACCTATTTTGATGACTTGGCACCATGTTGTACGAGATATGCTACGCTAGTGACCAATCTTTTGCATGGGTGACGAGCCCAAGTCCGACTAGATGAGCATTCTCAGATCGATGATTGCATGGGTGACGAGCCCAAGTCCGACTGGATGAGCATCCCCAGGTCGATGTGCATTCACGCATCCATACATTTAAAAAGACTGCATCATGTACTGTTTTGATTGCCTTGTTGTTTTTAACTATGCTTAGCTAAGGAGGCGGTGTGTAATCTTGAGGGGAATTTGAAAGGGCCTAGCTATATGCCCTAGAGGGGGGTGAATAGGGCAATGCCAAATAAAACTTAAAACAGCGGAATAATAAAAGATATAAATAACAATGCTGAAATAATAACACTCTCAAAACATATGAAATATGAGAATGATACTAAATCAGTTCTAAGGACAACCTTATACCAAAAACCAATGGCTTATGGTAGGACAACCTTATTTCTAGAACGATCTAGAAAACACAAATGATATAGAAAATAAATCAAGAATAACTTAAAGAAATAAATCTTAAGTTATTACACCATTCAACCACACTTGCTTGGAATGAAAATTACAACATTCATCCACAAAAGCAATTCACAATACTGAAGGAATAAATTAATAAAGAAATCAAGCACATCCACAACACAACGATATATAGTGGTTCGCTTGTGTGTTCACCAACTGTTAGCCAACAGCCACACTGAATGCTACTCCACTCCTAATATCCTCACACAGGGGATATTAGCATGCACTATCAAAATAGGTTTTCACAGGTTCACCCAAAACCTTCACAATTGTGTCTTTTTATCTCGGACTTACACAATCCAAAAACCCCCACAATCTGAGTTTTCTGGCTCTCCTCAGATAACCAAAACAATGAGATTTTTCTGGTAAATCTCAAACAAAACCAGAGAAAGTAAATTACAAAGTAAAATACCTGGATCTCCTTTTGAAGTAGCCCAGTAGAACCAATCGAGTAGATGAATGATACGTGTTCAATGTCCAATACTCACATAAAGAATGGTTCTATGTCTAATTGATTTTAGATTAAATCAAGAAGAGCAAGGTCTATTTGATTTTGATCCCGAGAAAGAAGGAATATCACAAATTCCTCTTTTCTAAATAAGATTGGAATATGGATCAAAATCACAATAGAAAAATGCTAACAAAAGGAATATTAAATATGCACAATAGCTTAAAAAATAATCACAACTTATCTCAAAGTATAGCCTTAAATCGCTTGAATTGAATGGAATGGAATGAATAAACTCTGAAATTCGTGCATTATTTATAGCCTGAAAAATCCCACCTTCGACTGGTCTTAGGATCCTAGGACTGGTCGTAGCATCAAAGATTTTGAAAGATTTCTGCGGGATTAGATTAGTTGTTCTCACGACTGGTCTTAGGTAGTCTATGACCGGTCGTGGACCACCTACGACTGGTCGTGAGACACCTACGACTGGTCGTGGGACTCGAGATAGGTTGCTGGAGTTCGAGTCGTGGGACTACGACCGGTCGAAGGATGAGTCGTAGGACTTCCCAGATCGGTCGAAGCAAGTCCAGGGACTAGTCGAAGGACAACCAGAAAATCTAAAAATCAGAATAACCTAGGACTGGTCCCGAGAAACCTAAGATCGGGTCGTAGCAGACCTAGACGGTCTTAAGATCTCTAGACTCGGTCTTAGAATAGTCACACCAAGTAAATTAAAATATTCGGATTATGTATCCGAATGACCTATCATACGAGACCAACCTAAGGTCAACCTAAGGTCAAACAAACCTTGAAGTGAGATGGACATTGAAGTCTTGAAGGTCTCGTATTCTCGATGATCTTGAAGTAGAAGCTTGAGTCGAGTTGATGGTCTTTCTCGAGCTTGGTACATTCTTGACTTGTCTTGATGAAGTCTTCTAATCTTGAACTTGTTAGAAGCAAACTTGAAGTCTTCTATTCTTGTAGACTTCATTCATGACATGTCTTGCAAACATTCTTCATTTATGATCTTGTCTTGAAAATATTCTTCTTTCATGATCTTGTCTTGAAGCAGTGTGTAGTCACAAACAAGAAACACAAGAAGTACAAGACATATAGGTTTTGGCACTACAAAATTTGACAACCAAAGGGATATGAAATCATAGCACTAACAATCTCCCCCTTTGTCAAATTTGTGACAAAACACATTTATAAATATAAGAGTAAAATGAAGAAAGAATTATGAGCCATCAGAGTGAAAAAAAAAATACTCTACTCCCCCTAAGTGAGTAGAAATAATCAACCATATTCAAGTACTCACTCTCTCCCTTTCTCCCATTCTCCCCCTTTCCATACTACTCCCCCTTTTTGTCACAAAATGACAAGGGAAGGCCAAAGGAGAGAAGAGAACACCATATGAAGAGTCAAGATTTAATTATCAAATTAGTACAACACTTCAATGTCATCAATCGTAATAATTATACAGAATCCATCATATTCAAACCAAAAAAAAATAATCCACCTAATCAGATCCAGATGAAGGAGCAGGGATGGTTGGATCAATCTGATGTAAACCCCTATTAATGCGACGAAGATATTTTCGCATATATTTAAATTGCATATCATGGGCTACACTCAGGTTATCAACCTTCTCCTCCAATGCACTTAGACGTGCATCATAACCAGAAGATGGATCGTAATCAGAATCATTTTGGGAGTCAGTTTCAACGTCTTCAAATATACCATCCATATTTATATCAGCCTGTGGAGGAAGATCAGCAGCTTCCCCTTCATTTCCTACTTCAGCACATTCACCACCACCTTCATAGAATTGACTAGGAAGCAAATCCAACTTCATCTTATTTAAAATAGTATTATTGAATAAAAGATGATGAATTGGTGCCTCATTCTCAAGTAAAGCAACGAGCATATTTGTGGCTAAACAAGTCATAAGATAACCAAATGGAATATCACTATGACCCGGATGAAGACGAAACTGAATGATAAAATGACATATCAAAGAAGGTAAACAGACAACAATGCCGGACACAACAAAGTGCAATACCCGAACCATGAAGGCAGTTAACTCGGTTTTATTGCCTGATCGAGGATACACGTTTGAAGTGAAGATCCTGCAAAACTCAGATCTGGGTAATAAAAATTTTGAGGGAGCACATTTCCTTTGTGCGTCCAATGCACTTCCATATTGCATAAATCTCTTGTCAACATTTGTTTTTCCGATTCTGATGGTTTGTCATATAATGTATGAATCGGAATACCTTCATCTTTGACAGGTATATCCATAATACCTGATATCAAATGTCGATCTATCAAAAATTTCCCTTCTCTAGTAGCAATTGAGAACGTTAAATTATCAAGGGAAAAATCAGAGATACATGCAACCATAGATTGTGCAATGGACTGGTATGCAGGCCCACCTCAAAATAAAATGTTAGTCCAGCCAACAGATTCAAGGAGAGGTGTAATCTCAAATTGTTCAATGTGACTGAGACTTACAAGACGCTGAACGATAACTTTACGGTTACGTAAATCCCGTAGATCATTAGGATCATCTTCGGGTGACCGAAGGTGCCGTTTTTTTATAGATGTAGATCTAGATGAAGATGGACCACGGGATGTTTTCTTTTTTCCCCTAACATCCATTTTCAACAAGATTTACCAAGGAGCAAGCACAAAGAACACAAGAGGTGGTGGGTTTCTCTAGATCAGATTTTTATAGAGGAAACCCTAAACAATCAACAAAAGACGAGATCAAGCTTATGGGATTTACAAATCAGAGCATAGAAAGCATAAATCTTTAAGAAAAATGAAGAAAAATGACTTATCTTGAAGAAAATCATGAGATCTCAAGACAGGTCGAGCCACGACTCGTCGAAGGAAGAAGAGGAAATGAAGAACAAATTGATTTTCCCCAAATTATATGATGCTCACGATCTCTACGACCGGTCGAGTGCGATCCACGACCCGAGTCAGGACCGGCGTGTATGGCAAGGGCCGGTCGAGCATCGACAAAAATAAATATTTTTATGCACAAATTGAAATTTATATACATATAGTACACTATGATACATGCAGACAAGTATATTCAATTTAAAATGCACATACCAAGATCAAATTTCATTTTAGTAAACCTGTTTTTGTCGAGCAGTTTAGTAAATATATCAGCAAGTTGGACATCGGTTGGAATATATTCCAAAGAGATAGCTTTTTCTTCAACTAATTCACGAATGTAATGATACCTAATGTCAATATGCTTAGTACGCGAATGCTGAATTAGATTTTTGGAAATATTGATAGCACTGGAATTATCACAATGTAAGATCATTGAATCTTGATTAATTCCATAATCGCTTAACATGCGTTTCATCCATACGAGTTGTGTACATGCATATCCTACTGCAATATACTCAGCCTCAGCAGTGGAAAGCGATATTGAACTTTACTTCTTACTAAACCAAGAAACCAAACAATTTTCAATGTAAAAACAACCACCACTGGTTGATTTTCTATCATCAATATTACCAGCCTAATCAGCATCAGAATACCCAGCTAATTTAACATTAGTATCAAAAGGATACCAAAGACCCAAATTAGTTGTACTTGCGACATATCTAATAATCCGTTTGACAGCAGTAAGATATGAATCTTTAGGATTAGACTGATATCTCGCACAAATACCAACGCTAAAAGCGATATCAGGTCTACTAGTAGTTAGATATAATAAACTACCAATCATACTACGATATAGCTTAGGATCTACATCTTTACATGTAGAGTCTTTTGAGAGTCTCGAGGTTGTACTCATAGGAGTATCAAATTTTTTACCATTTTCAAATATAAATCTTTTAACCCAGTTTGTAGCATACTTGGTTTGAGAAATGAAGATTCCATCAGGTTGTTGTTTTACTTGTAACCCTAGGAAGTAATTTAGTTCACCAACCATGCTCATTTCGAATCTTGATTTCATCAACTCTGCAAACTCAATAGACATGTTAGAACAAGTTGATCCATAAATAATATCGTCTACATAGATCTGAACCATTAAAATCTCATTATTATGTTTCTTAACAAATAGCGTCTTATTGACACTTCCCACTTGAAAACTATGACTAAGTAAGAATTTAGTCAATTTTTCATACCATGCCCTGGGCGCTTGTTTCAGACCATAGAGAGCCTTTTTGAGAGGAAATACATGATCAGAAAGCTTAGGGTCTTCAAACCCTGAGGGTTGTTCTACATAAACTTCTTCATGTAAATCGCCATTTAAGAAGGCACTCTTTACATCCATCTAATAAATTTTAAACTTTCTAAAGCAAGTGATGGAAATAAAAAGTCTGATAGATTTAAGGCGAGCGACTGGAGCAAAGGTTTTATCGTAATCGATGCCTTCAATCTGAGTGTACCCTTGTACAACCAGTCTAGCCTTGTTTCGTATAATATTTCCAAGTTCATCAGACTTGTTTTTAAAGATCCATTTTGTTCCAATAATGTGTTTATCTTTAGGTCTAGGAACAAGATACCAGACATCATTACGAATAAATTGATTAAGTTTGAATAAATTGATTAAGTTCATCCTGCATAGCTACTATCCAATTTTCGTCAGAAAGAGCTTCTTTTACATTGACCGGTTCTATTTGGGATGTAAAACAAACATAATTGCATATGTTTTCAAGTTGTTTGCATGTAAGAACTCCAGTGAGAGGGTTTCCAAGGATTTGATTAGTTGGATGATTTTTGACAATCCTAGGTTCAGATTGAGATGAAGAGGTATCTTGATTTTTTATTATAAGAATTTCATCATCATCTGAACTCGGAGCAAGTGTATTCAAATGATCATCAATGACCACATTGATGGACTCTTGAATCACACCTGTTCTTTTATTTAGAATCCTATAGGCTCGACTGTTTAAGGAGTATCCAAGGAAAATACCTTCATCACTCTTCGTATCAAATTTTCCCAAATTTTCATGATCTCGTAAAATGTAACACTTACTGCCAAAAATTCGAAAGTATTTGACAGTAGGTTTCTTTTCGAACCATAACTCATAAGCAGTCTTATTTTCAGATTTACTAGTATAAACACGATTAATAATGTAGCAGGCAGTATTAATTGCTTCAGCCCAAAGATTTTTGGAGAGCTTCATACTATTTAACATGACATTAGCCATATCCTGAAGCACTCTATTTTTTCTCTCAACTATACCATTTTGTTGAGGAGTTTTGGGCGTAGAGAATTCATGTGATATTCCCTGATTGCTACAGAATTTCTCAAAACTGCTATTTTCGAATTCAAAACCATGATCACTACGGATCTTATAAACTTGAGAACCTTTTTTATTTTGGATTCGTTTGATAATCTTCTTTACTTCATCTAGGGTTTCAGATTTGTCCTTTAAGAACGATACCCAAGTGAATCTAGTAAAGTCATCTATGATAACCAAGATGTATTTTTTCCCACCTCGACTCTCCGTTCTGGTTGGTCCAATGAGATCCATGTGGAGAAGCTCGAGAGGTCTAGATGTGGTATTGGAGTTCACTTTCTTGTGAGAGCTCCTAACTGCTTTGCCCAACTGCTTTCACCACATATTTTGTCTACTTTTTGTAATTTGGGTAGACCTCTTATAAGTTCTCTTTGCTCAATTTAAATAAGTTCCTAGTGTACATGTCCAAGGCGTTTATGCCATAATTCATCTCATCGGTATGGACCATGTAACACGATTGAGTAGATGAGCTTGCATTACTAACGATGTAGCAGCTTTTCGGATGTTCTGCGACCGCTTAATATAACGAACCTTCTTTATTAACAATCTCACAACCTTGATTAGAAAACTTTACATTATGATTGTTGTCGCATATCTGAGATATACTCAGTAGGTTGTGTTTCAAGCCCTCAACATATAATACATTTTTAAATAAGGGAAGGTTATAAAGCTGAACCGTACCTTGGCCAATGATTTTGCAATTGCTTCCATCACCAAAAGTGACTGACCCATTAGTCCTGTCTTCAAGATCGATGAATAAAGCTTTGTCGCCTGTCATATGTCTGGAGCAACCACTGTCAAGGTACCACTTCGAATGGCTTGTAGCTTTGAAAGCAGTGTGGGCAACCAAGCAGTCAATTTTAGGAACCCATTTCAGTACTGTTTTGGGTTTAGGAGTGTAGTTGGACTTTTTCTGTCTATTGTTATATGAATGACCTATAGAGTTAAATTTTAATAGCTCCTTGAGAAGATCAATAATCTTTTCAACCAAAGGATTTTAGTTTTGAAGATTGAAGTTGGCATGGCTATTTTTAGATTTTTGAAAGGTCCTTGAATTTTTTGAAAAACCTTGATAAGTATACTTTACTTTTGAGTTCGAAGACTCTCCTTTCACAAACTTAAGAGCAGTATTCTTTTGTTTAGGAGAAGTATTCTTATCATAGCCCAACCCGGATCTATCACCACATTTTCTCGATCCGGATAACAATTTTTCTAATTTAGGATCACCTTGGGCATATCTCCAAGTGTCTTTTAAACTTAAAAGAAAAGCTACTTCATTTTTAAGTTTCTCGTTCTCGGTTTTCAAATCATCAACTTGGGAGGTTTTGATTTTTAAATCACATTTGGTCTTTTCAAAAAAATCAGAAATATGAGATTTTTCTAAGACAAGAGACTCATAATCTTCTTTAAGTTTAGAAAATTTTTCCTTTTGTAATTTAAGCTTGACAGCAATTTTACAACTCCTTAAGGGCATTGTATGCATCCTGAAGATCATCTTCATTGTCACAATCACTATTCAAATTCTCTTCGCTAGTTACTTCATCATAATCTAAAAAAGTGACTTTGGCTAGAGTCATAAAGGCTTTAACATCATCTCCCGACTCGTTTTCAGAATCTTCTGATTTCGAAGAGGATTCCGAATCAGATGATTCATCCCAAGTAGCCAACATACTCTTTCTTTTTAATTTGTCCTTTTTAGGACATTTGTTAGCCAAGTGCCCATACTCTTGACAGTTGTAACATTGACTATCTTTCAAAGATTTTCGAGCTTTAGGTTTAGATTGTCTCTTATCGTTTGATTTTTGAAAATCTCCTTTTTTCTTATTTTTCAAAATTTTATAAAACCTTTTTACAAAAAGTGTCATATCATCTTCAGAATTTTCAAAGTCTGAAGTGCTCTCTTATGGAATATTTTTAAATGACTTGAGAGCAATTGATTTTCCTTTTGGAGCTTTAAAGTTCATTTCTAGGTCTCAGAAGAACCAACTAGTTCCTCAACCCTCATGTTATCCGTATCACGAAGTTCCTAAATCGCGGTTACTTTTGAATTGAACCGTTCAGGAAGTGAGCGTAGTATCTTTGCACATACTTTACTTTCTGGGATTCTATCACCAAGACCCCCACATTGAGTTTACAATGTCATTCAATCTAGTGTAGAAGTCCATAAACATTTCATTCTCCTCCATATGAATTTCTTCAAATTTAGTTGTGAGAAGTTGGACTTTAGATTTCTTGACAATTGATGTACCCTCGTGTGTCATTTCTAAAAGATCCCATGCTTGTTAAGCATTTTCACACAAGATGATTCTTTTGAATTCATCTGGTGACAATGCACAAGTAATTGCATTTAGTGCTTTTGCATTGGCACTACTCTCACTTTTCTGAAGTGTGGTCCAAAGAGCATAAGATATTACTTTCATTGATTTTGAACCATCTTCATCAGTTACTTCAGTGATAAGTAGTTTCCATCCGTTCACTGTGGCCAGCCACACACTTTTATCCATAGATTTGAGAAAGATTCTCATCCTTGCTTTCTAATAAGCATAGTTTGTGCCATTAAAGGGTGGTGGCCTAGTGACAGATAGGCTATTAAAATTTGACATCTTAATATAGCTTAGATCGTTAGCTCAGGAAATAAATCCAATAAATAATCAATAAGCACGAGCTATTAGGCTCTGATACCACTTGAAAGGGCCTAGCTATATGCCCTAGAGGGGGGTGAATAGGGCAATGCCAAATAAAACTTAAAACAGCGGAATAATAAAAGATATAAATAACAATGCTGAAATAATAACACTCTCAAAACATACGAAATATGAGAATGATACTAAATCAGTTCTAAGGACAACCTTACACCAAAAACCAATGGCTTATGGTAAGACAACCTTATTTCTAGAACGATCTAGAAAACACAAATGATATGGAAAATAAATCAAGAATAACTTAAAGAAATAAATCCTAAGTTATTACACCATTCAACCACACTTGCTTGAAATGAAAATTACAACATTCATCCACAAAAGCAATTCACAATACTGAAGGAATAAATTAATAAAGAAATCAAGCACATCCACAACATAACGATATATAGTGGTTCGCCTGTGTGTTCACCAACTGTTAACCAACAGCCACACAGAATGCTACTCCACTCCTAATATCCTCACATAGGGGATATTAGCATGCACTATCAAAATAGGTTTTCACAGGTTCACCCAAAACCTTCACAATTGTGTCTTTTTATCTCGGGCTTACACAATCCAAAAACCCCCACAATTTGAGTTTTCTGGCTCTCCTCAGATAACCAAAACAATGAGATTTTTCTGGCAAATCTCAAAAAAAACCAGAGAAAGTAAATTACAAAGTAAAATACCTGGATCTCCTTTTGAAGTAGCCCAGTAGAACCAATCGGAGTAGATGAATGATACGTCGTTCAATGTCCAATACTCACATAAAGAATGGTTCTATGTCTAATTGATTTTAGATTAAATCAAGAAGAGCAAGGTCTATTTGATTTTAATCCCAGAAGAAGGAATATCACAAATTCCTCTTTTCTAAATAAGATTGGAATATGGATCAAAATCACAATAGAAAAATGCTAACAAAAGGAATATTAAATATGCACAATAGCTTAAAAAATAATCACAACTTATCTCAGAGTATAGCCTTAAATCGCTTGACTTGAATGGAATGGAATGAATAAACTCTGAAATTCGTGCATTATTTATAGCATGAAAAATCCCACCTTCGACTGGTCTTAGGACCTAGGACTGGTCGTAGCATCAAAGATTTTGAAAGATTTCCGCAGGATTAGATTAGCTGTTCTCACGACTGGTCTTAGATAGCCTACGACCGGTCGTGGACCACCTACGACTGGTCGTGAGACACCTACGACTGGTCATGGGACTCGAGATAGGTTACTGGAGTTCGAGTCGTGGGATTACGACTGGTCGAAGGATGAGTCGTAGGACTTCCCAGGACTGGCCGAAGCAAGTCCAAGACTAGTCGAAGGACAACCAGGAAAATCTAAAAATCAGAATAACCTAGGGTGTCCCGAGAAACCTAAGACCGTCGTAGAAGGACCTGAGACTAGGATCTGGTCTTAAGATCTCTAGGACTAGTCTTAGAACAAATCACACCAAGTAAATTAAAATATTCGGATTATGTATCCAGAATGACCTATCATACGTACTCCAACCTAAGGTCAACCTAAGGTCAAACAAACCTTAAGTGAGATTGACATTGAAGTCTTGAAGGTCTGTATTCTCAGATGATCTTGAAGTAGAAGCTTGAGTCGAGTTGATGGTCTTTCTCGAGCTTGGTACATTCTTGACTTGTCTTGATGAAGTCTTCTAATCTTAAACTTGTTAGAAGTAAACTTGAAGTCTTCTATTCTTGTAGACTTCATTCATGACATGTCTTGCAAACATTCTTCAGTTATGATCTTGTCTTGAAAACATTCTTCATTCATGATCTTGTCTTGAAGCAGTGTGTAGTCACAAACAAGAAACACAAGAAGTACAAAACATATAGGTTTTGGCACTACAAAATTTGACAACCAAAGGGATATGAAATCATAGCACTAACAGAATTCACACTGAGTTGGCCACTCATCCATCAAATATATAACCGTACGAGTAGCATAGGTGGCTTAAGTGATACTTAGGTTTGGATTGATGAGGAGAAGGGTGCAATCGTGAAGGATGCATGATCGTGTTGCTAAGAGTTGCTACGTGATTTTGCAGCTCAGGATTGTTATAATGTATTTTATTTCATATGCGATGTTATCACATTTTGTAGTTGTAAGTATTGAGACATTGGTTTGTATAAGTCATTATGGGCAGTGGCTTGTATATTCTTTGGATGTAAATGCAAGATTCCCTTTACGTTTGATTTGTCCACCTTCCTCTAAACTGCTAACTCTGAAAGATAAAGAAAAAAATTTATAAGGAATTTGGCTCTTTATAAGTTAACACTTGGGTTTTTAGGAAATGTGTCATATACTCAGGTCTTGAAAACTCAGGGCGTTATAGTTGGTATCAAAGCATAATTTGGACAAACCAGGCCTTGGGGAAATGAACTTATGCAAACCCTAAATGTCTCAAGTTAGGATGTTTGAAATTAGAAATTTGAACTTAGGTGAATCTCCCCTAGACTTGGGGAAATTATGGAGAATGTAGAAACCAAAACTTAGGTTCCCTTAGAGATCATTAGAATAGTCATTTGAACTTATGAAAAGTTCCCTTCAAAAAAAAATTGGGAACATAAATACTTTAAACTATAAGATCCCTTGAAAATTTTAGGTTAGACCTTGAATGTAAGGCCCGTATCCTAGACCGTACCGTTCCTTAGACTCTTGCGGTCATCCCGGTCGAATTCCAGCAACCTGTGACTTGTAATCGGCATTTGCACACGACCCTAAGTTTCATCCCATAAATCGGAGTCGGCTCGACACGAGACTTGTACCCTTCCGACCGCGCTGTCATCGCGGTTCCAACGCAGCGTCTCACACTCCAATGCGATACCCAGGCCAGGAGATGTGGGCCCACATTTATTTTAAGAAAACACTGCGCGTTGTAAAACTTAAGAGAATCTCTACCAAACATCACATCAATAAATCAAGTACAACACCCATATCTCTCTCACCCAAAAGTTAACACAACCATAACTCTCAAGTACACCCATCACTCAGCCATCACACCCATCCCTCTCTCCCATCCATCACTCTCTCTCTCTCTCTCTCTCTCATTTCTCTCTTCACTCCCAAGCAACCCAAGGGAGGTAACCGTCCAAGCTCTAAGGAGTGCAAGGAGAGCTTTATGTGTTGCCCACTTCCTACCCCCAAATCTTCCATCCTAGCCATCCAACCTTCATCAACTTCCATTAAAGGGAAAGCTAAGGAGTTTAGGAGTCCAAGGAGCCAAGAAGGAGCGAAATCGGTAGGTGTTTATAGGATTAGATTTACATTTTTTATGATGGGCCAAGTGGGGCCTACCGATTGATGGTATGGATCCCATTTGGGACCCATCCTGATGTATGTATTGTAATCCTCGAGGGGCGCATAGTGGCGGGGTCCCTCCATCATCATGCTCTCTCTCTCTCTATCTCTCTCTCTCTATTTATCTCTCTTTCCCATCTTGTGGCCCACCATGATGTATTTTTTTATCCATGCCGTCCACCACTTAGACCACACCACTATCCATCTAGGGGCCCACCTTGCTGCCCTTTTTCGGGTGGGCCTGGATGAAGGAAAACACAAATGTTAGCTGATCAAAAACGGGTGGGCCATATCCACGTGGGACCCACCTAATGGAAAGCGGATTGGTTGGTCTACTGCACATTAGCTACATAGTTGTTATATTTACGTCAGCAAGCGTGGGGCCCACATGAGATATATGTTATATACCAACCGTACATTTGTGGGGGCCCGTCATGATGTATATGTTTTATCCCTACCGTCCAGATGGGCTAGATGGTGGGGCCCGCTGGAATGTATGTGTGGCACCCACACGTGGGGCCAGCAATGATCTAGACTGTCCATCCACCCACTGGACGAGCAACCATAGTTGTTGTAGTGACGTTACCAAGTTCTGTGGAAATCCACCATGATGTATGTATTTTATACATACCATCCATCCATTTGGAGATGAGGGCCCACCCCACACGTGTGGCACGTGTGGGGGTGGGACCCACCTTGACTTAAGTATCTTACATCCTCACTGTCCATTGGGCAGGACGGTGGGACCCCACCATTATATATGTGTTTTTACCGTCTGTCCAAGACATGGCCCACCCCACACGTGTGGGTGGGACCCTCCTTGATGTATATATTCTGTATTCACACTGTCCATCTAAACGGTGTGATACACATGAGATGTGGGTTTTATCCCAGCCGTCCGTCCGTTCTGGATGGGCGGGACCCACCTTCATGTATTTTCTATATCCACTCCGTCCATCTATCCAGGGCGGATGGAACCCACCTTGATGTATTTATTTTATATCCACACCGTCCATTGGATTGGGACGATGGGACGCCAGTCATGATGTATGTGTTCTATACACATCGTCCATTTGTATGTGGGGCCAACCATGATGTATTGGCCTTAACCACGCCGTCCGTTGCTGGTGGGGCCCACCTTTAATGTATGTGTTTGATCTACACCATCCAGCATGATGTATGTGTTGTATAAACACCGCCAATCCACGTGGCCCCCGCATGATGTACGTGTCTTATCAGCGTCGTCCAAGTCCAGCATGTGGACCCCACATAGTGATGTATATGAGGCCTTGAATGAGGCCCAATGTGATATATTTGCAGCCCATTCGATGAGGCCGAACGTGATATATTTATAAGCCCATATAATGAGGCCCGATGTGATGTACATGTGGCCCATTGTTGCGACCCATCTTGATGTATATGAGGCCCATTGTTGCGGCCCATCTTAATGTATATGAGGCCCATGTGATGCGGCCTACTTGATGTATAAGAGGCCCATTGTTGTGGCCCATTGCGATATATAAGGCCTATGTGATGTGGCCCATTGTGATTTGTATGAGGCCCATGTGATGCGACCCACTTGATGTATATGAGGCCCATGCAATGTGGCCCACTTAATGTAATGCAGTCCGCGTATGAGGCCCATTGTGATGTGTTTGTGGCCTTAGATGAGACTCAATGTGATGAATGAGAGGCCCATATGATGAGGCCCGATGTGTTGTATACGTGGCCCATGTGTGAGGCCCGACGTGATATTTATGAGGCCCATATGGTGAGGCCCGATGTGATGTATATGTGGCCCTTTGAGATTGTATGAGACCCATTGTGATGCATATTAGGCTCTTGTGTGAGGCTCATTATATTTATGTGAGGCCCTTATGTGAGACCATGGACCCCACTATACATTTGGCTCTATGTGGGCCACTCCTTGGGAACAATGTTGGTTAAATGTCCATATTGATGGGCAATGATGGTTAAATGTCCACATTGTGACTTTCCCTTAGGCCCTTTGTTAGGCCGATTATCGATGCTGATTATCAGTGCCGATCATCGAGGTCGATTATCGAGGCCAATTATCAATACTGATTATCAGTGTCGATTATTGAGGTTGATGTTGATCATCGATGCCGATAATCGATGTTGATTATCGGTGCCGGTTATTGATACTGATTATGAGTATGTGACAACATAGTATCATGATACATGCCCATAAGCATCATTGCATATTTGTTATGAGATGTCGTTAACCATTGCATATACCATAGGGCAGGTTGTTCATAGGACTCCCTGATAGGCGGAGTCATCCCACATGAGTGCACGGTATGCACAAGATTGATGCATGATTGGACTGTGTGACTCATGCTCTTACATTTTGTGATAAGACTACTGTACACCCTAGTGACATTAAGGTTGTGGCCTCCACAGGCATGTCGTGGATGGCCAGATGGGACACCAAAAATGTTTCGTTCTAGCATCTAGGCACGTTGGATTTCCGTGGGTGAAAGTCCCGAAACCTTCGTGGCCAGGAGACGCTCCAATGTCTAGACAGAGTGGATATACATGAGCGCCCAAGTGCCGAATACTAGTAGGCTACGTCTCCCACTGTGTCATGGTCAGTTGGAGGGGGTATGGCCTTATCCGCCCGAGTGAGGGGGTAGTAAGCTAGGCTAAGTTTGACTAGCTCCCAAATGGGTTCGCTATCGACGAGCTGGGTAGGCATTGGTATACTGCTGGTAGGCGGATAGTGATGTCTTTTCCATTTACATGGCTGTGCGGCTAGGAGGCAGCAGTCAGTGTGGAGTGTACTAGGCCCCGATGATGATCCTAGAGATGTACAGTACTAATATGTGGACTCACTAGTAGGAGTTTTGTACTTAGCATTATACTCATTTATTCATTCATTCACTATCCACTCAGGCTGGTGGTGCGCAACTAATTATTATGTGTACCTTCACAGTGGCCAGGATTTGAGTTGGGGCTCACGACCAACCCGAGATCAGGAGTTTACCACATTGAGTCTATCTATCCAAATTTAGGTATGGATTGGTTTGGATAAAAGTCCCTTATGATGGACCTCATAGCTTGCGACACTACATACTATCATCCCGACTTTACACTTCACCTTGGTCATTTTATTCACACCGCATATTGTATTACATCCTTAGTATATGATATTTGGCTTACAATGTCTCCGCATTACATAGATGTTCTACATTGCTTCCTCAGTATATAATATTGGCTTATTATGTTTTTGCATCGCATAGCCTGAATAAGGTTGATGGTATTATGGACTTTCCACGATTTGCATTGCATACTCTAATATTGTATGACTTATGGATTTGCCAGTATTTCTACTTACTCTGATATTACTTACTTAGCACTTACCTTGAGCACACACTTTCACTACCCTCTAAGCTTTGTATAAGCTTATGCATGATAGATGCGTGCAGGTGGCGTTAGGTTGTAGCGGCGTTGAGCCTGGAGTGTGCAGCTGTTTTCTGGAGCTTTGATTTTTTATATATGTATTCCTTTTTTAGCATTGTATTCAAATGTTTATATTAGTGGATATGTGATGATGGTGTTGCCTTTGTGATTTGGGTAAACTTGTGGTTATGCTTCTTACGAGATAAGTGTACATTGAAAAATCCTCCTTGTAGGATCCCAGGATCAAAATTTGGGGTATGGGCATTGGGAGCCGAGAATGGGGTACTACGAAGGCTGTCGGCACCGAATTCGGTGATCGGGAATTTTGTGAGCTCGGTTTCTGAGTTTGGGGCATGACATTGAACTTTAAGCTTATGAATGAATCTCCTAAAATTAAGAGAAATTGAGAATATAGAGACTCAAAATTTTAGGCCCCTAGAAAATTGTTTCGAGGATCGTAGAACCTAGAAATGAACTTAGGCCCCTTTAAACATTTAGGTTTAGTTATTTGAACTTAGAAATGAGAATTTTGGTTCCCATGTAAACTACCAAAACTACTGTTGAACTTAGAAATTAAACTTACGTACCTGTGATCACAAGTTCTCACTATGATGTACGTAAGAACAAACAAGAACGTTCCCTAGACTTAACTTACAAGAAACAATTCTTAGAGACCTGGAGTTTGAACTCTTTTAAAAATTTCATTAGCTAGAAATAACATTGTCATAATAATCAATCAATGGAACGAAATTAAACTTTGTAGGAAAATCCTTACTCACCATTTTACACATCATGTCAAACATGAGCACTTCCTGAGCTTAAGAAATCGTAATAGGAATTGTAACTTGAACTTCCCAATATGTCTCCTTAATTGAAAACAATATTTCCCACAAGTCCCAGCACGTAAAATCAAATAGAAATGAAGTTATAGGATTTTAGGTCAATTTCCGACCTTAGACTGAGAATATTTAGGCCACATCTGAGTGTGTAGATAGGTTTAGCAATTTCCACATCTGAGTGTGTAGATAGGTTTAGCAATTTCAAACCTCAAGTCTTTACGTAAGGATTTTGGTCCAGGAATTTTTAAGTGGTGCTTTGACCAGAGTGTGCAGCGGAAGCGTGATGGTCGTTTGGTCTATTCATGTAAATTTCAATCACTCCTATTGTCAATTTAGAAGATCACATGATATTCCTTGGGAGTCTAGACAATCGAGATCACGGGTTGATGGAACTATATTTAAGCAAAGTTGCGTTGTTTGATCCAAATTCTATATCCTAACAAATTCTAATGATCTCAATGCCCTAATCAGGCAGAAGATGAAGATTTACTAGGATCGGGAAATGATATAGTAAGTCCTCTGTTCTGCGCAAGCATAGGACCCATGTATCGGACTCAAACCTACTACAACCATCTATTCGTGACGGCTCAAATACAGGAAACCATTGTTTTGTACTTTAGATATTAGGGACTATCATTAAAGGTAAAAGAAAATAAAGAGAAAGATACAATATTACTATTAGTTCCCACTTAGATGAACTTGTAATCTTAGTGAATACTATAGGAAATCTTAATCTTGGTGGGAGTTTAGATAATTTGCTGATTTTGGTTAATACTAGAATGGTGCTAACCTTTAGTGGAACTAAAATACCTTGGTCGTTCTACTTGACTAAAGACTTAAGGGTTATGGTAGATTGGTATATAACTTATTGGGTTTTCACACATAGGCATATACATTGGCCAATTTGTTAAGATATGTATGAAAGTCTAGAAAATCTACCTATAGTTTGTTTAAATCTAAGTTGTGATAGCACGCTTAGACAGATGCAATATAGGGTACACCATTACGATGGTGTTGATAATTGAGATGTACACCATTAAAATCTTGAGGGTGAAATTTTCTTTAAGGGGGTTAGATTAATAACCCCACTTTTTATAGTTAGTCATATACATTTGTACAAACACGCCACCTTTAAGGGAAAATGGTGAATGCTTAAAAGCATTGTAAATTAGATTGTCATCATTCCTACCCACAGTAGAAGTATTGAATTTTGATGACAAAATTCTCTTTAAGGGGGTAGTTTGTAACACCCCGTACTTTTCAGTACTCGGGTGTTACCATATAACCTAACTTAGTATGAACGCTAACCTAGCTTTTTTTTGTTAGCTTGTTAGTACACCCACTGTCAAATCACACTTCAGTGTTAGCCACCCCCACTAGGGAATCGATGTCAAGACCTCATTATTGAAACGAGGTATTTTTCACTCAGTCTACCACTTGAACTATGGATCTAGGTGTAACGCTAACCTAGCTTACTTAAACAGTCGCCCTCAATCTATCCATCTTAACCATTTGGTTTTGACTATGTCAACAAGACCTTTAAGAGTTTAGTTCAATCTACCCTGGATCCCTAATGACCTTTCAACCATCTGATTTTGGACTATGACTACTCACTACATAATCGAAAGATTTGAGATCGATCCATATATTTAACCACCTCAACATGATTAAATTGACCCTGTACTTAAATAAATAAATAAAGATCCTACTTTAGAATCTAGATCATGAGAATATTTCAAAATACACCTATTTAGTACAATTAAAATCACATAAAGTAAATTAGGGATCAAAGTCATAAGATCTACCATTCCTCTGGTTACAACATCTCATTGGATTACCCATCCTTAGGAAACACAAACCGGATCATCTATCCCCATATTTGACTACCAGATCACACCTAAATGCTTCTTAGGATTCCTAGGACTATCAATAATTAAAGATGAGTCAATTCAACCGTTGAATTATTTGGATCATTAGGATGTTGAGAGTTGATAAGCAACATCTACTTGGTGTCGCTCACTTAATTGTTAAGATTAGTCGAAGGTTGAGGTACATAACTCGGGGTGGTCTACTCACCTGGAGGAAATACTTCTGACTAGAGGAAGGCCCTACAATTTTAATTTAAAAATAATAATAATAACAATAATAATAATAATAATAATAATGTTGAAAATTATGCTAATAATAATATTTAATATTCTAAATTCATAGAACAGGTGGTCCCGGTCATCTAAATGAATTCCTTTTAACTGTTGATGATAGATTTCGGGATGACCTGATTGTCAAATCAATGCGAGTTCACAAATAAGACTTAAATCAAGTCGTGGGGCCCACCTGAGCTTTGAATCTACCTAGCTTTTGGTCAGAGGACCTAACAAAAGCCTCTAAGGAGAATGGATGGAGTAGATTTCATCAAAACATCGCTGAGAACCCTGAAGTTGTAGTGTGTGTGCACAGAGCGTGTGCGCTCTCGCAATGCACCAGACCCATGGGTTGGTCAAGTCGGGTTTAACCTGACCAAAACCGAAGATAAATGCTCCTCTCTTTCTTTCTGTCCCCGCCGAGTGTAGTTCGAATGAGTGACACTCGTTTACTTAAGATGGGGCCCACCATCAGGGACCTTTAACCAGATCTGGACCGTCCATCGTGTTCAGGGCTTGGGCCTTACCAAAACCCAACACTTTGTCTGCGCTGAAGCCCACGAGGATGCGCACAGTTCCAGCTAAACTGGGATGATGTACGAACAAGGTTGTGTTTCTAGCCACCCCAAAATCAACCCAATGTGACCAAGGTGGGCCACCCAGGACCAATCCAAACCGTCCACCTTGTAGAGCCCTCAAACACGACCAAAACCATGCCACTCATGCGGGTTCATGCGTACGTGCATGTGCACAAACGAGGCCCAAATAGAGGTGCGTGCGGTAATTTCTGAAAATGGAAACCTGTTGCTGCCACGTTGGTGATCTGCGTGAGCCCTTCTCCCTCAATCTTAGTCGTCCACATGTCTCAATCCTAGCCCTACAAAGCTAGGGATTTATATAAAGAAAGAGGCAGAGAAGGAGCAACTGCAAGTATATCTTAGTGCATTGGCTCAATCCCAAACTTCCATTAGCTTCTAAGGACTCCTCCAAATGGATCCAAACCATCCACTGCAACACCCTTGAGTGTAGAAAACCCTCAAAGGTGTGTTAAAAAATGCAGCATTGTTGTTTCTTATGACTGCAAGTGAAAATCGGCTGCAAGCTTCTCCTGTCGAACCCACTACCCAAAACCCTTCAAACCTTTGGTCCAATGCATCACCTAGCTCCACTACACCCCTAGGAACCCTCACATGTTGTCGGAATGAAGAAAGAAGCAGCGGGAGGAAATCTGCCATTGACGTCGGTGCCTTCTTCTCCGTTGTTCTACTGCACCAAGCGACTCGGATCGAGCCAAACACCAAGTGAATTTCCATCCTGGTGAACCTAGATTCCTTATTAAAGAGAAAGAAAGACAGAAGCAAGAAGAGAGAACGAGAGAGGCCAAGTTATTGTGCCACACGACGCCGACTCGCTCGGGTCACTGGCTATTTTTGGCTGAGTTTAGGTGAGCTAACACCTTGCTCGTGTTGTGCGGGAACTGAAGAAGTGAGAGGAAAGAAGAGAGGAAGGAAACAGGAGAACAAGAGAGAGAGAGAGAGAGAGAGAGAAGAAGAAGAAGAAGAAGAAGAAGAAGGAAGAGAAAGAGAGAGAGGATGTGTGGCTGCCCTAGCCAAACCGAGTCAACTCGGTTCGGGACCAAGTTAACCGAGTTGGGTAGGACGGATCGAGTTTTATTGCATCAAGTGGAGGTCGTACTGGTTCATTTGCACTAGATTGAAGCATTTCAGGTAGTCAAGTGAGCCCTAGATCAAAAATTAGGTTAGCTCAGTTTATGTTATCAACTACCGAGTTAACTCAGTAAAGCTCACTGAGTCTTACGACTAGATGGCTACGTTGGGGCTGTTTAGATCCAGTTATTGCAATAAGCCAAGTTGATGGCTAATTTCGAAAGAAGTCTCGGGTAGGGGCCGAGTTGACTCGCTGGATGTTGAGTTAGGCCGCACTTATCTCCCACCAAGGTACAAAATCTCTACCCTCTTGTATTGCGATTTAGATTTAATTACTTAATTAAATGTTATAATTGGAAAACTGGTATTTCTCAAAATCCTAACCTTAAGTTAAATATGGGTTAAAGTCCACTATATAACCTAGTTATTGTAAATAAAATTGTAATTATCAAATAGTAGTATTTTATTTAATGATAGATCATAGTATCAATTATCATGACTAGATTCATTATTGACAGTTACGATTATTATCATTAGGAAATATTATATTTTCCTTATGGGATTAGTATAATTCTTGTTAATATGATCATTAGTATTAGCCCTTATTATATTATCGTTAGTAAAGATTTTATTATTATTACTTATATTATTTAAGATATTTTTAGTCATTATAAGAATATTAAATAATGTCGGTATATTTAAATATGAACTTGTGAATCATCATTATTAATATTGATTGTTTAATACTTCTATTATGACTATTATTTCATGGAACAATAATAATAATAATAATAATAATAATAATAATAATCAGAGTTCAAATTCTAAAATCTAAGTCTAGGACTAAACTCTAGGAGGAAAACCTAATTCTACACCAAAACCCTAAGAATAAGTAATCCAAGCCCTAAGTTATGTTAATCTTGGCCATAAATACTTTGTAGAACATTGATCTCACATACAACTTCACTATTTAGGGTAGGATCCGATTCTAAGGGCACAAGCACTTAGCGATACTAGAAGGTAATTCAGTTCATCAAGTGATGATTTCTTCCCCTTAAGCTTTCCATTTCCAAATTAGTTGAAGTAATAATCTTTATTAAGAATCACAGTTGTTATCTCATAGCATGCGACCTCTTATGAATTCTTAACACGTGATTTATATCTGACTTATAGTTGATAATTGTGAATCATGAGTACATGCGATAGTTACTTACATGATAGCTGTCATTTTAATTTATAGTTTATATCATGACCTATTGTGATTATTGTGCTTAACATATGTCTGTCATGCTATAGTTGTATGTTTTCACATGAATTGTTGTGAGTCACTATGGATCTATATTCACTATACTTACTAGTGGGTAAGCCCTCTTGTGTATGTGAACCCATACTTAGGATGTAACAAGATAGAGTGTGGAATGGAATAGACCCTCGATTGGTGGTTATGTGGGACATGGAATATTACTGTCGGATTTACCATCCATGGGTCATACGGCTTGAGTGGCCTAGAAATGACCTCTTTAACAATTCTGGTTTAATCTTATCTGATCTCTTTGCCGTTTTGATTTAATGTACCGAGCACCCTTTTACCGCAGCGATTTAACGTCTGTCCCATGTTTTGGTGATTGCCTTGCATGCCTTCGATGACCTATAACCATGTGATGGAAATCCTTACTCAATGAATTTGATTGGCCACTGGTCGACGAGTATCTATTAAACATCCTAAGATGGGAAAACCTCATGAGCCGGGGATGGTGGTCATGGGACACTATGCCCAAGCTGTCGGCCTACGCTAGGTGACGAGCCCCCCTGTAGTGACCATTGAGTTACTTAAATTGGCTGGTTGTAATTGAAATAATAATGGTTTGGCTAATCATTCATTCATAGCATATTGACGATGACGGGTGGCTAATTCTGGATGGTATAATACATGCCCTTGGGCTTAGTGGGGTATTATTTCGCTAGCTCCCAGGCCATTGACTATCAGCATATTTTGTTGACTTGGCACCATGCTGTATGAGATATGCTACACTGGTGACCAGTCTTATGCATGGGTGACGAGCCCAAGTCCGACTGGATGAGCATTCCCAAGTTGATGATTGCAAGGGTAACGACCCCAAGTTCGATTGGATGAGCATCCCGAGGTCGATGTGCATTCATGTATCCATACATTTAAAAAGACTGCATCATGTATTGTTTTGATTGCCTTGTTGTTTTTAACTATGCTTAGCTAAGGCGCCGGTGTGTAATTTTGAGGGGAATTCACACTGAGTTGGCTACTCATCCACCAAATATATAACCGTACAGGTATCACATGTAGCTTAAGTAATACTCAAGTTCAGATTGATGAGGAGCAAGGTGCAATCATCAAGGATGCATGATCGTGTTGCTAAGAGTTGTCACATGATTTTGCAGCTCAAGATTGTTATAATGTATTTTGTTTTATATGCGATGTTATCACATTTTGTAGTTGTAAGTATTGAGACATTGGTTTGTATTAGTTATTATAGGTAGCGGTTCGTATATTCTTTAAATGTAAATGCAAGATTCCCTCTACATTTGATTTGTCCACCTTCCTCTAAAATGCTAACTCTAAAGGATAAAAGAGAAAAAAAATATAAGGAATTTGGCTCTCTATAAGTTAACACTCGGGTTTTTAGGAAACGAGTCATATACTCAGGTCTTGAAAACTCAGGGCATTACATTCCCCCTATTTATGCCTTGGTTTTATAAACATGATAGTACTTAATCGATTTAATAATGCATGTTTTCATGTGCAAGGTGATTTCAAGAACTTAAGGTGAAATTGATGCCAAAAGGAATATTTATGTTCAAAAGATTACTACATGAAAATTTAGAGATTTGAAAGTCATTAATGAAGAATTCACATGCCAAAGATCCAAGAAAACCAAGTGAGGAATAAAGAGAATCAAAGATTTGAAGTGAAGAAAAGGAATCCTGAAATTGTCCTGAAAATAAACGTATTCTTGAAATTGTCTTGAAAAAGCATATTCTGAACCTCCGAGTCTATTTTAACTGTGTAGAGTGAAGTCTATTTTGAAAAACTGTGCAGAGTGAAGTTTATTTTGGTAAACTGCGCAAAGTGCGTAAATTTGAGGCGGTTTCTAGATTTTTTCAACTTGGTAAGAAAGTTGGAGTTCCACAACTATACATAGGACTCCCTATAATGCTCCAAAGCATCTTTTAAGGTTTGGAAAAGTCTCAAGGAGTATACACAAGGGTGGAGCAGCCTCCAAAGAGTTTTTCTTCTTCCCTAGTTTATTTTTCATGCTTTGTTTAAGAGATTTGATTTCAGTCATGTCTATGGTTGGCTAAACCTTTTATCTAGGGCTAAGTGGTGAAGCTTGTAGCATATTAAGATGTTTATTTTACTTTGATTCTTGTTCTTATTAAACTTCATTGATTTCTAGTTTGAATTTAAGAAATATTTTCAATTTTCTATGGTTTATTGTGACTCAAATTACAATAGACGTTGTGATAGCTTTGTGTATCTTCTTTTCCATTCTGAGATTGTGAGATTGATAAATCTCGTTGTTCACCATCATCTCCTGGGCATGGTAGGGTGATGAAATCCCTTCCACTCTTCACAATTCTCTTCCATTAAGAATTAGGTCAATGAAAGTTCAGATTTGATTTAATTACTTTATCTTCCAATTAATATGATAGGACTCTAATTCCAATTGTGTTCTTTGAATCTGAAAAGGCCTAGCTATATGTCCTAGAGCAGGGGTGAATAGGACTATGCCAAATTAAAACTTTAATAGCAGAATTTAAATGAATATGATAGCCTTATAAACAATTGAATGAAAGATAGAACTTTTAAACAAATCACACAGTATTGAAATGTAAAGCAATAAAATAGAGAGGTTGATACCAATGTTGTTCTAAGGACAACCTTGCACCATAAAAACCAAGGGTTTATGACAGGACAACCTTACTAGAATAATTTGAATATCAAAAACTCAAACTGAAAGGAAATAAATGAAATAGCAAGAAATTAAATTCTAAATTATTACAACATTCCCCACAATGCTTGAAATGTAAAAGATTACAACATTCACATCCACATATACATTCCATAGCTTTGAATGATAAAAGATAGAAATTAAATAAACATTCAAACCACAAGACAGAGAATTATAGTGGTTCGCCTATGTGTTCACCAACTGTTAAACAACAGCCACACAGATTGCTACTCCACTCCTAATATCCTCACACAGGAGATATCAGCGTTCACTATGAAAATAGGTTTCACAGGTTCACCCAAAACCTTCACAATTGTGTCTTTTAAATGGGCTTACACAATTTAAAAACCCCACTTCTGAGTTTTCCGGCTCTCCTCAGATAACCAACATAATGAGATTTTTCTAGCACAATCTCAAAAGAAACCAAAAGAATAGAAGATTTACACAAATGTAAAATACTTGGATTTCTCCTTTCGTTGTAGCCTGGAAGAACCAATCGGAGTAGAAGTTCGAATATAGATGTTCAATTGTCCAATACTCACTTTGAAATAGTTCTAGGTTCTAATTGATTTTAAATTAAACCAAATGGGCTAGCTCTATTTGATTTTGATTCCAAGAAGGAATACGCCAATTCCTCTTTTCAATTCAGATTGAAATACAGAAACAAAATCAAATAAATAAAGCTAACAAAAGAGAATATGAAATATGCACAGCTTAGCTTAAATAACACAAACTTATCTCAAAGTGATGCCTTGATTTTACTTGAATTCAATTCTTGAAAAACTCTGAAATTCGTGTTCTATTTATAGTTGAAGAAATCACATCACTACGCCAAAACACTGGAAAAAGGACGATCCAAAACCGTCTTAAATGACCAAAAAGGATGGTCATGGACCGTCAAATTTTGACGTGTCCTATTACTTAAAGGACGGTTGAAAACCGTCATTCTTATTGACGAAAAAAGGACGGTCATGGACCGTCCTTAAAAGGGACTGTCATGGACCGTCTCTTATGAGCCTTCAAAGGACGGCCATGGACCGTCCTTTAAAAGGATTGTTATGGACCATCTCTTATGAGCCTTCAAAGGACGGCCATGAACTGTCCTTTTAAAGGACGGTCATGGACCGTCCTTAACAAGGATTGCTATAAAACGTTTTTTATGAGCCTTCAAAGGACGGTTATGGACCATCCTTTAAAAGGACGGTCATAGACCATCCTTTAAAAGGACTGCTATGAGCGGTCTCTTATGACCCTTAAAGGACATTTTCAAATTTGACCTGTTACACATCGTATTCTTCCTGATATACACCTATTATACAATATATTTTATCATATTCACATTCACATCCATCTAAACCCAAACTACGTAAATCCATCCAAACATAAACTACATCCATCCAAACACAAACAATCGTATCCACATTACATTCATCCACGTATAATACATGTAAGTTTAACATCATAAGTAAAAAAAAAAAAAAAGGAAAAAAATCAGCAACAGTTTTCTTTTTGTCTTTCATCTAATAAAAAAATATTCAACCAACAAAAAATTATAATACAGAATCATGAAGAATTGCATAAACTTCTTCCAAAAAAGTGGGCACTTTTTTAAAATAAAACTAATACGAGCAAATAACACAAAACAATGTTTTAATTAATAGAAACAAAACAAAAATTAAAGCTTTGTAAAAAGGTGCATGTGTTAAAAGGGATACATTCTTGTTTGTTGCGATGTGATTGGGCTACATTATTACAGCAATCGAGTTTGGGTTCGGGATCAGGTTTAGGTTTGGGTTTTCAAGTTTAGGTTTAGGTTAGGGAGTTGAGATTAGTATTAGGTGTAGGTTTAGGTTTAGGGATTTGAGAATACATTTAGGTTTTAGGTTTAGGTTTAGGTTTTAGATTATTGGTTAAGGTTTAGGTTTTAGGTTTAGGTTAGGTCATAGGTTTAGGTTTTAGGCTTAGGTTTAGGTTATAGGTTTAGGTTTAGGTTATAAGTGTAGGTTGTAGGTTTAAGTTTAAGTTAGGTTATAGGTTATGGTTTAGGGACTTGAGAATAGGTTAAGGTTTAGGTTTAGGAAGTCGGGTTCGGGTTTAGGTTTGGGTTTTCAAGTTAGGTTTAGGTTTAGGTTAGGGAGTTGAGATTAGGATTAGGTGTAGGTTTAGGTTTAGGGATTTGAGAATAGGTTAAGGTTTAGGTTTAGGTTAGGAGTTGAGATTAGGATTAGGTGTAGGTTTAGGTTTAGGGATTTGAGAATAGGTTAAGGTTTAGGTTTAGGAATTCGGGTTCGGGTTCGGGATTGGGTTTAGGTTTGGGTTTTCAAGTTTAGGTTTAGGTTTAGGTTAGGAAGTTTAGATTAGGATTAGGTGTAGGTTTAGGTTTAGGGATTTGAGAATAAGTTAAGGTTTAGGTTTAGGAAATCGGGTTCAAGTTCGGGATCGAGTTTTAGGTTTGGGTTTTCAAGTTTAGGTTTAGGTTAGGGAGTTGAGATTAGGATTAGGTGTAGGTTTAGGTTTAGAGATTTGAGAATACATTTAGGTTTTAGGTCATAGGTTTTGGTTTTGGTTAAGGTTATAGGTTTAGGTTAAGGTTATAGGTTTAGGTTAAGGTTTAGGTTTAGGTTATAAGCTATAGGTTTAGGAAATTGAGAATAGGTTAAGGTTTAGGTTTAGGAAATTGGGTTCGGGCTCGGGATCGGGTTTAGGTTTAGGTTAGGGAGTTGAGATTAGGATTAGGTGTAGGTTTAGGTTTAGGGATTTGAGAATACATTTAGGTTTTAGGTCATAGGTTTAGGTTTTAGGCTTAGGTTTAGGTTATAGGTTTAGGTTTAGGTTATAAGTGTAGGTTATAGGTTTAGGTTTAGGTTAGGTTATAGGTTAAGGTTTAGGGAATTGAGAATAGGTTAAGGTTTAAGTTTAGGAAATCGGGTTCGGGTTCGGGATCGGGTTTGGGTTTGGGTTTTCAAGTTAGGTTTAGGTTTAGGTTAGGGAGTTAAGATTAGGATTAGGCATAGGTTTAGGTTTAGGGAATTGAGAATAGGTTAAGGTTTAGGTTTAGGAAATCGGGTTCGGGATAGGGTTTAGGTTTAGGTTTTCAAGTTTATGTTTAGGTTTAGGTTAGGGAGTTGAGATTAGGATTAGGTGTAGTTTTAAGTTTAGGGATTTGAGAATACGTTAAGGTTTAAGTATAGGAAACCAGGTTCTGGTTCGAGATCAGGTTTACGTTTGGGTTTTAGGTTTAGGCTAAGGGTTTAGGGATTCAGATTCGGGTTCGGGATCGGGTTTAGGTTTGGGTTTTCAAGTTTAGGTTTAGGTTTAGGTTAGGAAGTTGAGATTAGGATTAGGTGTAGGTTTAAGTTTAGGGATTTGAGAATACGTTAAGGTTTAGGTATAGGAAATCAGGTTGGGGTTCGAGATCGGGTTTACGTTTGGGTTTTAGGTTTAGGCTAAGGGTTTAGGGATTCAGATTTTGAATCGGGTTTAGGTTTCGGTTTTCAAGTTTAGGTTTAGGTTTAGGTTAGGGAGTTGAGATTAGGATTAGGTGTAGGTTTAGGTTTAGGGATTTGAGAATACATTTAGGTTTTAGGTTTAGGTTTAGATTATAGGTTTAGGTTTAGGTTTAGGTTAAGGTTAAGGTTTAGGTTAGAAGTTATAGGTTTAGGGAATTGAGAATAGGTTAAGGTTTAGGTTTAGGAAATCGGGTTCGGGTTCGGGTTCAGGATCGGGTTTAGGTTTGAGTTTTCAAGTTTAGGTTTAGGTTTAGGTTAGGGAATTGAGATTAGGATTAGGTGTAGGTTTAAGTTTAGGGATTTGAGAATACGTTAAGGTTTAGGTATAGGAAATTGGGTTCAGGTTCGGGTTTAGGTTTGGGTTTACGTTAAGGTTTAGGTTTAGGTTATAAGCTATAGGTTTAGGGAATTGAGAATAGGTTAAGGTTTAGGCTTAGGAAATCGGGTTCGGGTTCGGGATTGGGTTTAGGTTTGGGTTTTCAAGTTTAAGTTTAGGTTTAAGTTAGGGACTTGAGATTAGGATTAGGTGTAGGTTTAGGTTTACGGATTTGAGAATACATTTAGGTTTTAAGTCATAGGTTTAGGTTTTAGGCTTAGGTTTAGGTTTAGGTTATAAGTGTAGGTTATAGGTTAAGGTTTGGGTTTTCAAGTTTAGGTTTAGGTTTAGGTTAGGGAGTTGAGATTAGGATTAGGTGTAGGTTTAGGTTTAGGGATTTGAGAATACATTTAGGTTTTAGGTCATAGGTTTAGGTTTTAGGCTTAGGTTTAGGTTATAGGTTTAGGTTTAGGTTATAAGTGTAGGTTATAGGTTTAGTTTTAGGTTAGGTTATAGGTTAAGGTTTAGGGAATTGAGAATAGGTTAAGGTTAAGGTTTAGGAAATCAGGTTTGGGTTCGAGATTGGGTTTACGTTTGGGTTTTAGGTTTAGGCTAAGGGTTTAAGGATTCGATTCGGGTTCGGTATCGGGTTTATGTTTGGTTTTTTCAAGTTTAGGTTTAGGTTTAGGTTAGGGAGTTGAGATTAGGATTAGGTGTAGGTTTAAGTTTAGGGATTTGAGAATACGTTAAGGTTTAGGTATAGGAAATCGTGTTCGGGTTCGAGATCGGGTTTACGTTTTGGTTTTAGGTTTAGGCTAAGGGTTTAGGGATTCAGATTCGGGTACGGGATCGGGTTTAGGTTTGGGTTTTCAAGTTTAGGTTTAGGTTTAGGTTAGGGAGTTGAGATTAGGATTAGGTGTAGGTTTAGGTTTAGGGATTTGAGAATACATTTAGGTTTTAGGTTTAGGTTTAGGTTATAGGTTTAGGTTAAGGTTTAGGTTTAGGTTATAAGCTATAGGTTTAGGGAATTGAGAATAGGTTTAGGTTTAGGTTTAGGAAATCGGGTCCAGGTTCGGGTTCGGGATCGGGTTTAGGTTTGGGTTTTCAAGTTTAGGTTTAGGTTTAGGTTAGGGAGTTGAGATTTGGATTAAGTGTAGGTTTAGGTTTAGGGATTTGAGATTACATTTAGGTTTTAGGTTTAGAGTTTAGGTTATAGGTTAAGCTTTAGGTTTAGGTTAAGGTTTAGGTTATAAGCTATAGGTTTAGGGAATTGAGAATAGGTTACGGTTTAGGTTTAAGAAATCGGGTTCGGGTTCGGGATTGGGTTTAGGTTTGGATTTTCAAGTTTAGGTTTAGGTTTAGGTTAGGGAGTTGAGATTAGGATTAGGTGTAGGTTTAGGTTTAGGGATTTGAGAATACATTTAGGTTTTAGGTTTAGGTTAAGGTTAGGTTATAGGTTATAAGTTTAGGTTATAGGTTATAGGTTAAGGTTTTAGGTCACAGGTTTTGTTTTAGGTTAAGGTTATAGGTTTACGTTATGGTTTATGTTTAGGTTTAGGTTTAGGTTTAAGTTAAGGTTTAGGTTATAAGCTATAGGTTGAGGAAATTGAGAATAGGTTAAGGTTTAGTTTTAGGAAATCGGGTTCGGGTTCGGGTTCGGGTTCGGATCGGGTTTAGGTTTAGGTTTAGGTTAGGGAGTTGAGATTAGGATTAGGTGTAGGTTTAGGTTTAGGGATTTGAGAATATATTTAGGTTTTAGGTTTAGGTTTAGGTTTTAGGTTATAGGTTAAGGTTTAGGTTTTAGGTTATAGGTTAAGGTTTAGGTCATAGGTTTTGGTTTAGGTTAAGGTTATAGGTTTAGGTTTAGGTTAAGGGATTTGAGAATACATTTAGGTTTTATGTTTAGGTTTAGGTTTAGGGTTTAGGGTATAGGTTTAGGTTTAGGTTTAGGTTGTAGGTCATAGGTTTAGGTTTAAGCTATAGGTTTAGGTCTAGGTTTAGGGAATCAGCTTCGGTTTCGGGTTCGGATCAGGTTTAGGTATTCTCTAGTATTATCTACTATTGAACCTAGTATTATCTACTACATAGTAGTAACATACAACCAATATTGGGGCACCATACCATAAGCTACAAGAATTTTATGTCCCCATAAACAAGGTATCCTCCATTGATAACATATATATATATATATATATATATTATAAGTTTTTTATTTTCATTTACATTTGCAAATACATTCATCATCCATCCAAGAAATTGAAACATTCATCATCCTCAAATGAGTAACTAATTATCTAACTTACAAATATGATTATCAATATTCAAGCACTAATTCAGAAAATAAAATTTCAAGCTTACGTTACTTTTCACATAAGTTTCCAGATAAGCTAACCTTCTTGCTTTCAGTAACCTTCTCCAAAATCTGAGATACGTTTGCTGTCGAGCTACTTACTTTTCCCACCTTTACTTGCACATAAGGTCTCATATGACATTCGCCACAATAAATCATGAGGACAAAAAATTAACAAGCAAAGAAAACAAATCAGATCTAGAAAGATACAAACAAGCTCAGCGAAGCCAATCTCTCTCCAAAACGTCTATGCATGTGTGTGTGTGTGTGTGTGTGTATATATATATATGTATGTATGTATGTATGTATACACGCATTCATATGTATATGCATGCATACATGGGCAGTAGCATACACTTTCCTTTTTTATGTGGAGAAATGGTCAGATACAACATCTGTATCTGATCCAACTGTTTCCTTACCACCAACATCTCACATTTATATGATGTAGACCACAACAATACATTCATCCCTTCCATCAGTTGCCCATAGATTTTGACATTGTAGACCACCCAATGAGTGAAAGAAATGGATGTGGAAGTTCACATTCAGCTGTTGTATCTAATCATTTCTCCTCTCTGTCAACAGCATTCACCATTTTGGAGGGAAATGAAATTTCAAATAAACAGAAGTTTTGGAGGGAAATGAAATTTCAAATAAAGGTTCAATCATGCAAAGCCTAATAATAGTGATCCACAATTTTACACTTATGATGGTATGTGTGAGACAGATAATACCACTATGAATATCATAAAATAAGATTTTTATTTTTTATTTTATTTCAAGTTCTCCTAATATTAACTAAATGGATTTTTTTTTCTGTGTACCATCCAAGGTATAAACATGACAAAAACTCTCTAAATAAATAAGATACTCATAACAAGAAGGGGTGGCCAGGCTATGTTAGCCTATTGGGCTACAAGTCCTGGTCTAGTCCCTACTGGTTTGGTGGGCCACTTTTGGGCAATCTACGGTAGCTCTTAGTATACCTTATGCAAACTACAGAAACAAAAAAAATACAAATCATGCCAACTTGTAATCATATGATTGAACTATGACATATGCAAGTTGAATATCCTATATGCAAGAATGGCTCAGATTGATTAAACCATGGACAGAGTAACTACTAATTCATGTATTCTGAATTTAAACCAAGTAGCGTTCTCTTACGAGGCAATATTCGGTCCAAGATATGAAGAATTTGTATGCGTCCATTCCCATTTCCTTCATGATCTTCACATCTTCCTGTATCTTTTCACAGTCAGTAGAGCATATCTAAAAAAGAAGAAGAAGAAGAAGAAGAAGAAGAAGAAGAAGAAGAATAATTGATTCAACTACATAAAATGCACTTGTATGGCACTCATCTCTCACACTGGGTAACATGGCATATGTGAGAAGAATTAGAGCAGATCATCAGTTGGGTCCCACTGTGCAAAGTTTACTGTACTAAAAAATAGGCCTGTGTGCTCATTAGGCAGCAGGAAATGCGCAAAAGAAACGGAGTATGAATGGACTCCTTAAGAGGAAGTTAGGATCAAAGGCTGGAATTTTTGCAAAGGCGTTATGGCTTACTCCTAGTTGTATGAATGAATGAATGAATGAATCAACCGTTCCAAACCATAATAGGTCAACCCACGTGACAGCAAGTTTCGCGGACGTTGCTGACATCCCAAGAAGATGAATCACGACAGTTTTAGGTAAGAGATTCAGCAAAATCATCACTCTACCTAATTTCAATTTCAGCATGTCTAGCAACCCGGTTTAGGTGGGGTCAGTTTAGGTAGGAGATCCAACAAAATTATAATTCCATGCGATTTTAATTTCATCGGGCCCAAGTTTTGGTCTTTTAAGAAAAGTCAAATCATACATGGCTACCCCTGGGCTACAGATTTGAAAACATCCTTTGCCCAAATACCACCTGAAATCCCCAATTACAAAAATTCTTAAGATCCTTAAAATTCTAAAATTCCCAAATCCCTAATTTGTAATATCAGAAAATCCTCGATTTGGGGTCCACATTCAAATCTGTAAGCCCTAAAATCCCCAAATTCCTAAATGGGGATCCACATTCAAATCTATAAGCTCTAAAATCCCCAAATCCCTAAATCGGGAATCCAAAAATTACTAAATCCCCCAAATTCGTAAATCAGCATTGAGATTGAGAGAGATTGAGAGAGAGAGAGAGAGAGATACCTCAAGTTTGTGAACGAATCTTCAACCGAGCTTCAGAGAGAGAGACAGGGCATGCGTGGGTAGGGAGGGCGTCGTTTCGGCTCCCTCCCTTCATTGGATCAAACACAAAGAGAGAGAGGTTAGGGGGCGGAGAGAGAGACAGAGGGTCGGGCACGAGAGAGAGAGAGAGAGAGAGAGAGAGAGAGAGAGAGAGAGAGAGAGAGAGAGAGGGTTTGGGTTTTTGGGGAGGGGCGGGCACGAGAGAGAGAAAGGGTTTGGGTTTTGGGAGGGGTGGGCACGCGAGAGAGATATTTGAGGGATTTGGGTTTTGGGAGGGGCGGGCGCGGGATTGTGGTTTGGGCGAGCAAGGACGACAGCTAGTTCAGTACTTTGTGGGCCCCACCATGATGTTTGTATTTCATCCATGCCGGCCATCTAGTTTTCTTGATCATTTTATGGTATTAAACCAAAAATGAGTTATATCCCAATCTCAAGTGGACCACATTACAAGAAACAGTGTTTAATGAATTTTGACCATTAAAACTTTTCTGAGGCCGTAAAAGTTTTGGATCAAGATGATATTTATTTTTACCCTTGATCTGGGTCTGTGCGACCTAATCAACAGATTGGATGTCAAATAAACAATACAGTGGGCCTTAGGAGGATTTTAATTATGGATATCCAATCAATATTGTTTTCCTGTGGTGTGGTCCACCTGAGATTTATATTCCTCTCATTTTTGTGGTCAAGCCCTAAAATGATCTTTAAAAATGGATGAACAGAATGGAGAAAGCACATACATCATGGTGGGGCCCACAGAGCACCGACCACCAGCCACAGGGTTGGTGGCAGGGGGAGTAGCCAATCCGTTCCCCTTTTAAGCTTAGTTTTTAAGTATTGTGGGGCCGACTATGATGTATGTTATTTATCCACTCCGTCCATTCATTTTAACAGATTATTTTAACAGTTGATCCAAAAAAGGAGTCAAATCGAAGTTGTAAGCGGACTACGTAACATATTAACGATAGAAATTTATTTTTTATTATTTCTTATGGTGTGGTCCACTTAGACCTTTGATCTACATAATTTTTTGGCTCATCCACTAAAATTATATATCAGAATTGATGGGCAGTTTAGATCAAACACATATATTCCAATGAGCCCCATAGAGCCCCTTAAGGTGGGCCATACCATCTAAAATCATGTGTAGAAATGCCTAAAACATATAAAATCACTTGGTGGGGCCCACCTGAAATTTTGATGCATATGAAACTTGGTCTGACTCCTCATCCAAGTGGGACACACATAATGGATGGGCTGGATTTGTGAACCACATCTCGGTGGTCCTAACAAATGATTATGAATATTTTAATGGGGGTAACCCCTCTCAACTTTTGTATCTGTTGTGGCCCAAAAAAGTCACAGATTGACTTGATTTTTAAGCCCCAGCCCACCATAGAATGGTGCATCTGACTGATTGGGTAGATGTTCGACACCCATCATGGTGGGGCCCACATAGTTTGACCGTATGAGAAGTTCCCATGAGCTCACCGCATGGAACCTTTTCGCATATATATATATATATAATAAATTATAAAATTATTATATATCCATCATTAAAATCCTCCTGAGGTTTACTGTACTGTTTATTTGACATCCAATATGTTGATTAGGTCATACAGGGCCAGATGAAGGGGAAAAATAAAAATCAATTTGATCCAAAACTTTTATGGCCCTAAAATGTTTTTTAATGGTTGACGCTCATTCAACATTGTTTCTTGGAATGTGGTCCACTTAAGATTTGGACATATCTCATTTTTGGTCTCATGTTGTAAAATTATCTGTAAAAATATATGGACGGCTTGGATGAAACACATACATCATGGTTGGGGACACAGAGCACCGACCACCAGCCATTGGCTGGTGTCAGGGGAGTAGCCAATCCATTCCCAAGCCTACTGAGTAAATCCTATGGGACCCACCATGATTTATTCATTTTATCCACTCCATCCATCCATTTTAACATATAATTTTATTACGTAAGCTAAAAAATGAAGCCTATAAAAATCTGAAGTGGACCACATCATAGGAAATAATATAAACTGAACGTCTACCATTGAAAAATTTTGGGAGGCCACTGAAGTTTTGGATCAAGTTGATATTTTAGTTTTCCCTTCATCCATGTATTTGTGATCTATTGAACAGGTTGGATGACAAATAAAAATCACTATAGGCCATAGGAAGATTTCAACGGTGGAAATCATTATTCCCACAGTTTCCTGTGGTATGGTCCACTTAAGCTTTGGATATGCTTTAATTTTGGGCTTAACCACTAAAATGATCTGGAAAAATGGATTGACGGTGTGGATAAACCAAATACATTCATTGTGTCATTGCTAACTGGACACGGCAGGGTAGGATGCAATGTGCGTTGAAACCCTTTCGGGGGTCACAAAAGTTTCGGATCAATATGAAATTTGTTTCTCCTATTCATCCAAGTATTTGGACCACACCACATGAAATGGTGTTGATTGAATATCCAACATTAAAAACTTCTTGGGATTGAGCCAAAGTATGAGGCAGATTCAAAGTTCGAGTGGACCCCATCACAAAAAACAGTGGGGATTGAATGCCTACCATTAAAACCTTTATACTTTGGGCTGTAGAAGTTTTCAACCAAGCTAATATATATGTTTTCCCTTATTCCATGTCTGGATTAACTTATAAACAAGTTGGATCTCAAATAAACATCGTGGCGGGCCCTAAAAAGGTTTCAATAGTGGGTGTCACTATCCCACCCTTTTTAATGGTGGGTCCACTTGAACTTTGGATCTGCCCCATCAGTCAAATGCATCATTCCTTGGTGGGCCACGACCTTAAAAATAAAGTCAATCCATGACTTAGGTGGGCCACACCACATACTATAGTTGAGAGGGTTACCCTCCCATTAAAACATTCATAATCATTTATTGGGTCCACCTAAATGTGGTTCATAGATCCAGCCCATTCATTATGTGTGTCCCACTTGGATGAGAAGTCAGCCTAAGTTTCACACTTTATATGTTTTACGGATGTCTTCACATAGTTTTAGATGCTATGGCCCACTTGAGTTTCTTATACGACTGATTTTTGGACTTAAACGGGACACATCAAATGTATGGTGTTGATGTTCTACACAGATCATGGTGGGGCGCATGCACACAGATTAACCTCATGGGAAGTTCCCATGAGGTGACCTTATAGTACCAATATTTCACTATTTAGGTAACTCCTTCATGGGTGTTACTCTAACCATGTAGGGCCCACCTTGATATATTTTATGTAGATCGACACGGCCGTCCATATATTTTTCCATCATATTTTAGGATATGATTTCAAATCACAAGAACTCAAAAATCTCAAGTAGGCCATACCAATCAAAACAATGATGAATAACTATTAAAAACCTTTCGAAGGCTACAAAAGTTTTGGATCAATTTGATCTTTGTAGTTTACCTTCATCTAGATCTTCTTTACATTATCAACAAGTTGGATTGCAAATAAACATTACTAAAACCTTACGATGGACTCTTTATAATTTTTAATGACGATGTACTATATTATCATTCTTTCTAGTGGTGTGGTCCACTTAAGATTTAAATCTACACAATTTTTTATACCCAGCCCAAAAATGGGTTGAAGAAACATAGGGGCGGCAAGGATATATAACACATCATCAAAATCTCACTTTTGTTATCTAACTTTTCAATTTTTCTTGTCAAAATAAAAAATCTAGTTTTCTTTTTTAAAATATATATTTTTTTACAATTTGTCAATTTTTTCACAATTTTGTTTAATTTCTTAAATTTTCTTTTTCAAAATATTATTTTTTTAATCTCACTTTTGTTATAAAACTTTTCAATTTTTCTTGTCAAAATGCAAAATCTAGTTTTCTTTTTTAAAAAAAAAATATTTTTTTTTTCAATTTGTCAAAATTTTCACAATTTTATTTAATTTTTAAAATTTTCTTTTTCAAAATATCATTTTTTATCGAAATCTCACTTTTGTTATCTAACTTTTCAATTTTTTTTGTCAAAATACAAAATCTAGTTTTCTTTTTAAAAAATATATTTTTTTTTTACAATTTGTCAATTTTTTCACAATTTTGTTTAATTTTTTAAATTTTCTTTTTCAAAATATCATTTTTTTTAATCTCACTTTTGTTATATAACTTTTCAATTTTTCCTGTCAAAATACAAATCTAGTTTTCTATTTTAAAATATATATTTTTTAGCAATTTGTCAATTTTTTCACAATTTTGTTTAATTTTTTAAATTTTCTTGTTCAAAATATCATTTTTTTTATCGAAATCTTTTTTTTTTCAAAATTATCAACAGTTTTTTTTTCATAAATTTAAATTTTTCTTAAACATTGTTAATTAATTTTCTAAGCTTCTCAACTTTTTCTTTTTTTTTTTTGCAATTCATAATTTTTTTGAGGAGCATTAACAGAGACGGTCCTTGGCAGTCTCTAATAGAGACAGTCTATGACAGTCTTTGACAGTCTCTAATAAAGATGGTCTTTGACAGGGATATAAGATGGCTGAGGACCGTCTCTAATAGAGACGGTCTGTGACAGTCTCTAATAGAGATGGTCTTTAACAGTCTCTAATAGAGACAGTCTTTGACAAGGTTATAAGACGGCTAAGGACGGTCTCTAATAGAGACGGTCGTTAACAGTCTCAAATTTCAAGTAAAAGACAGTCAATGACCGTCTTTAATGCATACGGCCAATGACCGTCTCTAATGACCGCATATAAGATGGTCTTCGACCCTCTTAAATGATTTGTCGATGTTCAACATTTTAAGACAATATTAGGGATGGTCAAGAGCTGTCTAAAATTTTAGAGACGGTTTACGGCCTTCTCTAAACCGTCTTTAAACCAAGGAATTTTAGAGACGGTCCAGAACTATCTCAAAATCCGTCCTTTTTTCCATTTTTCACGTAGTGCATCTTCGACTAGTGTGGCCACCACGACTGGTCGTAGGTCGAACTGCATTTTTAAATTTTAAGCACGATCGAATAAAACCATTCTACGACTGGTCTTAAGATGTCCACGACTGGTTGTGACCATCCCACGACTAGTCGTGAGAAACTAGGAATGGTTGCTAGAGTTTAAGTCGTAGCTGCAGGACTGGTCATGAATGAGTCAGCACTTTCCTATGACCGATCGAGTAGACTCCAGGACTGGTCGAAGCTCAACTAAAAAATTTTAAAAATTTGCAATAACTTAGGACTGGGCTTGAAATTTCTTGGATTAGTCGAACAGAGTTCAGGACTGGTCTTAAAACAGATCAAACACTTATAAAAATATTCTATATGAATTATGTATTCAAAATGACCTACCCTAAGGTCAAACTAAGGTCATGCAAACCTTGAAAGTGAAGTATGGACATTGAGTCTTCACTTCTTATAAAGATGGTTGACCTTTGAAGATTGTGAAGCCTGAGATCTCTAATGTAGCTTGAACTTGAGATCTTCTTAAGCTTGGACTTCATCTTGTATTCTTGTCTTGAGTTGTACTTAAGACTTAAACAAAAACATGCCTTTTGATGTAGCTCTTGTGAAACTTGCAGAAGTAGTCAAAGAACTTAAACATGAATTTCTTGAAGTAGATCTTCATTCTCCATACAAAACAACATGCTACACAAGACATAGAATATGTTTTTGGTACCACACATAGATTGTGTTTTTGGCACCACAAAATTTGACAACCAAAGGGGCAAATAACAATTGCACTTACAATCTCCCCCTTTGTCAAATTTGTGACAAAACACACTTAACAAGAATATGATATGATCATTATGAACACAAAGAATCATGCACTAGTTAGTTAGTTATAACATGAATAACGAATCATGCACCAGTTGTCATTCACAAAATCTTCATTACTTACTCCCCCTAAGTAACATATAAAAATCCTTCATAAAAAATGAGATGCTTACTCTCCACAATCCATATTCATATCCCCTATATATAACCAGAAAATTATTCTCTCCCTTTTTGTCACAATATGACAAAGGAAGAAAGGAATAAATGGAAGCGGAAGACCAATAAGAAAGTAATGAAAGCAATAACAAGGTAAGTAATGCAAGTAAAAATAAGCAAATTAAAGTTCACATAGCATTAATCAACCGAATCAAACGTCAGTCATACAAACTGAAGTATAATCAAAGTCCACACACCAACAAAAATAGTATAAAAAGTTATTATAAACCAAAGATTAAAATACTTAATCAGATCTTGAGGAGGGAGTAGGTATGGTAGGATCAATTTGATGAAGGCCCTTGTTTAAACGCCTAAGATACTTGCGCATATACTTAAATTACAAATCATGGGCAACATTCATGTTCTCTACCCTCTCCTCAAGAGTACAAAGACGAGCATCAAAATCTGATGGCTCATAGTCAGGATCATTTCCAGAATCTGATCCAATTTCATCAAATATATTATCCATATTTATGTCATCAGGAGGAAGATCTCCACCTTCTTCATTCCCTACTTCAGCACCACCACTACCCACATCTCTTTGACCAGTTGTCAGTTCCAATTTCATCTTATTTAAATTAGAATTGTTAAACAAAAGATGATGAATAAGAGCCTCTCTGACAAGCATAACAACTAGCATATGAGACGCTAACACAGTCATACGATAAGCAAATGGAATATCACTGTGTCTTAGATGGAGTCAAAATTGAACGATGAAATAACATATCAAAGAAGGCAGATAGACTCTAGTACCAGTGACGATAGAATACAAAACTCGAACCATAAAGGAGGTTAGTTCTGTTTTGTTACCAGAACGTGGATATAAATTTGAAGTAAAGATTTTGTGGAGAACCCTGTATCTGGGTAACAAATACTTTGCGGGGAGCACATTCCCTTTATGAGTCCATTAAACGTCCATATTACATAAATCTCTGTTTAACATCCATTTTTCTGATTCTGAAGGTTTTTCCATTAGAATATGAATAGGGATGCCCTCATCATTAACAGGTATTTCCATTAGATCCGCAATCAGATAACGATCTATTGTAAATGGATCTTCTCTAGTATCAATATTAAAAGTTAAATTATCAGATGAAAATTCAGAGATACATGCGCACATAGCCTGTGCAATGGATTGGTATGCAGGCCCACCCCAATGTAGGATGTTATCCTAACCTACAGATTAGAGAAGAGGAAGGATACCAAAAGGAGCAATGTGATCAATACACAACTTTTTCAACAATGACATTACGCATACGCAAATCTCTAATATGAGAGGGATCATCTTCGAGTGATCGAAGATGGCACCGAGTAATAGGAGCTGATCTAGAGGATGATGGACCACGGACAGTTTTCTTTTTCCCTCTAATATCCATTTACTTGAAAAAAACCAAAGTACCAAGAAATCATAAAGGAAGTAGAAATGGGTTTTCTAAGATCAGCAAATGGAGTAGAAAAACCCCAAAATCTCAACAGAGCTTGAAATCAAGTACTCAAATGACAAAAATGAAGAGAATAGAACTTGAATCTACAAGATTGGCCAAAAAAATGCACTAACCTTGATGAATCAAACGATTGGGTACGAACGGTCGTGCTTATGCCCATTGGAGAAGAAATAGAAAATGAGGAAGATGAGATTTTTTTCCCCAAATTAAAAAGGTCCAGAATGCTACACGACTAGTCAAGGACCGTTCTCGACCGGTCGTACCACGACCGGTCAAGTACTTCCGCAACTGGTCGAGTATCGATAAAAATATGCATTTTTCATAAAAATTTGAAATTTAAACCAATAAATTATCATGTATATATACGCTATGATACACAAATGCATGAATAGTCAATTTATATTGCACATTCCAAGATCAAATTTCAATTTATTAAACCTGTTTTTGTCGAGCGGTTTAGTGAAAATGTCAACAAGTTGAGTCTCGATCGGAATGTAATCTAAAGAGATTATTTTTTCTTCCACTAATTCACGAATATAATGATACCTAATGTCAATGTGCTTGTTACGTGAATGCTGGATTGGATTTTTTGAAATATTTATAGCACTAGAATTATCACAATATAATATCATTGATTCTTATGAAATTCCATAATCGCTTAACATACTTTCATCCAAACAAGCTGAGTACATGCATTTCCAGCTGCGATGTATTCAGCCTCAGCAGTAGAGAGCGATACAGAACTTTTCTTCTTGCTAAACCAAGAAACTAAAAAATTTCCAATATAAAAACAACCACCACTGGTTGATTTTTTGTCATCGATATTACCAGCCCAATCAGCATCTGAATACCCAGCCAATTGAACACTAGTATCATATGGATACCAGAGACCCAAATTAGCAGAACTTGTGACATATCGCATAATCCCCTTAACAGTAGTTAGATGAGATTCTTTAGCGTTAAACTGATATTTAGCATAAATACCAACACTTAAAGCAATATCAGGTCTACTTGCAGTTAAGTATAGTAAATTGTCAGTCATGCTACGATATAGCTTAGGATCTACATTTACCTGTAGAGTCTTTTGAGAGTCTTAAGGTTGTACTCATAAGAGTATCAAAATTCTTACCATTCTCAAATCTGAACTTTTTAATCAAGTTTAAAGCATATTTGGTTTGAGAAATAAAAATATCATCAAGTTGTTGTTTTACTTGCAACCCTACGAAATAATTCAATTCCCCAACCATGCTCATTTCAAACTTAGATTTCATTAAATCTGTAAACTTAACAGTCATGTTAGAATAGGTAGATCCATAAATAATATCATCAACATAGATTTGAACCATTAAGATATGATCGTTATGTTTCTTAACAAACAGAGTTTTATCAACACTTCCCATAGAAAATTATGACTTAGTAAAAACTTAGTCAATTTTTTGTACCATGCTTTGGGAGCTTGTTTCAAACCGTATAGAGCCTTTTTAAGGCGATAGACATGATCAGTGTTCTTAGGGTCTTCAAAACCCGTTGGTTGTTCCACATACACTTCTTCATGTAGATCACCATTTAAGAAGGCACTCTTTACATCCATTTGATAAACTTTGAATTTTTTAAAGCATGCAATGGATATGAATAGTCTGATTGATTCAATACGAGCTACCGGGGCAAAGGTTTCATCGTAATCAATCCCTTCTATTTGAGTGTACCCTTGTACAACCAGTCTTGCCTTATTTCGAATAATATTACCAAGTTCATCAGACTTATTTTTAAAAATCCACTTAGTTCCTATAATATGTTTATCTTTAGGTCTAAGAACAAGATACCAAACATCATTTCTCATAAATTGGTTAAGTTCTTCCTGTATAGCAACTATCCATTTTTCGTCAGAAAGTGCTTCTTTTATGTTAGCCGGTTCAATCTGGGATGTAAGGCACACGTAATTACATGTCTTCTATTTGTCTACGAGTGCGCACACCAATGAGAGGGTTTCCAAGAATTTGAGCAGTTGGATGATCTTTAACAGTCCTCAGTTCAGAATTAGTTTGATTTGATGAAGTATCTCATTTGTCAATTAAAAGAACTTCATCATTATCTGAACTTAATACAGGTGTATTCAAATGATCATCAATGACCACATTGATGGACTCTTGAATAACACCGGTCCTTTTGTTCAACACTCGATATGCACGACTGTTTATAGAATACCCTAAAAAGATACCTTCATCACTTTTAGTGTCAAACTTTTCCAAAATTTCACAGTCACGTAAAATATAGCACTTGCTACCAAAAACTCAAAAGTATTTAACAGTAGGCTTCTTATCAAACCAAAGTTCATAAACAGTTTTATTATTAGATTTACAAGTATAAACTCGGTTGATAATATAACATGCAGTATTTATGGCTTCAACGCAAAGATTTTTAGGGAGCTTCATACTATTCAACATTACATTTCCCATTTCTTGAAGTACTCTATTTTTCCTCTCCACAATTCCATTTTATTGTGGTGTTTTGAGCGCAGAGAATTCATACGATATTCCCTGATTGCTATAGAATTTCTCAAAACTGCTATTCTCGAATTCAGATCCATGAACACTATGGATCTTACAAACTTGAAAACTTTTTCCAGTTTGGATCCATTTGAGAATTCTTTTTACTTCGTCAAAGGTTTCTGATTTATCCCTTAAGAAGGCTACCCAAGTGAATCTCATAAAATCATCCACGATTACCAGTATGTATTTTTTGCCACCTCGACTCTCCATCCTGGTAGGTCCTACAAGGTCCATGTGAAGAAGTTCGAGCGGTTTTGATGTTGCATTAGAGTTCACCTTTTTATGAGCACTTCTAATTTGTTTGCTAATCTGGCATTCGTAACATATTTTGTCTACTTTTTGAAGTTTAGGTAGACCTCTTATTAGTTCTCCTTTGCTCAATTGTATAGATTACGTTAGTGCACATGTCCAAGGCATTTATGCCATAATTCAGTCTCATCGGTATGGACCATGTAGCACGATTGATTAGATGAGCTACCATCGCTTATAATATAGCAGTTTTCAGAAGTCCTGCGACCAGTTAATGTTACTGAACCCTTTTTATATAAAATTTCACAACCTCGATTAGAAAAGTTCACGCTACGATTGTTATCACATATTTGAGATATGCTTAACAGGTTGTGTTTTAGCCCCTCAACATATAAAACATTCTTAAATAAGGGAAGATTATAGAGTTGAACCTTACCTTGGCCAATAATCTTGCAGTTGCTACCATCACCAAATGTGACTGACCCATTAGTCATATCTTTAAAGTCAGTGAATAAAGCCTTGTCGCCTGTCATATGCCTAGAGCACCCACTATCTAGGTACCACTTTGTATGGTTTATCGCTTTGAATGCAGTGTGGGCAACCAAGAAGGTAACCTTAAGAACCCATTTCATAATTATTTTGGGTTTAGGGGTATAGTTGGTCTTCTTATGTTTATAGTTGTTGAAAGACTAACCCATTGAGTTAGATTTTAAGAGCTCCTTAAGTAGATCAACTATTTTCTCAGCTAAGGGATTTCGGTTTTGATTTTTATAATTGATATGGTTACCTTTAGTTTTGAAAGATTGAAACGTTTTAGTATTTTTAGAAAACTTTTAATTAGAACTTTTTTTTTTTAAGTTTAAGGACTCTCCTTTCACAAACTTGGGAGGAATATTCTTCTGTTTAGGAGAAATATTTTTATTGTATCCCAAACTGGATTGGTCACCACATTTTCTTGATCCAGTTAAAAGTTTTTCTAATTTTGGATCACCTTTGGCATACCTCCATGTATCCTTTAAACTCAAAAGGGAAGAGACTTCAAGTTTAAGTTTATCATTTTCGGATTTCAGATTTTCAATAAGGGTGGTTTTGAAATCTCGATCACATTTGCATTTTTCAAATCAATCTAAAAGATGAGATGTTTCTAAAACAATAGTTTCAAAATTATCTTTAAGCTTTGAAAACTTTTCCTTTCGAAGCTTTAATTTTACTTCAATCTTACAACTTTCCTTGTATAGGGCATTATAAGCATCTTGAAGATCTTCTTCATTTTCATGATCACTATTCAGATTTTCTTCACTAGTAGAATCATCATGATCTGAAAAAGTGAACTTGGCTAGAGTCATAAGAGCTTTGACTTCATTGCTCGACTCAGTTTCAGAATCTTCTGATTCAGAAGAGGCTTCAGAGCCAGAAGATTCATCCCGAGTAGCCAGCATTCCTTTCCTTTTAGGTTTATCCTTTTTAGGACACTTGTTTGCTAAATGCCCATATTCTTGGCAGTTGTAACAATGACTATCTTTTAAAGATTTGCAAGTTTTAGATTTAGACTTAGATCTTTTCTTATCATATGATTTTTGAAAGTCTACCTCCTTTTTACTTTTAAAAATCTTATAAAACTTTTTTACTAAGAGAGCCATATCATCTTCAGAATTTTCAAAATCAGAATTTTCCTAAGAAATACATTTGGAAGACTTAAGGGCTATAGATTTACCTTTAAGAGCTTTAAAGTTTAACTCATAGGTTTGTAAAGACCCAATTAATTCCTCTACCCTCATATTGTCCATATCACGAAGTTCCTGGATCGCAGTCACCTTTAAGTTGAACCGTTCAGGTAGTGAGCGTAGTATCTTTGCACACACTTTACTTTCTGAGATTTTATTGCCAAGACCCCACATAGAGTTTACAATGTCATTTAGTCTAATATAAAAGTCTATGAACATTTCATTTTCCTCCATATGTATTTCCTCAAATTTAGTTGTGCGGATTTGGACTTTAGACTTTTTGACAATTGATGTACCCTCATGTGTCATTTCTAAAATATTCCAAGTTTGCTTTGCAGTATCACAAGATATAATTCTTTTGAACTCCTCCGGTGATAGTGCCCAAGTGATTACATTTAGTGCTTTTGCATTGGTACTACTCTCACTTTTCTGAAGTGTAGTCCAAGAAAAATAGGGTGATATTCTCATTGATTTTGATCCATTGATACCAGTCACTTTAGTAGTAGGAGGGATCCATTCAGTCACTGTGGCTTGCCACACTCTCACTACGTCAAAATTGCTAATTTACGACGGACCAAATCCGTCGTAAAACCAAATAAACGACGGATTTCGTCCGTCGCCTGGTCCGTCACTGTTTACTAGGTCCTTTTTTGTTTTCGACGGATAAAATCCGTCTTTTAATCTGCGACGGATAAGGTCCGTCAAGATGATATGATACTTGACGGATAAGATCCGTCGCAAAAATAAATAATCCGTTGCTGAAATTCAGAAAAAACCACCTGAATTTCCATCATTAAAAATATTAGCGACGGATAAGATCCGTCGCTAGTATGAGGATAACGACGGACCTCAAATCCGTCGTCCGTTCAGTTCAGAAATTAGCGACGGATTTGGTCCGTCGCTAAAATAGCTGCGAATTAAAAAAAATTGTCATGTTCATCTGTATTTTTTTATGAATCTTAACACCTGATAGTCGTTCAAAAAATAATTCACAGGATTGTTTAATAATATCGTAATCATGTTTCACCCATTTAACATTCATCAAGACAAAATAATCAACATGATACCAATCAAACAGTTAACGGTCTATTAATACTAACGGAATCAATTAAGATACTAAATCTGGCTCTCTGGCTTGTTACTGCTAGTTTATTGTGCCGGGCTGCTGCAAATCAGCTGGTCATAGCCAGTATGGTTGAAAGCTATTCTTTGAGGTTGTTGTTCTGGACATGATATTAAATGTTCATTTGTTAAATAACATCAAATAAGCAAAGTAGGGTCCTGTGATCATTGGTTTGTAGGGTAGAAACCGTACTGAAACAAGCATAGGCATGTTAGTACAACATAGACAATAAATTGGCTGCATCATCTTACAGAAATGGTTGGAATAAACGAAACACACTGAAGGGGATGAGGCACCTTTGGAGCTGCTATTTGTTGCTTAGCATGGTTTGTGAGTACCAACTTTCAACCTTCTATAGAATCTCTTTCCTGCTAAAAGCTTCTTTCACCTTTGCAATTTGAGCCTCAAGTTGTTCCAAAATGCACGAGGGGTCAATCACTCCTACATAGAAGAGATGGCATCATCAGAAAAATGATAGATGATGCCATGACCAATGATAACCAACATAAAACAGTGAGTTTTTGCAGTATTCACAGATAATGCCACAACCATGACCACCATAAAAACTCCTAAAAGCATACCTGTCTCATGATGGGGTCAGATAGAATGTTCTGAACGCAATCCGCCTCAATGGAAAACTTCAAAAACAGTGAAGGCATATAGATTAACGGTCACAGATGTAGTCACCACCACTACATATGAGGTGGGATCTAATAGAGACCTGCACATGAAAATGGGGGTATTCTGGTCTTTAAAAAAATAGATTTAGATAATCATTACATATTTATGTTACATATTTGTAAAACAAACAGCCCTTTAGGTACTCATATCCTACAAACTCTTTAACTTACCATACTCAATACTCACCACCCTTGGGTAACATAGACATTTTGGCTGAGATTCTTCAAAATGTGGTTTGGATGTGAGCAGGACAGAAATGTGGGCACGTTTTGGCGTGCTACTTTAACCGATTTTGGTAGCAAAGATGCCTTTCCTTTACGCTTTGGAAACTGTGAACATGCACCCAAACGCATCGTAGGACTCAACTTTTAAAGGTAACAAGAAGCAAAAACCAGCATGGCATACGAAAAACAACTTGCATCTCTTTCGGCTTATGAGAAGAACATGAAAGCAGACATTGCTCTCTTTGGTGCATTAGGATCCTTTCTTCTTCTTTGGTTTTCTCTTCTTTGAACCATCTTATCTCCATCCTTGGATTTCCTCTTAGAAGAAGATGCCTTAGGAGCAGCTGCTTCTTTCTTAGCTTCCTTCTTGAGAGGCTTCTGAAATGGGAAGAAAAGAGAAAGAAGTATTAACTTTCATGGCCAGACATTGATGAAAAAGCTATAGTATGTAATCAAAAGCACCAAAACATTCTAAAACAGCAATGGCGATTACATAAATTGCCATGTCAAAATCAAGTATCAGAACTTTCTAGTTACCCAACTTATATTGAAACAAGTAGTAAAAACAAGCGAGTTGATGGAGTTTACTTCTTTGTCATCACCGTTTTCACTAGCATCTGATTCTTCGTCTCCAGAATCATCAGTAGGAGAGCCTCCATCATCCTTCTCCACAACAAAATCTTCATCCTGAAAATAATGAATCCATGAAGGCTATCATTAAGTACCCATATTTCTTATGGGATAAAATGATACAGTGATCACCGACGACTAAGAGTACCTCTTCATCGCTTTCCTCACCACCAGCTGTTTTTAGGGCCTGTTTGATTTTCCAACTACAGAAGTAATTCCAAGTAAATGGGTAATAATTATTTACCTCCTGTGTTACCGGTTGGATTTCCAAGGTAATTTGACTGCCACCTTTCATTTATAGCACTCTTCACGTCACCTGATGGAAAAAAAGTTAAATAGTGGAGCCCACCTTGATGTTGGTGTATTATCCACACCGTCCATCCCTTTAGCCAACTCATTTTAGGGCATGAGCCAAAAAAAGAGGCAGATCCAAAGATCAAGTGGACCACACAAACAGTAAACAATGGGAATTGAACTCCTACCATTGAAAGCATCTTGAAGACCCAGAAGTTTTGGATCAAACTGATATTTTTATTTCCACTTTATAGATAACTGTGTGACCTTATTAACGGGTTGGATGACAAATAAACATCACTGTGGGCCCTAAGGAGAAAACAACTTTCAACCATTGACATTTTAATGATCATTGTTTCCTAAGCTGTAGTCCACTTGAGCTCTTGATTTTCCTCATTTTTGGGCTCATGCCTTAAAATGTATTTTTTAAAAGGATGGATGGTGTGGATAACTCATATATATCATCATGGTGGGGCCCACATATTTAAATCAAGAATAACAATGTTTGAATGGCCCTGATTTTCAAACGTAATTCTGGCGACTTTCTAACAGTAGTAGTAAGTAATAATATGGTAATTTCGCGTGTATTTACCGGTAATTAGAAAATCAAACGGGCCTTTAATGTTCAAGATGTGGATCTACATCATCATCATCAGCAACGAAGAGCATCTTCAACACCATTAGTCTGTCATTGGCTTGCTCCAAAGTTCATAATTTTCAACCCTTTTCCACTGTGAAGAGCAAATAGGGCATGGTCTAAACAAAGCGGAACGATAGTTTTTTTTTTTTTGAAAAAAAAAAAAAACACAACTCAATGTTCAGCTGTGTAACCATAATTACAAAGATAAAAATGATTGTTAAACATGTTTGTGTCCTCAAGCTGATGGAAGTAGGAAATTGAAGTTGGCTTTTATTCCATAGGACTGACTGCATGCAACAATGAACAAGGCCATGGAAGTTTTGATGTACCTTTGATGTTATTATCAACCTTGTGTATTATTTGCTTCCCATATAAGGAAGTCAAGCTTGTTGTAGGTTGATGACTTAACCAAACAGGATCCTATGAATGGAGTCTCTCCCTCAGGGTACGGAGAAAGTGAGAAGCTACAAGTTATGCAGCAAGTGATTAGCTACATAAGCAATTGGGCAAGCCTCATAAGAATCTCAAACTATTATAGGGATGATTTCGTTTGGTATATACTCTATCAGATGAAGTGTTACAAACCTAATATTCTCAAATTATAGGTTTGTAATTTCTGTAAAATAATAACAAGATATAGCCTTCAACATGAACCAGTATTAAGATAACAACTATCATGTCTTATCTGAAATGTGAAATTTGCAAACAGTTAAAGGTCACAAGCATGAAATGCCAAACAATTTAATCACCTTGTTTGCAGTCCACATGAACTCTAGATCTGCTTCATTTTGGGGCTTATGCTCGAAAATGAGCTGGCAAAAGGGATGGACAGGGTGTATAAAACACATGCATCATAGTGGACCCCACAGTTCCTGCCACAAGGCAAGATTGGGAGATCTGCTTCCCATTCATTTGGGGGTCTGCATTCACATATGAAAAACTCAGTCAGTAAACAGTCTTTCACAATTTCAGAGAGATAAACATTGAGAGGATGTGATTTATAAACATTGTGCATTTTTATGAACATGAGAGCAAATCAGGATTACATAAGGTCAAACCTTGAAAACTTTGGTGTAAATTTTGTCACACTCCGCATGAACCCAAACTTTACATGAATCACAACGTACCTATTTTTATTGAACGAGACCAAGTAACAGTGTCATGAATAATTTTATTATTATTATTTTTTTTTTGTGAGAAGGAAAGAATCAAAATCAGTGTAGAGATCATAAGGTCTCACCCAACTACCACCATCATAATGATGCCAAATCTTCTTGCATATGCCACAATATTTCTTTGATTTCAATAACTGTAATGACAATGCAATATGAAATCATGAACAATAGACATTATCAAGAATACAATTCAAAATAGCAATAAAAATCAAATTGTTTTACTCGAAAGTTATATTTGAAGTACTCTAGTTAAGGTATGAAATACAAACCCTGGTATAATGTTTACACAGTATCTGGCCTTCAGGCACCACAACCTTCACAAAATTGATCCAATTTGTTTTTCTAAAGTACAACCTACACAGAAAAACTAAAATAAATTAGCTCCCTATCAAATACTACTCAATTGAATGGGCAAACCTGAGTATAAAGCAGAAAGATAACCCCATGACATATGCTCAATCTCTTAGAATCTACAAGCCTCTCGAACTTGACATATTCAATCTGGATAGGGAATGAATTAAGAACAGACCACACCACTCTCTAAATAGGATGGCATGTCTCATATGCACATCCACAAACAGGCACGCTCACCATGCACATCAAAAGAGTTAATTTGCATAGGAATGATAGTAATTTTAGGGAGATATACCTCCTCATGGGAAATGAGAGTAGGAGGCTTGGGTAGAAAGAAGCTTTTCTCGAGTGGATAAAGAACTCGGTCTTCAGCTTTTAATGATGACTTAATTAACTGCATATCCATCTTGACAACTACAGAATTTTCCTGGTCTAATAATTCTGGTGTCACATAAACCACGCAAGATTACAGGGAAGACTTCATAAATTAACCCCTGAAAACGTGCAGAAAAAAAAAATCTAATCAGGCTGGATATGCATGTAACTTGTTGCTGTGAAAGAAAGTCTACAACAACAAGAAATAGACACCATCTAAGGCACAAAATATGAGAACACAAAGATCTCGCTTTCGCTTTTCCAATGATGGGATAAAAATGTTGAAATGGGTCTTGTTGAAGCCCAAAATAAGTTACATGCAAAAATACAGAGGGGAGAAGAACCAATAACAATAAATGATTAAGTGACAACCTGGATCTTACTTCCAAGATAACAGAGAAATGTGCTGTCTTACTTGCTGAAAGACCATCCACCCTCATCTGAAAATTAACATTACATCAGAACAAAGGATAAAAAACAAACAATTGAGAAAGTAGAACATATCATCAAATTCAATCTGTCCAGATCTGACTCCTTTTGGAGGCTGTTTGATAGTCTAATACTTCTAACTGAATTTACTCATTAGATAATTCAATTAGACTTTTGGCCTGGCCTTTCAATAAGGTCTACCTACAGTTAGCAAAACTCTGTTTTAGACTTAAAACTATTCGTATAGTTTACCAAATGTCTAGAACTCCGTTTATTTCAGAAAATATCTACATGTCAGTTTCTGCACAAGATAGTATCATTTTAACCCCTTAATTACAATTATACAAAGAGGCTGCTGGGTATCTCTACTAATAAGTTTTTTTTTCTTTGAAAACAAATTACAACAACTTGTCAGTGCTTGTAACTGCTTTCATTTATGAAACTGCATCTCTATTACCATTTGGTCCATGAAATCAGACCCAAAAAAATATCTTTGATTCCCCCATCCATCCATTCAACCATCATATAGTTATATTCATAAATACATACACAAATGTATCATACGATTAGAATCAATGCAGGGATGGACTTGTTTTAGACCATTCATCCAATGCACTCTTACCATTATTTGGCCACAAACCAAAGAAAAAAAAAATTCCTTTTTTGGACAATCCTACCCATTCCCGACCGTCTTATCAATGAACTTTTCATTCAAGATGAGCCATTGCTAGCCTGTCTTTAGTGTCCATTATACAAAACTGGTTAAACAAGATTGTCCAACCACTGATCTTCTTTTTTTAGAGGTCCATTCCCAATTGGACCTGTTGTACATATGGTTAGGATATCATCTGCATATATGATGCATATGGTTAAGAAATAAAACTTTAGAGTGAGAATGGATCTAATTGAATAAAATATCAGAACAATAGAAAATAGATACGTTGGAATTATGCTTCAGGAAGGGCTCCTTTCTTGGATGCTTAATTAGAATATAGTTCTAAACTCTGTGATTCAACTGAAATGCCACTCAGTGAGACACCTAGCCAAGAGAAACTCGCTCACGATTGTGACTCAGTCCAGATCGACAAGGCTCATGCTCATACCCAACCGGTTGGAAGATATTGAAAAGTTACCAACTGTATGTTTTTATGTCTGTACATATGTACATACATATTTATGTATGGTTGGACGATAGGCTACTCTCTGCTAGTAGATATAACTTTCAAAATGCCAACCTGTCTAATTGGTTAACCCCACTTTGAGGATCACCTTGTGTAAAATTCAGCCCCATCCACTCATCAAGTAGACAACACTTGCTATTTTGTTATTTATCAGCGGATATACTTGAGGTTATCTCATTGGTGGACAATAACGTATCAGCAAAGAGCAATTCTAGTGTAAATCTATATATGTATGTATGGAGTTTTGCTAAGCCCACACGTGTCTACAAATCAGCTAATGCACCACCCACTGTATATGCTAGTATGGTAGGCCAGTGAAACATCCAAGCCATCCACTAGGTGGAGTTCACTATGTAGAGCCCAAAGATAAAGGTGGTCCATTCAGTTGGTGTGCCATGATAGTAGAAATAAGCCAAGCGTATTAGAAAACTTTGGTTTTTTTTTTTTTTTTTCACAACCATACATTCTTTCAGTTGATTGTGGCCCACCTGACTAGTGGACTGACCTCATTCTTGGGATAGGGAATCTCATCATGATGGATGGCTTGGACATTCCACTTGTTCGCCTTGCTAGAATATGTGGTGGCATGTGCATTAGATGACTTGAACATGCATGTGGGCTTAGCAAAGCTCTTTTTTCCCATGCAAATAGTTTTCAGAGGATCATGAACTTTGGATTTTCAAGGAACATGGGGAGGAATTTGAAACAAACGTAACATGTATTTAGGTAATTTGGGCCCCATATCACTTGGTCACCAAGAACATTGCAGCACTAAGAAACTAGAGCCTCTTTCTCCCTTGCCACTTGGAACTAACTAGTGTAGGCACTAGAGAGAACTATCACCACACTAAACATCCTCCCAAACCACACCATGGATACATTATCTAAACCAATGACAATCCCTTCTTAAATTTGTTGTTCCCCACTAAACATCGCCTTCCATAGACCCAACTGTGTATTGAAACAAAGACTTGGTAAACCAAAACCTTAATGGACCCGATACTTACGTGCAATCACTTTTTGCCAAGGTTTAAAATGTAGTTTGAAGTATGCCATATCGTCGTAGTATTGCCATGTGAACTTACTGTAATGCATTTGGTATACTATGAGAGACATTCCAATATTATTGTCAACCCTACTTCGCCATAGGTTACCCTCAACCACAAATCTCAATGTACCAAACAAAGAAGGCAAAGTGTTCATACTTTAAGGATGTCATTAACTCGCACCACTCTGATCTTTCGCCTTCTACAGATCTCTTCCCACTCTACTAAAAGATATTCTACATGTTTAGGCTCATTTTATTAAAACAACAAAATCCTTCACTACCAAGGTAAAGTGTTATCGTTCAGCACTCAAATACAGCATTCTATTATTATTCAAGTGTCTCCAGGCGTGACACACTAAGCATGCAGGTTGAGGCATTTAGATGGTATTTGAATCAGTGATGAGGTGTAATAAGATTTCCATTCTTGAGGGAAGGTCCTTCAAATGTCATTTTGGTGGGCGATATCTATGAAGGCTCCTCTGAGCATACAAACTTACAGGGAAAATAAAAACCTGTTATAAAATAGAGATCACAAACACCTCTAGCGAGTAGCTGAAACTTTGTGGATATGTTGGTTGTTCAAGGATTCAAGACAAATTAAAACAAATAGGGTCATATCTCGAAGGCAAATATAAGCCTTTGTATGGAGTTTCTTTTCATTTGTTTTGCCAATTCAACTCTCTTAATGATAATTACATAATAATGTGCATGGCATATTTGTCAAACAACCATTTACTCCAAAAGCTTAAGCTCGAGAAGGCTGCTTACAAACGTGAATAAGACTGGCAAGGATGGCACTGAGCTTACAAACGTGAAGAAGGCTGCGTACTTAACTTCATCTGTGATGAAACACTTTGATGTCCCAAAGCTCGAGAAGATCAATGATGAGGAGAAGAAGGTTTCTCATTCATCACTGATGGATGACACAGAGAAGGCCATACTTGATCCAGCAAAAGTCAAAGTCAAACTAAAAGCGGAGAATGTTGACATCTGTTACCCCCCAATTTTCCGTGAGTGGGGTGAATATGATCTCAAGTCGAGTGCATCAAGCAATGATGAGGATCTCTACTATGACTCGACAAGTGTGATCATATGTGCAATCGGATAGCGCTACGACAGCTACTGCTCAAACATTGCCAGAACATTTCTCATTGATGCAAATGCAATGCAGAGTAAGGCTTATGAGGTTCTCCTCAAGGCCCATGAGGCAGCGATAGGTGCATTGAAGGTTAGGAATAAGGTCAGTGCTGTTTACCAAGCAGCAGTCTCGGTGGTAGAGAGGGATGCTCCTGAATTTGCCTCTCATCTTACAAAGTCAGCAGGAACGAGAATCGGTCTCGATTTCCGTGAGTCGGGATTGAGTTAAAATGCCAAGAATGATCGGGTGTTGAAGCCTGGAATGGTTTTTAATGTATCTCTTGGGTTCCAGAACTTGCAATCAGAAACCAACAATCCAAAGACTAAGATGTTCTCACTATTGCTTGCAAACACCATTATTGTCAATGAAAAAGCTGCAGAAGTTGTGACTTCAATCAGCTCCAAGTTAGTTAAGGATGTTGCATACTCATTCAATGAGGAAGAGGAGGAAGACGAGCATCCAAAGGTCAAAGCAACCGACATTAGGGACTCTTGTCGAAAGCTGAGCCATTCTTGTCGAAAGCGACTCTAAGGTCGGATAATCAGGAGATGTCAAAGGAGCAACCAACATTATCCCACCCCCATTGTACCATGTATTGGAGGAACTAGTGGTGAATGGATGTTTGGTTTATCCAAAAGGTATCCAGTTTGAAGCTGAAAGGCATAAAAAGTGCCTCTTCCAAGTTCTTTTACTTGATCTTCCACTCAAAACAAAATGTTTACTATTGATCCTAGTATTATCTACTACATACTAGTAACATACAACCAATATTGGGGCACCATACCATAAGCTACAAAATTTCATGTCCCCCTAAACAAGGCATCCTCCATTGATAACATACATACATATATATATACATATATATCATAAGTTTTTTATTTTCATTTGCATTCACAAATACATTCATCATCCATCCAACTATTAACAACATTTACAAAAAATATATCCAACCAACTCTTAATAATAATTTTCAACTTAACCTGCTAGGAACCATCATGCACCGTAATGTCTTACGGCAGAGCGGGTTCTGAGGAGTTACAAGTTGACCCTAACGACAGCATATAAATGAAGCGATAAAGATATAAATGATTCAAGATTAATTAAAGGTTTCGAGAACTTACATACACCTCACTCTTATTGCCAAGTAGTCCTGATGAAAATGCATCCACACTACGAGAAGGCGAAAAAAAATCGTGGCTGCACCGATACAGTCTAGTATGAACGGCTACCTACGTACCCAATGTGGAAGATTGGGATCAAGCCACTACGTAGTTCTTAATATTTAAATCAGAACATTTTACGCGTAAGCAAAGAAAAAATCAAAACTAATCATAATAAAAATATGTGTACCTTCTGTCACGCATAAGAAGACGAAAAGCTGAAACAAATCACTAGATTAGTCAAGCAAAACTACTAAATAATTCAAGATAAAGATTTAGTCAAATAATATCCAAAATATTCATAAACAGCAACCAAATGGCCTTCCCCTTTTAAGCAGCAACCAAATAGAAAGGTATCAAGGTTGGTATTAGGCAAATAGAAATAAACAAGCATCATCTCTTCCCTTCTAAGCAAAGCAACCAAACAAATTTTACTAGGTTCTTGTGCTGAAGTTTTGCCACCAATCCTACCTCATTTTTTAGCTCTCTTCTAATACCTGAAAGGATCTTCTTGAAAGCCTTTTCACTGCTATTTCTTGGCGGTCGGATAGCTTTCCTTACAGAAATTAATTTATAGACAACTTAAAAACCATGTTAAGGCAAGTGCATGCTTTATAATAAAAGGTCATGTTTTGATGAACAAGTGAATCAAATCTCAAGTGGAACTGCAAATGTTAGTGGTGTATCATAGTAGCCTTCAAACTGCATTTAAATTCCTTTCAAGTCTTACTTGAAAATAACCCAATCAAGATTGTACTATGGAGTATAGACCCTCAACATGTTACAATCTGGTGATGGCCACTTTATTAAAATAAAATCTGTAATTTAATTCAATGATGAATCAAAGCACACCTTGCAAAAACCAGCAGCTGTTAGAGGATAGAGACATGTACAGCTGTGTAGAATAAAAATTGTAATTTAATTCAATGATGAATCAAAACACACCCTGCAAAAAACTGTAGTTATTAAGAGGATAGAGACATGTACAGCTGTGTAGATTTAGATAGTTTGAATTATTTAGCTATTAAAATATTGCCTCTCTCTGAAGTTTCTCTCCTTGTACATATAATGGATTGTTCATAATGAAATACACCTAAAGTTTCCAACATGTAGTCTCTAATTCTATCATGATATCAGTCCAATGCCTCCAATCCTTAACCTTAAATCTCTTTTGTTTATCTCTCAGATCTGTCTTAGGCATCATCCACCACTGTCGCACATCTACCCATCATCGATCTGGTATACTTTACAACATTCTCGAATCCATCTCCTCAATTTCCACAATGTAGTCCCTAATTCTATCAATAGCAACATTGTTCAAGAAAGAAAATGGCATGCCTTTGAAGACATTCTATGTATTACCTTGTAAACAGGACTAAATCCGCCTTCCCCAAGTTTATTTGCATCAGAGAAGTTATCTGTTGCTTGCTCTTAGCATATCCAAATCAAATAACAGGAATTCACATTTGGTATCTCATCGTCATCTTGGCTATCTGCGAAATAGCACAATTTATCAACAGGATTATATATGAATACCTTTCTACGAAAAATAAAAAATGAAGACATGTTAGCATGTATTAGATGATACATTCCATGTGAGTACTGATTTAGTGCATCACTAGAGATGACAAATGACAATACAAAGTGAATCCTCATTTCATCACATGATGGTGGCATCAGTACAATTTCTACATACCAGAAAGTCGAAAAATCATATGAGAAGAAAATGAAGTCAACATTCATTGAAATAAAATATCTATCCATATAATCAAAGTGAAGGAGTCTTATGCATTAGCACACAATGATCAAACATTTGCAAATACGATATATGGATTACGCCACTTCAATCTCCATCCTCAAAAATTAAAAAGCACTAATGATGCAGGACCATCTAAACATCCAACAGGAGATCCAGAGTGGTCTCACTGCTATCAGATTGCTTATTGCAGGACAATCTGACCTTCCAAGACAGCAAGGCCTATAAAAAGAAAGCATGTCCTAGGCAGCTTGTGCCAACACAACTTTGCTTGCATCGAAACGGCCCCTCAGGAGCAATATGTTCCAATCATCCAAACGGCTTGAATTACGCCACTTCTCTCCTTATTATCAGCATTTATTACCACCTTAAATTACACCTGGCGGCGTTTTGGGAACAAGTAGCAGATGCACTCCCACTCCTGATTTTTTATGGGCCCACTTTGATATGTACATGAGATCCACTCTGACCATTAGATGTGTAATCCAGTGATAGGCTCAGATCCAAAAAATCAGGAAAACATATGATTTAGATAGGCCACACCAATGAAAACAATTAGGAAAGAGACATCCATTCTTGATTTTTACAAGGTTCATCATGACGAAACTGTAAAATCCATTCCAACCATTAGATGTAACACCAAAATTAAGTCTGGTTCCCAAAAATGAGGTCCATACATGATTCATGTGAGTCACACTAGAGAAATAGTTTGGACGGTTAACCCTTCCATGTACACTGTTTCCAATTGGGTGGTCCACTTGAACTGCAGATGGAGAAAAATTTTGAGATCTTAATCTAACATGGGGTGACATACCTAATGGTAGGAGTTGATTTTACATTAGGACCACGATGGGCCCACCCAAGACATTGCTCCTTTTACATCATAAAATAAAATTAGTATGTGGTGGAAGCATTTACTTACATTAATTAAGAGGTAATTTTTTTCCTAATTAAACGCATAGCTAGTTGGACGAAAATGTAATGTCCAACTAGTTGTGTGTGAGCATTACTAATATATATATATATATATATATATATATATATATATATATATATATACTGTACAGCACAAAACAAATAAATTACAAGAAAATAAAGTGCAATGACAAAAACCGAATCCAGTCACCAAACAGAGCCACACCAATCAAGACTTGATTCATCAAAGACAATGTAAGCATGACAAAGAAAATAGACACGACTTCCAACACAAACCAAAGAACATAAAAGTCATCGCAAAGAACCTCAAAGATCTTTAGAAACCTACAGCAGGATGGCAAAAGAGCCATAGCTTTAATATATCAGCAACCCCGGGATCCTAACATTTCTCAACCCCATGACAGCCTACGCATCATGTGGAACTTGGGATAAGGACTTGGAACAGCTACAATCTTTGGCATATCCTGGAGTGGCTAATACAGCGCACACACAGCCACAACTGGACAGAGAAACACAACCACCTTTTCTATAATCAAACCATCCATTAATAGCACCCCAAGCATCGTTGGTCAAAACATAAAAGGAATCATCTCCACCATCTACCACCGATTCATTACAAAGCCACATCACACCATCCATTGTTGGAAATCACCCTTATTTATTCTTTGTGATCTGAGGGGTGTACTTTTGGAAAAACATTACTCAAAATTAGGGAAAATTCTCCCCTATAGAAATGGAAAAAGATAAGAACAAAGAACAAAACTTCAATGTTTAGGGTTTTCTTTGTAAAATCATTTTACTTAGGTGCATGATTCACGCAATTCTCTGCCCTTCTTTCTTCAAAGGATTATGTTGCTTGCCATGTTTCTCCTAATGGTAGTAGGATCATCGTTGCTATTATGGCAAATGAGAAACCAGCAATGCGGTGTTCAATGCGACTAGTAAGAAGCAATTGCATGCTTGAAGGGTCACAACCAGTAGGAGGCTATTGCGTGCTTGAAGGGCAGTCCGATTTTCTTAATTTCCACCCTCTGCAGTGGATAACAAAGTGGAATGATGGTTGTTGATTTTTGGATTTAAAATAGTATTTGTTGTGCAGTTGGAAGGGACTTTTTAGATAATTCTACTGCAATAAGAAAGATGCGAGAAATGAGAAAAGAACAAATAATTTCTTTTGATGGCTTAAGCAAGACAAAGTCGTTTGCCCATTCAAATCTGCAACCTATCACAGTCATGTAACCATACAGAGCTATTAAAAACATTAATTATGGATGACCAGAATGGGGCTAACTGGCAAGAATGTGTCCGGCTGGCTCGCACATGACTGATCCATTTCGATGCAATTCCTGAAAAATAGCCAGACCCACTCATCTGATGGGCCCCACGTCTATGTTGCATGTGGACCAATGATCACTAATTTAATTCATCCATTTTTCATTGCCTGTGACCCAGATTTCAGCCTTATTTTTTGAGGACGACGTCTACATGTGGGGGCTACCTGATGAACCACATGGATCTTGCATTTGTGCAAATTCGCGTGTGTGAGCACAAATACACTCGCACAATCTTGTAATTGGATTCTTGATCAAGTGATCAAACTACTATGAGCCATGTTTGTTAGGCATGGAGACCCTTTCTAACCTCACATATGCCCACCAACTCATTTTTTCTTTAATAAATATTGCAGAAGTGAATGGCAAGGAATCTGCATGTGGGGCTTGTGGTGGCCTATTCACTGGAGGGTTGGGTTACCATACTATGATGGGTCCCACATTAATTAACAATGTGGAACAAGAAATCAATTGAAACACTTCTCAGAAACTTCTCAATGACATTAACCACTCGACCAATCTCATGTCACTTCTATTCAAAATCTGGCCCCATACATTGCCCACAGCCAGCCATCATCAGCCACACATCCCTCCAAAGAGCCAACAAGAACCAGCAGCAACAACCAACTACAACTTCACTCATCTCGATATCCAGTTGAGTCAGGTAGAATTAAAGACTCGATTCAACTAGACTCTTTGAGTTTTTATAATAATTCAACTTGACTCATCTAAAAATGATTACAAATCCAATAGTCTCCAAAATCCAGAAAGGACACAACATTATAACAAATCCATATAATGATAATATTTCATACCAGAAAATGTTTCTCAACATCGGCAACATTGTTCACAAGCGAAGCTCTCGGATCGTCCAACAATATTGCAACTATTTTCCAATCAAGCTCCCCCTCATCAATCATAGCCAAAGCTGCTAGGGGCTTGACCTTGAGACATTCAAACGAAAAAAGAACTCGAGAAAACCAAAAAATTCGGAAGAAAGAAAATGCAAAAACCGTGGAAAAATCAAATGGCGTATATGAAACCTTAAAAATCGCTGCTCCGGGAAATTTACACCAAAATGCAGAGATTTTCTTCTATTATGATAAATCATAGAAAGAAAAGAGGAGAAAATTGAAACGAGGTACCTAAAAATCTCCCGATCGCAAATTCCTGGCAGCGACGCGGCTTCCTCTACTTGGAAGATGGATTCGGAAATCCTCTTCTAAAATGAGATGTAATTTTCAAATCCGACAATTGTGAGTTTTCCATCATTTATAAAATAAACTATATTAAAAGCCATACATATAATGGACCATTTACAGATGATTAAGATAGTCTTGTATAGGAAAAAAGTATAAATATTAGCCATTTACAGCTAGACCCATTATTTAGATGGCCTGGATAACACCATCTCATTGCCAATATTGTTATAAATGAGTCACCACTATTTTACATCAAATACAAAACTCACGCATTCCCACTGTACAAAAAAAAAAAAAAAAAAAATGGTTGAGTTTTGGATCTGGTAGCGTTGAGCCTTGGATCTGGTAGGCTCTATGGGCCCCACCATGATGTATATGTTTTATCCCTGCCGTCCATCCATTTCTTAACTTCATTTTAGGGTTGATCCCTAAAAATGAGCTTGATATAAATCTCAAGTGGCCAACACCACATGAAAACAATAGTGATTGGATATCCATCATTAAAATCCTCCTAAGGCCCACTGTACTGTTTATTTGACATCCAATTTGTTTATTAGGTCATACAGGCCTAGATGAAGGGGGAAAACAAAAATCATCTCGATTCAAAACTTTTATGGCCCCCAAAATATTTTTAATGGTTAACGCTTATTCAACACTGTTTCCTGTAATGTGGTCCATTTCAGATTGGGATATACCTCATTTTTGGTCCCATGCCTTAAGATGATTTTTAAAAATAGATAGACGGCATGGATTAAACACATACATCATGGTAGGGCCCACAGAGCACCAACCACCAGCCATTGGTTGGTGTAAGGGGGAGTAGCCAATCCGTTCCCCTTATTTGTGGTGCAGTCCATTTAATCTTTGGATATAATTAATTTTTTAGATAATTCTCTAAAATGATCTCAAAAAATGGATGAATGGTGTGGGTTGATCCCAAATTTTTGGTAAATACAAAACTTAAGTGAACCATGCCACATGAAACAATGTGAAATAATAATTTCCGTCATTAATACCTTCCTTGGGCCCACAATAATGTTTATTTGTCATCCAACCTGTTCACAATATCAAAAAGATATGAATGAAGAGAAAACACAAACATTAGCTTGATCCAAAACTTCTATGGCCTCCAAAAAAATTTCAATGGTAGAGGTTCAATCACACTATTTCCTATGGGGTGGTCCGCTTGAGCTTTGGATATGCTTCCTTTTTTGTTCTTTAGATCTCAAATTATCTGCTAACATGGATGAACAGAGTGGATAAAATAAATAAATAATGGCGGACCCCACAAAGTTTACTTAGTATGCTAAGGGTAATTTGTAACTCACCTAAATGGAGTGGAGAGGGGTTTCCTAAAAACATTTATAATCATATATTGGGCTTGCCTAAATGCGATTCATACATCCAACCCACTCATTATGTGTGTCCCACTTGGATGAGGGGTCAAACCAAGTTTCAGCCGCATCCAAAACTCGTGGGCCCCATTAAGTGCTTTTATATTTTTTATGATGTCTTCACATGGTTTTAGATGGTATAGGCCACCTGAGTTTCGTATACGGATGATTTTTGAGATATCTCATAACCTAAAGGAGACATCAAATGCACGGTATTGATGTTCGACACACATCATGATGGGGCCTCCAAAACTCACATTAATACTAAAGTTCTCGCGAGGTAATAAGTTGGGTCACAATTTTGATCAAAATATTTAACTTATTTTATATGTTTGGTCCGTTCACTCTATTTTACTGATCAATATCCTCAATTTGACTAGATACTCGCCCCAATGAGGCGACATTTTTTTTTTTCACAGATAAATTTCAATTTCCATTTAAAAATAACATTTTTTTTCAAAATGTATATTTTTTACGCTTAATTTTTCTTTGAAAATTTTTAACAAAATATCATTTTTATTATAAAATATTTTTTAAAAATAAAAATACAAATTCTGAATTTTTATTTTCAAAATCTCAAAAATTTTCTCAAATTTTAATTTTTTCTCAAAAATTCCAAAATGCTGATTTTTTTTTCTTCAAAACCATCATTTTGTTTCCAACTTTTCAATTTTCTTTTTTAAAATGATATATTTTTTTTTCAAAATCTCAATGTTTTTATAAATAACTTTTTCTTTTAATTTCAAATTTTTAACATTTTCGATTATTTCTAAAATCACAAATTTTTTCAACTTCTGTATATTTCGTTTCAAAATGTTCATTTTTTGTTAAACTATCAATTCTTTAATATTGTTTAATTTTAAAATTTTCAATTCTTTCTAGCTTCTCCATTTTTTTGAAGCATTTTTTTTCGAACTTATCAATTTTTTTTTGAATTTCTCAATTTTATTTTATTTTTCAAAATACGAACTCTCATTTTCTTTTTCAAAATATTTTTATTTTTCAACATCGTCAAAATTTTCACATTTTTTAAAATCATTTAAATTTTCTTTTTCAGGATATTATTTTTTTCTTGAAACCAAACTCTTTTTTTCAAAATTATCAACTTTATTCAATATTATTTTTTCCCACAAAATAGATTTTTATTAAATCATGATTTTTTTTTTTTTCAAAATCTCATTTTTTCTTAAACATTGTTAAATTTTTAACTTCACAATGGGTCTTTTCATGTCATATTACAAATCATTTAAATATTAGTTTTAAATTTTAAAAAAATAATAATAATTTCCACTCATTTAATATTAAAAACAATTTTTATTTATTTATTTATTTATTTTTCATTCAATCAATTGTTAAAAAATAATATTAGATATAAATATATACAATTAAACCACTGAACTTGTATTAAAAAACAATTCTTAGACTAGAAAAAAAAAAACATGATTTTCCCCCGTATTCTTTTAAAAAAAAAAAATGTTATTAGGGGTCCTTTTACGACAGACCATGAACCGTCGCAAAAGCAGCTGAAAAGCGTCGCCATTTGGTATTGTGGGCGGGAATTTGGGACATCCCGTCGCAAAATCAAAATTCACGACGGATTTAATCCGTCGTAAAATTACGACAGACCAAAATCCGTTGTAAATACGTCGTAAATCAGAATTTAGCGACGGACTTTGGTCCGTCGCAAAATTCCACGACGTTTCAACTACGGAGATTCGAGAAAGCTAGGCGTAGCGACGGACTTTTTCCGTTAGCGACGGATGAAATCCGTCGTTAAACCAAGCGATTTTTGCGACGGACCAAGTCTGTCGCAAAAATACGTCGTAAATTGGCTATTTTGGTGTAGTGTCTCATCCATGGATTTGAGGAAAATCCTCATTCTGGCTTTCTAATAGGCATAGTTGGAGCCATCAAATGGTGAAGGCCTAGTGACTGAAAGGCTATCAAAATTTGACATCTTATCAATAGCTTAGATCAATTAGCTCAGGAAATAAATCCAAATAATAACAATTAAAACGAGCTATTAGGCTTTGATACCACTTGAAAAGGCCTAGCTATATGTCCTTGGGGGGGGTGTATAAGACTATGCCAAATTAAAACTTTAATAGCGGAATTTAAATGAATATGATAGCCTTATAAACAATTGAATGAAACATAGAACTTTTAAGCAATCACAGTATTGAAATGTAAAGCACTAAAATAGAGAGGTTGATACCAATGTTGTTCTAAGGATAACCTTACACCATAAAAACTAAGGGTCATAAAAACTAAGGGTTTATGGCAGGACAACCTTACTAGAACAATTTGAATATCAAAAACTCAAACTGAAAGGAAATAAATGAAATAGCAAGAAATTAAATTCTAAACTATTACAACATTCCCCATAATGCTTGAAATGTAAAAGATTACAACATTCACATCCACATATACATTCCACAGCTTTGAATGATAAAAGATAGAAATTAAATAAACATTCAAACCACAAGACAGAGAATTATAGTGGTTCACCTGTGTACACCAACTGTTAAACAACAGCCACACAGATTACTACTCCACTCCTAATATCCTCACAGGGGATATCAGCGCTCACTATGAAAATAGGTTTCACAGGTTCACCTAAAACCTTCACAATTGTGTCTTTTAAATGGGCTTACACAATTTAAAATCCCCACTTCTGAGTTTTCTGGCTCTCCTCAGATAACCACACAATGAGATTTTTCTGGCATAACTTCAAAAGAAACCAAAAGAATAGAAGATTTACACAAATGTAAAATACCTGGATTTCTCCTTTCGTTGTAGCCTGGAAGAACCAATCGGAGTAGAAATTCGAATATAGATGTTCAATTGTCAAATACTCACTTTAAAATGGTTCTAGGTTCTAATTGATTTTAAATTAAACCAAATGAGCTAGCTCTATTTGATTTTGATTCCGAGAAGAAGGAATACACCAATTCCTCTTTTCAATTCAGATTAGAATGCAGAAACAAAATCAAATAAATAAAGCTAACAAAAGAGAATATGAAATATGCACAGCTTAGCTTAAATAACACAAACTTATCTCAGAGTGTGAAAGGGGCCTAGCTATATGCCCTAGAGCGGGGGTGAATAGGGCAATGCCAAATAAAACTTAAAACAGCGGAATAATAAAAGATATAAATAACAATGCTGAGATAATAACAATCTCAAAGCACATGAAATATGAGAATGATACTAAATCTTGTTCTAAGGACAACCTTACACAAAAAATGGATGGCTTATGGTAGGACAACCTTATTTCTAGAACAATCTAGCAATCACAAATGATATGGAAAATAAATCAAGAATAACTTACAGAAATAAATCCTAAGTTATTACACCATTCAACCACACTTGCTTGAAATGAAAATTACAACATTCATCCACAAAAGCAATCCACAATACTGAAGGAATAAATGAATAAAGAAATCAAGCACATCCACAACACAACGATATATAGTGGTTCACCTGTGTGTTCACCAACTATTAGCCAACAGCCACACAGAATGCTACTCCACTCCTAATATCCTCACACAGGGGATATTAGCATGCACTCTCAAAATAGGTTTTCACAGGTTCACCAAAAACCTTCACAATTGTGTCTTTTTATCTCGGGCTTACACAATCCAAAAACCCCCACAATCTGAGTTTTCTGGCTCTCCTTAGATAACCAATACAATGAGATTTTTCTGGCAAATCTCAAACAAAACCAGAGAAAGTAAATTACAAAGTAAAATACCTGGATCTCCTTTTAAAGTAGCCCAGTAGAACCAATCGGAGTTGATGTATGATATGTCGTTCAATGTCCAATACTCACTTAAAGAATGGTTCTATGTCTAATTGATTTTAGATTAAATCAAGAAGAGCAAGGTCTATTTGATTTTGATCCAAGAAGAAGGAATATCACAAGTTCCTCTTTTCTAAATGAGATTGGAATGTGGATCAAAATCATAATAGAATAATGCTATCAAAAGGAATATTAAATAAGCACAATAGCTTAAAAAAATAATCACAACTTATCTCAAAGTATAGCCTTAAATCGCTTGAATTGAATGGAATGGAATGAATAAACTTTGAAATTCGTGCATTATTTATAGCCTAAAAAATCTCATCTTCGACTGGTCTTAGGATCCCTAGGACCGGTCGTAGCTTCAAAGATTTTGAAAGATTTTCACGGGATTAGATTATCTGTACTCACGACTGGTCTTAGGTAACCTACGACCGGTCGTGGGCCACCTTCGACTGGTCGTGAGTCACCTACGACTTGTCGTGGGACTCGAGATAGGTCGCTAGAGTTCGAGTCATAAGACTACGACTGGTTGAGGGATGAGTCGTAGGACTTCCCAGGACTGGTCGAAGCAAGTCCAGGACTGGTCGAAGGACAACCAGGAAAATCTGAAAATCTGTAACAACCTAGGACTAGTCCTGAGAAACCTAAGACTGGTCGAAGCAGACCTAGGACTGGTCTTAGAACAGTCATGGATTATGTATCCAGAATGACCTATCATACAAACCAACCTAAGGTCAATCTAAGGTCAAACAAACCTTGAAGTGAGATGGACATTGAAGCCTTGAAGGTCTGTATTCTCAGATGATCTTAAAGTAGAAGCTTGAATCAAGTTGACGGCATTCTAGAGGTTGGTACATTCTTGACTTGTCTTGATGAAGTCTTCTAATCTTGAACTTGTTAGAAGTAAACTTGAAGTCTTCTATTCTTATAGACTTCATCCATGACATGTCTTGCAAACATTCTTCATTTATGATCTTTTCTTGAAAAACATTCTTCATTCATGATCTTGTCTTGAAGCAGTGTGTAGTCACAAACAAGAAACACAAGAAGTACAAGACATATAGGTTTTGGCACTACAAAATTTGACAACCAAAGGAATATGAAATCATAGCACTAACAGAGTGATGCCTTGATTTTCCTTGAATTCAATTCTTGAAAAACTTTGAAATTTGTGTTCTATTTATAGTTGCAGAAATCGCATCTTCGACTGGTCGTATGGTCACCACAACTGGTCGTAGGTCGAACTGCATTTTAAAATTTTAAGCACGATCAGATAAAACCGTTCTACGACTGGTCTTAAGATGTCCACTACTAGTCGTGAGGCCTTCACGACTGGTCGTGACCAACCCACAACTGGTCGTGAGAAACCAGTAATGGTTGCTGGAGTTTGAGTCGTAGCTGCAGGACTGGTCGTGAATGAGTCGTCACTGTTCCTACGACTGGTCGCACAACTCCAGGACTAGTCGAAGCTCAACCAAAAAATTCTGAAAATTTGCAACAACTTAGGACTGGTCTTAGAAACTTATAAAAATATTCTATATGAATTATGTATACAAAATGACCTACCCTAAGGTCAAACTAACGTCATGCAAACCTTGAATGTGAAGTATGGACATTGAGTCTTCACTTCTTATAAAGATGGTTGACCTTTGAAGATTGTGAAGCCTGAGATCTCTGATGTAGCTTGAACTTGAGATCTTCTTAAGCTTGGACTTCATCTTGTACTTTTGTCTTGAGTTGTACTTGAGACTTCAACAAAAACATACCTTTTGATGTAGCTCTTGTGAAACTTGCAGAAGTAGTCAAAGAACTTGAACTTGAATTTCTTGAAGTAGATCTTCATTCTCCATACAAAACAACATGCTACACAAGACAGAGAATGTGTTTTTGGCACCACACATAGATTGTGTTTTTGGCACCTCAAAATTTGATAACCAAAAGGGCAAATAACAATAGCACTTACAGAATCAACCAAGGTAGTATCTTGATAGCTACAAGTGGATCCTTGCCACCCTAGTTCCCACCTTTAAATTCACGAGTTTTAATCAACTTTATTCACAATTACTCTCCTTTATTCCTAATTTCATATTTTGATCTTCTTCTAGTTCTAGTTCTGGTTATTTCAGAATACATACAAGTTTAGTCCCTATGGATTTGACCTCAGTCTTACCGAGTTATTACTACATCGCGACCCTACACTTGTGTTATGAGTCTTGGCTTATTTCTCACTACATTCCCAGATTCATCTGATTTAGCTTTGAAGATCCATTTAGTTCCAATGATGTTTGTGTTAAGTGGTCTGGGAACTAGTTGCCACACCTCATTTCTCTCGAATTGTTGTAGTTCATCTTACATGGCTGTAATCCATTATTCATCTTGTAGTGCTTCTACAACATTCTTTGGTTCAATCTTTGAGGTGAAGCAAAGATGACTGTAAATCCCTCAAGTTGTCATCGAGTTTTTACACTTTCATTAGGATCTCCAATGATTTGATTTGGAGGATGATCCTTAATAAACGGCATACTAGTTGACGATTGAGGTTCAAGAGGAGAAGTGGATTTGTCATTAGATTTACCCATTATGCAAGGTTCCACATCATCATCTATTTCAATTGAGGGACCACTTTCGTCATGAGGTTGGTCATTAACAACCACATTGACGGTTTCTTGAATTATAAATGTCCTCAAATTGTATACTCTATAAGCATGACTATTTAGAGAATATCCAAGAAAGATACCATCATCACTTTTAGAGTCAAATTTGCCTAGTTGTTCTCTATCTCTAAAAATATAACATTTTCTACCAAAAACACAAAAATACTTAACACTAGGCGATCTCCCGTACCATAATTCATATGGAGTTTTGTTTAGTCCTATCCTAAGATATACTCTAGTGACTGTATAGTAGGCAGTGTTGATAGCTTCGGCCCAAAAGCTTTTAGCCATATTCTTGCCATTAAGCATTACAAAGCATATTTCTTGCAACACCTGGTTATTTCTTTCAACTACTCCAATTTGTTGTGGTGTTTTTGGGGCTGAGAATTCATGCTGGATTCCATTATGATCACAATTTTTTTGGAATCGATCATTCTCAAATTCCCCATCATGATCACTCCTTATGCGCTTTATGCTATATCCCTTCTCATTTTGGAGTCGTTTTGCCATTTTCAGGATTTCATCAAATGCATTAGATTTTTCCCGAAGAAAGGTGACCCAAGTAAATTTGGAGTAATCATCTACCACTAGTAGGAAGTATCTCTTTTCGCCATGACTCTCAACTTTGGTGGGACCCACTAGATCCATATGTAGCAAGTCAAGTGCTTTAGAAGTTGTTACGATGGTTGTCTTTTTGTGTCCAACTTTTATTTATTTGCCTTTGAGACAATCACCACACATAATCTTTTCTTTCTTTCCAATCTTAAGAAGTCCTCTCACCAAATTTTTTTTAGTATAGTTTGGCCTAGTTTCTGTAGTGTACATGTCCGAGTTTTTGATGACATAGCTTAGACTCGGTATCTAAAGCCATGTGGCATCTCATGAATGGGACACTGTCTCCTTTACTATCTTTCACATAGCAACTATCACTAGTGCGAAGACTTTCATAATTAGTTTACCTACGAAGTTTGAAATCTTACACATATCTTTGGAGAATGAAACTGAGTGTTCTTTGTTGAAGATTTGGGAAATGCTTAGAAGATTGTGTTTTAATTCTTCTACGTAAAGAACATCCTCAATTTTGGGCAACTCAGGCTCGACTATTGTTCCTCGTCCAATTATCTTAGCGGAGCTCCCATCACCAAATGTGACCGATCTACCGTCGAATTCTAAATAATCACAAAACTAGGTCCGATCACCAGTCATATGTCTGGAGCAACCGTTATCAAGATACCATTTTAAATTATTGCCTGCTTCAAGTGCGGTATGAATTACAAGGCAATTATTCTTATTTTTTTATTACTCATTTGCTTGTCTTCTTCTTTGGAGATGATGTTTTCTTTTGATTTTCTCCTAGAAGTTGATGAACGAGGGGTTCTTTGGATCATTTGGGTAATGAGCCAGATTTCCTTGTTTCATCACTTCTTTGGTTTTCTGATTCAGTTAAGCTACCTGTTTTAATAATTCCTCCATCCTTTCAGTCATTTTGGGTGGAGTGGGATATTGTCTTTCTTCTTTAGATGTGTTCTTTGAAGAGCTCTTTGACTTTCGTGTTACTTTCCGGTTGTTTTGAATTTTCCTGTATGTTTCAACCCAAAAGTGAAGTGGGACTTACCAAAGGTTAAGCATTCAAATCTGTAATGTCCCAAACTCCACATGTACTGCAAGTAGGAGTGTTTCTTATGTTGCTTCTTGAGGCAACAAATTTAGTTACAGGTGATGCAAGAGAAGGGCTTGATTTGTATGATTCATAAAAGGCCTCACTTATCCTTAATGTTTCTTCCCAACCATAGAAATCTTTCTAGTTTTTCATTGCAATGGGAAAACTTGTGATTAAATTCAACTGAATGTTTGGATTTCTCTACGTCTATTTTTCGTTTGTGATTTTTAGAGTTTAGATGTGAGTTATCTGATTTCAGTTTATTAAATTCATATTCTAATTGATTTGTTTATTTATTTAATTTTTTAATTTCTGAACCCTGACATGTTGTTGTCCTCTCAAGCTTGTCATTGTTGGCATGATATTGTTGAAGATCATTGATCAAGTGAGTATTTATGTCCAATACTTTATCAAGATCTTTTTGCAACTGTTTGTTTTTGTTTTCTGCAATGCCAAGCTTTTTAAGGACATTGATGTTATGGGTATAGAGTTGATCATAGGCATCATGTATGTTTTCTTCTTCTTCTACATCAGAGATGAGTGTTTCTTGCTCATTTATTTCCTCAGTGTCGGTCAGCTTTGTAATAACGATAGTGATGGAGGCCATAAGTATTTTTAGTGACTCTTTCTCTCCATCCCTTTTGAATTTGTTAGATTTTGAGTCTGTGCCTATGGCGTTATTCCAAGTGGTTTTCATGACCTTTCCCTCTCTGTTGGCCATAATTCCTACTTCAGTTTAGGATCTCCCTCTAGGTTATTTAACCCTTCAAGAGGAACCCACTTTGATACCAATTGAAATTGCAGTAAAACTGTTATTACTGAAGTATGGAAGTATGTCCAAATGTCCTAGAGGGGGGATAATAGGACTTTTCAAAAATTCTTTTCCTATGAGAACAATCAATGTCAAACTTTAATCAAGATGAATAAGGCAAAGTAACTTTATAACATTCAGGCCCATAGAGAGTCTAAAACACATAGGCTTACACAAAGTTTACATGTAAAGAACAAGCCTATAGGGATAGTGTATGTGATAGTGTGTGGGATGTGATTCAAATCAATACTTATACATTTACTAAATATACATCATAATAATCATTTTATAGAGATAAGCATAATTAGATTAATGCATACAAAGCAATCCTAAACACAATCATATATAGTGGTTCGGCTACTTTCCTACTCCACTCTCGGCGAACGCACTCTCTCTTAGAGTGTACTGGATTTCACTATCCAATGGTTTTAAATCAGGTTAACCATGAACCTTCATAACCTACACAAGGTTAACTAAGGGACCTACACAAGGTTGCCTTAGGTGCCTACACAAGGAAACGAGTCCTACATAAGGACACAAACTAGGAGCCTAGACAAGGCAACCTATGCCTTCACAAGGCAACACATCCTTCACACAGACAACACGTCCTACATAAGGACAACGTATTCTCCCGTCGAAGGCCTACAACTAGGTCTTGGCGAGTTTGTCACTCAAACTCTAAGGCCCCGTTTGTTAAATCTGAAGTCTAAAGCCTGAATCTGAAGTATGAATCCTGAATCTGAAATCTGAAGCCTAAATCTGGAATCTGAAGTCAAAAAACTTATTTGGTAATTATAGTTGAAGTCTGAAAATTTAGTACTTAATTTGAAATAATCTGTTTGTTAACAAACATTTGAAATGTCTGAAATATATTAATTTGACACATTTGCCCCTAGCTCTTGTTTGGAAATATTTTACATTATAAAGAAGTTATTTTTTTATTAAATAAAAATAAAACTATTTTATTTAATTCAAATAAAATATGAAGTACTTGATAGAAAATTAAAATATCATTATTCGCAAAAGTCAAGGTGTGCCCATATAGGTTTCCAGCTCAGGAACTTTCTACAAAGACGAGCTATGTAGCTGGTGTAGATACGTGTTGTGCGAAGACCAGCGCGGACACTCCTCGAGGTACATACTAACGGTTCAAAGGAGATTAAAGTTACATGGGCCCTACAATAATGTATTTATTATATCCACACCGTTCATCAAATTTTTGAGATCATTTTAGAGCATTATCCAAAAAATGAATCATATCCAAAACTCAAATGGGCTACACCAAAAATAGCAGCGGCATAATGATTTTTACCGTTAAAAAATTCGCAGGGCCCACTATAACGTTTATTTTCATTTAATCTATTTATAAAGTCAAAAATATCTTGATGAAGAGGAAAAACAAATTTCATATTGATCCGAAACTTCTGCAACCCCAAAAGGGCTTCAATGGTAGACATTCAATCTCCCACCGCTTTTTGCAGTGTGGTCCAGTTTATCTTTAGATCTGTCTTCTTTTTTAGCTCGAGCCTTACTTCCAGCTCGCAAAATAGATGGACGGTTTGGAAATAACAAATATGTCATGATGGGACTCACGAAACATGATAACGTAAGTAAACCAGCCAATCCGCTGGACTCGGATTTCCTGCAAAAGCCTTTGGTAGGAAGTTCCTGCGCAAGGATGATGGGTGGGGCCCACCACCATGTTTGTAGGAAATATACTCCATTCATCCGTTTGGAGAGCTCATTTTAGGACAAGCCACCAAAAATGAGGTGGATCCAAACTCAATTGGGCCACACCAGATGGAAAATTGGGAAAAGAAATACCTACCGTTGAAACTTTCCTGAGATCCACCTTGACGTTTATATACCGTTCAAACCGTTTATAAGGTCATTACCACAATGATGTTTACATGCCATTCATACCGTTCATAACGTCATTCCTACTGGAATGAACTGAAAACACAAATATTAGCATGATTCAAAACTTTAATGGCCCCATGAATATTTCAACTGTGGACGTTTAATTATCACGTTTTCAGCCCACTTGAGCATTGGATACGGTTCATCTTTGGCCTCATGTGTTAAAATGAATTCACAAAACGGATGAACGGTGAGGATTTCTCACAAACATCCCAGTGGCCCCACCTGCGTTCCCAGCGCATAAACTTCCTGCGAAAGGCTTTCGGCAGGAAATCCGGGTACAAGACGGAAACGGACTGGCTACTCCCCCATCTACTAGCCTGGTCGCTGATGGTCAATGCTCTGTTAGCCCTCCATGATGTATGTGTTTCATCCATTCGGTTCATCCATTTTTACCGATCATTTTAGTATTTCATCCCAAAAATTAGAGGGATATAAATCTCAGGTGGACCACACCATAAGAAAACAATAATGATTGGATATGCACCATTAAAATCCTCCTAAGGCCTACTGGTCTTTTTATTTAACATCCAATCTTTTTATTAGGTCATGCAGCGATGAAGGGAAAAAACAAAGATCACTTGATCCAAAACTTTTATGGTCCCCAAAAGGTTTTTAATGGTCGTTGCTCATTCAACCCTGTTTCCTGTGATGTGGCCTACTTGAGATTTTGATATTCCTAATTTTTTGTCACATACCATGAAATGATCTGAAAAAATAGATGGATGGCATGGATGAAACACATACATCATGGTAGGGCCCACAGAGCAACACCATCAGCCATTGGCCGGTGGCAGTGGGAGTAGCCAATCTGTTCACGTCCCTTAGGAAATTTCCAGCGGAAGACTTTCGCAGGAAGTTCCCGCGCAATGATGCTGGGTGGGGTCCACTGCACTGTATGTGATAAATCCATTCTGTCCATACGTTTTGAGAGATCAATTTAGTTCGTGATACCAAAAATGAGATGGATGAAAAACTGATGTGGTTCACACGAGAGGAAAATTTGGGGAAAGAAATTCCTACGTTGAAACCTTCCTAGGCTCCACCTTAATGTTTCTATGCTATCCAAACCGTTTATAAAGTCATTCCCAATGAATGAATTGAGAACACAAAAAATATAGCTGATACAAAACTTTTATAGCCATAAGAATGCTTCAACCGTTCTTACTGAATTCTCACTGTTTTCTCTCATATGGCCCACTTGAGTGTTGTATACACCTAATTTTCTGTTTCACATTCTAAATTGATCTCTCAAAACGGATGGACGGAATGGATTTATCACATACATTGCAGTAGAGCCCACCCAACAAAAATTCAGGAAAAAATTGCCATATTAACTTGAAAAGGGATACTTTTGGAAACAAAAGTTTTTGTTTAATGAAAAATCATGGAGCGCATTCCACGTTCACCATGAAGCCAGACTCCTATCACTGAAAAAATTCAGTGAAAAACCACTTAGCGCTTTCCGTCTTCCGCATTAAGAAAGCATTAACAAACACCACTAAACACGGAAAAAATTTTCAATTCCGCGTTAAGTGCATGAATTCAGCATTAACAAACACAGCCTAAATCTCAATCCTACACAAGGAAAGGGATTCAGACTCAATGGACTCTTTATACTTACAAATAAGTGAGTGAGCCCCTTTCTCTCATAATCTAAAGATCTTTAGTGTTGACGAAGAGTCTTTAGCTCCCTTGAACCGCAACCGTTTTTGATGCTTCAATCAATGCTATGAGGTTGTGACGTTTAGGGTTTTGTTGTTCTTCTTTATTTAGATGATATGATTTAAACACAGAGAAATTCTCATGAGCTATGCATTCAAGAGTTCCAATACAATGATTTGCCTATGAGTGCATTTAAAAACTCATTGAATGCTAGAGTTCATAACTCAATCCAAGCAATGAAGATATAAGTAAATACTTATGTCAAGGATTGAATGATAAACTCTAATGGGAAAGAGGGAATGAGGAAGAGGGTGTTAATTCTTAAAGCAACTCTCTCAAACTCTCTTAAATTCTAGCTCATATTACAAGAAGTAAGCCTAGTATATTTATAAAGTTGAAATCCAAACAGTCAAAAAATGAACAGAAATCTGACATTGTCAATGTCATCGAAGGGTATTCGATGTCATCGAAATTTGAATTTCAATGTCATCAAACCTTCTTCGATTGCATCAACTTCCTACACTTGATATTAAATTGGGTGTAAGACAGATTTTGTCTGATCTCATCGAGCATCCTTCGAGGTCATCGACATGCACTTTGATGCCATCGAGATTTCTTTTTGAAAAAGACATAAAGGTTACTGGACAGTTTTGTCCCTTATTTGATGCCATTGATCAGACCTTCGAGTCATCGAATTTTGAATTTTGATGACATCAAATGGTCTTCGATGAACTCGAAGAAAATAGGTTTTCCTGGAAAGCTTGTTGGACAAATGGGAGTTAGTTTCGATGCCATCAAACAGTCTTCGATGCCATCGATAATTTACTCTCAATGCCATCAAAAAGGGTTCGATTACATTAAGGAGCACTTAGAGTATTTTCGGATTTTTGAAGAAGTAAGCCCAAGGTCGATGTAATAGAAATGCATTCGATGTCATCGAAACTTATGTTTCGATGTCATCGAACAACATTCGATGCAATCGTTAATTCTTAGCATATTTTCATTTTGTTGCTGGACAATCTGGACATGTATTTTATGCAATCGAACTAAGTTCGATGGCATCGAAGATGTCCTTGATTGCAATTCGATGCAATCGACGGGGCATATATTTTACCTATTTTGTTTCATACTCTTTCACTACTCAAAGTGCAAATAACTCAAACTTACCAGAAGGTTTTCAAGAAGTTTTTAGGGTAAGTTAGGTTTTTATGGGGCATATACCTATCAGGGTTTGTTTTGGGTAGATGAGGCTTGGTTTACCTATTTGGAGCATGATCATATGCCTTCATCTTTGATGAGTCTTGAGCTCGATGTCTTTATCTAAGGGATCACTTGACTGACAGACTCAACACTCATGTATATTGACAAACAAGGGCACTTTCGGTGTCATATTGTGGGTAGGCTTATCGATGACCACTCTCTCGGACACGTCCCCTACCTCCACCGTGATTGTGTTGACCTGTGGTACTGTATCATCCTTGGACCCACTTCCAGCACCTTCCTCAAATGGAAAAAGAAGAGTGTTGTATGATCATTGGTAGGGTATATTCTTTTGAATTTTGTGAATGTGATTCTTATTAATCAATCATGTGAATTTTTTTTGGTGACTATCAGGTTAACAGATTAAAGAAGAAAAAAAAAACTTAACGCTGTTTTTTTTTTTTGCAGAAATTTTAGTGATGGATCAAATCTGTTGTTAATTTCTAATCAAGTAAAAACGTCGACAAATTTGAGGTCCGTTGCTTCTCCTAAGATCAGCGACAGATCGTATCCATCACCAAATTTGAAAATGACGAATAATTCTGGTGGGTTTTTCCATAATTAAGTGATGAATTTTTAATTTTTGCCACGGATCCTATCTATGGCAAATTTGCAACAGAGAAGATCTGTGGTAAATTTGTGACGGACTAAATCCGTGGCATCCCATCAATTGTTTAATTTTTGTGACTCGATAAACAGTGATGGACCATATAATGGTTAATTTAGTTTTGCAACGGATCTGGTCCATCCTAAAATCGTGATTTTGGCATAGTGATTGTCCATGGTAATAGGTTACCTATAGTCTCATTGTTGAACAGATTCCTAGTAATAAGGCATCTATTCGGATGGGCTGATATATACTATACTTTGAGGTTGTTGTGTCATATTGCGGGTAGGCTTATCGATGACCACTCTCTCAGACAAGTCCCCTGCCTCCACCGTGATTGTGTTGACCTGTAGTATTATATCATCCTTGGACCCACTTTCAGCACCTTCCTCAAATGGAAAAGAAGTGTGTTGTATGATCATTGGTAGGTATATTCTTTTGAATTTTGTGAATGTGATTCTTATTAATCAATCATGTGAATTTTTTTTGGGTGACAATCAGGTTAACAGATTAACAACAAAAAAAAAAAAAAAAAAACTTAACGCCGTTTTTTTTTTGTAGAAATTTTAGTGACGGATAAAATTTGTCGCTAATTTCTGATCAAGTAAAAAACGACGACAAATTTGAGGTCTGTCGCTTCTCCTAAGATCAGTGACAAATCGTATCCGTCACCAAATTTGAAAATGACGAATAATTCGAGTGAGTTTTTTCATAATTAAGCGACGAATTTTTTATTTTTGCCACAAATCCTATCCGTGGCAAATTTGCGACAGAGAGGATCTATGGCAAATTTGTGACGGACTAAATCAGTCGCATCCCATCAATTGTTTAATTTTTACGACCCGACAAACAGTGATGGACCATACAATGGTTAATTTAGTTTTGCAATGGGTCTGGTCCATCCTAAATTCGTGATTTTGATGTAGTGATTCTCCATGGTAATAGGTTACCTGCAGCCCCATTATTGACCAGATTCCTAGTAATAGGGCATCTATTCGCATAGGCTAATATCTACTATGCTTTGAGGTTGTTGTGTCATACTGTGGGTAGGCTTATCGATGATCCCTCTCTTGGACATGTCCCCTGCCTCCACCGTTGTTGTGTTGACCTGTAGTACTATATCATCCTTGGACCCACTTTCAACATCTTTCTCAAATGGAAAAGAAGCGTGTTGTATGATCACTGGTAGGATATATTCTTTTGAATTTTGTGAATGTGATTCTTATTAAACAATCAATATTTTTAGATGACTATCAAGTATAACAGATTTTTTTTTTTTTTTTAAAACAAACTTAACGCTGTTTTTTTTTTTTTTTGCAGAAATTTTAGCGATGGACCAAATCTGTCGCTAATTTCTGATTAAGTCAAAAATCGACAACATATTTGAGGTCCGTCGCTTCTCTTAAGATCAGCGACGGACCATATCTGTCACTTCTCTTAAATCAGCGATGGACCGTATCCGTCGCAAAATTTAAAATGACAAATAATTCAGGTGGATTTTTCCATAATTAAGCGATAGTTTTTAATTATTGCAACGGATAGGATCCGTGGCAAATTTACGACGGACTAAATCCGTCACATCCCATCCATTGTTTAATTTTTGCGACTGGCAAACAGAGACGGACCATACAACAATTAATTTGGTTTTGCAATGGATCTGGTCAATCCTAAATTCATGATTTTGGCGTAGTGATTCTCTATGGTAATAGGTTAACTATAGCCTCATTGTTGACCAGATTCCTGGTAATATGGCATTTATTAGATGAGTCGATATATAATATGCTTTTGGGTTGTTTCATACTGTGGGTAGGCTTATCGATGACCACTTTCTCAGACATGTCTTCAAGCACCTTCCTCAAATGGAAAAAAAAAAATGTTGTATGATCGCTGGTAGGGTATATTCTTTTGAATTTTGTGAATTTGAATCTTATTAAATAATCATGTGATTTTTGTTTTGGATGACTGTTAGATGTAAAGAAAAACAAAAACCAAAATGCTGTTTTTTTTTGTAGAAATTTTAGTGACGGACCAAATCTATCGTTAATTTTTTATCAAGTCAAAAATTGACGATATATTTGAGTCTGTCGCTTCTCATAAGATTATAGACGGACCATATCGATCGCCAAATTTTAAAAGGATGAATAATTTGGGTGGGTTTTTCCATAATTAAGTGACAATTTTTTAAATTTTGCGATGAATAGGATCCATAGCAAATTTGTGACAGACTAAATCCGTTGCAGATCTGTCGCATCCCATCCCATCGTAAATTCTTGATTTTGGCATAGTGATTCTCCATGGTTATAGGTTAACTGCAGCCTCATTGTTGACCAGATTTCTAGTAATATCGCATCTATCTAGATGGGCCGATATATAATATGCTTTGAGGTTGTTGCGTCATACTGTGGGTACGCTTATCGATGACCACTCTCTGAGACATCTCCTACCTCCATTGTGATTGTATTGACCTGTGGTACTATATCATCCTTAGACTCACTTCCAACACCTTAAATGGAAAAGAAGTGTGTTGTATGATCGCTAGTAGGGTATATTCTTTTAAATTTTATGAATGTGATTCTTATTAAACATTTATGTGAATTTTTTTTGGATATCAGGTCTAAAAAAAAAAAATTTAACAAAAAAAAAAACACTTTTTTTCAGAAATTCTTGCGATAGACCAGATATGTCGCTAATTTCTGATCAAGTTAAAAATCGACAACAGATTTAAGGTCCGTCACTTCTCCTAAGATCAACGACGGACCGTATCCGTCGCTAAAATTTAAAATGACGAATAATTCAGGTGGGTTTTTCCATAATTAAGCGACGAATTTTTAAATTTTACAACAGATAGGATCCGTGGCAAATTTGCGACGGTGAGGATCCGTCGCATCTCATCCATCGTCATATTTTTCCAACCGAGCAAATAGTGACGGACCATGCAACCATTAATTTGGTTTTACGATGGATCTAGTCCATCGAAAATTCGTGATTTTGGCATAGTGATCTCCATGGTAATAGGTTAATTGTTGCTCCATTGTTGACTAAATTCCTAGTAACAGGGCATCTATCCGGATGAGCCGATATATACTATGCTTTAAGGTTGTTATTTCATACTGTGGGTAGGCTTATTAATGACCACTCTCTCGAACACATCCCCTGCCTCTATCGTGATTGTGTTGACCTGTGGTACTATATCATCATTGAACCCACTTATATCACCTTCCTCAAATGGAAAAGAAGTGTTGTATGATCACTGGTAGGGTATATTCTTTTGAATTTTGTGAATGTGATTTTTATTAAACAATTATGTGAAAATTTTTTGGATGACTATCAGGTATAACAGATTTTTTTTTTTTTTAAACAAACTTGAACGCTTTTTTTTTATTACAGAAATTTTAGCGACGGACCAAATCTGTCGCTAATTTTCGATCAAGTCAAAAATCAACGACAAATTTGATGCCTCCTAAGATCAACGACGGACCGTATCCATCACCAAATTTTAAAATTATGAATAATTCGGGTGTTTTTCCATAATTAAGCGATGAATTTTTAATTTTTGTGACGGATAGGATCCGCGACAAATTTGCGACGGACTAATTCCGTCACATCCTATCCGTCGTTTAATTTTTGCGACCCGATAAATAGTGACAGACCATACAACGGTTAATTTGGTTTTGCTGGATCTGGTCAATCCTGAATTCGTGATTTTGTAGTAGTGATTCTCCATGGTAATATGTTAACTGCAGCCCCATTGTTGATCAGATTCCTGGTAATAGGGCATCTATCTAGATGGGCTGATATATACTATGCTTTGAAGTTGTTGTGTTATATTATGGGTAGGCTTAACCAACTCCTCACACCGAGTAAAACCCGAATTAAAGTAATCCTCGAGTTCTTTGGTTCGTTCCTCGGAAGCCTTGAAAGCTTCCACTGTGTCCGACCTTATGCCGGGGATAAAGGCTTTTACCTCGGCCAATCGAGCCAAGGTCTCCGTCGACTTGGAGACCGCATCCGCAAGAACAGCCTCCAACCTCAACTTCTCAGCCTCCAAGGTAGCCTCCGACCTCGACTTCTCATCTTTTTAGTCCTCCAGAGCGGACCGTCTCGAGGCACCTTCCAGGAGGGCCTCGTCCAGCTGAGTCCTTAAAATCCTCCGATCCTCCCCCAACATTTGCAGGGCTCCTTATAGAGCCTCCAACTGGGCCATGGTGGCGTCCTGAGCACTCTTCACAACCTTGAGCTAGAGGTCATCCCTTGGAGGTCGGCCTCCAGCTTCTCGTAACCGAAGTCGACTTCCTTGAAAATCAGCCGGGTTGACAAGAGAGTGGGAACTACTTGAAAAAGAAAACAAAGTCAAACAACAATATATATATAAGAGGTACGACGTGAATAAAGTTCAAGACCATCCAAAGACATACCTTTAGGAGAGAAATGGCCACCTCACACAGCGTCTCCATCGGGTGTAAGGCGGACAAAGCAACAATCTCTTGCTCATCCATGTGGCAAGAGGTCCACCTGGCAAGCTTCTCCAAAGGGCTTAACTCGGAAGTCAACCCATTGCCCTCTACCTCATGGGCGGGAACCCCAGCATTAGGAGCAGAGCGAGCTCCTTCCTCGGCCTCGGGAGCAACATGGATCACTCCCTCAGGCTCCTGAGCGGGAGCTTCCCCCATCGGAACATGCTCCAGTTCAGGAGTGGTAGAAGCGGTCGGTTTGACCTCCTCCCCAGGCAGATCAGTGAGCGGTCGGATCCCAAGCGGAGGCTGGGTCGCAAGCTGAGCCTGCCCCTTAGCCTGATGAGGGGGTCCCTCCTTCATCCACTTCCTGAGTCAATCCACCTCGGCTAGGGAAGGGAGCTTCATCTTCTTCGTAGGACGAGGGTTACCAGACATATCTACAAAAATGGTGTCAGTAAGGGGAAAAACCAGAACTTGGCAAACAACGAAAAAAGCATGACTAATATCATACCTAATGGCCCGAGAGGACCTGGGAGATCCCGGTGTGGAAACAAGGACTAAGGGGTGGGCTTCATCAGCCGTGCATGAGCGATGCGTTGAAGCTGGGAATGAGGAGAGCTCGGGTTGTACATGGGAAGAGCCAACTGCACAAATAAAAAGGAGAAAGATTAGCACGAATCCAAACTACACTCAACCTAGTTGCCACTCGACAATTATTGACTTGGAATCATAAACTCAGCGAGGACACCGATTGTCGGATCCGCCCACTCCCCGAACACAAAGAACCACTTGTCTTTCCACCCTTTGTTAGATGAAGGGTTGTCGATAATGAGAGCCTGACCTTGATTGGCCTAGGCAGAAAAGTAGTACAACCCCAAGTTCATGTGGTTAACCTTCACTTTCTACAAAGATAAAAACTCAGCTACAGACAGCTCAGGAAAGTCGAGCTGTTGCCAGAGAACGCAAGTCCCAATCAATGCCCTCGAGGTATTCAGGATCGATTAACTCGGAGCAACCCTCACGGTGGCGATGACTCTCTAAACCATAGGATACAGGGGTAAACGAAAGCTGCATTGCAGAGCTACGATGTAGACAACCAACTCTCCCGCGTAAGGCTAGCCCAATACCTCTCCTAACTCAGGAGCTCGGAGTACCATCGACTCGGGGATCTGGTAACCCCACCTCACCCGAGCCAGATCAGCCTCAGTCATGGTAGACCTGAAGGTGCCGACCTCCCTAACTTCGGCGCCAGGACCCCCCCTGGTCCTGGCCCAACTCCCTCATCGCTCAATCCTGAGAACTCCACCTCTTCGTCCCCCATATCCGAGGAGGAAAGAATGGGTATATTCGCTCAAGTGTCATTAAGAGAATGGTAGGAGTCGTTGTGGAAAGCCCACGACAGCAACCTAACTTTAGACCATTCTGACATCCCGGCCAAGTAAAAAAGAAAAAAAAATAGGCCGAAAAAAGGAAAATACAGGCCAGAGAAGGGAAAACCACCGAAAAAAAGGGAAATGGAGAGGATTTCCAACTTACCGGAAATCGCCTAGTCCGGTGAAGAGCAAAGGGAAATGAGAGAAGTGAGGGGCTCTAGGCGTTGCCCCCTCCCTTTATCACCACAACCAGACCGGCATATTTATGACTTGCAATCAATGCCTCAACACGAGGAGCCGGAACGTTGCATGCCACAACCCTCCCTAAGGACCACGTAATAAACTCTCAAACCGAGAGTGATCTCGAGTGCCGCTCTGCTGTCAGCTGGTGCCCGGCTGTACGCTCAGCAATCAAACGACGCCACCTCTTTAACCGAGCCAGAAACGCTATCGTCACTAATTTTGCTTTGAGCCCCGCACTGGCCGCCTCCCATCATTTGTAATGACTAATGAGCGATCCGACTCCCTCAACCTCCCGACCTGCTCAATAGTGAAACTCGATCTGATCTTGAGTTCATTCCCAACTAGTTTGACCTGGCTAAATTCTACCTACTTATCAAGTCCGCTACACGAACTAGAAAGTAGGAGGGCTTATTGTTATGGGAAAAATGGACTGACCAACTAATGCAAGCCAAATCAGTGCTTCAAATAGCAACAGGCGTGATCCAATGGTCTAAACCATCATCTCCTCGACCAAGTGTAGATAGAGGTCAAGCTTGGTCTCTCGATACTAGGTTGAAATAGTCACTGATCGAAACACCTCAGGTCGGCATGCCCCAAGTTAGTAAGACCCGCCATATACTGGATTTGACCTAACACTACAAGAAAAGAGGGCTTTAGCCTCAGTTCAAAACTGTGGCTAAAGCCTTTAGCCTCAGTTTTGCCTCAATTATCCAAACCGAGGCTGGAACCCCCATGGCTAAAGGCTTTAGCCTCAGTTTTAGCAACAGAGGCTAAAACGACTTTTATACCTCGGTTCTTCAAGTGAAGCTAAATCTATTTTTAGCCTCCATTGTTTTCAATTGAGACTAAATCCAAATTTTAGCCTCAGTTGCCTCCAATTGAAGCTAAATCTAGTTTTAACCTCGGTTCTCAACAACCGAGGCTAAAGCCTTTAGCCACGGGAGTTGTAGTCTCAGTTTAGGTAATTGAAGCAAAACTGAGACTAAAGATAAATTTAGCCTTTGTTGGCATCAACTGAGGCTAAATTTACTTTTTAACCTCAGTTCTAAACAACTGAGGCTAAATCATTTATTTTAACCCATTCACAAATCTGTGCATAGTCAGTCATTCATTCAATCAATCAAATACAATGTTTTTTTCATGCCACAAACTACAAAATCGCAAGTTGTTGCTAAGTTATTGTATTTGCAGGGCATAGAACATCTACATTGGCATAAAGGAAAACACAATCTGCTTCAATCGAGCAAACCTCTTTTTTCGACTCAGACGAAGATACATCCTCGGAACTGCTAGTTTCAGGCTTCTTCTTTGGTGCAACCTCAAAAGAAGCTTTTGACTTCTTGCCACTCTTCTGCTTCTCGACTGCTTCCTCTACTTCTCTCTTCAGCTTTTTGGCAGCAGATTGTTTCTCAATAGACTCCTTTGGATGCCTCTTTCCTGAAAATCGCCAAACTTAATGCTCTAATTCTCAAAAATAAAAATCAACAGAAAAATAAATAAAATGGGCAAAAAAAGTATGAACCTTTAAAAGCAGGGATGAGATTCATGAGAACTGTGGGGATTCCTTTTCTAATGAATATGGTCCCAAATATATGGTTCTATAATAAAGAAGACATGCTATCCATCAAGGCTAACATGTACAATCAGGCAAGACATAATCACAATATTGCAAGTAGAATTAAACTAATCTGTTGAATCCATCAAAACATAGACTGTACCAGCAAAAATAACATACAAGAAAGTAATAAGAAAAGGGGCAACAAACATTTAGAACACAGTTATAGGATGGCAAAAGCAAGCAAAGTTATATTTGAAAAGATCAATTCCTCCTAATTCAAGGAGAGAGATGTAGCCAGTGTAGAAGTCTTAATGAACATCCAAAAGGTCACATTAGGCATCATCACTCAAGAAAAAATGGACAGAAGAAGACTAAAAGAAGATCTATACACAGAAATTGTACATGTAGTCTTGCAAATCAACACACAAACCATCCAAGCGGATCTTTGTGGTTATTGTACATTTATAGTCATGTTTTGCTCATCTGGAAGGCGTTTCCAAGAACCATGACAACCATTTCTGAAGATTGGGTGCTATCCTATACCTTTGTATCGGCTAAGATAATGAGTTGGAGATAAGCGGACTAGATATTGGGATATTAGGTTATTTCAGGCTTCAAAACATCACCTAAACATCTATGAACAATATTATAATTATGAGTCTTTTTTAGATGATAGGATTAGCTAGAGTTTATGGTAGTGAATTTGTAGGGAATTCTAGGTTATGGACAATACTATTTAAAGTAGAATGATACTGTAAACTTGAGGCTTTTTAGAAGAAAGAAGGCGATTTTCAGGCTAAGAGTGTGAGTCTCGATGTGAGTCTCAAGCAAGGTTTTGAATAACAATATGTAACACCCCGTACTCGGGTGTTACTATTATAATCTAGATTAGCATATTTGTATGAAGATACAAGTAACATACATTGTTCACCATCATTTGATAAGTCACAACCCATTACTTAGTTTCAATAGTCAGAATGCCAATATCTCATATCCCATCGTTGATTTAAACAAATTAATAACTAAACGTTAAAAACCCATGAATTTTAGCCCACTTACCATCCCGAATGATTTAATCCTTATAGTCAAATACTTATAGGAGACTGAATGAAAGAGTAAATGACCCTAATCGGGCTATGACCCACGTGAATAATTTAGAAATATACATATAATTGTATATATATAAATCTAAATACAAATAAATAATCTCCCTGAAAAACCTACAGAACATCTCCAAAAGAGGGAACCATGAGAGTTTAATATGAATAATTGGCAATTGAAAATATAATGATAATAATAATAACAATAATAATAATAATCATAGTAACAATAATAATAATAATAATAATAATAATGGGGGTTAAAATTATTCTAAAAGTAGCATTTAGCGTCTTAAATTTATAGAACCTGTGTCCCAGTCATCTAAATGAATCCTTGGACCTTTTGAACTATTGACGTTCAGTTTCGAGCCAATTCAACCATTAGATTAGTGGGAATCCACTAATGTAACCCAAATCAAGTCGTACGGCCCACCAAAGCTTTAGATCTGCATGATTTTTGGTCAAAGGCTAAGATTAGGCCCACCAAGGGAAATGGGCGGTGTGGATTTCTCCCAAACAGTATGGTGGGCCCCACATGGGGTGCGAGTGCACTTAGTGTGCTCGTACCCACCATGCACCGGGTGTGACAGCGCGGTCAGCAACCGTTGACCCATATTTCTCTAAAAAGAGATACATCATTCTCTCTCCTTGGTTTGGCAATGGACGGACAGATGTCCGTTCTCTTGATTAGTGGCCCACCTACACCAACCCTATAGGTGATCTGATCCGTCCATTGTGTTCAGGGCTTGGGCCCTACCAAAACCCAACTTATCTCACGTGTTGGATTACCCGTCTGTAAACACAATCTCTGGCGCAAACCGGCCCTGCTAGCACAAAGTTTCCAAAAATGGAAACATGTTATTGCCAGGTTGGGGATCCGTGTAGCACCCCATCTCTACATCTCCACCGTTCAGACCAGGAAAATCTCGACCGTCCAAACCTAGTCTCCACCTTAACAAAGAAAACCATGGGCGGTTTCAGCCATACCCACTGTTTTAAGGATAGTTTCGGGCAGACGAATCCTGACCGTCCACCCTCCATCCAACGGTCTGGAAACGGCTTAGTTTTTTAAATAAGAAGAGCATGATGGATCGATCAACAGTAACCTCTCCCCATCTCCTTGCGGCTGCCCATGAGAAAACAGTTGTTTCTTCCTCCTTCCGAACCCACCATCCAAACGATCCTAGAGCTTTGAAAAAGCCCATCCTTAAGCTTCCTAGAGTCCATATGAACCATCTCATGTGGTCGGATTGGAGGAGGGAGCCTCCATTCGAAATCCGCCATTAATGGCGTCATCTTCTTCCTCGTCCTAGCTCCATGCCTAGCCAAGTCAGGTGATCTCTCTCTCTCTCTCTCTCTCTCTCTCTCTCTCTCTCTCTCACACACACACACACACACACACACCTGATGTGTGTGTCTCATCTGGCTCGTCCAGTGCGTGGACCCCACCTCGATGGTGTCCCGTCCACACCGCCCAGCCTTCTGGACGTTGGACGCTGGAGCTTCCTCTTAAATAAAATATATGTTATAATATTATATAATAATATTATTGTTATGTTATGTTATGGTGGGCCCCATGTGGGACCCACCTGATGTGCAAAACCGATTGGTTGGAGTCTGTACAGCAGCTATATTGCTACTGTATTGACATTACCAAGTTCCGTGGGTCTGTGGGTCTGACTGGGGTATGTGTTATTCAAAACTGCCCATCAAATTTGCTTAAAGTAGGACCCCACCTAGAGGTATGTTATAACTCCACCGTCAATCCCATTTCCTACCTCATTTTAGGAGTTGACCCGAAAAATGAAGCCAACCCAACTCTCTAGTAGGCCACACCAGCTGAAAGACTAATTTAATAGTGGTAAATCATTAAGGCCAGCCGCGATATTTCGGTGCGTCAAGATATATCCAATATTGGACTCATTGTACCTGTCTTAAGCCTAGAACCCTACCGACAGAGTAGATCCTCCTGAGGTGGGCCCCACCTATTAAAAACAAAAATAATAATAATAATAATAATAATAAATATATAAGGAACATGCACGTAAACGTCCAGAGGACGCTGTCTCCTTATGCTTGAGATTTTGGCTAGGACCATGGCCCCACCACAAGCTCTACCATGATGTGTGTTGAACATCAACACCGTCCATTTGATGAGTCCCCTTTATATACGGGGTGCCCCCAAAAATCAGCCATACAAAGAGCTCAGGTGGCCTACACCATCTGCAATCTTGTGAAGACATGTTAAACTATATAAAAGCACTTGTTGGGGTCCATCTGAGATTTGGATGCACCTGAAACTTGGTTTGACCCATTAACCTAGTGAGACACACATAATATATGAACCACAACTTGGTGGGCCCAACAAATGATTATGAATGCTCTAATGGTGGATAAACCTCCTAATTGTTGAGCATGGTTCTGCCCACATAAGCGACATATTGACCTAATACTTTTGTCCCAACTCCGCCATGATGTATGTGTGTTGCACACACCGTCCATTTATTTTTAGGCTGTGGGCCTCATTACCTGGAGAGGCCCACTTGTTGTGCATGTGAGACCCATTACGTTGTGTTAGGCCCATTGTGGTGTATATAAGCCCATGTGTGAGGCCCAATTTCGGCCCTAGCTGTGAACAAACTCCATGCCCGATTTACAACTACCACCCTTATTACTATTATCATAATAATTTTTTATATAGACATGATTAGCCATTGGTAGACTATTTACACTGATAATAAATATTATAAACATAATTATAACTATTAAATAGTAATATTTTAATTTCCATCCTTAAATATTACCATTAATAATGGACTGTACTAGTTGTCACTATCATAACGATTATGATTATTAGATTAGTTAATACTAATTGTATCATTGATATTAATAAGTACCTGGTAGCTATTATATTAACATTTATCACAACGATTATGATTACCATATTGGCTAATATTAATTGAATAATTAATGTTAATAAGCACCTCGTAACTATTAAATTAACCATTTAATTAATTGTACAACTAAGTAGAGTCCAAACCCTAAGGTCCAAGTCTAGACCTAGACTCTTGGGTAAAACCCTAAAACCAAGGTAATCCAAACCCTACGTTAAGACCTTGACCAAGAATAGCGTGTAAAGCTTGAATTTAATGGTATAAATTTACAATTCATGATAGGGTTTAATTCTAAGGAAACTTGCATTCTCTAGCAACACGGGTAGGCTATTCAAAATATAAGGTGATGATTCTTCCCCTTGAGCATTCCATCTTCTCATTAGTTTAAGTTATAGTTTGTATTTCAATTTATAATTGATATCTCCCTTTATGATCATATGTATTAGTTGGTGGAAATTGAATTGTTATATTACATGCTTAATGTCCATCTTGTATATTTGTTCATGTTGAAGGTCAAATATTGCATATCAAACCCAGTTATTGCCTGGATTTATGAACATGGTACCATTTAATAGCCCAATTTAATCATATTTGTGTTGCAAGGTGTAAATATGAGCTTAGACTGGATCAGGATGCTAAAAGCATGGAATTAACGCTCTGATGACACCAAGGAAAGGGACGGACCCTAGGAGACTAAGATCGATGGATTTACATGCCAGAGATCCAATAAAATCAAGACATTGAAGCTGAAGTGGCCCGAAATTGGCCCAGAGTGCAAGATCGCAGGGTTCTAACCATCTGTTCGGCTCGAAACTTTATACAAGGTCTGAAGACCATATATTAACCGTACAAGTCGAAATTCATCTGTTGGATCCTTGTGAAAGCAGCCTAACGGACATATCAGCCCATAAATTAGTGATTTGGGGCCCACCTGATCTCTGGATACGCTTCAATTTTGGACTCAACACCTTAAATTGGATGGGGAAAAGGATGGACGGTACGGATTTCTCGCGAGCATCACAGTGGACCGCAACTGCACCTGAGTGTGCACAGTGCGTACGTGCACTGGACCCGCACCAGACGGTCAGCCCGCTCAAAGACGGGCTGACCCACTTCTTCTTGCGAAGGAACAGCGGACAGACGTTGTCCGTCCATTTTTCAGTAGTAGGGCCCACTCATCATCCAAATGGATGATCCAGACCGTCCATTACATCTTTAGGGTAGGCATGACCCTCACCTAGGTGTATTTTTGGTCCCATTCACATGTACAGACGTAGATTGATGAAAAACGTAAGATGAACGATGAAGTGAGTTGATAGAGTGGACCGCACCAAAACTAGAGAAAAAGTACCCATTTCTGACGGGTTTTTCGTCAGGATTTTAATGAACGGGGTGGATTTCTCCGAAACCATCACTGCGGGGCCCACCGAACATGTCAGCACGTCTGCATAGGCTTTACGCGCGTCTGAGAAATCTGAAAATTCCGGGCGATTGTGGGCCACTATCCGTGATCGGATTAGTGATCCGAACCGTCCAAGTGGAGGCCAGGTCAGGGCTAACCCTAGCCATGAAGACATATGCAAAAGCTGGGACGATCAGCGTCCTGATCATCCTTCCAAACGCAGCTGGTTGTACGCAAGGCTGCGCAAAATAAAGTTTGGTTCTTGTGTGATTTGGATTGTGGAAACAGGGTTAGTTCTTCCGATTCTCCACCACCCCTCCTTGCTCTATAAAAGGAGAAGAAGGAGAGAGAGAGAGAGAGAGAGAGAGAGAGAGAGAGAGAAGGCATTCAATTCTAAGGGGAGAACGTGAAGCAGAGGAGAGATTTTTCTTGGTTTTTTTTTTTTGTTCTATTTTTTTTGTTTTATTATTTTTTCTTTTACTTAGCTTCATCATGTTTATGTGTGGCTAAGCCTCTTAGCTAGGGCTAAGAGGTGAAGCTTGTAGTGAAATGGGAGACTCTATTTTATGCCTTTAATTTAATTTTAATTTGTGAACTGATGTTGATTTATGGTTTTAATTAAGGGAATGTTTTTAGTTTTTAATGGTCTATTGTGACTAAAATTACAATAGGTCTGCGATAGCTTTGAACATGTTCCTTTCCTTTTTATGATTTTGACGTCAGGAAGCCCTATTATTCACCATCATCTCTCGGGTATGGTTGGATGTCGATACCCTTCCTAACCTTCATTTATTTATTGATTGGTTGGTAATTAGTTTAATTCTGTTGTTTACTGTCTCCTGGTCATGGTTTGGTGATGGAATCCATTCTAATTCATATACCTTTCATCTCTTGAAAACTATATCAAAGGAAGTTCAGTTTGATGGTTACACCCTTCAACTGGACGAAGATAGGATTCTAAGTCCAGTTGAATTCTTGAAACAGGCATAAGATCTCCCTGATCTCTACAAGTGGATCCTCTGAATCCCTAGTTCCCTTCTCTGATTTCTCTAAATTTTAGATAATTATTTCACCATTATTCCCTCAATTTCATACGATTTAGATTTCATCTTAATCTAATTCTAGTTCTATTTAGTTTCAGACTATGTACAGGTTTCAGTCCCTTGGGATTCGACCTCGGTCTCACCGAGTTTATTACTACATCACAACCCTACACTTGGGGAGTGAACAAGTTTTTGGCACCCTTGTCGGGGACTGACGGCTGCGATTCTCTGAAATTAATTAGTTTTAGAGTTAGATTAAGATCAGAAATTACTAACTTTAGTTTTAGATTTTTCTTTCTATTTGATTTTTAGAACTAACTTTCCTATTTTATAGGGTCGTTAATAGATCGTATAAATTAGTAACTTCGTCCTAATTTCTTTACTTTCTCTATTTTTTAGATTAGTTCTTATCTCCTAGATACTAACTTGAGTAGTTTTGTTTTGCAGGTTTTAACTTAGGAATCTCTAACTTAGTAACTTCTTTCTAACTTCTCCCTCTCTTACTTTCCATACTGCGGTAGGATCTTTTTTTTTTTTTTCTTAGGAGTAGATTCAGAGTTAGGGTCTCACCATGTATATGCACGAGTGGAAATGTCAATATGCTGAGAAGAATAATCTATATTGGGATGATGACTATGGTAGAAATCAACCTATGTATCAAAACTTTTTTGAAACTATCATTGAGAACCAACCGGAATATAATGATCCACTGGTTAAGAAGTCCTTACGCGATCATCTGCGGGAGAATAATTACACCCCACAGATTAACAAAATAGTACGTGAGTGTTGGGGTTATCATAATTATAGGGTGATGACTATTATCACTCATCAGATAAGAAGAAAACAATGCGTGATTATATTATGAGTGATAATAAGTATTACCAACCACCATATTCTCCCATGTATGATCAATATGACTATAACCAGTGGAAACATCAAAATTGGAAAAATGAACCAACAACATGCTATAATGAGTATTCTCTTGGATACCCTACCTTTGAAACCCAACCAGAAATAATCCAAGAGGATTTAATTCAGTATACCATGGAATGTCTTGCGGAAATGATAAAAGCGATGGAAGCATTTAATTCACGCCTTAATAAGGTAGAGGAGGCTCATTCATCCCAGCCACAATTCATTCCAAAAATATAATGCAAGAAAAGTGATCCAAACTCGCTTTTGAAGAACTCTGGAATTTGGAATGAGGAGTTAGATTCCATTAACGAGCACACGGTTCAATTTCCCCATGAGTCGATCTCGATGACTGTTCAAAAGAATGGTGAAAAGACATGGGTGTCTTTCGAATACAATGATGATAACACACTGTACTCACATGACACACTCGAGTTCAATGATGAGGAAGAGGTCAGTTTATTCGAACCTCAACCCAATTTAGGAATAGAATGTGAGGAAGTGATCCCATCCCAAGTGTGCACTGCATGGAATTAGACGATGATGTGTATTGGGATGATGATCATGAATATTTAGCCAAAATTCCCCTAGAATCAATCTCAAGTATGGTCTAGGTCAGTGATCAAGAGGTAAACAAAGTGATCGGTCAGAAGGATCTACTCCACTCATTTAACATGCCTGATTTCAATGTGGAGGATGAACCCCTTACAACCGACTCTTCTAACTCTTGTGAGACATGTTTAAACCACTCCCCTTAATTGAATGATGATATGATTTGCGAGAAGGATGAGTTGCTCAATGTAACTCTGGAATTTGAAACCATCCAGTTGAGGTCATCATCTGAGTTGTACACGTTTGACAATTCAACGCCTCGATTGAGTAGTTTTAATGAACAGAGTGATCACATTGATGCTTCTCCTATTTATTTTCAATCTGTCTGTGAAGGACTGAAGCAAGACAGCATACATCCGTCCACTTTCAAGGATGATGGATTTCTTGGGCAGATCATCACGAGCTCTAATGTGGAAAATAAGTCACACTCAGTTGAACTTCCCAATTCTTTGGCTGTTTGCTTGACACACTTTGCAGATTCAAACGATCTCATGTCAAAAGATAAAGTGGATGCCTTGCAAGACAACATCTCGGTAGTCATCACTGACCAAGAGAACCCTTATTCTGAAGCCCCTTCTTCTCTTGATCCTAAACGTCTACCATTAAAGGAGGAGGAGCTAATATGGAACCGAAGTTTGATACTTCGGAATGTGTTGAGACTACATCACTTCTTGCGAAGTTTTCTAAACTTCATTGACTTGTAGTCTCTGATTCACCATGGGATAATAACATTGAAACTTTTCTGTCACAGGTGAATCGTATATATTTTGGATACCTCATTAAATTCAACAAAATTTTTCTTATGAGGTACATAAGTTTCTCTGGAAAGTCATGCTCCAGGGCGTTCAAGCCTATTGCAAAAAGGGCTTTTGGATGATCCCGTTGAGGAACTTACTTAGAAACTTATCAAGATACTGGCCAGAAGAGGAACCTTGCAGCATGATTGAGTAGTTTTTTCCTGCTTTCATAGGATTAGGGTAGTTTGCTTTATGTTGTTCTAGGTTAAATGGTTTTATGTCATTAGGTTAGTTTACTTGATATGTTGTTTTAGGATAGTTTGCTTTCGTGTCCTCACTCTCAAGCTAACCAGCTTTTATGCTGCGATCTCTTGGAAAGTCTCTCTCTCTCAATTCGTTATCCAGGTACTATCTTCCCATCACTTTTCCTTTACTTTCGTCGTCTCATGTGCATTGCATGCTCATATCTTTTACATTGAGGACAATGCCGATTTTAGGGTGGGGGTGGGAGATTAGGTTACCTAATCAGTATTTTCTTAGTCTTGAGCAAAATTTGTGAAAATTTTAAAAAATAATTCTGAAATTTCTTGTAAATTCGATGTGATTTTGACGGCTATCTTTGATTTAGAATTACAAGATACGTGATGTTGGTAATTTACGACTCATGGATTCAGTTATCTATTAGATTTCACAGTTAAGGTTGAATTATTAATCCAGAATTAGAAGTTGTAAACATTGATTGAGTTATGATTTCACATGTCACATCTCGCTTACATATTAAGGTTTCAGTTCGATATTGAATTGTAACTTGGTGATCATTAAGCATGGAAGGAACCAACCTGGGGAATTTGTCCATCATGTTCAATAAGAAGAATGAAAGAAAAAAAATACCTAGCTAAAAAAAAAACAGATACCTTTGTAAAGGGTTGGGCGAATAATCTTCACCATAGGTTTGCTCCCTATAGGTGTAGATTTAATTCCCTATGGATGATATGTGAAAAGGGTGGGGTGTACGGTTTTCACCATAGGTTTGCTCCCAATAGGTGAGGATTTGATTCTCCTTCTTAGGGTTACTATTAATAGAAAAATTAAAAGTTGGAAGAAGAATTTTTTTTTTTTAAAAAAAAGAAGAACTGTAAAACAAGTTCTGGGTTAGGTTTTGGTTGTCCTGAATGCCCATTCGATCATCATGGAAATTGATAATTGGATCTCTTAATGATAGTAAGCCGAGATTACACTATACACCCATAGAATTCAATGTTTATAATTTTTTTGATTGTTGGATTAATACTTTGAACTTGACTATGAAGTTTACAGTGTGCTTGAGGCCAGGAGAAAATAATGCCTAGCATTCATAAATCTTAGAATTCTAGGATCTGGATTGTTTTTCATAAATCACTCAAGTTTATAGAAATTGTCCGGTAATTCTCAACTCATTTTTTGCATACTTTACTCGGGACTAGCAAAATGCTGGTTGGGGGTTGTGTTGAGGGTCAAATATTGCATATCAAACCCAGTTATTGCCTGGATTTAGTACCATTTAATAGCCCAATTTAATCGTATTTGTGTTGTAAGGTGTAAATACGAACTTGGACTGGATCAGGATGCTAAAAGCATGGAATTAATGCTCTAATAACACCAAGGCAAGGGACGGACCCCAGGAGACTAAGATCGATGGATTTACACGCCAGAGATCCGAGAAAATCAAGACACTGAAGCTGAAGTGGCCCGAAATTGGCCCAGAATGCAAGATCGCAGGGTTCTAACCATCCGTTCGGCTCGAAACTTCTTACAAGGTCTGAAGACCATATATTAACCATATACGTCAAAATTCATCCGTTGGATCCTTGTGGAAGCAACCCAACGGACAGATCAGCCCATAAATTAGTGATTTGGGGCCCACCTGATCTCTGGATATGCTTCAATTTTGGACTCAACACCTTAAATTGGATGGGAAAAAGGATGGACGGTACGAATTTCTCGCGAACATCACAGTGGACCGCACCTGCACTTGAGTGTGCATAGTCGTATGTGCACTGGACGCGCACCGGACGGTCAGCCCGCTCAAAGACGGGCTGACCCGTCTTCTTCTTGCGAAGGAACAGTGGACGGATGCTATCCCTCCATTTTCAGTAGGGCCCACTCATCATCCAAATGGATGATCCAAACCGTTCATTGCATCTTTGGGGTAGGCGTGACCCTCGCCTAGGTGTATTTTTGGTCCCATTCACATGTACAGACATAGATTGATGAAAAATGTAAGATGAACGGTGAAGTGAGTTGATACAGTGGACCACACCAAAACTAGAGAAAAGTACCCATTTCTGACGGGTTTTTCGCCAGGATTTTAATGAACGGGGTGGATTTCTCCGAAACCATCACTGCGGGGCCCACCGAACACGTCAGCACGTCAGCGTAGGATTTACGTGCGTCCGGGAAATCCAGAAATTCTGGGCGATTGTGGGCCAGTGTCCGTGATCGGATAAGTGATCTGAACCGTCCAAGTGGAGGCCAGGTCAGGGCTGACCCTAGCCATGAAGACATATGCAAAAGCTGGGACGATCAGCGTCCTGATCATCCTTCCAAACGTAGCTGGTTGTACGCAAGGCTGCGCAAAACAGAGTTCGGTTCTTGTGTGATTTGGATTGCGAAAACAGGGTCGGTTCTGCTAATTCTCCACCACCCCTCCTTACTCTATAAAAGGAGAAGAAGGAGAGAGAGAGAGAGAGAGAGAGAGAGAGAGAGAGAGAGAGAGAGAGAGAAGGCATTCAATTCCAAGGGGAGAACGTGAAGCAGAGGAGAGATTTTTCTTGGTTTTTTTTTCTGTTCTATTTTTTTTGTTTTATTATTTTTTCTTTTACTTAGCTTCATCATGTTTATGTGTGTCTAAGCCTCTTAGCTAGGGCTAAGAGGTGAAGCTTATAGTGAAATGGGAGACTCTATTTTATGCCTTTGATTTAATTTTAATTTGTGAACTGATGTTGATTTATGGTTTTAATTAAGGGAATGTTTTTAGTTTTTAATGGTCTGTTGTGACTAAAATTACAATAGGTCTGCGAAAGCTTTGAACATGTTCCTTTCCTTTTTATGATTATGACGTCAGGAAGCCCTGTTGTTCACCATCATCTCCTGGGTATGGTTGGATGTCGGTACCCTTAACCTTCATATATCTGTTGATTGGTTGGTAATTAGTTTAATTCTGTTGTTTACTTTGTCTCCTGGGCATGGTTTGGTGATGGAATCCATTTTAATTCATATACCTTTCATCTCTTGAAAACTATATCAAAGGAAGTTCAGTTTGATGGTTACACCCTTCAACTGGATGAAGATAGGACTCTTAGTCCAGTTGAATTCTTGAAATAGGCATAAGATGTCCCTGATCTCTACAAGTGGATCCTCTGAATCCCTAGTTTCCTTCTCTGATTTCTCTAAATTTTAGATAATTATTTCACCATTATTCCCTCAATTTCATACGATTTAGATTTCATCTTAATCTAATTCTAATTCTATTTAGTTTCAGCCTACGTACAGGTTTCAGTCCCTTGGGATTCGACCTTGGTCTCACCGAGTTTGTTATTACATCACAAACCTACACTTGGGGAGTGAACAGTTCATGCTTGTGAATTATTTGTGGATTACCAATGGAATTTTAAACTGGTACATTAGTAGGAAACCCCCACTTATAAATGTACATCTATACTTGGGATGAAACTCGATTGACGGTGATTGCAATGGACCTTCGATCTAGTGGTTATTGAGTGGTGGCATATGATTGGCCACAAGTCGATGGATTTCCATTAAACATCCTAAGATGGTAGTCTTATGGGCTATGGATGGTGATAATGGGACACTATGCCCGAGCCGTTGGCCTACGCTGGGCCATGTACTCCCCGTAGTGGCCGTGAGCTTATTTCAATTGGCTGGTTGTAATTGGACTAATAACGGGTTGGCTAATCATGCATGCATATCACAGACCGACATCTATTGTTGTTGTACGTGACATACGGATTTGCTTGTCTGGATGTTTTACCCGGGGCAAAAACTAGTATTTGCCTGTCTGGATGTTTTACCCGGGGCACAGACCATCTGGATGTTTTTCCCGGGTAGACGTATTCGCCTATTTGGATGTTTTTTCCGGGGCACAGACCGTCTGGATGTTTTACCTGGGTCGATGATTGCATGTCTGTCTAGATGTTTTACCCGGGACAATGATTGTATTCATGCATCCATGCATTTAAAAAGACTGCATCATGTGTTGTTTGATTGCCTTGTTATTTTATAACTATGCTTACCTAATGCGGCGGTGTGTAATCTTGAGGGGAATTCACACTGAGTTGGCCACTCATCCATCAAATATACAACCATACAGGTGGCTTAATTGATTTTCAGGTTCAGACTGATGAGGAGCGAAGTACCACTGTGAAGATACAAGATTGTATTTTCGAGAGTTGCTACATGGACTTACAGTTCAAGATTTGTTACAATTTGCTATGTTTACATGTAATATTATTTCATTTTGTATTTGTAAGAATGGAGACATTGGTTTGTATAAGTCATTATGGGTTGTTCCTTGTATATTTGAATAATGATGAAATTTTCTTTTATGCTGATTTGTCCACTCTACACTTATCTGCTTACTTTGATAAAAGAAAAATATTATATCTGACCATCTTTTAAGGTTAACACTCAGGTTTTTGGGACACGGGTCATATACTCGGGTCTTGAAGATTCGGGGCATTACACAGTATTGGCTGGGCATGTCAACCGAGCACAACAAACCACATGACACACAGTTATGAGACACATGACAACAGACCAAACATATTCTCTTATCCCAACTCCAAGCAAAAAGTTCGACCCATGTAACACCGACATCTCAACTCTATACAAAAAGCTACACTAAAACCACAAGATAAACAACACCAAGTGGCATAAGCCTTGCCCCAAAGGTACAGGCTGCCTCAACTAGGCCTCGTGCCTTTAAAAACCTTTTTGACAGCTAAGATTAAAATAATAAGATCACTAGACAAAGTTCAAATAACAAATGGTAAATAAAAGTCAGCATCAAATGCTAACTAAATGAGATGGGATCATGAAATACACAATCAAGACTGCTGAAATTTTCCCATGTAATTTGGATCTTACCATTTTCATTGAACCCATCTGTTTAATAGCCACCAATCTGAGGGTAAGGCTCATCTGCTCAAAATATTTCAGGCCACTTTCCACATCCAGCATGATTTGGATGATCAAGAGAGGCATGTATTTATGCCACAGTAAGCAAAAATGAGTTGTTCTAATCCAGCAAGTTGCACCTTGCCTAATGATACCTTTTGTTTAGCCTGAAAATCTTTAAAAAATATATATATATATATATACAGTTGGGTAAAGTTAGACACCCTACTTATTATCTATATATTGAGTCTTCTCAATTGTATCTTCCAAGTCCAACTCGAAAGTACCATTATTGCATTTTTGAGCCCAATCCCTCAATTTTTTAATGTTAAGGAAAGTGACTACAATTTAATTAGAACACAAGGAAAGGGAACAAACTTTAAAGTTCTGTTACACTTAGCCACACATCACTCCTTAGGATTCATATGCACTCAAACATTCCAATGAATCAAGTATTCATTCCAATCATAATTCAAATCAGGATATGGCCTTAGATATGATTGATTGGAAAATCACGACATAGCATCCTAAACAAATACAATACAAATCAGTGAGGTAGTTCCAAGCATCCCAAGCTCAATAGCCCCAACCAGATCTACCATCTATATCATGGAGATGGGTGTACAATATTCCAACTACCAGATCTACCATCTATTTTCTTAACTAATCTGATCGTAGCGTCACAAATTGATAGGATGAGGATGGTTTTATGTGATGGTCCACCTAACATTTCATCTTACAAATGAATTCTACATCATGGAGAAGTACTTGGGTGGAATTACTTTCCATGAAGAGATGACATTTACCCCCAGGTTTGGAGTTCACATTTTTGTGGAAAACATTTTCTGAAAATGTGTTTTTATAGAGGATATAAAAATAAAAAAATAAAATTGCAGGTACTTGGCAGGCAAGCTGTAAACGGCAAAGCATGTGGGCCATGGGAAGAATCAAGCAACGGATTATGTTGGTTTAAAAAATAAAAATAAAAAATGATTCCCCATTATTTGGCTAGATACTTGTTCTACTTTTTGCAAAATATTGAAGACTAGTATGGTAACAAGATAATTGCAAAATATTGAAGACTAGTATGGTAACAAGATAAATATTGTAAGGGGATACGTACATACAACAGTAGGTAGATTCTCGTTTATCATAAAAAGAACATATATTCATTATTGACAATGCAATCCTTACATGGTAACATAGTTGTCTTAGTCATTGATCCCCACACCCAACATTTCAGGCATTTTCCATCAGTACTATTCTACATTCTATGAAATAATAGATTGTTTTAGCCATCCCTTCTATGAAGTTGGATCAAGATCAAAACAGATCAAGCACCAAAAATCAAGAAAAAATTACAAAAATCATACGCTAAGTGGAAGATTTTGGAGAAATGAGAGGGGGAAGCTCACCTGATTGAAAGTTAAAACCCTTCCTCTGTCCTCAAATAATGCCAACTATAAATCTGATTAACTTCTTCAAATTAATAATCAAATTGGAAAAAAAAATTTGAAAAGGAAGGCAATATGCATCATCAGCTCAAAACAAAAATAAAAAAGCAAAGCTCCAAACAATGAGATCCGAAAGGAACCAATAGGATTAGGAGTTCAGATACAATAGGGCTCATCCCTATCACATCCAAACTCTCTACATTAAAACAATCCTCTCTCGTTTAAACTTGTATTGGAACTAGAGCATCTAGAGAAAGAGGAAAATGGGACATTCACACAGAGATATTCAGGAACCACATTGGACCCACCCACCAGCAGTTGCCTAGAAGTGGACCTCACAGGCCCATATCCAACACCTTCACGTTATAGAGGCCAGTCGATTTTGCTCTCCATGTTTTCAGTGAGAACAGATGCATCCCAAATCGGTGCTATCAAATTCACGTGAACAAACTAACAATATTAACAATCTAGATTTAAAACGAATTCTTATTTTTGTAATCCACACTCAAGTTCGAATTCAACAGCATGTATGAACCCCCATAAACAGTCACAAACCTTCAGAAACACTAAATCTACAACCAACTCAAAGCGGACACCCTATCACCGACTAAAGAAATGAAAATTCATACTGATCATGCAAGCTTTCAAGTTCGTCTTCCTTGGATAGTTTCTGCATTATGCTCAAGAGGGTCTGAGCTCTAGCATCGCCATCCACTGAACATCTGGATGGGAGAACCCAACCCCGGGGCTTTTCCAGCAGAGTCTCTGTCCCAAAGACCTCCGGTGGGAGGTCTCTTGCAGTCGGAGCAACGGATTCCGTTGCAATGGAAGGGTTCTGCTTTAGCTGCTTCGGTGGAAACTACGCCAGGCGGCGGCGTTGGAGAATCTCAGTATAAGAAGAGGAGCCGGAGCTAGGGTTTTCAAATGAGGGTTTTTGTAAGAAGGAGAGTATGGATTTCTGTCGCTGCATCGTTCCGAGGAATCTGAGAAGAGATCGAGGGAAAATGGCGGATGAAATTGGGGGAACGGAGTATTTATTGGGGAGGAGAGCTTTGATACTCTGGCAGAGTGTGATGGATGATATGCGAGCACTTAGAAATGACATACCCGACATACAACTAAGTCAAATTAAAGTGTATATATTTTGGTTTTTAGTTTAGACGTATCATAAACCAAAAATTATAATCACTTGACTAGCTGATTATCTTATTGATGGACATTTACTAGACGGATGAGATGAAAACATTTTAACAGTCCTATTTCAATAACGAATCACAGGTCACCCGATCTAATTTTGGGACTAATTAAGTCGGCTCCACAATTTAGTCAGTTTCATTTGAGTTCATGTATGCTACGTGTGCAGTTTTTCATTTGAGTTTTGGATCAATATGATATTTGTTTTTCATCTTCATTCAGGTCTGTATGACTAAAAGGTAGACTTTTGGCCTCGGTTTCAAGTGAGGCTAAAAGGTAAACTTTTGGCCTCGGTTCCTATGTAACTGAGGTTAAAAGGTAGACTTTTGGCGTCGGTTCCTATGCAACTGAGGTTGAAGGGTAGACTTTTCGCCTCGGTTCCTATGCAACTGAGGCTAAAAGGTAGACTTTTGGCATCGGTTCTCATGCAACTGAGGCTAAAAAATAGATTTTTGGCCTCGGTTCCTAGCAACTGAGGCTAGAAAGTAGACTTTTCGCCTCAGTTCCTATGCAACTAAGGCTAAAACGTAGACTTTTCACCTCGGTTTTTATGCAACTGAGGCTAAAAGGTAGACTTTTCGCCTCAGTTCCTATGCAATTGAGGCTAAAAAGTAAACTTTTCACCTCGGTTCCTATGCAACTGAGGCTAAAAAGTAGACTTTTGGCTTCGGTTCCTAGGCAACTGAGGCTAAAAAGTAGACTTTTTACCTCGGTTCCTATGCAATTGGGGCTAAAAAGTAGACTTTTGGCCTCGATTCCTATGCAACTGAGGCTAAAAAGTAGACTTTTCGTCTCGATTCCTATGCAATTGAGGCTAAAAGGTAAACTTTTAACCTCAGCTCCTTAACAACTGAGGCGAAAAAGGAACTTTTAGCCTCAATTCCTTAGCAACCGAGGCTAAAAAAATACATTTAGCCTCAATTTTTTCAATTGAGGCTAAAAAATTGTGGCTAAAGGCCTATTTTCTTGTAGTGTAACCTCACTCTCGTCTATCCGCAATATTAGCCGAAGATCTTAGAAACGGACTCCAATATGAATATGCTCAGGATTCTAACCAAGGATCTGGAAAGATCCTTCTGCCAAACAAGAAGTCTGAATCCCATTATGACTTGTCCTTGCTAAACAGGGAAAGACCCTCTACGCCATTGCCTCTTCCCATCTATAAATAGGGGCACCCACAATGAGAAGGGGTACGCACAATCGTTAGCCCTGAACCCTCAATACTCGATTAGACCTGCATTCCTTTTATGACTTAGGCATAGAAGCATCCCCTGCTCTAGCCATGGTTATCCTTCTGCTCCTTGTGCAGTTGTGCAAGTCCAAAGAGGGTTAACCCAATTTCTACATCAACAGTACCAAAACTTATGAAGATAGAAATATCGGGTGGACCAAACCATAGGAAACGACAGGAAACAACGGTGATTGAGTAAACTATAGGAAACAACCGCGATTGACTGTCTCACCGTTAAAAATTCCAAAGGGCCAATCATAAAGTTCCTGTAATATTTATTTTCCATCCAACCTGCTGATAATGGCGACAAGACATTGACAGGGAAAATATAAAGATCAGCTTAATTCATAACTTTTGTGGCCACATAAAGTTTTGATGGTCATTCATTGCTATTTCCAATGATATAGTCCACCTGATATTTGTATCTTTTTAAAGTTTGGGATCGTGTCCTAACATGAGATGGAAAAACAGATGGACGGCGTAGATATAAAAAATACATCAAGCGGGCCCCACACGGTTAGGGCAGCACCCACCAAGGTGTTACGTGGTTAGCGGATAATCCACTTCCGTCCATAACACTCGGATATTATATTTTCTCTCATCATCCATTTGAGAGCCCGGTGAAGACAGAAAGACGGAGAGAGGATATGGAGGGAAGCTGTGCACTGAGCTTCTCTTCTTCCAAAACCTGTTTCCCATTCAATCTCTGCAACTCATCATCTCGTTTGAAAACCACCCAAATCCTCACTTTCCATCCCAAACAGACAAAAACTGTTGATTTTCGGACGAAAAACTGCGTCTTTCTACGGTCTTCTCGAAATTCTATTATTCTTTCACCGCCTTGTGCTGTTGCAGAAGCCTTAGAACAAACTCCCATTTCTTCTCCTCCTTCCTCTCATTTGTCACCTCCGAGAGAGACACCATCGAAGGTAGATAAAAGCGGGCGGTTTTGCAGCCCCAGAGCTGCTAGAGAGCTCGCTCTGTAAGTGTTTATAGATTTGGAATTCTTTTGGATGGTTTCTTGTAATTCCTGTTTATTGAATTTTGGAATTATTGGTTGAAATTTTGAGGAATGTTGATGGCAGCTTGATTGCTTACGCTGCATGCTTAGATGGGTCTGATCCCGTTCGGCTGTTCGACAAGCGAGTGCATGCCAAAAGATGTAAGGTTTCTAAACTGTTTTTTTATTTTTATTTTTTTATTTTTTTATTTTTAATATTTTAATTTTTAATTTTATTTTATGTATCAGTACCTTTCTTATTTAGATATTGCATTTCAGTACTTAAATTAAGTCTTAAAAAAAAATAAAAATAACATTTAAGGTACCTTATTAATTTAAGTACATTGCATCTGGGTCCCTAACAGTAGATTTACCTAATGACTGCAGCTTAATTAGACTGTCCATTGTTCTTTGGCTAAGCATGCAAAAGGTGGGCCCCATGATTACTGGAATATTTTCTAACATCCCAATTGTTATCCTCAAAAGTCATCCAATTCAACTTTCAGAACCTGTGGCAGGGTTCAGCAGATGAACAGTTTGGAGAGGTTCGAGACCAGAGCCATTTGATTACCAGGATATTTCTGGCCAAAACACATCCGACCCAATTTTAAATCTAGACCTGCTCTCCAGTGCTGGTTGGGTCGATCAAATCCATTTGCACTGCTAGTTGTATGGATCTCTTAATGGGTGGAAAACTTATATCTGTTGGGATTTTTGGCCTGCGGAATCACACAGATCTAGATCTAGGATGGTAATCTAATGGCACCAAGCACACACAAGAAAAGAGAACACACAGATTTAACGTGGAAAACCCTTGCGGGAAAAAACCACGGCACAAAGCGACAGATCACCACTATGAAAGCATCAATTACAAAGAGAAAGGACTTACCCGATTCGAACAACCTCGAATCTCACCCTTGCTACACCCTTTAGAAACCCTGGAACCCTTTTAGAAAGCCTTAGCATTCATCACCCTACCCTAGAAAAGCCCTAGGGATACCTATTTATAGTTTAGGAAACTTCCCTTCCGCATCCCGGGTTGCGAAAGGACTCAAATCCGCGCCATTTCGCGCAAAATCGCGAACAAATCACGTAACCTACGACTAGTCCTGGCTCTCCTACGACTGGTCGTAGACCACCTACGACTAGTCGTAGACCACCCACGACCGGCCTAGTCAGCTACGGTAAAAACAAGAAAACTTTCTGGATTTTGAGTCGTACAAGGGCTCGAACCTACGACCGGTCGAGCGTCTCCCACGACCAGTCGTAGCTTCCCACGACCGGTCGAACGACCTCAAAACCTTCCGATTTAAGACTTTTCTCAACAATCTCCACCAAGTCTTCAATCTTCAACCGTGTAGCTCCTTGACCTCTTCTCTTATCTCTGCTTTACATCATAGCTCAAGATCACATTGGCCAACCAGTGCCAATCACGGATCTGATAGATACTTGCTATACCGTCGGCACGAATATCTCTGAGAAGTCGATCCCTTCTCTCTGAGCATAACCCTTCGCTACCAACCTCACCCTGTATCTATGTTGTATCCTCCTGAAGATCCACCGCATCCAACCGCTCACCGGCCCCTGGAAGCTCCACCGGCTCCCATATGTCGGTGCCCGTATAACGAATCCATCACATCGCCCATAGTCACCTTCCACTTCTCGGACCTGTGCTACTCACCTGTGAGCCATCGAATGAAGATGAATCCCCGCAATATTGGAGTCGTCCATGTACCTTACCGATATCCCGCGATCATGTCTTTGTATGATTCTTCACACAGTGGGCGCTCCACACGCTCAGATCCCCGTCCGCACGTCTCGGCCTTCCCGCCCGCCCGCTCATGTGGCCATGCCCATCATGCCACACACGTGCGGATGTGGAATCCGCTACATCCACTTTGTAGCTCCACCTTTTGAAGTGCTCCCGATCAACCCGTAAACATGATCGAGTCGTTGCGCTTTCATGACTACCCGTGCCCCTTGGATACCTTAAGAGCACCATCAATACCCGTGTACTTGCATCCCTTTGCCTCAAGCACACCAAGAGAAATCGATTCGCTTCAAATCGAGAACGTGCCTTACATCCGTCGTGGCGCTCCACCCCATCAAACATCCCGATGTGCACCGTACAACAACACCACAACATTACAAGCAATGTCATTGCCCATAAACACTGTCCACCATCGCACTCCCTATAGGTGGTGAACCAACTCCGATGAGGAGTCATGTGAAAAGATGCCCCCGTGTCTAGCATCCACTGCGTCCTTACGATCATCGTATGACCGTCGAGCGAAGACACGGACAAAACATCACCATCACATCCACTCGATTCATCCGACGTGGCGTGTTAGCCTCCCCGCATGAAGCCTCGAATCTTCCCTCTTAGATTTAGGATTTTCACAATCCCTTTCACATGTCCTTCCTTCCCACAATTCCAAAGACTTTACCTTTCCTTTGCCCTTGCCCTTGGATTTGGATCTAGAACCCGAAGAACCCGTACCTTGTTCAGAATTCCTACCCACTGTAAACAGTGCATCAGAAGACATCCCCATGTTGCTGTCTAGTTGTCTCATAGCCTTCCTTGAAGGGCCGAGATAACAGTGTCGACACTCGTGGATTTTGTTCATGCTTTGCACATAGTATCCTCAATGACTCATAGGATGCGGGAGAGAATTCAAGAACATACATGCTTGTTCTTCATCTTTCATCACTTCCTCCATATCCAAAGAATTTGCAAACCAATTTATTAAAGTTGCTGATGTGAGCCTCTAAATCTCCACCCTCTGCCATCTTGAAGTTATACCACTGCCGCTTCAAGTGCAGACGATTTTCAGAGGATTTCTTCGCATAAACATCCTCCAACTTCGCCCATAAATTAGCCGCAGTTTTCTCCCTCATGACGTTGTAGAGAACCTCATCCGTGAGACATAAACGGATCGATGATAATGCCTTCTTATCAAGAGTATTCCAATCACCATCAGTCATAGTGGACTTCCGCTCCTCAAGAGCACCATCCTCGCCTTGCTTGATTAAGGAACTCATCATCTTGATCTTCCATAACTCAAAATTATTTTTCCCGAATACTTCTCAATATCATACTGGCGCTCGCCATTATTACTAATCCCTCGATTCAGATCGTGTCCCAACCGATTGCTCGATACCACTTGTTGGGATTTTTGGCTCATGGAATCACACAGATCTAGATCTAGGATGGTAATCCAATGGCACCAAGCACACACAAGAAAAGAGAACACACAGATTTAACGTGGAAAACCTCATGCGGGGAAAAAACCACGACAAAGCGACAGATCACCACTATGAAAGCATCAATTACAAAGAGAAAGGACTTACCCGATTCGAACAACCTCGAATCTCACCCTTGCTACACCCTTTAGAAACCCTGGAACCCTTTTAGAAAGCCTTAGCATTCATCACCCTACCCTAGAAAAGCCCTAGGGATACCTATTTATAGTTTAGAAACTTCCTTCCGCATCCCAGGTTGCGAAAGGACTCAAATCCGCAGTTTCGCAGCAAAATCGCGGAACAAACTGCGTAACCTACGACTAGTCCTGGCTCTCCTACGACTGGTCGTAGCTCACCTACGACTAGTCGTAGACCACCCACGACCAGTCCTAGCTACAGTAAAAAACAGCAAAACTTTCTGGACTTTGAGTCGTACAAGGGCTCGAACCTACGACCGGTCGAGCGTCTCCCACGACCAGTCGAAGCTTCCCACGACCGGTCGAACGACCTCAAAACCTTCCGATTTAAGACTTTTCTCAACAATATCTACCACAAATATTAAGTTCAACAACAACCCCTGCTATATGCTTACAACCTGTCTCTAGTGAAGTGTTTTACTAGCCCCTCAGCCCCTCCATATGTGCCGACCTGGCATGCAGTGCAACAATGATTCCTTCGGGGTGTGTTAATTTGTTAGATTATATGAGCAAATGCTTGAACCAAAATACATCATTGCTATGGGAGCTTGTACTATTACTAGAGGGATGTTTAGTACTTTAAGATGCTCTAGTATGAAAATGAGGGAATGCTTACAATACCTGGAATTAGTTAGATACAATTTGAGGGATTTTGTGGGTTCATTGATCAGGGCTTGACAGAAGAACTGTAGAATGTTCAAACCTTGTATCAGGTGGATCCCACCATATAGATGATCAAATTAGAAACCCAGGCTCTTCAAGTATCAGCCAGATTGCTGTCTTGGCCGGGAGTACAGTGTAATCCCTGGCTGGTTTTCTGTATTTTCTTGCTGTTTTGGCTGTTGCTGAGCAGTTTCTTTAATAAAATATTTATCATCCTTCAAAAAAGAAAAAAAGAGATCAGCTAAATTGCACAAGGTTGGTCCACCTAATACAAAGACAGATGTCCTGCATATAAGTTGGTAGATGGGGGAGTGCACATGGGGCATGCAAACCTCTCTCTCTCTCTCTATTGAATATATATCTTAGGCTCTTAGCAAAACCATGGACTGCAACATTATACCACATTGGTGCACCTCTCTAGTATCTTAACTAACGTTATTAAAACCACAAAAACAAAGAGAGACACGTAGGACTAATCTGATGCTCCAACATTTGAGAAAAGAAAAAAAAAGGGGGGGAAAATGGATCTATAGAACTTTGGATTATGCTTGGTATCTCTGATCTTAAGTTTTCATTCGTTGATATCACATGGAGGTGGAACACCTTATGCCGGGCTTTATTATTATTAGTATTTTAATTTAAATAACCTTTTCTGCCTTTTTGGCATTCTAACTTTGTTAAGGGACATAATCCATAGCTTTATTTCTTCCTCAGTGGACGGTGAGATTAACACCAGTGGAGGTCCGTGCATGCACACACACACAGTCTAACTTATTATGTGTTTTTCTATTTAATCTTCTTTCCTTTTTTTTTTTTTTTTTCATTTTTTTTTTGCTAATTACATTATGCAAGGCTGTTAGTTATAACCAGCTGAAACATAGGATCTTGCAGGAATGATAGAAGAAGAAAAAGAATCCAGAGCACATGAGTACTTCCATGCATCCACATTCTTTGGCTTTTTTTCTTAGAGAACTGATCAAATACAAGCAATGGTATCACAGCTTTTGATACCATTCAGTTGTTCTTGCCAACATGCCACTTGTGAGGACATCAATACCATGTAAACGGTAGGCCCCTGCATGAATATCACCCTTCTTGAAAATCTGGCTGGTTTTCTCCCTAGGTGGTCCACATCTGTACATTGAGTCAGACTCTTGGTTGTCAATTGATTCGAATGGTGTGGCCCACCTGATGTACAAAACAGCCTTTTATTGTCTTAGGCGATCTTCATGGTGGTGGGTTGTAGCCTGTAAAAGTAATCCTCAGGATTGCCACAAATTGTATTCCAGCAGGGCCCTAAGTTCTATGTGGGGCCCCACCATGAACAAAATCATTCATCCGATGGATCCACACTATGGACGGTCCATGACACAGAGCTCCCTTGACTGGATGATGTGGTGGGCCCCAGCATGGCTTGCAAGTGGCGGATAAAACTAAAAGGGCCAAGGATTTGCTTGTATATGTAAAGCCCATTAACTAGGCAGTTAGGAACTTGATCTTCTGATCAATGTGTTCTTGCACAGTTCAAGTACCAATTGAGGCCCCATGTATGCTGAGAGGGCCCGCAGACTACCATTTTGGTTAGACCTGTGAACTTTTTAAATAATTCTTTTGAACAAATAGCTTATTTGCAATCAGATTAAATGCTATATTGTTAGGAGATTTTATGAGAGGAGAAAAAATGCCTCTTGGACACAGTACTTTCTAGAGTCCACATTTTTTTTTTCCTGCATTTATTTTTATTTTGAGCATTTAAGAAAATGACACGTCTTGGTGGAGCAAATATTTTTCCTTTTAATTTATGTTGTATTGGCTGTTGTCCAGCAGTTTCTGGGAAAACGTTACCTTTAGAAGTTAGAACACAGAACTTTCATGAATATACATTTTTCTGCACACGTTTTTGGCATTGGCAATGGTGGTTGTTGAATCTTGAATGATTGTCTGAAGATTGATTTTATGTGTTTGACTTCAGTCCCTGGATTCATCTTTGACAAGGCATCATTATTGGAGTATGATCATATGAGTTTTGGTGGACCACCTGTTCCAACGGAGACAGAAGAAGAAGCAGAGGAGCTGCAGGTCAAGTATGATTACGAGTCTGCAATTGGTAATAACCTAATTGCTTTTCTGGGCTGATCGTAAGCTAATGAATTTTCTGGGTTGATTATCATGATTAGTTGACTTTTTGTTTTCTGTTGATATTGAATAGGAAATGATGGGTTTTATTGGTGCAAGGTCTTTTCCATTCATGTTTCCATTTCCTCATTTGAAATTTTGAACTACCTAGCTACCTAGTATTTTCAGATGGTCTGTAATTTGTTGGAAGAGACTAAGGCTGCATTTGGATGTTCAATCAAGTTGAAAGTTTGAAACAATCTGCCACAGCAAAAGGAGTAAATTACCAAAATGAGGCTAGCACCACTCAATTCATGATGAGTGACTAACCCCAAAATCATTATTACAATCATTTCAGTTCCAACCCAAAATGCCTGGAATGATTGCATTTAGTGGTTTGGTTGACACTTGACCACTTCATAGTGAATTGAATGAATTAAAATTCAGTTCAATGGAACATCCAGATGCACCTTAACTGTTTACCTTTGTGGCAGTTCAAGCCGACAGTTGGATATTTTTGTGCATTTGGTGGAGAACGTTCTTGCACAATTTCATGGCATACTGCAATAACAACCCCAAGATGCATTTAATGCTTCATCTGGCTCTAACATCTCTTGTTCCACCTATAGTCCGAAGGTTTCCCTTTGAAATGATTTCGTATTCTCCACTCCAAAAGAAAACTTGCAATGTCGCACCTTCCAATTCTACGTGATAATTAAATGTAAATAAATGATTTCCTTGCTATATCTCTATGATTTACTTGAAAGTTTATCACCTTCATAAATAGAGTTTATCTTTATCAGACAATAGAATACATGAGAAGTGAGAACACAATGGGATAGCTCACTCAGTTTTCTAAAAGTTATGTTTTGCTTAGTTTCTCATTTTGAGTTTCACGATGTCTTTTCCGATAACTTGTTTTCTCATTTTCAAATTCAAAATTTTAAAATTGTCCTGTAGCTTCCAGAAATTTTCATAGGGAAAAGTTTTTGTTGGCACAATGTGCACCAAGAGTTAGCGCACACATATCTCCCACCATCTGAAATGGTAATTGGCACACGCATTTCAAATTGTAAAAATTCAAGTTTTGAAATGCTGCCAGAGTCCCGCCAACATTCATAAGTTGAGAGAGAACATGTGCATAGACACTTAATGAGTTGTGTGCAGTGTTCGAAATATCGGTATCGCACAATGTATTGCACCCTTGGTATACAGATACGTATCGGTTATCGCATGGGATATATCATTTGTATCGCATAGTTTATCGCACATTTTGGGAAACATGGGGAAACATTGAGAAAATGGTTGAATTTTTTAATGAAACTTTGGGGATTGTTAAAAAGGCCCTTAATACACACTTTTAAATCATAACATCTCAAAAAAAGATGCACATAATAAATTTCCTTTGTATAGGGTCCTCAATTATGCGATGTTTAACTGAACTAACGCAACTATATTTCAATTGAATGCATGATAATGCTCTAATATGATCTCTAAAAATAGATGAACGGTGTAGATATAATAAATACATCACTTTGGGCCCATGTAACTTTGATCTCCTTTGAACCGTTCGTGCAACTGGAGCTCGAGGAGCATCAGTGCTTGTCTTTGCACGTCACGGACGCGGATTGCGTCCTACCCCTTCCCGTTTCTAGCCCCGAACAGGCAGTTCTGTGGGTTGGGCCCACCTTGAATATATGTGATCTATCCACACCGTCCATTCGTTTTTCCATCTAATTTAAGGGGTTGAGCCAAAAATTGAATCATATCCAAAGATCAAGTGGACCATACCACAGGAAATAGTAGGGATAATGATATCCACTGTTGAAACCTTGTTAGGCCCAACAATGATGTTTATTTGTCATCCAACCTATTCATAAGATCGTACAGACGTGGATGAAGGGAAAAAATAAATATATACTTGATCCAAAATTTATGTGGCCCCCAAGAAATTTTCAATGGTAGATGTTCAATTCAACTGTTTCGTGGTCCATTTGAACATTGTATATGTTTCATTTTTGGGTCGAAGCCCTAGAATTATCTATTAAAATAGATGGATGGAGCAGATAAAATAGATAAATCATGGTGGACCATACAGAGTTTACTCAGCACACTAAGCGTAGTGAGTTACTCCGTACGGAAATTGGATTGCGTAATGAGTTACTCAGTACACTTTTATCGTACTGAGTAAACTCAGTTGGGCCCACTATGAATTTATGTGGTTTATCCACACTGTCCATCCATTTTTACAGATAATTTTAGGGGTTGATCCCAAAATTGAAGTAAATACAAAGCTCAAGTGGACCATTACATAGGAAACAGTGTGGAATAATGATTTCCACCGTTGAAACCTTCCTAGTGTCTAAAGTAATTTTTATTTGTCATCCAACCTGTTCGTAAGATCACAAAGACATGGATGAAGAGAAACCACAAACTTCAGCTTGATCTAAAACTTCTTTTGCCTCCAAAAATTTTTTAATGGTAAAGGTTCAATCAAACTGTTTCCTGTGGTGTGGTCCACTTGAGATTTTAATTTGCTTCGTTTTTGGGATAAAGCCCTAAAATTATCTTTTAACATGGATTAATGGAGTGGATAAAATAAATAAATAAAAGTGGACCCCACACAGTTTACTACTCAGTACGCAATCCGCTTCCCGCAGTACGCAATCCGCTTTCAGCGCGGATTACTGAAGTCGCGTCACCAAGTTACGTGGGTCCCACCATGATGTATTTTTTCTATCCACACTGTCCATCCATTTGAACAGATCATTTTAGGGTGTGAGGCAAAAAATGAGTCGGATCCAGAGCTCGAGTGGACCCCACCACAGAAAATAGTGGAGAGAGTGATGTTTACCATTAAATTTAGATGACTGATAAACATCACTGTAGGGCCCATATGATCTTATTAAATTCGTATTTTCCTTTCATCCACGTCCATATGATCTTATTAACAGTTTGGATGACTGATAAACATCACTGCAGGGGCCAGTAAGGTTTCAACAGTGGAAATCAGTGTCACCACTGTTTCCTGTGGAATGATCCACTTCCCGTTCTAAGTTTTGGGATCAACCCCTTAATTTAGATGGGAAAATAGATGGACGGCGTGGATAGACCAAATACATTAAAGGTGGGCCCCAACTGAGTTTACTGAGTACGATAGGAGCGTGCTTAGTAAACCACACCCGCACCTATCCCCATTTCGAGGCATGCTCACCTACGCACCTACGCACGTGCGCACTTTTGCACACGTGTCATGGGTGTCGAATCCAAACGGTCCATAAGATGTGGAAACCCATGGAACCTTAGAGGGTGAATTTTTACCTTGATCTAAGATTTTGGTGGGCCATAGAAAAGAGAAATTCAAATCAAGGGAATAAACTGTTTGCATTTTTCATGGCCCACCGAAGTTTTGGATCAAAGTAAAAATTCGTACCAGGGGGTTTCATGAGGTTCTGCTTCACGTGGACCGTTCAGATTTTCGAGACTCATCAGATATGATGAGTTCTCAAAAAAGCTCGTATGTAGTATGTACGAACTGGTTCACAGGTGAGCGTTTCCATCCCCATTTCACCCCTCCCGCCCCATCTTCTTCGTTTTCCTTCTCTGTTACGAGCGCTCTCCCTCTCCGGCCTGATTTCTCGCCGAATCTCCGAGAAATCTGGCCTAATTTCTCACTGCATCTTTGAGAAATCCGCACAGGCACGCTCCAATCAGTGAAGAAAAAGAAAAAATGAAGAAAATAGCGAGAAAATTTTTAAGAAAGAGGGATACAGATACTTACCTGTCGAATGGCCCACCTCCGATCACCGCTATAGCCTACGACTATAGGTACTCTCTCTCTCTCTCTCTCTCTCTCTCTCTCTCTCTTTTCTAATTCAAAATTTTTTGATTTTCCGCTCGGGGTGGGTTGTATTGGCGAGATCGGCGATATCGACGATGTATCGCATGATGTCGACGATATATCGCACGATATCGATGATAATATCGTACGATATCTGGAGTTTTGGATTTTTGGTATCTTTCGCATGTTATCGGCGGAGTTTCGTCTCGCATTGGTGCGATACCGATAATATCGGCCGATAGTATCGATATTTCGAACACTGGTTGTGTGCCTAAATTTCATTCAATAAGTGCAACAGTCTTTGAGAAACCTTCATTCTCAAATGCATTATGTAAAAATGGTTTTGAACACACGATGGTAAGAGGTGTTCCACCTATGGGTTCACAAGCCTTAGAAGGAAAGCCATTGATCAATGTTGGGGATCCAAGAGCTCAACATGCGTGTAAACTGATTTTGCGAAGATAAAGAGAGGCAAACAGAGCATACAAGGAAATAAATAGAGAAGAAGAGTCATGGTTTATCACAACATGTAACTACGTCCACGGGAAAACTAGCATATCAAAAGTTAAAAGAGAAACCTCTAGTTTGTTTTCTATTTTCACTCGTCCTTTGCAACATGTGACCAAGAGAAAGAACCCCCTCTTCCCACAACATCTCAAAAGAGACAACTGATGAGATACTTCATTCACCTTTTCTCTTCACCTAACATTCAACCCCTCTCTTCACTTTGCATGCCATGGTAACTGGTAAGAACCACCCAACAGAAAACCCTAATTTCATCTGCTAATATCTTGGAGATAAAATGAAAAGTTTGAAGCCCTTTTTCCTTACAAAATCATCACATCATCAGCATCCATCACAAGTTTTTAGAGATTCCTAACATTTTAATAATTTGATAATTTTTTCTTGCTATTAGTGTTATTCTTTGGTTGCACCCCTCTACCTTGATTGATAAGGTGCATGCGTAGTTGTTCTGAAAAAAAAAAATGTGAAGGAGATTTGCTTGAAGAGGATTTTTGGCCACATATATCCATGTGGAAAACATGTGCCACACCCAAGCCATTTTTTTTTTCCAGTTGTTGCACACTATGTTACAAACACACCCAGATTTTTGTTGAAATAACAACCAAATATATTTTTCATCTTAGAAGAAGAATGTACCCTTGATGGGGACATCAGAGGACCTATTCGGGTGTACTAGAGATGGAGGCGACCACCCACATCAGTGCAACTCTCTTTGTGGATGGGAGACAGGTTCCAGATGGGGCTCGCCTGGTCACTTTGAAGACCCCATATGCACTGGATGTGCATTAGGAAGACCTCACTTAGGGATGATACATGTGGGCTACTTAGGAGATAGTTTTAGTCATACGATTTTTTTTATTTTTTATTTTTTTATTTTTTTTTGTTGATTCAACTGTTGGATGTTGTTGATAAGGCCATCGGGCCACCAGATCTCCCAGATTTGGGCCCCTTGGACCATAATCTTGTTTTATTTATGTTTTTTTTTGTTATTTTTAAGAATTATTTGATGGTTAAGATTGTGGTAAGTGTTTTAGTTTTCTTATTTTGGATGATGGGCCATGTCACTTAAGTGAGTGGCATATTTGTAATTTTTAAAGTTTTAATATAAATGCGATGGGGGTCGTCCAATCCTATTGGAGCTTGAGAAAAAGAAAAAAAAAATGTCTTTCTTGTGTTGAAAGCAGTGTTTTAAATATCAACGATATTGTCCAATATATCCCATGATATTTCTTGTAGTGGGATATATCTCACATGTTCGATATGGTGAGCAATTTTTTTTTTTATAATATTTTTGATAAATTTTTTTTTTCTTGGAAATTACATTAAATTAGTGTTGAATTGTTACAAATCCATGTTTTTTTTTATGTTTTGCATGAAAAATCATGAATTGGGAGCTTTGATTTTGAGATTTGGAAGAGAAGGACCGAGTTGCGGAAAATTGAAAAAAAAATTAAAAATTTCCCAATTTGTCGCAAATCAGTTGCAATCTTTGTGCCCAAACATAAAATCAAGCATGTATGTAACCTGATTTAGTGATTCTTCTTTTGCTTTTGAATGTATGGCTTGTGTTTCCACAGGTCTTCTTACATTTATATGAATAAACTTTGAATGTACTTGCATTAATTCAGTTAGACAACGCATAGATTAGGACCCCATACAAAGAAAACCTATTATGTGCACTTGTTGTTTGTAATGTTTTGATTTGTGTGTATTGATGTCTTTTTTAACAATCATTGAAATTTCATTGAAAAATATGACCAATTTTCAATTTTTCCTACAACAACAATACATTATGCGATACAATTGATATATCCCATGCGATAATCGATATGCATCCGTATCCTAAGGGTGCGATACGTAACACGCTACCGATATTTCGAACAGTGGTTGAAAGGGTGTTTTTCCTCTTTGTTTTTAGGGTTTGTGAGAAACCCTCCATTCCAATTGAATTGTGGAAGGGTAGAAGCTTACTTAGTGGAGGATTCCTCCAAGGTGTTTTCTTCCTCTCTTCTTCAACAAGGTACTCCACTTCTCTTTTTCTTCTTTTCCTTCCTTTACATCTCTTCTAAACCCATCAAAACTCATCCCAATCCACCTCATTTCACTTTTCCCCTACCCATCCATACGTGGACACATGCACGCACGCGTGTTCATATGGGCTGCCACGTGTGGGCTGCCTTGTGGTACCTTCCGTCCTTTATTCCCCTCCAAACCCTACCTAATCCCTAGATTCCTAATTCCCTAAAAAATCCCAAATCTCAATCCCTAAACCCCAAAACCCGAACGGAATTTTGACTTTTTAATTATTAATATTACAAATCCCTTCCCTAAACATGATTTTATTGGCATCATTGTTTTCTCACGTGATTGTTGCACTACCCACGATAGATTGGAAGTCCCTACTTCCAAGTGGGCCACTCTCGTAATACTTTATATTTTCGTGCACCGCGTATGTGATAGCCTAGGTCCTTTGTGTTCCAAATCTTGCATTCTAGGTTAGTTTCACCCGTCCTACATCAAATTTGGTAGCAGAGCCCAGATCTAACATAGGGTAGTTGTTGACGAAATTCCTAAACTAATAGTAGAGCATATAAATCGCATATGGGTTGCTGATTTTCTCCTTGGGTATTTTAGAAGTATTATATTATTGGAAATTTTAGACTTTGATTTTAAGACACATGGTTACTGAATTTTCAGTTTTGGCCTTATTAGAATTATTTTAGGACTGTCCATAGGGTTTACTTAGGGTCATCATACATAAAGTACATATGCATCATATAATATCACATTGAGCATCATCAAATCTGAATTTTGTATCGCATTCATCATATAGTACATATACAACTAGGTTGCCTTTTATTAGGGTCATTTAGTGTATGCAAACGCAAACAGGTCGTGGTTTTGGTCTATTCCCCACCATGAACCCAGATTAGATTGCCGATGCTCTCGAAAAGATTAACCACCGTTTGACGACCATTGAGACGCACGATAGGGCTACTGACGCACAATTAACTACCAACAACTAGCGTATCACGCGGTTAGAGGCTACCTCTTATGGTACCCTTGTCACCGGGAAAGACCACTAGTCTCAAGTAGGAGAGCCAACGGATGAGGACCCATTTGAACATGGTCTAGTCCTAGTCGAACCCATTATGGGTCATCATAGGAACTTTGGTCAGGGAGTAGGTCATGTAAAACCGCACGCTCACGTGCCCCGTAGAGAGTCGTGGGATCATTGCGACCCTGAGGAATGAATTATGAAGAGCGTTAAAGTCGATGCTCCCAATTTTGATAGTCGCTTGAACCCGAGATATTTCCTTGATTGGTTAGCTGACACAAACCACTTCTCTGAGTGGCATGACATGTCATATCGCAGTCGAGAGTGGTTCGCTAAGATGAAGTTGACGGGTCAAGCCAAGCTATTCTGGATCAATGCAGAATAGAAGGCGGAGCGGCGTAGAGATGAACCCATTACATAATGGGCTGAGATGAAAGAACTTCTTAGAGAAAAATAAGTCCCACTCTCCTACCGTGACTGCCTTTTGGATCACTGGCAGTCCTTCATGTAAGGGTCGATGCCCGTATCGGATTACATCGAGAGATTCGAGGAGTACATGATGCGATGTGATGTTGACGAGTCTCCTGCTGTGAACCTGTCTCATTTTAGGACGAGCCTACACCTTGAAATTAGGCGTGAGTTAATCTCTCATGATGTTGGTACACTAGAGGAGGCCTACCTTGGGGTAGAGGAGCTTGAACGATACTTAGTGCAAACAAGCATGAAATGGTTTAGGTCTCGTGATTCCAGTGGCAGGGTTACTCATCAGAGAGCCAAACCTAACCTTGGGAACCTGTCTAAAGCCCCAACTGGTACTCCCACTAAGGGTCTAGTGAGCACTAGTTCGAAGGGAAGTGAGCACATGTAGTGTTTTTGTTGTAATGGCTATGGTCACCCCGTAAAGGAATGTCTGAACAAAGAAAGAAGTAAAGCTCTTATGATAGATGAGGCAGATGAGGACGCTGAGGGCAATTGCAATATAGAGGAACATGAGCTTGATATTTGTGCTAGTAATGCAGGGGCATTTTCACAGCGAACTTGAGGTGGATGGCCCGTGTGATGCGGGTCCCACCTGCGTAAGGCGGGTGGCTCGTGTGAAGCGGAACCCATGTGAAGTGGGGCCCACGAGGGGGGTTCGACTGAGGTCCTAACTCATGGGATGTGGGGCCTGGGCTATGAGATAAAGGGATTAATTTGTCATGCTCTATCAGTTTGAGCTTTTAGAGCAAGTGGTTAATTGTCCTCTTGCATCAAATTGCTATCAGAGTGTGAGGTCTCGTGTTTGAGATTCCTCACCGGGAGTGATTATGCAGGGGCATTTTCACATCGGGCTCAAGTGGGGTGGCCCGTGGGAGGCAGGGGCACACTCAGGGTGGGCGACTTGTGTGATGTGGGCCCCACCTGTGCGAGGGGGGTGGCTCGTGTGATGCGGGTCCCACCTGTGTGAGGTGGGTGGTTCGTGTGAAGCGGAACCCTTGTGAAGTGGGGCCCACGAGGGGGGTTCGGCCGAGGTCCTAACCCATTGGATGCGGGGCTTGGGCTGTGGGATAAAGGGATTAATTTGCCATGCTCTATCAGTTTGAGTTTTTAGAGCAAGTGGTTAATTGTCCTGCATTAGCTAGTGATGAGGAGTTTGATGAGCAGGAGACCCACACTCTCGCAGTAGTCAGATACGCTTTTGCCCAAACTAAAGAAAATGATGATTGGTGTAGGAACACGATCTTTTACACTTATACTAAGTGTGGAAAAAAGAATTGTAAAGTGATCGTGAACAATGGTAGCTGTGCCAACGTGGTCTCTACTAACACTGTGAGTCGACTAGGCTTGAAAGCCGAGTCTCACTTTCAGCCCTACAGAGTGTCGTGGGCTGATGAGTCCTCCATTCTGATCTCACAGCGACACTGTATCCCCTCCAGGTTGGGTCGTATAAGGATTCACTATTGTGCGATGTGGTTCCCATGAATGCCAGCCACATCATCTCGGGTAGGCCCTGGTTATTTGACTTAGACATTATAATATTCGGTTGCTTGAATATTTGTACATTCATGTTTGAGGATAAGAAAATTAGATTGAGTCTTCTTCCACCCAAGAGCATACTGGAAAAGAAGGAGACCACTAAGAAGGGTGATCCTAGAACTTCGACGAAGTCCATGCCTAAGTCTCTTCTCATCATTAATGCAAAAGAATTTGAAAGAGACTAGGGAGGATTCAGAAGTGCATGCTCTCGTGATTAGAGAGGCGACCCCTTAGGTTGGTGTAGAGTTGCCTAGTGAGGTGATTTCGATGATGGAGGAGTTTATTGATGTCTTTCCTGACGACCTCCCGGATGAACTTCCATTTAAGAGGGACATCCAGCATGCCATTAATCTTGTCCTCGGGTTAACTCTCCCAAACATTCCTCACTACTGAATGAACCCTTAAGAAGCAAGTTGATGAGCTTCTTAAAAAAGTGTTCATTCAGGAGAGCGTGAGTCCATGTGCAGTGTTTGTATTTCTGACGCCCAAGAAGGATGGCACGTGGCGTATGTGGATAGGAAAGCCATTAACAAGATCATCTTTAAGTACTGATTTCCTATATTGTGTCTTGACATTATGTTGAACATGATGGCCAATGCCATAATTTTCTCCAAAAATAGACCTTAAGAGTGGGTATCACCAGATCTGCATTCGCTCAGGTGATGAATGAAAAATTGCCTTCAAGACGAAGGATGGGCTGTACCAGTGGCTAGTCATGCCTTTTGGGCTGATTAATGCCCCAAGTACATTTATGCAGGTGATGACCCAGATGACCCAGGTGATGGGGAAGTTCTTAGTCATGTGCTTTGACGACATCCTTATTTATAGCATGACTAAGGAACAACATCTCCACCATTTGAGGCAAGTGTGTGGGATCTTTAGGGCAGGGAAGTTGTCTGCCAACCTCAAGAAGTATTTGTTTTTGTCTAGTAGTGTATCGTATTAGGTTTTATCGTGTCATCTGAGGGCATGCTTGCAGATCCTGAGAAGGTTAAGGCCTTAGTTAGTTGGCTTGAGCCTCATAATATTCATGGGGTGTATAACTTTCATGCCTTAGCCACCTTTTATAGGCGGTTCGTTAAAGGGTTTAGTTCCATCATGGTTCCCATTACCGATTGCATAAAATGGGGGAGTTCCAATAGACTAAAGCAACCTCTAGGGCGTTCCAGGAGATCAAAGTTAAAATGACTGAAGCTCCTATCATGCTACTTCCAGATTTTTCCTAGGCTTTTGAGGTAGCTTGTGATGCGTCTGGTGTAGGTATAGGTGGAGTGGTTAGTCAGGAAGGGCATCCTGTCGCTTTCTTTAGCGAAAAGTTGAATGAGACTAAACAAAAGTATTCTACCTATGACAAAGAATTCAATGCGGTAGTGCAATCTCTGCACCATTGTCGATATTAACTATTACAGTAGGAGTTCGTCTTATTATCTGACCATGAGGCTTTGCGTTATTTCAACTCGCAAAAAGAAGTTGAACCCGAGGCATATCAAGTGGGTCCAATTTATTTAGGAGTATTGATGAGGACATTCGAGCACCATACTTGAGGAGGGCTGCGCCAGTTTCCTTATGGCTTGATGACTATTACATTAGTTCAAAAAAGCTGCACATCTTCAGTCCCTGTGGATACGACTGATGCAGGACATGAAATTTAAATATGATATACAAGATTTCAGGCTTAGATCATACTAATTCAGAAACAATTACACAAATTCCACATCCCACATGAAAATCCAAACATTCAATTAAAGGGGAATCTATGCGGGTCCAGGCCTACACATGATAGGGCTGGATCAATAAAAATTATGAACCAAACGATACTCAAAGATAAGAAATAATCATCCACACATGCATAGTAATTAGTCCCTAATCCAAGGGATTCACCAAGTTCAAATCAAGGAATCCTAGGGTAAGAAAAATGGCATATAACTTAGGGAAAACGTAATATAGAGCTAGGTTTCATGAAAAACGGCTATGAGAGGATAAAAGAAGATAAAAACCTGAGCCAAAAGACGATCACGCGCGTGGACAACAATAATGGCCCAGACAGACGCGCGTGTGATCCCGGCCGCACGTGTGGGGCCCACTATTCAGAAAAAGGCCACCTTGGCCCTGGTCGGCCAGGGATGGACTCCAAAACCCTCAAATCTCAGCTCAATCCAATGTACGGTTTGTACGTGGTACTCCGCCGAAGTTTCAGCCCTCCTATAGGGCCAGATTCTGAAATTTTGATGTGGGGAGGAGAATTGCTGCAATAGATGATTGATTCAAAGTGTAGATGATGGGGTGAGATGAGAAGAAGGGATGATAGAAGATGGGTAGTAGAGATGGCGATGGATGGGGGCGAATCGGGATAGATGTGGCTTCGCACCACGGTAGTTAACCCTTCGATGAAGGGAGGGCTTCGCACCCAATTAGGCTTCACAACTCAGAGAGTAGGAAAATGCAAAATTTTTATTAATCTTCCATGTCTCAAAAAAGCTACAAGGGATGCCTATTTATAAGAAAACCCTATATCCCAAAAACTCGTATCATGTGCGCAACCTATTACTTGGCGACGAAGTAAACTAAAATAAAAACCAAACACAAAAATCTAAAGCGTTCACAATGTACTAAATAATAACAATAAGCAAAACCTAAAAAATGAAATCAATCCGACGAGTGGGCCACGATCATGAGATCCCATGATGGGCTTTTCTTGACTATTGGGCCCACTTTTCTGAACCAAAACTTGTCTTTTAACTAGGAGGCCCTCCCTGGACGTCGTCATCGAGCCAGATCGATGGTGGGATCCTCCTTCTGCGTACGTACGTGCGTAGGGGTGGTGGTGTGCGTGCGCGTGTGCGCGAGATGTCCCCATTAACGACCTTGGTCTCACCGGGATTATTACTACATCGCAACCCTGCACTTCGGGTACAAGCGAAAAAGTCTCAGGGAAGCATTGGATACATTGGCTCATAACGTAGCCCAGGTCACCATTCCTCCCATGATGGCGGCGGTAAATGGAAACGAACACCAGACAGAAGGCTCATCACAGCCTCCCAGGGTAGGATTGCACGGATGATGTCCGCGACCCGTATAATAAGACGACGAAATATGACAAGTAGTAGTCGATTCCCTCAGAACAGAGAGGGAGAGAGAACACCCTGGAAGGTTCCGTTTTCTGATGCCATACCCGTGTGAAGTTGAATATGTGCCATTCTCGACAAATTTCAAGTATTCAGATTTTCAGAAATTCAACGAAGACGGATCACCAGAAGAACATCTGATGCATTTCATCACGACCATGGGCAACTTTTCTATAGTCCCGTAGTATTGTTTGCGACTATTCAGGTCATCGCTGACAGGAAAAGCCTTCAGATGGTATTCTAGCTTGGCACTAGAATCTATACACACCTGGGATCAAATACAGGATACCTTTATGGCAAACTTCTTCTCATATGACCGGGATGTCAGCATCATCGAGTTGGCCTCCGTACGGCAACGGGAAGGCGAACCAGTAGAGAAATTCATTGATTGATGGAAGACTCTTAGGGCATCGTGTTGAGAATACTCTGGGGAAAAAGAACAGGTGAAAATGTGCTTGAACTCCATGGAAACAGGAGTCACATTCGGACTAACAGGCGCCGATATACGGACTTTCCATGATTTGGCTACAAAAGCTCATGCACTTGAGGCCATGACCAGAAAGATGCCTGCTTTCCAGACCGATACAATATGACCGGGCCCGAGTCGAGTAGCAACGAATGTTGCCGACTAGGAAAAAAGGAGGGAAGACCCTCGCGGCTGGCAAATGATAGACATGAGAGAAGATATGGATCGTTATAGAGGTCGAACGACTGATTAGCGACCTAGGTAATATGACTATTATGAAGGATACACGTTCGAAAAAGAAGACGTGCTCCTCATGGTGAATCAATTACTGGCCGCTGAAACGATTGAGTTGCCCCAGCCGAAGTGTCCAAAAGAAGTAAAGAAGATGAAAGAAAAGAATTACAGTCACTATCATTGCATGTTGGGACAACTGAGAATTGTTTCACAATAAAGAATATACTGTAGAAAATGATGAATAGAGGCGAGATCATGATGGAAAAGGACAAGGAGCGGAACAGAAAAGCAACTGCAAACACGGTATCCGTGTGGAGTACCGTTCATGAAAAGGCCGGATATAAAAGGACCGAACGAGAGTTATGCAAACCTTGCGCACATGGTGGTTAGAAAAGCGAGAGTTGTAATGTGATCGTCCTCAAATCGTTTAAAGAATCAGCCGGGTTACCATTGGCAAGTGCGCGTAAAGCAACAGTAGTTATGCTGCGCTTTGGGAAGAAGATAGCCAGTCCTCCCCGAAGGCAGGAACTTACAGCAGCACATAATAAGGCTCTGGGAATATCACAAGGAAGAGGCCCCTTGCATAACCAAGAGAACTAAGGGAACAGGACACCAGCCGACGAAACTTTGTTAATTGATAAAGTAACTTACGACGTCGTAAACCATCTAAACGGTATTCCTGCTCAGTTGAGTATATATGATGCGTTGCGTCTATTGAAAGATTTTTGTCAAACGTTGATTAAGGCTCTATTAGATGACAATGTAAGAGAAGCATTGCTCGTTGAAATGGAAAATAGAGGGGCAAAAAAGGAAGTCTGTATGATACAAAATGATACGCCCGAAGGAATGGGGAAAAGTTGCATGTTCGTTATCACTTTCTTCGATGATGATTTAGTACTAGGCGAAAAGGAACACAATAGACCGTTGATGATCGTTGGCTGTATTCGCGAGAAGCAAGTTAAGTGAATAATGTTGGACAACGGCTCCGCAATAAACTTATTACCATTAAACATGCTCAACAAGTTGGGGTATTGTTGTTCACATCTGTGCACCGGTGGGATGATGATTCAAGGGTTTAATCTTTGAAGATGGAATGAATTGGTTGTCGGACACCAATACTTGAGAAAACCTTTGAAGACCATAGTATCCTTGCAGAAATATTCTGACGCAACTTCGATGGCATTGTATAGATCAATTTTGATTAGCACGTCGGTGTGCTTCTACATTATCGTCTTCGCCATGCATTGTAGTGAGTGCGGGAAGATAAAAAGCTGCACGTATGGAACTCTTCATTTCCCCACAGGGATTCCTAGGTCTGGAAACGCTGTTGCAACGTTTTGAAGAAATGAGTGGGGTAAAGGGTATGTGGATTATATCAGGGTATCAGGAATTGCATTGGGGAGATCTGGCCTGTCTTCTGCTTCGATCATCTTTCCAGTAAAGAGCCTTCTAGGATCTGCGGCTCCTTCATCGCCCAATTAGCAGTATACAGAATCTTGTTTTATGTCATCTGATCAGTTAGTTCGCCGTGAAGGATCGATAGATGATGATGGAGGTTTATCGGGATGATGACCATTTCGTCCTTAAAAGGATTGGTGAATTTCATCATATCTTGGTGTACTTTTACGCAGTCCTAGGTGTTTTGTAGTTGTTTCTTATTAAACTCCTTGATCTTTTCTTGGTGCTGCTGGCCTTTGCTCTTCGACAGCTTCTTTTTCGTGAAAGTAGGAGGGGTGGATTCCTTGGTTGGCGGCCGACAACTGTCGGTTTGAATGTTTGCGGTCGCCTTTAGCCAAGTTTCCGAATAAGCTTTGCGACCTTCTTTGAGGGGTCTTTGGATATCTCCCATTATGATCACATTGCGAATTGGACTGGTTATAAGAGTAATGCGATTAGAAAAATCGACAGTCGGAAGAATGAGTTCCTTGAAGAAGGCAGGGCGTTTTGTTGTGATTTTCACCCTTTTCTTGGGACGATTCTCGGTCGGAGAAGAATGCGTATCTGCAGGTGTGGATTGATGAGGAGTCGCTTGTTCTTGGGAAGGGTGAAGTTTCTCATAGTTCTGGCCATTTGAAGTTATGTAAAAAATTCAGCAGAGTCCAAGTACTTGAGAAAATTTGTTGCTAAAGCAGACTGTTGCGTGGTGCACAGAGTATCAGTTGTGCGTTTGCGCAATAAAATTTATTGTGCGATAACGCAATGAAGAGGCAAGAGATGGGGACAAATGCAGAATGAATGAAATAGGAGGGAGTTTGGCTTTTATAAGGAAGACAAGACCTGACTGAGTGTTGCGCGGACCCGGTCGCGCAATAGGGATTGCGTGGTTGCGCTACAAACAAAAATGAACCTTTCAAAGAAAACTGAGAGTCGATCCTCGATTGATTCTATGACAAATCAAAGAAGGATCGAGGGGGCATCTATTGGAGCACAAAAATACAATGAATTGATCTTTTGTGCGGAAACACAGTGAAATAAGGAGAAGATTTTGTTGCGCGCCCGCGTAACAAAGTAGTGTTACGCGATCACGTAATGAATATTAGGGGGGGGGGGGGGATTGGATTTTAGGCCGAATGATGGGATAATGCAAGATGCATGTTGCGTAGCTAAGTAGATAAGAATTCATTGCGCGCCTGCGCAACAATATTGGGTTGCGCGGGCTCAGCTTATTGCGCGACCGCGCAACAGGCAGGAGGCACCCATTGCACGGTTGCGCAATAGGCACATTTCATGTGTATTTTGATAACTTGGTGATATTCTTCCGTGAGATCCGTAATCTCCCGCGAGTTGGTCATCCGCGATCTCGTCTTTAGCATATCAGTGAAGAACAAGGGGTCTTTGAACCCACACAACTCCTCTGTCATTGCGACGGATGTTTTGCAAGCCGGAATGCTGACGGAATCGCCATTTGAATTGCTTTCCTTTCTTTCACCGTATTCGTTAAATACATTTTGTTTGGAATCAAGGGAAATGTGGGGATGTAATTAGAACTCAAAATTAATAAAATCAGCCATGATGATCGTTCTTCTAACCTTCCTTTGTTATTATTGAATGTGAATATCCCAATCGTGATACTTGTTTCTTTGTCGAAACAACATCATTGTTTTCTCACATGGTTGTTGCACTACCCACGCTTGATTGGAAGTCGCTACTTCCAAGTGGACCACTATCGTAATACTTTATATTTTTGGGCATCGCATATGTGATAGCTTAGGCCCTTCACGTTGCAAATCTGAATTTTTTGAATCTATTGTGTGGGTGTGTTTGGTTTTACATGTTGAATGTTGAAATCAATGCATAATTGATCTCACATCATCCCAGGTTAGTTCCACTCATCCCACATCAACCCTTCAAGAGAGAGAGAGAGAGAGAGAGAGAGAGAGAGAGAGAGAGAGAGAGAGAGAGAGAGAGAGAGAGAGAGAGAGAATTTTTGGGTGTGCCACATGCAAGCCTTTTCTCTATGTACTTGTATACGCCTTTATCCGTGGGCTTGGGCCATTTGCTGCACCCGAAAACTCAAGAAAATTGTTATTTGGAGACTTTATTTGGAAAGCCCAATCCCATTGGAAAAAGGAAGTGCTACTAATGAGGTTGTGATGTAAGACGGATAACCTAAACGATAATGATGCAAATGAATTAATAAACGGATTATTAGAGTAAATCAAAATATAAAATATTACCAATCTATCACAAATGTAAAGAAATCAAGACATCAACTATGCTCAAATTCAAGGCCACATCAGAATCCCACAGATGGATGTTAAGATTATCGATTAGAAACGACCCAATGGAAGGTAGAATTTCCAACTACCATAGGATTTGATCTAAATCTGAGGATTCACTTGCGCTTTGTTGGGGTTTGAAAAAAATAGGGTTTACGAAATTTGGGAGATTAGGGTTTGGAATTCTAGGTTTACGGAATTTTGGAGATTAGGGTTTGGAATTCTAGGTTCTAGGGTTAGGGTTTTAGGTTTTATGGGGTTTTAAAGGGGAATGATCAAGGACCAAAAAGAGGGAAATGGTGTTGGTCGTACGGACATGGGATGTTGTCCGTACGGTTGTACAATTGGGTAGGGTTTAGGGGATGGTGGGGATGGGATTTGGGAGGAACTGAAAGAAAAAGAAAGAAAATAGAGAGAGGGAAGAAGAAAAAAGTGAAAAAAATACTTTGAAGATAAGAAAAACAGAGAGACAAGATAGTTGGAATCACCCCATGACTTCACACCAAACTCAAATCACAGGAGCCTTTTCTTTGCTCAAAGGAACAAATAAGAAAATTTTGTTTTCCATCTCTCCCTAGGGCTTCACACGCCCAACCCTTTAATAGTCTTTTGGGGTGTTTGTACAAAAATACCTTTATTGGATATAAAATGTCTAAAATACGCTTATTTCAATAAATTATAAAATAAACCTAAATACCTAAAATAAAAGAATATAACTAAACTATGCCATCCTAATGGCTCCAACGTGTCCAATGGGTCTACGATCAAGATGATTCACGGTTAGGATTGAACGGTCCACGTGCGAAATTCAATTGTCCAACACTCCCAACTGAGCAACTGATATGCATCTTCCTAGTGTAAGGTCTTTAAAGACGCACGATCATGCATGTGGGGTCTTCAACGGGGCTAAGAACTTAAATTGGGCCCATTAGGCCCAATGTAACGATCATCTAGCCATAACGAAACTGGGGTAGCTCTCTTTTGTCTCTGATAAGCTATAAAAGGAGCTCGAATGTTCTCATAAACTCCCCTCGGCTGACAAGAGTTTGCCTTTGGCGAAATAAAACTGCAATAATGTGCTTGGAGATCCGAGTGTAGTCTTTGAAGCTCGGTCTCTATGACCTACATACTGTTTGACTCTAGCTTATTCTTCCACTTGATGAGATGCTTCTGGAATCCTCCATGTTTGGTAGAAACCACTTGTTCATCCAAGATACCTTTGATCTCCTCTTCTGACAAGTATGGATGGTAAAGAAGGCAAAGGTTGTTAAGAATAGTTTGGTAAGGGCCATGGCTTGTGGGGCAGGTCGGGAGCACCACTATCTGGGTTAATATCAGGGTCGAAATAAAGGCTAGTGGCTGAAACTGCTGGAACCTTGTAAGACAAGATCTTTTACGTTGAATGTAGAATGAATGCTGATATCAGGTGGAAGATCTACAACATACGCATTGGAGCCAAATCTTTTCAATATCTTATAAGGTCCCGCATTATGGGCTTGTAATATCTTCAGGGAAACTGTTTTAGCCTTATTCGAATCATCACATAATCTCCTACCTGAAACTGTTTAGACTTGCAATGAGAGTCAACAAATATTTTCTACTTTTCATTGCTCACATTAAACTGTTTCTTAATTTCAGCGTGCAAATCATGAATGCACCATGCAAATGCATATGCAAACTTTGATGGCCTATAAGAGACTGGCATAGGAATGAGATCTATAGGCTTCTTAGGTTTATAACCATAAACCACTTCAAAAGGACTCATGCCCATCGACATATTGATTGACCTATTATAAGAAAACTTTGTGACTGTTAAAATTGAATCCCAAGTCCTCACATGGTCATCCACAAGACATCATAACGGGTTTCCTAAGCTTCGATTAACCACTTCCGTTTGACTGTCAGTTTGGGGATGGTATGCTAACGAGAACTGGAGTCTTGTACCCATCATATGCCAAAGTGTCTTCCAAAAATAACTTATGAATCTCACATCTCTATTAAACACAGTAGTCTTTGGCAAACCATGCTAGCAAACCACCTCTCTAAAGAAAAGCTTGGCAATGTTGGAGGCATCAGACGTTTTGGAACATAGAAGGAAATGGGTCTTTTTAGAAAAATGGTCCACCACCACAAAGATGGAATCATGCTTTCTAATTGTCTTGGGTAGCCCAAGCACGAAATCCATACTAATATCTTGCCACGGAGTGTGTAGCACTAGCAAAGGCGTATATAATTCGGTATTTTACCTTTTTTGCTTTGCCAACCAACAAGTCCTACACTGCCCAATAATTTTGGCAACGTCTCACTTGAGACTGTGCCAATAAAATCTATCATCGACAATGGCAATAGCCTTGTCTTTATTAAAATGACCGGTTACTCCAGCATGAAGCTCTCAAACTAGAAAATCTCGAAGGGAGGTGCAGGGAATGCAAAGTCTGTCACCTTTAAATAAAAACTCATTGATTAGGACAAATCCATTATCACTCCTCAATTGATCATCCAAATGTGACGTTTACATTTTTCTAAAATCTGGGTACGCTGAATATTCTCCCTTCAATTGTTCGAACCTAGTGACTTCTACGCTCATGGATTGGAGTAACACCACTCGAACTAAGGGCATCGACATGTTTGTTCTCGACCCCAACCTTGTGTTTCAGAACAAAGGTGTACTCTTGGAGAAACTCAACCCACTTGACATGCCTTGGGTTTAATTTCTTTTAGGAGTTGAAGTATTGCAAAGCCTTATGGTTGGAAAACAAAACGAACTCTTGCGGTAGTCGCTAATGTCGCAAGGATTGTACTATCACGTAGAATTCCTTGTCATAGGTATTGTTACTTCGCCTCATTCAACTTCTCACTGAAATAGGCAACAGGGTGCCCTTCCTGGCTAAGCACTCCACCCATACTTACTCTAGATGCATCACATGCAACTTCGAAGACTTTAGAAAAGTCAGGAGGGCGCATGACAGGAGCCTCAATCATATTGCCCTTCATATCTTTGAACGCTTTGGAGGCCGCATTAGTCCATTTGAACTCACCCTTCTTAATGCAATCCGTGATGGGAGCCATAATGGAACTAAAACCTCTAATGAACTGCCTATAAAAAGTGGCTAAACTATGGAAGCGACACACCTCATAAATGTTTTGTAGTTTAGGCCAACTTACTATAACCTTTACTTTCTCGGGATCCACAGACATGACCTCGGATGAAAAAATGATGCCTAGGAAAATTTTTTCAGACATGAAAGAACACTTCTTTAGGTTGGCATATAACTTATCTGTTTTAAGGATCCTGCAAACTTGCCTCAAATGGTAGAGGTGTTGTTCCTTGGATGTACTATAAATGCGGATGTCATCAAAATATACCACCAAGAATTGACCCATTAATGGCCTCAACACTTGGGTCATTACTCTCATGAACTTACTTGGAGCGTTGGTCAAGCCAAAATGCATGACTGGCTATTCATATAACCCATCCTTCGTCTTGAAGGCTGTCTTTCATTCATCTTCTGGGTGAATACGTATTTGATGATACCCACTTTTGAGGTCAATCTTAGAAAAGATTGTGGCACTGGCTATTATATCCAACATGTCGTCACGATGTTGTATAGGAAATCAATACTTGATCGTGATCTTGTTTATGGCCCGACTGTCCACGCATATGCGCCAAGTGCCATCTTTCTTAGGTGTGAGGAGGGTTGGCATGACACATGGACTCAAACTCTCCTGAATGAATCATTTTCTAATAAGCTCATCAACTTGTTTCTTCAACTCCGCATTCTCGGCGGGGTTAATTTGATAGTGGGGAAGGTTTGATAGAGTCAACCCGGGGACAAGATCTATGGCATGCTGAATGTCCCGCATGGGTTGAAGCTCATTCGATAGGACCTTAGGGAAAATATCGCTAAACTCCTCCAACACTAGAATCACTTCAAGTGGTAACACTGCGCTAACCTCAGGTGTGATCTCTCTTGCCATGAGGGTATACACCATCGAATAAGCCTTAGTCTTCCTTTCAAACTCTTTGGTGTTTATGATGTGAAGGGACTTACGCTGAGACTTCCTCATATCTTTTGGATCACCCTTATCGACGTCCTCCTTCTTCGGGGTGTTTTTGGGTGGAAGAGGATTTATCTTTATTCTTTTACCTTATTATATAAATGAACATATATTCGAACGACTGAAGAGTGTCACATCACGATCATACAAGCAATGTCTGCCCAAGATGATGTGGCTTACATCCATAGGCAAAAACATCACACCATAGTGTCTTTGTAGAAAGCAAACTGAATGGGAATAAGACACTGCTGAGAAACTAATTTCGGGGATGCATTAACCCATGCAACTCGATAGGGCTGAGGGTGAGGAATGGGATTCAAACCCAAACGGGATATAGTGTTAGGGGAGACCACCTTGGTGCAATTATCACCTTTCAATATTTGTCACCACACTTGACATAAGTGTGGAAAATTGAATTCCTGCACCAATCATCACTCTCTTTGGCTTGGGCCAAGGTGCATCTGACAACTGAAAGTGGCACGATCTCAACTCCATATTCTTCATCACTGGCACAATTTCGGGGTGATAGTTTTCTTCTTCGCAATTGCCCTGATCATTTGCATCCTCATCAAACCCTCCAATTATGAGGGTCTTATTTCGCTCTTTCGTAGGGCACTGGTATGTGAAATGAACATATCCTTGGCAGTTATAACACCGCGTTTGCTCACCTCCCCTTAAGCTGGTACAAGCTAGACCTTTATTCTTCACATCCTTATTGTTGGATTGAGTACCAGTAGGAGCTCTAGATTGACTCCCAAAACTAGGCTTAGCTCCCTGGAGAGTAGTCTTGACATTGGATTCACAAATCGCCTCATGAATTGCGGTTTTAGATACCGCTCAAGTTCTTGCACTACTTGATAGGCATGCTCTAGGTTGTTAATGTTGAAAGGAATGAGCTCACACTGAAGCTCGAATCGGAGGCCCATTCTGAAACGTGAAAGGGTCACTAACGGGTCCTTCTCGATGTTACAATGCATCATATATTCATCAAACTTGTCGATGTAATTAGCCACGAGCATTGATCCCCACAGAAGGGATTGCCACTATTCCAAAAGCTAGCGGTATGAGAGTGGAAGGTACTTTTCTTTCCAGATCTCTTTCATCTTAGCCTATAGTGAGACCAGGTTATCTCCAGACCTCTCCACCTTCCACTTGACATTCGTCCAAAGAAATTTGGTTTCGCCCATCAACTTTATCTTAGCGAACCTCACTCGACGACGATTGAACATATCTTACCACTCGAAGTAATTATCCATGTCTACAAGCCAGTTAAGGAATGCCTTTGGGTCCAAGTGACTGTCATAACTCAACGCTTCAATCTTTATGCTCTTCATCACTCGCTCATCGGGATCAGGGTGGGTTTGATACTCTATAAGGGGTGGTTGGGTACGCCCCCCACCACGGCTAACACCTCGGCCGCACCCTCTCACGTCCTCCACCGTGACCTCCTGCCTGGGATTGGTCATCTTCCAAATTTTCATGGTCTGCATGAAGGCAAGTCTCCAACTCGGTCATATAAGTATTTGTCTCATACTGGAGGGCTGTCAGTTGGTTACTAGTGGTTCTACTTTGGGCCTCGATGGCCATGAGGTGGTTATTGATGACATTGATAGCCTCGGCAAGTTGTTCCAAATTCATTGTGGGGTGTAGAACAAATCCGCGCCCACTACGGGTGGGCATAAACTGGGCACACTAAGTGGGAAAGACTAACAACTAAATTCCCTAAACGCAATGTGATGAAGATGGAAAAAGCTTCTTACTTTAGACATGGCAATATGAAAACCCTAGACTCAAATGCAATGGACTCATTAAACCCTATGCTAACCTAGGTTTTGAGGGTCCATACGGTTGTACGGTTGGGTGTGGTTTAGGTCTAGAGTGTTATGGGGATGATGGGGATGGGAGGAAACAAAAGAAAAAGAAAGAAAATATAGAGAGGGAAGAAGAGAAAAGTGAAAAAAAAAAAAAAAAACCTTGAAGAGAAGAGAAACATATAGAGAAGATAGTTGGAATCACTCCATGGCTTCACACCAAACTCCAATCATAGGAGGCTTTTCTTTGCTCAAAGCAACAAAGAAGAAAATTTTATTTTCCATCTCTCCCTAGGGCTTCATACGTCTAATCCTTTATTAGTCTTTTTGAGGTGTTTATACAAGAATACTCTTATTGCATATAAAATGTCTAAAAAACCCTTATTTCAACTAAATTATAAAATAAACCAAAATACCAAAAAAAAAAAAAAAAAAACTAAACTAAACTACGCCACCCCAATGGCTCTATCGTATCCAATGGGTCCATGATTAAGATGTTCCATGGTCATGATTCAACAGTTCATGTGCAAAATTCAACGATCTAACACTCAAACTAAGTAACCTACATGCATCTTCCTAGTGTAAGGTTTTTAAAGATGCACGATTATGTATGTGGGGTCTTCGACGGGGTTTGTACGGCTGTACGGTTGGGTAGGGTTTAGGTCTAGAGGGTTTTGGGATGGTGGGGATGGGATTTAGGAGAAAACAAAATAAAAATAAAGAAAATAGAGAGAGGGAAGAAGAGAAAAGTGAAAAAAAAAAATACCCTAAAGAGAAGAAATACAGAGAGAAAAGATAGTTGGAATCACTCCATGGCTTTACACCAAACTCCAATCACGGGAGGCTTTTCTTTGCTCAAAGGAACAAAGAAGAAAATTTTATTTTCCATCTCTCCCTAGGGCTTCACACGCCCAACCCTTTAATAGTCTTTTTGAGGTATTTTTACAAAAATACTCTTATTGCATGTAAAATGTCTAAAACACCCTTATTTTAACTAAATTATAAAATAAAACAAAATACCTAAAAAAAAGAAGAAGAAAACTAGACTATGCCATCCCAATGGCTCCATTGTATCCAATAGGTCCACGATCAAGATGACCCACGGTCAGGATTGAACGATCCACGTGTGAAATTGAACGGTCCAACACTCCCAACTAAGCAACCTACATGCATCTTTCTAGTGTATGGTCTTCCAAAAATGCACGATCATGCATACGGGGTTTGCAACTGGGTCCCTGCGGTTGTACTGTTGGGTAGGGTTTACGTCTAGAGGGTTTTGCGGATGGTGGGAATGGGATTTAGGATGAAATAAAAGAAAAAGGAAAGAAAATAGAGATAGGGAAGAAGAGAAAAGTGAAAAAAATACCATGAAGATAAGAAAAACAGAGAGAGAAGATAGTTGGAATCACTCCATGGCTTAACAGAAAACTCCAATCACAAGATGCTTTTCATTGCTCAAGGCAACAAAGAAAATTTTTTTATTTTCCTCGTCTTCCTAGGGCTTCACACTCCCAACCCTTCAATATTCTTTTTGAGGTGTTTTTACAAAAATACTCTCATTGCATATGAAATGTCTAAAACACCCTTATTTTAACTAAATTATAAAATAAACCAAAATATTTATTAAAAAAAAAACCAAACCACGCCATCCCAATGGCTCCACGATCAAGATGATCCACAGTCAGGATTCAGCAGTCCACGTGCGAAATTGAACGGTCTAACATTCCCAACTACGCAACCCACATGCATCTTCCTAGTGTAGGGTTTTTAAAGATGCACGATCATGCATGTGGGGTCTTCAACAGGGTCCCTATGGTTGTATGGTTGGGTAGGGTTTAGGTCTAGAGGGTTTTGGGGATGGTGGTGATGGGGTTTGAGAGGAAACAAAATAAAAAGAGAGAAATTAGAGAGGGAAGAAGGGAAAAGTGAAAAAAAAAAATACTTTGTAGAGAAGAAAAACAGAGACAAGATGGTTGGAATCACTCTATGAATTCACTGCAAACTCCAATCACTGGAGGCATTTCTTTGCTCAAAACAACAAAGAAGAAAAATTTATTTTCCATCTCTCCCTAGGGCTTCACACGCCCAACCCTTTAATAGTCTTTTTGAGGTGTTTTTACAAAAATACTCTTATTGCATATAAAATGTCTAAAACACTCTTATTTTAACTAAATTATAAAATAAACCAAAATATCTATAAAAAAAAAAAAAAAAACTAAACTACGCCATCCCAATGGCTCCATTGTAACCAATGGGTCCACGATTAAGATGATCCATGGTCACAATTCAATGGTCCAAGTGCGAGATTCAACGGTCCAACACGCCCAACTAAGCAACCCACATGCATCTTCCTAGTGTAGGGTCTTTGAAGATGCATGATCATGCATTTGGTGTCTTCAACGGGGCTAGGAACTTAGGCCCCATGTAATGATCATCTAGCCATAACGAAACTGGGGTAGCTCTCCTCCGTCTCTAATAAACTCCAAAAGTATCTCGGATGTCCTTATCAGGTTGGGGTACTTCTCCAACAATCCTCTCAAATTACAACTTGCAATGAGAAGATGGGAAAATCAGATTGAACCAAATTGCTGTGTAGATCCTGAACATGGCTGAGCAGACAAACACTTCCTATGATGTTTCTTTTATTGTCTGACAACAGTCTGCCAGCACCTGAGGAGGTCTATCAACGAGCCTGGCCATTGTCTGTGGCCCAGATTTTGGACTGTTCTGGCCAGGACTATTCAATAATTTGACTTTGCTCAACCTGAGCCCGGTCCATTGACAGCTCTACATCTGAGAGAAAATGCAAGAATTTGTAGTGGCTTTTCCTTGGAATCTGGTAGTTCTGCTTAGAATTTTGAAGCACTTCACAGCAACCAGTCAAATACATGACTGTTAACCACATAATATATTGAGTTTCCCGGACAAGAAAGCATGAAGACCGCACTATCTATTCCCTTACTATCAGTTTTACTATTTTAATTTAATGTTTTTTTTTTTTTTTTTCTTCACTTTAACGGCACAGTTTTGTGGACATCATAATATATTCCTTGCATTCTTTTGTGTTTCAGAAGAAGATGTCCTCTCAGCTCCTCCAAAGTTGGTATATAATAGATCTGTTTTGCGGTAATTTCCTTATTCTAATTATTTAAGCATTTTGAAATTCTGTTGCACGCTAAAATGGATTGACTCACCCTCCTAAAAGTTTTTGGAACTTGTCAACCACTTCTTCTCACTAGCTAGCCATAGAGGTGATGCTTTTGGATGGCTGATCTTGTTGATTCTTAACTAGCCATGTTGCACTTAGGGTGTTATGCTCACAATGGTTTAAATGCCCTAACTTGACAAGTTCGATCAGTCATGGGGCTTTGGGTGTATTGGTTAGGTTCTTAACAATTTGTATGAGAACCAGTATTCGAGTCATGGAAGGGGCTACCTATGGAAAGGGTAACCTAGACCAAAGTGAAAGCCACCCCGATGTAGAAAGGGTACCTGGACAACCAGAGTGCAACTGCCATCCCATCTTAAGGTGACCTGGATAACCAGAGTGTAGCTTCTATGCCCTCTCCAAGTGAAAAAGGGTTACTTAGAAAAAGAGGCCAGACCACCAAATAGTGGGCCGAGTCAGCTGCAATGTGGTCGTATGTTATGAGCCCAATGGTTTAAAAGCCTAGCTTGACGCTTTCTATCAGTCACAGGGCTTTTGGCATGCTGGTTAGGTTCTTAACATAGGGTGAGTTCGGTTGTGTACCAAAACACAATTTGGATGAATATGGGGTGACCACCCCCATTGATTCGACAGTCTAGGGTGGGTTGGAGAGCAAAACCTCGTTAGATGGGCTTCTTCTTGTTTGCCTTTTGTGCTCAAAACAGATCATGAGTAATTTCAGGCAAGACCTGAAGTAAACTGACTTTTGGTTCTGTATGTAATTCAATTCCTCGTTGCATGCTTCTCAAGACATCAAACTTACCCTTATCCATTCAAGAGTATGCTTGACATGCTCCTATTTCCATCATCTGCAGTTTATCTAGGAATATTCTGGAAGCAGTTGTAGACAGATGGGATCATCATATCCTTGTCATTGATAAAATGACCCCTCCAAATTGGAAGGTATGGTACATTATTTCTTTTCCATATTAATTTCTTCATTTTCTCTTCCAACCCTGTTACCGGCCACCGTCCACTTTTATCTCTCCCATCTCTTCAGAAATATCTTTTATATGTTCAGGCTCTTCTGGTTGAATCGTTATATTTTCAAGTAAGAAATTTTATATTGTTTTCTGTATTCATGCATAGCTCTTTACATGTCATGTTTTTGGTTGCATTTTACTGTTTTATTGGAACCACCCACCACATAGTTCCTATTGGTAGATTTGTTATAGCATGTGGATATGTTTTCTCTTGTTTCACATCTTCATCAGTCTTCTTTGGGAACTTCAATTACAGTTGATGTGCGTGTATTGTCTAAAAACCATTTAAGTAGATGAATTAAAAGACCTATGTGCTTGTCATATGTATTTTCATAACTTTTTACTGATGCCAATTGAAAAAAAGAAAGGTAGAAGAATTGCAACTTGGATTGGAGCAAAGACTAAGGCATGGGACGAATGTATCAGAAAATCAGTTTGGTTTCATGGTAGACAGGTCTACCACTAAGCTATTTTGCTACTTGGACAATTGATGGAGAAATATAGGAATAGAGGAGGATCTCCACATGGTCTCCTTTGACTTAGAGAAAGCTTAAGATAGGGTCCCTCGGGAGTTAATCTGGTGGTTGTTGGGAAAGGAGTTTCAAATGGATATATCGATATGATTAAAGATATGTATGAGGAAGGAATCACAAATGTGAGGAGCACTAGTGGAGAGATAAGTGAGTTATGAATTACTGTATGCTTGCACCAGGCATTGACATTGAGCATGTACCTTTGCGCATTAGTTATGGATGAGTTAACAAGGCATTTGCAGGAAGAATTCTCATGGTGTATGCTGTTCACAGATGAGATAGTTTTCATTGTTAGGATGAGAGAGATTTATGGAGGGATGCTTTAGAATTTAAAGTATATGGAGTGGAATTTTAGTGTCATTAGGAGTGAGAATGAGGAATTAGTTAAGATTGCCGATCAGGAAGTTTCCCAAAATGGCCACTTTCGAGTGAAGAGATTGAGAAGGATGTTGTTTATAGAATTCAAGTGGGGCGGAAGAAATGGAGATGTGCCTCTGGAGTTTTATGTGATTGTCGAGTACCACTCAAAGTAAATGGGAAATTTTACAGGATAGCTCTAAAAGACCAGCCATGCTTTATGGGACATAATGTTGGGCAAATAAGGAACACGTGCTTCGGATGAGTGTAGCTGAAATGAGGATTTTGAGATGGATGAGTGGCAAGACAAAGAAGGATAGGATTAGAAATGAATACATTTGAGGAACTTAGGAGTAGCACCAAAGGTAATAAGATGGGGGAAAGTAGTCTTAGATGGTTTGGTCATGTGCAATGGGAACTAAGAAGTGGTCTAGTTAGGAGTGAGTTGGTACAAGTTGAAGGATCTAAAAGTGATGTACTGATATGGGCCCACGATCCATGGGCCAGGCCCAAGCCCATTAAGCCCAATAGCCGGCCCATCAATAAGGAGGCCCAAGCCTCCTATTTAGGTAGATAGCTTATTTAGGTAATTAGCTAGCAAAATCAATAAGCTAGTTATGAATAATCCATTAGTCAACATTTTTAATGCATTCTTGTATTTTTTTATTATTATCTCGTTTCCATATTTGTAGTAAGTCATTGATTTTTAATGACATTATCTATTTTCCTTGTATGTACATTTCAAAACCTTATATAAAGGCCTGGGATGAGTAGTAGGAAGGCACCTTTTGAATGGAATCAAATTTATGCAATTGTTCTCTATTTGTTTTGAGTTCTCGTGCTTAGATTGAAGGTGTTTATGCTTGGGTGGATCCTTCCCATCAGCCGGCTATGCCAGTTTGGTATCAGAGCAAGGTTCCAATGGCCGGGTTGAAGTCCTGGATCAACAACAATCTTAATATTATTGTGTTCAGGTTCTTTAATCATAAAATTTTGCCTATTTTCCTTTCTTTACTTCATTTCATCCATTCATCCCAAACCCATTCACTTTTTTTTTTTTTTCTTTAAATTTAAAATTTCTTTTACAAAGCCCAAAAGTCCAATTTACAAGGGAAGGCTCTATTGAAATTTTTTCGGCCATCTACCTCCATAATCCAGCCCATTAAAACCCAAAATCAGCCATATTCCAACCCATTAAAACCCTCAAAATCATCAATATTTCAGCTCATTAAAACCCCAAAAATCAGCAACGTTCCAACCCATTAAAATTCCAAAATCAGCCCTATTCTAACCCACTAAAATCCCCTAAAATCAGCCATATTCCAATCCATTAAAACCCTCAAAATCAGCCATATTCTAGCCCATTAAAACACCTAAAATCAGCCATATTCCAACCCACTAAACCCCTAACCAACTCATTAAATCCCCCAAAATCATCCTTATTCTAGCCCATTAAAACTCAAAAATTAGCCCAATTAAAACCCCAAAATCAGCCCATTCCATCTCATTAAAACCCCCAAAACCAAAAAAAGGGCTCCTATTCCAACCCATTAAAAGCAAAAAAATAAAAATAAAAATAGGTCATATATTCTGTCCATTACTTTCCGATGTCACAATGTCTACCCGTAGTGGTTACGTTTATCGAGGGAGGCTTACCGATCAACAATGAGACAATTGTATCACCGAGCTATTCGCAAGGGTAGCTAGTCTGGAAACTGCTATTGACCAACTATGTGGAGAACACCATGGTAAGCAACCTGATCCTATTGGAGATCCTGATGGTGGTCCAAATCCATAAGAAGGGTTCCAACTAAAAACCTTCGGTGAATAAAAAATGGTACGGGTCCTCAGGAGTTTATTTATGACTTAATATAACAGCTCTTTGCAAATTGCCCATGACACCAAGATAGAGATGCACAAGAAAGATGATATTACCAAGAAAGTACAGGTTGAAATTCTGGATTTCACAGGTCGTCTCGATGCAAATGCTTTTGTCAATTGGATAACAACGTTTGAAAATTAATTTGCATGGTACGACATGGATGATGTCTAGCAAGTGGCCTTTGTCAAGGTCAAGTTGAAGGGCCCAACAAGAATCTGGTGGCAAAGCATTGACTACAAAAATCTCATCATGGGTCATCCTTCTATCACCAGGTAATTTGACATAAGGGAGAAGCTGGAAAGTAAGTTACCTTTAGATTACATGGATATTCTTCTCTAGGAGCTCCTTGCATTCAAAAAGGGAACTTTATCTGTGGATGACCACACCGAGAATTTCATTGAGGTTTCTGTCCATTGTAAGCTTGCAGAGCTGTTCCGCGTAATAGCTAACCGCTATCGGGTAGGGTTACGCCAAGAGATTCTGTGCGAGATGGTCATATATGATTTCGAGACAGTAGATTATGTTCATCGGAAGGCTCAACGAGTTGAACAACAACTGCAACAACAAACTATCCGACGCTTTGGTTCTCCAGTTAGGGAACCTTCCATGATTCAGATCCACATCTCAACCAGACTCCACCACAGGTCTACTAACCACCTCCACACCCTTTTTAGTCTTGCCCACAGATGTAGACTCCTCTTGTAAGGCAGCCTCAACCTTTGCAACGCCAACCGCTACAGAATTCGTACCAAAACCAACCAACGGTGTCGGGACATGACAACGAGGGACACGATATTAATCTTAATCCTTCCGTCAAAAGAGAACGAGAGGGTGTTGACTGTTATTGTTGTGGATAGATGGGACACTTTTTTAATGAGTGTCTACAAGCCAGGAACCTCAATTACTGCGGTAATGAGGACCCCTTCTACCCGGATGGCCATGAGTATTACGATGAGCACATCGACATGAAACAACCTTATGTAGAACTTGCATCACAACCAGAGGATCCTCCTGCTGAAACTGCGGTTGAAGCTAGGGATGAAGGTTCTACTCTTATCATACACCGCCTCCTTACTACCACTGAGGAGGAAGAGGAAGAATGGCGGTGGACCACTGTTTTCAATACGCCGGTAAAATACCAACGTAGATTATGTAACATGATCATCGATGGCGATAGTACAATGAACATCATATTTCAAGAGGTAATTGATAAGCTTAAGTTGCCAACTGAAGGCATCGAAAACCATATAAGGTTGCATCGTTCGATGACACTGCCACCATAGTGACTCGAAGGTGTTTGTTATAATTTAAAATTGGCATATACAAGGATAATATTTGGCGTGACATAATTTTGATGAATGTCACCCGCATCCTTCTCGATCAACCTTGGCTCTTTGATCGAAAGTTATAAAGCGATGGTGAAGCTAACATGCATACTTTCCTATGGTGGTCCAAATCCACAACAAGGGTTCCAACTAAAACCTTCGGTGAATCAAAGTGGTATGGGTCCATGGGAGTATTTATGACTTCATACAATAGTTCTTTGCAAAAGAACCCATGACATCGTGATAGAGGTGCCCAAGAAAGATGATATTTGTTTCGACAAGAAACGAATACTGTTTGTTTTGGGAATTATCTCACTTAATAATAACAAAGAAGAAATGTAGAGAATAATCGTCACATTTTATTCATTATGGATTTGTTTACATCCTTCTATCCTTTGATTCCAAGATAAAGTACTTATGACAAAAGAATACAAATATTGAATGAGTTCAATGTTAATTTCGGCAGCATTTCGGCTCATATCATTCGAGTCTCCATGGGAGAGGAGTTGTGTGGATCTTCCTTCATTCATATGCCTTCATGAATAATATGAAGAGATATCACAATATCCTGAAGAAAAGCCCTCAAAATAACATATACATGCCCCCTTTTTTAGATCATCCGTGCAACTCCTTATTGAGTTGTGCGGTTCTGCCTCCTTGTCTCTCTCTCCTCTTCGATACCTGTCAGAGGTATCAGTTTTCTGAGAAATCTGATCCCTCAAATGAAGGGGGAAGGGGGTGTTTATAGGCTTTCACATGCAAGGCATCGAATCTTGTGCCCTGGGACCCACCTCGCATTCACTCCAAATGAATATGTGTATATCATGTTGATAAGTTGTGCGGATTTGCGCAACTGTGATGAGTTGTGCGGATCCGTGCAACTTGACTCTTCGCGCAATTTATTGCCCTGCGCAACTCTTCACTCGCGCAAGTCGAATTTTCTTCAATTTCTTCTTTGGTTTCTTTCCTTCACTTCTTTTCTTAATCAAATTTCATGCTCCAATAGATGCCCCCTTGATCCTATGTTTGCCTGATCATCAGGTCAAATGAAGGATCAAAATCTTTTGTTCAGGATTCGAGTTGCACGGATTCCCGCAACTCCTCTGAATCGGGCCTCGCACAATTCTTCTCAGGTCCGCTCTTCTTCTAAATACTGCACCTTTAACCTTTTCTTCCATTCGAAAATTCTTCCAAATCAGAGCTCGGTCGCACAATCTTGACATTTCGCGCAACTCACTATCCGCGCTACTTCACTGTCCGCGCTACTCCACTGTCTGCGCAACTTTTTACTCGCGCAACTAGTCTGGCCGCGCAACTCCTCTGTACTTGGTACAGTTTCTCCAAGTTCTGAAACTCTGCCAAATTTTCTTCTGAGCCTCGAATTCTTTCTTTTTTCCTTCTCAAAGTCTTTAATCTTGATAATCTTAAATCCACGTATATGAAACACTCGAAGGCTTCGTCTTCAAGAAGGAAGAATTATTCATCTTCTTCGGAATCCAGACAAACTTTCAAGAATACTTGGGATTGTATAGAGATTCATGAAGAAGTTTTGGAATTCTCTAATTCTTCTGAGGACAAGACATTTATTATTCCCATCAATTTGTGACGTCATTGGTCGATTCTGCATAGTGAACTATATAATCAAATGATTTGAAACAGTCTTGTTTCTGTGGATAACTGGATTATGACGGAACCAAGGATTTTAGAAGGATATCTGGAAGAGAATGGACCCTGCCAAAGGGTTGGTAGAATTCATAAGATGAGATTTTAACGCCCATGTTATGATCCTTAGCAACCCTTTCCTGCTCATTATTTCGAGACTGCTCAACAACACTTCTTTTCCGAAAGATCATCTTGGAATACAGAAAGATTCTTGGCAATTAGTCTTTTGTCTCCTCGCAAATTTTACAATGCTTGGGCTCGAGCCATTGCTCGGAAACATACTGCCGTTCTGGAACAGATCAACCTTTTCGACGCGATTAGCCACATCGGAACATTTTTACGAGGATGTGGCTATCTTTAGAGGCTTCCTCAATCATTGGTCTCCAATTACCAATTCATTCCACCTTCCTTTAGGTGAAATCAGTATTAGCTTGTGGGATCTTTTCTTTGCATATCAGGCCTCCCTATCATGGGCAATTTCTTCGATGCATATATACATTCAAACGAAGAATTTACTCTCACTTATGCAGGAGATAATAAATCTGAGATTTCAAAGACCACTCTCAAGCTCTTCAGAGAAATGGCTAATTTGCTACAGCCCGATGAAATTAATTCCCTTGACTGGTTGGCTCATTTATCTCGAAAACTACGATATATCTTTCTTTCTACTTCTCTTTTGGAATTTTCATTTTTTATACATTCAGATCGTCTTTCTTTAATAATCGAATATTTATCTTGACAACTTTGCAGGCCAGAATCATCGAGATCTCAAGATTATTCGTGAAAATATTAAGAGCACCGCCGAATATAGCTCTTCTTGCGAATTAGCTGCTTTCCTAGCTTACTAGCTAAGCTTGGGGATATTTTCCAATTCAAAACAAGTGGAAATCATCAGTCTAACCTTCTTTGTGGTTGCAGGTGCAATGGCGGAGGGTTAGAAATATTCATTAGCTCCTCCAGTTCTTTGCTCATTATTTCGCGCCTTCGGAGATGTCATTTCCAGTTCTGAATATTCTACTTTTGAGTCTTTTCCAGTTTGTGCTCCCTGACATTTCTTCATAGGTTGGCTAGGAGTGTATTTTCCTTGGACTTTTGCTGACTCTGAAAGAGCCTATTTAAATCCTCATCAGCTTCCTCTTCAACATTATCAACTAAGAAAGATGATTGAGAAGTCGAATGGTTGGGTCACCAGAAAGATTGAGAATAGTGATCTTATCGACTTCTTTCAATTTCCATTTACTGGCTTTCTGGAGGACAGAAGTTGTCGACGATGATTCCATCTCTTTTGGCGAACATTCGTTCCTTGTTTCTATCAGATCTAGTACTCTTCCATTGAGAGAAGGGAGCACATTCTGGCGCAAACCATATTATCCAAGCAAATTTGATCGTCAATTTGGATTTGATCAAACTGTACCGGAGACTTGTGATACCGTTACTAGAACAATGAGAAGTTATGGCATTGGACCATATAATTGGGCCTTGATATGGAGGCAACTTTTGAACGTTCATATTGGGTCACGCTTCATAATTCCTGGCTATAATTATCCAGTTCACGCTTCTTATTGTTGGATGCGCTGGTGGGTTCATTAATATTACTTAGTGCATAATTGTTGCCTAGTAGACCATGCCATATGGATTCTTCCTCCTCGTATGAGATATTACCAAAAAGACCAAGGCATCGGCTACTTTGAAGAAACAGATTGTGCCCCCTCTCCAGGCCAACTTTGCATAAAGATTTCTTCAGAAGATAATATTTGCGAAGTGAAATCTGCCGATTCTCTTGAAGGATAGATATCATTTGGTGTCTCTTTAAGGAATGCATCTGAATTCTCGGATCTTCCAGAAGAAAATGCTGATTCTTCATATTTTCATCCTCCTTCACCCTTGCGAATTTTACAAGATAACCTTCATCATCAGCAAAGCAAGAGACAGACATCGTCGTTCTCTTTAGAAGGATAAGCATATTATAATCGAAGATCCATAATTCATATAGTTGATCTTAAAGAACTAATTTTTGAATAGAAAGTCGCAAATATTTTGAACAAACTTGCTATTGCTATAATTTGAACCTGATTAAAAAGAAATGCATTTCTGTTGTGTTGTTTAATCAATGTTTGAGAATTTCATGACTTATTTTATCATATCAGGCAATTGCATATTTGAGCATATCTTTTAAGTAAAATAGGCGAACATATGCATTTATAGCATTTTGATGCTACACATAGTTTAAGTTCTTGAGTAGTGGAGCTTGTATACTTTTAACTGAACATACTTTGACTGGACTTGACTTGACTGGATTTGACTTGACTGGACTTAACTTGATTGGACACTTTCACACACAGTTTAAGTTCTTGAGTAGTGGAGCGGCACAATTTTTTAGACTCTTAAGTAGTTGGATTCGGGTCTTACACGAATGGTCTCTGTAATTCTTACGAGTTCGTTGGACTTATCGTAGCCGAGGAGTTCACAAACCGTGATCCATCAGAGGGCCCCAGTGAAGCTATTGGGGCCGTGAACTCGGTAGGTTTTACGCGTAGGGTTGGTCGCAACAACTCTCTAGAGTTCACGGGGCTCGCAAGGCTACCTTAGGGGTACCAAATCCAAGGCCGCCAGTCCATCGATGAGGGGGTAGCTCGTTTAGAGGACACGTCCCCATGAGTTTCTATTGAAATCAAACCAGGAATCCGGGGGGTCTTACGCATGGTTGGCCTATCTATGGATGAGCCAAAGAGCATACACTGCAGCTCGCTTTTTCTTCGTCTGCCAGGTCAGACCCATTCATGAGAGGACATTTTCTCTCACCTTCCTTCGTGACGCTGTCGGAAGCTGTACAGACGACATTGGTCTCACGCGTGGTTGGCCTTTGTGAACTTTTGGTCGCTGGCTCTCTCTCCGCTGCCCGCATGGGTCTAAGCATGTGATGGCCTTCGTGGGCTTTTTAGGGCCACTGGCTTCTCACTGCTGCCTGCATAATATTTAATGTATCGTCGATTGTGGTTGGTTGGCCTTCTAGGCTTATTCCACTGCCGTAGATGATAAATCGCCATTGCTATTGTAGAACTTATGCATAGCATTCTGCTGTCGTAAATGATAGGTCGCCAAATGATATATTGCCGTTGCTTGATAATAATATCCTTGATGATATTTATATTTAAAATAGTATATCAACTTGGCAATAATATTAATCCGACGATATTAATTTTGATAATAGTGGTCAGCAGTGATTAGCGATAACGATAATATCAATTTGACGGTAATCATTGGCGCTTGACGATAGTCGGCGATAACTTTGATACGCTTGATATACTTGAGAATCTGCCTTTTCTTCATTTATATGGAGAGAAGATTACATAGCGTTTGCCTCTTCTTCATTCATATGCTTGAGAATTTGCCTTTTCTTCATTCATATGGAGAGAAGATTACATAGCGTTTGCCTTTTGAGACCTTTTCATCATGCTGCTTGTCATGCCCCCTTTTGATTAGGAAGTATTATGCTGGTAATCATCGGAATCAAAATTTCATCGATCTTCAGGGATGATATATCTTTATGAAACGAGTCTTGTTGTACATAGTTGTAATAACAAAGATATGAAGGATCGTGCCCATATTAACATGCGACTTTTCTTTCAAATAATCATGATTATCTTCAATTGGGATTGCGTGCCATTACTTTTTCTCTTATATCATACGCTTTCCTTATGACTATTTCACCACTATCTATCATTTCTTGTAAAATTTTCTTCAAGACGAAACAATTCTTAGTTCGATGTACAAGAAAACGATGATAGCGACAGTAATTATTTTCTTTCATTTTCTTCGTTTCCTTTGGACGCTTTGGCCATAACAATTTGATTTTACCCGCAACTATTAATTGATTCATCATGGGGAGTATATCATCTTCTTCAAATGTATACTTTTTGTAATCTTTGAATTGATTGAATCTTTTCTTTACTTTCTCCACTGCAAAACCTCTCGTATTTCCTTTATCAATGTTTCTTTGCCCATCTTGATAGTTCTTCATGTCTTCTTCTTCCTTAACATTGCTAGTTGAAGTCTTTTTAGAATCTTGAAACAACCGATTCATATGAAAATTGAACACCATCATACCGAGCTTCTTTAGACCACAAGCTTTTACAATCAGATCTTGAAAGGTCCGTATATCTGGTCCAACAAGACCCAATGCAATGTCTGGCCTTGTGCAATCTATACATAGCTTGACTTGTTCTTCTTTTGCCAATTGTGGGCATGATGCCCCTAGTATTCTCCATTGATTGATGAATTCTCTGACTGGTTCGTCTTGCCCTTGGCAGATAAAGGCTAACACGCCTGGATTGATTTCTTCAGCGGATGACCGAGGAAGTTGTGAATAATAATATTGAACATTTCTAGTAGTACTTGCTGTAGGAGATATGACAAATGATGATTTTCTTATCATAACAACTTTCCCTTTATCTTTCCATATCTTTGACGGATCTCTTGCAGATGCCACGTTTTTAGTTACTTTCCTGTCTTGCTTTTCACCCTTTTTTTTATTACTATCCCGCCTTGCTTTATCATTTTTTGCAATATATATTTCAATGTGAAGCAATCTTCTGTAGGATGCCCCAAAAAACGATGATAACAACAATAATTCTTTTCTTTCGTCATCTCAACTTCCTCCGGATATCTGGGCTGAGGTAATTTGATAGTTCTGATAGTTAATAATTGCTCCATCATCGGCAAAACATCTTCCTTTTCGAAGATATATTCTTTGTAAAAATCATGTAATTGGGATCGTTTATCATTCGTACGGCCTTTGTAACACTCTGAATTTTCTCTTCATTTCGTTTCCTGTTTGTTACGAAATGTGTCTCTTTTCTTTTCTCGATCAACAGTATTTACCCTTAATATGTTTGATCCTCTTCTCTCTGTTCTATTTTGAAACACCGGCATTTTCCTGGCCATTAGTTCCAATGCGTGTGCCTTAGTAGCGAGGTCTCGAAAGGTTCTTATGTTGGCACTTGTGAGTCCGAACGCAATTCCCGTTTCCATGGAATTTAGGCACATCTTTACCTGCTCTTCTTCGGGTAATTGCCTGCACGAAGCTCCTAAAGTTTTCCACCTATCAAGAATTTCTCCACGTGCTCATTTTCTCTTTTGACGTATAGAAGCTACTTCTGTAATACTAACATCATGATCTGACGAGAAGAAGGTTGACATAAAAGCGTCTTGCATCTGATCCCAAGTTCGTATTGATTCTGGTGCTAGGCTAGAATGCCATCGGAATGCCTTTCCTATCAAGAAAGAACCAAATAATCGCAAACAATGTTGTGGAACAGTAGAAAAGTTACCCGTGGTCGTAATGAAGTGCATGGTGTTCATCTGGGGACCCATCTCCATTAAAATTTTGAAAATCTGGATGTTTGAAGTTTGCTGGGAATGACACTTCTTCCACTTCCCTTAGGTGTGGTGTTTTATAACGGGATCTTCCGATATTCCCACGTTCTCTTTCCGTTCAAACAGCTTTTGCTACCACTTGTCGCATTTCTTCTTGAGTTATCACCCTTGCCATGGGAGCAGATCCATGTGATCCTGCTCTTGGTGGTTGAGAGCCTTTAGGTTGCTGTTCTTGTGCGTTCATGGCAGCCATCTGTTCACCACCCCAAGTATAGGGTTGCGATGTAGTAATAATCTCGGTAAGACCGAGGTCGAATCCACAGGGACTGAACGTTGTACGTAATCTGAAAGTAACCAGAACTAGAACTAGAAGAAGATGTAATCTAAACCAGGAAAATATAAGAGAATAATGGTGAAATATTAAACTAAAACTTGTGAAATTCAAAGGCGGGAAACTAGGGTGCCAAGGATCCACTTTTAGAGATCAGGGAGATCCATGCTTGATTCATAAACACAACTGGATTTAGAGTCCCATCTTCATCCAGTTGGAAGATACATCATTAAAAACCAAATCTGATCTTACTTTGATCCAGTTTTCAAGAGATGAGAGGTATGAGAATTAGAATTGATTCCATCACAAAACCATGCCCATGAGACAAAGTAAACAACAAAATTTTAACCAATCCACATCCAATCTGAGAGGGTTATGAACGTAGGGAAGGATTTCATCAACCAACCATGCTCGTGAGACGATGGTGAACAACAAGGCTTCCCGTCTTCACAATCTCACTAATGCAAAGAACATAACCAAAGCTATCGCAGATCCATTGTAATTTAAGTCACAACAAACCATTAAAAACTAAAGGCATTCCTTATAATCAAATTAGAATCAAAATCAGCTCAATTTAAACATGAATCAAAAGGCATAAAGAAAAATCTCCCATCACACAACAAGCTTCACCTCTTAGCCCTAGCTAAGAGGTTTACCTAATCAAAATCATGATTAAATAATAATCTCTAAACAAAATCAAAGGAAAGGAAAGAAATAAAGAAAAAGGAAGAAAACTTGAAGCCGACTAGCCCTCTCTCTCTCTCTCTCTCTCTCTCTCTCTCTTTTTCTTGGCTTCCCACGTCCCATGATATCCTCTCTGTCTTTCTCTCTCCCTTTTATAGATATGAAGGCTGGGAGTCGGTGGGAGAAGAGATCTTTCGCAGAAAAAAGGTCTTATGCAGCCTGTTACGCAGCAACGCAACTCAACTTGCGTTTGGAAGGACTTTTCGGCGGGTAGACATCCCAAGAATTGATTTTGGCTCCATGGTTGGGGTAAAGACCCCCTTCCTGAGCTGTTGGACGGTTCAGATCAAAGATTTAATCATCATCTGGGCCGTACAACGCCCCGCAACGTCCGGGAAAACTGGACGTGCGTAAGGTGCACTTTTCCTGCTCTGAGATGCTCGGTGGGCCCCATGGTGATGTTTTCGGAGAAATCCACCTCGTTCATTGGATTCCTGGCAAAATTTTGGTAGGAAAGGAGTGGTTTTGGTCGAGTTTTGGTGCGGTCCACTGTATCAACTCAAGCTGCCGTTCATCCTGCGTTTTGACGACGATATGCGTGTGTATGCGTGCTTGGGACCAAAAGGTCACCATGGCTAGGGTTGTGGCCACCCCCCAGGGCGAATGGATGGTTCATATCGTCCAACGGAACGATCATGGTGGTCCACTGAGCACGCCTGGTCGGACAGCGTCCGCCCGCTGGTGGGTTTCCGATTAAAAAAAAAAACAATTGGTCAGTGTGCGCTGACCGATCTTATGATTTCCGGTGCACAGCCGGTGCGTGCACATTGTGCACACGCACCCCCTTAAGTGGAGTCCACTGTAGTGTTTATGAGAAATCTGCTTCGTCCATTCGTTTTGCCCTCCCATTTAAGGGGTTGAGACCAAAATTGAAGTATATCCAGATATTAGGTAGACCCTAGATCAGTGTTTTATGGGCTGATCTGTCCATTGGGCCACTTCCACAAGGATCCAATGGCTGAAATTTGACATGTACAGTTAATTTAGGGTCCTCAGGTCAGATATAAAGTTTTGAGCTAAACGGATGGTGGGAACGCTGTGATCTTGCATTATGGACGATTTTTAGGCCCTTTTAACTTCAATCGCTGAGTTTTGTCGGATCTTTAACGTTTAAATTCTTCGATCTCAGTCCCCTAAGATCCGTCCCTTGCCTTGGTGATTTCTGAGCATTAAATCTATACTTTTAGTACCCTTTTCAGTCCAAGCTCCTTAATTTCACCTTGCAACAAAAACATGATTAAAATAGGACGTTAAACATTATCATGTAAGTAAAACCAAGTAATAATTGGAGTCTAATATGCAATATTTAACCCTCAACACAATCCTCAACCAGCATTTTGCTAGTCCCGAACAAAAGTATGCGAAAAATATTTTAAGAATTACCGGACAATTTTTATAAACCCAAGTGATTTTTGAAAAACAATCCAGTCAATGGAATTCTAAGATTTATCAATGTTGGGCATTTCCTTCTCCCAAACTCAAGTGCACGGTAAACTTCATGGTCAAGTTCAAAGTATTAATTCATCTATTAGAACAATTCTAAACATTGAGTTCCATGGGTGTATAGTGTAAGCTCGGCTTATCATCATTAAGAGTCCAATCATTAATTTTCATGATAACATTGATAATCAAACAGAGCATTCTTGGATAACCCAACCTAAACCGAAACTTGCCTTACATAAGCCTTTTTATTCTTCCAGCTTTTGATTTTTCCATCGATGGCTTCACTCTGTGTCAACCTTTTTAAAGATCTTTAACAGGTAGCCGTTTTCGAAGACAACTGTTTTTTTAGCTGGGTGTTTACTTTTTTTTTTTTCAATGAACATGATGGACAAATTCCCCAGGCTAGTTCCTTTCAAGCTTAACAATTCAATATCGAACTAAGACCATAATGTGTAAGATAGATGTGACATGTGAAATCATGATTCAATCGATGTTTAAAACTTCTAATCATGGATTAATAATTCGAACTTAATTGTGAAATCTAACAAATAACTGAATCCAAGAGTCATAAATCACCAACATTAAGTATTTTATATTTCTAAATCAAGGATAGCCTTCAAAATCACTCGAATTCACAAAATTTTCAGAAAAAATTAAAAAAAAATTTCACAATTTTTGCTCAAGACTGAGAAAACACTAATTAGGTAACCTAATCTCCCATCCCCAACCTAAAATCTATATTGTCCTCAATGTAAAAGATATAAGCATGTAATGCACATGAGGCAATGAAATTGAAGGAGAAATGATAGAAGGATAGTACTTGATGAAGGAGTTAAGAGGCTTTTTCCAAAGACATCTCAGCATGAAAGTGGGTCAGCACGAGAGTGAAACCAACAAAAAGCAAACTATCCTAGCGGCATAAAGCCGACTATCCTAGAACGATATAAAGCAAACCACCATAATCCTATGAAAGCAGGAGAAAAGCTATTCAGTCATGCCGCAAGGTTCCTCCTTTGGCCAATATCTTGATAAATTTCTCAATAGGTTTCTCAACAAGATCATCCAAAAGCCCTTTTTGCAATAGGCTTTGATGCCCTGGAGCATGAATTTCCAAAGAAATTTATGGACCTCAACAAAAATTTGTCGTTCAATCACTTTGAGGTATCCAAAGTATATATGATTCACCTGTGACAGAAAAAGTTTCAAAGTTAGTATCCCATGGTGAATCAGAGACTGCAAGTAGATAAATTTTAGAAAAATTCTCAAAAAGTGATGGAGTCTCGACACATTCCGAAGTTTCAGACTTCGGTTCAATTTTCAGCTCCTCCTTTAATGATAAATGTTCAGGATCTGGGGAAGGAGGGGCTTCAAAATAAGGGTTCTCTTGGTCCGTGACAACTACCGAGGTATTGTCTTGCGAGGCATCCACCTTTTCTTTTATCATAGGTTCATTTGAATCTGCAAAGTGCCAAGCAATCATCTAAAGAGTTGGGAAATTCAGCTAAGAGTGACTCATTTTCCATATTGAAACTTGTGATGATCTGCCTAAGGATTCCATCGTCTTTAAAAGTAAATGGAGGTATGCTCTCTTGCTCCAGCCTTGCACAGACAGCTGAGAGTAGACGAAGTATTGATGTGAGGACTCTGTTCATTGAAGCTACTCAGTAGAGGCATTGAATCGTCGAAAGTGTCCAGCTTAGATGGTAGCCTCAACTGTGTGGTTTCAAATTCCAGAGTCATATCGAGCAACTCGTCCCTCTCCTAAATCATATCATCATTCAATTCAGGGGAGTGGTCCGAACATGTCTCACAAGAGTTAGAAGGGTCGGTCGTAAGGGGCTCATCCTCCACATTTAAAGTTGGCCATGTCAAATAGGTGGAGTAGATCACTTTGGTTGACAACCTCCTGAATCTCTTGATCATTGATGTGGGCCAAACTTGAGATTGAATCTCAATACTCATCATCGTCCAATTTAGTGCAGTAAACACTTGGAATGGGATCGCTTTCCTCACATTCGACTCCTAAATTGGGTTGAGGTCCGAATAAACTAACCGTTCCCTCATCATCAATTGTGTCATGTGAGTGAGGTATGTCAGAATCATTATATTTGAAAGACACCCACGTCTCTTGATCATTCTTCTGGATCGTCATCGACTCTTCGGGAAATTGAACCATACGCTCATTGACACAACCCAACTCTTCATTCCAAATTCCGGAATTCTCCCCAAGTGAGTTTGGATCACTTTCCTCGCATTGTGTTTCTGGATTGGGTTGTGGTTGGGATGAACGAGCTTCCACTATCTTCTAATGTTTTTCTAATTTCCGCAAGACAGTCCATGTTACGCTGAAATGAATCCTCTTGGATCGTTTCTGGTTGGATCTCAAAGGTAGGGGATCTAAGAGAATAATCATTATAACATGTTGTTAGTTCATCTTTCCAATTTTGATGTTTCCACTGGTTATAGTCATACGAATCATAGGTGGGAGAGTATGATGGTTGTTGAATATAATCTCTCATTGTTTTCTTCTTGTTTGATGGTTGATTATAATTCTCACTCCCATAAGTCTGACAACCCCAACATTCACATATTGTTTCCTTAATCCGTGGAGTGTAATTATTCTCCCGCATATGATCACGTAAGGACTTCTTAACCGGTGGAGCATTGAATTCCAGTCAGTTCTCGATGATGGTTTCAGAAAAATTTTGAGATAGGCTGTTTTATAACATAATCATCATACATCCCTTCCCAAGATCCTTCAGCTATCTCAACATACTTACGTGACCACTCTTGCATATACATGGTGAAACCCTAACTCTGAATCTTAAGCCTAAAAGAAAAATCCTACAACAATATAGAAAGTAAGTAGAGGTGAAGTTAGAAGGAAGTTACCAAATTAGAAGTTCCTATGTTAGATCCTGTAGAACAAAAACAAAAAAAGTCCGTTCTAAAAATAGGTCTAAAAATAGAAAGTTCCTAAAATAGAAATAGAAGGAAACTAGTTTCTAAAGATAGAAAGTTTCTAAAAAGGAAAAATTTCTAAAAACCGAAAGTAGAAAGTTTCTAAACTAATTAGGAAAGTTCTAAACCTAAAATAGAAAACTAAGTTAGATTCTAAAGATAAAAGGAATCCTAGAATTAGAAAGTTTCTAAAGATATAAAACAAATCCTAATCTAGAAATAGAAAGGAAGAAAAATTAGGAAGAGATTACTAAATCAGAAGTTTCTATGTTAGGATCCTACAAAACCGGAAAGTTAGGTTGGTTTCTAAAATAAACAGAAAAAATCCTAATCCTAAAAAAAAAAAAAAAAAAACCCTAATCTTAAACTAATTCTAAAACTAGTCAATCTCAGACAAACGCAACCGTCAGTCCCCGGCAACGGTGCCAAACACTTGTTCACTACCCCAAGTATAGGGTTGCGATGTAGTAATAATCTCGGTAGGACCGAGGTCGAATCCACAGGGACTGAACGTTGTACTTAATCTGAAAGTAACTAGAACTAGAACTAGAAGAAGATGTAATCTAAACTAGGAAAATATAAGAGAATAATGGTGAAATATTAAACTAAAACTTGTGAAATTCAAAGGCGGGAAACTAGGGTGCCAAGGATCCACTTTTAGAGATCAGGGAGATCCATGCTTGATTCATAAACACAACTGGATTTAGAGTCCCATCTTCATCCAGTTGGAAGATACATCATTAAAAACCAAATCTAAACTTACTTCGATCCAGTTTTCAAGAGATGAGAGGTATGAGAATTAGAATTGATTCCATCACAAAACCATGCCCATGAGACAAAGTAAACAACAAAATTTTAACCAATCCACATCCAATCTGAGAGAGTTATGAACGTAGGGAAGGATTCCATCATCAAGGAAGGATTCCATCATCCAACCATGCCCGTGAGACGATGGTGAATAACAAGGCTTCCCATCTTCACAATCTCACTAGTGCAAAGAACATACCGAAAGCTATCGCAGATCCATTGTAATTTAAGTCACAACAAACCATTAAAAACTAAAAGCATTCCTTATAATCAAACTAGAATCAACATCAGTTCAGTTTAAACATGAATCAAAAGGCATAAAGAAAAATCTCCCATCACACTACAAGCTTCACCTCTTAGCCCTAGCTAAGAGGTTTAGCTAACCAAAATCATGATTAACTAAAAATCTCTAAACAAAATCAAAGGAAAGGAAAGAAAGAAAAAGGAAGAAAACTTGAAGCCGTCTAGCCCTCTCTCTCTCTCTTTTTCTTGGCTTCCCACGTCCCAAGATATCCTCTCTCTCTCTCTCTCTCTCTCTCTCTCTCTCTCTCTCTCTCTCTCTCTCTCTCTCTCTCTTCTCCCCCCCCCCCCTCTCTCTCTCTCTCCCTTTTATAGATATGAAGGCTGGGAGTCGATGGGAGAAGAGATCTTTCACAGAAAAAGGTCTTACTCAGCCTGTTACGCAGCAACGCAACTCAGCTTGCGTTTGGAAGGACTTTTCAGCCGGTAGACGTCTCAAGAATTGATTTTGGCTCCATGGTTGGGGTAAAGACCCCCTTCCCGAGCTATTGGACGGTTCGGATCAAAGATCCGATCATCATCTGGGCCGTACAACGCCCCGCAATGTCCGGGAAAACTGGACGTGCGTAAGGTGCGATTTTCCTGCTTTGAGATGCTCGGTGGACCCCATAGTGATGTTTTCGGAGAAATCTACCTTGTTCATTAGATTCATGGCGAAATTTCCTTCGGAAAGGAGTGGTTTTGGTTGATTTTTGGTGTGGCCCACAGTATCAACTCAAGCTGTCGTTCATCCTGCGTTTTACGGCGATCTGCGTGTACGCGTGCATGGTACCAAAAGGTCACCATGGTTAGGGTCGTGGCCACCCCCCGGGGCAAATGGACAGTTCAGATCGTCCAACGGAACGATCATGGTGGCCCACTGAGCACGCCCGGTCGGACAGCGTCCGCCTGCTGGCAGGTTTCCGATTAAAAAAAAAAAAAACAATCGGTCAACATGCGCTGACCGATTTTATGACTTTTGGTGCACGGCCGGTGCTTGCACATTGTGCACACACACCCCCTTAAGTGGGGTCCACTGTATTGTTTATGAGAAATCTGCTTCGTCCATTCATTTTGCCCTCCCATTTAAGGGGTTGAGACCAAAATTGAAGTATTTCCAGATATCAGGTAGGCCCCAGATCAGTGTTTTATGTGCTTATCTGTCCGTTGGGCCACTTCCACAAGGATCCAATGACTGAAATTCGAAGTGTACGGTTAATTTAGGGTCCTCAGGCCAGATATAAAGTTTCGAGCCAAATGGATGGTGGGAACGCTATGATCTTGCATTCTGGACGATTTTCAGGCCCTTTTAACTTCAATCGCTGAGTTTTCTCGAATCTTTGATGTGTAAATTCTTCGATCTCGGTCCCTTAAAATCCGTCTCTTGCCTTGGTGATTTCTGAGCGTTGAATCCATGCTTTTAGTACCCTTTTCAGTCCAAGCTCCTTAATTTCACCTTGCAACAAAAACACGATTAAACTAGGACGTTAAGCATTATCATGTATGTAAAACCAAGTAATAACTAGGGTCTAATATGCAATATTTGACCCTCAACACCATCATCGGAGGGGCTACAATTTGAGCTATGTTATGTGCGAGGGTGGCCAAGGCTTCTTGAAGACTTCTGCATTCTTCCATTAATGTTCTCTGTGCTTGGGCCATTTTAGCTATGTGGTCTTCGGTAATCGGTGGTGGGCCTCCTTGACTTGTCCCTGCCATGTATGTGGCGGTTTTTGTGTTTCCTGACGAAGCAGTCATTGGAATGGGGTATGAGTTCATTGGTATGATAGGGCTTATTGGGAAAGGAGTTTTATTTGATTCTTCTGTACTTCCACAGAATTTAGTCGATTGTGATATGAGTTGCAAAAGTGTATTTTGAGGCAATATGGAGGTTGATGGGCTTTTCATAGGTGATTTGCCTGTCTTTTCTTGTCTGTTGAGTATTTGCGGCAGGAAGAGCCAGAAAATCTTGTGATATCATCGAAGGAAAGGATTTTCCCGGATACAATTTTGGAGGAGCAAGTTCGGGGTTCTTTCTGGCTGCATTTCATGTTATCAGTCCTTTGATTTTCTGTGGCGATGGACTCATCCTGGCAGTCATGATGTTTCGGATTCTTGGTCTTTGGCGTGACACGACAATTGTGCTAGTGGTGAAACAGTTACAACTCCGGCCGTTGCTTTAGACTTGTCATTTCTAGTCAACACAAGCTACTTCTTATCAGCTAGAGATTGACCATGGACATATTCTATCACAAATCCCGTTCGCGTAAAACGAAAGATTGTCTTGCTTGCGATGGTTGCCATTGATTGTAGCTTGAACGTATGCACCATATTGTAATTCTATCAGAGAAATCAAAATGATATCAATTAGTATTTAATTAAGGATGTGCTTTATTTTGGAGATGAAAGGGAGGATGTTCCCGTTGAGAGTCAACATTTTGGCGCCTATAAGACGCCAAACTATTATAATATTCTCTGTATTGTTTCTTAGTTAATATCAAGTAAGATAGACATCCCCAACAGAATCGCCATTTTGTTTCGACAAGAAACAAATAGTGTTTGTTTTGGGAATTATCTCACTTAATAATAACAAAGAAGAAATGCAAAGAATAATCGTCGCATTTTATTCATTATGGATTCGTTTACATCCTTTTATCCTTCGATTCCAAGATAAAGTACTTATGACAAAAGAATACAAATATTGAATGAGTTCCATGTTAATTTCGGCTCATATCATTCGAGTCTCCGTGGGAGAGGAGTTGTGCGGATCTTCCTTCAGTCATATGCCTTCATGAATAATATGAAGAGATATCACAATATCCTAAAGAAAAGCCCTCAAAATAACATATACATGCCCCCTTTTTTTAGATCATCCGCGCAACTCCTTATTGAGTTGCGCGGGCCGAGGAGTTGCACGGTTCTGCCTCATTGTCTTTCTTTCTCTCCTCTTCGATACCTGTCAGAGGTATCGGTCTTCTGAGAAATCTGATCCCTCAAATGAAGGGGGAAGGGGGTATTTATAGGCTTTCACACGTGTGAGGCATCGAATCTTGTGCCATGGGACCCACCTCGCATTCACTCTAAACGAATTTGCGAATATCATGTCGATAAGTTGCACGGATTCGCGCAACTGTGATGAGTTGCGGAGATCCGCCCAACTTGTTGCCCTGCGCAACTCTTCACCCGCGCAATTCGAAATTTCTTCAATTTCTTCTTTGATTTCTATCCTCCACTTCTTTTCTTAATCAAATTTCATGCTCCAACAATATTACCAAGAAAGTACAGTTGAAGTTCTTGATTTCATAGGTCGTCTCGATGCAAAGGCTTTTGTTGATTGGATTAGAACGTTGGAAGATTAATTTGCATGGTACGCCTTGGATGATGTCTTGCAAGTGGCCTTTGTCGAGGTCAAGTTGAAGGGCCCAGGAAGAATCTAGTGGCGAAGCATCGACTATAACAATCTCATCATGGGTTGTCCTTGTAAGGGCCGACCCAAGGACACAATATTGTCCGCTTTGCTCAGAAGGCTCACGGCTTTGTTCTCGGGGTTGCCACCAAAACGCGTTGTATCCTTAAGGAAAGAATCCCAACTTATAGCCACCACAACTTAGGATAGCGCTTCCGATGTGGGACAAAGTTTCACCTTCACTGTGTGCACAATAGCCTGCCAACCACCTTTAGGGGTCCGCTCACGTGTGCCCGCCCACATGTGATCACAGTGACGAGGCGTCACAATATCCCCCATCGAGGGCAGAGCCATCCTCGGCTCTAATACCACTTGTAAGGCCCGACCCAAGGACACAATATTGTCCGCTTTGCCCACAGGGCTCACAGCTTTGTTCTTAGGGTTACCCCCAAAACACATTGTATCCTTGAGGAAGGAATCCCAATTTATAGCCACCACAACTTAGGACAACACTTCCGATGTGGGACAAGGTTTCACCTTCACTGTGTGCACAGTAGTAGCCTACCAGCCACACAGTATCCTGCCAACCACCTTTAGGGGTCCACCCACATGCGTGCGCGCCCGCCCACATGTGATCACAGTGACAGGGCGTGATAGTCCTACTATCATCGGGTGGGTTGACATGTGGGAGAAGCTGGAAAATAAGTATTTACCTTTATATTACATGGATATTCCTCTCCAGGAGCGTCTTGTGTTCAAACAGGGTATTTTATTGGTAGATGACTACATCGAAAAGTTCATTGAGCTTTCTGTCCATCGTAAGCTTACAGAGACGGACCACGTAACAGCTAACCGCTATCGTGTAGGGTTACGCCAAGAGATTCAGGGCAACATGGTTATGTATGATTTCGAGACAGTCGATTATGTTCATCGGAAGACTCGACGAGTTGAACAACAGCTTCATCAACAAACTATTGGACGCTTTGGTTCTCTAGTCGGGGAACCTTTTGTGAGAAAAGGTTTGGATCCACATCTCAATCGGACTCCACCAAAGGGGTACCAACCGCCTCCCCACCCTTTTCAGCTGCGCCCACATATGCAGACTCCTCTTATATGGTAGCCTCAACCTTTACAACGCCATCCACTACAGAATTCGTACCAAAAGCAACCAACGGTGCAGGGACATGACACCAGGGCACGAGGTATTAATCTTAATCCTTCTGTCAGAAGAGAACAAGAGGGTGTTGACTGTTACCGTTGCGGATAGATAGGACACTTTTTTAATCAGTGTCCGCAAGCCAGGAACCTCCATTATTGCGGTAATGAGGACCCCTTCTACTCGGACGGCCATGAGTATTACAATGAGCACATCGAGATAGAACAACCTTATGTAGAACCTGCATCAGAGCCAGATGATCCTCCTGCTGAAACTGCGGTTGAAGTTGGGGATGAAGGCTCTACTCTTATCATACATTGCCTCCTTACGACCCTCGAGGAGGAAGAAGAATAATGGCGGTGGACCATTGTTTTTTATACGCGGGTAAAATACCAGGGTAGATTATGTAACATGATCATCGATAGCGACAATGCAATGAACATCGTATCTCAAGAGGTAACTGATAAGCTTAAGTTGCCAATTGAAAGGCATCCAAAACCATACAAGGTTGCATCGGTCGATGACACTACCATCACCGTGACTCGAAGGTGTTTGCTATCATTTAAAATTGGCATATACGAGGATGATATTTGGCGTGACATTATTCCGATGAATGTCACTCACATCCTTCTCGATTGACCTTGGCTCTTTGATCGAAAGTTACAAAGCGATGGTGAAGCTAACACGCATACTTTCCTATGGTGGTCCAAATCCACAACAAAGGTTTCCAACTAAAACCTTCGGTGAATCAAAATGGTATGGGTCCTTGGGAGTGTACTTATGACTTCATACAATGGCTCTTTGCAAAAGAGTCCATGACACTGTGATGGAGACCCCCCAGAAAGATGATATTACCAAGAAAGTACAGGTTGAAGTTCGTGATTTCATAGGTCGTGTTGATGCTAAGGCTTTTGTCGATTGGATTACAACATTGGAAAATTAATTTGCATGGTACGACATAGATGATTTCTTGCAAGTGGCCTTTGTCAAGGTCAAGTTGAAGGGCCCAAGAAGAATTTGGTGGCGAAGCATTGACTACAACAATCTCATCTTGGGTCGTCTTGCTATCACTAGGTGGGTTGACATGAGGGAGAAGCTAGAAAGTAAGTATTTACCTTCATTTTACATGGATATTCTTCTCTAGGAGCTCCTTGCGTTCAAACATGGAACGTTATCAATAGATGACTACACCGAAAAGTTCATTGAGCTTTTTGTCCATTGTAAGCTTACAGAGACGGATCGCGTAACAACTAACCGCTATCAGGCAGGGTTACGCCAAGAGATTCGGAGCGAGATGGTCATGTATGATTTTGAGACAGTTGATTATGTTCATCGGAAGGCTCGACGAGTTGAACAACATCTGCAACAACAACAATTTATTTAACGCTTTGGTTCTCCAGTTGGTGAACCTTTCATGAGAAAAGGTTCGTATCCACATCTAACCACCTTCCCACCCTTTTCAGCCGCGCTCACAGATGTAGACTCCTCTTATAAGGCAACCTCAACCTTTGCGTCATCCACCACATAATTTGTACCAAAAGCAAGCAACGGTGCATGGACATGAGTCATGACAGAAGGGAACAAGGTATTAATCTAAATCCTTCTGTCAGAAGAGAACGAGTGGGTGTTGACTGTTACCGTTGCGAACATATAAGACATTTTTTTAATGATGTCCACAAGCTAGGAACCTCCATTACTGCAGTAATGAGGAGGACCCCTTCTATTCGAACGACCATGAGTATTGCGATGAGCACATCGAAATGGAACAACCTTATGTAGAACATGCATCACAGTCGGAGGACTGTTGAAACTGCGGTTGAAGCTGGGGATGAAGGCCTTTTATCATATGCCGCGTCCTTACTACCACCGAGGAGGAAGATGAATAATGGCAATGGACCACTGTTTTCTGTAGGCAGGTAAAATGCTCCGGTAGATTATGTAACATGATCATTGATGGCAACAGTGCAATGAACGTCGTATGTCAAGAGGAATTGATAAGCTTAAGTTGCTAACTAAAAGGCATCGAAAACCATATAAGGTTGCATGGGTCGAAGACGCTGCCATCCCTGTGACTCGAAGGTGTTTGCTATCATTTAAAATTTACATATACGAGAAAGATATTTGGTGTGACATAATTCTGATGAATGTCACCCACTTCTTTCTCGATCGACCTTGGCTCTTTGATCGAAAGTTACAAAGCGACTGTGAATCTAACATGCATACTTTCCTATGGCGAGGTTATCGTATCCTTTTTCACCCATTACAAATTACGTCACCTCCTTCATCTACACCTTCATCATCAAAATCAACTAATCTTTCAAACTCCCATGTTCTCAACATGCGGAAGTTCGAAAAAGAAAGTAAGGAGAAAGGCGTAATGCTCGCTCTAGTTAGAAAACAAGTGCAAGGGCTTGTTATTGACCTGGATGAACCTATTCCTAATGAAGTCAAATATACATTGCATGACTTCCAAGATTTGGTCCCCAATGATCTGCCCAAGGATGCCTCCATTGTGGGATATTCATCAAGCTATAGATTTGGTTCCTAGAGCACCCTTACCCAACTTACCGGCATATCGAATGAGTCCTAACGAACACACCAAGTTGAAGTGTTGGGTTGATGAGTTGCTTAAAAAGGGCTACATCCGAGAGAGCCTCTAGGCCCATGTGTGATGTTAGACCTCCGTACTCTTAAGAAGGATGGAAGTTGGCGCATGTGTGCAAATAATCGAGCTATTAATAAAATCATAGTGAAGTATCGTTTCCCCATTCCTCGACCTGATGATATGCTGGACTTGACGCCAAGTGCTAGTGTCTTTTCCAAGATTGATCTTTGCAGTTGATATTACCAAATTCACATCCGGCCGGTGATGAATGGAAGACAACATTTAAGACGAAAGATGACCTCTACGATCGGGTCTCACAAATGTGCCTAGCACTTTCATGCGCATCATGACCCAATTGTTGCACCCTTTTACTGGTAAGTTTGTCGTTGTATATTTTGACAACATTCTTATCTGCATTAAGTTAAGAAAGGAGCACCTCAATTACCTAAGGGCCTGTTTGGATGCATGTAAGTCACTTACAGGTGAAAGTCACTTACAGGTAACTTGTTTGGATATAAGTTGTAAGTCACTTACAGGTAAGTTAGTTTTTTGGTTTGGGTAACCTGTAAGTTACTTACAGGTGAAAAGCTGTATATTCGCATCGAGCAGAGCTTAGATTAGGGAATTGTTCCAAAATGTTATGATCATATAAGAATGAATAGGATCAAATATGTCATTTTATTAAGCCCATCAAGATGAATATTTGAGCTAATTATTAGGCCAAACTAATCATCAAGTGGGCCATAAAAGTGGGCCCATGAATTCAAAAAATATATAATATAAAGCAATAACTCAATTTAAACATTGGGAATAAACTTGAGCATTTTAGGATGAAATCCGAAAACTTGAGCAGAGCCAAATCTCATGTGGACCACACCATTAGAAACAGGCCGACCATCTGTTTTTATATCCAGGCTGACCATATGAATATTTTTTATATCGAGGCTGACCATCTTTTTTTCCGCCTCATTTTAGGATGAAATACCAAAACTTGAGCCAATGGCTCCATTAATTACTCACAACTGTTTGCTGTGGTGGGGTCCACATGAGATTTGGATTTGCTTAATTTTTGGGACCACGTCCTAAAATGAGTTGGAGAAACGGATGTATGGAGTGGATATACAACATAACATCAAGGTGGGCCCCACGGTATACTTTTATTGTACCGAGTAAACTCATTTAGGCCCACTGTAAATGTGTGCGGCTTATCCAATCCGTCCACATGATGTAAAACCCCATGAAACCCCCAGGCCCCAACTTTTAATTTGATCCAAAACTTTGGTGGGCCATGGAAAAACTTACAGTTTCCTCCCTTGATTTGCATCTCTTTTCTATGGCCCTCCAGAGTTTTAGGTTAGGTTGAAAATCGGTCCTGGGGGATTTCATGATATGCTGCATCACATGGACCGTTCGGATTAGAGTCCCATGACACGTGTGTAAAGTTGGACACGTGTGCAACGAGCATGCCTCCACATTAGTAGCACCTAAACCACTCTTGTTTTTAAAGCAACAAAAAAAAGGGGAGGTTGCGATGAAAACCCTACCGTTTTGGGGAGGAGGAGAGAGGGAGAGCGGTAGTTGCAGAAGAGAGAGATTGCAGAGAGGGAGAAAGACAAATTGCAAAGCTTAATGGTGGTTGGTGGGTTGGTGCGTTTCTCCCTCTTCCCCTCATTTAAAAAATCCGATCATTGTGCCTGTAAGTGACTTACAAGGAAGTGACTTCTCACCTCCATCCCCCTGCAGTTTTTTGGTAGATTTGCTTGTGACTTACAGGCTGTAAGTTACTTAAGGGTGAATTTTCTCTCCCAAACACCACCTATAAGTGACTTCCTTGTAAGTCACTTCCCTCTTCTGCTTGCCATACACGCAGTCCTTGCAGAATTCCAAGTCAATAGACTTCAACCCTGGTAGCTTCCCTTTTGATAATAGCACTTTTATCTCTTTCTCACTCATATGTCCCAACCTCTGATGCCATAACTGCCCATTCACTCCAGTTGATGCGACTGCGAGTGAACTATACGATCCTGAAGTCACGTACAAAGTACCTTCCTTTTTGCCTCGAGATATCATCAAGACACCTTTTGTGATCTTCCAGGAATCACTAGTGAATGTCATCACATATCCGGTATGGGGCAACTGCCCCACTGAGATCAAGTTCCGTTTCAAACTCGTTACATGTCTGACATCCTTCAATTTAAAAATTGTTCCATCTTTCTGATTTATATGAACATCTCCTTTTCCAACAATACTACATGGCTCATCATCACCCAGGTAAACTCTCCCAAAGTCACCTGACACATAATCACGCAGAACTTCTTTACGCGAAGTGGCATGAAACGAAGCACCCGAGTCTATAACCCAAGACTCATTCCTCGCATCAAGAGACAAGATCAACGCCTCTGTGTCACTCTCCTCAGATAGATTCACTGAATCCTTCCCGCCTTGAGAGCTTCCTTCTTGTTTCTTAAGTGCCCTGCAATCACGTTTCATGTGTCCCTTCTTCTTGCAATGCCAACACCCGTCTTTGTCTTTCAATCCCTTGGACTTCTTCCTTGACTTAGAATGTCCGTGTTTATTGCCTCATTTGTTCAACGATCTTCCTCTTCCTTCAACGTTTAGAGCATTCTCTGAATCCCCTGAAACTCCTAATGTCTTTCTTCTAGATTCTTCGTTGAGAATTAGACTGACCACATTATCAAATTTCAGCTTTGTTGACCCTGAAGAATTGCTCACAGCAATCACCAAACCATCCCAACTGTCTGGCAAACTGGATAAGATCAATAACGCCCTGACCTCATACTAAAAAACAATGCTAACAGATTCGAACTAGCTTGTGATTGTATTGAACTCGTTTAGATGTTCAACCACGCTCCCACCATCTGACATCTTCATGTTGAATAGCTATTTCATAAGATGAACCTTGTTGGACACTGAGGGTTTTTCATACATCGTAGCTAGGGCTTCCATTAATTCTTTTGTGGTCTTTACCTTGGATATATTGAAGGCGACGCTCTTAGACAAAGAGAGTCGGATCGTTCCGAAAGCCTTCCGATCCAATAAAAACCATTCATCATCTGTCATTTTTTTTGGTTTCTTCTCTTTTCCTCCTAGAGGAATATAGAGGTCCTTCTGATATAGATAATCCTCCATTTACATCTTTTAGAAGGCAAAGTTTGGACCATCAAACTTCTCAATTCTAGTCTTCTCTTCTTCTGTCATCGCTCCACTTGAACTAAACTAATAGCTTTGATACCAGTTGTTGCGCAGCACGCCAACAACGCAGTGAACCGAGATCCAATATCCGGTCTCACCCACAAACGATAGCAGAAAGAAATATAATCTAGAAGTAGAATCAAAGCATACCAAACAAACCACGAGACAAGATATACGTGGAAAAACCCAAAACGAGGGCAAAAAACCACAGGTGCAAAACTTCCACTACGAAGAAAACGAGATTATAAGCAATATACTAACCTTTTCCCTTTAGATGTATAGAGAAAACCCTTTGCCCACACTTTAGAATAACTCCCATAACCCTAGAAAGCCATAGGGACCCCTAGTTATAGTTTAGGCAACTTCCCTTTCGCATTCTTGCGAAACCGACTCAAATTTCCGTAGTCCGTATCAAATCCGCAAAACGAATCTGCGTAACCTCGACTGGTCGAGCACCTCGGAATCAAAAAACTGATGCTTGTTAGACTTTGAGTCGAGCCAGCCCTCGACTGGTCGAGTGGGCCACTCGACCGGTCCAACAGGCCTGTCCAGATGTGACTCCACATCCCAACAGTTATGGCCCGCATTCGTCCTGAAAAATTACCCTTTGATACCTTGAAGAAGCTCCATACTCACAATGTGGGGCCGTTCAAAATCATAAAGAAGATCAGTGTCAATGCATACACCAGATTTACCTATCAGTCCTACTTTCAATGTGGAAGATCTTTCAATCTATCATGGTCGCCATACTGACAATGGTATCGAAGAACAAGCCATCACACTTTCTACTGTTTTGCCACTTATAGACACAATCATTGATGTTCTCGATGGTCAGATCGTTTCCATGCACCAAGGTGGTTACCAGAAGTTTCTCATCCGTTGGCAAGGACGACCTCTCTCCGATGCTACATGGATCACAAACACATATTTCCAACGACTGAATCCTGACATCTATGAGCAATATCAGGCAATTAACTCGCAGGAGTCGAGTTCTTTCAAGCGGGGGAGGACTAATGCAGGCTGATATGGGCCTACGATCCCAGGCCCAGTAAGCCCAATAGTCGGCCCATCAATAAGGAGGTCTAAGCCTCCTATTTAGGTAGCTAGCTTATTTAAGTAATTAGCTAGCAAAATCAATCAACTAGCTATGAATAATCCATTAGTCAACAATTTTGTTGCATTTTTATTTATTTTTAATCTCATTTCCATATTTGTAATAAGTCATTGGTTGTCGATGACATTATATATTTTCCTTATACATATGTTTCAAAACCTTATATGAGGGCCTGGGACAAGTAGTAGGAAGGCACATTCTGAATTGAATCAAATTTCTGCAATTGTTCTCTATTTGTTTTTAGTTCTCATGCTTAGATTGAAGGTGCTTACGCATGGGCGGATCCTTCCCATCAGCTGGCTGCGCCAAAAAGGGCAAGGAGAAGACCCAAAATGATGTGGGTGGAGGTAGTAAGTCTTGATGACCTATGGTCTAAATGAAACTATGGCACTTGATAGGGTGGAATGGTTGAAAAGGATTCATGTAGCCTATCTTAATTAGTTGGGATAAGGCTTAGATGATGATGAATCATAACTTGGGTTGACTGAATTTAAACTCACTTTGTGGTCAAGTATTTTTCTTCTATTGTTTTTCCTTCTATATTGTTTTGGGGCGACATGAGGGATAACATTTGGGCCTAGTAAAACTCTCAAATGAAAATCTTGATGACTTTGGTCTAACTGAAAGTTTTGGTACTTGATAGGGTGGAATGGTGGAAAAGGATTTCATGTAGCCTATCCTAATTAGTTGGGATAAGGCTTAGATGATAATGAATTGCAACTTGGGTTGACTGAATTTAAACTCGCTTTGTTGTCAAGTATTTTTCTTTTATTGTTTTGGGCTGACATGAGGAGCAGCATTTGGACCTAGTAAAGCTCTCAGATGCAAAGACTACATTTTTCATATTGTTTTCTCATTCTTTTTACCTGAGGCCATAGTCGGCAGTTTCTTAGTTCAACTCACCAAATTTCCTTTTAGGGGCTCAGTTTGGGAACCCATGAAAGCAGGGAAAACTGTTTACCACTGAAACCATCTTTACACTGTTTGTGTTCTAGAAACCTGCAAATATTAGTTTTCTGTTTCCATAGAAAACTATGAGGTTTCAAAGGCAAGTTTTTCGAGGCTTACCCAATAAAATCACTTACTTTTTTCAACTAGGAAAGCTATGAGTGCTAGACCTACACCTTCTCCCCTCTTTTTTTTCTCCCTCTTCCTTATCTCTATGGGAACTGGGTTTTGCAATGCAAATTGATTCAAACTGGACTGTGGACCAATCCAGATTAGACTGCGCATTGATCCAAATTGTAGTTGCTGCAACAATGGGATGTGTCAACCATGGACGGTGCAACCAACTGCGGACATGGCCGCCAAAAACCCAGTCACTTTGATCGCTTTTTTGGTGTATAAGTGTTGAATAAGCCTTGCATAATAGATTTTCTGGCCTTATGTGAAATGTATAATATATGTATAGGAAAAGGGAAATCGGTCGGACTAAAGTTCTTCTCCCATCTGGACCGTCACAGCCATGGCCATTGCAGCTTTTTGGTTGCAGGTAGCCACTGTGCACTGAACCATTTTTTTTTTTCCTTTCCGACGTTCTATTTTTATTTATTTATTATTTATTATTTTATTTTTATTGTGGGCTTTTTGTCCAAGAGTTTGAAGAGAAGCCATGAATGACTATTATATTAAGCCTAGGGAAGATGGGTTTGAATCATTGGCCGTCTGGCAGCTGCAGTGCATGGAACATTTTTCTTTTTTCTTGGTGTGTTTTTTGTCTAGAGGTTGAAGGCAACCGATGAACGACGACAATTGGATAAGGCTGGAGAAGATGGGTTCCAGCTGTTGGCTGGCTGGTACCCATTGTTGAGGGAACCTTTTTCCATTCCTTCCGCGACTCCCCCTCCCTCTTTTTTCCTTTCCTCATGTCATTTTATTTCTCTCGTAGATTTTTTGTCATCTATGCTTTACATATCTGTGGATATTCATCTTTAAAAACAAATGGGAGAAATTGTTTCCATTTCACGCTTTTCCCTAGAAAATTGGAAATGCCATGCAGTTTTTGTTCGTGTTACCAATACTGAAAAACGGTTACATAACGGCTTATTATATAATGTTATCGGTGGGACCCATTACATGATACAGGGCTATAATGCTCGTTTTGAAAAAGCAAAGGCCCATAACGGGCCTATGACAGTTGTGACTGTCTGATACAGGGCTGGTACATTTTCTTCCTTGAAAAAGAAATTTGATCCCATACCATAACAGCCATGAGGCTAGCCATTATGGCCATCATTACTGTTATTGAATACCGTGGTTACCGCACAGGCCCTTGAGAAGGCACAGGCAATCTAACATTGATGGTCAATTGCCTTGGTGAAACTCTTGTAAATGATAACAAATAGGCAGCCTTTCAATTGTGTTGGAAAAAGCTTCATGCCGTCTTATTTTTTTCATGATGGTTTCATGCTTACATCTGTTACTGTAGAACCAACCTGCTGGTAGAATCCTGGAGCTCTGCCTGCTTCACTTAGCGATGGCTGAAATAACAACCATAGGAACGCGACACCAAATTGTCATAAATGAGGTCCGTTGTTTTCCACCTTTAACATTCCAGGTCTCAAATGATCCTTGATGGTAAGAGGGCATACTTTTGTTTGACACATAAATTATACAGGTAGGGCCCACCTATTGGATCTGGTGGGCTACATTGTGGGATTGGCCATGCACTAGTATGTTTCCCATCAGATGATCCCATCCATCCAAAGAAAATAGACAATTAAAAGAATTGGTCCAACACATGAAAATGGTGGCCCACCTAGATGGTTAGGATCATTCAATAGAGGAGATTTTTGGTGCTCTCCTATCCACCTGGCCCACCTGTATGAACATTTAAAAATAAAAAAGTTACGGAGAGGTGGGCACCACCTGTGCTGTTTAGTTGGCTGAGCAAAGGTGTGATCAAACATTGTATGTTTCCTCGTTGTGCCTATCATTTTACCTTCTCACCATTCACTCCTTGACTGAATTCATGGCAATTCATGAAGGCTGTCGATCTCGCAAAACGGTTCTGCGATGGCACCGCCCCACGAATAATCAACGGATGCCTTAGGACTTTCGTCAAGGATTACAGTGGAAAACAGATTGCTCAGCCGTCAGAAGCTAAATCCTGAAGGTGCGATGGATCAGATGAAATGTGGGTGATGTGGCAACGCTCCATATATGAAGTTTCATGTATCCCCTTCCCAAGAATGTGAAATGCGCTGAACAACTTCATTGGGGAATCCATGGGTGTTTGGTGTAGTTGCTTTGTTTTTGTTGTTAGCCCAAATTCCAAATGCTAAGCTATGAAAAAGCGTGAGTGGGGGATTTTTCCTTGGTAAATCTTTTTTATATGGGAATGGATAAACACTATGATGTATATGTGTCAAATGTATTTCGACACGGTTGATATGACTTTGAATTAGAAATGGGACAGCTACTTTCCACGCGTGTGCTTTAGATGTGACGATAGTATGGCAAAAAAGGTTCTGGTAAGTGTGATCAAATTCGGTTAAATATGAAAACATGAAAAAATTGAATAAAAGGTTCAGGTATATAAATAAGATTAAAATATGAAACTATAAATAAATGGATAGATTTCTATACGTGCGAGTGACAATTTCCATAGGTAATCAAATGGAAGATCTATTTCATTTAATAATAATATTATTTTTATTTACATAGGCCGAAAATTATTTTAAATTGCAAAAAATGATATTAAAATTTATCTTTCAATAAAATAAAAAATAATATCAGTTTCCCTCCAAATCTTCATTTTAAAGTTACCCTTAAAAAAGTGACCAACCTCCTGTTGGCTGCTCGGTTTGTTTCTAATTATGCAGGCGTGCCAAAATCAATGCAGTAGCTCGATCTAAACCGATTAACTTTGAACCTATGCGCCAAAATAAGCAGATACATCCAATGTGAATGTATATGTGAACATTTATGACTATATTTTGAGAAAATTAGTCACTCAGGCACTTGCAAATTTTGATAATGAGCAGGTGATGATTGGAGGGTCGGGCTCTTTTTCCAACTAAGGGTTACTTTGTGCCTTTCATAAGAAATGACTTTTAGAATACAACGAAAGGAAAAACTCAAAATTGGTCACTAGTAACAACTGCAAGAATGCATCTCTTAAAAGAACTACTTGATATTGAATAAAGTTCAAATGCAATTGCAAGAATGCATCTCTTGAAAGAACTGCTTGATATTGAATAAAGATCAAATCTAACATATGTGTGTAGACTTGGATTACAACTAAAGATTATAGTTAAGAATTACAACTATTTGATTATCGTTACTCTTAGGATAAGTTGAGATAAAAGATAAATTGATAAGATAAGTTTGATTTGTTTGTTGTGTTGGATTAGGTAGGTGATTTCTTGCTATGTTGAAATCCTCTGCTATTTATATATTTCTGTTGTAGCTTATTTCTGTTGGGTTGGATTAGGTAGGTGATTTCTTGCTATGTTGAATTCCTCCGCTATTTATAGAAGTCGAAAAGCCTCTTTCTAAATCATTCTCTTGTTATGTTTCTCTTTTGCGACTGTTCCTCTTTCGAATGCCTCTTGGCCGCTTGTTTCACTTTTGTCGGCCAAGGTTTTATTTTGATTACCCTTGGTCGCCTTTTATATCTTAAACAGCTCGACCACGCTTCTTTTATATCGATCATAACATTTTGTCAACCATCCATTGATGTGTAGAAGTAGATTTACGCCAGTTGTAAACAAGCAAAAAACACTCCAAATCTTTGAAGATCTTTTTATCCACTTTCTTTTTCTCATACAATGCAACATATCACTCCCCTGTTGGCTTTCTTAGAATTGTCAAAAAGAGGGCACAACATTGCCCCTCGTATCGCTTCGCCTTTGGTAAAAGGTGACAACGACATTGTTTAGTTGTCCGATACCATAAATGCAATCAGCTGTTAATTTATGTGTTGTTTCCCTATTAATTCTTCACCCCTCTCATTCTTTCTTATCTCTTTGGCATAAACACTTCCTGATTTACTCTATTCAAATCATCACAATGGCTGCATCTTCTTCTTCTACTCCCACTTGGAATCCTTCATTAAAGACCTTGATGTCTTATCATCCAGAGTGATTAGTGACCTCCTCTTCAATACTCCAACTGACCCAGACATTACAATGTTGACATTTGGTCCTACTTTCTATCCGAAAGTCACTTTTAAACACCTTCATGAATCGAACACAATTTCCCAAAGTGCCCCGATGAAGTTCTACTTGTCCAATTGGACGATCTTTCGGATCCCTCCAATGCATTCGAGTCTCCATGAGCATGATTGAAATCGATGAATGACTGGGCTGAATGGTTTGCTTGTATTGGTACAACATGGTGATACATGGAAGCAAGAAGTAATTTATGAGTGCATTAAACTTTCTCTGCACAAATTTCCAGCCAATCCCTTCCTTCTTATAGTAGCATTGACCTTCTGGAGTCAATTGACCAATACGTTCCATTTCGGATGAGGCCCCATGGGTCCATCGGTCATTGATGTATGTGCATTCACTCACCTTCTTTCCTTCAGCGAGCCTGTGTACCTGTGCTTCACTCTGAAAGATCCACATCCCTTCATTCTCCTAGAAAAGACAAGTAGGTCATATTCTAAATACTTGGCTCTTCAACGCAAGTCTTAGAATTAAGTAGATGAACATGAACATATGGCATTCCTGCTGATGTGGATCTGGAAATTGCAGTTCAGACCGCTGATATTGAAATATGAATTTATGACTAAGGTCCTAGAGGGGGGTGAATAGGACTTTTCAATAATTATGCATACTTAAAAAATCCTTCTTGCAAAGCTTAGCTAATCACGGATTATACTAAGCAAAACAATCTAACTCTAAAGGCTACCAAGCCATTAGAGGATCCAATCTCATAGACTTCAAGAATATATCAATCAATCACCTAGTCTATAGCATGATGAACATGTGTGAATGGAATATCCTACTTATTTATGCTAAGCATTCATCATTTAAGCACAAGTTAAATAGATGCACATATATCAATTCAAAACACTAACATTTATAGTGGTTCGGCTATGTGCCTACTCCACTCCCTACGAATGCACTACCTCCTAGAGTGTTCCGGATTTCACTATGAAAGGTTATAAATTAGGTTAACCTTAAACCTTTACAGCCCTACACAAGAGCGAAAGCCTTACACAAGAACTTAGATTTTATGTTCTACATAAGAACAAAGGTCCTAATTCCGAACCCAACAAAATATGCCACAGAGGCCAAGGTTCTACATAAGAACCTGACAATTTATGTCCTACACAAGGACAACCATTGAAGCCTACACAAGGCTATAACACATACCTACACAAGATATAAAGTCATATACAAGGACACTATACGTACTCTACCGTCGGAGGCCTACGAAAGGTCTTAGCGAGTTTGTAAAAACAAACTCTTAAACCAAATCCTACACTAGAAGAGATTTCAGACTCTTTGGACTCTAGTATTTACTTGTAAGCGGATGAGCCCTTCTTGTTGTAGCTTGTAGGTTGCTTGATCTCTGCTTTGCTAAGCTTCAATCAGCTATCAGATGCTCCCTTGATCACGATATTGTGGATGTTCTGATGTTTTAGCTTCACGATCGATTTCCTTGCATATGATGTTCCTTTTAGGGCAAACAAGGTAATGGGAGTGGGTTGAATCTCGTAAACTTGATGGCGAGTGGATTTTCTAGGGGATTCAAATGATTGATGCTCTAGAGTATTATAGAGACTGAGAATATACCAATAGGTTTGGTCTCAATACTCTTGAGAAGGCTTGATATAATATTATTCATTAATAGGAGCTTTGAATGCTCTTAAAGGTGAGGAATCACAATGAAAAGAACATGAATCTCATATGGATAGAATATAGGAAGGCTAGGTTTACTTTGGGATGCATCAGGGACTCCAAAAAGCCTTAATCCATAAATTCTGCAAAGATCCAGGTGCTATATTTATAGGAAAAAAGTTCCAACAGATCTATAACGGCTATATTTCGGTCCTATCGAGGAGTCCTTCGGTCGGACCGAATTAAGTCCTTAGGTTCCTGGACTTTTTTGTTCACTTTCGGTCAGACCGAAGATATGTTCGGTTGCAGTCGGTTAGACTGAATTATAGCTCGGTCGGACCAAATAAGCTTGGAAACTTGCTGGACTATTTTGAGCAATTTCAATCGGACCGCAGGTATCTTCGGTCGGACCGAAAGTTGCTGTTTTGCACTATATGTTTAGGCAATTTCCAAACTTTTGGAAACCAAATTTAAGAGGATATAAAACAGAGTTTTTTGTAGTTTCAAGGGATGATCTAACCGAGTTTCCTATTTGATTTAGGATCATCTAAAGGGTATATAGGTTTGTGAGGATAGGATCATCTTTTTACCCTTTATATGTTGCTTGATTCTTCAGCTTCAGTTGTGTCTTCAATCTTCATTTCCAAGGGCTCACAGACTAACTTGATACAACAGCTCACGTGATTGACAAATAGGAGTACATGAATGAGTGCACTTTCAATCTCCCCCTTTGTTAATTACGTGACAAAAACAATATATCCTATAACAATGTCATGGTCCATACCAGTGACAACCAATACATAGAAAAATTACATGTTCATATAAAAATTTACAACTCTAAGATACTGAAAACATGTCATGTGGCAATGCTCCCCCTGAATGTCTTCCATGATCATCCTGCAATCATAAGATATACAAATATAAATGGTTCTCCCCCTTTTTGTCAATCATTGACAAAGGGTAATCAAGAAAAATCCAATAATAACTGAAGTATGGTACTTAAACATGGTTTAGAGGGAGAATTTAGGTGAATCACAGAAGTGTGTGAATAGTATGTGAATATATCATGTCAGGAAGGAAACACGGTAGTTAACAAAATAAATGCCATGAGCAGCATGAATAATATTATCATTACACCATAACTGTTAAGCAAAAATATCTACTACAAGTTTGGGTAGAATCATCATCATCCAAAAATATCAAGCCCTTATGGGCATAAAAATCCAAAATTAAAAGTACCATGGTGCAACAGCAACATAGATCTCTTTAATCCATTTGGAAGGCCCTCCCTTATAGGAAGGGATATGAGTGTGGTGAGTACGGAGTAGCTCCGTGATGTGCTCCCCAGTGTGTTGAAGGGCGTCAAGACACAGTTCAATCCCCGAGAGACAATTCGCACATTGCTAGAGACGAGCTTCCACATTGGTTTGTCCGTCGAGAAGGTGACGACCAAGATCATTTTTCCGAAGGAAGCTCCCAGTGCTAACTGAGATTGGACTTGGAGCAGGCATTGTGGTGCAACATGAATCCCGAGCAGTGGCCGTGGGAGTGTTTTGAACATCTTCTTCACTCTAGCAATCATGGTTATCCTCAAGTGTAGTTGGAAACACATTTAATTGGAGTAGGGTTTCCTTGGTAAGGCACACCGTAGGATACACTGTATCATGAGTGGGTGGCAAGCCTAGAAACTTAGAGAGTTTGCAAATGACACTTGGGAAGGGCGAGATGGTGCGGTGAATGCCTCTGACAACTAGGATCAATTGTCTCAAAATGAGAGTGGGAAGACATATCTTAGTTCCCTGAAAAATATCATATAGGATGTTAAGAACAAATGGGGAGAGTATATCTCCAGAAACTTCACATGGATAAGCATTGGTACTCAGTATATTGTGGAGTACTTCCGTAGTTGAGTCCAAATGTGAGGAAGATAGGTAGTTTCTTTTGTTCTTGGGGATTGTTGAGCTATTACACAGAGTTCTAGTTACTTCACCCCAAACACCTAGATGATTTAAAGAGCGATCAGTCGGAGGGATGTGTGTGACTTTAAGGCTCAGAAGTTGGCTTAGCATCAAAGGAGTGATCTCCTTGGTTGTGTTCATGTAATGGATGTTGATTGATGGAGGATCATCCTGAGTGTCATGACAAGCATCCAATTGATGAATGAGGTCATATTGTACCTCTCCTCATAGATAACATTTGTTATCCCACCCATTTGATCCTAAATAGATGTCTAACCTGTATGGCTCTATAAGAAGTGATCTGATCAGTCGATCATAAACAGTTTCATTTTCCATGGCCATGGCTGTTGGATTTGAATAAGGAGAATGATCGTTGACTCTTCTATAGGAGGTTTCTCCTCTTGAATGTGCCTTCCCTTTGTCCTTAACCATGTTGTGCTGAAATCATTGTTAGAGACAATAAGAAAACATAAGATAATAAATACAACAAAGTAATGAGAGTCCAATAAATGCAACATGGTTTCTAGCACAAGGGTTAGGCGTCTCTCCAAGTTTGTTTGTGTCCAATGAAAGCATGAATGAAGTATGAATGTCAAGGATAGTCTAAGTTAAAACGTGTGATTTGAAATGCAACAACTTAGGATACCTTAATACAAACAGAGACCTGAACCTCAAAATTTTCAACAAAATGAGTTTGTTTCAGTAAATTTCCACTCCAAAGTACATACAAAACATGCTATTTTAAGTCCAAAATATATCTTCATTCACAACCTTTTAATATTCAAAGAAAAATTCACAGTAAACATATGCAAATATCTTATCACTAAATGGATCTAGATGGGCCACATTTGGTAACGTCATCATGTTGACAAGACAGACACGCCGCAATCTGTTTTACGGTTCTTTGAAGTCTGTGGAGCGCCTCTCTCATGGACTATATCATTTGCTCTAGCCTGGACCATTGCTTCAAAATTTGTACTTGTTGGTCCTTGATGTATGCAAGAGGATCATCCTTGGGAGCATTTGGTGGAGGCTGTGTTGATATCCTCATCAACAATATCATTTGCCTGGTTCTGAATTTCATCTTCTTCTAACATCGGACTGCTAGATTCATGTGTGGAGAGAAGATTCATCTTTCTAATGCTTTGCATAGTAAATTTTGGAGCTGATAGGGATGTACCATCAGGTTCGCTGAACCCACATTGACGAGCCAGTTTGCACAAAAAATGCCCAAATTGTATTGCTGTGTAGTTTGATTCCAAGGCTGAGAGTATTTGGTGTATATCAATGTGGATAAACACAATGGCTCACCTTTTCCAATATTATAAAGAGTTTCCACCATGAATGGTGTGAGTTCAGTATGATTACCATACCGAGGATAAACATTTGAAATGCAAATGAGATGAAGAATACGGTAATCATGCGACATGTTGGTGGCCCGCAGTGCATTACCATGATTCCAAGGTACATTCTGTCCATTGCACAGAAATTTGGTCCAAACAACCCTTTTTTTTACTCTGTGGGCAATTGTAATTCAGCAGGTTTTTCCAAACATAGTGGTGCCCTTGTGATAATTGATATACGATAAGGATTGATCTTGACTATTTGTTCTCCGCAATCAACTTCAAAGCACATGGAGTCCTTGTCGAAGGATTGTGTACAATGTGATAGAAAGATCGAACTAGATTTTCATGTACGAGGCCCCCAAATGACAAAATGGGCAGCCATCCTCAACAAGAGAGAATGTCTTGGACATTGAATGTTTCAAGACAGTCCAATCTACATTTCTTTCACACACAATCTTTCTTTTTAAAAATCTGGATGCAATGGGTCTTGGTACCATTCGCCTGGATGAACTAGGGTTTGAGGAGGTAGTAGATCTAGAGGTTTGGCATGTGGTTCTCCCTCGCTTTGGGGCACATATTTTCTATCTATACCCAGATGCTTTTCCACCGTCATGTTTTTTCTTGGATCTACCCTCACTTGGAGAAATGAATTCTAGATTGTTCATGATAGGAGCAAGACTTGCGAGGGTGAGACAACCGAAGAAATAAACTATCAAGGAATGTGAGTGAAGGAGTGAAAATAGCAAGAAAAATTACCTTGGATAGTTGGGTTCGGTTGGAAGCCTCTAGCCGAACTCAAGAAAGGAGTGAAGAAATGATATTTCAAAAAGAGCACTGAAGTGAGGGTATTTAAATACCCAGTTGTGGTTCGATTTCGATCGGACCGAAATGTCTTTTGAACACAGAGATCACTGACACAAATTTTCCTATTTATGTGTCTTAAAATTCTGTGTTTTAATATACGATTCCATGATATGAGTGAGAGTGAAGATCTTTGAATGAAATCATCAAAATAACTAGAAGTCATGTTTACCATTCAAAGTAAACTTAAGGCTCAATCCTTTGATTTTTAACTGTGTTCTAGTGTGAGTAAAAAATCTTCTGATTTACAAATTTAGCTCAAATAGGCCTTCTGGTTTAGTGGATTTTCCTTTGTGCTTGACCACTATTTTGTCCTTATATTCAAAATTCTTCCTGTTTAGAGATTTTTGAGAAATTTCTCAAGTATATTACCTAATTCCTCTTTGTCCAAATCAGCACTTATCACTTTCAAAATTTTCCTATTTGTGCTTGAGTGAAGACCTATATGATGATATGAGGACAAACTAATTTCTTATCTATAGAGGACAGCCATAAGTATTTTGAGAGACTTTTGGTCTCCATCACTTTCAGACTCACTGGTTTCCGAGTTTGATTCTTCAGTGTCATCCCATGTGGCTGCCATTGCCTTTCCTTCTGATTTCTTTGTAAGACATTTAGTTGATATATGACCATACTTTTGGCAGTTATAACATTGGGGTTCTTTGGATTTTTTAAAAGGTTTGCCAATTTGGCGTCTGTTTTCCAATTATTTCCTCTTGTTGTTGTATGGTTTTCCTCGGTTGTTATTGAAGAATTTTTTGAATTGTTGAGCTAAAAGAGCCACCTCCTCATCAACATCTTCATTTTCATTTTCATTTTCTTCTTCCTCTATTACAATCATGTCCTTAGAGGTCTTGAGAGCATTGTTCTTGATTTTTGTGGATGGTTTGAAGTATAATTCAAAAGTTTGTAGGGAACCTACTAGTTCTTCTACTTTCATTTCTTCAATGTTCCTACATTCTTCAATGGTGGTGACTTTAGAGTTAAAGAGTTCTGGTAAGGATCTCAGAATTTTCCTACAAAATTTGGATACCGGAATTCTCTCTCCAAGTTCCCCCATGGAGTTGCATATGCCATTTAACCTTGTGAAAACTCCATGAATGTCTCATCTTCATCCATCTTTATTTGTTCAAATTGGGATGTTAGGAGTTGTAACAATGACATTTTTACTGTGTTAGTTCCCTCATGGGTGGTTTCTAATAATTCTCATGCTGCCTTTGAGTTTGCACACATACTTATATGATGGAATACTTCTAGCGAAACTCCACAGTAAATAGCATTCATGGCTTTGGCTTCACACATTCTCATCTCTTTATCAAATTGAGTCCATTTGTCCTTTGGTTTTGTTTTTGAGATTGTTGTGCCATTTTTGAGAACTATTTGTTATGTTGGTGCAACATATCCATTTTCAACAATCTCCCACACATCATTATCTAATGCCTGAAGGAAATATATCATTCCGTTCTTCCAGTATGCATAATTTGAACCATTAAAGATAGGTGGTCATGAGACAGATGGTCCTTCTCCTTTGCCCATAATTCTTACTTCAATCAAGATCTACCTCTAGGTTGTTAAACCTTTTCAGAAGAACCCGTTCTGATACCAATTGAAATTGCAGTTCAGACTGCCGATATTGGAGTAATTATGCCTATTTAAAAAATCCTTCTTGCAAAGCTTAAGCTAATCACAGATTATACTAAGCAAAGCAATCTAACTCTACAGGATACCAAGCCATTAGAGGATCCAATCTCATAGACTTCAAGAATATATCAATCAATCACCTCGTCCATAGCATGATGAACATGTGTGAATGGAATATCCTACTTATTTATGCTAAGCATTCATCATTTAAGCACAAGTTAAATAGATGCACATATATCAATTCTAAACACAAGCATTTATAGTGGTTCGGCTATGTCCCTAGTCCACTACCGGCGGACGTACTCTCTCCTAAAGTGTGCCAAATTTCACTGTGAAAGGTTATATAAATCAGGTTAACCTTAAACCTTTACAACCCTACACAAGAGCGAAAGTCCTATACAAGAACTTATATTTATGTTCTACACAAGAACAAAGGTCCTAATTTCGAACCCAACAAAATATGCCACACAGACCAAGGTTCTACACAAGAACATGACAATTTATGTCTTACACAAGGACAAGGGTCTTACACAAGGACAACCATTGAAGCCTAAGCAAGGCTATAACACATACCTACACAAGGTATAGAGTCCTACACAAGGACACTGTACATACTCTCCCGTCGGAGGCCTATGAAAGGTTCTAGCGAGTTTGTAAAAATAAACTCTAAAACCAAATCCTACACTAGGAAGAGATTTCTGACTCTTTGGACTCTAGTACTTACTTGTAAGCAGATGAGCCCTTCTTGTTGTAGCTTGTAGGTTGCTTAATTTCTGCTTTGCTAAGCTTCAATCAGCTACTGGATGCTCCCTCGATCACGATGCTGTGGATGTTCTGATGTTTTAGCTTCACGATCGATTTCCTTGCATATGATGTTCCTTTTAGGGCAAACAATGTAATGGGAGTGGGTTGAATCTCCTATAACTTGATGGCAAGTAGATTTCCTAGGGGATTCAAATGATTGATGCTCTAGAGTATTATAGAGACTGAGAATATACCAATAGGTTTTGTCTTAATACTCTAGAGAAGGCTTGAGATCATGTTCTTCATGAATAGGAGCTTTGAATGCTCTTGAAGGTGAGGAATCACAATGAAAAGAACATGAATCTCATATGGATAGAGTCTAGGAAGGCTAGGTTTACCTTGGGACGCACCAGGGACTCTAAAAAGCCTTAATCCATAAATTCTGCAAAGATCCGGGTGCTATATTTATAGGAAAAAGGTTCCAATGGATTTATAATGGCTATTATTTCGGTCCTACAGAGGAGTCCTGTAGTTGGACCGAACTATCTTCGGTCGGACCGAACTATCTTCTGTTGGACCGAATTTATGTTCGGTTGGACTGAATTAAGTCCTTAGGTTCCTGGACTTTTTTGTTCACTGTCGGTTGGACTGAAGATATATTCGATTGCAGTCGGTTGGACCGAATTAAATCCAAACCTTGCTGTTTAGTTTTGCTCATTTTCGCTTGGACTAAGACTACCTTCAGTTGTAGTCGGTCGGAACTTGTTGGACTGTTTTGAGCAATTTCAGTCGGACTGAAAGTTGCTGTTTTGCACTATCTGTTTCAACAATTTCCAAACTTTTTGAAACCAAATTTAAGAGGATATAAAATAGAACTTTTTGTGATTTCAAGGTTGATCTAACTGAGTTTCCTATTTGGTTTGGGATCATCTAAAGGGTATATAGGTTTGTTGAGGATATGATCATCTTTTTACCCTTTGTATGTTGCTTGATTCTTCAGCTTTTGTTGTGTCTTCAATCTTCATTTTCCAAGGGCTCACAGACTTACTTGACACAATAGTTCACGTAATTGACAAATAGGAGTGCATGAATGGGTTCACTTTCAATCTCCCCCTTTGTCAATTACGTGACAAAAACAACCTATCCTATGACAATGTCATGGTCTATACATTTGACAACCAATACATATAAAAATTACATGTTCATATAAAAATTTACAACTCTAAGATACTGAAAACATGTAATATAGCAATGCTCCCTCTGAATGTCTTCCATGATCATCCTGCAATCATAAGATATACAAATATATATGGTTCTCCCCCTTTTTGTCAGTCATTGGCAAAGGGTAATCAAGAAAAATCTAATAATAACTGAAGTATGGTACTTAAACATAGTTTAGAGAGAGAATTTAGGTGAATCATAGAAGTGTGTGAATAGTATATGAATATATCATGTCAGGAAGTAGATACGGTAGTTAACAAAATAAACGCCATGAGCAACAAGAAGAATATCATAATTAAACCATAACTGTTAAGCAAAAATATCTACCCCAAGTTTGGGTAGAATCATCATCATCCAAAAATATCAAGCCCTTAGGTGCATAAAAATCCAAAATTAAAAGTATCATGGTGCAACAACAATATAGATCTCTTTGATCCATCATCTGGAAGGCCATCCCTTATAGGAAGGGATATGAGTGTGGTGAGTAAGGAGTAGATCCGTGATGTGCTCCCCAGTGTGTTGAAGAGAGTCAAGACGCAGTTCAATCCCCGAGAGACGATTCTCAGATTGCTACAGGCAAGCTTCCACATTGGATTGTCCATCGAGAAGGTGACGACTAAGATCATTTTGCTGAAGGAAGCTCCCAGTGCTAACTGAGATTGGACTTGGAACAGGCACTGGAGTGTGACACGAATCTCGAGCAGTGGCCATGGGAGTGTTTTGAACATCTTCTTCACTCCAGCATTCATGGTTATCCTCAAGTGTACACTTTTAATTGGAGTAGGGTTTCCTTGGTAAGACACACTGTAGGATACACTGTATCATGAGTGGGTGGCAAGCTTAAAAACTTAGAGAGTTTGCAAATGACACTTGGGAAGGGCAAGCTGGTGCGGTGAATGCCTTTGACAACTAGGATCGATTGTCTCAAAATGAGAGTGGGAAGACATCTCAGTTCCCTGAAAAATATCATATAGGATGTTCAGAACAAATGGGGAGAGCATATCTCCAGAAACTTCAAATGGATACGCATTGGTACTCAGTATATTGTGGAGTACTTTCGTAGTTGAGTCCAAATGTGAGGATGATAGGTAATTTCAGTCCTACTGAGGAGTCCTTCGGTTGGACCGAATTTATGTTCGGTTGGACTGAATTAAGTCCTTAGGTTCCTAGATTTTTTTGTTCACTTTCGGTCGGGCTGAAGATATATTCGGCTGCAGTTGATCAGACCGAATTTAAGTTCGGTTGGACTGAATTAACTCCAAAACTTGTTGTTTAGTTTTGCTCATTTTCGGTCGGATCGAGATTACCTTCGGTTGCAGTTGGTCGGACAGAATTACAACTCGGTCGGACCGAATAAGCTTGGAAACTTGCTGGATTGTTTTGAGCAATTTCGGTCGGACTAAAGGTATCTTCGGTAGGACCGAAAGTTGCTATTTTGCACTTTTTGTTTGAGCAATTTCCAAACTTTTTGAAACCAAATTTAAGAGGATATAAAATAGAACTTTTTGTGGTTTCAAGGGATGATCTTGTTGAGTGTCAAATATTGCATATTCTCCCTTATTTATATCTTGGTTTTATGAACATGATATTGCTTAATGGTATCTGTTATGCATGTTTGTGTTGCAAGGTGAATCTGAGAGGTTGGATTGAAAAGCTAAAAGCATATAAGAATTATTATGGGACTCTGATCAGCAGATCTCATGAATTAATAATCTAATCGGCCGACTTTCTTCTTCATCAAAGGTAGATAAACTTTTAGCCAAGAAAAAGAAGAATAAAGAAAGCACTAACAAGTCGACCACTCCTCAGTCAGTCATGCCTTCTCCTGTTCATAAAAAAAATATGATCAAGGAAAGCAATCTCGATCACATCGGCTGTCATATCTCCAACACTAATAAAGACGATTGCTCCATTTTTTGTTTTTAAAAAATGTTCAAGCTAGTTCAACTTGATCTAAAGCGTCAGAAGAACACAACTGTAGATCCAACCAAAATGGTTTTAACTACCACTTCAATCTTAGCGCTCTTAATTCGTACATGCATTTCAAAGATCTCAAAGCTTGGACCTCTTATAATGTCTCACCCTAATCTGCTTGCAACATCTAGTCGAATTGTTTCAGGTATTCTCTCTTTAGCCAAAGCAATTGCAGATTTTGAGAAGTATTATAAAACTAAATTTTGGCTAGGTGTCTCTCTTGCTAAATACTCTTGGGAGATGGAAGATGCATATAAGAGACATAAAGATGTTAATTTTTAATAAGGCAATTAATAAATGACAACGTGAAAAGGAAAGATTAAACAATCTCAATCTTCCTTTTAAGCGATCACTCAAGCCTTATCATCTTAATTCTCCTTTTCCTTGCTCCAACCGAGTTTTGGCTTTGGTTGTCGATCCTACCAAAATTTCATGAGTTGACGATCGATTCATTATTGTTGCTGTTCAATCAGATTTAGGGGAATGTTATTTCAACATTATGCTATTTCCTTTTCTATAATGATTATGTAGTTCCCTTTACTGACTTTAACGTCTTTTCTCTCTCTCTCTCTCTCTTCTTTTTTTTTTTTTTTTTTTCAACTAGAGAACTCTCGACCACTAAAAAAAAATCAATTGTTGCATGTTGGAGCATAAAAAATGTATAAGTAGTCCATAGGAACTTCATTTTGTTGCGCACCCAGTTTCCCAGCCATGCAGGTCTGTTGCGCCCTGGCCTAATGGTAAGCCTCACTATGTTGTGCGCCCAGTCTCCAAGCCAAGTAGGTCTGTTGTGCTCTGGCCTGATGGTGCGCATAACTCTGTTACATGCCCAAAGTAGGTTGCATGTGGATAGAGGCCATACGTGCGAGATGCCTATAAATACCCCATACCCTCCTTATTTGATTCATTCAGAAAGTTCGGGAAGCATTCAGAGAGCTTTAGGAGTTCGAAGAGCTCTAGATGTTCGGAGAGCTAGTATCAATGTTGTAATGTACGATCGCACATTTGCATATGCACACACATGTGTACAGATTGCATATACGACTGTGGCATATGCAATCACTGCACATATGCGATCTCATATGTCACATGTGCCATCATATGCGATCGCATAGTTGCCAACGGTCAGAAATCTGACCATTTTCTAACCGTTGGAAATTTTTTTAATCCTGATTTTCTCTATAAAAAGGGATTCTAAGCACTCCTACATGCGTTCAAAGCTCAAACTCTCTCTCTATCTCTATTTTGCTCTCTTGCACTCTCTCTTACACAATTCCAAGCCTCAAGCTCCACTCCTCCATCCATATTACTTTCAAGTATCAAGATTGAAGTTTCAATCAATCAAGGGACAAGTATATACATCCATAAGGATTTAAGAATCAAAATTCAAGAGACATTACAAGACAACCAATCTCTCCATCCATTAAATTGAACTCTCTTTCTAGTTTTTAATTTTTCTAAGTTATAAATATTCACACAACACACCCACTACTCTCTCTTTCTAGTTTCTAATCTATTATTTATCTTTCTTTCTATCTCTCTTTCTATCTCATTCTTTCTTAAAGATTCATAATATCGAAGTTTTAAGTTTTCTAACAACTTCTAACAATTTATTTATTATTATTATTATTATTTTTTATTTTTAGTTTGTTTGTTACTTTGTTACAAGTTACAAGTTAGTGTTGTGTTAGTGAATTAGCGTTTGTTGGGGCCTGAAAATAGAAATTTAAGAATAAACCAAAGAAACATTGAAGAAGAAGAATAGAAAGAATGGAAAGAAAAATGAAGGAGAAAGAGAAAATTCATAGTGCTTGCGGAGACTCACGCAAACCATGTTAGTCGCGCGGGACTGCACAAAGGATATGGTGGGTTGTGCGCCCCTACACAACATTGGTGTAGTTGAAATGATTCGGATGGTTGAGATCTGATGAGAAGTGGGCCTATAGCACGAAGATCAATGGTTCTCACGTGTGGAGGCCTATAAATACCCCACTCCCCATCTCATTTGAACAACGAAGATTACGAAGAAGGTCAGAGCTCCAGAGAAGAAGACTTTGAAGGTATCGAGAAGAGAAGGAAGAAAGAGGAAGAAGAAGGCTTTGTGCCGGACCGCGCAACAACATAGTGTTGTGCGGGCCCGCGCAACATCATGTTGCGCAACAATGAATACAAGGAGGCCGGAATGCTGTTGAAATGATTAGGTGAAAGTAGATCTTTCTTCTATAGAGGAATATGAGCTCAAGAAGGAGATATAAGATGATCATATCCGCACAATATTCCTCTCAATGGGATGAACAAATTACAAGCCGAAATGCTGCCGGATTTGATATTCAAAATCTCTCAATACTTGTATCTTGAATATTTTATCTTAGAATCAAGGGAAATCAAAGGATGTAAATGAATTCAGAATGAATGAACGTGATGATTATTTTCCTTTTGTTCTCTCTGTTATGATTAAGTAAGATAATCCTCCAAACCAAATGCATTTGTTTCTTGTCAAAACAAAATGATGACTTTGTTGGAGACTCATTGTCTTATTTAAGATTAATATAGAGAAAGTTTCGAGAACTTTATCAAAGTTTGGCGTCTTACCGACGCCAAAATGGCGACTCGTGTTGAGGGTTAAATATTACATGTTGGACCCCATTTATTACTTGGTTTTATGAACATGATAATACTTAATATTCTATTTTAATCATGTTTGTGTTGCAAGGTGAATTTAAGAGCTTGGATTGAAAATAATGCTAAAAGCATGAATTTAACGCTCAAGAATCACCCAAGCCAAAGATGGATCTTAGGAGACCAAGATTGAAGAATTCACATACTAAAGATTTAAGGAAACTAAGTGATGGAGGAAGAGAATTGAAGATTTGAAATGAAGAAAATAAATCTTGAAAATTGTTCTGAAAACAGATTCCGGGGCCAAAAAAGTCTAATTTTGGAAAACTGCCAGAATGGCCTTCGATCCTATCGAAAGACCTTCGATGCTATTGAAGGACATATCGAAGAACATATCGAAGACACTTCGATATATCGAGAAATTCCGGATTTCAGGCCAAACTCATTGGACAGTTCTAGACCTTTTTTGACGATATCGAAAGACCTTCGATTATATTGAAGGACATATCGAAAGTCCTTCAATATATCAAGAAAATACAGAGTTTTTAAGCCAAACTTGTTGGACAGTTTCGGACCTTCTTCAATGCTATCGAAAGACCTTCGATTATATCGAAGGACATATCAAAAGACCCTCGATGCAATGAACTGTTTACGCGGATGTGTAAGTTTGAGGCGGTTTCTAGATTATTACAAGTCGGTGCGAAAGTTTAAGACCTAAAACTATAAATAGGGGTCCCTAGGATGTCCTTAGGCATTATCTAGGGTTTGGAGGAGTGAAGCACAAGGGTGGAGAGCCGTCGCCAAGGGTTTTTCTTCCTTTATTCCTTAGTTTTTCATGTTTTCTTCTAGAGGTTTTAGTTCAATCATGTCTATGGTTGGCTAAACCTGTTAGCATGATGGGATGTTTATATTGCTTTGATTCATGTATATGTTAAACTCTCTTTGATTCTAGTTTGATTATAAGGAATACTTTTAGTTTTTAATAGTTTGTTGTGACTTGAATTACAATGGATCTGCGATAGCTTTGAGTATGTTCTTTTCATGTTTTGGGATTGTGAATCTAGGAAATCCTGTTGTTCACCACCATTTTATTTTTAGGAGTAGGGTTTTTCTAAATTATTTTAAAAACTAACTTACCTTCTAATTCTAAGTTTAGAAACTTTCCTTTTCTCCTTTTAAAAAACTTTCTATTTTTTGTTTTTAGAAACTAGTTTACTTTCCTAATTTGTTTTTAGAAACTAACTCATCTTTCTATTTTTGTTTTTAGAAACTTTCTAATTCTAGGATTTCTATTTTTAGAAACTAATTTCTTTTGTTTTGTTTTGCAGGATCTTAAATTAGGAACCTCCAATTTGGTAACTTCTTTCTATTTCTAGATTTCTATTTCTCTTTTTTTTTTTATTTTTATTTTTTATTTTTTTTATTTTAAGGTTTTGGTTAGAATCTGAAATTGAAGGCTGAGAGTGTTTCATGCCCAAGTGGGTCCGTGATAACATTCTACGTCTCTTGAATGAAGGAGAATTAGTTGAGAGGTTATCTATCCATCATAGGATTAGACACCACTTGAAATCCTCAGAGTTAATTGAGGTTATGGCTACAAATCAACCAGTCAATGAACTGGGAAGACAACCTCATCCTCGAGTTGAGGAAGTCCAGGATGAGAATGAGGTGTATCAAGCACTCCCGCCTCGTACTTTATGAGACTATTTACTACCGGCGGGGGTAAGTACACCTTTATGCATGGTTTTTCGAGAAAATACGGGACACATGGATATCAAGCCAGGGGTGATCCAACTCTTTCCAAAATTTCATGGGCTTGAATTTAAAAATTCATATCTACATTTGAAAGAATTTGATGAAATTATAGCCACTCTATATTTTCCTAACGTGTCTGATGACACGGTCAGGCTGAAACTCTTTCCTTTTTCTTTGAAAGAGAAAGCTAAGACATGGTTGCATTCACTACGTCCTCAATCTATTGGTAGATTGAATGACATGACAAAGGAGTTCATAAAGAAAATTTTTTCATACTATAAGACGAACACCCTTAGAAAGTCAATCATGAACTTTGCCCAAAAGGAAGATAAAACATTCTTCCAATGTTGGGAGCGGTTCAAAGATCTTGTCAGTTCATGCCCACAACACGGTTTTAAAATATGGCGCATCACAAAATTTTTCTATGATGGATTGATATCTCCCATGCGCTAATTTGTCGTGACAATGTGTAATGGGGAATTTATGAATAAATGTGTCGATGATGTGTGGGACTACTTAGATAAGCTTGGTGAAAACACACAATCATGAGACATCTCCCTAAAATCAAGTACCATGTTTAAGCCGACTTAATCCAGAGAGGGGTGGAATGTATCTCCTGAAAGAGGACGATGATATCAATGCTAAAGTGGCTAATCTCACCAGAAAACTCGAGGCCATAAAATTAAAGAAGGATACGGGTAAGGAAATTGTTTACGGTATTTGTGATTGTAACATTCACACAACTGAAAATTGCCCAACAATATCTGCTTTTCAAGAGCTACTGAATGAGCAATCTAATGTCGTAAGTAATTACCAAAGACCTTTCAGTGGGCCCACCTCTAATACATACAATCCCAGCAGGAGAAATCATCTAAACTTCAGTTGGAGAAACAAACAAACTGCTACACCTCAAGGATTCCCTAACCAAATTCCACATCAAGGGAAACCTCAGGAGGATCTGGTTTTAATGCATCTTCAAAATCAAGAGCTTTTTAATCAGGGTATGCTACAAGTCTTTCAAGACCTCACAAAGGTCATACAAGGACTTGAGACTAAAAGTGTGATTGGGAATAAAGGGAGCCTTCCAACTCAACCACTTCCTAATCCAAAACCGCAATATGAAGTTAGCGACCCGAGCTCTTCAAATCAGGTGGAGCACGCTAAATCTATCACCACTCTTAGGAATGGGAAGACCATTGACAAAACCATTCTAGTGAGGGCTGAAAAGCCTAAGGACCTAGAAGAGGACAACAATGATAGATCTAACCATGCTCCATAAGAATTAGAATCGGAACCTCAAGGGAAGCCGATTGCTCCATTTCTCCAATGGTTGGTTGCACCAAAACCTCTCTTTAACTCTTAGGACATTCTAGAGGTGTTGAAACAAGTGAAGGTCAATATTCCTGTACTTAATGCCATATAACAAATACCTTCATATGCCAAATTCCTGAAAGACCTATGTACGACCAAAAGATGGAAAAATATTCAAAAGAAAATCTTTTTAACTAAAAAAGTGAGTGTCATCCTAAAGCAAGACATGCCATAGAAATATAAAGATCCCGGTAGCCCAACCATCGCCTGCGTGATTGGGAACTACCGGATTGAGCACGCACTTCTTGACTTAGGAGTGAGCGTAAGTCTGATTCCTTACTCGGTCTACAAACAGCTAGGTTTGGGTAAATTTAAACTCACCTTAACCACATTACAACTTGCTGATCGCTCAGTTCATGTATTAAGAGAGGTAATTGAGGATGTGTTAGTCCAAGTCGACAAATTCTACTACCCAGTAGATTTGATCGTCCTGGATACGCAGCCTATCAGTAACATGAGCACTCAAATTCCCGTAATTCTTATTTGCCCATTCCTTGCCACTTCAAACGCAATCATTAATTACAGGAATGGAGTCATGAGTATGTCTTTTGGGAATATGACATTGAATTTTTTTCAACACAAGCAAACAGCTAGAGGATGATGACGATTTCCACGCCATTAATATGATTGACTTTTTCGTGGAAGATAATACACTTCTGACCTTATCCTCTGACACTCTAGAGACGTGCTTGGCCCACTCCCACCATGATTTAGATGATGATATGATTAGGGAGACGGGTGTCATGCTTGATATTGTGCCAGTACTTGAAGTTAACCGATGGAGGCCATAATTTGAAAATTTGTCCCAAACTGATGTAGTGCCTCTACCGTCTAACCTCAAGGCACTGAAGCTTGACGTAAAACCTTTGCCCTCTGATTTGAATATGTCTATTTAGGTCAAGATGAGACATACCCGATGGTAATTTCTTCCCACCTTGAGCTAGAATAAGAGAGTATGCTCATTTCTACTCTCATAAAGCATAAGGGAGCCCTTGGATGGTCGATTGCAGACCTCAAGGGAATTGACCCTTTGATATGTACTCACCGCATTCATCTTGAGGATAATGCGAAGTCTTCATGACAACCACAATGTAGATTGAATCCAAATATGAAGGAAGTGGTCAAGGCCGAGGTTCTTAAGCTATTGGATGTAGGTATCATATACCCAATATCTGATAGTTAATGGGTGAGTTCAATTCAGGGGGTTCCTAAGAAGTCCAGAATCACCATCTAGCCAATGTTGACAATAAACTCGTGCAAACTAGAGTCACTACTGGTTGGAGAATGTGCATTGACTAAAGGAAATTGAATACCTTCACGTGGAAGGACCACTTTCGTTTGCCCTTCATTGATCAAATCTTGGAAAGACTAGCTGGTCATTCATATTACTGCTTCCTTGATGGGTATTCGGGCTACAACCAGATAGGGATAGCCCTTGAAGATCAGGAAATGACCACATTCGAATGTCTCTTTGGCACCTTTGCTTACCGAAGGATGCCATTCGGACTGTGTAATGCCCCCACCACGTTTCAGCGATGCATGTTGATTATTTTTTCTAACATGATGGGGCAATATTGTAACACCCGACCCAAATTGGAATAGTGTCCTGAGGCGTCCACGTGCGAATTGGTGCAGGACCATATGAATCGGTCACATGTGCGGATGTATTACCGGTAAATTAATCCGAATTAAGCCACTAATGTGATGCAATCCCACTACGTTCGGGCCAAGCACGGACCGTAGAACCGGTCAGTCTAATAGTACTTGATGGCTACCTGTACGAGCTGTGCACCGTCTGAGGTAGGACAAAAAATTCCGAAACTTGGGGAGGCCAGGGGCCTCACTGGGTTTGTGGTCAATCGCGGACATCAGGCTAGGACGGTGCCAAGAAATGGACAAATTGTGTCGTCCAGTCGGCACTTGGAAAACGCGAGTCGCCCCACTTGGGAATAAATAGCTGAAAATTTTAATCATTTGGCCCCGCTTCTTGAGTCAGTGAATCTAAGCATTTTAGCCGTCGGATCTCTTCTAAATTTACACCGAAGGCTTGAAAATTTCCCTACACTCGTCCACAAAATCTGACCCTTAATCGAGGATCGGTGACCATTGATCGCAAATCGGGCCATTGCAATAAAACCCGCATCCGTTTGCAGTCAAACGTTACCCATCCCTTCATCGGGCCATAGGGCACTTGTTCCACAAATTAGATGGGCCAGGGGATCATCAGGGCGGCCCCAACAACCAGAAATGGGTCCCACAAGGCCGTTGGAGGCAATTAGTGAAACATAGGGCCAAATGATTTAATTCCAGAATATATAGCATTTAAACCTCTCTCACTCCCACAAAATCTATTAGCTGAGAGAAGGAGAGAGAGAGAAAGGAGAGTGGTGTGTGGTGCTTGGGGACTGAAATTGTGGGATCCCGGTCTTTTGCAACACTGCTCGTATGCACACTTGTCCCAACTCGCACTGTTAATAGACTATACATTGCACCTTAGTGCACCTAGAAAACTCACCAAAGTGATTTGTTCCGGATGATCTTGAGACCTCTATCATGTGGACCGCGTCGTCGTTGCGGTCGCAATGATGAAAACTGTGCATCAATCCGGCGCTCCGTTAGTGAGATATGACCTATCAAATATAAGGCCCAAATTATGTATCCAGTAACACAAGAAACCTTTATTAGGCAGGCCCATTGGGCTTAAGCCCATGTGGACCTAAAGCCCACTTTTAGAACATAGAAATTACCAACAAATAGGACAATTGCTACATGATAAAATAAGAAGCTAGCAACAAGCACTATAAGACATAATTGGATTCTCTCCTAAAACCCATCATTAGCTTTCTTCCTATGCCTTAGAAACTAATCATGACCCATGTCCACCTCATCCTATACATGCATCCAATGCATGTCTTGATTTATGCCACATCACTTCAAACAACCAATTGCAACACTCCATTTCATCATCCGCCATGCATTATCTACAACTAATAACCCTTATCCATCCATTAGCTAATGCATGTCTAGATTTCTTCCACCTTGGCCAATGCATGCTTAACATCATCCACCTCATCTATCCACTACCCATGCCATACACCACCTTCCACCTCACTTTTAACACCAATAAGATCCCATAAACTTGCCACATCACCTTGCCACCTCAACCCCCAATTCCCTATATAAGAGTAGGAGCTCTCTTGCACTTATTCTTATCCTATACTTAAAAAAATTCTGAGATTTTAAGAGAGTGTGAGAGAGAGTGGGGCCAAGGTGTGGCTCACCATCAATCCTAGAGGGAGTGGACCACACATCATCATCCAACCATCCATCCATTAAGGTGAGTCTACACCCCTCCTTCCATCTTCTTCATCCTCTTCTTTCTTCGTCTTTTTATTTTCTTGATATGTGTGGGTCCCATTGGTGTGGAGTTCTTGTGTGCATATATTTATGGCTATGTCAGCAAGGTGGCCCATGTCAATATGGCCCACCATGATGAACATTATATCCATACCCTTCACATGTAATCCCGTTTTTGTATCTGGACAACAACTTGTAAAATTTGTATAAAATTAACTATGCTAAGATCGGAGTTGAAATTTGGGAATAATATGAACTACAACATGAACTAACTCTGGACCAAATTTCATAGTCATCCAACGGTCCAATCATTCGAAACATCAAGTTTACATGGCTGCTGTCCAGCAACACATGCAGGATTCCGATTTGCCTAAAACGGACCCATTTTTAATTCCTTTAATGACTGTATTAAATATATATATATATATATATATATATTCTATTGGATTCATAGAAAATTGAACTAGCTTTCCAACGGTATATAGTAAGCCTCAATCGGAGTTCGGACGACTGAGATCTTGGCCTTATACGAAAGATGTATTTAGGAACTTGTTATGATCATTCATGTGTAAGCGATAGCCGTAATTCCAACTATCAGATGCATTTGATATTTGTTCTTAACTTACTTGAGATAGTAAATAATCATATGTATGGTCCCTATGATCAGATTATTTCATGATAAAATTTAGGAAATTTCGAACTGATAGATACTTCTGTAAGGATAAATCTTAAATTGTTTTGTATGGTCCAGATGGATCCAAGGTTCTATATGGTTGGAAACTTATATACATCCTAAATAATGTATTACTAAACCATCCATTAGATTAGATTTTCCAACAGAGAATCTGATCATAGAGATTTGATCAATATATTTCATGTGCTACTAGATGTGTATGTTGGATATATGTTGTACATAACACTCATCCTCTTATTGACCCACTTGGGTGTGGGATCACTTGTGATTTATGCATTTTATTAGTTCATCCAATCTGGAAACCCATGCATATTTTTGTGTGTCTCTTATTTATGGTTTACTAGCATGTGGGCCTCACTTTCCATTGGATCTATTTCATTTCCTTTACACTTTCTGTTTGCTGAAATTTTCTAAGTACCTAACTGTATTGGATGTAGGCATCCTTGACACCTTGTAGTGGGCCCCATACTCTGTAGTTAAGGGTCCCACTTTGGGAGATGTTTAATCCTTATATAAGTGAGCCGGGATGTCAAGAATGATCCGTAAGTGTTTGGAAATTGGGCACTAAGTTGTGACAGACCCCATTTCTGAAAATTGTCTGATTATGTGTTTTGTACCAACTTTGGGCCTCTGTAGTGGACCACATGCTGGAGATATGAGTAGGCCACCACTTGGAACCTTAAACCTATACCAATGAATAGATAAATAATATTTTACTCGGGCTAAATCAGACCTCACATGATTAGGGAGTGGATCCCAAAATGGGGCAAGGTATGGTTGTGCGGAAAATTAAAGTACCTATGTTTAGCCCTATACCAAATATTATGTGTACAAAATCAGTTGGTCTCAGCTTACCATTTTTGAAGTACATATATAGACAACCAAGGGCACCTAATGGGACACTGAAAAGTGGCCCCCTGTGATCATGGGACGTACTCAAGATTGGGCCAAAATTAATTCTACACTATATTTCCTGCACAGTTTCTCCAAGTACCCATGTTTAGGCCATCATCGTAAATTGTACTCAACCAACCAATGAGGCTTGCCTTATAATTTGTAAAGTGTATACATAGAGCTACCAGGTGGTTATTTTCTTTCACCATATGTAGGCCCCATGTGATCATGAATTTGACTCTAAAATGACCCAGAACCAACATTGCACCAAAAATCTGTTTGATGTAAAATTTATGTGGGGCCACATCAATATAGTCCACCACCTTTCCAAAGCATTTAATGCATCATCTAAACTCTGAAAAATAACTTTCAGATATTGTTGGGCTTAAAAACCTTAAGTGGGCCATCGAGTATTGGTTATCTTGTATGGGCCTTACCTTTCATGCAATGAGGTCCACATGGCATGTTTTGTAAATGGGTGTTGTATAACTTGTAAAATATTTAGTGGACAGGTCTTGCGGACCCAACACTAAGAGAAATCGCTGGGGAATGAGAAACTCACAATGGTAACCTTCCTTGAGCCTGTTGGGCAAGCCCATTGCCTACTGGGCAGCATGCCTTTCATACTACCTCTAGTTAAGTAGATCACGCTTAGAGAGACCTATTTCACAACTCATAAATTGGATAATTTGGCTTTTTCTTGGTTTATTGTGTATGCAGCCAGTAGGCCCAATATGATATATGACATGAAAGATGTTAGCATGTTATCCTTTATGTTTGAGATTGTGCATTATTTTTAGTTAGTGGAATGTGTGGGGCCCACTTAGTTGTGGAATTAGATCCACACCATTGAAAGCATTGTGGTTGGACATTTATGCCCTTCGGTTGGCCTATTGGTTCACCAAGCGGGACTCACACTTGACCTATACGATCCCATGCCTTGCATGTGTAGAAGTCACACTAGGTAGGACGCACCTAATGATGGGTGAGATGATGATACATGTCTGGTAACATGATAATGATGATTGTGAGTTGTTGGTTGAAATGATAGATATGATTTAATGGATGATGAATTATAACATATGCATTGATGATGGATGAGTAATTATTTATAACACTTATGACATTGTTTATGTTAATCATGAAGCGAAAATGATCCTAATTGTAATGATGATGATATTATATATATATATATATATATATATATATATACATGATGACAAAACATGCTAGTTGACCACCATGCTTGATATCCAAAGTGATGTATATGAGGCCCATGAGTGAGGCCCAATGTGATGTATATGAGGCCCTTGTGTGAGGCCCAATGTGATGTATATGAGGCCCTTGTGTGAGTCCCAAAGTGATGTATACGAGGCCCATGAGCGAGGCCCAATGTGATGTATGTGAGGCCCTTGTGTGAGGCCCAAGGTGATGTATATGAGGCCCAATTGTGATGTGTGATTCCACCATGATGTATGTAAAGATGTTTATGATGCTCATTTGTCTTCCTAGTTGGTATTAAAATGGGTCATGCCTTGGGAGCAATGATAGTTAAAAGTCCACATTGTAAGGGCAATGGTGGGTAAATGTCCGCATTGTAACCCTCCCTAAGGCCCGTTGTTAGGCCCATTCTCATCTCCTCTTATTGGGCTAACCCAAATCATTGGGCCCCCATAATTATTAAGCACATTCTTGATATGAGTAGGCCGTCTAGGCCCATCCTTGATATCAGGAGAGTACATCATCACCATGATTCATGCCCATATGCATCATCTGCATGCTTGATATGAGATGTGGTTGATTATTGCATATACCATTGGGCAGGTTATTTATGGGACTCCCTGATAGGCAGAGTTGTCGCACATGAGCGCATGATATGCATAGGATTGATGCATGATTGGACTGAGTGATTCATGCATCTTGCATTGTGTGATTATGATTACTGTACACCTTAGCGACATCAGGGTTGTAGCCTTCGCGGATATAGCGTGGATGGCAGGATTGGACACGGGAAAGACTTGTTAAGCACGGGGGCGCGAAGGATGTCCCAGGGTGAAAGTCCCCAAACCCTTATGGTACCATGGACGATGCTCTAATGCATAGACCGAGTGGATGTATGAGCGCATGAGGGCCAAATACTAGGAGGCCGCGTCTCCTACTATGTTGTGGTCGGTTGGAAGGGGGTGTGGTCTTACCCGTCTGAGGGTAGGAGCAATTGCTAGGATGAGTCTGACCAGCTCGTAAATGGGTCTGCTACCGACGTGCATGGTAGATATTGGCAGACTACTAGTCAGGCGGGTAGTGAGGTCTCTTCCACTTGCATGGTTGTGCATCCAGTGTAGGGCGACAATGTGGTGTATAGTATATTAGACCCCGATGATTATCTAAAGGGAACTGTATTAATATATGATGCTTCAGAGATGAACTGGATTGATATATGGATTGGTATGCTTGAGCTGCATCTTGCATATGACATTGGCTATGCAGGCTCAGCATTGCATCGTATGAACTTGGTGTGGCTGATAGCATTCATGTCTTGCATCATATAGCCTTGGTACGACAGATAGCATTCATGTCTTGCATCGCATAGTCTTGATACAGCAGATATCATTCATGCCTTGCATTGCATAGCCTTGGTATAGTTGACAGCATTGTACTAGACCCCGGTGATGATCCCAGAGATGTACGGTATTGATATGATGACATCTTGTCACTGTTGCTCACGTGGGAGGGCACACGTAGGTGGACACTAATATAGGCGACGCCTAAGGGCCTAGGCGAGCTACCAGTGGTTGGCGGACTACTGTGCTGGCATGCTACTATGCACCAGTTGCATACTCAGTACTTGGCTCATTCCTTCATCCATCCACTATTCACTCGGGCTGGTGGTGCGCAACCAAATCATTATGTGTATCTTGGCAATGGCCAGGATTTTGGTTGTGGCGCGCGACCAACTTGAGATCAGGAGTTTGCCACATTAAGTCTAGCTATCCAAATTTAGGTATGGGGCTGGTTTGGATAGAAGTCCCTTGTGATGAACCTCATAACTTGCGATACCACGTACTATCATCTCAACTACATACTCCAGCTTGTTAGTTCTTTTGAATTGCATAGCATTGCATCCTCAGCATATGACATTTGACTTACTATGACTCCACATGCCAGCTCTGCCATTGCCTTTCCATCGTACGCCATAGAGTAGAAAAATGGAATTTGATTATCTTGTTCATAATAATTGGCTATTTTAATGTGTTACGGCAAAAAAAAGAAAAAAAAGAGAGAAAGATAGCAAAAATTCATTTTACGTAAACGACTATTGTGCAGGCAACCATTGTGCGCAGAGAGGTATTATGCGCATATCACCGTTGTGTGCAGATGGTCATTGTGCGCAGAGGAGCACTATGCGCCGAAAGGAGTTAGTCCGCACAAAGAATTTCACACAATGGAGTCCGCACAAAGGAATCTGCACAGAGGGGAATTGGCGCACAAGGGATAAATACCCCCTAACCCCTCAGTACGAGGCATGTTCACACGTGTGAAAGGCTATAAATACCCCCTAACCCCTCAGTACGAGGTCATTAGCATCCGATCACGGAAGAGGAGAGGATTGCGAAAGAAGAGAGTGGTAGAGACCGCATTCATTGTGCGGAACAGGTGTTGTGCGGCACACAATATTGTTGGCGCACAACAAGAGATAGCACACAATAAGATGGAGCACACAACAAGCCCAATGCACAACAACTTTCAGCGCACAGCAGTGTTCAGCGCGCAAAAGCTTCCAGTGCACAATGGCCTCCAGCATAATGTTTTATATTAAAATTCATAAACATTCTATCTTGGAATCAAAGGAGAAAAGGATGTAAAAGAACTTGGAATGAATAAATGGTGTGATTATCTTCTTTATCTTCTTTTGTTCATAATTAAGTGAATAATAATCTCCCAAATCAAATGCATTTGTTTCTTGTTCGAAACAAAATGGCAACTCTACTGGAGAGTTCTCATATTCACTTAATATTAACTTAAGAACTGTACAGAAGACAGTCACAACTGTTTGGCGCCTTTTAGGTGCCAAAATGGCGACTCTCAATGGGAACATCCTACCTTTCATCTCCAAAATGGAATACAACTTAATTAAAGTACTATTTTTTTTACTGTTTTGTAAATATAGAGGATCTAAGAGAAGGAATATCACAACCAACCAATTAATGGCAATCGTTCAGAGGAATATAGTTTTCTACTTCACTACGACAGGGTTCGTCATGGAGTATACTGATAAACAAACTGGATGCTGCAAAAAGGAAGCAGTGTCAATCAAGCATATGGAATCACGAGCAGCTGTCACCGTTGTAATTGCTTGGCCGATAGCACAGGGAGAAAGGGATGATTGGATCGTCATCACTCGCAGAAGGACAAGGACCCGGAACATCCTTACAACAGGAACGGGTTCACCACTGAGAAGAGCCAGGGGGTCGATAACGTGAAATACAGCCAAGAAGCATCCTGATTTCTTGTCAGCAATCTACCCCACACAAGCAATGATTCCTTGGCAGCATAAGATTTCCCTGCTTTACCTGTTAAGAGCCCCCAGTGGACAAGAGAGCAGAAAGGGAAGGCTTTACTAACAAGCCCACCGAAATCCACATCACCAATCTCTATGTCTCCTCGATCGGTCAGCTACTCCAAAAATACATAAAGTTCGTGTGAGTCTCCCCTTTCTGCAATTCCTATAATGTCAATACACTCCCATTCGGCCTCGACTACTGCCTCATCGGGGAATGGGGAGGCTGTCGTTCACATGGCCAAAATGAATCGAGGATCTTCCCCAACTACAGAAGATCGCATCACTGAGATGGTGGAAGCGCAAAAAGCATTAATGGAGGAATGTAGGAGCCTCAGGGAATCTTTGGGAACTCTGGCACATAACGTGGCACGAATGGTGGTACCCCCAATGACTGATAACATAAACGAACGAGAACAGCATCCTGAAGGGTCACAGCCACCACGGATTGGGTCACACAGGTCTGCCCCTATGACGAGAGCATTACCACAAGAAGAGGTACGACAGGTCGACGAAGAAGCAGTTAGATCAAAAAAGGAATGTGAGAGTACAGGAAGATTCAGGTATCAGACACCATATCCAAAGGAAGTCGAGGATATCCCGTTCCCGAATAATTTCAAGCATCCAAATTTTCAAAAGTTAAATGGAGACGGGTTGCCAGAGGAACATCTGATGCATTTTATTACCAGCATGGGGAATTTTTCCAAATTTCAAAGTACTGCCTACGTCTGTTCGGATCATCCTTGACAAGTAAAGCATTCCGATGGTATTCTAGTCTAACCCCAGGATCGATACGCACATGGGAGCAGATATAGGATGCCTTTATGTCAAACTTCTTCTCTTCAGAACGCGATGTCAGCATTATAGAGTTGGCTTCAATATGACAAAGAGAAGGGGAACCAATGGAGAAGTTTATAGATAGATGGAAGACATTGAGAGCCTCGTGCAGATAGCTACAGAAAGAAAAAGATTAGGTCAAGATGTGCCAAAATTCCATGGAAACAGGAATTTTGTTCGGTCTCACTAGCACCGATATTAAAACTTTCCGTGACTTGGCCACTAAAGCCCATGCCCTAGAGCCAATGACCCAAAAAATGCCAGCGTTTCATTATGAAACAGCAAGAAGGGGACCTAGTAGGTTAATTGCAAATACTGTGGACTACGAAAAAAGGAGTCAGGAAACAAGGGATTCAGGAGAAAAGAGAACAGAGTGGAAGGAAGAATTAAACCGTCCTAGGAGCAGGTTCACTGAAAAAAGACCCAGATCGCTTAATTCTCACGAAGGGTTTGTATTCGACAGAGAAGACATTATCCCTATGATGAACCACTTGTTGAAAGCTGGTACGATAGAATTACCCCGTCCAAGCACCCTAAATATGCAGGAAGATTAAGAGAAAGAGATTTTTGCCGCTACCATCGTTTAGTAGGGCATCCGATAGAAAATTCCTACACATTAAGATGCATAATACAAAGAATGATAAACGGGGGCGAACTAGTGATCAGAAAAGAAAAAGAAAGGGACGCAAAGGCGATAGTGAACGTATTGACGGCTCAGGAAAATTCACATGAAAGAGCAGAGAAAGAAAGCTGCAAGATGACAAGGAAAGCCGCGGTAATTACGTTACGGTCAGGAAAAAGAATGACAAGTACCCCAAAGAAGAAAGTCAGAACAACAAGGATTGAGGTCATCAAGGACCAACGCGATAGTGACAAGAACGAAGAGAAGAATGAAGTAGCAAAAGTGACTTATGACGTCGTGAATCATTCGAAGGGTATACTAGCTCGGTTAAGCATTTACAATGCGTTAAAGTTATCAGAAGATTTAAGGCAAAGTCTGATTCAAGCGTTATCTGACCACAATGTCAGAGAAACATTGCTGGTGGAAATGGAAAACGAAGAATGCAAAGAGCGGGAAGACTATATGTCAGTAGTCTCTTTCTCTGATGATGATTTAGCTTGTGATACATGGCATAATAGGCCATTGATGATAGTAGGCCATATTCGTGGCAAAGAAGTAAAAAGGATTATGCTCGACAATGGATATGTGGTAAACCTGTTACTGTTAATAATGTTGAATAAATTGGGTTACCGTCGTTCCCATCTACGCCCTAGTGAAATAATGATACAGGGCTTTAATCAAGATGGACAGTGTGCACTTGGCAAAATTACGATGACATTGGAAATAGGAGAATTAACTATTGATGTTGTTTGTCATGTGATCAGTGCGGTCATGACATATAATCTTCTCTTGGGCAGGCGTGGATACATCAGTATGGTATACTTTCTACCCTTCATCAATGCTTCAAATACCATAGGAATGGCATACAGTACAAAGTAATGGCCGATGCAAGACCATACACAGAAGCCGAAGCCTTCTTTGCAGATGACAGCTATTACAACGGATTTGCCAAAGGATAGGCAAAAAAGAATGATGAAAACAAAGCTCTAAAAAATGATCATGTGAGAACAATGAAAGGGGAGTCCGAGAAGACAGGGTCATCCAAAATCTCAGGACTAAAGAAGAAGTTCTATTTTGTGTCGAAACATCTGAGATAGCCAGGACAACTGCCCCCAACATTATTGTCGCCTGAACAGTTGAAAATCCTACAGTCAAATTATACAATACCATTGCCATATGCTGAAAGAGACAAGCCATTCCTGGCCGTTCTAAGAAAGTTTTATGTTGAAGCCAATGCAAAATATCCAGAGTCAATTGAATTTTACGCCCCTTCGGAAGTGAAGATAGAAGCAAGAGCTGAGAACAATGTGTACCGCGGAAAGCTGACATCTCGCGATCTCAAGAAATTCAGTCCAGTGAGCAGAAAAATGATGAAACGGATGGGTTTTGATGATGAAGAACCAACTGGTTTAAATCATGGAAAAAGAATTCAGGTCCCTATCGGAGTAGGGCAGAAGAGGAGAGAAATTTTTCAAGGATTGGGGGCAGAATCTTCCGCCAATATGGTCACAGTCGATCGGCTATAAGAGACGGATCCCGAAATAGTTAAACATCCTGAGATAGCTCCAAAGCAGATAGAAGACAGGGGGCAGCCGACAATCGACAGTTTGCAAGAGGTAAATTTAGGCATAGAAGAAGAACCAAGAAATACATTCATAAGCTCTGGTCTTCCTGAACAAGAAGCCGAAGAATATATCCGACTGCTGAAATAAAATAAAGATGTTTTCGCCTGTACGTATGCTGAATTGTCGGGTTTGGAACCTTCAGTAGCAGTACATCGATTAAATATTTCTAAGGACAAAAGACCGATTAAGCAAGCCCAAAGGCGATTTCATCCAGATTTGGTCCCTCTGATAAAGGAAGAAGTGAAAAAGCTGATCAAAGTCAGATTTATTAGAAAGGTCAAATATCCCAAGTGGATATCGAATATTGCCCCGGTAAAAAAGAAAAGCGGACAACTTAGGGTGTGCATAGATTTCAGGGACCTGAATGAGGCTTGCCCAAAGAATGACTTTTCCCTCCCAATAACAGAACTGTTGATTGACAGTACGACGCAATATGACATCATGTCTTTCGTGGATGGCTATGCTGGTTATAACCAGATTAGAATGGCACCTGAAGACGAAGAAGCAACAACATTTAGAACTTCATTGGGAATTTACTACTACAAAGTTATGCCGTTCGGTCTTAAGAATATTGGGGCAACATATCAAAGAGCAATGCAGAATATTTTTCAGGATATGATGCACAAACATGTTAAATGTTATGTTGACAACCTGGTGGTTAGATCAAGTAATCATCAGGAACATCGCAAGCATTTAGTATCAGTCTTCCGTCGGCTTAGAAAGAAGCAGCTAAAGATGAACCTGGCTAAATGTGCTTTTAGAGTACTGTCAAGAAAGTTTCTCGGCTTCGTCATCAGGCACAGGGGTATCGAAATTGACCCAGGGAAAGTTAAGGCCATCTAAGATATGCCACCTCCGAAAACATTGAAGAAACTGAAGAGCTTGCAAGAGAAGTTAGCGTATATTCGCCGTTTTATTTCAAATCTGGTAGGGAGATGTTAGCCGTTTTCCCATTTGATGAAAAAGGAACTGAATTCGTGTGGGACAAAGCCTATTAGAACGCGTTCGATTCAATAAAAGAATTGCTGAGACAACCTCCGGTATTAACGATTCCTATAAAAGGTAAACCACTTATCCTGTACATATTTGCGGCTGAAAACTCGTTGGGAGCCTTGTTAGTGCAGGTAAATGAAGATGGGAAAGAAACTGCTCTTTATTATCTGAGTCGAACGTTGATAGGCCCGGAATGTAACTACTCTTTGATTGAGAAAGAATGTCTAGCACTGATATTTGTAGTACAGAAATTGAGACACTATTGCCTATCTCATGATATAACTTTGATTTCAAGAGTAAATCTGATAAAGTTTTTAATGACAAGGCCGATGTTATCAGGAAGATTGGCCAAATGGATGCTGTTAGTTTCGGAATACACAATTAACTATGAGCCGGCAAAAGCAGTGAAAGGACAAACAGTGGCAGATTTCTTGGCAGCGCATCCTATAATGGAAAGTGAAACAATTAGTGACGATTTTCCTGATGAGAAGGTAATGATGATTGAGTCACAAGGACAATGGCAGAAGTATTTCGATGGTGCTTCTCGAGCGTCAGGAGTGGGGGTAGGAGTCATTTTCATCACTCCGCAGGGTGATCTATTACCCTATTCTTTCACATTGGGCACCACTTGCACGAACAATGAAGCTGAATATCGAGCTCTCATCATCGGAATGGAAATTGCCCAAGAAATGAAAATAAAGACGTTGCAGATTTTTGGAGATTCAAAGCTAATTATAAATTAGCTAACGATTGAATTTGAAATAAGAAAGCAAGAACTCTTACCATACTGTCGAAAAGCCCAGTAGTTACTAGAGCAATTCTGCCATGTTGAAATCAAGCACGTACCTCGATCTGAAAATGCTAAGGCTAGTTTGGTAGCAGCCCTGTCCTGTTCAAACCAAAGTTCGCTCCAAGTGACTATAGAAGAAAGAAGATTCTTGCCTTCTCCCGAAATTGTCAATAAAGTCATCGAATCGCTTCTTATATCATGTTTAGAAGTGACAACAGATGATTGGAGACGGATGTTCATAGATTATCTCAAATATGATATCTTGTATGAAGATCCAGCATAAAGGTAGCAAATCAGGCAGAGATCAAGCAGGTTCATCATTTGTAGTGAAGTGCTCTGTAGAAAATCTTACAACGGGGTGCTGCTACGTTGTCTTGGTGAACAAGAAGTAGGTTAGGTGCTATGGGAAGCTCAATCTAGGGAATGTGGGGCACACCTATCTGAATGAAATTTATTTCATCGAATACATCGAATGGGGTATTACTGGCCCACAATGTTTAAAGATGCAATAGAATATACAAAAAGGTGCCACGAATGTCAGATCCACGGAGATGTTGTACATGTTCCCCTTGAAGATCTCCATCAAACGGTCATTTCTTGGCCTTTCGCCGCCTGGGGACTCGATATTATCAGGCCCATAAATCTGCCTTCATCCAAAGGAAAACAATATATTCTGGCAGCTACAGACTACTTCTCTAAGTGGACAGAAGCGATTGCATTGCGCAATGTCAAAGAGAAAGATGTGGGCAATTTCATTTGACATGTGATAATATATCACCACGGCATTTCGAAAAGGATTGTTACCAATAATGTTACCCCTTTTAAGAACAGAGGCATGGAGAAGCTGTGTCAAAAGTTTAGTATCCACTATTCATTATCCACACCTTACTATCCACCGACAAATGGATTAGCAGAGGCATTTAACAAAATAATTTTTAAAATACTGAAGAAGAAAGTGACTAGAAATAAGCGTGACTGCGACGAAAGGTTGCAAGAGGCATTATGGGCATACAGGACTACCCACTGAATAACAACAAGTGCAACACCGTATTCATTGGTTTACGACGCAGAAGTGATCGTTCCGATAGAAACACAGGTCGCATTGCTCAGAATAGCAGTGCATCTGTAATGTCCTGGATAAATTTGTACAAAGACCCGAGTACCACCTCAGGCAGAAATCGCTAAGGATCAAATTATGTAGAAATTAGATGAAAATTAATTAAGTGTTAAACTGAATTAATTAGTACATTAGCTTGAACCGCTTTCTATATGATCTATAAGACCCAAAACTAGTAGAATCGTAACGCTGCATTACCTAAAAACCTAGGATCAATCTCAAAACCCAATTGCTCTCAAGAGCACATTGAAACTCTGTATCGAACCTGGACCGCGCGTCAAAAATCTGATTAACGCGAAACTATACGGTTATGACTGCCTTACTGGGCTTGACAACCATCTCGGAAATCAAGTCCCAATAGTATCCAGAAACGTACAACTTGAGCTCGGAGCAAAGTGTGTGAGAAACATGAATATCTTTAGAAAATGAGCTCAAACTTAAGTGAATTGGGTCATTTGCTTGCAAGCCAAATTTAAGGCTTCAGACCGTCAGATTCTGACCCAACTACACCCTTGGATCAGGGAAAATTTCCAACACATGTTAGTGTACTTGTGGCCCTGTTTGAGTAACGATGACCGTTGAACTGAAACCGGTCCTCCGCGGTCGATCTGTAAATCTGATCAGACTGAAAACTTAACCTGACATAGATCCATTGTCAGGGAACTTTTCCTGGACCGTATACAGAAAATGGGCCTCCAGATGAGCTCTGTTCGACCGAAACAGCCGCTCTTTGGCTATAACTGTAACGCCCTGAAAATCGGGGGTCGAGCATAAATTCAACTCTCGAGTTCCAATGCATCACTTATGCAACAAAATGAATGATGATTGAATGTTGTCTGCATTAATGTAGTGAAAATGAGTGAGATTAAGCCAAAACAGCCTATCATACTCCAGAGACAGTTAAATTTGCAAGCGGGAGACTGTGATAAATATATAAAATATAAAAACAGTGGTGAGTCTCCAGAGTGTGATAATGTTACCAGGTTAATGAATTACAAGTACAATTTCAAATTATACCAAAGGTGTAGTGTTATCTAGTCAGCATCCCTGTAATCCCGTTGATCAAGACACGGCTCATAGGAAACCGCCTGAAATAGCATAAAGGAGGAATCTTCCTTAACATCATAGTAGTAGTCCGACTCTACTTCATAAGCATCGCCATCACCTGAAACTCAACAAATCTGGTTGGTGTGTACAACACCATCCCGTAACGTGGGAGTGAGTGATCAACTCAGTGGAACAATAAAGCATAGGTTAACATGTTATCAATTCAGTCAAGCAGTAATAATAAAGCAGTAAAATCAAACACTCCTAACTACTCTTATTAATACAAGTATGAATGCAGTCATGATGTATGCCCTCACCACACACACCCTCGTGCGACACCATCTTACATTCGCGGCATACTTTCATCCCTCGGTGCTCCACATCTTCCAGATACAAGTAATGTGATGATGAGCATGATTACCGAGTTATTATTAGTCCATTTCAAACAGCAGGATTGGGAAACTAAGGTACCTCCCTTGTATAATTCCCAAACATGTTCCATTCTAGGTCGTCAATCCTAGTTAATCTCAGACGATTGTGTGTTTCTAGGTCACTGCAAGGACAGGCCTAGTTTATACTCTTTCTACTGCGAAAAGACTCATCGCCTCACCGCAGATTTAGAGTATGCTCGAGGTCACTCCACTGACACCCTACCAACTGGCAGTCTATTTTTGAAGCCCGACCGGTCCGCTTATTGAGAATGGAACTCGGATGCAACCCGACTGGGGACCACAGTCAGGCTGTGCCAGCGTAGGCCGACAGCTCGAATATAGTGTCCCATACTACCATAATCGGCTCACGAGTCTGGTTGCTCAATGGTCACTATGGGGAGGCACGTGGCCCCAGCGTAGGCCGACAGCTCGACCATGGTGTCCCATACCACCATGCCCGGCTCATGAGTCTTAGCAGATCGAGGTACCATGGTTACGGGATTCCACTGGTAAGTTCAGTACCCTAGGTTCAAGCAATGGCGTCCAAACATGGTTAATATACAATGGGCCAATCAGTTTATTAGACTAGTTCGACTAGTACGAGCGTACGCTGAAGTAGCCGACAAGGTATCACTGTCTACAACCATCGTACGACTCGGATTCACCGAACGCATCAATTGTGGCGAGAAGAAATCGCCCACTTAGACAGGAATCGTTACCGATTGCCTGGACCATAGACATAGTCCCAAACTCAATCAATCCTTATTCATAGCATGTGGAGTAAAGCATAATAGACAAAGTAATTCAAGCATGTTAATAAGCATGTCATAAAGCATGTTATAAAGCACAAAGTAAACAAGGAATACAAACACATATCTTTCACAAGTAAGCGGTTAAATTAACAGCCATATGGAGGAAATCATATACGTCTCTATGATAATTGAGAATCCCATCTCAACACCTACCTAAGGCACTATCATTCAAGCAATTACTCTCACAAGCATTTTCACAAACACTTAGAATACACTATTTTAATATACATGATGTATGTTAGGAAAACATGTATTAGGGCTATCATTTCGCCAAGTAAGTATTTTATCCATATACAATGTATTCATACAGCAAATAATCATGGCAAACACATCTCCAAAATTTATACGTATACTATACTTTCCAGAATACACAATTTCAACATACATAGTGTATATAAGCAAAACATGTATTAGGGCGAGTCCTTTCGCCAAACAAGTAATTTATCCATATGTAATATATTCATACAACGAATAATCATGTTAAACACATTTCTAAAATTTATACGTATACCGTACTTTCTACAAATACCTAGAGTATGTAGAATTCCATATTTTTCATCTTTAATCGAAACAGAAAACAAACAACACTTTGTACATGTGCAATTGCATGCAGATCATGAATCTATCATTATCTGACATTGAAAGCGTTGAAAACCATAACCTATACATCTAAAGTCCGCACCTTTTGTCGTAGAATCGTAACGGATACGATAGGTTTGCTAAGCTTCCGTATTCGGCAGTTTGGTAGCCTATAGAATGAAATAGGTTAGCTATTTCATAACCTACAACTATCAAAACCCCAAATTAGTTTAGGGTTAGGGTTTCTTACCTAGAAATGAAGTCGGATTCGCCGGGAATGTGACAAGAACGGTGCGGTGTAGCTTGTGTAGCGGCAGGGGAAAAGCAGTAGGGAGATTCTCCCACTACTCTCACTCTTTCTCTCTTTTCTCTCTTCTCTCCCTAGGGTTTCTCTTAAATTTGTATGGCTGTGAGAGAGAGGGTTCTAAGGTCCTTATATAGCCTAAAAACTCACCAATTTAGACTTCAGGTCAAGGTATACTTAGGTTATAACCAAAGCGGACCTATTTCAGCTCAACGGAGGACTTCTGGCGGGCCTCCTTGAGCCAAAGGTCGGACTTAAGTTCACAGACTATGGATCTATGTTCCATTAAGTTTTCGTTCCAGTAGGGTTCTCAGATCACGCGTGGCGGACCAGTTTCAGTTCAACGGTCAGCGGATCTCGATCGGAGATTCCGAGTACATGGATATGTGTATGAAATTTCTCCTGATCCGAGGGTGTAATTTGGTCTGATTCTGACGGTCTGGTTGCTTAAAACTGATTAGCAAGCGAGAGGTGCCAGATTACTATTTGAGATATTTATTTATAAAGAAAATCAAGTGTTTTCGCACTCCTCGCTCCGGACTCAAGCGAATTACACTGGGACACTATCTGGATTTGATTTCCGAGATGGTTGTCAAGCCCAGCAAGGCGGTCCTACTTCCTTAACTTCGTGTTAATCGGACTTCCGACGTGCGGTCCAGATCTAATACGGAGTTTCGAGATGCTCCCGAGAACAGCCGGGTAATGAGATTGATCCTAGATTTTAAGGTAACCTAGCATCAATGATTTTACAAGTTTTGGGTCTTGCGGATCGTATTTAAAATGATTGGTGCTAATTTCACAGGTACTCTAGTTTAATACTGGCTAATTCTAGCCTAATTTCTAAAGGATTTAGTCCTGTATGATTTCTGTCTAAGGTGGTACTTAGGCCTTTGTAGTTTGTACATACCATGTTCCAAGTTATAATACTTAGCTAGTTTAAGATAGTGTCTAGGGTGAAAGTACTTAGAAAATTTAAAGAACAAGGTGGTGAAAGGTGAGATTTGCGAAGGAAATGGGTTCAAAAGCGGTTTTAGACTTTGGGATTCAGTTCTGATAGGTTAATAAGGTGTTAGGACCGACTCATCGCCTAAGGACGTCTAATCCCAGGTTGGCAAAAAATCCGAGATGTTATAATAACCTAAGTATACCATGGCCCTGGGGCCATCGACATCAGTTCTGGGCCTATATAAGGGCCTTTACCTGCTCCTCTCTCATTCCATACGAAATTCTAAACCCTAGGAGAGAGAAGAGAGAAAAGAGAAGGAAAAAGTGAGGAGAAGAGAGAGAGAGTGTGTGAGATAGTTGCTGGGATTTGATCCCGCCGCTTGATGTGCCGAATCCTCCTTCCCATGTCGCTAATCCGGCTATTCTGATTCTGTTTTTGGGTAAGAAATCCTAACCCTAATCTGTTTTAGGTATCCAAGTAGATGAATCAACAAAATAGCTAACCTATTTCGTGATTCAAGTTGTCATTGTGCCGTAGACAAAGGCGTAATGTTCGAACTGAGTTCGATACAAGTTTACCGACGAAAGGTACGGACTATAAATGTTTAGGTTATGGTTTTCAAGGCTTTCAATGTCAGTTAATGATTTATGACTGACTTGATTGCTATCACATGTGCTTAGATGCGATGTTTTCTGTGTTCTACACATATGAACTATGTTAAAACTAATGCATTCCATGTGTTTGTTGAAATATTTGTATGAATATGAAATTATGATTTGTGCTTGCCATGATTATAAATTGTAAATATATAATTGTTGTATGTGTGACAACTCTTTTGTAAAAGGACTTGTCATAATATATGTTATAACTAATTTATTTCATGTATATTGACATGTGTAGTCTAAGTGTTTGATAAAATGCCTGAATGAGAAAATGTTGGCTGAAATGTGTTTAAGGAGGGTATTGAGATAGGATTCTCAATTACCTTATCTTTAGTTATAGTTTCCTTCATGTAACTTATTTTACTACGTGTTTTATTGATGAAATGCTACGTATGATAACATGTGTGCTATGTGTTTGTCAAAATGCTCAAATGAGGTTTATATTTGAATTGTTTGTCACATACTGTTTTGACTATCACATATGAATGCCTAAAGTGTTTGAGTATGATGGGGACTACTGTGTAATCCAGGCAATCGGTAATGATTTCTGAATGAGTGGCCAAACTAGTCTCGCCACATCGGATACGTTCGATGAATCCAAGTCGTACGATGATTGTCAACAGGGGTACTATGTCTACTAATTCAATGTACGCTCGTACCAATCGAACTTGTCAAGTAACCCGATTGGCCTACTGTGTGTTTGCCATGTATGGACACTACTGCTTGAATCTAAGGTACCAACTTACCAGTGCAAAGCCCGTTTAACCTTGGTACCACGATCCGCTAAGACTCATGAGTTGGGCATGGTGGTATGGGAACCGTGGTAGAGCTTTCGGCCTATGCTGGGGTGACGAGCCTCCCCGTAGTGACCAGTGAGCAACCCAAAACTCGTGAGGCGAATATGGTGGTATGAGACACTGTATTCGAGATATCGGCCTACACCGGCGCAGCCTAGCTGTGGTCCCCAGTCGATTTGGTGATGAGCCTTCGAAAATATACTGCCAGTTGATAGGGCATTGGTGGAGTGACCTTGAGTACAAAATAGGCTTACCCCAGCGCAGCCTGGCTGTGGTCCCCAGTCGGGTTAGTGACGAGCCTTCGAAAATAGATTGCCAGTTGGTAGGACGTTGGTGGTAGTATCCTCGAGTATAAACTAAGGCCTACGCTGAGGTGACGAGCCTTTCGCAATGACCTGAACTTGCCTGTCCACTGCTTTTAAATCAGGGGTGACGTTGCCCTATAACTTGCCTATCGTATGTGATTAACTAGGATTGACGACCTTAGATGGATCATTGTTTGGGTCAATGATATAAAGGGAAGTATCTTAGCTTCCCGAACCTTCTATATGAATAAGTTTAATTAAGAACTTGGCTAATCACGCACATGCACCGCATTGCATGTGCCTTTGGCGTTGGAGTTGAGCACAGATGAAGGGGTGTATACCGCGATCGTGAGATGATGTCGCAGGAGGAGTGTAGGCGAGGGCATGCATTATTAACACATATCATCCTTGCATTAATTAGAGTACTTAGAAATGCTTGTTGTATTGCTTTATCGTTACTGCTTGACTGAATTGGTAACATGTAACCTTTGCCTTATAGCTCCACTGAGTTGATCACTCACTTCTACTCTGGGAGGGTGTTTTAAAACACCAACCAGACTTTGTTGTAGTTTCAGGTGATGTCGAGGCCTACGAGGCGGAGCCTAACTTCTATGACGACGAGGAGGAGTTATCATATTCGCAACTCTCTGGCGGGTCTATGTAGACCTGGAGTTGCGTCACCGGGGCTATGGGAATATGGATAGATGACATGACACTTTATCATTTTGTATATTTTGAAATTATACATATAATTGTTTAACTTAGCGACGTTCATACTCTGAGGACTTACAATCACTTATATGCTCTATATATTAACACAGTCTTCCGCTTGCGTAATTTAACTGTCTCTAGAGTATGATATGCTAATTTGATATAATCCCGTTCATGTTTAATGCACTAACACGGACAACACTTAATAATCATTTTCTATGTTGCATAAGTGATGCGTTGGAACTCGGGAGTTGAGGTTCTACTCGACCCTCGATTTTCAGGGCGTTTCGGCATCAGTCAATTATAGATGATGAAAATGCAAAGATAAGGTTGAAAGAACTAGACCTACTTGATGAGAAACGTTTGGTAGCCCAATAGCAATTACAGTTGTATCAAGCAAGAGTATCGGCTGCCTTTGATGAACGAGTAAGATATCGCTCTTTCAAGAAAGGGGATATGGTGTTAATGTTAAAAAGACCAATAGTGGTGACCCGTAGAACATGGGGCAAGTTTGAGCCTAAATAGGATGGGTCGTACATTGTAAGAGAAGTGTATTTAAATGGAGCATATAGAGTGGTTGATCAAAATGGATAGGGTATCAGTATACCAGTCAATGCACGCTTCATCAAGAAGTATCATCCCTGAACAAGGTTTTGATTTTGATCCAGAAGATTATCGCCATAATGCTTTTATCTCAAAAGGAGGCAAAGACCAGTGAAGTCATGTTCATATGTTCTTTGTTAGATGATCGAATAAAGGAGGAATTCCAAATATATCGTCAAAGATTACATATCAGCGATTTCTTAAAAGAGAGTAACCATCGTTGTCGTCATCGAATAAGCTTTGATAAAACTCGTCGAAATTGATATCATCACCAAGCCGATATATTATTATGAACATAGCGCGAATTTTGTTAACATTATCAGCAGTGGTGATATATTCATCAAGACACCTATTATTATTACGACAATGATGACAGCTTATCATTTAAGGTAGCCTAGTCAAGCCTATATGGCCAACTACGCATAAAGCCTATCTCCATCGCCATTCGGGTAGTGGTGAGAAGCTAGTGGCCCTAAAAAGCCCATGAAGGTCATTGTACGCATACCCATGCAGGCAGCGGATGGAACCAGTGACTGAAAGCCCTAAAGGGCTAAAAAGACCTCAACGGCCAATCACGGGTAACACCTATGCCGTCTGTATAGATTTCCGACAGCGTCACGGGGAACGGATGAAATTGCCCTCCAGTGAATGGGTCCGACCTTACAAACGAAGAAAACGCAGGCTACAGTGTACACTCTTTGGCCATTGTCCATAAATAGGCCAACCATGCATAAGACCCCCTAGATTCTTTGCTTGATTTCAATAGTAACTCATGAAGAAGGGCTTAAACCTACTTATTGATGGATTGACGACCCTAGATTTGGTACCCCAAAGGTCACCTTGTGCTCCCCGTGAACTCTAAAGAGTTACTGCGACTAACCCCGTGTGTAAATCCAACCGAGTTCACGGCCCTGGTAGCTTCACTAGGCCCCTCTGATAGATCGCAGTTTGTGAACTCACTAGGCTGTGAGAAGTTCAGTGAACTCATAAGAGTACAGAGACTATCACGTGAGACCCGACTCCAACTATTTATGAGTCTAAAAAACTGTGATTGGTCCACTGCTTAAGAGCTTAAACTGTGTGTAAAGCTAATTAACTAATGTTGAAATGAAATAGTTTCCGCCCATTAAAATAAAACATCACATAGGGTCGCCATATAATGCATAAATATAAATAGTAGAAATAATAAATCATAAGTATGAAAGTGTTGCATCAACATCAACATGTATCCCAAAATCGATGATTGTATTATCAAGAATGCATTTTGCTTTGAATAAAACACCACAAGTTGTTTATGTATCATAACACAAAAAGGAATTTACATACAATGCCTACATATGTTCATCTATGTTTAATACTGTTAAGTAATGCTGCAACTCTTCTTTTAATTGAAATCAGTCGTGTGTTCGACCTCAAGAATTATTCTGGCTTGATCAAGAACGCCAACCAGTTCTGATTCCAAAGAAGTAACAACTTCCCTATTCTTTGTTTGTTCAGCTTATTCAGTATCAATTACTTAAGTATTCGTTTCAAGCTCCTCATTGATTTGATGAATCGTTAAATCTTCTACTTCTTTCTGACTCTTGAGTAATAGAATCTCTCTCTCGAGTATAGGGATTTGATCGTCAATGATCGCTTTATTTCTATCAGAAACTTTTAACCTCTCATGAAGAGATTGACTAACAGCATTGCAATTAGCAAGGACATATCTGAATGAGAGAGTTTCTCCTTAAGTAGTGCCAATTCCTTCTGATGACTCAGAATTTTGGGAGCAATGACTATACCTCGCATTGCTTCTAAGTTTTTGGTGGAATCATAAAATTGTGATAAGGAGTCGTGAAGAGACTGAACATTGATGTGTGCCAGACGAGCCGAACGGGTGAGGACTGCTAGGGCACTATCCAAAAAAGGCCACTCGGCCGGATCTTTAAAAGCACTGATGATAACAGAAATTGCATTCTTGAAGGGTCCCAACATAAGAGGAGACAGCTTTTCTAATGAGAGTTTATAAAAAACTGTGGCTACCGAGTTGGACCTTTAAGATCCACTTGGAGTTGGCACGACTGAAGCTAAAAGAGAAAGAAAAAGAGATTATAAGTTCAAAAGAAGATACATATGTATATAATGATATAAAATAAGAAAAGAAAATATGTACCCGGTCTGGGAGCAACAGTAAAGTAGCTTTACAGAATGGGTTATGGGTGCTGCAGTGCTGGGGGCTTCCGTAGTCACAGCAACATTGAAAGAAAGCTCCTGAGCCCCTACAGTACTCGAGTTAAGAGTAGTCGGAGTTAGGATGTCAATCGAATCAGAAAAAAATTCTAAACTTCAAGCCACTGGCTGGATAGGAGAAGGGCGCACAGTAGGAGACTTATTGGTCTGAACGGGGGCATCGGATGTTATGGGAACTATCGACAAGGTTTCTTCTGTGTTGTGAAGAAGAAGTACATTTCCTGTTGTTGCCTGAATTAGATGATTGAGCCTCTGTATCCCTTAATGTTGATGTCTCGCAAGCAACCACATCAGTGGTTTCCACAATACATGGAGAATATGAGGCATCAAAGGAAAGAAAGATATTTGCACTGGGAGAATAACCAGATTCTCCATAATCGAGTTGCTCCTCATCTAAGGAAGTCACTGGAATTAGATGAGAGGCATTTGGACGAGTGATTGGAGCATCAGGAAGTGGAGACTCGACTCTAACATCACCGTCTTCTCCAATATCTACCTCAACATCAGTATCTTCATTTAATAAAGCATCTCTCCCATCGGTTAAACTCGTAGGAGAAGATGTATCATCGCTTGCAGTGTTCGCCGAATATTCTGATAAGCTATCTTCCTCCGATATAGTTTGTTTTTTCCTATAAGTAGTCTTCACGGGGAGAAGACGTACACTATGAGTAGGAGAAGGAACCTGTTGTGCCAACAATTCAGGAGACAATGATTTAACACGCGAACAAGTCATAGGAGATGTAGTAATAACAAACCGACGCGTGGCAGGAGAAGTTATGTCTGTAGCACGACTTGCTGTGGTTGCTTTAAGGTCCATGACAGGGATAATTGCGGTGGTTGCACGTTCAATAGTAGGAGAAATTATAGAGGTGGTGGGCTCTGTAGTAGGAGGAATGACGGGAGTAGGGTGTGTAGACTGATCTCCTCCTTCAGGAGTAGGGGAAGGCAGAACACCACTTGCAGTTTCAAATTCATTACGAGGAGTGGCGAATCTTTCTCCCCGTTTTATCAAATCCAAAGGAGAACCAAAAGCAATCCATCCTTCTAGAGTATTTGGAGGCTTTATTTCTCTAATGGGCTCTTCTACAGAAATTTTACGGCGAAGTTGTCCCGAAATGGCAGCCTGATCTTTCTCGTTAAAATATCCAGTCCCTTGCTCCGACATATAATTTCTCAAGCATGAAGGAGGAACATAGGCCGATCCACCGGAAAACAATTGCGCACCAAGTAGTAATGATGCGCCCACCACTGCATCCAGGAATATGAAGCTACTACTCGATGATTATACCCTGGAAGAAGAAATCGAGAGCCAAAATTTCTTGTTAAGAGCTGCTTCCATATTAAAGCCCAATTGTAGGGGCCAACTCCATAGCTTCTCATTGTCCGCGTGACCTCCTCACCTGCCTGGGGCATATCTTGATCATACCCAAATTGTCTGGCAAATCGACTCGGATAGTATGGTTCTCACCAAAATTCTACTCCTCGCATGGGAAGACCGCAAGAGCGAATACAAAGAAAGAAGGTTCTCTTAACATGTTCCAAGTTATTGTTGTCCTCAACATCTCTATCTTTAGCTTGGTAGTCCAAATAAAAAGGGAAGAAGTCAATAGATTCCATGTTGTCAATTTTATCCACTATCCATTCATACCCCTTCTTTATCATCTTTCGCTTCAAGAAGTACCACAGGGGCAGATGATTGGGATGGACATAAGCCTTCTCCGGGTCATTGTAAGTTCAGGGGAAATAAATGCCAAGCCATCCAGAGAAATAGTGCCTGTCTGCCACCACAAATAAAGTTGGTCAAATAGAGTCTGAGCTTTTCGAGCTGGGAAACATTACTAAGCTCAGCCAATAAGCCAAGAAAGCGGCTAATTCAGTTTCAATGGTGAATTCGGTCGGGCCCCTTATCTTTTTGCGATTGGCTTTTAGCTTGGCACAATGGCTGCCAGGGAACCTAAAAAAAAAAGGAGAAGAAGGGAGCAATTTATATATCTATAGGCAAGTGTTATCTGAAAGGTTAAAAAAAAAATGTTAGAACACTTACACCATGTATTGGGAAAAATGTGCAAGCCATGGAAGAGGAGATATCTTATGAACGTCAATGAAATAAGATGTTTTGCAAAAAAGTTCGATTGTTGATGTTGTAATCCTAGACGTTCTGTTGGGAGTGACATAGGAAAATTCCTCATTTATAGGATCGTATTCATCAAGGAAAGATCCAGAGATAGGTAGGCCAGCCATCTTGTATAGATCCCACAAGGTGATGCTTACTTCTCCGATCGAAAAATGGAAAGAATTTGTAGTGGAAGACCAGTACTTCAGAAAGCCCTTGTAAATCATCATGTCTTTTTGAAAAAACTCTGAGGTGGCTTCTATAGCATAATATATCTTTGCTGCAATAAGGACATTTTCGTACTTCTTCAAGATCGCTTTGGTCTATGCGCTATAATACGGACGATCAGTCCAAAGACCTCGCATCCTAAATTCTTCCTTACCCCACAAGGAGTCGCGATTACAAAAACGCTGCCGAATCGTTTCAAAGAAATGAGTGAAGTATAAGGAATGGGAATTGTAACATGGTGCGAGGAAGCGCATATATCTTATCTGTCCGGTCTTTTGGAGTAAACCTTTCTCTGTGAGATAGCCTTCAAGGATTTGGGCTCTTTGATCACCCAATTTGACACATATAGGAGTCTATTCTGTGTCATATAATTGGTTGGCTCGCTTTGAATTATGGACCAGTGGCGTTAAAGATGCAAATGGATAGTAATAGTTTCGTCTTTATAAGGGTTGCGAAATTTGATCGCCTCAGCACTTGATTGAATCCCAGGCATTCTGGAAATGCCTTTGATTGTGTTCTCGAATCTTTTCTTGAAAAGCTTCATCTTTACTCTTTTCTCTTGTTCACTTCAAAATCGCCGGAGCAGGAGAAGTTTCAGCAGTAGAAGGACGAGTGTCGTCTGTGCGAAAATTGGTTGTAGATTTCAACCAATTTTCCCAATCGGATTCTTGTCCTGTACTAGGGGGTCCCTCTATCTCCTTCATCAGTACAGCCATACAGATATGTTCAGACAGGCGTTGGATACGATCAGCAAAGTTGATAATGACAGGAGCTGACTCTTTGAAAAAGGAAGAATAGCCTTCAATAGATCTGGGTCTTTTCTAACTACGGGTCTCAGTTGATTGTGAGTCAGAGGGCCCAGTAGTACTTGGCGAAGCGAGAGGTCTTTTTGAGCTAGTCATCGGAAATCTATATAGGAGTCGATAAACAAATTAAAATCAGGAAGAGAAGTTCATTAAGTTAAAGAAGAAGTATGAATGATTGCTGAGAAAAAAAGGGGACGAATAAATTTGAAGTCCAAAACTACATTTAAGCTCAAGTCATTGTGAGCAAAACGTTGTGTGCAAGATGTTGTGCGCTACCTGTCCTTGCACGCTGAATTCTGATTGAGCGCAAAGAAGTGTTGCGTGCTAAGTCCTGTTGTGCGGGACAGGTGTTGTATGACGCACAACGCTGTTGGTGTGAAGAATGGCTTGACGTGGAAAAAAGTGTGAAGTAGGCGAAAAATGAAGTGGAAGAAAAGAGTAGAAGTCCTGTATTTATAAGCAAGCTCTTGCCCGTTGTGCAGTAAACGTTGTGCAGAAGATGTTGTGCGAAAAATGTTGTGCGTAGCTCGATGAGCGCACAACAGAGAAAATGATTGTGCACCAAAGAATTTAATGAAGCGCACAATAGAGAAAAGAAAAGAAAAATTGGTTAGAATTGATGGGTTTTTTTGACCCGTTGTCTTTTCGCAACTGGGATGCGCAAGTCCTTTCGCAACTAGGATACGCAAGTCCTTTCGCAACTAAGATGCGGAAAGGAGTTTCCTAAAACTATAAAAAAGGGTCCCTAGGATTTTTCTACGTATGTTGTGTTGATGAGAAAAACACAAGAGGGCTATCAAAGGTGAGAGAGAGAGGGAGAAAGAGAGAGAGGAAGCTTGTAGAAGGGAGGTTATGCTCGTGGAGGTGATCTACGGTGCAGTCTATATCTCAGTGCTCCTACGTCCTCGTAATCGGTGAGATCTCTCTAGTTTTCTTTATTCTTTCATTATTCATCCACTCCTGCGTGAGTGAAGAAGATTGTAACATTCTACTTCATAGTGGATTGTTGATCTGGACGAGGTCCCGTGGTTTTTACCTCTTTGAGGGTTTTCCATGAAAAAATCTCTTGTGTGGTATGTGATTGATGCTTTGATTTATTTCATTGCTTTATTATCCATAATTCTGGTTTGTTTCGGGAGGCTAGATCCTAAGGTTTGTGCAAGGCATCCCAACAAAGTAGTATCAGAGCTAAGTTCATTGAACGGGTTGGATCGGTTTTTGAATTATGGAAGGTGGCTCATCAAGGATGATCAGCCTCAATGGTTCTAACTGGACCATATGGAAGGCTAAGATGGAGGACTTGCTTTATTGCAAGGACCTATATTCTCCAATCTTAGGCATATCAGCAAAATCCAAGGATATGACTGATGATGATTGGAAGAAGACGGACCGAAAGGCGGTGGGGTTTATTAGACAATGGTTGGATGATTCTGTGTTCCACCATGTGTCTATGGAAACCTCAGCCGCAAGCCTATGGCTAAAATTACAAGGGCTGTATGAGAGGAAGACAGCCGGTAATAAGATATTTCTGATAAGGCGACTTATGAATCTCAAGTTCAAGGATGGTGGTTCTGTGGCCGAGCACATGAATGAGGTCAGCAATATAGTGAACCAACTCACCTCTATGAAGATGGTCCTGGATGATGAATTGCAGGCTTTACTATTGCTTAGTTCATTGCCTGACAGTTGGGAGACATTGGTGGTATCTCTAAGTAACTTCACGCCAGACGGAAAGATATCCATGGAACAGGTAACCAGTTGTCTCTTCAATGAGGAGACAAGGAGGAAGTCTCAGGGGTCTACTCAGCAAGAGGCTCTTGTGACGCAAGAACGGGAGAGAAGAAAGAACAGAAAGGGCGGGAAGGCCCGAGATAAATCAAGAGACAAGTCGAGTAATAGAAAAGAGGTTGAATGCTAGAATTGTGGCAAGAAGGGCCACTACAAGCATGAATGTCGTGGTAAGAAAAACGACAAGAAAGGAAAAGGGAAGGAAGATGAATCAGATTCCACTGCGGTTGCTTCAGATGGTGACATGGTAGTTATTCTTTCTACAGATCATGACGTATGTCTCACAGCTACGAGTTAGGACACCGACTGGGTGATAGACTCGGGAGCTTCTTTTCATGCGACTCCACACGGGGACTCCTTCACAAGCTACAAGTCAGGTGACTATGAGACTATAAAGATGAAAAATTCTGGCGTATCAAAGATCGTGGGAGTCGGTGATATTTGTGTGAAAACTGATGTGAGCTGCACATTGGTTCTCAGGGATGTGAGGCATATCCCAGATCTTCGCCTCAACTTGATGTCGACGGGAAGGCTGGATGATGATGGCTATGAAAGCCGGTTTGCTGATGGGCGATGGAAGCTCATCAAGGGTTCGTTGATCATGGCTAAAGGAAAGAAGTTTTGCACCCTTTACAAGGCAAGTGTCAGTATGTGCAAGGGTGGATTGAACGCAGCGGAAGATTCAGCTATTGACATGTGGCACAGGCGTCAAGGCCACATGAGTGAAAAAGGGCTTCAGCTACTAGTAAGGAAGCGGCTCCTTCCAGACGTGACGGGTATACCTCTCAAAACCTGTCTTGATTGTTTATCAGGGAAACAGCATAGAGTTTCATTTATTAAAACTGCTTCTCATGTTAATAAAGTGCATGCATTAGATTTGGTTTATTCTGATGTTTGTGGTCCTATGAGGACAAAAACCTTGGGTGGGGCATTGTATTTTGTTACTTTTATAGATGATGCATCTAGGAGGGTTTGGGTTTATGCTTTGAAATCCAAGGACGAGGTCTTTGGTGTGTTTAAATTATTTTATGCTATGGTCGAGAGAGAGACAGGTAAATCATTGAAGTGCATCCGCACTGACAATGGTGGTGAATACATTGGCGACTTTCACGAGTACTGCAAGTCCCTGGGTATACGGCATGAACAGACGGTTCCCAAGACCCCCCAGCATAATGGTGTAGCTGATCGAATGAATCGCACCATTGTTGAGAGAATCAGATGCATGCTATCCCATGCGAAATTGCCCAAGACGTTCTGGGGAGAAGCAATGTACACAATGGTGTATTTGATAAATAGATCTCCATCAGCCCCGTTGAATGGAGAAGTACCTGAGAAGGTGTGGACTGGACATGATCCATCGTACAGTCAGCTCAGGGTATTTGGATGCAGGGCATCCGTTCACGTACCAAAGGATGAGAGGTCCAAGCTCGATATGAAGATCAGGTAGTGTATGTTCTTAGGGTATGGTGATGAAAAGTTCGGTTATAAATTGTGGGATCCGACCGAGAGGAAGCTCGTCAGGAGCAGAGATGTGGTTTTCTTTAAAGATCAGTGTATAGAAGACATTGGTAAGCCAGATAAGAATCAGCCTAGTTCAGGTGAGCTAGAGGACATGGATCCGATTATTCCTCCCGTGGTGCCTGATGATGGGGGAGTACAGCAAGGTGCAGAGGACGAGAGAGTTCCTTCAGAAGATGGACCAGGGGAGCAGCCCCCACTTGATCCAGCTATTGAACCACGGGTGAAGAGGTCATCTAGGGACAGACAGCTGTCCAAGAGGTACTCGCCACATGAGTACATTATCTTGATCGATGGGGAGAGCCGAAGATTATTCTGAGGCCCTAGCCGACGAGCATAAGGGGGAGTGGTTGAAAGCTATGCAAGAGGAGATGGAATCCTTGCATAAGAACCACACCTATGATATGGTGAAACTGCCTAAGGGCAAGAAAGCTTTGAACAACAAGTGGATGTTCAGAAAGAAGGTTGAGCAGAAGAATTCACAGACGAGGTTCAAGGCCAGACTTGTGGTGAAAGGGTTTGGTCAGAGGAAAGGAATAGACTTCGAAGAGATATTCTCACCAGTGGTGAAGATGACATCCATACGGATGTTGCTTGGTTTGGCGGCTAGCATGGATCTGGAGATAGAGCAGTTAGATGTTAAAACTGCCTTTCTCCATGGTGACCTGGAAGAAGAGATCTACATGCACCAACCAGAGGGGTTCGAAGTCAAGGGCAAGGAGCATATGGTGTGTAAGCTGAGGAAGAGCTTGTATGGGCTGAAACAAGCTCCACGACAATGGTACAAGAAGTTCGACTCATTTATGTTGAAACATGAGTATGACAGAACAGAGTTGGACCACTGTGTGTTCACGCGCAAGTTCTCAGATGGTGATTTCTTAGTTCTGCTATTATACGTTGATGACATGCTCATCATGGGAAAAGACATCAAGAAGATCGACAGGCTGAAACAGGAGTTGGGAAAGTCTTTTGCGATGAAAGACTTGGGCCTGGCTAGACAGATCCTAGGAATGGAGATAACCCGTGACAGAAGCAGCAGGAAGCTTTGGCTGTCACAAGAGCGGTATATTGAGAAAGTCCTAGAGCGGTTCAATATGAATGCAGTGAAGCTGGTCAGTACTCCACTGGATGGTCACTTCAGATTGAGCGACAGGCAGTGTTCCAAGACGAAGGCAGAGGTGGATGAGATGCAGAAGATACCCTACGCGTCAGTTGTAGGAAGTTTGATGTATGCTATGGTGTGTACACGCCCAGACATAGCATATGCGGTTGGTGTTGTTACCCGGTTTCTTACCAATCCTGGTAAAGAGCATTGGGCAGCGGTGAAATGGATACTGTGGTATCTAAGAGGCTCATCCAGGTTGAGCCTATGCTATGGTGACGGTAAACCTGTGTTAGAGGGCTACACAGATGCAGATATGGCAGGTGAAATAGACTCCAGGAAGTCTACATAGGGGTTCATGTTCACGTTTGTAGGGGGAGCGGTTTCTTGGCAGAGCAAGCTACAGAAGGTAGTATCATTGTCAACTACAGAAGCCGAGTACATTGCAGTCATAGAGGCATGTAAAGAGATGCTTTAGATGAAGAGGTTCCTACAGGAACTTAGCCTGAAGCAGGAGGAGCACGTGGTCTATTGCTATAGTCAGAGTGCTATACACTTGAGCAAGAATCCAAGTCAGCATTCTAAGTCAAAGCACATAGAGATTCGGTATCATCGGATCAGGGATACTTTAGAACAGAAGGTGTTACAGCTTGAGAAGGTCCACACGGACAATAATGGGTCAGATATGATGACCAAGGCCTTGCTTAAGGGCAAGTTTGAGGTTTGTAGAAACCTGGTTGGCTTAAAGAAGGTGAATCCCTCCTGGGTCAAAAAGGGAGAGATTTGATGGGTTTTTTTGACCCGTTGTCCTTTCGCAACTGGGATGCGCAAAGTCCTTTCGCAACTAGGATGCGCAAGTCCTTTCGCAACTAGGATGCGGAAAGGAGTTTCCTAAAACTATAAAAAAAAGGGTCGCTAGGATTTTTCTACGTATGTTGTGTTGATGAGAAAAACACAAGAGGGCTATCAAAGGTGAGAGAGAGAGAGGGAGAAAGAGAGAGAGGAAGCTTGTAGAAGGGAGGTTATGCTCGTGGAGGTGATCTACGGTGCAGTCTATATCTCAGCGCTCCTATGTCCTCGTAATCGATGAGATCTCTCTAGTTTTCTTTATTCTTTCATTATTCATCCACTCCTGCACGAGTGAAGAAGATTGTAGCGTTCTACTTCATAGTGGATTATTGATCTGGACGAGGTCCCGTCGTTTTTACCTCTTTGAGGGTTTTCCACGTAAAAATCTCTTGTGTGGTGTGTGATTGATGCTTTGATTTATTTCATTGCTTTATTATCCATAATTCTGGTTTGTTTCGGGAGGCTAGATCCTAAGGTTTGTGCAAGGCATCCCAACAAGAATAAATTGAAATATTGATCCTACATTGTTTATTTTGTAGATAGAAAAAATAAAAAATGCAAGATCAAGGGGACATCTGTTACGACATAAAAAAAGAGAGGAAGATAGCAAAAATTCATTGTGCGCAGACAACTATTGTGCAGGCAACCATTGTGCGCATATCACCGTTGTGCGCAGATGGTCATTGTGTGCCGATGAGCACTATGCGCCAAAAGGAGTTAGTCCGCATAAAGAATTCTGCACAGTGGAGTCTGCACAAAGGAATCCGTACACTGGAGTCCGCATAAAGGAATCCGCACAGAGGGGAATTGACGCACAAGGGATACCGCGCAATATCGACGTGACATGTTCACACGTGTAAAAGGGCCATAAATATCCCATGACCCCTCAGTAGGAGGTCATTAGCACCCAATCACGGAAGAGGAGAGGATTGTGAAAGAAGAGAGAGGTAGAGACCTCATTCATTGTGCGGAACTGGTGTTGTGCACGCACAATACTGTTGGCGTACAAAAGGAGACAACGCACAACAAGATGGAGCACACAACACTGCCAGCGAACAACAAGATGGAGCATACAACACTGCCAGTGCACAATGCTGCCACGTACAACACTGCCAGTGCACAACAAGCCCAGCGCACAACAACGCTCAGCGCACAGTAGTGTTCAACGCGTAAAGGCTTCCAATGCACAATGGCCTCCAGCATAATGTTTTATATTACAATTCATAAACATTCTATTTTGAAATCAAAGGAGAAAAGGATGTAAAAGAACTTGGAATGAATAAATGATGTAATTATCTTCTTTATCTTCATTTGTTCATAATTAAGTGAATAATAATCTCCCAAATCAAATGCATTTGTTTCTTGTTCGAAACATAATGATTCATAGTCACTTGTTAAGTGACATGCCTATTATTGATGTCATGTTCATAATAACCTATGCAGTTATACAACATGGTTAATTAACAAACTGCTCACATATGATAACATGCCTATGATTTTTTTGGATGTCTTTACAGGAGCGCCCTAATAAGCCGTGTTTTACTCTCGGCAAGTAGTAGACTCACAAGCTATGGTTTGCTCATATAAATGACTTACACTTTTTCAGGATGCATGCAAGAGCTGTTGGAGTTACTATTGTTTCCCTCTTACTATTGAGCTGGTGCACCATAGTATGTGTGATATATCAAACAGGTTCATCTCTTCGATATGCGTTGATACCATGTACAAAATGTGTAATGGCCTAAATAGATCAATCATTCAAAAAAAAAAATACTAAAAATCCTCCTTGTAAGATTCCAAGATCGGAATCCGGCATATGGGTATCGGGAGCCGAGAATGGAGTACTACAGAGGCTGACGGCACCGGATTCGACAATCGGGAATAACGTGAGCCCGGTTTCCAAGTTTAGGGCATGATAGAAATTCCCTGCACCTACGCCCCTCTATTACTGGGAATTCCGACCCGATCACCATAGGAACAAACCCCATCCGATCCAAGGTAAGATTCAGACTCCAATCCATCCTTCTCTAGGCTCTACCCACATGCATGCACCTTACCACAACTCCATGTAATGAAGGGTCCCAGCACATCGAGTTTGCGGACCCGGAAACGTTAAGACGATTGCAAAGGCTTCCGGTCAATAATAGGTAAGAACCATTACCTTTAAGTGGACGATTATCATGCGTAGCATAGATTTTAGTGAATATGTATGGTGTATTGTCCTTGCATGTTGCTGGATTTTTGGATTGCTTGATTGGGACTATAGACTTAAGATTTTCCGAAAACGTGGGAAGGAGTTTAGGCCCCGAACACCCCCGAATGTGTGAAATGCTAGTTTGCATGTTTAATTAGCGTGTAAGCATTCAATTTCCCCAAATGTTGCTAAATTGTTGTTGAACCTTGTTACATGTAAAATATGTTAGGCATAGAAGGAGTGAAATGTTGTCAAATTGTTGAATTGCTGAATTAATTGTACTTGATTCCCGCTACATCACTGAATTACATGATTCATGCCAGCACATGTGAAATTAAATTGTTGTGAATGGGTGTATGGTTGTCCATCTTGTTAAATTGTTGGAATATGTTTAATATGATCCTCATGGTTTGGTAGAGTTTAGTATATTGTTGTCCATATGCCTAAAATGCTGAATTATGCTTGTCAATTGTGAAATTATTCCTGAATTTGTTGAATATATGTTTTCTATCTGTGCACATGTCCCCTCATGGATTGGTCGATCAACCAGAATCACTCGGGCAACCTTTCATTGATCAGCCCACGGATAAGTTGGCCCGACTAGTTAAACCATAAATTGTCGACCGTAGTTGGATTACACGAGACGTTGTTCTCAGGCTGTTCAATCTATGGTTCATCTTGTGGGGGCATATTAGCTCACGAATCGGCCATCCTTGTATGTTAACCATGGTTGCCTGTATGAACTCGAGGTACCCTGAGACCCTTGCGCCCACTGTTAATTATAATTTACGGCCCACAAGACTCATGAGCTGGGGATGGTGGTATGAGACACTATGCCCGTGCTGTCGGCCTATGCTAGGGTGACGAGCCTCCCTGTAGTGACTAGTGAGCACCAAGACTCGTGAGCCGGGGACAGTGGTATGGGACACCGTACCCTTGCTGTTGGTGTATGATGAGGTGACGACCTCCCTGTAGTGACCTCGAGTAGGACTTTGAAGTCCCAACTGCTTTCGTCTGAGCTTAAGAACTATGGGATTGACGAACCCACGAGGGCTAAGGATCGCGAGAGTCATACGACCATGGCCATTGAGCCGCACAATCAGATTAGGGTGACGTTTCTGACAAGGATATCTTGGTTTCCCCAACTTGCTGGATGAATGAACCTAATTAATCAACTTGGCTAATATTTACATGACATTGTATTATTTATTGTGGTGATTAGGCAGTCGAGGTCACACTAAGGGAGTGTTGGTCATTTCGATCGTTAGATGTCGTCGCTCGAAGGAGTGTTGGTGGTGAGAGGCATGCATCATATCATTAATCATGCATTGCATTAACCAGAGTATTTAGAATTCTATGATGTATGTTGTTCACTAAATTCACTCTTGTGTATGATAATTTGTGTAACCTATTGCTAATGGTACCACTGAGTTAGCTACTCACTCCCACTCTAGGACGGTGTTCTAAAACACCAACCAGAATCTGGCTTAGATGCAGGGAATCTGGAGCTGGATGCACTGGAGGATGCTGGTGTGAGACTCGTATCCTAGACTGTATTGTTCCTTAGACTCCTGTGGTCCTCTCTATCGAATCCGGTGACCTGCGATCTGTAATCGGCATTTGTACGCAACCCTGAGTCGCATCCTGTCGAACTGAGTCTGCCTGACCCGAGACTTGTACCCTTGCGACCGCGTCGTTGCCACGGTTCAACGCCGCGTCTCGCGTGCCGATGCGATACCCAATCCAGGAGTTGTGGGCCTGAGAATAAATCGAGGAAACACCGCGGGCAATGTGTGTGCCGTTTCCAGGAAGATTCCTGGTTGAGAGAATGGAATCTCTACCCTTACCCCCTCTTTCCACCAAGTCAACCAAACCCTTACCTCTCCCATACCTTTCATGCAAACAAGGCAATGCTACCCATACCCCATCTCATCTCATGCCCCAAAAGTCAACAAGCCCTATCCCTCACCCATACACTCCATGTCATCCATCCTTATAACTCCCATCACTCTCTCATTTCTCTCTTCACTCCATTCAAGCAATTCTTAAGGAGAGGAAACGTCCATGAGAGGAGCCAAGTGTGGCCCACTCCCTACACCTAGATCTCTCATCTTCATCCTTCAAATCTCATCAACTTCCATCAAAGGGAAAGTTATAGAGTTTAGGAGTCCAATGAGCTAAAGAAGGAGTGATATAGGTGGGTGATCCACCATTGATTTCCATTTGAGGGCTCACTTCTGATGGGACCCACTTTGATGTATGTGTTGTGATCAAAGAGGGGCCCATAGTGGCGAGGTCCCTCCACTACTCCGTCTCTCTCTCTCTCTCTCTCTCTCTCTCTCTCTCTCTTTTTCAGATTGTGGATCGCCTTGATGTAGGCCTGATTGGATGATCCAAACCGTCCAGCAGGTGGGATGGCCTTGTTATCCACCCTGCTGGACAGTCAGTCCGGTAGGACTGTTTGGATGACAGGAAAAATACAAATATTTGTTTGATCCAGAGCTGGTGGGCCACACTAACATGGACCCCACCTTAACGTGTGTGTTGTATCTACACCATCCATCCGTTGTTCTAAGATCGTTTTTAGGTGGACCTCGGTCTGAGTTAGCAGGTCTGGATGCTGCATCATTTAAATATATATATATATATATATATATATATATATATATATATATATCATATATATACATATATTATATATGGGGAAAAGGTATAATGCGCTCGAGCTGACAATAAGCTCCCATGAGGTCGAGCTGTGTGGGCCCCACCGTGATGCGTGTCGACCATCAACACCATGCATTTGATGGGTCCCCATTAAATTATGGGATATCCCAAAAATCAGCCGTATACGGAACTCAGGTGGGCCATACCATCTAAAATCATGTGAAGACATGCCAAAAACATATAAAAGCACTTGGTGGGGCCCACCGAGTTTTGAATCTTTCTTTGAAACTTGGTCTGAACCCTCATCCAAGTGGGACACACATAATGGATGGGCTGGATTTGCAAACCACATCTCGGTGGGCCCAACAAATGATTATGAATGTTTTAATGATGCACGGCCCCTCTCCACTTTTGTATGTGGTGTGGCCCACAAAAGTCACGGATTGACTTGATTTTTGAGACCTAGGACCATGATGGAATGATACACTGACTGATGGGGTAGATGTTTGAAACGCATCATGGTGGGGCCCACACAGCTCGATCTCATGGGGCATCAAAATCAGCTCGAGTGCATTATACCTTTTCCCTTATATATGTTATTATATATTTTATTTATTATTATTTTATACCTAGGCTAGGAGTTGTGGGCCTGATGTGGTACTGTTGGCAGCACGTGGCTCCACCATAATGTAGGTGTTTTATCCATGCCGTCATCCTACTATGTGTGTGTGGGGCCTGCCTTGATGAATGGTGGACCCCACATGATTTATGTATTTTACTCAAACCGTCTAGCGGCCTGGACGGTGGAAACCACCATGCTCTGTGTTTCAGCCGTGCTATCCTACCGTTCTGGATGAGTGGGACCCACCTCGATGCATGTTTGTGTGGGCCGATCGTGGTGTATGTGTTTTATACACATCGTCTATCCATTTGTGCGTCCCACTTGATGTATATGAGGCCCATTGGTGCAGCCCATTGATGCAGTCCACTTGATGTTTATGAGGCCCATTGGTGTGGCCCACTTGATGTATATGAGGCCCATTGGTGCAACCTATTGATGCGGCCCACTTGATGTATATGAGGCCCATTAGTGCGGCCCATTGATGCGGCCCACTGGATGTATATGAGGTCCATTGGTGCGGCCCATTGATGCGGCTCACTTGATGTGTATAAGGCCCATTGGTCGACCCGTTGATGCAGCCCACTTGATGTATATGAGGCCCATTGGTGCAGCCCGTTGATGCTGTCCACTTGATGTATATGAGGCCCATTGGTGCGGCTCATTGATGCAGCCCACTTGATGTTTATGAGGCCCATTGTGCGGCCCGTTGATGTGGCCCACTTGAGTATATGAGGCCCATTGGTGCGGCCCGTTAATGCGGCCCACTTGATGTTTATGAAGCCCATGTGATGCGACCCATTGTGATATGTGAGGCCCATATGGTAAGGCCCATTATGATTATATGAGGCCCGTTGAGATTGTATGTGGCCCTTGTGTGAGGCCATGGGCCCACTATATGTTTGGCCCTATGAAGGCCACTCCTTGGGAGCAATGTTGGTTAAATGTCCACATCGATGGACAATGATGGTTAAATGTCCACATTGTGACCTTCCCTTAGGCCCTTTTATTAGACCGATTATTGAGGCCGATTGTTGATACCGATTATCGATGCCAGTTATCGATACCGATTATGAGTATGTGACAGCATAGCATCATGATACATGCCCATATGCATCATCTGCATGTTTGTTATGAGATGTGGATGACTATTGTATATGCCGCGGGGTAGGTTATTTATGGGACTCCCTGATAGACGGAGTCGTCCCACATTAGCGCACAGTATGCGTAGGATTGATGCATGATTGGACTGTGTGACTCGTGCATCTCGCATTTTGGGATATGACTACTGTACGGTCGTGGCCTCCACAGGCATATCATGGATGACCAGATGGGACACCGAAAATCTTTTTCTATATGGGGTGCCATAAATGTCCCTAGGTGAAAGTCCATAAACCTCTGTAACCAGGAGATGTTCCAACGTCTAGATCGAGTGGATACATGAGCGCCTGAGTATCGAATACCAGTAGGCCGCGTCTCCCACTATGTTATGGTATGTTGGAAGGGGGTGTGGCCTTACCCGCCCTAGGGTAGGGTGCATAGCTAGGCTGAGTTTGACCAGCTCGTAAATGGGTCCGCTATCGACGTGCTGGATAGATATTGGCTGATTACAGGCCAGGTGGATAGTGAGGTCTCTTTCACTTGCATGGTTGCGTGTCAAGTGGATGGCGATCACGTGTAGAGTGTACTAGACCCCGGTGATGATCCCAGAGATGTACGGTACTGATATGTGGACTTATTGAGTAGGAGTTACATACTCAGCATTTTACTCATTCATTCATTCATTCACTATCCACTTTGGCTGGTGGTGCGTAACTAATTGATGTGTACCTTACAATGGCCAGGATTTCGATTGGGGCCCGTGACTAACCTAAGATCAGAAGTCTACCACATTGAGTCTATTTATCCAAATTTAAGTATGAGACTGGTTTGGATAGAAGTCCCTTGTGATGAAAGCCATAGCTTGCGATAATACGTACTATCATCCCGACTTCACACTCCAGTTTGGTCATTTCATTCACACCACATATTGCATTACATCCGCGGCATATGGCATTTTGGGTTGCTATATTTCTGCATTTATATGGCCTAGATGATCCTGACGATATTTGTGGACTCATCAAGATTTACATATTACATTGCATTCTCAGTATATGATATTTGGCTTACTATGTCTCCGCATTGCATAGCTGATCTACGTTGCTTCCTTAGTATATGATATTGGTTTATTACGTTTTGCATCACATAGCCTGGATAAGGCTGATGGTATTTATAGACTTACCAGCATGTTTCTACATTACTCTGATATTGTACGATTTATGGATTATCAGTATTTCCACTTACTCTGTTATTTATATGCTTGGCACGTGCAACGCACAAACTTACACTACCCTCCAAGCTTTCTATAAGCTTATGCACGATAGATGCGTGCAGGTGGCGTTAGGTTGTAATAGCGTTGAGCTTGGAGCGTGCAGCTATCTTCTAGAGCTTTGATTATTGATATAAGTATTTCCATTTCAGCACTGTATTCAACTATTTATATTAATGGATATGTGATGATGATGTTGCCTTTGTGATTTTGGTAAACTTGTGGTTATGCTTCTTACGAGATAAACGTACGTTGGAAAAAAAATAAAAAATCCTCCTTGTAGGATCTTAGGATCAAAATCTGGCATATAGGCGCTAGGAACCGAGAATGGGGTACTACGGAGGCTGTCGGCAACGGATTTGGCAATCGGGAATTTTGTGAGCTCGATTTCTGAGTTTGGGGCATGATAGCTGGTGTGGACGATGAAGAGGAGCGGGCGTACTTCCAGACTTTTGGTGGAACTTTCTAGTTCGGTCAGTGACTATGGGATTGGGCCAGGGCCCTAGTCTTTTTGGGGAGTGCTGTGAGGATGGGACTAGGCTCCTGACAGATAATATTTCAGATATTTGAAGTTATGTTTGGATATCTTTATTTTATTAGTAGCACTTGAATCTTTTGTTTAGTTTAAATGTTAAATTATGCTTGGTTTAATTCTCCATCACCCACAAGATACCTTATATTCATTTGTATTTGGGGTCCATTAGGGCATACGTGGCACTCGAAAATTCGGTAGCCGAGTTCTTACTCGACCCTTGAATTTCGAGGCATTACAAATATCTAGAGGTCTTCATGGATCACTTCTCTGTCTTTGGTCCATCTTTCAGCGATTGTTTAGAAAATCTTAAATATGTGCTGAAAAGATGTGAAGAAAATAATTTGGTACTTAATTGAGAGAAGTGCCACTTCATGGTTCATAAAGGAATTGTCCTTGACACATCATCTAGTCCAAGGAAATTGAGGTACATAAGGCTAAAATTGATTTTAACTCTAACCTACCTCCACCCAAGAACATACGAGACATGCGATCCTTCCTAGGACACATCGGATTTTACCGAAGATTTATAAAGGACTTTAGTTACCTCTCTCGTCCTCTATATAATCCACTTCAAAAGGATGCACCATACCAGTGGACTGAGCAATGTCAGGAAGCTTTTACTAAGCTCAAGGGCATGTTAACCATTGCACCTATCATGTAGCCACCCGACTGGAGTCTTCCTTTTGAACTTATGTGCGATGCGTCTGACTATGCTCTTGGGGCGATTTTAGGCCAGAGAAAAGAAAAGAAGCCCTACGTTATTCATTACGCAAGTAGAACTCTAAATCCTGCCCAAGTGAATTGCTCGATTATGAAAAAGGAACTTTTAGCCGTAGTGTTTGCTTTGGACAAATTTAGGTCCTACTTAATTGGATCCAAGATAGTCATTTACACAGACCATGCAGCACTCAAGTATCTTCTTTCTAAGAATGATGCTAAGCCCCGCCAGATAAGATGGATCCTCTTACTCCAAGAATTTGATTTAGAAAAAAAAAAGATAAAAAGGGAGTAAAGAACGTAGTGGTTGACCATCTTTCCCACCTTGATCTCTTTAATTCCCTTGAGACGACACATATAAATGACATGTTCCCTGACGAACAATTGTTTAAAGTCTCATATTCACCTTAGTTTGCTGATATTGCTAATTATCTTGTTACAGGTTTTACATCGACACATTGGACTGCGCAAGATAAGAAAAAATTCTTTGCCGAGGTTCGTAAGTTCTTCCGAGATGATCCATATTTGTTTAAATATTGTCCAGACTAAATCTTAAGGAAATGCGTGCCAGATAATGAACACCAAAGTTTTATCTCCTTCTGTCACTCTCAGGCTTGTGGTGTCACTTTTATGCTAAAAAGACCACGACCAAGATTCTACAGTATAGCTTTTACTGGCCCACTATGTTTAGGGACACTCATGAGTTTTGCAAAGCTTGTGAGTGTTTGCAAAAGTTGGGAGCATTGTCCCGTCGACATATGATGTCTCTGAACCCCAATATGATCATTGAATCATTTGATTGTTGGAGCATTAATTTCATGGGATCATTCCCCCAATCTTTTGAAAATTTGTACATTCTGCTAGCAGTATACTATGTCACCAAATGGGTTGAAGCGATTCCATGCCGGAACAATGACTATCAAACGATCATTAAGTTTTTAAACGAGAACATCCTTTCCCGGTTTGGAATGCCTCGAGCCATCATTAGTGATGGGGGCTCACATTTTTGTAATAGGCCATTCGCGAACTTAATGAAGAAATATGACATCTCTCACAAGGTGAGCACACCATACCACCCATAAACAAGTGGGCAAGCTGAAATTTCCAATTGGGAAATTAAACATATATTAGAAAAGACGGTTAACCCTGACCGTAAGGATTAGTCAATTTGATTGACCGATGCCTTATGGGCTTACCATTCTGCATTTAAAACCCCTATTGGAATGTCTCCCTTTATACTTGTCTATGGGAAGGCTTACCACTTGCTTGTGGAGTTGGAACATAGAGCCTATTGGGCAATTAAAAATCTGAACTTCAATTTAGACAATGCTGGCTCTCTACGCAAACTTCAATTGGATGAACTCGAAGAAATCTGAAATGATGCGTATGAGAACGCGAGAATTTACAAGGACAGGATGAAGGTGTTTCATGACCAACACATTCTTCAAAAATCATTCACACCAGGTCAAAAAGTCTTCTTGTATAAGTCTCAGTTACATCTCTTTCCGGGCAAACTCTGATCTCGTTGGACCGGTCCTTTCACTATTACTAATGTCTATCATCATGGGGCCGTCAAGATAAAAGACCCGAACAATGGCAAAGAATTCAAAATAAATGGACATCGATTAAAGTCATTTGATGAGAAATTTGATTCGGAGGACATGTCCATACCTTTGAATGATCCTGTGTACCAGGATTGATCTCCTAGTCTGATGGAGGTATAGGTAGGTTTATCGCTTTTATAGGAATAGGATAGTTTGCTTTCCGTTGTTTTAGGATAGTTTGTTATTTGTTGGTTTAACTCTTGTGCTAGCCCACCTTCATGCTGAGATCCTTTGGAACAAGCTTCAAAATTCCTCCATTAGGTACTATCTTTCCATCACTTCTCCTTCAATTACGTTGTCTCTTTTGCAAATCATGCTTATTTCTTTTACATTAAGGACAATGTAGATTTTAGGTTGGGGGTGGGAGATTAGGTAAACTAATTAGTGTTTTCTCAGTTTTAAGCAAAATTTGCAAAAATTTTAAAAATTTTTCAATGTTTATCTATCTGAAAAGTGATAAGTTGTGTATTTAAGAATGTTTTGATATTGATGATAAGATAGAGATTAAATTTTGAATTGTTGGAATTTGACCATCTAAGTAATTTATCACCTAAGTACTTGCGTTCAATAGATTAAGAGGAAGTTTGAATATCATGTTAATCTAAATCACAAGACACGTTCAAATTGTTTTCTATAAATAATGTTAGAATTTCTTATTGTTAGTACGTGAATTATTGAAAGATATTAAGAATTGAGTCTGGAGAATTTTATCTACCTTAAAAGAAGAAAAGAACCAGTTAAAAAAATAGGAGATCGACAAAAAAAGGTCATGTATGGTGAAAAGATTGAAAAAATTTGAAAAAGAATGAAAAAAATTCTGAGAGAAGAGAAAAGATGAAAAGACTGAATGAATACAAATGACCGTTGATATAAAATTAAAAACTGGAAAAAGAAGGAAAAAGGGGATAAGTTTGGAATCAATACTCGAATTTTCATCCAATCTTAAAGTGATGAGCAAGGCTAACATGATATAATGATAGTATCCTTATAGAAAGTAAGTTTATCTTCACTGCGCATATTAAAAAACTTAATATGCGAACTATGCTCTAACTTAATGGATAAAGAACTTATTTAATTGATTGCTTATGTGATTCGACTCTAGGTTTTCAAAATCTCACTTTCTCATCACTGAGTCTACTCATTCATAATTGATTACATAAAAGATTGTTCTCTTAAAAAGGTTTGAACATTGCACATTAAAGTTCATTTTTCGCATACTTTGCTTGGGACTAGCAAAATGCTGATTGGGGATTGTGTTGAGGGTCAAATATTGCATATTAGACCCCATTTATTATTTGGGTTTATGAACATAATAATGCTTGATGTTCTATTTTAATCATGTTTATGTTGCAAGGTGAATTTAAGAGCTTGGATTGAAAGGGATGCTAAAAGCATGGATTTAACACTCAAGAATCACCAAAGCCAGAGATGGATCTTAGGAGGCCAAGATTGAAGAATTCACATGCCAAAGATCTAAGGAAACCAAGTGATGGAAGAAGAGAATTAAAGATTTGAAGTGAAGAAAAAGAATCCTGAAAATTGTCCTGAAAACAGATTCTGTGGCCAGAAAAGTCTAATTTTGGAAAACTGCCATAATGGCCTTCAATTATATCGAAAGATCTTCGATGCTATCAAAGGACATATCAAAGACACTTCGATATATCGAGAAATTCCAGATTTTAGGCCAAACTCGCTGGACAGTTCTGGACCTTTTTCGATGATATCGAAAGACCTTCGATTATATCGAGGACATATTGAAAGACCTTCGATATATCGAGAAAATATAGGGTTTTTAATCCGAACTTGCTAGACAGTTTCGGACCTTCTTCGATGCTATCGAAAGACCTTCGATTATATCGAAGGACATATCGAAAGTCCTTCGATGCATCGAACTGTATACAAAGACTGCGTAAATTTGAGGCAGTTTCTAGATTATTTCAAATCGGTGCGAAAGTTTAAGATCTAAAACTATAAATAGGGGTCCCTAGGACGTCCCTAGGCATCATCTAGGGTTTGGAGGAGTGAAGCACAAGGGTGGAGAGCTATCGCCAAGATTTTTTCTTCCTTTATTCCTTAGTTTTTCATGTTTTCTTCTAGAGATTTTAGTTCGATCATATCTATGGTTGCCTAAACCTCTTAGCTAGGGCTAAGAGGTGAAGCTTGTAGCGTGATGGGATGTTTCTATTGCTTTGATTCATGTTTATGTTGAACTCTCTTTGATTCTAGTTTGATTATAAGGAATACTTTCAGTTTTTAATGGCTTGTTGTGACTCAAATTACAATGGATCTGCGATAGCTTTGAGTATGTTTTTTTCATGCTTTGGTATTGTGAATCTAAGAAATCCTGTTGTTCACCACCATTTTATTTTTAAGATTAGGGTTTTTCTGAATTATTTTAAAAACTAACTTACCTTCTAATTCTAGGTTTAGAAACTTTCCTTTTCTCCTTTTAAAAAACTTTTTATTTTTTGTTTTTAGAAACTTTCCTTTTTAGAAACTAGTTTACTTTCCTAATTTGTTTTTAGAAACTAACTCATCTTTCTATTTTTGTTTTTAGAAACTTTCTAATTCTAGGATTTCTATTTTTAGAAACTAATTTCTTTTGTTTTGTTTTGCAGGATCTTAAATTAGGAACCTCCGATTTGGTATAACATAAGGAAGAAGTACGACGAATGGTTGTAGAGGTCGTTAGAACAAAAAGAGAACGTGAGAATATTGGAAGGTTTCGATATAGGACGCCATATCCAAGAGAAATGGACGATGTACCTTTACCGACAAATTTCAAACACCCTGATTTCTAAAAATTCAACGGCGATGGGTCCCCAGATGAGCATCTCATGTGCTTCATCCCGATAATGGGTAACTTCTCTAATGTCCTGCATTATTGCTTATGGCTATTCGGTTCTTCGTTGCCAAGAAAAGCCTTCCAATGGTAGTCTAGTCTAGCCCCAGAATCAATACGAACATGGGAACAAATGCATGATGCATTTATGTCAAACTTTTTCTCATCAGATTGTGATGGTAACATTACAGAACTAGCATTTGTACGACAAAGAGAAGGCGAACCAATAAAGGAAGTTCATAGACCTTTGGAAGACATTGGGGCTTCATGCAGACAGTTACCTGAAGAAAAAGAACAAGTAAAATGTGCCTAAATTCTATGGAAACTGGAATTATGTTTAGTCTCACCAGTGCTGATATAAGAACTTTCTGTGACCTAGCTACGAAAGCCCACACATTAGAATTAATGACCAAGAAAATGCAAGCGTTTCATTATAAGACAGGCAAAAGAGGGCATAGTAGATTGATGGCCAATGTTGTGGACCGAGGAAAGAAGAACGATATTCCTCGTGTAAGGAAAAAAGCGGAAAAAATAGAAGAGTCAGATCGTTACATAGGTAGATTCGACGATAAAAGACCAAGATCTCTTAATTCCCATGAAGGATTTACGTTTGAGAAGGAAGATGTTGCCCCTATGATGAAACAACTGCTAAGCGCAGGGACAATAAAATTACCTGTAATACTTGATCCAGCATATAAGTACGACCGATTGGTTAGTAGATGAGACTCACCTTCTGAAATAAAACTCGGTAATGCCTGCATGTACAATTCAAATGCTCGAAAGAACCTTGTATAATACACCCCTCATAATGCGACCGTAAATAACCGAAACCGATACCATGATGACCACCTCATCCATTCTGTACCATTTTCTATGCCTATGTGTATGATGATCAATGCCCTTGGCCAAACCTGGACTAGCCATGTATAGTGCACACCCAACTGACTGGAACCCCAAGACTTCGAAACCTATTTCATATCGACCACCCCATCGCCGCGATCACGAAGGTACCACCCGTGCATCTATACGGCACTTCATTAGCGAGATACACTATGAAGAATCGTTAGTATATCATATGTTCATGATGCCATATATCCCATTCCACACGTGCACAACACATGCTCCCACACATGTACCATACCACACATGGGTGAGAGAATCTCTACCCATGTGTGTGATGTCACACACCCATACCCCTCCTCTCTTATGTACACCCTAAAGTCAACTCTTCTCCATATCATATCTTATACATGATATCATCACACCATGCCATCCCATACCCCTTTAATCCACCATTAATTCTTAAGCATGCACAAATTCCCATAATCCTAACCTAAGCTAACTATAATCACATTAACCTAATCTAACCACATTTTTATCCATTTCTCTACATATACTCCTCCATCCCTTAGCATTTTCACCATTTTCCTACCATAAGAGAGAGAGAGAGAGGAGTGGTCTTGGTGGGCCATCAATCCCATCCCTTCCATCCATCTCAACCATCCATCCCATCAATTCCATCCCTTCCATCCATCTAGTTCATCAAGGTGAGTACACCCCCTCCTCTCTTATGATTTTTTTTCTTTCTTTATTATTCAAATGATTAATTGTGGTGATGATGTGATGATAATGATAATGATAATGATGATGGAATGGGACTCATTAACCATGGTCCCCACCATTGTATTTGGTTGCAATCTGAACCCTTCATAGAACTATGCCTATTTGGATGAAGGAAATATACAAAATCGTCGTAGGCTCAGTGATCAGGAGGACCACACTGTACGAAACAGTGTGATTGAAAACCTCGTCATTAAAAACATCAAAAGGTCCACCAGGCCATTGACTTGGAAAGGAAAACAATATAATAATAATAATAATAATAATAATAATAGTAATAAAACTATCTACATGTATCAGGGACGTTATCTCTGGACGGACGCCCTGTCCTTGAACTTTTTAAGAAAATATTGTGGGGCCCACCATGCACCCCACGTCATGTATACATTAGATCCAAGTTGTCCATCCACTTTCCCTTATCATTTTAGGTGGGCCACATTAAAAATCAGGCCGGTCCAATGATCAGGTGGGACATACCACTTTAAACAGTGAAGGTTGAACTTTACCATTGATATTGTTGTAGGGCCCACTTGATGGTGTACAATATATCCATATCATCCATCTATTTCACCATCTTATTCTAAATCATAATGTCAAAATCAGAGCACATCTATCGACCACATGTAGTAAAGGACAAGTCTGAGTGCCCACCGTTGAATGATATGGGGCCACCATAAAAAAAATAATAATAATAAAAGGATAGAGCGGACACTAGTTGCTGCCAGCGTCTAGAGGACGCTGCAGGAAGCAGCGTCCCTGCCGATTGAAAGAAAAGGGAGGAGTGTGGGACCACAACAGGCCCCACCTATGGTGTATGTATATAATCCACACCGTCCCTTCAATTTTCCAGCTCATTTTAGGCCTTGAGTCGAAAAATGAAGCCATTCTAAATCTCTGGTAGGCCACACTATCAAAAAGATTATTTTAATAGTGATAAACTGTTAGGGCCAGCTGTGACGTTTCTGTGCATCAAAACATATTGAATATTAGGCTCATTGAACCCGTCACAAGCCAGGGAACCCAGCAGATGCAGTGGATCATCCTGATGTGGGCCCCACCTATAAAAAACCTAAAGAAAACAAAAAAAAATGGCAAAGGGGTACTAGACATTGCAGCAAGCAACGTCCTGCGGCTTATGAGATAGGCAGGGACGGTGGGTCCCACCATAGGTTCCACTGTGATGTATGTCGATCATCTACACCATGCATTTGATGGGTCCCCTTTTAGAATGGGATGTCCTCAAAAATCAACCATACACGCAACTCAGGTGGCCCACACAATCTAAAATCATGTGGAGGTTTGGCAAAAACATGTAAAAGCACTTGCTGGGGTCCACCTGAAAGTTGGATTCATCTGAAACTTGGAATGGCCCCTTAACCAAGTGGGACATACATAATGGATGGGCTAGATTTGTGAACCATGCCTCAGTGGCCGAACAAATGATTATAAATGTTTTAATGGAGGGCGAACCTCTCAACTGTTGTAGTGTGGCCCACACAAGTCATTGATTGACTTAATTTTAAGCCTTAGGCCCACCATGAAATGGTGCATATAAGTAATGGGGTAGATGTTCAACATGCACCACAGTGGGCCCACACAACTCGACCTCATGGGGAGTTCCCATGAGCTGGACTGCGTAGAACCTTTTGCCATATATATATATATATATATATATATATATATATATATATTGGTGGAAATAAATTTTGGGCCTCTCAATAATTATATGTTCTCCTCATCAAAGCCCAAATCAAAACCCATATAAGCCCACTATGAATACTTCGGTGTATATTGTATTTAAGGCCACCCTATATGACAGGAATTTGCGGCCCAATTTCATGGATATCTTAAATTGTCATACGAGGCATCTAAATCGCCCAATAGAATGCAATGATCAAATCGTGCAATATGCAATTAGATTGTTAGTAGGGCATTCATAGACAAGAAGAGATGTTAATTTATAGAAAGGAGTAAGAACTAAAATTACAATCAAGTACCCTAGTTTAGAAATTACAAGGACTACAATTCGATTAGTCATGATTAAGCAAGAAGAAAAAGTATTTTGTAGTCGAAAGTATCAAGCTACGAGGCCACAAGTTGACAACATCACGTAGGGATTGGTTATCCAGGTACATGACTCTTTAATTATCTTGCGCCTTGCATATCGGCATATCTTGAGTTCTAGTTATCCTTGAGTCGCTTGTCATTAGCATCACCATGCATTCCATGGCATGATATATGATGAGAAATAGTATCCAAATTCTTTACAAACATCACAGATTGATCGTGTTACGATAAGGATGATGATATTGAATCATGGACACCGGAAGTATGAAAATAGTAGGGGATGATGTACCCCTTGGGTTGAGAGACCCTAAACCCCAATGGTACTTAGGGATGCCTCACCATTAGGTCAGGTGGACACATGGGCCATGGATTTGACTCCCACTGACATGGCTAGGTTGAGAAGGGGTATGTCTGACCCGCCTTAGGGCTAAGGTGGCAAACGAGGACCGGTTTGACTCGCCGGCGAGGAGAAGCACAAACGAGGTTCGCTACTAGTATACAGAATGGAGGTTGTAACCCCATTGGTCGGTAGTGAGGTCGATTGCTAGTGTCTGGTGCATGGGCATCGACCCCGGTGGATCCTAAGTTCCAACAATATATTAATCATAATTGAGACGATGATGTTCAGGAGTAGTGCGGTCAAGTCCGTGGTGAGAGGACTATTGGCAAGTGTTTGTATGGTTAACATACAGTTATTTTATGCATCTCACACATGATCACCCTCCATCATTCATTAAGACATCGCTTTGCATAGATTATCACTTTTGGCAGTTCTTTCATTATATCTTTTATATTAATTTATCTTGCGTACTTATCATGAGGACTTTGCACTTGTTAAGTTATAAGACTTACTTGTCTTTTAACCACTCAGGTAAAGGATCTAAAGAAGAAAAATAAGTAGTGACCACGAGTTAGGTGCCACGTCGAGGGGACTGATTTGATTTTAGAAATTTTGAATTGTATATGATGTATATATGTATCGCGCAGACAAATGATGTACTTTTGAAATTTTGTAGCACCCAGTTTACTTGTATGCAGATGTTGCTTATCTTGTCTTTGATGTTCCTTTTTTGTGAAAAATGAATGGTGAGATTTATCCTTTACATTACCTTGCCGGACACCAAGCTTGGGACTTAGTGTGTGGGCATTGGGTACCAATCCCGGAATTCGGCTTGTCGCGCACCAGATCCAGTAGATGTAGCAGTAGTATAAGACTATTGGGTCTGGGGTGTGACATTACCCCCGTCTAAACGGCCTGAAGAAGCAGAAACGACTAAAGAAAGAAATTTCTGCCATTATCACCGTCTGTTGGGACATCCCATAGAAAATTGCTTTACTCTGAAATACATAATTCAGAAGATGATAAACAAAGGTAAGATCGTAATAAGCAAAGGAAAAGGAAGAAGCAGAAAAGCGTCGATAAATATGATTTTCGGCCGGGAGATTATATACGAAAGAAAGGGAGGGCTAAAAAAGAAGGAAAGCAGTAGCATGATTACTGATAATAATGCAGAACTAATGAATAAAGTTGCGGTGATAACATTACACTTGGGAAGAAGAGTAACAAGTTCTCTCCAAAAATAAAAAGTTGAAGTGGTACGAGAAAGAGTATCAGGAATGCATGTCGATAACAATAGAAAAGAAGAAAAGAATGAAGTCGAGAAGGTGACTTATGATGTGATAAGCCATTTGAAAGGTATACCAGCTCGGTTAAGTGTATATGATGCACTACGGTTATCATAAGACTGTAAACACACTCTGATTCAGGCCCTATCTAATAACGAGGTTAGAAAAGCATTACTTGTAGAAATGGAAAATACAGAACAAGAGACCAAAAACAGTTGCATGCCCATCATTTCCTTCTCCGATGATGATTTGACTTGCGATAAGGAGCATAACAGGTCGTTAATGATCATGGGTCACATTCGCGGTAAACAGGATGAGCAAATAATGTTGGATAATGGATTAGCAATGAATCTTTTGCCATTAACAATGTTAAACAAACTCAGATATCGCCGCTCACATTTACGCCCTAGTAGGATGATGATACAGGGTTTTAATCAAGACGTGCAGCGTGCGTTGGGAAAAATTACATTGATCTTGGAAATAGGAGAGCTAATGACAAATGTTGTTTGTCATGTCATCAATGCAATAATGACATACAACCTCCTTTTGGGTAAGCCATGGATGCACCAATATGGCATTATACCCTCCACTTTGCACCAATGCTTCAAGTATTGCGAAGATGAAATTCAGTATAAGGTGATTGCCAATTCAAGACCATATACAGAAGTAGAAGCTTTCTTCACTGATGCCAATTACTACGATGGATTCGCCATAGAAAAAGGGGAGAAGAATGACGAAAATAAAGCCCCAAAAAGTGATCATGCGAAGATAATAGAAAAAGAAGCCATGAAGGATGAATTGTTTGGAAGAGTAAACATGAAAAAGAAGTTTTATTTCGTGTCAAAACACTTAAGACAACCGAGACAGCTTCCGTTAACGCTATTATCACCCGAGTAGCTAGAAATCCTACAATCGAATTATACAGTACCATTGCTGTATACTGAAAGGAATAAGCCGTTTCCGACCATTCTGAAGAGATTTAATGTCAAATCCAGTTTGAAATATCCCGAGATGATCAAATTCTATGCCTCTTCGGAAACAAAAAGAGAAGAAAGATTTGATAACAGTATAAGTTGCAAGAAACTCACATTTGAAGATCTCATGAGATATAGCCCTACCAGCAGAAAAATCATGAAAAACATGAGATTCGATTATGAATAGCCAATCAGTTTAAATTATGGTCGAGGAATCCAAGTTCTGATCGGGGTAAATGCAAAAAAGCAAGAGAAATCTTGCGGATCGGGGGCAGAGTCTTCAGTTGATTCAGTAATGGAAACAGATTCTGAAACAATCAAGCACTCTGAAACAACTCCGAAACAGATGGAAGACGGGGGTCAACCGATGATCGACAGTTTGCAAGAAATAAATCTAGGAACGGAAGAAGAGCCACGGAATAGATTCATAAGTACTAGTCTCCCTGAACAAGAAGCTGATCAATATATCGAGCTATTAAAAGAGAATAAGGATGTATTCGCTTAGACATATGCATAAATGTCAAGTTTGGAACCGTCAATAGCAATGCATCGACTGAACATCTCTAAAGACAAGTGCAGAGGCGATTCCATCCAGATCTAGTTCCTCTGATAGAAGGAGAAATAAATAAACTGATAAAAGTAGGGTTCATTAGAGAGGTTAAGTATCCTAAATGGATATCGAATGTCGTCCTGGTAAAGAAGAAAAACGGGCAAATCAGGGTATGTGTTGACTTCAGAGATCTAAATGAGGCTTGTCTAAAAGATGATTATCTGTTGCCAATAACCGAGTTGTTAATCGACAGCACAACAAAATATGTTGTCATGTCCTTCATGGATGGCTATATCAGCTAAAATCAGATAAGAATGGCCCCAGAAGACGAAGAAACTACAACATTTAGGACTTCTTTAGAGATCTATTATTATAAGGTTATGCCATTCGGGCTTAAGAATGCTGGCGTAACGTACCAAAGAGCAATGCAAAATATCTTCCACGACATGATGCATAAGAATGTTGAATGTTATGTCGACAATCTGATAGTGAGATCAGATAATCATGAAGAACATCGCGAACATCTGGTTTCAATTTTCTATAGACTTCGAAAGAAATAATTAAAAATGAATCCAGCCAAATGTGCTTTTGGTGTCTCGTCAGGGAAATTCCTTAGTTTTGTTGTTAGAAACAAAGTTACGAAGTCCATCCAGATCTAGTTCCTCTGAAAATGTTGAAAGAGTTAAAAAGCTTGCAAGGAAAGTTGGCATACATTCACCGTTTCATCTCGAATCTCGCCAGAAGATGTCAGCTATTTTCTCATTTGATGAAGAAAGGAATAGAATTTGTTTGGGACAAGTCCTGCCAGAATGCGTTCGATTCAATCAAAGAATTGTTGAAACAACCTCTAGTACTGGCAACTCCTGTAAAGGGTAAACCACTCATTCTATACACATCTGCAGTTGAGAATTCATTAGCCTACTAGCACAAGTGAATGAACATGGTAAGGAAATTGGGCTTTATTATTTGAGTCGAACTCTAATAGGCACAAAATGCAATTATTCACCGATTGAGAAAGTGTGCTTAGCATTAATATTTGTAGTGCAGAAATTAAGATATTATTGCCTTTCTCATGATATAATTTTAATCTTGCTAGCGGATCCTATAAAGTTCTTAATAATGTGGCCGATGTTATCAGAAAGATTGGCCAAGTGGATGTTGTTGCCCAAAATATACAATCACTTACGAACTAGCAAAAGCAGTGAAAGGGCAAGCAGTGGCAGATTTTTTAGCAGCTCATCCCGTAACAAACAGTGAAATTATCAATGATGACTTTCCTGATGAACAAGTTATGACGATTAAATCGCCAAACCCATACCGAATGTACTTCAATGGCGCTTCTCGAATGTCAGGAACAGGTGGTGGAGCGATATTCATTACTCCTCAGGGTGACTTTGTAAGTGCTATGATGTTTTAAGAACCCTTTGTTGTCAAATTTTGGTGAGACAAAACAATTTAGAGTGTGACTTATCATATGATGGAAAGTTCACCTTCAAGATCATCATCATATGAAGATTTGAAGTACAAGACATGAAGCTCAAGCTACTAATGCAAGTCTATTTCAAGATCAAACTTCTAATATGAATTCAAGATCAAGCTTCTTATGTAAATCTACCTCAATTAGAAGATCTGAAGCTATTGAAGATTTGAGTTCAATGTCTAATATTTCAGGTATAAGTGACCTTAGAGAGACCCTAGGTTTAGATATTTTCTTATGCATATTATCTTCGGGTATTTATACTTTGTATAGCCTAAAATTCAACTAGTCCTAAGTTCGACTGGTCAAAGAATTGCTTCGGCCAGTCTAAGTTTTGAACTCAAAATTTGAAATTTTCTGGTAGATCCTCGACCAGTCGTACACCTTGCTCGACCAGTCGCGGAGATCTGCTCGACCAGTCGTGGGGAACTCGACTCGAACTCCAACAACATATTTTTAGATCCCACGACCAGTCGAGCAGGCCATTTGACCAGTCGTAAGTTAGTTTTATCCGATTGCGCCGAAAAATTTGAAATTTGGTTGAACTTAGACCAGTCAAAGGAAACCTTAGACCAATTGAAGGAACCATTTTTCGGCAATAAATAGAGGTCTTTTCTCATTCCAAACCATTCAATTAAGCTACAAAAAGCTTCCACTTTGAGAGAAAAGTCCCCGTCATTATGAAGCTATAGTCCGGTAATTTTAGATTTTTTAAATAGCTTATTTGTTTTTGTAATTCTTTGATCTCAGTATTGTGAATTTGATTTTCTTTTAAAGGGAGTTTATACTTTACCCTTTAAGATCCAAGGAATTCAAACAAGTAGCCTAAGGTTTGAGATAATTTAAAATCTATTTAGAACCCTTGATTATATTTGTTGGACATTAAACATCTACATCAAGCAAAGCGGTTCTTCGGGCTACATCAAGCAACGTCTTCAAGAAGAAGATAAGTACTTTTGTTGCAACCTCTTCAAGAAGAAGATAAGTATTGTTGTTATTTGGTTTTTGGTTTTTTTGAGATTAGCCAGAAAAATCTCTGTATTGGTTTTGACTGAGATCAACTAGAAAATCTCAACGCGGGGTTTGATTGTGATAGCCCAATTGAAAACACAATTGTATAGGTTTTAAGGTGAACCTGAGAAAACCTTATTTTATAGTGAACGCCAATATCATGTGGGTTGTGATTATTGGGAGTGGAGCAGGTGTGGCTGTTTGAGAACAGTTGGTGTACATACCTAACCACTATAACTCTTGGCGTTTAAGGTGGATGATGATGTATGTGATGAATGTGTGTTGAATGTTTGTAATCTTTTCTTTCATGTACATGTGGTGAATGGTTGTAATAGATAGCTTCCACTATTTGCCTCTTGTTTTAGTTTGCGATCTTGATCCTTACCGTGTTCAAGAAATCAGGTTGTCCTACCATAAACATTTGTTTTTGGTGTAAGGTTGTCCTTTGAACAAGGTTTGAATTAATTTCTCAATACTATTATGATTGAGATCTTTGATTGATTAAGTTATATTTATTATTTCTGTTCAACATTTTTTAATTTTGGCATAGTCCTATTCAACACCCCCCCCCCCCCCCCCGTCTCTAGGACTAAGAGCTCACCCTTTTCAAGTGGTATCAGAGCTAAATTGCTCATTTACTTGGATTAATTTCCTTGACCTTATCGATCTAGAGTTTTTATTATTTGAAATTTCAATAGCTTGTCTATTACTAGGCCTCCACCATTTGATGGCTTAAACTATGCTTATTAGAAAGTCAGAATGAGGATTTTCTTGAAATCCATTGATGAAAGCGTGTGGCAAGCCACAGTTAACAAATGGAAACCACCAGTGTCTGAGGTTTTAGGCAGTGATGGAACCAAGTCCATTAAAGAAATGCCTTTTTATTTATGGACCACACCTCAGAAAATTGAAAGCAGTGCTAATGCTAAGGCTTTAAATGCAATCACGTGTGCTCTATCATCTAATGAATTCAGAAGAATCATTTCATGTGATATAGCTAAACAAGCCAGCTGGGACATTCTTGAAATGACACATGAAGGAACGACTATTATCAAAAAGTCTAAAGTTCATATCCTCACTACTAAATTTGACGAAATTCGTATGGAAGAAAATGAGTATTTCATGGACTTCTATACGAAACTAAATGACATAGTCAATTCTATGTGGGGTCTAGGAGATAGGATCCCAGAAAGCAAAGTCTGTGCTAAAATACTGTGGTCGCTTCTTGAGAGGTTTAATTCCAAAGTTATTGCCATTCAGGAACTAAGAGACATAGATCAAATGAACGGAGTTAGTTGATTCACTTCAAACCTATGAGTTAAATTTTAAAGCTCCCAAAGGTAAGTCTATAATTCTTAAATCATCCAAATCTATTTCAAAAGATAGTGATATTAATTCTGATTTTGAAAACTCATAGGATGATATGGCTTTACTTGCTAAAAAGTTTTATATGATTTTTAAGAGTTAGAAAAGAGTAGATTTTCAAAAACCCTTTGAGAAGAGAAAGGGAAAATCTAAAAATTGGAAATCTCTAAAAGACAGTCACTGTTTTAATTGCTATGAATATGGGCATTTGGCAAATAAGTATCCAAAAAGGGACAAGCCAAAAAGAAAAGGCATGCTAGCCACTTGAGATGAATCATCCGTCTCTAAAGTTTCTTCTGAGTCGGATGAATCAGAATAAGAAACTTCAAATGAAGTAAAGGCTCTGATGACTATAGCCAGAGTCACCTCCTCAGATAGTTGCAATTCATCTGATTATGAGAATCTCAGGAGTGACCTTGAAAATGAAAATGAAGATCTTCAGGATACTTATAATGCTCTATACAGGGAAAGTTGTAAGATTGCTGTCAAATTAAAGCTTCAAAAAGAAAAATTCCTTAAATTAAAAGAAGAACTTGAAAATTCTGTTTTGGAAAAATCTCTTCTAATTGTTATGAAAAAGCTAAATGTAATTTAAGTTTCAAAACTTCTGAACTTGAAAAACTCAAAACAGAAAAAGAGAAACTAAAGCTTGAAGTTTCTTCTCTATTGAGTTCTAAGGATACTTGGAGGTATGCCCATGGAGACCTTAAATATGAAAATTTATTAACTGTATCTAGAAAACGTGGTGACAAAATGGGTCTAGGCTATATCAAAGACACACCTCTGAAATATAAGAGTGTGTCTCCTACATTTGTTAAAGGAAATTCCTCAAACTCAAAAGGAAAGAGCTTGAAAATTAATAACCAAAACAACTTTAAAAATTCAAAACCTTTTCAAGCTTCTAAAGTCAATCCAAATAACTTCATCTTTCGAAAATGAAGTTATAACCCCTTAGCTAAAAAATAGTAGACTTACTCAAAGAGCTTCTCAAATCTAACTCTAATATCAGAATTGATAAGCAAAGAAATTTCAATTCTACTAAGACAAGGAAAACCAACAGTACTCCAAAACCCAGAACAACAATGAAATGGGTTCCAAAAGTTACTTGCCTTGTTGCCCACACCGCCTTCAAGGCTTCTAGCCATTCAAAGTGGTACCTAGACAGTGGTTGTTCAAGACACATGACAGGTAACAAAGATATGTTCACTAACTACAAAGATATGACTGATGGCTCAGTCACTTTTGGTGATGGAAGCAACTGCAAGATTATTGGCCAAGGTACCGTACAAATTTCTAACCTTCCTCCTTTTAAAAATGTCTTATATATTGAATGTCTTAATTACAATTTTTTAAGTATATCTCAAATCTACGATAACAAACATAGTATTAAATTTACTAATCAAGGATGAGAGATCTCAAATGAGAAAGGTTGTGTGATATTAAATGGTCGTAGAACATCTAAGAATTGCTATAGCATTAATGAATCTTACTTGTCTACTTTCTCGTGTTACATGGTCTAAAATGATGAAATTGAATTATGGCACAAACGTCTTGGACATGTTAACTATCGAAATCTCTATAGACTAAGGAAAATCGATCTTATTAGAGGTCTACCCAAATTAAAGAAAGTGGATAAAATATGTGGTGCATGCCAAATTGGCAAACAAATAAGGAGTAGTCATAAGAAAGTGAACTCCTCTGCCACATCCAAACCCCTTAAACTTCTCCATATGGATCTCGGTGGACCAACCAAAATGGAGAGTAGAGGTGGTAAGAAGTATTTTCTAGTGATTGTTAATGACTTTACCAGATTTACTTGGGGCACATGAGAGAAAAATTTGAGACTCTCGATGAAGTTAAAAAGATTCTAAAACAAATTCAGACGGAAAAAGAAATGAATGTTACAAGATCAGAAGTGATCATGGGTCAGAATTCAAAAATAGCAATTTTGAGAAGTTTTGTAATGATCATGGCATATCACATGAGTTTTCAGCTCCTAAAACACCTCAACAAAATAGGGTTGTTGAAAGAAAAAATAGAGTACTATAAGAGATGGCCAATGTTATGCTAAATAGCGTGAACTTACCCAAAAATTTGTGGGCTGAAGCTATGAATACTGAATGCTATATTATAAACCACGTGTACATTAGAAAATTTAAATATAAAACATCTTATGAACTGTGGTTTAATAAGAAACCTACTGTTAAATACTTTCGAATTTTTGGATGTAAGTGCTTCATCTTACGTGACCATGAAATTTTAGGGAAGTTTGAAGCCGAAAGTGATGAAGGGATATTCTTAGGTTATGCTCTGAATAGTAGAGCATATCATGTTCTTAACAAAAGAACAGGTGTAATTCAGGAATCTCTAAATGTGGTAATTGATGATCACCTAAACACACCTCCATCTAGTTCAAAAGATGATGAAGACAATATAATTGAAAAACCTGACTCCATCTTTTTGTTTTGTTTGAGAGTTCTTAGTTTAATCATGTCTATGGTTGAATAAATCTCTTAGTTAGGTCTAAGAGGTGAAGCTTGTAGCGTGATTGGGATGTTTACTTTACTTTGATTCATGTTTTTATGTTGAACTTCATTGATTTCTAGTTAATTTTAAAGAATATTTTCAGTGTTCAATGGTTTGTTATGACTCAAATTGTAATAGATCTACGATAGCTTTAGATATCTTCTTTTCCTATTTGAGATTGTGAAAGTGGTAAATCCCATTGTTCACCATCATCTCTTAGGCATGGTTGGGTGACAGAATCCCTTCCAATCTTCACAATTCTCCTCCGTTAGTTGTGGGATCGGTAAATCCTGTTGTTTAACATGTCTCCTAGGCATGGTTGGGTGATGGAATCCCTTCCAAATCTCACAACTCTCATCCAATGAGACTAGTTCAATGAAAGTTTAGAGATTCGATCATCTCCTTTTCCAACTGGATAAGATAGGACATTGATTCTAGTTGGAGCTCTTGAATCAAGCAAGGTAGCATTCTGATTGCTACAAGTGGATCCTTGGCACCTAGTTCCCACCTTTAAATTTATAAGTTTAAATTACCTTATTCAAAATTACTCTCTTAAAGACTTCAAATTTAGTTTTAGATCTTCTTCTAGTTCTACTTCTATTTACTTTCAGAATATGCACGAGTTTAGTCCTTGTGGATTCGATCTCGGTCTCACTGAGATTATTACTACATCGCAACCCTACCTACACTTGGGGTTGTGAACAAGTTTTTGGCGTTGTTGCCGATGGACAAACAATTGCATTTTTCTAAAATTGATTAGTTTTGGAATTAGGTTAACATTAGGGTTTATTTGCTTTCTATTTTTAGGTTAGGGTTTTTCTGATTTATTTTTAGAAACTAACTTGTTTTTCTGTTTTGTAGGATCATAACATTGAAATTTCCAATCTGGTAACCTCTTTCTAATTCTCTCTATTTCTTATTGCTATAGTTTTCTTTCTTTTTAGGGTTAGGCAGATTTTGAATTTGAGGGCTGAGAGTGTTATATGCCCAGGTGGATCCATGATAACATTCTATGTCTCTTGAGTGAAGGAGGATTAATTGAAGGGTTGCCTATCCATCACAGGATTAGAGACCACTTGAGATCGTCAGAGTCAATTGAAGTGATGGTTGTGAATAAACCCCCATGGCAACTTCAACCTCCAGTTGAGGAAGCCCATAATGAGAATGAGGTGCATCATGTACCCCCGCCTTGTACTCTACAAGATTATCTACAATCGGCGGGGGTGAGCACACCATCCTGCATGATATTTCTAGAGAATCCAGGACATGAATATCAAGTCGGGCGTGATCCAACTCCTTCCAAAATTCCATGGACTTGGATCTGAAAATCCATATCTACACATGAAAGAGTTTAATGAGATAATAACCACTTTATACTGAATGAGCAGTCAAATGTCGTGAACAACTACCAAAGACCTTTCAGTGGACCCACCTCAAATACATACAACTCCAACTCAAGGAATGGATAAACTGCTACTCCTCAAGGATTCCCTAACCAATTCCTGAATCAAGGGAACCTTCAAGAGGATCCGGTTTTAAAACACCTTCAAAATCATGATCTTTTCAATTAGAGTACATTGCAAGCCATTCAAGACCTTTCAAAAGCCATACAAGGGTGTGAGACAAAAAGTTTGATTGGGGAGAGAGGGATCTTTCCGGCCCAACCTCTCCCCAACCCTAAACCGCAATACAAAATTATTAACCCCAGCTCTTCAAATTAATATGTGGAACAATCTAAGTCTATCACCACTCTTAGGAGTGGTAAAACAATTGACAAATCTATTTCGGTAAAAACTGAAAAGTCTAAGTACCTAGAAGAAGACACGGATGATAGACCTAGCATTGTCTCACATGGGTTAGAACTAGAACCTTAAGACAAGCAGATTACTCCATTCCCTCAGTGGTTGATTGCACCAAAACCTTTATCAAACTCTTAGGATATTCTAAAGGCGCTTAAGCAAGTGAAGGTCAACATCCCGCTACTGGATGCCGTTAAATAAATCCCTTCATACGCTAAATTTCTGGAAGATCTATACACTACCATGAGATGGCAGACTATTCAACAGAGATTTTTTCTGACAAAAAAGTGAGTGCCATCCTCAAGCACGACGTGCCACAAAAGTACAAAGACCCCAGTAGCCCAACCATCACTTGTGTAATTGGGAACTACCAAATCAAGCACACACTTCTTGGCTTGGTGGCGAGTGTTAATCTGATTCCTTACTCAGTTTACGAACAACTAGGCCTAGGTGAATTAAAACCCACCCAGTCCACATTACAACTTGCCGATCGATCAGTTTGTGTACCGAGAGGGATCATTGAGGATGTGTTGGTCCAGGTTGACAAATTTCAATAGATTCCTGTCATTCTTAGACGCCCATTCCTTGCTACAACAAATGCACTCTTTAATTGTAGGAATGTGGTTATGAGTTTATTTTTGAAAATCTGACATTGGACCTCAATATCTTTTTCAATATGAGCAAAAAGGTAGAGGATGATGACGAGGCCCATGACATTAACATGATTGACTCGTTCGTTGAAGATAGAGCACTCCTGATTTTATACTCTGATCCTCTTGAGACATTTTTGGCCCACTCCCCTGATTTGGATCATGACACGATTAGAGAGATGGATGCCATGTTTGAAACTATACCGGTACTTGAAGTTAACCAGTGGAGGCCATGGTTTGAAGATTTGCCCCAAACTGATGTAATGCCTCTACCTTCTAGCTTCAAGACACCGAAGCTCGACCTAAGACCTTTGCCCACTGATCTTGAACAGGTTTACTTAGGTCAAGAAGAGAAATACCCGGTGGTGATTTCATCCCACCTTGAGAAAAAAATAGGAGAGTATGATCATTTTTACTCTCGAAAAAGATAAAGGAGTTATTGGGCATATCATCATAAATCTCGATGTGGTGAATGAACTCCTTTCAACTGAATGCCTTAACTCTTTAGAAGATTGCTCAGTGCACTTTGTGGATTCAAATGATCCCATGATACATGACATAGTGGATGCCTTACAAGATAATACCTTGGTAGTTGTTACTGACCAGGAGAACCCTCATTCTGAAGTCCCTCCTTCCACAGATCCTGAATGTTTACCATCAAAGGAGGAGGAACTGAAAATTGAACCGAAGTCTGAAACTTCAAAATGTGTTGAGACTACACCACCTACTGAGAATTTTTCTGAATTTAATCAACTTGTAGTATCTGATTCACCATGTTATGCTAATATTAAAACTTTTTCTGTCACAAGTGAATCATATATACTTTGGACATTTCAGGAGATTAAAAAGAGACTTTATACTGAGGTCCATAAATTTCTCTGGACATTCATGCTCTAGGGCATCCAAGCTTATTGCAAAAAGGGCTTTTGGATGATCTTGTTGAGAAACCTACTGAGAATTTTATCAAGATACTGGCTAGAGGAGGAACCTTGCTAGATGATTGAGTAAATTTCCCTTGCTTTCCTAGTTTGGGATTTGAATTTATTGCCTTCATAAGATTAGGATAGTTTATTTTCAGTTTATCTACTCTTTGTGCTAACCCATCTTCACACTGAGATCCTTGGAATAGTGTAGATTCTACTTCTTCAGGTACTACCTTTCCATCACTTCTCCTTGCTTTTCGTTATCTCATATGCATTGCATGCTTATATCTTTTACATTGAAGACAATGTAAATTTTAAGTTGGGGGGTGTGGATTAGGTAAACTAATCAGCGTTTTCTTAGTTTTGAGCAAAACTTGTGGAAATTTTTCAAATTTTTAAGATAAAACTTATTTGGAAATTGATAATTTGTGTATTTAAGAATGCTTTGAGTATGATGATAAGATAGGAAGTGAATTTTGAATTGTTGGAGTTTGATCAACTAAGTAGCCTATCACTTACGGTTTTTACACTCAATTGATTAAGAGGAAATTTGAATATCATGTTAATCTAAATCACAAGACATGTTCAATATGCTTTTTGTGAATAGTACTAGATTTTTTTATTGTTAGTATGATGATCATTGAAAGATATTAAGAATCGATTTTGGAGAATTTTATCCATCTTAAAAGAAGAAAAGGACCAGTTAAAAAAAATAGGAGATCAACAAAAAGGTCATGTATGGTGAAAGGACTGAAAAAGTTTGAAAAAGAATGAAAAATCTTAAAGAAGAGACTGAATGAATACAAATGACTGTCGATATAAAATCAAAACCTGGAAAAAGAAGGAAAAGGAGTTAAGTTCAGAATCAGTACTTGAGTTTTCAACCAATCTTGGAGTAATGAGCATGGATAACATTATGAAAAGATAATATTTTTATGAGAATTAAGTTGATTTGCACTAAGCACATTGAAAAACTTGATATTTGAACTTATGATCTTAAATAATTGATAAAGAACCTATTTGATTGATTGCATATGTGATTCGACTCTAGGTTTTCAAAATCTCACTTTCTCATCTTGAATCTACTCATTCATACTTGATTGTACAAAAGATTGTTTTCTAAAAAAGGTTTTGAACTTTGAAGATGGAAGATTATTTCACGCATGTTTTGATCAGGACTAGCAAAATACTGGTTGGGGAGTATGTTGAGTGTCAAATATTGTATATTTTTCCCTATTTATATCTTGGTTTTATGAACATAATGTTACTTAATGGTCTATTTTATACATGTTTGTGTTGCAAGGTGAATCTGAGAGCTTGTATTGAAAAGAATACTAAAAACATGGATTTAATGCTCAAGAATCACCAAGCCAAAGGTTGAATCTTAGAAGACCAAAAATGAAGAATTCGCATGCCAAAGATCCAAGAAAACCAAGTGAGGAATGAAGAAAATTGAAGATTTGAAGTGAATTTACGTGATTCTCCACTAGCCTAAGCCCTTCTTCGACCAGTCTAAGCTCTACCTCGACTAGTCGAAGAAACTTCGGCTTGAACTACAACAACATGAACTTTTAAATTCGCGCGTTCCTTGACCAGTCGAAGATGACCCTCAACTAGTCGAAGGTGACCCTCGACCAATCGAAGACTGTCCTTGACTAGTCCAGGGTTACGCAGATTTTATGCGGATTGCGTAAATTTGATGCGATTTTCGGGATTTTTCAACTCGGTTCAAAAGTTAGAGTTCCCCAACTATAAATAGGAGTTCCTAAGATACTCCAAAACATCTTCTAAAGTTTGAGGAGTGGAGAAAAAGGGTGTAGCCATCATCCGGGAGTTTATCTTCTTCTTTCTTAGTTGGTCTTTTTGTTTTATTTGAGAGTTCTTAGTTCAATCATGTCTATAGTTTGCTAAATCTCCTAGCTAGGTCTAAGAGGTGAAGCTTGTAGCATAATTGGGATGTTTACTTTTCTTTGATTCATGTTTTTATATTGAACTTCATTGATTTCTAGTTGATTTTAAGGAATATTTTCAGTGTTCAATGGCTTGTTATGACTCAAATTGTAATAGATCTACGATAGCTTTAGATATCTTCTTTTCCTATTTGAGATTGTGAAAGTGGTAAATCCCATTGTTCACCATCGTCCCTTAGGCATGGTTGGGTGACAGAATCCCTTCCAATCTTCATAATTCTCCTCCGTTAGTTGTGGGATTAGTAAATCTTGTTGTTTGCCATGTCACTTAGGCATGGTTGGGTGATGGAATCCCTTCCAAATCTCACAACTCTCATCCATTAAGGCTAGTTCAATGAAAGTTCAGAGATTCGATCATCTCCTTTTCCAACTGGATAAGATAGGATGGTGATTCCAGTTGGAGCTCTTGAATCAAGCAAGGTAGCATCCTGATTGTTACAAGTGGATCCTTGGCACCCTAGTTCCCACCTTTAAATTTATAAGTTTTAATTACCTTATTCAAAATTACTCTCTCAAATACTTTAGATTTAGTTTTAAATCTTCTTCTAGTTCTGCTTCTCGTTACTTTCAGAATACGCACGAGTTTAGTCCCTATGGATTCAACCTTGGTCTCACCGAGATTATTACTACATTGCGACCCTACACTTGGGGTTGTGAACAAGTTTTTAGCGCTGTTGCCGGGGACTAACGGCTAGGTTTTTCTGAAATTGATTAGTTTTGGAATTAGGTTAACATTAAGGTTTATTTGCTTTTTATTTTTAGGTTAGGGTTTTTCTGATTTAGTTTTAGAAACTAACTTGTTTTTCTGTTTTGTAGGATCATAACATTGAAATTTCCAATCTGGTAACCTCTTTCTAATTCTCTCTATTTCTTATTGCTTTAGTTTTCTTTCTTTTTAGGGTTAGGTAGATTTTGAATTTGAGGGCTGAGAGTGTTACATGCCCAGGTAGATCCGTGATAATACTCTACGTCTCTTGAGTGAAGGACGATTAATTGAAGGGTTGCCTATCCATCATAGGATTAAAGTCCACTTGAGATCCTCAGAGTCAATTGAAGTGATGGCTGTGAATCAACTCCCAAGGCAACTTAAAAAGGTGAGCTTAATAGTCCTAGAAAGGGGGGGGGGGTGAATAGGACTATGCCAAATAAAAACTTAAAGTACTAAAATAATAAATAAATCAAAATAAGTCACAAATTTCAATAGCACTAGTATTGAAAAATTGATTCAAACTTAATTTGTAGGACAACCTTACACCAAAAACAAAGTTTTAGGTAGGACAACCTAATTTCATGAACATTTGTAAGTATCAAGACTTCAAACCAAGTAAGAGATAATAAACCTATCTATTACGATCATTCACTAGTGCAGAAATAAAGTTACAATCATTCACCAAGATACAAACATTAAACATTCACCACAACACCGGGAGTTATAGTAGTTCGATGTGTATACCAACTGTTTTCAAACAACCACACCTCACCACTCCTAACAATCACAACCCACGTGATATTGGCGTTTACTAAAAACAAGGTTTTCACAGGTTCACCTTAAAATCTTATACGGTTGTGATTTTAGAAGGCCTATCGCAAACAAAAACCCCACACTGAGATTTTCTGGCTATCTCAGTCAAAACCAACACATGAGATTTTCTGGTTATCTCAAAGAAACCAAAATACAAAGAATAGAATTGTACTTATCTTCTCTTTGAAGACGTTTTTGATGTAGCCTGTAGAACTGCTTCACTTGAAGTAGAATGTTCAATGTCCAGTAACACAAATAAGGGTTCTAGGTTCTAGATTGATTTTAAATTAATTCAAACCAAAGGCTACTTGTTTGAATTCCTCAAAATCTTAAAGAAGAGCAATTACTCTCTTGAAAGAATAAGATGCATGAAAAGAGATCAATGAATTAAAACAAAAAGTTATATAAACAAAATATTAAAATACCATGCAATAGCTTGAAGATAGTGAGGACTTCTCTCTCTCTTGGTGAAGGTTTTTCTTAACTTGAATGAGTAATTTCGAAATGAGAGAAGGTCTCTATTTATAGATAAAAATGTTGTTGCTTCAACTCGTCTAAGGTCTCCTTTGACTAGTCTAAGATCTAACCAAATTTGAAATTTTGGGCCCGATCAGATAAAACTGTTCTTCGACTAGTGCCCTGCTCGACTGGTCGAGCATGGGATTCAACTGGTCAAGGGAGCTGAAATATGGTTGCTGGACTTTGAGTCGAGCAACCCTTGATGGGTCGAAGATCCCTCTTCGACTAGTTGAGCAGTCTGCTTGACTAGTCGAGAAAGCACCAGAAATATCCATTTTTTTAGATTTCAAACTTGGATTGGTCGAAGATTATCTTAGTTTGGTTGAGCCACAACTTAGACTAGTCGAACTAAGGTCTAGACTAGTCGAACTTAAGCCTAACCAAAGTATAAACACCCATATAAGTTTGTCTTTTGAAAGCACCTAAGTCTAAGGTCTTTTTAGGATCTATTATACCTGAGAAGACTGGACGTTGAAGTGTAAAGCTGGAATCTTCTTCTTAAATCTTCAATAAAGCATAGTTGATCTTATACTTGAAGTGTATTCGAAGGTGGAGCTTGATCTTCTACTATAAGTGTAGTAGAACTTGAACTCATTTCAGCTTGAACTTTCCAACTTCATGACTTGTACTTAAGCTTGCACTTTCCAACTTCATGACTTGTACTTAAGCTTGCACTTTCCAACTTCATGACATGTACTTGAAGGTGAACTTTCTATCTTCTTGATTCACTTGAAGGTGAACTTTCCTTCTTGATTCACTTGAAGTGAACCATATCATAAGTTGTTTTGTCTTATCAAAATTTGACAAATAATAATGTGCTTTATACATTATAGCACTTACAATCTCCCCCTTTGTCAAATTCGTGACAAAATACTTATCATAATAACATCCATACTGTCAGCTTGATTTCCATGTTTGTAGAAGATGTAGCTCTATTGAATCAGCGAAATTTACTCCCCCTCAATGTGAGATTATCCTGTGTTATGATAAATAATACATTTCCAACACAAAACTCCCAACAACCATCCACATATCAATATATCAACATTCGATATAATGAATAACTCATTGAATCTACTTATCAAATTAGTAATCTCTCCCCCTTTTTGTCACAAAATGACAAAGGGAAGAATACACATATGAGTAAAATCTATAAATCACAGCCAAAATAGTAGACCAATAAGAGGAAAATATATAGAGAATGGTAATTAAGAGTTAACTTCAAGTCATCAACAAGGATAAAAGAAAGGAGTATGAGAGAGTTATCATCCAACACATATAGTAAAAAGTTATACAATCTAAACATAAAATAAAATGACATCAACCTAATCCGATCTAGAAGAAGAGGATGGGGGAGGTATAGAAGGGTCGATCTGGTGAAGTCCTTTAGTAAGGCAATGAAAGTATTTACGCATATACTTCATTGAAGATTTATGACTTTCAGTTAAATTGTCCTATGATACCTTTAAGTCAACAGCCTTTTTTTTTTAAAGACTTAAGCTGATCATCAACCTGAGATGGTTGATACTCAGGATTAGCTTCATCATCTGATTCCAGTTCTGCAAAAATATCTTCCATAGATGTGTCCTCAGGCAATGGTGCTTCTTCTTCTTCAACATCATCTTCATCTCTTTGACTGGGGAGGTATGCCAAGTTCATCTTGTGATTATTCGTATTATCAAAAGGAAGAGCAGACACTAGCGCCTTAGTCGATGGGATGACAACGTTATAATGGATAGCAAGAGTTGTGATGAGATATGCAAAAGGAATCGACCCATGACCCGGATGGATACGAAATTGAATAATCAAGTAACATGTCAATGATGGAAGACAAATAAGAATGTCAAATGAAACAGCATGAAGAATACGAGCCATAAAGGGAGTAAGTTCAGACTTATTCCCGAAACAAGGATACACATTCGATGTAAAAATACGATGAAGGATAGTGAATCTTAGAATCATCTGGGTGGCACAGAGAGCATTACCAGAACTTCATTTGGCATTAAACTGACATAGTTTATGGGTAATATCCCAACGCTCAGATTCAAACATTCTATCAGCAAGTGGGGCAATGGGTATGCCTTCATCATTCACATTCACATCATGTAATCCTGAGATTATGTCTACCAACCGCAATTGTCCCTTCTCTAAAATTAATAGAGAATGTAAGGTTATCAAGAGACAGTTCTCCTATTGATACATACATCTTTGAGCTATGGAGTGATATGTTGTTCCGCCCCAACCCAGAATATTTTCCCAACTGACAACAAAAAGAACGAGCACAAGTTTGAATGGAGCAATGTGATCGAGATTCACAGTCCTTTCTATAATAATATCTCTAATGCGGAGATCCCTTACATGCTTTGAATCTTCTTCGAGAGCTCTCAGGGTTCTCACCCTAACTGAAGTCATCCGGGAGGAGGAGCCGCTAGGGCCCTTGCATGAAGCCTTCCTGTCACGCCCCAGACTCGGTGACCAGACTCACGAGGAACCCGATAGCCGGTTTCGGCGACAACAGCCTCCGTAGTACCCCATTCTTTTCTCCTGAGATAGGTTCCGATCCTGGGATCCTACAAGGAGGATTTCTATATCATAAATCCGATTTAATCGAGCAAACCCAATATCATAGTAAGTAAATCTCAGAAAAAAAAAAAAATAAGGTACACACTACGAAATCCATTAAAAATTTAAGCTTTTACAGGTACATAAGGTTCAAAATGACATACTTAAGATGAGGAAGAGAAAAGTCTACAACGGGTCCTCAGCACGCTCCAATCCAATGCCCCGACCTCTACTACGCCAACCTAGAATCACTTGCATGCATCAATCATGTATAAGCTTATAGAAAGTTTAGAGGGCGGTGTAAGTGTATGACAATAGTGTTCAGAAGAATAAGGAGAACGCAAAAGGAGCCAATGAGCAATACCAACACCTCTAGCCATGCCAAGACTAAGTTATGAATGCAGTAAGTCGTACTAAGGCTATGCAATACAATACATGAGTACTGGGCGCCATACTAAGGCGATGCAATATAAGGCTTATACAGCCGATGCAAATGTAAATGCGAAGTAATGTCAGTCCTCATATCCAATCCACATATCAAGTACAGTTCCATTATAAGGGATCCATGGGGGTCAAGTACACTGCAGGATGACTGCCGCTTTGCAAGACCCACACAGTCAAACGAGCGTAGTAGACCTCACTACCCGCCTGTGGACAGCCAATCACCAGCGAGGCTCGACTATAGCGGACCTACTCACGAGTTGGTCAGACTCAGCCTAGCTATGCCCTCTCACTCAGGTGGGTAAGGCTAAACCCATCTCAACTGACCTCGCAACAGTGGGAGTCGCGACCTAACAGTATAAAGCACTCGGGTGCTCATGTTTTCCACTCAGTCCTGACGTTGAGGCGTCTCCTTAGTACCATGGAAGTTTAGGGGCTTTCACCCAGGGACATCCTATGCGCCCCAAATGCTTAAGTATCATTTTCGGTGTCCACATACTGCCATCCTCAATATCTCTATAGAGGCTACGACCCTGATGGTACTAGGGCAATAATAACCGTGCCATGCAATGTGGAATGCATGAATCATAACAATCAACCATGCATTAGCTCTGCGCACACAGTGCGCTCATTAGGGTCACTCCATCAATCAGGAGTTCCATAACAGTCTGCCTAATGGCATAAACCATGACCAATGACACCAAACACACATATGATGCACATGGGAATGGGTTATGAAGATAACCAAGTATGCCATGCGGTGATGCTGTACTCTCATTCTAACAAGGTTAAGTCTAAATACTTAGACAATTTCCCAAAATGTGGAGGATACACACTACTAGTGGTAGCCCAAAGGTTTCGGGTGGCCCACTAGGCTAAGAAAATGATGTTATGGACCTTAAATGGTAATAAGGAGTGGGTCTAGTAAGAGACTAAGGTGGGCATTCAACCACACTTAGATGGAATGGGCCTAGAAGGGTCCAAATGGGGGTTTTCAACCACCATTTCCCCAAGGCAATCTAATAATAAGCCATAAAGATACAAGGCCCAAAGCCTAGATAAAAATACAAAGGGTAGCCACATACACATATCTCACATAAAGGGGCATAAGGAAAATAGTCAAATCTACATACAATAATATGGGCCGAAAAGGAAATCATGGCCCAAGAACAAGGCTACCAAAGCCATACATTATGTTAGACTAAATAAGCAGCCCATGAACCTAAGTACATGGCCCAAAATCATGTCTAAGTTGGGTAAAATGGGCCTCACAACATCAACCCAAGAACTGGTAATATTAGTGGGCAACCAAGGGCCTAATTTCACCCATAACTCAGCCCACAAGTCCAACACAATAGTGGAAAACAGCCCATGCATAAGGCTGGGACAAGGGTTGACGTCCAATGGTATATAGGCCCATTGGATGGCCCAAAAATTTGGCCTACTATGGCCCTCATAATCCACCCAAAGATGGGCCTCAAAAGGCACTAATTAAGCCCCAAAATACCTCAGGAATAAGGCAAGATGTGTGTACAAAAACACCCTCAAATTTGGTGGGGTCATACAGCCCCGAACAAACAACTATAGGCAGCAACTTTGGGCCCCTTGTTGGAATTCCAGCCCACCCACTTCATGGGCCCGTTGGAGTCCAGAAATTGATTAATTTATATAAAATATTAGCCTCCTGGTGACCCACACATGTCACAGTGGGCCCCACCAGATGAAGGGAAAATATACAACACATATATCAAGTGGGCCAGCTGCTGGACTGCAAGTCCAGCAGCAGTCCAATAAGACTGGGCATCCCATGGGGGTCTGGACGGCTACCCCTAATAAGCACCAAGGTGGGCCCCACCTGTGGGCGTCCCACCAGGGGGTGGGCCACATCTAAGTGGGCCACACGCATGGAGGGTGGCTGGATAAAATACTACATCAAGGTGGGCCAAATGGGGTGGACAGCCAGCCCAGCTGGAATGTCCAGTTGTGGGCCACTGGTCCAGCTGCAAAACTCCCTAAAATTGGGTGGAAAAGGTGGTCCACACACACCTGAGATGGGTCCCTACATGATGGGCCACAAGATGGGCCAAATGGGAGGCCATAAACTCAAGCAATCATGCAATCAAAACATGGACAGCAAGGTTGGAATAAAAATCTACTGTAAAAGAAATGTTGTTGTCCTCAACATTGTACATTCATTAGAGTGGGCCCATGCTTGTCTAAAAGGGGAAAGATGAGTGGCCAATAATCTTTCTTAAAAGTATAACAAGGTGGGGTCTACAAAAATGGCCCACCACTCAAGAAAACAAGCTAGTAGCTGTGTTTCCCTTTCATACAACATGGCTGGGCAGTCTAGAAAATTGGACCACCCACCCCATGGGCCTACTCCTTTGGATGGAATATCAAGGACAGATGGGGATGGGGTTCAACATACTTCAAGGTGGGGTCCACTCCTCCAAGGGGCACCCCACATCAGGGAGAAAAGAAGTTAAAAACATGGGTAAACTCCATACCAAAAAAATCAGTTACAACAGCCCATGAAACGGTCCAGAATTTTCTAGACAGCCATATATAGCTGGATATACCAGCCCATACATGGAGAAATACATCAGATATAACATGGTGTGACCTTCATTAGTGGGCCCCACTAATGTCCAGACCAAAACCTCAAGCCACAACACCTTGCATTCATTAGTTTTGCAGCAAGTAGGACACCCACATCTAGGGAATGGACATCATGGGTGTCCCACCTTGCTGAAATTTTCTGGACGTCCCAGGCCCACCAATGGGCCACACATATCAGGGAATAAATAGGGGAAAAAGAGAGAGAGAGAGAGAGAGAGAGAGAGAGAGAGAGAGAAGATAATCCGGCCATAAGAAGGGCTCCGCCACTATGAGCCCTTCAAAATCAATCACAACCATACATCATGTATAGATTTACAAGTATATCATAAATCTTAAACACGCATGGGCCTAAAATCAAAACCTAAGGTGGGGATGCCACCCCCACCAAGATTCTAAGGTCTAGATGACTCAATCATGCCATGATATTAAGGAAAACTACCATGATGGGGCCCATAGAGAAAGGCCCCATGCATGGATCATGCATGCACATGGTGGGTTGTTGGCCACACCCATGGGAATGTGTAGGATCTCCACCATTGATTGGTGGGTCCTACACCTCCCTCACGAAAGAAAGAAGAAGATTTAAGCAATGGAAATCAGATTTCTAACATAAGGGAGCACCCACCTCTTGGATCTCCACCAAACTTCAACTTCAAGCTTCTTAGGCACCAAGGAAGCAAGATCAAAGGCCAAGATGAGTTTGTGATGGAAGGATGGAGGGGAAAATAAGAGAAAGGAAGGCTGGAATGGGAGAGCAAGGTGTGGACGTCCAAGCTCTTGCAATAGAGAGGGAGAGAGAGAAATGATGGAGAAAGGAGAGAAAGGAGTGGTTGTAGGAAGGTCATCATGACAATAGGGCTTAGGAAGAGAAAAGAAATGATGTTTTCTCTAGAAAAGGGAGGCATTGGTTAGAGAAATCTCATCATTAGCTAGCAAATGTGGGGTAGGAGGTGGCTATAAGTTAGGTGTAGGTAGTGTAGGTGGTGTAGGTAGTGTAGGTGATGTAAGTAGTGTAGGTGGTGTAGGCTAGGGAAAACGTGCAATAGAGTGGGCCACCTTGGGGAACGTGCACACCACCCTAGGTGGGCCCCACAATTATACTAAATGGTCCATCATGGTGTATGCCCCATATCTCATGATCTAAAACTCGGATGAACACACGAGACATGGCGTTGGAACCACGGCGATGATGCGATCGCAATTGCATAGATTTGGGGTCGATCCAAGTCAGGTCTACATGACCGAACTTGAGGACGACCACAAATAATATCCGTAAGTCACAGGTCACTGAAATTTGACCGGTAGGACCGCGAGACCTAAAGGAAAAACATGCACACTTGGGTTAGGGTCTTACACTTCCTCTTAGATTGATGCTCTATGTAGAGTTTGCAAAAGAATATAGTAAAGATGGGTTTGGCTTAAATCAGATTTTTGCCCAAAAACCTTCTATGGAAAGGATGCAAAATCCAAATCAATCACAAAATGAAGAATAACTAGCAACAAGGAACCCAAATCTAGAAAGAAATTGAAAATAAACCACTTACAATGACTCTATGGAGATGGGTTCGGTGAGTCAAGCAAAGGCTAGTCGAGGAAGATGAGCAAAATGAAGAAGAAAAAGTGCGTTTCCCTCTTTTAAGAAGGCCCGCCCACGCACTTCGATCGGTCCAGTATGGTACTTGACCCATCGAAGCTCAACTGGTCGAGGACATGCTCGACCGGTCATGTAGCATGAAAATTCCAAATATTTTTAAAATTTTCAAATTTATATGTTTTGCATTTAAAAAAAAAACCTTATTAAAAAAAAGCATAAACAACATGATTTAATTAATTAAAAGTTTACAGACCAATATTATGTTTTAATTTAGAAAATCTATTCCTATCAAGTGGTTTGGTCATAATGTCCACAAGTTGCTTTCCATCTGAATGTATTCTAATGAAATGCTCTTGTCCTCAACTAATTCTCGAATGTAATGATATCGAATGTCGATATGTTTCGTACGAGAATGTTGAATGAGATTTTTTGAAATATTAATAGCGTTAGAGTTATCATAGTATAATATCATAATATCTTGCGCAATCATATAATCAGCTAACATTCTTTTCATCCAGATCAGCTGGGTACTAGTGTCACACCCCAAACTCGGAAATCGGGCTCACAAAATTCCTGATTACCGAATCTGGTAATGACAGCCTCCGTAGTACCCCATTCTCGGCTCCCAGCGTCCATACACCAGATTTCGATCCTGGGGTTCTATAAGGAGGGTTTTTTTTGGTACATTTAACTCGTAATAAGCACAATCACAAGTTTACCCAAATCACAAAGGCAACATCATCATCACATATCCACTAATATAAATATTTGAGTACAGTGCCGAAAGGGAAATACATATATCAAAAATCAAAACTCTAGAAGACCGCTGCACGCTCCATGCTAAATGTTGCTCCAACGTAACGTCACCTGCACACATCTATCGTGCATAAGCTTATACAAAGCTTAGAGGGTGGTGAAAATGTATACTCAGAATGTAATATTAGAGTAAATAAAAATACTGGTAAGTCCATGAACCATACAATATCAGAGTACGTAATACAAATCAGCTATGCAAATGAGGAGTCATAAAAAGTAAAATATCAGATGTCGAGGATGCAATGCACTATACAATTCCTGATGAGTTCACGAATACCGTCAGCCGTATCTAGACCATATAAATGTAGAAATACAGTAAACAAAAATGCCATATGCCGCGGATGTAATGCAATATGCGGTGCGAATGGAATAACCATGATAGAGTGTGAAGTCGGGATGATAGTATATAGTATCACAGGCTATGGGGTCCATCACAAGGGACTTCTATCCAAATCAGTCCCATACCTAATTTGGATAGTCAAACTCAATCTGGTATACTCCTAATCTTAGGTTAGTCGCACGCCCCAACCAAAATCTTGGCCATTGCGAAGGCACATGTAACAAATAGTTGCGCGTCACCAGCCCGAGTGGATAATGAATGGATGAGTGAATTAATATAATGCTGAGTATGCAACTCCTACTCCACAAATCAGTACTGTACATCTCTGAGATCATCACTGGGGTCTAGTACATTCTATATCAGCTTGCCGCCCTATCAAGTGCACAACTGGGTAAGTGGAAGAGACCTTACTATCCACCTGCCAATATCGAGCCTGGCTAGTCGATAGCAGACCCATTCATGAGCTGGTCAAACTCAACCTAGCTATGCCTACTCCCTCAAGTGGGTAAGGTCACACCCCCTCCCAACCGACAACGACATAGTGGGAGACTCGGCCTACTGGTATATGGCCCTCATGTGCTCATATATATTCACTTGGTCTCGACGTTGGGACATCCTTTGGTACCAAGAGGGTTTAGAGATTTTCACTCAGGGCCATTTATGGCGGCACGATGCTAGTAACAGATTTTCGATGTCCCATCTGACCATCCACGACATAACTGTGGAGGATACGGTCCTGATGTCGTTAGGACATATAGTAATCATAGCACACAATGCAAGATGCATGAGTCATGCAGTCCAATCATGCATCAATCCTGCGCATATCATGTGCTCATGTGGGATAACTCCACCTATCAGGGAGTCCCATAAACCACCGACACTATGACATATGCAATGGTCAATCATATCTCGTAACAAACATGCAGTTGATGCGTATGGGCATGTATCATGATGTTATGCTGTCACATACTCATAATCGGTATTAATAACCAGCATCGACAATCGACCTCGACAATGTAGACATTTAACCAACATTGCCCCCAAGAAATGGACCACATAGAGCCTAACATATAGTGGACCCATGGCATCACACAAGGGCCAAATATACAACACCATGGGCTTCACTCAAAAGCTTAATACACATCACGATGCGCCTCTCACATGGGCCTAACATACATCACAATGTGCTTCATCGTCTAGCCCACAAATGCATCATAATGGGCTCCATCACCTGGGGGCCTCATCACATAAGCCTCATATATATCACATTGGGCCTTAAACACCGGCTGAATACACATCACAACGGGCCTCGAATACGGACCGCATATACATCACATTGGGCCTTGACAATCAGCCTCGATAATTGACGTCGACAATTGGCCTCGACAATCAGAATCGGCCTCGATAATCGGAATCAGTATCGACAATCGGAATCAGAATCGGCCTCAACAATTGGCCTCGACAATCGTAATCAGCCTCGACAATCGAAATCGACCTCAACAATCGGCCTCGACAATCAGAATCGGTATCAACAATCAGAATCGGTCTAGATAATTGGCCTCGACAATCAGAATCAAAATCGGCCTCAACAATCGGCCTTGACAATCGGAATCGGCCTCGACAATCGGCCTATACAATCGTTCTCAACAATCGGCCTCGACAATCGGAATCGATATCGGTCTTAACAATCGGAATTGGCCTTTAAATCAGTCCCGATAATTGGAATCGAAATCGGCCTCAATAATTAGAATCAGCCTCGATAATTGATCTCGACAATCGGCCTCAACAATTAGCCTCGATAATCGGAATCGGCCTCGACAATCGAAATTGGTATCAGTCTCAATAATCAGCCTCGACAATCAAAATCGACCTATACAATCAGCCTTGACAATCAAAATTGGCCTCGATAATCGACCTCAACAATCAGAATCGGCCTCGATAATCGGAATCGGCCTCGACAATCGACCTATACAATCGGCCTTGATAATCGAAATCGGCCTCAACAATCGAAATCGGTATCGATAATCAGAATCAAAATTGGCCTCGACAATCGGAATCGGTATCAACAATCAAAATCTGTCTCAATAATCGACCTCGACAATCAGATTCAGAATCGGCCTCAACAATCAGAATCACCTCGATAATCAGCCTCGACAATCGGCCTACACAATCATCCTCAACAATCGGCCTTGATAATCAGAATCTGTATTGGCCTCAACAATCGAAATCGAAATCAACCTCAACAATTGGCCTCGATAATCGGAATCGGCCGCAACAATCGGCCTCGACAATCGAAATCGGCCTATACAATCGACCTCAACAATCGAAATCAGCCTCGATAATCGACCTCGACAATCAGCCTATACAATCAGCCTCAATAATTGGCCTCGACAATCGAAATTGGTATTGACAATCAAAATTGACATCAATAATCAGAATCGAAATCGGCCTCAACAATCGGCCTTGACAATCAGAATGGGTATCAACAATCGAAATCAATCTCGATAATCGGTGTCGACAATCAACTATATATAGTTGTGTACGGTACACTATCCAATCCGTTTCCATGCAAGCGGGTCCCATGTGGGGCCCACCAAATATATCTCACATAAATATATATCATATAATAGATATCATATTATATTATTTTATTTTTTATTACTATTTTTTTTTTTGAAAAATGACCCAACATTCGGGTCCATGGCCTCTCAATCTGGACAAACGATGTGGATTTAACACGTCCACCATGCTGTCCAACATAGCGTCACCCTGATCAGTGAACGGTGCAAATACTTCACACATCAAGGTGGGTCCCATCCACACGTGCAACATGTGTGGGTGGGCTCCACACGTCTGTCAAAATGGTTGGATGGTAAGGACATAAAACACATACATTAAAGTGGTGGGATCCCATAAGGCTTGGTGACGCCACTTACAGCAGTAGCATTCAGCTACTGGATTGCTGGGCTGCTAGCCCAGTGTCTAGCAGATGGATAGGTGGATGTACAGGTACATCGAGGTGGGTCCACATAGTGGAGGGTGTAGATGAAATCCATACATCATGGTGTGGCCCACCGTCCAACTACCTGAACGATGTGGATGTTGCACATGCATCACAGTGGGGTCCACCATCCCAGCTAGACGGCTGGATAAAACACATAAATCAAGTGGGCCACATAATTTTCACAAAGGAAAAAGGGAGGGAGGGAGAGAAAGAGAGAAAGACGGTCGTGAGAGGGGAGGGACCCCGCCACTATGGGCCCTCCCTATACATTACATACATCAAGATGGGTCCCACCATATGTGGGCCCTTAAATCATTAAAATCACACAAATCAAACCTTAGAAGAACACCCACCATTTGCTTCATCTTAGATTTCTCCTCATCTTTAGCTCTAATGGAACATTATTCAATGGTTGAGATTGATCATAGAGGGTAGGATTGGATGGTAGGAAGGTGGGCCACACCTAGCTCTCTCATGGAGCTTGGACATCCACCCTTGGGAGTTGGAGAGTGAAGTTAGAAATGAGAGAGAGAGAGAGAGAGAGAAAGAGAAGTGATGGATGGATGGAGTGGGTGTTGTAAGAAATGGGAATGGGAAGTATGGGTTGGTTTGAATTTGGTGTAAAGGTGGAATGGGTGGGGAGAGAGAGTGTTGACTTGGGGAAAAGAGGGAATGGGTGCATGTACTTAGGATAGGGTGAGGTGGCATTGGGGTATGGAGGGTGTACTTGACTTGATTGATGTGATAGGTCGTAGAGATTCTCTCGGAATCGCAACGCGCGGCGTTTCTTCAAAATGAACGCAGGCCCACATCTCTTGGCCTGAGTATCGCCTCAGCGCGCAAGACGTGGCATCGGAACCGCGGTGATGGTGCGGTCGCAAGGATACAAGTCTCGGGTCTAGCCGACTCTGATATATGGGACACGACTCAGGATATCGTGTAAATGTCGATAACAGATCGCGGGTCACTGAAATTCGACCGGGAAGACCGCAGAAGCTCGCGGAACAGTACAGGCTAGGATATGGGTCTCACAACTCTCCCCTTCTAATAAAAATTTCATCCTCAAAATTTATATAACAGACAAGCGAAGAGGAAGCATCATCAAGTTTATAAGTCAAGGCACAATTAATCTACCAAAGGATGAAGATATCGTTCTCTAACCTCAACCTCACCCTCCCAAGATGCATCATCAACACTATGGTGACTCTACTAATCTTCGGATCCCAGGTCAGAGACGATCGAAACTGGAATACTATGCAGCCTCACAATCTCAATGGTAGGGGGCTATATCAGAAAATCTCTAAGTTATTCGAACTCGGGGATCTAACCATTTTAAGTTCTCAACAATCATACAGTGTAGGGTAGCTATCAGCAGATATGTGATGTTATCCTCAGGTATTCCCAAGTTATGCTCTGATACCATCTTCTATTATTATTATTATTATTATTTATAAAATGACTCAACATCCTTGCCCATGGCCTCTCAATCTGGACAAACGGTGTGGATTCAATATGTCCACCACACTGACCCACATAGCATTGCCCTGATCAGTGGACGGTGTAGATACTTCACACATCAAGGTCGGTCCCATCCACAAGTGCAGCACGTGTGGGTAGGCCCCACACGTCGACCAAAATGGCTGGACAATAAGGACATAAAACACATACATTAAAGTGGTGGGATCCCACAAGGCTTGGTGACACCACTTACAACAGCAGCATCCAGCTGCTGGATTGCTGGGCTGCTTGTCCAGCGTCCAGCAGATGGACGGGTGGATGTACAGGTACATCGAGGTGGGTCCACATAGTGGACGGTGTAGATGAAATCCATACATCATGGTGTGGCCCACCGTCCAACTACCTAGACGATGTAGATGTTAGACATGCATCACAGTGGGGTCCACCATCCCAACTAGACGGCTGGATGAAACACATAAATCAAGTGGACCACATAAGTAACACAAAGGAAAAAGGGAGGGAGGGAGGGAGAGGGAGAGAGAGAGAGAGAGAGAGAGGGAAAAAGAGAGAAAGACGGTCATGAGAGGGAAGGGACCCCGCCACTATGGGCCCTCCCTATACATTACATACATCAAGATGGGTCCCACCATATGTGGGCCCTTAAATCATTAAAATCACACAAATCAAACCTTAGAAGAACACCCACAGTTTGCTTCATCTTAGACTTCTCCTCATCTTTAGCTCCAATGGAACATTATTCAATGGTTGAGATTGATCATAGAGGGTAGGATTGGATGGTAAGAAGGTGGGCCACACCTAGCTCTCTCATGGAGCTTGGACATCCACCCTTGGGAGTTAGAGAGTGAAGTTAGAAATGAGAGAGAGAGAGAGAGAGAGAGAAGTGATGGATGGACGGAGTGGGTGTTGTAAGAAATGGGAATGGGAAGTATGGGTTAGTTTAAATTTAGTGTAAAGGTGGAATAATGGGTGTGGAGAGAGAGTGTTGAGTTGGGGAAAAGAGGGAATGGGTGCATGTACTTGGGATAGGGTGAGGTGGCATTGGGGTATGGAGGGTGTACTTGACTTGATTGATGTGATGGTCACGCGGCATTTCTTCGGAATGAACACGGGCCCACATCTCCTGGCCCGAGTATCACATCAGCGTGTGAGACGCGGCATCCGAATCGCGGTGACGGTGGGGTGGCAAGGATACAAGTCTTGGGTCGAGCCGACTCTGATATACGGGACATGACTCATGATCACACACAAATGCCGATAACAGATCACGGGTCACCAGAATTCAATCAGGAGGACCGTGGAAGCTCACGGAATGGTACGGACTAGAATACGAGTCTCACAACTAGCATTACTAGCTGTGATGTATTCAGCTTCAGCTGTAGATAGTGGTACATAATTTTGTTTCTTACTGAGCTAGGAAATTAAACAATTTCTTACATAGAACATCCACCACTGATAGATTTTCTATCATCAATGTTTCCTGCCTAGTCAACATCGGTATATCCGACAAGTTGTACATTTGTATCATGTGGATACCATAGACCAAAATTAGCAGAACTTACGACATATATGATTATGCATTTAATAGCAATTAGATGAGATTCCTTAGGATTAGACTGATATCCAGCACAAATTCCAATGTTAAAAGCAATATCTGGTCTACTAGCATTTAAGTATAAAAGACTACCAATCATGCTTTGATATAAGCAAGAGTCTATATTTTTATCAGTTTCATCCTTAACGTATTTAAGAGTTGTACTCATAGGAGTATCAAACTTTTTACCATTCTCGAATCCAAAATTCTTTACCAAATTTAAAGCATATTTGGTTTGAGAAATGAAAATACCATCTTCATGTTGTTTTACTTGTAAACCAAGAGAATAATTCAATTAACTAACCATACTCATTTCAAACTTGGATTTCATCATATTTGCAAACTCAATGGACAAGTTAGTGCTTGTACATCCATAAATAATATCATAAACATAGATTTGTATAATCAATATATGTTCATTATATTTTTTGACAAATAAAGTTTTATCAACGCTTCCCATGATAAAGTTGTGACTAAGCAAAAAATTTGTCAACTTTTCGTACCATGCCTTGGGAGCTTGTTTTAATCCATAAAGTACCTTTTTAAGACAATATACATGATCTGAGAGTCTAGGGTCCTCAAAACCCTTAAGTTGTTCAACATCCTCTTCATGTAAATCACCGTTTAAAAACGCACTTTTAATATCCATTTGATATATCTTGAATTTTTTATAACAAGCAATTAATATAAATAATCTAATGGATTCAAGGCATGCAACTGGTGCAAAGGTTCCATCATAGTTAATTCCTTCCATCTGAGTGTAGCCTTGTACAACCAGTCTAGCCTTGTTTATAATGATATTTCCCATTTCATCAGATTTATTCTTAAAATTCTATTTGGTTCCGATTATATGTTTATCAGAAGGTCTAAGAACCAAATACCAAACATTATTTCTAACAAATTGATTTAACTCTTCTTGCATAGCCAAAATCCAACTTTCATCGGCAAGTGCTTTATTTACATTCGCTAGTTTAATATGGGAAGTAAAGCAGACGTAGTTGTAGATATTCTCTAACTATTTTCTTGTCTGAACATAGTACAAGAGTTACCTAATATTTGATCGGCCAGATGGTCTTTGACTGATCTTAATTCAGAATTATCTGATTTAGATGAAGAGTCAGGTATGTCGATAATGTTGACTTCATCATCATCTTGACTTGGTGTAGGTGTGATCAGGTCATCGTCAATTATAACGTTAATCAATTCCTGAATCACTCATGTTCTTTTATTAAGAATACGAAATGTTCGACTATTCAGAGCATAACCCAAGAATATTCCCTCATCAGTCTTTACTTCAAACTTACCCAAATTTTCTCAGTCACATAAAATGTAACATTTACTTCTGAAAGTTTGAAAGTATTTAACAATTGGCTTTTTATTAAACCATAGCTCATAGGCTGTTTTATCTTTTACTTTTCTAACATACACACGATTTATAATGTAGCAAGCGGTATTAACAACTTTAGCCCATAAGTTTTTCGGTAAATTCATGCTATTTAGCATTACATTAGCCATTTTCTATAACACTCTGTTCTTTCTTTCAACAACCTCATTCTATTGAGGTGTTTTAGGAGCCGAGAACTCACGTGATATACCATGGTCTGTACAGTACTTCTCAAAATTGTTGTTTTCAAACTTAGTACCATGATCACTTCTGATCTTAATCATATATACTTCTTTTTCAGTCTGAATTCGTTTTAGAATTCTTCTAACTTCATCAAAAGTTTTAAATTTTTCTCTCAAGAAGGGTACCCAAGTATATTTGGTAAAATCATCTACAATAACCAGAATATACTTCTTTCCACCTCTACTCTCCATTCTCTTTGGTCCTACTAAGTCCATATGGAGTAGTTCAAGGGGTTTAGATGTCGCTACGGAGTTCACTTTTTTTGTGACTACTCTTGATTTGCTTGTCAATCTGACATGCGCCACAAATCTTTTCTATCTTTTTTAATTTGGGTAAGCCACGAATTTGATCTCTCTTGCTCAAGCTATAAAGATCTTTAAAGTTGACATGTTCAAGACATTTATGTCATAGTTCTATTTCGTCTGTTTGGACAATGTAACATGAGAAATTCGAAGAGCATGAGTCATTAATAATATAGCAATTCTCAGAAGTTCTACAAGCATTTAATATCACACTTCCCTTCTCATTTGATATCTCACATCTGTGATTTGTAAATTTCACGCTATGTTTGTTGTCGCAGATTTGAGATATACTTAGAAGGTTATGTTTTAGACCTTTAACATATAGTACATTCTCAAAGGAAGGGAGATTAGAGAGTCGAACAGTACCTTAGCCTATAATTCTGCAATTGCTTCCATCACCAAAAGTAATTGAACCGTTGTTTACTTCTCTGAAGTTGGTGAATATTTCTTTGTCACCTGTCATATGTCTTAAACATCCACTATCCAGGTTTCATTTTGAATAGCTAGTGGCTTTAAAGACTGTGTGGGCAACAAGACATGTAACCTTTGGAACCCATTTCAATATGGTTCTAGGTTTAAGAATTTCATTGGATTTTCTCCATTTTTCGAAGTTTGAATTATTTCAGTGTCTATTAACTCTGATTTCATTTGAGTTAGATTTAAGAAGCTATTTGAGTAAGTCCACTATTTTTCCAGCCAAAGGGGGTTTATTAAATCTTTGATTTCTGTAGCTGATAGAATTAGAATTAATCTTAGAAACTTGAAAAGGTTTTGGATTTTTAAAATATTTCAACCAAAATTTCTCAAGTTCTTACTTTTAGAGTTTGAAGATTCTTCTTTTACAAATATAGGAGATGCATTTTTGTTTTTCAGTGAACTATCTTTGATATAGCCCAGACCTGATTTATCGCTACATTTTCTGGATGTGGTTAATAGCTTTTCCACCGTAGGGTCTCCATGGGCATATCTCCAAGTATCCTTAGAACTCAAAAGAGAAGAAACTTCGAGTTTTAAATTCTCATTTTCAATTCTGAGTTTTTCTAACTCTAAGGTTTTGAAATTTAAATCAAATTTTGTTTTTTCAAAACAATCAGAAGATGAGATTTTTTCAAAATATTGTTTTCAAGTTCTTCTTTTAGTTTAAGATATTTTTCTCTTTGAATTTTCAGTTTGACATCAATTTTGCAACTTTCCCTATATAAGGCATTGTAGGCATCTTAAAGATCATCTTCATTCTCATTTTCAGGGTCACTCCTAAGATTATCATAATTAGATAAATTACAGCTATCTGAGGAGGTGACTCTGGCTATAGTCATCAGGGCTTTTACTTCATTTGAATTTTCGTGTTCTAATTTATCCGACTCAGAAGAACTTTCAGAGTCGAATGATTCATCCCAAGTAACTATCATGCCATTTCTTTTTTATCTATCCCTTTTAGGACATTTATTCGCCAAATGCCCGTATTCATGGTAGTTGAAACATTGACTGTCTTTTATAGATTTCCAGGATTTAGATTTTTATTTTCTTTTATCAGATGGTTTTTGAAAATCAGATCTTTTTTTTTTTGAAAATTCTGTAAAATTTCTTAGCAAGTAAAGCCATATCATCTTCTGTATCTTCAACATCAGAATTAACACAGTTACTTTTTAAACAAATTTAGACGTTTTAAGAGCAATGGACTTACCTTTAGGAGCTTTAAAATTTAACTCATATGTTTGAAGAGAACCAACTAACTCCTCAACCTTCATTAGATCAGTGTCTCCTAATTCTTGAATGCTAGTTACTTAGGAATTGAATTTCATAGTATGTTAACACAGACCTTGCTTTCTGGGATTCTATCTCCTAAACCCCACATGGAATTTACTATATCATTTAATTTCGTATAGAAGTCCACGAAAGTTTCATTTTCTTCCATACAAATTTCCTCAAATTTTGTAGTGAGGATTTGAACTTTATATTTCTTGACTATAGTAGTTCCTTCATGTGTCATTTCAAGAATATCCCACGCTTGTTTAGCTATATCAGATGAAATGATTATTTTGAATTCATCAAGTGATAACGCATAAGTTATGGCATTTAAGGCCTTAGCATTTGCACTGCTCTTACTTTTTTGAGGTGTAGTCCATAAATAGAATGCAATTTCTTTCATAAATTTGGTTCCATCACTGCCTAAAACTTTAGACGTTGGTGGTTTCCATTTGGTTACAATGGCTTGTCACACACTTTCATCTAAGGATTTTAGAAAAATCCTCATTCTGGCTTTCTAGTATGCATAATTGGAGCCATCAAAAGGTGGTGGCCTGGTAATAGACAAGCTATCGAAATTTTACATAACAAAAACTTTAGATCTTTAAACTCACGGAACTTCATCTAAGAATATGAGCAACTTAGATTTGATACCACTTAAAAAAGGCGAGCTTAACAGTCCTAGAGGGGGATGAATAAGACTATGCCAAATAAAAACTTAAAGTACTAAAATAATAAATAAATCATAATAAATCACAAATCTCAACAATGCTAGTATTGAAAAATTGATTCAAACTTAGTTCGTAGCACAACCTTACACCAAAAACAAAGTTTTAAGTAGGACAACCTGATTTCATGAACATTTGTAAGGATCAAGACTACAAACCAAACAAGAGATAATAAACCTATCTATTACAATCATTCACCAGTGCAGAAATAAAGTCACAATTATTCACCATAGATACAAAAATTAAACATTCACTACAACACCAGGAGTTATACTGGTTCGGTGTGTACACCAATTTTTCTCAAACAACCACACCTATCGTTCATAACCCCAAGTGTAGGGTCGCGATGTAGTAATAATCTCGATGAGACCGAGGTCGAATCCACAGGGCTTGAACTTGTGTGTCTTCTGAAAGTAACTAGAACTAGAACTAGAAGAAGATGTAAACCTAAATCTGAAATATTTGAGAAAGTGATTTTGAATAAGATAATTGAAACTTGTAAATTTAAAGGTGGTAACTAAGGTACCAAGGATCCACTTATAGCAATTGAGAGTCTACCTAGCTTGATTCATGGACACAACTGAATCAGAGTCCTATCTTATCCAATTGGTAAGAAGAGATTTGTCAGGATCTAATCATCAATGGATGAGAGTTATGAGGATTTGGAAGTGATTCCATCACCTAACCATGCCCAAGAGACAAGGCAAATAACAAGATTTACCAATCCTACAACCAATCATAAGAGAATTGTAAAGGTTAGGAAGGATTTTATCATCCTACTATGCCCAAGGGACGATGGCGAACAACAGGATTTCCTAATTTCACAATCTCAATTCAGGAAAAGAAGATATCTCAAGCTATCGTAGATCTATTATAATTTGTCACAACAAACCATTAAAAACTAAAAATATTCCTTCATAATCAAACAAGAATCCAAGAGAGTTTAACAAAAATAAGAATCAAAACAAAGCAAACATCCTAATCATGCTATAAGCTTCACCTCTTAGCCCTAGCTAAGAGGTTTAGAAAACCATAGACATGATAGAATTAAAGACTCTTAACAAAACAAAAAGATCAACTAAGGAAGAAGAAGAAAAACTTTCGGACGGCGGCTTTACCCTTTTGCCCCACTCCTCAAACACTAGAAGATTCCTAGGAACATCCTAGGGACTCCTATTTATAGTTTTACAACTCCAACTTTTGCACCGAGCTAGAAAAATCCAGAAACCGCCTTAAATTTACGCAGTCCTGTGCTGTCTACGTAACCTTAGATGAGTCGAGGAAAACCTTCGACTGGTTAAGGGCACCTTCAACTGGTCGAGGGTTTCCTTCGACTGGTCGAGGATCGCATGAAATTAGAGGATTCTGTTGCAGGAGTTCGAGCCGAGGAATCTTCGATTAGTCGAGGGACTAGTCGAAGGAGGCAGATTTTTAGGGTTCCTTTTCTTCACTTTAAGTCTTCAATGCTCTTCATTCCTCACTTGGTTTTCTTGGATCTTTGGCATGTGAATTCTTCATTCTTGGTCTCATAAGATCCATCCTTGGTTTTGGAGATTCTTAAGCATTAAATCCATCCTTTTAGCATCATTTTCAATTTGAGCTCTTAAATTCACCTTACAACACAAACATGATTAAAATAGAACATTAAGTATTATCATGTTCATAAAACCAAGTAATAAATGAGGAATAATATGCAATATTTGACCCTCAACACAATCCCCAACCAGCATATTGCTAGTCCTGAGCAAAGTATGCGAAAATTATTTCGAGAACCACAGGACAATTTCTGTAAGGTCAAGTGGTTTTTAAAAACAATCCAAATAATAGAATTCTAAGATACATCAATGTTGAGCATCAACTTCTCGTCAACTCTAGCATTCGGTAAACTTCATAATCAAGTTCAAAGCATTAATCCTCCAATTAAAACCATTCCAAACATTGAGTTAGGTATTTATTTATTTTATTATATATTTTCTTTCAATTCTTCTCATTGAACATGATGAACAAATTCCCCAGGTTGGTTCCTTCCATACTTAATAATCACCAAGTTAACAATTCAATATCAAACTGACACCTTAATGTGTAAGCTAGATGTGACATGTGAAATCATGACTCAATCAATGTTTAAAACTTCTAGTCATGGATTAATGATTTGAACTTAATTGTGAAATCGAACAAGTAACCAAACCCAAGAGTCATAAATCACCAACATTAAGTATCTTATACTTCTAAATCATGGATGAACTTCAAAATCACTCGAATTTAAAAACTTTTCAAAAAAAAATCATGATTTTTGCTCAAAGACTAAGAAAACATTGATTAGCTTGCCTAATCCACACCCCCAACCTAAAATCTACATTGTTCTCAATGTAAAAGATATAAGCATGCAATGCACATGAGACAACGAAAGTAAAGAAGAAGTGATGGAAAGGTAGTACCTGAAGAAGGAATCTAGAGGCTTTTTCAAGGGTCTCAAAGTGAAGATGGGTTAGCAGAAGGACTCAACAGACGATAAATAAACTATCCTAGTCCTATGAAAGTAATAAATTAATCTTAAACTAGGAAAGTAAGGGAAAATCTACTTAGTCATGCCACAAGGTTCCTCTTCCGGCCAATATCTTGATAAATTTCTCAGTAGGTTTCTCAACAATATCATCCAAAAGCCCTTTTCACAATAGACTTGGATGCCCTAGAGCATGAATTTCAAGAGAAATTTATGGACCTCAGCATAAGGTTTCCTTTTAATCTCCTGAGGTGTCCAAAGTATATATGATTCACTTGTGACAGAAAAAGTTTTAATGTTAGTATAACATGGTGAATTAGACTCTACACATAGATGAAATTCAGAAAAATTCTAAAAAAATGATGTAATTTTGACACATTCCGAAGTTTCAGACTCTGGTTCAATTTCCAACTCCTCCTCCTTTAATGGTAAACATTTAGGATCTGAGGAAGGAGGGGCTTCAGGATAAGGGTTCTCCTAGTCAGTAACAACTACCAAGATGTTGTCTTGAAAGGCATTGACTACGTCTTGTATCATGAGATTGTTTGAATCTGCACAGTGTGCTAAGCAATCTTTCGAAGAGTTGGGAAATTCAGTTGAGAGTGGCTCATTTTCCTCATTAAAGTTTGTGATGATTTGCCCAAGGATTCCATCATCTCTGGAAGTGGATGGATGCATACTCTCTTGCTCTTGCCCTGCACAGATAGATTGAGGGTTAGTTGATGAAGCATTAATGTGAAGACTCTGTTCATTCATACTACTCAGAAGAGGCATTGAATCGTCAAGAATTGACAGCTCAGATGGTGGTCTCAACTGGGTGGCCTCAAATTCCAGAGTCCTTTCGAGCAACTCGTCCATCTCCCTAACCATCTTATAATTTAAATCAGGGGAGTGGTCTAAACATGTCTCACAAAAGTTGGAAGGGTCGGTTGAAAGGGGCTCATCCTCCACATTTAAATCGGACATGTCAGATGGGTGGAGTAGATCATTATGACCTGGACTAAAATTGAGATCGATTCTAGGGGAATTTGGGCTCTACGTTCATGATTGTCATCCCAATACTCATCATCTTCTAATTCAATGCAGTTTACTAGTGGGATGGGATCACTCTCCTCATACTGTGTTTCGAGGTTGGGTTAAGGCTTAAAGAAACTAGCCTCTTCCTCTTCATTGAAGTCAAGTGTGTCGTGTGAATGAAGTGTGTCAATATCATTATATTTTAAAACTAGCAGTGTCTCTAGATCACTTTTTTTTAATAATTATCGAGATTGATTCTTCGGGAAATTGAATCGTACGCTCATTAACAAAATTCAACTCTCTATTCACAACTTCAGTACTTTCCATAAGCAAGTTAGGATCACTTTCTTTGCATTGCGTTTCTGGATTGGGTTGAGGCTGGGATCACCTATCCTCTTCCTCCTCCATAAGGTGAGACTGAATTCTTTGAATTAAGGATTTGAGCAATTCACATGATTGTATGATATATTGATTGAATTTCTCTTGTGCATTCATGAGTTTTTAAAGTGAATCCTCTTGGATCATTTCTGGTTGATTTCAAAGGTAGGGGATCTAAGAGAATAATCTCTTGTTGGTTCATCTCTCCAATGTTGATGTTTCCACTGATCATAGTCATACGGGTCATACGTGGGAGAATCTGATGGTTGTTGGTACATATTATCACTCATAATATAATCTCTCATTATTTTCTTCTTGTCTGATGGGTAATAATAATTCTCACTCCCATGGTTATGATAACTTCAACACTCACGTATTGTTTTCTTAATCCGTGGGGTGTAATTATTCTCCCACATATGATCACATAAAGATTTCTTAACCGGTGGAGCCTTATATTCCGGTCGATTCTCAATGATGTTTTTGTTTCCTACCATAATCATCATACATCCCTTTCCAATGTCTCTTAAATATCTCAGCATACTGACGTTCCCACTCTTGCATGGTGAAACCCTAATTCTGAACCTAATCCTAAAATAAAATAAAAGAAAATCCTATAGCAATAAGAAATCTAAAAATAGAAAGAGAGAGAATTAGAAAGAAGTTACCAAATTGGAGAAGATCTATGTTAGGACCCTACAAAAGAAAAAGGAAAGTGAATTAGTTTTTTAAAAATAAAAAAGAAAACAACCTAGTTTCTAAAAACAAATAAGGAAAGTTTCTAAAAATAGAAAATAGAAAGTTTCTAAAAAAGAGAAAAGGTTAGTTTCTAAAAACAAATTAGGAAAGTTTCTAAACCTAGAATTAGAAGGTAGTTTCTAAAACCAGAAAAGGAAAGTTTCTAAACCTAGAATTAGAAAGCAACGTTAGTTTCTAAAATAAAATAGAAAAACCCTGATCCTAAAAATTAAAAATAAAAAAAAAACCCTAATCTTAAACTAATTCCAAAACTAGTTAATCTCCGAAAAACACAACCATTAGTCCCCAGCAATGGCGCCAAAAACTTGTTCATAGCCCCTAGTGTAGGGTCGCGATACAGTAATAATCTCGGTAAGATCGAGGTTGAATCCACAGGGACTGAACTTGTGTGTCTTCTGAAAGTAACTAGAGCTAGAACTAGAAGAAGATGTAAACCTAAATCTAGAATATTTGAGAAAGTAATTTTGAATAAAGTAATTGAAACTTATAAATTTAAAGGTGGTAACTAGGGTACCAAGGATCCACTTGTAGCAATTGAGAGGCTACCTTACTTGATTCAAGGACACAACTAGAATCAGAGTCCTATCATATCCAATTGGTAAGAAGAGATTTGTTAGATCTCTGAACTCCTCATGGATCTAATCATCAATGGATGATAGTTGTGAGGATTTGGAAGTGATTCCATCACCTAACCATACCCAGGAGATAAGGCAAACAACAGGATTTACCAATCATAAGAGAATTGTGAAGGTTAGGAAGGATTCAATCATCCTACCATGCCCAAGGGACGATAGTGAACAACAGGATTTCTTAATTTCACAATCTCAATTCAGGAAAAGAAGATATCTCAAGTTATCGCAAATCTATTATAATTGTCGTAACAAACCATTAAAAAATAAAAATATTCCTTCATAATCAAACTAAAATCCAAGAGAGTTCAACAAAATATGAATCAAAACAGAGCAAACATCCCAATCACGCTACTAGCTTCACCTCTTAGCCCTAGCTAAGAGGTTTAGCCAACCATAAGCATGATTGAATTAAAGACTCTTAACAAAATAAAAAGATTAACTGAGGAAGAAGAAGCAAAACTCCCGAACAGCAGCTCCACCCTTTTGCTCCACTCCTCAAACCCTAGAAGATGCCTAAGAACATTCTAGGGACTCCTATTTATAGTTTTGCAACTCCAACTTTCGCACCGAGTTGGAAAATTTCGGAAACTGCCTCAAATTTACGCAGTCCGTGTGCTGTCTACGTAACCTTAGATGAGTCGAGGAAAACCTTTAACTAGTCGAGGATTTCCTTCGACTGGTCAAGAATCACGTGAAATTAGAGGATTTTGTTGTTGGAGTTCGAGTCGAGGGACTAGTCGAAGTAAGTAGATTTTTAGGGTTCCTTTTCTTCACTTCAAGTCTTTAATGCTCTTCATTCCTCACTTGGTTTTCTTGGATCTTTGGCATGTGAATTCTTCATTCTTGGTCTCATAAGATCCATCTTTGGCTTTGGTGATTCTTGAGTGTTAAATTCATACTTTTAGCATCCTTTTCAATATGAGCTCATTTCACTTTGCAACACAAATATGATTAAAATAGAACATTAAGCATTATCATGTTCATAAAACTAAGTAATAAATGGAGGATAATATGCAATATTTGACCCTCAACACCTACTCCACTCCCAATAATCACAACCCACGTGATATTGGTGTTCATTAAAAATAAGGTTTTCACAGGTTCACCTTAAAACCTTATACAGTTGTGATTTTAGAAGGGCTATCACAAACAAAAACCCCACACTGAGATTTTCTGGCTATCACAGTCAAAACCAACACATGAGATTTTCTAGCTATCTTAAAGAAACCAAAATACAAATAATAGAATATACTTATCTTCTCTTTGAAGACGTTTTTTATGTAGCCTGTAGAACCGCTTCGCTTAAAGTAGAATGTTCAATGTCCAGTAACACAAACAAGGGTTCTAGGTTCTAAATTAATTTTAAATTGATTCAAACCAAAGGCTACTTGTTTGAATTCCTCAAGATCTCAAAGAAGAGTAATTACTCTTTTGAATGAATAAGATTCATGAAAAGAGATCAAGGAATTAAAGCAAAAATCTATATAAATAAAATATTAAAATACTATGCAATAGCTTGAAGATAGTGGCGACTTCTCTCTCTCTCTCTCTCTCTCTCTCTCTCTCTCTCTCTCTCTCTCTCTCTCTCTTGGTGAAGGCTTTCCTTAGCTTGAATGAGTAATTTTGGAATAAGAGAAGGCCTCTATTTATAGTTAGAAATGTTGTTGTTTCGACTCGTCTAAGGTCTCCTTCGACTCGTCTAAGATCTAACAAAATTTTAAATTTTGGGTGCGATTGGATAAAATTGTTCTTCGACTGGTCGAAGGCCCTACTTGACTAGTTGAGGGAGCCAAAATATGGTTGCAAGACTTCGAGTCGAGCAACCCTCGACTGGTCGAAGATTATCTTAGGCTGGTCGAGCCACAGCTTAGACTAGTCAAACCAAGGTCTAGAATAGTCGAACTTAAGCCTAACCAAAATATAAAAACCCATATAAGTTTTTCTTTTGAAAGCACCTAAGTCTGAGGTCTTTCTAGGGACTATTATACATGAGAAGACTGGACATTGAAGTGTAAAGCTTGAATCTTCTTCTTGAATCTTCAATAAAGCATAGTTGATCTTATACTTGAAGTGTAGTCAAGGTGGAGCTTGATCTTCTACTATAAGTGTAGTAGAACTTGAACTCATTTTAGCTTGAACTTTCCAACTTAATGACTTATACTTAAGCTTGTACTTTCCAACTTCATGACTTGTACTTAAGCTTGCACTTTTCAACTTCATGACATGTACTTGAAGGTGAACTTTCCATCTTCTTGTTTCACTTAAAGGTGAACTTTCCATCTTCTTATTTCACTTAAAGGTGAACTTTCCATCTTGATTCACTTGAAGTGAACCATATCATTAGTAGTTTTGTCTTATCAAAATTTGACAAACAAGAGTGTGCTTTATACATTATAACACTTACAACAACCTCAAACTCCATTGAGGAAGCCTAGGATGAGAATGAGGTGCATTATGCACCCCCCCCCCTGTACTCCACGTGATTATCTACAACCGGCGGGAGTGAGCACACCATCCTGCATGATCTTTCTAGAGAATGCAGGACATATGAATATCAAGTCGGGAGTGATCCAACTCCTTCCAAAATTCCATGGACTTGAATCTACAAATCCATATCTACACATGAAAGGATTTGATGAGATAATGGCCACTTTATACTTTCCTAATGTGTCTGAAGACACGGTCAGGCTGAAACTCTTTCCCTTCTCCTTAAAAGAAAAGGTTAGGACGTGGTTACACTCCCTACGTCCATGATCGATTAGCAGATGGAATGACATGACAAGGGAGTTAACTGAGAAAATTTTCCCATATCATAAAACGAACACCCTCAGAAACTTAATCATGAACTTCGCCCAAAAGGAAGATGAAACATTCTTCCAATGTTGGGAGCAGTTCAAGGATCTTGTTAGTTCATGCCCATAACACGGTTTTGAAATGTGGCACATCACAAATTTCTTCTACGATGGACTGACATCTTCCATGCGCCAATTGGTCGAGACGATGTGCAATGGGGAATTCATGAACAAAGATGTCGATGATGTGTGGGATTATTTAGACAGACTTGCTAAAAATGCACAATCATGGGACATCTCTCCAAAACCCACCACTTCTAAGCTTACTCAATCAAAGGAAATGGGAGGAATATATGCTTTAAAAGAAGAAGACTTTAGTGCAAGGGTGGCCAATCTCACAAGAAGAGTCGAGGCCATGGAACTTCAGAAGGATAAGGCTAAGGAAGTAGTTTGTGGTATTTACGCTTGCAACATACATACAACTGAAAATTTCCCAACAATACTTGCTTTTTAAGAAATTCCGAATGAGTAGTCAAATGTTGTGAACAACTACAAAAGACCTTTTAGTGGACCCACCTCAAATACATACAACTCCAACTCAAGGAATGGACAAACTGCTACTCCAAAAGGATTCCCTAACCAATTCCTAAATCAAGGGATACTTCAAGAGGATCCGGCCTTCAAAATCAAGAGCTTTTCAATCAGAGTATACTATAAGCTATTCAAGACCTTTCAAAGGCCATACAAGGGTGTGAGATAAAAAGTTCGATTGGGGAGAGAGGGATCTTTCTGGCTCAACCTCTCTCCAACCCTAAACCTCAATACGAAACTAGTAACCCAAGCTCTTCAAATCAATATGTGGAATGATCTAAGTCTATCACCACTCTTAGGAGTGGTAAAACAATTGACAAATCTATTCCGATAAAGATTGAAAAGTCTAAGGACCTGAAAGAAGACATGAATGATAGACCTAGCATTGCCCCACATGGGATATAACCGGAACCTCAAGGCAAGCTGATTACTCTAATCCCTCAGCGGTTGATTACACTAAAACCTCTATCAAACCCTCATGATATTCTAGAGGTGCTTAAGCAAGTGAAGGTAAACATCCATCTACTAGATGCCACTAAACAAATCCCTTCATACATGAAATTTTTGAAAGATCTATGCACTGCTAAGAGACGACAGACTATTCAATAGAGAATTTTTCTGACAGAAAAAGTGAGTGTCATCTTCAAGTACGATATGCCACAAAAGTACAAAGACCCCGGTAGTCCAACCATCACTTGTGTAAAATCGAGCATGCACTTCTTAACTTAGGGGAGAGTGTTAATTTGATTCCGTTTACAAACAACTGGGCTTAGGTGAATTAAAACCCACCCAGACCATATTACAACTTGCCGATCAATCAGTTGGTGTACCGAGAGGGATCATTGAGAATGTGTCGGTTCAGGTTGACAAATTCTATTATCCAGTAGATTTTATCATCCTGGATACTCAACCCATCATGGACATGAGCACTCAGATTCCTGTTATTCTTGGCTGCCCATTCCTTGCTACAGCAAATGCACTCATTAATTATAGGAATGGGGTTATGAGTTTATCTTTCAAAAATCTGACACTAGAGTTCAATATCTTTTTCAATATGAGCAAACAGGCAGATGATGATAACGAGGCCCATGACATTAACATGATTGACTCGTTCGTGGAAGATAGAACGCTCCTAACTCTATACTCTGACCCTCCTAAGATGTGTTTGGCCCACTCCCCTGATTTGGAGGATGACACGATTAGGGAGATAGATGTCATGCTTAAAACTACGTCAGTACTTGAAGTTAACCGGTTGAGGCCACAATTTGAAGATTTGCCCCAAACTGATGTAATGACTCTACCGTCTAGCTTCAAGACACCGAAGCTTGACCTAAGACCTTTACCTACTGATCTTGAACAAGTTTACTTAGGTCAAGAAGAGAAATACCCAGTGGTGATTTCATCTCACCTTGAGAAAAAATAGGAGAGTATGATCATTTCTACTCTCAAAAAAGATAAAGGAGTTATTGGGTATATCATCACAGATCTTGATGTGGTGAATGAACTCCTTTCAACTGAATGCCTCAACTCTTTAGAAGATTGGTCGGCGCATTTTGTGTATTCAAACAATCCCATGATACAAGACTTAGTGGATGCCTTGCAAGACAATACCTTGTTAGTTATTACTGACTGAGAAAACCCTCATTTTGAAGTCCCTCCTTCCACAGATCCTGAAAGTTTACCATCAAAGGAGGAGGAATAGAAAATTAAACTGAAGTTTGAAACTTCAGAATGTGTTGAGACTACACCACCTACTGAGAATTTTTCTGAATTTCATCAACTTGTACTCTCTAATTCACAATGTTATACTAACATTAAAACTTTTTCTGTCACAAGTGAATCATATATACTATGGATACCTCAAGAGATTAAAAAGAGACTTTATGTTAAGGTCCATAAATTTCTTTCGACACTCATGCTCCAGGGCATCCAAGCCTATTGCAAAAAATGGCTTTTGGATGATCTTGTTGAGAAACCTACTGAGAAATTTATCAAGACACTGGCAGGAGAAGGAACCTTGCTGGATGATTGAGTAGATTTTCCATGCTTTCCTAGTTTAAGATTAGAATTTATTACTTTCATAGGATTATATTAGTTTCTTTTTGGTTTGTCTAATCTTCGTGTTAATCCATCTTCACACTGAGATCCTCGAAATAGTGTAGATTCTACTTCTTCAGGTACTACCTTTCCATCAATTATCCTTGCTTTTTGTTGTCTCATATGCATTGCATGCTTATATCTTTTACAATGGGGACAATGTAGATTTTAGGTTGGGGGTGTGGATTAGGTAAACTAATCAGCGTTCTCTTAGTTTTGAGCAAAATTTGTGAAAAATTTTCAATTTTTTAAGAAAAAACCTGTTTGGAAATTGATAATTTGTGTATTTAAGAATGCTTTGAGTATGATGATAAGATAGGAAGCGAATTTTAAATTGTTGGAGTTTGATCAACTAAGTATCCTATCACTTACGGTTCTTACACTCAATTGATTAAGAGGAAGTTTGAATATCATGTTAATCTAAATCACGAGACACGTTCAATTTGCTTTTTGTAAATAGTACTAGATTTTCTAATTGTTAGTATGATGATCATTGAAAGATATTGAGAATCGAGTTTGGAGAATTTTATCCACCTTAAAAGAAGAAAAGGACCAGTTAAAAAAACAAGAAATCGACAAAAAGGTCATGTATGGTGAAAAGACTGAAAAAGTTTGAAAAAGAATGAAAAATCTGAAAGAAAAGAGAAAATGAAAAGACTGAAAAGACTGAATGAATACAAATGACTATCGATATAAAATCAAAAATCGAAAAAAGAAGGAAAAGGGGATAACTTTGGAATCTATACTTGAGTTTTCAACCAATCTTGAAGTAACGAGCATGACTAACATTATGAAAAGATAGTATTTTTATGAGAAGTAAGTTGATTTGCACTAAGCACATTGAAAAACTTGATATATGAACTTATGATCTTAAATAATTAATAAAGAACCTATTTGATTGATTGCATATGTGATTCGGCTCTAGGTTTTCAAAATCTCACTTTCTCATCTTGACTTTACTCATTCATACTTGGTTGTGCAAAAGATTATTTTCTGAAAAATGTTTTTGTAAGACCCATACCCAAATTAACTTTCCGTATGTTTCATTTTCGATGCCGGCATATTTCTACCTAACCGAATCTATGAGTTTTGATCGTTACCCTATTTTTGCACCGCAATATCTCGAGACTTATACCCTAGCGACCATGCGAGCATTACGATTCCAACGCCATGCGGCACTCTCCATTTCGACCCTTAGATTAGAAGTTACAATCTTGGCACAATCCGAGGTGGGCTGCATAATGCACGCGGACCCCACTTGCACAAATCCTCATGTTGTCAAATCAATCCATCCACCAATCAATAAATCCATCAATCTATCAATCCATCCATTAATCAAGACATCCATCACTCATGTCATTCTCTCCCCATTAGTCAAAGAAACCCATGCCATTCTCATGCAACCCATACCACTACCTATGCTAGCCATCATTCTTTTATTCTTTTTCTCCCCATTTTACCCCTCTATCTTCCCCTTATTCCCTCCCTATCCTAAAATCTCTATCACAAAAAATCCCTAATTCCCTCTCATTTCTACCATTTTCTAGCAAGTGTAGAGAGGGACTAAGAGAGAGAAAATATTAGAAAGATTAGGGAGAGATTAAGAGAGAAAGAGAAAAAATAAAGAAAGAGAGCTTATGAGAGTATTAGGAAAGATCAAGAGAGTAAGAGAATAAAGAAAAGAGTGATTAGAGGAGATTAGGGGTGGAGAGGAGCTTGGTGGGCCATCCGATCACTGATCCAACCATCCATTCTTCGAGGTGAGTGCATGGGAGGGTTAAAACCCTCCTCTTCTTTGTGATTTCTCTATTTTAGTGGGACCATAAGGGTGGGACACATCTTGATCATGTATTGAGTATGTGGTGGACCCCATAGTGGCAAGGGGGCACCCCGAAGGCCGAATCTATTTCCCTTTCCATTTCTTTTCTTATTCTCATGGTGTTGTGGGACCCACAAGTGGGCCACGCTATTGGAGAACATGTCCCGCATGCTATCATAGCATGGACCACCATATGTTACCCACCGTGATGCTTAGTTTCTATTTAAACTAGTTGATTGTGTAAGTACACTTGGATGGTGAAAATACACCAAAAATGGATGTGATCCAAAGCTTCTTAGCCCCACCATGAGTTGGACATTCAAATGGATGGAGTGGATTTCCTAGGTGGGCCCTACCTCACCCTTAAAACACAAGAGAGGGAGAGGGGTAGTGGCACCATCATCGCTGGACAAAAAAATGTCCAAAGACATGTCTTTGGCACCATTTACCTTCTAAAGCCACCATGTGGGCTTCCCTTGTGGGGCCCCATCATGATGTGTATATATATCATCCACACCGTCCATCTAATTTCCCTTCTCATTTTAGGCATTGAGCTAAAAAAATGAAGCTAATCTGAATCTCAGGGAAGCCATACCACAAATAGTAAGGGGTTGTGTTACCCTACGTCATTTCTTACTTTACATGGGAGGTTTGGAGTGAGTTTTCACTCATGGGACCCATATTGATGTATTTATTAGATCCACACCATCCATCCATCTGCTAACTCATTTTAGCCATGGAGCCCAAAAAAATGTAGTTGATCCAACCACCAGGTGGACCACCCCCCACAACCGACGGTGAGAGTGGGAGTACCCCCTCACATCAGCCAAGCATACGTGGAGTGAGGGTGTCCTAACTATAGACCCACCTTGATGTATTTTTTTAATCCATGCCATTCACCACCTTCTCCATGTCAGTTTAGGCTATGAGATGAAAAATGAGATAGATCCGAGTTCCTAGTGGACCACACCGAGGGAAACAAAGTCCCACTATTAGAACTTTCTTAGGCCGACTGTTGCGTGTGTAGATGGTGGACCTACCCATCATTGGACTCCTTTTGTTCATAGAGAGTTGGCCGATATAATGGACAAATTAGATTATCCACTTGGGTCCACATTAATAGTGTATGCAAAACATACAACGAATATAATAATAACATGAAAAAATGCATGAATGCCATGCACGTGTGAGGTAACCCATTCTAGGCCAATTTTGGGTCTCACAAGTGGGACCCTGTTCTGATGTTTATATTGAATCTACACCATCCACCGACTTCTTAAGATCATTTTAACCCATGGGCCGAAAGATGAGACAGATTCAAATCTCAAGTGGGCCGCGTGAGGGAAACGAACCATTGCTATTGAAATCTTCCAAGGCCCACTGTAGAGTCCCTATCCGTCTAAATCAACCTAAATCAGAGCCCATTAGACCCGCTCGATATGGACTACACAGTGAATGGAGTAGAACATCCATGTGGGCCCACATTGATAGTGTATAAAAAAAAAGTGATAACCAGCACCCATACCCAATGAGAGGGCGGACGCCCATGCTGGGCATGGAAGAGGGTCCCACACATGGGACCGTACATTATGTATGTATCATATCCACTCCGTTCATCCATCTTATTAGATCATGTTACGCCATGGGATCAAAACTGAGGATGATCCAGAAGTTAGGTGGGCCGCACCATAGGGAAATGTAGGGGTAGAAACCTCTTGGACTTTGGATTTCTTGGTTTTGGGATCCCTTGGACTTGGGAATCCCTAGTTTTGGGATCGCTTGGACCTAGGAATCCCTGGAATCAAGATCCCTTAGGTATTTAGTTATGTTTGGCATCTCGAATTCAAATCCTTAAATTAGTTGGTATGTGAATGTTGAAACTATGGTTTTATTAAATTCATTTAAGCATATACTTTACTTGAACAGATGAAATACCAAGACTCAGATGGGCTATGAGCATATGATCACATCCTAGTGACTAACCAATGATCTGTAACTGTCAATTTATGTTAGCAATGATCAGACGGTGCAGATCCTTCTGCTAAAGTAATTATAGTGATGTCATTGATAATCTGATTATTTCGGGACATCATTAGTGGGCCATGTGCCCAAATGGATTAGTAGCCTAGTGACACACATGTTGTACATGTGGATGTCCATCCGAGTCACTCCCAATGGACCCCGCCTTGTTATATATATTTTATTCATGCCTTGCAGGCTACATGAGGAGCTGATGTTAGTCTTACGTGGGCCACACCACATAGACTTTTATATTTCTATTGGGGCATGTCGTTCAATTCCCACTCTTTGTATATGATGTGTCAATTAAGGCTGATTATTGCCTGATATGTCTGATAACATGTTAGTGTACTTGGCCTGATAGGACACATTAAGAATATGCTTAGTATAATGACATCATGCCCAGACATATGCCCATACGCATTATGTGTATCCATGTTGTGGGGTGATGATTGATCATAGTATATGCCCTTGGGCTGAGATACTTAGGGGACCCACCATGATTTTCGGTGAACCCCACATGTGCGCTTTTCTAGGCTGTTATGAGCATGCTTGAGTTGTAATTAGAGGCTACGACTGGCACCTGAAAATGCCCTGGTTTGTCAATTAGCATGAGTGTTGAGTCGGCTAGACAGAAAAGCTCCATAGGAAGATCAATCAGCCGTTTGCCTAAACCGGATGTGCGCCCGAACTCTCCACAAGTAAATCTAAACCTCACATCCCATAAAACACTAGGTGAATAAAACCCTTAAAATTTATTAGAATATCATAGGGTTTTTCGGTTAGAAAACTTCTTTTACAAAATTCAGAAAAATTCTAAGTTTTCTACCTCTGTCAATTTATCGATAGACTGATCGATATAATCGATAAGTGCCGTTGATGTCCTCAATGATCAATCGATACCATTGAAATGAGGACCAAAGATGTCCAGCAACCACATATTCTTCTGGATGGAATTCTCAATGTATCGATACCCCTATCGATATTATCAAAATTTGAAAATCGAGTCTATCGAAGTTGACTCGATACAATCGACAGCAGAGCTTTTGTATCCTTATTTTTCTAAAGAAAATCATGAAGACCTTCGATATATCAAAGTACTCCTCGATATCCTCAGAATTCAAAAACCGATGATATCGGAAGATCTTCGATGATATCGGTCTTGGACACAGGTTTCCAGCAACATTTTTCAGGTTTTTTTTATCTTGGATCAAGGGTCACTCGATAGAATTGATATTCAAATATCGATGATATCGAGGCCGGATTGATTGCATCGAGAAAGGACATAAACTGTCCAACAAGCTCACTGGTAAAATCTTTGGATTTATCGATGTATCGACACGACTATCGATATCATCAACATTCAAATTCCGATGATATCGAGTGTACCTCAATCATATTCTTGACCTGAAATATCTCTTAAAGTAAGTCTCTCTTATTTTTCAAATGTCAAGGAATCGATCCTCGTATCGATAATATCGAAGTTCGAAATCCGATGATATCGACGCATTTTTCGATTCCCTCGACCAGCTGGAAAAAGGTTTCAAAAGCGTATGACATTTGAGTTTGTGTCATCAAGCGGCTAGTCGATGCAATCGAGAGTATAAGGTCGATGATATCGACCCTGCTCGATGATATCGAACTCTGTCATAAAATATGACCATTTTATATCCGTTGGAACTTTTTGCCTATATATAGAGAGCTTGTCTTTAGTTGATGGTAGAGAAAGAAGAGAGTGCTTTTAAGTGTCTAACCTTAGATCATATACCCAAAGCCCTTTCTCTCATGGAAGTTCATCCTCCAATCAACCCTCATCATTGATATTCAATAGAGTGGATTGGGGAATGAACTTCCGCATTCAAGGATCCTCCAGCTACCATCTTAATGGCAAATCATTAAGCTGGGATGCCTTGAATGCATGAATGATTGGAATCGCTCTATCTCCCTTATAGGAAAATCTTCAATAGAGTAGGATTTCATTACAACCTTGACCCAACCCGTCGCCATGCATTGGTACATCTTTTGAGTTGCAGTTCAAGGAAGCAAAAGACTCTTCATCAACAAAGGAGGAGATCTTCAACAATGAGCGAAAAGGGACTCACGTTAATTATCACGCCCTTAACTCAGAAAACGGGCTCACAAAATTTTCGATCGCCGAATCCGGCGCCGACAGCCTCCGTAGTACCCCATTCTCGGCTCCCAGCGCCCATACGCCAGATTCCGATCCTGGGATCCTACAAGGAGGATTTTCAGTATGAATTTTTTTTTGTAATGGAGCATAACCACAAGCATAACCAAGTCACAAAACAACATCACCACATATCCACTATATCAAAAACTTTTAAGTACAATGCAGAAAGGGAAATACAGGGTGATCAAAAAGCTCCAAAAAGAGATCTGATACGCGCTCCTGCCTCAGCGCTGCTGCTGTCCAACGCTACCTGCACGCAACGGTCGTGCATAAGCTTACAAAAGCTTAGAGGGTGGTGTAAGTGTGTGTACAAGGCAAATGCCAAGTGTACAATATCAGAGTAATGCGGAAATATGCGGTAAGTCCATGAATGCTATCAGCTGTACCAGAGCTATGTAATGTAAGGCATGAATGATATCGGCCATACCAAGGCCATGCGATGCGAAACATGAATGCTATCGGCCATACCGACGCAATGCAAGGCCTACGTAGCCGAATGCCATATGCGAGATGCAATACAAGCATGTCAGTCCTCATCATGTACACATATCAGTACAGTTCCTCTCTGGATATCACCGGGGTCTAATACACCTCACACTGACTGCCTCCTCCCTAGCTGCACAGTCAAGCAAGTGGAAGAGACCACACTATCCGCCTGACCAGTAGTCTGCCAATACCTACCCGGCTCGTCGATAGCGGACACATTTGCGAGCTGGTCAAACTCAGCCTAGCTTATAGCCCCCTCACTCAGGCGGATAAGGCCACACCCCCTTCCAACCGACCACGACACAGTGGGAGACGCGGCCTACTGGTATTCGGCACTCGGGCGCTCGTGTATCCACTCGGTCTAGACGTTGGAGCATCTCCCGGTACCAAAAAGGTTCTGGGACTTTCACCCAAGGACATCCTAAGTGCCCACAGTGCTAGAACAAAGTATTTCCGATATCCGATACGGCCATCCACGATGTGCCTGTGGAGCCACGGCCCTGATGTCGCTAGGGCGTGCAGTGATCAAGTCACACATATGCGAGATGCATGATTCACACCGTACAATCATGCAGCAATCTCACGCGTACCACGCGATCATGTGGGGCACTCCATCTCATAAGGAGTCCCGTAAATGTCTCAGCCCAACGGCTTACGCTATGATCAAACATTTCTCATATCAAGCATACATATGATGCGTATGCGTATGAATCATGGAAATGCACTAAGCATGTTATAAAGTGGTGGACTATCAACAAGTATGGGCCTACTAATGGGCCCTAAGGAGAGTTATAATGCGGACATTTAACCAACATTATTCCTACAATGTGGACGTCAAACCAACATTGCTCCCAAGGCATAACCCGTCATCAAACATTATTACACACACTATGGAGGAATCACTCATTACAATGGACCCTAAGGACATCCTGTTGGGCCTCGACTCATGGGCCTTATATTCATCAAATGGGCCGCATCATATGGGCCTTTTGTAAATCAAGTGGGCCACATCAAAGGGGCCTTATGTACATTGCAATGGGCCATATCCCACGGGCCTTTGAATACATCACAATGGGCCTTGTAACATGGGCCTCAAATACATTGAATGGGCCCTATCACATGGGCCTTATAAATATCAAGGTGGGCCTCAACAACGGGCCACAAATACATCAAATGTGGGCCTCAACAATGGGCCATAAGCAGGACATAATGAGCCTGATCACCCGGGCCTTATATATACACCAAGGTGGGCTACACCAAAATACACGTGGTGAGGATGATTTCCACCATTAAAATCCCTAAGGCCCACCAACAAATATATATTATATAATATAATATATAATATATACAATATAACATATATAATATAATATATATATATAATATGATATATATATATATATACACACACCACACGCACGCACGCACACAGCACGCACGCAGCATGCACGCACACACGCGCACACACACGCGCACACCAATCACCGTCCACGACAGTGGACAGTGAAACACATGCATCACTGTGGGTCCCACGTGGGGCCCACCCTAATGGTTATCTTCCATCCAAACCGTTCATACGGTCGGGGAGGTCTGGAAGAAGGGGAGAAACAAATTTCAGCGTGGTCCGAAACTTCTGTGGACCCAGAAAGAGGTTTCAACGGTAAACGTTCATTCACACTGTTTCCTATGATGTGGGCCACCTGAGTTGTGGATGGGCCTGAAATTTGTAGAGGACCCACTTCAGGACGTGGCCCACCAAATGGACGGAGTGGATATAATAAAAACATCATGGTGGGGCCAACGGCTCCAGTCGTGGGATCCTGTCCGCCCGCCTACACGCGCAGCGGCGCAACCCTGCCTCTGCATTGTCGGCAGCGATGATATGCTTCTTTATATATATATTTTTCTTCCTTTGAAAAATTCGATTTCTCGAGGATTTTTGTACGTGGAACCCGCATCAGCTGAATCTGACCCTGCCAATGGATTCCATAGTCCATACTCTATCCATCAAGCCCAATATTGAATATTTTTCAATGTACAGAAATATCAGGAAAGTTTTCAATGGTAAAAATTACTATTTCCAAAGGTATGGTCTGCCTGAGAGTCAGATTAACATTGTTTTTTGGCTCAATGCCTAAAATGAGGTAGGAAAGGGGATGGACGGCTTGGATTGAACCCAATCATCAAGGTGGGGCATGCATGAGCAGTCTGCCCCAAAACCCCAAAAAAAATCACCTTTTTCTTTCTTCTTTTTTTTTCTGTTCAGCCAACGTCCAGCGTCCCTGGACGCTGGACGGTTTTGGGCAACGGCTATACAAGGTGGGGCCCTGTTTGGGTGGGCCACCAAATGGTGGTTGGTGTGGGTGTTATACATATAAGGTGGTCCCCACTCATAGGCGGCTCGAATAAAATTCTTACTTCATGGTGAGGTCCATTCAAGTGGGTCACACAATCATATCATCTCAAGAAAAGGAAAATGAAAAAGAAAGAGAGAGAGAGAGAGAGGGTGGGACACACGTGTGATGGAGGGACTCCGACACTATGGGCCCTCCCTTACATTCCATCATACATCAAAAGATAATCATAGTGGGCCATTGGCCATATTTTAGGGTCCCAAGTGAGATCCATACCATTGATCGGTAGGCCTCACTTGGCCCATCCAAGAAAGCATGAAAACTACCCTATCAAAGCACCCACCAGTTGATCTCTTTGGTCCGTTGGAATGCCTATCTCCTTGTGCTCCTCTTTGATGGTGGAAGATGGGGTTTGAATGGTTAGGATGATGGTTAAAGGGATGGGAAAGGTGGGCCACCAAAATCACTCTTTTCTCTCCATGGGAAAGCTTGGACGAGACCCTCTCCTCTTGCTTGGGAAAAGTGATGAGAAATGAGGGAGAGAGGGTGTAGTAAAGAGAGGGAGAGAGTAGCTTAGGTAGGCCATGATTATTTGTAAGAGAGGGTGGCTTGCAATAAATGATTGTAAGAGGGCTAAGGGTAGGGTGGCTAGTCATAAGTACTTGTAAGAAGGCTAGGGGGTAGGGTGGCTATAGCTTAGACTAGGGTGGCTATAGCTAGGCTAGGGTGGCTATAGCTAGGGTGATGTCATCCATTACCCTCATACTTACCTAGGGATTTGTGCCACATGAGATGGGTGGGTCCCGGAATGTACGGTCCATGGTTATTATAATGTATGGTCCACATCTTATGATCTAAGCGTCGGATTGGCACATGAGATGCGGCGTTGGAATCGAGGTGACGGCGCGGTCGAAATGGTACGGGTCTCAGATTAAACCGACTCGAATCTAAAGGATATAACTTACGATCGTGTGCAACGTCAATTATCGGTCGCGGACTGCTGGACTTTGATGGAAAGGATCGCGGGATTCGACGGAACAGTACGAACTAGGATACGGGTCTTACAGCTCTCCCCTCCTAATAAAAATTTCATCCTCGAAATTTACACTACCATTGCAATTCAACATAACCCATAAGGAAATATGAAACATCTCACCATATATAATCACAACACAGTACAACATACAATCAAACATCGAAAAGATGGGGATAGCGCTCGCGAATCTCCGCCTCGCGCTCCCAAGACGCCTCATCTACACTATGATGGCCCCACTGCACCTTCACTAAGGGAATGACCTTGGTCCTCAGGACCTGCTCCTTCCGATCGAGGATACGAACTGGCTGCTCAATGTAAGAAGCGTCCTCACGAACCTCCAACGGCTGCCAATCAATAACAAGAACGATGTCTGACCCACACTTCCTCAACATAGAGACGTGGAAAATGTTGTGGACGCCAAACAACTGAGATGGCAAGGCAAGCCGATAGGCCACGGCGCCAACGCATCTGGTGATCTCGAAAGGTCCTATAAATCTCGGAGCAAGCTTGCCCTTCACTCCAAAATGAACCACACCCTTCATGGGTGAGACCTTGAGATACACATGGTCCCCAACGAAAAACTCCAAGGGACGACACCGACGGTCAGCAAAGCTCTTCTGTCGGCTCTGAGCTGTGCGCATCCTCTGCCTGATGATATCGATAGCCTCTGATGTCTGCGACACAAGCTCAGGACCTAGGAGACAGCACTCTCCAACCTCGGTCCAACAACTCGGAGATCTGCACGGTCTGTCATATAATGCCTCAAAAGGAGCCATGTCAATGGTCGCCTGATAGCTGTTGTTGTACGCGAACTCAGCTAATTGTAGGTGCTCGTCCCAACTACCCGAGAAATCAATAGCGCAAGCCCGAAGCATATCCTCAAGGATCTGGTTAACCCTTTCGGTCTGCCCATCGGTCTGCGGATGATACGCGGTGCTGAGCTACAAATCAGTACCCATCGCTCTCTGAAAGCTCCTCCAAAACTAAGACGTGAACCTCGAGTCTCAGTCTGAAATGATCGAGACAGGAACACCGTGTAACCTCACGATCTCATCAATAAACATCTTGGCAAGCCAGTCCGTATGCCAACTCTCACGAATCGTAAGAAAATGTGCCGACTTCGTCAAACGGTCCACAATAACCCAGATGGCGTCATGACCGCGCTGAGTCCTCGGCAAACCCATAACAAAATCCGTAGATATGTGCTCCCACTTCCACATCGGGACGCTCAACGGCTGCAATAGACCAGGGGGTCTCTGGTGATCGGCCTTGACACGCTGGCACGTGTCACACTCGGCCCCAAAGCTAGCTATCTGGCGCTTCATCCCTGACCAAAAATACTGACGCCTCATATCCCGATACATTTTCGTCGAGCCAGGGTGGATAGAGAAATGCGATCGATGTGCCTCGATCATAAGATCTCGGCGCAACTTAGGAATATCCGGGCCACATAATCGACCTCTAAAGCGAAGTCCACCATCAAAACCAACCTGCCAGTCTGACTGACTCTCAGATGCTGCCTCTACTCGATAATCCTATAACGACTCGTCTGCCTGTTGAGCCTCGACCACCCTTGCAACAAGAGAGGGTTGAATCGACAGGCTCGATAACTGGACGATAGAAGACTGCAGACCAAACTCGAAGTCGTACTCTGCTACATCCTCGAGCATCCTCCACTCCCGAATCATCAAGTGCGCCACCAGGCCTCGTGGCTGACTGCTGAGGGCATCCACCACCATGTTTGCCTTGCCCGGGTGGTACTGGAGATCAAAATCATAGTCCATCAGGAGCTCCATCCAACGTCTCTGTCTCATATTCAGCTCAGACTGAGAGAACAGATACTTCAAGCTCTTGTGGTCAGAGAAGAGCTCGAACCTCACCCCATAAAGATAGTGCCTCCACACCTTCAGTGCGAAGACCACTGCCGCCAGCTCCAAATCATGCGTGGGGTAGTTCAGCTCATGGACCTTGAGCTGGCGAGACGCATAAGCCACCGGCTTCCCGTGCTGCATCAGGACAGCACCCAAACCAACTCACGAGGCATCGGTAAATACAACAAATCCATCACTCCCAGAGGGAAGAGTGAGGACAGGAGAGGACGTGAGGCGGTCCTTCAGCCCCATAAATGCATGCTCACAGGCGTCGCTCCAAACAAACTCAGCACCCTTCCGGGTCAACCTGGTCAATGGGGCTGCAATACGAGAGAATTCCTTAATGAAACGTCTGTAGTAGCCCGCCAAACTAAGAAAACTGTGGATCTCGGATGCGTTCATGGGCTGGCCCCATTGACGCACGGCATCAATCTTCGAGGGGTCCACTGCGACACCCTACCTCGTCACTACATGACCGAGGAACTTCACCTCCTCCTGCCAGAACTCGCACTTCTCTAGCTTCACGTAAAGCTAGTGTGCATGGAGGGTCTGCAATGTAATCTCTAGATGTCGCTCATGCTCCTCACGGGTCCTCGAATATATCAGAATGCTACCACAACAAACTGATCGAGATACGGACGGAAGACCTCGTTCATCAACTACAAGAACACTGCGGGCGCATTGGTCAGTCCGAAGGACATGACCTGGAACTCAAAATGACCGTAGCGCGTCCTGAAAGCTGTCTTCGGGATATCCTCATTTCGAACCCGAACCTGATGATAACCGGACCGCAAGTCAATCTTCGAAAAAAACTGCGCCTCCTGCAGCTGATCAAACAAGTCATCGATTCTCGGAAGCGGGTACTTGTTCTTGATTGTGACCTTGTTGAGCCCGCGGTAATCTACGCAAAGCCTCAACGAGCCATCCTTCTTCTTCACGAAGAGTACCGGCGCTCCCCACGGCGAACTGCTCGGACGGATAAATCCTAGTTCACGCAACTCGTCCAACTGCTTCTGCAGTTCCCATAACTCCAACGGTGCCATACGATAAGGGGCCTTTGAAATAGGCGTGGTACCGGGCACGAGATCAATCTGGAACTCAGTGTGTCGACGAGGTGGTAACCTCGGAATCTCCTGGAACACATCGGGAAAACCACAAACAACCGGCAGCTGGTCGATACACAAAGCAACCGACTCCTCAACGGCACACGATAATAGGCAAGAAAGCTGCTCTCCTCTGGGCTCGGCAACAAACTGGAACTCTGGCACGCCGGGTATACAGAACGTGACTATCCTCGCGGAGCAGTCCAATATAGCGTGGTACTCGGCGAGCCAATCCATGCCTAGGATAACGTCAAAATTGGACATCGGTAATACGAACAGGTCAGCAGGCAAAAAGATATCCCCAATTAGAACGGGGCAAGATGCGCAAAATCGGCCCAACACTGCAGTCTTCCCTAAGGGCGTCGATACTGACAAACCCTCACGGGCAGACTCCATCGGTAAACCGGTCGATCGGCAGAAATCATCGGCCACAAAGGAATGCGATGCACCAAAATTAAACAATACACATGTAATGCATGTAGAAACAGGGAGTGTACCCTCGACGACCCCTCCTGATGACTGTGGGTCCTGCTGTGCAGCATAGAACCTGCCCTGGGCCTGCTGGGGAGGTGCAAGTCCCCTCTGAGGTCTCTGCTGCTACTGTGGCCGCTGTGGGGGCCTAACCTGCTGTTTCTGCTACTGCGGGGGAGGTATAGGAGGCTGATGCTATGGTCGCTGCTGCTGCTGTGGTGGCTGTCGTGGAGGCTGATGCGATGTCCTCGGTTGCTGCCGCTGCGGATGGGGACACTCGTGCACGCAATGTCCTGTCCTACCGCACCCAAAGCAGGTATCGGTGAATGGTCCTGAAGGTGGTGCTGGGGGTACTTCTGCTGCTCGGAATACTGGGCGAGTCGTACGTCGCTGCTGTGAATGATGTTGCTGTGGCTGCGAACTACCAGAGGGCGCCTTCCTCTTCTGCTCTCCCCTCTGATCATGGGCTCTCTGCACACCAGCCCAATCTGTCTCATAAATCAGGGCTCTTTCCACTATCTGCTCAAATGTCAGAAGCATGTGTCCAATCACACGACTCCGGAGGGCAGGACGCAAACTGTTCTCAAAACGGCGGGCCTTCCGCCCCTCATCATCAACAGGGTACGTCGCGAATCTAGATAGTGCGACGAAATGAGCCTCATACTGGGACACGGTCATGTCCCCCTGGACCAGAGTCTCAAACTCTAATGCGCGCTGCTGTCGCACATGCTCAGGAAAGAACTTCCGGTCAAACCGGTCTGTAAAGTCCTCCCAGGTCCACTCGAAATTGGCTGCTACTGATCAGGCTACAGATGCCCACCAATGCTGAGCCTCACCCTGAAGGAGAAATATGGCTAATGGGACTCGCTGCTGGGTCATGCATCTCATGGTGTCGAATATCTTCTCCACCTCGGAGCACCATATCTCAGCTGCAGTGGGGTCTGGCTCACCCCTGAAACGTGGAGGATCGTGCTGACGAAAGTCCTTGAGAAGGGCGCTCGCACGCTCCTGCTCAGCCTCGGCTGGTGTAACAGTGGGACGCCTGCTCTGCCCCTGAAGAATGGCGGTCATCGCCTGAAGCATCTGCTGCACCTGGGTGGCACTCACAGGTACGGTCGGATCGGCACCGGTCTCAGGTAAAGGAGTGGCATCCTCGGGCTGGAAAGCAGGGATATCCAGTGGTGGAGCAGGAGTCGCAGGTGGTAAAGCGGGAGAAGCAGGTGGTGGAGCGGGAGTCGCAGGTGGTGGAGCGGGATTCGCTTGGGTCGGTCTTCTAGCCATTACGTCCTACAGGAAGCAACAAGGGCCTATAAGCCTTGAGAATTTTTGAAGGCATAAACGTCAAGGGTCTATGTCGAAAATTTACTAAGTTATTCAGACTCGGAACGTAATCATCCTAAGTTCATAGCAGATATGTGCTGTGATCTCAGGTATTCCCAAGTTGTGCTCTGATACCAACTTCTGTCACGCCCCAAACTCGGAAAACGGGCTCACAAAATTTTCGATCGCCGAATCTGGCGCCGACAGCCTCCGTAGTACCCCATTCTCGGCTCCCAGCGCCCATACGCCAGATTCCGATCCTGGGATCCTACAAGGAGGATTTTCAGTATGAATTTTTTTTTGTAATGGAGCATAACCACAAGCATAACCAAGTCACAAAACAACATCACCACATATCCACTGTATCAAAAACTTTTAAGTACAATGCAGAAAGGGAAATACAGGGTGATCAAAATGCTCTAAAAAGAGATCTGATACACGCTCCTACCTCAGCGCTGCTGCTGTCCAACGCTACCTGCACGCAACGGTCGTGCATAAGCTTACAAAAGCTTAGAGGGTGGTGTAAGTGTGTGTACAAGGCAAACGCCAAGTGTACAATATCAGAGTAATGCAAAAATATGCGGTAAGTCCATGAATGCTATCAGCTGTACCAGAGCTATGTAATGTAAGGCATAAATGATATCGGCCATACCAAGGCCATGCGATGCGAAACATGAATGCTATCGGCCATACCGACGCAATGCAAGGCCTACGTAGCTGAATGCCATATGCGAGATGCAATACAAGCATGTCAGTCCTCATCATTTACACATATCAGTACAGTTCCTCTCTGGATATCACCGGGGTCTAATACACCTCACACTGACTGCCTCCTCCCTAGCTGCACAGTCAAGCAAGTGGAAGAGACCACACTATCCGCCCGACCGGTGAGTGCGCTACCTACCTACCCGGCTCATTGATAGCGGACACATTTGCAAGCTGGTCAAACTCAGCCTAGCTTATAGCCCCCTCACTCAGGTGGATAAGGCCACACCCCTTTCCAACCGACCACGACACAGTGGGAGACGCGGCCTACTGGTATTCAGCACTCGGGCGCTCGTGTATCCACTCGGTCTAGACGTTGGAGCATCTCCTGGTACCAAAAAGGTTCTGGGACTTTCACCCAAGGACATCCTAAGTGCCCACAGTGCTAGAACAAAGTATTTCCGGTATCCGATACGGCCATCCACGATGTGCCTATGGAGCCACGGCCCTGATGTCGATAGGGCGTGCAGATATCAAGTCACACATATGCGAGATGCATGATTCACACCGTACAATCATGCAGCAATCTCACGCGTACCACGCGATCATGTGGGGCACTCCATCTCATAAGGAGTCCCGTAAATGTCTCAGCCCAACGGCTTATGCTATGATCAAACATTTCTCATATCAAGCATACATATGATGCGTATGCGTATGAATCATGGAAGTGCACTAAGCATGTTATAAAGTGGTGGACTATCAACAAGTATGGGCCTACTAATGGGCCCTAAGGAGAGTTATAATGCGGACATTTAACCAACATTATTCTTACAATGTGGACGTCAAACCAACATTGCTCCCAAGGCATAACCTGTCATCAAACATTATTACACACACTATGGAGGAATCACTCATTGCAATGGACCCTAAGGACATCCTGTTGGGCCTCGACCCATGGGCCTTATATTCATCAAATGGGCCGCATCATATGGGCCTTTTGTAAATCAAGTGGGCCACATCAAAGGGGCCTTATGTACATTGCAATGGGCCATATCCCACGGGCCTTTGAATACATCACAATGGGCCTTGTAACATGGGCCTCAAATACATTGAATGGGCCCCATCACATGGGCCTTATAAATATCAAGGTGGGCCTCAACAACGGGCCACAAATACATCAAATGTGGGCCTCAACAATGGGCCATAAGCGGACACATAATGGGCACGATCACACAGGCCTTATATATACACCAAGGTGGGCTACACCAAAATACAGGTGGTGAGGATGATTTCCACCATTAAAATCCCTAAGGCCCACCAACAAATATATATTATATAATATAATATATAATATATACAATATAACATATATAATATAATATATATATATAAATATATATATATAATATATGATATACATATATATATACACACACCACACGCACGCACGCACACAGCACGCACGCAGCATGCACGCACACACGCACACACACACGCGCACACCAATCATCGTCCACGACAGTGGACGGTGAAACACATGCATCACTGTGGGTCCCACGTGGGGCCCACCCTAATGGTTATCTTCCATCCAAACCGTTCATAAGGTTGGGGAGGTCTGGAAGAAGGGGAGAAATAAATTTCAGCGTGGTCCGAAACTTCTGTGGACCCAGAAAGAGGTTTCAATGGTAAACGTTCATTCACACTGTTTCCTATGATGTGGGCCACCTGAGTTGTGAATGGGCATGAAATTTGTAGAGGACCCACTTCAGGACATGGCCCACCAAATGGACAAAGTGGATATAATAAATACATCATGGTGGGGCCCACGGCTCCAGCCGTGGGATCCTGTCCTCCCGCCTACACGCGCGGCGCACCTAACGCCTCTGGCCCATTGTCAATGACAATGCAGAAGCTTTCTTTGCCTCTATATATATATTTTTTTTATTCTTCCTTTGAAAAATTCGATTTCTCGAGGATTTTTGTACGTGGAACCCGCATCAGCTGAATCTGACCCTGCCAATGGATTCCATAGTCCATACTCTATCCATCAAGCCCAATATTGAATATTTTTCAATGTACAGAAATATCAGGGAAGTTTTCAATGGTAAAAATTACTATTTCTAAAGGTATGGTCCGCCTGAGAGTCAGATTAACATCGTTTTTTGGCTCAACGCCTAAAATGAGGTAGGAAAGGGGATGGACGGCTTGGATTGAACCCAATCATCAAGGTGGGGCCTGCATGAGCGATCGCCTTTAAAACCCCAAAAAAATCACTTTTTTTTTCTTTTTTTTTTTCATTTCACCAACGTCAGGCGTCCCGGGCCCATTTACTGAGCAGTTTTGAGCAACTTTGGGCAACGGCTATACAAGGTGAGGCCCTGTTTGGGTGGGCCACCAAATGGTGGTTGGTGTGGGTGTAATACATATAAGGTGGTCCCCACTCATAGGCGGCTCGGATAAAATTCTTACTTCATGGTGAGGTCCATTCAAGTGGGTCACACAATCATATCATCTCAAGAAATGGAAAATGAAAAAGAAAGAGAGAGAGAGAGAGAGAGAGAGAGAAGGTGGGACACACGTGTGATGGAGGGACCCCGACACTATGGGCCCTCCCTTGCATTCCATCATACATCAAAAGATAATCATAGTGGGCCATTGGCCATATTTTAGGGTCCCAAGTGAGATCCATACCATTGATCGGTAGGCCTCACTTGGCCCATCCAAGAAAGCATGAAAACTACCCTATCAAAGCACCCACCGGTTGATCTCTTTGGTCCGTTGGAATGCCTATCTCCTTGTGCTCCTCTTTGATGGTGGAAGATGGGGTTTTAATGGTTAGGATGATGGTTAAAGGGATGGGAAAGGTTGGCCACCAAAATCACTCTTTTCTCTCCATGGGAAAGCTTGGACGAGACCCTCTCCTCTTGCTTGGGAAAAGTGATGAGAAATGAGGGAGAGAGGGTGTAGTAAAGAGAGGGAGAGTAGCTTAAGTAGGCCATGATTATTTGTAAGAGAGGGTGGCTTGTAATAAATGATTGTAAGAGGGCTAAGGGTAGGGTGGCTAGTCATAAGTACTTGTAAGAAGGCTAGGGGGTAGGGTGGCTATAGCATAGACTAGGGTGGCTATAACTAGGCTAGGGTGGCTATAGCTAGGGTGATGTCATCCATTACCCTCATAATTACCTAGGGATTTGTGCCACATGGGATGGGTGGGTCCCGCAATGTGCGGTCCATGGTTATTATAATGTATGGTCCACATCTTATGATCTAAGCATCGGATTGGCACATGAGATGCGGCATTGGAATCGAGGCGACGGCGCGGTCGAAATGGTACGGGTCTCGGATTAAACCGACTCGAATCTAAAGGATACGACTTATGATCGTGCGCAACATCAATTATCGGTCGCGGACTGCTGGACTTTGACGGAAAGGATCGCGGGATTTGACGGAACAGTACGAACTAGGATACAGGTCTTACATTAATTGACAAACCAGGGCACTTTCAATCTCCCCCTTTGTCAATTACGTGATAAAATCCCAAAACACCCTAGAACATTCTAGACAAACACATCCTAAATTGTGTGTACATGCTTTTATACAATTTTATAATTTCTAACCCATGTACACAACCAGTAGTTGCTCCCCCTGACTGTAAACTCTCCCTCGCTTGATGCAGCTGCTCCCCCTAAACACCTGCACAACCATACAATTTTCTGTTCGGGGTGTTTGCAAATGTTCTCCCCCTTCTTGTCAGTCATTTTGATATTGACTAAAGTATATAATGGCATGTGGGAGAACCAATAACATATAGATGTTTAATATTTAAATTAGTTTAAGCAGACCTCTTTTTCAGAAAGTATGAATGCATAGTAGATCAGATAAAATAGTGACATAGCAGATAGAATAATCATTAGAGACATCACATGCATTTCACATCAGACAAACCAAGGGATCTTTAAATGGCAGTAACAATATGAATTCTATTAAGCCATATCAAAGTGAAACCAAAATATCCAACAATCCAAAATAAACTACCCGAGATTGGCAGAAAAGTAATAGTTATCCCAACAAAAATTACCAAGTACATGCACAGGTACCCAACAAGAATGACTTAGAACTTGCACGATCAGTTCCTAGTGACTCCGAGAATCACCATGTGTGAGCAAGTCTACCACTTGCCGATTTGTTTAATGGAGAGAATCGACTTTTTCTTCAATCACAGTGAGACATCTCTCACAATTGTGATGTTGCTCTTCCATGCTCGCCATACCGTTCAATAGGTGGCGTTCGAGGTGATGAGTTTGGCGATTTGTGATGGACTCTAGACTTAGCAATGGCGTTCTGTTGCATCCCCATGGGCATGATGGATGAGCATATGGAGCAGCCGACTGCAGAGGAGCACTGTTCTCGGAAAGAGCTGAAGGAAGACACAACTATTGAGCTACCTGAGTCGAATCACTATCAAACCATGTCTCTAGATAGACTGTATCTGATGTGGCAGGGATACCAACATGATGAGCTAATTTACAGATGAGTACAGGAAAAGCTAGTGTATCCTGATGATTGCCTTGAATGACACGAATTAGCTGCTTAAGAAGAAGCGTTGGGAGGCACACCTGAACTTCTTGATACACATCATATAACACATTTAACACAAAGAGAGACAGATGATTACCATTCACATCACACGGAAAGACATTAGACCCTAAAATGTCATGAAGGATTTTAAAAGTGGGTCCAAGATTATTAATATGAAGGGAATTATCATCATTCCGAGGAATAGTGATTCCCTGACACAGTGCACAAGTTATCTCTCCCCAGACACCCAGACCATTTAGATTCCGGCTGGTGACTGGAATGCGAGTGACCTCAAGGTATAGAAGATTACTTAAGGTGATGGGAGTGATGTGCTTCGAGTAATGCAGGAATTTAACTTGAATGCATCGTAGATTATCACGAATAACATAACATTTACTGAGAAATTCATGGATCACCCCTATTTGATACGTACCACCAAGATTTAGAATGTTTTGCCATCCAATTACTTCTAGAAGGAGGTCCACTCCAAAAGACTCAATGGCGCTATTAAGAACCAGACGTTCACCAACAGTGGCAGGATGTCTTACCGTTGGAATGAGTTGATGCATGCTGGGTTGTTTTGCTTTTCCTTTTGAAGACTGAGAACGAGAGTTACCTTTCCCTTTGTTCATGATTTTTCTTTTCAGTGTAAGAGACAGCCAAAGGTAAGGATGGTCAACCAAAAAAAATGGAGAATACTCGACCAAAAGTGAGATTAGACACTGGAGTGGAAGGAATGGAAGGACAATACTTGTTTCTTTTGAAGCTTCTCAGACCCACTGATGGTCTTCTGGCCGAGGATTCGAGCAGAAAGAAAAATAAAGAATTTTTCAGAAAAATAAGATTTTTCTGCTCGACCGCCTTTTACCGGTGGCTATCTTCGATTTTATCGAACTTACTTTCTATTATATCGATGATCCTCATCCGATGTTATCGATAATTTCTTCGATAGAAGTCCCGATCATGTGACTTTCCACATACTGAAGAGATGTCGATGATATCGACCCATGATCGATTAATCGGGAATGACATATCGATAGGCATATCGAAGATGAATATTTTTCTTTTTTAGTATACAGACGACCTTTCAAGTATACTTTTAGTATTTCTATGAATAGCATACTCAGCAAAGTTATGTACAATTACTATACACATCAACATTTGAATGTTTATATACAAAAGATGGAGGTGAGGAAACTCAAGTATATCATTTGAAGCTCAGCAAAATTGCATCATTTCAACAAATATCCAGATCTAGATGCATGATCTGGACTTGTTCTTTTATGCTCAGTACTTTTAGGCATCAGTTCTTTCTATGTCTCTGATAGTGTAGCAGTGGTTGCTTGTGCGATGACCCTTCATTACTGATCTTCCTGATTGGTCTAGGATTTCGCACTCTTGTTTGTTAAATTTAACTATATGCCCATTATCACACATTTAAGATATGCTTAGGAGATTATGTGTTGGTCCTTTTATGCAGAAAGCATTCTCTTTTTCAAGCAACTGAATTCCTTTTATAATTCCCTGTCCAATTACTTTAGCAGTGGTTCCATCTCCGTAGGTGACTATCCCATTATAAAGATTCTTATAGTTTGAAATAAGGGACATGTCACCTGTAACATGTCTTGAGCAACCACTGTCAAGGTACCACTTAGTGTCATTGCCTGTTAAGTGATTTGAATGAGTAGCAAGAGAATTCTTCTTTTCTTTAATTATCCACTTTGTGATAAGGTTCTTGCTTATAGTAGATTTAATTTTCTTATCTGATTCAACTACTTGATTAGTCTTTGTGTTGCTGCTATAGGCATTAGATTTTTCAAGTATTTGTGTTCCATACCCAGTTTTAGCTCTAACTTTCTCATATCCTAAGCCCCTTTTGTTATTTCTGGATTTTTCCATACCTAAAAGTTTTTCTAACTTCTCACCACTCTGGGAAAACTTATAGTTTTGCTTGGCAATTTTTCTGGACTCTTCTAGATCAAACAGGATTGTATGATTTTCATTTTGAAGGAGCATATTTTTGTCTTCTAAGATCTCGACCTGTTTGTTCAATTTCTCGGACTCGGATTTAAGGAAGACGTTAATTCTCTTTAAGTCTATCATTGTCAGAGTGATATTGTTGTAAATCATTGATTAGATGTGTATTAATTTCTAGAGTTTTATCCAAATCTTTTTACAGTAATTCCAATTTGTTCTCAGATATTCCAAGTCTTTTAACCACTTTGATGTTATGGATATACAGTTGATTATAAGCATATTGTAGTTTATCCTTTTCTTCTTCTTCTTCTTCAGTTTCCTCATTATCAAATGGAAATGATTCAGTGGCTTGCTGTTCTTTCTTGTTCTCAGATTCAGTGAGAATGATTGAAGCAGTGGAAACCATGAGTATTTTCAATGATTTCTTATCTCCATCGCTTCCTGAGTCACTAGATTCTGAATTTGACTCTTCAGTATCATCCCACGTGGCAGCCATTACCTTCCCTTAGTTTTTCTATTTGGGCATTCGGTTGATAGGTGTCCATACTCTTGACAGGCATTGCATTGTGGTTCCTTGGTTCTTCTACCAAATTTGCCTGCAGAGAGTTTGCTGTTCACCTTTCTTCCTCTGGAAGGCCGGCCACGATTCTTCTGAAAGAACTTCCTGAATCGTTGTGCCAGCAAAGCCACTTCCTCATCTTTATCTTCCTTTTTGCTCTCACTGTCCTCATGTAATGTTTTCTTAGAAGTTTTTAGGACAGTAGTTTTGGATTTTTGAGTTTGTTTGAAGTGTAGTTCAAAAGTTTGTAAGGAACCTACCAGTTCTTCTACTTTCATTTCGTATATGTTCCTACACTCTTCAATTGTTATTACTTTGGGATTAAACCAGTCCGGCAATGATCTAAGTATTTTCCTACAGATTTTAGGAACCGGAACTTTTTCTCCCAATCCACCCATGGAGTTGCAAATTATATTCAATTTTGTGAAAAACTCCATATATGTCTCATGCTCTTCCATTCTGAGACTTTCGAACTGTGAAGTCAGGAGTTGAAGTTTAGATCTCTTCACAGTGCTTGTGCCTTCATGGGTTGTTTCCAATAGATCACATGCTTCCTTGGATGTCCCACACATACTTATTTAATTGAATATATCCTGGGACACAACACAGTAGATGGCGTTCATAGCTTTTGCTTCAGCAGTCTGTTTTTCTTTGTCAAACGCCGTCCACTTTTCTTTGGATTTGGGTTTTATGATGGTTGTGCCACTATCAAGTACAATTTGTTCAGTTGGTGGCACGTATCCACTTTCAACTATATCCCAAACATCATGATCTAAAGATCTCAGAAAGTAGTGCATCCTAGCCTTCCAGTATGCATAATTTGAGCCATCAAATACTGGAGGTCTAGTGACTGATGAGCCCTCTCCTTTGGCCATATTCCCAACTTCAGTCAAGATCACTCTCTAGGCAGTGAAGCCCTTAAAGAGAGACCCGCTCTGATACCAATTGAAATAGCGGTGAAGACCGCACTAGTCGAAGAAGGAATATGCCAATATGTCTTAGAGGGGGGTGAATAGGACTTTTTAAAGTTTTTATGATTTATTAAAATCCTATCACACTAACCCAACAAAGAATACAGACTAAGATTACTCAAAATTAACTCTGCAGGCTCTCAAGCCCTGTAAAGGATCCAATCACAAACTTCTTGAAGAATAAACAGAATAAACAATAGTGTAAACAAGATTGTGATGGATATGACTGTGTGTGTTTATGAGGTGTGATTTCAGATGATCAGATATATAAGCATATAAGGAAATCACATGAATGAAAGACAAAAATGATCTTAAACATAGTCATTTTTATAGTGGTTCGACGATCAGTCTACTCCACTACTGGTAACCGCACTCAACCCTTGAGTGTATCAGATTTCACTAAGGAGGTTTCACAGCGGTTCACCCCAAACCTAAGGTCTTAAATCAGGTTCACCTTCAACCTTTACAACTTACACTGAGGCTGACTATTTATGCTCTCACGAGCAAGGGTCAATACAATGCACCCACTTTTAGGCACACTGGCTAAGGATCTTCCATAAGACTCTACCAGAGGTTTCTACACGGTTCACCTCAAACCCGAGGTTTCACAGCGGCTCACCTCAAACCCGAGGTTTTGTTAGTTCACCTTCAACCAGATGTTTATGCTCTCCACAGAGCAAGGGTCCACACAATGCACCCACCACGTACACTCCCGCCGGAGGCCTCCTTGAGGACTTCAAAGGGTGAGAACCACTTAAGACCCAATCCTACAAAGGAATGATCACAAGTGTCCTCTTAGACTCTAGATACTTACAAATAAGTTGATGAGTCCCGATAAGCACAATGTCAAAGATCTCCTCCTCCTTGTTGACGAAGAGTCTTCTACTCCCTTGATCCGCAATACAAAAAGATGTACCGATATATGGTGACGGGTTGGGTCAAGGTTATGATGGAATCCTACTCTCTAAAGGTTTTCCTATAAGGAAGATAGAGTAGTTCTAATCATCTAGGCATTCAAGGCATCCCAACTTAATGATTTGCCATTAAGATAGTAGCTGGAGGATCCTTGAATGCAGAAGTTCATTACCCAATCCACTCTATTGAATATCAATGGTAAGGGTGGATTGGAGGATGAACTTCCCTGAGAGAAAGGGCTTTGGGTATATGATCTAAGGTTAAACACTCAAAAGCTCTCTTTACTTTCTCTCCCAGCTATAAGGACAAGTCTCTCTTTAAATAGGCAAAAGGTTCCAACGAATATAAAACGAACACATTTATGACAGAGTTCGATATTATCGAGCGGTGTCGATATCATCGAGCGTATACTCTCGCTAGCATCGACGGTCCGCTCGATGACGCAAACTCAAATGTCATACGTTTTTTAAACCTTTTGCCAGCTGGTCGAGGGCATCGATACTTGTTGTCGATGTTATCGAATTTCGAACTCCGATTCTATCGATTTGAGGATCGATTCCTCGACATTTGAAAAATGAGAGAGACTTGACTTGAAATATTTCAGGTTTTTAAGATATGTTCAAGGGTCAGCCGATGTTATTGGAATTTGCATATCGATGCTATCGAAGGCAGTGTAGATGGGATCAATAAATCCTATAGATTTACCAATAAGCTCGCTGGACAGATTGTGTCCAATTTCGATCCAAGCGACTCGGCCTCAATATCATCAACAGATGAATATCGATTTCCTCGAATGACCCCGATCAAAGTAAAAACCAACATGAAATATTTGCTGGAAAACATGCGCACCCTCGATCGATATCATCGATGGACTTCCGATCTTATCGATATTTGATTTCAGATCATATCGGAAGGAGCATCGATATATCGAAGGAATTTGAAATTTTCTTTAAAAAACAGGGATGCCGAAAACCTGTCTATCAATTTTATTGAGCCATTATCGATGGACTCGAAATTCAAGTATCAATGATATTGATATGTGGATCGATACATTGATAAATCAGTCCAGATATACATGTGGTTGTTGGACACTTTTGTCCTCTTTTTGATGATATCGTTTAAGTCTCAAGGACATCGACAGAGCAGATCGATCATATCGAAGGTGTTTCGATAAAATCGATAAGGCAAGATAAACTTAGAGATTTTCCTATTTTGAAAAAGCTTTCTTACTCAAAAACCCTATGATGTTCTATTTTGTTTTTAAGGGTTTTAGTATACCTGGTGATTTAGGACAAGGGATGTGAGGCTCAGATTTACCTGTGGCGAGCTTGCACACATCCGGTTGAGGCAGACGCTTGAATTGATCTTCCTATCAGGCTCTGTAGACGAACTGACTCAATACTCACGCTACTTGACAAACCAGGGCACTTTCATGCATGACTTAGATGATGGCTAATTCAGGACTTTTGGCATATCCTATGCATGGCAAGGTCACATTGACAACTTTACAGCTTTGGGCATTTCCTGAGGACCAATAAGGTATGAGGCCGCCTTGCATGTATCACGACTTGCATGACAAGGTTGCATGACTCAGATGATCGACTATGCATTCACGCATTGTATGATGCATTTGCATTATACCGTAGCGACATCAAGGTCGTGGCCTCCACATGCATATCATGGATGATCGGACTAGACACCGAAAATATCTATTCTAGCATTAGGGTGCTAAGGATATCCTTGAGTGAAAGTCCCTAAACCCTGTGGGCCAAAAGGATGTTTCAACGTTGAGACCGAGTGGATAACATGAGCGCCCAAGTACTAAATACTAGTAGGCCGTGTATCCCACTATGTCATAGTCAGTTGGAAAGGGGTGTGACCTTATCCACCCGAGGGTAGGGGGCTATAAATTAGGTTGAGTTTGAAATTGCGATTTAGATCGCTATAGTAAAAGTATGGAATAGGTCAAAGTGTCCTAGTGGGGGTGAATAGGACTTTATAAAATTTATGCCAATTTAAAATCCTAATTTTCTAATCTTGAACTAATATGCAATTAATCAAGATGTAGCAACCTTAACTCTACAGGCTTCCAAGCCAAGTAGTGGATCTAAACAATAGACTACTTAGGTTGAAGAATTTAAGCAATTAGTCTATTTAAACTATATGAGTGTGTGGGATTTGATTCCTATTAGTTCTAACTATTCACATGCATCATTTTAAGCATTCAAGATAAGCATGAACAAATGAATACGCAAATAGCAATCCCAAACACAATCATATATAGTGGTTCGGCTATGTGCCTACTCCACTCCCGGCGGACACACTCAACCCTTGAATGTACCAGATTTCACTAATGAAGGTTTTAAATTAGGTTCACCTCAAGACCTTACAACCTACACAAGATTGACACTAAGATCTACACAAGGTTCCTAAGGATGCCTACACAAGGCAACCACACATGCCTACACAAGGCAATCAGTGCCTACACAAGACAACTAATCATGCCTACACAAAGCAATCAGACATGACTACATAAGGCAAATAATCAATGCCTACACAAGGCACAATAGGTCCTTACACAAGGACTCTATACGTATTCTCCCATCGGAGGCCTGTAAAAGGTCTTAGTAGGTTTCCGAAATACAACCTGAGGATTAATCCTACACAAAAAAGGATCCCCAGATTCTGTGGACTCTTAAACGCTTACCTGTAAGTAGGTGAGCCCCGTTTAACACATGATGAAGATAATCTCCCTTGATGACGGAGATTCTTCAGCTCTCTTGAACCACAACACTTGAAGATGCTCCAATAAAAGTAGTCGGGGTTGGGCCAAGGTTTTTTGGTGGAATCTACTCTATTGAATGTGAGTCATTAAGAGACAGAGTGATTCCACGATTGTGCATTCAAGAGATTCTTCAGCTTAATGATTCGCCATTAAGTAGTTGCTGGAAGATCCTTGAATGGTGAAGTTCATTCTCCAATCCAATCTATTGAGTATTCAATGAATAAGAAAGGGTTGGGTAATGAACTTCCATGAGAAGAAGGATTAATGATGGTAGGTAAGAAGTTACTCCCTTGGAACTCTCTTTTTTTCTCAATGCAAACACTAGAACCGAGCTTCTGTTTATAAAGGCAAAATGTCCAACGGTAATATAATTGTCAGAATCTGACTGCATTTGATGTCATCGAACTTGATTCGATGTTATTGAAATTTGAATTTCAATGTCATCGAATCTAGTTCGATTCCTCGAATTTATGCGTGATTTTTCTTCAAAGGTTGCTGGATGATTTCGTGTCCTAATTCGATGTCATCGAACCTAATTCAATGTCATCGAGAAGAACTTAGAGTTTTTGTCCAACAAGCTTCTTGGAAAATCTTCTGGAAATTTTGAGGAATCGAACTAGATTCGATGTCATCGAGATTCAAACTTCAATGACATCAAACAAGGTTCGATGACATCAAAAAAGGACAAGAAAATGTCTAGATCTTTAAAGGAAAATCTTCTAAACAGTTCGAAGAATCGAACTAAATTTGATGTCATTGAGGTTTGAATCTTTAAAGGAAAATCTTCTAAAAAGTTCGAGGAATCGAACTAAATTTGATGTCATTGAGGTTTGAATCTCGATGTCATCAAATCTAGTTCGATTCCTCGTACTTTTTAGAAGATTTTCCTTTGAAGCTCGCTAGACATTTTCTTGTCCTTTTTTGATGCCATCGAACCTTATTTCAATGTCATCGAAGTTTGAATCTCGATAACATCGAATCTAGTTCGATTCATTGAATTTTTCAGAAGATTTTCCAAGAAGCTTGTTGGACAAAAACTCTAAGTTCTTCGATTCATCGAATCATCATCGATGTCATCAAATACACATGTTCGATGTCATCGAAGGTATGTTCGATGAATCGAATTTTCAGTCCAAATATATATGTGGTTGCTGGACATATGAGAACCACTTTTCGATATCATAGACCCAAGCTCGATGACTTAAAGTGACATGTAGAAAACTTAGAAAATTTACCTATTTGCACCAAGTTTTCAAGTATTAAATTCCTTTGTTGTTTTATGATTTTTAAAGGGAATTATATACCTGGGTGTTTTGGACATGGGATTTGAGGTTTAATTTTACCTTTGATGTTCCTGAATCACCCATCCAGTTGAGGCAGCATCTTGTATTGTCTTCACATGGGGCTCACTTGACTTACTGACTCAACTGTCACGCTAATTGATAAACAAAGGCACTTTCAATTCCCCCCCCCCCCCCCCCCTTTTGTCAATTACATGACAAAACCCTAGAACAATAACCTAAATTATGTGTACATCAACTTTACACAATTTTACAAAGATTCTATCTAACACACACACAACATAATGTCTTTTCTTGCAGCTGCTCCCCCTATCAACCTGCATCACCATGCTCTTAAAACATACAACCATAGAGTTTACATGGTGGGATTGTTCTCCCCCTTTTTATCAGTGATTGACAAAGGGTTAGTGTATACCAATATCATATAGTATGATTGAAGTTGCACTTGCAAAGAGGAGAACCAATAAATAGGAGGAATAGGAATGCATTTAAATCATCATTGCAAAGTGTATGAGTTAGATATGCATTGATCAAATAACATCAAACTCAGATAAGATATGTAGGAATTCAGACATATAAGTAAGATAAAAACTACTGCCCAAGCTTAGCAGACATTCATCATTTAATCATCGAAGTATTCTAAGAAATATTCAGCTCATCTATGGGCATAACCAACCAAAGAGAAATATTCTAAGACATTTAGCTCCTCCATGGGCAAGAACAGAAAGAGGTTAGCCTATCCAAGTCAGTGAATCATCACATACACACACATATACTTAGGGTACCCAAAAAGATATCGATGCCCTCAGCATCAATAGTCAATCAAGTGTATGTGATGAGGTAAAAAGGGGTGCTATGGCGCCAGAACTGTATCCGATGGAGTAGTGTCATCATGCCGGCAAGTCAGCAGATCCACAAGGTGTTGGGCAGTGCACTGTAGTGCTGCAACCATCTTCTCTAGTCCGGAGAGCTGTTCCTTCGTACGCCCCATGCGTTCCTCCTGTCTTTCAAACTGGTCCTCTGGCCGTGCCTGTCCACATAGTGTTACCCCAAGACGATCCTGATGCCACTTATGGCGTTGTGCATGCATGGAATTAGGAGTGGTTGGGATAACCGGCGGTGGCCATGTCTCATCCTCTGTCGCTGCAGCTATCTCTCCCATCTCTATCTCAGGTTGTCTTTCTTCTTCATTCGCTTCTCCCGGAAGTGGATGAAATTTGAGATCCATTTTTTTGATGTTTAGTTTGGTGAAGCGTTGCAAAGGACGCTCAGGATCATCCATCATAGGCAAGCCCAACTCATTGCTTAAAACATTGATAAGGTGTGGAAACGGGAGATGAGTGGATCTAAAAGAGTGAACAACGACAGCAAGTTGGTGAACAATCAAGGAAGGAAGGCACAATTTCACACCGGATGCAACACTATAGAGGACTAGAAGCGTGAACGGGGTTAGGTCGACACGATTTATCCCTTGTGGATATACATTTATAGAGAAGACACCATAAAGAACTCGATATTTTGGTAGCATGTATTTGGTCTTGAGAGCATTCCCTTGGTGCTAAGGGACGTCTCTACCATAACACATGAACTTCGTCATCAGGGAACGAATCATAGGATCATCGATATCGAGTTCAGACAAACCAATCGGGGATAGAGTGAGACCGAATTGACTAGCAATAGTTTCAGCAGTGATTTCTACACTAGTCTCCCCAAATGTGACCGTTACAGAAAGTGGGTCCAAAACTGGAGAATAACAATGGGCAAGAAAATGATAGACTCTTTCATCACGACAGGGCCCTCTAAAATCCAACAGTGGGGTCCAGTCAACGGCCTACAAAAGGGGTTCAATTTCAAAAACCCGAATGCACTCCCGATCAATCTGTCTCTCATGCACTAGTTGTCTCCCAGTGTACTTTTCTAATAGGCTGGCATTGGGTGGGGGAATCAATGGTCCAACAGGAGGTGCAGGAGCAACAGGCAGGCCACCGCTACGCGACGACTGTCGAGCAGGGTTGCCACGTTTAGATGCAGGAGAACCCTAATTAGGTGCCCTGGCCCATTCTCTAGGGGCCAAGGTTTTCTTCCTCGTTGGCCTAGAAGATTCTCCTTCAGCTATTGCTTTGCCTTTATCTTTGGCCATAAGTGATAAGATAAAAGATTTCCAAAACAAAGAACAGACTAGGAAGAAGAACAATATTTGGAAGAAAAAAAAAAACTCCCAAAATCTACCTAGACGCAATTCAACCTAGATTCAACCTATCCGTATAAAATAAAGTGATGGGATGTGGGGTTTTACCAAGAAAGGCTTCGATTTGAGCTCAAGACCACCACCACGGCTTCAATGGACCGAGGGAAAATGAGGAAGATGACTTTCTGCCCAAAAATGAATTTTCACGCTCGCCCAAACTTTTATAAGTTGGGGATCTTCAATGTCATCGAAACTGATTCGATGACATCGATCAATCAGAAAAAAGTTTCATTAAAGAGGTGTTCGATGACAGCAGGCAGTGTCCGAAGTTTCAGATCCTGTTATTTCTTCGATGTCATTGAACTATCATTCGATTCATCGAATGTATCATCGAAGTAATAAGTTCAACATTGTTCTGAGCACTTCGATAAGTTTCAAGGAGATGTGCAACATAGTATTTGCTTCTTATCAACTTGTACACTCAACAAAATTTATACAAAAATGTGTGAGAGCCAAAATTATAAACATTTCTTATGTTTATGTTTAAAAAGAATTTGGAGGCTTTAGATCATCTAATATATCATGAATACCACAAAAAAATAATAATAATCATTTCACGCATATCCAAGTCTTGATGCCATGACTTGGGGTTATTATTCTTGGTCACGTGGTATCAGATAGACAAATCATTCTTTCTACTACTTTCAATTTTGTAGCAGTTGTTACTTGTGTGAAGACCCTTCATAATACATTTTCCTGATAGGTCTGAGATCTTGCACTCATCTTTGGAGAATATGACCATTTGTTCTTTGTCACAGATTTGTGAGATACTAAGAAGATTGTGTTTTAGTCCTTTTATGCAGAGAATATCTTCACTCATGGTCATCCCAGGGCCAACAATTGTTCCTTGCCCAATTATCTTGCCAGATCTCCCATCTCCAAATGTGATTGCCCCACTGTCAAATTTTAAATAGTTGTAGAAGTGGGATTGGTCACCAGTCATATGTCTAGAGCAACCTCTATCTAGATAGCACTTGCAACCATTACCTGTATTAAGATCAGAATGAGTTATCAGGCAGGTGTTCTTGTTTTTCACTACCTATTTGGTGACAACTTTTCTTAGTGAAGGTGCTTTGTCTTTACCATGGGCCTATTTGGATTTTTCATGCAATTGAATCAGATTCCCTTGTTTCATCAATGCTTTGGTTTTTTGATTTAGTTGAGCCACCTGATTCAATAATCGTCCATCCATTTTGTCATTTTTGGTTGAGTAGGATATTTCCTTCCTTCTTTTGGTATGTATATTGAAGGACTCTTCACATTTTGCATTGTTCTTCTGGTAGGTTTGAGTTTACCAGAGAAGTTCAAACTGGAAGTGGAGTGAGACCTTCCAACTGTAAGACATTCAAACTTGTAATGTCCTACATCTCCACATGAATGACATATAGGGGTGTCCCTAGTATTGCTTACAGATGCCACATTTTTCTTAATCATAGGTGGTGCAGGAAAGGAGTTTGATTTACAAAATCCATAGCCTAAGCCTCTCCTATCCTTCTGTGTTCTTCCCATCCCTAGATGTTTTTTCAGTTTTTCACTACCTTGGGAAAACCTATAAGTTCAACAAATTATTTTGACTTTTCTATATCAAAGGTATGTTTATGATTTTCATTCTTAAGATGCATATTCTCATATTCTAAGAGTCCAATCTGTTTGTTTAATTTTTATGTTTCGGATTTAAGGAATAATGTTTTCCTTTCAAGATTGTCATTTTCCAGATGGTATTGTTGAAGATCATTTATCAAGTTGATATTGATCTCTAGAGTTTTGTTTAAATCATCTTGTAATTGTTTGTTTTTATTTTTCGCAACACCAAGTTTCTTAAGGACACTAATGCTATGGATATAAAGTTGATCATAAGCATCATGGATATCATCTTTTTCTTCTTCTTCTACTTCCTCCTCATCATCAAAGGGGTGTGTGTCTCCTTGGCTTGTGATTCATCTCTTTCCTCATTATCCCTTAAGCTGGGAATAACTGTAGTGGTGAAAGTCATAAGTATTTTTAGGGACTTTTAGTCTCCATCACTTTCAGAATCATTGCTTTCAGAATTGGATTCATCTGTGTCATCCCATGTGGCTGCCATAGCCTTTCCTTTTGATTTCTTGGTAGGACAATTGGTAGACAAATGGCCATATTCCCTACAATTATAACATTGAGGTTCCCTAGACTTTTTAAATGGTTTGCCTATTTGGTGCTTGTTGTCCAGTTGTTTCCCTTTGTTATTGTATGATTTTCCACGATTCTTGTTGAAGAATTTTTTTTGAATCGTTGAGCCAAGAGAGCTACCTCCTCATCACCACCTTCATTTTCACTATCCTCTTCCTCTATTACATCATGTTCTTAGAGGTCTTGAGAGCATTATTTTTGGACTTAGTGTTTGGTTTGAGGTGTAGTTCAAAAGTTTGTAGGGAACCTACTAGTTCTTCTACTTTCATTTCCTCAATGTTTCTACATTCTTCTATAGTGGTGACCTTGGGGTTAAATCGTTCCGGCAAGGATCTCAGAATTTTCCTACAAATTTTAGACACTAGAATTCTTTCCCCAAGACCCCCCATGGAGTTACATATGCCATTTAACCTAGTGAATGTCTCATGTTCTTCCATATTTATGTGCTCAAATTGAGATGCCAGAAGTTGCAGCCTAGACATTTTTACTATGTTAGTTCCTTCAGGGGTAGTTTCTAGTAACTCGCATGCTGCTTTTGAGTTTATGCACATACTTATCTAACTGAACACATCTAGTGAAACTCCACAGTAAATTGCATTCATAGCTTTAGCTTTGCACATCCTCATTTCTTTATCAAATTAAGTCCACTTCTCTTTTGGTTTGGGTTTAGATATAGTTGTACCATTTTCAAGTACCACCTATTCAATGGGAGCAACATATCCATTCTCAACTATCTCCTAAACGTCATGATTTAAAGTCTATAAGAAGTAGATCATTCTTACTTTCTAATATGCATAATTTAAGCCATTAAAGATGGGAGGACGTGAGACTAATGGTTCATCTCCTTTACCCATAATTCTAACTTCAGTCAAGATCTTCCTCTAGGTGATTAAACCCTTCAAGAGGAACCCGCTTTGATACCAATTGAAATTGCGGTTTAGACCACTATAGTAGAAGTATGGAATATGTCAAAGTGTCCTAGAGGGGGGTGAATAGGACTTTATAAAATTTATGCTAATTTAAAATCCTAATTTTCTAATCTTGAACTAATATGCAATTAATCAAGATGTAGCAACCTTAACTCTACAGGCTTCCAAGCCAAGTAAAGGATCTAAACAATAGACTACTTAGGTTGAACAATTTAAGCAATTATTCTATGTAAAATGTATGAGTGTGTGGGATGTGATTCCTATTAGTTCTAACCATTCACATGCATCATTTTAAGCATTCAAGATAAGCATGATCAAATGATTACGCAAATAGCAATCCTAAACACAATCATATATAATGGTTCGACTATGTGCCTACTCCACTCCCGGTTGACACACTCAACCCTTAAGTATACCGGATTTCACTAACGGAGGTTTTAAATCAGGTTCACCTCAAACCCTTACAACCTGCACAGGTTGACACTAGGACCTACACAAGGTTCTTAAGGATGCCGACACAAGGCAACCACACATGCCTACACAAGGCACTCAAATGTGTCTACACAAGACAACTAATCATGCCTACACAAGGCAATCAGACATGCCTACACAAGGCAAACAATCAATGCCTACACAAGGTACAACAGGTCCTACACATGGACTTTATACGTATTCTCCCGTTTGAGGCCTGTAAAAGGTCTTGGTAGGTTTTCAAAACACAACCTGAAGATCAATCCTACACAAGAAAGGATCCCTATATTCTATGGACTCTTAAACACTTACTTGTAAGTAGGTGAGCCCCGTTTAGCACATGATGAAGACGATCTCCCTTGAAGACAGAGATTCTTCAGCTCCCTTGAACCGCAACACTTGAAGATGCTCCAATAAAAGTAGTCAGGGTTGGGTCAAGGTTTTTTGGTGGAATCTACTCTATTAAATGTGAATCATTAAGAAACAGAGTGATTCCACAGTTATGCATTCAAAAGATTCTTTAACTTAATGATTTGCCATTAAGTAGCTATTAGAAGATCCTTGAATGGTGAAGTTCATTCTCTAATCTAGTCTATTGAGTATTCAATGAATAAGAAAGGATTGTGGAATGAACTTCCATGAGAAGAAGGATTAATGATGGTAGGTAAGAAGTTACCCCCTTAGAACTCTCTCTTTTTCTCAATGCAAACACTAAAACCGAACTTCTGTTTATAAAGGCAAAATGTCCAACGATAATATAATTGTCAGAACCTGACTGCGTTCGATGTCATCAAACTTGATTCAATGTCATCGAAATTTGAATTTCAATGTCATTGAATCTAGTTCGATTCCTCAAATTTATGCGTGATTTTTCTTCAAAGTTTGTTGGACGATTTCGTGTACTTATTCGATGTCATCGAACTTGATTTGATTTCATCGAGGTTTAATCTCAATGTATTAAATCTAGTTCGATTCCTCGAACTTTTTAGAAGATTTTCCTTTGAAGCTTGCTGGACATTTTCTTGTCCTTTTTCGATGTCATTGAACCTTGTTTGATGTCATCGAAGTTTGAATCTCGATGACATCGAATCTAGTTCGATTCCTCGAATTTTCCAGAAGATTTTCCAAGAAGCTTACTGGATAAAAACTCTAAGTTCTTTGAGTCATCGAATCACCATCAATGTTATCAAATATACATGTTCGATGTCATCGAATGTATGTTCGATAAATCGAATTTTCAGTCCAAATGTATATGTGGTTGTTGGACATATGAGGATCACTTTTCGATGTCATCGAACCATGTTCGATGTCTTCGACCCAAGCTTAATGACTTGAAGTGACATGCAGAAAACTTAAAAAATTTACCTATTTGCACCAAGTTTTCAAGTATTAAATTCCTTTGTTGTTCTATAATTTTTAAAGGGAATTATATACCTGGGTGTTTTAGACATGGGATATGAGGTTTAATTTTACCTTTGATGTTCTTGAATCACCCATCCAGTTGAGGCAGCATCTTGTATTGTCTTCACATGGGGCTCACTTGACTTACTAACTTAACCATCACGCTAATTGACAAATAAAGGCACTTTCAGAGTTTGACTAGCTCGTAAATGGCTCCGCTATCAATGAGTCGGGTGGGCATTGGCATTCCAATGGCAAGGCGGATAATGAGGTCTCTTCTACTCACCTGGGCGTGCCCGCGATGGGCGGAAACTAGTGTGGAGTGTACTTGTAACACCCCGTACCTTTCAGCACTCAAGTGTTACCGTATAACCTAACTCAGTATGAACACTAAACTAGCTTACCTAAACAGTCGCCTTCAATCTATCCATCTTACGACTTTAACTATGACAACAATACCTTTAAGAGTTTAGTTCAATCCGCCCTGGATCCCTAATGACCTTTCAACCATCTGATTCTGGACTATGACTACTCACCAGTCATAGAATTGAACCACCTTAACATGATCAAATTGACCCTGTACTTAAATAAATGAATAAATAAATAATCCTACCATTAGAATCTGGATCAGGAGGATATTTCAAGATACACCTAACTAGTACAATTAAATCACATAAAGTAAATTAGGGATCGAAGTCACAAGATCCATCGTCATCTAACTTTAAAAACTCCCACAGATGTACATCTCTTAATCATTACGATTAAGCCACTTGATTACTAAAGTTTCCAATGATTTTCACCTAAACTAGGCCGAGAGCCCTAGGAATCATCGCTAATCATATTTTATACTGATTTGACCGTCAAATCTTCATAGATCATAAAATAACCTATGTATGTAGGAAGTATGGTTCACTTACAAATTTAAAATAATCAAATCTTTCTTATCAAGACCTACAGTAAATAAATTGCGTTGATCACGATGTAAACCATGATAAACAACTTAGAAATATAATAATAATAATAATAATAATAATAATAATAAATAGCAAACGATATTATTAAAGGTATGGTAACATGATATTTAATGTTATAAAAGCATAATAGGTCATATAGTCCATAAGCTAGCCATTGATTTCTAGCTTAAACGGCCCATTGGACCTTTTTAACCGTTGACGTTCAACTTCGGAATCATCGGACCATAAGATTGACGGGAAACCACCATTAGGACTACAAATCAAGTTGTGGGCCCCACCTAAACTTCAGATCTGCGCAATTTTTTGTCAGAAGATCTAATGAGAACCTCCAAGGAGAATGAATGGAATGGATTTATCACAATCATCATGGTGGGCCCCACCTCGCAGCGTGAGTGTACAACAGAGATGTGCACTCGCCGTGCACTAGTCAGGGCAGCTCAGTCAAGCACTACTAACTCGAAAGATTTCTAAAAAGAGAGTTTTTCTCTCTTCGGTTTGCACCAACCCACAGACAAGCGTCCAGTTCTTTGATCTGTGGCCCACCATCACAACCCGGAGTCATGATCTGGTCCGTCCATTCGGTAGGGAATCCTTAAAGTCCAAAACCTAGAAGTTTCGTACAATTCCACACGTGTGCATGCACACGATTCTCGCTATAAGTAGGTCCTGAAAGCACAACGTTTCCTAAATCAGAAACCTGTCCTTCTGCTGCCAATAGGGTGATCTGCGTGAGTCTCTCCCCCTTAATCCTAGTCTCCCGTCCTAAGCATTCTCAACCCTCCATGTGATGCAAGTGGTTTAGGGTTGCATATACTACAAAACCGGAACGGCCGCTGGTTTTGTGTTTACCGGCTGTATTTGGAGCCATTGTACAACAAAGTGATCCATGCCTTTTGTTTACAATCCAATGGTCTAGAATTGTTAGAGGGACTCTATACAAGAGCTAAGGTTCGAGTGCAGCAAGGGTCCTCAACGGCTCCTACGGGTTTGCACGAAAATCAGCCATTTCCTTCCTTGCTCGAACCCACCAACCAAACCATGCCCAAGCTCCATTCCTAGCACCCTCCAAGCTTCCTTGGGTCTACCTAGACCTCCCGCAACAATCAGATCAGAAGGAGATGTGATGGTGGTGAATCCACCATTACCACCACTTCATCTTCCCCGACTAAACCAAACCCAGTTGCCCCTTTGTTTGTTGTTTTTGGGTATGCCTAGGGTGAAAGGAATGGAGGAGGTACATCGAGAAAAGAAAAAGAAAAGGAAAAGAAGAGAAGAGAGAGTGGAGAGGGGGTGCGTTGTTGCACCGCACCACCACGAACTAGCTCGAACCGAGCCCAATTTGAGTGTGAGTTCGAGATCGGGCCAAGTCTTAGCTTGAACTGTTGTGTGTGGGCCCGCTGGAAGCTCCCCAGCTGGGAAAGAGGGAGAGTGAGAGAAAAGAAAGAGATAGGAAGAGAAGAAGAAGAAGAAGAAGAAAGAGAGAGTGAGGGCAAGTGTGGTCCGCACTACACACTGCCGAGTCAACTGGACTCGACTTGGCTGAGTCCTCAAGTCTGGTTCAGTCCAGATTCTTGCTGAGTATTTCCAACAATGAAAGTAGAAGGAAACAAAAGGAAGAAAAGAAAGGGAAGAGAGAGAGTTTGGATTCTTTTTTGGTGGCTACCGAGTCTAGCTGAGTTTAACTCGGTCAAGACAGGTTTGGGCCCGGTCTAGAAATCATTGGATTTCCCGCATATGGGAAACAAAGAGGAGTGGAGAAAGGAGAGAGAGAGAGAGAGAGAGAGAGAGAGAGAGAGCAAGATGGGTGGTTGTGTTGAGCCGAGTTAACTCGGATGCCGAGCTAAGTTAATTCAAGTCAAATCAACTATAGGTGAGCTTTCTCTTAAACATTGCATTAAAATTCTAATTAGAACATTGGTAGATTATTTATGTTATAACTAGCTATTATAAACAAGGATTTTATTTATCAAATAGTAGTAGTTTAATTGTCACTCTCAAAGGATCATCATTAATAGTAGATCTTAGTATGTATTATCATCATTAGTGTTACTATAATCATTGCAATTATTAGATGTGGCTAGTATTAGTTATTATAGATATTAGATATTAACATTTATCATGTTATTCCTATTTTGTCATTGTAGGATATTGATAATAAGATTAACGTTGTTAGTATTAATAGGCAGTTATTATTTTATTTTTTTTTACTTCATTCTAATATTATTATAAATTAACTATATGAATTAGGTTTCGACTCTAAACCAAAGTCTAAGATAAGATTAATGGATAAAAACCCTAAATTTAAGTAATCTAAACCATAAGTTATGATCCTAACCATAGATAGTGTGTTAGGTTTGGATCTAATTGTAGGATTTCATAATTCATGGTAGATCATAGTATCTATTGTCATAACTAGATTCATTATTGATAGTTATGACTATTAGCATTAGAAAATATTTACCATTTTCCTTATTGAATTAGTATGATACTTGTTAAAATAATTATTAGTATTAGTCCTTATTATATTATCATTAGTAAAGATTCCATTATTATTACTTATATTATTTAAAAGATTATTAGTCATTATAAGAATATTAGTTAATGTCGATACATTTAAATAGGAACTTAGGAACCATCATTAATAATAGTGATGGATTAATACTCCTATTATAAATATTATTCAATCCATTTTACAATACTAATTATAATAAAAATAGTAATAATAATTTAGGATTCACATCCTAGAATCTAAGCATCTAACTAAACTCTAAGATGAAGACCTAATTCTATATCAAAACCCTACAAATAAGTAAATCCTAGCCCTATGTTGTATTGATCTTTACCGTAAATACTTTGTAGAAACCTGGTCTCACGTACAACTTCACAATCCATGGTAAGATTCAATTTTAAGGGTGCACGCGCTTCCTAGCAACCTCAGTTGGCGATTCAAAGTATAAGGTGATGATTTCCTCCCCTTGAGCTTTCCATTTTCCCATTAGCTTAAGTGATAGTTTTTATTTTAAATTTCGATTAATAATTGATATCTTCATTCTACAATCACACGCGTTAATAGTTTGAATTGAATTACAAGATTTAATTCTTAATATTTATCCGACATACCCTCTTATGTTTGTGTATTACTTGTGGATTGTTTTTGGAATTTAAACTGATACATCAGTGGGAAACCCCCACTTATAAATGTACACCCATACTTGGGATGTAACTCGATTGAATGTGATTATAATGGACCTTCGACCTAGTGGTTATTGAATGGTGGTTTGAATTGAATATTGATGTGGGCCTACCATCCAGGGATTGCTGTCTCAGTGGTTTTTAAGGATGGTGTAGACACCCCACCCAAGCTAAAGTCTTAAGAAGGCTAGAACAGTCCGCGAACCATGACCATATCCAAACCCTAATCCCAGCACTAAACCAAACCCTGATCTAAAAACCCTTAAACTCTCTGTCCGTAAACCCAAGCCGTGATCCAAACCATCCAAATTCACATGCAGCCCCACCCATACCCAATACAGTGGCCAGAACCCTTTAAGCGAACCCAAATATGCTAATCTGAGCCACTGGAACCTGAAAGAGAGACCTACGAAGCCCGCATGTGCAAACCCGGCCCGAGCGTAGCTCGGGCCGCAGTCTGACTGCCGCGGGCGGTAATTCAATAACCTCCTACGGTACTCCAGCTGCCGCGGCTCGCGGCCCGCGTGTGGACAGCTGTCCCAGCGTCCCAAAGTCAACTTTCTTTCAAAATTACCCCTCCTACCTTAACTATTTACCAATTTACCAGCCCCATAAGCCAATGAGAGAGTGCTATGTGGCATCTCTCTCCTCTCCACCAATCACCACCTGCCACATCAGCATTTGCCCCTCTTAAGGCCAAAAATTACCATTTTACCATTGGAGAGGGCTATAAATAGCCCTCTCCTGTTCTCATTTCAAGGGGGAGGAGGAGAAAAACCAAGTGAAACCTAGTGAGGAAGAGAGTGAGAAAAAGAGTGAGAGAGAAAAAGAGTGAGTGAGGAAGAGAGTGAGGGAAAGGGAAGGAGCTCCCGAACAACCCCCCCCCCAAATTCAGATTTTTTTAACCACCCCCTAGCCCTCAACTTAACTCTCCCAACCCATAAGCCTAACCCAAGATGGTCATGGTCCAGTTCATGTTTTAGCCTACTCCAGTCAAGCCAAAAGATCCACCATTCTACTAGCATTCATCATGACATTTACTCCCTTCTCAACCCCCCTGCTTCTCTAGATCTCTAGTGAACAGATCAGGAGTCAATCTAAGGTCGAAGAGTCTTTGGATTTCTCCAACCATTACGTATTCCGTGGCTCTAGCCGACCACGGGATTCTGAGATTATTTGACTAGTGGCGACTCCAACAATCAACCAATTTTCTCACCACCTAATCTGCACCAAATACATTTTAAATCAGCGTGGACGCCAATTTTCAGTGTCTACAGAATGGCGACTCCATTGGGGAATGAGTAGCTAGCTCGCACTAGCCGAGACCCAACTCAAAAATTTGTGGTATTACCATCTCAAGGAACATCATCTTTGCATTCATACAAAAATAAAAAAATCGTCAGCCTGTTCTTCCTCAGGCAGAGAATCAGACCATGACCACTTGATCTCGTACAGCCGCGGCCTCTCAAGCAGCCCATGAAGAAGAGCTAGCAGCTCAGCCAGCTCCCGAAACATTAATGCTTGCACCTGCATCAATATCCGCACCCACACCAATATTCACACCATTGCCACCAGTGGTTCAAGGAGACCTCCAAGCCAATGTAACCACATAGGAGCTGCTACTTTGAATAATACAAGAGCTACTACTCCACCTAGTACCAAGTCCTGCACCAAACACACAGACAACCCAGCCCAGTATACAAAGTAGTTCACTCCTTTAAACTCCCTTCGCCTTTTCTCTCATTCCTCCAGCAAATCCCGTGCTCCCTCTCTTAGAAGAGTCAGCACCAGAACAACAACAGCCAACAAATGGGAGCAACCCTCCCATACACCTCTACCCAGCACATCACCATAATCAGGTTACAACACAACTTCCCCCTAATGGGAACCACAGACAAGAACTGGCGAATGCCCATGAAGGGGGCCAGTTTCGAGTCCATCTTACTCTCCCTAACGGGAGCAACATTCTGGAATTGATAGATACCCCAGGAGGGAGCCATTTCCAAACATCACATCCCCCTCCGAAAGGGAGTAGTGTTCAATTTCAGCTACCTCCCGCCACTGGGAGTCCACCATTTTTCCAGCAACCACCCATTCTTGATCCATATGAAGAAGAAGCAGCACAAGCCCTACAGCAAGGGGCAGGATATCCGCAACAGGGTAAGTCAGAAATTGAGGAATTACGAGAGCAGTTACAAATGGTGCAAAATCAACTACAAAGACAGTAAGGAGTGGATCATCCATCCACCAAGTTTAGGGATCTCTGTCCCTTTCCAGATGCCCGCGTACCTCCAAACTTCGAGGTACCAAAATTCAAAAGGTATGACGGTAGTGGGTGCCCTACAGCACACTTAAAAGCATTTTGTGGGGAACTCAATGCGATAGTAGGGAACGATGGATCCTTGATACGGCTTTTCCAAAACTCCCTTAAGGGTGACGCTTTGGATTGGTACACCTCGCTAGACAGCCATCAAATTAGAACCTGGTAAAAGCTCTCCCAGGTATTCATTGACAGGTTCTCATACAACTTGAATATGGCTCCAAGGAGGTCTGACTTGGCTGCCTTGAGACAAAAAAGTGATGAATCCTTATCAGCATACGTAGGACGATGGCGAGCCATGACGGCTCGAATGAGAAACCCCATCGATGATGAGGAGCAGATATCCATGATCGTACATTCAGCAAATCCCAGTATTTCGGGATATCTAATCTCATATCCCTACGTAAACTTCTCCCAACTCATCCGAGCTGGAGAACAAGTCGAAGCCGGGATTAGAGCTGGAACTATTTTCCCATGGCCACACCAGGCCCCCTCAATCAAAAGAAACAAAGTCGAGACGAAACTCGTTGGATATGGGAATGGAAACAGCACGGCTCCCACGCAACGTACCACAGAAGTTAACAACATCATCACCAATACTCAAGGCAATCAATACATTCCGCAACCGGAGCCACGAAAAGACAGGAAGTACCAGCCACAGTCAAATAGGCAGTACCAACCCCAGCAAACCCAACAGGAATTTCAGGCACAACCGTCTCAACCAAAACAGCAACAGCCTAGGGGATATGCACAAGGTCCATTCAAGCCAGGAGTGTTAGGAAGGAAGTTCACCCCATTAGCACAAACATACAGTCAAGTGTTGACAATGCTCATGCAAAAGCAACTGTTGACACTACTTCAGTCGCGACTTCCACCTAATCTATTGCCTCCCGATTATAATGAAAATCAATATTGCGCATATCACCAGGCTCCTGGCCATCTAACAGACCACTGCTTTGCTTTGAAACATGCGGTCTAAGATCTTATCGAGAGCCAGAAGATTGCGATCACCCCACAGGCCAAGAATACAGCTCGGGCCAACATTCTCCAAAATCCCTGGCCGTCACATCAAACAGGACCCAGCACATCTGGCACCTCTACCGTCAATCACATTGAAGGAGGGCAACTTATGTACTCCTCCCCACATCATTCCATTCAAACAATCACGCCCGATACAGTAAATCGGACATAGGGATACCAACAGACACAACCGTCTGGACCACGGAGATTTCTGGAAGCAGCACCCGCAACAAAACCTCTCGTATTTCTAAAGGGGCACATTCAACTCCACCTTCAATACCCTCAAAAAGGTCGAACTCTCAACCCATTGTCCTCCCAATAGGTCTCCCTGATCTCACCCCGCTAACCTTGCAAGGGGCACCCCCGGTTTAAGCCCCAAAGTTCCTGATGCCTCACCAACTGGTACATGCCCAAAGGACTTCTCCCACACATCGGGTGGAAAAAGAAAACCTCAATGTCAAATCTCACCAAGATCTGGTAACACCTCAAGAAAAATCGTCGAGTCTGCCGCAAACTGTTCCAGCAACAACCCTTCCACCTCAGGAACCTATGATATACCTGGAAGGAAGATCGATCCCCTCCTATGACCCAAAAGCAGTTCCCTGGCATTACCCCGAATGCGACGAAGTGGGAAATAATGGGAGGTATTTCAGGAGAGATAACCAAACCCGAGGAGCTTTGTTGGGAACCACTAGCAAAGTTGATGTTGCTTATGATATAGCAGCTCAACTTAAAACCACTCCTGCACAAATATCTATTTGGGAACTCCTATGCACATCAAAATCGCATCGAGAAATCTTTGTGAAAACATTGAATGATGCCCATATTTCTCCTAATGTACCTCCGAAAATGGTGGCAAATATGATCGGACAACTCTTGTACCACGGGCTATCACTTTCTCTGATGATGAATTACCACCCGAGGGTCACAAGCATGGACAGTCATTAAACATAGTGGCCTGCCACCAGAACTTCAAAATCCCACTCGTGCTCATTGACAATGGATCCAGCCTTAATGTTTGCCCTTTGAGGACTGCTGAACGGTTAGGGATAGAACCATCTTCCTTCAGACCCAGCACTGTGAGTGTCTGAGCCTTCGATAATTCCCGAAGGCAGGTCGAGGCAGAAATCGACCTTGAGTTGCAAATTGGACCGGACATGACTCTTGTTACATTCTAGGTCATCGACATCCCTGCCTCATTTAACCTTTTGTTGGGGCGGCCATGGCTCCATGCTGTCGGAGCCATCCCATCTACTCTCCATCAAAGGGTTAAATTCCCATCAGGGAATTAAATCATTTCAGTATTGGCCAAGCCAGAAACTATCCTCCCGGTGACGATTAATATCCCTGAAACTGACATCCCGGTGATTAACATTCAGCATACGGAAGGTGACATATCATACCATAGTTTCGAAGTCAAAAATGTAAACGCAATTGCCAGTCCACGACCCCTCGCTGCAGAATGTCATTCCCCCTGCTGAACGATTGATCCTGAACTACCGTACCGAGTTCCATGAAAAGGGTATGATAGTAGAGCCGTCACCTGCCAACATGCAGAGACGGGGACCAGGATATCAACCGACACCGGAGAATCAGGCTTAAAGGCCAAGGAAGGGTCAACCATTCAAGTACACACCCATCAAATTTGTCAAGGCTGGAACAGTCTGTGAAGATGCGATAATTTCCCTTGAGGACCACCTCCAACGACTCAAACTCTCTGAACATTCCAACCAAGAGTCCGTCTGGCCACCGATACGGTGGGATAGGATCTTTCGGGCATCGAAACACATCTGAAGCCAAGGGCAAAACCCCCGGACCCATCGCATGGAGCTAGGGGCATGGAAACAGGTCCACCCATGGAGGACCCAAAGCCAGAAATCCCCCTTATAAAGGATACAGGCAAGAATGGGGAGACACCCATCCCCAGTCAAGGGGACACACTTCCGCCACCAGCCCAGCAACACAAGGGGCAGAAGCATCCCATCCACTGGATCGACAAGGGAAAGTGGCTTGCCTTGACTGGAAGGACGTGAAGGTCCCACCACAAGAGGAGTCTGAGGAACCCGAAGAACTCCAACTCTTGGGCGAAGAGATCGAATCGGATTCTGACTTTAAACCCAGCCCAGCAAACATCATGGTTATCAGGATAGGTGACCCTCAGGAACAGACAGAGCAGAGCAACAGGATTGAAAGGGGGAAGGAACCAAGCTGGACAGTCATACCCCTAACAATCAAATAAGGCGGTGAACCACCCATGGATGCCGGTCCCAAAAAAAAATGCTAATGTAAATAGTGGTTGGTACCCCCAACTAGGAGAGGTTCAATCTTGGTTTGCAACATCGTCCTATTCGGGATACCTTGGCGACACAACAAAATTTTAAAAATTTCAAAACACAAAAACATCACATATCTCCAAAAGCACAAAAAAAAAAATCAACTATCTCTTAAAACCACAAAACATCAGTAAATTTTCAGAATACAAAAATAAAAGAAAAACTTTCAAAAGTCACTGTGCCTAACACTTCACATGCAATACAAGAGTTTAAGGTCGACTCTTATGATTTCGACCTAGAGTTGGACTTCAAACTCATGGGTTTAGATGAAGCCTTGGATGAGGGAAATGATGATACTGCTCGCAAACTCGAGGATTCTCTCGAAAAGTTTGAAACAAAGGACAATGTTGTAGCAGATGATTTCGAAATTGTAAACTTGGGGTCAGCGAAATCCCCAGAGAGGTGCGCATCGGAAGGTCGTTGTCTCCGGAACACAAGCAGAGAATGATGGAATTTTTTAGCCCGAGGCTGTCCAACTTTACCTTCTCTTACGAGGACATGCTAGGGCTCGATGAGGATCTAGTGGTGCACCATTTGCCAACAAAGCCAGACATAAAGCCTGTCAAACAAAAGCTGTGCAGAATGAAGCCAGAATGGGCCCTAAAGGTCCATGATGAAGTTATCAAGCAATACAACGCGGGGTTCTTGGTAGTCTCCAACTATTCGGAATGGCTCACAAATATTGACCAGTTCTGAAGAAAGACGGGAAAGTTAGAATGTGCATCGACTTCAGGGACCTCAACAAAGCAAGCCCTAAAGACAACTTCCCTCTGCCTCACATCAACACACTGGTAGATAATACTGCTGGGCACAAGATCTTCTCCTTTATGAATGGCTTCTCGGGCTACAATCAGATCAAGATGGCTATCGAAGATCGAGAGAAGACTTCTTTCATCACACCATGGGGAACTTTCTGCTATCGGGTTATACCTTTCGGGCTGAAGAATGCAGGAGCTACATATCAGCGAGCCATGACTGCTTTGTTCCATGACATGATGAACAAGGAAATGGAAGTCTACATGGACGACATGATCATCAAGTCTCGTACAATCGAAGGACACTTCGAAGATCTCAAGAAGCTTTTCGACAGGCTAGAAAAGTTCAAGCTCCGTCTTAATCCGCAAAATGTGTCTTTGGTGCAACCAGAGGCAAGCTACTAGGCTTTATTGTCAACGAAGATGGTATCCAGGTGGGAAACCAAGACCAAGGCAATCATTGAAATGCCACCGCCCAAGACTGAAAAAGAAATTCGGGGTTTCCTCGGGCGAATCCAGTATATCAGCCGATTCATCGCATAGCTCACTTAGATCTGTAAGCCCATATTCAAGCTACTCAGGAAGAACTCACCGATGAAATGGAATAGTGACTGTCAAGCGGCCTTCAACAAGATCAAGAAATACATACTGAATCCCCTAGTACTCATGCCACCTACTCCAGGTAAACCATTATTGTTATATATCTCCGTCGCAGCAGAAGCAATCGGATGCGTTCTTGGCCAATATGATGACACAGAAAGAAAAGAGCAAGCGATCTACTATCTGAGTAGACAATTCACAAGCTACGAAGCCAAATACTCCAGCTTAGAAAAGACGTGCCTTGCCCTAATCTGGGCGACACAACGGCTACGACAGTATATGATCACTCACTCGATCCTTCTACTTGCTCACATGGACCCATTGAAATACTTGTTCGAGAAGCCAGCACTAACAGGCAGGATCGCAAAATGGCAACTATTGCTTTCTGAGTTCGACATCACCTATGTCACTCAGAAGGCAATCAAGGGGCAAGCACTGGCGGACCACTTAGCAGCCCACTCCCTGATGAAGAAGAAACAAAGGCAGGAGAGTGGACACTCTTCTTCGACAGAGCTGTAAACTCAAAAAGGAGTGGAGTAGGCGTTATACTCTACTCCCCTGATGACGTCCCAATTCCCATATCCAGGCGACTGGCGATATTCCAATGTACCAACAACGTAGCTGAATATGAAGCATGTATCGCCGGTCTAAGAGAAGCCATAATCCTCAACGTGAAGAAGTTGCGAGTTTTTTGAGATTCACAACTCATCATCAATTAGATAAATGGTGACTGGAGAATCTAACCAAGGAGTTCGAAGAGATCACATTCTCTTACATGCCCCGAATCAAGAACCAATTTGCAGACGCTCTGGCTACCCTCGCCTCAATGCTAGAGATCCCAAAAGGAGTTGGTGAATGGGAACTCACTGTCGAGCTCCAAGAAGAGCCTGTATTCTGCCTACAGATTAATGAAGCCGAAACTTCCTCGAATGATCAGCCCTGGTATATGAACATCAAGGAATACCTCGAACATCAGAAGTACCCGGAAGAAGCAACACTAGTTGATCGACGCACTATCCAATGGCTAGTAGCACAATTCGTGATCACTGGTGGAATCCTCTACAAGCGATCCTTCAACCAAGTCCTTCTCCACTGTGTGGACAAGACAAAAGCGGTACAGATCATGTTAGAAATTCATGAAGGACTATGCGGCCCACACATGAATGGACATATGATGGCAAAGAAGATCTTATTGGCTCACAATGGAGACAGATTGTTGTAAGTACGTTAGGAGATGCTTCAAGTGTCAGGAGCATGCAAACCAGATACATGCCCCTGCTTCTGAACTCTACAATTTGGTAGCACCATGACCCTTCTCTGTATGGGGGTTGGACATCATCGGCAAGATCAGCCCCAAAGCTTCAAATGGGCATGAATACATCCTGGTGGCAGTAGATTACGTTATTAAATGGATAGAGGCAGCATCCTACACCACCATTGCAGCATCTCATGTGGTCAAGTTCATGAAGAACAACATCGTTAGCCATTATGGGGTCCCTCAGGCCATTATTACTAACAACGGAACTCCGTTCGTCAATAAAAGGATGAGAGATTTCCTCGATAAATTCAAGATTCAACGCCATTGGTCAAGCCCCTACCGTCCTCAAATGAACGGTGGGGTCGAAGCTGCAAACAAAACTATCATACGCATACTGGAGAAGATGGTGAAGACATATCACGATTAGTCGGAAATGCTTCCTTATGCACTCTGGGCCTATCGAACATCTGTACGGTCTGCTACAGGCGCAACTCCATATGAACTTGTATACAGAATGGAAGTAGTGCTGCCAGTCAAAATTGAAATCCCATCTCTGCGAATACTGCTGGAAAGTGAAATCGAGGAAGGCGAGTGGCAACAAGCAAGATATGATCAACGGCATCTGACAGATGAAAAGCGCACGCGAGCACTAAGCCACTCCCAATGTTATCAAAGAAGGATCGCTCGAGCCTACAACAAGAGGGTTCGAAAAAGGAGTTTCAAAGTCGGCGACATGGTCATGAAGCGTATTCTGCCGCCACACTTACCAGATCCCAGAGGAAAGTTCAAACCCTCATGGGATGGACTGCTGATCATTCGGGAAGTACTCCCAGGCGGGGCTCTTCGGCTCACCAGTGTGAAAGGAGAGGATCTTCCTGAGCCCATCAATGCTGACAACGTAAAAATTATCACGGGTAACCATACCTAACCTTGTCAATGAGTACAATCGCAAAGCTGTATCTATCGCATTTCCCACCAAAAACTAAAATAAAATTAAAAAAACAAATGTATATATCCACCATCTTTCTCTTCAGGAAACACCTGTCGTGTCTCTCGCAAAAAAAAAAAGAAGCAAAAAAAAAAAAAAAAGAAGCAAAAATAGACAAAGAAAGAAGACAAAATTGAAATAAAAAAAATAAAGAAAAAGGAAAATCCCAAAAGAAGAAGAAAACCTCAAGGAAAGAAAGTCCATCCCATCATTCCTAACCAAAAGTAGCTTATGATTGTGCTCAAAGACAAGGGCAGGCAAGTAACCAGTTGGCCGGCTATGAAGGAAAACTCTTCATCATCACTCTGGACACTCCAAAAGAGAGAGAGAGAGAGAGAGAGAGAGAGAGAGAGAGCAGGCATGCCTAAGCAGAATGGGGGAGTTGAAAACCCCAAGGGGCGCCTCGAGTAAAAACAGCGGACATGTAGCGGACTTGGTGAAAACCTGAAAAGGCACCAAGGGTAAAAAGAGCATAGCTGCCAAGGGGTAGGCAAGAGCAAAAACTCGGGACATGGTGAAAATCTGAAAGGATGCCATGGGCAAAAATGACGAGAAAGCCAGTTGTGGTGAAAACCTGAAAAGGCGCTACGAGCAAAAATAGCTAAAAGAGAAAAAGAAAAAAAGAAAACAAAAAGTGCAGGAACAGGAGAAGTCAAGGCAACAAGCAAAGTGAAGAAGCACAAGGAAAAGATAAGTCCCGGATCAGAATTCTGTCAGACTCTACCCAAATCCAAGGGGCATGATCCTAATATGTGCTACTCTCAGGGAATCGGGATCCCTAGTAAATAACTCAGAATACCGGATTCGACGTGGGCTAAGTTCAATATTCTGATTCCATCATCCAAAGCACAAATCTAAACATAAGTAAACACTGACAAATTTGGCACAAACAAAAATTTTCATTCCTTTAAAACATCTTTTTTACAAGTACATTGTTTTCCTTCCTTTACAAGAACAAAAATAAAAACATACATGCATATGCAGGACAAGCAGCCAATAAAGTCGGGGATCCACAAACTCAAAGCCCCAGAGGCCCACATTTCAAAGCCCCAAAGGCCCACAGTTCAAAGCCCCAGAGACCCACATTTCAAAGCCTAGAGGTCCATAGTTCAAAGCCTCAGAGGCCCACAGTTCAAAGCCCTAGAGGCCCACATTTCAAAACCCACAAGGCCCACATATCCAAAGCAAGGCCCACTACACAAACCCGATTTCAAGGACCATGGTCTTAGGCCCACATGTCCAAATCAGGCCTATGTTCCCCAATTGCCCCATTAATTCCTTAGTGGAGGCCATCTGGCTACTTGATCTAGACCTTACAATAAAACCCAGACGACGATGCCGGGTTTGCCCATAATTCCTGCGAGATCGGATGGATGTTTCAAAAAAAAATAATCAAAATATCTTCAAATAAAAACCGTTAGCCTCGCTAGCTCATCAGTGGAGGCAACGCAACTGTTTACATAACTTGTACAATAAAATCCAGATGATGACACCCTCCCGCGAGATCGGACGAATGTTTCAAAAAAAAAAATTCAAAATATCTTTCAATAAAAACTGTTAGCCCCGCCAGCTCGTCAGTGGAGGCAACACGACTGTTTACTTATGCAAATAAAAATTGAACGATGACGCTCACCCGCGAGATCGAATGGATATCTTTTTCAAAAATTCAAAAATATATTCAAATAAAATCCCCAATGAGTCTAGCTCCGAAGAGGATAGTTTTAAAATAAAAAGTTTTCAAAAATGCATGCGGCGCGCAGTACACTGAGGAATCTTCCATATTCTCCAATTGCGGTCAGTGCAAACAGCCAAATAAGATTCGATCTCTTCCGGTCTCCCCAGAGGATGATTGAATTCGAACATGATACCTGTACGGTTGGCCAGATCTCTATATTTGGACAATCGTACAAATGCTAGTAAGATGAGTGGATCTATCCCTAGAAAGAATAATCTGCTAGTAAGATGAGTGGATCTATCCCTGGAAAGAATAATCAAACTCGAAGTGTCAACAATCCATTGTAACTAAAGTATCAGAATCAGAAGATTGCGTGGCAAAAGATTACCTGCACATACCTAGTCCAGGATGTTCATAAAATTTGATCGAGTCCAAGTTGGCGTAGTGAGTTCTCCATAAGGCCACACCAACGCGCAGGGCAGCTAACCACTTTGATGATCAAATGGAACGAATACTCCTAGGGTGATTACATAGCAAAGGAACGACAGACCTAACGGTATGAGAATCCTCGTAAAACCGTGATAAATGCGTAGAGGCCCTTACTTTTCAGACTTACCCTCTAATACTATTAACAATCTGATGTGAAAGGGTTGTGATTGGTGATCCAGAAAGCCGCAACGAATGTGCAGGAGACAATCACAACGTTTTCCTCAACCCTCGTGATGTATGCAAGTCATCTTTTTCCAAACAGTCAACTGATAATGATGCAATGGCAGACAACAGATTCGAATCACTATCCTTTCTAACCAGAAGGGTGGGGTGTCCACTTGCTTTGGCCTTCGGTTGCTCATAACCTCGGCTAAAGAGGGGCATCTGTAGACACCCCACTCAGGCTAAAGTCTTGAGAAGGCTAGAACAGTCTGTGAACCATGACCATATCCAAACCCTGATCTAAAAACCCTTAAACTCTCTGTCCGTAAACCCAAGCCGTGATCCAAACCATCTAAATTCACATGCAGCCCCACCCATACCCCATATCGTGGCCAGAACCCTTTAAGCGAACCCAAATATGTTAATCTGAGCCACTGGGACCTGAAAGAGAGACCTACGAAGCCCGCAAGTGCAAACCCGGCCCAAGCGCAGCTTGGGCGGCAATCTGAATGCCGCGGGCGGTAATTCAATTACCTCCTGCGGTACTCCGGCTGCCGCAGCTCGCGGCCCGTGTGTGGAGAGCTGTTCCAACTTCCTAAAGTCAACTTTCTTTTAAAATTACCCCTCCTACCTTCATTATTTACCAATTACCAGCCCTATAAACCAATGAGAGAGTGTCATGTGGCATCTCTCTCCTCTCCACCAATCACCACCTGCCACATCAGCATTTATCCCTCTTAAGGCCAAAAATTACCATTTTAAAGGAGGAGAAAAACCAAGTGAAACCAAGTGGGAGGAAGAGAGAGAGAAAGAGTGAGAGAGAAAGAGTGAGTGAGGAAGAGAGTGAGGGAAAGGGAAGGAGCTCCTGAACACCCCCCCCCCCCCCCCCCCCCGAATCCGCATTTTTCTAGCCACCCCCTAGCCTTCAACTTAACTCTCCCAACCCATAAGTCTAACCCAAGATGGTCATGGTCTGGTTCATATTTTAGCCTACTTCAGTCAAGCCAAAAGATCTACCATTCTGCTAGCATTCATCATGACATTTACTCCCTTCTCAACCCCCCTGCTTCTCTAGATTTCTAGTGAACGTATGCTCTGTGACTTGTCGTATATCGAATCCTGTCACATCAAAAATTCTTGATGATCTAGTCCATTTTTTTAGCTCTTTACATAAGCATCATCACATCCGCCCTCTAGACACATTGCCGGATGTATGCTCTGTAGCCTGCCGAAATCTCGGATCTTGCTGCATCAGAAATCCACGTGTGACTAGTCCTATCATGACTACAGCAACATCATCATCCCTTGAGATATTTTACCACACTAAGTAGAGACCGTACATTTGTACGAGCAAAGAGGGTGCCTAACACCTTCCCTCTTTGTAACCGAGGTACCTTACCCAGAATCTCGAATCGCGGATCAGGAGTCAATCTAAGGTCAGAGAAGAGTCTTTAGATTTCTCCAACCATTACGTATTCCGTGGCTCTAGCCGACCGCGGGATTCTGAGATTATTTGGCTAGTGGCGACTCCAACAATCAACCAATTTTCCCACCACCTAATCTGCACCAAATACATTTTAAATCAGCGTGGATGCCAATTTTCAGTGTCTACAGATAGTCTTTTATCGCATGGATTTAATATTGTCCCTATGTGGCTTAGTTTTGATATTCTCCCTAGGTGGCCTTGTTTTGGTATTTGCCCTATATGGGTTCGATGTATTATATTGTACAACCATGCGATGGTAAGCCCCATATACTGAAATATGATTGGCCACTAGTCGACGGGTTTCCATTAAATATCATAAGGTGGTAGTCTCATGATCTGGGGATGGTTGTCATGGGACATTATGCCCGATCTGTCGGCCTACGCTGGGTGACAAGCCCCCCGTAGTGACCTTGAGCTTATTTAAACCAGCTGATTGTAATTGGACTAATAATGGCTTGGCTAATCATGCATACATGGCACAACCATTGTCTATCAATTTATGTATGTGATGTACGATAAACAGTCGTTATGCGATACGTGATGTTTGCACATGATGTGCTTCACTAATAGCCAACCTTTGCATGGGTGATGAGCACAACTTCTAAACGGACGAGCATCCCCGGGTCGATGATGCATTCACACATCCATGCATCTAATAAGACTACATCATGTATTGTTTTGTATGCTTTAATATAACTATGCTTACCTAATGTGGCGGTGTGTAATCTTGAGGGAAATTCACACTGAGTTGGCCACTCATCCATCAAATATATAACCGTACAAGTAACACAGGTGGCTTAAGTGATTTTTAGGTTCAGACTAGTGAGGAGCCGGGTACAGGTGTCAAGGATGCACGGTTGTATTGTTACGAGAAGCCACGTGACTTTGCGGCTTATGTTTAAATGTATTTTAATATTTCTCATATATTAAGTTATGTAAATCTTGTATTTGTTGATTTCGGAAACATTGGTTTGTATAAGTCATTATAGCAGCCTCTTGTACATTCTAAATGTAAATAAAACTTTTCTTTTTGTTGATATGTCCATTTTAAGCCAAACTGCTAACTCTGAAAGAAAAGGAAAAAAATATACTCGAATTTGACCATCCTTTAAGGTTAACACTCGGGTTTTTGGGAAACGAGTCATATACTCGGGTCCTGAAAACACAGGGCGTTATAGTACTAGACTCCAATGATGATTCCAGTGATGATAACTGTACTAAAATGTGGACTTACTGAGTAGGAGTTGCATGTTCAATATTTGACTCATTCATTCATTCATTCGCTATCCACTCAGGCTGGTGGTACGCAACTAAATCCTTATGTGCACCTTCGCGTTGGCCATAAGTTAGGTATGCGACTAACCTGAGATCAGGAGTTTACCACATTAAGTCTAGCTATCCAAATCAGGTATGAGACTGGTTTAAATAGAAGTCTCTTGTTATGAATCCCACAACTTGCGATACCACGTACTATCATCCCAACTACACATACCAGCTTTGTCATTCCTTTCGCATCACATATCCTGGATATAGCTGATGGTATTTATGGACTTGTCAAGATTTGCATATTGCATTGCATCCTCAACATATGACATTTAGCCTATTATGTCTTTGTATCACATAGCCTGATAAGGCTGATGGTATTTATGAACTTGTCAGGATTTGCATATTGCATTGCATCCTCAACATATGACATTTGGCCTACTATGTCTTTGTATCGCATAGCCTGGATAAGGCTGATGGTATTTATGAACTTGTCAGGATTTGTATATTAAATTGCATCCTCAGCATGTGCATTCCACTAAAGTGGGCCACATGATTAAGGGCCATACAATGTAATGTTCATAACTTTTGACCCATATATTGGATGGACACACAAGATACGTCGTTGGAACTGCAACGACGATGTGAACAAGATGGCATAGGTCTCAGGTTTATCCGAGTCTGGTCTATGTGACCGGACTTGAGGATGACCGCAAATACAATCCGAGCATCGCGGGTCGCCGGGATTTGACCGGTAGGACCGCAGGACCAAGAGAAATGAAATGCATACCTACACACATACATGCACACACAGGAACTCGGGTTGGGTCTTACAATCCTCCCCACCAATAAAGAAATTTTGTCCTTGAAATTGCCAAAATCGGAACAACGAAAATGCATAACATTATCATATATATATATATATATCTCAATCATCAATCATAAGAGAAGGTAATACAAGCAACGTAAGCAATCAATCATCGAACAAATGGGGATAACGCTCTCTAATCTCAGCCTCGCGTTCTTAAGACGCCTCGACCTCCAAATGATGACCCCATTGTACCTTCACCAAGGGAATGACCTTGGTCCTGAGGATTTGCTCCTTCCGATCAAGAATACGAATCAGCTACTCAATGTAGGAAGCATCCTCACGGACCTCGAGTGACTGCCAATCAATCACAGGGATAGTGTCCGACCCATACTTCCGCAATATAGAAACATGGAATACGTCATGGATCGCGGATAACTCAGGAGATAAGGCAAGCCTATAGGCCACAGCTCCCACCCGCTCGGTAATCTCAAAAGGTCCAATAAAAATGAGATGAGATTGTATGGATGTATTTCATCTACTCCCTTCATCTGGTGGACCCTTTGTGACATGTACAAGTCACCAGGGATTAAAGGAACTATATAAATAAATTTTTATTAAATTTCCAGAATTTCCAGCAAGCCCAAATAGTGGGTGGGCTAGAATTTTAGTAATAGGCCCAAAATTTGTTGCCCATAAATGTATGGTTTGGGGCAGCATGGCCCACCAGATTTGGGGAATATTTTGTACATGTCTTGACCCATTTCAAATTAGATTTTTGGGTTTAATTAGTGCATACTTAAGGCCCACTTCAAATGAGATTTTATTGGAATAATATTCATAGTTATATGTTGGGTTTCCTACGCCCACTGTCCTAGAACCTTCTTGATGGACCCTTGGCCTTTGAGCCTATATTTAATACACCATTGAGATGGGTTTTATGGGCCAAAAAACTCAAGTAGTTGGGCCCTTGGTTGCTCATTAAATTAACCCCATACTTGGGCCAAGATGTGAGGCCCAACTCACTTGTTTTAAACATAAGAATTGCCCATGTGGTTGGAACAATGGGCTGCCCATTAGGCCCACCACAATGAATGGACTCACGATCATTATGGTTGGGCCCAAACCTTGCTTGAGGGCCCACCATGTTACTTAAGTGTTGGGCCTTATGTATGGCCCACTAGGTCATGGATTGCCTAGGCCTTGAGCCTTGCTTTACATGCGTGTAGTTAGCGGGCTACCTTCTGGGACCTAGTTGAGGTTGGATGTCCTCCTTAGTGGCCCTAAGGTAGGCCCATAGGGCCCTTTTAGTTAGTTGAAAGTCCACCTTGGACCTTTATTAGGACCGTTTCTTCCTTGGACTTTCATGACTCTCTTAGCTTGTGGGCTACCCCAAAGTATTGGGCCCCCACTAGAGGACTTCTCCTTAGAGTATATGTTTATATACCTAGAACTCATCCCTCCTTGGGAAGGAAGAATATGTTCCACGTTATCATCACAGAGTAACACACTTACGTCATTACGACCTATATGCATCATCTGCGTGAATTGATTGCATTGTGCGGTAGTCATAGAGGGATGAAGTTTCTCCCCTTGTGCACATTGAGTGCCTGAAGCTAACTCATGATCTGTATGTGTGACTCATGCATTGGCATCACATTTCATAATGATACCACCTTTGCTTCATCAAAGCCTTGCCTCCACAGGGATATTCGTGGATGGCTGTATGTGTGGACACCGAAATGTTACTTGAACATATCAGGTGCATATGATGCCCATGGGTGAAATTTTTAAAACTTACATGGTACCAACAATCTGCCCCAACGCCGTGACCGAGTGAAAATTATGAGCGCACGAGGGCCTTATACCATTAGGTCGCGACTCCCACTGTCGTGTAGTCGGTTGGGTAGGGGTATGGCCTTACCCACTTGGTGTAAGAAGGCATTGCTGGGCTGAGTCCGACCAGCTCATAAAAGGGTGCGTTGTCGTCGAGCCTTGTTGGTGATTAGCTGTCCACAGGCGGGTAGTGAGGTCTCTTACGCTCGTTTGACTGTGCGAGTCTGAAGGGCGGCAGTTATTCAGCAGTGAATTCGACCCCAGTGATTTCCTTATGATTAGAAATGTACTTGATATGTGGATTGGATATGAGCACTGGCATCACCTTGCATCGCATTTACATCAGCTGTATAAGCCCCTTTATGCATCGCCTTGGTATGACGTCATTGCATTGTACTCATGATAAGCCTCGGTAAGGCTAGCGACAATGTCATTGATCTTTTTCCTTGTATTTCCTACTATTCTTCTATGCACCATTATCACACACCTTCACCACCCTCTAAGCTTCTAAAAGCTTATGCACGATTGATGCGTGCAGGAGATCCTAGGCAGGCGTCGTAGCGACAGAGCTTGGATTAGATTTGAGCTGAGGACCCCAGTGTTGTGGACTTTTCCCTCTTTCTTTCATTATCTTATGTATGTCCTTTTGGACCTTATGTAACTTGTAAAAGTTCAAATTCATAGTGGATTTTGTGATGTGTTCCTTTATTATTTTCGAGATGTTACTTGCTGTGATCTTGGGTATGCTCGTATTGGAAATGGTTATTATTCGGTTATGAAAATCCTCCTTGTGGGATCCTAGAATCGAAACCTACCTCCGGAGCCAAAAATGGGGTACTACGGAGGCTGTTGCGGTCAGAACCGGCTATCGAGTTCCTTGTGAGTCTGGTTACCGAGTCTTGGGTTTGGAGATTTGGAAAGGAGGGTAACTGGTGGAGGTAATTGGTGGCTGTGAAATATGGCTTAGAGGATAGAGGTTGGTGGATGAAGGAGTCTTCTCTTTATCGCGACTCCCGTATTTGGAAGGACGTTGCCCATTTAACCTAAAGCGTCTTCTCGGGTATGAAGTTTGATATTAGTGATGGTTCAAGGGTAAGATTTTAGGAGGATTGTTGGTGTGGCGATGCTTTGCTTAGCATGGAATTCCCTGCTTCGGCTCGCCTTTGTCCTAATCCATATACCACAGTGGCTGATTGTTTTTCTGTTGACAAGATTGGGGGAGCTAGGTGCCTCCATGTCGCTGCAACCTAATTGATTGTGATCTTGAAGAGCTCATCCTCCTCTTGCGCCTACAAAGCTTTGTGCCTTCCACGGGCTCCTTCAATTCTCGGGTGTGGGGATCTGACAAGTCTAGGCTCTTCTCGGTTAAATCTTTTTATTGTCAGTTGACTTGGCCCTTTAGTTGTTGCCACTCATACACATTTGGTTTGGTCAAACGGGGCCCCTTCAAAAGTGGTTGCCTATGCTTGGCTCATGGGGAGAAACTGCATCCTCACCATTGACAATTTGTAGAAGAGGGGCTTGATTCTTCCGAATGTTTGTATTGGTTGTGTTGAGGATGAGGAATCAATGTATCACGTTTTCATCCACTGTCCCTTCGTATCCAACATTTGGAGTGAGGTGCTTGCTGGCTTCGACATGCTCTAAGTAATGCCCTCTTCGATTGAAATCCTCTTCTATTCTTGGCATATGGTTGGAATTAGGAGGAGGAAATACTCTCTTTGGAAGCTTGCTTTGCTTGCAGTTCTTTGGGTAACGCTGAAAGAATGAAATAGCCATTGCTTTCGTAACTGTTCATAATCGATTCATGGGGTTGTTTCTAGGATTCATTTGCATATAAGGGACTGGGACCTAGCTAGGGACCCGCTGCGATTTTTCTTTTTGTTTCCCTCTCTTGTTGCTTTTTCTTGTTTCTTTTGTGCCCTTGTGGCTTTTAATAAATTCAGTATCTTTCAGGGAAAAAAAAAACTAACAAAAGAAAAAAAAAACTCACATTTTCAAAGGGAAGGAGATAAACCAACAAAGGAAAAAAAAAATTTGAGAAATAGGATGTTGAGCACGAGAACATATAGCTTTGCGAAGAGCGATTGGTAAATCACCTTTATTAGACACCAAAGACGAAGATTTAGGAGGACGATGATCTTCTGTTGAAGTAGGAGAATTAGTGGGAGGTCCGATGGTATGAACTTCCTTTTCACGCTTGGAACATTTGGAGTAGACCTACGAAGGTAGAGCTAAACGTTGCATGAGAGATTGGATTATAGCATTTTATCCTCATTGGGTATGTGAGTATCCAAAGAAGATAAACTTGATGGCCTTTGATTTAAACTCGTTAAGAACATGATCTAACCTATGTACAAAACACACACAAGCAAACACGTTGGGAGGAATGAAAAACGTGAGAATATACTAGGACAATGGAAAAAAAAAATTTTGGAATTTACCGTCTAAAACAAATGAAGGCATTTGGTTTATTAAATGGCATGTAGCTAAGATGGCATTGCTCCAAAACATTTTTGAAACCTTCATATGTTTTTACAACGCTGTAGCAACCTCAAGTAAAGGTTGATTCTTACATTCAGCTACACCATTTTGTTGTGGCGTGTGTTCATACATGGTTTGATTAATAATGCCATAAGATGAGAGATATGAATTGGATTCATGAGACACATTCCCTAGCATTATATGAACATAAAATACATATCTTAGCATTGCATTGTGTTTGCACTTCCATGTAAAATTCCTTAAAGGAAGAAAACACTTCAGAGTGATCTTTCATTACATATAACTATGTCATGTGAGAATATTCTTCTACAAAAATAAAAGTAGTTGAAATCAAATAAACTAGTAGTCCGAATCAGACCCCAAACATTAGAATGTACCAAAGATAAAGGACTCATTTTTATTTTTATTTTTGTTTACATGAGGTGGAAACAAAACTCTATTATGTTTGTTTGACTCGCAAGCTTCACACTCTAACTTAGACACACAAGAGAACGATAGAACATTACTCTTTAACCTGCTTAAGGAAGGATGACCCAGCCTGTAATGCTACTAGTCAAGTCAATTATTTGTCTGAAGTCCAGCTTCACTTATTTCATTGTCGAGATAGTAGAGACCATTCGCCTCTTGTTTTGCACCTATCATCTTCCCTACCTTTAGATCTTGAACTTTATAATAGGAAGGATAAAATATAACAAAATAGTTCAAGGATTTGGTTAGCTTATTGACAATAAACTCGAAGGAATCGTAGGAGTATATAACACCAATAACAAGGGAAGAAATGGAGTAGGATTAACAATACCCAACCCAAATACAGGTTGTAATGCCGTTGGCTATGTTACAGAGCAAATAGGAGTAGACTTATCTAACAAGACAAAACACAATGCTTACCGGTCATATGAACTGAAGTTTTAGAATCAATAACCCAAGGAACACTTTCAGAGGAAACAAAACATATCATACCTGACTGAATAAGAGTAGCAGTGGAAGAAGACGCATGGGTGGAACAAAATTTTAACAATCTAGCATATACTTATTTATGGACAATGTAATTCTATCACCTGTGGTACTTGATTCATAATGGGCTGAGATGAGCTTGGAGACAGCCCTCAAAGATCAGAAGATCGAACCTAATTTGCCCAAGCTAGCATACTAGTGAGATCCCAACATGTATCGATGGTGTGGTTAGAAAGACTATAATGAGAATACCGCTGATTATCACGACCACGACCACGACCGCGGCTGACACCAAAATCTGCACCACAACCTCCCCAAGTATTCTTGGCTCTAAAATGACCTCCCCTTGAATCTCTATCAACAAGTCATTCGTCATAACCACAGTCACCATGACTTCCTCCATCTTCTCTACTAGATGAAGAAACAAACGTTGAATGATGAAGAAACAAATGTAGAGTGATCAAATGTAGATGAACTTTGTGTATTTATACTAATTGCACGTTGAACATGGGCAAACTCCTTTGTAGTGGATGGAATTTCTCAACCTCTAAGAATTTGAGTTTGCACAGGCCCGAACTCAGGACAGACCAAAGTGGAGTTTGGCAACACAAAATTCCTCTAAGACATCTCATAGTTTCATAATTAGTCGATGGTGATTTATATATGTTCAGTTCTTCCCACATACCCCTCAATGCCAAATAATATTAACCTACACTCTTATCTCCCTGCTGAAGTGCAAAGATATTATTCTGAAGCAACTCATATATACGAGTTAAATTCTTTCTACTGTAATACATTTCTTTCAAATTATCCCACACTTCTTTTGTTGTTTTGAAAAAGATAACATTTGTACCAATGTTTGGTTCCATGCTATTCTATAATAGTGCTCCAATATGAGCATCTTCTGCCATTACAGTGCTCTAATCTTCATAATTTGTTGAGCTTTCAGCAGGTTTAGGGGACATTACTTCAATTTTCTTTTCTTGTAAGAAACACTTCTACTAATGTGGCACATTGTAAATAATTTGCCCTGCTATGTTTGGTTGATATAATTTGAAGATTCATTAACTCAGATGGAGGGAAAAGACTATTCTTAGCATCATACTTGACATTCAAATTTAGGAGAGAGAAGAAATCAAATACAGGGAAGAACTTCAATTTAAAGTTTCCCAACACTTGCTTTAAGAGAGCATAAATCAATAATCACCACCACGCGTCTACAAACCCATTGGTAACAAATATAAGAACAGTTTACATTCATTCTCAACTTCTACACACACACACACACACACACACACACACACACACACTTGATCTTCAAATCTGGCCATAGATGACTTCTACTCACACATGCACTTGATCTTCAAATCTGTCCATTGATGCACGATGACCCACTTTGAACTATCATGAGTGGTTGTATGCATAACAGGGTCTCAAGTACACTTATGGGATACAACTATGCAACCCACCATATGGTGGTTGAACAAAAAGAACAGGTAATCTGTGTTAACAAGCCCTTTACGATTTAGGATTTCGCCTTACAAAAATAAGGGTAGCGTAAGAAAGGAAAAAGAGACGAGGTACTGTATCAATAAACTTTCTGAGAGAGTGAGGGAGGGAGTGGCCTATTATGTCTTTGTATCACATAGCCTGGATAAGGCCGATAGTATTTATGGACTTATCAGGATTTGATATTGTATTGCATCCTCAACATATGACATTTGGCTTACTATGTCTTTGCATCACATAGCCTAGATAAGACCGATGGTATTTATGGACTTATTAGGATTTGCATATTGTATTGCATCCTCAGCATATGACATTTGGCTTACTATGTCTTTGCATCGCATAACTTAGATAAGGCTGATGGTATTTATGGACTTGTTAGGATTTGCATATTGTATTACATCCTCAACATATGACATTTGGCCTACTATGTCTTTGCATTACATAGCCTGGATAAGGCTGATGGTATTTATGGACTTGTCAAGATTTGCATATTGTATTGCATCCTCAACATATGACATTTGGCCTACTGTCTTTGCATCACATAGACTAGATAGGGCTGATGGTATTTATGGACTTGTCAGTTTGGCCTCCATCTTTTCGCTTACTCTGACATTTGTATGTACATGAGAGTATTAGGAAAGATCAAGAGAGTAAGAGTAAGAGAATAGAGAAAAGAGTGATTAGAGGAGGTTAGGGGTGGAGAAGAGCTTGGTGGGCCATCTGATCGCCGATCTAAGACGATCTAACCGTCCATCTTCAAGGTGAGTGCATGAGAGGGTCAAAACCTCCCCTTCTTTGTGATTTCTCTATTTTAGTGGGCCCATAAGGGTAAGACCCACCTTGATCATGGATTGAGTATGTGGCCACCCCGATGGCCGAATCTATTTCACTTCCTTTCCATTTCTTTTCTTATTCTCATAGTGTTATGGGACCCACAAGTGGGCCAAGCTATTGGAGAGTGTGTCCCGCGTGCTATCATAGCGTGGACCACCATGTGTGGTCCATCGTGATGCTTAATTTCTATTTAAACCAGTTGATTGTGTAAGCACACTTGAAAGTGCCCTGGTTTGTCAATTAGCGTGAGTGTTGAGTTAGCTAGACTGCAGAGCCTCATAGGAAGATCAATTCAAAGCGTCTGCCTCAACTGGATGTGTGCAAGCTCGCCACAGGTAAATCTAAGCCACACATCCCATGTCCCAAAACACCAGGTAAATAAAACCCTTAAAATAAATTAGAACATCATAGGGTTTTTAAGTTAAGAAAACTTTTTTAAAAATCAGAAAATCTCTAAGTTTTCTTGCTTTGTCGATTTTATCGATAGACATCTCGATATGATCGACCTACGCTGTCGATGTCCTCGATGATAAATCAATTCCATCGAAATGAGGACAAAAGTGTCCAGCAACCACATATATCTCTAGACGAATTTATCGATGTATCGATATACCTATCGATCTCATCAATATTTGAACCTCGAGTCCATCGAAGCGACTCGATAATATCGACAGGCAGATCTTCGATGCCCCTATTTTCACTTTAGAATATCATATGTGCATTGATATATCAAAGCCCTCCTCGATACCATCGAAATTCAAATCTCGATGACATCGGAAGGCTCTCGATGATATCTGTCATGGGCACGAAGATTTCCAGCAAAATATTTTAGGATAGTTTATCTATGATCGAAGGTCACTCGATAGAATCAATATTTAAATATCGATGATATCGGTATATTTCGATGGCATCGAACAGGGACAAAAACTGTCTAGCACGCTTAAACGAAAATCCCTTGGATTTATCTATGCCTCGACACAGCTATCGATATCATCGACATTCAAATTCTGATGATATCAAAGCTCCCTCGATCATTCTTATAAACCTAAAATATTTCAAAGCAAGTCTCTCTCATTTTCAAATGTCGAGGAATCAAACCTCACGTTGATGAAATCGGAGTTCAAAATTCGATGACATTGACACATGTTTCGATTCCCTCGACCAGCTGGCAATAGGTTTCAAAAGCGTATAACATTTGAGTTTGTGTCATCGAGCGGACCGTCGATGCTATCGAGAGTATACGCTCGATGATATCGATCCCGCTCGATGATATCGAACTCTGTCATAAATGTGACCGTTTTATATCTGTTGGAACCTTTTGCCTATATAAAGAGGACTTGTCTATTATTGTTGGTAGAGAAAGAAGAGAGTGCTTTTGAGTGTTTTACCTTAGATCATATACCCAAAGCCCTTTCTCTCAGGGAAGTTCATCCTCCAATCTACCCTCATCATTGATATTCAATAGAGTGGATTGGAGAATGAACTTCCACATTCAAGGATCCTTCTGTTACTACCTTAATGGCAAATCATTAAGCTGGGATGCCTTGAATGCATAGATGATATGAATCACTCTATCTTTCTTATAGGAAAATATTTTGTAGAGTAGGATTCCGTCTTCACCTTGACCCAACCCGAAGCCTTGTATTGGTACATCATTTGTGTTGCGGATCAAGGAAGGAGAAGATTCTTCATCAACAAAGGAAAAGATCTTCGACAACGTGTTGAATGAGACTCATCCACTTATTTGTAAGTTATTAGAGTCCAGAGGGCACTTGTGATTATTTATTTTTTAGGATTGGGTCTAAGGTGTTTCTCACCCTTTCAAGCCCTCGTAGGAGGCCTCCGGCGGGAGTGCACGTGGTGGGTGCGTTGTCTTGAACCTTGCTCTATGGAGAGCTTAAACAGTTAGGTTCCTTGTGTGGATCCTTGGCCAGTGTGCCTAAAATCGGGTGCATTGTGTTGACCCTTGCTTAGGGAGCATAAATAGAGGTTCCTTGTGTGGATCCTTGGCCAGTGTGCCTAAAGCTGGGTGCTATGTGTTGACCCTTGCTCAGGGAGCATAAACAGTCAACCTAGGAGTATGTTGTAAAGGTTGAAGGTGAACCTGATTTAAAACCTTAGGTTTGAGGTGAACCACTGTGAAACCTCCTTAGTGAAATCCGGCACACTCAAGGGTTGAGTGTATCTGCCGGGAGTGGAGTAGACAAGTAGTCGAACCACTATAAAAATGACTATGTTTGTGATTGTTCATTATTGTTGATTACTTGTGTGATTTCATTAACTGTCTTCATAACTGCTCACACTTCACACACAATCACATCCATCATTAACTATAAATCATTTCATGTTTATCATTTAAATAGTTTTGTGATTGGATCCTCAATTTGGCTTAGAAGCCATTTGAGTTACTCTGATGATATCCTGATGCTTTTCATGCCTATCTACTCAAGATTAGATTAATAGGATTTTTAACAAACATAAAACCTTAAAAAGTCCTATTCACCCCCCTCTAGGACATATTAGCATATTCCTACTTCAACTTAAGCGGTCTTCACCACTATTTCAACACTTGGATGGTGAAAATACACCAAAAATGGATGTGATCCAAAGCTTCTTGGCCCCACCATGAGCTGGACATTCAAATGGATGGAGTAGATTTCCTAGGTGGGCCCTACCTCACCCTTAAAACATAAGAGAGGGGGAGGGGTAGTGTAACATCCCTGATTTTTACTATTTTGGATTTCCAAAAAAATCCTTAATTTTTTTTATGTAATTAACTTATATTATCACTTACTGACCATTGACACTCAATGCTAGCTTAAACATGGGTAATTACAACGTCCCGTCCAACCAGCACAGTGTCCTAGGGCGTTCATGTCGGATTTGCCGCAGGATCATTCGTTTAAACTACTCAGGGTGAGGTATCACAAATAAATTAAATCTAGAATTAGCCCATTAGACTAGACCAATCTGGTTATGATTGAACCAAGTGCGGGCCGCCAAGCCAGATGGCCTGTTTACACTTAACGACAGCCCATGTGGGCCATCCAGTGACCGAGGAGGGTCAGAAAAAAATCTGAAAATTTAGAAAATCATAGATCTCACTGGGCTTGTGGTCCATCGCGGACTGCAGACCCAGTGGACACCTAGAACTGGGATCTAGCGCTAGCCGAATGCACCACACCAATGTCAGAATTGGAATCTGGCACTTACAAATAAAATCGAGATACTAGGCCTTCCAGCTGTCGGATTTCTTCCAAATTTACGAAGAAGGTCTAATGTATTTTACTACACCCGTCCACAAAATCTAGGACCCGATCGTGGCCCGATAACCGTTGATCGCGAATCGGACCCATATGACCAAACCCCATATCTGATCGTTCCTAAATTTTGCGTGGCCCTTCATCGGGCCATGGAGCACCTACCCTATAAATTTCATGGCTAGAGGGCCACCAAAAATGCCCATCAATCAGAATGTGCCTCCTAGGGCCATTTAAAGATCGGAACCCTATGCTCAAACCCCATATTCGTTCATCCGTTTGATCTCAGATTTTGCATGGCCCCTCATCGGGCCATGAGATACCTACACCCTGAATTTGGTGGCCGGAGGGGTGATAAGGCCGCCTCAACATCAAATAGGGAATCCTATAAGGCTATTTTGAGAATTTGTGGAAGCTTAGGGCTAAAGGGCCCAAGTCTAGAGAATAAAGCCCTAAGGCCCTCTCTCTCATAAACCCATTCTCCAACAATAAACCCATCTCTTTCTCCCCCATAACTCCTAAATCTCCAACAACCCACCTCTCTTTCCTCATAATTTCTCCAACCTCCAACAATCAAGTCTCTTCCTCGTAACTCCCTCACCCTCCGATAACAAATCTTCTCCCTCATAGCTACCACATTCTCCAACGATCAAGGAGAACAATAGGTAGTGAAAGTGAGCAAGGTGGACCCTAAATCAAGGTGGGGCCCAAGGAAATCAACCCCTTCGACTCCCAAACTCATCTCCAAGAGGAAACCCTACACCACAACCACCAAAATCGTCCATCAATCATCTAGGTAAGGTTCTTCCTCCCTTTACCTTAGAACCCTTGTGAGGAATGAGATTTTTGCATGGATTTCTCACATGTATGAGCTTGCTTTAGGGATTCCGACCAACCAGCCCCCACATCGATGTTCCTAGGTCATTTTCAAGTCTCCAACGAATCTTAAGGTGCGAACTATTGTTCTTAGGTGCCCTAACACCAATTTTAGTACAAGCTTAATGATTTTGATTGCTTGGATGTTATGATTTAATAATCTAGAGAAAGCCCTAGGAATATATGTTGTTGAAACCGTATGGATTTGCATGCTTAGCCTCCATGATGTTGTTCTTGCTTCTCACATGCTTATGTGTATGGATGAATCCTTGCTTATGCCTTATTGTTTTTCCCCATATATTGTTACCTCATAGTATGTATAATTTCATTACCCTTGTACATATGATGGCTTGAGATGGAGGGAGTGTGTAACTCCTCACCCACACGCACACACCTCACATGCACTTGTTTCATGATATTGTTAACCATGCTTACTATGAGAATTTGAATGATGTGTTAAGAAGTATGAGAACATGATATGGTTTGTACCAGATTATACATTGGTAGCCGGCATGCTATGAATCACCCTCCACACCCTTGGGTTGGTTAGGAATCATGAGGAGAGATAGTAGTCACATTAGTGGGACTACCCTCAGGATAAACCCGTGGGTTTGGGCGGGTGTGTTCGGGTGGTTGTAGTTCGACTACATGGGTCTCTTGTGCCCGAGGTCACTCATCTCACGCTCACTTGACTCGTGCGGTCTAGCCTACTATCTGACTAACCCTGTTTGTTAACCTTGTGTGCTCACTTATGTATGGAACCTGAACCACCCTGCAACCATTGTAGTCTAACAAAAATTCACTTGAAACTGGTCCACAGCCTCGTGAGCCTGGCATGGTGGAAAGGGACACTGTGCCCGAGCTATCGGCATACGCTGGGGTACCACGCCTCCCCATAGTGACCGCGAGCGATCCCTTCCTTTCGGTACTCATGTGTTTGGAGTCGGGGATGAGGAACTCGACGAGATCATGGACCGCGAGGCCTCGGCCTCATGCGTTGGGGGTATTGGCCTCGCAACCAACTTAGGGCAGTGATACGTAGGGTGAATCAGAATTCTCAACCTGCTGGATGAATGGACTTAACTAATAACTCGGCTAACATGATCGCATTGCATCGCATTAGTTAGGGTGGCGACTCGACAGTCGAGGTCACTCTGAGGGAGTGTTGTCATATGCGATCGTTAGATAGAGTCACTTGAGGGAGCGTTGTGGCGAGGGCATGCATCATATCATCCCGCATGCATGCATTTAAATAAGAATTGCTAAGTGTTGATGATTGTCTGTTTTTCATTAAGTCCATATTATAATTGATGCCTGTTAAAACTTGAGAATAATAGTTTACACTGAGTTGATCACTCACTCTCACTCTGGGATGGTGTTTTAAAACACCAACCAGACTCTCTCATAGATGCAGGGGAGGTGGAACAGGTGAAGCATGGCGAGGCTATTCCAGATGAGGAGGAGTTGTCATACTTCCAGCTGATGCGCAGGACCTCGCCAAACCCATAGAGGGGCCGATGGATCGCTGAGCCGAGGGCTCAGTCCTATTCTTTTGGACATACCATTCTTTTGCATTTTGTTGGGTGACGCCATGTGCGCCCCCTTATTCTTTTGGACATGGATGTATGTATATATTTGATCTTTTTCATTTCAGTGGACTGGTGTGATTGTGCTTCATGTTCCAGGAATTTTCAGGCTGCGCATTGACTGGATTAAACACATAATTAATGAGAACCAGTCATAAGTGACCCTGGGAACTCGAGAGTCAAGTATATACTCGACCCCCTGATTTTCAGGGCATTACAGGTAGTAGCATTGTCGTTGTTGGACACAACAATGTCCAAAGACATGTCTCTGGCACCATTTATCTTCCAGAGCCACCATGTGGGCTTCTCTCGCAGGCCCCATCATGATGTGTGTGTATATATCATCCACACCGTCCATCCAGTTTCCCTTCTCATTTTAGGTCTTAAGCTAAAAAATGAAGCTAATCTCAATCCCAGGTGAGCCATACCACAAATAGTAAGGGGTTGTGTTACTCGGCGTCATTTTTTACTTTGCATGGGAGGTTTAGAGTGAGTTTTCACTCATGGGACCCATATCAATGTATTTCTTAGATCCACACCATCCATCCATCCATCTGCTGGCTCATTTTAGTCGTGGAGCCTAAAAAAATCTAGCTGATCCAACCATTAGGTGGACCACACCACAACCGACAGTGAGAGTGGGAGCACACCCTCACGTCAGCCAGGCGTACGTGGGGTGAGGGTGTCCCAACTATGGACCCACCTTGATGTATTTGTTTAGTCCATGCCATTCACCACCTTCTCCATGTCAGTTTAGGCTATGAGACGGAAAATGAGATAGATCCAAGTTCCTAGTGGACCGCACCAAGGGAAACAAAGTCCCACTATTGGAACTTTCTTAGGCCGACTATTGTGTGTAGGTGGTGTACCTACCCATCATTGGACTCCTTTGGTCCATAAAGAGTTGGCCGATATAATGGACGGATTAGATTATCCACTTAGGGCACACATTAATAGTGTATGCAAAACATACAACGAATATAATAATAACATGAAAAAATGCATGTGTGCGGTAACCCATTCATGGCCAATTTTGGGTCTCACAAGTGGGACCCTGTTCTGATATTTATATTGAATCCACACCATCCACCGACTTCTCAAGATCATTTTAAGCCATGGACCAAAAGATGAGACAGATTCGGATCTCAAGTGGGCCGCAATGAGGGAAACGAACCATTATTGTTGAAATTTTCCAAGGCCCATTGTAGGGTCCCTGTCCGTCCAAATCAACCTAAATAAGAGCCCATTAGACCCGCTCGATATGAACTACGCAGTGAATGAAGTAGAACACCATGTGGGCCCACACTGATAGTGTATTAAAAAAAAAGGGTGGGGGGGCGAATAACAAGCACCCATACCCAGTGAGCTGGCGGATGCCCATGCTGGGTGTGGAAGAGGTTCCACACATGGGACCCTACATTATGTATGTATCATACCCACTCCGTTCATCCATCTTATCAGATCATGTTAGGCCATGGGACTAAAATTAAGGCTGATCCAAATCTAAGGTGGGTCGCACCATAGGGAAATGTGAGGGTAGAAACCTCTTGGACTTTGGATTTCTTGATTTTGAGATCCCTTGGACTTGGGAATCCCTAGTTTTGGGATCCCTTGGACCTGGGAATCCCTGGAATTGAGATCCCTTAGGTATTTGGTTATCTTTGGCATCTTAGATTCAAATCCTTAAATTAGTTGGTATGTGAATGTTGAAACTATAATTTTATTAAATCCATTTAAGCATATACTTTGCCTGAATAGATGAAATACCAAGACTCAAATAAAACCTGTTTGGAAATTTATAATTTGTGTATTTAAGAATGCTTTGAATATGATGATAAGATAGGAAGCGAATTTTGAATTGTTGGAGTTTGATCAACTAAGTATCCTATCACTTACGGTTCTTACACTCAATTGATTAAGAGGAAGTTTGAATATCATGTTAATCTAAATCACAAGACACGTTCTATTTGCTTTTTGTGAATAGTACTAGATTTTTTTATTGTTAGTAGATGATTATTGAAAGATATTGAGAATCGAGTCTGGAGAATTTTATCCACCTTAAAAGAAAAAAAAAAGAACCAGTTTAAAAAATAGGAGATCAACAAAAACGTCATGTATGGTGAAAAGACTGAAAAAGTTTGAAAAAGAATGAAAATTTTGAAAGAAAAGAGAAAAGATGAAAAGACTAAATGAATACAAATGACTGTCGATATAAAATCAAAAAATACAAAAAGAAGGAAAAGGGGATAAGTTCAAAATTAGTACTTGAGTTTTCAACCAATCTTGAAGTAATGAGCATGGCTAACATTATGAAAAGATAGTATTTTTATGAGAAGTAAGTTGATTTGCACTAAGCACATTGAAAAACTTGATATATGAACTTATAATCTAATTGATAAAGAACCTATTAGATTGATTGCTTATGCGATTCAGCTCTAAGTTTTCAAAATCTCACTTTCTCATCTTGACTATACTCATTCATACTTGATTGTACAAAAGATTGTTTTTTGAAAAAGGTTTTGAACTTTGAAAATGGAAGATTATTTCACGCATGTTTTGCTCGAGACTAGCAAAATGATGGTTGGGGAGTGTGTTGAGTGTCAAATATTGTATATTTTCTCCTATTTATATCTTGGTTTTATGAACATAATGTTACTTAATGGTCTATTTTATACATGTTTGTGTTGCAAGGTAAATCTGAGAGCTTGTATTGAAAAGAATGCTAAAAATATGGATTTAATGCTCAAGAATCACCAAGCCAAATGTTGGATCTTAGAAGACCAAAAATGAAGAATTCACATGCCAAAGATCTAAGAAAACCAAGTGAGGAATGACGAAAATCGAAGATTTGAAGTGAATTTACGTGATTCTCGACTAGCCTAAACCCTTCTTCGACCAGTCTAAGCTCTGCCTAGACTAGTCGAAGAAACTTTGGCTCGAATTCCAGCAACATGAACATTTAAATTCATGCGTTCCTCGACCAGTCGAAAGTGACCCTTGACCAGTTGAAGACTATCCTCGACTAGTCGAGGGTTACGCAGATTTTGTGCGGACTGTAAATTTGATGCGATTTTCAGATTTTTCCAACTCGGTGCAAAAGTTGGAGTTCCCGAACTATAAATAGGAGTTCCTAGGATGCTCTAAAGCATCTTCTAGGGTTTAAGGAGTGGAGCAAAAGGGTGGACCCGTCGTCCCGAAATTTTTCTTTTTCTTCCTTAGTTGGTCTTTTTGTTTTGTTTGAGAGTTCTTAGTTCAATCATATCTATGGTTGGTTAAATCTCTTAGCTAGGTCTAAGAGGTGAATCTTGTAGCGTGATTGGGATGTTTACTTTACTTTGATTCATGTTTTTATGTTAAACTTCATTGATTTCTAGTTGATTTTAAGGAATATTTTTAATGTTCAATAGTTTGTTATGACTCAAATTGTAATGGATCTGCAATAGCTTTAGATATCTTCTTTTCTTATTTGAAATTGTGAAAGTGGTAAATCTCGTTGTTCACCATCATCCCTTGGGCATGGTTGGGTGATGAAATCCCTTCTAATCTTCACAATTCTCCTCCGTTGGTTGTGAGAACAATAAATCCTGTTGTTTACCATGTCTCCTGGGCATGGTTGGGTGATGGAATCCCTTCCAAATCTCACAACTCTCATCCATTGAGGCTAGTTCAATGAAAGTTCAGAGATTCGATCATCTCCTTTTCCAACTAGATGATCTGCTGGAATTATCGATGCCTTGACTCAGATCTCGATATCATTGACATTCAAATTTCGATGACCTCGACGGTTCCCCCGATCATTCATGAAAACCTGAAATATTTTCAAAGTCAAGTCTCTCTCATTTTTCATGTGTCGATGGATCAACCCAGTCATCGATGGAATCGGAGTTCGAAATCCGATGACATCGACAAATGTTTCAATTCATCGACCTATTGGTAAGGAGTTTCAAAAGCGTATGACATTGAATCCAAGTCATCGAGCAGACCATCAATGCTATTGAGAGTATACGCTCGATGATATCGAACCTGCTCGATGATATCGAACTCTGTCATAAATGTGACCGTTTTATATCCGTTGGAACTTCTTGCCTATATGTAGAGGACTTGTTCTTTGTTGCTGTAAGAGAGAAAAGAGAGAGCTTTTGTGTGTTTTAACTAGCATCTTATACCTAAAGCCTTTCTCTCTAGGGAAGTTCATCCTCCAATCCACCCTTACCATTGACATTAAATAGAGTGGATTGGGGAATGAACTTCTGCATTCAAGGATCCTCCAGCTACTATCTTATTGGCAAATCATTATGCTGGGATGCCTTGAATGCATAAGAGAGGAATCACTCTATCTTCCTTATAGGAAAATCTTTAGAGAGTAGGATTCCATCTCACCCTTGACCCAACCCGAAGCCAAGCATTGGTATATCATCTTGTGTTGCGGATCAAGGGAGCTGACGACTCTTCGTCAACAAGGAGGAGAAGATCTTTGGCGTTGTGCTTAACGGGACTCATCAACTTATCTGTAAGTATCCAGAGTCCAGAGGACACTTGTGATCATTCCTTCCTAGGTCTTGGTCCTAAGTGGTTCTCACCCTTTGAAGTCCTCAAGGAGGCCTCCGGCGGGAGTGTACGTAGTGGGTGCACTGGGTGGACCCTTGCTCTTGTGTAGGGCATAAACTGTTTAGGTCCTTGTGTAGGTCCTTGACCTGTGTGGTCTAAAATCCGGGTGCACTGGGTGGACCCTTGCTCTTGTGTAGGGCATAAACTATTAGGTCCTTGTGTAGGTCCTTGACCTGTGTGGTCTAAAATTCGGGTGCGTTGTGTGGACCCTTGCTCTATAGAGAGCATAAACATCTAGTTAGGAGTGAACCAGCAAAACTCTGGGTTAGAGGTGAACCGCGTAAAACCTTTGTAAAGGTTGAAGGTGAACCTATTTAAAACCTTAGGTTTAAGGTGAACCCTGAAAAACCTCCTTAGTAAAATCCGGTACACTCAAGGGTTGAGTGCGACAACCGGGAATGGAGTAGACAAGTAGTCGAACCACTATAAAAATGAATGTGTTTGTGATTGCTTTTCTATATGTGTGATTCATGACAATGCATTCATATTCATATATCTGAACACATCTCACACACACACACAGTCACATCCAACATAGACTAAGTTGCATAATGTTATATCTTGATTAGTTTGTAATTGGATCCTCTACAAAGCTTGGAAGCCAGTAGAGTTAATTTGTGTAATCCTGAAAATTGAATACATGATAGGATTACAGTGATAGGATTTTTAAATAACTCATAAATCTTTAAAAAGTCCTATTCACCCCCCTCTAGGACATATTGACATATTCCAACTTCTACTCAAGCGGTCTTCACTACTATTTCAATTGGTATCAGAGCGGGTCTCTCTTTAAAGGCTTCACTGCCTAGAGAGTGATCTTGACTGAAGTTGGGAATATGGCCAAAGGAGAGGGCTCATCGGTCACTAGACCTCCTGTATTTGATGGTTCAAATTATGCTTATTGGAAGGCTAGGATGCACTATTTGGATCATGATGTTTGGACATAGTTGAAACCGGATATGTGCCACTGAGCAATCGAACTGTTCTTGAAAAAGGGACAACTATCTCCAAACCTAAATCCAAAGAAATGTGGATTGCATTCGAGAAAGAAAAAAACAAATATCTAAAGCAAAAGCAATGAATGCTATTTACTGTGCTGTGTCCCAAGAAGTGTTCGTGTGACACATCTAAAGAGGCATGGGGTTTATTAGAAACAACTCGTGAGGGAGCATGCGCAGTAAAAAGGTCCTAGGTACAACTCTTAACATCTCAATTTGAACACATCGAAATGGAAGATTATGAGATCTTTATGGAATTTTGTACAAAACTGAATATCATTTGTAATTCCATAGGTGGATTAGGAAAGAAAGTTTTGGTCTAAAAATTTGTAGGAAGATACTAAGATCCCTACTAGAATGTTTTTAACTCAAAAGCTTCAACCATTGAAGAGTGTAGGAAAATGGATGAAATGAAAATAAAAGAACTAGTAGGTTCCCTATAAACCTTTGAACTACACTTCAAACAAACTCCTAAATCCAAAAATATTGTCCTTAAAACTTCAAAGAATACTTTAAATGAGGAAGATGAAAGTGAAAGGGAAAATGAAGATGAGGAAGTGGCTTTGTTGACTCAACGGTTTAGAAATCATGGCCGACCATTTAATAAAAGATAGCTGGACAACAAACATTCTATAGGTAAATCTGGTAAAAAGACCAAGGAACCACAATGTTATACCTGTCAAAAGTTTGGGAATTTGACTACTGAATGCCCAAATAGAAAAACCAAGGGAAAGGCAATGGGAGCCACATGGGATGATACTAAAAGAGTCAAATTCTAAATGTAGTGACTCAGAAAGTGATGGAGATAGAAAATTCTTGAAAATTCTCATGGTCTCCACAGCCTCCATCATTCTCATAGGAACTGAGAAAACAGAAGATCCTCAAGCCACTGAATCATTTCCATCTGATAATGAGGAAATAGAGAGAGAAAAAGAAGAAAAGGATAAAACTGCAAGATGCTTATAATCAACTCTATATCCGTAGCATCAATATTCTTAAAAGACCTAGAATGAATGAAAAAAAAAAAAAAAAAAAAAAATTGCTGAAATTAGATCTAAGCAAAACATTGAAAATCAATACACACTTGATTAATGATCTACTAGCAATACCACTCTGAAAATGATAAACTGGAAAGAATCAATCTATCCCTAAAATCTGAATCTTTGAAATTGATCAAACAGATTGAATTATTGAAAGAATGAAAATCATACACTCAAATTTAGTGCAGAACAATCTAGAAAATCTGTTAAGCTAAAGTTTTAGGGATGGGAAGACCCAGTAAAGAAAAGAGTGGGTTGGGATATGGAAAAGGCAAACCAAGCTCCAAATGCAGCACAAACACTTGAGAAATCCGCTGCATCAGGAAGTAGAACTAGGGCCACTCTTATTTGTCATTTACGTGGAGACTCAGGACACTACAAATTTGAATGCATTACAATTGAAAGGACTCAAGTCAGGAGTCCACCAAGGTATATGGCTGGAGGTAAGAAACATCCATCTCCACTAAGAATGACAAAGAGAATGGATGAGCTATTGAATCAAGTGGCCCAACTGAATTAGAAGGATTGATCAATCAAAGGAATGTGATTCAATTACCAAATGTGTCTAGACAAACCCATAGTAGAACAAAAACAGCGTCATAAAAAGGGGAGTGAAAAATAAAAGAAATTGCCTTGTGACTCACTCATTTTCAAAAACAGGCAATAATGTTAAGGGGTTCTTAGATAGCGGTTGCTCAAGACATGTAACGGGTGACATATCCCTTCTCGCAAATTATTCAAATCTTGATGATTGGGTGGTCACATTTGGAGACGGAAGCACCGTTAAGGTAATGGGATATGAGATTATTAGAAATGCTCAAAAATGAGAATGCTCTCCTGGTAGAAGTGTTGACACACAACCTTCTAAGCATTTCTCAAATATATGACAACAAGCATGAGGAAACATTCGACAAGCTTAAGTGCAGATCCTGGATTTATCAGGAAAACTAGTTATGAAGGGTCTTTGCACCAATGCTCACTGCTATGTCATCATAATTGTGGTTTCACAACCTCTTTTACAAATTTTGCTGTGTATACAAGCTGATAAGAAAATATTCTACGATATGCATATCTGAAAGGTCATCGAAGTACACGGATCAATGTCATATTCTTCTCTTCGATAAGTCAATCGATGAATCAATCAGTGACATCGAAGGACTCGCAGAACCAGAAGCATAGGTGCATGTACACGATATCAAGCAGATCCAAAGAAATCACCTATCAGTAGTTAAAAGGATCATCAAGTATGTGATTGGAACAACCACCTTCGATTTGTGGTACCCATTTGAAACATCTACAGTCATTACTGGGTACTCCGATGTCGATTAGGCTGAACCACAATGACTCTCCTCTGTGACAACACTAGTGCCATCAATATTTCAAAAATCATGTTCAACATTTTCGGACTAAGCATATTGACATTCGTTCATTTTATCCGAGAACTTGTTGAAGAAAAGATCATTGTGTTAGACTGTGTTTACAGAAAGACATCTTGCTGACATAGACTCTTGATGATAATAGATTTGGTGACCTCCAAAAATCTATTGAAATATGTGCAAGTTGATAAAATGCACAGGCAAAATGAGCTAAATTAGCACATCTGAGAACTGATGCTCTCTCTCTTTTAAAAAAAAAAAAAGGAGAACGAAGAAGTTGTTTGGCTTTGGTTGAATGTACATGTGCAACATAGGCATATTTCCGTGTACTAACCATTGCCCATTATATATGTCAAAGAAGAGTAAAATTTCAAAAACTTTTAAATTTGACATATCCGATGACATTGAACCAGTATCGATGTCATCGAAGTCATCTGAAACTTGAATAGTCGTCGTGATAGATGAAATGTTCAGACACTCTAGAATGCGAAACATCGTATATCAGGAAAGTATCTTTCAATGGTCATCAAATCTAACTGGTATACCTTATTCTGACTACTCTTCTAAAAATTATTGAATATCCTCTCAAGATTGAGACTTAGACTGTGAATTCTGTCATTTGAAGCTATACAGTTATTTTGAGAACTCACAACTCTTCTCTACACTGATATGCATGGATAGATGTCATTATCTGTTATGGATGGGTTAAAATACTGATGATTGGTGTCTGGGTGCCCATAAATGGGATTGGTAAAGTTGTAGGGATAACTGTTAACCACTAATCTTGGGCAGTCTATTTTGGATAATTGGATAACTTTAGTCTTATTTTGGATATGGCTGTGTATGAATCATATCTTTAATGCCATATTTTTTCCCCTGGTTTATCAAGTTCTGGAATGCATGTGACGTCCAAAAATGAATATTTTTCACTGCTCTATAACTACTGTCTCTTATTTAATATGCATTCATTCTGAGATTGATGTTTGGCTAAAATGTGTTAACTTTTAAAAACATCAATGATTTACTTCTGCCTAATGGTTCTCCCATATGCTTTAACACTTCAGTCAATATCACTTGCTATACCTTTGCCAATGATTGACAAAAAGGGGGAGAACAATTCAAAACACCCCGAGCGAAAATTGTATATCTAATGTGTTGCAGGTGTTAGGGGAAGCAGCTGCACCAAGAAAAGGGGAGTTTTGAAGTAAGGGGGTGCAGATACTTCTAGAATGTGTATATGGGGTAGAAACATTGTAAAATTGTGTAAGTGCATGTACACACAATTTAGGGTGTGTCTAGAAGTGTTTTAGGGTGTTTTGAGTATTTTGTCACGTAATTGACAAAGGGGGAGATTGAAAGTATACCTACTTGTGCCCTGGTTTGTCAAGTTACGTGAATGGTGTGTCAGATTGACTGCAGAACTCGATAGGAAGATTATTTCAAGCGTCTACCTCAACCGGATGTATGGAAGCTCGCCATACGTAAATCATAGCCTCACATCCCATAACCCAATACACCAAATGAATTAAACCCTTAAAACAAGATAGCCATCTTAGGGTTTTTATGGTGAGAAAACTTTTTCAAAATAGGAAAATCTCTAAGTTTTTCTCACCCTATCAATTCTATCGAAGCACCCTCGATATGATCGACTTATACTGTCGATGTCCTCGATACCTTAACAATATTATCGATAAGAGGACCAAAAGTGTCCAGCAACTAAATATTCATCTGGACGGATTTACCGATGTATCGATACATCTATCAATATCATCGATATAAGCACAAATATGTCCAGCAACTTCACAATATTTCTGGACGAATTATCGACGTATCGATACACATATCGATACCATCGATATTTAAATCTCGAGACCATCGGGAATGGCTCGATAAGATCGACAGGCAGATTTCTGGCCACCCTATTTTTTAAAGAAAAACTCAAAATTCATCGATATATCGAGGACTGTCTGATATGATCTGAAATCAAATATCGATAAGATCGGAGGTCCATCGATGATATCGATGATGGGCGCGCATTTCTTACAGCAGTTATTTCAGGATGTATTTTACTATGATCGGGGGCCCTTCGATTTAATCGATATTCAAATATCGATGATATCGACACCTGATCGATTGCATCGAACTAAGCCATAATCTGTCCAGCAAGTTCAAAGATAAATCTGCTGGAATTATCGATGCCTCGACTCAGATCTCGATATCATCGACATTCAAATTCTGATGACCTCGACGGTTCCCCCGATCATTCATGAAAACCTGAAATATTTTTAAAGTCAAGTCTCTCTCATTTTTCATGTGTCGATGGATCGACCCAGTCATCGATGGAATCGAAGTTCGAAATCCGATGACATCGACAACTGTTTCGATTCATCGACCTATTGGTAAAGAGTTTCAAAAGCGTATGACATCGAGTCCGAGTCATCGAGCAGACCATCGATGCTATTGAGAGTATACGCTCGATGATATCGAACCTGCTCGATGATATCGAACTCTGTCATAAATGTGACCATTTTATATCTGTTGGAATTTCTTGCCTATATATAGAGGACTTGTTCTTTGTTGTTGTAAGAGAGAAAAGAGAGAGCTTTTGTGTGTTTTAAGTAGCATCTTATACCTAAAGCCTTTCTCTCTAGGGAAGTTCATCCTCCAATCCACCCTTACCATTGACATTAAATAGAGTGGATTGGGGAATGAACTTCCGCATTCAAGGATCCTCCAGCTACTATCTTATTGGCAAATCATTATGCTGGGATGCCTTGAATGCATAAGAGAGGAACCACTCTATCTTCCTTATAGGAAAATCTTTAGAGAGTAGGATTCCATCTCACCCTTGACCCAACCTGAAGCCAAGCATTGGTATATCATCTTGTGTTGCGGATCAAGGGAGCTGAAGACTCTTCGTCAACAAGGAGGAGAAGATCTTTGGCGTTGTGCTTAACGGGACTCATCAACTTATCTGTAAGTATCCAGAGTCCAGAGGACACTTGTGATCATTCCTTCCTAGGTCTTGGTCCTAAGTGGTTCTCACCCTTTGAAGTCCTCAAGGAGGCCTCCGGCGGGAGTGTACGTAGTGGGTGCACTGGGTGGACCCTTGCTCTTGTGTAGGGCATAAACTGTTTAGGTCCTTGTGTAGGTCCTTGACCTGTGTGGTCTAAAATCCGGGTGCATTGGGTGGACCCTTGCTCTTATGTAGGGCATAAACTGTTAGGTCCTTGTGTAGTCCTTGACCTGTGTGGTCTAAAATCTAGGTGCGTTGTGTGGACCCTTGCTCTATGGAGAGCATAAACATCTGGTTAAGAGTGAACCAGCAAAACTCTGGGTTAGAGGTGAACCGTGTAAAACCTCTGTACAGGTTGAAGGTGAACCTGATTTAAAACCTTAGGTTTAAGGTGAACCCTGGGAAACCTCCTTAGTGAAATCCGGTACACTCAAGGGTTGAGTGCGACAGCCGGGAGTGGAGTAGACATGTAGTCGAACCACTATAAAAATGATTGTGTTTATGATTGCTTTTCTATAAATGTGATTCATGACAATGCATTCATATTCATATATCTGAACACATCTCACACACACACACAGTCACATCCAACATAGACTAAGTTGCATAATGTAATATCTTGATTAATTTGTGATTGGATCCTCTACAAAGCTTGGAAGCCAGTAGAGTTAATTTGTGTAATCCTGAAAATTGAATACATGATAGGATTACAATGATAGGATTTTTAAATAACTCATAAATCTTTAAAAAGTCCTATTCACCCCCCTCTAGGACATATTGACATATTCCAACTTCTACTCAAGTAGTCTTCACCGCTATTTCACGTTGGATCGTCACTGCCCACCTTCATTGCACCATCTTCACGATGCTATCATCGGGGCCCATTGGGCATCTTGAATTTGAATTTAGTTTATGAATATTTGATTGATTTCAGCTTTGGGACTGTGCACACAATTTTTTAAGCGAATTTCTTTTTTTTGAAAAATTTTTAATAGGGATATTTTGATAATTTCATGTAATTACGAATTTATAAGGGTGTTTTGCCCTAAACATGATATGTTATATTTATAAAAAAATAAAAATAAATAAATAAAAAGAGCTTTTTCTTATGATGATTTCGTCTTCGACTTCCAGCGATTAGAAGAGGGTGTGAGGCCAAAGGAAGTGATTTTGCATCCTCTACTTCTCTCTCCTTCTTTCTTTTTTCAATGTTATTAATTTGTTATGGGTAAATCTAAACCGAGCCGAATCAAGGTTAACTTTGACATCAGTGAACAAGTCCCCAGACCGGTATGCATCTGACTCGAGATGAATGTCCAACCCAGGACTCGGAATGAGTCATCGCACTTTTTACAAGCCGGGTCGGACCTCGGAGCTACAACACCATGTCCGACCTAATTAAGTCAACTCGGAACGCGGGAAAGCACCATCTATTCGTCCAGGATCCCTTCGAGCTGAGTCTCTTTACTTAGCATATCGACAACCCACTTATCCATACTTATCCATGGGCTCAGGCCGTCGAATAAGGCTCGGACCATGAGGTCGGCTCGGATAGGAACTTGGTCACGGAGGGAGTAATGCTCATGGCACGATCTCCGGGTAACTGCCAATTACTGCGCACGCGTAACCCTCGCGTAGTGGCGATGACCGTGCCAAGATTACAGGACACGTTCTAAGCGACCATCAGGTAAAAATACAAGACATTTCTATAGGAACAGGTACGCAATATCTTGCACCCTCTCTACTCTACACTACTTAGACCCAGATTCCCTAGCTTGACTTTGGCATCGGAGGGTCCCCTGCTTGAGCCAAGGTCTCATTTGTTTATTGTTCTGTGTAGGACCAAGGTTTGTTCCGAGCACGCAGAGCTCGGTGGAGGGTGGTCCAGATTCTTGCATCAACATTTTTTGCATCGTTTGTGGGAAACGCAACAAGAAGACTTGGTCGCTCTATGTGAAGATGGCTAGAGGAAAGAAAAAAAGCGACAGCTGTAGAACCCGAGCCGAACGATCAAGCACGCTCATCCTTGTTACTCCATGCCGAGTCGGCTCCAACGGGGCCATCTCAGTGTTCTCGAAACCGAGGAGGCAAATACAGGGCTATGCAAAATGAGATTTGGGCTTTGCGGGACGAGATTAATCAAATGAAGCAACAACAAGGACAATAGTCACATTCCATCCGGGAAGCGGCCGTACCGGCAACAGCAGTTGAATCTGTGCATTTGAGCATGAGGCCCGGAGCGTCTCAGAATCGGTCCGCTAGAGCCCCAGATCCTGCTCGAAATCGAACAACTCGGGCTTCGACTAACGTTTCGGTCACCTCAGCGCTGGCCCCGACAGACCTTCGCCATGAATAGGAGAGAAGGGGCAGAACACCAAAGGTTAAGGCTCCTCGAGAGACACTTGCCAAGAACCGAGATCCATGGGAAGCCCAACTTGCGGAACTCCACAACCAGATTCAAACCCTTCAACAGAACCAATCGACCCCCATCCCGACCGCAGTACAAACAATGATGGAAAAGACCGAGCCTCCCTTCACCTCGACATCATGAACGAAGTGATGCCTCCGAGGTTCAAGTGCCTCCATTCATTCAGTACTCAGGGAATGGGGATCCAATGGAGCATGTGGAATCTTATCGCTCCTGGATGCAGATTCAATCGGCAACAGAGGCGATGATGTGCAGAGCCTTCTCAATAACCCTCACTGGGGCTGCTCGGAATTGGTATCGACAACTCAAGCCCAGGACGATCAACACCTTTGCCAAGCTCAACAAGTCATTCATGACTCAATTCATCGTCGGTAAGAAGAGTCAGAAGCCGTCGGCTCATCTGCTTACCCTCAAGCAGGGGAACAAAGAATCGCTGAAGGAATTCATTTCTCACTTCAACGAGGAGGTTCTACAAGTAGATGATTACGACGACAAAACAGCACTGTCCGCCATGATTAGCGAACTTAAAGATGAAAAATTCCTCTTCTCCATAAGGAAGAACCCGTCGACTACTATGGGCGAATTCATGAGCCGAGCCTAGAAGTACACAAATGTCGAGTTCTTCAGCTCCCGCAAAAGCAACCAAACCACAGAGCACTCATCTAAAAAGAAAAGGCGAAAGATAAAGTACCACAAGAAACTAACAAGAGGAGGTCGGATGAGGGTCCTTCCCTAGACCGAAGGTCGAGCAGAAAGTCTGAGAGCAAGTTCAGCTCATATACCCCACTCAACACGTCTCCGAAGCAGATCCTCCTTGACATCTGAGATCAGAAACTACTGAATTGGTCGATCTGCATGAAGGCGGATGCCGAGCACCGGGATAAGCATAAGTATTGCCGCTTCCATCGAGACCACAGCCACAATACCAGTGATGTGTTGACCTGAAAGAGGAGATAGAGACCCTCATTTGCAAGGGTCATTTGCATCAGTATCTGAAGGAACAGAAACCAAATCGGAGAGACAATCCGCCGAGCAGGGCCGCAGAAGAAACTACAGAGATCCGGACGATCTACGGCAGACCGTCCAGAGGCGGTGACTCGAATAGAGCTCGGAAGGCCTATTCTCGGAGCTCTGATCCCGAGCATCACGTCTATTCGGCTTAAAGGTGGAGGAAAGAGCTCCGAGTAAGCCCTTGCAGCTTAACCTTCACAGAGTATGACGTGTGTGGAATCTAGTATCCTCATGATGACGCCCTAGTGGTGGATATGACGATAGCCAATCACAAAGTCTATTGTATCCTGGTCGATACGGGAAGCTCGGCCAATATAATCCACTCCAAGGCGTTCAATAAGATGGGGATCGACAGGTCGCGCCTCCGACCCGTGAAGACTCCGTTGCATAGCTTCGCTGGAGATAAGGTGATCTCCGAAGGCACTATCTCCCTCCCAGTTACAGTAGGGGAGGGATGAAATCAAGTAACTCTTTTAGTGGACTTCCTGATAGTGAATGTGCCATCGGTGCACAACGTCATATTGGGTCGGTCGTCCCTTAACGCGATGAGGGCAGTCGTGTCTACCTATCATCTGATGAAGAAGTTCCCCGGGGAAGGAGGGGTTAGATACGTCCGAGGAGACCAGTGTGAGGCACGGAGGTACTACTCGGTGGTAGTCAGGAAGGGCACAGTGAAGCAGGCCCTCACCATAGATGTGCTCGACCCTAGAGATACTGCAGAAGACTCCCTCACAGAGGACCTACTGACCGTTCCGCTCGAGGAAGCTGACCCGAGCAGAACAGTTCAGCTCGGATCGTCGCTGAATTCAGAGCAGCAGTCCCAGATGCTGACCTTTATTCGACAACATAAGGACGTCTTTGTGTGGTCGCACGAAGACATGTCGGGCATCTCTCCAGAGATCATGGTCCACAAGCTGAACATGGACCCAGAACACAAGCCGATAAAGTAGAAGAGGAGAGCATTCGAGCCCGAGAGGTACGCAGCCATAGCCAATGAGGTGTCGAAACTCCTCAGCGTCAAGTTCATCGAAGAAGTCCACTACCTGGATTGGATCACAAATGTGGTCCTCGTGAAGAAGGCCAACGGAAAGTGGTGGGTCTGTGTGAACTACTTGGACCAAAACAAGGCCTGCCCCAAGGACAACTTCCCCTATCGGATTGACCAGCAGGTTAACAGCACGGCTGGCCACGAGCGGCTCTCCTTCTTGGACGCTTACTCCAGGTACAATCAGATCGTGATGTATCCCCCAGACAGACAGAAGACGACCTTCGTCACGGACAAAGGGCTCTACTATTACCGGGTCATGCCATTTGGCCTGAAGAATGCTAGGGCAACGTATCAGAGGCTGGTGAACCATATGTTTGCCCGACAGATTGGTTGGACCATGGAGGTCTACGTCGACGACATGCTCGTCAAGAGTATCAGAGCATCCGACCACATCACAGACCTTAGAGAGACCTTCTCGATCCTCCGGGAGTACCGCATGAAGTCGAACCCTGCCAAGTGCACCTTCAGTGTAGGCTCGGGCAAATTTATCGGGTTCCAAGTCAGCCAGAGAGGCATCGAGGCAAATCCCAATAAGATCAAGGCGCTACTCGACATGAGCTCACCGTGGACGATGAGAGAAATTCAGTGCCTCACTGGATGAGTGGCCGCACTCGAACGGTTCATATCCTGAGCCATTGATAAGTATCTCCCCTTCTTCCAACAGTTGAAGGGTCACAAGAAAGCAGAATGGACCTCAGACTGCGAACATGCTTTTCAGTAGCTGAAGCAGTACTTGGGCTCACCACCTTTATTGTCCAAGCCCTAAGACGATGAGCCCCTATTCCTGTACTTAGCGGTCTCAACCTCGGCCATCAACCCAGTGCTCATTCGAGAAGTGGAAGGCAAACAACGTCCCATATACTACGTGAGCAAGGCAATGGTCCCGGCCGAGACCAAATACCCGAGCATGGAGAAGTTAGCCCTCACAGACACTCCTCTCCGACAAGTCCTCTAGAAGCCTGAGGTGTCTGGGCGACTTACCAAGTGGGCAATAGAACTCGGAGAGTTCGATATCCAGTATCGACCGAGGACTGCAATCAAAGGTCAAGCAGTAGCCGACTTCATAGCAGAATTCACCATCCCGAGTGCCGAGATTGGGGACACGGATGCGGAGACAGTCCCTGTGGCCCCTCCAGCTCTTCCTCTTCTCAAGGGTGCAGAGTCGGAAGGGGGAGATGGTAGATGGACTCTTCTCGTGGACGAGTCATCCAACTCCAACAATGAAGCAGAGTATGAGGCTCTGCTGGCTAGACTCAGACTAGTAGCCAGTCTGGGAGTTCAACTTCTCAATGTACGTTGCAACTCTTAGCTCGTTGTAAACCACATATCAATAAAGTACGAAGCCAAGGAGGCGAGGATGATAGCTTATTTAGCCGAGGCCCGGAAGCTGATAGGAAAGTTCAGAGGCTGCACCATCAACCAAATCCCGAGGACCGAGAGCTCTTGGGCCGACGCTCTCGCGAAGCTTGCCTTGGTTACTGAAGGGAAGATCCCAAGGATTGTCCCTATGGAATTTCTGGATAGTCCAAGCATCAACCGAGCTGACCAGGAGACGGTCAATCCAGTGTAGACAACTCCGATTTGGATGAATCCGATCATCAAATATCTCACTACTGGCGAAGTCCCGCAAGATAGATTGGAGGCTCGACGTCTAAAAATCAGAGCAGCGCGGTACGTAATCCTGGATGAAACTCTATACAAGAAAGGGTATTCACAGCCATACCTCAGATGTCTCCAACCCAACAAAGCGAACTATGTGATCCGAGAGATTTATGAGCGAATCTGTGGAAATCATTCCTACGGGCGAGCCTTAGCTTAGAAGATACTTCGTCAAGGGTACTTCTGGCCAACCATTCGAGAAGACTCCAAGAGTTTTGTCCAGAGGTGCGACAAGTGCCAGAGATTTGCTGTCGTGCCAAGGCAACCATAAAAGAGTTTACTCCTATGAGCGGACTGTGGCCGTTCGCTCAGTGGGGGGTCGATATCATTGGACCTCTGCCTCCCGGAAAGGGGCAAGCCAAATTTGCAATCGTGGCAGTCGATTACTTTACTAAGTGGGCTGAGGCCGAACCGGTGGCAAAGATTACCGAGCAGAAGGTGACAGACTTCGTGTGGAAAAACATCATCGGTCGGTTCGGAGTCCCACGCACCATTGTCTCTGACAATGGGAAGCAGTTCGACAACGATAGATTTAGAAGCATGTGTAGGGGGCTCAGCATCTCAAATGCGTACTCCTCACCTCAACACCCACAGTCCAATTGGCAGGTGGAAGCCGTGAACAAGGTCAACAAAAATCACCTCAAGACGAAGTTGGAAAAAGCCAAAGGCAACTAGGCTAACAAGCTCCCATTTGTTATCTGGGCTTACAAGACCACGGCCCAGTCATCCACAGGGGAAACCCCTTTCTCACTGTCTTATGGCTCGAAGGCAATCGTTCCAGTCAAGATTGGCCTCCCCACTGCGCGAGTAAGGAATTATCAAGAGAAACAGAACGCCGAGTAGATCGCAGCAAACCTCGACCTGATTGAAGAAGCCAAAGATATCGCCAAACTCTGAGTCGCAGCTCGGCACCAACAAGTGGCCCGATTCTACAACTCCAGAGTCAAGGAGAGGCGGTTTCGATGGAGTGATCTAGTCATTCGCCGTGTCTTCCAAAACACTACGGAGTCTGGAGTAGGGACGCTCGGACCGAACTGGGAAGGACCCTACTACATGGTCGGCTCGACAAAGCTTGCATCCTACCGTATAAAAGATCTGGAAGGGTGTCCGCTACCCCACCCATGAAATGTCGAACACTTGAAAATCTACTACCCTTGAAGGGGAAAAGCTATATACAACTTGGATCTGCTATGTATGACTCAGATCCACTAGCCATTTATGCCTCTTAACAAAAGATCGCCTGCTCATCTTTTCTACTCGGTCTACTATGCGATTGCTTGACTACACTACGAGGGATCATCTCTCACGTGCAGAGATGAACTCCTTCGACGAACCAATCCCTTAAAGAAGGGGTCAGCTTGTCATTCGACAATGATCTACTAAACGGGTAATCACACTACGAGGAATCATCTCTCATGTGCAGAGATGAACTCCTTCAACAAGCCAATCCCTTAAAGAAGGGGTCGGCTCGTCATTCGACAACGGTTGAGGGATCTAACGAGCCAACCTCCCAAAGAAGGGGTCAGCTCATCATTCAACTAATTCGACCAATAACACAAAGGGGCAATTATTCAAAAGCTAAGTCAAAAGATCGGTTTTTCATTAAAGCGGGTGATATTACAACTTGTCCATTCCATTACAAAAGGATAAAGAGGAAGACTTGGAGGAGTCAACCTGAGGTCAGATCCACAGGGGGTTCGGCTTCAGTTGGAGCTTTCTCAGCTTCGGTCGTTGCTGGAGGGTCTTCTGCCTCTGCTTCTAGAGAAACCTTGGCATCCTCTGTCACCAAGACATCCAAGTCCAGCTCAGGATAAACGCCTTGGACTTCGTCCAAGCACGTTTTGTAGCCAGCGTTGTGGGCGAAGTTGTAGATCTTCTCCAGCTCGTCATTTCGCTCCTTGGAATTCATCCACAGCTGCGGTGGCCTGGGAAGCGGCTGAAGCCTCAAGTTTCGAGCATTGCCAAGCAAGACCCTCAGCAGCCAGGGCTTCCAGCGCGGAGCATTGCTTGACGAGACCCTCGGCAGCCTCGCGCTTAACCGCTTCAAGCTCGGTAGCCAGCCGAGCATTGTCCGCCCTCGAGTCATTGAGGACGGACTCAGCCGAGTCAGTGCGAGCCTGCAACTCATTGCTCTCCCCCTAGAGCCTCATCTCCTTCAAATGGCACTCCCCCAACTAGGCATTCATCCTCTCCATTTCCATGGCCAAGGCCTTCAAGCATTCTTCAAGCTCGGCTTTCTCCCCCTCAATCCGATTCGTCATCCTCAACCTCTCTCGGACAAGGATGAGCGACGATAGCACTTGAAAGGACCCAGATGATTAGACCGACAACCAAAAATAAAAAAGGGATGAACAACCAGGACGGAAGTCTACCGTGTAGCAACACGATGCAAAGTCATTCACCACCCCATCAAGGGGTCGGGTCAGAGTGCGGGCAATGGAGGTCTCCGTCGCATGCTTCGTCGCCCAATCGCTTATTACCGCCATATGGTGACCAGGCGCGAGCAACTCCTGCCCCTAGGAAGGGGCGAGGCTGGCAGGACGCCTGAGGTCAGGGGCAACCGAGGCCCGATCTTTAGCCTCGGGCATGGTAAAGTCACCAACCAGCGCCTCGACCTCGCCTACTAACTCCGCAGCAATGAAGCGGAGGTTGGGATTGAGGTCATCAGAGGGATGAGAAGAGACTATCGACAGCCTCCCCCACTGCTTCCCTCCGAATCCCGAGGGGGTGATGACAGGCGAGCCTCGGAGGCAGGAGCTGGTGCCATTGTCGGTGTCAGTGTTGCTACCAGTGCCGCAGCCACCTCGGCTGTAGATGGCTCGGTTGCAATGGGCTCGGGTGCTGAAATCTTCTTCTTCTGGGCCGTTATCTTGACCCGGGTCTCTAGCGCCGACGTCAAAATGTCGTTGAACGAGGGACGCGCTGCTCCCCCCCTCTTCCTCTTCAATCCCGCTGCCTCAAACATTCCTGATCAACAACAAGGGTCAGCTTCATCTACTCAGGAAATTCAAGCGCAGAGTGTAAGGTTTCAAGGCTTACCCAAAGCGACGGGGAGGGGTCTGAATTTACAGAAACCGAAGGAAAGGAGATTGTCTGAGTTGATTTTATAATGCCAGGTGCGACCCTCCTTGCTGAGCAGACGAGCCCTGGCTATTTGGGCTCGAAGGTGGGAGGACAGTTCTGTCGAGCCCTTCAGATAGTCTACAGGCAAGAGCAGATGTTAGAATAAGGAGCAAGCAAAAAGGCAAGAAAGTTTACAAGTACTCGACGAGTCTACCTGGGAGGCCAAACTTGGTAGGCACTCGGACTTGGAGGTGTCTAAGCTCAGACGTTGGAGCCTCTCACTCTCCCGAGGCCCAGAACCATTTCTTCTTCTCGTCTTTGTTGGAAGTAGGAAGTTTGGCGACGAGGCCCGGGGTGTACCGAGTCCTAGCCGAGAAGTAGTACCAGTATGGCTCGGCCTTGTCGTGCTTTGCCTGATACATCGCCAGGAACTCGTCTGACGAAAGCTCCTGGTTCTTCACCTGTCGCCAGATGATGTACGACGATACCTGGATGCGCCACGCGTTTGGGACTAGCTGACTTGGGGCCAGCTTCAACCGTGCCAGCAACTCACACACGAAAGGATGAAGCGGAAATTAAGTCCGCACTGAAGGGCGCAGTTGAAGATTGTTACTTCCCCGTCAGAGGGGGCTCCGGATCCATCCAAAGTAGAAGGAGCCCTGATGTGCAACGAGTCCGGGATTTGGTGCTAGGCACAGAGGCGGGCCATCTGAGTCTCATCGAAGATTGAACCCCATGGAGTTACAGCTTCGAACCGGCTTCCCGAGGGCCCGGCCAACGATCTCCTAGTGGGGTCTCGGGGTATCCTTTTTGCCCCATTAGCCCGACCCTTGGACTTCGCTCCGGTGCTCTTCTTGGGTGGGGGATAGAGGGGAATGGCCTCGAGGGGACCCTTCGAGCTCCAGTGCTGGGAATCGGTGCTTTCGGACTCCGACCCGTTCTGGACTTCGCAAACGACTTCGTCCGAATTGCTCAACATTGTGAAGAAAAAAAAATGAAGCGATGGAAGACTCACAGCACTAAGGGCGATTTACTCCGGCGAAAATTCTCCTTTCCGGCAAGCTTGTCCGAGTGAAATCCTCTCTTCCGACCAGGCAAATCCCTTTTCCGACTGAGAAAAACCCTTTTCTGGCGGCGAGACGTCTCAGACAGAAGAACAGAGATCAGGAAATCTTAAAGCTATTCAAGCGAAGGAGGAATGAGATGAAAAGAACCTCGGGATTTTTATAGCCCAAGCCCGCTGTCCGCAATGATGACAGACAACTGTCTCTGAAGCTGAAACAACTCAGATCCGAGCCTAACTTTACACGTGGCGACTCACTATACGCGTAATAGAACGACGCTCCGATCCCTGCGCAGCCAACATTCAATGCACTGGCGTCTCTTTGTTTATTAGCATCCATGTGGCACTATTTGCGCCACATGTGCGATGCTCAGTGGCCAGAGCAAGAGAAACGGCTGCATCCGTATGAGGCGCGGGCCTCGAAGCTCATAATGGCGACGCTTCACTTCCCCTAGCCTTGAAGTCATTCACTACAGCAAACAACGCTTCGCTTCCCCAAGCCTTGGTTCTCTTTCCTAAGTTTGTTACTTTCTGAGTCTGAGCTCGGACTTAGAGAGTAGGAGGCTTCTATTATGGGTAACTAAACCGAGCCGAATCGAGGTTAACTTTGACATCAGTGAACGAGTCCCCGGACCGATATGCATCAGACTCGAGGCAAATGTCTGACCCAAGACTCGGAATGAGTCATCGCACTTTCTATAAGCCGGGTCGAACCTCAGAGCTACAAGACCATGTCTGACCCGATTAAGTCAACTCAGAACGTGGGAAAGCACCACCTATTTGTCCAGGATTCCTCCGAGCCGAGTCTCTTTACTTAGCATATCGACAACCCACTTATCCATACTTATCCATGGGCTCGGGTCGTCGAATAAGGCTTGGACCATGAGGTCGGCTCGGATAGGAACTTAGTCACGACAGGAGTAATGCTCGTGGCACGATCTCCGGGTAACTGTCAATTACTACGCACGCTAGGGGTGCACACGGTTCGGTTTGGTCCGGTTCTGGGGTGAAACCGGAACCGAACCGTTCCTAACGGTTCTAGGAAATTCGGAACCGGAACCGGACCGTTGGCACCCTAGAACCGAATCGGAACCGAACCGTTAAAACCGGTTCAGTTCCGCATCACTTCCACGGTTCTGGGCTTTTTATAATCCAGCCCAATTGCAAGCTCATGTCCATCCATGTTGTAGTCCATTTGATGAATGGTTTAGATATTGTCTAAGGTGTGCAAAAATACATTTATGAAAATAATTGTTCTAGAGAAAATAATTATAAGGTGTGCAAAAATACATCGGTTTGGTTCGAGGTTCGGTTCCACGGTTCAGTTTTACGGATCAGATCCACGGTTTGGTTCTACGGATCGGTTCACGGTTCGGTTCAGTTCTACATACCCCCAAACAGAGAACCGAACCTATGTCATCAGTTCTTTGATTTTTGGAACCGGAACCGGTGCACTCTAGAACCAAACCAAACCGGACCATTTGGTCGGTTCCGGTCCGGTTCCACGATTCTACCGGTTAAATGTGCACCCCTAGCACACACATAGCCCTCGCGTAGTGGCGATAACCGTGCCTAGATTACCGGACACATTCTAAGCAACCCTCAGGTATAAATATAAGACATTTCTACAGGAACAGGTACGCAATACCTTGCACCCTCTCTACTCTACATTACTTACACCCAGATTCCCTAGCCTGACTTTGGCATCGAAGGATCCCCTGCTTGAGCCAGGGTCTCCTTTGTTTACTGTTTTGTGCAAGACCAAAGTTTATTCCTAGCACACAGAGCTCAGCGGAGGGTGGTCCAGATTCTTACATCAACATTATTCTTTTTTTAAAATATATTTTTTTCTTTTTTTCCTAATATCTTTAGACCTAGAAGCCGATACTGTTTCTTTTTATCTACATCATTAGAACTTGAAAGATTTTTATTCCCACATTTACATATTTTAACCTTCTTTAAATCACATAACCCAAAGCCTTAAATTTGAAGAATCACATTTTTTCTGAATTTTCCAAATTTTCCAATCCAGAAAATTCTGAATTAGAAAATCCATTTAAGATCATTAGACGAACCTATTGCAAGATAAAAGTTCTGTGTAAAATCAGTGTTTTGAATATATGGCCTATATATATATATATATATATATATTATCCAACAATCTGACAGGTCTCAGATATTAATCTCAACTTTTGGTTCATGATACATCAAAATGCTGGGACCCATAATCCGCCATAATATCTAAACTTCTCATAAGCTGAAAATATTCATTAGGCTTCTATGCATCACTTCTTTTCATCACTTTTGATTTTTCCTTCCTCACAGCTAATATTTGACATAGCTCTTGCTTAATTTCATAGAAAGGTACAAAATTTGGAATGGGACTGCTCTAAGAGATTGTATCACCTTACACAAAAAAAGGCACCACAATTGTCCTTGTATCATCAATTCTAATAGCATTTAGTGCGTGGGTCATCTGTACCATGAAAACTGAAGCTCCATCATGATGATCACCCGCATAAGGGGGGAAACAAAAAGGGCAGTCTACTCATCAGGTGGGTCACTCAATTGGAATCATTGGGCAACCAATCATTTACTGGTGGGCCCTCGTAGTCTCATTTTCAAGAGGTTGATCTCCATCATAAAGCATACTGATTTCATGGTCCTGATTTCCTACACGAGTTTCACATGTTTGTTACAACGGTGAATGTGGGTGCTAGCAAAACCTCTACAACACTACAACATAGCAGGTTAAAAGGTGTGTGTGTGTGTGTGTGTGTGTGTGTGTGTAGGGGCAAGGAAAAAGACCATTCTTCACCTAAGAAAACTGTTTGGCTCTTCAACTCCTCTATTGCAAATACTATCACCTGGCTTCATGTCCCCTTGCTACAGATACAAAAGCTCAACAACAACATAGATTTACAAGAGAGTAAAAAGGGCTTGGCATGACATGAAAAGTAAAGACATGAACGAAAAACAAATGACACCCTAATCCAACCCCCCCACGCGACCCCCCAAAACCACCCAAGGAAAAAAAAAAACAGAGTGAAAACAAAAAAGGGATAAAAGGAAAACTGTTAGAAGCTAAATAAACCCACCACTAACAAACTATAAAAACCCAACACAAGTACCTAATGCAGAAGGGACTGCTAAAGCAGCAAAAGCCCATATGAACTGGCTCACCACACTCAAATTATCTCATTTATTTCTTGTGAAGCATGACAAGCCACCTGATGCCAACCGCAGCCTTGAAAACTCAGCCAGCACCCTTCTCTGTATACTATCAAGTTTCTAACCAGGCAAAACTTATGTCTGAACCACTTCTCTAAGAAACCACGGCCAACTGCAGGTTAAAGACGGGTTGGATCATCTAGCAACCATTCGCAACCCCATTAGCTACAGCTCGCTTCTCTGTTGCTGGCTTAGCACCCTTTGGGGCATCTCCAGCTCCTGCGACCAAACCATTCTCCTCAGATGGCTTTCCTTCTGCAAGACCCTGGCCAGATTCCTTGTTCGGAACTGATGATGACAGTTCCAACGGGTTCTGCAATCTAACTCTGGGGTTCAACCCATCCTTTTCTTTCTCATCTGCAGGGGCTGTGGCGGTATTGGCTGCCTTCCCATCCCAGACCTGGAGGGGCAAGGCATATAATGAGCTAACATGCATTGAGCCTATGGTTAAAATTTCAAAACAAAACAGAAGGATAAAGTAGAAAAGTTCAACTATCTTCACAGCAACCAAAGCAATTGTATGATCTTTAAAAAAACAATATGGTCACTGTAGTTGCTATCCAGTTTAATGCAATCACCAAAAAAAAAAAAAAAAGAATGCCTTAGGCATAGCCAGGCCTAGTTTGAAAGCAGCTTGGAAACCAAACCTGAAAAAATACAAGGTATTCTTGCTCAGAGCACATTAATGTCACTAAAATAAAACAAAGATCAAGGGTATTTTCAGCAGACTGGAGATTGCATAAGCACAGAACACTCAGGCTTTTTCCAGCCTCTACATATCAACAGCTTGCATCACTCAATCATGCCAACAGTTTGGATCTCAATGAATCATTGCTCAAATGGTACAAACAGGAAACCCAAGTGTACTATAGATGTTCTCATGTCAAAGCAATTCATAATTCCTAATAATGCAGTTGGATCACTTCTTAGCCTTCGATCACATAAAAAAGCTATGTTTAAAACATTTTGTTAGGTTCCATTATTATGTGCACTGACATAACAAAAAAAATTAAGGTTTTCACTAACTGGAAAAAAAAAAGGTATCAGAAGATGCAAATCTTGCCTGCTTTTGAAACTGCTGCTTAGCCTTTTTTTCCTGCATCGTCTTTTGACGGCCCTCATAGAACATAAAATCATCCAAGATGCATGTCTTACTAGAATGATCCTTGAAAATTTTTAGAATTTCCAGGCCCTGATCAAGCTTCACCTGCAGCAGTCGATTCCAATGACCATGAGAATCATGGGAGGAAAAAGAAAAGAAAAAAAAAAAAAAAAAAATTGTGGTACAATCTTTTATGAAGGATTGCACACCTCCTGAGTATCTCTACTGTTCGTGACAGGTTTGTCCTCATTGTTTTCAAGTTTGATGTGCTTCAGCAAACTGTTGGGCACATCCTTTACAATATGCCACTTCACTGGGAAACAACCAGTCCACTTGTCCTGCTGCCAATATTCCACACTCTTATTAAAATCAACTGGCCCCTCCATCTCTGCCACACCAACAAACTGCCCGCTGGTGTTGACCTGAAACATGAACAAAAACACAGGCTACAATACACAAAAAGAAATAAGAAAAAAAAAAAAAAACAACTCAAAATGAACAAAATCTTAAGTAGGATTTTGGATCCTACTCCTCCCAAATGCCTCATTGTAAAGTGTTCACGAAAACCAAGCTGTTTGTTCATCAGATGACTCCCACGGGATGCAGCCAGAAGAAAAAAAAAAAAAAAGGGATGCCCCAGTTATATGCAGGTATATAGTGTACCATTGGTCAGTTTTTTATACACTTGTGGCCCGCCAGATGACCAGCGGTCCATTTAACATGGCATACAGACAGTAGGGCCCAGCTTGTGAAGAGCCTTGATCTTGCAGACATGCTGCATTGGCAAGCAGGAAGAGTAGTCAAAATTTCAGTCCTGCAAGCAGTCACTGCATTTTTCCTCAACCACAGTGATATGAGTATATAGCATTACTCACGGAAAAGAATAAAAATACAGGGCAGCCACCCGACTTCTCCTGAGCTTCCTGGTATGCAGCATTGAGCTTCTGGTTTCCCCCAACCGTGCTTGCCCAGACGTTGTATTTGATACTCTTGTGGATATCATCCTCACTGTATGACTTTATAACAAAGAACTTTGCATCTGAGTACTTGACTGGGAGCTCTGCTCGATTGTATTGATCCCTGTCCGGTACTGCAGGGGACTCTTCATTACTTCCGTTTGAAGGGAGAGACTGTCCCTTGACTGCTAATGTGATGTTGGGTGCAAATCCCTTTTGGTTCTTGAAGCGGCCAGCTCTTGGTCCTCTGTTTAGCTCATTCAACCCATCCATGTTTTCATTGCCATAAGCGAAGAGTCCATTACCTCTTCCCCGTGGTTTGTACTTGTTGTCAACAGCCAACCAACCGCGACCATTTGTTCTTGTGTCATAACCATTAGACCCAAAACCAGGTCCAGTTCTAACTGCACTGCCATACATCCTGTTGTTCTGGTACATCCTATTCATGAATCCATGGGCTGAACCCATACCAGATGTAGGTCTTGCAGGATGCAAACCCTTGAAACAAAATTAGAGAAACAATTCAAATGCAATGAACAAAAAAATGCCTCAATTAAAAAGAATCTACAATCCAATACAGAACACGGGGAGAACATCCAAGCAGGAATCTGCCAGTCCCACACCATGTCGATGATCTGGCCCAAATCAGGATGCTAAATCCACCCAATGGGCCATACACATACAAATAATGGACCATCTAAAAAAATTGTGGCAGATCCAACTCAATCTTCACATGGCCCATCTAATGAGTAACAGGCTCGACCTTTGGGACAGGCCATTGACAGTGTTGTACAATTAAGATTTCCAGCATGCCACTCCCCAAAAAACAAATGATTATGAAAGAGAGCAAGCCAATACTAGAAGGCTGTCTTGCGTACCATGAGATGTGTGAGGGGGCGAAGATTCTGAGTCCTCCCTGATGGAATGTTACTGACATGTGTAACTGTTGAAGAGATGGAACTACTTGTGGCTGGTCTGGGCTGCCCATCAGAGAAAATGGGACCATCAAACCATGGGACAGGAGACCGCATTCCATCAAATCCGTATCTTGGGTCCTGGTAACCGGAAGCAGGAGCACCACTTGGCAAAACACCTCTTCCATTGGAACCATTTGAAGTTAGGGATGCGCTCGGGTAGCTCGGCCGCAGTGGTGCTGTTCCCTTGCTGTTCACACTTCCATTTGCAATTCCATTGGCATTTCCATTACCCGTTTCTACCGAGAGGGGCACCTGATCAGAAGCAACAGAGGTGGATACATCACCTTGGGTAGCTGGGGCTTGATTAGGTGTGTACGGTGCACTAGGTGGAGTTGGTGGCTGGTAATAAGGAGTTCCATATTGGTAGTGCTGGGGGCCATAGAGCTGACCATCATGACCCATGGTAGGAACTGGGGAACCAGCCGGAGGGTATGCACCATAAGGCGCATATCCATATCCATGGTGATACATAAGAGACCCGTTATCCCCATAAACTCCCTGTGAAAAAATTAAACAAACCCATCAAAATTAACACTTAGAAACAAGGGAAGGTACCTCAAAAACTACCAAGAAAAATATAGCCATGATCCACCAAAAAAAAAGGAAGTTCAACGATGGTTTATGAAGTGGAAAAGAAGAAAAACCTTTGACAGAAGTGGACAGTGACGTGACCATCACAATGCTCATGAAATTATAAAAGCATTCATTTTCAGAAGAAAAAAATACCACAAAATTATACATCAATGTGTGGAAACATAACAAAAACTTACATGAGGAGGTATCTCCACTCCATCTGGATTTACAAATCTAGGGTATTCCTCCCAGTCATTAATTGGACCATCGTAACCTGAAAAATCAAAATGAGAAAGGGCGTCAGTGCCAGCAACAGTTGAAAACATGCAATCAAACAATGGAGCAATTACACTATGGAAGTATCATTTAATATCAAAATTACTATTCAGAAGCAGTATCTTTTACCAAAAAGAAATTGGCAAAAAAAGAGATGAAACCCTAACAATAATCAATTAAATGTTTGAGGGAAAAAACCTATGACAGCATGGATCAACAATGATCATGATAATCAATCATTATATTCATGCAGAAGATCAGCTTACCTCCATAGTAATATGTGGTAGGACCATATCCATTGGGAAGATAACACATGCTCGGATCCATGAAATCCTGAAGTAGAGGGGTCGTAGACCGCTCGGATGACAGGATCGGCACACTTGCCACTTCACCAGAGTCCACAGACCCATATTGAATAGAAGAAGGCTTCTAAAGAAGCAATAAAACAAAATCCATTAAGAAACTTGCCGTCGAAGCTTAAAATGATAGATGAACAAAACATTCCATCCATAACATAGATGAGCTCAGAGCTTTAGGGTCACCTTTTTGGTTGCCTCAGGAACTTCAAGGGTCTTTGTCTGAGAATCTAATGACAGTTTTTGGAGTAAATCTGTAGCCTCTGTGTGAGAGAGGAGTGAAGGAAAAGAAACAATCCATCTTTCCCAGAATTTGAGTTCAAACTTTCAAAATAATTTTGTGACCAAGAGTCTGTTGGCATTTGCTTCTAGCAACTGCAAAATTGATCCCCAGGAGAATTGTTTCCCGAGAATTGCTCAAGTGAAAAAAATGAATGTTCGGTTAACATGCATAAGAAAAGCAATTTCCACGTGGGTTTCAATAGGGAGCATTGAATCCACACTGTTTCCCGTGGAATGGCTAAGTCTTGGATCTACCTCATTTTTGGAGTTATACCCTAACATGATATGATGAAACATATGGACTGTGTGGACAGTGCAGATGCTGCACTGTCATCACAATGGGTCCCACAGCGTGCAGGTAGCGGTTATAGGAAATTTGCATCCATTGGGCATCTCCAGAGATGAGATTTGCTAAGCCTGTGCACATGTGCAATACAACTCATGCATGCCACATGTTTACCATCATGACACATTGGTCTATCCAAGATACAATATATCCATAGAAGAATACCACTATATTGATGCCTAGCTTGAGAATTAGGTTGATCTAGTGGCCAAGTGGACCACACTTTGTAAAGCAAATGTACAGCTCACTTTGCCTGAAGTTTTCTAACCCAACCACACTTTGGCTGAAGTTTTATAAACCAACCACCTCTTTCCAATATTGCGGCCCACCTTCTAAGTGGGCCAGAATAATTTTAGGGAAAACATGGTCAGAACAACTGAAGGATGGATTTGATCTTGGACATACGTGCCATGATGCCACATGTGTGGTGTACGGCTCTGCACCCATGTTCAATTAACAAACCTTCCAACAAGAGAGATTTTTTACTTCGCAGGTGCTTTTTGCAAGTTTGTAGAAGCAGAAACAACTGTAGGAAACAAGAGGCAAGGCAATGCAGGAAAAAGCATAAATTTGGAATTTTTATCTAAAATTGATTAATTAAGTTGCCGACCAAACACACTTGAAGCCTAAAAAGGAAAAGGTGATTTTCATAATCAAAATCACAAAAAAAAACACATTTTTCAAACACACTTAAAGCCTAAAAAGGTGATTTTCATAATCAAAATCACAACAAAAAAAAAAAAAAACCAATTTTTTTAGCATAGCCAAACAGACCCTAAATCCAAATTTAAAAAACAACAACAACAAAAGAGCAAAGCTCAATCCCATCCCCACTCAATAGATGAGAAGTGATATGCATTCACACACCCTTGCTAGCAGCAAATGCATACAAGATCCAGATAACTCATCAGGTAGGCCCACAATGGATGTGCCCCAGCCTAAAAATCAGAATGGTCAACATAACTGCTGGGTTGGAGCATTGAAAGTGGACCATTAGTCAAACTTTTCTTTATCCATCCATTTCTTTCCTCAAATCATGCAATAAATACCAACGGTTAACTCAATTTTTGTGCCAGGGGACACTTAATGATGGGGCACACCTGATGAGCAGCCTGGATATTGGATCTGTGTGCCGCAACATGTTGGGAGTGCAAGAAAACAATCAGAAGGTTCCACACAGAATACATCATGAAGAATAAACATGTCTTCCTGAAATTTTATATTTCAATCACAAGAAATCAACAAAATTAGCCCATCTTGAATACCCAATTACCCATTTAATAACGAAAGGAAAAAAAAAAAAAAAAAAAACCTTCTACAAACTGATACACAGTCCAACTGAAATCACCACACAGATCCAAATAACCAAAAAGCAAAGGAAACATAAACAAACAAATCTCCATTCAATCACCCAACAGAAAGGTGAAGCGACAACAATAAGTACAAGTGGAGCACACAGTTCAATGATCCAAACCGTTAATGTGAGAGAAACCCCATCTTAGATGAAGTATGCCCCCAGCATATCCCCGATACGAACCTTCGATCAATGGCCAGCAAATACGAATTGAATTAATGACCACAGCAATAGCCCACATACATAGGGCAAAGATAGATGGCGAGGATATGCCGCTCTTGTAGGTTTTGGTGGGGCATAATCATCAGATCAACAACCAAAATCACAAAACTATGATATCACCATTCAAAAAACGTACCTACAACCATGATAACAATCTAAATACAAAAATAAAAGAGACAAAAACATGAATCTCTATCCAATCACGCAAAAACCACAACCAAACACTTCTTTCAATAATACGACTAAATATTTCAACCAAAATCACCATTCAACCAAATAGTAGCAGTAGCAGTAGCAGCAGCAGTTAGTAACAACAACAAGAAGCCTTAAATTCGATTCAAAAAACCATGATCCAGAGAAAAATCATCACAATATAAGAATAGAAAATCCCAGTAATATACAGGGGAAAAACCCCACTAACCCTTACTCTCTGATCTAAACATAGAACCTAACAAAACCCAGACAAACCAATCAACGGTCGATGTGAAAGAGATCACGGCAAGAGAAACTAGGGCCCACCCAGATGCTGAAATAATTTGAAAGGATACGATCTGCCGCAGGAGCGACGGTGGCCATGATCAGATCTTCGGAGGAGAGGTGCCGCGCGATGGTAGAACACGAGACCCTAAGAGAGAGAGAGAGAGAGAGAGAGAGAGAGAGAGAGAGAGAAACCCTAGAAAAGAGAAAAACCCTAGGAGAGAGAAATGGAGGGGTGGGTCACTCTGGAAGGAAAGGGAAGAGCCGCCAACGAACGAAAGAGGGTTTTATTCATAGAAAAGCGGTGATTCAAATAGCTCCACGGCTCTGCCTTCAACACCGGGTGTTTGGTACTCCTACGTACTACGCCTCATCCGTAGCCCTCTATACTTGCCTTTCCCCAGTCTCCGTTGATCACCACTCCAAATGGACTCTCGATTCAGAAACCCTAATCTCACCTGTTTAATGATCGTTTGAACCGCATTTTTCGCCACCGCTAGTGTTTTCGATTTGGAGAAATAAAAAGTTTATATGTAGGTTGAGATTATCCCAGATATGCAGATTTTTGTGCAGTTTCCATGATTTGATTTGGATAACTTTACCAACTGTATCGCTCGGATGAACACTTGTACGGATGGATGGACGAGGGTATGTAGGAGATATCGTTTCAGATAGCGCTTCGGACTATTGCACGGTGAGCCGCGAGGAGAGAAACCCTAATTGGAAAAGGACACTCTTGTCCCTAGAGGATTAGGGCAAGACCCAGAAGAGGAATGAATCGATACTCTGGTGGAGCATGATAATTGATGCGCATACACAGGAATCGTACTCGAAGCTTTTTGTATATCTTGAACTAAACTGTTCAAACGGCGGATCGCACCGTACAACCGTACATAGAATGAAAATTATAATGGTTAGACAACTCCAACCTCTGATAAATGTAAATCCGTTGGTTGAATCCGAACCTAAAAATGTTTTCTAACGTCCCATCAACAGATTTCCACGGTTCAATGAATATAATTTTGATACGAGTTCAACACAAACCACACCAAGCAAGAGTCCCTGGTGTTGCGAATTCGTGCCAAAGCCTATCAAAATGGGTTTCCATCTGTGTGGTGTGCCAATCAAAATGGATTTCCAGCTGTGTAGTGTGTTGATGCTGTGTATTCTAATCGTCCTCACCAGGCTTCCAAATCAATGCACAAGTAAAACAACGATAGGCTCAAGCGAGAACTATCCAACGACAATCTGAGGCATAGAATATGGGTCTATATGTGGTAGGGTTTTTGTGCTTTAAGTCTCTCCATGCATTGAGACTCCATTTATAACTCTAAGTGAGTTCCGTGGTTGGAAAAATTTTTCTATTTGGCGGGTGTTGGTTGTAACTGTCTTTCGAGATCCTTGGCAGAAATCTTGGAACGATTTTAGTGATAAGGTTAAGTGGTCGGGACTGAGAAGCCTGTAATAGATAGTCGAGCCCAACCAACTGACACTGCTGTAGGTCTAAGGGTCAATGTCATCCTGATGTCGGTTTTCTAAAGTTAAGTGTTTGGATGGGATCAAATTGACCCATACAGTAAATCGTTGGTCGTAGCAATGAGAGCTCGACAACATGATTCTTCGCTTGTGGTCCGGTGGTCCGGTCATCGAGCCATTCATAGAGGTCTTGTTCGATCATGCGGCCTGGGTTACCTTCTTGTGGTTGTTATTCTCCTATATTGGTCGCCTTAGGTCAATTCATTTTTACTTATAATAGTAGCCCCCTTACTTTCGAGCTTGTTTTCATTAGCTCAGGAAGTAAGTTGGTAGGGACTAACACTCATGCAGTATCGTCTGGGAGGTCAGATCAACTAGTCATCATTGCAGGAGAGAAGGGCGACATGCGTGGAAATCGAAGAGGATCTGTAATTATAGTGACGGTGCGCTCGAGGGGGCATGGGCTTACATGATATTGAAAAAGCCAAGCTAAGAGTCCTAGAGGGGGGGTGAATAGGACTATGCCAAATTAAAAAAATAAAAAATAAACTGCAGAATTAAACCAATATGAATAAAGATAGCACTTAAACAATTCACAATGCGGAAATATAAAACAACCTCAAAATTCTAGTATTGAGAGGTTGATACAAACTTGTTTTTAAGGACAACCTAACACTAAAAACCAATGGTTTATGGCAGGACAACCTTACTAGAACTTGGGTGAGTATCAAACTCAAACTGAAGAGGATATAAAAGAAAAAAATAGCACAGGAAATAACTAAGCTATTACAACATTCTCACACTTGCATAAAAGAAATTACAACATTCTCCACAAATGCAAAAAGGAAAATTACAAAATCCACAAAATGAAATATTCAATCAATCACTACAAGACTAGAAATTATAGTGGTTCGCTTGTATGTATACCAACTGTTTAGAAAAACAGCCACACAACTACTCCACTCCTAATATCCTCACACAATAGATATTAGCATTCACTATGAAAATAGGTTTTTCAAGGTTTACCTAAAACCCTCACAATTGTGTCTTTCAAGTAGGCTTACACAATTCAAAAAATCCCACACTCTGAGTTTTCTGAATCACCTCAGACAAACCAAAAGAAAGAGATTTTTCTGGCACAATCTCAATGAAACCAAAACAATGAATTTACAAAACTGTAAAATATTTATCTGGATATTCTCTTTTTGTTGCAGCCCGGAAGAACCAATTCAAAGTAGAAGTTCAACGTAGATGTTCAATGTTCACACTCACATATGAAAAGATTATAACTTCTAATTGATTTTAAATTAAATCACTTTGGTCTAGCTTGATTTGATTTTGATTCCAAAAAATGGGAATACAACCATCCCTCTTTCAAATAAAATTGGAATGCAGAATACAAAATTAAATGCAAAAATGTTAATTAAAGAGAATATAAAATGAGCACTAAATAGCTTAAGAATATCACTAACTTATCTCTCAGAGCGGTGTATCGTGCTCTATTTATAAGTGCAAAAATCGCATCTTCGACTGGTCATAAGGTCGGCACGACTGGTCGTAGGACCAACGGATTTTTGAAATTTTGAGCGCGATAAGATCAAACCGTTCCACGACTAGTCGATTGACCTGCTCGACCGGTCGAGTGGCCTCCACGACTGGTCGTGTGGAACTCAATTTAGTTGCTGGACTTTGAGTTGAGCCTGCAGGACTGGTCGAGCACTGTTCAAACGACCGGTCGAATAGTCTCCAAGACCGGTCAAGGCTTTAACAAAAAATCTCGAAAATAAGTAACAAACTTAGGACTGGTTGAGGATTTCTTGGACTGGTTGAGTCAATGCTAAGACTAGTCAAACATAGCCTAAGACTAGTCGAAAAACAGTCTATACACTTATAAAGTGACCCAATTGAATTATGTATTCAAAACGACCTACCCTATGGTCAATCTAGGGTCATTCATACCTTATACATAATGTATGAACATTGAATCTTCTTTTGCTTCAGTTGATAGTTGTTCTTTGAAGTTTACGAATCTTGAGATCTTAACATATGATGAAGCTTGAATATGACTAACATTGAAGCTTGAGCTTGTGGTTCAAAGTAAAGAACTTTGTCTTGGCTTGGACGAAGCTTTGAAAACTTGAACTATTGAAGCTTGAAAGATTGAATTTACACTTGGTGTTGTACTTGAACATGAACATATAATCTTGTACTTGAAGTTCTTGAAGTAAAGACCTTTGTTATTGTACATGAGAAGCACAGTCTTGAATATGTAGATACGCTACACAAGACACAGATTCCAAAAAGTTTTGGCACTACAAAATTTGACGATCATAGGAGCTAGAAAACATAGCACTTATAATCTCCCCCTTTGTCAAATTTGTGACAAAACACACTTCATAATGATAAGATAAGTAACACGCACAATAAAGAATCATGTACTAGTTATAACTCAATCAAAGAATCATGCACCAGTTACAACCTGGTTAAAGAATCATGTACCAATTATAAACAGGTCTCAACTCCCCCAACAATACTCCCCCTTACTTACTTCCCCTTACAAAAAATGAAAGACTACCTACTTATCCTCAATCCACAATCCACATGCCACATATCACAAGCATAAGCATGATAAAATTCTCCCCATTTTTGTCACAATATGATAAAGGAAGGAATCAATACATGGAACAGGAAGTAGATAAATAAGGAAGAATAAGAAGAGTAATGAGGAAGAAGAAAATATATGATCTAGATAATCAAATTAACCAAAGTCATAAGCAAGCATGTTCAACCAAGTTTAATCCTAAAATATTTAAACCAAAAACCAAGTATTAAAAGAGTTATTACAAACCACATAATTAAATACTAATCAGAACCCGATGAAAGAGCAGTTATAGAAGGGTCAATCTGATGAAGTCCCTTATTAATGCGCTTTAGATACTTGTGCATATATTTGAATTGCATATCATGGGACACATTCATATTTTCTACCTTCTCCTCAAGTGAGCGTAACCGCACATCAAAGTCAGATGGCTGATAATCAGGATCATCTGTTGAATTGGATTCAATCTCATAAAAAATGTCATCCATATTGATGTCATCAGGAAGTAAATCACTTTTATCTTCATCTGCGGCATCAGCTTCACCAGCTCCCATATTGACTTGGCCTGGGGCCAACTTTAAATTTATCTTATTAATATTGGAGTTGTTGAATGGTAAATGATGAATTAGAGCTTCCTCAACAGGCATTGCCACTAAACTATGAGTGGCCAACAAAGTCATAAGATAGGCGAACAGGATGTCACTGTGTCTTGGATGGAGACGGAATTGAATGATGTAATGACAAATCAAGGAAGGAAGACATACAGATGTACCTGTGATGATGGAATAAAGAATGTGAACCATAAACGTAATGAGTTCGGTTTTGTTAACAGAACGAGGATAGACATTCGAAATGAATATCCTATGAAGGACTCTTTATCTAAGTAACAAATACTTTGAGGCAAGCGTATTTCCAGAAGTATTCCATTCCGCATCTGTATTGCATAAATCTCTAGTAAGCATACGTTTTTCAGTTTTAAATGGTTTTGCTACTAAAGTTCTAATGGGAATTACCTTCATCATGGATAGGTAAGTCCATTAGGGCAGAACTAAAATGCTTATCCACATCTATTGGACCTTCTCTAGTTGAGATAGTGAAAGTCAGATTTTCAGTCGAAAAATCGGTAATATAAGCATACATAGCTTACGCAATGGAGCGGTATGCTAGCCCACCCCAATGCAGCATGTTATCCCATCCTACAGACTGAAGGAGGGGAATGATATCAAAAGGAACTAGATGATCAACATTAACAGGTCGTTCAATAATAACATTGCACAATCTAATATCCCGTACAAATGAGGGATCATCTTCGAGTGACCGAAGGTGGCGCACTGTTATAGAAGTTGATCAAGAAGAAGAAGGACCACAAGATCCTTTCTTATTGGTTCTACCTTCTATTTGTACCAAAGATAGCAAGGAACCAAGAGATTACAAAAAAGGTAGAGAAGCTTTTCACTAGATTAGATTTTTTAGAAGAAAAACCCAAAAACAACTATGAATCAAGAAATAAATAACACCAATGATGAAAAGGGAGTGATAAGAATTTCATTCTACAAGGAAAATGAAAACAATGCACTAACATTGAAGAAATAGGAGATGGGTTCGACCGGTCGACCTAGGAGCCGTTGGAGAAGAAGTCCAAAATGAGAAAAAAGTAATTTTTCCCCCAAATAAAGCACCAATCCCGTGCTACACGGCTAGTCGAGTACATGCTCGACCGGTCGTGCCACGACTAGTCGAGTATGTACTCGACTGGTCGTGCATAGCCCAAAATATGCATTTTTCATAAAATTTGAAATTTTAAATATTTAAAATAACAAATATATATTTTATGAAACAAAAATACATGAATAATCAATTCAAATTGCACGTACCAAGATCAAATTTCAATTTAGAAAACCTGCTTTTGTCAAGCGGTTTTATGAATATGTCAGCAAGTTGAGTCTCGGTCGAAATGTATTCCAAAGAAATTGTCTTATCTTCCACTAATTCACAAATGTAGTGATATCTAATGTCAATATGCTTGGTTCGTGAATGTTGGATTGAATTTTTAGAGATATTAATTGCGCTATAATTATCATAATATAAAACCATAGTATCTTGCGTAATTCCGTAATCGCTTAACATTCTTTTCATCCACACAAGCTGAGTACATGCATTACCTGTTGCAATGTATTCAGCCTCAGCAGTTGAGAGTGATAAGGAACTTTGTTTCTTACTTAACCAAGAAACTAAACAGTTTCCTACATAGAAACAACCACCACTGGTTGATTTTCTATCATCAATATTACCAGCCTAATCAACATCTATGTAACTAACTAATTGCACACTAGTATCATGTGGATACTAAATACCCAGATTTGCTGAACTTGCGACATATCGCATAATCCGCTTAACAGCAATTAAATGTGACTCTTTAGGGTCAGGTTGATATCTAGCGCAAATTTCTACGCTAAATGCAATATCAAGTCAGCTTGCAGTTAAATAAAGTAAACTACCTATCATACTGCGATACAATTTAGGATCCACACTCTTACCTGTAGAGTCCTTTGAGAGTTTTAAGGAAGTACTCATAGGAGTATCAAAATTTTTTTCATTCTCAAATCCGAACTTTTTAACTAAGTTCAGAGTATATTTGGTTTGAGAAATAAAGAAACCATCAAGTTACTATTTTACTTGCAACCCTAGAAAATAATTCAATTCTCCAACCATGCTCATTTCGAACTTAGACTTCATAAGATCTGCAAACTCAACAGTCATATTAGCATAGGTAGATCCATAAATAATATCATCAACATAAATTTGCACAATTAAAATGTGATCATTATGCTTCTTTATAAACAATGTCTTATCAACACTTCCCATTATAAAGTTATGACTTAGTAGAAACTTAGTCAACTTTTCGTACCATGCCCTGGGAGCTTGTTTCAAACCATAGAGTGTCTTTTTGAGGCAGTAGATATAATTAGCATTCTTAGGGTCTTCAAAACCCGTTGGTTGTTCAACATACACTTCTTCATGCAAATCGTCATTTAAGAAAGCACTCTTTACATCCATTTGGTATATTTTGAATTTTCTAAAGCATGCAATGGATATAAATAGTCTGGTTGATTCAAGACGAGCTACTAGGGCAAAGGTTTCATCATAATCGATGCCTTCAATTTGAGTGTACCCCTGTACAACCAGCCTAGCCTTGTTCCTAATAATATTACCAAGTTCATCAGACTTATTTTTTAAAATCTATTTTGTTTCGATAATGTGTTTATCTTTAAGTCTAGGAACTAAGTACCAAACATCATTTCTAACAAATTGATTAAGTTCTTCTTACATCGCAACAATCCAATTTTCGTAAGTAAGAACTTCTTTTACGTTAGTCGGTTCTATCTGAGATGTAAAGTAGAGGGTTTCCAAGAATCTGATTAGTTAGATGGTCTTTAACTGTCCTCAGTACAGTGTTATGTTGATTTGATGAAGTATCTAGTTTTCAATTAGAAGAATTTCATAATTTTCTGAACTTGAGACAGGTGTATTTAAGCGATCGTCAATGACCACATTAATGGACTCTTGAATTACATTGGTTCTCTTATTAAGAACACGATATGCTTGACTATTCAGAGCATACCATAAAAATATCCCTTCATCACTTTTGGTGTCAAATTTACCCAGATTTTCTCAGTCACGTAAAATGTAGCACTTGCTGCCAAAAACTCGAAAGTATTTGACTGTAGGCTTCTTATTAAACTATATTTCATAAGCCGTTTAACCATTTGATTTTCTAGTATAAACGCGGTTGATTATATAACAAGCAGTATTTACAGCTTGGGCCTAAAGATTTTTAGGGAGCTTCATACTATTTAACATTACATTTGCCATTTCTTGAAGCACTCCATTTTTTTTTCTGCTCTACCATTTTGTTGTGGTGTTTTGAGCGCTAAGAATTCATGTAATATTCCCTGATCATTACAAAATTTCTCAAAACAGCTATTCTCAAATTCTGATCTATGATCACTACGAATCTTACAGACTTGAGATCCTTTTTTCCGTTTGAACACGTTTAAGGATCTTTTTTTACTTCATCGAGAGTTTCTGATTTGTCCCTTAAGAAGAGTACCCATATAGATCTTGTAAAGTCATCAACAATTACCAGTATGTACTTCTTGCCACCTGGACTCTCCATTCTAGTTGGTCTAATAAGGTCCATATGAAGAAGTTCGAGCGGTTTAGATGTGGCATTAAAGTTTACCTTTTTGTGAGTACTCCTGGTTTGTTTGCCAATCTGACATTCACCACATATCTTATCTATTTTCTGTATTTTGGGTAAGCCTCTTACCAACTCTCTTTTGCTCAATCTATAAAAGTTGCGGTAGTGTACATGTCCAAGACATTTATGCCATAATTTTGTCTCATTGGTATGGATCATGTAACACGATAGATTAGATGATCTAGAATCACTTACAATGTAGCAGTTTTCAGAAGTTCTACGACCAATTAATATTACAGAACCATTTTTATTTAGAATTTCACATCCTTGGTTAGTAAATTTTACACTATGATTATTATCGCATATTTGAGATATGCTTAATAAGTTATATTTTAACCCTTCGACATATAAAATATTCTCAAATAAAGGGAGGTTAAAGAGTTGAACCGTACCTTGGCCAACAATTCTGCAATTACTACCATCACCGAATGTGACTGAACCATCAGTCATGTCTTTAAGATTGGAGAATAGACCTTTGTCACCTGTCATGTGTATGGAGCAAGCACTGTCTAGGTACCACTTTGAATGACTTGAAGCTTTGAAAGCAGTGTGGGCAACCAAACAAGTAATCTTAGGAACCCATTTCATTACAGTCTTGAGTTTAGGAGTATAGTTGGTCTTCTTATGTTTGTAGTTGTTATAAGACCGACCCACTGAGTTAGATTTTAAGAGCTCCTTAAGTAAATCAATAATTTTCTTAGCTAAAGGATTATGATTCTTATTTTTATAGTTGATATGGTTATTTCTATGTTTTAAGGTTTGAAAAGACTTAGCATTTTTAAAATGATTTTGATACAGGCTTTTCCCTTTTGAGTTTGAAGACTCCCATTTCACAAATTTGGGTGGAGTATTCTTATGTTTACGAGGGATACTTTTATCGTAGCTCAATCCAGATCGATCGCCACATTTTCTGGATCCGGATAAGAGTTTTTCTAACTTGGGATCACCTTGGGTATACCTTCATGTGTCTTTTAAACTCAAAAGTGAAGAGACTTCAAGTTTTAGTTTTTCATTTTCAAATTTTAAGTTTTCAACTTGCGAGTTTTTGAAGTCTAAGTCGCACTTAGTTTTTTCAAAACAATCTGAAATGTGAGATTATTCTAAAACAAGATTATCAAAATTTTCTTTAAGTTTTGAAAACTTTTCTTTATGAAGTTTTAGTTTTACCGCAATTTTACAACTTTCCTTGTATAGGGCATTATAAGCATTTTAAAGGTCTTCTTCATTTTCATGATCACTATTCAGATTTTCTTCACTAGTTGAATCATCATTATCTGAAAAAGTGAACTCGATTAAAGTCATAAGGGCTTTAACTTCATTACCCGACTCAGTTTCAGAATCTTCTGACTCAGAAGAGGCTTTAAAGCAGGAAGATTCATCCCAAGTAGCCAACATACATTTCTTTTTTGATTTGTCCTTTTTAGGACACTTGTTTGCTAGATGCCCATATTCATGGCAGTTGTAACATTGACTGTAAGATCCGTATTATAGCTCGTAACGTTCCGTAGGCCTCCGCGGTCCTCACGGTCGAATTCCGGTGACCCGCGATTTGTTATTGGCATTTGTGTGTGATCCTGAGTCATGTCTAGTATATCAGAGTGGGCTCAACTTAAAACTTGTATCCTTGCGACCGCGCCATCGCTGCGGTTCCAATGCTATGTCTCACGCACCGAGGCGATACCCGAGCCAGGAGATGTGGGCCCGCGTTTATTTCGTGGAAAATGTCACGCATTGTAAATCCTAAGAGAATGTCCCATCAATCCATTAAATGTCACATCAATCCATCAATCAAAGTCAAGTTCAAGTAACCCATACCCCACCCTTACCTCTCTCTTACATAAGTACCCTAAAGTCAACAAGCACCTTACTTCTCATGTCACTCCACCATCCCTCTCTCCCATCACCTCTCTCTCTCTCTCTCTCTCTCTCTCTCTCTCTCTCTCTCTCTCTCTCTCTCTCTCTCTCCAAGCAAGAAACCATCCAAGGAAGAGAGCCTCCCATGGAGAGAAGCTAGTGTGGCCCACTTTTTACCACCTAATCCCACCTTCCATAATCAATCTCAACCATTGAATCATGTCCCATTGGAGTTAAGATGAGGAGGAGCTTAAGAAGAAGTAAGAACGATGGGTGTTTTTTTTTTTTAAGGTTTTGTTTGCATGGATTTGATCATTTTAGGGTACACATGATTTGGGAGCCATTTCATGTTTGTAATCAAAGAGGGGCCCATAGTGCCGGGGCCCTCCACTACACCGTCTCTCTCTCTCTCTCTCTCTCTCTCTCTCTCTGTATGTATGGTGATGATGATGAAGAGGTGTGTGGCCCACCTAATGTGTGTATGTGTGGCCCACCAGCACGTGTTATATCCATGTCATCTAACCGCGGAGCCCACCTTACTGGACTGTCCGTCTAGACAGTCCCAGGCGAAGGGAAAATATAAACATCAACTTGATCAGTAGGGTGGCCCACTGATGTGGACTGCACCACATATACGTATGTGCACTGTCCAGCAACAAGCGCTGCTGGACGTGGGCAAACACAAATAGTAGCTTATCCAAGACTCTGGTGGGCCACACCACGTGGACCCTCCCTGCTATATGTATATGTTACGTCCAAACCGTCACTCCATTCACGTGGGACCCACCCCACACGTGTGACACGTGTGAGGGTGGGGCCCACCAGATATATGTGTGCCTTACATTCAGCCGACCGTCCAGCATAGCTGGGACGGTGGGCCATTTCATGTATGTATTCTATCCAGCAATCCATCACTGGATGCTGGATGTTGTAGATCTACAAATAAATAAATAAATAAATAAACAATAAAATGAAATAAAATAATTATAATATATTTGGTGGGCCCCAGGTGGGAACCCACCCACTGGAGATGAAGATTGGCTGGTCTACCACACCAGCTATATAGCTGGTGTATTAACGTCACTAGGCTCTGATGTCCCACCATGTTTGGTGTTTCATTCAGACCGTCCATCTGGATGGTGGCCTGGTCACACACACCCGCTATATAGCTGCACGTCAGCTAGTTTTGTGGGCCAACCATGATGTATCCGCTCCATCCAGCCGTCCATCTGGACGTTCAGCTAGGTGGAGCCCTACATGATTTGTGTGTTGTATAGGCACACCGTCCATCTAGACGGTGCTGCGTGGGGTCCACCTTGATGTATGATTCCATCCACACCATCTGTCCAGCTGGGACGTGGACCCCACCACAGATGTATGTGTTACATCCAAACCATCCATCTAAGTGCTGAGTTCGTCTTAAGGCTTGAGACTAGAAATGAGGTAGATCCGTATATCAGGTGGACCACATTGCAAAAGATAGTGGGGAAATAAACGCCTACCATTGAAATCCCTTTAGGACCACAACAGTTTTGGGCCAATATGATATTTGCTTTTCCCCTTAAATCAGGTCCTTGTGACCATATGAACAGATCAAATGGAAAATAAACGTTATGGTGGGCCCTAAGAATTTTAAGGGTGGAAATCATTATCTTCAGCCCTGAGAATTTTAAGGGTGGAAATCATTATCTCCACTACTATTTGTGGTATGGTCCAGATGATCTTTTGATATGATTTATTTATAGAAATGCTCTAAAATGATCTTTAAATTAGGTGAATGGTGTAGATGATGAGGCCCATTGGTGTGGCCCGTTGATGTAGCCCACTCGATGTATACGAGGCCCATTGGTGCGGGCCCATTGATGCGGCCCACTTGACATTTATGAGGCCCATTGGTGCGACCCGTTGATGCAGCCCACTTGATGTATGTGAGGCCCATTAGTATGGACCGTTGATGCGACCCACTTGATTTATACGAGGCCTGATGTGATGTAATCATGGCCCATCTGCCGAGGCCCACTGTGATGAGTATTTGCCCCATGAGTGAGACCCATAGTAATGTGTATTAGGTCCTTGTATGAGGCCATGGGCTTACGATACGTTTGGCTCTATGTGGGCCACTCCTTGGAAGCAACGATGGTTAAATGTCCACATTGATGGGCGATGATGGTTGAATGTCCACATTGTGACCATCCCTTAGGACTTGTTAGGCCCATCGAGGCCGATTCCGATTGTCGAGGCTGATTGTTGAGGCTGATTCCGATTCTGATTGTCGAGGCTGATTCCGATTGTCGAGGCCAATTCCGATTCCGATTGTCGAGGTCAATTGTTGAGGCCGATTTCGATTTCGATTCCGATGACTGAGGCTGATTTCGATTGTTGAGGCCGATTATCAAGGTCAATTTTGATTCCGATTGTTGAGGCCGATTCCAATTGTCGATTCCGATTTCGATTGTTGATACCGATTCCGATTGTCAAGGCTGATTCCGATTGTCCATTCCGATTCTGATTGTCGATATCGATTTCGATTGTCGAGGCCGATTGTTGAGGTCGATTCCGATTGTCGAGGCCGATTCTGATTGTCGATACCGATTCCGATTGTCGAGGCCGATTTCGATTGTTGAGACCGATTGTTGAGGTCGATTTCGATTTCGATTGTCGAGGCCAATTATCGAGGTCGATTCTGATTCTGATTGTTGATGCCGATTATTGAGGCCGATTCCGATTCGGATTGTTGAGGATGATTATCAAGGCCGATTCCGATTATCGATACCGATTCCGATTGTCAATTCTGATTCCAATTGTCGAGGCCCAATGCGATGCATATGCGACCCGTATTTGAGGCCCATTGTGATGTGCATTCGGCCCTTGTTTAAGGCCTAATGTGATGTATATACGGCCCATATTTGAGGCCCATTGTGATGTCTATTCAGCCCGTGTTTAAGGCCTAATGTGATGAGGCCCATTGTGATGCATTTGAGGGCCAGGCGATGGAGCCCATTGTGATGTATGTTAGGCCCATGTGAAAGGCCCATCATGATGTGTATTAAGCTCTTGAGTGAGGCCCATGGTGTTGTATATTTGGCCCTTGTGTGAGGCCATGGGTCCACTGTACGTTAGGCTCTATATGGGCCATTCCTTGGGGGCAATGTTGATTAAATGTCCACATTGTCAAGGTCGATTGTCGATGACGGTTATTAATACCGATTATGAGTATGTGACAACATAGCATCATGATACATGCCCATACGCATCATTTGCATGTTTGTTATGAGATATGATTGACCATTGCATATGTCATAGTGCTGGTTATTATGAGACTCCCTAATAGGCAGAGATTGTTTCAGATGAACACACGGTATGCACAGGATTAATGCATGACTGAATTGTATGACTCATGCATCTTATATTATGTGTTGTGATTACTGTATGCCTTAGTGACATCAGGGCCGTAGCCTCCACAGGCATGTCATGGATGGCCAGATAGGACACCAGAAATCTGTTACTAACATCGGGCTACCATAGATGGCCCTGGGTAAAAATTCCTAAACCCTCTTGGTACCAGAGGACACCCTAATGTCGAGATCGAGTGGATATATATGAGCGCATGAGGGCCGTATACCAGTAGGCCGAGTCTCCCACTATGTCGTGGTTGGTTGGGAGGGGGTGTGACCTTACCCGCCTGAGTGAGGGGGTATTATCTAGGTTAAGTTTGACCAACTTGAGGAATGAGTCAACTATCGACGAGCCTGCCTGATATTGGCAGATGGATAGTGAGGTCTCTTCCACTTACCTAGTTGTGTGCTCGGATAAGGGTGGCAAGCTAACATAGAGTGTACTAGACCCCGGTGATTTCCTAGAGAGGAACCGTACTGATATGTGGACTTATTGAGTTGAAGTTGCATATTCATTCATTCATGCACTATCCACATGGGCTAGTGGTGCGCAACTATTCGTTACGTGTACCTTCGCATGGCCAGGATTTCGGTTGGACGCATGACCAACCTGAGATCAAGAGTTTACCACATTGTGTCTGACTATCTAAATTTAGGTATGGGACTGGTTTGGATAGAATTCTCTTGTGATGGGCCCCATAGCCTATGATACTACGTACTATTATCCTGACTTCATACTCCAGCTTGGTCATTTCATTCGTATCGCATATTGCATTGCATCCTCAGCACATAGTATTTGGCTTACTATCTCCGCATTGCATAGCTGACCTACATTGCTTTCTCAGTATATGATATTGGTTTATTATATTTTTGCATCGCATAGCTTGGATAAGGCTGATGGTATTTATGGGTCTATTAGCATGTTTTCTCATTATTCTGATATTGTATGATTCATGATTTGTCAGTATTTTCACTTACTCTGATTACTCTGATATTACTTGGCACTTACTTTGTGCACACACTTTTACCACCCACTAAGATTTCTATAAGCTTATGCACGATAAATGTGTGCAGGTTGTATTAGGTTGCAGTAGCATTGGGCTTGGAGCATGCAGACCTCTGGAGCTTTGATTTTCGATATATATATTTCCCTTTCAGCATTGTATTCAAATGATTATATTAGTGATATATGATGTTGATGTTACCTTTGTGATTTGGGTAAACTTGTGGTCATGCTCCTTACGAGATAAATGTACGTTGAAAAATCCTCCTCGTAGGATCTCAGGATCGGAATCCGGTGTAAGAGTGCTGGGGGCCGAGAATGGGGTACTACGGAGGCTGTCGACATCGGATTCGGTGATCGAGATTCCTGTGAGTTCGATTTCCGGGTTTGGGGCGTGACATTGACCTTCTTTTAAAGATTTCCAAGTTTTGAATTTAGATCTTTTCTTTTCATTAGGTTTTTGAAAATCAACGCTCTTTTTACTTTTGAAAATCTTATAAAACTTTTTAGCTAAAAGGACCATATCATCTTCAAAATTTTCTAAATCAGAATTACTACTATTTTCTTGAGAAAAACATTTAGAAGATTTAAGGGCAATTGATTTACCTTTAGGAGCTTTAAAAGTTAACTCATAAGTAGGGCTGTAAATGGGTCAGCAAACCCGATAGGGTACCCGGATCCGACCCATTAAGACCCGACCCGTTTGGTAAATGGTACGGGTCTGGGTCCAAGGATAGACCCATTTGTCAAACGGGTCTGGGTCTGGGTTCCTTTCATTTAGACCCGACCCGAACCCTGTTAGTAAATGGGCGGGTCTGGTTTACCTTACATGAGACCCAGCCAGACCCGGACCTGCCCAGACCCATATCCTTCCCACTTCCTTATATATTCTACTGGCGTTCCCACTTCCTTATATATTAAGCAACTAACGACGTTCCTACTTTAAAATAAAATACAAACTAGTTTGAAAATAAGATACACCTCCTTGATTTTTTATCTGGCCCACCATGTTGTTTATTTGAGATCCACTCCAGCCAATAGATGTATAATCATTAGTTAATCCCGGGGCAAAAACATTAGGCTGACTTGAGATTTAGGTGGGCCACCTCAAAGGAAATAATTGGGAAAGAAAGGTCCACCCTTTATTTTTAATCGGCCCACTGTGATCATTATATGAAATCCACTCCATTCATTAGATGTCACACAAAATCTTAAGCCCTTTCTAAAAAAATAAGCCCATATGTGATTTAGGTGGGTTAAATTAATGGAAAGAGTTTAAAAGGTGAGCTTTATCCTATATAGTTCTTTTGATGGTGTGGCCCATTTTAATCACGGATGAAGCTGATTTTGGGCCCTCATTCTAGCATGTGGTGCCTCACCTTATGATTGGTGTGGATTTTACATAATCATGATGGGGCCCGCACAAGTAGTGAACCATTTTCCTTCTCATAAATTAGTACTAAAGTGATGAACCAGTGGCAGTGACTCTTCATCTCCTCTTTATTTTTTATATCCCTCTCCCGATGTATCTTATCTATTTAAGAAAGATAAGAAGTTTGTTACTACTCTAATCCATATAGATACAATCTCAACAAGGTTTTTCATTTTTTATACTGTTTTATTTTATTTATCTCTTTCTTCTTCAATCTTCATATTGCAAAGTGTACAAATATATTATTTTTTTTGTAGGATCTGAAAGTATTTTTTGCTGTAACATTATTGACTTTGTGTTCTTCTTCATCTCTACCTATTTGTTGTTGCAATTGTTGGGCCATCAGGTACACAGTTAAGCCTTTCTTTTAGGAATTGTTCATTTTTTTATACTATATATAGCCCAGAGAAAAATTTTGCTACACCCACGGCTTCCATACACTACATACGCACAAATTCCTGGCCGTGGGTGAGATACGTATCTCACAAGGATTTTGGCAAGTAAAGGAAAGAGGGATTTTTGGTAAGTAAAGGAATACGTATCTATGCCATGTAAGATGTCGGGTGCACCAGAGGCCAATACGATTATGAGGTGGGGCCACATTTATACACTGGATAAAAGAGTTGGTCGGTCTGATCTAAACCATCCTTTGTTTTTATACACGGTGGTTTGCCTGAAGATTGGATGACCTTTTTCATGATGAGGCCCACATCTCTCATGACTAGATGCGTTGCACACTTAAGACGTTGGTACATGGATCGGACTTAATGCTAACCTACACTTGGTTGTATATATGATCATCACTCATTTTAATTTTTAAAAATCATTAATCAAGTTCATTGTTCTGTGATCCTGACCACTGAAATGATGTTTTCCATCATGTATATGATCATCACTTATTAAACAATCCCAACCGTCTAAATCTAAAGTGGGGCAAATATTGTTTCACATTCAACTTGTTAATTAGGTCATAAAGACATGGACGAAAGAAAAAAACAAATATTAGCTTTATTCAAAACTTTTGTGGCCACCAAGAAGATTTTAACAGTGGAAGTTCAATCAACACTATGTGGTCACTTGGGTTTTGGATCTAACTCATTTTTTAGCTCATACCATAAAAGGATCTGAAAAAATGGATGGACGGAATGTATTTGTCTTATGATGGGGTGCGCTAATTGAACAAATTGAATGTTATATGCATGCCTTGTGTGTATATTATTTTCATATTCACTTTTCATTTTTAGATTTTCATTTCTAATCAGTAATAATCTTAAAGCATTTTATTTAATGCAGCAATATAACATGTCTAATGTAGAGGAACACGAACAACTTGATCCCATGGAGTGTAGGGACTCTACACTTTCTTCACATACAAGAATGTGACTACTAGTTCGAATTCGAAACATAGAAAGTTGACATCGGCAGTTTGGAACGACTTCACGCAATTATGCAAGGATGGAGTGGTTACAGCTAGGTGCAACCATTGCAACCAAATACTCTCTGCTTGTAGTAGTAGTAGTGGAACAAGCCACCTTAAGAAGCACCTTACGAAATGTTCAAAAAAGGTGTATCATGATAGAAAACAACAACTTATAGGATCGGCTATAAGTAATCAAGGTGGTCCTGAGCTTAGTACACACAAGTTTGATCAAGAACGCAGTCGCAAAACTCTTGCAAAAGTATATACTGTGCTTGGATATTCATTTAGGGATATCGAGAATTATTATTTTAGGTCATTTTTGGCTGAGTTGCAACCCAAATTCAAACCTATGTCAAGGAATACAGTTAAAAATGATTGCATTATAGTATATCAAGAAGAAAAGATGAAGTTGATGAAATCTTTTGCTGAGATGCGCGGGCGCGTGAGCCTGACAACGGATATGTGGACCTCGAACCAAACACTGGGATATATGAGTCTTACTGCCCATTATATAGATATGGACTGGAAGCTACAAAAAAGGCTTATTAGTTTCAAGATGGTTCCACCTCCTCATTCTGGCATTGCTCTTAGCAATGCTATTTTGTCTTATTTGAGCGAATGGGGAATCGGCAACAAGTTGTTTTCAATAACTTTGAATAATTGTAGTGCTAACAATGTTGTTGTTAGTAAACTACTTAAACAATTCAATACGACTCTTCCACTTGAGGGCAAGTTTTTTCATGTAAGATGTTGCGCACATATTCTCAATTTGATTGTGAAAGAGGGGCTGAAAGTTATAAATGGTTCACTATGTAAAATTCGTGAAGTCATTAATTATGTGAAAGGATCACAAGCTCGTTTGGAGAGCTTTAAAGAAATTATTAAGCAATTAAAGATCTCAAGTAAGAAAGGATTACGTTTTGATGTACCTACTAGGTGGAATTTTACATATCTGATGTTAGAATCTGCCTTAGTGTACAAGGATGTGTTCTTTCATTTGGAGGAGCGTGATTCAAATTTTAAAGGAGCACCAAGCGAAAGTGAATGGGAATTGGCAAAAGTTGTTTGTGAATCTTTAAAAGTATATTACGAGGTCACCAATTCTTTCTTTAGTTCTAAATACCCAACTACGAATGTATACTTCGAGGGTGTTTGGATGATCCAAATGTAATTGATGGGCGAGGTTAAAAGTCATGATGACTTTATCAAATGCATGGCCTAGAAAATGGTCACAAAGTTTGAAAAATATTGGAGTGAGTATTCTTTGGTGTTGGCGATTGCAGTAATCTTTGATCCACGATATAAAATGCATTGGGTAAACTACTGTTTTCAGAAGCTTTATGGATTTAATGGTTCCGCTGAACTATATACGAAGAGAATTCACAGCGGTTGTAAAAGATTATTTGATGTATATAACATCTCCAGTGATATGGAAGAGAGGAATGTTGGTTCATTTAGCAGTACAGTTTCATTACAGAGCAGAAGTTCTCGATATGACTCTGCAAAATATACTTATGATTTTGATTCGTTTGTTAGTGATGCTGCTACAAGTTATCAAATCAAGTCTGAATTGGATAGTTATTTAGAAGAGATGGTATTCTCTTTCTCTCTCTCTTTTTAAATTATATGAGTAAAAATATTTTATTCTTCTCTTTATAATAAATTTTTAATGGATGAATAGTTACATCCTCGAAGTGACGACTTGGACGTTTTAAGCTTTTAGAAGATGAATGCTTCCAAATATCCTACATTATCTAGGATGACTTGTGACATATTGTCAATTCCTATATCGACCATTGCATCAGAGTCGGCATTTAGTGCTAGTGGGAGAATTATTGATGATTTTCGTAGTTCTTTAGCCCCAGACACTGTAGAGGCTTTAACTTGTTTGCAAGATTGGCTTCGCGCTGCAATTCCTGATGGTAAATTTAGTTCTTATTGTTTTATATTTATTTTATAAACTTAATATGGAAAAGTCTTTCCTAAATCTCTATTAACTAGGTTGTATGTCATGTGTAAAATTTATAGATTTGAAGGAGGAGTTACATGTAGTAGAAGTGGATGGCGATTCTAATGAGTTGGAGGATTGGTCTAGAATTGAATCCTAAGGTATATCTTGTTTAATTTCTCAAATTTTTAATTTTGTTTCTATAACTTTAACATTTACAAACATTCCATTTGAATGATATTTAAAATAATTTCAGGTTTTTGGAAAAAGTTTATTTATTTAAGGCTAAAAACAGAACTACACTTCTCATGCATCAACAACCTGTTGGACCCGTTAGACCCGTTGGACCCGTTTTAAACGGGTTTGGTTCAGGGTCTGGATCTCCCTTAACTAAACTCGTTAGACCCGACCCATTTATAAATGGGTCTGGGTGGATCTCCCTCTACCGACCCGGACCCATTTATAAATGGGTCTAATGGGTTGACTCGGACTCGACCCGGACCCGCCCATTTAGTAAAAGGGTCTAAGTCTAAAATTTGGACCCAGACCCATTTAGTAAATGGGCGGGTCTGGTTTTGGCTAAACCCGCCCCGAACCTGACCATTTACAGCCCTACTCATAAGTCTGTAATGAGACAACTAATTCTTCTACCCTCATATTATCCGTATCACGAAATTCCTAGATCGCAGTCACCTTTGAATTGAACCGTTCAGGTAGTAAGCGTAGTATCTTTGCATAGACTTTACTTTTCTGGGATTTTATTACCGAGACCCCACATAAAGTTGACAATGTCATATAATCTTATATAAAAGTCCATGACAGTTTCACTTTCTTCCATACGTATTTTCTCAAATTTGGTTGTGAGGATTTGGACTTTAGATTTCTTGACAATTGTTGTTCCCTCGTGTGTCATTTCTAAAATATCCCAAGCTTTCTTTGCAGTATCACGGGATATAATTCTTTTAAATTCATTCGGTGATAGTGCGCAAGTGATTGCATTTAGTGCTTTTGCATTGGCACTACTCTCACTTTTCTGAAGAGTGGTCCAAGAAAAATAAGGTGTGACTTTCATAGTTTTAGATCCGTCGGTACTAGTCACTTCAGTGGTAGGAGGGGTCTAATAAGTCACTGTGGCTTGTCACACACTCTCATCCATGGATTTTAAGAAAATTCTCATCCTAGCTTTCCAATAGGCATAATTGGAGCCATCAAATGGTGGAGGCCTAGTGACTGAAAGGCTATCAAAATTTGACATCTTAAAAAGCTCAGATCGATTAGCTTAGGAAATTAATCCAAAAGAAATAATAATTAAAATGAGTTATTAGGCTCTGATACCACTTGAAAAGGCATAGCTAAGAGTCCTAAAAGGAGGGGGGGGGGGGGGGTGAATAGGACTATGCCAAATTAAAAAAATAAACTACGGAATTAAACAAATATGAATAAAGATAACACTTAAACAATCCACAATGCGGAAATATAAAACAACCTCAAAAATCTAATATTGAGAGGTTGATACAAACTTGGTTCTAAGGACAACCTGGCACCAAAAACTAATGGTTTATGGTAGGACAACCTTACTAGAACTTGGGTGAGTATCAAAAACTCAAACTGAAGAGGATATAAAAGAAAAAAATAGCAAAGGAAATAACTAAGCTATTACAACATTCCCACACTTGCATAAAAGAAATTACAGCACTCTCCACAAATGCAAAGAGGAAAATTACAAAATCCACAAAATGAAATATTCAATCAATCACTACAAGACCAGAAATTATAGTGGTTCGCTTGTGTGTACACCAATTATTTAGAAAAATAGCCACACAACTACTCCACTCATAATATCCTCACATAGTGGATATTAGCGTTCACTATGAAAATAGGGTTTTCAAGGTTCACCTAAAACCCTCACAATTGTGTCTTTTAAGTGCGCTTACACAATTCAAAAAACCCCACACTCTGAGTTTTCTGGATTACCTTAGACAAACCAAAAGAAAGAGATTTTTCTGGCACAATCTTAATGAAACCAAAATAATGAATTTACAAAACTGTAAAATACTTATCTGGATATTCTCCTTTTGTTACAGCCCGGAAGAACCAATTCGGAGTAGAAGTTCAACATAGATGTTCAATGTTCATACTCACATATGAAAATGTTTTAATTTCTAAATTGATTTTAAATTAAATCACCTTGGGTTAGCTTGATTTGATTTTGATTCCAAGAAATGGGAATACAACAATCCCTCTTTCAAATAAAATTGAAATGCAGAATACAAAATTAAATGTAAAAAAGCTAATTAAAGAGAATATAAAATGAGCACTAAATAACTTAAGAATATCGCTAACTTATCTCTCAGAGCAGTGTATTGATTTTGCTTGAATTGAATACTAAACTCTGAAATTCGTGCTTTATTTATAAGTGCAGAAATCGCATCTTCGATTGGTCCTGAGGCCGGCACGACTAGTCGTAGGATCAATAGATTTTTGAAATTTTGAATGCGATAAGATCAGACCGTTCCACTACTAGTCAAAAGACCTGCTTGACCGGTCGAGTGGCCTCCACGACCGCTCGAGTCTTGTCCACGACTGGTCGTGTGGAACTTAATTTAGTTGCTGGACTTTGAGTCGAGCCTGCAGGACTGGTCGAGCACAGGTCGAGCATTGTTCACACGACAGGTCGAGCAGTCTCCAGGACTGGTCGAGGCTTTAACAAAAAATCCCGAAAATAAGTAATAAACTTAGGACTAGTCGAGGATTTCTTGGACTGGTCAAGCCAGTGCTAGGACTAGTCGAACATATCCTATGTAATAACCCTAGTTTTAATGACAGTTGCATCTACCAAATATGCCTCGCAGGAAAATTGGTGAATGATTAGAAGCATTGTAAAAGAGACATTCTCATTGACGGTATGAGTAGGACCGTTCAATTTCGAGGACGAAATTCTCTTTAAGGAGGGTAGATTATAACACCCCATATTTTTGCGTACTCGAGTGTTACTATTATAATATAGATTAGCATGTTTGTGTGATAATACAAATAACTTACGTGGTTCACCTTCATTTGATATTATCATTGAATTTCAATAATTAAAACATCAAATTTCAAATTCAACCGTTAATTTAAATTAATCGATAAACCACACATTAAGGCTCAAGTATTGTGGGCCACTTACAAATTAAAATAATATAATCATTCTGATCGAAGTCCGGTAGGAGGTTGAGGGAATGAATAAATAGTGCTGACAGGGATACTACTCACATAAACAGCTTAGAGAATAATAATAATAATAATAATAACAATAATGATACCAAAAATATTGAAAAAGAAAAAAGAATATATATATATATATTTATATTATAAATATGTATTAGGCCATAAAATCCTTAATCCAGACATCGATTCCTAGTTAAATGACCCTGTGGACCCTTATCACCGTTGATGATCAATTTTAAAATGATCCGACCATCGAACCAGCAAAAATCTATAATTAGAGTTAAGAATTTATCTAGTATGGCCCACCTGATTTTTGGATAGGCCTGAACTTCACCTGAGGCCATGATTTGGACCTCTAAAAGGATGGACGGTGTGGATTGCACTAACCATCATGAAGACCCCACTTTTAGACCTGCGCGTGTGCACAGAATGTGCACACCTGCGGTGCAACGGACCAATGAATTGGTCAATCGGGCGTTGACCCGATACACAACTCGAAAGGAGAGTTCTTCTCTCTTTCTATGCACGTTTTCCCGCCAATAACAGTCCCGACCGTTCATTTGAAATTGGCCCACCATCAGATCACAGACTGATGATCCAAACTGTTCATTAGGTGCGTCTTTCAAAACCATCCAAAACCCTATAAGTTCCACTATGGGAATACATGCTTGTAAGCACCAGAACCAGTCCAAATGGACGCCATGTGTAGGTGCGATCTGTGACCACCATCTGAGATCATATTAATGATCTGAACCGTCCATCAAGATCGAAGCGATGGGCTGGACAAAACCCAATTCATATCGCACGCCGAAATGCGAGTACACACGAACAGATTCTGACACAAAGAGGAGTCGCGCGGTATTTCACAAAAAAAATGGAAACTCTACTTCTGCTAGGCTGGAGATTCGTTACGCTTCCCTTTCCATCTTAGCCGTCCACCTCGACGCATCTCCGCCCTACACTCCGAGTTAGCTTTAGGGCTCTCATCGCATTAGGAGAGGCGCCGTCGCATACAAACCTCGAAACCATTAGTTAAAAGCTAATGACCGTACATTTGGAGGGCCCTCATAAGGTTTAGTGATCTAATCCAGACCATCCATAGGCGTCAAATCACCTGATCAGCCACCTATGGAGAATCCGCCATTATAGAGAAGTCATCTTCTCCGTTCACCAGGGAAACCCATCACCTGGTGATGGGGCCCATTCTCTAATCAGGGCCGCCCATACGGTGGGCCATGGTGTTAGAAATCCAACTGTAACGTTGGATTATAGCCATGTAAACAACTTTTAAAGAGATCATTAACAATCTCTCTTTGTTAATTAAGATTAGCGAACCAAGCCCGTAACTAATCAACTGATTTAGAGCCGATCCTTCTAGGCTCCCATAAGGCTATATATAGCCTTTTTCTTTTTAGGGCAACAGATACCAAAAATAGAAAACGGAAAGAGAAGGAGAGTAGCGCCATTTCCATCATCGCAACAAGTCGAGTCGACTCAGCTCACTGCTGCGAGTTCGGGCTGAGTCTCGGGTTTCACCTGATTCTTTCAATAGAAGGAATGAAGCAGAAGAAGGCAACAGAGAAGATGGATAGAAAGCAGAAGATGGAGAGAAAGAAAGCGAGAGAAGGGAGAGAGGTTTCTTGCACCGAATCGGATGGATTAGGCCGAGTCGCGGGCTGAGTGTTGTCCGAGTCTACTTTGCATCGGAAATGCTGCTGGACGTTCCAGCAAAAAGGAGAAGAAAAGCAAAGAAGAGGAAGTAAGAAGGAGAAGGAAACGTAATGAGAGAGAAAGAGAGAGCCTGAGTCCATCCACACCAGGCTGACTCATCTGAGTCGCTGGTGAGATCATGTCCGAGTCTGAAGGATTTTTGCTGAGTCCCGTGCCTCGGGTCCTCCTAGTAGAAAGAAAGGAAAATGAAGAGAGAAGAAGATGGAGGGAGAGATGGGTGTCGGGTTGCTATTGGACTTGACTCAGCAGAACCGAGTCAAACGTACTCGACTCACCGAGTCTGAGCTAGTTGAGTTTCAACTCGAGACCAGTTGATTTGATAAGGAGTAGGCTCAGTCCAGGGAGAGTGAGAGCATAAGAAGAAAGGAAAAAGGAAAGGGAGAACGAGAAAGAAAAGAAGAAGAGAGAGAGAGAGTCAAGATGAGTTGACTAGTGAGTCAACCCACTGTGGCAAGAACAAGTTGGGCCAAGCATGGGTCGAGTTTTACAATCAGGTGAGTCGAGTCTGAAATTTCTTCTACTATTTCTGTTAGTATTATATAATTAATAATTATTATAGTATTGATATTATTAAAGTGTTAGTTAAGGATTAGTATAATAATATTTTTAAAATAATAATATTAACATTATGGCAATGTTAATATAACTATTAGCATTAGTCCTCACTAGACTGTCATTGGTACTTATTCTACTATTATTGTAAATTTTATTTTACTTGCATCAATTATTAGACCATTAGTTATGATATAATAAAATTAGGTATTGTTGGTATGTTAGTATCAATTCGTGAATTATCATTATTAATATTTTCAGTCAATGCTTGAATATGAATATTATTTTATTCATTGCACAAAAATTAGGGTTGAGTTCTAAAACCTAAGCTTTAAATTAATTTACATGATCTAAACCCTAAGCCTTGATTCTAATCGTGTAAGTTTAATAACATTGGAATCTAAACCCTCAAAATATTCTAATTTACTAGATCCTGATCTTAGGGCGAGTACGATTAACTCTAGCATCATCCAGAGATGAACCAACTCTTAAAAGGTGAGGATCACCCTTCAAGCTTCTCCTACATCATGATGGTTATCTTAGTTCATTTATTTCACTAATTGCTTAATTAAATATTAATAGAAGATGATGATAAATGTTAGTTCCATTCGTATAATTCTTCATAGATGATTGATGACTAGATTTAGAATTCAAGTATGATATCAAATATTCCTATTCTGGTTTGAATTGAATACTTTATATATGCAAGTACTCTTGATGTCGCACGTGACTTGTCTTACCACTTTTGATTTCTTCATGTTGTATTTAAAGGTCCTCGAATTAGTGGCCATTTGCGTAATAGATTAAATGAAATCATCTGGTGGACTTGTCCTCTTTTAGATCATCTGTTGCCTAAGTGGCTTTTGGGATATTTCCTTTTTATCACATCCTTGAGATGGATTTGTTTGCCCTATGCGGTTTGATGTAATATTTGCCCTAAGTGGCTTTAAGGAACCATCTTCACATAACCTTGCGATGATAAGTCCCACTTGTAGAACTGCAATTGGCCACTAGTTATGTATATTACCTTTAAACACCATATTTATTAACCTCATGAGCCAGGGATGGTAGAATGGGACACTATGCCTGAGCTGTCGACCTATGCTGGGTGACAAACCCCCCATAGTGACCTCTGAGCTTTCTTAAAATGATTGTTTGAAATTGGAATAATAATTGTTGGGCTAATCATGCATTTTCATGGCATATATTACAGTCTTTTCTGGGTGGTTAGTTCTCTTTGGGTGTACCTTTGCGTGCTTTTTCGGGTGACTAATTCTCCTTGGGCGATATATACTATTTGGTCTTTTTCGGGTGGTTAGTTCTCCTTGGGCGTACCCTTGTATACTTTTTCGGGTGACTAGTCCTCCTTGGGTGATCTATATATTATTATGGTCTTTTCTGAGTGGTTAGTTCTCCTTGGGCGTACCTTTGTGTACTTTTTTGGGTGGCTAGTTCTCCTTGGGCTTCACCACCTGTGACTCCCACTTTACCACCTACGATCCCCACTCCACCACCAGAGACTCCTACTCCCCAGCCTGAGGATGCTGTTCCTCCACTAGAGACTAGTGTGGATCTGACCGTACCTGTGAGTGCCTCCCAGTTACAGCAGATATTGCAGGCTGTGACGGCCGCCCTTCAGGGGTAAGGCAGGCACCCCGTTGTTTCACCACCCCATGCAGAGCATAAGAGCGTAAGCACCCTTCTTCGAGAGTTCCGACAGCTCGATCTCCCGCATTTTCAGGGCGAGTCAGACCCGACAGCATCCAATAGGTGGTGCTCTGATGTGGAGAAGATTTTTGATACAATGGGATGTACGACCTAGCGGCGGGTCCGGTTAGCTGTATTTCTTCTCCAGGGAGAGGCTGAGCACTAGTGGACATTAATCTCCCAAGCAGCAGGAGCCGATTTTGAGTGGACCTAGGAGGATTTTGTAGATCGGTTTGATCGACAGTATTTTCCTGATCACATCCGATGACAGCGAGCGTTGGAGTTCGAGGCTCTGGTCCAGGGTGATATGATGGTGGCTCAGTATGTGGCTCGTTTTGTAACGCTGTCTAGATTTGCGCCGTACTTAGTAGATGATGAGGAGCGGAGAGCCCGCCGCTTCGAGGACGACTTGCGTTACGGTCTTCGAGGTCGTGTTATTAGGCATGAGCTCCTGACTTTTAAGGAGGTGGTATGAAAGGCCCAGATTTTTTAGGCTGAGTGGGTCAGTTCTCAGAGTGATCGTGGTCGGAGGAGAGACTGGAAGAGGCAAGCTCCCTCCGGTGACTCCTAACAGCGTCGACCATAGTAAAGGTGCACAGGTCGCCCAACCTTTCGAGCACCAGCACTACCTCCAGTACCACCTCAGAGACAGTTCACCGGCACCTGTTTTGGGTGTGGTGTGACGGGGCACTATATTTGGGAGTGTCCCCACCCCCAGCAGCAGCAGCAGTAGCCGAGAGGTTTACAACAGCCTCTACCACAGTAGCAGCAGAGACCCCATAACAACAGCGACAATAGCCCCCACCACCGAGGCCCCCTCAGCAGCAGCATCAGCATCAGCCTCTGAGGCCGCAACAGTAGAGGCAGCAGTTTCAACCGCTTCAGTGACAACAATAGCAGCAACACCCTCAGAGGGGACAGACACCTCCCTAGTCTTCTCAGGCTAGGTCTTGAGGCTCAGCAGGACCCGTAGTCATCCGGAGGGGTCGTCAAGGGCATACTTTTAGTCTCCGCATGCATTACATGTGTGTTGTTTGATTCTGGTGTATTACATTCCTTTATGGCCGAGAGTTTCTGTCAATCGACTGGTTTGCCGTTGGAGTCTGCTCGTGAGGGCTTATCGGTATTGACTCCCTTGGGGAAGACTGCAGTGTTGGGCCGATTTTGCTCGTCTTACCTCGTTCTAGTTGGGGATATCTTTTTGCCTGTCGATCTGTTTGCATTGCCGATGTCTGAGTTCGATGTTATCCTAGGGATGGATTGGCTTACCGAGTACCACGCCATATTGGACTGCTCCACAAGGACAGTCACATTTTATATACCCGGCTTGCCACAGTTCCAGTTCATTACCAAGCCCAGAGGAGAGCCATTGTCTTGTATGATGTTGTATGCCCTAGAAGAACCCATAGCAATGAGCATCGACCAATTACTTGTGATTTGCGATTTTTTCGATGTGTTCCAGGAGATTCTGGAATTACTACCTCACCGACACACCGAGTTTCAGATTGATCTCGTGCCTAGTACCGCGCCTATTTCGAAGGCCCCGTATTGTATGAGACCGTTTTAGTTGTAGGAACTACAGAAACAGTTGGACAAGTTGTGCGAGTTAGGCTTTATCTGTCCGAGCAGTTCACCGTGGGAAGCACCAGTACTCTTCATGAAGAAGAAGGATGGCTCAGCGAGGCTCTGTGTGGATTACTACAAGCTCAACAAAGTCACTATCAAGAACAAGTATCCGCTCCCAATGATTGATGATTTATTTGATCAGCTGCAGGGTGCATAGTTCTTGTAACACCCTGAAAATTGGGAGTCGAGTATGCACTCGACTCCCAAGTTCCTGGGTATCACTTATATCAAATTTTACATATTTTGCATGTAATCCGGTTTAAAGAGCAGTATGGAATTTCGTGAAACATGAATCACAATCACAATTAGTCTACTAAATTGAAAGTGGCTAAATGTATACAAGTCCAAAATAATATGAATAGGTCACACAAGGCGTTGCCCGATAAAATCACAAAAATATGTCAAAAAAGAATGGTGAGCTAAGTCCAGCACCTAGCAGTCTAAGATCCATCTACTAGGCCGATGGAGAATCGCCCATTAGCTAGAAGTATGACAGCTTGCCCTCCTCATTAAGTCTCGCATCGCCAGTCTCCTTGTACTCTGTGTCACCTGCAACTACGGGAGAGTCTGGTTGGTGTTTTAAAACACCGTCCTAGAGTGGGAGTGAGTGATCAACTCAGTGGGTACTATTAGTGTTAAGTTGTAACAAACATCAATTATATTACGAATTTAATGAAAGGCAAAACATTCATAAACACTTAACTAATCTTGTTAATGCAGGTGCATGATAAATGACATGATGCATGCCCTCAACAACACTCCCTTGAGCGACTCCATCTAATGATCGCACATGACCAGCACTCCCTCATTACGACCTCAACTGCCGAGTCACCCACCTAACTAGTGCGATGCAGTCATGATCATGTTAGCCGGGTTTTTAATTAGGTTCATTCAAACAGCAGATTGGGGAAACTAGTGCACCCCGCGATGCCCATGCCCTAAACTGGTTGCAAGGCTAAGTCCTCCCAACGTGTGAGGCCAAGACCTCACAATCATTGATCCCATTAGGTTTTTCCATCCCCGACTTCGAGCACATGGAGGGTGCTGAAATGTGGGATCGCTCGAGTCATTACGGGGAGACTCGTCACCCAACTTAGGCTGACAGGTCGGACAGAGTGTCCCATTCCACCATGCCCGGCTCTCGAGTCAGTGGATCGGTTTCAATTAGTAATTAATAGGCTCCAATGGTTGAATGGTGTTTCAGGTTCCATATAGGCATGAGCAGATAGTGTTAACAAACATAGTTGGTCAGTGAGTAGACTAGACTGCACGAGTTCAGGTGAGTACATGATAAATGACATCGGGTACAAGCGACCAATGTAGTTCAACTACTGTCGCCCATACGCACTCACCCAATTCCACGGGTTTAACCTCAGGGTAATCCTACCAACGGGACCACCTTCTCTCACCTCAGCTTCCTGACTAACCTAAGGATTCGATGGTATTCAATAGCACTTCAACAAATTAGGAATTATCATATTATACAAATGGTGTCGTGTAATCATGCATTAAACATATAAATTTAGAATTTGATATAAATGTAACTACTAACAACACCACAAAATAAATGTGCATGTGCGTTGTGTAGGTTAGTGAGGAAACCAAGAATCTCATATATCTCATAGCAGAAAAATGTACAAGGGTTAATACATCACACATCCTATAAAGAAAACAGTGTACAAGAATCAATCAAGACATGAACATGCAATAATCCAATACATACCCAATCATGTGAGAGACAACAAACATTTCATATTAATTTGGGGAGGATCTAAAGTATAAGATCTTGTCTAGGTTTCTCTAGGTTGCCCAAATACATCACCCAATCAAGTAAAATTATTAGATTCATATTAAAATTGGTGCAAAGTCACCTAAGAACAATAGTCCGCACCTATGAATCGTTGAGAGCTTTAGGAAACGATCTAGGGTTGCCAAGCTCGCGGGTGGATTCATCGAGATCCTGAGTCAAATGAACTTGCATGTTAGGGTTACATGCAAATCCTACCTCAACACAAAAGATTACAAAAAGATGGGTGCTTACCTGCCCAATCAGTTGGAAATGGAGCTTGGAGTTGTGGATGTGGGAGAAAGGAAGGAGATTTGCTAAGGTTCCAAGTTTCCTTGGCTCCTCCACCAACAACACCCTCCTTCACTCTCTTCTTCCTCTCTTTCTTCTCCTTTTTCTCTACTCTCTCCCTTCTTCACTCTCCCTTCCTCTCTTCTTCCTTTCTTCTTTCTCCCTTTTCTCTCTCTTCTCTCTTTCCTTTCTCTAGGGCAAATTCGTATAGGGAGAGGGGTGCCCAAAAGAAGCCCCTTTTATAATGTTAGATTTGGTGCAAGTGGCCTCAAGTGTTGAGTTTTTACTATACTAGCCATATGGGAGGGTTTTTCTAGCCTCTAGGGTTTACTATGGGGTGTACATATTGATATACACCATACGATAGTTAGCCCTAATGATGATCTACGTATGGACATGTTCGGCCCGCCATTTGGATGTGCCGATTGACAGATATGATTATAAGTCTGTTCAATGGTCAATGATGGTCGATCGGGGCCGCGACTATACGGATATGAGCAGGGAAATATCCTTACTCCACGTGTGAAGTTTGGTCGTAAATTGATGGTCCTAAATCCTCAACTTTGCATAAGAGTGGACGACCCAATTTACTTAAGTTTCAGCTTATTCCCTTAGGGTATTTGCACTTCTCATGCACTCGTCCTTTGGCTCAAGTTGAGCGGTTCTGGACAGTACCCAGGTTCGACTCCCGCTATGGACGTCGATCCCAGTAAGACGGACATTACTCTATAGTTTTAGAACTAGCGGCCCACCAACGAGCAGTCTAGATCTTGTTTAGAAAATTGGGGCATTTCTGAAATGAATTAAGTATTGAGATTTCTCGTGGGCAATGATTGAGGTTTGGATTAACTATGGTCATAGTGTGGCCTATTTATAACTAGTGAAAGTGAAAATTTGGTCATGATTATTCTAAACCGTCGGTTTTAGGCTAAGAGGGTAACGGGGTTGATTTGGTCTATTAGTTAAGATCTGGGCCTTATCTGACTCGGCCTCGGTTAGATTTTTAATTTAGCCATGATTGTCTTGATTAGTTAGCGATTGGTCTGTTAGATTTGGGTCCTATGTGAGTAAATCATGGGGCTATACCTGATGTTCAAGTGATCGGGCAGATTCGTTAGCTTCCTATGGTTAATTAATTGGACTTGTGCAGTTCTTTACTAGTACAACCCCTGTATAAACTAACATTGAGTGTTAATGGTCATTAAGTGATATTATAAGTTAATTAATAAAAAAATTCAAAGATTTTTTTTTTAGAAATCCAAAATAGTGATAATCCAGGACGTTACAATTCTTTTCGAAGATTGCCTTGCGTTCTGGCTATCATCAAATTCGGGTCCGAGAGGATGACATCCCGAAGACGACTTTCAAGATGCGTTTAGGTCATTTTGAGTTTCAGGTTATGTCCTTTGGACTGACCAATACACCTGCGGTCTTCATGTAGTTCATGAACAAGGTCTTCCATCCATATCTCGATCGATTTGTTGTAGTCTTCATCGACGACATTTTGATCTATTCAAGGACGTGTGAGGAGTACGAGCAGCATCTGGAGATTGCATTGTAGACCCTCCGTACCCACCAGCTGTATGCGAAGCTAGAGAAGTGCAAGTTTTGGTTGGAGGAGGTGAAGTTCCTCGGTCACATGGTGACGAGAGAAGGTGTCGCAGTGGACCCCTCGAAGGTTGAGGCAATGCGTCATTGGGACCAACCCACGAATGCATCAGAGATCCGCAGTTTTCTTAGTTTGGCGGGCTACTACTGGTATTTCATTGAGGGCTTCTCCCGTATTACAGCTCCATTGACTAGGTTGACTCAGAAGGGTGCAACGTTTGTTTGGAGTGACGCATGTGAGTAGGCATTCGCAGAGGTGAAGGACCGTCTGACGTTCGCACCTGTCCTCACTCTTCCCTTTGGGAGTGATGGATTTGTAATTTTTACCGATACCTCGTATATTGGTTTAGGTGTTGTCCTGATGCAGCACGGGAAATCGGTGGCCTTCGCGCCTCGCCAGCTCAAGGTCCATGAGCAGAACTACCCTACGCATGATTTGGAGCTGGTAACAGTTGTCTTCGCACTGAAGTTGTGGAGGTATTATCTCTATGGGGTTAGGTTCGAGCTATTTTCTGACCACAAGAGCTTGAAGTACTTCTTCTTACAGTCTGAGTTGAACATAAGGCAGAGGTGATGGATGGAGCTCCTGAAGGACTATGATTTCGATCTTTAGTACCACCCAGGCAAGGCGAACATGGTGGGGGATGCCCTCAGTCATCAGCCACGAGGCCTGGTGGCACATATGATGGTTCAGGAGTGGAGGATGCTTAAGGATTTAACAAAGTATGATTTTGAGTTCGGTCTACAATCTTCTATCATGCAGTTATCGAGCCTCTCGATTCAACCCTCTCTTGTCGCAAGGGTGATCGAGACTCAGCAGGCTGATGAGTCATTGCAGAGTTATAGGGCTGAGGCGGCATCTGAGAGTCAGTCAAATTGACAGATTGGTTCTGATGGTGGACTTCGTTTCAGAGGCCGATTATGTGTCCCGGATGTTCCCGAGTTGCACAGAGACCTTATGATTGAGGCACATTAATCACGGTTTTCTATTCACCCTGGCTTGACGAAGATGTACCGTGACATGCGGTGACAGTATTTTTGGGTAGGGATGAAGCGCCAGATCGCCAGTTTTGTGGCCGAGTGTGACACATGCCAGCGTGTTAAGGCCAATCATTAGAGACCCCCTGGTCCATTGCAGCCGTTGAGCGTCCCAACGTGGAAGTGGGATTACGTGTTGACAGATATCATTATGAGCTTGCCGAGGACTCAGCACGATCATGACGCCATCTGGGTTATTGTGGATCGTCTGATGAAGTCGGCACATTTTCTTACGATGCGTGCGATTTAGTTATGGATCGGCTTACGAGGTTATTCATCGAGGAGATTGTGAGACTGTATGGCATTCTAGTCTTGATCGTTTTTTACTAAGACCCGAGGTTCACGTCTTAGTTTTGGGGAGCTTTCAGAGATCGATGGGGACTATTTTGCAGCTCAGCACCACGTATCATCCGCAGACCGATGACCAAACTGAGAGAGTCAACCAAATCCTTGAGGATATGCTTCGAGCCTACGCGATTGATTTCGGGGGTAGCTGGGATGAGCATCTGCCATTGGCTGAGTTCACATACAATAATAGCTATAAGGCGACTATTGGTATGACTCCTTTTAAGGCACTATATGACAGATCGTGCAGATCACCAGGTTGTTGGACCGAGGTTGAAGAGCGCCGTCTCTTAGGTCCTGAGCTTGTGCAGCAGACGTCAGAGGCTATCGATATCATCAGGCAAAGGATACGCATAGCTCAGAGTCGGCAAAAGAGTTTTGCCGATCACCGGCATCGTCCCTTGGAGTTCGTTGTTGGGGACAGAGTGTATCTCAAGGTCTCACCCATGAAAGGCGTAGTTCGTTTTGGTGCAAAGGGTAAGCTTACCCCGAGATTCATAGGACCTTTTAAGATCACTAGGAGTGTTAGTGCCATGACCTATTGGCTTGCCTTGTCATCTCAGTTATTTGGCGTCCACAATATTTTTCATGTCTCTATGTTAAGGAAGTGTGGATCAGACATCATTCCTGTTATTAATTGACAACTGTTAAAGGTTCGTAAGGACGCTTCCTACATTGAGCAACCAATTCGTATCCTTGATAGGAAGGAGCAGGTCCTCCGGACTAAGGTCATTCCGTTGGTGAAGGTTCAGTGGGGTCACCATTCTGTTGAGGAGGCTTCTTGAGAGAGCGAGACCGAGATTCGAGAGTGCTATCCTGTAACGCCCTGAAAATCGGGGGTCGAGCATAAACTCAACTCCCGAGTTCCAGAACATCACTTATGCAACAAAATGAATGATGATTGAATGTTGACTGTATTCGTGCATTGAACATGAGTGAGATTAAGCCAAAACAGCATATCATACTCCAGAGACAGTTAAATTGTAAGCGGAAGACGATGATAGATAGATAAAATATATAAACTGTGATGAGTCTCCAGAGTGTGATAACATTACTAGGTTAAATAATTACAAGTACAGTTTTAAAATATACTAAATGTGTAAGTGTAATATCTTCTATCCCAAGTACCATAGCCCCACACGTGCACTGTGTCTTCGTGAGACCCGTCAGAGAGTTACATGATAGGAGAACTCCTCATCACCATAGAAGTAGTCCGGCTCTGCTTCATAAGCATCGCCATCATCTGAAATTCAACAAATCTGGTTGGTGTGTACAACACCGTCCCGTAACGTGGGAGTGAGTGATCAACTCAAGGAACAAGAAAGCATAGGTTAACATGTTATCAATTCAATCAAGCAGTAATGATAAAGCAGTACAAATCAAACAATTCTAACTACTCTTATTAAGTGCGAGAATGAAATGACATGATGTCAGTATGCCCTTGCCAAACCACCCTCATGCGACATCATCTTACGTTCGCGAATGCTTAACTCCCTCAGTGCGCCACATCTACTAAGCACATGCGGTGCGATGATGATCATGATTACCGAGTTATTATTAGTCCATTTCAAACAAAGATTATTGGGAAACTAAGGTACCTCCCTTGTATCATTCCCAAACATGATCCATTCTAGGGTCGTCGTCGATCTAGTTAATCTCATACGATATTATGGTTTGAGAGGCGTAGCGAAGGCATCACAAAGGGCTCGTCACTGTCAAGACGGATACTGATCTCACCGTATGCGGCTCAATTGTGCGACCGTCGGCTTGAGTACGGGTCTCACCGTACTCGGCTCAATCACTAACCGTCGGCTCGAATACGGGTCTCACCGTACTCGGCTCAACTCATACTCCATTCTTTGTGAAAGACTCGTTGCCAATCACAGACCTTGAGTATACTCGAAGATACTACGGAGGACTCATCACCCGTCAAGACGAGTACATGGTCTCACTGTACTCGGCTCTCGCCGTAAGTATCGACAGCTCGAATATAGTGTCCCATACCACCATAATCGGCTCACGAGTCTGGTTGCTCACTGGTCACTACGGGGAGGCACGTGGCCCCAGCGTAGGTCGACAGCTCGACCACGGTGTCCCATACCACCATGCTCAGCTCATGAGTCTTAGCGGATCGAGGTACCATGGTTAAAAGGGATTTCACTGGTAAGTTTGGTACCCTAGGTTCAGGCAGTAACAACCAAACATGGTGAACATACATAAGACAGATCGGGTTACTTGACGAGCTCGGCTAACTCGAGCGCACAACAAGTTGAACGACATGAAGTGCATAAGCACTTCACGTGGCCAACCACTATCGCCAACCGAAGTACGACTCGGGTTCGTCGAACACATCTCACGTGGCAAATGAATCGCAACCACGAATTCAATTTTGGTACCGATTGTCTGGACTATAATCATAGCCCCAAACATGATAACTTGCAGATAGATAAAGCAGTAATGGATCAAGATTCCACTCATACAATCAAGGTATGGTATTATCCGTTTAGGGCTGCCAGGGCTGTTGCACGCACTCGTTGCTCCGCTCCCCCATCACCCATGACGGATCATACAACGTAAATATAAATTTAAACATATGCATTACATAGTTATAATCATAAAGCAGTTGAGCATGTTATGAATCACAACACAAGCATGAGTTTATACATGTTCAATTCCTAATCACACAACAATCCAAGGAGATCATACACATAGTTAAAAGAGGTTGAGAATCATATCTCAACACCCTTATACATTACAATTTGCTAACTACTACTCATTCAGACATTTCAAGAAACACTTAAACAAACATGCATCAACATACATGACATATGTCGATCACATAGGCATTAGGCCAAATCCTTTCACTAGGGAGTTGCCCCAATCATAACACGCGTACACCCACAACGGATAGTCATGGCAAGGTGAATCCAAGCTCCATATTCATTCAAATCATTTCCACAAACACTTGGGCCACACATTTTAGCATATATGGTGTCTATTGGCCGTATGGCGTGATTTAGGGCAAATCCTTTCGTCAAAAGGGTATCGCCAATACAACAATCATGAATGCATGACAATTAGTCATGGCGAGCACGAATGAGGATTCTATACTCATTCACCATTTTCACAAACACTTAGAATACACTAATACAACATACATGGTGTATGTTAGCAAAACATGTATTAGGGCTATCCTTTAGCCAAGTGAGTATTTTATCCATGTATAATATATTACTACAAAGAAATAATCATGATAAATGCATCTCCAAAATTTATACGTATACGATTTTCTAGAATACGCATTTTCAACATACATACTCAGTATAATGAGCAAACATGTATTACGGCGATTCCCTTCGCCAAGCAATTATTTTATACGCACATAACATACTTATACGATGATTAATCATGACAAACACATCGCTAAAATATACATGTATACGGTACTTCTTACAATACCGTATTTCTACATACATAGTGTTTATTAATAAACATGTATTTAGGCGAATCCTTTCGCCAAATAAGTATTTTATCCATACGTCATATATCCATACGACAAATAAACATGTCAAACACATTTCCATAAAAAATACGTATACGGTATTTTATACGAATACCTAGAGTATGTGAAATTCCAAATTCTACAATTCTAATCGAACCGAAAACTAAAGCACTTTGTACATGTGCAATTGCATGCAGATCATGAATCTATCATTATCTGACATTGAAAGCTTTGAAAACCATAACCTATACACCTAAAGTCCGCACCTTGTGTCGTAGAATCGTAACGGAGTTGATAGGTTCGCTAAGCTTCTGTATACGGGAGTTTGGCAACCTATGAAACGAAATACGTTAGCTATTTCATAACCTACAACCTAAACAACCCTAAAACAGGTTAGGGTTAGGGTTTCTTACCTAGAAACGACGCCGGAATCGCTGGGAAAGCGATGAGAATCAGGCGGTGGAGCCCGAATAGCGGCAGGGAACAGCAGCAGGGAGTTCCTCCCACATCTCCCTCACTTTCTCTCTCTTTTCTCTCTCTCAAATCCAAATTCGTATGACTGGAATGGGAGAGGGTTTAAGGTCCTTTTATAGCCTAAAACTTCCCAAAATAGACTCAGGTTCAAGGGTTACTGCTATTACAAGCATTTCGACGATATTCCAGCTCAAAAGAGTGTTTCTGGTGGCCCCCCTTGAGCCAAACATCAGACTTAAGCTCTCCACACATGGATCTACGTGGGATTACACTTTCGACTCGATCGGATTCCCAGATCGCAAGTGGCGGACCACTTTCAGTTCAACGGTCAGTGGGCCACGATCCGAAATTCCAAGTACATGTAAATGTTCCTGAAATTTTTCCTGATCCGAGGGTGTAATTTGGTCTGATTCTGACGGTCTGGTTGCTTAATACTGATGCGCAAGCGAATGGTGCCAGATCACTATTCCAGATATTTATTTTGTAAAGGGAATAGTATTTTTCACACTCCCTCGCTCCGGACTCAAGCGAATGGTCGTGGGACATCGGCTGGACCTGATTTCTGAGGTGGTTGTCAAGCCCAGTGAGGCGGTCCTAGTTCCTTAACTTCGTGTTAATCGGATTTCCGATGTGCGGTCTAGACCTGATACGAAGTTTCGAGATGCTCCCGTGAGCACGGCCGGGTAATGAGATTGATCCTAAGTTTTAGGGTAACCTAGCGTCAATGATTCTACAAGTTTTGAGTCTTGCGAACGTATTTAAAGCGATTGGTGCTAATTTCACGGCACTCTAGTTTAACACTAGCTAAATCTCACTTAATTTCTAAAGGATTTAGTCCCAGTAAGATTTAAATGCGAGATGGTACTTAGGCCTTTGTAGTTTGTATATAAAGTGATCCAAGTTTTACTACTTAGCTAGTTTAAGTTAGTGTCTAGGGCTAAAGTGCTTTGAAAAATTGAAAGCACAAGGTAGTGAAGGGTGGGATTTGTGAAGAAAATGGTTTAAAAAGGGGTTTGAGGCTTTAATTGAGCGTTTGGGAAGTTAAACCTGTGTTAGGATTGACCCATCGCCTAAGGACGTCTAATTCCAGGTTGGCAAAAATCCGGGATGTTACATATCCCCATCTCTTTGATGATTGATTATGTGTTGCATTTTATATGCCGTCTCCGCTTTTATATGATAATGTTATGTTTCTTCTTCCTTATAAGTTATGTCTAATTGTGATGATTGTGTAAATTTCGAGGATAAAATTTTTATTTGGAGGGGAGAGTTATAAGACCTGTATCATAATCCACACTATTCTGTAGATTCCTGCAATCCTCCCTGTCAAATTTCGACCACCCGCGACCTGTTATTGGCATTTACGCACGACCCTGAGTCACATCCTATTAACATGAGTCGACTCAACCCAAGACTTGTACCCTAGCGACCGTGTCTCAAGCATTAAGGCGATACCTTGGTCAGAAGATGTGGACCCGCATTTAGTTCAAGGAAAACGCCACGCATTTGCAATTCCGAGAGAATCTCTACCCAACATATCCCATCAATGGTCAAGTACAAGTCAAGTACACACATCACTCAACCCATCACTCAACCTATCACTCAACCCATCACAACCCATACCTCTCTTACACAAGAAACCCCAAAAGTCAACAAATCTCTTACACAACCCATCTCTCTCTCTCATCCATCACTCCATCCCATCTCCTCTCTCTCTTATTTCTCCCTTCTCTTCCAAGCAACCTAAGGAGAATCCAATGTCCAAGCATTCTAACCTCCATGAGAGAGTTTTGTGTGTGGCCCACTTCCTACCCACTCACCTCCTATCTCAACCCTTCATTCTTCATCACCTTCGTTGAGATCGAAGCCAAGGAGACTACCTTTCCAAGGAGCCAAGAAGAAGTAGACAGTGGGTGATCTTGGATCCACATTTTTATCTTTATTTTTGTGATTTAAGGGCCCACATATGGTGAGACCCACCTTGATGTATGCTTGTATCCAAGAGGGGTCCATAGTGGCGGGGGCCCTCCGTTATCGCCGATCTCTCTCTCTCTCTCTCTCTCTCTCTCTCTCTCTTTCTCTATGATCGATGGCCCACCTATGATGTGTGTATTTTATCCATGCCATCCAACAAGTGGGCCACCTTGATCCCAAATTGGGGCCTGCATGACCGGACGGTCACACATGCCCGGATGATAGGGGAAAAATAAATATCAACTTGATCCAAATCTGGTGGCCCACCATGTGGGACCACCATGATGAATGTGCATCATTAAGCACTGTCCAGCTTGCTGGACGGTGGGCTGGACGCTGGATATATATATTATACATATACATATATATGGTATGTATATATTATAATATAATATTATATTATAATAACATAATATGATATAATATTATATTATATATACATATAGATGTATATCTGTACGTATGGATCCTCACCATCCATGGCTTGGACGGTGGGCCACATCGATGAATGTATTTCATCCAGCGTCCATCTATCTAGACGCTGGTTGCTGTCCAAGAGAAATATATATATATATATATTTATATAAATATTATATATATATATATATCTTATGTGGGCCACACCACGTGGACCCACATGGAGCATGCGCCCCATCCACTCCATCCGTCCTTGGCCACGGGCCAGAGCTGATCAAAATCTCTGGTGGGCCACACCACGTGACCTCGCCAGGATGTACGTGTTTCATCTGCACCGTCCATTCGGACGGTACCATGCACAGCCCAATGCCCCCCACCATGGCGTGTATTTCACCTGCCGTCCATCCATTTTGATGGTGGGACCCATCTGCTAACTGACATCAGCAAGTTCTGTGGGTCCCACATGATGTATATGTACATCAAGCCATCCAGATGATGAGACCCATTGCTGGGCTGACGTCAGCAAGTTCTGTGGGTCCCACGTGTGGTATGTGTTGGGTCCAAACCGTCCATCCACCATAGGGCCCACGTAATGTATTTGTTTTCTCCACACCATCCAGACAATGTTTGGACGGTGCTGGACAATGTTTGGATGGTGTGATTTACATAGACAATGTTTGGATGGTGCTGATTTACATAGGCAATGTTTGGATGGTGTTGATTTACATAGGCAATGTTTGGATGGTGCGGATTTACATAGGAAATTTTTGGATGGTGCTAATGTGCCTGGACAATGTTTAGACAGTGTTGATCATCATTAGTGGGCCATGTGCCCCATGGAATGATAGTGCACAGTGATACACATGTTACACCTACAACTATTAAAAAGATTTTTGGTGTGGTCCAAGCCCACTTGAGGTGCATTGGCGCGGCCCATCCACGAGGCCTATCATGATGTATTTTTAGCCCATGTGTGGGGCCCACCTGTTTGTATTGTTAGGCCCATGTCGCATGGCCCATTTGATGTATTCGAGGCCCAGATACGTGACCCATTTGTTTTATATTAGGCCCACATATGAGATCTATGGTCATGCATTTATGGCCCATTTGATGAGGCCCATTCGATAGGTTGGAGACCCATGGGCGAGACCCAATATAATGTATTCAAGGCCCATGGGCGAGGCCCATTGGGATGTATTCGAGGTCCATGGGCAAGGTCCATTGTGATATATTTGAGGCCCATATGCGAGGCCCATTGTGATGTATTCAAGGCCCATGGGCAAGGCCCATTCGATGTATGTATGGCCCGTTATGTTGTGTATGAATCTCTTGTTTGGGCCACTCCTTGGGAGCAATGCTAGTTAAATGACCACATTGATGGGCAATTGTAAGACCCGTATCTTAGTCCGTACCATTCCGTAAGTTCCCGAGGTCCTCCCGATCGAAGTCAAGCAACCTTAGACCTTTATCTGAAATTTGCGCACGATCTTAAGCCGAGTCCAGTTAACCTGAGTCGACTAAACCCGAGACTTATATCATTACGACGGCGCCGTTACCGCGGTTCCAACGCCGCGTCTCCCGCGTCGAGGCGATACCTGGGCCAGGTGATGTGGGACCGCATCCAGTTTGAGAAAAGGTCCCGCGTTTGCAATCCCCATAGAATCTCTATAACATGTCCCACCAATCAAGTACACATCCATCACTTCACATGTCAAGTACAAGCAACCATCCTCTCTCTTACACAAGTACTCCAAAGCCAACTCTCTCCCTTACACAAGTACTTCCATCCATCACTCACCATCTCTTTCTCCCATCACTTCTCTCCCATCACCCCCCTCTCTCTCATTCTCTCTCTCCATTTCGAGCAACTCCATGAGAGTCCAATGTCCATGGTTCCATGGAGAAGCTAGTGTGGCCCACCTTCCAACCTCCCATCTCCACCATTTAAAGATCATCTCGATCATTGAAATTGTCCCCCTTGGAGCTCTAGAGGCTATAGGCGAAAGAAGGAAGAGGAGATCAAAGGTGGGTGTTGTTATAGCCTAGATTTCTTGTTTTGATGATGGGCCAAGTGAGGCCTACCGATCGATGGTATGGATCTCACTTTGGACCCTAGATGTGGCCGATGACCTACCTTAAATCTCATGATCATTCCATGATGGGGCCATCCTCCATGTACCCCATCATGATGTTTACTTTCTACTTTGAAAGGGGTCATCTAGACCTTCTATTTTGGTGGAGAAGGAATCTCCACCATTAATTTTTGTTTTGGTGGGCCCACATGTATTGGGACCCACTTGATGTATGATTGGATGCATGGAAGGGGAGGGCTCATAGTGGCGGAGCCCTCCATCGCACGTGTCTCTCTCTCTCTCTCTCTCTTCCCTTGATTGTTGGCCCCATGATGTATGCAAAGTATCCATATTGTCCACTTTCGTGGGACCCACTTGATGGACGTGTTAGATTTACACCGTTCAAGCATGTGGGCCCTACCCTTTGGTGATGAAAAACACAATTATCAGATTGATCTAAATCAAGTGGGCCACATCTATTTGTGACCCACCTTGATAAATATTCAAGACCGTCCGTCCAGCATCCCTGGACGCTGGACGTGGGTCGAGTGAAGCATGAGCAGATAGTGGGGTGTACACGGCACGCGGACGTGCCATGTGACAAACAGAAATATCAGTTTGATTTAGAAACTTGGGTGAACCGCTCATGCAGGCCCCACCTTGATGTATGGGTCCAATCCATGCTGTCTATCCCATTCCCCAGCTCATTTTAGGCATTGAGCCGAAAAATGAAGCTAATCCAACTTTCTGGCGGGCCATAGCATAGAGAACAGTATTCTTACTGTTGAAATACACCCTGATGTTTCTATACACCAAAACACATCGAATATTGGGCTTGATAGGTCTGTCTTGAGCCATAGAAACCTATGGCTGGGTCGGATTCCCCTGATGCAGGCCCCACCTGGGAAAAATAAAAAAAAAAACAATTTTCAAATATATATATATATATATATATAAAACATACAGTAGGGTTGCTGCCGCTAACGCCAGAGGATGCAGCAGCGTCCTGCTGTTGCGTGGACCCTGGAGGCTGTTGTGTGTGAACATCAACGCCGTGCATTTGGTAGGGCCCTTAGGGCAGTGGGCCCCCCAAAAATCAGCCGTATATAAAACTCGGGTGGCCCACATCACTGGAAACAGTAGTGAATTAAACGTCTGCCATTGAAACCCTTTTAGGTCAAAGAGGTTTTGGATCATTATGAAATTTGTTTTTCCTCTCCATTCGGGTTTGTGTGACCTTATTAACAGATTGGATGGAGATAAACGTTATGGTGGGCCCCACGTGGGATCCCACTGATGTATGTATGTATACCCACACGTTAGTCCATTTGGTGGGAACCACCAATGATGTATGTGTTCTATCCACACTGTCCAGGCACTGGATGGTGGGACCTACCATGATGCATGCGTCGTATCCTTACCGTCCAACCATTTTCAGAGATCGTTTTATGACATTAGAATGAGATAAATCCAAATCTCAGGTGAACACGTGGGATGGAGGGATCCACCTGTTGTATGTATTGGCCACATGGGAACCCACCTAACATTTATGAAAAGGCCACACCGTCCAGAGGCCTACCCTGATACGTGTGCTGCATCCATGTTGCCCACCACGTGGGTCCCATGTGATGTATGTATTTTATTCACACCGTCCATCATTTGGACGGTGGTACACTACCCTGATGTATGCTTTGGATCCACACCATACATGTGTGGGTATCCACCATGAGGTATGTGTTTTACCCCAACCGTCCACTGTCTGGATGGTGGGTGTTAAGCATGATGTATATGTTGTTCCACACTGTCCATTGTATGTGTGTCCCACCATGATGTGTGGATTTGATCTACGCCGTCCATCAGTGTGGACTCCACCGTGATGCATTTATTATCTACACCGTCCATATGGATGGTGGGACCCACCATTGATGTATTTATTCTATATCCACGCTGTCTACCAGGTAGACCACTGCAGAAAACAATGGAGGTTTGAACGTCTACCATTGAAACTCTTTTTGGGTGCAGAGAAGTTTGGATCAATATGATATTTGTTTTCCCTCTTAATCCAGGTCTTCGTGACCTTATGATCAGATTGGATGGAGAATATCTGTTATGGTGGGCCCTACCCTGATGTATTTATGGCCCATCCATGGGGCCCACTCGGATGTATTTGTGGCCCATTGATGCGGCCCACTTGTAAATGGTGCGGCCCATTGGTGTGGTCCGTAAATACGGCCCACCTTGACGTATTGGTGGCCCATCCGTTAAGGCCCACTCGGATGTAATTACGGCCCATTTGATGAGGCCCGATGTGACGTATTAGGCCCATGCCATGCGGCCTATTGTGATGTATATTAGGCCTTTGTGTGAGGCCATAAGCCCACTATATGTTTGGCTCTATGTAGGCCACTCCTTGGGAGCAATGTTGGTTAGATGTCCACATTGATGGGCAATGATGGTTGGATGTCCACATTGTGACCTTTCCTTAGGCCTTGTTAGGCTCATTCTCATCATTCTCTTGTGGGTTAACCTAAATAAGTGGGCCCCTGTCACGCCCCAAACTCGGAAACCGGGCTCACAAAATTTCCGATCGCCGAATCCGGCGCCGACAGCCTCCGTAGAACCCCATTCTCGGCTCCCAGCGCCCATACGCCAGGTTCCGATCCTGGGATGCTACAAGGAGGATTTTTTTTTTTCATCCGTTTAATTTGTAATAAGCATAACCAAAGGCATAACCCATAAACAACAACCAAAAACTCCATCACATTTCCACTATGATCAAAAACTTTACAAGTACAATGAGCATAAAGGGAAATACAATGAGAAAGGGTAAAAAGCTCCAAAAGATCTGCTCTGCGCTCCAGGCCTCAGTGCTGCTGCGTCCTCGCGTCACCTGCACACGCAACGGTCGTGCATAACCTTATAGAAAGCTTAGAGGGTGGTGAAAGTGTGTGCGCAAGGTAGTAATGCGGTATGCAGAATCAGAGTAATGCGGAACATGCTGATGAATCCATGAATACCATTAGCCGTACCAAGGCTATGCGATGCAAGACATGAATGATGTCGGCCGTACCAAGGCCATGCGGTGCGAAATGCAACTCAAGCATACAAGTCCTCATCTAAGTCCACATATCAGTACAGCTCAAAATCTGGGATATCACCGGGGTCTAGTACACTCTAAACCAGATTGCCGCCCCATCGCGCGCAATAAGGTAAGTGGAAGAGACCTCACTACCCGCCTGCCAATATCGGGCGCGGCTCGTCGATAGCGGACCCATTCCTCGAGCTGGTCAGACTCAGCCTAGCATTGCCCCCTCCTCTCGGGCGGGTAAGGCCGTACCCCCTTCCAACTGACCACGACACAGTGGAAAGCGCAACCGTCTGGTAATCTGCACTCGGCGCTCGTGCACCCACTCGGTCTAGACGTTGGAGCAACCTCTTGGTACCATAAGGGTTTAGGGACTTTCATCCAGGGATATCTATAGCACCCTATGTAGAACAAGATTTCCGGTATCCAATCCTGCCAACCACGATACGCCTGTGGAGGCTATGGCCCTGATGTCGCTAGGGTGTACAGTAACTACATCACACAATGTGAATGCATGAAACACACTATCTAATCATGCAGCAATCCTGCGCGTATCGTGCGCTCATATAGGGCAACACCGCCTAACCGGGAGCCCCTAAACAACCTGCCCGAAGGCATATGCTATGATCAGTCACTTCTCATACCAAGCATACATATGATGCGTATGATCATGAAACATGAGACTATACTAAACATGTTATATGGGATAGATGTTGTTCATAAGGAGATGGGCCTAGACGACCTACAACTATGGGCCTAACAATGGTCCTAGGGAGAGTCATAATGCGGACATTTAACCAACATTAACCTTGTAATGTGGACGTCAAACCAACATTGCTCCCAAGGCGTAGCCCGTAGTGAATATCATTATATGAACCAGGTTGGTGTTACACATTTCAATGGGCCTTAGGTTCATCCCATTGGGCCTTAAATACATCAAATGGGTCATACCATATGGGCCTTTCACTCATCAAGTGGGCCACATCAATGGGCCGCACATGTACATCAAATGGGCTTCAACCCATAGGCCCTAATACATCTCAATGGGCCTTAACCCATGGGCCCCTAAAACATCAAATGGGCCTAGTCCCATGGGCCTTACATCCACATCAAAGTGGGCCCCAATGATCTACCACAAATAAGTTAAGATGGACCTCAAAACATGCCAAGGTGGGGTCCACTTGGACTATGGATCTGGCTCATCTTTAGCTCATGCCATAAAATGATCTTTCAAAATGGATAGACGGATTGGATGCAACATATACATCATGGTGAGGGGTCCACATGAGGGTCCACCACAAGGTATATAATATTACATAATAAAATAAATATATTCAATATAATATAATATAATATAATTTAATATATATATATATATATATATATATATCACAGGTGCACATGCACCACACGCACACACCATGCACACGCACGCACCCACACAAGCATACACACAGGCACACGTACGCACTCACGCATACCCACCCACCGTCACTGGACGGTGGGATTTAATAAATACATAGCTGTGGGCTCCACCGTCCAGGCGGACGGTGGACAAAACACATAAATCACTGTGGGTCCCACGTGGGGGCCCACTGTAATGCTCATACACCATCCAGTCCGTCCATAAGATCACGTGGGCCCAGTTGGACGGTGAAAACAAATTTCACCTTGATCCAGAACTCCTGTGGCCCACAGAAGGGTTTCAATGGCAGAGGTTCAATCCTACTGTTTCCTGCAGTGTGGGCCACCTGAGCTGTGGATGGAGTTGAAACTTGGAGGGGGCCCACTTCTGGGAGTGTCCTACCAAATGAGTGGGTTGGATGGAAATTACACATCATGGTGGGGCCCACGGCAGGAGCCGTGGGTGGCTGCTGGACGTCCGCCGTCCGCAGTGCGTGAGCGCAGGCCTTGCCCATTTCAACAACCCGGTGTCAGTAGGCTGCTGTGCAAAGACGCCTCATTTCCTTTCTTTTTTTTTTTGATTTTCCTGCGAAAACTCGGATGTGGGGCCCGCTACTGGAGAATCCACTCCGTCCAACAGATGCTACGGCTCAAGATACACAAAACAAGTCTAATGTACGACATTTTTGGAGTGTAGATAAAGCAAGGTGGGCCCTAAAGGCTTTGAACGATATGAAACACAGTTTCCTATGGTATGGCCCACCTGATGATTGGATGGACCTCATTTTTCAGCTCAACGCCTAAAATGAGCCCAAGAATACGATGGATGGCATGGATTGAACCCTTACATCAGGGTGAAGCCTATTTGTGAGGTTCACCCAAAAGCTTAAACCAAGCTTATATCTTTGTTTTAAAAAAATAACGTCCAGACGCTGTACGTTTTCTGGCTCAATGAAAACTTCAACGTGGCCCCGCCTAGGTGGGCCACTACACATTGATAGTGTGGAACATTCATACATATCAAGTGGGCCCCACCTACAAATGGGTTGGATCCAAAATATGCTTTATGGTGGGGTCCAACAGGGTGGGCCACATGGCCATTTCATCACACAAAAGGAAGAAGAAAAGAGGGAGAGAGAGAGAAAGAGAGATCGGTGAGGATGGAGGGACCCTGCCACTATAGGCCCTCCCTTGCAATAAATCATACATCAAGTGGGCCCTAAAGCATGTGGGCCCATCAAAATCGAAACTCAACGATGGAGATCCTTTCCCCATAAATATGGACGGTCTAGATGACCTATCTAAAGCAAGAAAATAAACATCATGGTGGGGGCCATGAAGAATGGCCCCATCATGGAATGATCATGATGATCAAAGCGGGCCATCGGCCACATCTTAGGTCCCAAGTGAGATCCAAACCATTGATCGGTTGGCCTCACTTGGCCCATCTTAAAAATATGAAAAACTATCCTTATCAAACACCCACCACTTGATCTTCTTGCTCCTATGGGTTCCTTAGCTCCTTAGCTTCAATTCCAATGAAGGAGATGAGGTTTGGATGGTTGAGATGGAAGATGGAAGGGTTGGAAGAGGTGGGCCACACTTGTGGTTCTCTTGAAAGGTTTGGGAATGGCTCATACGTATGGTGCTCTCTCTCTCTCTTGCTTGGAAAGGAAATTTTGAGAAATGAAATGAGAGAGAGGGTTGTAAAGAAAGAGGAGTGATGGATGTGTTGATGTGGTGGTGATGGGGTGTAAGACACCTTTTTTGACTTTTTTGGCAAAAGGTGTAAGAAGGCATGTGTGTTGTAAGAACCTTTTTGACTTTTGAGGCTTATTTGGGAAAAGGTGAAAGGGATGTGTACTTGACCCTTGATGGATTGATGGGTTGATGGATTGATGGATTGATGGATTGATGTGACACATCGTAGAGATTCTCTTGAGTTTCGCAATGTGTGGCGTTTTCCTCGCACCGAACGCTGGCCCACATCTTCTGGCCAGAGTATCGCCTCGGCGCGCGAGTCGCGGCATCGGAACCGCGGCGACGGTGCGGTCGCAAGGATACAAGTCCTAGGTTGAGTCGACTCGGGTTAACGGCGTATGAATCAGGGTTGTGCGCAGATACCGGTAAGGGTCGAAGGTTGCCAGAATTCGACCGGAAAGACCGGGGGAACCTACGGAACGGTACGGTCTAGGATACGGGTCTTACAGCCCCATTCACCGTAGATGGATGACTCCGTGCTATCGGATTTGATATAACCACGGTCGAGTGCCGATCTTTATACTATGGTTGATCGACTGATCATCTTTGGACCCTGCCTTGTTTATATGCTGATTATCGGTGCCGATTATCGATCGATTCCAATTATCATGGCCGATTGACTGATTAGCGTCGAGAACGAGTATTGAGGCCGATTCCAATTGTCGAGGCCGAGTATCAAGGCCGATTCTGATTGTTGAGGCTGAGTATTGAGGCCGATTCCGATTGTCGAGGCCGATTCCGAATTGTCGAGGCAATCGTATAAATCGATTCCAATTGTCGAGGCCGATTGTATATACCGATTCCGATTGTCGAGGCCGAGTATTGAGGCTGATTCCGATTGTCAAGGTCGATTGTATAGGCCGATTTCGATTGTCGAGGCTGAGTATCGAGGTCGATTCCAATTGTTGAGGCCGATTTTGATTGTCGAGGTTGTTGTATAGGCCGATTACGATTGTCGAGACCGAGTATTAAGGTCGATTCCAATTATCGAGGCCGAGTATTGAAGCCGATTTCGATTGTTGAGGCCGATTGTATAGGCTAATTCCAATTATCGAGGTCGAGTATCGAGACCGATTCCGTGTGTCGATTACAATTGTTGAGGCCGATTTCGATTGTCGAGGCTGATTGTATAGGCCAATTCCGATTGTCGAGGCTGAGTATCGAGACCGATTTCGTGTCGATTCCGATTGTTGAGGCCAATTCTGATTGTCGAGGCTGATTCCGATTGTCGAGGCCGATTGTATAGGCCGATTCCTGTAAGCCCCGTGTCTTAGTCCGTACCCTTTTGTAGGCTTCCGGGATCTTGCCGGTCGAATTCCGACAACCTTCGACCTTTATCCGATGTTTGCGCACGACCCTAAGTTATAAACCGTCAACCCGAGTCGACTCAACTCGAGACTTGTACCCTAGCAACTGCGCTGTCGCCGGGGTTCCGATACCGCGTATCGCGCGCCAAGGCGATACCCAGGCCAGGAGATGTGGACTTGCATTCGTTTCGAGGAAAACGCCATGCGTTGCAAAATTTAAGAGAATCTCTACAACATGTCACCTCAATCCATCAATCAATCCCATCAAGGGTCAAGTACATGTCAAGTACACGTCAAGTACACATCACCTCACACCCATCCCCAAGTAACCCCAAAAGTCAAAAAGTTCTTACACCACCCATACCTTTCTTACACAATCTACCCCTAAAGTCAAAAGTTTCTTACACACCTATCACTCACCACATCCATCACTCCATCACCCATCTCTCTCTCTCTCCCTTTACAAACCTCTCTCTCTCATTCTCAAACCACTTTCCAAGCAACCAAAAAATATCACACGTCCAAGCATTTTTAGCCTCCATGAGAGAGCTTTGTGTGTGGCCTACTTCCTAACCCTCTCATCTCCCATCTCAACCATCAAAAACTCCATCTCTTCCATTAGAATTGAAGCTAAGGAGTAAAGGAAGCCAAAGGAGCAAGAAGAAGTGGACGGTGGGTGATCTTGGACCCACATCCTTACCTTTATGATTTAAGGGTCCACTTGTTGTAGGACCCACTTGATGTATGTATGGTTCAAGGGAGGACCCAATAGTGGCGGGGTCCCTCCCCTACACGTTCCCTTCTCTCTCTCTCTCTCTCTCTCTCTCTCTCTCTCTCTCTTTCTATGATCAATGGCCCACCTATGATGTGCGTATTTTATCCATTGCGGCCAACAAGTGGGCCACTTTGATCCCGAATCGAGGCCTGCATGACTGGACGATCACACAGGCTCGGGTTAAAGGGAAAAATAAATATCGGCTTGACCTAAATCTAGTGGCCCACTGCGTGGGACCACCATGATGTAGGTCCATCGTCCAGCATCGTCTAGCTTCTTGGGCAGTGGCTGGACGTTGGATGTAATATATATTATATAATATATGTATATATAAGGTATGTATATATTATAATGTATTATATTATATTATATTATATTATATGTTATACGTGTGGGCCCAATGTGAGACCCACCTGTTTTGGAGATGGACAGCTGCTGTACGTGTACAGCAGCTGTAGAACTGCTGTAATGACGTTATCTAGCAAAGTGGACCCACCTTAGTATATGTTGTATATTCCCACCATCCACAGCCTAGCATGGTGGGTATGATCATGGGGTGTGTGTTATATACACACTGTCCATCCGATTCAGTTGGGCCATCCATGTGTTGGACGGCCAGCAGCAGGACGCTGCGTCCTTGACGTCAGCAAGTTCTGTGGGTCCCACGTGAGATCCAGACCGTCCAGATAGTGGGACCCAGATCCACGGCTCAAATGGTAGGCGGAGTGAAAGATACCTCATTTCAATGCTGAGGTCTTGATAGTGATTCCCTAGTACGGGTGGCTGCCAGGGAGGTGTGTGCTGACGGTGGGGTCCATGGGACCCACGTCGTCCATCCATTTTGGTGGGCCACTCTATGATGCATGTGGGGTTTCCACCGTCCTTGGACGGTGGGACCCACCCCACGTGGGGGGAAACACCCTGATGCATGTACTTGTCCAGGCCCTGGACGGCCTGGACGTTAGATATGTATTATATATATACATTATATTATATTATATTATATTATATATATATAAGTTATATATATACATTTGTGGTGGGCCCTACGTGGACCCACCTCTCTCTTTTAAATGCAGAAAAGCTGCATGTACAACAACTAATTTTTATATATTAATATATATATATATATATAAATATATATATATATATATATTACATATGAGGGTGGGCCCTACGTGGGACCCACCTTTGCCTTCCTAAGCAGCTGTAGCTGCAACGTACAACAACTATATGTTGTTGTGTACGTCCAGCATGAGACGTGGACCACACCATAATTCATGTGTTGTATCCACTGTCCATCAGGTGGGGACAATGGGACCCACCAACAGGAGAACAGGTTGGTTGGGGTACCTCATACCAGCTACATGGCTGGTGAGTTGAAGTCAGCAAGTTCTGTAGCCCCATGATGCATATGTTTATCTACACCATCCACTATTTGGACGGTGGGGCCCATCATGCATGATGCATGTGTTGTATCCATACCATCCAACCATTTTGAGATATCATTTATGGTATGAGGTAAAGAATGAGTCAGAATTAAAATTCAAATGGGCCCCACCATCGAAATAGTGGACAGTGGCATCCACCGTTCAAACTTCTAAGGGCCACGGTAGTTTCCAATTAAGCTAATAATTGTTTTCATTTCATCTATCTCTATGATAACTTATGAATAGACCAGATCTCAAAATACATAAGGGTGGGCCCAATTTGATATACATTTGGCCCATTGGTGCGGCCCATTTGATTCGGCCCACTTGGTCGGCCCATTTGATCGACCCATTCAATCGGCCGATGCGATGTATGTGAGGCCCATGAGCGAGACCCAATGTGATGTATGTGTGGCGGTTACAATGTGTATGAATTCCTTATGTAGGCCACTCCTTGGGAGTAATGTTGGTTAGATGTCCACATTGATGGGCAATGATGGTTAGATGTCCTCATTGTGACCTTCCCTTAGGCCTTGTTAGACCCATTCTCTGCGTGGGTTAACCCAAATAAGTGGGCCCCAGTCACCATAGATGGATGACTCCGTGCTATCGAATTTGATATAACCACGGCCGAGTACCGATTATTATACTACGGATGATCGGTTGTTCATCTATGGACCCCGCCTTGTTTATATGTTGATTATCGACGCCGATTATCAACCCTAACTATCTATGCTGATTATCGATGCTAATTATCGGTGCCAATTATTGAGGCCGACGCCAGTTATCGATACTCATTATGAGTATATGACAACATAGCATCATGATACATGTCCATACCATCATCCACATGCTTGTGATGAGATGAGTGATTGATCAGAGCACATGTCAATGGGCAGATTATTATGGACTCCCTGTTAAGGGAAGTTGCTCACACGAGCATGCGGTATGCACATGTTTGCTGTATGACTGGATTGCGTGATTCATGTATCTTGCATTGTGTGACATGGTTACTGTACGCCCTAGTGACATCAGGGTCATAGCCTCCACAGGTGTATCGTGGTTGGCAGGATTGGATACCGTAAATCTTGTTCTACATGGGGTGCTATAGATATCCCTGGGTGAAAGTCCCTAAACCCTTATGATACCAGGAGGTTGCTCAAATGTTTAGACCGAGTGACTAGTGCATGAGTGCCGATTACCAGACGGCCGTGCTTTCCACTGTGTCGTGGTCGGTTGGAAGGGGGTGCAGCCTTACCCGCCTGAGTGGAGGGGGCAAAGCTAGGCCGAGTTTGACCAACTCAAGGAATGGGTATGCTATCGTGAGCCAAGTCTGATATTGGCAGGTGGATAGTGAGGTCTTTTCCACTCACCTTATTGCGCGTGATGGGGTGACAATCTAGTTGGAGTGTACTAGACCCCAGTGATATTCCAGAGTTAAGTTGTATTGATATGTGGACTTAGATGAGGATTCGTATGCTTGAGTTGCATCTCGCATCGCATGGCCTTGGTATGGCCGACATCATTCATACCTTGCATCGCATAGCATTGGTAAGATTAATGGTATTCATGGGTTCATCAGCATGTTCCACATTACACTGATACTGCATAACTATATTACTACCTTGCACACACGCTTTCACTACCCTCTAAGCTTTCCATAAGCTTATATACGACCGTTGCGTGCAGGTGACGTTGGACCGCAGTAGCGCTGAGGCAGGAGCGCATAACAGATCATTTTGAAGCTTTTTGTTATTATCATTGTATTTCTCTTTATGCTCATTATACTTATAAAGTTTTTTATCATAGTGAAAATGTGATGGAGTTTTTTGTTGTTGTTTCTCGGTTATGCCTTTGGTTATACTTATTATAAATCAAACTGTTGTTGAAAATTCTCCTCATAGTATCCCAGGATTGGAACCCGGAGAATGGGCGCTGGGAGCCGAGAATGGGGTACTACGGAGGTTGTCGGCGCATTTTGCGATTAGAAATTTTTTCAGCCCGGTTTCCGAGTTTAGAGCGTGACAGAAGTTGGTATCAGAGCATAACTTGGGAATAATTGAGAATAACATTACATGTCTGCTATGAGTTTAGAATAATTAGGTTCCGAGTGCGGATAGCTTAGTGATATTCTGTTACAGACTCTTAAGGTCCGTGCCTTCGAGAGTTTTGAAGTTGATAGGCACCTTTGCTCTTTCCTATAGGACATGCCGCTTAGGAGACTGACCCGATCGATTTTCGCTCCACCTGAGACTCTCGCTCCACCACCTGCTACTCCTGCCCTACCACCTACGATCCCCGCTCCACCACCAGAGATTCCTACTGCCCATCCTGAGGATGCTGCTCCTCTACTAGAGACCGGTGCAGATCCGACCGTACCCATGAGTGCCTCCCAGTTACAGCAGATGTTATAGGCTGTGACAGCCGCACTTCAGGGGCAGGGCAAGCACCTTGTTGTTTCATCGGACCAGGCCGAGCAGGAGCGTGCAAGCGCCCTTCTTCGAGAGTTTCGACGGCTCGATCCCTCGCATTTCTAGGGCGAGCCAGACCCGACGGTAGCTGAGAGATGGCGCTCCGATGTGGAGAAGATATTTGATACAATGAGATGTACGACCCAACGGCGAGTCCGATTAGCAGTATTTCTTCTCCATGGTGAGGCTGAGCATTGGTGGACATCAGTCTCCCGAGCAGCAGGCGCCGATTTTGTGTGGACTTGGGAGGATTTTGTGGATTAATTTGACCGACAGTATTTTTCTAATCACATCCGTCGACAACGAACGTTGGAGTTCCAGGCCCTGATGCAGGGCGATATGACAGTGGCTTAGTATGCGGCTCGCTTTGTAGTGCTGTCCAGATTTACGTCGTACCTGGTAGATGATGAGGGGCAGAGAGCACGCCTATTTGAGGACGACTTGCGTTACTGGGGGTGGTACGGAAGGCCCAGATTTATGAGCTCTCGACTTACGTCTTTGAGGCCGTGTTATTGGGCATGAGCTCCTGACTTTCGAGGGGGTGGTACAGAAGGTCCAGATTTATGAGGTTGAGTGGGCTGGTTCTCAGTTTAATCACGGTTAGAGGAGAGACCGAAAAAGGCAGGCTCCTTCCGGTGACTCCCAGCAGCATTAACCACAGCAGCAGAGGTGTACAGGTCGCCCGACCTTCCGAGCACTGGCAACACCTTCAGTACAACCTCCGAGACAGTTCACCGGCACCTGTTTTAGGTGCGGTGCGACGGGGCACTGTATGTGGGAGTGTCCCTGCCCCCAGCAGCAGCAATAGCCGAGAGGTCCACAACAACCTCCATCGCAACAGCAGTAGAGACCCCCACAGCAGTAGCGACAGAAGCCCCCACTACCGAGGCCACCTCAGCAGTAGCATCAGCACCAGCCTCCAGGACCGTAGCAGTAGAGGCAGTAGTTTCGACCACCCAGCGACAATAGCAGCACGCTCAGAGGGGACAGTCACCTCCCCAGCCGGCTCAGGCTAGTTTTTATGTGGCTCAGCAGGACCCACAGTCATCCAGAGGAGTCGTTGAGGGTATACTTCCAGTCTCTGCATGCATTGCTCGAGTTTTATTTGATTCCAGTGCTTCGCACTTGTTTATGTCCCTGGGATTCTGCTGTTCGACTGGATTGCCGATAGAGCTTGCTCGAGAGGGGTTGAGCGTATTGATGCCCTTGGGGAAGACTACAATATTAAGTCACTTCTGTTCGTCTTGCACCGTGTTAGTGGGAGAGATTTTCTGGCCCCTCAACTTGTACGTACTGTCGATGTCAGATTTCGATGTTATCTTGGGTATGGATTGGCTTGCCGAGTACCACGCTATCTTGGACTGCTCCACGAGGACAGTTAAGTTCTGTATGCTAGGCTTGCCGCAGTTTCAGTTCGTTGCAGAGCCCTGGGGAGAGCCATTGTCTTGCTTGATGTCCTACACTGTTGAAGAGCCTGTTGCCGCTTGTATTGATCAATTGCCTGTGGTTTGCGATATTTTCGATGTGTTCTAGGAGATTCTGAGATTACCGCCTCACTGACACACCGAGTTTCAGATTGATCTTGTGCTCGGTACCACGCCTATTTTGAAAGCCTCGTATCATATGGCACCGTTAGAGTTACGAGAATTATGCGAGTTGGGCTTTATCCGTCCGAACAGTTCACCATAGGGAGCGCCAGTACTTTTCGTGAAGAAGAAGGATGGCTCGTTGAGGCTGTCGGCACCGGATTTGGCGATCGAGATTCCTGTGAATCCGATCTCCGGGTTTGGGCATGATAATAATGATGGTTGAAAGTCCTCATTGTGACCTTCCCTTAAGCCTTATTAGGCCCATTCACATCATTCTCTAAGTGGGTTTGACTCTAGTCATTGGGCCCCATTTGCATGATCCATCTATTCTCATTGGGCTATCCCAAGATGTTGGACCTCATTGGATGTTAGTGGGATTACTTCTTTTATTTTAGAGTCCATCTAGGACTTATTTGTGCCCCCTAGGGCACCTAGTGGGCCATGCAATAGTATGGTGAAGGAACCTTTTTCGGATCCCTAGGATTGTGGGTAGGCCGCTTAGGCCCAACCTTGATATAAGGGGGGAGTACATCATCATCATCATATAATATGCTTAGTATAGCTCCACGATCCAAGCCCATATGCATCATATGTATGCTTGATGTGAGGAGTGATTGATCATAGCACATGCCATTGGGCAGATCATTATGGGATTCCCTGATGGGGGGTGTTGCCCACATGAGCACGCGATACGTGCAGGAATGCTGCATGACTGGATAGTATGATTCATGCATTTTGCATTGTGTAACATGATTACTGCATGCCCTAGCGATATCAAGGTCGTAGCCTCCATAGGTGTATCATGGTTGGCAGGATTGGACACTGAAAATCTTGTTCTACATGGGGTGCTATAGATGTCCCTGGATGAAATTCCTTAAACCCTTATGGTACTAGGAGGTTGCTCCAATGTTTAGACCGATTGGATGCATAAGCGCCGAGTGCATAATACCAGAAGGCTGCGCTTTCCACTGTGTCATGGTCAATTGGAAGGGGGTGCGGCCTTACCCGCTCAAGAGGAGGGGGCATAGCTAGGCTAAGTTTGACCAGCTCGAGGAATGGGCCCGCTATCGACAAGTTGAGTCCGATATTGGCAGGCAGATAGTGAGGTCTTTTTCACTCATCTTATTGCGCGCGATGGGGTAACAATCTGGTTTGGAGTGTACTAGACCCCGGTGATATTCCAGAGTTTAGCTGTGTAAGGCCCATATCTTAGTCCGTACCATTCCGTAGGTTCCCGCGGTCCTCCGATTGAATTCTGGCAACCTTCGACCTTTATCCGATGTTTGCGCGTGATCCTAAGCCAAGTCCTACAAACTTGAGTCGACTCAACCCGAGACTTATACCTTAGCGACCGCGCTGTCACCATGGTTCCGATGCCGCATCTCGCGTGCCGAGGCAATACCCAGGCCAGGAGATATGGGTTCACATTCAGTTCAAGGAAAACGCCGTGTTGCAAAACCCAAGAGAATCTCTACCCGAATGTCACATCAATCAATTAATCAATCCCAACAAGTGTCAAGTGCATGTCGAGTACACATCACCTCACACCCTATCCCCAAGCAACCCCATAAATCAACAATTCCTTACACAACCTATACCCCTCTTATACAAACTACCCCAAAAGTCAACAAATCTCTTATACACCCATCACTCACCTCTCCCATCACTCCATCACCCATCCCTCTCTCTCCTTACAACCCTCTCTCTCTCTCTCTCTCATTTCTCAAACCCATTTCCAAACAACCAAAATATCCCATGTCCAAGTTCTCCCAAATCTCCATGAGAGAGAGTTTTGTGTGTGGCCTACTTCCTACCCTCTCATCTCCCATCTTAACCATCAAAACTTCATCACCTTCCATTGAAATCAAAGCCAAGGAGACTACCTTTCCATCGGACCAAGAAGATCAACGATGGGTGTTCCATAAGCTTAGATTTTTTTATATTTTTGACGAGGGGCCAAGCGGGGCCTACCGATTAATGACAGAGATCCCACTTTGGACCCTAGGTGTGGCCGATGGCCCACCATGATTCTCATGATCATTCCATGTGGGGCCATTCTCCATTGACCCCATCATGATGTTTATTTTCCTTGTATGATAGGGTCATGTAGACCTTGCATTTTTATGAAGAAAGGATCTCCACCGTTGATTTTGATCGGTGGGCCCACATGTAATGGGACCCACTTGATGTATGTTGTGAATCATGAAAGGGAGGGCCCATAGTGCCGGGGTCCCTCCATCACTCATCTCTCTCTCTCTCTCTTTCATTTTGTTTGATGATGATATGGCCTTGTGGCCCACCTGGATGGTCCCCACCATGAAGTATGCATCTTATCCTTACCGTCCATCGAATGGACCCACCTAGCATTCCGTTTGGACAGGCTTGGATGTAGGGAAAATATAAATATCAGATTGATCCAAATCAGTTGGGCCACGTCCAAGTGGGACCCACCTTGTAATATATATCCTCGCCGTCCGTCCAGCATCCATGGATGCTGGACGTGGCCAGCAAAAGAGTTTGAACTAACAGTGGGGTGTGGCTAACAGGGTAGTGTCAACTGATGGTGGAGTGTACTAACCAGCTAATTAAAATAATTAATATTATATTAATATATATATATATTATACAATATATGGTGGTGGGCCCTACGTGGGACCCACCTGCTCTGCTTGAGGCAGGCAGCTACTAGCTGTCGTATTGTCGTCAACAGGGTCCGGGGGACCCATCCACGCCGTCCATCCATTTAGATGGGCCACACCATAATGCATGTGATTTCTCCACCGTCCTTGGACAGTGGGACCCACCCCACGTGTGGGGATACACCTTGATGTATGTACTATCTAGGCCGTCCAGGGCCTGGACGTTGATATAATATATATATATATACTATTATATTATATATATTATATATTATATTGTATATATATGATGGTGGGCCCTATGTGGGACCCACCTCTACCTTTTTAAAGCAGCAAAGCTGCACGTACGACAGCTATATAGCTGCTCTTTTGACGTCAACAAGCCCGCAGGCCCCACATTGATGTATGCATTTTAGCTACACCGTCCACTGTTTGGACGGTGTGGCCCACCATGATGCACACGTCGTATTCATACCATCCAAATGTTTTGAGATACCATTTTATGGCATGAGTGCAAGGATGAGTCATATCTAAAGTTCAAGTGGACCCCACCATTTAAATAGTGGATAGTGACATCCACCGTTCAACTTCTAAGGGCCACAGTAGTTTCCAATTAAGCTGATATTTGTTTTCACTTCATTATCTCTATGTTTACTTATGAATAGGTCAGATCTCAAAATACATAAGGATGGGCCCGATTTGATATACATGAGGCTCATCGGTGTGGCCTATTTAATATACATGAAGCACATTGGTGCGGCCCATGTGATATGGCCCACTTGACATATGAGGCCCAGTGATGAGGCCCATGGGCGAGGCCCATTGTGATGTATTTGAGGCCCATGGGCATGGCCCATTGTGATGTATTCGAGGCCCATGGGCATGGCCCATTATGATTTGTTTGAGGCCCTTGTATGAAGCCCAACGCGATATATGAGAGGCCCATAATGGGGCCCAACGTGATGTATGTGTGGCCATTACGTTGTGTATAAATCTCTTATGTGGGCCACTCCTCAGGAGTAATGTTGGTTACATGTCCACATTGATGGGTAATGATGGTTGGATGTCCACATTGTGACCTTCCCTTAGGCCTGGTTAGGCTCATTCTCATCATTCTCTTAATGAGTTAACCCAAATAAGTGGGCCCCATTCACCATAGACGGATGGCTTCGTGCTATCGAATTTGATATAATCACGCCGAGGGTCGATCTTTATATTATGGTTGATTGGTTATTCATCTATGGACCCCGCTTTATTTATATATGTTGGATGTCGGTGTCGATTATCAATGCTGATCTCGGTGCCGATTATTGATGTTGATTATTGGTGCTGATTGTCGATGCTGAGCATTGATGCTGATTATCAAGGTCGATGCTGATTATCGGTGCCGGTTATCAATACCGATTATGAGTATGTGACAACATAGCATCATGATATATGCCCATACACATCATCTGCATGCTTGCGATGAGATGACTGATTGATCATAGTACATGCCATTGGGCAGATTGTTATGGGACTCCCTGATAAGGGGAGTTACCCACATGAGCGCGCGGTATGCGCATGTGTGCTGTATGACTAGATTGCTTGATTCATGCATTTTGCATTGTATGACATGTATACTGTACGCCCTAGTGATTTCAGGGTCATAGCCTCCACGGGCACATTATGTTTGGCAGGATTGGATACTGGAAATCCCGTTCTACATGGGATGCTATAGATGTCCCTGGGTGAAAGTCCCTAAACCCTTATGGTACCAGGAGGTTGCTCCAATGTTTAGACTGAGTGGATGCATGAGCGCCAAGTGCCGATTACTAGTAGGCCGCGCTTTTCACTGTGTCATGGTTGGTTGGAAAGGGGTGCAACCTTACCCACCCTAGAGGAGGGGACAAAGCTAGGTTGAGTTTGACCAGCTCGAGGAATGGGTCCCTATCGATGAGTCGGGCTCGATATTGACAGGCAGATAGTGAGGTCTCTTTCACTCACCTTGTTGCGCGCGATGGGGCGACAATCTGGTTTGGAGTGTACTAGACCCCGGTGATATTCCAGAGTTAAGTTGTATTGATATATGGACTTAGATGAGGATTAGTGTGCTTGGATTGCATCTTGCATCGCATGGCCTGGGTATGGCCGACATCATTCATGCCTTGCATCGTATGGCCTTGGTACGGCCAATAGTATTCATGGATTCATCAGCATATTCTGCATTACTCTAATACTGCATAATTATATTACTACATTGCGCACACACTTTCACAGCCCTCTAAGCTTTCCGTAAGCTTATGTATGATCGTTGGGTGCAGGTGACGTTGGAGCGCAGCAGCGCTGAGGTAGGAATGCATAGCAGATCATCTTAAAGCTTTTGTCTATCATCATTATATTTCCCTTTATGTGCACTGTACTTATGAGTTTTGATCATAGTGAAAATGTGATGGAGTTTTTGGTTGTTGTTTATGGGTTATGCCTTTGGTTATGCTCATTATAAATCAAACTGATGTTGAAAATCCTCCTTATAGGATCCCAGGATCGGAACCTGGTAAATGGGTGTCAGGAGCAGAGAGTGGGGTACTACGGAGGCTGTCGGCGCCGGATTCGGCTATCGGGAGTTTTGTGAGCCCGATTTCCGAGTTTGGGGCGTGACATACAAGCCGACCTAGATCGTACTGACTTGAAGATCTTGAAGGTCAGATCTTGCCTCATCCATGGAATGCTAAACATCTCAAGATTTACCATTCCTAAGGGAACGATCTACCTCAACTGCATAGTTTACCGTGTACTGATCGCGTTTGAGTTAGTGCAATAAAATCCTACAGTTTATTTCCTACTTCCACGCTTATAAGTGATCACCTACCGAAGATCTATAGAGGGCTCCCCATGATGTTTGGGGAGAACAGCCCCAACTAATGCACCGACTCTTCAAGAGGAGGTCGGGTTCTACACTACTAGCATTCACATGCATAATAAGTAGGAAACTACAAAGGGTTCTTCTTATAAAGAGGACAAAACCCTAATCTACTGGTCGGGTCCTGAAAGAAGGAGCAGATTTTCAACGGCTATTACGATTGTGGTATGAACGGACCGACTCTCCTTCTAAAATTTGACCTCTCTACTTAGAAAAATTTAGCATACAAATATTGTGCTAATAGAAAAGTCTGAATTATATTAATGAAGCCCCAAGGGGCGCATTACATTAAGATACAAAAGACAAAAATAGAGAAAAGATAAATGGGCTAGCGCTCAAGCTTTGGGAGGCTGCTCATTGGGCGTATCCTCGGCCAGGGTCTCAGATCCAGAACTAGCATTGTAAAAAACCAACAGGTCTAGATTGGGATACATCCCCTTGACCTCCTTAATCCTCTCTACGAACGCTGCACTGTATAAAGTGTTCATATCTTCTAAGTACTCAAGATTTGAAATCTTTAACGACAGCTACCCAAGCCGAGGAAATAGCAACCTTGGCCTCTGCATGGGCCTCTTCGAGCCTCTCGTCCATGGAGCGCTAAAGCCCGACCATATTAGCCTTCCATTGAGCCTTCCTTTCAGTGAGAAGTTGTTTGGCTATCTCTAACTCGACCGTCAATTTTTCGAATCGAGCCTTCGAGGTAGAGAGAACTTGCTTGGCTGCCAAACAGGACTCCTCACCCTCAGTATGGAGTTGTTTGACTTCAACTCCTTTCTATTGGAGCTTATTCTTGGCCTCTCTCACCTCCATCCATAAGCGTACGATATTGCAGTGTACCCTTAGTAGGCAAGGGGCAAACTGTCAAAGGAGCAAGGGAAGATGTCAGAAGTTGACCAGAAAAAAGAAAAATAAACAACAAGTGCTTAGAGGATTAACTCACCCCAAAAAAGCTCCTTGTCACCAACTCAAAGATCGCGTCTAGTGAGGAGTCTAGCATGGTGAGTATTCACAACCCCAAGTATAAGGTCACGATGTAGTAATAACTCGGTAAGATCGAGGTCGAATCCATAGGGATTAAACTTATACGTATTATGAAAATAACTAGAACTAGAACTAGAAAATATCTAAAATAGAAATCTGAATAAAGAGAGTAATTGTGAATAAAGTATCAAATATAAAAAGGGAAAAGTAGGTTGCCAAGGATCCACTTGTAGCTATCAAAATGCTACCTTACTTTGATTCAAGAAACACAATTGGAATTAACGTCCTATCCTATCCAATTAGAAGATGAAATAATCAAAATTTTAAACTTCTCATAGATCTAGCCCACACATGAAGGAGTATTGTGATGATTGGAAGGGATTCCATCATCTTACCATGGCCAGGAGATGATGGTGAACAACAGGATTTACCATTCTCACAATCTCAAAACAGGAAAAGAAGATATTTAAAGCCATCACAACATCCATTGTAATTTGAGTCAAAATAAATCATAGAAAACTATAAATTTTCCTTAAATTCAAACTAGAAGTCAATGAGGTTCAACAAGAATAAGAATCAAAGCAAGAAAATCATCTCAACATGCTACAAGCTTCACCTCTTAGCCCTAGCAAGAGGTTTAGCCAACCATAGACATGATTGGATCTAAAACCCTAAAAGAAAGCATTAAAAATAGAAAAGGAAAGAAGAAAAATTCTTGGGAGGTTGCTCTACCATTTGGCTATGATCCTTGTAACCTAATTCATCCTTAGAACACCCTAAAGAACCCATATTTATAGCCTTAGTCCGACTATCCTTGAAATCTGACTCGAATTTACGCACTCTACATAACGCCTTTGATGTCATCGAACGTAACTTGAATTCGGAAGTCGCGCCTTTTCGCATTGCGTAACTCTTCATGTCATCGAATTACCTTCGATGTCATCAAATAGATCTTCGAGCCATCGAACAGGTCTTCGAGCCATCGAGAAATGCATCCAATTTGTCCCATGGCTAAACTTGATTTTTAAGTAATTTCCGATGTCATCGACCTGTGTTCGATGTCATTGAACACCGGCTTCGATGTTATCAAACGGTGGTCGATGATATAGACAGTGAAGTTTAGATTTTGTGAATTTCTATACTTTGCACTTTCGACTTGCTTAGTTTTCTTGAATCTTGGGGTCTTGAAATCTTCAATCTTGGTCTTCTAAGATCCATCCCTTGCCTTAGTGCTTCTTGAACATCAAATCCATGCTTTTAACATTCTTTTCAATCCAAGCTTTTAAACTTACCTCGCAATACAAACATGTATAAAATATACCCGTTAAGCATTATCATGTTCATAAAACCAAGATATAAACAAGGAGAAATATATAATAATTGACACTCAACATCGAGGAATTCGAGAATGGGTATATGTTCACAACCCCAAGTGTAGGAGTCGCGATGTAGTAATAATCTCAATCAGACCAAGGTCAAATCCACAGGGACTAATCTCGTACGTTTCAAAAAGTAATTAGAACTAGAATTAGAAGAAGATATAAATATAAATCTAAATAATTAGAAAGAGTAATTGTGAATGATGTAATTGAAACTTGTGAATTTAAAGGTGGGAACTAGGGTGCTAAGGATCCACTTGTAGCTATTAGGATTCTACCTTACTTGATTCAAGTAACATAATTAGAATTGGAGTCCTATCTTATCCAATTGGAAAATATAATAATTAAATCAAATCTGAATTTTCGTTGATCTAATTCTCAATGGATGAGGATTGTGAGGATTGGAAGTAATTCCATCACCCAACCATGCCCAAGAGATCATGGAAAACAACAGGATTTACCAATTCCACAATCTCAAATAAGAAAAAGAAGATATTCAAAGCTATTACAGATTTATTGTAATTTGAGTCACAACAAACCATTAAAAACTGAAAATATTCTTTATAATCAAACTAGAATTAATGAAGTTTAATAAAAACATGAATCAAAACAAAGTAAAAATTCCAATCACGCTACAAGCTTTACCTCCTAGCCCTAGCTAAGAGGTTTAGTTAACCATAAACATGATTAAACCAAAATCTCTAAAATAAAACATAAAAATCAACTTAAGGTAGAAGAAGAAAAACTCCCGGATGGCAGCTCCACTCTTTTGCTCCACTCCTCAAACCCTAGAAGATGCCTAGGAACATCCTAAAAACTCCTATTTATAGTTGGGGAACTCCAACTTTCGCACCAGGTTGGAAAAGTCTGAAAACTGCCTCAAATTTATGCAATCCGTACAAAATCTGCGTAACCCTCGACTAGTCGAGGACAGTCTTCGACTAGTGGAGGATCACCTTCGACTGGTCGAGGATAGTCTTTGACTAGTCAAAGATTACGTGAATTTAAATGATAATGTTGCTGGAGTTTGAGCAAAAGTTTCTTAGACGAGTCAAGCCAGAGTCAGGGCTAGTCGAGCCAGAGCTTAGGCTAGTCGAGAATCACGCAAATTCACTTTAAATCTTCAATTTTCTTCGATTCATTACTTGGTTTTCTTGGATCTTTGGTATGTGAATTCTTCAATCTTGGTCTCCTAAGATCCATCCCCTGCCTTGGTGATTCTTGAGCATCAAATTCATGCTTTTAACATTCTTTTCAATCTAAGCTCTCAGATTCCCCTTGTAACACAAACATGTATAAAATATAACATTAAGCAGTATCATGTTCATAAAACCAAGATATAAGTAGGGGAAAATATGTAATATTTGACACTCCATAGTATATGCCACTCTACGCAAGGCAAAAGATCCTCTATAATCCCTCGCGTCGTCCTAAGAGAACGTTGCCCCTCCTCCACCTGAGGCACGGAGGGTTCAGCGGAAAGCTCGACACCCCTCAGGGCCTCGACAGGACAAACTACCTCCGGGGAGGTTATTTTAGAAGGATGAGCCTCTTCAGGAGAGGTCGTCTCGACCACCATTGTTAAGTGTCAAATGTTGCATATTTCCCCTATTTATATCTTGGTTTTATGAACATGATAATGCTTAATAGGTATATTTTATACATGTTTGTATTGCAAGGTGAATCTAAGAGCTTGGATTGAAAAGAATATTAAAAGCATGGATTTAATGCTCAAGAATCACCAATGCAAAGGATGGATCTTAGAAAACCCAGATTGAAGAATTCACATGCCAAAGATCCAAGGAAACCAAGTGAGGAATGAAGAGAATCGAAGATTTGAAGTGAAGAAAAGAAATTCGCGTGAAATTTGACTAGCCCGAATTCTGGTTCGACTAGATCGAGTTCTTGTCTGGTTAGCTTGAGTTCTGGTTCGACTAGCCTAAGTTCTGGTTCGACTAGCCTGAGTTTCTTCGGCTGAAACTCTAGTAACATTATCTTTTAAATTCGTGAGAAGTTCAACTAGTCGAAGATTACTCTCGACCAGTCAAAGATAGCATTCGACTAATCGAAGGTTACGCAGATTTTGCGCGGACTGCGTAAATTTGAGACGGTTTTTAGATTTTTCCAACTCGGTGCGAAAGTTGGAGTTCCTTAACTATAAATAGGAGTGTCTGTGATGCTCCAAGGTATCTTCTAGGGTTTTAGGAGTGGAGCAAAAGGATGGAGAGCCGCCGCCAAGAGTTTTCTTCTTCTTCCTTAGTTTGTTTTTATGCTTTCCTTAAGAGATTTTTGTTTAATCATGACTATGGTTAACTAAACCTCTTAGCTAGGCCTAAGAGGTGAAGTTTTTATCATGATTGGGATGTTTACTTTGTTTTAATTCATGTTTATGTTGAACTTCATTGATTTCTAGTTGATTTTAAGGAATGCTTTCAGTTTTCAATGGTTTGTTGTGACTCAAATGATAGTAGATCTGCAATAGCTTTGAGTATCTTCTTCTCTCATTTTTTATTGTGGGATTGGTAAATCCTGTTGTTTGCCATAGTCTCCTGGGCATGGTTGGGTGACAGAATCCCTTCCAAATCTTCACAATTCTCATCTTTTGAGACTGATTCAATGAAAGTTCAGAGATTTGATCATCTCTTCTTCCAACTAGATAAGATAGGACTATGATTCCAGTTGTGTTTCTTGAATCAAGTAAGGTGGCATCTTGATAGCTACAAGTGAATCCTTGACACCCTAGTTCCCACCTTTAAATTCACAAGTTCTAATTTACAATATTCACAATTACTCCCTTTATTCCAGATTTTTAATTTAGATCTTCTTTTAGCTCTAGTTCTAGTTACTTTCAGAAATGTACAAGATTAGTCCCTGTGGATTCGATCTCGGTCTCACTATGATTATTACTACATCGCGACCCTACACTTGGGGTTGTGAACAAGTTTTTGACGCCGTTGTCAGGGACTACATTTGCGCTTTTCTGAATTTAATTAGTTTTAGAATTAGGTTAAGATTAAGATTAACTTTTTGTTTTATTTTTAGGTTAAGAATTTTTCTACCTTATTTTTGAAAACTAACTTTGTTCTCTATTTTGTAGGATCTTAACTTGGCAACTCCTATCGGTAACTTCGTTCTAACTCTCTCTCTCTCTCTCTTACTTCTTATTTGTTGTAGTTTTTAATTCTTAAATTTTAAGTTAGATTCTGAACATGAAAGCTAAGAGTTTTTCATGCCTAAGTGGGTCCGTGATAACACTCTACGTCTCTTGAGCGGAAGAGGATTAGTCGAAGTGTTACCTATCCGTCACAGGATTGTACACCACTTGAGATCCTCTAAGTCAATAGAAGTAATGACTACTAATCAACTTCCAAATTAACCTCAACCTCCAGTTAAGGAAGTCTAGGATGAGAATGAGGTGCATCATTCAACCCTCGCCTCGTACTTCATGAGACTATTTACAACCGACAGGGGTGAGCGCACCTTCCTGTATGATTTTTCTAGAAAATAAAGGAAATACAGATATCAAGCCAGAAGTGATCCAACTCCCTCCAAAGTTCCATGGACTTGAATCTGAAAGTCCATATCTACACTTGAAAGAGTTTGACAAGATAATAGTCACTTTATATTTTCCTAATGTGTCTGAGGACACGATCAGTTTGAAACTCTTTCTCTTCTCCTTAAAAGAAAAAGCTAAGATGTGGTTGCACTCACTACATCCATGATCTATTGATAGATGGAATGACATGACACTGGAGTTCATAAAGAAATTCTTTCCATACCATAAGATGAGCACCATCAGAAAGTTGATCATGAACTTCTCCTAAAAGGAAGATGAGATATTCTTCTGATGTTGGAAGCGGTTCAAGGATCTTGTCAATTCATGCCCACAACACGGTTTTGAAATGTGGCGGATAACAAATTTCTTCTACGATGGACTGACATTTTCCATGCGCCAAATGGTTAAGACAATGTGCAATGGGGAATTCATGAACAAAGTGTCAATGATGTATGGGATTATTTTGGCAAACTTGCTAAAAACACACAATTTGTGACATCTCCCTAAGACCCAACACCACTTCAAAGCTTACTCAATCAAAGGAGAAGGAAGGAATATATTGATATATGGTTGGAATGGAAAATATTTGATATATGATTGCTGGAGTTTTACATTGGAAATGTATATGTATTTGCAATAACACAAGGAAAATCTTACATTGAGGGGGAGTAAAAATTACACATTCAATAAAGCTGCACCTTATACATCATGGAAATCAAGCTGTCATTTTAGTTGTTGTTATGTTAAGTGTTTTGTCACAAATTTAACAAAGGGGGAGATTGTAAGTGCTATAGTGTATAAATCACACCTTTGTTTGTCAAATTTCGCTGAGACAAAACAACTTATGAAGTGAGTCGCCTAATGTGGATCAAGATGGAAAGTTTAAGACATAACTTCAAGTCATGAAAGTTCAAAATCTATTAAGTTTAAGACTTTACTGAAGTTCAAGTCAAGAAGTAGATCAAGATGGAAAGTTCAGAATCTATTGAAGTTCAAGCTGACTGAGTTCAAGTTCTACTACACTTCTAGTAGAAGATCAAGCTCCATCTTCAAGCTCTATTAAAGATTCAAGTGGAAGAACAAGTTCCGAGAAGTTCAAGCTACTTCAATGTTCAGTCTTTTCAGGTATAATAGACCCTAGAAAGACCTTAGGCTTAGGTCCTTTCAAAACATAATCATACATGGGTCTTTATACTTAATATAAGCTAAACTTCGACTAGTATAGGCTTAGGTTCGACTAATTTAAGTTGTTGCTCGACCAGTCTATGAAATCTTCGACCAGTACAAGTTTGAACTCAGAAAAATGGATTTTTCCGTTACTTCCTCGACCAATTGAACAGTCTGCTCGACCAGTCGAAGAGGGGCCTTCGACCTGTCGAGGGTTGCTCAACTCGAAGTCCAGTAACTAAAAATATGGCACCCTCGACCAGTTGAAGTTCTTTCTCGACCAGTCGAATAGGGTCCTCGACCAGTCGAAGTTCTATTTTATTTGATCGCGCTCAAAATTTGAAAATTTGTTGATCCTTAGACGAGTCGAAGAAAACATTAGACGAGTCGAAGCAACAACCTTTCGGCCTATAAATAGAAGTTTTCTCTCAATTTAAAATTACCAATTCAAGATGAGAAAGCCCTTCATCAAGAGAGAGAGAAGTCCCCATTATTGTCAAGCTATTGCATGGTATTTTTAATATTTCTTTAATAGATTTTTGTTTCAATTCCTTGATCTCCTTTTTAATGAATCTTATTTTATAAAGAGAGTAGATATTCCTCTTTGAGATCTTGAAGAATTCAAACAAGTAGCCTTTGGTTTGAATCAATTTAAAATCTATTTAGAACCTAGAACCATCATTCATATGATTGGACATTGAACAATATACTTCAAGAGAAGCAGTTCTGCAGGCTACATCAAGAGATACATCTTCAAGGTGAAGATAAGTATATTCTATCTTTTGTATTTCGGTTTTATTGAGATAGCCAGAAAATCTCAATTGTTGGTTTTTCTAAGATAGCTAGAAAATCTCAGTGAGGGATTTTGTTTCTGATAGCCCATTAAAATCACAACTGTATCAGGTTTTAAAGTGACCCTGTGAAAACCTTGTTTATAGTGAAAGTCAATATCACGTGGGTTGTGATTATTGGGAGTGGAGTAGGTGTGGATGTTTGAGAACAGTTGGTGTATACACCGAACCACTATAATTCTTGGTGTTGTGGTGAATATTTACTTTTTGCATTTGTGGCGAATGATTGTAATTTTATTTATGAAAAAGTGATGAATGTTTGTAATAGATAGCTTTATTATCTCTTGCTTGGTTTGAGATCTTGATCCTTACAAATGTTCGTGAAATAAGGTTGTCCTACCTAAAACTTTGTTTTTGGTGAAAGTTGTCCTACGAACTAAGTTTGAATTAATTTTTCAATACTAGTGCTATTAAGATTTATGATTTATTTATTATTTCAGTTCTTTAATTTTTATTTGGCATAGTCCTATTCACCCCCCTCTAGGATTGTTAAGCTTGTCTTTTTCAAAAACTATAACTAATGGAACCATTACGAGTAAGACAGTCTTTTACTTTACGCCGACTAGATTTGTAATAGAATATGCCGTTAAGCAATCGCCAGAATGCAAGAAACAACCTACACTAACGGGAAATAATAAATCTCGAATCACTGCCGGAGTCATAACTGCTTCACCACTGGCGCAAGAAAACGGTAACGATTAGATCGTTGTGTCGCGCCAAAAAACCAAAGCACGAAACATTACAAGTGTCAGGATGACCCCGTTACCACAGAACATTAGGGGACTTGTAACATGGAACACAACCAGGAAGAACCCTGCACTCGTCCCTCTAGCATTATACCCAAGAAAATCTCCTTCCTCTTTAACATCGTACGATTTTCCAGCACCGCTTGTTGCGAATACTCGATGGACAAGAAAAGAAAAAGGTAAATCACCAGTGAGAAGTACTGCAATTTCTAAGTCACCTCAAAATACACCTCCACTAGTTGTATCACAATCATCTGAATTTTACGAAAGCATAGAGGAACTAAATGGAACCCCTTGCTCATTAAGTCCCATCATGCCAAGATTCTCCTACTCTACTCCAACAACTGCTTTGTTAAAAAGTGGAGAAGCTACTGTATATATGACAGGAACAAGTTAAGGTGCACCACCGACTGCAGAAGATCGCATAACCGAAATGGCACAAGCCCAGAGAACAATGATGGAAGAATGGAGGAATCTCCGCGAAGCTCTGGCTACTCTGACACATAATGTGGCCCAGATTGTAGCTCCCTCGATGATGACTGCCACAAATGAACGCGAACAACAACCTGAGGGCTCATAGTCACCGAGAGCGGGATTACATGGGTCTGCCCCCGCAATAAGGGCGATAACCCAAGAGGAGGTATGAGAAGTGATCGTAGAGGCTGTCAGAACTGAAAGAGAGCGCGAGAATGTTGGACAATTCCGTTATAGGACACCCTACCCAATAGAGATGGAAGATGTACCTTTCCTAGCCAATTTCAAACACCCAGATTTTCAAAAAATCAATGGAGATGGATCTCCAGATGAACACCTCATGCACTTCATTATGACAATAACTTCTCCACTATCTCACAGTATTGTTTACGATTATTCAGTTCATCGTTCACAGGGAAAGCCTTCAGATGGTACTCCAGTTTGGTGCCAGAGTCGATATGAACATGGGAACAAATGCAGGATGCCTTTATGTCAAATTTTTTCTCATCGGATCGTGATGTTAACATTACAGAACTGGCTTCTGTATGGCAAAGAGAAGGCGAACCAGTAGAAAAGTCCATAAATAAATGGACTTCATGCAGATAGTTACCTGAAGAGAAAGAACAAGTGAAAATGTGCCTAAATTATATGGAGATGGGAATCACTTTTGGTCTCACCAGCACTGACATAAGAACCTTCTGTGATCTAACTACGAAAGCCCATTCATTGGAACTAATGAGCAAGAAAATGCCAGCATTCCATTACAAAACAGGTAGAAGAGGACATGGTAGATTGATGGCAAATGTCGTAGACCGAGAAAAGAAGAATGATACCCCCCGTGACAAAAAAAGAACAGAAAAGAGAGAAGAATCAAATAGTAACAGAGGAAGATTCGACGATAAGAGGCTAAAATCCCTCAATTCTCATGAAGGATTTACGTTTGAAAAGGAGGATGTTACTCCTATGATGAAACAAATGCTAAGCGCAGGGACGATACAATTACCCCAGTCCAAACGGCCCGAAGAAGCAAAAAATGACGAATGAAAGGAATTTCTGCCATTATCACCATCTGCTAGGACACCCCACAGAAAATTGCTTTACATTGAAAAGCATAATCCAAAAGATGATAAACAAAGGTGAAAGTAAAGAAAAAGAAAGAAGCAGAAAAGTGTCAATAAATATGATCTCTGGCCGATAGATTACATATGAGAAAAGGGAAGGGTCGAAAAAGAAAGAAAATAGCAATACAAATACCGATAATTCTACAGAGTGTATGAGTAAAGTTGCGGTGATCACACTACGTTCGGGAAAAAGAATAACCAGTCCCCTCCAAAAACAAAAAGATGAGGCGATTCGGGAAAGAGTATATGGGATACACATTGATACCAATAAAAAAAGAAGAAGAAAATAGGATTGAAAAAGTAACTTATGATGTAATAAGTCATCTGAAAGGTATACCATCTAGACTAAGTGTGTATGATGCATTACAGTTATCAAAGGACTGTAGACACACTCTAATTCAAGCCTTATCCAATAATGTGGTTAGAAAAGCATTATTCATAGAAATGAAAAATACAGAGCAAGGGACACAAAGCAGTTGCATGCCTATTATTTCCTTCTCCGATGACGATTTGACTTGTGATAAGGAGCATAACAGGCCATTAATGATCATGGGTCATATTTTTGGTAAATAGGTTAAGCGAATAATGTTAAATAATGGATCAGCAGTAAACCTGTTACCATTGATAGTGCTGAATAAAATCGGATATCATCGTTCACATTTGCGCCCTAGTGGAATGATGATACAGGGATTCAACCAGGATGGGCAATGTGCATTGGGGAAGATCACATTAACTCTAGAGATAGGGGAGTAAACCACAAATGTCGTTTGTCATGTCATCAACGTGGTGATGGTATATAACCTCCTGTTGGGTAGGCCATGGATGCATCAGTATGGCATTATACCATCCACCTTACACCAATGTTCAAGTATTGCAAAGACGGAGTTTAGTGTAAAGTAATGGCTGATGTAAGGTCGTATATATAGAAGTAGAAGCTTTCTTCGCCGATGCCAGTTACTACGATGGGTTCGCAACAAAAGATGGAGAGAAAAACAACGAAAATAAAACCTCAAGAAATAATCACACAGAAATAATAGAGAATCAAGTCGCAAAGATGGAATTGTCTGGGAAAATGAACACGAAAAAGAAATTTTATTTCATGCCAAAACACTTGAGACAGCTGGGACAGCCTCCATTAACATTATTATCACTTGAGCAGTTGGAAATTCTGTAGTCAAACTATACAGTACTACTACCATATGCTAAAAGGAATAAGTTGTTTCTGGCTATCCCAAAAAGATTTCATGTCAAATCCAGTTCAGAATATCCTGAGCTGATTGAATTTTAAGCATCTTCATAAATGAATACAGAAGAAAGAATCGATGAAAATATAAATCGTGAAAAACTGACATTCGAAGATCTCAATAGATATAGTCTGGTTATCTGAAAAATTATGAAGAACATGGGTTTTAACTATGAAGAAACCACCAACCTGAATTATGGAAAAATAATTCAAATTCTAATCAGAGTAAATGAGAAAAAACGAAAAAAATTTCGTGGACTAGGAGCAAAATCTTCTGTTAATATGATCACAGTAGATCCGACAGAAGAAACAGATTTTAAAATAATTAAGCATCCTGAAACAGCTCCAAAACATATGGAAGACGGGGGGCAGCTGACAGTGGATAGTTTGCGAGAAGTAAATTTGGGTACGGAAAACGAACCATGGAATACATTTATAAATGCCAATTTGCTCGAATAAGAAATCGATTAATATGTTAAACTTCTAAAAGAAAATAGAGATGTATTCACCTGAACGTATGCAGAAATGCCAGAATTGGAACCATTAGTAGCAATGCACCGACTGAATATCGCTAAGGATAAAAGGCCAATCAAACAAGCATAAAGGCGATTCCATCCAGATCTAATTCCTCTGATAGAGGAAGAAGTAAATAAACTGATAAAAGTTAGGTTCATCAGAGAAGTCAAGTATCCTAAATAGATATCAAATATTATCCTGGTAAGAAAGAAAAGTGGACAAATTAGGGTATGTGTTGACTTCATAGATTTAAATGAGGCTTGCCCAAAAGATGACTTTCCATTACTAATAATTGAATTATTAATTGACAGTACGACAAGATACGCTGTCATGTCTTTCATGGATGGTTATGCTAGGTATAATTAGATAAGAATGGCGCCCAAAGACGAAGAAGCCACGACATTCAGAACTTCATTGGAAATTTATTGTTACAAAGTTATGCCATTTGGTCTCAAGAATGTCGGCGCGACATATCAAAGAGCAATGCAAAACATTTTTCAAGATATGATGCATAAGCATATTGAATGTTATGTAGAGGATTTGGTAGTTAAATCAAATGATCATGAATAACATGGCGAACATCTGACTTCAGTCTTCCATCAGCTAAAAATGAAACAATTAAAGATGAATCCGGCCAAATGTGCTTTTGGTGTGTCGTAAGGAAAATTCCTTGGTTTTGTTATCAGACACGGAGGAATTGAAATTGATCCAGGGAAAATCAAAGCCATTCAAGAAATGCCACTGCCAAAACATTGAAAGAAAAAAGTATGTAAGGAAAACTAGCATATATTCATCGTTTTATCTCTAACTTAGTTGGAAGATGTCAGTCGTTCTCTCACATAATGAAGAATGGAACAATTTGTATGGGACAAGTCATGTCAGAATGCATTCAATTCAATCAAAGAATTGTTGAAACAAACTCCAGTGTTGGCAGCTCCTGTAAAAGGTAAACCACTCATTCTATACATATCTGCAGCTGAAAATTTACTAGGAGCTCTACTTGTGCAAGTAAATGAACATGGGAAGGAAATAGTGCTCTATTATTTGAGTTGAACTTTGTTAGGCGCAGAATGCAATTATTCGCTAATCGAGAAAGACATTATTGTCTTTCTCATGATATAATCTTAATCTCGCGAGTGGATCCCATAAATTTTTTAATGACTAGGCTGATGTTATCAGGAAGATTGGCCAAATTGATGTTGTAACTTTTAGAATACACAATCACTTATGAGCCGGCAAAAGCAGTAAAAGGGCAGGAAGTGACGGATTTCTTGGTAGCTCATTCCGTAACAGACAATGAAATAATCAGTGATGACTTCACAGACGAACAAGTGATGGTGATTGAATTGCGAAAACTAATGGAAATGTACTTTGATGGTGCTTCTTGAATGTCAAGAACAGGTTCTAGAGTGATATTTATCAGTCCTCAGGGCGATTTGCTGCCTTACTCCTTCACATTGGGCACTACATGTACAAATAATGAAGCTGAATTAAAGCTCTCATCATTGGAATGGAGATAGCTTAAGAAATGAAAATAAAAGCGCTATAGATTTTTGGGGACTCCAAGTTGGTCATAAATTAGTTGACAACCGAGTTTGAAATAAGAAAATGAGAACTCTTGCCATATTGTCGACGAGCACAACAATTACTAGAGCAATTTCATCACATTGAAATTAAACATATACCGAGATGTGAGAATGTGAGGGCAGATGCTTTAGCTAGCTTGGCAGCAGCTTTATCCTGTCCAGATCGGAGTCCCCTTCAGGTCATGATTGAAGAAAGGAGATTCTTGTCGTTGCCTGAAGTCATCGATGAAGCTACTGAAGTACTTCTTATATCTTGCTTAAAGATCACCACAAACGACTGGCGCCAACCTTTTGTAGAGTACCTTAAATACGATATATTGCCAAAAGACCCAGCATAAAAATCACAAATCAAGTAGAGGTCAAAGACATTCATCATATGTAGTGAAGTATTATACAAAAGATCTTATAACGAAATGTTGTTACGGTGTCTAAGTATAGCAGAAGCAAATCAAATATTACAAGAAGCTCATTCTAGAGAATGTGGAGCACATCAAGTCGGCAGAAACTTATTTCATCGGGTGCATCAAATGAGATATTACTAGCCCACAATGTTCAAATTCTATCGATTATGCGAAATGATATCATGAATGCCAAATCCATGGTGATGTTATACATGTGCCTCCTGAAGACCTTAATCAATCGGTAGCCTCCTGGCCTTTTGCCGCCTGGGGACTTGATGTCATCGGTCCCATAAATCTACCTTCATCTAAAGGAAAACAATATATACTGGCAGCGATAGATTATTTCTCTAAATGGACTAAAGCGATTACACTTCGAAATGTCAAGGAAAAAGATGTAGTGATTTTCATCCGACATGCGATAATATATTGCTATGGCATCCCAAAAAGAATCATCACTGATAATGGTACTCCTTTCAAGAATATAGGTATGGAGTAATTATGCTAGAAATTTGGCATTCATCACTCGTTCTCAACACCTTACTACCCGTCGACTAATGGGTTAGCAGCAGCATTCAATAAGACGATTATGAAAATATTGAAGAAAACTGTCACAGGAAACAAGCTCAATTGGGACGAAAAGTTGTAAGAGGCTCTATGGGCTTACAGAACTACTCACCGAATTGCAACGAAAGCCACACCATATTCATTAGTATATGGTGTTGAGGTTGTCTTCACGATCAAAACGCAAGTCGTGTCACTTAGAGCAGCAATCCATCAGTCAATGACAGACGATGAAAATACAACTATAAGGTTGACCGAGTTGGATATGCTCAATGAAAAATGCCTAGCAGCCCAACAGTGATTGAAACTATATCAGGCAAGAATTTCAGCTGCCTTTGATAAGAAGGTTAAACATCGCTCATTCAAAAAGGGGGATATGGTGTTAATGTTGAAAAGACCTATAGTGGGCACTTGAAGAATTGGGGGCAAATTTGATCCAAAGTGGGACGGTCCGTATGTAATAACAGAAGGATATTCAAACGAAGCCTATCGAGTCGTGGATCAAGATGGAAGGGTCATCAGTATACCTGTTAATGCTCGCTTCATCAAGATGTATTATCCCTGATGATCGTTGCAGTTTTGATTACGAAGATTATCAAATATAATGCTTCCCAATCAAAAGGGGACAAGATAAGAAAAATGATAAAACAGCCTTAAAAGACAAATGCCTTGTATTCTTCTCCATATATGAATGAATAAAAGGCAGACTCTCAAGAATATCAAGCAAATTCAAGCATAACTGTCACGCCCCAAACTCGGAAACCGGGCTCACAGAATTCCCGATCGCCGAATCTGGTGCCGACAGCCTCCGTAGTACCCCATTCTCGGCTTCCAGCACCCATACACCAGATTCCAATCCTGGGATCCTACAAGGAGAATTTTTAGTGTGATTTTTTTTTATAAAGGAACATAACCAAGTCACAAATGACAACATTAACACCACATATCCACTAATATAAACATTCGAGTACAATACTAAAAGGGAAATACATAAATAACAAAATCTCCAAAGTGATCTGCCACAAGCTCCTGCCTCAATGCTGCTGCGACCTAGCATCACCTACATGCAACGATCATGCATAAGCTTATAGAAAGCTTAGAGGGTGGTATAAGTGTGTGCACAAGATAAGTGTCAAGCACACAAATATCAGAGTAAGCGAAAATACTGGCAAATCCATAAGTCATACAACATCAGAGTATGCAATGTAGATCAGCAATGCAAATGCAGAGTCAAAGAGAGCCAAATATCAGATGCCGAGGATGCAATGCAATATACAATTCCCGACGAACCACGATTACCATCAGCCTCATCTAGGCCATATAAATGCAGAAACATAGCAACCCAAATGCCATATGCTACGGATGTAATGCAATATGTAGATCCTGACGAGTCCATAATACCATCAACCTTATTCAGGATATGTAATATAGAAGCATAATAAACCAAATGCTATGTGCTGAGAATATAATGTAATATGTGGTGCGAATGAAATGACCAAGCTGGAGTGTGAAGTTAGGATGATAGTACGTAGTATCGCGAGCTGTGGGGTTCATCATAATGGACTTATATTCAAACTGGCCCATACCTAATTTGGATAGCTGGACACAATGCGGTAAACTCCTGATCTTAGGTTAGTCGCGTACCCAACTGAAATCATGGCCATTGCGAGAGTACGCATAGTGATCTAGTTGTGCACTACCAACCCGAGTGGATAGTGAATGAATGAGTGAGTAAAATGTTGAGTATGTAACTCCTGCTCAGTAAGTCCACATATTAGTACTGTACTTCTCTGAGATCATCACCGGGGTCTAGTACACTCTACGCCACCTGCCGCCCCATCAAGCACACAACTGGGTAAGTGGAAAAGACCTCACTATCCACCTACCAATATCGGCCTAGCTCATCGATAACGGACTCATTTATGAGCTGGTTAGACTCAGCCTAACATTGCTTACTCCCTCGGGTGGGTAAGGCCACACCCCCTTCCAACCGACCACGACACAGTGGGAAGCGAGGCCTCCTGGTATTCGGCGCTCCTGCATCCACTCGGTCTAGACGTTGGAGCGTCATCTGGTACCAATAGGGTTTAGGGAATTTCACTCAGGGATATCTATAACACCCAATGTAGAAAAAGATTTCCGGTGTCCCATCTGGCCATTTACGATATGCTTGTGGAGGCTACGGCCCTGATATCACTAGGGCGTACAGTAGTCATGTCACATAAATACGAGATGCATGAATCATGCTATCAGTCATGCAACAATCTTGTGCGTACTACGCGATCATGTGAGGCAACTCCGTCTCACAAAGAGTCCCATAATAAACCAACCCAATGGCATATGCTATGATCAATCACTCCTCATAACAAGCATACATATAATGCGTATGAGTATGTATCATGAAGTATACTAAGTATGATTATACATACATCATGGTGGGCCTGTATAAGGCATCCCATGGCCCGTGTAAATGAATGAGTGGTGTGCACATAATCACACACATACATGGTGGGCCTCACGCAACATAATTGGGCCTCACACATTCAATGGGCCCCACGCATATAATCGGCCTTCCCAATCAACCTCATACAATCACAATGGGTCTCACATAATCACAATGGGCCTCATATAATGACAATAGACCTCATACAATCTCAATGGGGCTCACATGGTCACAATGCACCTCATACATCACAATCGGTCCTCACACAAGGGCCTTATACTATCACATACTCATAATCAATATCGATAACCGGCCTTTATACAAGGCGGGGTCCATAAATGGACAATAGATCCATAACATGAGGGTCAGCCCTCGACGGTGGATATACCAAATCTAATAGCACGGATCCTTCCGTCTACAGTGAGGATGAACTCTCCTTATATCAAGGTTGGGCCTAGGTGGCCTTACTTATATACCTAAGGATCCAGAAAGGGTTCCTTCACCATACTATCATATAGCCCGCTAGATGCCCTAGGGGGCCTAAATAAATCCTAGATGGACTCCAAGATAAAAGAAATAATCCTACTAACAACCAATGAGGGGCCCAACATCTTGGGATAGCCCAATGAATAGATGGATCGTGTAATATCAATGGGGCCCAATGATAGGGTCAATTCACTTAGAGAAGGATGAGAATGAGCCTAACAAAGGCCTAAGGGAAGGTCACAATGTGGACATTTAACCATCGTTGCCCATCAATGTGGACATTTAACCAACATTGCTTCCAAGGAGTGGCCCACATAAAGCCAAACATATAGTAGGCCCATGGCCTCACATAAGGGCCTAATACACATCCCATTGGGCCTCACACAAAGGCCTCATATACATCACATTGAGCCTCACCAAATGGGCCTCTCATACATCATAATGGGCCTCATCATATGGGCCATATATACATCACATCGGGCCTCATCATATGGGCCTCTCATACAATCACATCGGGCCTCATCAAAGGCCACAAACACATCACAATGGGCCTCATCAGATGGGCCACAAATATATCACAATGGGCCTTACTCATGGGCCTCAAATAAATCACAATGGGCCTCATACTTGGGCCTCAAATACATCATAATGGGTCGCATCACATGGGCCTAATACACATCACATGGGCTGCATCACATGGGCCTAATACACATCATAATGGGCCGCATCACATGAGCCTCAATTACATCACAATGGACCTCATCCATGGGCCTCAAATACATCTCATTTGGGCCTCGAACATGGGCCTCAAATACATCACATATGGGCATCAAAACATGGCCCTCAAATACATCACATTTGGGCCTCAAACATGGGCCTCAAATACATCATGTTTGGGCCACACCAATCAGCAAGCGGGCCTGAAAACTGATGAACGGCAAGGATAAAGCATACATGTCATGGTGGGCCTCGAAATGATCTGGAAATAGGGTGGACAGTGTGGATACAACACCTACATCATGTGGGTCCCATTGTCCACGTGCAGGCGGTATTGATAAAACACTTACATCTGGGTGCCCCAACACAATGGACGGACGGTGTGAATACTTACATCATGCGTGGTCCAGCAAAATGGACGGACGGTGTGTATACGACACATACATCTCCATAGGTCCCACCGTCCAGGGGTCTGGACTGTGTGGATACACACATAAATCATGACAGGCTCCACAGATCTTGGTGACGTCACTACAGTCAACCTGTTAGTCGCTAATCAACGTCCGTGCGAGCTCACGATCGCTCATCTGGTGGGTCCCACATGATATGGACGGCCAGGATAAAACATGTATATCACATGGGTCCCATGGATGGCGGTGGATAAAACACTTATATCATGTGTGCCCCAACACCATCCCTTGCTGGATAGTGTGGGAACAACACATACATCAGTGGGTGGGTCCCACAGATGGAGGGTGTAGATAAAACACATACACCATGGGTGGTCCCCACCGTCCACGTGCTGGACGGTGGGATGCAACACATACCTCATGATCGGACGCATAGAACTTGTTGACGTCAATACTTAAGCTATATAGCTGATGCGAGATACACCAACCAATCTGCTTCTACCACAGGTGGGTCCCACCATAATATTATAATAATATATTATTATATTATATATATGTGTGTGTGTGTGTATTATTAATTTAAAAAGCTCCAACGTCCAGGCCCTGGATGGCCTAGATGCAAGGCACATACGTTGAGATGGGTCACACAGTCCAGGAGGCTAGGCGGTGTGGATAAATCACTTGCATCACGGTGGTCCTACGTGGGTGGGCCACACGTGTTTGGATCAAGCTGCTATTTGTGTTTTCCCTTCCAACAGGGCCTGCCCAAACGGGCAGCAAGGTGAACAGCAAAGTGGGCCCCGGTTGGACAGCGGGTGCGTCCCACTTGGTGGACAGCATGGATAAAATACATACATCATAGGTGGGCCATACAATCAGGGGAGAGAGAGAGAGAGAGATACGTACGATGGAGGGCTCCGCCACTATGAGCCCTCCCTTTCATACAAAACATACATCAAGTGGGTCCGAATACATGTGGGCCCACCAATCAAAATTAATGGTGGAGATCCCTTTTTCTATAAAAAATGCAAGGTCTAGATGACCTTTTTACACTAGAAAAATAAACATCATGATGGGGTCCATGGAGAATGGCCCTATCATGGGATGAACATATGAATCATGGTGGGCCATTGGCCACACCTAGGGTCCAAAGTGAGATCCATACCATCGATCGATAGGCCCCACTTGGCCCATCATCAAAATATAAATCTACTCCTATAAAACACCCACCGATTGCTAATCTTCTTAGTTTTATGGCTTCCTTAGCTCCTTGGCTTCAACTTAGACGGAGGATGATGAAGATTAAAGGGTTAGGATGAGAGATGAAGGGGTAGGAAGTGGGCCACACTTGGCTCTCTTTGGGAAGAGCTTGGACATTTTCTCCCTTGGGTTGCTTAGGAAATGGATTGAGAGAGAGAGAGAGAAAGAGAGGTGATGGGATGAAAATGGATGGGTGAGTGATGTGTGTGAGTGACATGAGTGTTGACTTTGGGGATGACTTGTGTACGAGAGGGATGGGTGTGATGGGTGGATAATGGGTTGTGATAGGATGTGTACTTGATTGATTGATGTGAAAGGTGGTGGAGATTCTCTCAGGAATCGTAACGCGCGGCGTTTTCTTCGAATTAACGCAGGACCATAACTCCTGGCTTGGGTATCGCATCGGTGCGCAAGACGCGGCGTTGGAACCGCAGTGACGACGCGGTCACAATCGTACAAGTCTCGGGTTGAGTTGACTCAGATCTATAGGATGCAATTTAGGGTCACGCACAAATGCCGATTATAGGTCGCAGGTTACCGGAATTCGATGGGGAGGATCACGGAAGTCTAATGAACAGTACGGGTTAGGATACGAGCCTTATAATAACAATCTTATCACCGATTATCACCAAAATTAATGATTACCGCCGACCATTGTCAAGCGCCGATGATGATTGTCGCCAAATAGATATTATCGCCATCGCTACTGACCATTATTATAAAACTGTTATTGTTAAACTGATATTATCGCCAGGGTTGATACACTACTATGGAACACTATTGAGAATATTATTATTAACATGGCAAATATATCATTCATCGATTTATCAGCTGTGACAGTGGAAACAATGGAATAAGCCTATATGGTCAACCACACAAGTCATATGACAACAATGACGACTTATTATTCACGGCAGCAGTGGAATAAGCCTATACGACCAACCACACATAAGACCTATTATATCTGGCAAGATGTCTAAATATTATGCGAGCAACAGTGAGAAGTCGGTGGCTCTAAAAAGCCTGTATAGGCCATCACATACTTAGACCTATGCGGGCAGCAGATGAAGCCTCGACCGAAAGCCTTAAAATAAGAAAAAGTCTACAAAGGCCAATCATACGTGAGATCAATACCGTCTGTACAGCTTTCGACAGTGTCACGAGGGAAGGTGAGAGAATGCCCTCTCATGAATGGATCCAACCTGGTAGACGAAGAAAAAGCGAGTTGCAGTGTGCACTCTTTAGCTCGTCATAGATAAGCCAACCATGCATGAGACCCCTCAGATTCCTAGTTCGATTCCAGTAGAAACTCATGAGGACAAGGCTTTAAAATAAATTACCCCCTCATTGATGGACTGACGGCCTTGAATCTGGTATCCTAAGATAGCCTTGCGTGCCCCGTGAACTCTAGAGAGTTACCGTGACCAACCTTATGCGTAAAACCCATCGAGTTCACTACCCTGGTAGCTTCAATGGGCCCCTCTGATGGATCATGGTTTGTGAACTCCTTGGCCATGATAAGTCCAACGAAATCATGAGAGTTATAGAGACCATTCACGTAAGATCTGACTCCAACTACTCAAAGAGTCTAAAAAACTGTGTAGCTCTAGTACTCAAGAGCTTAAACTGCATGTGAAACTAACCAAGAAATGAAAATTAGCTCCGCCCATTAGAAAAGAACACCATATAAGGGATGACATGCTAGCTAACAATCATAAGTACATCACCACTTTATCAAAACATGCTAGAAATTGCATATGTTACCAAAGTATGTTTACAAATTTCTCGATGAAATGGTCATTATAAAAATGATCAAAATCGAAAAGCATGTATTCATTCATACCATCCTAAATTTTACAAGTCAAAAGACTACATACGTTTTAAAAAATAAAAGTCTACAGATCTTCTAACATTCCTAATGCTGCCATGTATCTTTGCAAGTCTTCTTTCAATTGAGTTCTTGCTGCAGCATTTGCCGGTTCGGCCTCAAGGATGATCTTGGCATGATCAGGAGCGTCGGCCAACTCCTTTTCCAAAGACGCAACGACTTCTTTATTCTTCAAAAGCTTAGCTCTTTCTAGATCAGCAAAACGAACATTAACTTCAATCTCTTCTTTAATCTTACTGTTATTCAACTTTTCTTCTTACTCTTTAACTTCAAATAAGGCAATTTCATTCTTCGAAAAAGTAATCTGATTACTGATAACTATCATATTCTTGTCGGAAGCTTTCAATATATCCTACAGGGATTGATGCTCGATGTTATAGCCATATATGATAACATTAGTCCGAGAGATTTTCTCTTTAAAAGATGCCAACTCTCTTTGACGTTCCAAAATCTTTGGGGGAATAACTATACTTCGAACTGATTCCAGGTTGTTCACCGAGTCATAGAATTGTGACAAAGAATTATGCAATGGAAGAACATTGATATGGGCCAGTCTTGCTGAATGATCTAGAACAACCAGAGCACTGTCTAGATAAGGCCATTATGCAGGATTCTTGAAGGCATCGACAATGACAGAGATAGCATTCTTGAAGAAGACAAGCATAACAGGCGATACTTTATCCAAAGAAATTCTATCAGATATCGTAGCCACTGAGTTAGAATCTGCTGATCCACTTGAAGAAGGAACAATAGTAGCTAAAAAAAAGAGAGAGAAAAGGAAGTGTGATATAAGTTAAAGAAATAACAATATTAAAATATATAAAGACTAAAAAAAATAAAAAATGATGATGATGAAAATAAAAGTATATCATCTTTGGGGGGAGCTTGAGAAGTAGTTGGTATAGAAGACGCTTTTATCCCTAGAGATACGGGAATGTCTGCAGCAACGATTATAAAATTGAAAGAAGGTTCTTGGACCCAGTACATGAATCCAAAGTTGTTGGAGTTGGTATGTCAACTGGATCAAAAGGAAATTCCAAACTTCGAGCAACTTGCTGAATAGGGGAAGGACGTGTAATGGACGCTTTCTCGACATGAACAGGAACATTGACAATTACATCAGCAGTTGATGAAACCTGTGAAGCAACCTGATTTACTTCTATACTCTGAGGTGAAAATAATGCCTCTGGATCTACTTGGGCCTCTGGCAAACAAATTTCAGCCTCTCTTGAAGAAGATACCTCCGCATGACAGGAAGTACTAAAGGATTCTGTTCAATAACATTGGCAATGTCCGCAGGAGGAGGAGAGTAGAGAGCATAATAAGATGTGAAAATATTTGCGCTAGGAGAGTAGCTGGAACCTCCGTAATCAAGTTGTTCCTCTTCAAGAGAAATTACTTTAGGAGGAGAAGAAATTCCTTGATTATCCTGTTGAACTTCAGTAATCGGAATGTTGCCCACGATTTCACCCTCTTCACTAATATCAACTTCTGCATCTTCTTCTTGGAGGTCATCCAGTAAAACATTCCCTTCATTAGTTAAGCTTGTAGAAGAAGATGTTTCAATAATTGAAGTCTCCGCAGAGTAATCCGACGAACTATCCTCTTCAAAAATTGTCTGCTTTCCCTTAAGGCCTGTTTGGATGCCTGTAAGTTGGGTAAGTGGGAAGTCACTTACAGGGAAGTCACTTACAGGTGGTGTTTGGGGGAGAAAAATTGCCTGTAAGTAACTTACAACCTGTAAGTCACTTACAGGCAAATCTACCAAAAAACTGTAGGGCGAGGGGGGTGGGAAGTCACTTCCCTGTAAGTCGCTTACAGGCTCAACGGTCATAAAGAGGGGAAGAGGGAGAAACGCACCAACCCACCAACCACCATTATAGCCATGGAGCGGCAGTTAGGGAGATACAGAGCGAGCGAGCGTGAGAAAGAGAGAGCAGCAGTCGTTGCAGGGGAAGAGCCATACAGAAGGAGCGACTATGAGAGCGAGAGAGAGAGAGAACGAGAGAGAGAGAGAGAGAGAGAGAGAGAGAGAGAGAGAGCGACGATTTCGGCGTCGTCCGACTTTTGGCCGGAGAAGATGGTGGTGTCGGGGAAATAACCGAAATGTTAAGAGAACCTGAGGGGTGCGGATTGGGTACTACGGCCACCTCGACCTAGCTAGAGAAGGATAGTAGTGTCAGGGGATCTGTGGGGCCCACCGTGATATATGTCTTTTATCCAAGCCGTCCATCCATTTTGAAAGATCCTTTTAGGGTACATACCTTAAAATAACATATATTGAAGGCTCGAGTGGACCACACCACAGGATGCAGTGGTGACAATAACCCCCACCGTTGAAACCTCCCAGGGGCCACTTGATGTTTATTTGCCATATTGTTTTTAAATGTAATTTCTATAGTTAAAGAAGACATTGGTAATGTAATTTAATTATTAGATTTTCTATTAATATTTTTAAGTTTATTCTCAATGCTTAAATTGAGTTATTACTCCATATTATAGATATTTTAAATTCGTGGGCCCACTTTTATAGTCCACTTGATGATTGGTTTAGCTTAATAATTATCTCAAATATTAACTTACTGAGCTTAACAAAATAACATATTTGATCCTATGTTTTTTTTTTAATATGATTATAATATTTTAGAATGATTTCCCAATCTAAGCTCTGCTCAATGTGAATATAAAGCTTTCTACCTGTAAGTAACTTACAGGCTATCCAAATAAAAAAATTAACTTACCTGTAAGTGACTTACAACTTATATCTAAACAGGTTATCTGTGAGTAACATTCACCTGTATGTGACTCACAGGTAAGTCACCTACAACTTAAAAGAATTCACAGGCGTCCAAACAGGCCCTTATAAACACTCTTTACAGGAAGAAGACGAACGCCCGACGCCCCGAGGATGAGGATTTTGCTGAATATAACTTTTGGAGATAAAGATTTAGCTCTTGAATGGGTCATTGGAGAATGACGAGTTAATCCTTCAGCAGAAGAGACTGTAGTTACGGCTTGACCTCCAGTAGGAGAAGTTGTAACTGTATTTGGGTCTTCAGTAGGAGAGATAGCATCTGCGGCTGGATTTTTTGATCTGTGAGTAAGAGAATATCCATTTTTCCCTAATTTACACATTCTGCCCTTCTCACATATCCATTTTTCCTTTGATCAGGCTCTGAGCGAGATCGCTTGCAACAGACTGCAGAACTGATGGAATGGCAACTCAATCCCCCCTCTGGATTCAAGCACAAAGTCACTGATAATCTCCAAAGGTCTCTCTCTCTCTCTCTCTCTCTCTCTCTCTCTCTCTCTTCATTATCATTTCAATCAGTTTTGAGGATTTTACCAGTTGGATAGTCCGCAGGACTGCCTGAAAGTGGAGTACTGGACACTCCGTTGTACAGGGGCCCACCATTGGCGATCGGGTCTAGCTGTCTGTTTGCCCCACCATCGCTGATACGGACAGTCTGTCTGTTTGGCGTTCTTTCGTTGGTCTTCCATCTTGCCAAATTCTCTCTTATTCAGGGACCCTCACTGACCGGTTAATGGAGTTTGCGCGTCTTTTAACTGCTCGGTCATCCAGTTGGTGGGGTTTCTGTGTGATGGGCCATCCATGCTCACTGGTTGGATGGTTCCAGTCATGGGGGTGAGCCCCACTGGACTACAATTTCAGGTGGTCCAAGGAACCGCCTGATTTTTACCTCTACTTTCCTATTTTCTTGATTTTACATTTGGGTTTTTCTCATTGTATATGTTTTTTTTTTTTTTTTTTTTTTTTTTTTTTTTTTTTAAATAATTTATTATTATTATTTTTAATTAGATATTTAAGATGGAATATCGAAGTCAATGGTGCTCCGGGGACTCGAAACTCAAATGAATCCTACCAGCTTCAAGTTGATTTTCCCGAGCATTATCCCATGGAAGGGCCGCAGGTGAAAATGATCTGATTTCTATTGTCCATTAATTTCATATGCTTTGTTCTGAAGTGAAGCTTTGATTTTTCTCTGTTATGAGCAGGTTATTTTTCTCCATCCTGCTCGTCTGCATCCCCACATTTACAGCAATGGCTATATCTGTTTAGGTAATTATCACTTTCATTGTTCTGTCTTTTTGTTTTTTTTTTTTTTTGGAGGTTTTTAGTTTGGTTGATTTTTGATTGTTTTGGTTCGGTGGATTTGTTGAGTGATTGCATCTTAATTGTCGGAAGTTGTTTTGGTTGATTTTTGATTGTTTTGGTTCGGTGGATTTGTTGAGTGATTTTCGTGTTGTCTTTTATATGATATCATTTCGCTTTTATGCCTTCAAGTAATCTATTCCCTTCCATTGTTATGTGAACTGTGTTTGAAATTGCTTCTAATAGTATAATTTTTATAATCCAAATAAATACCATAACTGCCCTGGAATTGGTGGCCTATAGTTATCTGAGGAGCCAAGAGGTTATCAAATTCCTGTTGTTTAGTCTTTTCTTATCTTATGTGCATATCGAGTTTCATCTTGTGACCGTTGATCTGCATAAATTGTAATTCCTCACTTCTGATTGATTGATTGATTATTTTTGGGATTTCCAGCTTTTGGGTTTCTTGTGAGTTGTTTTCATCATTCTCAAAAACTCTCCTCTCGATGTTAAAGTCTTTTTTCTTTCTTTTTCTTTTTGATTACTTCTTTCTCCTCGATTTTACGATCAAATCACTGTTAAAGAAAATAAACACAAAGGGTACTGGCAAGAATAAATTTAAGCAGTGAGGCATTGGAGGTTGTAATATGTTCTCTTATTAAGATGTATGGTAGGCGTCCCATAACTACAATTTTATCATTTTACACTCCCTAAAATGCATGAATCAGAAAGGGCTGAAGTTGTAAACAATTGGTTGGCCAATAAAAAACTTAAAACCATGCACATATTTCCTAGCACTTTCCTCTTTTACTTTGAAATGAAAGAGTGGATGTTACTAAATTTATAAAAGAAAGACAAAAACCATGTAGAAGAGGAATACTACATCCGGCATCTTTTGCCATGGAATTATTATTATTATTATTTTCGATAGGTAAGCTGGACTTGAACCCGTGACCTCAATGTTGAAATTCCCCATCTGCCATTGAGCTTTGGGTTCGAACCCTTGTCATGGAATTAACTTGTTACTTAATCAATTCATTGGAACACAAGTTGCTTTCATGATGTGTATGAGAGACACCAACTCTGTGTAAGACAGTCCTTTGTGCATCACTTCAGATACAAACCATATGGAGGAGTATCCTTGTTTTTGAATGGTAATAATAAATTTATTAAGCAAGAAAAGAAGAAAACCAGAATGGCCTGCAGAAAGAAACAAAAAGGCCAGTTTCAACTTTGAGGTCTTGGGTTCGAGCCTAGTTTATGTACCCAAAAAAGAAAAAAAGAAAGAAGGAAATGAATAGGAGGCATCATCCAATTAGAACAAAGCAGAATCCATCCCCCAATATACATCAAAAGACTCCTGGTTATACCCCTTGAAAACAGTAACACCCAAGACCCAATTGATGACCATGTTTTGAGCCCCATGAGAAATACTCTGTAATGAATCAGCTTTATTACAAAAATGTTAATTAGTTTTGCTATCTCAGAATCAACCATAATCTAGTTATGGAGACTCAAAGGCCATAAAACTGTTCTTCTTTTGCCCATATGAACCACGTACCAAACTTGGAGAGAATTACGAGTGCCCTCACTCTGACATCATCCAGTCCATCTCAAAAGGCAAGTCCCCACCAGATCTTCAAAGAGAGAGTGCAATATATAAAATATCTTCCACATTTTCCTCATTATGAAGACAAGGCATGCAAACATTGGGGATTACGAATTGCTACTCCTGAAGTGATGTAACGACAGGACTTTATCTCTTCCCACTAGCTAGCTGAATGCTACAACCCTTGGAGGGCGAGGAATCCTATACGTGTATGCTGTCGGCTCATCTATTTGAATGTTCAAATTCCTGGCTCACATAGAGCGAAAGGACCTGACGGAAGAATTCCTATTTATGGAGTATTCTTTATGCCATGGATCATAGTGTGATTTTCCTTTGATCTTTATGCCATGGATCATAGTGTGATTTTCCTTTGATCCAAATAGTTGTGGAGAGACTCCTATAGAATCTTAAACTCTTCCATGAGGCCAACATATTAGTGTTGAATGCATGCAAGTTACCAAGTGGCCAACATATGCACGAATAAATTAATGTCATACAGGTCTATACCGAACTTCTTATTATATCATTCCAATGTAGTCGTGTTGTATCCCCTATTTCTATGAACAAAAGTCTTCCATTTCTTTCCGAAGGGCAAATCATCCAAAGCATCTGAAGGTTGATTTGGAGAAAGCAAATGATTATGTAAATTGTCGATTTTTGGATTATGGGATTTGGAAAGCGTTGTAGCTTGGAGGAAGTGGATCAGTGGGTGCATCTCACTGTTTGGGCTCTTTGGAAGCACCAATGGCATTCGGCAAGGAGATCCGTTATCAGCATTGTTATTTACAATAGTTGCCAAAGCATTAAGCAAACATTTGGCATGGGTGGTTGATAAAGGAATAGTGGAGGGATGGCTATAAAAGAAGTCAAAGTCACTCATGTGCAATATGTGGATGATACATTGCTGCTTGGAGCCACTAAGGAATTGAAAATTCATGGATTCAAAGACATTATCCATTGTTTTGAAACTGTTTCTAGGCTTAAAGTCAGCCTCTCAAAAAGCAACGTATCGGGGGTAAACTTGAATGAGGAGGAAATTAGAGGAATGAAGGGAACAATGGGATGCAAAAAGGTTGAGATGCTCATAATCTATTGGGGATGCCCTTGGGTCCCAGAAAGCCTCCAAGCAAGGTATTCCATAATGGTAATGGTGGCCGTAACGGCCACCACCATCACCTTTACGTTATGGGCTGTAACGGCCGTTACGACTCACGTAATGGTTGTTATGGTCTCTCTCTCTCTCTCTCTCTCTCTCTCTCTCTCTCTCTCTCAAAAAAAAAAAAAAAAAATAAAATAAAATAAAAATAAAAATAAAAATAAAAAATAAATAAATAAATAAATAAATAAATAAATAAATAAATAAAATAAAAAAATGGAGAAAACCTGAAAAACTTGTATCGGCCCCATGATGGACTGCAACGGGGTCGTTATGGGGACTGTAACAGCTGTTACGAGTCGTTTTTTCCCTAACGACCATTACGGCCTTTACTACCTTGTAACGCGTAACGGTTGCCACCATTACCTTTACAACCCTGTAATGATCGTTACGGCGCACCATGCCCCCAAGTGCAGCACTGGATCAAGTTTTTGAGAGGGGCAGAATGAAACTGGCAGCAAGGAAAGGGAAAAGCTTATCAATAAGGGGAAGAATAACACTAATACAAGCCGTGTTAGCAAGTTTACCGTTTCACTTATCAATATTATTCAGATGTCCATCCAAAGTTGCGGCAAAATTAGAGGAATGCAAAAAACTTCCTTTGGAATAATTGGGAAGATAACCATAAGTTCCATAAGGTTGTGTGGGCGGAAGAATGCAGGCTTATGTCGGAACATGGGGTAGGTATAAGGACTATGACAGATACAAACTTGGCAATATCGGCTAAATGGTGGTGGTGGATTAGATTCAATGAAGCTGAAATGCTGAAGATTTCCTTGTTGAAAAGTACAAGGAAGCTGATAACAAATGGGACGTGAAGTGGAATGTGGAAGGAAAAGATCTGCAGTATGGAGGGAGATTTCAAAACATAATGAGATATTTGCTAAACACATCAAGTTCAAGGTGGAACAAGGAGACGAGCAAAGTTTTTAAAGGATAGATGGTGTAGCGATGTGCCTAGAAGCTCTCTATGCAGCTCATTGTTCAAATATTGCTACGAAAAAAGAGGAAGTAGTGAAAATGATGAGGGAACTGTATGGTCACTTTGCTTTAGGAGAGTGTTGAAGGATGATGAGATCCCCTTAGTCCTTAGCTTGCTAACAAGACTAGAGGGGCCTCAAACAAATCTAGAGGTGAGTGATGAAAAATTATGGATGCTAGATCCTAGAGGGAAATTCACGGTCATATCATGGTAGAAGGCTTATGGGAGCAACAAATTGACAAGGGTGGACCGGGCTTCAGTGGTTTGAATAGGAGTCATCCCAATGAGAGTAAATGCACTGTGCTGGGAATCATAGTTAACAAATTCTCGAATAATATTCGTAGTATACATGTATTCATCGTTGTTTGTGAAAAACGTCTCGGTACGCTGTATTTTTCAAAAGATAAGGCTTAACTCGCATATTCCCCCCTGTGACATATAAAAGACGTATAATACGTGTTTTACACTTGTTCCCTTATAATATAGTGACTTAGAAAAAGGACAATGAGATCAATGAAAAGAGAAGCCATTTCGCATTGAGAGCATAGGGATAAAAGGAACCATACATTCAAATGACATCGGAGTCTGTAAATACTTTTTTTAGGTTTAGGATTTTTGAAGTGAAAGAAGCTTTGAGAAAGATGACAGTAGGAAAGGCCCTTGGACTAGATGGTATATAAGTAGAGGTTTGGAAGTTTATTGGAGGTACCGAGTTATTTTGGTTGACAAAGTTGTTCAACAAGATTGTAAGATTGAAGAAAATGCCAGATGAACGGAGGAAAAGTATCAGTATCTATTTATAAGAATTAAGGAGACATACAATGTTGCACTAATTATTGTATGATTAAACTTATGAGCCATATTATGAAACTTTGGGAAAGCTTAATTGAGAAAAGACTAAGGGGGTTTTTGCCTTTTCAATTTCCATTGTAAATGGTGGTACATCCATAATGATTACTTCTCACCATAGTTTGGAAGAAGATGAAATATTGGGGGATTTGTGCCTCGAAAACTGTGTTCACTTGGACAATGATTGCATGAGGATAATCAATGGGCCCCTTTATGATGTATGTGTTTGATCCATGTCGTCCATCCATTTTACTAGCTCATTTTAGAGTATGAACTAAGAAATGAGGTAGATCTGAGGCTCATGTGGACCACACCACAGGAAATAGGTTGATAATGACGTTCACCATTGAAAACTTAAACCTTCCTAGGGCCTACACTAATCCGTATCTTTCATCCAACCTGTTCATATGGTCGCACAAACATGGATAAAGGGAAAACACAAATATTTGCTTGGTCCAAAACTTCTATGGCCCACAAGAAGTTTTCAATGGTAGGTGTTTAACTCCCCCTATTTCTTGTAGTGTGGTCCACTTGTGCTTTGGATTTGCCTCAATTTTGGGCTCATGCCCTAAAGTGAGCTGGTAAAACGGATGGATGGTGTGGATCTGACACATAAATCATAATAGGCTCCATGGATTTCAGTCTTTCTTGGGTATTTACATCAAGCCATTCAAACAGCCATATCACATGAGGTGGCTAGTTGTAATTCTTAATGTATATAATAATTGCTTATTTACTATCGTTTACAATGTTAAATGGAAACCCCCCCCCCCCCAAGGGATGAGATGAATGTATTAGAAAATCAAGTTTGTTTCAAGCCAAGGAGGTTTACCATTGAAGCTATTTTTCTACTTAGACAATTGATGGGGAACCATAGAGCGAGGAGGAAGGATCTCCATGGGGTCCTTATTGGCTTGGACAAAAGCTTATGAGAGGGTGTTTGGAGAGTTAATTTGGGGGATGTTGGGAAAGAAAGGAGTTTCAAGATGATATATTGACATGGTTAAGGATATGTATGAGGGGGCAGTAAAAAAATGTGAAGACTGCTAGTGGAGAGAGAAGTGAGTTCCCGGTTATTATAGGGTTACACCAAGGGTCAAATTGAGCTTGCATCTTTTCGCATTGGTTATGGACGAGTTAACGAGGCATTTGCAGGAAGAGATACCAAGGTGTATTTTGTTTGCAGATAACATATTTTTGATCGACAAGACTAGGGAGAGCATAAACATAAAGCTAGATTAATGAAGGAGTACTTTGGAATCTAAAGGATTTAAAATTAGTCGGATTGAAACATAGCATATAGAGTGCAATTTTAGTAACAATGGCAATGGGAACGAGGATTAGTAAAGGTTACTGATCGAGAAGTTTCCCAAAATGACTACTTTCAATATCTTGGGTCAATAATTCATGAGAGTGGAGATATTGAGAAGGTTGCCCATATAATTCAAGTGGGGTGGAAGAAATGGACATCTGCCTCTAGAGTTTTATGTGATTGTCATGTGCCACTCAAATTGAAAAGGAAAAATTATGGGATGGCTATAAGACTAGCCATGGTTTATGGGACATAATGTTGGCCCATTAAAGAACAACATGTTCACAGGATGAGTGAACTGAAATGATGATGTTGAGATGGAAGGGTGGCAAGACAAGGAAGGATAAAATTAGAAATGAATGCATTCAAGGGAATTTATGAGTAGCCCCAATATGTAATAAGATGAGGAAAAGTAGACTTAGATGTTCGGACATGTGCTACGGAGACCAAGAATTGCGTTAGTTAGAAAGAGTGAGTTGGTAGTTGTTACAAGTCGAAGGATCTAAAAGGGCAATGGGAAAGCCCAAAAGGAAGTAGGTGGAGGTAGTAAGAAAAGACTTGATTACCTAGGTCTAACTGACGTTATGGCCCTTGATAGAGTGGAATGGTAGGAGAGGATTCATGTAGCCGATCCCAAGGTTTTCCATAATGGCAACGGTGGCCGTAACAACCATCTTTTTGTAAAAACATGTTTCAGCCCCGTAACGGAACGTTAAGTAGATGGTCAAAATGAGAAATAGTCATGGTCTAAATTCAATGAACAAATACCCATTATAGGATGTTAATCAATCTTATTTTGGGTACATGGCCCATTTGAAGCGCCGCCCAAGATTTGGTACCGGTACATGTATGCCACTTGTACAATGGTCATATGCCTACATATGTATAGTCACAAGATGCTAGAGTATCGTTGCCCCCCCCTTCTCTCTCTCTCTCTCTCTCTCTCTCTCTCTCTCTCTCTCTCTCTCTCTTTCAAAACAATATTTGCTCCAAGGTATTCCATAACGGCAATGGTGGTCGTAAAGGTCACTGTTGTCACCGTTATCGTTATTCGTTACAATACGAGTTGTAATGACTGTTACCAACTCTTTTTTTTTTTTTTTTTTTAAACATATTGTTATGGGCCATTTTTTTCCCATAACGATTGTTATGACCTCGTAACATGTAACGGTTACCACCATTGCCGTTACATGATCATTTTAGCATACCTTGGACCCTAATTAGTTGGGATAGGGCTAAGATGATGATGATGATGATTTGTTTTCGAGGTATTTTTTTGTTGCTATTTTTATATTTATTTTTACTATTTTCCATATACAAGCCACTTGGTTCCAACCCCTCAGGTAATTATAATATATACAAGTATATTTTTATGTGTAATATGTTATCAATTATACATAGTTCGAGCTGTATACGATGACATTGATTTATCATTTGTAGAGAGACTTGGTGAATAAGGGGAATTCTACGAGTTACACTAATGTGACTCAAGTTCTTCTTAAGAGTATTGTAAGGCCTGGGGATACTGTAGCTAAAGGAACCGTTTTGAGCATGAATCCATTGACAAAAGTAGGGGGGCAAAAACTTGGAGTTGGTTTCTGGGAAGTATCTGTTCAAGTGGCAATGGTACGTGATGAGGATTTGATAAGGACCCATGGACGATATAAAACAATTGGGGATGCAATCGGTACGAGTATTGCTTGGCCCACTACTTTATGTATGGTAAGTTTTTATTTTTTATTTTATTATTATTTTTTTTAAGCAATAGAACTTATTGTATGAGATTGTGAATAGTAATTGATTTATTTTTGTTATTTTTTATAGGTTGCAGACAGAAATGGATGATGACTACATGAGAGAAGTTTTTATTAAGTATTTGGAACTGTAAACATCTTTTGTAAGTGGGGGTAGTAGCGATCCGTGGTTTCAGACTTTTGGATTGAGTTAGACACATCTAAACAGTTTATTTTTATCTTAGTTTAATTATAGAGGGCACATCTAAACTCATCTAATCTCTTTAATTTAATCTTAGTTTTATAAGATTATGATTTGTGATTTGAATTTTGCATTTGCATGTCTTTAGTTTAATCTCTTCTGTTTCTTTTTTTCTTTTTTTTTTTACATGTGGTCACTTAGTCATCATATTTGTAGTGTAAGAGTTCCTATCATACCTTTTAGTAAATTTGCATATCAGTCTTAGGCTCCATTTGGTCATCACATCAATCTTTATGAATATAATTTTTTCTTAAACCAAATGGAGCTTATGCCCTTTTTTAACTCCGCCAATGCAACTTCTTGCATTGCCGGTCCCAAGCCCGGGTAAAGGAGGAGGGAAAAGGACATCAAGGTGAGTTGTTACATTTTCTTCCATTTATTTTACATACAACGTTAATCTTCAGGTCACTCGACTTATTTTCAAGTCACTTGACTAATTTTCAGGTCACTTGACATAGTCGGCATGGCCCACGCTCTATTTGGTTGTAAGTGAAATTGATCTATGTACTTTCATAGATGTGAAAAGTCAACATTAGCTCTCAAACAGTTGAGGTTTGTACACTACAACAATTCTCTTCTACCATCCCGGCGTCATCGCGACTGCCATGTCTCAGGTACCATTCCAGTATCAGATTTCCCCCCAAATTTCTCAGTTTTCGTCCATGGGCACTAAAAAGATTTTAAAAACGTTTGTCACATGAATACTGTGTTACAAATTCGTGGAATTTCAAATGTCCTTCTCAGCAATTTCTCAGCCAAGTCCCCAGACCAAGTAAAAGGAGGGTTGATGTCATGTAGGTAGTCACTTTGAAGTTACAAGTCAATGATCATGAGATTTCCTGTTTCAAATCTTGATAGAAGAAACGCTATTTGAGTTATGGAACATCTTTGTTTGCTTATTTTTTTTTTTATTTTTTTTTTATGCAATCTGTTCATGTATGACAAACATAATTATTGGTCTTTCATCATGGACTTGATGGGAGCAAAAGTCCAAAGTGATCATGTTCTCATACAACTAGAATGCTAAGGTTCATAACATAAAATTCCAAGTTTCTGCACGTTCAATTGACTTTCTAGTTTAACAATCTTATTATATCTCTTTCTTCAAGTCATTTTGAGTCCTTAATCGAATTTATTGAGTTTTGAAAGCTTTTGCATGATCTTATTTTCTCAACTTTCAAAGACAAGATCAAGTTTTTGAGTACTTGATTTCTCGTGTGCTCTTATCAGATCTACCTTAAAGACAATTAGATGTTTAGATCCATCTGATCCGACCATTTATTTTTTTATTTCCCACGATTTTGGTCCAATGGTCCTTATTGATCTTTAATCAGATGATCTGATCTAACATTAAATCAAGTAGATTTTTAATTTTCTTAATTTAATCCCTTAATTAGTTTATTAAACCTTTTATCAATAGTTGGATTGGACCTGATCACACACACACACACACATATAGCCATAGATAGTTTATTTACCATATTTCTAACCATATATCAAATGTATTAATCTTTGTTAAGTTTGACTTATGATCAAGATCTACCTTAAAGACAATTGGATGTTTAGATCCTTCTGATCTGACCATTTATTTTTTTTATTTCCCACGATTTTGGTCCAATATTCCTCATTGATCTTTGATCAGATGATCTGATCTAACATTAAATCAAGTAGATTTTTATTTTTCTTAATCTTATCCCTTAATTAGTTTATTAAACCTTTTATCAATGGTTGGATTGGACCCGATCATTAATTTAACGGTCTAGATCATTATTATTATCTTTTCCCTAATTTTAACAATCCGGATCTAGATTTATAAGGTCTTCGATCCATATTTACATTTGATAAATAAGATTTCTAAAGGTACGGTTAATTTTATATGGGGTCCACTTCACACTAAATGTTTATAATGGATTTTTCACTTACATGATTATAACACTATATAAGATATAGGAAACACAAAATTTTGGTGGGGCCCACTTAGATTTGATCTAAAACATTAAGAGAAATATAGTATTAGATCACTTATTTGATAAACGGTTTGGATCAGGAGGTAAGCTTTCAGAACTTCTCTTTTAATCTTTCTCTGTGAGTGCCTACAAGAAGTGGTTTGATATGCCTTATATAGAGGAGGCAAAGCCCTCTTACATTAACGCACATGTACATGTAACATATTAAGTGCATGTAACTCTCATATTAAGAGTGAGAGATTTTGTGATGGATGAGGATGAAAATAATATGTGCATACGTGCCATGGAGATATGGGTCCCACAAGTACAGTCTTCTTGATCTAAAAATGATTTCTTAATCAAAATGACCATGGTTAATTGTAGGAAAATTACAATTGTTCGTAGAGGCGGCAGTGCACCAAAGATTGTACACATGCATTTGTTGGAGCATAAAAATTAGAGAAGAAAGTTATGGAAGATTGGAATTCAAAGAGAAAAATGAAGAGGAAAAAGAGCATTTACATGATGAAAATGGCGCAGAGCCATTGCGCGCGAAACAATCTTGTTGCGCGGACCAATTGTTGGTCTGTTGTGCGGTGCGCAATGCATGCCTAGTTGGCCCGCACAATGAAGAGTAGGTTGCATGGAAATGAACTCCACACGTGCGAATGCCTATAAATACCTCTTCCCCTCATTTGATTCGTTCATAAGTGCAGAGCTCCAGGAGATCTTGAAGAAATCCAAGACTTCTCTTCTCCAGGAATCCTGTAAAGAAGAAGTAGAAGAAGTAGATGGAGAAAACGGGAGAAGACCATGTTGTGCTTGCCAGCACGCAACAAGAGTATTACGTGTACAACAATATATGTATCAATGTATATTTGTCTCACCGATTCTGTTCTATATAAAAGCGATGATCTTCAAGGAGTTGTTTATCATATGCAAACCAAAAGGAGAACATGGAACTCTAAAGGATTCTCAGATCAACATAATTCCTCTTTTATGGAGACGAATATACCGTGAGCCAAATGCTGTCAAAATCATTATTTGAATAATTTCTAAAGTTGTTATATTAATTAGTTATACTTTGTATTGGAATCAAGGAAAATACAATGAACTTTAGAATCAATAAAATATTTGATGATAATTGTTCTCTCATATTCCTTTTTTATTATTAAATAAGATATCTCCAATTACAATATTTCATTTCTTGTCGAAACAAAATGGCGACTCCATCAGGGAATATCTCTATTCAATACTAAGGAATTATCCAGAGAACTTTCATCATCACTTGGTGTCATCATGACGCCAAAATGGTGACTCTCAGCTGGAACATTCTCCCATTCATCTCCAAAATAAAGTTTTATTATGTTTAATTAATAGCATTGACATATTATTATCTCTTCTCCAGGAAGTTCAGCCCCTTCGCAATCATAATGGTTTCTCTCTTTAACCTAACGATCTTCTACTTCACACCAAACTAGGTTTGTCATTGACTATATCCACAATAAGCAGACACCATCTAAGTCTTCGAATCAAAAGATTCAGTTAGTTTTAATTGCAAACGGCAAACTATGGGTCATGATTGGGGTAGTCTCCACATCGCTAGTACCACAGGATGATAAGGAAGGATGGACTGTAGTATCACCAAGAAGATCAAAGACGCGATCTCCCACAACCATAAGCCCGGTTCCATTACAAACGATTAAAGGGCCAGTCACACATAATGCAACTAGGAAAAACCTCGCACTAGCCCCACCATCACTATACCCAGGGCAAAGTAAAGTCATTTCCTTTACTCCACAAGATTTTCTGGCTCTTCTAGTCATAGCTGCCCAATGGACCAAGAAGGAGAAGGGAAAACTACCTATGACAAATAAACCACTCTCTACGAGGTCTCGTACATCTACGCCATCTCAAACGCCATTGCCGCGAGCCCCTATACCAAAGTCGTTCGAATATTGTAAAAGCATTAAGGGATCTAATCGGGATTCCTTTTCTTTAAACTCTCTTACGACAATGTATCCTTCATCCACCCCAACGACGAGACAGTCAGTAAGGGGCATACTCTAAACCACAAGACATAATCTCACCCAAATCTTAATTAATCTACACCGTACACAACTAGAGCCTGGTGATAATGCAATGCCAATAAAGTCGAGAGGGCAGTATGAAGTGCAAGTAATGCAAATGCAAAGGGATACTAGGTGTTCAGGCATGCAAGTCCTACTCAGTAAGTCCACATATTAGTACAATTCATATCTAGAAGCATCACCGGGGTCTAGTACACTCCAACATTGGTTGTCGCCTCATCGTGTGCATGATCAGGTGAGTGAAAGAGACCTCACTATTTGCCTTGCCAGTGGTATGCTATTGAGTGTGAAATATTGCATATTTTCCCTATTTATACCTTGATTTTATACACATGATAGTGCTTAATCGATTTAATTATGCATGTTTTCATGTGTGAGGTGATTTCAAGAGCTTAAATGTGAAATTGATATCAAAAGGAAGATTTATTCTCAAAAGATTACTAAATAAAGATTTGGAGATTTGATAGCCATTAATGAAGAATTCACATTCCAAAGATTCAAGAAAACCAAGTGAGGAATGAAGAGAATCAAAGATTTGAAGTGAAGAAACAGAATCCTGAAATTTTCCTGAAAACAAACATATTCGTGAACTTGCCCTGAAAAAGCATATTCTAAAACTCCGAGTATATTTTTGGAAACTGCGCAGAGTGCTAAATTTGAGGCGGTTTAAACTTCGAGCATATTTTGGGAAACTGTGCAGAGTGCGTAAATTTGAGGCGATTTCTAGATTTTTCTAACTTAGTGAGAAAGTTTGAGTTTTATAACTATAAATAGGACTCTCTAGGATGCTCCAAAGCATCTTCTAGCATTGTTGTCATGTGCGATCGCATATGCGCATATTCATATGCTGATCGCATATGCGATCATGACATATGCGATCTGGCACATATGCGATCACATATGTTGCATACGCAAAAATATGCGATTGCATACTGCATATGTGATCGCATATTGGCCATGACATGTTGAATTTTTATTTTTTTGCAAAAAAAAAAAATATTTTGTTTATAAAAAGGCTTCGAAATCTCCTCCATTTGTAATATTCTCAATCCAGAACTCTCTTACTCTATTTTTCTCTTACATTTCTTAATTACGAGTGGTCTTAATCTCCCTCTCTCCTGTATTTCCCACTTCCAAGTGATTTTAATCTCTCTCTCTCTCTCTCTCTCTCTCTCTCTCTCTCTCTCTCCCTTTCTTTCTCTCTTTCTCTCCCTCTCTCTTACATTCCCTCTCTCTTGGAAGTTGGAAGATCAAGATTCAAGCACTTTTAAGTTTCAAGGAAGATAGCTTGTTAATTTTCTACCATAATAAATAAATAGCTTGTTGATTTTGTTGTTACTTCTTGTTAACTATATTGTTAAATGTGGATGACTTGATGTTTAATTCATTATTTAATTGATTTCATCTCTTTCAAATGTATTTTAAATATGTAAAATTAGTTATTTATTAACTTTGAAAAGTTCTCCTCATTTTCTTATATTTTTTTTACAATTTTAAAATTTTTTCCCATATATATATATATATATAATTTTTTTTTAAAAAATAAATAATGGTGATCACATATGCGATTGTGCAATCGCATATGCGCATAGGCATATGGATCGCACATAATCGCATATGCGATTCAATAACATTGTCTTCTAGAGTTTGGAAAGGTCTCAAGGAGCATAGCACAAGGGTGGAGCAGCCGCCAAAGAGTTTTGTTCTTCCCTAGTTTATTTTTAATGCTTTATTTAAGAGATTTGGTTTCAATCATGTTTATGTTTGGCTAAACCAATTAGCTAGGGCTAAGAGGTGAAGCTTGTAGCATGTTTGGATGTTTATTTTGCTTTGATTCTTGTTCTTATTAAACCTCATTGATTTTTAGTTTGATATTAAAGGAGTATTTTCGTTTTTCTATGATTTATTGTGACTCAAATTACAATAAATGCTGTGATAACTTTGGATATCTTCTTTTCCTATTTTTGAGATTATGAGATTGGTAAATCATGTTGTTCACCATTGTCTCCTATGCATGGTAGGGTGATGGAATTCCTTCCAATCTTCACAATTCTTCTCTATTGAGAATTAGGTTAATGAAAAGTTCAGATTTGATTTAAATTGTTTTATCTTCCAATTGGATATGATAGGATTCCAATTGTGTTCCTTAAATCAAGTAAGGTAGCATCTTGATAGCTACAAGTGGACCCTTAGCACCCTAGTTCCCACATTTAATTGATATTTAAACATTATTCACAATTACTCTATTTTATTTCAGAATTCAGATTTAGATCTTCTTCTAGTTCTAGTTCTAGTTATAGCTCTTTTCAGAATACGTACTAGTTTAGTGCCCGTGGATTTGACCTCGTTTTCACAAGTTATTACTACATTGCGACCCTACACTTGGGGTTGTGAATAAGTTTTTGGCGCCGTTGCTAGAGACTACGACTATGTTTTTCAAGAATTAATTAGTATTAGAATTAGGTTAAGATTAGGGTTAACTTTTTTTTTTTAGGTTAAGAAACTAACATTGTTTTCTATTTTGTAGGATCTTAACATAGCAACTCTAAGCCGGTAACCTCTTTCCAATTCTCTCATTCTTTTCTTTTCTTATTTATTTTAGTTTTTCTAGTTTTCTTTTTCTTTGGTTTAATTTTTAATTATTTAAGGGCTAAGAGTGTTTCATGCCTAAGTGGGTTCGTGATAACACTATACGTCTTTTGAGTGAATGAGGATTAGTCGAAAGGTTGCCTATCCATCACAGGATTAAACACTACTTAAGACCCTCTGAGTCAATAGAAGTGATGGCTGCAAATCAACCTCAACCACCAGTTGAGGAAGTTGAAGTTCAAGATGAAAATGAGGTGCATAATGCACCCCTGCCTCGTACTCTACGAGATTATTTACAACCGCTGGGGGTGAGTACACCTTCCTGCATGGTCTTTCTACTTAATACAAGAAATGTGGATATCAAACCTGGAGTGATACAACTCTTTCCTAAATTTTATGGACTACATTCTGAAAGTCCATACTTGTACATCAAAGAGTTTGATGAGATAGTTGTGAAAAGGCCTAGCTATATGTCCTTGGGGGGGGGGGGGGGGGGGTTGAATAGGAGTATGCCAAATTTAAAATTATACTAGCGGAATTAAACAATAAGATAGCCTTATAAACAAATAAATGAAAGATTGTACTTTTAAATAAATCACAATACGAAAATATAAAGCAACCTCAATATTCAAGTATTGAGAGGCTTATACAAATGATGTTCTAAGGACAACCTTGCACCATAAAAACCAAGGGTTTATGGTAGGACAACCTTACTAGAACAGTATAAGTATCAATATCTCAAACTGAAGATGAATAAAGGAAATAGCAAGAATTGAAATTCTAAACTATTATAACATTCCGCAATGCTTGAAATGTAAATATTACAACATTCACATCCACACATACATTCCACAGCTTTGAATGATAAAAGATAGAAATTAAATAAACATTCAAACCACAAGATACAAAGAATTATAGTGGTTCGCCTGTGTGTTCACCAACTGTTAAACAACAGCCACACAACTTGCTATTCCACTCCTAATATCCTCGCACAGGGGATATTAGCATTCACTATGAAAATAGGTTTCACAGGTTCACTTAAAACCTTCACAATTGTGTCTTTCAAATGGGCTTACACAATTCAAAAACCCCACTTTCTGAGTTTTCTGGCTCTCCTCAGATAACCAACATAATGAGATTTTCTGGCTCAATCTCAAAAGAAACAAAAGCAATGAAAATTTACACAAATGTAAAATACCTGGATTTTTCCTTTTGTAGCAGCCCGGAAGAACCAATCGGAGTAGAAGTTCGAATATAGAAGTTCAATTTTCCAATACTTACTTTGAAATGGTTCTAGGTTTTAATTGATTTTAAATTAAACCAGATGGGCTACCTCTATTTGATTTTGATTCCAAGAAGAAGGAATATAGCAATTCCTATTCTCAATTCAGATTGGAATACAAAAACAAAATCAAATTGACAAAGCTAACAAAAGAGAATATTAAATATGCACAACGTAGCTTAAAAATTAACACAAACTTATCTCAGAGTGAAGCCTTGATTTTACTTGAATTCGGATTGAGAAACTCTGAAATTTGTGTACTATTTATATATGCAGAAATTGCATCTACGACTGGTCGTGTGGCCACCACGACTGGTCTTAGGTCAAACTACATTTTGAAATTTTAAGCGCGATCGGATAAAAACGTTTCACGACTGGTCGTAGGGTGTCCACGACTGGTCGTGACCAACCCACGACTGGTCGTGAGGAACTAGGAATGGTTGCTGGAGTTTGAGTCGTAGCTGCAGGATTGGTCATGAATAAGTCGACATTGTTCCTACGACCGGTCGAGTAGACTCTAGGATTGGTCGAAGCTCAACCAAAAAATTCTGAAAATTTGCAACAACTTAGGACTGGTCTTGAAATTTCTTGGACTGGTCGAGTCAGTTCTAGGACTGGTCAAACAGAGTCCAGGACTAGTCTTATAACAGACCAAATACTTATAAAAAGATTCAATTTGAATTATGTATACAAAATGACTTAACTTAAGGTCAATATAAGGTCATTCATACCTTGAATGTGAAGTATGGACATTAAGTCTTCATTTCTTCAGAAGATAGTTGACCTTTTGAAGATTGTGAAGCTTGAGATCTCTATACTTGATGTAGCATTGAACTTGAGATCTTCTAGAGCTTGAATTACACTTCATCTTGAGTCGTACACTAACTTGAGTCTTGAATAAGATTACTTCTTTCGTTGTGGCTTGTACTTGCATTTCTTGAAATGATTTGAAGTAGTTCTTCGTTCTTGACTTGAAGTAAAGATGGAGTGTCTTGAACATATGAATCAACATGCTATATAAGACATAGATTGTGTTTTTGACACCACAAAATTTGACAACAATGAATAGGAAACCATAGCACTTACAATCTCTCCCTTTGTCAAATTTATGACAAAACACACTTAAAAAATTTTTGATTAATATGAATACAAAGAATCATGCACCAGTTATAAAAGTAAACCAGTTACAGCCTGATTAACCAATCATGCACCAGTTGTCATTCACAAAATCTTCATTACTTACTCCCCCTGAATAGCACACATAGATCCACCATAAAAATTATGCTACTCCCCCACAATCCATATTTATCAAACTTAAAATATTAATCTCCCCCTTTTTGTCACAATATGACAAAGGAAGAAAGGAATAAATGGAAGTGGAAGTTCAATAAGAGAGTAATTAAATGAGTAGCTAGTTAAGATATGCAAGTAATATAAGCAAATTCAAAGTTCACATATCATTAACCAGCTGAAACAAAAGTCAGTCATACAAACGGAAGTAAAATCAAAGTCCACACACCAACAAAAGTAGTATAAAAGTTATTACAAACCAAAGGATAAAAACATTTAATCAGAACCTGATGAAGGAGCAGGTATGGTAGGATCAAGTTGATGAAGTCTCTTATTTAAGCACCTAAGATACTTACGCATATATTTAAATTGCAAATCATGGGCAACATTCATATTCTCAACCTTCTCCTCAAGTGAACGAAGACGAGCATCAAAATCAGATGACTTATAGTTAGGATCATTAGTAGAATTTGATTCAATTCCATCAAAATGGTCATCCATATTTATATCATCAGAATGAGTATTGCCACCTTCTTCTTCATTCCCTGCTTCAGCACCACCACCACCCACATCTTTTTGGCTAGGAGCCAATTCCAACTTCATCTTATTTATATTAGAATTATTAAAAATAAGATGATGAATAGGAGCCTCTTCGACAGGCATAACAACTAGCATGTGAGAAGCTAACACAGTCATAAGATAAGCAAATGGAATATCACTGTGTCCTAGATGGAGACGAAACTGAATGATGAAATGACATATTAAAGAAGGCAGACAGACTTTAGTACCAGTGACGATAGAATGCAAAACCCGAACCATAAATGAAGTCAGTTCTATTTTGTTACCAGAACGCGGATACAGATTTGAAGTAAAGATTCTGTGAAGAACCCTGTATATGGGTAACAAATACTTTGAGGGGAGCGCATTTCCTTTATGAGTCCATTGAACATCCATATTGCATAAATCTCTAGATAACATACGTTTTTCTATTTCAGACGATTTTTCAACTAGAGTATGAATAGGAATACTCTCGTCATTAACAGGTATGTCCATTAGAGCCGAAATCAAATGACAGTCTACCTCAAATGGACCTTCTGTTATTACTATATTAAATGTTAAATTCTCAGATGAAAATTCAGAAATACATGCAATCATGGCCTGAACAATAGATTAATATGCAGGCCCACCCCAATGTAAGATGTTATCCCAGTCTACAGATTGGAGAAGAGGAAGGATACCAAAAGGAGCAATGTGATCAATAAAAACAGGTCTTTCAACAATAACATTGCGCATACACAAATCCCTAACATGAGTGGGATCATCTTTGGGTGACTGAAGATGACGCCGAGCGATAGTCAAAGGACGAGAGGAAGAAGGACCATGGGAAGTTTTCTTTTTCCCTCTAGAATCCATTGGCAATAGAATAATCAAAGATACAAAGAGTTTCAAACTATATGGAGTGGGGTTTGCTAAGATCATATTTTTAAAAGAAAAATCCCAAAATAGCAATGAAACACAAAATAAATTACTTCAAGAGTGAAAATGAAGTACTATTGACTGGAATCTACAAGAAAAACACAAATGATGCACTAACCTTGAGTAATCAGACAGTTGGGTACGACTAGTCGTGCTACAGCCTGTTGAAGAAAAAATAGGAAATGAGAAAGATGAGTTTTTTCCCAATTTTTAAGAGATTCAGCGTGCTACACGACTAGTCAAGGACTGTTCTCGATCGGTTGTACCACGACTGGTTGAGCACGTCCTCGATTGGTCATGAACCAACAAAACATGTATTTTTTATTAAAATTTGAAATTTAAACCAATAGATTATCAAATATATATATATATATATATATATTATGATACATACATGCATGAATAATCAATTTAAATTGCACATACTAAGATCAAATTTCAATTTATTAAACCTGCTTTTGTCGAGCGGTTTAGTGAAAATGTCAGTAAGTTGAGTCTCGGTTGGAATGTATTCTAATGAAATTATTTTTTCTTCCACTAATTCACGAATGTAATGAAATCTAATGTCAATGTGCTTGGTACGTGAATGTTGAATTGGATTTTTAGAAATATTTATTGCACTGGAATTATCACAATACAAAACCATTAAATCCTATGCAATTCCATTTTGTTGTGGTGTTTTGGGTGCAGAGAATTCATGAGATATTCCCTGATCGCAATAGAATTTCTCAAAACTGCTATTTTTGAATTCTGATTCATGATCACTATGGATCTTAATAACTTGAGAACCTTTTTCAATTTGGATCCGTTTGAGAATCCTTTCTTTACTTCATCAATAGTTTCTGATTTATGTCTTAAGAAGGTTACTAAAGAAAAATCTAGTATAATTATCCACGATCACCAGTATATATTTTTTGTCACCTCGACTCTCCGTCTTGGTTAGTCCTACAAAATCCATATGGAGAAGTTCGAGTGGTTTTGATGTGGCATTGGAGTTCACCTTTTTGTGAGAACTCCTAGTTTGCTTGCCAATCTGGCATTCACCACATATTTTGTCTACTTTTTGAAGTTTAGGTAGACCTCTTATTAGTTCTCTTTTGCTCAATCTATAAAGATTGCGGTTGTGTACATGTCCAAGGCGTTTATGCCATAACTCGGTCTCAACGGTATGGACCATGTAACACAGTTGATTAGATGAGTTAGAATCATTTATGATGTAGCAGTTTTCAGAAGTTCTACGACCAGTTAATATTACAGAACCATTTTTGTTTAATATTTCACACCCTAGGTTATAAAATTTAACACTATGATTTTTATCGCATATTTGAGAAATGCTTAAAAAGTTATATTTTAAACCTTCAACGTACAGAACATTCTCAAATAAGGGGAGGTTAGAAATTTGAACCATACCTTGACCAATAATCTTGCAGTTGCTACCATCACCAAATGTGACTAAACCAACAGTCATGTCTTTAAGAGTGGTGAACAAACCTTTGTCACCAGTCATGTGCCTGGAGCATCCACTGTCTAGGTACCATTTTGAATGGCTTGAAGCTTTGAAAGCCGTGTGGGCAACCAAACAAGTAACTTTAGGAATCCATTTCATAACTGTTTTGGGTTTAGGAGTATAGTTGGTCTTCTTATGTTTGTAGTTATTGTAAGAATGACCCACTGAGTTAGATTTTAAGAGCTCCTTAAGTAGATCAACTATTTTCTTAGCTAAAGGGTTTCAGTTCTGATTTTTATAGTTGATATGGTTACTTTTAGTTTTGAAAGATTGAAAAGTTTTAGCATTTTTAGAAAGCTTTTGATTAGAACTTTTTTCTCTTGAGTTTGAGGACTCTCCTTTCACAAACTTAAATATTCTTTTGTTTTGGAGGAATATTTCTATCATAGCCCAAACCGGATCGGTCATCACATTTTCTTGATCCAGATAAAAGTTTTTTTAGTTTTGGATCACCTTAGTCATACCTCCATGTATCCTTTAAACTCAAAAGTGAAGAGATTTCAAGTTTAAGTTTTTCATTTTCAGATTTCAGATTTTCAATCTGGGAGGTTTTGAACTCTAAATCGCATTTACATTTTTCAAAACAATATTAAATATGTGATTTTTCTAAAATAAGAGTTTTAAAATTTTCTTTAAGCTTTGAAAACTTTTCTTTCTGAAGTTTAAGTTTAATAACAATTTTACAACTTTCCTTGTATAGGGCATTGTAAGCATCTTGAAGATCTTCTTCATTTTTATGATCACTATTCAGATTTTCTTCACTAGTAGAATCATCATAATCCGAAAAAGTGAACTTGGCTAGAGTCATAAAAGCTTTGACATCATTGCCCGACTCAGTTTCAGAATCTTCTGATTCAGAAGAGGCTTCAGTGCCAGAAGATTCATCCCAAGTAGCCAACATTCCATTCTTTTTAGGTTTGTCCTTTTTAGGATAAATGCGCATATTCTTGGCAGTTGTAATATTGACTATCTTTTAAAGATTTTCAAGTTTTAGATTTAAATTTAGATCTTTTCTTATCATTTGATTTTTGAAAGTCAACCCTCTTTTTACTTTTAAAAATCTTGTAAAACTTTTTCGCTAAGAGAGCCATATCATCTTTAGAATTTTCTTGAGAAATACATTTAGAAGACTTAAGGGCAATGGATTTACCTTTAGGAGCTTTAAGATTTAACTCGTAAGTTTGTAAAGACCCAACTAATTCTTTTACGCTCATATTGTCCGTATCACGAAGTTCCTAGATTGCAGTCATCTTTGAGTTGAACCATTCAGGTAGTGAGTGTAGTATCTTTGTACACACTTTACTTTCTAAGTTTTTATCGCCAAGACCCCACATAGAGTTTACAATGTCATTCAGTTTAGTATAGAAGTCCATGAACATTTTATTTTCCTCCATATGTATTTCCTCAAATTTAGTTGTGAGGATTTGGACTTTAGACTTTTTGACAATTGATGTACCCTCGTGTGTCATTTCTAAAATATCACAAGCTTGCTTTGCAGTATCACACGATATAATTCTTTTGAACTCATCCGGTAATAGTGCACAAGTGATTGCAGTTAGTGCTTTTGCATTGGCACTACTCTCGCTTTTCTGAAGAGTGGTCCAAGAAAAATAAAGTGTGACTTTCATTGATTTTGATCTATCGATACAAGTCACTTCAGTGGTAGGAGAGATTCATTCAGTCATTGTGGCTAGCCACACGCTCTCATCCATGGACTTAAGGAAAATCCTCATCCCGACTTTCTAATAGTGGAGGCCTAGGACTGAAAGGCTATCAAAATTTAACATCTTATAAATAGCTTAGATCGATTAGCTCAGGAAATAAATTCAAATAACAATAAAAACGAGATATTAGGCTCTAATACCACATGAAAAGACTTAACTATATGTCCTGGGGGGGGGGGGGGGGGGGGGGTGAATAGGATTGTCAAATTTAAAATTATACTAGCGGAATTAAACAATAAGATAGCCTTATAAATAAATAAATGAAAGATAGTACTTTTAAATAAATCATAATACGGAAATGTAAAGCAACCTCAATATTCAAGTATTGAGAGGCTGATACAAATGATGTTCTAAGGACAACCTTGCACCATAAAAACCAAGGGTTTATGGCAAGACAACCTTACTAGAACGGTATAAGTATCAATATCTCAAACTGAAGAGGAATAAAGGAAATAGCAAGAATTGAAATTCTAAACTATTACAACATTCTTACAATGCTTGAAATGTAAATATTACAACATTCACATCCACACATACATTCCATAGCTTTGAATGATAAAAGATAGAAATTAAATAAACATTCAAACCACAAGACACAAAAAAATATAGTGGTTCACCTGTGTGTTCACCAACTGTTAAACAACAGCCACACAACTTGCTACTCCACTCCTAATATCCTCGCACAGGGGATATCAGCGTTCATTATGAAAATAGGTTTCACAGGTTCACCTAAAACCTTCACAATTGTGTCTTTCAAATGGGCTTACACAATTCAAAAACCCCACTTTCTGAGTTTTCTGGCTCTCCTCAGATAACTAACACAATGAGATTTTTCTGGCTCAATCTCAAAAGAAACCAAAAGCAATGGAAATTTACACAAATGTAAAATACCTGGATTTCTCCTTTTGTAGCAGCCTGGAAGAACCAATCGGAGTAGAAGTTCGAATATAGAAGTTCAATTGTTCAATACTCACTTTGAAATGGTTCTAAGTTCTAATTGATTTTAAATTAAACCAGATGGGCTACCTCTATTTGATTTTGATTCCAAGAAGAAGGAATATAGCAATTCCTCTTTTCAATTCAGATTGGAATACAAAAACAAAATCAAATTGACAAAGCTAATAAAAGAAAATATTAAATATGCACAATGTAGCTTAAAAATTAACACAAATTTATCTCAGAGTGAAGCCTTGATTTTACTTGAATTCAGATTAAGAAACTCTGAAATTCGTGTTCTATTTATAGATGCAGAAATCGCGCCTACGACTAGTCATGTGGCCACCATGACTGGTCCTAGGTTGAACTGTAGTTTTAAATTTTAAGCGCGATTGTATAAAACCATTGCACAACTGGTCGTAGGCTATCCACGACTGGTCGTGACCAACCCACGACTGGTCGTGAAGAACCAGGAATGGTTGTTAGAGTCGTAGCTGCAGGATTGGTCGTGAATGAGTCGACATTGTTCCTACGACCGGTCGAGCAGACTCTAGGATTGGTCAAAGCTCAACCAAAAAATTCTGAAAATTTACAACAACTTAGGATTGGTCTTGGAATTTCTTGGACTGGTCGAGCCAGTTCTAGGACTAGTCAAACAGAGTCCAGGACTAGTCTTATAATAGACCAAATACTTATAAAAAGATTCAATTTGAATTATATATATAAAATGACCTACCTTAAGGTCAATATAAGGTCATTCATACCTTGAATGTGAAGTATGGACATTAAGTCTTCATTTCTTCGTAAGATAGTTGACCTTTTGAAGATTGTGAAGCTTGAGATCTCTATACTTGATGTAGCATTAAACTTGAGATCTTCTAGAGCTTGAATTACACTTCATCTTGAGTTGTACACTAACTTGAGTTTTGAACAAGATCACTTCTTTCGTTGTAGCTTGTACTTGCATTTCTTGAAATGATTTGAAGTAGTTCTTCGTTCTTGACTTGAAGCAAAGATGGAGTGTCTTGAACATATGAATCAACATACTACACAAAACATAGATTATGTTTTTGGCACCACAAAATTTGACAACCAAAGGAATAAGAAACCATAGCACTTACAAGTTATCACATTACACTTTCCAAACGTGTCTAAGGACACAGTGGCACTAAAATTGTTTCCCTTCTCATTAAAGGAGAAGGCTAAAATGTGGATGCACTCCTTAAAGCCAAGATCCATCAACACATGGGTCGAGATGACTCGGGAATTTCTCAAAAAGTTTTTCCCGTTTTATAAAACTAACACTTTAAGGAAGGCAATCATGAACTTTGTCCAAAAAGAGGAAGAGACCTTTCAATGCTGGGAAAGGTCTAAGGATCTCACGAATTCCTGTCAACATCATGGCTACAAGATATGATGAACAATAAGCTTTTTCTATAATGGATTAACTTCACCAATGCGCCAGTTTGTACAGATGATGCATAACGGTGAATTCATGAATAAGGAGGCCGATGATGCGTGGGATTACCTAGATCAATTAGCAGAAAACACACAATCATGGGACACCTCTCCAAGACCCACTACTTCTAAGCCTACTCAATCAAAGGAAAGGGGAGGAATTTATGCTTTAAAAGAGGAAGATGATATGAGTGTAAGAGTGGCAAATCTCACAAGAAAAGTCGAGGCCATAGAACTTAAGAAGGTTATACCTATCAAATCCGATAAGGCTATGGAAGTTGTTTGTGGTATTTGTGCTTGCAACATACATACCACTGAAAATTGCCCAACAATTCCTGCTTTTCAAGAGATATTGAATGAGCAATCAAATGTTGTGAACAACTACCAAAGACCTTTCAAAGGACTCACCTCAAACACATCTGGAGGAACCCTCCCAACTCCATCTGGAGGAACCATCCAAAGTTTAGTTTGAGGAATGGACAAACGACTAACCCTCAAGAGGCCCTTACACAATTCTTAATCAAAAGAGGCCTCAAAAAGATACGATTCAAAAACTCATTCAAAATCAAGAGCTATTCAACCAGAATACAGTGCAAGCATTCCAGGATCTCAAAACAACAATGAGAATGTTTAATCGTCCATTCAAAGGATTGAGTCATGCTTAGCAAGTGGGGAGAAAGGGATGCTTCCAACCCAACCCCTCTCCAATCCAAAACTACAATGTGAAATTAGTGACCCAAGCTCTTCAAATTAAATGGAGCAAGCCAAGTCTATCACCACTCTTAGGAGTGGAAAGACAATTGACAAATCTATTCCAGTAAGGGCTTAAAAGCCTAAGGACCCGGAAGAAGTTGAGAATGATAGACCTAGCAATGCCCCACATGGGTTGGAACCAGAACCTCAAAGTAAGCCGATTGTGTCATTCCCCCAGCGGTTGATTGCACCAAAACCTCTTTCTAACTCTTAGGATATTCTAGAGGTGCTTAAACAAGTGAAGGTCAACATCCCTCTACTGGATGTTGTTAAACAAATCCCTTCATATGCCAAGTTTCTGGAAGATCTATGTACTAGCAAAAGACGGTAAAACATACAAAAGAAAATCTTTTTGACAGAAAAAGTGAGTGTCATCCTCAAGCAAGATGTGCCACACAAATACAAAGATTCCGATAACCCAACCTTCACTTGTGTAATTAGGAATTACCGTATTTAGCATGCACTTCTTGACTCGGGGGTGAGTGTAAATCCGATTCCTTACTCGGTCTATAAACAACTGACTCTTGGTGAATTAAAACCTACCTGGACCACGTTACAACTTGCCGATGGATCAGTTTATGTACCGAGAGGGATGATTGAGGATGTGTTAGTCCAGGTTGATAAATTCTACTACCTAGTAGATTTTGTTATTCTGGATACTCAACCCATTGTGGATGTGAGCACTGAGATACTCGTCATTCTTGGTCGCTCATTCCTTGTTACATGAAATTCTATCATTAATTATAGGAATGAGATTATGAATCAATCTTTTAAAAATATGACATTGGAGCTCAACATCTTTTTCAATATGAACAAACAGTCAGTGGATGATGACGATACCCACGACATTAACATAATCGATTCTTTCGTGGAAGATAGAGCACTTTTGACTCTATACTCTAACACTCTAGAGACATGCTTGGCCCACTCCCCCGATTTAGATGATGACATGATTAGGGAGATAGATGCCTTACTTGATGTTACGCCGGTACTTGAAGTTAACTGGTGGAGGCCACAATTTGAGAAATTGCCCCAAACCGATGTAGTGCATCTACCATCTAGCCTCAAAGCACTAAAGCTTGACCTAAAAATTTTGCCCGATGATCTTAAATATGTCTACTTAGGTCAAGATGAGACATACCAGGTGGTGATTTCTTCCCGCCTTGAGAAAGAACAAGAGAGTATGCTTATTTCTACTCTCATTGAGCATAAAGGAGCCATTGGATGGTCGATTGCAAACCTCAAGGGAATTAACCATTTGATTTGTACTCACCGCATTCATCTTGAGGATAATGTGAAAACCTCCCAACAACCACAAGGTTGACTCAATACAAATATGAAAGAAGTGGTTAAGGCTAAGGTACTTAAGTTATTGGATGTGGGTATAATTTACCCTATATCCGACAGTCAATGGGTGAGTCCAACTCAGGTGGTTCCCAAGAAGTCTGGAATCACCATCGTAGCTAATGCCGACAATGAACTCATGCCAACCAGAGTTACTACTGGTTGGAGAATTTGCATTGACTATAGAAAATTGAATACCATTACAAGGAATGACCACTTTCCTTTGCCCTTCATTGACCAAATCTTGGAAAGGCTAGCTAGTCATTCTTATTACTGCTTCCTTGATGGGTATTGAGGCTACAAGCAAATAAAGATAGCCTTTGAAGATTAAGAGAAGACAACATTCACATGCCCTTATGGCACCTTTGCTTACCAAAGGATGTCATTTGCTTTGTGTAGTACCCCCGCCATTTTTCAGCGTTGCATGTTGAGTATTTTTTCTGACATGGTAGGGCAATATTTAGAGGTCTTCATGACGACTTCTCTGTCTTTGGTTCATCCTTCAGCGAGTGTCTGGAAAATCTTGAAAGTGTGCTAAAGCGATGTGAAGAAAAGAATTTGGTTTTGAATTGGGAGAAATGTCATTTCATGGTTCCCAAGGGAATTTTACTTGGACACATAATTTCTTCAAAGGGAATTGAGGTGGACAAGGCCAAAATCGATTTTATCTCTAACCTACCAGCTCCCAAAAGTATATGCGACGTGCGATCTTTTTTAGGACACGCCGGATTCTACAGACGATTCGTAAAGGACTTTAGTCACCTCTCTCGTCCTTTATGTGATCTACTTCAAAAGGACACTCCATTCGAGTGGTCTGAACAATGGCAAAAAGCTTTCACTAAACTCAAGAGCATGTTGACTACTGCACCCATCATGCAGCCACTCGACTGGACCATACCTTTTGAGATTATGTGTGATGCATCTAACGATGCTATTGGGGTGGTGTTAGGCCAGAGAAAAGAGAAGAAGTCCTACGTGATTCACTATGCGAGTATAACTCTAAATTCTGTCCAAGTGAACTATTTTACTGCGTAGAAGAAACTCTTAGCCATAATGTTCGCTTTAGACAAATTTAAGTCTTACTTGATTGGATCTAAGATCATTATCTACACAGACATGCAGTGCTAAAGTACCTTCTTTCTAAGAAGGATGTTAAGTCTCGCTTGATAAGATGAATCCTCTAACTCTAGGAATTTGATATAGAAATACGATATAAAAAAAGAGTAGAGAATGTAGTGGCTGATCATCTTTCTAAGCTTGACCTCCCTGATTCCCTTGAGCCGACACTTATAAATGATATATTCGCTGATGAACAATTGTTTAAACTCTCCCAATTACCTTGGTTTGCTGACATTGTGAATTATCTTGCCACATGTTTCACGTCGACATATTGGACTGTGCAAGATAAGGAAAAATTATTCGCCAAGGTACGTAAGTTTTTCTGGGATAATCCTTATCTGTTTAAATATTGCCTAGACCAAATTCCAAGAAGATGTGTGCCAGACAATGAACATTAGAGTATCATCTCCTTTTGTCATTCTTAGGCCTGTGGTGATCACTTTTCTATTAAAATGACCATGGCCAAAATTCTGCAGTGCGGCTTTTACTGGCTCACGATGTTCAAAGATACTCATGAGTTTTGCAAAGCTTATGAGCGTTGTCAGAAATTGGGAGGGTTTTTCCGTCGAAATATGATGCCTTTGAACCTCATTCTTATTATTAAAGCATTTGATTGTTGGGGTATTAATTTCATGGGACCATTCCTCCAATCATTTGGGAATATTTACATTTCGTTAATAGCAGACTATGTCACTAAGCGGATCGAAGCGATCCCGTGCTGGAATAATGATCATAAAACAGTCATTCAATTCTTAAAAGAAAATATCATTTCCCAGTTCGGAACGCCTCTGGTCATTATTAGTGATGGAGGTTCACACTATTGTAATAGGCCATTTGAGAACTTAATGAAGAAATATGGCATCTCTCATAAAGTGAACACTCCATACCACCCGCATACAAGCGGGTAAGCTGAGATTTCCAATAGGAAAATTAAATAAAATTTGAAAAAAAACGGTTAACCCTGACCGTAAGGATTGGTTAATCCATTTGACCGATGCTTTATGGGCTGACCGTATAACTTTTAAGACCCGTATTGGAATATCTCCCTTTAAACTCGTTTATGGGAAAGCCTGTCCCTTGCCTGTGGAGCTGGAGCATATAGCCTACTGGGCTATCGAAAATCTGAATTTTAACTTGGACAATGCTGGCTCGCTGCGCAAGCTCCAACTAAATGAACTTGAGGAAATTTGGAACGACGCTTATGAGAACTCGAGAATTTACAAGGACATGATGAAGGTATTCCATGACAGGAACGTCCTTCAGAAATCATTCATAACCAGTCAAAAAGTCATTCAGTACAATTCTCAGTTACATCTTTTTTCGGGTAAACTTCGATCTCGTTGGACCGGTCCTTTCATTATTACTAATGTCTATCCTCATGGGGCCGTCGAGATAAAGAATTTGACGAATGACAATGTTTTCAAAGTGAATGGACATCGTCTCAAGCCATTTGTTGAGAAGTTTGATTCAGAGGACATGTCCATGTATTCGATTGATCCTATGTACCAGGATTGACCTCCTAGTCTGACGAAGGTGTAGTTAGGTTTATTGCTTTCATAGAATTCATGATTAGCATAGTTTGATTTCAGTTTGTTTAGTCTTTATGCTAACTCATTTACATGTTAAGAACTTTGGAAAAGCTTCAATTCTCCTTCTTCTGGTATTATCTTCCCATCACTTCCCATTTCTTTTCATTGTCTCATGTGCATTGCATGCTCATATCTTTTACATTGAGGACAATGTAGGTTTTAGGTTGGAGGGTGTGGATTACATAAACTAATCAGTGTTATCTTAGTTTTGAGTAAAAATGTGAAAATTTTCAATTTTTCAAGCTAAAAACATGTTTGGGAAATGATAATTTTGGAATTAAGAATGCTTTGAGTATGATGATAAGATGGAGATTGAGCTTTGAATTGTTGGAGTTTGATCAACCGAGTAGACTATCATCTAAATTCTTGCATATAATTGATTAACATGAAGTTTGAATATCATGTTAATCTAAGTCACAAGATACGCTCAATTTGCTTTCTGTGAATAGTACTAGAATTTCTGATTGTTAGTATGTATATCATTGAAAGATATTGAGAATTAAGTCTGGAGAATTGAATTTTATCCACCTTAAAAAGATGAAAAGAACCAGTTAAAAAACAGAGAGATCGACAAAAAGGTCATATATGATGAAAAGACTGGAAAGGAATGAAAAGTCTTAAAAGAATGAATAAATAAAAGGGATCGTCGATATAAAATTAAAAATTGGAAAAAGAAGGAAAATGTGATAAGTTCGAAATTAGTACTTGATTATTCAATAAAACATGAGGTGATGAGTATGACTAATATTATGAATTAGTAGTATGTTATGGAAAGTAAATAGAATTCACTACGCACATTGGAAAATTTTAATATATGAACTTATGCTCTTAAATGATTAATAAAGAAACTTTTTGATTGATTGCTCATGTGATTTGGCTCTAGGTTTTCAAAATTGTACTCTCGCTTTTTTAGATTGTACGCATTCATACTTGATTGCACAAAAGATTGTTTTCTGAAAATGATTTGAATATTGAAGATTGAAGATCACTTCACGCATGTTTTGCTCGGGACTAACAAAATGCTGGTTGGGGTGTGTTGAGTATGAATATTGCATATTTTCCCTATTTATACCTTGGTTTTATAAACATGATAGTGCTTAATCGATTTAATTATGCATGTTTTCATGTGCGATGTGATTTCGAGAGCTTTAAGGTGAAATTGATGTCAAAAGAAGATTTATGCTCAAAAGATTACTAAATGAATATTTGGGGATTTGGAAGTCATTAATGAAGAATTCACATGCTAAAGATCCAAAAAAATCAAGCGAGGAATGAAGAGAATCAAAGATTCGAAGTGAAGAAAAGGAATTTTGAAATTGTCTTGAAAACAAACATAACCTTGAAATTACCCTGAAAAAGCATATTCTGAAACTCTAAGTATATTTTTGGAAACTACGCAGAGTGCTAAATTTGAGGTGGTTTAAACTCCGAGCATATTTTGGGAAACTGCGCAGAGTGCATAAATTTGAGGCGGTTTCTAGATTTTTCTAACTTGGTGCAAAAGTTGGAGTTCTACAACTATAAATAGGACTCCCTAGGATGATCTAAAGCATTTAATAGGGTTTGGAAAGGTCTCAAGGAGCATAGCACAAGGGTGGAACAGCCGCCAAAGAGTTTTATTATTCCCTAGTTTATTTTTAATGCTTTGTTTAAGAGATTTAGTTTCAATCATGTCCATGGTTGGCTAAACCTCTTAGCTACGGCTAAGAGGTGAAGCTTGTAGCGTGTTTGGATGTTTAGTTTGCTTTGATTCTTGTTCTTATTAAACTTCATTGATTTCTAGTTGATATTAAAGGAATATTTTAAATTTTCTATAATTTATCGTGACTCAAATTGCAATAGATGTTATGATAGCTTTGAATATCTTCTTTTCCTGTTTTTGAGATTGTGAGATTAGTAAATCATGTTGTTCATCATCATCTCCTAGGCATAGTAAGGTAATGAAATCCCTTCTAATCTTCACAATTCTCCTTCATTGAGAATTATGTCAATGAAAAGTTTAGTTTTGATTTAAATTGTTTTATTTTTCAATTGGATAGGATATGACTCCAATTCCAACTGTGTTCCTTGAATCAAGTAAGGTAGCATCTTGATAGCTACAAGTGGACCCCTTAGCACCCTAGTTCCCACATTTAATTAATATTTTAAACATTATTCACAATTACGCTCTTTTATTTCAAAATTCAGATTTAGATCTTCTTCTAGTTCTAGTTCTATTTCTTTTCAGAATAAATACAAGTTTAGTCCCTGTGGATTCGACCTCGTTCTCACGAGTTATTACTACATCGGGACCCTACACTTAGGGTTGTGAACATATGCCAATGCCCACCCGGCTCGTCGATAGCGGACCCACTTATGAGCTGGTCAAATTCAACCTAGTTTATACCCCCCTACCCTCGGGCGGATAAGGTCACACCCCTTTTAAACCAACCATGACACAGTGGGAAATACGCCCTACTTGTATTTGGCACTCAGGCACTCATGTTATCCACTCTGTCTCAACGTTGAAGCATCCTATTGGTATCACAAGGTTTGAGGGACTTTCACCCAATGACATCCTTAGCGCCCTAATGCTGAACAGATATTTCTAGTATCTATTCTGGCCATCCACGATATACCTGTGGAGGCCACAACCTTGATTTCGTTAAGGTGTAATGGAAATACTTCATACAATGCGTGAATGCATGAGTCCATCATCTGAGTCATGCAACCATGTCATGCAAGTCATACATATATACAGGATGGCCCCATCTCTTATGGGTTTCCTGAAAGTCTCCCAAGTCATAGGGTCATCAATGCGCCTTGCCACATATAAGCAAGCTAAAAAAAATCATGAATTAGCAATTTTCCAAGTCATACAAGCATGATGCGAAAGAGATATGATAATGTTCACAACCCCAAGTGTAGGTTCACAATGTAGTAATAATCTCGGTGAGACCGAGGTCGAATCCACAGGGACTGACTTGTGTGTCTTTTGAAAGTAACTAGAACTAGAATTATAAGAAGATGTAAATCTAAATCTGAATTAATTGAGAGAGTATTGTGATTAAAGTGATTAAAACTAACAAATTCAAAGGTGGTAACTAGGGTTTCCAAGGATCCACTTGTAGAGATCAGGGAGATCTATGCTTGATTTAAGGACACAACTGGAATCAGAGTCTCATCTTATCCAATTGGAAGATATCTCAGTAAAACCAAATCTGAACTTCTTTTGACCTAATTCTCAATGGATGAGAGGTGCGAGAACTGGAAGTGATTCCATCACAAAACCATGCACAGGAGACAAGGCACACAAAATTTATAGCCTTGTCTGCATAGATTCACAAAATTGCATCAAATTTACGCAGTTTCTCAAAATAGACTTCACTCTAAACAATTTCTCAGAATGACCCAGAGTTTCAGAATATACTTCTTCAGGACACTTTCAGGAAAATGTTTGTTTTCAAGAATATTTAAGGATTTCTTTTCTTCACTTCAAATATTTGATTCTCTTCATTCCTCACTTGGTTTTCTTAGATCTTTAGCGTATGAATTCTTCAATCTTGGTCTCCTAAGATCCATCCCTTGCCTTGGTGATTCTTGAGCATCAAATCTATGCTTTTAACACCCCTTCAATCCAACCTCTTAAATTCACCTTGCAACACAAACATGAGTAAAATAGAACACTAAGCATTATCATGTTCATAAAACCAAGATATAAATGGGGGATAATATGCAATATTTGACTCTCAACAAATAATGTACAATCATAAGCACTATGCATGAGATGTGTAATACCGCATTAAGAATAAAGTAGGGTTAAAATGTAAGAGGAATGCTATGTATGTTATAAAATAAGTGTCGCGTCAATATAAAGAAAGTGCAATGTGAAATAAAGAAAGTGTCATGTCAACATAAAGAAAATGTTATTAGCAAACATCAGTGTAGCCCTCGCACCAATCACTAATGTAATGCCACAAAATCATCAAGTGTCATACCAACATTTTTCACTGACTTATTCAGGTCATGTAAGCATGTGCATGAAGTACATAGCATACAAGGATTCACATACAGCATCAATATCATAGCCATCATCCAACGCTAGCATCATACATGCCCTAGGCATTAGGCGTCTATTATGCAAGAGGTTATCCTTACGTTCACCAACATCATTTATTTTTCATCATTCAGGCATAAAGTAAAACGATGTTAGCATATGCATGTGATCATCGTGACCATCAACGTGTGTATTATTATCACTTGGATATCAATATTATCTCCTATGTAACCAATATCAAGTAAAGCGTAGTGATTATAGACATATCATCGTCATGAGCATCAACACATGCATGATTATTAACTAGGATATCAACCTCATCATCCATGTAACGATAATTAAGTAAAGCATGGTGATCAACTAGCATATTTTATCATTATGTATATGTACATACTATCATCATCATTAGCATGAAGATCACTTCCACTTCATGATTAACATAGGCAATGTCACAACTACTCATTCATCATCAATGCATATGTCATCAATTCACCATCTATTAAATCATCACCATAATCGATATTAATCCTACTATAATCACCATTAATTAGATCATATCTATCATTTCAACCAACAATAGGACGTCTCACCTAAGTGTGACACAGTCATTGACCTTGGATACATGCAAGGCACGCAGTGCCATAGGTCAAGCGTGAGTCTCATTTGGCAAACCACTAAACCAACTCTAAGAGATAAACTTCCAACCACAAGGCATCCAATGGTGTGGATCCAACTCCACAACTAAGTGGACCCCACACATCCCACCATCAACTAGAAGCAATGCACAATCCCAATATAATGGCAACATACTAACATCTTTCACGTCATATATCATATTGGGCCCATAAGCCACAAGCACAAGCAACATAAGAAAAAGCCCAATTATCCAGTTTATATATTCTAAAATAGGCCTCACTAGGTGTGGTCCACTTGACTAGAGGTAGTGTACAAGGCACACTGACCACTAAGTAATAGGCCTGCCCAACGGGCTCAAGGAAGGTTACCATGGTGGGCTTCTCACTCTCCAATGATTTCTCTTAGTGTTAGGCCCACTTAAGCTTTAAGGTTGCCTCATTTAGACAGGCATAAGGCCATCTTAATTCTCAATGGATGAGAGGTGTGAGAATTGGAAGTGATTTCATCACAAAACCATGAGCAGGAGACAAGGCACACAACAGGATTTACCAATCCTACAACTAATCATAAGAGAATTGGGAAGATTAGGTAGGATTCCATCACCTAACCATGCCCATGAGACGATGGTAAATAACAGGATTACCAAATTTCACAATCTCAATACATGAAAAGAACATACACAAAGCTATCGCAGATCTATTGTAATTTGAGTCACAATAAACCATTATAAACTGAAAGTATTCCTTAAGAATCAAATTAAAATCAAAGAAAGTTCAACATAAACGTGAATCAAAGCAATAGAAAACATCCCATCACGCTACAAGCTTCACCTCTTAGCCCCAGCTAAGAGGTTTAGCCAACCATAGACATGATTAAACTAAAATCTCTTAAGAAAAATATAAAAACAACTAAGGAAAAGGAAGAAAAACTCTTGGCAATGGCTTTTCCACGCTTTTGCTCTACTCCTCAAACCCTAGATATCCCTACAAGTTCATAGGAAACCCATATTTATAGCCTTGTCCGCATAGATTCGCAAAATCGCCTCAAATTTATGCAGTTTTTCAAGATAGACTTCACTCTACACAATTTCACAGAATAACCCAGAGTTTTTAAGAATATGCTTCTTCAGGACACTTTCAGGAATATGTTAGTTTTTAGGACAATTTCAGGAATCCTTTTCTTCACTTCAAATAGTTGATTCTCTTCATTCCTCACTTAGTTTTCTTGGATCTTTAGCATGTGAATTCTTCAATCTTGGTCTTCTAAGATCCATCCCTTGCCTTGATGATTCTTGAGCATCAAATCCATGCTTTTAGCACCCCTTTCAATCCAAGCTCTTAAATTCACATTGCAACATAAATATGAGTAAAATAGAACATTAAGCATTATCATGTTCATAAAACCAAGATATAAATGGGAGATAATATGTAATATTTGACCCTTAACACAATCCCTAACCAACATTTTGCTAGTCCCAAGCAAAGTATGCGAAAAATATTTCAAGAACTATAAAACAATTTTTATAAGCTTAAGTGGTTTTAAAACAATCCAGATAATAGAGTTTCAAAATACATCGATGTTGAGCATTATTTTCTCCTAAACTATAGCACTTGGTAAATTTCATAGTCAAGTTCAAAGTATTAATCCACAAATTAGAACAATTCTAAACATTGAGTTCCACAGGTGCATAGTGAAATCTGGACTTATCACAATCAAAGGTTCAATTCTTAATTTTCATGATAACATTGAGAATCAAAAGAGCATTCAGGACAACCAAAACCTAAACCAAAACTTGCCTTACAGTTCATCTTTTTATTCTTCAAGTTTTTTTTATTTTTTCCATCGATGGCTTTCACGCTATGTCAACCTTTTTAAAGATCTTTAATAGGTAGTTGTTTTCGATGATAACTATTTTTTTAGCTGGGTATTTATTTATTTATTATTTTTTCAATTCTTCTCATTGAACATGATGGACAAATTCCCTAAGTTGGACAAATTTCCTAGGTTGGTTCCTTCCATGCTTAATAATCACTAAGTTAACAATTCAATATCAAACTGACACCTTAATGTGTAAGTTAGATGTGACATGTGAAATCATGACTCAATCAATGTTTAAAACTTCTAATCATGGATTAATAATTCAAGCTTAACTTTGAAATCTAACAAGTAACTAAACCCAAGAGTCATAAATCACCAACATTAAGTATCTTATACTTCTAAATCATGGATGAATGTCAAAATCGCTCGAATTTACAAAATTTTCTGAAAAATTTTCACAATTTTTGCTCACAAACTAAGAAAACACTGATTAGCTTGCCTAATCCACACCCACCAACCTAAAATCTACATTATCATCAATGTAAAAGATATAAGCATGCAATGCACATAAGACAACGAAAGTAAAGGAGAAGTAATGGCAAGGTAGTACTTGAAGAAGGAATCTAGAGGCTTTTCCAAGGATCTCAAAGTGAAGATGGGTTAGCGGGAGGACTCAACAGACGATAAACAAACTATCCTAAAACAGCAGAAGCAAACTACCCTAGTCCTATAAAAGTAATAAATTAATCTTAAACTAGGAAAATAAGGGAAAAGCTACTCGGTCATGCCACAAGGTTCCTCCTCCGGCCAATATCTTGATAAATTTCTCAGTAGGTTTCTCAATAAAATCATCCAAAAGCTTTCTTTTTTTTGCAATAGGCTTGGATGCCTTAGAGCATGAATTTTTAGAGAAATTTATGGACCTCAGCATAAGGTTTCCTTTTAATCTCCTAAGGTGTCCAAATATATATGATTCACCTGTGACAGAAAATTTCTGAGTTAGCACCCCATGGTGAATTAGAGACTACACATAGATGAAATTCAGAAAAATTCTCAGAAAGTGATGTAGTCTCGACTCATTCCGAAGTTTCAGACTTCGGTTCAATTTCCAACTCTTCCTCCTTTAATGATAAACATTTAGGATCTGGGGAAAGAGGGGCTTCAGAATAAGGGTTCTCTCGGTCAGTAACAACTACCGAGATGTTGTCTTGCAAAGCATTCACTACGTCTTGTATTATAGAATCTGCACGGTGTGCTAAGTAATCTTCCGAAGAGTTGGGAAATTCAGTTGAGAGTGGCTCATTCTTCATATTAAAGTTTGTGATGATCTGCCCAAGGATTCTATCATCTGTGAAAGTGGATGGACACATGCTTTCTTGCTCTTTTCCTTCACGGACAGATTGAGGATCAATATGCGAAACATTGATGTGAACACTCTATTCATTGAAGCTTCTCAGTAGAAGCATTGAATTGTCAAAAGTGTACAGCTTAGATGGTGGCCTCAACTGGGTGGTTTCAAATTCCAGAGTCATATCGAGCATCTCATCTATCTCCCGAATTATATCATCATTCAATTCAGGGGAGTGGTCTAAACATACCTCACAAAGGTTGGAAGGGTTAGTTAAAAGTGGTTCATCTTCCACATTTAAATTGTTCATGTCAGATGGGTGGAGTAGATCACTATGGTCGGCAACCTTACGAATCTCTTAATCATTGATATGGGCCAAACTTGATATCGAATTCATAGGGATTTGAGCTATACATTCATGATTGTCATCCCAATACTCATCATCTTCCAATTCAATGTAGTACACCCGTGGAATGGGATCGCTTTCCTCACATTCTATTTCTAGATTAGGTTGACGTTCGAATAAACTAACCTCTTCCTCATCATTGGAACCAAGTGTGTCATGTGAGTGAAGTGTGTCAGTATCATTATATTTGAAAGACACCCACGTCTCTTAATTATTCCTTTAGACCGTCATCGAGATCGACTCTTCGAGAAATTGAACCATATACTCATTAACACAATCCAACTCTTCATTCTCAATTTCAGTATTCTTCATAAGCGAGTTAGGATCACTTTCTTCGCACTGTGTTTCCGGATCGGGTTGAAGCTGGTATGAACTAGCCTCTTCCTCTTCATTAAAATGTGATTGACGCTCTTGAATGGCGGTTTTAATCACCTCTAATGATTTCATAATACCTACGATTCCTTGTGCGACATATTCGTTGAATTGTTCTTGAGCACCTATGTATTTCTGAATTGATTCCTCTTGGATTATTTTTGGTTGAGTCTCATAAGTAAGGAATCCAAGGGAGTAGTCATTAAAATCAATTGGCGGTTCATCTCTCTAATGTTGATGTTTCCACCGATTATAGTCATATGGGTCATAGGTGAGGGAATCTGATGGTTGTTGGTACATATTGTCACCCATAATATAATTACGCATTGTTTTCTTCTTGTTTGATGGGTGATAATATTTCTCACTCCCATAATTATGATAACTCCAACATTCATGTACTGTTTCCTTAATCTGTGGAGTGTAATTATTCTCCCGCGTATGATCACGTAAGGACTTCTTAACCGGTGGAGCATTATATTCTGGTCGGTTCTTAATGATGGTTTCAGAAAAATTTTGAGACATAGGTTGATTTCTATTATAATCATCATATATCCCTTCCCAATATCTCTTATCCATCTCAGCATACTGACATTCCCACTCTTGCATGGTGAAACTAGCTCTGAATCTAATCCTTAAAAAAGAATAAAAGAAAAATCCTACAACAATATGGAAAGTAAGTAGAGGAGAAGTTAGAAGGAAGTTACCAAATTGGAGGAGATCTACGTTAGGATCTTACAAAAGAAAAAGGAAAGTGAATTAGTTTCTAAAAAGAAAATAAGAAAGTTTCTATTAAAAAAAATAGAAAGATGAGTTAGTGTCTAAAACTAAAAAGGAAAGTTTCTAAAAAAGCAACCTAGTTCTAAAAACAAATTAGGAAAGTTTCTATATATAAAAAAAAGCCTGGTTTCTAAAAATGAAAAAGGAAAGTTTCTAAACCTAAAAAGTTAAGTTAGTTTCTAAAAACAAATTAGAAATAACCCTTATCTTATCTTATCTAATCTTATCTTATCTTATCTTATTTTATCCTATCCTATCTAATCTTATCTTATCTAATCTTATCTAATCTAATCTTATCTTATCCTATCCTATCCTATCATATCCTATCTTATATAATCTTATCTAATATTATCTTATCTTATCTTATCCTATCCTATCCTATCTTATCTAATATTATCTTAGCTTATCTAATCTTAACCTAATTTTAAAATTTATCAAATCCAGAAAACGCAACTGTCAATCTCCAGCAACGGCATTAAAAACTTGTTCACAACCCCAAGTGCAGGGTCGCGATGTAGTAATAATCTCGGTGAGACCGAGGTCGAATCCACAGGGACTGACTTGTGTGTCTTTTGAAAGTAACTAGAACTAGAACTACAAGAAGATGTAAATCTAAATCTGAATTAATTGAGAGAGTAATTGTGATTAAAATGATTAAAACTAACAAATTCAAAGGTGGTAACTAGGATTTTCAAGGATCCACTTATAGAGATCAGGGAGATCTATGCTTGATTTAAGGACACAACTGGAATCAGAGTCTCATCTTATTCAATTGGAAGATATCTCAAGAAAACCAAATCTGAACTTCTTTTGACCTAATTCTCAATGGGTGAGAGGTGTGAGAACTAGAAGTGATTCCATCACAAAACCATGCGCAGGAGACAAGGTACACAATAGGATTTACCAATCCCACAACCAATCATAAGAGAATTGAGAAGATTAGGTAGGATTCCATCACCCAACCATGCCCATGAGACGATGGTAAACAACAAGATTGCCTAGTTTCACAATCTCAATACATGAAAAGAACATACTCAAAGCTATCGCAGATCTATTGTAATTTGAATCACAACAAATCATTAAAAACTGAAAGTATTCCTTAAGAATCAAACTAGAATCAAAGAAAGTTCAACATAAACATGAATCAAAGCAATAGAAAACATCTCATCACGTTACAAGCTTCACCTCTTAGCCCTAGCTAAGAGGTTTAGCCAACCACAGATATGATTGAACTAAAATCTCTTAAGAAAAGCATAAAAATAAATAAGAAAAAGGAAGAAAAACTCTTGGCGATAGCTTCTCCACGCTTTTTCTCCACTCTTCAAACCTTAGATATCCCTAAAAGTTTATAAGAAACCCATATTTATAGCCTTGTCTGCATAGATTCGCAAAATTACCTCAAATTTACGCAGTTTCCCAAAATAGACTTCACTCTACACAATTTCACAGAATGACCCAGAGTTTCAGCATATGTTTCTTCAGGACACTTTCAGAAAAATGTTTGTTTTCAAGACAATTTAAGGATTCCTTTTCTTCACTTCAAATATTTGATTCTCTTCATTCCTCACTTGGTTTTCTTGGATCTTTAGCATATGAATTCTTCAATCTTTGTCTTCTAAGATCCATCCATTGCCTTAGTGATTCTTGAGCATCAAATCCATGCTTTTAACACCCCTTTCAATCCAACCTCTTAACTTCACCTTGCAACACAAACATGAGTAAAATAGAACACTAAGCATTATCATGTTCATAAAACCAAGATATAAATGGAGGATAATATGCAATATTTGACCCTCAACAGATAATGTACAATCATAAGCACTATGCATGAGATGTGTAATACCACATTAAGAATAAAGTAGGGTTAAATCAGTATAAAGTAATGCTAACTTAAATGTAAGAGCAATGTTATGTCTGTTATAAAATAAGTGTCGCGTCAATATAAAGAAAGTGCAATGTGAAATAAAGAAAGTGTCATGTCAACATAAAGAAAATGCTATTAGCAAACATCAGTGTAGCCCTCATACCAATCACTAATGTAACGCCACAAAATCATCGAGTGTCATACCAACATTTTTCACTGAATTATCCAGGTCATGTAAGCATGTGCATGAAGTACATAGCATACAAGGATTCACATACATCATCAATATCATAGCCATCATCCAACGCTAGCATTATACATGCCCTAGGCATTAGGTGTCTATCATGCATGAGGTTATCCTTACGTTCACCAACATCATTTATTTTTCATCATTCAGGCATAAAGTAAAACGAGGTTAGCATATACATGTGATCATCGTGACCATCAACATGTGTATTATTATCATTGGATATCAATATTATCTCCTATGTAACCAATATCAAGTAAAGCGTAGTGATTATAGACATATCATCGTCATGAGCATCAACACATGCATGATTATTACTAGGATATCAACCTCATCATCCATGTAACGATAATCAAGTAAAGCATGGTGATCAACTAGCATATTTTATCATTATGTATATGTACATACTATCATCATCATTAGCATGAAGATTACTTCCACTTCATGATTAACATAGGCAATGTCACAACTACCACAAACAACTACTCATTCATCATCAATGCATATGTCATCAATTCACCATCTATTAAATTATCACCATAATCGATATTAATCCTACCATAATCAATATTAATTAGATCATATCTATCATTTCAACCAACAATAGGCATGTCCCACCTAAGCGTGACATAGTCATCGACCTTGGACTACATGCAAGGCACGCAGTGCTATAGGTCAAGCGTGAGTCTCACTTGGCAAACCACTAAACCAACTCCAAGAGATAAACTTCCAACCACAAGGCATCCAATGGTGTGGATCCAACTCCACAACTAAGTGGACCCCACACATCCCACCATCAACTAGAAGCAATGCACAATCCCAATATAATGGCAACATACTAACATCTTTCACGTCATATATCATATTGGGCCCATAAGCCACAAGCACAAGCAACACAAGAAAAAGCCCAATTATCCAGTTTATATATTCTAAAATAGGCCTCGCTAGGTGTGGTCCACTTGACTAGAGGTAGTGTGCAAGGCACACTGACCACTAGGTAATAGGCTTGCCCAACGGGCTCAAGGAAGGTTACCATGGTGGGCTTCTCACTCCCCAATGATTTCTCTTAGTGTTGGGCCCACTTAAGCTTTAGGGTTGCCTCATTTAGATAGGCATAAGGCCATCCATATCTTAAGACAACAATTGGGCAGCAAGATCAGTCCACTACACATTTCACAAGTTAGATAACATTGATTTATAAAACATGTCATGCGAGCCTCATCAAATGAAGGGTAAGGCACATACTAGACATCCCATACTAGATGGCCCACCTAAGGTTTTGGGCTCACCAACACTAATGAGTTCTTTTCCATGGTTTAGATGCTACATTAAATGTCGTGGGAAGGTGGTGGACCCCATTAATGTGGTCCCACAAATTTTACGTCAAACAAATTTTTGGCACAAGCTTGGTTTCTGGCCATCTTCGATTCACATTTGTGATTACGTGGGGCCCATATCTGGTGAAAGGAAGGATCCATCTGGTAGCTCTATGTATGGGGTTTAAAAGGTATAAGGCGGGCCTCATTGGTTGGGTGTATACAATTTACGGTGATAGCTTAAATATGGGTTCTTGGAGAAAATGTGCAGGAAACACAGTGCATAATTAGTTTTGGCCCAAGTTTGAGTACGTCCCATGATCCCGAGGGCCTATCTTTCAGCATGCCATCAAGTTCCCTTGGTATTTTAAGATGGGACCAACTGATTATGCACACATAATATTTGGTCTAGGGCCAAACATAGGTATTTTAATTTTCCGCACAGAATTTTCTATACAACCATGCCTGGCGCCATTTTGGGACCCACTCCCTGATCATGTGGGGTCCTCTTTGGCTCAAGAAAAATATTATATCTCCATTCATTGGTATATGTTAAAGGTTCTAAGTGGTGGCCCATACATATCTTGTGCGTGGGGTCCACTCTAGAGGACCAAAGTTTGTATAAAACACAAATAATCAGGCAGTTCTTAGCAATAGGGTCTGTCACAACTTTGGGCCCACTTTCCAAGCACTTGGAGATTATTCCTGACAAAAAGGTGGGACATCCCAGCCAAATGATATATGGATTAAACGTCTCCCAAAGTAGGACCCTTAACTACATAGTGCATACAATACTGTTAAGTACTTGCAAAAATTTCAGCAAACAGAAAGTGTAAAGAAAATGAAATAGGTCTAATGGAAAGTGCGGCCCACACGCTGTCAAACAATAGATAAGACACACATAAAAATGCACATGGGTGTCCAGATTGGATGAACTTATTAAATATATAAATCACAAGTGGTCTCACTCCCAAGTCGGTAAACAAGAGGATGACTGTTATGGACAATAGACATACAACATACACATCAAGTAACACATGAAATATATTGATCAAATCTCTATGATCAGATTTTCTGTTGTAAAATCCAAGCCATTGGATGCTTTGGGAATACATCATTTAGGATATACATAGGTTTCCAACCACACGGGGCTTTGGATCCATCTGGACCACATATAGCAATTCAAAGTTTATCTTTATGGAAGTATCTATCGGTCCAGAGTTTTCTAAATTCTATGATGAAAGAATATAACCATAGGGACCATACATATGATTATCAACTATCTCAAGTACGTTAATAAAAATTATAAAATACATCAGATCGTTGGAATCACGAATTTTTCCCACACAAGAATAGTCACAATAAACTCCCAGATACATTTTTATACAAGGCCAAGATCTCAGTAATTTGAACTTTGATCGAGGCTTATTACACACCGTTGGAAAGATAATTCGATCTTCTACCAACCCAATGGAATATATATTTCTAATGGGTTCATTAAAGGGAGAAAAAATGGGTCCGTTTTTGGCAAGTCGGAACCCTCTGTGTGCTGTTGGACAACAGCCAAGTAAAATTGATCCTATGGAAGATTAGACCATTAGATAGCTTCAAAATTTAGTCAAAAGTTTGCTCATGGTATGTTTCATATTACTACCAAGTTTTGGTTAAGATCTTAACATGGTTGATTTTATACGATTTTTACAAGCTGTTGTCAATATAAAAAAACAAGATTACACGTGAAGGATGTGGATATAATATTCATCATGGTGGACCATATTAACATGGGCTACCTTGTTAACCACCATGGCCAGTAATACATGCACATAGGGGATCCACACCAATGCGCCCCTCACACATCAAGAAAATATAAAATGAAGAAAGAGGAAGATGAGGAGGATAAAAGGAAGGGTGTAGACTCACCTCAAATGGATGGATGGCTGGATGATGATGTGTGGTCCAATCCCTCTACGTTTAATAGTGGGGCACACCTTGGCCTCACTCTCGCAATCACTCTTAAAATTAAAAATATTTATAAGTATAGCAAAAGTATGAGTGTAAGAGATCTCCTGCTCTTTTATAGAGAATGGGGGTTGAGGTGGCAAGATGATATAACAAATTTATGTGGTCTTATTGGTGCTAAAAGTGAAGTGAAAGGTGGTGTGTGCTATGGGTAATGGATGTATGAGATGGATAGTGATAAGCATACATTAGCCAAGGTGGAAGAAATCTAGGTATGCATTGACTAGTAGATGGCTAAGGATTGTGGATTGTAGGTGATGCATGGTGGATGATGAAGTGGAGTTTTTCAATTTGTTTTTTTAATGTTTTCAATTTTTATTTTTTAAGTGACGTGGCATAAAACAAGACATGCATTAGATGCATATGTAGGATGAGGTGGACATGGGCCATGATTAGTTTCTATGGCATGGGGAAATGGCTAATGATGGATTTTGGGATAGAATCCATTTTTGTCTTACAGTGCATTGTCTTATATGTGTGAGCTCCTTATTTGTAATGTACTGATTATCCTATCTTGTGATAATTTTCATGTTTTAGAAAGCGAGCTTTAGGTTCACATGGGCTCAAGTCCAGTGGGCCTAGCACAATAAAGGTTGCTTGTGTTACAAGAAACGTAATTTGGGTTGTGGATTCGATGGGTCGTATCCCACATGGTATTTTTCGAATATCGGGAAACTTCGACATTTCCCGGAAGAGTTTCGTTGTGGTTTCAGAAACAAATGGTACTCTTTGAGGAGGTTCAAAATAATCGAATTCTTCATTGGTAGTGATAAATTCATCAAGAATCGGCTTATCACTAGGAGCCCAGCTATTCTGTAGAGGTCCCAAAGTGTGATGCTGACTTCGCCTATAGGCAGATGGAAAGAGTTTGCAGTGGGGCACCAGTACTTCAAGAAGCCCTTAAAGATCATCGTATCCTTGAAGAAATGCTCAGAAGTGACCTCTATAGCGTTATACAAATCAATATTAATCAAGACATGAGCGTGCCTCTTGAGGATGGCCTTTGCTAAGGCACTATAATAAGCATGATGCAATAGAAAGCCACATGTCCGAAACTCTTCGCTTCCCCATAAAGAATCTCTATTACGGAAACGCTGTTTCGTTGTCTAAAAAAATGTGTAGAGTAGAGAGTGTGCGGATTGTAGAAGGGTACCAGAAAGCGCATATGAGAAATTCGACCTGTCTTTTATTGAGACCCTCTTTTCGATAAGAAGCCCTCTAGAATCTGTGGTTCTTTTATAACCCAATTCGCAGCATATAGGAGTCTATTCTGTGTCATTTGGTCGGTCGGCTCACTATGAAGGATCGATAAATGCCAATGCAAGCTCATCAGAATGATAACCATCTCATCTCTAAAGGGGCTTCTAAATTTGATTACATCTTAATGAACTTTTACGCCATCTCACGTGTTCTGAAGATGCTTCTTACTATGTTCCTTAATCTTCCCTTGCAGTAATTGCCCTTTACTTTTTGGTTTCTTCTTTTTTGTGAAAGGAGGGGTTAATTCTCTAGCAATAGGATAAGAGCTATCGGGCCTAATATTGGTAGTAGATTTCATCCAAGCTTCTTAGTCCGCTTCATGACCATCCTTCGGAGGCCTATCGATATCCCTCGTTATGATCGCATCACGAATGGGAGTGGCTAGACAAGTTATGCAATCTGAAAAATCAATAATAGGGAGGGCTGGTTCCTTAAAGAAGGACGAATGTTTGGCTGTGATCCTCACCATTTTCTTAGGTCGATCGTCAGATGAATGCAACTGAGAGTTTGAGGGTTCTGAAGGTTGCTTAGAAGGGGTGGCTTCCCCTTGAGAAGAAGTGATATGTCTCTTAGTTTGAGCCATGAAGGAAGCTTTTGAGGAAAATTTGGCAGAGTCTGGTTACTTAGAGAATTCTGCTCAGAGCAGGAGTGTTGCGCGCAAGATTTGTTGCACGTGGGATCTATTACGCGAACAGGGTTGTTGCGCAGATAGATTTGTTGCACGAAAGCTTTTTTGTGTGCAAAGATTCTAGACGGAAGGAGATTTTATGACTTCGAATGAAAGGACGTTAGTTTATATAGACAAGCAGGACGCAATAAACCATTGTGCGAAACCGATAGTGTAATGCTCTACGTGAGATCGCGCAACAAGTTCGAAGAAGAAAATTGTGGGAGAAAATTTGATCCTCCATTTATTTTGAAGCAAAATCAATAGAGGATCAAGAGGGTATCTTATAATGCCCCGGTTTTTTAAGCTCGAGTATACTACTCGTTTTCCAAAAACCCGAGTGTTAGCCGTTAAAATTCAATCTAAATTTGAACAGCTTATCATTAATCAGAGTTAGCTGCAAATGTTTGCGGAATAAACCATGCATTGTATAAAAACATTTTGATCATCACAAAATTTCAAATGTGACGCCCATACAGGACTTATACAATCCCAAATAACAAAGTTCATTAAAGAAAAATAGAAATATATCATCTGGTGACGGAGCTCAATATGGGTTGCAGGGACCCCATCTAGCTCCTCAACTACCCGCTCTGCTCTAGCAACCCAGTGAACAACATCAGCTCGCTCTACACCCACATCAACTGATATGGTTTGATAGCGTCAATGGCTATCGCAGTGAGGAGTACCCTCTAAGATTACACACTCATCATTCATAATCCAGGATAGATCGCAAGTTATGTGAATAGACATATTAAACAGCACAATTCATAATCATGATTATATACTTAAAAATTAAGTCTATCAACATAATCTCATCATTAGCAAAATATAATAGCAATTGCAATGTAAGTGAATGTGTCCAGATTTTCAACTAATCAATCACACGACTTTCCATTGCACCCAAAAATCACATTGTACATGAACTCTACAAGATTGCTAGAAAATCGATAAGAGAACTCCCGCTCCACCCGAAAATCACAATATAAGTGAACTCTGCAGGGTGAATAGAAATCAACCTTTAAACCTCTACTTCACCCGAAAATCATATCGTATGTGAACTCTGAAAGATGACTCAAAAATCGAAAAGTGAACTTTAGCTCCACCCGAAAATCATGGTACGACTGAAGTCTGCAAGATGAAGGGAGAGTCAACAGGGGCATTCTAACATTATCCGAAAATCGTATGAACTCTGCAAGATGGCTAGAAAATTAATAAGCAAAATCCCACTCCACCCGTAAATCATAACTAACTCCGCATAATGGGAATCAACATACAATCATCTACCTCACCCAAAAATCATATCATACGTGAACTCCGCAAGATGACTAGAAAATTGATAAGCGAACTCCCGCTCCACCCGGAAATCATGGTACGACTGAACTCCACAAGATGAAGAGAAAATCAACATACAAACTCTAGACCATCTGAAAATTATATCGTACGTGAATACCACAAGATGGCTAGAAAATCGATAAGTAAACTTCAGTTCCACCCGAAAATTATAGTACGACTGAACACCGCAAGATGGCTAGAAAACCAACATACAAACCTCTAGTTCACCCGAAAATCATATCGTATGTGGACACCACAAGATGGTTAGAAAATCGACAAGTGAACTCCCGCTCCACTCGAAAATTACCATATGACTGAACACAACAAGATGTAGAGAGAATCAATATAGGAACTCCGATGTCGTTTAGAAATCGTATGAACTCCGTAAGATGGCTAGAAAATTAATAAATGAACTTCAGCTCCACTCGAAAATCATAACGAACTCCACATAATGACCTGAAAATCAACAAGATATGTGAATATAAAAGCCACAAAAAGGGCATAATGTTTCATCAAAGCCATGAAAGGTAAATAAGCGATCCAAGCCATGTAAGGCAATTTGCGATCCAAGCCATGTAAGGCAATGCGCGATCTAAGCCGCGCAAGTCAAATATGGACTGCAAGATGGTAAATTCATAACAGGTTCCATTCATTCTATCACTTAATCGTAAGCGGTAAATATACAACTAATTAATAAGGGTACAACTAAAGATAGCATGTTATCATCAAATCATTTATGCTTGCTGTTATGGGAAAATCCAACTCAACGAATTAAGTCTGCTGCCTACCTTGGAGCTTGGAAAGGAAACCTCGGAGGACTACGACTGGTGAACAAGTGGGGTCAGGTTCAACCTCGATCTGAGTCGAAGCCTGCCTCAGCTCCTAGCCATCTGATTCAGTAACTTTACGAAAGTCATGCCTACATGCTAGTCGAGTTCCGAGGCCTAAGGTCGGGAGTATCTCAGTTCCGGATCTGAGGCCAAGGCTACACGTGTACATTCCATATACTAAACTAAGAAACTGTCATATGCGAACATGACCAGATATCTCACCCGCAGATACACACGATACGCTACATGATCCCCGGATTATGGATAATATCCCCATGATCATAAAATCCCATTAATTGAGTGAATCATGCCGAGATTAATGGACCCAGACCGTCCGATAGGTAGGTATAAATCAAAGGGATTCAATGGTTATAGGTACACAAGATCTCACACCCTCTCTCTACTTTCAACTTAGACCCTGATTCCCTTAACCTAACTTAGGCATAGGAGGGTCCCTCGGCTTAGCCAGGGTCTCCTTTGACTCACCCCTTGTGCAGGTCCAGGGTTCGTCAAGAGTTCACCCCACGGAGTGGAGGGTGGTCTAGATTTTGACCTCAACATTTTTTGGCACCGTCTGTGGGAAACTAATATAAAAGTCAGGTTCTTATTCTTAAGCATAATTGCAAGAGGAAAGAAGAAAGTGGTAGTTGCGGAACCAGAGCAGACCCGTTCCTCTTCACTACTTCACGCTAAATCGGCTCCAGGGCCTTCCAAGCGTTCTCGCAATCGGGCAAGCAAGTATCGTGCTACGCAAAGTGAGATACAAGCTTTGCATGATGAGATTAACCAGATAAAGCAATAGCGGGAGCCGCAACCACTTCCTAGTCAGGAAGATCCTGTTCCAAAAACGGTTGGTCCAGTAGTGTAAGCCCATTCCGTGCCGAGGAGTATAAGACCCAAGGGGTCTCAACATCAACCCCCTTGGGCACCAGCTTTGGTTCTGAACCCTCCTCCGACCCAAATCCGAGTTTCAGGTCAGAATACAGCAACTCGAGCTCCAACGAATGCCTCGGTGACCTCGGCCCTAGCACTGACGGATCTCCGCCATGAGTTAGAAAGGAGAAGGGGAAGGAGAACTCCCAAAGTAGAAAACGCACAAGAAATGGTAGTTGAAAACAAAGATCCGTGGGAAACACGGTTTGCAGAGCTGCAAAATTCTGACGTTAGAAAAGAAGCAGCAACCGTCGTCAGTTCCTGCCGCCGTTCAAGCAATGATGGAAGAGACTGAACCTCCCTTCACCTTTGTGATCATGAATGAGGTAATGCCATAGAGGTTCTGAATTCCTCCCGTCATCCAATACTCTGGGTCAGGTGACCCATTCGAGCACGTAAAAGCTTATCGTTCGTGGATGCAAATCCAGACAGCGATGGACGCAATGATGTGTAGGGGGTTTTCGATCACACTCACGGGATCCGCTCAAGTTGGTACCATCAACTCAAACCCGGTTCCATTGGGTCCTTCGCAGAACTCAGCCAGTTATTCCTTACCCAATTCATAAGCGGTAAGAAGAGTCGAAAGCCAAATACTCATCTGCTCACTATCAACCAAAAGCTTAAGGAGACATTGAAGGACTACATGGCCCGTTTCAATGAGGACGCATTACAGGTGGAAGACTACGACGACAAGATGGCACTCTCTGCCATGTTCAGTGGTCTAAAAGAGGGAACGTTCACCTTCTCCATTGGAAAGAATCCTCCGAAGACGTTAGCTGACCTCGTCGCCAGAGCACAAAAATATACTAACGCCGAGGAATTCTCCAATGCCCGCAAAAATGCTCAAGTGACAGAGTCGACCGAAAAAGGAAAAAGGCCGAGGAACGAAGAATCTCAGCCATCCAGCAAAGGACCAGATGACTGCGCTCCTCGCGATTGTCGTCCAAGCAGAAAACCAGAGGGTTAAATTTGTTCCTACACCCACCTCAACACATCCACCGAGAAAATTCTATTGGATATCAAAGGGAACAAGCTTCTGAATTAACCTGTTTGTATGAGGGTCGACCCAGATCATCGAGACAAACACAAATATTGCCGTTTCAATCGAGATCACAGCCACGACATAGCCGACTGTGTGGATCTCAAAGATGAGATTGAGGCCCTTATCCGTAAGGGTCATCTGCGCCGATATACCAAGGAGGAGAAAAAAACTTGGAAAGAAGAACGAGAGCAGCCGAATAACACCACCGAAGAGCCAGCCGAAATCTGCACCATCTTCGGGGGCTCATCCGGTGGAGGAGATTTGAACAAGGCCCGAAAAGCCCATTCTTAGAAGTCTTATCCTGAACACTACATCCACATAACTGAGCAGCCAAGCAAAGAACTCTGGGTTAGCTTGTACAGTATGACCTTCTCAGAAGACGATGCGCGAGGAATCCAACATCCCCACGATGACGCCCTAGTGGTTACTATGATCATAGCCAACTACAAGGTGTACTGCATCCTGATCGACACTGGAAGCTCTACTTTCGAAAGAATGGAGATTCCAAGGTCACGCCTCAGACCTGTAAAGACCCCCTACACGGTTTTACTGGAGAAAGGGTGATCTTCGAGGGAACCATCTCGCTCCCTGTGACAGCCGAAGAAGGATAACATCAAGCCACCCTTATAGTGGACTTCCTTATTGTCAATGTGTCGTTGATGCACATTGTCATTATGGGCATTCCTTCTCTCAATGCAATGAGGGCAGTCATCTCCACCTATCATCTAATGATGAAATTTCCCGTCGAGGGCAGAATAGGCTACCTCCGAGGTGATCAGTGCGAGGCTCGGAGATGTTATGCAATAGCAGTGAAGAAAGGATCCGTCAAGCAAGTGCTCACCGTCAACGTTCTACATCCCAGAGGACCTGCAGAGGACTCATCTGTGGAAGATCTGGAGAAGGTACCACTAGATGAGACAGATCCTAGCAGAACTGTTCAGCTCAGAATATCGTTGGATCCTGAGCAGCAGTCCGAGATGCTAGCTTTCTTGTGACAGTACAGAGATGTCTTCGCATGGTCGCATAAGGACATGCCTGGGATCTCTCCGGATGTCATGGTCCACAGGCTGAATGTGGACCCAAATCACAAACCTATAAAACAAAAGAGAAGACCATTTGATGTCGAGCAGTATGAAACCATAGCCGACGAAGTCTCCATACTGCTTAGCGCCGGTCTCAGAGAAGAAATACATTACCCCGATTGGATCGCGAATGTGGTCCTTGTTAAGAAAGCCAACGGGAAGTGGCGGGTCTGTATAGATTACTCGGATCTGAACAAGGCTTATTTGAAGGATAGCTTCTCATTACCTCGGATTGATCAGCTGGTGGATAGCACAGCGGGGCACGAACTACTCTCCTTCCTGGACGCTTATTTCGGGTATAACCAAATCGCGATGTATCCCCCTGATAGGCAGAAGACTACCTTTGTCACTAACAAGGGACTCGACTATTACGGGGTCATGCCATTTGGCCTAAAGAACGCTGGGGCCACATATCAGAGGCTGGTGAATCAGATGTTCGCTAAGTAGATCGGGCACAATATGGAGGTCTACGTCGACGACATGCTTGTTAAGAGTGTCAAATCATCCGTTCACTTAACAGATCTTGGAGAAACTTTCGCTTTCTCTGAGAGTATCAGATGAAGTTGAATCCCACAAAGTGCACTTTTAAATCGGCTCTGGTAAATTCCTTAGTTTTCAAGTCAGCCAGAGGGGCATCGAGGCGAACCCCGACAAGATCAGGGCACTCCTCGACAAGAGCTCCCCTCGGACCATTAAAGAGATACAATGCCTCACCGAATGAGGAGCAGCGCTCGGACGATTCATATCCAGAGCTACATACAAGTGCCTCCCCTTTTTTCAGTAGTTGAAGGGTCATAAGAAGGCAGAATGGACGTCGGAATGCGAACAAGCTTTTTAGCAGTTGAGACAGTATTTTAGTTCGCTGCCCCTCCTGTCTAAGTGCAAGAAAGGCGAGCTCTTATTCTTGTATCTTACGATCTCGGCCTCCACTGTCAGCTCAACCCTGATTAGAGAAGTAGGGAGTAAGCAACATCTCGTATACAATGTGAGCAAAACCATGGTGCCAGCCGAAATGAGATATCCAGCCCTGGAGAAGTTAGTGCTCTGTCTCATTGTCTCGGCTCGGAGGTTGCGTCAATACTTTCAGGCTCATTCCATTATCATCTTGACTGACTCCTCCCTCAGGAAAATCCTCTAAAGGCCCGAAGTGTCAGGTCAACTAACCAAATGGGCAATCGAACTCGGGGAGTTCGATATCCAGTTCTGACCAAGGACAGTGATCAAGGGCCAAGTTATGGTTGACTTGATTGTAGAATTCACCACCTCAGACGGTGACGAGTTCAACGCCGAGGTAGAGACGACCCCTTCGCCTGTTCCTTTAAGTGATCAAGGGACGGATCGAGAGATAGTGTCAGAGCCAGGATGAATTCTTTATGTGGATGGGTCATCCAATGTCAAGCGTGCCGGAGCAGGAATTGTCCTACTCGCACCCGATTCTACACCCATCCAGTATACTATCAGACTCAGTTTCAAGGCCTCTAATAATGAGGTAGAATATGAGGCTTTGCTGGCTAGACTCAGACTGGCGGCCAGTCTGGGAGTCCAGTCTCTCCAAGTACGATGTGATTCTCAGTTGGTAGTGAATCATATCTCTATAAAATACGAGGCTAAGGAGACTAGGATGGTGGCCTACTTGACTAAAGCAAGAAAACTAATAGAAAGGTTCTAGAGCTGCACTATCAACCAGATTCCTAGGATGAAAAATTCCTGGGCCGACGCCCTAGCAAAACTAGCCTCAATCATGGAAGGGAAGATCCCGCGAGTCATTCCCGTGGAATTCATAGCACATCCAGCATTGAACAAATAGAGAAGAAAGTGGTCAATCCAGTCGACGATGCTCCGAGCTGGATGAGTCCCATTTATAACTACCTCACATTCGGTGAGGTCCCCTCGGATAGGTTGGAAGCCAGGCGCCTAAGAGTTAGAGTGACCCATTATGTGATCTTTGACGAGATCCTGTACAAGAAAGGACACTCGCAGCCCTATCTCAGGTGTCTCTGACCTGAGGAGGCAAATTATGTGATTTGGGAGATTCATGAAGGCATCTGTGGAAACCATTCTGGTGTTGAGCCCTGGCTCTGAAAATACTATGTTCAAAGATGCGACAAATGTCAACGATATGCAGCTGTGCCAAGACAACTTGCAGAAGATATAACTCCCATGAGTGGTCCGTGGCCGTTTGCCCAGTGGGGGATCGACATCATCGGACCTCTGCCCATAGGGAAAGGTCAAGTCAAGTTCGCTATTGTCGCAGTAGACTACTTCACCAAGTGGGCCGAGGCCGAACCCGTTGCAAAGATCACAGAACAGAAGGTGATCGATTTTGTCTGAAAAAACATCATTTACCGGTTCGAAATCCCATGCACCATCGTGTCTGATTAAGGCAGACAGTTTGATAACGACAGGTTCCAAGGCATGTGTCAGGGGCTCGGCATCACTAACGCGTATTCTTCACCTCGGCACCCGCGATCCAGTGGATAGGTGAAAGCAGTCAATAAGTTCAACAAACACCATCTTAAAACAAAACTAGAGAAAGCGAAGGGTAACTGGGTCGAGGAGCTTCCATTTGTCCTCTGGGCTTGCAGGACTATGGCTCAGTCGTCCACTGGGGAGACCCCATTCTTGCTTTCCTACAGTTCGGAAGCAATGGTACTGGTCGAAATTGGCCTTCCTACAACTCGGGTCAGAAATTATCAGGAGAATGAAAATGTTGAACAGATCACAGCTAACCTGGATCTACTTGAACGGGCCAGAGACATCTTTAAACTCCGGGTCGCTACTCGACATTAACAGGTGGCACAGTTCTACACTTCAAAAGTAAAAACCAGGCGTTCCGTCTAAGGGACCTAGTCCTTCGCCGAGTCTTTTAAAACACCACAGAGTCAGGGGCTGGAACACTCGGGCCTAATTGGGAAGGGTTGTACCATGTGGTCCGATCAACCAAACCTGGCTCCTACCAATTAGAAGACCTCGAGGGCCTTCAGCTCCCCCACCCTTGGAATGCTGAGCACCTAAAAGTCTACTACCCTTGATGTAATGGCCGCTAAGGCCCCCAATAAGTGTACGCCTTCAAACGACTAGCCTTTAAGGCTCCTAATAAAATTCACATTTCTTCGTATCTACATGAGTGGATTATCTACTACAAGTTGCCTCTCATACGTAGGGGCCAACTTAACGAGTTGATCCCTTAAAGAAGGGATTAGCGCGTTATCCCATGAAAGTTCTACAGGGTATCCCCTTGTATTCAGGGGAAAAGCCCAGGGATGACTCGACTGCAAAAATTTAAAAAAAAAAAAAAGGTCGCTCGCCAATTGTGGGAGGAGCCGATTCCTTAGGGGTCTGGTTCTAACAATTGTAACACCACAGAGTTCTACGAAACAGCATTGAAATGAGTTGACCCATCCAGGAGTCAGTTTAGCAATGCCCCGAAATGAATCGACCTGTCAACAAACTGGTTCGGCAGTTAACAATCAACATGCATAAGCAAGTCATATACAATCACTATTAATGCATAAGGGCAGAGTTACAAAAAAAAAAAAAAGATAAAACATAAAATTGTTAGTCCCTCCGAGCAGAGGGACCAGCAATAGAACTAGAAGGATGAGTGTCAACAACGGCCTCGATGACGGGGGCATCTCGGGCAATCTCCGTAGAAGGGGTGCTATTAGGTAGGTCTGCAGCTATGGGCTCAGCGGGACCAGCAGTGTCTGCCATAAGGGTGTCGAGATTTAAAGCTGGGTAAAGTTTTTTAACCTCGGTCAGGCAAGCATCAAATCCTATGTCATAACTAAAGTAGTACAACTTATCCAGCTCCTGTGCCCTTTCAACGGAATCCTTGTATTTTGTCACTGTCGCGGCCGCCTGTAAGACCGCTTGAGCCTCTAACTTTGCTCATAAGGAAGCCTTCTCCGTGGACGTAACGGTCTCGAGGACCTTCCGCTGTTGGACTAAGCAACTTGTCACCATCTGCCGCTCCGACTCGAGGTCCTCCTTTGCCGTCTCGATCCCCGACTCGGCTTCCAAGGCCCTAAACTTTAGGTCTTTGTTAGCTCGGCGCAACCTCTTGACCTCGGGCTCGGCCACGCCAAGCAAGCTTGGAGTTTGTTAATTTATCCTTGAAGCACGAGCTCTCTCGCCCGGCCTTCCTCAGTTCCTCCTACTCCGAGCTGAAGCCTCCAACTTCTTCTTAAGTTCAACCTGTTGTGCGATTTGCTCCACTCTCTCCCCCTCGAGTCTAGCCCGCTCTACTTCTTGTTTTGCCTTCTCGACCACGAATTCGGCTCGCTCTACTTCGAGCTGCTCCATCTCCTTTAGCCTCTCCTTCACCTCTATCATCATCGGCAACGACCGGTACATTACAGCTGCATAGTCATTCACAAAGCTAACGTGGCGGCGGGAGAGTGTATCAGCGATCCGTGCCTCCGGAACGTGCTTAGCTACCCAGGGATTCAGCTGAGCCATGTGAAAACCAGAGGCTGGACCCTTGAAGAGGGTGCGGAAGCTTCTCCCCTTTGAGAGGGTGCGGAAGCTTCCCCCCTTGGAGAAGTTGCAGTAGTCCTCCATGCAAAGGGTGCAGAACTTCCCCCCTTGGAGAGGGTGTGGAAGCTCCTCTAACCCCACTAGCCGCGGAAGCTTAGGCTGCCGCCTCCGGTGCATTTGCATGCCTAACCTAGATCTCAACGCAACCTAGTGCGAACTCATCTTCAGCAAGAGGGACCGTATGTGGCGAAGAGGTAATCACACCAAAAGTCTCCCCTACCACCTCCCTCCGTGACCTAGAAGGACCCGCCTAGGGGGCTTGCTCCTTCGCAGAAGGCAACGAAATAGTGATAGGCTCGACTCGGGTAGGAGCTTCTACCTCCGGAGCATCAGGAGCTGGGGCAGGAGCTCCAACCTGCAAAGCCTCAGGAATGTTGGTCGAAACAATGACAGGAGCAGCCTCCGAGAGGGTTTTAGAGGGCGCAATCTCAGCTGGAGCAGCCTCGGCTTCAGGAGCCTTCCTCTTCCTCATCGATGCTTGTGTCCTTGGTTCAGAGGAGAGGACAACATCCATCGGAGGATGCGGAGGCCTCCTCCTCTTTGAACCACTGACCTCCATCCCTGCAAAAAGAAGGGAACAAAAATTAACCCAGTGTGATCAACTAGCCAATCCCTTATATCTCTAATCCCACTTACCAAGGGCAAGGAGAGTGGGTTGAACTCTACAGAAGCCGGATGACACCAGACTCTCAGGGTTAATGAGCCCGAACCAGGTACGCCGATCCGCAGGGATCACTCGGACTCGGTCGACCTAGCACTTGTGGAAGGCAGGAAGATCGGGAGCCCCCTTCGGTTGAACTGCATGTAGAAACAATTGGTGAGACTGAGCACAAGAAAGAACCGAATACACAATACGACTAAAAGAAAAGTCTGACGACCTAGATTGGCGAACTTGGTGGGGACTCGAGTCTGTAGCTGATTAAACTCGGAGGCTGGGGCCTCCCATTCGCCCAAGGTCCAGAACCACTTCCCCTTCCAGCCTTTATTGGAAGAGGGAAGTTACATTATCAGGCATGGGATACATGGAGGCCTGGTCGAGAAGTACCACCAGGCTTTGTCCATGGTATCATATTTGGCCATGTACAAGAACAAAAACTCCCCTGGCATCAGTCTCTGGTTCCTTGCCTGATGTCAGCAGACAAAGGTGGAGGCCAAAGTCCTCCAAGAGTTTGGAACTAGCTGTCCCGGCGCGATTCTAAGTTGTGCTGTTAACTCACGCAAGAAAGGATGGAAGGGTAATTGGAGCCCACACTGGAGGGCGCAGATAAAAATGACGATCTCTCCCTCAGCCGGGGACCCTGCTTGGTCCGTGGGGGCTGGGGTTAGGATGCAGACAGAGTTGGGGATCTGATAATCTTCAAAGATTTGAGCCATTTGAGACTTAATCATAACCGAGCCCCCAAGGACCATTGGCTTAGCTCTGCCTCACCTGGGGCCTGCTTTCGACCGCCCTGCGGGGTCTCAGAGAGCCCTCTTTACTCCTTTGCCTCAGCTTTTGGCCCTCTGGCTTGCGGATCCGTGTGCCGGAGTTGGGTAGCCTCGAGAGGGCCTTTGGACTCTCCGGATCCCAAAATGGTGGTCTCTCGTTCATCCTCCGAACCAGCTCCCCAGACCGAGCTCATCTCGTCAGAGTCGCTCGACATAAAAGAAAAGTGCACTAAGTGTTGGATGACTCATAGTAATGCGGCTGATACCCCCTAGTGAGAGTTGTTCTAGCTCTGAGGTCCTCTGTTGGAATCCTTTTTCAGCGAAGGGCGATTTTCGGCGTAAGCAATTTCTGGCGAAGGCGATTTTTGGTAGAGATTCGGAAAGGAGGAATGTGGAGGAATGAAACGCGAGAAGTATGGGAATGAAGGGAAAAGGGGTTTATATAGCCACCTCATCGTTCGACGCCATCATTATGAACAACTAAACCGAGGGCCGATATGACTCGACATCAGTGCCGTGAGACACGTGAAAGGGCACGATACGTCCGAGCCTACGCTTCAAGATCAAAATCTTCCTGGCATTTAATACCATTTAATGCCGCAGGCGCCTTTCCGATCCTCTAGCACACGTGGCACCGTCCCCCTCGCCCCATCGTCTGCGAAGCGTAACTGTCGCCACGCGTCCTCTACTGAGAGGACAAAAACTAAAGAGATGTAGCCGTCGTGCCACACGCGAGATCGCAGAAGAACGAATCGCATTAATTGTCCCCCGATCATCTCAATCGACAACAGAGATACGAGTGTCGTTTCGTCTCCCCAGGTATTTACTCTCTAAGTCCGAGCTCGGACTAAAAGAGTAGGGGGCTTCTATTATGGGAAAATCCAACTTAACGAATTAAGTCTACTGCCTACCTCGAAAAGGAAACCTTCGAGGACTATGACTAGTGAACAAGTGGGGTTAAGTTCATCCTCGATCCAAGCCAAAGCCTGCCTCAGCTCCTAGCCGTCTTATTCAGGAACTTTACGAAAGTCAGTCATGCCTACATGCTAGTCGAGTTCTGAGGCCTGAGGTCAGGAGTATCTCAGTTCTGAATCTGAGGTTGAGGCTGCACGTGTACATTCCAGATACCAAACTAAGAAACTACATATGCGAACATGACTGGATATCTCACCCATAGATACACACGATACACTACACGATCCCCAGATTACAGATAATATCCCCACGATCATAGAATCCCATTAATTGAGTGAATCATGCTGAGATTAACGGACCCAGACCGTCCGATAGGTAGGTATAAATACAAAGGGATTCAATGGTTATAGGTATGCAAGATCTCACACCCTCTCTCTACTTTTAACTTAGACCCCGATTCCCTTGACCTAACTTATGCATCGGAGGGTCCCCCGGCTTAGCCAGGGTCTCCTTTGACTCACCCCTTGTGTAGGTCCAGGGTTCGTCGAGAGTTCGCCGCACGGAGTGGAGGGTGGTCCAGATTTTGACCTCAACATTTGCTATAATTAAACACATGAAATAGTTGTGCAGCAAATTAGCATATTTAATAGTGAGGTAAGTAACTCAATGAGAGAAATCATATCATCATGTATGTCCCGATTGATGAAATTAAGTGAGAAGCTCAAAGGGTGAGTTCTCACCTTAAATTTTGATTGGAATGAGTCCAACTCGGATCAACTCCACTAGTATGAATCTAACCTGGTTGGGAACTATATGAGGACAAGGAGGGGAAATAGATAATCATCACAAATAATAATTTAATAACTAAAATCCTTCTGTAAGGCTAAAGTCACAAGGTTTTTAACTCACCTTGAGGTGCAGTCTATTTGATGTAACTCAAACTCAGTCTTAGCAAGTTAAGGCACTTGACTTGTTAACAACACTCGGTAAGTGACTGAGTCGGCTTGATCATGACTCAGCAATTCCACCCCTCTCTAGTCTTTTCTCTCCTCATTTCCCTCCACTCTTTCTTTAGACCTTTATAAGGCATGGATTCAAGCCAAACCCAAACTTAGTCCATCAACTCACCCGAGTTGACTTGGCAGGTGCAACAACCACCCAACCTTCCTCTCTCTATCTTCTTTCTTCTTTTTCCTCTCTCTCTCTCTCTCTCTCTCTCTCTCTCTCTCTCTCTCTCTCTCTTCCTGCCGGAATTCCAGCTCGACTTGTATAAAGCCTAAGCCCAACTTGACTTGGTCGGACTCGGTTTCAGCCGAGTCAATTCAACAGCCACCAAGTCCAACTCTCTCCCTCTCTCCTGCACTTTATCCCTCTCTCCCTCTTTTCTTCTTCTTCTTCTTTGCACCGACCAGCAAACCTGGACCGAGCCAATGCCTAAGTCGCACTTGACTCGACTGAGATGGGTTGGTGCAATTGCCACCAACTCGACTCTCTTCCTCTCTTCTATTTTCCTCTTCCTTACTCTTTTCTCTATTCTCACTTTTCTCTCTCTTCAGTAATCTTCCCTTCTCATTCTTTCTTCTCATTTAAAGGTTTGAGAGGGCCCAACCTCGAACAGAGGCTTGGTGCAACATCCCCCTACTCGTGTTCAAGCAGGAGTGCGGTACTACTCCTTCGAGCGCTGGCGGGTCAAACCCAGTTTGACCGAGCTCCCCGGACCAGTGCATAGTGAGTGCACGCATGGATCTTCCACACGCATCAAAGGTGGGGCCCACAGAGGTGTTCTCGACTAATCCACTCTATTCATTCATTTTTTTTCAACTCAAATTAGGGCCCAGCCTAAAGGATGAGGCAAGTCCAAGTCTTAGGTGGGCATATTAGCTGACAGATGGCCTTTGAGTGCCAATCATTATTAATCTAATGATGATCTGTGGTCTAATCCCACAATTAGAGCCATTCATCCAACTGGTGAGTCAATCAGGGCCACTATCTATTTGAACTCAATGTCATCTTACATGGATAAGCCACACAACGTTTGCCCTTTTTGGGTTTTATTATGGATTCCTATTGATTGGAAGGTCAGATCGTTTCTAGATATGAAATTAAGGTTTCCTAAGGATTCCTAATCAACTTTAGAGAGAATTTAATGGTTGGTTAGGCATTGATTAGTTAGTTTGTATGATTTAATAACTAAGGGGTTAAGCATGCAATAAACGGATCCCAGTTTTGTTTATGAGGATGAAATGCTAACTCAAGGACACCCTTGATGAACACCTTGAGTGCAATATAAATGATCAAATCGAGGTTGGTGGCCACGACAACTTAACAGGGAAGACGACTGAGCTCTCATGGTGATTTCCCCACCAATGCTTTCTTCCCTATTATGATGTTGCAGAATGATGTGGACAAGTTCCAGGGAGCTTGGAGAATCCATCTTTCGAAGCTTGAGGGAGGATTTCCTGATGGGTTTAAGTTTTGGAAGAAATAGCCAATCTTTGGAAGCAAGGCTACAAGGAGTGGAGCAACGAACCTCTTGTTTATATGGTCCTTCCTTTGAATCCCTAAGCCTCCCAAAACCGTCAGATGAAGAACGTATGGCCTAGATTATTCTTAGGGTGACACTTTCCTTAAATGGAAAGGTTCCTCCCGATTTGTTTTTGCTAGCTGCAAAGAACCTTAATCGGGATGAAATGGGAGGTTAAGATAACTCTAAATGGAAGGCTGAGATGTGTGGATTCGGCTTCACGCGGATTACCAGCGTGGAAGAAAACTGTCATGCCCCGGACTCGGTCACCGGACTCACAAGGAATCCGATAGCTGGTTCTGACCGCAACAGCCTCCGTAGCACTCCATTCTTGGCTCCTAGCATAGGTTTCGATCCTGGGATGCTACAAGGAAGATTTCCATATCATAATTCCAGTCCAATTGAGCATACCCAAGATCATAGCAAGTAAATCTCAGAAAATAAACAAGGAGCACACTGCAAAATCACTAAGAATTTAAACTTCATAGGTACAAGGCTCAAAAGGAAATACATAATTAGAAAGAAGGGAAGGAAAGCTCTGCACTAGGGTCCTCAGCTCGCTCTCCAATCCACGGCTCCTCTGCTACTACGTCGACCTAGGATCTCCTGTATGCATCAATCGTGCATAAGCTTATAGAAAGCTTAGAGGGCGGTGTAAGGTGTGTGACAATGGTGCTCAGAAGAAGATAGAGGAGAATGCAGAAGGAAACATGAATGATACCAATGCCACTAGCCGTACTGAGGCTAAACTACGAATGCAGTAAGCCATACCAAGGCTATCACTAAAAAAAATAGGACTTTTACTGACGAAATTTTTGCTGACGAAAAAAAACTTTCGTCGGTAACTTTTACCGACGAAATTATTTTCGTCGATAATAATGTTTTTACCGACGAAAATATTCATCGGTAAAACTATTTTACTTTTTAAGATAGCAAATTTTCACGCGATTTTGAAAATTTCCCGATAAAAGTTTTACCGACAAAAAATTTCGTCGGTAAAAAGCACAAAAGAACTTTTATCGACAAAAATTTTCGTCGATAAAAGCGTTATGTTTTTCACTTCGAAAATTTTCACCCTGAGTTTTACTGACGAACTAAAATTGTCAGGAATAATGGTTTTACCGACGAAAATTTTCATCAGTAAAAGTGTTATTTATTTCACGTCGAAAATTTTCGCCCAGAGTTTTAGCGATGAACTAAAACCGTCAGGAAAAATGGTTTTACTGACATTTTTCATCGGTACAAGTGGTATGAAAATTTTTACCCTGAGTTTTACTGATGAACTAAAAATGTAGGGAATAATGTTTTTTACCGATGAAAATGTTCGTTGGTAAAAGTGTTATGTTTTTCACTTCAAAATTTTCACCCTAAGTTTTAGCGACAAACTAAAATCATCGAGAATAATGTTTTTACCGATGAAAATGTTCGTAGGTAGAAGTGTTGTTTTTCACTTAGAAAATTTTTGCCCTGAGTTTTACCGACGCACTAAAACCGTTGGGAATAATGGTTTTACTAACGAAACTTTTCGTCGATAAAAGTGTTATTTATTTCATGTCGAAAATTTTCGCCCAGAGTTTTAGTGACGAACTAAAATCGTTGGGAATAATGGTTTTACCGACGAAAATTTTCATTGGTAAAAGTGCTATGAAAATTTTCGCCCCAGTTTTATTGACGAACTAAAACCATTGGGAATAATGTTTTTAAAGACGAAAATGTTCGTCAATATAAGTGTTATGTTTTTCACTTCGAAAATTATTGCCCTAAGTTTTAGCGACGAACTAAAATTGTTGGAAATAATGTTTTTACCGATGAAAATGTTTGTCAGTAAAAGTGTTATGTTTTTCACTTGGAAAATTTTCACTAAGAGTTTTACCGACGCACTAAAACCATCGACGGACTACGACCATTGCTAATAATGTTTTTACCGATGAAAATTTTCGTCTGTAAAAGTGTTATGTTCTTCACTTAGCAAATTTCCACTCTGTTTTGAAAACTTTTGCAGTAATAGTTTTACCGATGAAAATTTTCTTCTGTAAAAACATTTTTCCGGCAAAAACCACTTTTAAACCATAAAAATTGGCGCGGAGTTTTACCGATGAAAATTTTTGTCGCTAAAAAGCAGAAAACCACTTTTTGCCAACGAAAATTGTCGTCGGTAAAACTCTTATCTATATAAGAACAAACTAATTAATTCAACAATCCATGAATTTGCATCAAGGGGTCTCCATGTGGAAAATAAACTCATTAATTCAACAATCTGTAACGCCCTGAAATTCGGGGGTCGAGTATGATCTCAACTCCCGAGTTCCAACGCATCACTTATGCAACATACACAATGATGGTTAAATGTTGTCTGAGTTAGCGCAATAAACATGAATGAGATTATACCAAAACAGCAATTCATACTCCAGTTCAATTGTATAAAGGCAAGCGGAAGACTGAAATTTTATATTAAAAATATGTAAAGTATCAAAATTTTGTGAACTTCAGAGTATGAGTACTAACTGAGTACCAATATACACGTATTGTTTCTAAGTCAAAAATCAAAATACAATCCTCAAAGAGGCCCTGTAAATCCCGCGATGCACTAGGCCTAAGCATAGCCGTCAGTCTTGCATGAAGGAGAACTCCTCTGATCCTCCTCAAAGTCAAGCTCCGGCTCTGAGCAGGCGCCATCTACACTGCAACAGAGTCCGTGGGTGTTGCAAACACCGATCCCGTCCAACGTGGGAGTGAGTAGCTAACTCAGTGGAACATTAAAGCATAGGTTAACATGTTATCAAATCAATCAAGCAGTAATGATAACGCAATACAAATCAAACATTTCTAATTACTCTTGTTAAGTGCAAAAATGATATGACATGATCTTTGTATGCCCTTGCCAAACCACCCTCAGCGACATCATCTTACGTTCGCGAATGCTTACTCCCTCGGTGCGCCACATCTACAAAGCACATGCGGTGCGATGATGCTCATGATTACCAAGTTTTTATTAGTCCATTTCAAACAAAGAGTTTGGAAACTAAGGTACCTCCCTTGTATAATTCCCAAACATGATCCATTCTAGGGTCGTCAATCCTAGCTAATCTCATACGATGTTATGGTTTGAGAAGCGTAGTGAAGGCATCGCAAAGGGCTCGTCACCCGTCGGCGCGGATCTGAGATCTCACCGTATGCGGCTCAATTCTTGGCCGTCGGCTCAAGTACATATCTCACCGTACTGGCTCAATCACTAGCCGTCGGCTCAAGTACGGGTCTCACCGTACTCGGCTCAACTCATACTCTGATTCTTTGAAAGACTCGTCGCCAATCACGGACACTTGGAGTACACTCGAAGATACTACGGAGGACTCGTCGCCGTCGTCGCACGAGCACGGGTCTCACGGACTCGGCTCTCGCCGTAAGTATCGACAAATCGAATATAGTGTCCCATACCACCATAATCGGCTCACGAGTTTGGTTGCGCAATGGTCACTACGGGGAGGCACATGACCCCGGCGTAGGCCGACGGCTCGACCACGGTGTCCCATACCACCATGCCGGCTCATGCGTCTTAGCGGATCGAGGTACCATGGTTAACGGGATTGCCACTTGGTAAGTTTGGTACCCTAGGTTCAAGCGTGCGACCAAACATGGTGAACATACATATACACATATCGGTTTGCTTGACGAGCCTGACTAGCTCGAGCACACCACAAGTTGAGCGATATGGAGCGCAAAAGCACTCCGTGTGGCCAACCACTATCGCCAACCGAAGTACGACTCGGGTTCGCGGACACGTCCATCGTGGCGATATGAATCTCGGCCACAACCCAGATAAATGGTACCGAATGTGTGGACTATAGGCATAGTCCCAAACTCAATCGGTTGTAGAGCATAAAGTAAAGCATGAAGTAAAGCATGTATTATAAAGCATGAAGTATAGCATGTTATAAGGCATGTTGTAAAGCATGTTGTAAAGCATGTTATAAAGCACTAAACACATAGGGATACAAATACTTAGAGTTCATAGGTGAGTGGTTAGAGTGAACAACCACGTGGAGAGTGTCATATGTGACTCTAAGGTAGCGGAGAATCCCATCTCAAAGCACCTAACTAAGGTTCTAACACTTAAGCACTTACACTCATAAAGTGATTTCACCAACACTTTGGAATACACTACTTCAACATACATGACGTATGCTAGAGAAGTGTACACTAGGGTTGTCCCTTTACTAAACTAGTATTTTATATATATACATCATATTCATACAGCAATTAAACATAGTAATCACATCAGCACATTTTATACGTATAGGGTACTTCCACGTATACCCAATTTCGACATACATAGTGTTTACAAAGGAAGATAGATTTCGGCGATTCCTTTCGCCAAGCTAGTATTTTAATCATGTATTATATAATCATACATTAAATACATATGTCAAACATTATTCCAAAATAAATACGTATACGGTATTTCTACAATACGTAATTTCAACATACGGCGCATTTACAAGTAAACATATATTTTGGCGATTCCTTTCGCCAAACTAGTATTTTATTCATATGTTATATAATTATACATTAAATAAACATGTCAAGTATTTATCCAAAAAAAATACGTATACTGTATTTCTACGTATACCTAGAATATGTGAAATTCCATATTTCACACCGTTAATCAAAACAGGAAACGGAAAGCACTTTGTACATGTGCAATTGCAAGCGAGATCATGAATCTACCATTATCGACATTGAAAGCGTTGAAAACCTTAACTTATACACTTAAAGTCCTCACATTTGCCTTTGGAAACGGAACGAATCAGCAAGGGTAATGGATCTTCCGTCTACAGGCGATTTCTAGCCTAAAGAGCGGAATCGGTTAGTCGGAATACATCCTACCTCGATTCCAACTCAAATCGACCTAGGGTTAGGGTTTCTTACCTTCAAATGAGGTGGAAAACACCGGGAAATCACTTAGAACGGAGCGGTGAAGGCCGTGTGGTGAGCCAATGCAGGTGGAGGAAGATTGGCAACAATCTCCAAGTTCTTCTCTCTCTTTTCTCTCTCTTCCTCTAGGGTTTCTTGCAAAATTCGTATGGCTGTGAGAGGGGCTGTTCTAAGCCCCTTTTATAGCCTCAAACATTACGAAAATAGACTCGGGTTCATGGGGTCTTGCCTATATAGGATTTTCGACGCTTTTCCAAATCAAAAGGGAAGTTCGGTAGCCCTCTTTGAACCAAACGTCGACTTAAGCTCACCACCAATGGATCTACGTGGGATTACGTTTTGACTCATTCGGATACGCGGATCGCACGTGGCGGACCACTTTCGATTCGACGGTCGGTGGGCCACGATCGAAATTCCAAGTACATGTAAATGTTCACGAAATTTTTCTTAATCCGAGGGTGTAATTTGGTCCGATTCGACGGTCGGGTTGCTTAATATCTTGACGCGTCAACGAACGATGCGGATCACTATTCCGGATATTTAATTTGGCTTATGAATAGTGTTTTCACACTACCTCGCTCCGATTCGAAACGAATGGCCGTGGAATATCGGATAAGGCTGATTTTTGAGATGATTGTTAAGCCCGGTGGGGCGGTCCTAGTTCCTTAGCTTCGGGTTAATCGGAATCCCGATGTGCGATCTAGACCTAATCGAAGTTTCGTTTCATTCCCGAGAGCGGACGGGAAATGAGTTTGGTTCTAAACTTTAGGGTAACCTAGCGTCACTTGTTATGTAAGTTTTGGGTCTTTGCGATCGTATTTAAAGCGATCCTAATGGATTTCATAGCTAATTGAGTTTAGTACTTAGTTAACTTTGTTAAATTTCTAAAGGATTTAATCCTACGTGATTTCTGGTCGAGGTGGTACACGACCCAAGGTACGGAAATTTTCAGGTCGTTACAATCTACCCCCCCTTAAACAAAAAATTTCGTCCTCGAAATTTATACCTGTTCGTACTCCTCGAGAATCTGAGGGTAGTTCTTCCTGACCTCGGCCTCAGTCTCCCAGGTAGCTTCCTCCTCAGAATGATGTGTCCAAAGCACCTTCACAAGTGGGATGACCTTGCTACGCAATACCTGCTCCTTCCTGTCCAGGATGCGCGTCGGGCGCAACTCATATGTAGCATCCTCGCTCAACTGTACCTGCTCCCATCTGATGATATGCGAAGGATCGAGAACGTACTTCTTCAGCATAGATACATGAAATACGTTGTGTACAGAAGCAAGTGGTGTAGGCAAGGCGAGACGATACGCCACATCACCCACTCGATCCAGTATCTGAAATGGACCGATAAACCTCGGTGTGAGCTTCCCCTTCTTCCCAAACCGAAGGACTCCCTTCATAGGGGAAACCCGAAGGAACACATGATCACCAACCTCGAACTCCAGCGGTCGCCGCCTCGTATCGGCGTAACTCTTCTGCCTGCTCTGCGCTGTGAGTAATCGACGCCTGATAATGTCTACCTTCTCTGTAGTTGCCTGAACCAACTCCGGGCCAATCAGGCTACGCTCTCCGACCTCTGCCCAACAGTGCGGTGCCCTACAAGGTCGATCATATAGAGCCTCATATGGCGCCATGCCAATAGTCGCCTGGAAGCTGTTGTTGTAGGCGAACTCTGCGTACGGGAGACAGTCATCCCAACTGTCCTTGAAGTCCAACACACAAGCTCGCAACATATCCTCCAGAATCTGATTCACCCGCTCTGTCTGCCCATCAGTCTGAGGATGAAACGCTGTACTGAACTTCAACTTCACACCCATCGCCTCCTGGATACGAGTCCAGAAGATGGATGTGAACGGCGTGTCTCTGTCCGACACAATCTCCAAAGGAACTCCGTGCAGACGGACGATCTCCCTGATATACAATCTAGCTACGGCTCATCTGCGAGTTCGTAACTCGATAGGGAGGAAATGGGCCGATTTAGTCAACCGGTCCACAATCACCCAAATGGAATCGTGCCCCTTCCTCGTCTTCGGCAACCGGATATGAAGTCCATGGAGATGAAGTCCCACTTCCACTCCGCTATAGGCATGGGGCGAAGCGGTCCGAGAGGTCGGCGATGTTATGCCTTGACCTGCTGGCACGTCGGGCATCGAGACACATACTCAGCAATATGGGCCTTCATGTTATCCCACCAATACGTCCTTCTCATATCCTGGTACATCTTCGTGCTACCAGGATGCATCGCAAACTTCGAGTTATGGGCGGACTCGAGAAGCTCGCGTCTCAAGTCGAGCACATCTGGAACACATAGGCGGCCACGAGGCAACCGTAAACCCCCATCGAACCAACTCTCCACTCGGAGTCCACGGCGTCGCTAGCACCGCTCTCGAAGCTCGAGACAGCCGTGTGTCGCCCTCTTGGGCCTCAACAATCTGTCGTCAATAAGTGGTCGCACCCGAACGTGCGCAACACACTCAAATGGCTCCTCGACAGTGAGTCTCTGCTCGAAGTCCCGCACAAACTCTACCATATCCCACTCGGCTATCATCAGCGGTGCCGCAAATGCAATCGCCTTCTTGCGGCTCAACGCGTCGTCCGCCACAAGGTTCGCCTTGCCGGGATGGTAGGAAACCTCGAACTTGAAGTCCTTCAGGTCTCCATCCATCGGCTTTGTCTCATATTCAAATCTCATTTGCGTGAATATGTATTTAAGGCTCTTGTGGTCGCAGAAAAGCTCGAACTCCTCACCATAGAGGTAATGCCTCCAGAGCTTCAATGCAAAGATGACAGCCGCCAACTCCAGGTCATGTGTAGGGTAATTCTCCTCGTGCTTCCTTAATTGTCTCAAGGCATACGATATCACCCTATCTTTCTGCATCAACACATAACCCAAACCAACGCGAGACGCGTCAGTATACACCGTGTATTTCACCCCTTGCTCTGGCAATACTAGCACAGGGGCGGACGTCAACTTGTCCTTCAGCTCCTTAAAAGCTGCCTCCACCTTCTCATTCCAGGCGAACTTCAGGTCCTTTCGAGTCAGCTGAGACAAGGGCCTGGCGATCTTCGAGAAATCCCGAATGAAACGTCTGTAGTACCCAGCCAGGCCAAGGAAACTCCTCACCTCAGTAACCGATTCAGTGCGCGCCAATCTGAACCGCACTACCTTAGCAAGGTCCATCTTGCTATCCCATCCTTGGACACTACATGTCCCAGGAACTTGACTTCCTCCTGCCAGAAGTCGCACTTCTTGTATTGCGCAAACAACTGGTTCTTCTTCAGGGTATCCAATACCGCTCGCAAGTGCTCCTCGTGCTCCTCCTGACTCGTGGAGTATATCAAGATGTCATCGATAAAGACGATGAAGAATCGGTAGAGGAAAGGCCGAAATACCCGGTTCATCAGATCCATGAACATGGCTGGTGCGTTCGTCAGACCGAACGACATCACTAAGAACTCGTAGTGCCCAAAGCACGTCCTGAAGGCTGTCTTCTGCACGTCCTCCTCTCTCACGCGCAACCGGTGGTACCCCGACGAAGGTCAATCTTCGAGAAATACTTCGCCCCCTCAACTGATCGAACGGATCATCAATCTGGGCAAAGGATACTTGTTCTTCACCGTGACCTGGTTCAACCTACGGTAATCAATACACAACCGTAGGGACCCGTCCTTCTTCTTCACGAACAACACAGGTGCTCCCCAAGGAGACACACTAGGTCGAATAAAACCTCTCTCTACAAGCACGTCAATCGTGTCCGCGGCTCCTCCATCTCACATGGAGGCATACGATAAGTAGGCAACGAGATGGACGTCGCACCAGGCGTAAGATCTATCGTGAAATCAATCTCACACCGAGGAGGTAAACCAGGGATAGTCTCAAACACGCCCGCAAAGTCTCGAACCACTGGCGTACTATCTACTGTCGGACCATCAATCGGCGCAAGCAAAGCAGCATAACAATCAACTCGACAGGGCCAACTGACCTGCACCGGGAACGTGAAAGCTGCACCGTCAGGTCCATAGGCCGTCACGATCCGAGTATCGCAATCTATCTCCGCCCTCATCCTGGTGAGCCAATCCATACCCAGGATAACGTCGTAGTGCCACAGTGGAGCAACAATGAGGTCGACGAGCACTGTGCTGCTACCCAAAACTACTGAGCAACCCTCGCATAATCGTGTGACATCCGAACAGGTCCCGGTAGCCGTAGTGAGTCTCATTCCCTTAGTGGGAATCGTAGGCAAAGACAGGCGTTTCACCGCCCCACAAGAAATAATAGAGGTAGTGGACCCAGTGTCCACCAATAAAGAGACGGGAGTGCCATGAATAAGAGCCGTACCCTCGAAAGCCGTCGGAGCTGAAACCGACGTCTCAGGTGCCTCAGCCACGAGAGTATGAACGCGAGCCTGCTGCTGGCGGTTCGGCTGAGGAGCCAAGGGTCGCTGTGGCGGCCTGAAGGACGGTACGGGAGGTCGGAAAGAAGGATGTGCAGGAACGGTGCTGTAGCGGCGGGCGATATGGCTGTGGATAAGGGCGACCCAATCTCTGTGGTGGCGCAAAGCCGCTAGCCCTCATGCGCGAGAAGCAGCTCTCAGCAGGATGTCCAGGTTTCCCGCAAAACGTGCAGGTCACCAACGGGCGTCTCATAGGAATAGCTGGCGCTGCGGCCCTGGGGGGAGAATCAGCCCGAGGCCTCTTGCCTAAAATAGGCCTGCTCTGTAGATCCTGTCGCGGTCTCGCAACCATAGTGCCCCGTGATCTGGCCAAACGGTCCACATCCTGCTCGGCGTCATAGACATGTGGACCAATGCCGCATATGTAGGAATACTGTGGCAGCATATCCTCGACCGAATCTCCGGTCGCAAACCCAAGGAGAAACGACGCATCCGCATCTGCTCGTCTACTAGTATAGTCGGGACAAAGCGGCCCAACTCGGTGAAGCGGTGCTCGTACTCGTGATCGTCATGCCTCCCCTGCCTGAGGCGCAAAACTCTTCCTCCCGCTCGTGCCGATAAGTCTGCGGGTAGTACTTCTCGTGGGCCGAGACTCGAAAGCCTCCCGGGTCCACACGAAGTCTCTGCGCGACGGTGCGCGACGCTTTGTCCCACCATAAGCTCGCCTCTCTCTCAAACATGAAGGCGGCCGGCTCTACACTGCGCCTCCGAGCGGTGAAGCATCCGTAGCATCTTGGAGATGCGGTCTAACGAACTCCGCCTCCTCGGGTGCCGCGAGAACCCATAAATGAGGGGAGGCCTCAAGCGCCGGGAATCGCTCGAGTAGGCCGCGTGTCACCGACCTCTCCGGTAGGAGGTGCGACGGATGGCGAGAGGCACATCCTCAACCTGAGCAGGAGGCCCAGAATGCTCATCAGGATGTGTAGATGTCGCAGGTGGAGTCGCACTACCACCACGGGACAAGGCCTCAGCGATAGTGGCCATAAGCTGCTGGTGCTGCTGCTGCTGCTGTATTTGCTGCTGATGCATCATCATCATCAGCTGCTCAAATCTATCGGTCGGCGGAGCGACACGAGAGTCATCTTTAACGCGAAGAAGACGGCCGATATTGCTCGCGGACCGGGGGCGTATAAGGTGGTTGTCCACCGATGGGACCAGCAGGAGGCTGATCAGATCCCAATCCACGGTCCGCAGGACCACTACTACCAGAAGGGGTCTGGTCCATAGAGCCAGTCAGAAGGAGATGTGCCGTACTCCGCGTATACTGTCGCGGCATGCCCTATACAACACGAGTACGACATTGGTGAGATACTGACATAATACACTCCATAAAAGCACTTAAGCATTCCACACATCATCAAACAAAAGGCTATATGCTTTTCATTTACTCAAAATTGTCATAATACATGGACTACGAGTTTACATGAATCATGACGGAAATCACATTATAGCCAATACATCCACACATCAAACACCTAAACATGCTACTACCTAATACAACATCCGTGCGAAAACACAAACCGCCTATCGCGGTAACAAAGCAAACACAACAAACAATAATATGGATGACTAAGCATCCGAAGTAGGCGGTGGAGGAGGAGCATTCTTATCCTGCGCACAGCACAGGATGGCCTTCAACGTACGGGACATCTTCTTGAAATTCTTCTTCATGTAGGCTTCATTCTCTTCAAGTTTAGTTCGAACTTGACCAATCTCAGCCCGAACTTGTCCAATCTCAGCCCGAACTTGTCCAACCTCTTCTTTGCAGGCGGCTTGCCTCTCCTCAAGACGGGCAGCAATCGCGCATCGGATACATCTCGATCCACACCCTGCTCCTGAGCCGCAGGGGGTGAACTCTCCTCAGTGTCCTGAGCCTCAGGTTCTTCCTCCTGTATGTCATCACTGCGCTCCTCATCACTCTCAGCCTGGAGGTCAACACTCTCCTCGCCGGCGCTATCCGACTCATCTCCAGACTCGTCGAGTCGGGCTTGCCGCTGTTGGGGGCCGATCTTCATATTCCTGAGTGTCGCTTCATTTATGATTCGGACCGGTGCAAGATCCTCCATATTCAATCACGCAGCCTACATCACGAGCCATCCTGCAGATCAGTCGGCCAAATGGGAGCGAAAGATCGTTCTGGCGAAACGAACCACATTAACTATACGGGATAGGATGAATGTGGGCAGGCATATGTTGTCCCAGCGTCCCATCTTGTACAGAAAGTCCACCATCACCCTAGTACATTCCGTGCGGTTACCCCACCGTGGGTATACATTGTATGTGAAGATGTGATGGAGCAAATGGAAGTCTTCAGACATCTTTGTCGCCGCAATACAATTTCCTCGCTTCCAAGTAACCCGGCGACCACAGAGAAATCGCGTGCGGCGATCCCTTTCCCGCGCACTTCTAGAGAAGTCATCACTAGGATGCACTTGACCAAGCGGGATCTTCGTGATTCGAACCACCTCGTCCACAGTGATTGTGCGCCTTATGCCCCTCACATAGACAGTAAACTGAAGAGGCTCTAGTGATGAGTCCACGATGTGAGCGTAGAAAGCGCGAACAGTGTTCTCACATGCGGGAGACTCGCCTTCAAAAATATAATTCCACCCGATATCCACCAAGTGGTCCATCATCGAGTGTAACCCGAACATCCTTTCATCCACATGAGCTTCAAACACGACCTTGCGGCCCGCGAAGCGCCCATATTCCATGCCTATTGGATAAGCATTTCTGGTGGGGTGATCGGGATCCAGGTCTCGCTTCGACCTAAACTCCCGCACGGTGCTTGTGCCGGCCCTAACGTCGGATCTTCTTCGGGTATGGGCTGGCCTACTTGGGCCGGCGTCGTCGGCTGCGGTTTTCCTCTTTCCCATGAAGGATGGAGGAAATGGAGAAAATGGTGGCCACCACACCAAGGAGGGCCATGGAAAATTTCCAAAATGGGGGAACAAAGGGCTGACCTCTTTTATCTTCCACAATCAACAATCCAACAGGTGTGGAAGAAGCTCTAGAGGTAGGAAATGAAGAAGAAACAAGAAGAAAATGGGATGGGTTAGTAGATTACCCGATTTTGAGCTCCAAGGAGGGTTATGAGAGCTCCAACTTGTGAAAATGGGGAAAGGGAGAGGCTAGGGCTGTTGTGGGAGGTAGGGGTGTGTGAGTTATGGAAGGAAATGGAGGGATTGAAGGTTTGGAGGGATGGGTTTTTAGCAAAAATCGAAAATGGAGGTGGGGTGCTTGAAAAAGAGGGGAAATGGGAGAAAAGGGAGCTTCAGCCCCTTAAAACCTAATCAAATGGACATTTGGCACGTGCCATGGGGTAGAGGGGACTGAACCGACCAACCCCAAGTTCGAAACCACGCCGGAAAGTTAACCGGAGCGCGGTCCGCCGCCGGTGCCGCGGTGACGCCGCGGTCGGACTTGGCCGGAACCGCGCCGCCGCGGTCTGGCCCTGTTCACCAGACTCCCAGGGTGCCAAATGCACCCTGTCTTGGTCCAAAACGTTGTTGGATTAATCATGGGGGCCCACGGACTTATTTCAGTTCCAGAACGGTCAGTTCCGGTAAGTTTCTGATCAAATCTGATTTTTCCTGATTTTTAACGACTAACTTTTGGTGGATTGTGACCTAGACACGTCAATAGACGGTCTAGGAGTGACTTGGGATCTATAAATGTGGTTGGGATCGAGTACGCACTCGATCAAACTGTCCGTGTGCAGTGAACTTCGCCGAACGGCGAAATTGGGAGACCCTAAGACTATTGCTATATTTTTGCGCACCCTCCTAAGTGTAATGCGTCAGCGTACGTAGTGGGGACATAACTCAGGTCCGGTTTAATCAAAATCATGCTCTGATACCAACTTGTAACGCCCTGAAATTCGGGGGTCGAGTATGATCTCAACTCCCGAGTTCCAACGCATCACTTATGCAACATACACAATGATGGTTAAATGTTGTCTGAGTTAGCGCAATAAACATGAATGAGATTATACCAAAACAAAGACAATTCATACTCAGTTCAATTGTATAAAGGCAAGCGGAAGACGAAATTTTATATTAAAAATATGTAAAGTATCAAAATTTTGTGAACTTGAGTATATGAGTACTAGCTGAGTACCAATATACACGTATTGTTTCTAAGTCAAAAATCAAAATACAATCCTCAAAGAGGCCACAGTAAATCCGCGATGCGGCCGGCCTAAGCATAGCCGTCAGTCTTGCATGAAGGAGAACTCCTCCCGATCCTCCTCAAAGTCAAGCTCCGGCTCTGAACGAACAGGCGCCATCTACACCTGCGACAGAGTCTGGTGGGTGTTGCAAACACCGTCCCGTAACGTGGGAGTGAGTAGCTAACTCAGTGGAACATTAAAGCATAGGTTAACATGTTATCAAATCAATCAAGCAGTAATGATAACGCAATACAAATCAAACATTTCTAATTACTCTTGTTAAGTGCAAAAATGATATGACATGATGCTGTATGCCCTTGCCAAACTACCCTCAAGCGACATCATCTTACGTTCGCGAATGCTTACTCCCTCAGTGCGCCACATCTACAAAGTACATGCGGTGCGATGATGCTCATGATTACCAAGTTTTTATTAGTCCATTTCAAACAGCAGTATTGGGAAACTAAGGTACCTCCCTTGTATAATTCCCAAACATGATCCATTCTAGGGTCGTCAATCCTAGCTAATCTCATACGATGTTATGGTTTGAGAAGCGTAGTGAAGGCATCGCAAAGGGCTCGTCACCGTCAGCGCGGATACGAGATCTCACCGTATGCGGCTCAATTCTGTGGCGGCGTCGGCTCAAGTACATATCTCACCGTGCACTGCTCAATCACTAGCCGTCGGCTCAAGTACGGTCTCACCGTACTCGGCTCAAACTCATACTCTAGTTCTTTGTGAAAGACTCGTCGCCAATCACGGACACTTGGAGTACACTCGAAGATACTACGGAGGACTCGTCGCCCGTCAGCACGAGCACAGGTCTCACGGTACTCGGCTCTCGCCGTAAGTATCGACGGCTCGAATATAGTGTCCCATACCACCATAATCGGCTCACGAGTTTGGTTGCGCAATGGTCACTACGGGAGGCACATGACCCCGGCGTAGGCCGACGGCTCGACCACGGTGTCCCATACCACCATGCCGGCTCATGCGTCTTAGCGGATCGAGGTACCATGGTTAACGGGATTGCCACTTGGTAAGTTTGGTACCCTAGGTTCAAGCGAGCGACCAAACATGGTGAACATACATATACACATATCGGTTTGCTTGACGAGCATGACTAGCTCGAGCACACCACAAGTTGAGCGATATGGAGCGCAAAAGCACTCCGTGTGGCCAACCACTATCGCCAACCGAAGTACGACTCGGGTTCGCGGGAGACACGTCCATCGTGGCGATATGAATCTCGGCCACAACAGGAAGTCAGTACCGAATGTGTGGACTATAGGCATAGTCCCAAACTCAATCAGTTGTAGAGCATAAAGTAAAGCATGAAGTAAAGCATGTATTATAAAGCATGAAGTATAGCATGTTATAAGGCATGTTGTAAAGCATGTTGTAAAGCATGTTATAAAGCACTAAACACATAGGGATACAAATACTTAGAGTTCATAGGTGAGTGGTTAGAGTGAACAACCACGTGGAGAGTGTCATATGTGACTCTAAGGTAGCGGAGAATCCCATCTCAGCACCTAACTAAGGTTCTAACACTTAAGCACTTACACTCGCAAGTGATTTCACCAACACTTTGGAATACACTACTTCAACATACATGACGTATGCTAGAGAAGTGTACACTAGGGTTGTCCCTTTACTAAACTAGTATTTTATATATATACATCATATTCATACAGCAATTAAACATAGCAATCACATCAGCAAAATTTATACGTATAGGGTACTTCCACGTATACCCAATTTCGACATACATAGTGTTTACAAAGGAAGATAGATTTCGGCGATTCCTTTCGCCAAGCTAGTATTTTAATCATGTATTATATAATCATACATTAAATACATATGTCAAACATTATTCCAAAATAAATACGTATACGGTATTTCTACAATACGTAATTTCAACATACGGCGCATTTACAAGTAAACATATATTTTGGCGATTCCTTTCGCCAAACTAGTATTTTATTCATATGTTATATAATTATACATTAAATAAACATGTCAAGTATTTATCCAAAAAAAATACGTATACTGTATTTCTACGTATACCTAGAATATGTGAAATTCCATATTTCACACCGTTAATCAAAACAGGAAACGGAAAGCACTTTGTACATGTGCAATTGCAAGCAGATCATGAATCTACCATTATCTGACATTGAAAGCGTTGAAAACCTTAACTTATACACTTAAAGTCCTCACATTTGCCTTTGGAAACGGAACGAATCAGCAAGGGTAATGGATCTTCCGTCTACAGGCGATTTCTAGCCTAAAGAGCGGAATCGGTTAGTCGGAATACATCCTACCTCGATTCCAACTCAAATCAGACCTAGGGTTAGGGTTTCTTACCTTCAAATGAGGTGGAAAACACCGGGAAATCACTTAGAACGGAGCGGTGAAGGCCGTGTGGTGAGCCAATGCAGGTGGAGGAAGATTGGCAACAATCTCCAAGTTCTTCTCTCTCTTTTCTCTCTCTTCCTCTAGGGTTTCTTGCAAAATTCGTATGGCTGTGAGAGGGGCTGTTCTAAGCCCCTTTTATAGCCTCAAACATTACGAAAATAGACTCGGGTTCATGGGGTACTGCCTATATAGGATTTTCGACGCTTTTCCAGCTCAAAAGGGAAGTTCGGTAGCCCTCTTTGAACCAAACGTCGACTTAAGCTCACCACCAATGGATCTACGTGGGATTACGTTTTTGACTCATTCGGATACGCGGTCGCACGTGGCGGACCACTTTCGGTTCGGCGGTCGGTGGGCCACGATCGAAATTCCAAGTACATGTAAATGTTCTGAAATTTTCTTAATCCGAGGGTGTAATTTGGTCGATTCTCGACGGTCGGGTTGCTTATCTTGACGCGTCAACGAACGATGCGATCACTATTCCAGATATTTAATTTGGCTTATGAATAGTGTTTTTCACACTACCTCGCTCCGATTCGAAACGAATGGCCGTGGAATATCGGATAAGGCTGATTTTTGAGATGATTGTTAAGCCCAGTGGGGCGGTCCTAGTTCCTTAGCTTCGGGTTAATCGGAATCCCGATGTGCGATCTAGACCTAATACGAAGTTTCGTTTCATTCCCGAAGCGGACGGAAATGAGTTTGGTTCTAAACTTTAGGGTAACCTAGCGTCACTTGTTCTGCAAGTTTTGGGTCTTGCAGATCGTATTTAAAGCGATCCTAACGGATTTCATAGCTAATTGAGTTTAGTACTTAGTTAACTTTGTTAAATTTCTAAAGGATTTAATCCTACGTGATTTCTGGTCGAGGTGGTACACGACCCAAGGTACGGAAATTTTCAGGTCGTTACACAATCCATGAATTCATAAAAAGATATCTGTATAAAATCAATGCTATCACATATCTTTGCCAAAAAAATATAATTGGTAATTTAGATTAAAACAATGTTGTCCCTTTATCTAACAAATGCTCTCTTGGTCTTAAAGTCTACTTCTAATGTTTTCTTAATAATATCTAAGAGCAGATAAAGATTCTAACCTAGTAAGTAAATGGAAAATAATTAAAAAAATGTTAACATAAATTAAATTTATAAGGCTACTCATAAAATTAATATACTAAACTCATTAATGTACAACTACTCATAAAAATAATATACTAAACTCATTGATTTGCTTAACTTGGACAATACAAGCTAATCCCACATAACAAGCTGAGAATCCGAAACTATGACAGAGGCCTGGCCCACATAACAAGCTAATCCCACACAATCAAATGTTTTTAAAATATACATTTTGAAAATAAAATGTTATTTTTAAATGGAAATTGAAATTTATCTGTGAAAAATAAAATTACTAAATTATTAGGCACATCCACTAATTGAACCTTTAATCGTTTTTGGACAATGTAATCAGTTCAGATTGAAGAGTAAATAACTTTAGATGTTTAAATCAAATTTCACTGAAATTGTTGATCAATCTTGTATGCCCAATATCTTTCTCATATGTAGCCTGATTGAGGCGAGTAACTAGTCAAATCGAGAGTATTGATCAGTAAAATAGAAGGAATGGACCAGACATGTAAAATGGGCCAAATATTCTGGTCAAAATTGTGACCCAACTTACTGACCTCGTGAGAACCTAAGAATTGATGTTAGTAAGTTTTGTGGGGCCCATCATGATGTGTGTCGAACATAAACACCATGGATTTGATGTGTCCCTTTAGGTTATGAGATATGTCAAAAATCATCTGTATAAGAAACTCAAGTGGGCCATACCATCTAAAACTATATGAAGACATCCTAAAAAATATAAAAGCACTTGGTGAGGCCTACATGAGTTTTGGATGCAGTTGAAACTTGGTCTGACCCCTCATCCAAGTGGGGGACACATAATGAGTGGGTTGGATATGTGAATCACATTTAGGCAGGCCCAATATATGATTATGATCAATGTTTTAAGGAAACTTTTCTCCACTACATTTAGGTGAATTACTCGTTACCCTAACCAAAGTAAACTCTGTGGGGTCCACCGTTATTTATTTATTTTATCCACTCCATTCATCCATGTTAACAGATAATTTGAGGTCTAAATAACAAAAAGGAAGCATATCTAAAGCTCAAGTGGACCACACCACAAGAAATAATGTGATTAAACCTCTACCATTTAAAATTTCTTAGAGGCCATAGAAGTTTTGGATCAAGCTGATGTTTGTGTTTTCTATTCATTCATATATTTTTGATATTATGAACAACCTTTAGCCATTTTTGGACAATCTGATCAATCCAAATTGAAGAGTAAATAACTTCAGATGTTTAAATCAAAATTCACTCAAATTCTTGGACAATCTTATTTGCCCAATATCTTTCTCAAATCCCAAAACCTATAACCTAAACCTAAACCTATAACCTAAACTCAATTCCCTAAACCTTAACCTATAACCTAACCTAAACCTAAACCTATAACCTACACTTATAACCTAAACCTAAACCCTAAACCTAAACCTAAACCTTAACCTAACCTATAACCTATAACATAAACTCAATTCCCTAAACCTTAGCCTATAACCTAACCTAAACCTAAACCTAAACCTATAACCTACACTTATAACCTAAACCTATAACCTAAACCTAAACCTATAACCTATAACCTAAACCTAAACCTATAACCTATAACCTAAACCTATAACCTTAACCTAAACCTAAACCTAAACCTAAACCTACACTTATAACCTAAACCTATAACCTTAACCTAAACCCAAACGTAAACTCGATTACAACCCATAACCTTAACCTAAACCTTAACGTATTCTCAAATCCTAAACCTAAACCTACACCTAATCCTAATCTCAACTCCCTAACCTAAACCTAAACTTAAACCTTAACCTATAACCTAAACATATAACATAAACTCAATTCCTAAACCTAAACCTATAACCTAACCTAAACCTAAACCTATAACCTCACTTATAACCTAAACCTAAACCTATAACCTAAACCTATAACCTTAACCTAAACATAAAACTTAAACCTAAACTTATACTTATAACCTAAACCTATCCTCAAATCCCAAAACCTATAACCTTAACCTATAACCTAAACCTATAACCTAAACTCAATTTCCTAAACCTTAACTTATAACCTAAACCTAAACCTATAACCTACACTTATAACCTACACCTAAACCTATAACCTTAACCTAAACATAAAACCTAAACCTAAACCTAAAACTTATAACCTATAACCTAAACCTAAACCAAAAACCCAAACGTAACCCCGATCTCGAACCTGAACCCGATTTCCTATACCTAAACCTAAACTTGAAAACCCAAATGTAAACATGATCCCGAACCTGAACCCGATTTCCTAAACCTACACCTAATCCTAATCTTAACTCCCTAACCTAAACCTAAACCTAAACTTATACCTATTCTCAATTCCCTAAACCTAAACATATAACTTAAACCTATAACCTAGCCTAATCTTAAACTTATTTCCGTAAACTGACTCTAGTCTTTTCATTGTAGAGATGGATAAGAGTTGGATGCGAGATAAGAACAGGTTTGACCTAGAGTATAAACAAGGGGTTCAAGAGTTCATGGAATTTGTGCGAAATCGGGCAGATTCAGGGAATAGGATTAGGTGTCCATGTCGAAAATGCAAGAACATGATTTATAAGACTTTAGACAATGTAGAAGACGATTTGTTCATAGTTGGGATTGACCAGGTTTACACTTGGTGGATCCATCATGGTGAAGATATCCATCATAAAGTTGAGGCCACTGAAGTCTTTGCTGACCCAATTGTGTTGGATGACGAGGATGAAGACGTTGATGAAATGCAAGATATCATAGGGAATGTGTTCAGGGAACAATTGTGGATACTGATTTTGCAGCGACAAGCAGTAGCTAAGATATTCCTCCTATGGGTGATGTCGAATCAGATAAGTTTAGTAGGTTGTTGAGGGATGCACAACGTCTACTCTATTTGGAGTGTGAGAACTTCTCCAAGTTGAATTTTCTTACAAGGTTACTTCATTTGAAGACAATAAATCGTTGGAGTAACAAATCGTTCGACAAGTTGCTTGACTTGTTGAAAGAAGCATTACCGGACGGTGAGACATTGCCTAAGTCTCATTACGAGGCAAAATCCTTGATGCGAGACTTGGGCTTTGGTTACATCCCTATACATGCATGTATAAATGATTATTTATTGTATTGGAAAGAGCATAAAAATGTTAAAGAGTGTCCAAAATGTGAAGAGTCTAGGTGGAAGTATGACGAAGCTAAGCATAAGAAAATCCCGCAAAAGGTGTTGAGGTACTTCCCATTGAAACCCAGATTGCAAAGATTGTTTATGTCTCGCAAGACGGCTGAAGATATGAGGTGGCATAAGGAGAAACGCGTTCATGATGATAGTACACTGAGGCACCCTGCGAACTCTAAAGCCTGGCAAAATTTTGACAAGTAATATACTAGTTTGTAGAGGATTCTCACAATGTTCGACTAGGTCTTGCAAGTGATGGTTTTAATCCATTTGGTAATATGAGTAGCTCGTATAGTATGTGGTCAGTGGTACTTATGCCCTACAATTTACCTCCTTGGTTGTGTATGAAGTCATTTTTTTATGATGTCATTGCTTATTCCTGGACCCAGGTCACCTGGGAATGACATTGATGTGTATTTGTGACCGTTAGTAGATGAGTTAAATGAGTTGTGGAGTCAAGGTGTACAAACGTATAATACATTTGCAAAACAGACATTTCGATTGTATGCAGCGGTCTTGTGGATAATAAATGACTTCCCCGCATATGAGAATTTGTCTAGGTGGAGCACGAAGGGAAAGTTGGCTTATCCTACATGTGGTATTGAGATTTGTTCATTGTCATTGAAGCATGGAAGAAAAACGTGTTATATGGGCCATCGTCGCTTCCTTCCAAGCAATCATAGTCGGCGCAGGAAGACAATGATCTTTAATGGCAAACAAGATCATAGGCCACCCCTGAAAGAGCTATCTGGAGAAGCTGTGATAAAACAACTAAGTAACATTGGAGAAGTTAGATTTGGTAAGGCATCGCACTTGAAGAAGAGGAAATGTACAGTATTGGACTATAACTGGAGGAAGAACAACATTTTTTTTAGTTGCCCTATTAGAGTGATCTGAAATTGCGACACAACTTGGATGTCATGCATATTGAGAAAAATATATGTGACAATGTCTTCGGAACATTGATGAACATAGAAAAGAAAACAAAAGTAACCCTCATAACTGCCTCTTCAGAGGTTGAATTTAGACTATTTCAAGCTTATTAGGATGGTAAATTGTCAAGCTTCTAAATGGGACCAGAATTGACGAATTAAGAGATTATTCGATATCTCAAAAGCTCGTTGGAACTCTTCAATCGTCATTTTTCAATATGGATTGTTAATCATTCTAAATTGTACGATCCGATGGAGACACCCATAACTTCATCGTTTCAGGTCGGATTGGGTCAATTTTTGGTCATCTGAAAGGTACTTTAGTGCTCTTTCATTCCTAATAGGAATCGTTGTATTCATCCGTAAGTGGTATCGCAGTCGTCGGTCCTAAACTTTTCCGTCATCTCCTTGTCCAATAGTAACCCTCGTAACTCTCTCTTCAAAGGTCGAATTTAGACTATTTTGATCTCATTGGAATCGTAACTTGACAAGCTCCAAATTGGACCAGAATTGGCTAATTCAGAGACCGTTCGATATCTCAAAAGCACGTTGGAACTCTTCGATCGTCATTCTTCAATATGCATTATTAATCTTTCTAAATCATGCGATCCGACGGAGATGCCCATAACTCCATCGTTGGATATCGGATTGGGTTGATTTTCGATCATTTGAAAGGTACTTTAGTGCTCTTTCATTCCTGACTAGAATCGTCGTATTCAGAGACCATTTGGGCATCCGTAAGTGGGATCGCAGTCGTCGGTCCTTAATTTTTCCTTCATCTCTTTGGCCAACAGTAACCCTTATAACTCTCTCTTTAAATGTCGAATTTAGAATATTTTGAGTTCGTTGGAATCGTAACTTGACAAGCTTCCAAATTGGACTAGAATTGGCTAATTCAGAGACCGTTCGTTATACCAAAAGCACATTGGAACTCTTCGATTGTCATTTTTCAATATGGATTGTTAATCTTTCCAAATCACGCGTTCCAACGGAGACGCCCATAACTCCATCGTTTGATGTTGGACTGGGATGATTTTTGGTAATCTGAAAGGTACTTTAGTGCTCTTTCATTCCTAACTAGAATCATGGTATTCCGAGAGCATTTTAGGATCCATAATTGGGATCACAGTCGTCGGTCCTGAATTTTTCCTTCAACTCTTTATCCAATAGTAAACTGCCTCTTTAGGGGTCGAATTAAGACTATTTCAAGCTCATTGGAATGGTAACTTGTCAACTTCCAAATGGGACCAGAATTGCCTAATTCGGAGATCGTTCGATATCCCAAAAGCTCGTTGGAACTCTTTGATCGTCATTTTTCCATATGGATTATTAATCTTTCTAAATCACGCGTTCCAATGGAAACACCCATAACTCCATCGTTTGATGTCGAATTGGGTCGAATTTTGGTCATATGAAAGGTCCTTTAGTGCTCTTTCATTCCTGACAGGAATCGTCGTATTCCAAGACCATTTGGGCATCCGTAAGTGAGATCACAATCGTCGATCCTGAATTTTTCCTTCATCTCCTTGTCCAATAGTAACCCTTATAACTCTCTCTTTAGAGGTTGAATTTAGACTATTTTGTGCTCATTGAAATCGTAACTTGAAAAGCTTCTAAATTGGACCAGAATAGGCTAATTTGGAGACCGTTCGATATCCTTAAAACACGTTGAAACTCTTTGATCGTCATTTTTAAATATGGATTGTTAATCTTTCCAAATCGCGCGATCCAAGGGAAGCGCCATAACTCCATCGTTTGATGTCGGATCGAGTTATTATTTGGTCATTTGTAAGGTACTTTAGTCTTCTTTCCTTCCTGACCGGAATCGTCGTATTCCGAGACCATTTAGGCATCCATAAGTGGGATCGTAGTCGTCGGTCTTGAATTTTTCCTTCATCTTCTTGTCGAATAATAACACTCATAACTCTCTCTTCAGAGGTTGAATTTAGACTATTTTGAGCTCATTGGAATCATAACATGACAAGGTTCCAAATTAGACTAGAATTGGCTAATTCGGAGACCATTTGATATCCCAAAAGCACGTTGGAACTCTTTGATCGTCATTTTTTAATATGGATTGTCAATCTTTCCAAATCGCGCGATCCAACAGAGACGCCCATAACTCCATCGTTTGATGTCGGATTGGGTTGATTTTTGGTAATCTGAAAGTTACTTTAGTGCTCTTTCATTCCTAACTGGAATTATGGTATTCCGAGACCATTTCGGCATCCATAAGTGGGATCGTAGTCATCGGTCTTAAATTTTTCCTTCATCTCCTTGTCCAATAGTAACCTCATAACTGCCTCTTCAGAGGTCGTATTTCAAGTTCATTGGGATGGTAACTTGTCAAGCTTCCAAATGGGACCAGAATTACCGAATTTCGAGACCATTCGATATCCCGAAAGCTCATTGGAACTCTTCGATAGTCATTTTTCAATATGGGTTGTTAATCATTCCAAATCACGCGATCCAACGGAGACGCCTATAACTCCATCATTCGAGGTCAGATTGGGGTCAATTTTTGGTCATCTGAAAGGTACTTTAGTGCTCTTTCATTCTTGACAGGAATCATCATATTCCGAGACCATTTAGGTATCCAGAATTGGGATCGCAGTTGTCGACCCTGAATTTTTCCTTCATCTGCTTGTCCAATAGTAACCCTCATAACTCTCTCTTCAAAGGTCGAATTTAGACTATTTTGAGCTCATTGGAATCGTAACTCGACAAGCTTTCAAATTTGACCAGAATTGGCTAATTCGGAGACCGTTCAATATCCCAAAAGCACGTCGGAACTCTTCGATCATCATTTTCCAATATGCATTGTTAATCTTTCCAAATCACGCGATCCAATGGAGACGCCCATAACTCCATCGTTTGATGTCGGATTGGGTTGATTTTTAGTGATCTGAAAGGTACTTTAGTGCTCTTTCATTCCTGACTGGAATCATCGTATTCATAGACCATTTGGGCTTCCATAAGTGGGATCGCAATCGTTGTTCCTTAATTTTTCCTTCATCTCTTTGTCTAATATTAACCCTTATAACTCTCTCTTCAGAGGTCGAATTTAGAATATTTTGAGCCCGTTGGAATCGTAACTTGACAAGCTTCCAAATTGGACCAGAATTGGCTAATTTGGAGACCGTTCGTTATCCCAAAAGCACATTGGAACTCTTCGATCCTCATTTTTCAATATGGATTGTTAATCTTTCCAAATCACGCGTTCCAACGGAGACGCCCATAACTCCATCATTTGATGTTGGATTGGGATGATTTTTGGTAATCTGAAAGGTACTTTTTCATTCCTAACTGGAATCATGGTATTCCGAGACCATTTCGGCATCCATAAGTGGCATCGCAGTCGTCGGTCCTGAATTTTTCCTTCATCTCCTTGTCCAATAGTAACCCTCATAACTGTCCCTTCAAAGGTCGAATTAAGACTATTTAAAGCTCATTGGAATGGTAACTTGTCAAGCTTCCAAATAGGCCCAGAATTGCTTAATTCAGAGACCGTTCGATATCCCAAAAGCTCGTTGGAACTCTTCGATCGTCATTTTTTCATATGGATTGTTAATCTTTCCAAATTGCGCGTTCTAACGGAGACGCCCATAACTCCATCGTTTGATGTCGGATTGGGTCGATTTTCGGTCATCTGAAAGGTACTTTAGTCTCTTTCATTCCTGACATGAATCGTCATATTCTGAGACCATTTGGGCATCTGTAAGTGGGATCGCAATCGTCGGTCCTGAATTTTTCCTTCATTTCCTTGTCCAATAGTAACCCTCATAACTCTCTCTTCAGAGGTCGAATTTAGACTATTTTATACTCATTGGAATCGTAACTTGACAAGCTTCCAAATTGGACAAGAATAAGATAATTCAGAGACCGTTCGATATCCCAAAAGCACGTAGAAACTCCTCGATCGTCATTTTTAAATATGAATTGTTAATCTTTCCAAATTGCGTGATCCAATGGATACGCCCATAACTCCATCGTTTGATGTCGAATTGGGTCATTATTTGGTCATCTGTAAGGTACTTTAGTCTTCTTTCATTCCTAAATGGAATCGTCGTATTCTGAGACCATTTGGGTATCCATAAGTGGGATCGCAGTCATCGGTCCTGAATTTTTCCTTCATCTTCTTGTCCAATAGTAACCCTCATAACTCTCTCTTTAGAGGTCGAATTTTGATAATTTTGAGCTCATTGTAATAATAACTTGACAAGTTCCAAATTGGACTAGAATTGGCTAATTTGGAGACCGTTCGATATCCCAAAAGCAAGTTGGAACTCTTCGATCGTCATTTTTCAATATGGATTGTTAATCTTTCCAAATCAAGCAATCCAACAGAGACTTTCATAACTCCATCATTTAATGTCGAATTGGGTCAATTTTTGGTAATATGAAAGTTACTTTAGTGCTCGTTCATTCCTAACTGGAACCATGGTATTCCGAGACCATTTTGGCATCCATAAGTGGGATCGCAGTCATCGGTTTTGAATTTTTCCTTCATCTCCTTGTCCAATAGTAACCCTCATAACTGCCTCTTCAGGGGACGAATTTAGACTATTTCAAGTTCATTGGGATGGTAACTTGTCAAGCTTCCAAATGGGACCAGAATTACCAAATTCAGAGACCATTCGATATCCCAGAAGCTCGTTGGAACTCTTCGATCGTCATTTTTCAATAGAGATTGTTAATTTTTCCAAATCATGTGATCTAACGGAGACGCCCATAACTCCATCGTTTGAGGTCGGATTGGGGTCGATTTTTGGTCATCTAAAAGGTTCTTTAGTGCTCTTTCATTCCTGACAGGAATCATTGTATTTCGAGACCATTTGGGCATCCGGAAGTGGGATCGCGGTTGTCGATCTGGAATTTTTCCTTCATCTCCTTGTCCAATAATAACCCTCGTAACTCTCTCTTCAAAGGTCAAATTTAGACTATTTTGAGCTCATTGGAACTCGTTAAGCTTTCAAGTTGGACCAGAATTGGCTAATTCGGAGACCGTTCAATATCTCGAAAGCACGTCGGAACTCTTCGATCGTCATTTTTCAATATGGATTGTTAATCTTCCCAAATCACAAGATCCAACGGAGATGCCCATAACACCATCGTTTGATGTCGAATTAGGTCAATTTTTGGTCATCTGAAAGGTACGTTAGTGCTCTTTCATTCCTGACTGGAATCGTCATATTCAGAGACCTTTTGGGCATCCGTAAGTTGGATCGTAGTCGTCGTTTCGTAATTTTTCCTTCATCTCTTTATCCAATATTAACCCTTATAACTCTCTCTTCAGAGTTCGAATTTAGAATATTTTGAGCTTGTTGGAATCGGAACTTGACATGCTTCTAAATTGGACCAGAATTGGTTGATTCGGAGACCGTTCGTTATCCAAAAAGCACGTCGGAACTCTTCGATTATCATTTTTCAATATGGATTGTTAATCTTTCCAAATCGCGCGTTCCAACGGAGACGCCCATAACTTCATTGTTTGATGTTGGATTGGAATGATTTTTGGTAATCTGAAAGGTACTTTAGTGCTCTTTCATTCATAATTGGAATCATGGTATTCCGAGACCATTTCGGCATCCCTAAGTGGGATCGCAGTCGTCGGTCCTAAATTTTTCCTTCATCTCCTTGTCTAATAGTAACCCACATAACTGCCTCTTCAGAGGTTGAATTAAGACTATTTAAAGCTCATTGGAATGGTAACTTGTCAAGCTTCCAAATTGGACTAGAATTGCCTAATTCAGAGACCGTTCGATATCCCAAAAGCTCGTTGGAACTCTTCGATCGTCATTTTTCCATATGGATTGTTAATCTTTCCAAATCATGCATTCCAACGGAGATGCCCATAACTCCATCATTTGATGTCGAATTGGGGCAATTTTTGGTCATCTGAAAGGTCCTTTTGTTCTCTTTCATTCCTGATTGGAATCATCATAATTCGAGACCAGTTTGGCATCCATAAGTGGGATCGCAATCGTCGGTCCTGAATTTTTCCTTCATCTCCTTATCCAATAGTAACCCTCATAACTCTCTCTTCAGAGGTTGAATATAGACTATTTTGTGCTCATTGGAATCGTAACTTGACAAGCTTCCAAATTGGACAAGAATTGGCTAATTTCGAGACGGTTCGATATCCTAAAAGCATGTTGAACTCCTCGATTGTCATTTTTAAATATGGATTGTTAATCTTTCCAAATCGCGCGATCCAAGGGAAATGCCCATAACTCCATCGTTTGATGATGGATTGGGTCATTATTTGGTCATCTGTAAGGTACTTTAGTCTTCTTTCATTCCTGACTAGAATCGTCGTATTCCGAGACCATTTGGGCATCCGTAAGTCGGATCACAGTCGTCGGTCCTGAATTTTCCCTTCATCTTATTGTCCAATACTAACCCTCATAACTCTCTCTTCAGAGGTCAAATTTAGACTATTTTGAGCTCATTGGAATCATAACTTGACAAGGTTCCAAATTGGACCAAAATTGGCTAATTCGGAGACCGTTCGATATCCCAAAAGCACATTGGAACTCTTCGATCGTCATTTTTCAGTATGGATTGTTAATCTTTCAAAATTGCGCGATCCAACGGAGATGCCCATAACTCCATCATTGATGTCAGATTGGGTTGATTTTTGGTAATCTGAAAGTTACTTTAGTGCTCTTTCATTCCTAACTGGAATCATGGTATTCTGAGACCATTTTGGCATCCATAAGTGGGATCGTAGTCATCGATGTTGAATTTTTCCTTCATCTCCTTGTCCAATAGTAACCCTCATAACTGCCTCTTCAGAGGTCGAATTTAGACTATTTCAAGTTCATTGGGATGGTAACTTGTCAAGCTTCCAAATGGGACCAGAATTGCTGAATTCAGAGACCATTCGATATCCCAAAAGCTCAAACTCTTCGATCATCATTTTTCAGTATAGATTGTTAATCTTTCCAAATCGCGCAATCCAATGGAGACGCTCATAACTCCTTCGTTTGAGGTCGGATTGGGGTTCATTTTTGGTCATCTAAAAGGTACTTTAGTGCTCTTTCATTCCTGACAGGAGTCGTTATATTCCAACCATTTGGGCATCCGGAAGTGGGATCGCAGTTGTCGATCCTGAATTTTTCCTTCATCTCCTTGTCTAATAGTAACCCTCGTAACTCTCTCTACAAAGGTCGAATTTAGACTATTTTGAGCTCATTGGAATCGTAACTCGACAAGCTTTCAAATTGGACCAGAATTGGCTAATTCGGAGACCGTTCAATATCACGAAAGCACATCGGAAGTCTTCGATCGTCTTTTTTCAATATGGATTGTTAATCTTTCCAAATCATGCGATCTAACAGAGATACCCATAACTCCATCGTTTGCTGTCAGATTGGGTCAATTTTGGGTCATCTGAAAGGTACTTTAGTGCTCTTTCATTCCTGACTGGAATCGTCATATTAGGAAACCATTTGGGCATCCGTAAGTTGGATCGCAATCGTCGTTCCTTAATTTTTCCTTCATCTCTTTGTCCAATATTAACCCTTATAACTCTCTCTTCGGAGGTCAAATTTAGAATATTTTGAGCTCGTTGGAATTGTAACTTAACAAACTTCTAAGTTTAGACTAGAATTGGCTAATTCGGAGACCGTTTGTTATCCCAAAAGCACATTGGAACTCTTCGATCATCATTTTTCAATATGGATTGTTAATCTTTCTAAATCGCCCGTTCCAACGGAGTCACCCATAACTCCATCGTTTGATGTCAGATTGGGACGATTTTTGGTAATCTGAAAGGTACTTTAGTGCTCTTTCATTCCTAACTAGAATCATGGTATTCCGAGACCATTTCGGCATCCATAAGTGGGATCGCAATCATCGGTCCTTAATTTTTCCTTCATCTCCTTGTCCAATAGTAACCCTCATAACTACCTCTTTAGAGGTTAAATTAAGACTATTTCAAGCTCATTGGAATGGTAACTTCTCAAGCTTCCAAATGGGACCAGAATTGCCAAATTCAAAGACCGTTCGATATCCCAAAAGCTCGTTGGAACTCTTCGACCGTCATTTTTCCATATTGATTGTTGATCTTTCCAAATCGCGCATTCCAACGGAAACGCCCATAACTCCATCGTTTAATGTCAGATTGGGTCGATTTTTGGTCATCTAAAAGGTCCTTTAATGCTCTTTCATTCCTGATGGAATCATCATATTCCAAGGCCATTTGGGCATCCGTAAGTAGGATCGCAATCGTCGGTCCTAAATTTTTCCTTCATCTCCTTGTCCAATAGTAACCCTCATAACTCTCTCTTCAGAGGTCAAATTTAGACTATTTTGTGCTCATTGGAATCGTAACTTGACAAGCTTCCAAATTGGACCATAATTGGCTAATTTGGAGACCGTTCGATATCCCAAAAGCACATTATGTAAGTGTTATGGTTATTTGTTCCTTTGATTGCCAAACTTTTGTTGTGCCAAAACCACAATCCGTGTCTTGTGTAGTACATTGATATATATATATATATATATATATATATATATTCAAGGCAATGCATCACATGTATAAGGACAACGCTTCAAGTTAAGAACAATGATCTACTTTAAGAAATACAAGATCAAGTACATTGTTCACTCCTTTAAGCTTCAAAGTTCAAAGTTTTAAAGCGACATTGAAAGACAAGTTAACTATTCATACTCAAGTACTACAAATTCAAGCTTCAAAAGATCTCAAGTTCAAGCTCCATTATGTGTCGAGATCTCACGCTTCATGAACTTCAAAGACCGTCTATCATTTGAAGAAAAGAAGGTTCAATGCTCATAGTTCAATGTTCATACATCATGTCCAAGGTATGAAAGACCTTAGATTGACCTTAGGGTAGGTCATTTTGAATACATAATTCAAATTGAATTACTTTATAAGTGTTTGGTCTGTTCTTCGACTAGTCCTGGACTCTGTTCGACTAGTCTTAGCACTGACTCAACCAGTCTAAAAAATTCCACGACCAGTCCTAAGTTGTTGCAAATTTTTAAAATTTTTTGGTTAAGCTACGACCAGTCTTGGAGACTGCTCGATTGGTCGTTTGAACAATGCACGACTCGTTCACAACCAGTCCTGCAGCTACGACTCAAAGTCCAGCAACTGATTCAGCTTTCTCATGACCAGTCGTGGACATGTCACGACCAGTCGTGGAGACCACACGACCGGTCGTGCAAGGCCTACGACTAGTTGTCGAACGGTTTTACCCGATCGCGCTCAAAATTTCAAAATGTTGTTGGTCTTACGACTAGTCGTAGTGTCCTCACGACCAGTCATGGACGCTATTTCTTCATCTATAAATAGAGCATGATGATTTCAGAGTTTGATAATTCATTTCAAGTATAATCAAGTCATCACTTTGAGAGATAAGTTAGTATTCTTTTTAAACTATATTGATATTCTCTTTTTAATAGCTTTTTATATTTGATTTTGTATTATGCATTCCAATCTGATTTGAAAGAGGGATTGAAGAATTCCCACTTCTTGAAATCAAAATCAAATAGAGCTAGCCCAACTTGATTTAATTTAAAATCAATTTAGAATCTAGAACCATTTCATAAGTGAGTATTGGACATTGAACTACTATTCGAACTTCTACTCCGATTTGGTTCTTCCGGAGAAATCCAGGTATTTTACATTTGTGTAAATCTTCTGTTTTTGGTTTCTTTTGAGATTGAGCTAGAAAAATCTCATTCTTTTGGTTATCTGAGGAGATCCAGAAAACTCAGAGTGTGGGATTTTTGAATTGTGTAAGCCCACTTGAAAGACACAATTGCGAGGGTTTTAGGTGAACCTGGAAAAACCTATTTTCATAATGAACGCTAATATCCACTGTGTGAGGATATTAGGAGTGGAGTAGTTGTGTGGTTGTTGTTTAACAGTCGATGTACACACAATCGAACTACTATAATTCTGTGTGTCTTGTGATTTGATGTTTGTTTATTTTCTATATCTTTTATCATTCAAGTTTGTGGGATGTATTTATGGATGTGAATGTTGTAATTTTTACATTTCAAGCATTGTGGGGAATGTTGTAATAGTTTAGATTTCCTTTCTAGCTATTTCCTTTTTTATTCCTCTTCAGTTTGAGTTTTTGATACACAAACTGTTCTAGTAAGGTTGTCCTGCCATAAACCCTTGATTTTTATGGTACAAGGTTGTCCTTAGAACAACATTTGTATCAACCTCTCAATACTAGAATTTTGAGGTTGCTTTATATTTCCATATTGTGGTTTATATAAAGTGCTATCTTTTCTTTAACTGTTTAAATTCCACTATTAGCATTTTAATTTGTCATAGTCCTATTCCCCCCCCCCCCCCCTCTAGGACATATAACTCGACCTTTTCAAGTTGAAACTCGTCGATCGTCATTTTTAAATATGGAATGTTAATCTTTCCAAATCGCGCGATCCAATGGAGATCCCCATAACTCCATCGTTTGATGTCGGATTGGGTTATTATTTGGTCATCTGTAAGGTACTTTAGTCTTCTTTCATTCCTGACAGGAATCATCATATTTCGAGACCATTTGGGCATCCGTAAGTGGGATCGCAGTCGTCGGTCTTGAATCTTTCATTCATCTTCTTGTCCAATACTAACCCTCATAACTCTCTCTTCAGAGGTCGAATTTAGACGATTTTGAGCTCATTAGAATCATAACTTGACAAGGTTCCAAATTGGACCAGAATTGGCTAATTCGGAGACCTTTCGATATCCCAAAAGCTCGTTGGAACTCTTCGATCGTCATTTTTCAATATGGATTGTTAATCTTTCCAAATCACACGATCCAACGGAGATGCCCATAACTCCATCATTTGATGTTGGATTGGGTTGGTTTTTAGTAATCTGAAAGTTACTTTAGTGCTCTTTCATTCCTAACTGGAATCATGGTATTCAGAGACATTTTGGCATCCATAAGTGGGATCGCAGTCGTCGGTCCTGAATTTTTCCTTCATTTCCTTGTCCAATAGTAACCCTCATAACTGCCTCTTTAGATGTCAAATTTAGACTATTTCAAGTTCATTAGGATGGTAACTAGTCAAGCTTCCAAATGGGACCAGAATTGCCGAATTCAGAGACCATTCGATATCCAAAAAGCTCGTTGGAACTCTTCGATCGTCATTTTTCAATATGGATTGTTAATCTTTCCAAATTGCACGATCCAATGGAGACGCCCATAACTTCATCATTTGATGTCGGATTTGGGTCGATTTTTAGTCATCTGAAAGGTACTTTAGTGCTCCTTCATTCCTGACAGGAATCGTCGTATTCCGAGACCATTTGGGCATCCGAAAGTGGGATCACAATCGTCGGTCCTAAATTTTTCCTTCATCTCCTTATCCAATAGTAACCCTCATAACTCTCTCTTCAAAGGTCGAATTTAGACTATTTCGAGCTCATTGGAATCGTAACTGGACAAGCTTTCAAATTGGACCAGAATTGGCTAATTCAGAGATCGTTCAATATCCCAAAATCATGTCGGAACTCTTTGATCGTCATTTTTCAATATGGATTGTTAATCTTTCCAAATCATGCGATCCAATGGAGACGCCCATAACTCCATTATTTGATGTCAGATTGGGTCAATTTTTGGTCATCTGAAAGGTACTTTAGTGCTCTTTCATTCCTAACTAGAATTGTCGTATTTGGAGACCATTTGGGCATCTATAAGTTGGATCGCAATCGTCGTTCCTTAATTTTTCCTTCATCTCTTTGTCCAATATTAACCCTTATAACTCTCTCTTCAATGGTCGAATTTAGAATATTTTGAGCTCGTTGGAATCGTAACTTCACAAGCTTCTAAATTGGACCAGAATTGGATAATTTGGAGACCGTTCGTTATCCCAAAAGCACATTGGAACTCTTCGATCATCATTTTTCAATATGGATTGTTAATCTTTCCAAATCACGTGTTCCAATGGAGACGTCCATAACTCCATCATTTGATGTCGGATTGGGACGATTTTTTGTAATCTGAAAGGTACTTTAGTGTTCACTCATTCCTAACTGGAATCATGGTATTCCGAGACCATTTCGACATCCATAAGTGGGATTGCAGTCGTCGGTCCTGAATTTTTTCTTCATCTCCTTGTCCAATAGTGACCCTCATAACTGCCTCTTTAGAGGTCGAATTAAGATTATTTTAAGCTCATTGGAATGGTAATTTGTCAAGCTTCCAAATGGGACCAGAATTGCTTAATTCAGAGACTGTTCGATATCCCAAAAGCTCATTGGAACTCTTCGATTGTCTTTTTTTCATATGGATTGTTAATCTTTCCTAATCGCGCATTCTAATGGAGACGCCCATAACTGCATCGTTTGATGTCGGATTGGGTCGAGTTTTGGTCATCTGAAAGGTACTTTAGTGCTCTTTCATTCCTGAGTGGAATCGTCGTATTCCGAGACCATTTGGGCATCCATAAGTGGGATCGCAATCGTCGGTCCTGAATTTTTTCTTCATCTCCTTGTCCAATAGTAACCCTCATAACTCTCTCTTCAGAGGTCGAATTTAGACTATTTTGTGCTCATTGGAATCGTAACTTGACAAGCTTTCAAATTGGACCAGCATTGGCTAATTCGGAGACCGTTCGATATACCAAAAGCACGTTGAAACTCTTCGATCATCATTTTTAAATATGGATTGTTAATCTTTCCAAATCGCGCGATCCAACGGAGACGCCCATAACTCCATTATTTGATGTTGAATTGGTTCATTATTTGGTCATCTGTAAGGTACTTTAGTCTTCTCATTCCTAATTGGAATCGTCGTATTCTAAGACCATTTGGGCATTCGTAAGTGGGATCGCAGTCGTCGGTCCTGAATTTTTCCTTCATCTTCTTGTCGAATAGTAACCCTCATAAGTCTCTCTTCAGAGGTTGAATTTAGACTATTTTGAGCTCATTGAAATCATAACTTGACAAGGTTCCAAATTAGACTAGAATTAGCTAATTCAAAGACCGTTCAATATCCCAAAAGCACGTTGGAACTCTTCGATCGTCAATTTTCAATATGGATTGTTAATCTTTCCAATTCGCGCGATCCAACGCAGACACCCATAACTTCATCATTTGATGTCGGATTGGGTCGATTTTTGGTAATCTGAAAGTTACTTTAGTGCTCTTTCATTCCTATCTGGAATCATGGTATTCCGAGACCATTTCGGCATCCATAAGTGAGATTACAGTCGTAGGTCCTGAAATTTTCCTTCCTCACCTTGTCCAATAGTAACCCACAAAACTGCCTCTTCAGAGGTCGAATTTAGACTATTTCAAGTTCATTGGGATGGTAACTTGTCAAGCTTCTAAATGGGACCAGAATTGCTGAATTCAGAGACCATTTGATCTCCCAAAAGTTCATTGGAACTCTTCAATCGTCATTTTTCAATATAGATTGTTAATCTTTCCAAATCACGCGATCCAACGGAGACGCCCATAACTCCATTGTTTGAGGTCAGATTGGGGTTGATTTTTAGTCATTTGAAAGGTGCTTTAGTGCTCTTTCATTCCTAACAGGAATCGTCGTATTCCGAGACCATTTGGGCATCCGGAAGTGGGATCGCAGTCGTCGGTCCTAAAATTTTCCTTCATCTCCTTGTCCAATAGTAACCCTCGTAACTCTCTCTTCAAAGGTCAAATTTAGACTATTTTGAGCTCATTGGAATCGTAACTCGACAAGCTTTTAAATTGGACCAGAATTGCCTAATTCGGAGACCGTTCAATATCCCAAAAGCACGTTGGAACTCTTTGATCGTCATTTTTCAATATGGATTGTTAATCTTTCCAAATCACGCGATCCAACGGAGACACCCATAACTCAATCGTTTGATGTCTGATTGGGTCAATTTTTGGTCATCTGAAAGGTACTTTAGTGCTCTTTCATTCCTGACTTGAATCGTTGTATTCGGGGACCATTTGGGCATCCGTAAGTGGGATCGCAGTCGTCGTTCCATAATTTTTCCTTCATCTGTTTGTCCAATAGTAACCTTATAACTCTCTCTCTTCAGAGGTCGAATTTATAATATTTTGAGCTCGTTGGAATCATAAGTTGACAAGCTTCCAAATTGGACCAGAATTGGCTAATTCAGAGACCGTTCGTTATCCCAAAAGCACGTTGGAACTCTTCGATTGTCATTTTTCAATATGGATTGTTAATCTTTCCAAATCGCACGTTCCAACGGAGATGCCCATAACTCTATCATTTGATGTCGGATTGGGACGATTTTTGGTAATATGAAAGGTACTTTAGTGCCCTTTCATTCCTAACTTGAATCATGGTATTTCGAGACCATTTCGGCATCCATAAGTGGGATCGCAGTCGTTAGTCCTGAATTTTTTGTTCATCTCATTGTCCAATAGTAACCCTCATAACTGCCTCTTCCGAGGTTGAATTAAGACTATTTCAAGCTCATTGGAATGGTAACTTGTCAAGCTTCCAAATGGGACCAGAATTGCCTAATTCAGAGACCGTTCAATATCCAAAAAGCTTGTTGGAACTCTTCGATCATCATTTTTTCATATATATTGTTAATCTATTCAAATCACACGATCCAATGGAGACGCCCATAACTCCATTGTTTGATGTTAGATTGGGTCAATTTTTGGTCATCTGAAAGGTACTTTAGTGCTCTTTCATTCTTAACTGGAATCGTCGTATTCCGAGACCATTTGGGCATTCGTAAGTGGGATCGTAATCGTCGGACTTGAATTTTTCTTTCATCTCCTTGTCCAATAGTAACCCCATAACTCTCTCTTCAGAGGTCGAATATAGACTATTTGGTGCTCATTGGAATCCTAACTTGACAAGCTTCCAAATTGGACCAGAATTGGCTAATTCGGAGACCGTTCGATATCCTAAAAGCACGTTGAAACTCTTTGATCGTCATTTTTCAATATGGATTGTTAATCTTTCCAAATCGCATGATCCAATGGAGACGCCCATAACTCCATCATTTGATGTTGGATTGGGTCGATTTCTGGTAATCTGAAAGGTACTTTAGTGCTCTTTCATTCCTAATTAGAATCATGGTATTCCGAGACTATTTCGGCATCCATAAGTGGGATCATAGTCGTTGGTCCTGATTTTTTCCTTCATTGCCTCGTCCAATAGTAACCCTCATGACTGCCTCTTCAGAGGTCAAATTTAGACTATTTCAAGCTCATTGGAATGGTAATTTATCAAGCTTCGAAATGGGACCAAATTTGCCTAATTCGGAGACCGTTCGATATCCCAAAAGCTTGTTGAAACTCTTTGATCATCATTTTTCAATATGGATTGTTAATCTTTCCAAATCGTGCGATCCAATGGAGACGCCCATAACTCCATCATTTGATGTCGGATTGGGTTGATTTTTGGTAATCTGAAAGTTACCTTAGTGCTCTTTCATTCCTAACTGGAATCATGGTATTTTGGGACCATTTCGGCATCCATAAGTGGGATCGCAGTCGTCGGTCCTGAATTTTTCCTTCTTCTTATTGTCCAATAGTAACCCTCATAACTGCCTCTTCAGAGGTTAAATTTAGACTATTTCTAGCTCATTGGGATTGTAACGCCCCATATTTTTGCCAACCTAGAGTTAGATGTCCTTTGGCAAAGGGTCTATCCTAACTCCTTATTAACTTCTCAAACCTCAAATCTTTTAGAAATTAAACGAGAAGTAACTAAGTGCTAAACTAGATTAGCTATGAAATCTGCTTGATCCACTTTAAATACGATCTGCAAGACCCAAAACTTGTAGAATCATTGACGCTATGTTACCCTAAAATCTTGGATCAATCTCATTACCCAGTTGCTCTCGGGAGCACGTTGAAACTCCGTATCGGATCCGGACCGCACGTTGAAAGTCCGATGACCACGAGATTAACTGTTTAGGACTGCCTTGCTAGGCTTGATAACCATCTCGGAAATCAAATCCAGATTGTGTCCCGGGACTATTTCCTTGAGACCGGAGTGAAGTGTGTGAGAAACGTGGATATTTTAGAAATAAATATTTAAATTTAAGTAATCTGAGACTTGTCACTTGCGGGCCTGATATAAGCAATCAGACCGTCAAAATCTGACCCAAATACACCCTCGGGTCAGGGAAAATTTCATACACAGGTCAGTGTACTTATAACCCTGATCGAGTTTCGGTGACCGTAGAACTGAAACTGGTCCGCCACGTGTGATCTGGGAACCCGAATGGAAAGAAAACTTAACTCGACCTAGATCCAAGGTCAGTGAACCTAAGTCCGACCTTTAGCTCAAGGGGGGGCTCCGAAAGTGCTCCATTGAGCTAAAACAGATGCTCTTTGGACATAACTTAAGTATACCTTGGCCCTAGGGCCATTTCCATTAGTTTTAGGCCTATATAAGGACCTTAAACCCTCTCTCATTCACTCCATATGAATTTGAGCAAACCCTATGAGAGAAGAGAGTAAAGTGAGAGAAAGTGAGAGTGAAGTTGGAATCATTCCTGGGAATCGATCCCTATTATTCTCTGTGTCTGTCCATCACTACTGTATCACTTTTCCGGCGATTCTGATTCCATTTTCGGGTAAGAAATCCTAACCCTAATCAGTTCTAGAGACTCAACTAGTGTAAGTGATAAAATAGCTAACCTATTTCATGCCATAGGTTGCCGTTCTACCGTTGATAATGACTTGGTGATTAAACTGAGTCCATTACTCATTTCTACGGCATAAGGTACGGACTATAGACGTATAAGTTATGGTTTTCAAGGCTTCCAATGTCGGTTAATGATTTATTCTTGACGTAGATGCTATTTCACATGCATAAAGTGATGTCCGTTTGGTTTTTCAGTTATACGTTAACTAGGTTGAATATACTGTATTCCTCATATTTGTAGAAAATACCGTATACGTATGAAATTCATATTTGTGCTTGCCATGATTAATTGCTGTCTATGTATGCTAGATGCATGTGTATCAACTTCTGGGTGAACGGATTAGCCTAATACATGTTATATCAACATACGTTGTGTATGTTATTATGTGTAGCTTAGTGTTTGAGTAAAAGACTAAATGAGTATCAACCTTGCATTAGTATATGCCATGACTAACTATCGTGGCTATGCGATTATTGTGTAGGCGGTAATCCTTTGATGAAAGGACTTGCCCTAAATCACGCCACGGCCAATATACGCTATTTATGTTATAGTGTGTAGCCCAAGTGTTTGTAGAAATGAATGAATGAATATGGAACTTGGATTCATGCTTGCTATGACTATCTGTCGTGGGTGTACACGTGTTATAAATGGGGCAACTCCCTAGTGAAAGGATTTGGCATAATACCTATGTGATCAACATACGTCACGTATGTTGATGAAAGTAGTCTAAAGTGTTTGCTGAAATGTCTGACTGAGTAAGTAGTTAGTAAATTGTAATGTATAAGGGTGTTGAGATATGATTCTCAACTCCTTTAATTATGTGTATGTTTTCCTCCATGTATCGTATATTATAGTGTCTGTTTATCTATGTAACGTATATGTATAAATCCATGTTTAAGTCGTATTCCATAAAATGCAAAAATAAAGCCATGAAGGGTGATGGGGGAGTGGTATAACAATTTCGTGCAACAGCCCTGACAGCCCTAAAGCGGACAATATCGGACCTTTGATTGTATGATTTGAAATCTTGATCCATTACTGCTTTAACTATCTTCTAGGATATTTTGTTGTAATTGAATGTCATTGGGGCTATTGTATAGTCCAGGCAATCGATAACAGATCCTAGATTGGTGGATGATGTTGTTTCACCACATAGGATGTGTTCGACGAATCCGAGCCGTACTTCGGTTATTGACAGTGGTTAGGCCACACAGAGTGCTTACGCACTTCATGTCGATCCTTTTGATGTAAGCTCGTGCTAGTCGAGCTCGTCAAGTAACCCGATTGACACGATGTATGTTCACCATGTTTGGACGCTACTGTTTGAACCTAAGGTATCAAACTCACCAGTGAAAACCCCGTTAACCTTGGTACCTCGATCCGCTAAGACTCATGAGCTGGACATGGTGGTATGGGATACCATGGTCGAGCTGTCGGCCTACGCTGGGGCGACGAGCCCACCCGTAGTGACCAGTGAGCAACCCAAACTCGTGAGCCGAATACGGTGGTATGGGACACTGTATTCGAGCTGTCGGCCTTCATTGGTGTAGCCTGGCTGTAGTCCCCAGTCAGGTTGGCGACGAGCCTTCGAAAATAGACTGCCAGTTGGTAGGGCGTTGGTGGAGTGACCTCGAGTACAAAATAGGCCTACCCGGCACAGCTTGGTTATGGTCCCCAGTCGAGTTGGCGACGAGCCTTTGAAAATAGACTGCCAGTTGGTAGGGTGTTGGTGGTAGTGACCTGAACTTGCCTATCGTATGTGATTAACTAGGATTGACGACCCTGGATGGATCATTGTTTGGGAATTGATATAAGGGAGGTACCTTAGTTTCCTAACCTTGCTATATGAAAAGGACTAATAAGAATTTGGTAATCATATGCATGCACTGCATTACGCGTGCGTTCAGCCGTAGCAGGTCAAGCACTGAGGCAGTGTTGTTCATGTGCGAACGTGAGATAAAGTTGCTAAGGGAGTGTAGGCGAGGGCATGCATCATACATTCATACCATTCTTGCATTAACAAGAGTACTTAGGGATATATGATTTACTGTTTTATCATTACTGCTTGATTGAATTGATAACATGCTAACCTTTGCTTTATTATTCCACTGAGTTGATCACTCACTCCCACGTTACGGGATGGTGTTTTAAACACCAACCAACTCTGTCTTGATTTCAGATGACGGCGTGACCCTTGAGGCGGAGCCTGACTATTACGATGATCAGGACGGGTTCTCTTATATGCAGTTCTCCGGTGGCTTCGCTTAGGCTATCCGGATTGACAAGGCTACAGGGATTATTATTGTAGTTGTACTATTTTGACATTTTGATTTTTGAGACTATTACATGTATATGGTAACTCAGTGATGTGTTCATACTCTGGAGACCGATCGTGATCTTTGACTTATATACGTGTATTTATGTCTTTCAGTCTTCTGCTTGCGTTTTACAACTTGATCTGAAGTATGAATTACTGTTTTGGTATAATCCCACTCATGATGAATGCACTAACACAGACAACATTGAATCATAGGCATATATGTTGCATAAGTGATGTTTTGGAACTTGGGAGTTGAGTTGCTACTCAACCCCCAATTTTCAGGGCATTGCAGGGATGGTAACTTGTCAAGCTTCCAAATGGGACCAGAATTGCTGAATTCAGAGACCATTCGATATCCCAAAAGCTCGTTGGAACTCTTCGATCGTCATTTTTCAATATGGATTATTAACCTTTTCAAATCACGCGATCTAACAGAGACGCCCATAACTCCATCGTTTGAGGTCGGATTAGAGTCAATTTTTAGTCATCTGAAAGGTACTTTAGTGCTCTTTCATTCCTGATTGGAATCGTCGTATTCCGAGACCATTTGGGCATCCGTAAGTGGGATCGCAGTCGTCAGTCTTGAATTTTTCCTTCATATCCTTGTCCAATAGTAACCTTCATAACTCTCTCTTCAAAGGTCGAATTTAGACTATTTTAAGCTCATTTGAATCATAACTTGACAAGCTTCCAAATTGGACCAGAATTGGCTAATTCGGAGGCCATTCGATATCCCAAAAGCACGTTGGAACTCTTCGATCGTCATTTTTCAATATGGATTGTTAATCTTTCTAAATCACTCGATCCAACGGAGACGCCCATAACTCCATCGTTTGATGTCGAATTGGGTCGATTTTTGGTCATCTGAAAGGTACTTTAGTGCTCTTTCATTCCTGATTGGAATCGTCGTATTCCGAGACCATTTGGGCATCCGTAAGTGGGATCGCAGTCGTCAGTCTTGAATTTTTCCTTCATATCCTTGTCCAATAGTAACCTTCATAACTCTCTCTTCAAAGGTCGAATTTAGACTATTTTAAGCTCATTTGAATCGTAACTTGACAAGCTTCCAAATTGGACCAGAATTGGCTAATTCGGAGGCCATTCGATATCCCAAAAGCACGTTGGAACTATTCGATCGTCATTTTTCAATATGGATTGTTAATCTTTCTAAATCACTCGATCCAACGGAGACGCCCATAACTCCATCGTTTGATGTCGAATTGGGTCGATTTTTGGTCATCTGAAAGGTACTTTAGTGCTCTTTCATTCCTGACTGGAATCGTCGTATTTGGAGACCATTTGGGCATCCGTAAGTGGGATCGCAGTCGTCGGTCCTTAATTTTTCCTTCATCTCTTTGTCGAATAGTAACCCTGATAACTCTCTTCAGAGGTCGAATTTAGATTATTTTGAGCTCGTTGGAATTGTAACTTGACAAGCTTCCAAATTGGACCAGTATTGTCTAATTCAGAGACCGTTCATTATCCCAAAAGCACTTTGGAACTCTTCGATTGTCATTTTTCATTATGGATTGTTAATCTTTCCAAATCGCGCGTTCCAACGGAGACGCCCATAACTTCATCGTTTAATGTCGGATTGGGATGATTTTTGGTAATCTGAAAGGTACTTCAGTGCTCTTTCATTTCTAACTGGAATCATGGTATTCCGAGACCATTTCGGCATCCATAAGTTGGATCACAGTCGTCGGTCCTAAATTTTTCTTTCATCTCCTTGTCCAATAGTAACCCTCATAACTACCTCTTCAGAGGTCGAATTAAGACTATTTCTTGCCCATTGGAATGATAACCTGTCAAGCTTCGAAATGGGACCAGAATTGCCTAATTTAGAGGCCGTTCGATATCCCAAAAGCTCGTTGGAACTCTTCGATCGTCATTTTTCCATATGGAATGTTAATCTTTCCAAATCGCGCGTTCCAATGGAGACGCCCTGTAACACCCTGAAAATCGGGGGTCGAGTGTAACTCAACTCCCGAGTTCCAACGCATCACTTATGCAACATAAATAATGCTGATTAAATGTTGTCTGTGTTAAAGCAATAAACATGAGTGAGATCATACCAAAACAGTAATTCATACTCCAGATCATTAGTATAAAGGTAAGCGGAAGACTGAACTAAATATATCTGTATGTAAAGAAATAAAATCATTTCATTCTCCAGAGTATGAATCTATCTGAGTCACCATATACATATATTTTTTTTGTGAACAAAATGTCAAAAATAAACTTAGGAGTGATCCCTGCAAATCCCGTCAATCCAGCAGCCTAGTCGAAGCCGCCAGAGTACTGCATATTAGAGAACTCCTCCTGGTCCTCGTCATAATCAGGCTCCGCCTCTTGAGTCATCGGCTCGCCTATACCTTAGACAGAGTCTGGTTGGTGTGCGCAACACTGTCCCGTAACGTGGGAGTGAGTAACTAACTCAATGGAACAATAAAGCATAAGTTAACATGTTATCAATACAGTCAAGCAGTAAAATCAAACACTTCTAATTACTCTTATTAATGTAAGTATGGATGTTATTATGATGGATGCCCTCACTGACATACTCCCTCATGCGACACCCTCTTCGTTCGCGACATGCTTTCATCCCTCAGTGCTCCACATCTTCCAAGCACATGCAATGCATGCTGAGCATGATTACCGACTTATTATTAGTCCATTTCAAACAGCAGGATTGGGAAACTAAGGTACCTCCCTTGTATCATTCCCAAACATGATCCATTCTAGGGTCGTCAGTCCTAGTTAATCTCATACGATGGTATATTTCTAGGTCCACTGCGCTGTGTCGGTACATTACACGTAATCGTTGCACCACTCCCCCATCACCTTATCAATACAGGCCTAGTTTATACTCTATTACTACGGGAAGGCTCGTAGCCTCACCGCAGATTAGAGTATGCTCGAGGTCACTCTACTGACACCTTACCAACTGACAGTCTATTTTCGAAGCCCGACCAGTCCGCTTATTGAGAATGGAACCCGGATGCATCCCGACTAGGGACCACAGCCAGGCTATGCCAGCGTAGGCTGACAGCTCAAATATAGTGTCCCATACCACCATAATCGGCTCACGAGTCTGGTTGCTCACTGGTCACTACGAGGAGGCACGTGGCCCCAGCGTAGGCCGACAGCTCGACCACGGTGGCCCATACCACTATGCCCAGCTCATGAGTCTTAGTGGATCGAGGTACCATAGTTAACGGGATTCCGCTGGTAAGTTTGGTACCCAAGGTTCAAGCAGTAGCGACCAAACATGGTGAACATACATTAGACATATTGGGTTACATGACGAGCCTGACTAGCTCGAGTGCACAATCAATTGAACGACATGAAGTGCATAAGCACTTCGCGTGGCCTAACCACTGTCGCCAACTGACATACGACTCGGGTTCGTCAAACGCATCCCACGTGGTGACATGAACCTCAGCCACAATCTCAAATCTGGTATCGATTGTCTGGACTATAGACATAGTCCCAAACTCAGTCAATTCTCATCCATAGCATGTAGAGTAAAGCATGATAAACAAAGTAGTTCAAGCATGCTAGTAGGCATGTTATAAGGCATGTTATAAAGCATGATATAAAGCATGTTGTAAAGCACTACATCAATAGGAATACAAACACATGCATGGCAAGTAAGCGGTTTAAGTGATCAACCTCATGGAGGTAATCATACATGTCGCTAGGGTAGTTGAGAATCCAATCTCAACACCCTCCTAAGGCATCTACATCCAAACACTTACTCACTCTAGCATTTCCACAATCACTTAACTTACACTATTTCAACATACATAGTGTATGTTAACCAACATGTATTAAGGCGAGTCCTTTCGCCAAGCAAGTATTTTATGCACACATAATATATTTATACAACAATTAATCATGGCAAACACATCGCCAAAATATACATGTATACGGTATTTCTTACAATACAAAATTTCTACATACATAGTGCATATTAGTGAAACATGTATTTACGCGACTCCTTTCGCCAAATGAGTATTTTATCCATATATCGTATACTCATACAACAAATAAATATGTCAAACACATTTTCAAAAAAAATACGTATACGGTATTTTCTACGAATACCTAGAATATGTAAAATTCCATATTCTACAACTTTAATCGAAACGGAAAACGGAAAGCACTTTGTACATGTGCAATTGCATACAGATCATGAATCTATCATTATCTGACATTGAAAGTGTTGAAAGACGTAACATATACACCTAAAGTCCTCACCTTGCACCTTGAAATCTCAACGGATCAGCAAGGTTTGATGTGCTTCCGTATTCGGGAGTTTTCTAGCCTAAAGAGTGAAACCGGTTAGCTATTTCACAACCTATAACCTTCACACCCCAAAACAAATCTAGGGTTAGGGTTTCTTACCTTAAAACAGAGCCGGTATCGCTGGAAAAGCGTCAAGGAAGGGGTGGTGCAGCCCGTGTGGTGATTGGAAACAGTAGGAGGGAGTTTCTCCCACAACTCTCAAGCTTTCTCTCTCTTTTTCTCTCTTCTTCTTAGGGTTTATCCCAAATTCGTATGGCTGTGAGAGAGGCTGCCCTAAGGTCCTTATATAGCCTAAAAACTCTCTAGAATAGACTTATGTTCAAGGTATACTTATATTATAATCAAATCGGCATTGTTTCAGCTCAAAAGAGGGTTTCTGGCGGCCCTCCTTGAGTCAAAAGTCGGACTTAAGCTCACTAACCTTGGATCTACGTGGAGTTATGTTTTCGTCTCAGTCGGATTTCCAAATCACGCGTGGCGGACCAGTTTCAGTTCAACGGTCAGTGGGCCTTGATCCGAAATTCCAAGTACATGTAAATGTTCCTGAAATTTTTCCTGATCCGAGGGTGTATTTGGGTCAGATTCTGATGGTCTGGTTGCTATAAATTGATCGCAAGTTTCAAGTCTCAGATCACTATTCCAGATATTTATTTTCTAAAGGAATAGTGTATTTTCACTCCTTCGCTTCAGGCTCAAGCTAACAGCCGTGGGACACTGTCTGGGGCTGATTTCCGATATGGTTGTCAAGCCGAGCGAGGCGGTCCTAAGTCCTTAACCTCGCCTTATTCGGACTCCCGATGTGCGGTCCAGACACAATACGGAGTTTCAATGTGATCCCGAGAGCAGACGGGTAATGAGTTTGATCCTAGATTTTAGGGTAACCTAGCGTCAATGATTTTATAAGTTTTGGGTCTTGCAGATCGTATTTAAAGTGATTCAATTGGATTTCACGGCTAATCTAGTTTAGCACTATGTTAATTTTGTTAAATTTCTAAAGGGTTTAACCCTAAGTGATTTCTGGTTGAGGTGGTACTCGAGCCATTGTACGGAAATTTACGGGTCGTTACACGCCTATAACTCCATCGTTTGATGATTGGGTCGATTTTTGGTCATCTGAAAGGTAATTTAGTGCTCTTTCATTCCTAACTGGAATCGTCGTATTCCGAGACCATTTGGGGATCATTTTAAGGCATGAACTCCAAAATGAGCTTGATCGAAAGCTCCAGTGGACAACACTAGAAGAAAAGGTTGAGATTGAATGCCTATGGCCCAAAACCTGGTCACAGAAGTTTTAAGATGCCAACTAAACCTCACGGTGGGCCTTAGGACGGTTTCAACTATGGAAGTCATTGCTTCCTGTGGTGTGGTCCACTGAGCCCTCCATTTGCCCAAAGGACGCGGGTTGCGTCCTACCCTCGCCTGGACGGTAATCCGTCTGAACAGGGCTCTGCAGGGCCCATCGTGATGTAAGTGTTTTATCCACGTCATTAATCGCTTTTATCATATCATTTTAAGGCATGATCCTACAAAATAAGAAGGTCCACAACTCCAGTGGACCACACCAAGGGCCTATTTGGCCAACTGCATTAGGTGGGATTAAGGTGGATGAAATTGTAAAAATTACGATAAATGCATGTGTAAGGTATTATCCCTGGAATGGGTGTATCTCATGTTTTCTAACACTATGTTTGGAATGTATGCATTAAAAAAGAAATCCTAGGATTTACTTTCAAATTACACTTGGATGAAGCAAAAATCCATCATCTATGGGATTAGTAATCCCATCTCATACTTTCCAACACAAGGCTCATTTTCTAAACCCTATAAAGTTAATTTTAATCCCATCTCATACTCCTCTCAAACATGTCAGTCATAATTTCAAAGTGGGATTATTAATACAATCCCATATAATACAACTTAATACCAATGTCCAAACAGGCCCCAAAGGAAGCTGGAGTGATAATGACACCCACCGGTGAAATCTTTCTAATGACCTCCGTGATGTTTTATTACCATCCAATCTATTCATAAGGTCATGTATGCGTGGATGAAGTGAATAAACAAATATCAGCTTGATCCTTAGCTTCTCCAGCTCCTATGAAGTTTTTAACGGTGGATGTTCAATCCCTACTTTGTGGTCCGCTTGAGCCTTTTACCTTCCTATTTTTTGGCTGATACCTTAGAATGATAAGAGAAAAACAATGAACAGCGTGGATAAAACAATTAGGGCCAGTTTGGGTGCGTGAAATAAAGCGTCTTACATGGGATGGAATTCCTTGTGAGGGATGCATTTATGACGTGCAGTGATTTGTCGGGTACCAAGGTGTACTCCTTTGTCCCATTCCTAGCTAGGGGCTTGTTTGGCTACCGTGGGATTGCAACCATCCCACAAGTTACCTGACACGTGCTGTTTGGATACGCGGTGGGATTCAACTGGATATCGCAAACGGACGGTACCCAAGACGCTACCCCTGGCCCCCGGCCATTGTACACACTATACGGCTGGTTACCCAAGACGCTAACCCCCCAGCCCCGGCCACTGTACATACCATACCTCTTTATTTAGGAAAACAGAGTTATACATACTTGTGTGACTTGCTTTCTGCATTGTTTGTTCAAACAAAGAATACATATGCAACAGGGCCTTTGTCATGTGATACTTTCATTCAATCATTTTTTGGTTTTGAACAATGACTCTTTTAACATAGGATGGCTGTAAGTATGCCTCAAATTAAGGATAATGAAGGATATTGAAAGAAATATGAATGATTTCAAAATAAATTCTATGAAAACATGAACCAAAATAAAAGATACAATCTATTTGTATTAGGGGCCATGATAATCACACCTTTCAGAATTGAGTGAAGCGATTTGGGTATTGAATACTTCTTCGGTTGCTGTACTTTCTGCAACAACAAGTACAATACTGAGGAAAGATACTACTATTCTTCTTTCATAAAAAAAAAAAAAAAAAAAAAAAAAAAAAAACAAAACAAAACAAAAAACAAAAAACAAAAAACAGAAGGAAAAAAGAAAAAAACAAAAAAATAAATCTTCAGACAACACTGAGGTCGGTGACCTATTTTGAGATTTGAAGAGAAGCTTTCATCAGATAGATGTCAGTATGGTACATGCAAGCGAGATTAGAGATTGAGCCAGAAGATAACATCATCACATCCACCAGACGAAAAGCTTGGCATTCACATATGTGTGCCACACTGGAAGCGTTCACATATGTATACAGGAGAGAATGAGTGTGAAGTTTTGGGGGCTATTTTTAAGGCAACCGAGGACGATATATGTGTGCCACACTGGAAGCGTTCACATATGCATTGTTCTTCTCCTCACTCATTGTCCAATGTCTATGCTTGGAGGAATTATGGTTCTTCATGGGAAGATATGTATGGTATCCTCTGGTTCTTACAAGCAGGGCCTACTATAGATGACATGCCACAAAGATCTCCTATCGGCAACAGTCATAACCATTTGATCAGTGAACTACAAATTAAAACATCTGTAGCAGTCCACATTTAGTGAAATAAAAAACAAAAAAGAAGCCATATAATATCCCGTTGCTTATAAAATTAAAAATATATCAAAAGAAGAAGCCAATGCTTGGATGTCTGTGATCTTCGGATCTGCGTCGGCTTTGGAGGCACAGACCATCTGCTGTTAGGTCCATCATGATTCAGTCACTGGACTATGGGGCCCATTTATATGGACATAGGGCACAAGGATGCTTCACATATACTCCCACAATATTTATCACATAATTCCTCTTATATTTTTATCGTCTGAGGATGTATTTTAACCATTGATCAACCCAAAAAAATAGACTGTTATCACTAGATTTTTCCAACATTCCTTCAGTAATTATTTTTGCTTAATGTCATATATCAAATCTTTAAACCACAAACTAGATCTATCAAGAACAGGGCTGGAGGGGACCTGAAACATATGCACACACCTCTAAATGGACGGAAGCATGCACATGTGCGCACAGAAAGCTCCTGAACTTTCTGTTTGCAGAATGTCGCTCTTGTGGGTGAGAGTGGCAGCAGGAAGACGACGGTAATTGACTACTACAGAGGTTCTATGATACTGATTCTGGCCAGATATTGTTGGATGGTGTGGAAATTAGAATTTAAAATCTACTATGGCTTCGACAATAGATCAAACCATTGGCATAAAAACAGATCAAATATATCCTACTAGGTGTACTAACCTCAACAGATCAAACCATTTGGCTCAGCCAATTGACATCAAACCTCAACATTTTATGCTCTCAGCTATTTTCAAGGTCTCAGCTTTCTAAAGGCCCAGCTCACAAGGCTCAGATTATATACATATGTTTACTACATCATATGTGTGTGTGGCTAAATGCACACAGGTGCAGGTGCTAAAGGCCTTCACATTCCTATGACAACCATATCAACCAAAAGCATCGACTCTCAAGGAACAAAAAGACTTACAAGGGGAATGAAAATACCTCAATAAGATATGCATGATCAAACTTTGGTCATGCTCCATATAGCAACCAAGAAAACAGAGTTATACATCTAAAAATCATCAAATAACCCCAAATCCCATCTGGTTAGTAACCAATATACTCATAGAAGAACGTATCTGATCTCATGTAAGCAACCCAAGAACAAGGAAATACACAGCCATTTGCACACATGCAACGAATCATACCTTTCGTTGGAGATACCTCTTCGAATCGAAGTGGAGGATGATATATATTAGGACAGAGATTCCGAAAACCAGCCTTCCGATTGCAAGGATGGCAACTACTGCCCAGGGTAAGTTCCTCCTTCCTCCATCTACCACGAATCCTGCCAGGGGGTTAAATAACCCACGCAAACCCACCATTCCTACCCGTTTCCTGCAATTACATCCGATGGGATGGAAGAAGACGGACGCAGATCTTCAGTCCGTACGCAGCAGGTGAGAAGATAAGCTGAAACCCATTGCGTGGGCTTCGGACGATGTTATGGGGGGGGGCGGCTCGTGAGATACGAGAGATCGAGAGGCGTATCTCGGTGGGATATAGAAATCCCACCGACTCCATCGCACCTGTCAGAACCTTTTAAATCGTGGAGAGACAGACGCCATCCAAACAGGAGTCCGTCCGTCACATCAGGGATTGGCGGCCGTAATACGCCTTACAGCAGTTACCCAAACTGGCCCTTAAATCACGGTGGGGTTTGGAGGCAATCCGCGTCCCTGCCCAAATGAGTCTCCAGGTAGGTCCTATCGGGGGTTGTACCGAATCCGCGTACATAAAGAAATATGATCTTGGACGCGGATTTGGAGGCGAATTTTCATGAAAGCCCTGGGACGGGAAGCTAGTTAGGGTTCATCATAATGTTTGTGAGAAATCCACTCCGTTTATCCCTTTTTGCAGATCATGTTATGATATGGACCAATAAATGAGGCAGATATAACAATCAATTGCGCCGCACCACAGGAAACAGTAGGTAAGAAATTTCCACCGTTGAAACCTCTCTGCTGTCCTCTGTGATGCTTATATGCCATACATACCATTCATAAGGTGATTCCTACCGGAATGAAATTGAAAACACCTAAATATTAGCCTCATCCAAAACTTATGTGACCCGAAGAATATATCAACGGTGAGTATTCAATTCTGACTGTTTCTATCACTTCTGTGTTTGTGTAGCAAAATGATCCGGAAAAACGGATGGACGGGGTGGATTTCTCGCAAACATTATAGTGGACTCCATCTAGCTTTCTCTCGCAGGAAGTAGGTGGGAAAGGCTTCGGGGGCAATCCGCGTCCGAGGATCTTGCAAACGGCCTTTATACATTTCGACTCCTTGGCGGGAGCGGAAGACAGAGAGAGAGAGAGAGAGCAGAACATCCGTTCCATTTGGTTATTGTTAGAGAGAGAGAGAGATGTACTCGTGCAAGGGAATGATTGTTGTGTTAGTTGTGGCGATTGTAGCGGTATTAAGTGTAGACTCTGTTTCTGCCGTCAACTCGGTGTCCGCTTTTGTACAAAACGTCATTTACTCCAACAAGATCGCCATCTTCTCAAAATCCTACTGCCCGTGCGTCTCTCTCTCTCTCTCTCTCTCTCTCTCTCTCTCTTCTTTTAAATTTCCTTTATTTCTTTTTCAGCTTTGCATTCTGATGATAGCTGTGATTGTATTGATTTCATGTGTAATGACTGAGATATGAATTCTTTCTAGACTGAATTTGAATGCCAGGGAAATTTGTATATTTCGACAGAACTAAATCATTCAGGTTATTGATTTTGGACAGCTGGGTTTGATTTCTGCCCAAATCTGTATTTCGACAGACCTAAATCACTCAGGTTGTTGATTTGGGGCAAGGAAAAAGGGTCTTTTTTATGTTAATGTAATGGATTAATTAATTGAGAAAGACAACAAGAATTAGGGCTCAATGAGCAAGAAATTTCTGACAACGTACAATTCCAATAGGTCATTGAATGCAACCACTGGTAACGAAAAAGAAATAAAGGAAAACCAATGATTTCAGTAAACAAAAAGATCTGTTCTTGTCTTTGTTTGCCTGTGGTTTTTCTTGAATCACATCTTCACCACCAAACACCCGAAACACATTGTAGGAGCATGCATGAGCTTTAGGGGTTTCTTTGCTGCACACTGTTGGAACATATGGCCATTGATGGCTTCATTCTATAACAGCAGTAACTCCCCTCTCCTTTGTTGTAATGGATTTGATGAATGCGTAGAACGGGTTTCTCCGGTAGTAATGGAAGATACCAAGATGGCTACAATCTGAAACCCTATGAAAGGATTTGAGGAAATACACAGAGAAAACACAAGAGAGAAGAAGATTGAAAGATTACCCGTTTGGTTGAGAAAGCCTTCTACCAGCGATCCATTGCCAAACGGCGCAACTCTAATCTCCAATTACCGACTTCCATGACCTTCAATAGTATCAGAGCTTGAGGCAGTCGACAAAGCGTCTCCCTCTCCTGCATCTCTATGGCGATTCGTTGAGCACGTGAAATGCGCTCCGCTACTTCTCAATCACATGCCCACAACATCATGAGAACATTGAAGCCGAGAGATGCCACTCATCACTATAGAAATGGGGTCGGGGCCAAAACTGACGCCACTCAATTGTGAATCAAATTGGGGCGAATTTGTCACCACCCTTGCGATCAAATATGGCCGACATTGTTGTTGCCTGAAGTCCAACCCTCACTGCTCTGCTCTCGCACAACCAGTTGTTGGTCCCATTTCTATTGTTCTCGCCCAAATCACCAAGGAATGGATGGCTGAATTTCTCGCCCAAATCCAACAAAAAAAAAGGAAGAAAAAAAGGAAAATTTCACCCCAAATCCTGGCTGACATTAACGATTCCATTACCACTGGATTCAACGTACCCAACAATTTTCTTGCCCAAATCATCATCCAATACAAGAATCAGGTTTCTCGACCAAAATCACCGCCGAAGTAACCTGACTTTCTATATTTGTTTGTATGGAAAGGGGTGCAAGCCCCTCTTTACATTTTCATTCGACGAAGCGAGGGGCTAAATCCCCTCTCTCCATTATTTTTCTTGAAAAAGATAAAAATCCTCCAACATATATGGAGGGACCAAGGCCGAATTCCCCTCTCCTTGATTTTACAGCCATAAGTTTATTTTTTTTTTTGTTCAACACTTTCTTTTCTTTTTGTTTGGTGCTTTGTGTGTGTATTGAAGTTAAGTCCACTGCTAGTTTTTTATATTAGAACGCAAAAAACTCCAGTGAGTGCAATCGAACTTAAGACCTCCTGGTTAGGAAACATGTGCTCTAAACAACTTAGACATAAAAGCCTGATGTATTTAGTAGATTAAAATATTATTAGTCTTGGCTTCCCCTTTTTATTAAGAAGAAGAAGAAGAAGAAGAAGAAGAAGAAGAAGAAGAGGAAAATGGGCACAGGGAAGGCTCGAATCAGGACTATTTACCAGCAAAGACAGCTTATTGCAAATAAGTATGCTGCCAGTTATTTTTGAGCCTATTATGAAGCAAAACTTGGCTGTTTTTCACGACTTGTCCCTCGATCATGGTGAGTAGGAGCAGACTCACAAAGCCTAGTTCATCTTGATTGGGCCCATAAAGTCAGGGTTGTTGTGGTAAAAAGGTCCAATCCTTCATCAATTTGACATTCGAGTCTCCGTTCGTAAAGTCCAGGCCCATCTGATGAAGCCTATTACGGGAGTGGATTGCTGCATCCTTCTTAAGTACGAAGTTAGAGGATATTCAGCAAAAATTGGGCTGGTTCTTTCCAACTCGTCCTCTTTAATTAGTCAATCTAATTTCTATATAAAGATTATTGGCCAATGGATCAAAAGATTAGAGTCGTAGGCATTTGGATTGATAATCATGAATGATTAAATCATGAGATGTGCACGATGGATCATTAAAAGTAATAGATGATTATTTTAATGATGTGTAGGCAGAGATGGATCGTAACAAAGAGACTTGGTAAAAAAAAATGTAGGCCGTGCATATGTAAATGTGGGTGCATGGAAAAGTGTGCGTGTGGAACATAGATGGTTACCTTTAATATTTTTTTAAAAAAACAAAATTCTTCTACGGTAGTAGATAGCTTATTATGTATGGATGTACATTATATTTTGCAAGTGGCATCTCTGATCTTTTGTGTTGCTGCAAAATAACCTTCCTATAAATTATTTTGTGGTCCATAAAGACAAGTCCTTGTTGATGATATAATGTTGTTGTGATATGGCGATATCGTGTAGTTGATATAATCTTGGTGATTATTAATTCTCTTATTATATAAGCTATGGTAAATGCTAAATATGGCTAGCAATCTTGACCATAAATGTATGCTTAGAACAATAGGAGTATATTTGATAAAATGAAAAGTATCTCAAGGGTCAGACAATAACCATGGGTGATAGGCAAACTAATCTCACGTCGTAGGATGAAAAAGAATTAATCAATCATTGATATGAGTGATGATAGGCTAAAACATTAAAATCACAGATGATGTAGAAAAAGATCCTTGTACTATAGGGTAAATCAAGCAGCAAGATGAGTAAAAAAGATCCTCATACCGTAGGGTAAAAGGAAAAGGACTATTGAGATTTTTTTAGTACATCACAAATATCTTATGTCGTTTGGGTAAAATAACTGATGAGTTGAACCACTGATTAGTGGGAGAAATATGTGTGTATGTGTAAACATGTTGGCCATAATGGCCAAGTGGGAGATGTTGGAACATATGGCCATTGATGGCCTCATTCCGTAATGGTTGTAACTCCCCTCTCCTTTTGTTGTAAGTTGTAACGGATGTAATGAGTGCATAAAAACTGTTTTTCCGATAGTAATGGAAGATCCCAAAATGGCTACAATCCAAAACCCTATAAAAGAGATTGCTATGAAAGGATTCAAGGAAGTACACAGAAAACACAAGAGAGAAGAATATTGAAAGATTTCCCATTTGGTTGAGAAATCCTTCTACCGGCGATCCATTGCCAAACAGCACAACTCTAATATACATTCACCAACTTCTGCGACCTTCACACATGTTTGAGATCCAAGCGATGCATTGGGTGGGGAAAGCCACAAACATGTCGTGGTCCAAAGTTAGGCTGGTAGGACTTTTCCACCAGGGCGCATTCATTATGATAAGTGAGTTGGATCTCGCACACGTGCATGCAATTGGAATGCCCGCCATGAAGAAAACCCTTAACTCACACGAGCAACTCTAGTTGTAGTAGAACTCAAGCACACAAAGTCTCTCCCTCTCTCTCCTTTTCACCCTTCATTATCTAAGGACATTTAGAAGAATGTGCACTTTATGTAGATTCTTGGTACCAATAGTTATGAATGCAATTCCTTCAAAATAGAAGACAATTTCAAGAAGATAGGAAGTGGTATGAATATTCACCAAAGTAGGATGTTTAGATGTTAGAGAAACTATGGTGCTTCCTAGTTCTCAAGTCAATGAAATCTTGACTCTCAAATTGCAAAGAAATGGACAAGTGTATATTCATAAGAATATTTGAGTAGAGAGGGTGAGAACTTTATTGATATCAAACTTCTTCTCTTACAATACTTAAGCAAAACTCACACTTAGAATATGTTGGAATCCCAACTTCCTATACCGTATTCCTTTTTTTTTTTTTTTGCATAGACTTTAGGTGGATCTCTAATGAGAAATGAGAATCCTGTTAACTAAGAGATTGATTTCAAATCAATCTAATCTACTTAAGATGGTAAAAACCTAATAATAACAAAAATAAATATAGAAAATAATCCTAATTACATCTCTAAAGCAGTCCTATATCATCAATAACATTCCCTCCATATCTCTAATGACATCTTTAAATTAGTCCCTTGTAGACACCCTACCCAAGGCTAGCAGCTTGGTCATCACAATGCTTAAATGTGGATGGTCTCGACTCCCTTATCCCCCTAAACCCCAGCCTAATCCAATTCTAATGCTAACCCAAAACCCTAGCCTAACCTAATCCCAAGCCAAATCCTAAGCCTGAGCCAAAACACAAGCTAAAGACAAGTCCAAAATAAAAGCCAAATCCAAGCTAAATTTGAGCCAAATGCAAAGCAAATTCAAATCAAATTCAAACATGAACTTAAGCCCAAATCTAAGCCCACACCTTGCAAAATCCTTGGCTAGCCCAAAACCCAGAAGACCGAAGGCTTTCACAAAGCCCACCGGAGCACACAACAATTTGGGGCCAAGATATGCAGCAGGTGCCACATGAGTGACACATCATATGCCGTCTGCCATGTGTTTCGGCTCCTAACTCGAGGTGAGATTTGCTAGAGGAGAGGTGTTTTTCTCTCGAGTTGGGCGTCAGATCTTTGGAATCCCCAAAATACTCCCATCTCCTCTCATATTACCATTTTTACCACCCTACAAGCCAATGAGACAGTGTCACGTGGCACTCCCCTTCTCTCCACCAATCCTCAGCCCTCCACTTCATATTTTGCCCCTCAAACCACCACAAACCTTCCTTTTGTTACTCCCTTCACCTATAAAAGGGAGGTCCCCCCCTTCATTTCCCATAAGCCACCCACACCCCTTGAGAGAGAGAGAGAGAGAGAGATTAGTCAAGCCCTTTGCTAGCCTAGCCCCATCCCAAGCCTCCCGCCTTAGCCCCTTAGCCATCCCATCCACCTTCCTCCACCACCTTACACCCAAAGCTTCACACGCCTAAGCCTCCCTCCTATCCATAGGACCATTACCTTAGCCTCTTATAAAACAATCCGTTCACCCTAGACTCCAAAGCATCTCTTTTTTCATCCAGGAACCAGCCAACCCGTAGCCTCACTCATTTCAAACAAAATAGTAGAACAGGGGTCAAGAAATCCAATCATCTCTTTTTGTTGAGAGTATTAGGATTCTTCGCCTTTTGACTCACACCTACAAGCCATGAGTTGAGCTCATGCTCATCATTCACTTTGCATCCTGCATTCGCATCATTGCATCCTTCCCAACCCCCTTGCTTCTCTTGATAGTCTCGAGCATATGCTCTAAGGCTTGCCGAACTCTCGGATCTTGCTACATCAAAAACTTGAGATTAACTAGTCAACTTTTTTCCTTTCCTTTTAGTCCGTGGATACCAGTCGCTACAGGATCACCGTTATGTTCCTCAACTTCCATCTTTAAGTTGGGCCCTAGCAGTTATAGGGTGCTTGTTTGTGACTGTTAGCAATAATCCCTTTTCCCTTTTAGCATTGTATGAAAAACAATGTTAGACCTACTTACTCTACTAAAATCCCATTAATCTCACAAAGTAGAGACTGTAGTTATGTGCGGGCAGAGAATGTGCCTGACACCTTCTCTGTCATCGAGATCCCTCACTCAGAATGTCAGGTTGCAGATCAGGAGTCATTATAAGCGAGGAATCCTTGGTTTCTTTGATTTCTAAAGATTTCGCAGACCGCAGGGACTGGCCGACTGTGGAATTTTAAGATAACTGGCTAGTGGCGACTCTAAGTCAAACATATCATATTCCAGAGTTAAACCATAACCCCTTTACAAAAACCGCAAAGAGCGCACGAGAAGCCTGACAAAGGCCCCATGTGCGCGATCCCAGTGTTCACATGCCCATATCTTCCAAAAATAGTAAATTGCAATCTTTGATTTAGGTCCCCAAATATATAAATAAATGGTTCAAAAAAATCAACAGATGTTGGGCCCTATGGTGGGCCATGGACCTATGACATTGTTGGGTCTAGGTGGGTCCATGACCTGCATCATTCCCTTGGGTTGGAAAGAACTTGACTCTGATGAGTTGGACGCTTTATACAAACAGTAGAGGTTCGGGTGTAATCATTTCAATTCGTCACCCATGATCCATGTGCATTCAAAATAGGTCTTGTTCTTCCATTTTGCTAAGTATTGCTTGTATTAGCCCCGCCAAGTGTTAGTAGCCTTTATTCACAAGACTTGTTCAACTTCTTCCTTCTTTTTCTTTGGGAGTTATTTATCCATATTGATATTGGCTTCATCTTGCATGTCAGACTCCTTACCATGGTACTCGAACAAATTTTCTATATTAAAAGTCAACAAGATATCCAAGTCATCAGGCAATTCAATTTCATAAGCAATGTCATCGAACTTCCTCTTGACTCAGCATGGACCAATCTTTTTAGACTCGAGTTTGTTGTAAGTTTCCCTTGGAAACCTTTCTTTGTAGAGATAAACCAGAACTAAGTCACCTTCATTATATATTTTTCCTCGTCAATATTCATTCACAGCTTCTCAGTACTTGATGTTGCTTTCTTCAATCTCCTTCATTTGAGCTTGCAATTCTTAGATGTGCTTAGCGAAATTGTCGGAATTTTCACTCACTTGATCTTTGTACCGGTAATGGTTCTAAGTCAAGTACATGATGTGGACTTCTCCCATTTTGGGTATTTTCTAGTATGATTTACTGAGCTGTTGTAGGCAATCTTGGCTTGAGGTAGAGCCAAATCCCATTGAGATATGTAATCACCTATGATACTCCTCAAGAGGTTACTGAGACTTATGTTGACTAACCTTGGTTTGGCCATTTGTCTGAGGATGATATCTGCTAGAGAACTGAAGTTTATTCCTCAACTGCTTCTATAAAAGCATCAAAAGTGGCTCACCAAAAGTTCCAATCATAGTCCGAAGTTAATGTTTTGGTACATTGTGAAGTTGTACAATTTTGTGAAAAATTATGTTGGTGATATGCGTAGTATCCATCATCCTTTTGCAATTGAATGAAGTGGGCCATCTTTGAAAAATGGTCCACCACAATGAAAATTGAATATGCTCCCCTTTGAGTCTTAGGAATGCCCGGAATAAAGTCCATAGAAATATCTACCCATTGTGCGACTGGAATAGGAAGCTGTGTATAAAAGCCAGTATTCTATACTTAACCTTTGGAAACTTGGCATTGGCGACATCATGTTACGAACCATTCAATGTCACGGTGTATATAGTATTTTTCCTCCACCATAGCCAATGTTTAATCTCTTCTAAAGTCTCCACCCAGTCCTATATCGTGTAGCTTGGATATGATCTTCTCTCGCAACAATCCTTTGAGAATGCATATGCGAGAACCCTTGAATAGATATCTATTGTGTGAGATGAATTCACACTTAGGGATCTCGGCCATCCACACACCTGTCGAGTACTTTGGCCAAAAATGGGATCCTCCTTGTATTGTTCTTTTAATGCCTTGAATCCGACGACCTTCACAACGAGAGTTCCTATTAGAACTACCCTCCTACTCAAAGCATCTTCTACTTCGTTTTAACTTCCATCTTTGTGACACAAAAGGAAATTATATTTTTGTAGGCAGCTTTCCACCGCATGTGACAAGCACACAACTTATTTTGGGAGTAGAGATATCTTGATGCTTGATGGTTTGAGTATAGAATGAATTCCTAATGAATCAGGTAATTTCTCCAATGTCGTAGCGCTTGGGCCAATGCATAGAACTCGAGATCATATATGGAGTAGTTTTTCCATGCAACATTAAGCTTCGAGCTAAAGAAAACAATCAGCTTTTCTTCTTGACTAGATACCTCGTTAATGCTAACATTTGAAGTATTGCTTTCCACTTCAAAGACTTAATTGAAGTCCTTAAGTGCAAGAAATGGAGCCTCTGTCATCTTTTTTTTTTTTTGGCACCGAAGCTTCGATCTGCCGCTTTAGTCCATTTGAACTTGCCTCCCCATATGCAATCGGTAATAAGTGTTGATGGTACTAAAATTCAGGGTAAATCTCTGGTGAAATGTCGCTAAGTCGTGGAAAGAACCAACCCTCTGAAAGCATTGGGTGGGCCACTCCGCAATGGCCTTGATTTTCTCCTAGTCAACCTTGATTCCTTCTGCAGCTACAATATACCCAAAAACACTGCACTATCGACAAGAAAGGAGCACTTTTTCAAGTTAATGTGACTCCCTTCGTAGTATATTGAATATTTGCCATAAATGATCAAGGTGAGCAGATGAATTAGGACTAAAAACAAGAATATCATCAAAATAGATAACTAAGAACTTTTCCATAAAGGAGTGGAATACCTCTGTCATCAGCCCCATGATGTGCTCGGTGTATTTGAAAGGCCGAATGGCATGACGAGTCACTCCTACGACCCATCTCAAGTCTTAAATGCGGGACACCACTCGTCCTTGGGCCAAATACTTATCTCATGATATTTGCTCATTAAGTTGACCTTTGAAAAGACCTTTGCTCCATGCAACAAGTCTAGCATATCATCCAAGTGAGGAATATAAAACTTATACTTGATAATAACCCGGTTGATTGCAGGACTAGCCACACACATCCTCCAACATCCATCTTTCTTAGGGATTAATAATGCAGGAACAACACATTGTGACATGCTTTTCCAAATTAAACCATTCCTAGTAACTCAATAACATATTGATGGAGCTCAACATATTCAGTTGGACTCATCCGGTAGTGCTCAAAATTCGGTAGACTCAAATCGGGCACTAAATCAATGTGGCATTGAATGTTCCTCATAGGAGGAAGTCCAGTTAGGAGTTCTTTAGGCACCAAGTTTTCATATTCATGAAGGAGCTCTTGTATAGGAGGCAGAACATTTGATTGCTTCGTCTTCTTCTTTAGCAACCAAGATATAAATGATTCCAATTGCTGTCTTTCTCTTTAAACTTCAGCACATTGAGTGATTTTTGACCCTCTTTATCAGATTTAGGTGTTGGAAGATGTTTATTCGGGTGCAATGTGATATTAACACTATTCTTGACAAAGGAATAGGTGTTAGCCCAAGCCAAATGCACCATATCTCGGTCCCAGAACCATAGGCTCCCTAACAAAATGTGGCATTAATTTGTGAGGGTAACACTATATTTCAATTAAGAGATCTTTTATGGAACAACATGGAACCATATATTAGTGTATATGTAATTTTTTTTTTTAAAAAGGTAATACTACCGGGGATTTGAAAGAGATGTATTCAGGTGAGAAGAATTTGACTCGTATATACGAGTTGCTTTTAAACATCGTTGTGCTTCAACAAAGGGATAAAAGTGAAGGCAAGTATTATTTAGCATTGTGGGGTATGTGGGAAGAATTGAATGTGTACCGGTTCTTATAGACTGATCATGAGACCATGAGATGACAGCTAGAGGAATTTTGTGTTGTTAAATTCTTTTCTGGAATTCGTTCCGAGTTCAAACTTGTGCGAGCTTAAATTCTTGGTGGTAGTAAAATTCAATCTACTACAGAAGCTTTTGCCCTTGTTCAGTGTTCAGTTAGCATAAATACTCCTAGTTCATCTTCATATGTTGATTAACATTTATTTTTTCCTCTGGTAGGAGATGGAAGAAGTCATGGTGGATAATTTGGGGGTAGATATGTTCGAAAAGGTAGCTTTAGTGGTAGGAATACTTGGGGATTTCGTGGTGCAGAGTTTGGTGGCAGTCGTGGTCGTGATTGTGGAAATCATCAGTGCTTTCATTATAGGCTTTCTAACCACATAGTTGATACGTGTTGGGACCTCACTGGCAAGGTAGTTTTGGTGAATCAAGTTCGATTTTCTGATAATGATTGTCAAGCCTATCTTGAGTATGCAAAATTGCTAACAGATGGTTCCAACCATTCATCCTCTTCCACTGCTTCTCTCGCTTAATCAGGTATGATATGTCTTGCGTCCTTTGAAAACGTTTCATGGATTATTGATTCTTGAGCTTCAAACCATGTGACTAGTAAGCATCGTGTCTTGTCTCAGTTAGATGGGTCTACCCCTATTTCCTCTGTAACATTAGTCAATGGTACCTCAATTTGTGCATCTGGGTTGGGTACTGCTTATCCTATACCATCTCTTCCATTAACATTAATGTCATATATTTGTAAATTTCCTTTGAGTCATTAGTCAGTAAGCTAACTATATCTTTAAATTGTTCTATTACATTCCATCCTTCCTATTGTAAATTTTAGGATCTAAAGACAGGAAAGATGATTGGTGGAGAACATGAAGAATGGTATTTATTATCTTGAAAATGGAATAATCGGAGCTGCACGGCGGACAATATGTGTCATGTATTACAAAAAGTCACAGACATGGCCTTTTGGATTGTTGGAAAACCTTGGAAATGAAATTGAAATTTCTTTTTGTGAGAGCAATCGGTTAAGCAATAGGTGCCTTGGGTCCTGCATTTTCCAACTTTAAACCCTAATTTCTTAGACTAATCTGCTTTTGCTACCCATTCTTACTCTTGTTCCACTTCATCTCCCTGTAAGTTCCCTTTACTTTGAGCCATAATTTCTTTTAAAAAAAGAAAACCAATCTGCATCTAAAGTGAAAGGTCAAACTTTTGCCAAGGGAGAGGAATCCCACATTGGAAAATGTGTCATCCAATATGCGTGTATTTCAAAAAGTCATAACCAGTGTTCGAAATATCGGTATCGCGTTACGTATCGCACCCTTAGGATACAGATACGTATCGGTTATCACATGAGACATTGATGTAGGACAGCCTAATCTAACCTTAAATGAGCATGCTATTTGAGAGGGGCAGATTCATGCAATCTTAAAAACAAATAAATATCAGCTTGATTTATACATCATAAACACAAGAAGGAAATAAGGGCAACATAGCATTGATTAGGGCCATCCATCACAAACACGAAGTATTGAATCTTAAATTCTGAATTTAATTAGATCTGGCGAAAATAGAACTTTCGTCTTGCAATGGGTCCGTCTAACGATCCAAGTGGATTTTCTAATCCAGAAAAATAGAAATTTCCTGGATTGGAAATCTGGAAAATTCAGAGAAAAAAAATGGTGGTTCTTTAAATATAGATTTGGGTGATAGGTTTTATGTGGGGATGAAAAGGGAATGAAAATCTTTTGAGATTAGGAGAAAAAGAAGAGAATGAGGTTAAAGAAAAGAATATCTTGAGAAAAGAGAGAAGGAGAAAGAAGAAGGGGATGAGAAATCGTTTACCTAGGCCTCACGCCCTCTTCCAATCACTGGAAGTCGAAGACGAGATCGTCAGAAGCAAAAAACTCTTTTTTCTTTTTTCATAAAACATCACATAACCTCCTATGGGTTTAGGGCAACCCTTATAAAATCGTAATTATATGAAATAACCAAAATACCCCTACTTAAAAAAAGTTTCAAAAAAAAGAAATTCACACAAAATTGTGCACAAACTGTCTCAAAACTTAATTAACTAAAATGTTTATAAACTAAATGTAAATTTAAGATGCCCGATGGGCCCTGATGATAGTGCCGTGAAGGTAGTGTAATGAAGGTGGGCCGTGACGATCCAACGGTCCGATCACACCATCGTGACGATCCAATGGTCCAAATGTCTCCTCTAAGCAACTTACACATGTCATGAACACATGTGTTCATGACATGTGTAAGGTCTTCAACCTCTAGAGACCCGACCCGTATCCGTCATCTAACCACATTGACACGGGTAATGCACGCCTCCTACGTTGATATACTTTGAATGGCTTGGTGTCCGCATCAACTCCCCTCGACTGAGAAGATCTCGACTCCCGCGAGATAAAACTTCTGTGCTTTTCTAACAAATCTGGATCTAGTCGCTGCAACTCTGCTTCCGTCAACCATGCATGTACAAATCGATGATGGTTTGTTCTTCCACTTCACTAAGTACCTCTGAAATCCACCGTCTCGAGTGGAAACAATTTGCTCATCCACAATTCCTTCAATTTCTTCTCTTATCTCAGGTATAGTAGGCATAGGTGGTGCAGGTTGGGAAGAAAATTCAGAAATTGGCCAATGGTTTGGAACAAAATTAGGGTCTATGGGATGGCTTGAACAAGGCATTAGATCCTCCACATTGAATGTTGAACTAATCCCCATGCGAAGTGGAAGATCTATCACATACGCATTGGACCCATTCTTTTTCAGAATCTTAAATGGTCCAGCACTGCGTGCTTGTAACTTCGTATCGGTACCTTGTGGGAACCGTTTTGGCTTCATCCTAACCATTACATAATCACCCTCATTAAATTCTTGAATTCTACGATGTAAGTCAACTGAAATTTTGTATTGTTCATTACTAGCATTTATCTGCCTCCTAATCTCTGCATGCAACTCATGAATGTGATGGGAAAATGCATCGGCTGACTCTGAGGTCCTCTGAGTGACTGACATAGGTAACAAATCTATGGGCAATCTAGGTTTATAACCACTAACAATCTCGAATGGACTCATACCGTAGACCTATTAACTGAACTGTTATATGCAAACTCGGCGACTGGCAGGACTAAGTCCCAAGTTTTAATGTGTTCACCCACCAAACATCGTAGTAGATTTCCGAGACTTCGATTCACAACCTCAGTTTGACCATCAGTTTGAGGATGGTAGGCAGACGAGAACTGGAGTCTCGTACCCATCATATGCCATAATGTCTTCCAAAAATAACTAGTAAACCGAACATCCCTGTCAGATACTATGGTCTTAGGTAAACCATGTAAGCGAACCACCCCTTCAAAGAAAATCTTAGCTATGATGGACGCATCTGAGGTTTTAGAACAAGGGAGGAAGTGGGCCATTTTTGAGAAACGGTCCACGACCACAAAAATGGAATCGTGCTTTTTACTTGTCTTGGGAAGTCCAAGCACGAAATCCATACTGATGTCTTGCTACGGTGCGTGTGGCACTGGCAATGGCGTGTACAATCCAGTATTCTGCTTCTTCTGTTTTGCCAGTTGACATGTTCGACATTGCCCTAAAATTTTGGCTACGTCTCGCTTAAGACTTGGCCAATAAAATCGATCCTCCACGAGGGCGATGGTCTTATCTCGACCAAAATGGCCAGCAATACCTCCAGCATGAAGCTCCCAAACAAGGAAATCCCGGAGGGAAGTGCGGGGAATACAAAGTTGGTCTCCTTTGAAAAGGAAACCATCTTTTAGCACGAACTCACCCGAACTATGCTGGACACCTAAGAGTGACACATATGTTCCCCCAAAATCTGGACACATGGGATACTCATCTTTCAATTGCTCAAACCCGACAACTTCTACACTCAAGGAATTGAGCAATGTCACTCTCCTACTAAGGGCATCGGCTGGTTTGTTCTCGATCCCGGCTTTATGTTTCAGGACAAATGAATATTCCTGAAGAAACGCTACCCACTTGGCATGCCTTGGGTTAAGCTTCTTTTGGGAATTCAAATACCTCAAAGCCTCGTGATCAGAAACCAAGACAAATTCTTGCGGTAGAAGATAATGACGCCAATGACGTAGCGATCGCATTACCGCATAAAATTCTTTGTCATAGGTGGAATACTTTTGTTTTGCCTCATTCAGTTTCTCACTGAAATAGGCAACTGGATGACCCTCTTGGCTTAGTACTCCTATACCTACGCCTGAAGCATCACACGCTACTTCGAAGACTTTAGAAAAATCTGGAAGACGCATGACGGGAGCCTCTATCATCTTGCCCTTAATGTCTTTGAATGCCTTAGCTGCGGCCTTAGACCATATGAACTCTTCCTTTTTAATGCAATCAGTAATGGGGGCCATAATAGTGCTAAACCCTCGAATGAACCGACGATAAAATGTGGCTAAGCCATGAAAGCTTCTCACTTCATGTATGTTCCGCGGTTCAGGCCAGTCAACTATGGCCTTGACTTTTTCTGGATCTGCTCGCATCCCTACAGACGACACTATGAACCTTAAGAAGACAACTCTATCAGACAAGAACGAACATTTCTTAAGGTTCGCACATAACCTCTCTGCCTTCAAGACACTACAGACCTATCTCAAGTGGTCGAGATGCAGCTCTTTAGTGGTACTATATATGAGTATGTCATCAAAATAAACCACTAAGAACTTCCCCATAAAGGGTCTCAAAACCTGGGTCATCACACGCATAAAAGTACTGGGTGCATTAGTCAAGCCAAAGGGCATAACCAACCACTCGTACAACCCATCCTTCGTCTTGAAGGCTGTCTTCCACTCATCTCCAGGGCGTATGCGTATCTGGCGATACCCACTCTTGAGGTCTATCTTGGAAAAAATGGTGGATCTGGCCATCATGTCTAACATATCATCAAGCCTCGGTATCAGAAACCGATACTTGATCGTGATCTTATTAATGGCCCTACTGTCCACACACATCCGCCATGTACCGTCTTTCTTAGGCGTTAATAGCGCTGGTACGACACACGAACTCATACTCTCACGGATGAAACCCTTTTGCAGGAGCTCATTTACCTGTGTATGCAACTCTGCATGCTCTGCAGGATTCATCCTGTAATGAGGAAGGTTCGGTAAAGAAGACCCCGGGACGAAATCAATGGCATGTTGGATGTCCCGTATAGGTAGAAGCTCATCCGGTAAATCCTCGGGGAATACATCACTGTACTCTTTAAGAACCGAAGTCACCTCAGGGGATAACTCTACATGAACCGTGGGTGTAACTTCCCTGGCCATTAGGGCGTACACCGTCGAATCATCCTCTGTCTCTTTCTCAAACTCTTTTGCATTTATGATATGTAGAGACTTCGGAATAGATTTCCTCACATCCTTCCTTGACTCACTCGTTTTCACATCCCTAGCCTTGTCTGTGTGGCTCTTGGGTGGCAACGGATTAATCTTGACTTTCTTGCCCTCATGCGTGAATGTACACACGTTCCAGCAACCAAAAATCATGACATCTCTATCGTATAACCACGGCCTCCCTAAAATGATGTGACCTACATCCATAGGTAAAACATCACACCACAACATGTCTTTATATGAACCGATTTGGATGGGGACTAAACACTGCTTGGACACAGGCATAGAAGACGTGTCAACCCAAGAAACCTTGTAGGGTTGAGGGTGAGGGATGGGCTTCAAACCCAAACGAGTGACTGTGCTAGCGAGACCACGTTGGTGCAACTACCACTATCCACGATGACTTTGCGCTTTTGTCACCGCTCTTGATAAACGTGTAGAAAATTGTGCTTCGCGCCAATCATTACTCTCTTTGGCTCCGCGCTAAAGCACATCTAACTACAGCTAGTGGTGCAGTCTCTGGTTCTTCTTCTTCATAATCACTAGCACCTATCTCTGGATGATATTCCTCAACTTCATAATCACCCATGTCATCGGCATTTTCATTTGACTCGTCTATGACTAAGGCTTTCCAAAGAGTCTTTGCGTGCACTGGTATGCGAAATGACCTGTACCTCCGCACTCATAACATCTCACATGACTACCACTGCCAGGATTGGCACCAAGGACACCTTTTCCCTTATCATCCTTAGGCTTAGGCGGTGCACTAGCCTGCGCCCTAGGCTGACTTCCAATGTTAGGTTTGGTTCCCTGAAAACTAGATCTAACAGTAGAGTCTCGGGACTCAAAGCGCCTCATGACAGGAGACTTTAGGTAAAGCTCTAACTCCTGTACAACTTGGTAAGCCTGATCCAAGTCACTCACTGCATGGGTCATAAGCTCACGCTGCAGATCCATGCGAAGACCCACCTTGAAACGCGCCAGCGTCACTAAGGGATCCTCCTGAATATCACACCGCATCATATACTCAAATTTTGCGATGTAATCTGCAACCGACATAGATCCTTGGCGTAATGCTTGCCATTGATCTAGGAGCTTTTGCCGGTAAGAGAGAGGAAGATATTTTTCTTTTAAAAACTCCATCTCTACCCAATGCGCGACTGGGACATCTCCTGATCTCTCGATCCTACGCTCCGTATTTGTCCAAAATAATTTAGCTTGACCCACAAGTTTCATCTTTGCAAACCGCATTTGTCGGTTCTCAGACATCTCATACCATTCGAAATAATGGTCCATGTCCGCTAACCAATCAGGGAATGCTTTTGGGTCAAGACGCCCATCAAAACTAGGAGCATCTACTTTAACACTCTTTAAGACCCTCTCATCGACATCATAACGGTCTTGATACTCAACGGCGGGTTGTGGATTTCGCGCCCCTCCACGTCCTACCCCTCGGCCACGTGCTCCACGACCTCTACCACAATTTCCTACCCGTTCCTCAACTACTCTCCCTACGTGAGACTGTTCATCCCCTCCAATGTCGGAGATTTCTCTTAGGGATGCTTCTATCTGATCCATACGGGTATTCGTGTTCCTAGATTGTGCCTCAATGACGGCCAAACGTTGGTTGATCGTGTTCATCATCTCAGTCAACTGTTCCATATTGAAAATCGGGTGTAGACCAAATCCTCTACCAGTCCGAGTGGGCATACACAATAAGACTCAACCAGTGTTTTAAATAGCGGTAGCGTGATGCGTAGCGCTCAGCCCTCTATAGCGTGTAGCGTAAATACGTAGCGTGTAGCGTAAGCTACACGATACTTCTATTTTTTTAATTTAAAAGTAGGATAAATATAATAAATAGTGAAAAAAAAAGGAAAGAAATTATAAAAATGCTTAAAAGATGATTCATTTTATCAATTCTAAGCATGTTCAAAAAAGTTATTAGTTATCATTTATCAAAAGCCAATCCACATATATAAGCCAAATCAAATAATTATCACATCAACAACTTTCTAAGCAAACCACTTTAATTAATAATGTCTAATTGAAACCACAAGTCACAATTATGAAAAGAAATAAAAATCCCATAGGTTAAAAGTATCAAGTATAATATAAGTGTCACATTTCTCAACATTAAAAACAAAGAAAATGTGAAAAAAATAATAAAAAAATAAAATAGTAAAAAAATACATTGTAGCTTACGCTACGGACGACGCTACGCTACGTAGTTGTAGCGTGCTACGACCAGTAGCGTACGCTACAGGGGATTTACGCTATTTGGGACGCTACGTAGCGCTACGGCCACGCTACGCTACGTAGCGTACGCTGCCGCTACGCTACGGGTGCTATTTGAAACACTGGACTCAACTTAGGTTTCCTAAAACATGACTCTAAGAGACTGTTTTGACACAAGACTATGGACACCGATGATCCTAACCTTTAGAATGATGCAAATGTGGAAAAATTCAGATTTAGACTCTTTTTTTTTTATTTTTTTTTTTTATAAATGCAAATTTAAAATTTTCAGATTTAGACTCTATATGCGATGCATGAAACCCTAGAAAATAAAATAAAATAAAATAAAAATCTAGACTCTTGATAACTCGATCTAAGACGACCCAATGCAAGAACTAAGCTCTGATACCAAAATTGATGTAGGACAGCCTAATCTAACCTTAAATGAGCATGCTATTTGAGAGGGGCAGATTCATGCAATCTTAAAAACAAATAAATATCAGCTTGATTTATACATCATAAACACAAGAAGGAAATAAGGGCAACATAGCATTGATTAGGGCCATCCATCACAAACACGAAGTATTGAATCTTAAAATCTGAATTTAATTGGATCCGGTGAAAGATAGAACTTTCGTCTTGCAATGGGTCCGTCCAACGATCCAAGTGGATTTTCTAATCCAGAAAAATAGAAATTTCCTGGATTGGAAATCTAGAAAATTCAGAGGAAAAAAATGGTGGTTCTTTAAATATAGATTTGGGTGATAGGTTTTATGTGGGGATGAAAAGGGAATGAAAATCTTTTGAGATTAGGAGAAAAAGAAGAGAATGAGGTTAAAGAAAAGAATATCTTGAGAAAAGAGAGAAGGAGAAAGAAGTAGGGGATGAGAAATCGTTTACCTAGGCCTCACGCCCTCTTCCAATCACTGGAAGTCGAAGACGAGATCGTCAGAAGCAAAAAGCTCTTTTTTTTTTTTTCATAAAACATCACATAACCTCCTATGGGTTTAGGGCAACCCTTATAAAATCGTAATTACATGAAATTACCAAAATACCCCTACTTAAAAAAAGTTTCAAAAAAAAGAAATTCGCACAAAATTGTGTACAAACTGTCTCAAAACTTAATTAACTAAAATGTTCATAAACTAAATGTAAATTTAAGATGCCCGATGGGCCCCGATGATAGTGCCGTGAAGGTAGTGTAATGAAGGTGGGCCGTGACGATCCAACGGTCCGATCACACCATCCTCGCGATCCAATGGTCCAAATGTCTCCTCTAAGCAACTTACACATGTCATGAACACGTGTAAGATCTTCAACCTCTAGAGACCCGACTCGTATCCGTCATCTAACCACATTGACATGGGTAATGCACGCCTCCTACGTTGATATACTTTGAATGACTTGGTGTCCGCATCACATATCGTTTGTATCGAGTAATTTATCACACTTGTTGAGAAACATGGGGAAACATTAGGAAAATGGTTGAATTTTTCAATGAAATTTCAAGGTTGTTAAAAAGACCATAATCCACTCTTTAAATCATGGTATAACATCTCAAAAAAGAAGTGCACATAATAGGTTTCCTTTGTATAGGGTCCTAAGCAATGTGTTGTCTGACTGAACTAATGCAACTATATTTGAATTGAATATATAACATTTAAAATGTATGTGATGATCATTTCATCAGACACTCCTAAATACTTCGAAATTATTCTCAATTGACAATTGAAGGAAAATTTCAAAAAAAAATAAAAATTTAATATTAATTTTTAATTAAAAATGATTTTATTTTTCAAAAATTAACAAGGACTTAGCAAATCAGTAGATCAGCCCTCATAAATGCTTGATTTCATGTTTGGAGTACAACATTGCAAGCAATTTGAGAGAAATTGGGGAAATTTCAAAATTTCTCTAATTTTCCCAAATCGGACCACCTAACTCAAATTTTGAACTTAAAGTGAATGTGATGATCATTTCATCAAATACTCCTAAATACTTCGAAACTAGTCTCAATTGACAGCAGGTTGAAGTAAAATTTTGAGAAAAACATGGAGAACACGAAGAACCAATGGATATCGAAATCAAAGCTCTAACTTCATGACTTTTTATGCAAAACATGAAGAACCAATGAATTTGTAACCATTTGACATTAATTTAACATAATTTCAACAAAAAAGGGATCGGAAATGGAAAATGCTCACCGGATCGAACATGTGGGATATATCGGCACTGCCTGTGCATTTCGTATCGTATGGGTGGAATACAAGATATATCGTGTGATATATCAGCCGATATCGTCAATATTTAAAACATTGGTCATAACATGGCCTTTTGGATTGGTGGAAAACCTTGGAAAAGAAATTGAATTCCCCTGATGTAACGGTTTCCTCTGTTTGAGAAACCTAAAAAGAAGGGAAAATCAATTATTTCTTTTTGTAGGATTTCCTAAAAAAAAAAGGATTGAAACCATATCCCCAAAAAACCTGTTAAGATAATGATTTCCATAGTTACAAAAAAATAAAAATAAAAAAAATCACTTGCTGTTTGACTGTTGATCTTTTAACATTTCCATGGAAACCAACACTCCAAATCAGACAATGGCATACCTGTTGGATTCTGCAGTTTTCCATTTTCTGAGGATTACATATAGGGTTTTCATGTCCACATTTTGGATTCTCCGTATCCAAGCAGGCCCATGTTTTTCCAAAATCGAATTTCAACTCTTTATGGTAAAAAGGCACATGATAATTGTACTATAGTTTCCAGTAATTATGATTTAGTTTCCTGCATATAGGCTGGGTTAAAATTTGTTTAATGAAATGGTTACGAATTTGACCTAGCTAATACACGGTGATGTTCTTTTATTTTATTGAAGCTAGAACATGATTATGCTACTCAAATTGCGGAGTTGATTTGTCGAGTCTCAGCAGTCAGTCTCATGAATTGTAATAGACTTTATGGAAAAGAGTCCAGAATCTTACTTACCTGATTTTTCACCTGGTTGCTAGATGACATAGGGCTAGGTATCACATCATCTGTCATTAAGAAACATGCTCTAATCCCCTCAATTGGTGCGTCAAATTGTCCTAATATGTGTGCACTGTGCTTCATAAAGCATATTTGAAGTAACATATGATATCCCATTGTGTCTCAGCAAATGTTGGCCATTGTCTTGGTGGAATGAAGATAAGCTCATCCTAGTAACCTTGTTCCAGTAGATTACTCAAAGTCCACACTTGAACAAGAGGCATATTCCTAAGAGACTCTGGCCAAATGAGCCAAGTGTGGACTTTGAGCATGACCATGATCCATGCATGCATGTCTCTATAGCTTGTGCAACCAACTCTGCCTGCATCCTTTTTTTTTTTTTTTTTTTCTGGTGATATGTGCATGCGTTGTTTATCCAAGCTGTGGAAGCCAATCACTTGAACTTGCTGTGCCATACTGCCATCACTTTAAAGTTTGGTTGAAAAGTCATACGCTGAATTTCATGATCACTGTATGGATTTTGATTCAATGAGGGGCCTCTCATGTGAGGGAGAGGGGTCAGAACAGATGTTAGAGATCCACGCAGAGTCACAGACAGCACACATGGTCAGAGATCCAGGCCATTTATCAGGTAGCGTGGACTGTGAACATGCTATATACCAAAAATCAAGATAGCACACTCATCAAGAGAGCCATACATACATGTTGAAACCCCCTCCCCCCTTTTTTTCTTTACTCCTAACTGCCTATTTTTTTCATTGAAGTCTGACCTGTCTGATCAGCAGGCCAATATTATTTTGGTCCATGGCATGTTCAACGTACCCTACCAAATGAATGGTTTGGATCTCTGACATGTTTGTCTTCTACTCAGATCTCTGACAGGTGTTCCTCCTGCTCACATGAGGAGCCCCTCATTGAATTAAAACCCTTGTCATTTAATCTATCGTCCATACCTGTACAGTTACATGAACCTTTAACAGTAACATATAACATGGTTATCAACACTCACATTTAATGAGTGGCTGGGGCAGCTACCCCAGCTTGCTAGTTTTGTATGGTTATCGTGTGCCTTCGGCATCAGCAGTGGATACAGAGAGCTTGCGCCTTCGTAGGATGTGTGGTGGATGAGTGAATAGAGTCGGTGGAAGTTGTTCATGGGTTCCGAGAGCTCCCAGTAGTCAGGAAGGCAGCAACTTTGAGGAATGTTGTTCAATGCAAATTACTTGAGTGACAAGCATTAAGCATCATATCCGTTAATCATGCAAGGCACTTCTTTTTCATTTGGCAATCCTAACCAAATCATTGCTCTCCTTTTGCCCCCCCTTTTTTTGATAGTATCAAAAAGATATTGTGAAACCATGGAATATTCACTGTTTAACATTTTATGGTCCTTCTAGGTATTCCCTACGTGCTAAACGTGTGTTCAGTGAACTATCTGAGAAACCTTTTGTCGTGGAGCTTGACCTTCGAGGTACGCAAATTAACTTCTTTTGTATAACTAAAAACCACAAATGCACTGAGCAATCGTGTGTGCATGTCCATGTATCAGAGGCATTGCTGTCTTGTTGTGAGAATGTGTCACCATGTAGATGAGGGCTTGCAATAATTTTTCGAAAACTATTCATAAAATGAGGAAAGCACGAATTTTAAAACCATGGATGATATCTGATAAAGTTTTGTATTCTTGCCTTTCAAACCCCAGTTATCTGCTGCACCCCCTTGATTAGAAGATGTCCCATGATTTGCATGATTGTAGGGCTTCAACTCAGGTAGGTTAGGTCGGGTTGAGGGTCAAACTGAGCCTGTTCTGACCTCAAGAGGACACAAGGTTCCAAACCCGAACCCAACTTGAATTACTCTCATACTCCAAAACCAACCCAACCTGACCCAAATGCATGTGATTATTCCCAACCTGACCTAACCCAACCTGAATTTGCTCAACCTAAACCCAACCTGAGGACCTTGACAACCCGACGCAACTTGACCCCAACCTAGGTTGGGTCAGTCGGCTTCGGTTCAACCCAACCGATTGCTCTCTTTGGTTTTGGGTTGCAGTACATGGGGAATCACATATTGGAATGCCCCAATCTACTGAAAATCATAGAGGTATTGTGCTGCAAATGTGATATTTACACGTGCATTCAGCCCAATAGCATTAAATGAGTCGGGCTGGCCAATTTATTGGGCCTTGAGGGAGGCATGAACCCAGGCCCAGGCCAATTAGTTATTGGGTCCCAATACTTAGTCCTCCAGCCCAGCACTGACAAAGCAGTCTGGTCCGACATGGTAATGCGATCTCCATCCTGTCGGCTGCTTTTCCATATCACCAACAATAAGCATCATATGGCATTCATATGAGCATGCATTTGGATATCCATTTTACACTCTGGCATATTTTGGTGCTACCAAAAGTAAGATATTTTGGACGTTGGTTCTTTTTCCAATAGTTAGGCTTGAAAATGGGTCAGGCCAAGCCAAAGCAGGTCCATGCTGACCAATGAGTTAAGGAGCTGAGCCTAGCCTAGCCTAGCCTAGTGTGAGCTGAGGAACTGGGCTCAGTTTGGTCCCACTAGGCATATATTCAGCCCAATAGTTTTAAGTAAGATTAGGTCAACCCATCGTGCCTTAAGGCTTGATTGCATGCCCTGTCCAATTATAATTGGACTGCAAACCTAACCTCTGCCCTATGGCCTCTAGGCTCAGCCCAAACCTCCTAACGCTGGCTGACCTCATCCCAATTGGGACATGACATATGGTATTGGGACAGTTTGGGATGCATATGTCTCAGTTTAAAGAATATGTATGGTAATGGGATGCAGATGATGGGTCTGAAATTCAGAACATTCTTCTAGATCTAGTGGGCAGAGGGACTGTGCCTCAAGTTTTTGTGAACGGAAAGCATATCGGTGGCTCAGACGGTAGGTACCTTATCAATTTATTACTTTTTCTCATATTTTCTCCCATGACAGGAATTTTCTAACTGGTTTCTTCTCAAATTCCGCAGATACACTAGAAGCGGTTGGAAACGGGCAGCTTCAGAAACTTCTCGGTAAAACTCGGTGATGCACATGATGCAAAATATTTGCATCTTGGCACGATCCAGTAATGTCTTAGCATTAATGATTTCAGAAGCTTAATTGTCATTTCTAGAAGATGTCCATAATGAATGTTCACAAGAGATAGTTAATCCATGATGAATGTTGTTTACCATTGATTGATCATTCTGACACTGTCAATGTTCATTATGCTGTTCCCAAATAGGTGAAAGATTCCTCATCTTAAGAGTAAGCTTGGAAACATTAAATTGCACTCTTAAGTTGCAAATCTTTTGTTGAATTTAGGTGAGTTAATATGAATTTTCTTGTTTCTTGTTTCCAAGTCACACAAACAAATCATGGCAAATTTCATTTTGTATAATCAGATGCATGTTCTAGTAGTGCCGATTCTCGTCTCGTTCTGTTATGTTATGTTCTCAGCAAGGTGTAAAGCCGATTGTCTCGTGGTGTTTCCTTTCATGTTCTATTCTGGAGGGGGCGGACGCCATTTTTTTTTTTTTTTTTTTTTTTTGAAAGGTGATAAGATTTTATTAAAAAAGAAGCCCAAAAGACAGCAATACAAAGAAGCTCAAACCCAATAAAAATGAAAGAAACACCCAAAAAAAAAAAAAATCCAGGCCATCGAGAGGCCCACTCCAACATGGCTAATTTCACCCTCCTAAAGACACTCCAACATGGCTAATTTCACCCTCCTAAAGACCTACGTTGCAAACCCACTGTTATGACAACCCCAAGTGTAAGGCTGCGATGTAGTAATAACTCGGTGATACTGAAGTCGTACTCACAGGGACTTGCTTTTGTGTGATTTCCAGAATACGTTAGAATTAGAATTAGAATCTAAACTTACTACAAAAATCTGGATTAAAAGAGTAATTGTGTAAGAAACTATCAAGAATAGAATACTAGAGTTCCAAGGATCCACTTATAGCTTCCTTAATGTTAATTTACTTGATTTAATTAGATCACACAACTGGAATCGAAGTCCTATCCTATCTAGCCAGATAATAGAGCAGTTAAAGCATAATTCATATACTTCAAAACAGATTTGAACTTTCATTGAATTAGTTCCCTCGTAAAGCATTAACGTATTGATCGTAGGGAATTCAAAGCATCTATCATGCCTGAAGTCAATGGTAGATCAATGGATTTTACAGACCAAACGATTACAAAACATGTAAGAGAATATTCATAGTCTTCATAAGCATTCAATGTGCCCGGAGTCGACAATGGATCAAGGTAAACTGAAAATACTTCTTCATTCAAACCAAAAATCAATAAATTGTTCAACATATAAACCAAATAACCTGAATCAAAGTAAAATAAACATTAAAAAGAACTACAAGCTTCACCTCTTAGCTCTAGCTAAGAGATTAGCCAACCATAGATTTGATTGAACTAAAACTCAAAAAGAAAAAAATAAAAACTAACTAGAACTGAAGGTTTGGAGGACTTCTTGAAGCATCGCAACTACTTGCTCTACTCCTTCTACCCTAATTTGTGTTTCAAAAGTCCTAAAATATCCCTTTATATAGGCTTGATTCGCACCGACTTCAAAACCGACTTGATTTTATGCAGCTATCACAGCTTCGATGGCACCTTTGATGGCATTGAGTTCTCATCGAAGCATCCAAGTGAAATCAGGAAACTGTCTAGCAACGAACTTTCGAATTCACATATTTTCTCGATGACATCGAACTGGGATTTGATGGCATCGAATATGCCTTTGATGGCATCGAAGAGTGCTCAAATATGTCCAGCAAGAAAATAAATTTTTTCATGATTTTTGCGATGAGATCGAAGTGGCTTCGATGGCATCGAAGCTTTCTTCAATGACATTGAAGGTGTCATCGATGTCATCGAATGGTCGATTTCTGCACTTCTGATTTTCTGCGCTTGACTCAGTTTTCTTCCTTCATTGCTTGGTTTCCAGACTCTTGAATTCTTCAATCTTGACTTCCATAGGTCCAATCCTTCACTTGGTAATTCTTTGAGCTTTAAATTCATTCTTTAAGCATCCTTTTTCTCCTTGGCTCTTAAAATCACCTTGTAAGAGAAAACATATAATTAGATCAATTAAGGGCATCTGTATTCGTAAAACCAATTTATAACAAGGGGGAAATATACAATATTTCACACTCAACACACCCCCAGCCAACATTTTGCTAGTCCCGAGCAAAACATGCCTGATACTAATCTTCCAAAATCCAAATTTCAAACCTTTCTCAGAAAATAACATTCTGTACAATCCTAAACATATGAGTAAAATTCAAATATATAGAATGGAATATCGACAATCTAGAATCTAGCATTACTCAGTAAGCAATTGACTAAGTTCTCCCTTAACAATTTAATCAATAAAATGCATCCAAACATCAAGTTCCTAGTGTGCTTAGTGGTTTCTAACTTATAATCTGTAGAAGTTAAGTCTTCTTTCCATAACATTAACTATAATCATTACTTCAAAGTGGACAGATCAACACAAGTTACTGATTCCGAACCTAGTTGATTTTCACTTATTTTTCCAGCTTTTCAATTTTATATCGATTGCTTTCACACTTATTTTCATTCTTTTTTTCTTTTCTTTTTTTTTTCTTCTTTTTCATTGATTTCTCATTAAAACATGTATAATAGGTTGCCATTTTCGATTTCACTGTTTTTTAGTTGGTCCTTTTCTTCTTCTTTTTATACTTAAGGTAGATAAGAATCTCTAGACTTGGTTCCTAACACTTTTAAGTAATCATCATGCTAAAATTATGAGTTCAAAAAATATGAGTTAGATGTGAATTGTGAGCTAGACTCAATTGATGTTTAAAATTTTTATTAATTAATTCATTAAGAGAACTTTATTAAAAAATCTACTAATTAATTAGACTCTAGATTTTCAAAAATTATTTTATATCCTATCATAATACTCAAATGCATTCAATTACACAAAATATCAATATTTAAAAAGAGTTTTGAAACTGAAAATTATGAAAAATTTTAAGAAAATTTGCTCAAGTCAGAAAATATTGATTAGCTCATCTAATCTCACCCCCCAACCTAAAATCTACATTGTCCTCAATGTAAAAGATATGCAGTGCATCATAACATGAGACAATGAAAATAAAAGAAGAGTAAGTAAGAAGGATAGTACCTGAGGAAGATCATTGAGATGGTATGAAGTTTTCATTATCTAAAGGGATTAGTACTAAACACAATTAAAACAAAATCCTAATCCTAATCCTAGGAAAATAGAAAATGAGTGGACCTCCATCAGGCTAGAAGGTCAATCCCGATACATAGGATCAATCAGAGGGATGGACATAACTTCTTAATCAAAATTCTCAATGAATGGTTTGAGATGATGACCATTCACTTTAAAAATATTACCAATCTTGACAGCCCCATGAGGATAGACCGTTTTGACTTTGAAGGAGCCGATCCAACGAGATCGCAACTTACCGGGAAAAAGATGAAAGTCCAGAATTATACAAAAGGACCTTTTGATTTGGCTCAAAAGATTTTCGAAAAATGTTTTGGTCATGGAACACCTTCATTCTGTCCTTGTATATCTTAGAATTCTCATATGTATCATTCCGGATTTCTTCAAGTTCATTCAATTGTAAATTGTGCAGCGAGCCGGCATTGTTAAGATTGAAATTAAAATTCTTTATCGCCCAATATGTTTTATGCTCCAACTCCATAGGCAAGTGGCAAGCCTTCCCATTGACAAGACTGAAGGAAGACATTCCAATAGGGGTCTTTTATGTTGTACGATAAGCCCATAATGCATCGGTCAATCGAAGTGACCAATCCTTACGATCCGGGTTAACCATTTTCTTAAGAATTTGTTTGATTTCCCTATTTGAAATCTTAGCTTGGCTACATGTCTGAGGATGGTAAGGTATACTCACTTTGTGTGAAATGCCATATTTTTTCATTAAAGCTTCAAATGGCCTATTACAAAAGCGAGATCCTCTATCACTTATAATCACTCGAGGAGTTCCGAGCCGAGATAAGATGTTTTCTTTTAAAAACTTAATGACCGTGCGATGGTGATTATTCCGGCACGGAATTACCTCGACCCATTTGGAGACATAATCTACAACAAGCAAAATGTATATATTTTGAAAAGATTGGGGGAATGGTCCCATCAAATTGATGCCTTAGCAATCAAATGCTTCAATGATAAGAATGGGGTTTAGTGACATCAAATTTATGTAGGACAATCTTCCCAATTTTTAACAATGCTCACACACTTTACAAAATTCACGTGTATCTTTGAACATGGTGGGCCAGTAAAAGCCACACTGCAGAATCCTAGTTGTGGTCTTTTTAACTGAGAAGTGGCCACCACAAGCTTGAGAATGGTAAAAGGAGATGACACTTTGATGTTCATTATCAGGAACACATTTCCTAATGATTTCATCTAGGCAATATTTGAATAAAGACGGATCATCTCAACCTTCGATAAAAGCCGGTGTGTCCTAAGAATGATCGCACCTTGCGTATGCTCATGGGCGGAGGTAGGTTAGAGATTAAATCGATTTTGGCTTTATCTACCTCAATTCCATTGGATGATATGATATGTCCAATGACCAATGTTTTAAATATCGACAATATCGCCTGATATATCCCACGATATATCTCGTATCCCACCTGTGCGATACGAAACGCCCAGGTAGTGTGATATATCCCACATGTTTGATCGGGTGAGCATTTTTGAGTTTCGATCCTTTTATTTTCTGTAAATCAGTTAAATTATTGTCAAATTGTTACAAAATTTTCATGTTTTGGATGAAAAATCATGGATTGGGAGCTTCGATTTCGAGATTTGGAGGAGATAGGTCGAGTTACGGAAAATAATAAAAAAAATCAAAAATTCCCAATTTCTCGCAAACCGTTTGCAATCTGTGTCCAAACATAAAATCAAACATGTATGTAACCTAATCTAGTGATTCTTCTTTTGCTTTTGAATGTATTGCTTGTGTTTCCACGTCTTCTTACATTTATAAATTATATGACTAAACATTTAATATACTTGCATCAATTTAGTTAGACAACACATAGATTATGACCCCATACAAAGAAAACCTATTATGTGTACTTGCCTTTTGTAATGTTTTGATTTATACATGTGTATTGATGTCTTTTTTAACAATCACTGAAATTTCATTGAAAATTCGACCAATTTCCCCATGTTTCGAACAACAATGATACATTACACAATACGATCAATATAGCTCATGCGATAAACGATATGTATCCGTATCCCAAGATGGCGATACGTAACGCAATACGGATATTTCGAACACTGCCAAGGACTATTCCCGTTTGAACCATAAAATGACATTTTCCCAATTCAGCTAAGGTTCTTTTCTTCACATATTTTCAGCACAAGTTTGAGATTTTTAAGGCATTTTCTGAAAGATGTGCTAAAAACAGAGAAATCTTCCATGAAAACCTCTAAGAATTGCCTAACCATGTCAGGAAAAATACTCAACATACATTGCTGAAATATGGCGGGAGCATTACATAGTTTGAATGGCATCCTTTGATATGCGAAAGTGTCAAAAGGACATGTAAATGTGGTATTCTCTTAGTTTTCAAGGGCTATCTCTATTTGGTTGTAGCCCGAATACCCATTGAGAAAACAGTAACATGAATGACTAGCTAACCTTTACAAAATCTGATCAACAAAGGGCAAAGTGTAGTAATCTTTCCTTGTGATGGTATTCAATTTTTTGTGGTCAATGCACTTCTCCATCTAATAGTGACTTTGGTTGGCACGAGTTCATTATCCGCATTAGCTACGATGGTGATCCCGGTCTTCTTGAGAACTACCTAAGTTGGACTCATCCATTGGCTATCGGATATAGGGTATATGATACCACATCCAACAACTTTAACACCTTTGATTTAACCACTTCTTTCATGTTTGAATTTAATCGGCGTCGTCATTGTCTAGAAGTTTTTGCACTGTCATTGAGGTGAATGCGATTAGTACAAATCAAAGGATCGATTCCCTTGAGGTTCGTAATCGTCTATCCAAGGGTTCCTTTGTGTTCCTTGAGAGTAGAAATGAGCATACTCTCGTGTTCCTTATCCAAGTGGGAAAAAATCACCACTAGATGTCTCATCTTGATCCAAATAAAGCATATTTAAGATCAGCGGGTAATGGTTTTAGGTCAAGCTTCGGTGCTTTGACAGTAGACGGTAGAGGCTTTACATTGGTTTGGGGTAATTTTTCAAATTTCGGCCTCTACCGCTTGGTTTCAAGTACTAGTGTAGCATCCAACAAGGCGTCCATCTCCCTAATCATGTCATCATCCAAGTCAGGGGAGTGGGCCAAGCACGTCTCTAGGGTGTCAAGTATATGGTCAAAAGCGACTTATCTTCCACGAATGAATCAATCATGTTTACTTCGTGAGCATCATCAACATCCTCCGGTTGTTTACATATATTGAATATATTCAGCTCTAATGTCTTATTCCTGAAATTTAATTTCATGATCCCATTCCTACAATTAATGATGACGTTTGATGTGGCTAGGAATGGTTAGCCAAGAATGACGGGGATTTGAGTGCTTGTGTTAATAACGGGTTGTGTATCCCAGACAATAAAATCTACTGGATAGTAGAATTTATCAACTTGGACAAGCACATCCTCTATCATTCCTCTTGGTATACGAACCGAATGATCAATAAGTTGAAGCATGGTCCTGGTGGGTTTTAATTCACCAAGGCCGAGTTGTTCGTAAACCGACTATGGAATCAGATTCACACTCGCTCCCAAGTCAAGTAGTGCATGCTCAATCCGGTGATTCCCAATCACACAAGAGATGGTTGGGCTATCGGTATCTTTATATTTTTGTGGCACATCTTGCTTGAGCATGACACTCACCTTTTCTGTTAGAAAATTTTTCTTTTGAATATTTGCCATCTCTTAGCTGTACATAAATCTTTTAGATTTTAGCATATGAAGGGATTTGTTTTATGGCATCCAATAGAGGAATATTGATTCACCTGTTTAAGCAACCTCTAAGATATCTTAGGTGTTAGACAGGGGTTTTGGTGAAATCAACCTTTGAGGGAACAAAGCAACCGGCTTGTATTCTTTTTCTGTTTCTTTCTCATGTCATATGACGGGATTTGTTTATGGCATCCAATAGAGGAATATTGATTTTCACCTGTTTAAGCAACCTCTAAGATATCCTAGGTGTTAGACAAGGGTTTTGGTGAAATCAACCTTTGAGGGAACAAAGCAACCGGCTTGTATTCTTTTTCCATTTCTTTTTCATGTGGGATGTTCCTTGGCCTATCATTCTTTTCAGAATCTTCCGAATCCTTCGGCTTCTCAGCCCTCTTCAGGATGTTTTTATCAATTAACTTACCACTTCTAAGAGTGGTGATAGACTCCGTACGATGGTTCGAAGAGCTTGAGTCACTTAATTCACATTGTTGTTTTGGGTTAGGTAGAGGTTGGGCTGGAAGTGTCCCTTTATCCTCTCCTTAATAGTTAGTTGTGACTCAATTCTTTGTATAGACGATGCAAACACTCCCAAGGATGTTTTGATATCCTGGAATGCTTGTAACATATGTTGGTTGAATTGCTCTTGATTTTGAATAATTTTCTGAACCGTATCCTCTTGAGATCTTTTTTGATTTAATGGATTGAAATTTAATGGAAAAGTCCCTTGAGGATTTCTCTCTGTGTTAGTCGTTTGCCCATTCCTCCAACTGAAGTTAGGATGGTTCCTCCAATTAGGATTATACATGTTTGAAATTGGGGCGTTGAATGACATTTGATAATTGTTCACGACATTAGATTGCTCATGTAACAACTCTTGGAATGCAGGAATTGTGTGACAATTCTGCGTCAAGTGTATGTTACTAGCACAAATACCACAAGCAACATCAATGGTCTCGCCGGGTTTGACTGTTTCTACTTTCTTTAGTTCCATGGCTTCGACCTTTCTTATGAGATTAGCCACCCTAGCATTCACATCATCCTCCTCCTTTAAGACATACATTCCTCCCTTTTCTCTAGATTGAGTTGGCCTGGAATTAGTGGGCTTAGATGAGGTATCCCATGACCACGCGTTTTCAACAAGTACATCGAAATAATCCCACACATCATCGGGATCTTTATTCGTGAACTCTCCATTGCACATCATCTTTACAAATTGGCAAATGGGCGAAGTTAGTCCATCGTAGAAAAAAACTTATTACACGCCAAGTTTCATAGCCATGATGTGGACATGAATTCAAAAGATCTTTGAATCACTCCCAACATTGGAAGAAGATCTCTTCCTCTTTTTGAGAGAAACTTATGATCGCCCTTCTTAGGGTATTTGTCTTATGAATCGGGAAGAACTTTTTAAGAAACTCCCAGTTCATCTTAGCTCATGTCCCGATAGATCTCGGTCTTAAGGAGTGTAGCTAAGATTTGGCTTTCTCCTTCAAAGAGAAAGGAAACAATTTCAGCCTTAAAGTGTCCTCAGAAACGTTATTAAATTGTAGGGTTGATACAATCTCATCAAATTCTTTTAGATGTAGATATGGACTTTCAAAGTCAAGTCCATGAAACTTCGGGAGTAGTTGGATCACTCCCGGCTTGAAATGCACGTTTCCTGCATTGCGTGGAAACAACATGCAAGGTGTACTCGCCCTGACTGGTTGTAAGTAATCACGCAGCGTTTTAGACGGAGGAACATTATGTACATCATTCTCGTCTTGTTGCTCTTCAGCAAGATGGTGGGGTTGATTTGCAGCTATATTTTATATTAACGCAGAGCATCTCAAGGTGTGTCTAATCCAGTGATGGATAAGCAAACTTTCGACTAATCCTCCTTCACTTAAGAGATGTAGATTGTTGTCACGTCCCTACTTGGCATGAAACACTCTCAATCCCTAAGTCTAAACTAAAACCTCTTTGAGAAAAAAGAAATTATAGAAAAACAAGAAATCTGAAAACACTACAGCAAGAAGAGTTGGAAGGATATTACCGGATCAATGATTCTATGTCAGTTTCTACAAAACAGAAAAATAAGGTTAGTATTTAATAATTTAAAAAAAAAAAAAAAAATCTAATCTAGAAACACAGAAAAAGTTAGACCTAATCCTAACCTAATTCTAATACTAATATGTTTCAAAAAAAAGCAATCGATGTCCCCGGCAACGGCATCAAAAACTTGTTATGACAACCCCAAGTGCAGGGCTACGATGTAGTAAAACTCGGTGAGATCGAGGTTGTATCCACGAGGACTTGCTTTTGTGCGATTTCTAGAATATGTTAGAACTAGAACTAGAATCTAAACTAACTACAAAAATCTGGATTAAAAGAGTAATTGTGTAAGAAACTATCAGGAATAAAATACTAGAGTACCAAGGATCCACTTATAGCTTCCTTAATGTTATTTTTCTTGATTCAATTAGATCACACAACTGGAATCGAAGTCCTATCCTATCCAGCTGGATAATAGAGCAATTAAAGCATCATTCATATACTTCAAAACGGATTTGAACTTTCATTGAATTCGTTCTCTCATAAAGCATTAACGTATTGATAGCTGGGAATTCAAATCATCTATTATGCTCGTAGTCAATGATAGATCAATGGATTTTATAGACCAAACGATTGCAAAACATGTAAGAGAATATTCAGTCTTCATAAGCATCTAATGTGCCCGGAGTCAACAATGGATCAAAGTAAACTGAAAATACTTCTTCATTCAAATAAAAAATCAATGAATTGTTCAACATATAAACCAAATAACTTGAATTAAAGTAAAATAAACATTAAGAAGAACTACAAGCTTCACCTCTTAGCTTTAACTAAGAGATAAGCCAACCATAGACATGATTGAACTAAAACTCAAAAAGAAAAACATAAAAAACTAACTAGAACCAAAGGATTGGAGAAGGACTCCTTGAAGAACCACAACTCCTTGCTCTACTTCTATCCTAATTCCTATTTTGAAAGTTCTAAAACATCCCTTTATATAAGCTTGATTCGCACCAACTTCAAAATCGACTTGATTTTACGCAGTTATCGCAGCTTCAATGACACCTTCGATGGCATCGAGCTCCCATCAAAGCGTCCGAATGAAATCAGGAAACTGTCCAGCAACAAACTTTCGAATTTGCGTATTTTCTCGATGTCATCGAACCTCCTTCAATGGAATCGAATTGGGCTTCGATGGCATCAAAAAATGCTCAAATATGTCCAACAAGAAAATCGAATTTTTCATGATTTTTGCAATGGGATCGAAGTGGCTTCGATGGCATCGATGCTTTCTTCAATGACATCAAAGGTGTCATCGATGTCATCGAATGGTCGATTTCTGCACTTTTGACTCGGTTTTTTTCTTCCTTGGTTTCCTTGGATTTTGGACTCTTGAATTCTTCAATCTTGACCTCCATAGTTTCAATCCTTCACTTGGTAATTCTTTGAGCATTAAATCTATGCTTTAAGCATCCTTTTCTCTTTAGCTCTCAAAATCACTTCGTAAGAGAAAACATGTATAATTAGATCAATTAAGTGCATTTGTATTCGTAAAACCAATGCATAACTAGGGGGGGAATATATAATATTTCACACTTAACACCTACAAAGATTTCGAAAGAATCGGTTATTCCGCTCTCCCCAAAGAGCCCACAGGATGGCCAACAAAGCTAACCTCCACATCTTCCTTTCTATTATTTCCTACCCTCCCCCATGCCATGCAGGGAACAAAGCATCAATAATTCCCAGTGAGACCCATGAGACTTTGAAGGGGTCAAAGAAGCCTTCCCATACTGTTTTGGCGAAAGAGCAGTGAATGAATAAATGATCGACTGACTCATCATCTTGCAAATATAAGCTACAAACGTTGGTTATTATCACCGACTTCTTCTAAAGGCTGTCAACAGTGAGCACCTTATTACTTCCACCAACCAGGTTAAAACTACAGCCTTGGATGGGACGTCGTACTGCTATACAAAGGTAGTACGGTGACACCGCACTGCCGTTGGCGATTAAGAGACCAAATTGTAGAACGATTGAACCAAAAACTTTTTGAATTATCTTTGCACTACACCAACTTGTCTTTACACCTGCAGAGGGTCGAAGTCCCTAAGCTGGGCCAGAAATTGGATGAAGTCATCTACCTCATCCATCAAGTTCCTTTTGCATGGCGAAGCCCACACAACTTTTTTTTATCTTTTTGAAAGGCAAGGATTTTATTGGATAGGAGGCCAAAGTAGTGGTAGATTTGGGAGGCGATAAAGCTCTGGGTCCAGATGGTTTTCCGTTGGCGTTTTTTTAGAAATTTTGGGAGTTGGTGAGAGGAGATGTCTATGTTTCATGAATGAATTTTTTGACAAAGGTTTCATAGCGGCAAAGTTAGGGGCCAAGTTCATTACCTACCTAAAAGGCAAGGTGTCGAAAGCTTGAAAGACTTCCGTCCCATCAGCTTGTTAGGAGGTCCATATAAGATATTGGCCAAGGTTCTTGCTTTTAGATTTCAGAGGGTGTTGGGGGATATAATCTCGCCTACTCAAGGGGCCTTTGTGGAAGGGAAAGTTGTTAATGGGTCTTACTAGCAAACGAATGTATTGACTATTACAAAAGAAAAGGGGAGCAAGGTATAGTTTGTAAACTTGCCATTGAAAAGGCTTATGATCATGTGGATTAGGCCTTCCTTGATTACATGTTGGGAAGGTTGGGATGTGGGGTAAAGTGGAGAGCTTGGATTCAAGCGTGCGTTGAATTGGCCAAATTCTCCATTCTAGTTAACGGTTCGCCAAATGGTTTCTTTGCAGCTTCTAGAGGGTTGCGACAAGGTGATCCGTTATCTCCTTATTTATTTATTTCAATGATGGAACCCCTTAGCAAGATGTTAGAGAAAGGAGAAGAGATAGATTGGTGAAAGGTTTTGGGGTGGATATTTCTAATTTTCATATTTTGCACCTCCAATGTGCAGACGATACGCTTTTGTTTTGCAAGGCAAACATGTTCAAAGTGCAAAATCTTCGATCAATTATCGTAGCTTTTGAGGTGGTCTCTGGTCTGAAGGTGAACCTTGATGTTGGTCTTTCTAAAGAAGAAAAATCCTTCAAGTTGCTTTAAATTTTGATTGTAGGGAGGGGTCTTTTCCAACTACTTATCTTGGGTTTCCTCTTAGTATTGGCAAGCCAGTAAGACATGTGGGACACAGTCATAGAGCGATGCGAAAGGTAGATGTCCAACTGGAAATTGGGTTATTTATCTTTGGGTGGGCGTTTGATGTTGATCCAAGCGTCTATGTCGAATCTTCCTGTTTATTTTATGTCCTTATTCAAATGCCCCAAGTTGGTTTTAAATGTCCTGGAAAATCTTAGGGGGGATTTCTTGTGAAAAGGTTCGGATGAGAAACATAAGTTTCATTTTTTGAAGTGGGAAGAGGTGTGTAAACCTCGGGACCAAGGAGGAGCTGGGTTGAAAAGGTTGGAGGAGATGAACTTAGTGTTGCTTGGAAAATGAGTGTCGAGGTTTGGGGTAGAGGGGGGTGCTAGATGGAGGGCGGCGTTAGAAAGAAAATATGGGGTAGATGAAAGTGGATGGTGGACCAAATCTTCGTCTTCGTTGGCATCCTTAAAGCAAAGGGTTTGGGAAGGGATTGATTTTGTTTTGGGGAATGGGGAAAATATTCGTTTTTGGGAGGATAGGTGGATTGGATACACTAATTTGAGATATGCTTTTCCAAGGTTAGCGGGGTTAGCATCGGAAGAAAACATGAAGGTTTTGTAGTTGTTTTTCTCGGCGGGGCGATGGAGTTATTTGGGCTACCCCGTGTAGGAGGAATCTCAATTAAGAAGAGTTTCAAGAGTTTGTTAGGCTCCTTCTAGTGTTGGAAAAAGATCTATCCGGTTGATTCTTCTTCATATTCATTTAGATAGTTAAAAGATAAGTTTGGAAAAATTTTCAGTCAAATCATTGTACCGGGTCGTAACTATAGAGGGAGAAAATGTAGAGATTTCTCCAACGTCTTATGTTTGGCATTATGGGGCTCCGTTGAAGGTTGCGTGGCTTTCGGGTGGCTTGTGGGGAGGAACAAGGTGTTAACTATTGATAATCTTTGCAAGAGGAATACGATTCTTCTGAACGTCTGCCTTCCTTGCTTCCAGGATGCGGAATCAGTGAACCATTTGTTCCTTCATTACCCATTTGCTAAGGAAATGTGGGATCTCTTCTTTTAACTTTTTTGGGTTGCTTTGGGTAATTTCAGGTTCGATAAACACTTTCCTTTGAGCTTGGTATGGCGGGGGTATTGGGAAATCAGCAAAGAGGTTATGGAGGTTGATCATTTTAGCGGGGTTATGGGCTCTATGGCTTGAAAGGAATGGCCGATATTTTATGAACAAGAAGGGGAAAGCTATAGAGAATGATAGTGTATTGTGTACGTGGTTAGTGGCCCTTTTAGTCCCTTTTAGTGTAAGTGCATGTGCACACTTCCCTCTTCTCCTGCGGTGTACTATATGCTTTATTATAATAAAACATTATGTGTTAGGGCAAGCAAACCCAACACAACATCTCTCTCAAACTCTTCTCCTTCTTCTCTCTCAATATTCTCATCTTTTCTTCACATTATTATCATCAAATCATTCTCTACTTGGTATTAGAGCATAGATCCAGAGATTCCACATCTAACAAATTGAGAGGTGACAAGTCACCTTGCTGACGTCAGCAGCCATATGGCTGATGTCAGCGTTGTACGAACATATGGACTTCGTTTGAGCTAAAAGTTTAGGGGTTTGATAGATCTTGATTTTAGAAGATTTGTCATGATTTTTTTCGAATTTTTTGGACCTCCTTTCATGGTATTTTGGGCGAAATAGAGAAATTCGAAAATTGGGCCCATCTTCCGTTTTTCTTCGATCTACCTCAAATCAGTAAGCTTTTCTTTGGTTTCTTTGCTCAAGATGGACCGAAATCTCCCTCCCAAGCTACCCATGGAAGATTTTTTACTTAAGATCAATGTTTGAGAGGTTTTTAACCTCAAAAGGACGTGCGGCTGGGCCGTTTTTCACTCGGTGGGCTTTTTTTTTTTTTTACTGGGTTTCATGGTATTTTAGATGATTGATATTTGTTTGAGGTTTATCTGTTATTATCTTGAAGGATTGAGTGCTAGAGTTGTTTGAATCAATCCTTCTTGGCGTTGGGCCTTTCTTGGCATATGTTTATTTCTCTTGGACTCTCCTATAGTTGACAAAGGGCCCTCATCTCTTGGCATAGGGTATCTTGAATCCAATCCCTTGCAAATTACCTCCACTAAGTTGAATGGTGACAACTATCTTCAATGGGCACAATCTGTAAAAGTATTTTTAGGAGCTCGTGAGAAGTTGTCGTATATTTTGGATGATCCCCCAAGCTTTACAGATGTTACCTACAAGTCTTGGACAAAGGAGAATTATCTAGTTATTGCATGGTTGTTGAATAGTACAGATTCCTTGATTAGCCACTCAGTGATGTTTTTATCCTCGGCTATAGGCATTTGGGATACGCTTCATGATATGTTCTCGGAATCTTAGAAAATTTCACGGGTATTCCAGCTTATTCAAGAAATTGGTTGGTTCCAACAAAACTCCAGATCATTAAAAGATTACTATTCGACGCTTCGGGGTATGTGTGATGAGTTGGATATGTATCAGCTTCTTCCTTCCAAATGTAAATAGGATCATGAACATGCTCATAAGCAACAGGATGATACTCGTATCATGCAGTTCCTAGCTAGGTTGAATTCTGATTATTTTCATGTTCGAGATCAGTTTATTATGTAGGATCCTCTTCCCCCATTGACGATAGTCTATGCCATGTGTCAACGTGCTACTGTCTCTACTCTTCCTTCTCATTCATTTGTGTCACCCGAACATTCGGCACATCTTGCTGGCGATCAGTCCTCTCTTGGTCTTCTGGTACCATCCTTGAGTTCAGGGCACATTTCTGGTTTTGGTGGTCTTGGTAGAGGCCTCGAGGAAGATCACAATCGTGGCGGCCGTAGTCTTCGTGGTTGTGGTGGACGTGGACGAGGACGCGATGGTTCCCGCATTTGTTCACATTGTGGTTGCTAGAGCTGTACACGATCGAGTCGAGTATCGCCCTACTCGTACTCGACTCTTAACGCCCGAGTGTTGCTCGTACTCGGCTCTACTCAGCCAACGAGCAGGGACTCCCTGCTCGTACTCTACTCACCCGAGTGCGAGCCGAGTACGAGTAGTAAACGAGTTGAGTCGAGTCGAGTCCGAGTTTTCGAGGCGAGTTCGAGTACGAGCAGAAATCGAGCAATTTCTATATTAACATATATTTAACAATTTCTAAAAATAAAAAATCAAAAATCAAAAATCAAACCCACACATACCGGGCGAGCTGGGCAGGAACGACCGACAGTTGCGTGCAGAGCAGGGCGATGACGGACAACTGGACGAGTGGCAGCCTGGTAGGGACGAGCTGCGGCACTGGACGAGTGGCAGGGAGGAGCTCCGTCACCGGACAGGGGCACCGGACAGGTCTCAGGGACGAGCGGACAGGGGACGGGCGTCTAGCACTGCCGGACAAAGGTGGAGGAGTGAGAGAGAGAGAGAGAGAGAGAGAGAGAGAGAGAGAGAGAGAGAGAGAGAGATGGAAGAAAAGGGACGGCCGAACCATTACTGGGAAAGGAGGGAGAAAGAGAGGGGGTCACTGGAGGGAAGAAGGGTTTCGAGCGGGTGCTTGAAAATGACAGGCGGCTAGGTGAGTAAAGTAGGGTTTTTTTTTTTTTTTTTTTTTTTTTCTTATATATATGGGTACGAGTCGAGTACCAAGTCGAGTACACGAGTCAAGTATCGAGTTGAGTACCTCCAGACTCGTACTATACTCGTAATCTAAACGAGTAGATGAAACCCGCTCGTACTCGGCTCTAACTCAGACGAGTCGAGTACGAGTCGAGTATTCTGAGTCGAGTCGAGCGAGTATTCGAGCCTTAGTCTGCTCGTGTACAGCTCTAGTGGTTGCACTAATTACATCATTGATTATTGCTGGCAGATACATGGTCGTCCTACGTATGTTGCTGCTTTTGGTGCATCCACAGTTGCTCCCGAGACAGTCTTCCACCCCGACAGCTGAGCAGTCTACTTCAGGGGAGTCTCTTATCATTTCTCGGGCTGCATATGATGCCCTTATGTGGCTTTACATTCGTGATATTCCTGAGCCATCTCACGTAGCTTCGGCACAGTCAGGTACTGCCCTTCTTGCATCATCTTCTCATATCTCCTGGGTCAGACTCTGGAGCTTCCTCCCATATGACCGGTAAGTTTCAATTCTTTTCTTCTTACTATCCTTCTCCTCACACTTAGTATGTCATAATCGCAGATGGAACCCAAACTCCCATCTCTGGGATTGGTTCCATCCCTCTTTCTTCTTCCTTGTCTATCTTCAGTCTTGCATGTGCCTCGTTTTCCATTAAACTTATTGTATGTTAGTTCTCTTACTAAATCATTAAATTGTTCCTTTACCTTCTTCCCTTCTTATTGTTTGTTTCATGACTTACAGACGAAGAGAGTGATTGGTGGGGGCATGAGCGAGGAGGCGTTTATCTTCTCGATGATACACATATTGCCGCTTCTAGTACCATTTCTCTGGATTGAGAGTCCATGACTCGGTGGCATTGCCGCCTCGACCACCCATCCATAGCTAGATTGAGAATTTTATTTCCCTCCTTATCTGTCACTAAACCATTATGTTGTGATATTTGTGAATTGTCTAAACATCATCGTGCTACGTTTCCTCCTAGCTCTTCTGGGAGAAAATCTCAACCTTTTCTTCTGGTTCACTCAGATGTCTAGAGACCAACTCCGGTTACCTCCACTTTTGGATTTAGATATTTTGTTACCTTTATTGATGATTATTCACGCATGACTTGGATTTATCTTTTGAAATCTAAAAGTGAAGTGTTTGATGCGTTTAAAGTGTTTTATCATGAAGTGTGCACTCAATTTCAATGTTCCATCAAAACCCTCCATTTTGATAATTGGGGGAGGGGGGATACATGTCTACTGCCTTTCTGTCCATCTTGCAGGAACGTGGTATTTTGTCTAGGACGTCGTGCGCTCGCACACCTCAACAAAATGGTATTGCAGAACGAAAGAATCGTCATCTTCTTGAAGTTGCTCGCACCCTTCTGCTTAGTATGCATCTACCTAAACATTTTTGGGTGATGCTCTTCTAACTGCTACTTTTCTTATTAATCGTATACTCTCACGTATCCTATCTTACAAATCTTCATTTACTATATTGTATTATCGTAATAATCCATTTCCTTTACCACCTAAAGTTTTTGGTTGTACATGCTTTGTTCAAATTTTGGATGGAAGTAATGATAAACTTAGCCCTAGGGCAATTAAATGTGTCTTTTTAGGATATACTCGGAGTTAGAAAGGGTATAAATGTTTTGACCCATTGACTCGCAAGAAATATGTCTCTGCCGATGTAACATTCTTTGAGGATATTTTTTTTTTCTTAGCTCCAGGCCGATCCCTCTGTGATCCTCTTGCGAGTCAGGGGGATTTTGACTCTTATCCTCTTTCCACTAGTGATCATGAGAAAACTCCTCTCCCGTCCATTCAGCATCCTGTTAGTGATTTGGGTGAGCCTAAGCCTCTGTGGGTGTATCATCGTCGAGATAAATCTTCACACGCTCAGCCATCCACCCTTCCGCTCACTTTGGATGTTGGCTCAGGTGACTCTCCTACCTCGAGTTTAGATATTCTCATTGCCTTGCGCAAAGGGTCACGATCTTGTACTCAACACTCCATTAGTAATTTCGTTTCATATGATCATCTTTCATCGTCTTTTCAATCGTTCGCAGCTTTCCTTTCATCACAGACTATTCATCGATCTCTCTCACATGCTCTTCAAAGTCCTGACTGGACGGAGGCAATGATAGAAGAAATGTCTGCTCTTGAGAAGAATCATACTTGAGACCTTGTGCCACTTCCTTTAGGCCATAAACCTGTTGGCTGTTGATGCGTTTATACAATCAAGTTTCTTCCCGACAGCTCCATTGATCGCTGTAAAGCCCGTCTTGTTGCTAAGGGTTACACATAGACTCATGGTATGGATTACTTCGAGACATTCTCTCCGGTGGCTAAGCTTAATTCGATTCACGTTGTGATCTCCTTGGCCGTTAATTTATCATGACTCTTGTTTTAACTTGATGTTAAGAATGCATTTCTACATGGGGACCTTGCAGAGGAAGTTTACATGCATCAACCTCCTGGCTTTGTTGCTTCTCACAACCTTGCACTTGTATGCTGGTTGAAAAAAGCTCTTTATGGACTAAAACAATCCCCACATGCATGGTTCGAAAAATTTAGTCAGGCTCTCTTGGAGTTCGACTTTGTTCGTAGTTATGCCGATCATTCTCTCTTTATATGTCATTGATCGACGGGCATCATGGTTCTCATTGTTTATGTAGATGATATTGTTCTGTCCAGAGTGATTCTGCTGGAATGAGGGAGGTCAAAGATTTTTTGAAGACCAAGTTTGAGATCAATGATCTTGGTCCTCTTCACTACTTCCTCGGAATTGAAGTTGGTCGCTCATCTTCCAAATTGGTCTTGTTACAACGAAAATATGCGCTCGATCTTCTCATAGAGATTGGCATGTTAGGGTGCAAGCCTGCTACCACTCCCATGGATACTTCACAGAAGCTTCAACCAGATGATGGTGCTCTCCTTACTGATCCCGGGATGTATCGACGACTTGTAGGACGACTTATCTACCTAACTATTACTCGCCCAGATCTCTCATTTGCGGTGGGTGTTGTTAGCCAATTCATGCAAGCTTTCCGTACTTCCCATCTCACGGTTGTCTACCGCATACTTCGGTATCTAAAATCAGCGCCGGGTCTTGGCCTCCGCTTTCAGTTGCATGGTTATCTTCATCTTTCTGACTATTCCGATGCTGATTGTGCAGGTAATACTTTTGATCGCCACTCTACATCCGGCTTCTGTACCTTCCTAGGTGGCAATCTTATAACATGGAAGAGCAAAAAGCAGCCAATTGTTGCCCAGTCCTCGGTTGAAGCAGAATATCGTGCTATAGCTCATGCGACACGTGAACTCGTGTGGCTTCGCAACCTTCTTGAAGAACTTGGCTATCCTCCTTCGGATCCTGTACCTCTTCATTGTGATAACCAAGCGGCCATCCATATTGCTCATAACCTGGTTTTCCACGAGCGAACCAAGAATATTGAGGTCGACTGTCACTTTATTCGGGAGAAAGTAGCTTCTAAGGAAATCGTCACTCCTTTTGTTCGATCTGGGGATCAACTTGCTGATGTTCTTGCAAAGTCCTTGAGTCGAGATGCTCTTCATTGTGTTGGTGACAAGTTGGTCATGATCAACATCTATGCTCCAACTTGAGGGGGAGTATAGAGAATGCTAGTGTATTGTTTATGTGGTTAGTGGCCCGTGGTTAGTGGCCCTTTTAGTCCCTTTTAGTATAAGTGCATGTGCACACTTCCCTCTTCTCCTGCGGTGTACTATATGCTTTATTATAATAAAACATTATGTGTTAGGGCAAGCAAGCCCAACACAACATCTCTCCCAAACTCTCCTCCTCCTTCTCTTTCAATATTCTCCTTTTTTCTTCACATGATTATCATGAAATCATTCTCTACTAAAGCGAGATATGTTTTTAGGAAGGCTAAATCGTTTGTTGAATGGTTATCAAGAGCGGATAGACTGTTCCTTTTACTAGCGGGTTGGTAGTAGTGTTGTTGTCTTCTTTTTTTTTGTTTATTCTTTTATATATTTTGTCTTCGGCTTTTCAATGAAATTATCATCTTTCAAAAAGAAAGAAAAAAGGCTCCTACAACTTCTAACAGCATATACCCATTACATTATATTTGATTTAGCCTTATTAAATACATCTGCTACCCAGTTGCCTCTATTCTGAAAACATTTATTGTTCATTTCTTCCCACAGAGTCTAGATTCTAGCCAACAATGATATTCTCCATTTTGCCTTTCCTCCTTCCCTATACCTCCCCCAAGCCATGCCAAGAAAACGCCTTTAATGGATCCTGACATGACCTAAGAAATTTCGAATACTTGAAATACCTACCTGATACTTGTTTAGCAAACAAACAATGAACAAAAAGATGATCAACCGTCTCCTCAATTTGCATGCACATTAAACATATGTTCCACATCACCATCTGTCTTTGGCGAAGATTATCAACCATAAGCATCTTATTCCTTCCCACCAGGAATGCCATAGGATCCCACACAACATCTGCATCAGAAAAGGAAAAGCACTGAGCAATAGCGATGTCCACCTGCAATGATATCCGAGCTAATCTTAGAAACTCGACATGAAGCAGTCTCTCCCAACCACGTCTTCCCAAAAGCACACCCTCTCCCCATCCCCAATGGAGAAACAAATCCCCTCCTAGAACCTACCCACCATGCAGGCAACGACCTTCCACAGACCGGATGCCTTGTAAAGAGATGATTCCCTGACCCACCACCCTCCATTCTCGACACTACACTTGTTCACAACCACAGTTCTCCATAATCACCTTTCTTGTGTCCCAAATCTCCATAACCACTTGCCAAGCAAGGCATGGTTCACAAGTCACAACCTCCAAATTTCTGATGCCGACACCTCCTTCTTCATAAGGTTTGCATTCCTCTCCCCACTCCAATAAATGGAACTTGTGGTTTTCTGTAACTCCTTGCTGAAGGAAGTCCCTAACCAGCTTCTCCAACGGACCCAACACTGACTTTGGGCATCTAAAAAATGACATGAAGTAGAGAGGCGGATTCGACAATGCAGCTTTGATGAGTGTAATCCTGCTGTAATCTTGCCACCGACTTCTGCCTCGTCTCAAGACCAGCAATCAGGCGAGGCATCCTATCTCAAATGAAAGCTTTGATTGTGAGGTGATGGAATTAGATCCTTATCCAGGCTGTATGTAGGCAATTTGGGCTCCAGCGGTAAAAGAAAGTGCAAAACCCTAGAAATGGTTAACAGTTGTCAGCCATACAGGTTCAATTGTCAATAAGCTGAGGCTGGGCTGAGTCTGGATTTTCTTTTTCCTTCTCCACAGGAAGCTCCCATTTCAGTTATTTCATGGTATCATTGCAAAGTTGAAGAAAAGGCAGCAATTGCAAAATTTCAGCCCGACATATACAGTGTACTCTCCTGTGTATATGTTCATAGACTGAGAAAATGCTAGTTAGAGCCACTTGAATATGGTGGAGCACCAATTAGAGAGGGACAGGTGGCATCACAAAAACACTTTGCGACAAAAATAGTAAAAAAGAGCGAAAAGTGCTTTTAGATATCACTTGTCCCTCTCTCATTAGACTACATTATTAGGGTTCTACCAGCTCCACCATATCATCTCTCTGCCTTACCACTCGTCTCTAAAGAAGCATATTTCCACCAACTACTAGCTTGGAGAAGCAAGTTTCTCTTCATCCTCACAAGCCAAGGTATTCTCGGTCACATACATGCAACGCTGTCGGCACCCCCCAAGGTTCTTCCATCTGCCGTGGGAAATCTAAATCCACCAATCCCTCTTACTGATTTGGATAAACCGTACCCTCTCCTAACCTGTTCTCATCCAAGTTGCGGCCTCCACCTCTTCCAGTGGAACTGGAGCTTGGGAATATCTTGAACATTCTTTCTCTTAACATGCTCATTCTCATCTTCTCCCAACTTCAAGTCCAGCCATAGACTGCCAAAAAGGGCTTTCAATCTGTAGCTGAATTTCTCAATTCCGTTGAGGCTTCCAGTAACATAATAGCTTCCATTCACAACCTGTTGGTGACACTGACATGGTTCGCTATACTCTCAATGGTCTAGGAATCAAGTACAATTTGGTATACCTTTGTTAATGCCAAGCTGCCTCTACCTACCTTTGATTATCTCATGGTCCTCCTTATGAAGCCCAAAATTCAGCAATGCCATGGTTCCACATATGAAGCCTCTCCTTCAACCTGACTTCACCACCACTCCAGGTCGGTGGTCGAGCATGTCATGGCAGAGGACATGGTGCAATGATAACTATTTAACGTTGGATATACTGGCTTGAATCATCCATCTTCAGTGTTTCCACCCTCGACATGAAATCAAGTGCCAGATCTACTTGACAAATGGACATTCTACTATTCGTTGCAGCCATCGCTTTAATCAGTCAGACTTCTGGATTTGGCTCAAGCATTTGTGGTAATGATTATTTCTTTTCCTTATGATGCCAACCAGCTTGAAACTGAATCCTAATATATAGGACACAATCATGCCATGGTTGGTCCACTGTTGGTATTGGTCACAAATCTCTCAAACTTGTTTCTTTGTTTCCAAATTGAATTACTTCATGTTTACAATCTTTGTATCTCATCTCTATGGGTTAATTCACCAGACACAATCCTTGGGGTATGATTGTGTATCGTTGTGAAGGATCTTAAATTGAGGGAAGCTACAAGGAAGGAGAGAGAGTATTACATAACATACCATTTTCTCCCGGTGCCAACAGCTGGAATGTTGAAAATAAAATGCCACAAAAAAGCACTATCCTCCACTCTCTATAACTATTGGGATCATTCAGTCCATTCACAGTATTCTGACCCAAACCTTGAGGGGAGTAAATTCTCTTCTATATAAATTCCCGCATTTAACATAGCACAGATCGGGCATTTTAAATAGGGCAGAGATTGGTGCAGCTCTGCATTTTAAACAGCACCAACTTCAAACTTGCAATCACATTTTTGTTGGGTATTGAATCTCCATTCCTGGGTCCTTAGTCCTGCTCGGGTGGTAGACTCTCAGGAGTTCCAACACCCGGTCAATGGTTCGAGTACCCATAGGTGGTGAAATTCCACTAGCGTGACTGCATGAGTGTGTGTGCATGTGTAAAAAAATTATATATAAAATAATAATAATAATAATAATAATAAATCTCCATTCCTCACAAGGGGGATGGCGAAAGTTTGTTGGATTAACTGCAATTGGCAAGTGACCTCGATGTAGCAAAGAGCCAAATTGAGCAGCACATTGGCCAGTTTGGCCATCGGCCATTCTGCTCAGTTAAAATATAGCAGCTTGTTAACATGGCCTTGTTCATCCGCGTTGGAATGAATGATATCATGGTTAGTTTTATAAGCTATGATTGTCACTCCTAATATTTATTATGCATGACCAATTTGATCTTTCATGCTGTCAATTTTATAGCATAGAAAAAGGGGCGTGGACGATGATGAATTATGTCATCCTTTTTTGTGTTTTTTTTTTTTTTTTTTGAAAGGTAATAATATTTCATTAGAGAGCTGAAGAATGAGATATAAGTGAAAATAAAACAGCCAAGTCCAATACAAAGGGGAAAATTACAATTGGAAAGGACTCTAATTATGAAGCCCACCCGATAACATCCAACTTAGCCCTTCTAAACACCTCATACGTTGACCCACTTTGATTCTGGAAACATCAATTATTCCTTCCACCATAGAGTCCAAAAACCCGTCAGAAGAGCTAGCTTCCAGATCACCTCCCCTTTTTTCCCTGCTTTACGCCCGTGCTACGTTAAAAGAATGGCTTCATTGGATCCTGATGTCACCTGCATCACTTTGAAGGTGTAAAAAAACCTCTCCCCCTCCTCTTTATGAAAGGGGCAGTGAATAAAATGGTGATTGGTGACTCTACCTTCTGCATACATGACATAGATACTGGGATTCACCATCTTACTCTTTTAAAGATTGTCAATTGTCAGCATTTTGTTTCTTCCTGCCAACCAAACAATTGCCCCTTATCTTAGGGGAGCACTGTAGTATCAAATGTAAGAAGTGTGTCTTTTGTGCTCCCTGGAGAAAGACCCATGCATCAATCTATAGAACAAATTAACTGAAAACTAGCTTGAACTCTCCTTATTCCGCACCATATTATCTCTCTTTAAGGGAAGGATGATAGCATTGAAGTCAATCCAAGAATCGAATGAAGTCAACTACTAACTCATTTGACAAGTTCCTCCAACACGGAGGATTTTAAACCGTTAGGTCACCATAAATAGAGAAATCCAGTGATGGAAATAATTTCATCCAGGAATAACCTAGCTAACTCTGGAAACTCTTCTTTGAGCACCCTTTCTCCAATCCAAACGTCCTCCCATAAATGAATCCTCTTTCCATCCCCCCAAAAGATTCTGATCCCCTGTAACTTAAACCTCAACCTAACAACCTGAGTGTTATGCATAATGACTTTGGACCCTGAGTTCCTAAAAGTGGGAATCACGTAATTGGCTGTCAATCTAATGGGCAATACCATTGATAGGGTATAACCCAAAACTTTCCCAAATTACGAGATACTGGGTATCTAAACTCTTGCATTTTTTTTTTCTCCAGACAAAACATCATCATCAAAGCCTTATCCTAACTACTTAGGGTCAACTATATGAATCGTGCTACATCATTATACTATTACAGCTATATCCTCTGTTAAACCATTGATCAACAAATCTTTTTGTACTACCTCCACCCACATCCTTTTGGACCTTCCATTTCCCCGTTTAGAACCGTCAACTTGAACCAATTCACTCCTAACCAGTGTAATTCTTTATCTTTGTTGCACATGGACAAACCATCCAAATCTACTTTTCCCCATCTTATTACCTATTGGTGCTACTCCCGAGTTCCCTCAAATGAATTTATTCCAAATTCTATCCTTGTCTTGAGAGAGTAGTAACTAGTCAAATCTTTTAATGTAAATTAGGGTTGCAACATCCAAATCTTGTAATCAATATATGTAATAGACAATTACATGGCACTTGTAAGAGTTTTGTGCAAGGTGTTCGGTAACGGTAACAGTTGCCGTAACGGCCACCATCGTTACCTTTACAATACGGGGCATAATGGCTGTTATGGCCCCGTAATGGCTGTTACAGTCTCTCTTTTTTATTTTTTTTATTTATTGAAAAAAATAAAAAAAAAAAAACACCTAAAAACTTGTATCTGCCCCGTAATGTTGATTAAAAAGTATGAAAAACCTATATATGTCTCGTAATAGACCATTACAGTGCTAGTATGGCCTTTATAGGGGATATAACGTGCCGTGAACAACAATTACAGGTTTTTTTTTTTTTCCATAACGGCTGTTATGACCCCGTAACGTGTAACGGTTGCACCATTACCTTTATATAACGGCCTTTATGGCCCCGTAACGGCCTTTATGACACACCATGGTTTTGTCATATCATTGCCTATCCCAAGCCTAGATAGAGGAGGGTTGTGTCAGGTTAGCTGCCGGTATGAAACTTTTGCTGCAACCTTCGTCAATATGACAACCCTTGATAGAGTTGAATGGTGGAAAAAGGATCCATGTAGTGGAACCCAATTAATTGGAACAAAGCGTAGATGACAATAACGATGAGAGTTTTAACATCCATCTAGTAGGCATCACCCTGCTCTCTCTCTCTCTCTCTCTCTCTCTCTCAAGGCTACTTGCTTACTCCTTTACATGGTGTGCCAAAACAGAACGGAGGCATCGACATATATTGGTTGGAGGGATAAGCAATAGCCGGTCCAGTTTATGATGCACATTTCAACTCAATATATATCAGAACTCTCTGGCTTTGTTCCATGAATGATCTAACTGGTATGAATTACTCCAATATTTCCTCTTTTTCTTCTTCTTTTCTCAACAAAATTTCCACAATCACAATCACAGCATTTAGCCGGTAAGGGTGTTGAGGCTGACTTCATTGAAACATTCACGTCCACCTTGATACAAGTTAATTACTTAACAAAAATTTCCCCAATCTGAGCTTTTTAGCTAGTAACGGTCTTATGACCCACTTCATCCAAACATTCATGTCCTCTTTTTGCTGCTCCCTCTGTGAGTCTGTGCCATCTAGATTAAATTTTTTATAACCGATTGCTTATAATAACAAATGTTTCCTAAGGTAAATAGAGGATTCGCTAGAAAACTCAAAAATGATATTAATATACAAAGCATTTGCCTACCTCATCACCTTCCACCTTTCCTAGTAAAGGACTGTTAAGTTCATGGAAATGGCCAGTCCATGAATTTCAGTTTTCATCTGACTGAGGACAAAAAAGGAAGGTGGATTTCATAAATCCTACCTTCCTCCATCGATTACTTCCATCTCATCCAATGATTCCCTCCCTTCGTTTGTTTTGTGTGATGAGACAATCAGCACTATCAATCCCAACTATTCACACCAATAGATGGCTATAACTGTCCACATTCAATCATAAGGACAAATAGTGGATCGCTACATTCTTCCAATCTGGGAGATTGGAGCGTGGTCCATCCGTGATGAGGCAGGCTCGAGACAAAGGCCCATTATGGATGGGTGGGGCTTTTTTTTTTTTTTTTTTTGACAAAACCTAATGTATGATTGGTTTGTAAAAGTGGGGCCCATGGGTCGAGGAATCTCATAGATTAGAGGAATTTGATGATTCACACCTAGAGGATTGCAACTATCCACATTCAGTTGTTAAGGACGAAGAATATTTTAGAAGAGATGAAAATGACTGGCGTTGGGGTTGTATGGTGGCATGAGGAACTATAGTCATGAAGCATCACAATGTGAATAATGTCCTGACATGCCACTTGGGACAAGTGGGCCTCGTTGTCATGCAATTTACCTTTTGGTCCAATGGGCATCGCTGTACATAAGCAATGACACCAAAAACGCCCAGATTTGGGATCCTAACCCTCCAATCACTGGCAATAAAGAAATAAAAAATTAATGGTTTAAAAATAAAATAAAATAGAAGTATATCAAAGGTGCGGAAGAAAAGGCTGGTGGATGTTAAAATTTCCCTTAGAAGTTACTGCCAAACAAGAGAAATAGAAATCACAAGTCATTTTGCATGGATTTACAACTTGATTACCAAACCAAAAAAATATTACAAAATTAATCAAATCCAAATTGGGAAAAATCCAAGGAAACTTCCAAGTTCAAGGATTTATCTGTAATGATCTAGATATAAAAAGTAATTTGATAGCCACTTCGAGGGGGCCGAGTCCTCCTATTACGAATAATGAATAAACTTCTGGGATAGATTTTCATTAGTAACAACAACTTAAATAACATAACAATAACTAACAGCCCACTACTTGCTGACATGGCAAATAACCTACAGCCACTACTTGCTTACATGACAATAACTACATGGCAAATAACCAACAGCTACTACTTGCTTACATGACAATAACTACATGGTAACCAACAGCCACTACTTGCTTACATGACAATAACTAACATCCCACTACTTGCTGACATGACAAATAACCAACAGCACTTAACCAACTGGCCCATGACAATCCTTCCCCCATCAGAAGACCTTGCCCTCAAGGTCAGGGAAGTCTTTTTGCAGCTGTTGGAAGTCAACCCAGGAGGCATTATCGAGCCCAAGTCCTTTCCATTTGACAAGCAATTCACTCACAGCTCGCCCTTGCTTCTTCTTCATGCGTCGCTGCAAAATTTCTTCAGGCTCAGCTTGCGGCCCACCATCAACAACCACCGGAGGAATTGTAGAGACCAAAGACATTCCATTCAGTACCCGACTTCCGTTTCAAACACGATACATGAAATACGGGATGAAGGAGGGAGGTTGATGGAAGATCCAAACGGTAAGCGACACTCCCAATCCTCTCTAGGATCTGATAAGGACCATAAAATCGGGGAGAAAGCTTCAGATTGCGGCGCTGCACAACCGAATGTTGTTTGTATGGTTGGAGACGCAGGAAGACCCAGTCGCCTACTTCGAACTGCCGTTCAGTACGTTTTAAATCGAAAAACGCTTCATCCTTTCTTGAGACATGTGTAGGTTCCCCCGCAAGAGGCGTAAAATCTCGTTCCGACGCAGCAGTGTGTCTTCCACAGACTGAACCGCCGCTGTTCCCGGCGAATGAGCCAACAATGGTGGCGGTGGGTATCCGTAAACTACCTCGAATGGTGTAATTTTAGTAGAAGAATGAACATTCGTATTATACCACCACTCTGCAATAGGCAACCACCGAGACCAATCTCTTGGTTTATCTCCTAAAAAACACCGTAAATAGTGCTCCACACACTTGTTAACAATCTCCGTTTGACCATCTGTTTGTGGATGATAAGCGGAAGAAAATTTTAGCTCAGTCCCCTGCAATTTTGAACAATTCTTTCCAAAATAGGCTAGTGAAGACGGGATCCCTATCACTAACAATAGAACTTCGGCATGCCATGGAGTTTGAAAATATTGGCAATAAAAATCTGAGCAATTTTAGAAGCTGTGTAAGGGTGCGCAATTGGAAGGAAATGCGCATACTTACTAAGCCTGTCCACCACAACCAAAATCACACTGAAACTGTTAGAAATAGGGAGCCCTTCAATGAAGTCTAAGGAAATATCCGACCATACTTTTGAAGGAATAGGTAAAGGTTGGAGGAGTCCCGCCGGATGAAGATTTTCTGTTTTGTTGCGCTGGCAAACATCACACTCTCGAATGAACGTTTTGACATCCTCTTTCATACCCTTCCAGTAATAATTGGCCCTAGCTCGATGAAGAGTTTTATGAAGCCCCGAGTGACCTGCTTGAGGGCTCCCATGAACCAAATTAAGCAACTGCTCCCTGATAGCAGTAGAGTCACTAATATACAGCCTGCCCTTGTAAAACAACAAGCCATCCTTTAATTGATATTTAGAGACATCAAGGAGATGGTTTGAAAAATCCGAGATAAGTTTCATTAATTTTGGATCCAAGGAGTAGGATACACGCAAATCTGAAAGCCAACTAGGAGAAGGAAAGGACAATGCAGCCAGCTGGCTTGGTGCATCTTCAAATTTCCTGGATAGAGCATCTGCCACCAAATTGTCTTTTCCCTTTCGGTATTCAACCACAAAATCAAATCTCAACAACTTAGTAAGCCATTTTTGTTGCATTGGAGTACCCACCTTCGCTCCAGTAAGTACTTAAGGCTTTGATGGTCTGTTTGTATTCTGAAAGTCCGCCCAACACATAACACCGCCATTTCTTCACATAGTACTAAAGCCAACAACTCCTTTTCATATGTGGAAAGGTGCAATGCTTTACCATGAATGGCTTGACTCATAAAGGCAATGGGCCTGTCCTGTTGCATTAATACAGCACCTACACCATAACCAGAAGCATCACACTGAATAGTAAGGGGTTTAGTGAAGTCAGGAAGAATTAAAACAGGGGGTTAGTCACAGCTTCTTTAAGGGCAATGAAAGCATTTTTGGCAAGAAGATTCCATTCAAAGGAATTTTTTTAAGTAGAGAAGTCAAGGGGGAAAGAATAGATCCATATCCTTTTATGAATTTCCTATAATACCCAATAAGACCTAAGAAACCCCTTAAGGACTTAAGAGTGGAAGGAAAAGGCCAGTTTAACATGGATTCAATTTTTTTAGGGTCAGCCCGGACCCCATCTTTTGAGATTAAGTGACCCAAATATTCAATCTCAAGACACCCAAAAGCACACTTGGATTTGTTTGCAAAAAGATGATGTTGGTGTAAAATCTCCAGCACCGTGGCTAAATGGTGTCGATGTTCTTCCAAGTTGGTGCTATAGATAAGAATGTCATCAAAGAAAACTAAGATGAATTTTCTCAAGAAGGGTTTAAAAATATGATTCATGAGAGATTGAAAAGTAGCCGGGGCATTTGTCAACCCAAAGGGCATTACGAGAAACTCATAATGTCCTTCATGTGTACGAAAAGCCGTTTTTGGGACATCCTCAGGATTAACACGAATTTGATGATACCCGGAACGTAAATCCAACTTGCTAAAAATAGTTGCCCCATGCAATTCATCTAGGAGTTCATCAACAATAGGAATAGGAAATTTGGCCTTAATGGTTTCTTTATTTAAAGCACGATAGTCAACACAAAGACGCCAACTACCATCTTGTTTACGAACTAAAAGAACCGGAGAAGAAAAAGGACTATGGCTAGGACGAATAATACCTGAGGCAAGCATGTCATTAACAAGTTTTTCAATTTCAGATTTTTGAAAATAGGGATACCGATATGGACCAACACACACGGGTTTGGAATGAGGATGAAGGACAATATTGTGGTTGTGAACACGGTTTGGTGGAAGTCCAGTAGGTTCACGAAAAACATCCTGAAATTGTTCAAGTAAACTTGTAAGAAGATGGTCAGTTTCAAGAGTAGAATTGCTGAATGGAGTAGGATTGAGAAGCTGAATTACCAAACCCCGCCTGTCTTGTTTCATAGCCTTACCAAACTGTGCCCCATCCATCATGGATACCTCGGTAGGAGTAATGCCCTGTAAAACATGCTTAAAATTCAAGAGAGTGAATTCCATTCGTAACAGGACAAAATCCCATAAAATAGGCCCCAAGGTACGGAGCCATTGAACTCCTAATACAATATCACAGCCACCCAATGTTAAAACATAAAAATCTGTGCAAAAAGTGTTTCCCTGCATTTGAAATTGAAGATCCGCACATTTGCCCGTACTGAATAAAGTGTCACCATTTGCCACCCTAACCAAGAGTCCTGCTGTGGATTGTGACTGCAGATGCGCCGGTGTTGAATGGAGGGGTCCAGAAAATTATGTGTACTCCCGATCAATGAGAATCACTACTGCACAACCGTTGATATGGCCCAGAATGCGCATGGTTTTTGGGCTTGGGGAACCAGCCAGAGCATGGATGGAAATCTCAGGAGCAGGTTCTGTATCATCTTCTACCCTTCCCAAGGAAACTTCTACTCCTTCTAGAAGTGGTGGTTGCTGAACGGATCGTGGCTCGTCCTCCTCTGAGTCAGCCCATTCCATGATAAACAAACGGGCTGATTTGCATTTATGGCCCGGCCCCCATTTGTCATCACAATTGTAACAAAGTCCTTTTGCCCGTCGCTCCTTCATTTGTAATGGGGACAAACGTTGGACCGGAACAATAGCCTTTGTATCCGAGGTGGTGTTGGTAATAAATGGGCGTGTGGGAAGAGAGCTCACTTTGAACCCCGCCGGAAGGCGGCTACATTTTCCTCCTGCATTTTCGCCATACCAAAAGCCATTGTGAGGTTAGAGGGATTTAGCATACGAACCATGAACCGAATATCCTCCCGTAAGCCGCTCAAAAAACAACTGAGCTTAAATGGTTCTGCCAACCCTTTAAGCCGATTAGATAAGACCTCAAATTGTGACTTATAAGCCTCCACGGTTGTAGTTTGTCGGAGTCGTGTAAGGGCCTCCATCGGATCGTCCAAAAGAGAAGGACCAAATCTGGTGAGTAAGGATTGAGAGAAGCCATCCCAACTAGTGATCCCACCTGAAGCCTCCAAATCCTGAAACCAAGTGAGAGCTTTTCCCTCCATATGAAAGGAAGCTAAAAGGACCCGATGATGAGGGTTAGTTTGATGATAATTAAAAAATTGAGTAGCGCGATAAATCCAACCATTAGGGTCGTCGCCATCGAATTTAGGAAAGTTGAGACGAATAGCCCTTGTTTGAATTCCACCATGCTCTTCAAATAAAGGATTTCCCTGCTGAGAGGATGACCCAATGTGAGAATCTTCCTTATTTTTTTCTTGCTGAATGACCAAGGTCTCCACATTAGTCACCACCAGTTGTAATTGCGCTGACAAGTTTTCCACGGCCTGTTGCAAAGCTTCTTGATTTTGGTGTTGAATTTCCTGTGTGTGCCGAACTGCAGCCAACGATTCAGCAAGGTGGGATAAGCGAGTATTGTGCCCTTCAGCCATGGACCGAACGGCTTTGATACCACTTGTAATGATCTAGATATAAAAAGTAAGTTGATAGCCACTTCGAGGGGGCCGAGTCCTCCTATTACGAATAATGAATAAACTTCTGGGATAGATTTTCATTAGTAACAACAACTTAAATAACATAACAATAACTAACAGCCCACTACTTGCTGACATGGCAAATAACCAACAGCCACTACTTGCTTACATGACAATAACTACATGGCAAATAACCAACAGCTACTACTTGCTTACATGACAATAACTACATGGTAACCAACAACCACTACTTGCTTACATGACAATAACTAACATCCCACTACTTGCTGACATGACAAATAACCAACAGCACTTAACCAACTGGCCCATGACATTATCAAACCAAAAGCATCATTTCCCTAAACCCAAACAGCACCACCATTCCGACAAATATTGCACAAAATTTTAAAATTGTAGAAAGTTGATCAAAAAATATCAATGATGATTTTTCAAAATATCGTCAGTTTTTATTGCAAAATTATTGCGATTTTAAATGCAAAAAATAGTTGAAAGTTTAAATAATTCATTTTATACCTATATATTTAAAATTTCAATTTATTTCTTAATTTTTAATATTTTATTTTCAGCAAGTTTTTTTTCCCATAATATCATATGAGAAAAACATCAAAATCTGAAAATCATCACAAAGAAATTGTCAAGACCTAGATTTATCACTATGCTCACCACTTCAATCCAAGTCCTCAAAACCATTTTAGTTCTCCCTCCTCACCCTATTTTCAGCCCCATTCAACTCTCATCATTATTCCCCTTCTTATCATTATCAGAACCGTCTATAGTTTTCTGGGTAGTTTTTAGGGCACACCTCCCAGCCATTATAATATGACTTCCAATTTTTTTTTTTTTTTTTTAATCTCTTATTAGGATTACTCCAAGGCTACTTCATATGACCTAATTCCTACATCTCTATTCTTTTCTACTTTTTCCCACATATCAATCTTTAGTATCCTCATCGCTACAACACCCAATCTATGCTTATTCTGACCTCATTCCTAGTTGTATTCTTTCTAGTTTTCCCACATATCCATCTTAGTATCCTCGTCTCTACGACACCCGATCTATGCTTACGCTGCTTTTTAACCACTCTGCCCATATTGCATATACTCATATGGCTGTGAGAGCACTCGACCATCTTTCCTTTTTTTCTATCCAGGGCTGATGAAGACATAACAGTAGACCATCGTTTGACTGGTTTGGATTATTCACTTTTAATTTCGTGTTTTTTGTTTTTGTTTTGTTTTGTTTTGTTTTTTTTTTTTATAAGTTTTTTTTAAAGTTTTTTTTTTTTTTTTTTTTTTTTTTTTTTGCCTATATACAATCCAAGTGGGATACCATCAACTGGACGGTTAAAAGCATGTCCACCAACCGCATCCAACAAGGTTAGACGTAAATTCAAAAAGGAATTTTACAAAAGGCTACCTAATTAATATTGAATTCACATTTCAGTGTCCTTTTGAATAGATTTTCAAATGATTAAACCATTGTCTTTCTTTAACGGCAGGTTAGGTATGCCTATGAGCAAATGGGTCGCCAGGGTCGGCTGCTTTGTAGGAACACACCGTGATGTTTATGGAAAGTCCACGTCATGTTAGATTCAGGGCTAAAAAATCATCTCATCTGTGATTTAGGTGGACCACGTAATTAGAAACAGTGTACAGGAAATACTCACTAAACTATTTTCCTTAGTATGGCTCACTTAAATCACCAATAGGACTAATTTTTAGGTCCAATGACAAATTTTGGTGTGTCATTTAATGACTGTAGTGGATTTCATGTAATCATCAGGGTGGGCCCTATAAAAAATCAAAGGTAAACATATCTCCTTGTTTGAGGTTGTTTTTCTGCACTGGTGTGCGGGCATGCCGAATAACAATGACCCCAAGCGCTGAGGTAGGTAGACACGTAGTATATGACCGAGATCTGAAGAGATCAGTCGCCTATTCAACCACTCGCTTGATGTGTAAATTGGATCAAGCGATTTTCAGAGGGTGAGGTTCGTTCTTTGATGATGGGTTACTCTTTTGCCTTCTATACGAAATGACCCTTACAATCGGTCGTGAAGAGCAGCTGAAGAACTCCTTTCCGATAGATGAACCAAATTCATCACATGAGTGTAATTTATAGCTAAATATTATAGGCTACTTGATTACCGCTACAGATTACACTACGGAATGTAAACAACAGGCTGGAAAGTAAAGGATTATACTAAGAAATGTAATTTACTTGATAGGAACGGTAAAAGATTACACTATGGAATGTAACTTGACTGATAATTTGAAAGGTAATTAAAAGATAGATTTGGTTTGTTTGGGTTGGTATGAGACGATTTTTCCTGTTGTAATCATCTTTTATTTATAGTTTTGATCCAACTGTTCTGGATCCTTCCCACGTTCCGACGATTATGATAACCGTTCTCCCCTACTTGATTTCTGGATGCTTCCCACATTCTGGTTCTTTTAATTCTCCTTAAGCTACCTGTCGTGCGGCCACTCTAGCTCGACTGCTTTCCTTTCGACCGCTTTTAGTGCTACATGGGACTGATTAATACGTCATGGGTCCGCTTCCCGAGACACCTCTGTATATATCTGTAGGCCGATCTCTAAGTGCAGCATGTGTATTCATACCGATCACACATAACCTACTCTGATTGGTCTCTACACGGTATGGCCGTTGTGGGCCGAACATTGCCCCCATGTCGTTGTACCTCTGACAGAGAGGTGACAACGATGCAAGACCCTTCATTAATGGGCGCATTAAATGCGTACATGCGTCGCTTGGACGATAACCGCCTTCGACCGCTTCCTCGTAATGTGTCAGGGTCAATCGTGTGAAATTGAGGCGTCAGAGTATCCCTGCGTTGACATGTGTCCCTTCCGTCAATCTTGCCAAAATCATAAGGATGGCTTAATAAATGCTCTCCTCGGCCAACATAAGTGTCATTTTGAAACTTCTTCTTCTTTTTACACTCTCAGTTTCCTCTCCTAACTCTGATTTACTTCCAAAAAACCTTCATCTCCTCCTGCTCGATTTGCAATGACTGCTTCTTCTTCATCCACCCCTTCCTTCAACCAGATGGATATCATGGCAGTGATGGATCTTCTCGCAAGAAAATACGCTAAAAAACCGTATTCAAATCACCGTTGGGCAGCGAATATGTCTACTTGGGACTTGCATTCTTCACCGAGGTAAAAGCAGAGGAAATCAGGCTACTAGATCCATTCTTCCCCATTTGCCCTGGGGAGAATATCTTGATTCGATCTGGCTCCATTCCTGACCCAGCAAACGCCCTAAAAACTTCACGGATCTGGCCGTAACTCCTTCAAGATTAAGATGCCTGGTGCATGCGGGTATCCTCATAACACGGGAAGACATGGAAAGAACTCGGCATCTACGAATGCATCAAACTCTCTGTTCAGGAGTATCCGGCGAATCCACCCCTTTTGCTTACACTATCGGCGTTATGGAGCATGTCGACCAACTCATTTTTGTTTGGTTATGGTCCGATGAGCCCAACCATTAAAGACATCTCCCACCTAACCAAGTTGGCCCAACCATTAAAGATATCTCCCACCTGATCGAGTTGGCCCAACCATTAAAGATATCTCCCACCTGACCGAGTTGCTGCCCTTTGGCATGACTTTCTTTCCAGGCTCTGTCGCCAGATGACGCAAAAATTTCTCGAGCAAGTCTGCCAAGGCCTAGACCCATTTTATGAAGGCCTACCACAAATTCGAAGACTTGGTCGATGAGGATGAGCATACAATGTTTCTACTCCTCTGGATCTATCATCACCTTCTGTGTGTGAGCGCTCAATAAGTCACCACAGAATGCGTCTCTTTTGCCGAGGATCTTTCCTGGGGCATCAAGGTCGCCCTGACGCCTTTCGTTATCGGCCACTTGTATCGGGGTCTCTATGAGACCATTCACAAAGGACTACAACCTACCAGAAGGCCACTATGGCTCCTATAGATGTGGTTCTATGCTTATTTCCGCCCTTCTCTGTTTCGCCATGACATGCACGAAGGAAATTCCTATTACTCTTTTGGTAATTAAATTCCACATTGCCTCCAAGAGAATCTCACGGTCGAGTCTTACCTCTAGGGCTTCTTCATCCTTAATAAAACCAAGAAAAAACGGACTTTCATGCCTTTCTCTTAGGGAGAAATGTATAGACTAGGCTGGCTCATTGGCCAGTTTGAGCAGATTATGAGGCGGCGGCCAATCAGACGCATCAGGCATGGGGAAGTTATCTCCTCAACTACGACCTTTTGTATGGAGGCTCAATCGAGCAAGGAAACAATGTTAAAGTTGGGATCAAACAATATTATCCCTCGTTGTTCGCTCGATAGTTTGGCCTATTCCAGTGCATTTCCTACCCTCTCATGCACAAGTCATGCAACCAACCACCTTACAATCACCTAGAAGTGCTCGACTCAGGTGTGTACGCCACGCTTAATGCTTTTTACCATCAAGAGGTGAACATTTTCAAGCTCTCCAGCTATCCTGACCTATCGCAGGTCACGGATAGTTTCTTTGGTTGGTGGGAATATCATTATACTCGGTTGTTGAAGAACAAGGATCCTGCTAAGCTTATCGGCCACTTTGCCTCTCAGTTAGACAAGAAAAGAACAACTGCTCCCCCGACCGCCCCTCCTACTAAGAAGGTACCCAGCAAGCCGAGAATCATATCGGCCTCTCCCCCTCCTCCAATTCCATCGACTGAGGCTGTTGTCCCAGTCAGCCAAGAGGTCACTATGTGCGACTTTGATACTCCAGTCTCCACTCCACAACCATCGACAGCCCCAAAGAAGATTTTTGATTTGGTAGCTCCGCCCGCTCCACCTCTGAAAGCACCAGTCCTTACTCTACAACATGTTAGTCCTCTTAAGCCGTATTCAATAATAGAAGATCGACCGCTACCAACTTCTGTAGGGTCGAGTCAACCGTCAGCTACTTCCTCAGCCGAAGTCATATCCCCTTTTGAAATTATTTTAAAACTAAGTACTAGCCTGGCCTCTTTATTGTCGACTACTTGAAAGAGATTGAGGAGGGTCTGAAACATCACCAGGAAGCCCATTTTAATTTTGCCTGCACAGTTAAAAATGAATCTTCAGAAGAAGTTAATGTGACTCAAGAATCTTTGTAACTCATTCGGCGGCCGAGTATTAATCACGGCCTGAGCCTTATTCCGATCAACTTCGATCCCTCTTTCGTGCATGAGGAACCTTAAGAATTTAACAACCAAGACCCTAAAGGCACATTTCAAAGGGTTCAATTTTATTTAATGAAGTCTCATTAGTTCAAAGGACTTGAGCAACTGGACCATATGCTCAGCCGCACTAGTTGATTTGGCTACAACATCGTCCACATAGACTTCTAGAAGCGGCCGATCATATCATGGAAGATTATGTTCATTGCTCTTTGGAATGTGGCCTCCACATTCTTTAATACGAAGGGCATCATTACCTAGCAATACATTCCCAATGGCCCAGGACACATAAATGCTGCTTTCGGCACATCGCCTAATACTATATAGATCTGATTATATTCGAAATGCTCGTCCATAAAAGACACAATCTCATGTCCAGCAGCTCGATTGATGAGCTGATCGGCCACCCGCATGGGGTATTCGTCCTTTTGTGTGGCCATGTTTAGATTTCTAAAGTCTATATACATCCTCAACTTGTCATTCTTTTTCATCACCGAAACCACATTTGATATCCATTCCACATATTTAATCGGTTGGATAAAACCGTCCTTTAGGAGTCGCTCAATCTCCTCTTTGATTTTGAGGGTAACTTCGACCATCATCTGCCTAGGCTGCTGCTTATACGTCCGATAACCTTTTTTCATGGGTAATTTGTGCTCAACTAGGGATCAATCAAGCTTTGACATTTCATGATAATCCCACGTAAAGCAGTCGACAAACTCCAAGAGCAGCTTTATTAACTCCTTCTCAGGAGGTTGCAACAAGTCGCTTATGAACATTGGCTTTGGATCCTATTTCATACCTAGATTGATCTCAACCAATTGATCCTGGACTTGCGGTCAAGAATCTTCCTTTTCTTCTGGTGGTTCTTCAAACTCGATACTGTCTTCGTCGGTCGATTCTCCCAACTCTACTAAATTCACAAAGCATCCTTCATCAGCTTCCTTCGGGCTCTCTTTGAGCCTTTTTATTCTGGCCGTGAAGTCAGCACAGTTTGCTTCATTCCTTGGCATCCCAATTATGTGATCTTTTCAATGGTACAACAGGAGATTGGCCGATATAGAACAATGTCCTTCGGCCGGTTATCATTAGCCTGGGTGGGTGATTTCTAAAATAGCTTGCACAATGCTATCTGGGTTCTTCCTTACTGTGATTCTAGTAGGGCGGTCGAACTTATTCCCCTCAGTAAAACTGATAGGTCCTACCTCTTCACCATAGTAATAAGATCCATTGGCATTCGACGTGGCAAAAAAATGGTTTGTTGTCGGCCAAGACTAGCTCGACCTTGTTTTGGTTCCAAAACAACACAAATTGGTGAAGAGAGGATGGGATACAAGCAAAAGAATGGATCCAATCCCTTCCCAACAATGAGTTGTAGCTTGATGAAGTATTGACAAAAAAATGGTGCCAAGACTATTTTTGTGCCCACGATCAGATCGACCAGCAAGACACTGTGCGTGTTCGTGACGTGGTCGGCAAAATTGCTAACAATCACTTCTGATGGGATTAGATCAGTCGTAGTCTTTCTTAGCTTGACTATCATTCTGGTAACAAATTCACTGCAACCCCATTATCAACCAAGATTCTAGTAACAAGGCATCCGTCGAGGAGAGTCGATATTTATAACGACTTAGATATTGTGTCATATTGCGAGTAGGCTTGTCGATGATTACCTTTTCAGATACACCCCCGGTTGCGACGGTGATTGTGTCGACGTGTGGTGTTTCGTCGACTTTGGATTCATTTCTTTGCCCTCTTTGAATGGGAAAGAAGCATGTTGTATGATCACCGAAGGAGCGTGTTCTTCTACATCATTGGCCATTCTGTTGGGTTGAGCAAGCTTCGCCTAAAAGCCAGATGACAATGTGAAAACCATATTACAATGAAACATTACTGGCAACAACGAACCAAATACAATTTTACCACTTGAACTTTGTCCTCCTAGTGTTTCATATTCAATCTCTTTGATCTAACTAGGGTATTCATCAGCCGCTGGTTCAGCCGAGAGGTCAATGGGCGAGGAAATCTTCAGAGTGTCGGCAATCGACGAGAATTTGTTGGCTAGCCACTCCTCTGTTGGAAAGAAATCTTTACTGAGATAATCTGACAAGTTACTGCAATTGTCTTCCTCTTTGAAGTTCCCGACCGAGCCGTGCCGTTAAGGGCATCTGGGTCTTTCTGTATCGCGACTAGTAGCACTGTTTCGATCGTGTTTACTACTAACTGCTCATCAAGAACAAGAAACTTCTAAAAAGGACGGGGCATTTTTTCTTATGGCCAAAGGAGTGTCCCTTCTATTTCCATTTTCCCTCTTACAATAGCTCTCTCTGTCTTTGCCACCGACGCTTCTGGGTCTTTGTCAAAGCTTTCGGTATCGCTGAAAACTTTGGATGAGTGACTTGTTTCCACTTCCCCTCTTATGTGGTAGGGGGTTTGACCATCCTTGGCAAGGGCGGTCCCCATTGTGAATGATGATTGGAGGCCGAATGTATCAGTTGGTGACAGTCGAGGCCGTCATTGTGATCCCCCCTTCCACTCTTGAGAGAGTTTCCTAACTAGGATGCAGCATCCTGAGCGTACCGGTCGCAGATTCAAGGACCTTGGTGCCTTCTTCTGATGGTGATTAACCGGTCATCTTGAGGACGAGGAATCCACACTCCCTGGCACAGGTCGACCATGCATTCTTCACTGACCATCTAGGCCAAGATCGGTCTTCGGTCGCGAGTGGTCCTGTAAATTGGCAGTGACCATGTTCACCTTAATATTAGCTATGAATTGATCAGTGTCGATCAACATTGCCTCTTCACCCCTTTTCGGGAATATCATAACCCACGATCAATGTGGTCTTAAACAATGTTGTCGAATAGCATATGCGATCGTGTGCGATTGCATATGCGTGTGCGCATATGCGATCGGACAATCGCATATGCGGTCGAATATATTTATTTATTTATTTGCATTAAAAAAATCAAAAAAATTAAAAAAAAATTAAAATAAATTATTATATGTCATTGGCCCTTGAAATACATTTAATTTAAGTAAAATAAAACCAATTACATTTACATTTACAATTTTACATAATGAATTAAATATTAAGTTAAGTCATCATCATTCATCAACAATTCTACTACATTCTACAGTATAGTTAACTTCTTAACAATTAACATTTAACAAATATGAAATATCAATATTCAACATTCAACACTACATGATATACATCAATAATCAACATCAACACACTTAGTAAACATTAAACAAAATTAAGAACTTATTTATTTATTATTTATCTAATCAATAATCATATACATTGATCTAGTAGTCATTGTGGCATATCACCACCAAGTCACCACCACCACCACCATCATCATCATCATTTGAGTCATCTCCTTCTTCCACATACACTTCTTCTTTCATTTCTTCATCATCTATACGTACTAATACTTCATCAGCATCCCATGGTGGATGATCTTCAGCTTAATCATCATTATCACCATCTCCTTCTTTAATCTCCTCAATCTCATCAACTGGTTGACGACTGCTACTCGTCCCCCAGCTCCCCCCATCCTTCGCCTTCGAGTGGTACTACCTTCACCAGGTGTCGATCCGTATGCGGCATCTTCAACTTGTGTCCATGTCAGCTCCTCTCCAGCAAATGCCGGGTCCTCTGTCTCTATGATCTACTCGTTATCTGCATCCAACTCATCTAAGCAGATAGGGTCAAAGAAATCGGACTTTTCTTTCCTAGTTTGGAATCGTTTTTACAATTTTTTATTGTATTAAATGAAAACCAAGTCGTTGAAATTTTTTTGCTCAAGGTGATTCATTTTCTTGGTATGAATCTGTAAGAAAGAAAGAGCATTTGGCATTAGCTATTTAAGTAATTAATTTAGCTTAGGGCATTAGGCCACTAAAAAATTAAAGTTTACAAATAATTACTAAACAGTCTAAACTTACCACCTCGAACATGCTCCAATTGCCCTCGCAACCACTGGCAGAATATGTGAGTCCAAGAATCTTCATAGCCAACTTCTTTAGAGCTAGATCCTTCCTGTCGGGTCCACTCCATAGGCAGCCCACTAGTCAGCTGAGAAAAATAGTTTAAGTAGGTTAGAGACACTTTGTAGAAAAACTATTTGTAAGAGTACATAGTACGCTAACATTCATAGAAGTACTTACAAGGTAATTTCATTGTCCGATGCCTTATTACGATATCCCTTGAGAATATCCCTTCACTTTTTGTGTAGAAGTCCAGTAAAGTTGAGATCTTGTCCTGTTCTCCCCTATTTAGAATCATTTTTTCCAAGACATCAATAAATCCAACCGTATGCATAGTTAGTGTTTCTGCTGGATCAGAAGAAGTGAATAAACAGGCTGGGTTAAGGATGTAAGCAGCCGAATATAATGGGGATGACATTTGCCTGCCCCATCTTCTATCTATAATATCTAAAATTAGCTTATAATCACAGTCTGTATAGTTAAAATGGTCCATGATCTTATTTTTCGCCCTCTCCATCGCATCATATATATAACCCATTGCAGGCTTCTCATCCCCATCCACCAATCGCAACACAGTGACTAAGGGCTCGAATGATTTTAACGCCTTTACCACTTGGGTCTAAAAACTTTGAAAAAGAATTGTTTATTGAACCCGTTTCCCTTCAACCTTCTTTGACCAAGGCCCACTTGTAAAATTGGTCGACACTACAAAGCTTCTAAGTTTTGATTTCTTTGCATATAACCTTTGTAGTGTTAAAAAGGCTGTAGTGAAATGGGTGACCGCTGGACCTAGCAAGTTACCCCCAATATGTTTTCTTATTCGACTGAGAAGAAGGGCGTGTTTGTACATAAAGACCATAATTCTTCTAACCATTGTGATTACATTTATAAAAAATATACCTATATCTTCTAACATAAGATCAATATAATGGACCATATAAGGGGTCCAAAATAAACGTCGCTTCTTCTTCATAAGAAGACGACCGACCATTACATACGACGTTGTGTTATCTGTAATTACTTGTACAACATATTCCTTACATATTTCTTCAACTACACTATCTAGTAAGTTAAACAAATATTCTCTTATGTGTAAATGGTCCGATGTATCCACTGACTTCAAGAACATTGTCCCAACTGGACAATTTATCAAAAAGTTAATGAGAGACCGACCGAATCTATCGGTCTATCCATCGGCCATTAGTGAACAACCATAAGTTTTTCATGATTCCTTATATTCAGTTATGAAGGATTGTGTATATTCAACTTCAGTTTTAGGCATGTTCCCTCATTTCATGATATAAAGGAGGTTTAAGCCCAGGTCCAAATTGACCTATAGCCTCAACCATTACTTTGAAGCTTCTCGATTTAACAGCATTGAAAGCAATGCTGGTTTGGTAAAACCACTTAGCAATATATTTAATTGTGATTTTTCTATCTTTTTATTTATACCGGTTCTCTAAAGTTATTTGAGCCGGCTCTTTCCCTCTACCCCTTTGGTCGATCACATACTCGGGGTGTGGGTCTACACCATCTATCTATGGGCCCATGCCCTGGAGCTCTTTTCAATGGTTGTACTTGTGGTCTAGATCGACCTGTTGAAGTGTGGGGAGTGGGACTAGCTTCATCTACATTAACTACATTTATATCTTCATATGCATCTTGTTCCAAATATTCCTTCTGACGCAGGGCACTATTGCATTTCTTTCTTAATTATTTTTTCACATACTCCACGATCTCCCTTCAAATTTCTGGAGTAATTTGTCGCATGCTTTTACATTTGACCCCGGTAAATGTGCAAGGTGTTGCTTGTGCCTTGCAATGTCACCGGAACTCACATACCCACATAACTCACGTACTATGTGAGTCTTTTCCGTAGCACAACGGTATTGCCCATAATTCTAACCCGGGTTATTCGACTTGGGTTTCAAAGAGGAAGATTGGGAAGAAGACATTATAATGGTGGTGTGTGTATTATTGATTGCTAGTAGGCTAGTACTAAAAAGTAACTATTAACTAGAAACTAGAAAGTAAACTAAAGTAAAGTAAGAGACTAAGAAGTTAAATCTAAGAGAGTAAGAGTAAAGAGACTAAAGAGATGAGACTTAGGAGAGAGAGAGAGAGAGAGAGAGAGAGAGAGAGAGAGAGAGAGAGAGAGAGAGAGAGAGAGAGTTACACTTAGTCACTTACACACACACACTTACACACTTTACACTAGTAGTAGTAGTCTAGTAGAGGGAAAGAGAGAGTTGAATTACACTTGTAGAAAGGGAGAAGAAGAGGGAAAAGAAAATGAGAAAGAGAGAGAGAGTTGAGTTACGCTTGTAGAAGAGAGAGAGCGAGAGAGAGAGAGAGAGAGAGAGAGAGGAGGAGAGGGAGAGAGAGAGAGAGAGAGAGAGAGAGAGAGAGAGAGAGAGAGAGAGAGAGATTTACACAAACAAAATTAAAATTACAAATCTAAAAGAGGTTCCAACTTCTAAATTCTTGTCTAAGTTGTCTTCTCTTCACCTTTGCCGCTTAGCTTGAGTATTGATCTTGAATTCTTGTTGTACTTGTAACTTGTAAGTTGTAAGTTGTAAAAGTTGTAATTTGTAACTTGTAACAAAGTAACAATTAACAAACAAACTAAAAATAAAAATAAAAAATAGAAGTTAGAACTTAGAAAACTTAGAACTTGGATATTATGAAATATGAAATTCTAAGTGAAAATGAGATAGAAAGAGAGATAGAAAGATAGAGTGATGTATGTTCCCTTGATTGAATTAGAAAGTAGAAAGAGAGTTCAATCAATTCAATGGATGGAGATTGGAGAGCTTGGTTGTCGACTTGTAGTTGTAGTCTTGTAGATGTAGATTATGTAGTAAATTAGTAATGTCTCTTGAAGAGTCTTGACTCTTCTTGAATCTTCTTGATTCTTGAATGTGGATGCATGTACCCTTCCTTGATTGAAACTTCAATCTCAATCTTAATTCTTGATTCTTGAAAGTTGAAAGAAAAGAAATATGGAATATGGATGGAGAGGAGTGGATGTAGAGTGTTTAGAAATATGTAAGAGAGAATGTAAGAGAGCAAAATAGAAAATAGAGAGAGAGAGAGAGAGAGAGAGAGAGAGTTTGAGCTTTTTTTGCATGTAGGAGTGCTTAGAATCCATTTTTATAGAGAAAAAATCTGGATTAAAAAAAAAGGTAAAAAAAGGTTAGAAATATGACCGTTGGCCACTATGCGATCGCATATGCTGGCACATGTGGTATATGCGATCGCATATGCCACTGCCGCATATGCTATCCCACCACCATTATGTGCATATGCGAATGTGCGATTGCACATGACAACACTGGTCCTAAATGACATTCCTAAAAACAACACATTTGTTAGTTGAGTAGGACCGAGTTCCATGCCATTTGCAGTACTCGATCCTCTGTAATTCATCAGCCGGAGGTACCTTATGATTGCTAGGAACTTTA